>OV121139.1:5000000-10000000 GCA_921294245.1 Brassicogethes aeneus
TCTGCTTTAAAGCTCCTAGGTTTTATACGTCGGAATTCTACCAATTTTTGTAACTAAAATCAATGTATTATTATCTTGTTAGAACAAAGCTCAAATATTGCTCACCTATTTGGTACCCGTATTATAACGTACATAGAAGATTCCTTAAATTTCTCTCCCACAGAGATTATATTTATTCTTTTAGAGGAACTGACCATAACATCCTCTTATTGCGTTTTAATTTTGATACCCGGGTCCATAAATATTTACGTTGTTCGTTGTATTTGACGCAAATTTGCTCGTGTTCGTCAGAATATTTATAGGTATGGACTGTGCGCCACACAAAAAACACGCAAATATTTTCGCCAGCTACAACACACGCTATCCACCGGTCTATCGGTTTATCTGACAACTTCAAAGAGATTTGCGTCAAATGACCCTTTTTTAGTTTTTGAAATATTTGTGTCTAGCGTCAAAAAAGATAAATAAGTAGGATTATCTTTGGGAGCGTCTATCTATATATAGTTATTATTTGGGTGCCATCATGTCCTCCCAACTTATTAGTAAAATAAGTGCGCGGTTTATATAATACTGAATTACCTACAACAAAATAATAATAAGAAGAAAGAAAATGGAAAACATAGACGTTATTTGACAACAAAACTTTTTCAGTATAAAAACCAGAGTGAAGGTGAAAACCTATAAAAATTTTGTACGAATGTCACAAGCCGATTTTCAAATTTTACTTAAGTTGGTTGAACCTAAAACAAAGAAAATGGACACAAATTTCAGAAAGTCTTTATTAGTTGAAGAAAGGCTAGCTCTCACTTTACAATTTTTGGCCACAGAAGATTCTTATTCAAGTTTGCAGTATCTGTTTAAAATCTCGAAACATCTCAGAAATAGTGCCAGAAGTTTGCACTGCACTTATTGATTCTTACGTAAAAGTAAGGTTTTGAAAAAGAGTTAGCTATTACTAGGAATAATGAAACTAAAATCTTGTTCCCATTATTATTTTTTATTTTTCTGAACACGACACTACGCTTCAATGTAATAAAAGGCTGCAGCACAGTAAGTAGGTTGTCTTCCACCTGTGCTTGTTCTTCTGGTTGGACCAAGGAGACCCTTGCGCTGCATTTGAAGAAAAAGCAGGATTTGGTACTTCTGAAGTGAGGGTTATCATTCGACGAACTGTTGCTGTGAGCTGACCAAGGAGACCCTTGCGTTGCATTTGGAGAAAAAGCAGGAGCTGGTACTTGTGTTCTGAAGTGAGGGTTATCATTCGACGAACTGCTACTGTGAGCTGACCAAGGAGGCCCTTGCGCTGCATTTGTAGAAGAAGCAGGAGTTGTACTTGTGTTCTGAAGTGAGGGTTATCATTCGACGAACTGTTACTGTGAGCTGACCAAGGAGACCCTTGCGCTGCATTTGGAGAAAAAGCAGGAGTTGGTACTTGTGTTCTGAAGAGAGGGTTATCATATTGTCCCATCTCTGCCTCAAAAATAATTTGGTCAATAGTGTGTTCAATCATAGCTTTTGTTCTTCCTGAAAACTGCCTCAGTTTATTAGCCAAATGTTGCGTATACATTAAAGTTGGATCATCTGGTTGTTGTAGAAAATTTTTCACGCTATCGGTTTAAGATTGTTTTTTACGCTTCGGTGTTGGTGGTTTCATAAACTTTTCCTTTTCTTTTTTGAAATCTGACACTAAGTCCGAGTTACTGGTTGCGCCACTATTTTCTTCAATTTGTGTAGGATTTGCAAAATTGTCATCGTTCTCTTCCCTGTTTTCGCTAGGCTGAGATGCATACTCAAATTTACATTCATGTTTTCAGTTTTATTAGCATTAGTACTAGTTTCCTCGCTGACTTCGTCCTGAAAAAAATAATTCTTTTATAGTATCGGGTTATTAACACCTTTGGAAAACAGAGAAAAACAAATACCCTATGACTTTATAGCTGATGAGGCTTTTTCTCTTACCGAAAACATAATGAAACCCTACTCAGGAGTGCATCAAAAAGGATCTAACGAAATAATATTTAATTATCGACTTAGCCGTGCTCGTAGAGTAGTAGAATATGTCGTCGCCTTCCACACATAGTGTCATAAGTAACATTTTATATATTTCCAGTAAAGCGAAAAAACGAAAATTGGTTTAATATTTCTCGGAATTACCGGAAAACTACTTAAAGTGAATTTTTGATTTTAATACACAGAAAAGTATGTTTTTCAAGAAAAATAATTTTGTGTGAAAGTTACTGAAAAAGTCTTTAGCTTTCCAAATTTTTGAAAAAGTTATCACTTACGTTAGTTTGTGTGATTTTTTAGTTAGACTTCCTACAGATAGGACATTTGGTAATAAAACACTTAATAATAATAATAATAATAATAAACGACTTTATTTGACATACATACTTATATACATATATCAAAATTGCGAAGTTTGATTATAAAAATCAATCTTACACTTAACCATAAAAATACATAAGGAATAATATTATACTACAAAAGAAAAAATAAAAGATTTTAGAACACTGTTGATAAATAAATTAAATTGCACACCTTAAATGTTGTGTAATTAAAAGGTAAACTAACCTTGCTTTTGAACATAGGCTTTTTTTTCTAAATGTGTTTGGCTTAAAGTTAGTGAATCCTGGTTTTAATGAGTTATACAGATATGCAGCCATATAACTAAAAGATGTTTTAAAAAGAGCGGTGTGGTGTTGGGGAATAGTAAGGGAGTTGTTGCGTATGTTACGACTATGTATATCGCTCCTAAAAAATATTTTTTCTCTTAAATATAAAGGTGCTGAAGATTGTATTAATTTATGAAGAAAAGTAGTATAGGTAAGATAGTGTGTATTATCCATGTTTAAGCAATTGAGACTTCTGAAACTTGTAGAAATATGGTCAAATTTACGGACATTGCAAATAAGTCTACAGCAGGTATTCTGCACCATCTGTATTCGATTTTTAGTTGTTTTGTTGAGAAATGGGTAGTAAACAAGATTGCAATAACTAAAAACTGACAAAACAAGTGATTCACATAGTTTTTTTTTAATTTTCCAATTTAAAATGTCTCTATTTGCATATAATACTTTTAACCTAACATATGCATTTTGTATTAATTTATTTGTATGATCGCAAACCTTTAACTTCTGGTCAATAGTTACACCCAATATTTTTGCCTTTTTAGAAAAATTAAGTGGAATTCCATTAATATGTAAGTTAAGAGAATTTTCAATCTGAGGTCGTTTTTTGTCTGAACAAAATACCAAGGAAACCGTTTTGTCAGCATTTAGTTTAAGATTATGAGTACTGGAGTATTCAAAAATTATCTTTAGATCTCTGTTTATATCTACCGAAGCATCGTCTATTTTTTCTGGGTTAGATATATAAACATAAAGTGAATCATCTGCATATCCTTGTAGGTGGGCATCGGCGCATTCAAAAATATCTGCTGTATAAATCACGAATAACAGAGGACCAAGAATCGACCCCTGAAGCACACCAAAAATAATATTAGCTGGACGTGATTTCTTATTGTCGACTGTAACAATTTGATACCTTTCTGATAAATAGGATTTAAAGAGATTGATAGAGATATCATCAAAACTATAATAATGTAACTTAGCGCATAACAGATCAGAGTTAATAGTATCAAATGCTTTTGAGAAGTCAAGAGATATTAAAACAGATACAAGTTTTTTATCCTAATTATTTATGATTTTGTCGAATAAATTTAATAAAGCTGTTGAAGTACTATGAGCTTTTCGAAAGCCAGATTGATATTTTGGAAAAAAGTTATTTTCGTTAAAAAAATTTGTAATCTGTAAAGCAATAATTTTTTCAAAGATTTTTGAAACTGTACTAAGCAGACTTATTGGTCTTAGATCAGATGTGGACTCGGGCTTATTGGTTTTAGGTAACGGGCATATTAATGAGCCCCTCCAGTTTTTAGGAAAATAACGTTGTTCCAAACAACAATTTATAATATGTGTAAGATGGTACATAATAGCAGGAAAACATAATTTAACCATCTGTAGATAAATATTATCTAAGCCGCTAGCATTTGATTTAAGAGAAAAAATTTCATCTTTAATATCCTGAACAGTTGCTAACTTATGTTTAAATTTTAGGTCATTTTTATACAAGTTTGAATTATAAAATTCAGTATTATTAGAGCATGAATTTGATTTACTAAATACGGAAGTAAAATAATCGTTAATTTTGTCGGGATCCTTTAGAGACGCAGGAATATCTGGTTTACTTTTATTATGAATATTTAAGACATTCAGGCCCTTCCACATATCTTTTTGAGATTGATTATTTAAAGAATGCAAGTATGCAGCTTTTTCGCGATTTAACGACGAGCGTGCAAAATTACGCAACATTTTATAATTTTCCCAATTTTCGGGAGTTTTTTTGGATTTAAACTTTGTAAAAGCTTTGTCACGTACATTAAAAATGATTTTTTAATTTGGTGTTAACCACGGAGATTTTGGTTTACTTACCCTTTTAGTTTCTATCGGTGCATGAATATCAAACAAAATATTAATATACATTGTAATTAAGTCGACTTTTTAAATTGAGTTCTTGCAAATTAACAAGCACAAAAGATATGTCAGTTTTGTCTATTACCTTGACTGTGTTGTACTTTATGCTGTTTCTTATAAGTATGTAGACTCCACCTCCTCTTTTTATGCGACTGGCAAAGATAGCCTTGAAACCTGGTAAACCATAAAAATCTTGTTCTTCTTTCGATACCCATGTTTCTGAGATAACCAGCATGTTGATATTTTCCCTTATTTAGTGTGTTAGGAGTTCAATATTGTCTAGTTTATTTTTTATAGATCGGGCATTTAAATACAGAATATTTAGGCCCTTCATCAAGTTGGGCATATTTAACAATTCATTATTGTAACTATCAATGTTACAGAAACTTTTTACATTATTAGGCATCATTATTAAAAAAAACTTTTACAGACAAATCACGTCAAAATTACCTAATTAGGAGTTTGGTTCGTAGATATTATTTGAGTTGGTTCGTTTTAACCGAAAGTTCGCTTTACCGGGTTCGTAATAAGCGGACATATGTATACTTTATATTAAAAAATGCACTTTTCAAATCCATGGATGTATGCTTACACTCAAAGAAACAAATATTTTTTCCGTTCATTTACCATTTAATTTATCTTACATTTTTAATAAAATTCGGTAAAATGTAATGTACACTATGTATTTTTGTAACCCGATTCTTTAAGTTTACTGAAATACTTATTTTGGCATATTCGTGATCGTCTAGATAACTTTATAAAAATTAGGACTCTACGTTGTGTATTTACGTACATTGATAATAACGTTATTTTGGAATTGGTCAGGTTTAATGAAACACAAGTATTTAATTTGAAACCCCTGATTTAATTGAAGCAAAGACAAAGGGGTGGCCCGTTGAGTCAGAGCACAGGGAAAAGGGACCATAAAATCCCTGGCGACTTACACAATTCAAATAAAAAATAAAATACAAAACAAAACATAGTCATATGGGTCATAATCACAAGAATGCAGTATAAATAATAAGTGAATAAAATAACATGAAAAACAGATAAACATATTTCATTAAGTTCGGGTGTTTTTATCAATATTCAAAACATTTTATACTCAGGTTAGTTAGGAGAGATCGTCATTTCATGACGAAGATTTGTACTATTTGTTTACCTTACCACGCATCGTCGAACTATTGAACGAGGATACGATTTTATATAAATAAACTACAGCAACGAAACATTTCTGATAGAGAGAATTCAAATGCTTTTAAAAAGGTGGATGAGAATGAAAAAATCTAGTGTAGATATTTAACCGTAGCCAATAACCACACTATGGAACAATTGCATACTCTGCGAAGTGATATATTTATTAATAACCAAATTTTTATATTATAAAATCATAAACATTTATTAAAACATTAAAATATGTACTATTTTCCACATAAAAAAATGAACTGACATTTAAATAAGGAATGCAGTTAAATAATTGAGGTTATGTTGCTCAAATTAATGTTTATTTATTCTTATTTTCTGAAAATAATATAATACATGTATTTTTATGTGTCTAAAGGTCTTAATTAGTATAGTAAATTATTTTTTCATGGTATGGTACATTCAGGGTTGCTATGATTTGTGCATATTTGTTGTAACATATTAAAATTCTATCAACGACAACCGCCATTATATTTAAATTTGCCGCGTACTCCTGTGTAAACCTGTCTCGTTTTGCAGCGACATCTACTTTATTCTTAAATGGAATTGACTATAATATTCTTTTTTTAACCGTTTAATGTGTGACAGTTCGATTCTCTCTGGTTCGATTTGAAATTCGTATTTTAAATCATTCAAATTGAATATTTGTCTAGTCAGAGCGTTTGGTGTTGTTTATTAAATGGAGAATAAAATAAAAAGGGGACCTAAAGCCTCAGAGATGGATAGACAATTATTGTTGGAGTTGGTGGAAATGTAAGTTTTATTTGAGCATTTTTTTTCTTCTAAAAATTACTAATTACTACCTGTACCTAAAATGTTTGAGTGACAATCCTTTCTCACTTATTCTTATACCTATTCCATCTTTTTAGGCATAAAGCAGTTTTGGAAAATAAACGAACAGATGCCACCAACAATAAAAAGGTTCAGGTTCTTCCTCATCTTTAAAAGGAAATTCATCGGGTGGAAGTGGGTATTTTAAATCTATTGCCATGTTATGAAGAATAGCACAAGCCATTATAACCATCAGGACACTATCTTTTTTTATTGCCATACCAAGATGTAAGCATGGAAATCTTCTTTTTAGGACCCCAAAACACCGTTCAATAGTGTTTCTTGTTGAAATGTGAGAGCGATTATAACGACTCTCATTACCGCGTCGTGGGTTTAAAAGAGGTGTTAGGAGAAAAATTTTACATGGGTAACCATTATGACCCAAAAGAAAGTTATTTTTATAATCTCCATTTTCAAATTGAACCGATAAAGGGTAGTCATTAAAAATAATGCTATCGTGTACTGAGCCAGGCCAGCGTGCAATATTGTGTCTGATTTTAAGGAGCGAATCACAAATACACTGAACATTATAAGAAAAGTATCCCTTTCGATTTCGATATAGTTTAGCTCGCTCCCCTCCTGGTGATTCAATTTTAATGTGAGTACAATTTATGGCCCCAATAACTCTAGGCATTCCGGCAATGCAAAAAAAATCAGACACCACTTGATGCTCTTCATTGGGTGGCATAAAAATAAATTCTTTTTTTAAAAGTGCAATATTGTAAGTTACCCGATGCACTATTGTACTGTAGACTGATGTACAAAGAGCGGATTTTAGGCCCTTAAAAATTGGAAATTAGGCAACCTACATTTTAGGCCGTTTTAGACCGAATGTGCCTTTAATAGGCCTAAACCGCCTAAAATAGGCGATATGAAATAAAAATAACACGATTAAACATTTATTCAGGTCTTATCAAAAAAAAAAAAAAAAAAATACGTATGTATCTCTTAATATAAAATACATAATAAAAATAATAACACAAACTCTTGCAAACAATTCCCGTATGAATAAAGAAAAAAAAACCTTAGTTGTAAAATTTAAAACAAATCTTTTACCAATATATATATAAACTGCTCCTCATAAAAATCGACGCACCTAGTTTTTTGGGAAATATTTGAAAGATCGTTATTGGAAAATTACTGAATCGATTTTGAAAATCTTTGGAAGTTCTGAATTGCTGATTCTTTGACTCTTATGTCTAATTTTGGGAATACGATATTTTGCACATAGCATTATACTACAGAGTGTTAAACGAAGAGATGTATTTTTTCCGAAATTTCAAGTTATTCCCATTCATTAGGCAGTTGAGCTTAATAGTCGTAATACCCCTCCCTAATATAAGTAAGGTAATCCCTCGGAACGTTTTCGAGATTTTGTGAATATCCCGGCTTACTACGATTATATGCCAATTTTTCGAAAATTGTCGTTATTTCCCAGTTTAGTCCAAAAAATGAGCAATAGTGGATTCTTTGCCTTACGTCTAATTTTGAGATATTGTGCAAATAGCATTATACTACAGGGTGTAAAAAAGGGATGTTTTTTTTCTCCAAAATTTCAAATCCCCATTCACAGGGTAGTTGAGCTTGATAGTCGTAATACCCCTTCCTAATAACACTTAGGTTATCCATCGGGACGTTTTAGAGATTTTGTGAATATCTTGGCTAACCACGATTATATGGCAATTTTTCGAAAATTCACGTTATTCTTTATTTTAGACCAAAAAATGAGCAATATTTGATTTTTGACTCTTATGTCCAATTTTGAAAATAGGATATTGTGCACATATCATGATACTACAGGGTGTTAAAAAAAGATATGTTTTTTTCTCAAATTCCAAATCCCCATTCACAGGGCAGTTGAGCTTGACAGTCCTAATACCCCTTCCTAATACCATTTAGGTAATCCCTCGGGACGTTTTCGAGATTTTGTGGATATCTTGGGTAACTACGATTATAAAGCAATTTTTCGAAATTATGTCGTTATTCTCCATTTTAGTCCAAAAAATTAGCAAAAGTTGATTTTTTGACTCCTATTTAATTTTAGGAATAAGATATTGTGCACATAGCTCATTTTTGGGACTAACGTGAATTTTCAAAAAATTGCCATATAATCGTAGTTATCCAAATTATATATTATACAAAATCTCGAAAATATCCCGAGGGATTACCTGTTACTAGAAAGGGGTATTACGACTATCAAGCTCAACTGCCCTGTGAATGGGGATTTGAAATTTTGGAAAAAAAACATCCCTTTTTTTAACACCCTGTAGTATAATACTATGTGCACAATATCGTATTCTCAAAATTATACATAAGTCAAAGAATCCACTATTGCTCATTTTTTTGACTAAACTGGGAAATAACGACAATTTTTGAAAAATTGGCATATAATCGTAGTTAAGCCGCGATATTCACAAAATCTCAAATACTTTCCGAGGGATTACTCTACTGCCTCATGAATGAGAATAACTTGAAATTTTGGAAAAAATACATCTCTTCGTTTAACACCCTGTAGTATAATGCTATGTGCAAAATATCGGATTCCCAAATTTAGACATAAGAGTAAAAGAATCAGAAAAACTAGGTGCGTCGATTTTTATGACGAGCAGTTTATATATATATATATATATAATATATACATAATATATATATTTATATATATAAGTAGGTATTCCGTCGGTTGAGACCACCCCCTCCACTTTTTTCCGACCCGCTAAGCCCCGCCCACTTTACCCCCTCCACTTTTCACGACCCGCTAAGCCCCGCCCACTTTTGGACAGACCACAAGATGATGACTCATCGCCAAATTGCCCCCCATGATTTTAGGAGGGGCCTATCTAAAATTCAAATAATAAATATCTGAATAATAGATACCCAGTGACCACACAATAGATGTTTTATCGCCGCTGAGCTCATATGTTTTAAATAATTATTTAAACCACGAGCTGACCCTGATACTTTTTAGTGTGACATAATGTTGCGTAATGCGTAATTGTGGTATTATTAATATATAGCAACTTTTTAATCTTAAAAGCTGAAAAATCAAACTACAGTAACTGCTATAAATACTACAAAACTGTCGCAAGAACTGATAAAAACTGCAAAACTATTACAAAACCGATAGAAAAACTGCAAAAACTGCTAGAAAAACTGCAAAACTGCTATAAATACTGCAAAACTGTCGCAAGAACTGATAGAAAAACTGCAAAAACTGCTAGAAAAACTTCAAAACTGATATAAATACTGCAAAACTGTCGCAAAAACCGATATAAAAACTGCAAAATCTACAGGCTGTTTGGTAATTATGAAAGACTTCCGTTTTTGCAGTTTTTCTATCGGTTTTTGCGACAGTTTTGCAGTATTTATAGCAGTTTTTGTATATATTTTATATATATATGTGTTAATGGTTTTCCGGGATCTGCTCCGGGTTGTCGGTTTTTGGTTCTTAAAAGAACCGTATGTCTGACGACGTTTTGGTACAAGCTCATGTATCTGCTGGGCTGCTGTTGGTGCTCTGCTGCGAGTTAGACGTGGCAGAGCAGCAACAGCAGCCCAGCAGATAAGACCTGAAGATGGTGCATGAGCTTGTACCGAAACGTCTCACATAGGGGTATTAGTACTAAAAAGTTGGCCAAAATTATTTTTCGAGTTAAAACAGTTTAAAATCGCATAACATTAACATAAAATTATAGCATCTTATGCTATTTAGGACACGATTTAGAAAAATAAACAATATTATAATAATAATGTTATTTTATGTTATTATTCTGGTAATGTTATTTATGGTTCTTTTTCGGAATACTGTTCTGGGATATCTGCAGACTCTTCGTCGTCGGAAGAATCTGATTGATTTATATCCTCTTCTATTTTAGCAGGAAGAAGCATATCCAAAGTTTCTTTAAGAAATGGTTTTGATTTTTTCTTGAAGCAGGTCTCATGCCCGTTACGAGGGGATCTGAGCTGAGCAACAATCTGTTTAGAACATCAGTATTGCATGACTCCCTACTTAACTTCCTAGCATAATTTTTTCGGTACAAACGAAAGTGTTTTTTGCCTCAGCTGCCCCCTCCGACATCATACCTATTGGTAGAATGGAATTTTCAATTACAATAGAACCGTGAAGAAGAATTTTGTGAAGATTAGGTGTCATTGGATGCCATGAATAAAGCTCAACATATAATTTTGCTGTATCCATACAATAATAATCAAATTTTTTAGTATCAATTCTATGACCACTGGATATAGCCTCCAAAATAATAGTCGATAAATAAGGCCAGGATCAATGCCTATTATTTCAGCTGACAGTTCTGGGTCCAAAAAAATCTCCTACTTGTATTACCGTCATTGGTATTTCCAAACCCAGGCTTAGGCCCATCGACTAAAAGATCCATTTTGGTTTTAAATTCACCTTGAATTAACATTTTTCTTTTCTTGACGATTTCTTTGTCACTTTCCTTTCTAACTTGCAGCATTTTTTTACTGGCAACTTATAAGCCAGATGTAGCAGTCCTTCAAAAAATTTAATTCTTGCGTGTAAAATTGATACACCAAACTTTAGGGAATCTTGATTTATCTTTTTTTTTAATGATGGATAATCTGGATGTTGCTCCACAGATATAACATTTCATTGTAGATTTAGTATTGGTTGCTGCGTTACAAACTTTGCCATCAATCATTGTGGGCATCAGGATATGTTTCACAGAAAAGTTTTTGTTTGGTGTCGTAACTACAGTTGCTTTAAGCTCATTTATTTTAGCTTGTATGTAATTTATTTCATTATTTGTAATGTTTTATTAAATCTTTAATAACATTAGAAGCATCAGTCTTTCCCTCTGCCCTTAACTTCATTTGAGCAGCAAAAGTTAACTCTTCTGACCCTATTTTGCTAAGAAATTCGGTTCTCCTTCTTTTACTTCGTTCACTGAAGTCACTAAATGACTTCGTTGGTCTTCCCGGCCGAGATGTTGCTTATGGCAAGTCAAATGTTCCTTGAAGCCAAGTACTATTTTTCTTTAAAAAAATGTTTTCTTTGTAATGAAAAGCGGCCCATTTGCGTTTTATCTCTGATTTTACATGAGATAACTTATGTTTAAATTTTTTCCGTTGTTCTTCAGTATAATTTTCGGAATCTAACAAGTAAGCTTCACCATAGTTCAATTAATATCTTTATCTTGGTGTTGTTGCATTATGTCAAAAAAAACGCTTGCGTGATATAGTTTTCACTCCTGACGGACCTAAAATTAATTTAAAAAATATACTTTTTAATATACAGCCCATTTCAAAACATATTTAATATACATATGTATCAAAAAGACCTTAATTATTATATTTATGTATCAAATAAATCTACTTATTTTTTAAATAATTTTAAAAATAGCAAGATGTAACAAAATCCTAGGAGACAAAATGTAGTAATCAAAAGGGGTCACATGATATAACATTAAAAAAATTAAATACTATAAATTGTCTATTTTCTAAAGATATACTATACCAAATTTAAGTAATTTATCTTCCTATCTTAAAATATATTAAATAAAATCTTAAACCATAACATGTTGCAATAAAAATAATAATATAGTATAATATTTTGTAAAATAAACTATATAATTAATAGATAACATACAAACTTGTAGATTAGTTCATTATAAAGAGATTGATACTACTTATATATATATATATATATATATATATATATATATATATATATATATATAGAGATAGACAGTGTCATTTAGGCACCCATATGGTATAAACATTGTCAATGTGACTCCCAATTTTACAATGTGGCACCCGGTTTCGGGTGCCACTTTGTTTTGCCTTCAAAAATTTTTCCAATGAAGGTTGGGTCCTTCTAAACCATATAACAAAAAATTTGAAGGGTGCCACTTTGACAAAGATTACTTCCGGATATACCGTTTAGTTTGCGAAGTTTATTATAGATGGCGCTCTTTTTTATACAGATGTATATATTTTATACACTCATTATAATTGTTAAACTTTTGGCACCCATAATATGCCTTTACATTAAGGCACCCTAAATTTGGCAACAGTGGAAGAAAATTTAAAACCTCGTGTGTAACAGACGACACTAATTATCACGGAAACCTCGGAAGTATTCGGCCGTGTCCGGAGGGCAGCGAGAAGCGGCTGGCGGGAATTTTGATTTTAAATATTGTTTTGGTTCATTCTTTATTCTAAGATCGTATAATTATATAGTCTTCAAAATAAGTGATGATGTATTAGGTATATTAAGTATAATAAACATATCAAATCATTACTTTTTTGGAGAATTTGTTGGATATAATAATAATTTACACAAGAAGTATTAAGAATATGATTCTGATAAGGCTGATTTGCATTCTCGTTTTAAATTTATATCAAAATCACTTGCTTTCGGATGTTTAAACGTTTTTTGTTATTTGTATTTCTAGGGACTTCAATCTATTTCATCTTTGATGGTGGAAAATAGAAATTGTTTTATTCTTTGCAGGAAAGTGGTATGCATTCGAATTTGGTGTACGGTTAACGCAATCGAAATTTTGTTTTCACATAGATGTTATTTTTTCCATGGTTTTAGGAAAAACTTTTTTCTTATATCACAAAAAAATAGGCATTTTTAAATCGTAAAAATTTATCGTAAGTCCATTTATTAGTATTTCTATAAATATATACACAGTGTCCCACTTAAAACCTACCATCCTCTTGTTTTGACGACAAAACTCGCCAACTGTGATGTCTGTTTTGGGTCGAAATTTCGGTTTTTAGTGGTCCCGAATAAAAATTCGTTGTAACTTTTGCTCTAAAAAAATCCCTAGTAGGTAGTACTAAAAAAGAGATCACAGTTTAGTCTTTAAAACCAGTGACATATGCGTTTAAATCCTTTTCCAGAGATCTATCCAACAAAAAAAGTTTACAAAAATCGGTTAAAAAATACAAATTTTACGAAGGTGGTAAGGTCTTAAGCGGGACACACTGTATATATATTTTAAAATAAAGTGAAGAAGTTAAAAAATTTAGCAGAAGGCTTTTACATTGTGTTAAAATTTACAAATTACTATTATATAATAAAATTACAAATGATAAAAATTATTTTAGGACAGTATTTCTCAGCAAGTTTCCATAGCTGAACCTATTATGATATTTTCTCCATGGCTTCATCGTCGATTTTCTCAATGAAAAAAGTCTATATTTTTCTTTAAATTGTGCAGAGGAGTTTTTTAGTTATGTTATTGCAAAACTCGCCTATGGCTTGTCTTCACATTCGTAAAAAAACTCCTTCTGCACTTGTTTAGGAATATAAAATTAAGGCAGCAGATTTAAAATAAAATTACATACATATTCACTACTATTTTCGCTAGATGGTATGTATTCATCTTCGCTTCCATCTGTTTTGTAAGGATCAAATTCTTCCGATGAGGAAAAATCGTAAACATTTTTTAAACCTGCATCTGAAAAACATTAAAAAATATTTTGTTTTTTCTCTTTATCAAAGTAAGTTACTTTTTGTTTTAAAAATTAAACTTATGAGCACCAAACATTCGGCCACCGCTCGGCCCCAAAATTACCAAAACTTTTGGTATGATTCGTAACAGTTTAAATTACCTAAATGCAAAACATAACTGGCCTATTGACGTTAGTATAAAAAAATACTGTTGATGTTTTTTCATTTTTTAGTTAGAAAGGGAATTAAAATATTATACAGGGTGTATCAGGGTCGATGGTAGGTTACATGTTCATGGAAAACGGAAAAAGATATCAAATTAAATTTTTTAAAGCAATTATAATAATATTATCATTAAAACTATTTTTCTAAATTATTTGGACCAAAATTCCACTTCCGGTTTTAACGAAAGCGATATCAACTTTGTTATTTTAAATGAATCATCACAATTTTTTTACATTTTTTATTTCTTAATATTATTCCTTATAAAATGACTAGGTATATCATGTTCTATACCAAAACTTAATAGTTATTGAGTTATTAATTTTTTTCGTAAAATTCGGTCAGTTTCACCCTCAACAAAAAAATCTTATATTTTTTTTAATATTAGGTTTGATGATATTCGGTTGTATTTATTGTAATATTTAATTATATTATTATATTAAAGCAATGTGAATGTAGATAACTTAAAACAGCAATAAGTTTTTAATTTTTAACGGAACGCCCTGTATATTTTTACATAATTAAATATGAAATTATAATACCTTTTCATTGATATAACCATTCCCTAAAGTTAATAATAACAAAGATATTTTACAATTCCTATTATTTATTATTTCAAATTTTTAAATATTAATTTTAAATTATTAAACAATACAAGTGAAATCTACGAATAAGTTTTAATAACTGTATGTTTTCATATGACAAGAAAATAATAAATTAATATATTTTTTTCGGTTAAAGTAAATATGTCGATAAGTATGTGTATAAACGGTTTAATTGAACGCCCGGTACCTTCATTAAAAGGTATATTATTATTTACTAATATAGTTAGAAATTCATTAATTTAATAAAAATTGTTAATAAAATAGTTAAAATAAAGAAAAATCACTATTCAAATAGTTTTGATGAACTGGTTTATTCTTTATGGACAATATGACAAACTGTGTCTGCATGTTCTAGCAATAATTATTGCTAGAACATGCAGACACTTTTTGTATGTTGTACCTTTACCCAACTTACCCAACTTCTTTTGAGTAGTTATTTTTATCTTTATTTTAATAATAATAATGAGATAATTTTGTTGGGCCCCAAATAAAATAATTAAAATATTAATTTTTCTTTGATCATTGGTACAAAAAAGGAAATATTGTACAACATAACTTGCTGCTTACAAGGATTTATTTTGGAACATTAAAAAACTATAAGTACATGTACAAAAAATAATTAAAAAATATTCTTGAAATTAATTTAATAAAAAATTAAAATAATGAATGTAAGTATATTTTTGATTTAATTTTTTTTACATGTACTTACACGAAAAAAAGTAATAAAAATTCTCAAGCACTTATAAATGACAGGCACTGTGGTGCATGAATCTAAATTTTACTACCTTTGGTAAACATATTTTGGTAGGTACTTATTAAATAAAAAAAGTCAAATTTTTCGCTCTCACATTAATGTGAATTTATAATTAATAAACAAAAATTTTGTTCGTACCGCCGCTCCCGCAGTACCGCGTTGTAGGGAGAGATTTTTAAATTCTTAAAAGACAAATACAAAAATATTAATGGTAATTATTCCTGACATCTTTAAAAAAAATTCTAACCTTAATTTCTTCCATTTGCGCGCCTAAAATCGAATTTTCAATGGAGTTGCATTATAAAACTTATTTTACGCACTCCATTTTATCTCAATAAAGCTAATATTATTATAATTTTCGAATTATGATGCAGAATAATATAAAATAGAGTATTTCACCATATTTGTTTTAGGTAATCAACATTTTTCAGATATGAATATTACTAAATAAAATTATATTAAAATGTATATCTTCAATATGGCACCCGTAAGTATGGCAACAGTGGAGGGTGCCTGTTTGAATATAATTATAACCAGTTTATACGTGAAGGGTGCTACTTGATCATGATTTTTGGTGGTGCCACAATGTCAAGTTTTAAAATTGGTTTTTTATACGAGGGGGTCACATTTACGTTGATTAAGTGGGTGCCACTTCATACAAGATGCATGTATATATATATATATATATATATTAGGGTGTTTCAAAAAAATCGACTTTTTCTTTTTCTTCAAATGGTCAGCAAATTCTTTCAGAGGATGTCAAAACAAAGACCTCGTTAAAATTTGAGCTTTTAATTTGAAGATTTAGAGGTCGCGGATCGCAATTTTCTATTTCCCATTTAAATAACATAGGAAATTTTTTTTTTTAACTTTGGAATTTTATACGTCTATATCGAATCAACTTATGGCAAGAAACATCTTAGATTTTTATAGTAAATTTAACGCTCTATAAAAAATGTCTCTTATAATTTTTCTATAAATTGATTTCTTCCAGAGTTATTCGAGGCCAAAGTTTGATTTCCATCGAATTTTCTCGTTTTTTCAACTTTTAGCATCATGTAGTAAAAAAATCACATATTTATATCTGAAACATATGAAGTGTTGTAAAAAAAACAAAAAAACAAAAAAACAAAAAAACGTCACTTTTTTCCAAAGCCTACTACAAAGTTTTAATGAAAATATGAGATGTGTATAATATGCAAAGTATTATTATTAATGTTCTTTATTGAAGTTTCAAAGGGCCATTGACTTACGTCCTTCAGCCAGAAAATTACAGGTTTATAATATAACAATGGTATTTTAAAAATAGATATATCACATTCTTACAAAAAAAAAAAAACCAAAAAATATGTATACAATAATAATTATATTACTAGTCATCATTAAATATTAATTCTAAGGTTGTTTTTTGCGGATATCCGTTTCTTGCATTTTCTGCTCTTGTTATACAGAATTCCCAAAGAATTTCGGAGGTCTTGTCTCTCTCTCTATATCTGTCAGCAAGGTTTTGAATTCTGTCCATTATTGGTGTTATTCCTGTTTTTTCATAAAGGAAAGGATTGGGAGGGTTATGGAGAGGATTGTTTGGATGGCGGATTTTGGTAATTTTTCTTAGGGAGGATGTTTCTGCAACTTGTAAGTTTTTTAAAGTGGGAGTTTTGCAATTGAGGAATAATGGAAACCCATACTCAATGACCGGTCTGCAGATAAGTTGGTATATTTTGATTAGATTGTTGGTAGTTAGTCCATGGTTGTTGACCCTTAGTCCTGAGAAGTGTTTTGCCCTTGCTATTGTCCTCTTTTTTATTATTTGTGTGTGGAGTTTAAGGTTTATTTTGTGATCTAGAAGTATACCAAGGTAGTTGGTGGAGCTTTCTGGGTGAATAGTATAGCCTTGTAAGGAAATTGAAGGAGACTGATCGGTAATACGGTGGTGGAAGATTAAGAAGTGTGATTTATTGGGATTTGGTGACAATCTCCATTTAGAGAACCATTCGGATGTAGAGTTAACCAGGTTTTGGAGGCTTGTCATTACTTGGGGAAGGGATTTTTTGTGAGAGATGAGGACTGTGTCGTCGGCAAATTGTAATGCATAAGATGCGAAGCTAAAGTGGTTTTCGTTTGCGAATTGATGGCTATATATGTCGTGACAGAATAAGTTATAGAGAAGAGGGGAAAGGGGTGAGCCTTGTGGAAGGCCTTGCTTGGTAACGAAACTGCTTGAGAGGGAATTCCCGACTTTGACTGCTAGGGTTCTAGTGTTTAGAAGTTTGTATAAAAGTGAAACTAGATAGTTTGGGCAGTCCATGTGGAAAAGTTTAAACAGAAGACCTTTTATCCAAACTGAGTCAAAGGCCTTGCTTATATCAAGGAACAGTGCTGCCGATGTTTGTCCATTTAGTTTTGCTGTTTCGATGTTGTTCTTTAGAATGGTCAGAGGATGAATGGTTGAACAGCCCTCTTTAAAGCCGAATTGATAATTGGGTATTTTTTCGCCAACTTCTTTTTGTAACATATGCTTTAAGATTTTCTCAAAATTTTTTCCTATTACCGGCAATAGAGTGATGGGTCGATGATTTTTTATGAGCGCCTGATTAGAATTTGCTTTAGGTATTGTTATAATCGTGCCCTTTTTCCACTCCTTTGGGATGTAGTTATTAATAAAACAATATCTGTATATATTAATAATATAGTCGTGAATCTCAGAGTCCAGTTTTCTAATATTGCACTTGGTAATATGGTCGTGCCCTGGTGCTGAGTTTTTACCGGTAAATACTACTTCAAAGTATAGGTCGTCAAGGTTATTTAAATTTCTTTGAACCGTCGGATCTGGTTCTACTGTAAAATTGGTAAACCAGTTGTTTACCAGGTTATATGTCTCTACGTCAAAAGAAGGGTCCTGTGATTCCTCGTATATTTTGCTAAAATATCGAGCGAATGCTTCTGCTTTATCAGGGTCGGAGTCTAGCAGGTTGCCATTTTCTTCGAGGGTACTAGTTTTTGCTCTGATACCTTTATATTTGCTCAATTTTTGAATGTCTTGCCAGTAGCTTTTGCCTTTCTTGAGGTTAATCTCCTCACACGTCTTTAAAAAGTTGTGATTTTTAAATTGCTGGACTAGCCTTTGAATGGTGTGGTTGAAACGGTTTAACTCTCTTTTTATTGTGTCATCTCCGGTGTTCCTATACTCCCTATACATGGCTCTCTTTCTTTTAATAAGTTTGATTATAAATGGCGGAAGCTGGTGCTGGTAAAATCTATGAGATATTTGAGGAGAGTTTTTCAGGATAGAGTCTGAAAGATTTTTGTTAAAATTTGATATTGTGTTGGGTGTTATTTTTTTATTCTCTTCAAGGCCAATAAAGTTTTTTATCTCACTGTTTACCTTTTCCATATTTGTTTTGTTAACATTATATTTTTTGGGTTGCACAAAGCTAAGGGGTTTATCAAAGTTGATTTTAATTTCCATAGCAAGATGGTCTGAGCCTAGATCTGGAAATAGGTTAACATTTTCTATATTATTCTTAATGTTTTCGGTATAGAGGAGCAGGTCTGGCGTGGTGTCGTTGTTAAGAGGCATAATGAATGTGGGCGGAGTTTCGGGCTTTATAAAATTTGAATTGGAGAGGAAGTTGTTTAGTTGCAGTTTTTTTGTTCTATTGTTTATGTTAAAATCACCTATTATTAGGGCATATTTGTATAGGCTTGCCATTACAAAAATATTTTCTTCTATACGGAGATTAGGATGACTGTATATTAGAAAAATGTGTAATTTATCTTCTTTGAATGGCACCGTCAAGTGTAGGCATTCGTTCATGGCATTGTTTATTCTGGGTTTGTTGGCCTTACCTATTTTAAGTTTGGGATGGGACTGTATCAAACTTCCACCTCTGGCATGATTATTTGGTGAGTATCCATTGTGTTGCAAAATGTTCCAGTTTCTGTATGAAGTGTTGGAGGTTTCCAGTGTTTTTGTTTCTACAAACATTGCGGCATGTATATCGTTTTTTTCTATGTAGTTATTTATTAAAAACTTTCTTCTGGTGTAGCTGTTGATGTTGGCATAGATTATTTTAGTTGTCAAGGACATATTGGCTGTTACTATTTGGGTTGGATGGTTCTGTAGGAGAGGCTTTATCGGCCTCCAGGTCAAACATTAGGATGTACAATCTGGATCCCGAAAAAATAGCCACTGTGTCTATATTAAAGTTTTGAACAAATGTTTTTCTAAGTTTTAGTATTAATTCTTCTCTGTTTGTATTTTTGTTATCGTTCAGTTTGTTGATGTAGGTGGAAATAATCATGTCGTGAATTGTCAGGGGTGAATGAATGCGAGACTTTTGGTTTTCTCTTGAGACTTCTTTTGATTTTTTGTTGGTGGATTTAATAGTTATGTTGGGAATACCTTCAATGGGTTTTGTGGGTCTTTTAGGACATTGAATTGACCAGGCCTGATGTTCTTCAGATCCGCATCCAGAGCATTTAGGAGGAAGAGGCGACGTACATTTGCTCTCATCATGTGTACCGGAGCATTTGGAGCATTTTCTAGTCGTTTTGCAGTTTTCGGATGTGTGTTCAAAGGAAAGACACTTTTTGCAAGGTTGAGGTAAAGGAATAGGGGGTTTGCTAGGGTATACAGGATAGTGGTTATATTTATAGTAGAATCCTTGGGATAGGAGTTTTTCGGAGGTGACTTGGGAACCAGTTATTACCCGGATAAATTTAGTAGGTTTACCAGTTGTCCTGGAAATAATTCTTTTGCAGTATCTGTGGTAAAGGTCGTTCTTATCCAGTGTTTCTGATATGTTTTTCTCGTCGTATTCCAGGTCAACCATAGCAATAACGACAGAGTAGCTTTCCGAAGGGGTAGAGTTGGTAGCATTCGTTTTTGGTAGGGATAGTTCAAACTTTTCAATTTTTCCTGAGTTGATAAGTGATTCGAGAGTTGTTTCAGCGAGTTCATTATTTGTTTTTAGAAGAAATCCAGAACGTGTATTAATTATTATGTCATTTTCTCTAGGGTGTACACGCTCCCATATTTTTATAAATGCCTCTCTTGTGAAATTGCTTTCAGCCGTGATTTGGAAGAAGTGTTTATATTTTTTAGCTGTCATTGTTTTTGGTGTATAATTGTAGAATGTTTTATTTGTAGTAATTTTTTGTTTGTTTTTAATGTTGTCGGTGGTGTTTTTTTGTTGAATTTTTTGTGTGGAATTGTTTGATGTACTCTGTGTACCTATAATTTCATTGATTTGTTCTTGAGTGAATGATTTGTGTCTTTTTGGTTTACTGCCCTTTTCCTTTGTGCCTCTTTTCTTCCTATTTGATGGGTTACCATCTTCATCCATGGATACGTCACCGTCACTTTCATCCGCCATTCTTAACACTAATTGCGAATAAACTGCAGCAAGATTTTCACGTCTGTACTAAGCAACTGTTTAATACGAACGTATGCAAAGTAATTTATTTATAAATGTATTTTTCTCGAAAATGGTGCATCTGAGCAATTCAAATCAAGAGTACCTATTTTTCGTAAAAAACTATAAATTCTCATAATTTCATAAAAAAAATTAAATTAATAACCCAGAAAAAAGTTGGGGCTATTTTTGTTACTTTGCCCCCTCTAAATGTTACGCCTATGATTAAATTTTAACAGTTTTGATCATAGATCTAGATTCAGCATGTCAAAATTACCAAAGTACCTACCGAAAATTCATTTGTTCATGTTCAACCCTCTAGGAATAGTTTAAAAAAAATTATCCTCTTAGGCTCCTATTCAGGGGGCCGTAGCTCCTTTAGGGAGCATTTTTTGATACATGTTTATCAAACAAAAAAAGTGTTATTTTTATACGAATATTGCACTGTTTAAGTTTGGCCCCCTGATTTCGGGACACCCGTATAATGATAATTGTACCATAAATGTTAAAAAAACGCGAAAATTCGATGGAAATCAAACTTTGGCCTCGAATAACTCTGGAAGGAATCAATTTATAGAAAAATGATAGGAGACCTTTTTTGTAGAGCGTTAAATTTACTATGAAAATCTAAGATGATCCTTGACATAAGTTGATTCAGAGGTATAAAATTTCAAAGTTAAAAAAAAAAAATTCCCATGTTATTTAAATGGGAAATAGAAAATTGCGATCCGCGACCTCTAAATCTTCAAATTAAAAGCTCAAATTTTGACGAGGTCTTTGTGTTGACATCCTCTGAAAGAATTTGCCGACCATTTGAAGAAAAAGAAAAAGTCGATTTTTTTGAAACACCCTAATATATATGTATACATAAGATTAAAATAATAATATTTAGTTAAAGAGTTTACTCAGGGATATTATATTTTTTCTTATTACATAAATTAACAAAATTTACCCAAAAAAGTAAGTAGAATACAAAAATTAAAAAAATCGGGGTGTTTATTATAGATAAGAAAGTCGCCATTGTCCCGGGAAAAAACAAATAAGTGAAAATATAATATTTAAAAAATTATATTATTTCATGAATTTTTCTTGCCGACAAATTTTTTGTAATTTCAGTAGTTTCTGAGAATAAGCATTAAGTAATTAATTCCTCCCTTAACGGTAGTGGTTCACATTGTACGTGCCTATATAAATAGCTTAACACAGTAATCCGGAACCAATTCTTTTTTTTGTGAAATAATAATTATATGAAAACCGGGACGCACCCGGAAGTATTTCAAAAGCTCCAACATTTTTATATTTTAATGTAAAAATTTAATATTATTTCATATTTATTTAAAGCGTTTTTTTATAATAAAACTTAGTTTACCATAGGTAAAAGTAAGAAAATACGTTGTACATACCTGCCATAGCATCTTCCATATCGCACCACTTTAGACTGGGTTAGTAATAACTAGTGATGTAAGAATACGTATCCAAATATCAGTTGAATCCGAATATTAATAGGATCCGTATATTCCGAAATCAATCTGTAAATTCGAATACTACGGATTCGGAATCGAAATTTACGGAAACAAATTTCTAATGCGCGAAGCAAATGCGCCATGAGGTAGCCGATTACGGATGGTTGGCAACCGGCGCATTCGGAATCGCGGGAAAAGGGCGTGTTCGGAGTCCGCTACTTATGAGACCATAGGCGTACGATGCTTATTTAAAAAATAAAGACCTGATGTATAAAAATATTGTTTTTATTTATTTAAAATAACGAGACAATCAAGGCATAACTTTAAAATATAAAAAATAAAACAAGTATAACATTCTTTGGTTAACTGCTACCATGGTTTATCATAGTAATAAAAAAAATCAACTTAAACTTAAACTCTTAGGTTTTGTTAAAAAGTACAAAACACAACTTAAAAAAAAACAAACTTCAATAACAAAAATATTATAAACAACTATTTAAAAATAAAATTTTTTGCACATTCTTTGGAGAGAGTCTATTTCGCCTGAGATTTGCTAATTGTCCAGCTTTAGAAAAAAGTCTTTCGCTTGGCACTGACGTGGCAGGTACAGAAGCATACTTTTCATACAACTCACATAGTTCGGGCATCATAAGCTTATGTGTTTTCCAAAAAGTCATTGGATTACTTGTGAGGTCGCAATGGGAAAGCTCGAGATATTGTCGAACCGAGAGGGTGGCAGTCGTGGTAGGTGTAGTGTTTGTTTTAACAGCCTTAATTTTTTCTTGAAAATATGACCACAATGATAAATTCTCTGATGGTCCCGAATTCTCAAAACTCTCTTCTGAGTTAGTTTCTGTTTCTGTTTCAGCATTTGAAATGCAAAGTTTTGTAGCAATGTCGTCCAATATCCACATTTGTGCATTTTTAGCATTTTCTTCCAGACCAAAGGCAGTTTTCTTAAAGTGTGGGTCAAGAAATGTGCTTTTGGCCACAATTTTATTGGACTCCAAAATGCCAAATCGCTTTGAAATGGTTTCCAATAACTTGGATTGCAACCATAGACCCATTTCTGTATTGGGTTTCAAATTCCTTATACTAAGTTGCAGTCCTCTTGTTAATGGTATGACTGTTGACATTGTAACATATTTTTCTCCTGAAAGCTCAGTTGTCATTAATTCCAGTGGTTTTAATAGAGGCACACATTCTGATATAATATTCCATTCCGCCGCGTCTATAAAATCTGGAGCTGTCGGTAAATTAGCAATTGCGACGGATAAAGGATTCTTTATTAATAAAAGCCGTTCCAACATTATAAGGATTGAATTCCATCTTGTTTCAACTGCCTGTTTAACTTTAAGGATAGGCTCTCCCATGTCTTCTTGGCATTTTTTTAATTTTCCGGTAGCAATGGCACTATGCTTAAAATATGCGACTAAGTTTTTGCATTTCGTTATTAATTTTTTTAGTTCTGGATTTTCGTTTAGAGCCTCTTTGGATATAAGATTCAATGTATGTGCCACACATGGATGATGGCATTTGCGTAAATGTACTGTTATGGCATTTTTTACATTGGCGCCGTTGTCTGAAACAATCGTAACAATTTTGGCATCAAGATCCCATTCTGTCAAAATGGCGGATATATCAGCAGCAATATTTTGTCCTGTATGGTGAATAGAAGACATTTCATTTACACTTAGTACTCGTGAATGTAATGTCATATCATGTACAAAATGGCAAGTTAGTGACAGATATGATATATTGCTATCTGACTGCCAAATATCTGTAGTTAGCGAAACGTATTAAACTTCTTGTAGTTTAGATTTTAATTTTGTAACTTCTTCTAAATACTTTGTCGATAGAAGATTGTTTGTTAATATATTTCGACTAGGAACTTTATAAAGGGGATTTAATGTTTTGCTATATTCCAAAAAGCCAGAATTTTCTACAATAGACAGGGGTTGGAAATCTTTTGCGATTAACTTTAAAAGACTTAAATCGCATTTCGTTTTCTGTTCTTCTGACAATTCATTTGAATTTTTTCCACCAAATAGTTTTAGTTGCCGCTTTGGTTTGTAATTTGGTTTGAAGAAGAGGTAGAGACTCGTTTTACAGAAGTCGTCAATCGGAGAGACATATTATCACAAGTTGATGAGGTGCTAGCAACTGGTAATATTTCAGCTTCATTTGCAACTGAATAATCATTTGATTTAATTGTTTGACTGTCAGGTGTACCTTCAGTTAATGTTTCCTGATCAGGGGTTTCCGATGGATTTTCTTTTCTTAGATGTTCACTGTACTGAATTGGATGTTTTCTAGTAATATGCAATTTTAAATTTCCCGTACTAGTAAAGTATTTTAATTTTTGGCTACATAGTTTACAAGTGGCAAAAAGTTTATCCGGCGATTTTTCGAAGAAAGACCAAACAATTGATTTTTGTGCGGGAGCCATAATATAAATATCGAAACGTTACGCTACTGACTTAGACGCCCACTGCACAAACAAAAAGAGAAGACAAGACAAACCTAAGCCGTCTGGTTCACTCCCCACCACAGAACATACATATGCTCCCTACTCCTCTCTGCATTCCTTACGCCGTGCCACCCGCTTGCAGCGTTGCGCATTTAAGATTTAACGTATAGATCATGGATACGTATCCGGACAATGAATCCGAATATCTCTTGGTTCCGAATACGTATTATCCGAATATCAAAAAGATACGGATATTTACATCACTAGTAATAACATTATTAAACAAGTCCAAAAAATGGTTATTTCAAAGAATTCTTGAAATTAATAAATATCTCTTCAAGGAACCCGAATTCCGCCTAAGCAGGCAGCTTCCTGGTAGTGAAGGAGTGCAAAAAACTTTAAAACATTGTTTTCCATTTATTTAACTATGCAATGTAAATAAAAATTGTATTGTGCGATTTATTCTACAAAATTGACTTTTGGCCAGCTTTTTAAAGCAAAACCCCTATGAGCGTCGTCAAACATACGGTTCTTTTAAGAACCAAAAACCGACAGCCATTTCCTTGTCGGCTTCGCTAATTGACATGTATGTATCAAAATTGCCACCTAGATTTTGTTCGGTTTTTTAAACGCTGGAGATTTAAATCACAACAGCTCCTCCCCGACTTATAAAAGTTTTACAAGTTCATTCTTTGTGATGCACGACGTGCACGGGTAGATCGGCGCAAAGTGGTCGTAGATAAAGATTCTGGAACAGTCTCTGTTTCGGGCACAGTATTGTCTATTGGCTATCGCTGTCATGATCTTGTGGAATTGTATCAGGAATTTCATCGGGAACAGATTCTTCTTTAGTGACAGAACAATCTTCTGGTAGATGTGGTGTGTCAATGTTCGGTGTTTCTTTTGGAGTTGCAGCTCTTATTTCGCGAATCCGGTCATATGTCTTTTCCAAAGACCATCGTCTAACAGTAGCAAATAATGCAGCTTACCAAATTTGCTTTCAATATGACCAAATTTCCATTTCTCGTCTGTATAGCCTCGGACAGAGACTCGATCATTTACCTTTTATTGTCGAAAAGATAAACCATTACTGTCCCTAATATTTACATCCGCGTTACTTATTGTGGGCTTTATTAAATCTAATCTAGAACTAATTTCTCTACCGAAGACTAAAAATGATGAAGATTTATTGGTAATTCTATGAGGCATTTTTCTATATTGTAACAAAAGTTTGCAAAGTTCTTTTTGTACATCTGATGGAATATTTGTCATAGCTCTAATGGACTTTTTCAAAGTTTGAACATATCTTTCTGCTAAGCCATTTGTTGCAGGATGATATGGTGCACTTGTTTAACGCCATTTAATTTTAGAAAATTTTGAAACTCAAATGATACAAATCGCTACCATTATCGCTTACTAATATTTTTGGAATTCCAAAACAAGCAAATATTTCTCGGCAAGCGTTTATGGTAGTTTGCGCAGTCATATCTTTCGTAATAATAATCTCAGGCCAACGTGTATAAGAATCAACCAAAATAAGAATAAAAATCCCGAAATGCGCCGAATGCAATTCGTCTAGAATTGCTTTTTGTGAAGATTTCGGTATAACCACACGTAAACCCCTTAAAATACAACCCTTTTGTAAAGAAAACTCGGACCGATCAATGTTAAATCGTAAGTAAGATTTTTCCTGTTTTTAACGCTAACAGCAATTTATTTAAAATAGGGTCTTTCATGGTTTCTTCCGCTAATTTCTTAAACGTAATTGGAAGTGTTTGTAACTGATTTATTTCGAAAATATCAGGTTCATCGTAATTCTAAAGTTTTTCAGATTTTTTAGGTAATCTCGAAAGACAATCAGCATTTCCATGATCATTGGTATTTTTGTAACGAATACCATAATTAAAAACTGATAAAAAAAATAGCGTAATGTTACATTCGTGTAGGTGATAATACTGGCAATGATTTATTTGGACTAAAAATTTGTAATAAGAGTCTATGATCCGTGGAAAGTATAAATCTATTTCGGTATAGATATTGGTAAAATTTTCTTACACCGAAAATAGGCTTCCTTATCTATTTGCGCATATTTTTTCTGCGACAATGTTTGGGATGCAAATTGTATTGGATGCTCCGAACCATCCGGGTATACAGGGCCGAGCTAACCCAGGGTGTAAAGGGTGCACTGCGCCCGGGCGGCAACTATCGAGGGGCGGCATTTTAGAAAATAATTGTACAGAAAGTGACGGTAAACTTTTTAGTATTGTAATTGATTCTGATCCAAGTGCCTGGTCTACACCTTTATCTGACAAAATAAGGTTAATGCTAGTAGAAAAGGGTAACCTACTAAATAAGAAAACAACTTATCCCAAAGACGCTAGCACTAGAAGTTTTTAAAATAAATATTTTTAAATTTTTTTACCAAATGGTGAATCCGTTCAACGCACTTGGTTAACATATTCTAGAAAATATACTCTGTGTTTTGTTTCCCATGTAAGTTATTTGGGAATGCATCTAGTTCTTTGGGCTAGATGGACTTCGAGATTGGCACCATTTATCGCGAACCTTAGGCCGACATGAAAGTTCTAATGATCATATTAAATGTTGCAACAAAATGATTTAATTACAAACTTCATTAAAGTGTGGCTCAACAATAGATTATTTACAGGAAAAACTAATTAACAGTGAACAGAAAAGATGGTGTTCTGTTTTATAAATAATTATTTCGGTTGTTAAATTTTTAGCTAAGCAAAACGTAGCTTTTAGGGGTAGTTATAGTAAAATATTTTGTAATGTTGCACGTTACACGTCTAACTTGCAGCAGAGCAGCAACAGCAACCCAGCAGATAAGACCTGAAGATGGTACATGAGATTGTACCGAAACGTCGTCAGACATACGGTTCTTTTAAGAACCAAGAACCGACAACACGGAGCAGATCCCGAAAAACCACTAATACATATATATATCCTTTAAGGGGCGGCAAGCTTTTAATTGCACCCGGCGGCAAAAACACTTGGTGCGGCCCTGCGGGTATATGTGTGAAAGCACAGCACCTACACCGTAAGGTGAAGCGTCAGTGGCTAGAACTATTGGTAATTGTAAATCAAAATGAACTAAGAACTGATTTGATTCCATTTCTTTTTTTACTTTTAAAAATGAATTTTCACAATCTTTATCCCACACATACTTCGTATTATTTTTTAACAAATTATTTTATGGTGCTAAAATTGAACTTAAGTTTTAAAAAAAACGCCCGTAATAGTTAATCATTCCCAATAAAGATTTTAATTGAGTTTTATTTGTAGGCCGCGGTACATGTTATATGGCTTCTTTTGCCAGCATTTTTCGAATACCTTCTCTATTTATGACATAACCACAATACTTAATTTTATCTGTTACAAATTTTGATTTTTGTAAATTAATCCGTAAATTATAAAAACGGCAACAGTGTAAACTTACCTGTAGTATTTCTCTTAAATTTAAAAAGACATTACTGGGTGTATGTGTGACTGCAGACAGGGATCGGCTACTGTAGACATTGTAGTACACGCGTATTGGGCCTTTCCAGTGCCAGTGTGACACCAATCCTGAAATTTTAGGTTAAATAACCTTCAAAACAAATCAACGATATTTCTTACGAGCGCGACCACATTGTTGCCGTTGTTCTCAATATCTCCCAGAAAATGCCGCCAAAAATTGTGCCGTGCCAAAGTTGCACACAACTCACCGATATCATCAATGATCTAAAAACTACTATCGCTCAACTAAAGGAGGAGGTTGCCTCCCTAAAAAACTCGATTAATGAATCCAATGAATCCAATAATGAATCTCAGCTCATCAACAAAATTGTTAATGAAGTTCTCGAACGTGAGAAGAGAAAAACTAATGTTATAGTATACAATGTTAAGGAATCTAAAATTTCCAGCAAAACTGAAAGAGATCTCGAGGAAAAAGCTACTTTTGCTGGGATTTTTAATGAAATCTCTTTGGATGCCAGCCTCATAACAAACATAACAAGAAAGTTCGCAACAACTGCAGATCGACCTCGTCCACTCAAGATCACTTTTAATAGAGAGGCTTGTGTCCATGAAGCTATTCGCAAAGCCAAACTGCTGAAGGACTCCACAAGTGACAACAAAAACATTCACTTTGCATTTGATAGAACACCTCTACAGGTCGATGAATACAAGAAGCTTAAAACGGAAACGGACAACAGAACAAAGATTGGAGAAACTAATCTTTTTATTAAGTATGAGAAGGGAGTTCCAAAAATTAAGTCTTTAAACCAATGCTGCCCAACGATACAGAACCATACAGCCTTAGTATTTTTTACCAGAATGTGCGTGGCCTAAGGACAAAAGCTGGTGACTTCTTCCCTTCAGTTAGTGAGTATTGGTATGACCTAGTTCTTTTAACTGAGACTTGGTTATCTAGTGATATTAACAGTAATGAGTTTTTTCCTAATACCTACAATGTGTTCAGATGTGATAGGGATTTTGAAGCAATGGGTGTTATGCGTGGAGGAGGCGTTTGTTCTGCCTACAAGCAACCTCTACGCGTTTCCCCCATAGACTTAGCGAATATACGTGACCAACTGCATAATGTAGATATTGTTTGTTGCAAAATGTACCTCCAAGGTCTCACCTTATTTGTATATAATGTATATGTTCCTCCTGACATTTCTGTTCATAATCTTTAATATTTTCTTGATCCTTTGTCGCAGCACTTGTTAAATAACCGCTTTTCTCTTATTGTTGGCGATTTTAATATTACTCATTTTACTAATAATACAAGTAACGACCGAAAATGTCAGTTAATGAACAACTTCCTTGACCAAAATGGCCTGTACTTAATTTTAACGCAAGAACACTTGACTTAGTTTGCAGTAATCTGGACCTGGTTGACGTTTCTCGTATTGACCCTTTAACGAATGAAGACGCACATCATCCATCTCTTTCTATCACAATCACTTGGAAGTCCAATAAGCCAGCTAACTTCCCTATAAATACAATATCTCAAAAACAATATAACTTTCGCAAAGCTAATTTTCCCGCACTTTATCAAACATTGCTTAGCACAGATTGGAACTTTCTTGGTATGGCAACTGATGTTAATTAAGCTTGTTCTCTCTTTTATGAAAAATTGTACTCCATTCTCGACATGTTTGTTCCTAAGTATATTCCAAAACCAAAGCAGTATCCAACGTGGTATACATTAACAATTATTAACACTTTGAAATTAAAAAAATTCCTATTTAAAAAACAAAAAAGGAGTCCAACCCTGTTTAACATTAACAAATTTAAAGAAATTCGAACAATTTTAAAAGCTCAAATCCACAATGCTTATTCTAATTATTTAGTTAGAATTGAAAATTCTATCCTAAATGACCCGAAAAACTTCTGGACTCATTTTAGAAATAAAAAAGGTTCAACTAGAATTCCAGGAATAGTTCATCTTAACGAAGACACTTACAATACTCCTGAAACCATTGTTAATGGCTTTGCTACCTATTTTAGTAGCGTTTATGTAGACAATATAGCAGTTATAACAAATAATTTAAATGATCGTTGCACTTCATGTTTTTCCATTGCCAGTTTGGAAATAAAGGACATACTAAAGAGTATTGACAAATTAAATAATAAACCCACAGCAGGCAATGATTCTATACCCAGCTTCATTGTTAAAGACTGCAAATATGTTTTGGCCGAGCCTCTTAGGTATATCTTTAACCTATCCTTAAAAACCTGCGTTTTCCCTGACGTCTGGAAAATAGCACATGTCTGTCCTATCTTAAAGACTCCTACAAACTATAGATCGATCTCAATTTTAAATAACTTTTCAAAAGTTTTTGAGATGGTCCTATACAAAATAATATATGCAAATATTAAAGCCATGATTTCTCCATCTCAGCATGGCTTCACCGAGAAAAGGTCAACAGTTACAAATCTGGCATGTTTTTCTGACTTTGTTTCACGCAATTTGGATAGTAATAAACAGATTGATGTTATATATACTGACTTTGCAAAGGCGTTTGACCGCATTGATCATAGTATTATTGTTAAAAAACTAAACAATTTTGGTTTTAGTTATTCATTGATATCACTTTTGACCTCTTACCTACTCCAACGGAAACAGATGGTTGTTTACAATGGGTTTAAATCCTTTCCTTTTATAGCTTCTTCAGGAGTCCCACAAGGCTCAAATCTAGGTCCTTTATTGTTTACATTATTTATTAACGATTTATGTGAAATGCTTAACTGCAAAAAACTGTTGTTTGCAGATGATTTAAAGATATTCTTCTCCATTTCTACAATAACGGACTGTATTTTACTTCAAGCTCAAATCAACAACTTGGCTTCTTGGTGCAGTAATAATAGGCTTTCTTTAAATATTAGCAAATGTAAGGTTATTTCTTTTTCCCGAAAGAAGAAAACCCTTGAATACCCTTATGAAATAAATTCCGTCCCCCTAGAGAGGAGACATACTATCAAAGACCTCGGTGTATGGTTTGACAGCAAGTTCACATTTCGCGAACATATCACTGCTACAACGAAAAGTGCATATCAATTATTGGGTTTTATCATTAGAAACTCTTCTTCCTTTCGTAATGTTGAAGTTTGTAAGTTTCTTTTTAGGTCATATGTTCTTTCAAAACTCGAATACTGCTCTTTAATATGGTACCCACTTTACAATGAACATACTAACACGGTTGAAATAATACAAAGAAAGTTTCTTAAGTTTGTTTATTTTAAGAGTCATGGTAACTATCCAATTAGAGGTTACGATTATTATGCTTTGTTAACTGAATTTGATTTTGTAAGTTTAAGGGATAGACGGTTTATTTACTCAATTAAATTTTTATTTAATCTACTTAGAAATAGAGTGGACTGTGCTGAATTATTATCTGCAATTAATTTTCATGTTCCCAGACTAAATTCTCGCCAAAATTTGGCATTTAGTACTGGTTTGGCAAAAACCAATGTTATGTTTATGTCTCCAACTTTTATAATGTGCAATAATTATAATAAAATACAGTCTATCTGTGATATTTATTTTGATTCTTTGGGTGAAATCGTAACTAACATTATTTATTATTTTAGCTTAGAATAATTTATTTATTTTTATTGTAAACTTTGTTAAAGTAGGTTTTTTTATAATTATTTGTTAAGTTTGCACGATTTTATAATTTTGTCCTGTAATTGGATTTTGTAATCTGTTGGGCAAATAAATATATATTATTATATTATTATTATTATTAAATTATGTTTTTGTAATTGCATTAACACTTTCTCGAGTCTCTCTAAGTTAATTTCATCAGTAATACCGGGCCGGTATGCGTTCTAATATTTTTTCCATTTGTCTTTGCCATATCGCTGGCGCAAACGCAATACCAAACATAAGTCTATTACACTTATAAAGGACCTTTATGAGTATTTAAAGTTAATAGATGTCTATCCTCTGGATGAACCTCCAAATGAAGATATGCCTTACTGAGGTCGACAGTTCATCCACTATAGGCAGAGGATGCTCATCTACTTTTAAATTTGGATTTATTGTTATTTTAAAATCTCCGCAAATACGGATCTTACTATTACTTTTAATTACAGGTACAATAGACGTAGCCCAATCAGAATAATCTACTTTTGTAATTATTAAAGATGGGATATTTAGGTACTAAAAACTGAAAAATAGGTAACTAAAAAGGTACTAAAAAAAAGCATTTTAGGTTAAAAAACAGCATTTTAGGTAAAAAAAAAAACATTAAAAGTTCAAGTTTCGTTTATTTTTATAAAATAATTAACATACAATTTTTATAAACTGACCAATAGTTAATTAAAGCTATAAGGAACTGAAAATATAACAGGAAATACCTGATATTTACCAAATTTACTGCTAGAGTAACAAACAGATAGATAAAATGTATATAAATTAAAGAAAGATGTTTTAACATAACCTCAAAGTCCTCACAATTTTACAGCAAACAATACAAAATAAGTTTTTTCCGTCAATAAAAAATATCTTATTCTTCCCCTCTATCCAACTGCTGAGTTTATGTAGAGGATTTTCTTTGGTTTTGGGCATTTTTATAATTTTGTTTAGCCGCATACCCAAACACAGAACATATCCACAATAAACTATTTCCATGCAATAAACTGTGTTTCACTGAGTAAAACTCACTACACAGAAGTGACAGAACATAAGCTCACTACAAAGAAGGTAACTGCAAAGAAAGTTACTGTTACAGTCTGTGACCATAAGAAAAAATTCTATACCGTTGAGTTGGACGCCCTGGATAAAATATTGGCCCAAAATTTAAAAATAACACAAAAAATTAAAATAAGTAAAAATATGTAACAAATAGGTGAAAATAAACTGACAAATTCAAAAATATGTAAGAAAAGTATAAAAAGGTAAAAAAAGCAAAAACTTCCAAAAAAGGTAAAAAAAGGTGAAAACAAGTTAGGTTCATATAAAAGAAAAGGTAAAAAAAGGTGAAAACAAGTTAGGTTCATATAAAAGAAAATCTTTTAAAACACATTTTGGCATTATTGGTTTTCAAATAGTTACATTTGTTAAAAAAAGGTAAAATAACAAAAATCCCATCCCTAGTAATTATATTATCTTGTACTAAATTTTCTATTTCTGCCTCTATCCTCTGTAACAAGGCAAAAAGCACTAAACGGGCCTTTGCAAAACCAGGTTTTGCATTGTTTTTTAAATTTACACGGCATTGAATCCCTTCAATCTTTCCTACCCCCTCAGAAAAAACTAAATTGTATTTCGAAATTAATTTATTAATTTTGCTAGTTGAATCGGTATTTTGAATAGTTTATCTCCCAAAAATTAAATTTTATTTGGCGAATCCACTCTCTACCAAGTAATGGGAATTTGTCACCTAAAACAATATACATATTCAAATTATATGTAATTTGTTTGTAAACTACCTTTACATTAATAAACCCTAAAACATTTAATTCTGTACCAAAGTATAAGATAAGTTTTAATTTGGTAGGTTGGATGGTCATCCCTGGGAACAAAATTTTAAATTGTATGTTACCTATTAGGGTTACTGCAGCTCCACTATCCACCTCGAAATTGACACTCCTACCGCCAACACTTAAAGATGTATTAAACTTTCGTCTGTACTCTGTATCTTCACTTGTAGCTAGCTTCACAATTTCTTCTATCTGGTTGGTGTTTAAATCACAACACATCGCTATTCATCGTAAACAGTATAGATTGCCATTCCTGGTTCCAATGAAGCATATCAGTTGCCCACTGTAATCTTGCACGTCTATCATCTGCAGTTAATGGAACCCTTCTTAAAAGACGTCTGGATCTTAAATTGATTCAAGTAAGCGCCGTCGCACTGTATACAGAAACGTGTCGGTGGCATCCTGAAGTCGCTCACGCAACATTCTGCAGGTGCTCTACGTGCAGAAACGGTAACGAATCGTTCTTCCCGTTGTGTAGTACGGCGAGGTCTACCACTTCGAGGTCTTTCAGTTTCTTGATGTCGATTTGCCAGCCGAGAAATAACGCTTTGGGCCACGTTGAAAAAATTTTTACTGTTTGCAGAATCTAATTTGTTTCGAGGCATAATGAAGACACCATAAGTTGCGTTACAGAACACTGAGCAAGTTTATTGAAATGCATCGCCAGGTACGATATTGGTATCGGTCACGAACAACAAAAAAAGCATGTTTTTGTAATAAACAAGTGCGCAAAAACTCAAACAATTTCTTACTTCGATGGTTATGAATTGTTTGCAGGCAAAAAATGTATTATCCATAATTATTTATAATAAATATTTAGAAAACACAATAACTTTTTTTATTAGGTTTTCACCAGTTTTTTAATTTGTGGTCCTCGTACTCGCCAAGGGCGTCTAGGCGAAATAAGAGCATGAAAGCAGGGTCTATGTTAGGCTCATAAAAATGTCCTTTTAGGACAATAAATCAAAATTTCGCCATTTTAGACTTTTAGGCAAAGACAAAGGGGTGTCAAACGCTTTATTTTTTTAAGTTTATGATTAACTTCAAGGTCCCAAACCAATGCCTAAAATAGAAACAAAAAGGCATTTTGCCTATAATCCGGTCCTTGCTAATAACTTATTATATATAGATTTTAACAATTTTTATTTTATGTTGCTCTGTTTGGCCCATTATCAAACATTAACAATCATTTGCTTTAAAGAAATGACATGATTTTATGCCTTTCAAAGCACTAATTTGCCCCCAGCGGTTGTTCAGGTTTGCTCTGTATATATCGATTATATCGTTGGGAATTAACAAAACATTCATGTTTTTAGCTAGATTCAAAACAACATTGTAAAATGACCTAGCATCATTTATTAATGCCTTTTTTGCCTTAACCTTCTCCCAGGCCATTCTTTTAATTTTTCCTCCCACACCATCCACAGCACCTTTGCCATGAGATGTTGCAAAGAAATGCCAGACACCTTTAATCACTTTTGCATGAAGCAAAGATTTGACAAAGTATATTTGTTTTTAAATTGGCCTGCGCAACCATCGGAAAAAATGTCAATGTATTTAAAGCTGAATAGGAGTTTCTCAGCCATTCAATGATATATTTCAGAAAAACCCAAACACTAACTTTGTCGTGAACTAGATTATCGCTGACAAGGGCAAAGGAATGACACTTATCTTTTACCCAAAACACAGCAGTAAATATAGTGACTTGTGGATGACTCCAGTGGGCGCTCTGAATTTCATCCTTTGCTAGTGCAGGAATATTTTTCTGCGAAATCCACTTGGAGGACAACTTTTTTTTCAGTCAATTCGGCTTTAGCGAATTTGAATTTTTTTCTTGCACAGTTTTCACAAAATGCTGAGTTTTGAACTGACACAGCAATCCCTGCAGGAATTCAAGTGCCGCTTTCACTGGTCCTAATATATGAAGTAGTTGTGGTCTTCTAAGTAAATTTTACCAGAATTTACAGGTTATATCCAACTAAGCATACCCACTTAAAATTATCAAAGGGACGAGCGCATATTCGATATCGTTCTCACATTCCTCGCATTCTCATTCATACACTCACTTGCATCAATGTTGCAACACAAAGCTAGCAGTAACTCTTTAGAATTTTGTGGAAATGTTTCAAGTTCTTTATGTATACTTTCTACCAGATAACTAAAGTTAGCATGATACTTAATAATATTTGGTTATCTTAACTTCTGTATCAGGATTTTCTTCTAAAAATAATGCGTACGCCTGTCTCACTGATAATGTCATGTGTCGTTTCTGCAGCTTTGCCTTCTCGTCTTGAATTTTCACTGATACAACATCCCTTTTAACAGGAGCTTGGCGGCTAATATAGTCACGAACCTAAAAATTCTCCACCTGTCCCCTCACTTCTTCACTTATTTTGTTGTGTCCTCCACCTTTTTTGCCCTTAAGGAGTTGGTCGGCAATAACATAAGATGCCAATTTCGTCACAATTTCCCGGCGTTTTTCTGAGTTTCCAGGCAAAACGCTTTTGATTTTTTAAATGCCTTTCCCAGAGCTTGTGGAGTCTTGAATGCACTTGTTTCTGTCGTAGTCTTTTGTTTTCTCATTTTATTGCGATAGTATCTTTTTCAGCTAGCTTCCTATTCTCTTCTAGCTTTTAGAACTTCCGACGAAATGAAACCATTAAGAATTTTCTCTTCGAGAGCTCTTCTATAGATTTTTTTCTTCTAGCATCCTTTGCTTTAAATTTTGTATAGTCGTTTTTGGTTCAATTTAAGGTTTTCTCTGCGTTTACGGCCTCGTTCCTTTTCATTTTCTTTGGTGCGCATCTTGTTCTTTGCCTAGAACAATAATGTATCTAATAAGTGGATGGACGGGATATATTTTGAGATGCGCTTTTGACAATAAACAACTTGGCCTAAATCGAAAAACAACATGAATATGTTCCGTATCAAGCCAAATTGCAGATAACTTAATAATCATCAAAAAAATGTTCAATGATTTTTTTCTATACATGAAATATGTTTTTTGTGGGATGAACGGGAAAAAAAGTACTTACCAATTTCTTTTCAAATCGAAAGAAAATCACATGAAATTCGGAAATTACTTGCAAATTCCACAAAGTAGACGGCACCACAAATAAAATGACAGTGACAGAAGACGTCATCCTGTTTTTGTTCTGGCCAACTGCGAAAAGTTATTGTAAAATAAGCTCCAAACTGTTAAGTGTATATTAAATGAAGAATATGGCGCCAAATAAATACTCTTCCACTTTTGAAAAAGAAATCATGTGTTTTATGGAGTCGATGAGCTCTCAGTTAATCACATTACAAAAAAACTTGAGATCGTAAAAGTTTATTTTTTATTAGAGGGTTACTTTTGCTTGAAATGACCGTAATGCGATATTGTTGGGTTAAATGAAATAACATGCAATAATTGTGTTTCTGTCTACTTTGCGTGGGCATGAACGCCTTCTTCCATCTTTTTTAGGTGCTATAAATTTCGGATCCGTTTTACGTATATTTTTTAACAAAATTTTCATTTCATTTTCATTTTCTTTTTCACACCAAAATGCCACTAAGAAAAATATCTTGCAAACGCTTACTTCTTTGGCTTTCAGATGTCAAATAGTATTTGTAGGAATAAACTCTGGGTGATGTTTGATTTTTGGTTGTACTTCTATTTTTTTACGTTCTTTTACCCTTTCCAAAACAAACTATATTGCTGTCCCTTTGGTAATAGCCAGTACCTATTGTTTATTAATGTCTCTTTGTCCAGTATATGCAATTTTTTGGGTGCAATTAAGTTCCCTGCCGAAAATGCACCATAGAAACCAATAAAAAAAATATATATGGGTTTCTATCGGGCGCAATATGTGCATTGGCATAGGTACATCCTTATACAAGCCAATAGACTTTATATTTGCATATCCCGATAGAAAACCATTACATTTTTAGGAAATTCCGTATAGAAACCAATAAAAAAAATATATATGGGTTTCTATCGGGCGCAATATGTGCATTGGCATAGGTACATCCTTATACAAACCAATAGACTTTCTATTTGCATATCCCGATAGAAAACCATTACATTTTTAGGAAATTCCGTATAGAAACCAATAAAAAAATATATCTATGGGTTTCTATCGGGCGCAATATGTGCATTGGTATAGGTATATCCTTATACAAACCAATAGACTTTTTATTTGCATATCCCGATAGAAAACCATTACTTTTTAGGAAATTCCCTATAGGAAATGTATTAAAATAATATACCAATAAATCTAACAAGTATTTATATTATATACACAAACTCACTTGGTAAAAAATAAATAAATTTTTAGTAAATCTTCCAGTAATTTTTACCAATCGAGATTTTAAATACACGACCAATAACCGTAGAATTATCGATTGGTACGCCCTCACCGAGGGATATTCTTATTAAAAAAATATATCTATGGGTTTCTATCGGGCGCAATATGTGCATTGGTATAGGTATATCCTTATACAAACCAATAGACTTTCTATTTGCATATCCCGATAGAAAACCATTACATTTTTAGGAAATTCCCTATAGGAAATGTATTGAAATAATATACCAATAAATCTAACAAGTATTTATATTGGAATTCCCAACACAAACTCACTTGGTCAAAAATAAATAAATTTTTAGTAAATCTTCCAGTAATTTTTACCAATCGAGATTTTAAATACACGACCAATAACCGTAGAATTATCGATTGGTACGCCCTCACCGAGGGATATTCTTACTAACGCCACGGCGTAAATTTAAACTGCGCAGTTTAAATTTTATCGTTAACGGCCAGTATAGTCCTTCATCTATGGTGTAACCTGTCGATGAGAATTCAGCAATTGCTATTATATATTATATTCCTATTATATATTAATATGGCAAGTGGAATAATCAAGAAATCTAAAAAACCATACAAACAATACCTACAACCGGGAAACTTAGAACATATGTGCTCTAATGTTAAAAAACGGCTTCTTTTATATAAAAGCAAATGTACATTGTTGTATTGAACTAATTAAAACAAAATTAAACAATTATAATACGATAGGTATTTTAAAGAAATACTTACCACCTGTACTAATTATACCTATATGCCCTATTATAGTATTCATTTTCATAAAGAACACTATATGTTTTAGTGGGATTGTAATCGTTTACATTAAACCTTTTTATTTTCCCTGCTGTTACAGTGGCGACCACGTTGTCCTTAACATATTTTACATAAACAAAGGGCTAAAACAATTGGGGTTTTAATTATAAGTTATAGAATTTGACATTTTAAATATTACCATGATTAAAATTTTTTCTATAGTTTACTTGGTTGTTTTCTATAGTTTAATACACAGAACTTAGTTGTTTTCTACACAGGCACAGAACTTAAGCGTACAACAATGGCGGAAACACGAAACAACTGCGTCCTTTAACTGCGTCGTACGTGGGAGACAAGGATCCCCTCCATAGAGACCACGTGACGTTAACAGTGCCACAGTTGCTATAATATGCCACCGTCTGCGTCCAATCATTGTACTTTAATTAATCGGAAATTCCCCATATAAACACGTTTCGTTACACCAAAATTTCGTATTGAATTAGGAAATCCAAATACAGGATTTTCCAAAAAGAAACCAAAGGACACCCTAAGAAATTGTATTTAGTTGAGAATTAATCGGAAATTCCACATACAAACACGTTTTTTATTGAATTTGGAAATCCCAATACGGGTTTTTCCAAAAAGAAACCAAACGACACCGTAAGAAATAGCTGGTAACTAATAGGAAATTTCCCATACAAACACGTTTTGTATTGAATTTGGTAATCCAAATAGGTACCTACTGGTTTTTCCAAAAAGAAACGAAACGATAGCATTTAGTTGGAAATTAATCGGAAATTCCCAATATAAACACTGATTGTTTTGAATTGGCAAATCCAAATAGGGGTCTTTCCAATAAGAAACCAAAGGACACCATAAGAAAATGCATTCAGTTGGGAATAATTCGGACATTCCCCATACAAACACGCTTTATATTGAATTGGGAAATCCAAATACGTTTTTTTCCAAAAAGAAACCAAACGAAACCTATAGATTTAAGCTCTAAGTGGGATTACAGATTCATACCAATAGACGAATCTTTTGCTTCCCATTTGATACCCATCAACCGGATTCAACCCCATAAAAACCTATTCAATTTCATGTTGGTTTCAATTGGTTTGTAAGGGTCATTTTCGGCAGGGTTTGCATTTACATGACTTTTTAACTTCATGAGCTCTTTTGTAACTCCATATCTTTTGTTTCTTCCCTTTAACTAGTGGTTCTTTTTCTTATTTCTCTAATTTTTGTATAGAGTTTACTTTCTGCTTTTTCCACTGCTTTATCTATAATCTTTTGTAAAATATTTTCTCGAATGAAGACCTGGACAGAGTTAAACTCGATTTCTTCAGGTTCTATATCAGATACATTCTTCTGACGATTCCCTGTACAGTCTTCTTCCTCAACATTTGAATAATTTGGAGTATTTAAGTCTGCCTGATTAACACTTGCAGGGGCTACCAATAAAACATTGGACAAGATGTGTACTTTTTTACTAGATTGAGTAATTTGGGTATCTTCGTAACTAGGATCCAACTCCCTTCCACTTGTATTGCCTAATTCACTGGATAGCCCTGGTACATAATCTGAATCATTATTACGTTTGGCCTTATTAATTTGATTATAACTAATAACAGTTGCATATTTAAAGCAAGAGATACCATACGCTTGCATCGGCCACCACTGTGCCGGCTGACTGATGGACTACAAAGCGAAAATTACAATAAGATATTATTTTAAAAATAAGGAAATATCGCTAAACATGACAAACACGTTTCATATCACTTATTTGAGGTTATGTTACATACAGTGGCGGCTGGTGGATTTTGGGTATACCAATATCTCAGTTATTAGACATGGGACCCACACCAAACTTAAGTTTTTCCTGTTGCCTCACCCGCCTCCAGGCCCCCCTATTTGAGATAATTCAAATTAAAGTGGTGCAATTTATTATCCACTATAATTTTATTGACAAATTTAAAATTTTATTTAAAAAATCTAAATATTACAGGTTTTATATCATTTTAAATATTTTTTTGTTTTAATAAAATAAATATTAAAAATTTAAAAGCGAATAAAATCTGTAATATTTGGATTTTTTAAATAAAATTTTAAATTTGTATTTGGATTTTTTAAATAAAATTTTAAATTTGTCGATAAATTATAGTAGATAATAAATTGCACCACTTTAATTTGAATTATCTCAAATAGGGGGGCCTGGAGGCGGGTGAGGCAACAGGAAAAACTAAATTTTTTTCGCAAACTTCAATTGAAATTCTGTTTGCGCCGAACTTGTTTATTTAATGTCATTATAAACTATTATAAATTTGGTGTGGGTCCCATGTCTAATAACTGAGATATTGGTATACATAAAATCCACCAGCCGCCACTGGTTACACATATGTTTCTGTCATGCTAAGCTTAATTGTCCTAACTGATGTGCTCAACAGAAAAAATGCTAGCTTAAATTGTCCGACCTGCTTTTTTAAGGCAAAACGGACTATATATCTTAGTAAATGTTTGATCGGAAAATTTATGTTAGCGAATATGGCTTTTTATTCACTTAGGTCAATACATTTAGATATATAATAAAGATGTAGAAAAAACTGTTTACAATTACAATGAGCCAAAAATGTCAATTTAGATTTTTGACACACTCGTTTAAATAAATAATATTAACATAATTTTTTGAACAATTTAAACATTTGCTTGACACAAGCAGCTTTAATAATAATATCAGTTGGACAATTTAAAGACCATATATTTTTACCTTAAGTTTTTAGTTGACTTTTGAAAGATGAAAAAAATCTGTCATGTTTTCATTTACCCTATTCCTTATGAGGAAAATGTAAACAAATATTTTGTATGCCATAAACTTTAATATAAAATAACTTGGGGTAAATATGAACATTCTTGACATTTACCCCATGATAGTTTAGAGGAGAAAATAAAATTCAGTTTAGTGACAAAAATATTTTAAAAAATTTTTTAGGCTTGTTCTGATACAGGAACTCTACTTTTAAATTTATAATAAATTCTTTCCCCTTTTTGTAAAGTTTCTGGGTCTGGCAGTACACCATTATTTGATCCATGCCAATACAACTAACTACAACATAAAAAATGGTTTTTGAATCATCTGCTGCTTTTAAACCAATAATTTTTATTTCACAAACTTCTTTATCTACGTTTTCAATAGAACAAACGTGGGGAAAAACGGTAGTATTACGCTTACCTCCTTTAAATGTAATAAGAACAAATTGTTGTAACCTTTACTTAAGTTAGAATTTCTAATTATAAAGTTACTTATGGCTGCTGCTTAATTCGAGGCTGGGTGTGGGTTCGTATTTTTAAATCTTTATCTTCGTAATTCAAATTGGGCGCCAGCCGAGACCAAATCGACAGGTAGTCTTAGGTGAGGGATGATTATCAACAATACAATCTAATACAACACAATTTCTTATTAAAACAAAAATTTAAACGTTAACAGGTTAAGTTAAAGTCAAAAATTAAGTTAAGGTTAACACGACAACTTGAAAGCATTTAATCAATTAAGTTATGGCAAAACCGCCAACTTTGTGTCAGCCTACGCAGAGTAAAACCGGCTACACCGCGTCATGTGAACTACTATCTTCACCTAACTATCAAACTTAATCTACTTAAAACTAAGAAGTGTTCCTGTCAGTGATTTAACTATTAAAGATATTAACAATATAGGTAAGTAAGTATACATTTCCTAATAATCTATTCCTAACAAGGTTCTGTTATATTCCAGCCAAACAATCATATACCTATAACTCCTATACGGGTAATTGACAATTCATTCAATGTGCAATTGTTCTTGCCGTAAAAGAAAGATGCCCTTATTTCAAATGTTAAATGGGAACTTTTGCGCATGTGCCTTACAATATAACACGCCCGGTTTTAAATTCGCCAAATTTAAAAATTCTTTTCCTTGTCATTTTCTTATAACCTCTTTGGTCGAAAACATTGTTTTTGTTTGAAAAAGAGTTTTTATTAATTTAATTTAATGCAGCTAGTGTTTAAAATAAATGGGCAAAATCATAATTGCAATTCTCTTTTATTTAATCAAAAAAACTGAATAAAAAACCAGATTGTTGACGGCTGGCCAAAAACAAATGACCGATTTAGAAAAATAATTAAATATTAAAGGTTACTAACATTCCCAATCTCTTGGCAATCTAATAAAAAAATAGGTAGGTAGGTAGGTACTATAAGTTCATAGTAGGTATTTGGTAAAAAGTTAATTGTTTTACCATAATAAATGTAAAATAATACATACCAAAATTTTGATTAAAGCGTAATTGTAATAAACCAGAATCACAGGCGTAAACACAAAATAATAAACAATTGTTTATTATTTTGTGTTTATGCCTGGTTAACCAAGATGGCAGTGCATTGTTGCCAAATTGACTAAGACAGATTATATACTTTTTTTAAATAATAATTTTGTAGATTTAAATAACTACAATTAGGCTAAAATTATTCAGACAATAAAACAATAACGTTTAAAAAAGATATTTTTTAAATTTTTACCATATTTACCAGTAAAATTTGAATAAAGAAATCCTCTAAAAGACAATATAAAAGAAACAAGGCAAGCTGTAGTATACTACAAATATATTTTAATAGTGTAGCATGCGCATTGGAAACATTTTATCATTTGAGATAGATACATATACCTGTCTCTTAATAATTGCAAGGGGCGTGGTAAGTCGTTTATGTACTACCTTAATAATTGTCTGCGCCGGCATCCATCAGTATCGTAAGCATAGAAGCAGTGGTTTTTTGGCAAAACTTAATTAATAACTTCTTGTAGGATTAATATGTAGCATTCCAAACTAAAGATTCAAGTATACCAGGCGCCAGAGCATTCAAACCAGGCAAATAACTTTCTCGACACTAGATCCACATTTACATGTGTTGTGAAATGACTGGGACGAGGGAACAAAAACACTGCTATGCCAATTCAATAAGTTTATTGTACAGAGAACTTTCAGAAATCTACAAAAAAAATACAAGTTACAAAAACCTAACCTAGCTTAACGACGCGTGGCCGCGCCGGCAACATTGTGGCGGGTCAGGCAAACCGCGATATATCATTGCATAAACTCACCTGCAGCTACAAGGTAACAGAAAGCAAATCTCTGGGTGTTGCACTGTGTCATCAAACTGATAAAATCTAGCATTTATTGTAGAGCGTACGGCGGTAAATGGCAAATCGGAGAAGCAATGTCGCGCTGAATATTTCACTCGCCAGAGTGCGCTGTTCGCCGCTCGCGATACGAGGGTGATGCGAAAAGTGTGGACCTTTCGCAACACGAGGGTGACACGAAAAGTGTGAACCTTTCGCATGGGAAGGCATTATTCCTTTGCACCTGCCCCCATCGTTGAAGGACAACCGGTTAGGGGTCGTACGGCGAAATACGGTTTAAGCTGCGTCACATGAAATGTGCCTCGCTCCCCGCCATTTTCGGGATATAACAGGACGTAAGAGTGGGTGGCAATTCGCTTTTTAACTCGGTAGGGATCTTCAAATAGGGGCATGAATTTCTTTGTTTGTTGATGCAACACGGAAGAGATAGGGTTCGCTTTTACTAGCACAAGGTCATTTTCGTCAAAAACGGGAGGTGGCTTCTTCTGCGTTAGTGAGCTTTCTTTGTTTGATTTCCTTCTCATGTTTTCGGCTGCTCGGAACAATTTAATATGATTATCCTCAGATACGAATGTGGGTCGCGCGTCCTGTAAAGGGGAATAAGGAAGCGTGCCGAAATGTAGTTCCGCCGGAGAATAACCCGTACTCACGTGAGTTATATTGTTTAAGAATCTAGTAAAGGTACAATATGTGCGAAAAAGGCGGCCAAGTTCGCGCATTATCCTTTCAGATGGGTTTCCCCGAGGGTGCCTAACAGAACAGAAAGAGGCCGCTATGCCCCATTTTTGTAGGGTGGTTTTCCATTTTTTGGAGTTAAACTGGGTTCCCTGATCACTTTAAATGCGTGCCGGAATCCCCAAATGAGGAATATAGTGGTTTTGAAGGCGGTTTAAAGTGGCTTCGGTAGTAGCTCGTTTCAAGGGGTACAAGGAAACGTATTTGGAAAAAATATCAAGCGCCACGGAAGCGGACCATAATAATCTACTGCAACTAAATCATTAGGGCCTTTAGTTGTTATATGTTCTAGCTCTGTTTTGGGTAAGGCAGACACTTTTGCTTTTTGACAGATTTCGCAGTAGGTTAGCTTTCGTTTAATGCGCGGATGCATTCGGGGAAACCATACGTCCCTGCGCATTGCGCACCACGTTTTGTACACCCCAAAGTGACCGAATTGCACGTGGTAATACTTTATCACTCTATCGATCAGTGTCTCCGGTATACATAACAAGTACGGCGAATCGTCATCTTTGCGGAGGTACAGTAGTTCTTGATGTAAGATATAGCGGTTCACCGAAGAACTGTCCTTGTTCATATTCTTAATAGTTTCCGCAAACCTAGGGTCGACTCGTTGCTGATTTCCCACCTCCTTGAGTATTTTTACGAAATCGTCATGTTGATTCGATAACACCTTAAAACACCTATCTTGCGGAGAGGGTAACCTAACGGGGGGATTACGCGAAAGGACATCTGCCACGACGTTTTCCGAACCAGGTATATACTTAATTTCGAAAGTATATTCTTGTAGCGCCAGTATCCATCGGGTAATGCGGGGAGACAATAATCTGCATGTGTTTAGGTAAGACAACGATTTATAATCCGTTAATATGGTAAACGGTCGCCCCACCAAATAGATACGCCATTTTCTAAGTGCGAAAACGATCGCTAACAACTCTTTCTCCGGCACCGAGTACCTGGTTTCTCGCGGCAATAGCAGCCGACTCGCGTAGCTTATAACCTGCTGGTTGTCATTACTAATTTGAAACAATACCGCGCCTACCCCCACATCACTACTGTCGCATGCTACATAAAATTTCTTTTCCGGGTCAGGGTGATGTAATAGCGCTTCCTGGCATAATGATTCTTTAATTTTATCAAAAGATTTTTGTTCCACTTCCCCCAGGACCATTTTGTACTCTTTCGGAGGAGCCTGGTAAGGGGAGCTATAGCCGACGCAAAATTTTCGACGAAGTCCCTATTAAAATTAGCTAAACCTAGAAAAGCTTGCAATTCTTTAATGTTTTTAGGCGGCGAAAAAACTTGTAATGACTCCGTACGTTTAGGATCGGGTTTTAATCCCTGATCATTTAGTATGTACCTTAGAAACCACATTTCTTCCCGGAAAAACCCGCACTTACTTAGTCTGACGGTAAAATTTGCTTCGTAAAGGCGCGTTAAAACTATGTCGAGATGCTGCAAGTGTTCCTCCAAACTACGTGAGGTTATCAGTACATCGTCTACGTATACGTGGACGAAACTGTCTAGGTAAGGAGATAACACTTTCCTCATGCACCGAGTGAAGCTGGATACCGCGGTTTTAAGCCCGAACGGGAGTACTTTAAACTGATACGCTTGGGTACCATGCCGAAAGCCCGTATACCGCCTATGTTCCTCTTTCATCGGAATCTGCCAATACGACGCAGTTAAGTCTAGCGAAGACATATACCGGACCCCATGGAGATCGTTCATGATCTCGTTAATCCGTCGAGGAAGTTCGTTGTCGGCTTCTGTAACTTTATTCAGGCGCCTTGCGTCTATACATAACCGGACCGACCCGTCACGTTTTACCACGGTCATGAGAGGACTACAGAATGATGTGTTGGACCTTTCGATGATTCCCCATGCCTCCATTTTCGCGATTTCTTTATTCACGGCTTCGCGATGCGCAATCGGTATGGGATATTGTTTCACGCTAAAAGGAGTTTTATCCGTTAGATTTATTTCGAATACATATTCGGAAGTTAGCCCTGGTTTATACGAAAAAACTGCACAATGTTTTTCTAGCAAAGTTTCTAAACGATTTTTTGTTCCTGATTCAAATTCGTTTGGTTAACTAACCCCCCAAATTCCTCTGTTTTCTTAGCAAAAATTTCTTTGTCCGGATAAGACGTATGAACCGCATTTATTTGAAGGTGACAACTGCGTGGACTTTGTGGCGCTTTCCCGGGATCCATTTCGGGGATTTTGTACCTTTGATGATTGTTGGTAAGATTTACGCAACCATTTTGCAAGTCTACTGTGCCCCCATACCTCTTAAAAAATCTGCCCCCAATATAACTGGGAAATTTAAATCTGGGATCGTAAGAAATTCGAATTCTGTTGAAAAATCTGAGAGTGAGAATGGCAATAGTAACTGGCTAGTGACCCGTTTTTGCTTGGTTTTAAAAGCACCGCTTATTTTAATCCCGTGGACGGGGATGATGGGACAGTTGTTTAGGACGGGGGTCAGCAACTCTAGGATTTCCTCTGCAACACAGCAAATTTCGGAACCTGAGTCAACTAGAGCGGGAAAGAAAAAATGTTTTATTTTAATTTGTATGACCGGAGGTTTACTATTGGCAGCCGTGGGGATATGGTCATCCTCATCTAGGAGGTCATTAGATGGGTTATTGGTAGTGTAGTGCAGAGACATAGTTCATTCACTGTACATAATGATGACACTTAACATTCTTAGGTCAATAATCCGCAAAGTGCAAACTGTGCAATAAGCATTATTTGACCACATCATAATTGTAATAAAATATATTATTATTCAATAAACAGAGTTCGATACGAACCTTCAAGCCGACCACCAGCGTTTCATTACCACCCTAATGTAACACCTCACAATGCCTTAAGTCCGGGCATTACATGGCGATCCTGCCAGTCCAGTAGAAATCAGTTTAAAGTGTAATTAATTAAAACGCGAGAAATATAAGTGAACTATTCACTAAAAATGGGAAAAACACAGTCGAAAGAAGAAGTTATCATTGCACAAGCCGGAAATAGTGGCGGAGTTTCAGCATTCAACGGCGAAAATCTACATAGAGACGTTTTGTTAGTCATCTTATGTTTGGTTGTGTTAGTAGCTGGAATATATTACGTTAGAAGAAAGTGCAATAAGTATGTTGAGGGAAAAATCAGTGCTGAAATTGCCAGAAGTCGTCTTTCGATGGTGTAATTGGAAAGTTTAGTTTAGTGTAGTGTAGTAGAAAATCAGTTGGGGTAATTAAGTGTAGTGCGGTAGAAAAGTTTAATGTCCACAACGTCCACGATAATCAAAGAATTTTTAGCTTCCCTAGATAAAATACAAAAGTTTACAAAAAACTTAATAAAGGAAAACGCCGAGAGAAGGAAGGACTATGAAGCTAACGTACGTAAGTTAGAAAAACTAGAACAGTTTAAGTTAGGATTTTGTGAATTAAAAAATAGACAGTGTAAACATTCGAGTGAAAAAGACATTACTGTAGTAGCGGAAATCGCAATATAAATTAATGATTGTATAAATAAAGCAAAAACAATTTTAAATAATAGACTAAATAAAACTTCTAATAGTGAGGATAATCCAATAGATATAGAAAATATAGATAATTTTAATAATATGGGTGAAAAATTTAACTTAAAAATTGCAGCTTCACTGCTTCCTGTTTTTAACGGTACAGATGTTACTACACACGAACTTATAGATGCAATCGAATTGTAAGATTTCATGCTGGAAGCTGCCGGTAAACCTCTTTTAACCAGTTATGTACTAAAACGTTGTTTGTCAGCAGGCGGGAAACTTCGATTAAAATCAAATTATGCGGATAATCAGTTACTTGTAGCTGACATTAAAAAACATTTTCTGCCAGTTAAGTCAGCGGGTGTGTTGTCTGTTAAATTAAATACAGCTCAACAAGGCAATAGATCTATAGAGGAATTTGGCAAATCCGTAGAACAATTATTAGTAGATCTTATTATTATTACACAAGCAGGCGAAAATAAAGATAGCTTGAACGTCCTGCAACAAATAAATGAGAAAATAGCTATTAATGCATTTTCTAACGGATTGAATAATTCCGAAACTAGAACTATTGTTAAATGTTGTAATTTAGCGGAGGCTTTAAGAATAGCCAAAGATGAGGAAAATGTCAATAGGAAAGTACACGTATATCATGCCAGAGGTAATAGTCATCAAAAATTTAATGGCAGAGGACATCACAATTCTAGCAGAGGTAATCAAAATTATAATACAAATCGCTTTAATTTTAATAAAAATAATAGAAATCAAAATAGACAAAACAATCCTTCAAATTATAATTATTCGCGTACGGGTTTTAATAACAACTATAGAGGCAGAGGAAATGGAACATTTAACAGTAGCCGTGGACAACAAAATTTCCGAAATAGGCAGCAAAACGCTTTTGTTACAAATGTAGTTGATGAACCGCCAATTCAACAAAATAATAATTTGTTTTTTCGATCAGCTAACTAATTTTTGCAAATGTGATGATGAAGTGGTATATAATATGAATAGTTTACATTATGTTACATTTAATTACGGTAGTCAAGAAGTAACATTTTTATTAGACAGCGGAGCCTCAGTTATATTTTTTTTAGAATATTTAAATAACAATGAAATAGTAAACAGTAGTAAAAAGATAAAGATAAACGGAATCTCTGGTAGTACCTATTCGCAGGGTTCAACAAATATCAAGTTACAAATAAACGACACAAATATAGGTCACCAGTTTTTGCTGATGAATCAAGTAGATAATAAAATGCATGGTATTCTTGGAGCAGATTTTTTTTATAATTATAAAGCAACAATTGATTTCGAACATTATACATTTTCTTTTTTAGTTAACTCGTCAAAAATTATTATTCCTATAAAATCTCATTGTGACGTCTATACATCTATACCTCCTCGCTGTGAAATTATTAAATACTTTAAAGTAAATGCTAAAGGTGATTTTTTGGTTTTAAATGACAAACTTAGTGAGGGAGTTTTTATAGCTAACACTTTGGTTACTGCTGACCACAATAATCTAATACCAGTCAGAATTCTAAATATTAGACATAAAGAAGTAAAAATTAAAAATTTTAAACCTAGAATAGACAATTTAGCTAATTATAATGTTTGCGAAGTTGGTGAAAATAATTATCAATCAGTTGAAAGAGCAGAAAAATTACTAAAATTAATTAATTTTAATGATTTAAATCAAGAGGAAAAAATGTCATTGCAAAAAATTTGTACTAAATTTTCAGATGTTTTTCAATTAGAAAATGATCCTTTAAGTGTAACAAATATTTTTGAACAAAAAACTTATCTAAAGTCTTCATCATCTCCAGTTTACATCAAACCTTATCGATTGCCTCATTCACAGAAACATGAAATACACAAACAAGTTGAGGATATGTTAAATAAGGGCATTATTGAGGAAGCTCGTTCTGAGTGGAACTCACCGTTATTAATCGTTCCCAAAAAAGTAGATAATTCAGGTCAAAGGAAATGGCGAGTAGTTATAGATTATAGACAACTTAATAAACGGATTGAGGATGATAAGTTTCCACTTTCTTCCATTCACGAAATCTTAGATTCTTTATCTGGATCTATGTACTTTTCACACTTAGATTTATCCCAAGGATACTATCAGATTAAATTAGATTCAAAAAGTAGACCCTATACCGCATTTTCAACTGACCGCGGACAATACCAAATGACACGAGTACCCATGGGGTTAAAAACATCCCCAAGCGGTTTTTCACGAGCCATGACTTTAGCTATGGCAGGTCTTTGTCATGAAATATGTTTTATTTATCTAGATGATTTAATTGTATTCGGAAACAACTTGATTGAACATAATAAAAATCTTTCAAAGGTATTGCAGAGACTTCGTAAAGTTAAATTAAAATTAAACCCTAATAAATGTGAGTTTTTGCGAAAAGAAATCTTATATTTAGGACACGTCATATCATCACAAGGAGTTTTACCCGATCCATCTAAAATCTCAGTCATTAAAAACTACCCAGAATTAAAAAATGCAGACCAAACAAAACGTTTTGTAGCTTTTGCAAATTATTACAGAAGATTCATAAAAGATTTTGCACACATAGCTGCACCGCTTAATAATTTAAGTAGAAAAAATGTACCTTTTGTTTGGACAGACGATTGTCAAAATTCATTTATATCATTAAAAAACAGTTTAGCAAATCCCCCAGTATTACATTATCCAAATTTTTCTTTAGACAATCATTTTACCTTAAGGACTGATGCTTCGGGCTATGCAATCGAAGCAGTACTTTCAAACTCAGACGATGATGGGACAGCCCTATCGCTTACGCCAGTAGAAGCCTCAATAAAGCAGAAAAAAATTATAGTACAATTGAAAAAGAACTTTTAGCTATCGTATGGGCAGTTAAACATTTTAGACCATATTTATATGGACGACATTTCAAAATTTTTACAGACCACAGACCTTTAATTTATCTTTTTGGTATGACAAATCCGAGTAGTAGATTAACAAAATTTAGACTGACCTTAGAAGAATATGACTTTACAATAACATACATTAAGGGTAAAGACAACATTGTAGCGGATGCTTTATCACGAATTGAATTAACATCAGACGAATTAAAAAATATGTCCAGTAAAACAGAAGATCTAATATTTGCAGTAACAACTCGGGCACAAAAAGAACGCCAAAACAAACAAAATGAAAAAACGGATACATTTAATAACTTTTCCAACAAACGGACTGGATACCCGGGCGTTGTTGAAGTGTTAAAATGTCCTGATCAATTTACCGAGTTAAGACCAATTGACAATAAATTAATGAATAAAATGTATAGTAATAAAAACTTTACTTATGTAAAAGGAAACTGTATTTATGATAAAAGTTTAAATATTATTTATATTAATGTTCAGGATAGTCGATCAGCGTCAACCTTCGAGGAGTCGTTGAGACACCTGAAAAATATTTTTGAAAAATATAATCTTCCGGAAGTAATTATTATTAGAAATAAAAATAGCGCGCAACTTATATCTAATTTATTAAAAGTTTCCAGTAAAGTTAAAGAATTAAATATTAGAATAACAGTAGTAAAAGGAGTTTAGGTAATAACAGATTTAGAAACTAGACAAATAATTTTAAATGATTATCACATATTACCAACAGGTGGACATGGGGGAATAAAATGATCTTAAAACAATGTTAAAAAACATTTTTATTGGAACGGTTTAAAATCTGATGTAGAAAAATTTATTAAAAAATGTGATGATTGTCAACGATATAAATATTCAAAACCTTTTAAAGAACCAATGACGTTAACATCCACTTCTTCATCCGCATTTGAAAAGATTATGTTAGATATTGTAGGACCATTAGAAATGGATTCAGAGAACAATCGTCAATTTTAACATTACAATGTGATTTAACGAAATTTATTGAATGTTATCCAATTCAAAACAAGGAAACAATAACCATTTCCAAAGCTTTTGTAGAAAACTTTATATTAAGATATGGCGTACCACAAATAATATTAACAGATCAAGGGACAGAATTTATGTCAAATATTTTTTCGGAAATATGTAAACTACTTAAAATTAAAAAACTTAATTCAACAGCCTATCACCACCAGACAATTCGTGCATTAGAAAATAATCATAAATCTTTAGGTAACTATTTACGCATTCAAATTTCTAAACATCCAGAAACATGGAGCACATGGATTCCCTTTTGGTCATTTTCTTATAATACTAGTGTACATTCGGAAACCAAATACGCACCGTACGAACTTGTTTTTGGAAAGTCAGCCAGTTTACCATCACACGTTATAAGAAAAATAGACCCCTTATATAATTTTAATGATTATCCGTTAGAGCTTAAATATAGGTTGCAAACAGCTTGGAATGATGCAAAACAAAATTTAATTGAATTAAAAGTTAAAAGAAAAAAACGATTTGATTTAAAAAGTAACAGCATAAATTATAAACCTAATTCCAAAATTATGTCAAAGAATGAAACAGGAAATAAACTAGAAAGCATATTTAAAGGCCCATATTTAGTAATAGAGGATGTAAGTCCTAATGTATTTATTAAATTAGACAATAATAAGGTTATTAAAGTTCATAAGGATAGAATAAAACCATATATAGAATAAGTGTATCAGGTAACTTGTAGTTTTTTATGTAATTATACTACTATAGTAGGTATAAATCAGCGCTGATATGTATATAGGTTAGTAGATAAAATGTATTACGTATAATTAGATAATAGATCATATTATTGTACCATTATATTATTTCTTAATTTTAGAATAGCTTAGGATAAGTATTATGTAAAAAAAAACAAAAAAAAATGTAAAAATATATAAAACATTTTTTTTAATTTTTCGGGGAAGGTGTAGTGCAGAGACATAGTTCATTCACTGTACATAATGATGACACTTAACATTCTTAGGTCAATAATCCGCAAAGTGCAAACTGTGCAATAAGCATTATTTGACCACATCATAATTGTAATAAAATATATTATTATTCAATAAACAGAGTTCGATACGAACCTTCAAGCCGACCACCAGCGTTTCATTACCACCCTAATGTAACACCTCACAATGCCTTAAGTCCAGGCATTACAGTAGGGGTTGTATCATAAGCCCTAGTGATAGTGTCCACCTCTGGGCCGAAAGGGTGGGCACTTAGTAGTTTTCCGGTAACTGGTCCGGGTCAAGGTCATGGTTACATGGGGCTTCACTTATATTTTTTGACTCGTCTGGGAAATTTATTTGCGAAATTTTTTTATCCTGAGATTTGAAATGACGATTTTTATTAGGATTATTAAATCTAGCTGTGTTGTTGTAGTTATTGTACCTATTATAACCTTGTTCTCGGGGATTATTGTAATTATTAGCTCTCTGAGGGGTTGTATTAGGGGGATATAAGTTTTGACTAGGTTGGTATTGTGCCGTAGGGTTTAGAATGTAATCAGCCTGGTGAAGTCGCGCGATGGCATCAGGAATGGTTTGTGAGCCTATCAGTGATGATGCAATTTGAGGGTTAAAATGTCTGGCAATTACACTAATTAACAGGGTTTTAGGGTATGGCGGAGTGAGATATTTAGCTTTTGCCACGATATATAAAAAATAAGTTACAAAGTTGCCCTTATTTCTATTATATTTACCCATTTCCAGTTCGTTTCTAACCTCTAATTGTTTTATTGCACCCCAGAAATGTTCCAGAAATCCCTGTTTAAAACTTTCAAAATCATAGAACACATCTACCATGACATCCACCCAGGATTTTGCCTCGTCTGCAAAAATTGTATCCTTCCAAAACCGAAGGTAGTGATATGGTACCCTGTAGCTGCACATAGCCAGCTGCAATTGCTCAATAAAGTCCACAAATGTTTGGTTTGTTGGTTTGGTAAAACTTTGATTATTTTTCCAAAGCTAGAAAATACAGAGTTATTAGTTATCGCATTTTCGATTTGAGCTTCATTAGTAGTGTGTGTACTTCTACCATACACATTTGCAGGAAAATTAGGTTTCCTACAACTATTATTTACACAATTCTCCACTAAGGGTTTATTACTGTCTCTAAAACTATTATCATTAGTTTTTTCTACATCTACATTGTTAAAATTATTTATTATATTATTGTTAGTAATTTTTTTATTCTGTGGGGGGTTATGGTACAAAAGCGATAAGCCAGGATTTGGGCTGTGAGTTCTTCCCCACTGCCCATCGCGGTTTGGGTCATGCTCGTCTACAAGCACTCTATTTTGCACATGCAAAGCAGTAGGAGGATTTGGGCTGTGAGTTCTTCCCCAATGCCCATCACGGTTTGGGTCATGCTCGTCTACAAGCACTCTATTTTGCACATGCAAAGCAGTAGGAGGGGTAGCAGGCGAGTTACAAGTACTTATCTTAGCTGGTGTGATTTCCTTGCTTTGAGCCATTCCTTGTTTCTTTATTGCTCCTGTGGGACTCCCAAATAGTGCAGCGGCTCCAATCTCCTCGCCTGAATCCTCTAGTTGACTATACATTGCCTTTTGCTCTTCCTTCTTCTTACTTCTTGTAAAATAGGTGGGTGTCCTTCGTGTCATTTCTTGGGTTTCAATAACCTGACTTCGATAACTTCAGTCAGTGCCTCGTTGGTGCGCCAGATGTTGTGAAATGACTGGGACGAGGGAACAAAAACACTGCTATGCCAATTCAATAAGTTTATTGTACAGAGAACTTTCAGAAATCTACAAAAAAATACAAGTTACAAAAACCTAACCTAGCTTAAGGACGCGTGGCCGCGCCGGCAACATTGTGGCAAACCGCGATATATCATTGCATAAACTCACCTGCAGCTACAAGGTAACAGAAAGAAAATCTCTGGGTTTTGCACTGTGTCATCAAACTGATAAAATCTAGCATTGTAGAGCGTACGGCGGTAAATGGCAAATCGGAGAAGCAATGTCGCGCTAAATATTTCACTCGCCAGAGTGCGCTGTTCGCCGCTCGCGATACGAGGGTGATGCGAAAAGTGTGGACCTTTCGCAACACGAGGGTGACACGAAAAGTGTGAACCTTTCGCATGGGAAGGCATTATTCCTTTGCACATGTAAGTACAAGTAACACCGTTACTAAACATTTTTCCTAAACAGCCTAAAAGAAACAATCATTGCAATCCTATCCTATAATTATTGGGTAAACAATGTTTACAATGTCAAATGTCATTTCTCCTTTAGTTTTTTTTTTCTGTTATTAAAAAACTACACACAAAACGATGGAAAATAAATTTTTGACCCAGACTTGAAATAATTTTTTCAAACAGACGGTCATTAACGTGAGCACTGGGAGAGATATATACAGAACCTATACATAAATCTCCAACTCTAACGTTAAGGAATTGGACCTTTTCATACTCAATTAAATTAACCGTTCTCTGATCAAAATAAATACTTCTTTTAATTAAAATAGCTGCACCTCCCTTTCCATCATCTCTATAATAACAAGAATAACATTATAACCTTCCAACTTGACAGTATGTTCTGCTTAATCCAGGTCTCTCACAGCGAAACTCTATCTGGATTATGGATGTGAATAAGATTTAAAAGATCCGTTTTATTGGCATAATAACTGTGAATATTGCCTAATTTTTAAGTATCCCGTGAAGATGGACCCTGAGTAGAAGCCCCCTCCCGGCCAGGAATATCAATTTTCAAAGTATTTATTATTAACTCAAAAATAGATGTTGGATTTGATTGAAATATATTTATAAATAGCTGGGCAAAGTCTTCATTTGCAAGGTTTAAGTCCACCGTCCACCTAGGACCGGGGCTAGCATTACCTTGGCAATTACTCAAAAGATGTTGTTAAGTTTAATTCTTAGGTCGATAATATGTACTACGCAAAATTTCGTGAGGCTGGTAATAGGAATATCCCATATAAGAAATACGGTCTCAATAAAAACTTTTGTCCATGGTGGGACCGTGAGTGTTCTTCACTGATTAAACACAGAGCTAATGCTGTTAAGCAGTGTTATAGGGACGACAGAGTTTCTTCTTTTGTACACGCTAAGAAAGTAATTGCGGAGGTTAAACTTAAATTGAAAAATAAATAAAGGCAGCGTTTATTAAATTTGTTCTAGTCTAAATAGGGAGAATGACTTGACGGAAGTATGGAAATCTATAAGGGGCTACAGAAAGTCCTTTGACAGTGGTTTATTTTTTACAAATAGGAATGATTTGTGGAAACCGCCTTTTATCGACGCATTAGCTCCCCCATCTTGTGCTAATTTGCCTGTTTTCTCTAGAACCAATAATCAGGAAGCTAAAGACTTTTTTAATAAGCCCCTTAAATTTGTGTGAATTGGAAGGCATTTTGGGAAACCTTAGGGACTTGGCTCCAGGGCCTGATGAAATCTCGTTTAATATGTTAAAACATTTACCGGACGAAGTGTTTATTGACATTTTTTAATAATATTTTGTATGACCATGGGCAAATTCCGGAGGAGTGGTTTAATTTATCTATTATTCCTATTCTTAAATCTGATAAGGACCCCTTATCTCATCTTAGCTATAGACCAATAGCTTTTTCGTCCTGTGTGCGGAAGGTCTTTGAACACTTAATCAAACTTCGGTTGGAATGGTGGGTGGAAAGGAGGGGGATCCTTCCTCCTTTTTAATTTGGCTTCAGAAAAGGAAGGGGAGCCTTTGAGAATATTGCAAATTTATATCTCGATATAGCCATGGACATTGCGTCTGTGTATGATAACGTTCTTCCGGAAATTCTTAGTCAAACTCTTGAAGATATTGGGCTCCCCAAAAATTTGGTGGAATTGTTGTATAGAATAACTTACAAAAAAATGTCGTAGTTAATACTTCCTTAGGGGTAAAGCTGGGTAGAACCTCCTATAAAGGTCTCCTCCAGGGATCAGTCATTAGTTCAATTGTTCAGTTTCTACACTCGATCAATTATGGATGCAGTAGGTATTGGTGTTGATATTCTGCAATATGCAGATGATATTGTCCTGTATTCCTCCCATAAAGAGGTTAAATTATCTGAAGTTAGTTTGAATTCTTCCTTATAAACTATGTCACGTTGGCTTCAGGACAGGGGTCTATCCCTAAGAGCGGAGAAATGTAAAGCCCTGCTGTTTGCAAAGTCTGCTAGCTATGTACCACGTTTAAAACTTGACCACTCCAGGATTGAACTTGTGGACTTGTATAGGTTCTTAGGGGTTGTATTCGTTAAGCGTTTGAATTGGAAACCGCATGTGACTGATTTATACAACAAATGTTTCAGACTGTTAAAAAGCATTACCAGGTTTTGGTGGGGTGGTGATCCTAAAACATTATTTCGGATAAATATGCGCTAAAGTCCTTGGCGTGTAGGGACTCCTTGATTCTAAACAAGTTGGAGTTGATGAGAAACCTAGTTGATTCGTCGAAAAAAAAAGATGTATATTCAGAGGAGATTCCCTTGCTTAATTCCTTTATGAGATTGGTTCTACATAGAGATGTAATAATAATTAATAAAGTTCTCCCAATATACAAATTTGACCTAGTTAAAAAACTAGTACAAATTCCCATTGCATATAATGCGGGTATTTATAAAGATTCTGTCTTTGGGGTAAATAACATTTTTAGAGATTATATTGAACATAAATGGCCAGAATTTTCATATATATATATACTGATGGCTCCGTTTTCCCACATAAAGCTACTTGTTTTAGTGTATATATCCCTAATATAAAAGCTGAGAAGAGTTAGTAGTATGGCTTCAATCTTTCCGGCAGAATTATATGCAATATACTTTGCTATGGAAGAAGTAAGCAAGCGGAATATTAAAAAGGCAGTAATTTTCACGGACTTATAAAAATTGATAGTGGTCATGTTAACAGTAAAAGTGGGAATATTGTAATGGGAACTCGGAACATATATTTTGATAATATTAAGAATGGGGGCACTGTGCACTTTTGTTGGGTCCCGGGGCATGTAGTAGGAAATTAACACGCGGATAAACTTGCAAAAATGGGTATTGAGTTAAATGTTAATAATGAAATAAAAATTCCTGTCGAGGATTTGTAAGCTTTGTCAAATAAAAAATTAAAGGATGATTGGATAAGTTTTTGGGAGGTTTCTTTCCTTAAAAGGGGTCGTAAATATGCTATATTGAAAGATAAACCTTGGAAGACACCATAGTTTGCTATGATTAAATATTGTAGTAGAGAATTTATTACGACTTTATGTAGAATTAGAGTTGGTCATGTTGTTGTTTTCCTGCGCAATTATAGGATAGGAGTTAAAGATGATCCATTTTGTGCCTGTGGGGAGTATGGGGATTTGAATCATATATTTATTAATTGCAGTCTTTTCACAAATGAGATTAATAATTTATACAATAACCTTCTTAACCTATAGGTCACCCCCTTCCGTTATCCTTCAATGCTGTAGTTGCTGGCCCATTGCATGATACATTTGATTTGCTTTTTAAATTTTTGAAAATCCGGCAATTCATGATTAATGTAAAAAATTGAATTAGAGAGGGGAATATCTAGGGATTTTAAGTTAAGTTTTATTGATTGACATTGGACAATTCAACTCTAATATTATTATTAACAATAGATTGAATCTTTAGTTTATGCTTTGAAATACTAATTTCTGTTTTTTTTTTATTTTAGGATTCTAGCACATTATTGTTGTTTGGGCAGACCCCGAGATGAACACAATTCACACTCGTTATAACACACCACGACAACATAAAGCGCATAAAACATTTACCCTTTTATGTACTTATAACAGTAAATAAACACCTTAACAATTAAGGTATGTAGTTTTATTATGATTATAGACGTTCATTAATTTAGACCCGTTATAAAATTTACCACCAAATATGTTTGAAATATCTGAGACAGGTTCCAAATAGATCTCATTTTCCAAGTTACTTTCATCAAAATTTTCCTCACAAGAGCTGTCATCGTCACACTCTAAAAAAGTCGCTCTCTTCCGAAGAGTCTAAATTATGTTTCTTTAATTCTGACAAAGTCCTTTTTTTCTTTACAGATTTTTGTTTGATTCCATTTAGTGGAAATTTATCCGTATCCATGTCATCTAGAGGGACTGACTGTTTTAATTTTCCTTGTTGTCCTGTTTCTTTTAACACGTGAGGAATTTGCTTTTTGAGTGTTCTCTTCTCAGCTTCTTTCAACCTTGCTAAGACTCGATATTAATACTTTATCATATGACTGTTGTTTAAGTTTACAATTAACAGTTTTTTTTCTTGATTTTCAATAGGTTCTTATTTGACTCCGATGTTTTGGGAATAAAAATGTCCGCTAAAGAGACACAACTTTGAGAAAATTCTGGTTCAAAAGACTCCTTAGAACAAGACGGTTGTGGCTCAATTTGAAAGTTTTGATTTTGATTTATATTTAACAATGCCTCTTTTTCTGCTTCAAAATCATTTTTAGAATCCTGGGGATTAGATTGCCCTAGTATATTGTATTGGGACTCATTTTCTTCTATTGTTAACTGGGTTATTTCTCTTCCTTCCACTTGCTTTTCCATTTGCTTTCCTGCTTCATATCATTCAAGATCAATTGTGATAAATTCTTTTTTGGAAAATTTTGAACTCTCTACCGGATCTACGCCTATACGCCTGTACAAATCCTGCAATAATATTTTTACTTTTTATGGATTCTGTCCAAACCTCTCCTATTATTTGACTAAAGTCCTCTTTTGCCAGTCTTCCACAACTATTGCCAATTTGTTTTTTACCATATGCCACAAGTTTTTTTCCCAGCTTGTCTATATAGGTCCAAAAACAGCCTTATCCAATGGCTGTATCTTATCGGTTAGATGACTGGGAAACTGCATAAGTACTATATTATTTCTAATATCTTTCTCGACAATTCAGCCCAGCAGAGGTTCCAGACAGCAGGATTCCACAGCGCAGCAGCCCGCGTTTCACAGTCGCAACCATGTTCGCCGTGGCACTCCCTCCAAATCATCGAGAGCAGCAGTGGTAAACCGAGAATGTGACGTGTGCGGAAGAACGCATGGAGGGGAATGCAGGTACAAGAATTATATTTGCGATAAAAGTTAAGAAATAATTTTTTTACTGATGTTGACAATTTATTTAATTTAAATTCTAATAATGTCAATCCAATTTCGTTAGTAATACACTGCGTGTCTTTTGAAGTGGATATTTAAATTTTATCAGCTACCAAAATTCTGTTACGTATATAAACAAAAATAATATTAGCCTAAGATGTACTAATATGTACTCTACTTACACAAGAAAAATTAAAAATTAAAACTCAAAAAATATATATATTTTAAATTAAATAAATTTTCAAAACATTTAACAGAAATAAAATTTAAAAAAAACGAAAATTATTTATATACTTTGCTGTTTTGCTTCAACTTTGGTATTTAGTAGGACCCCCTTGAGCTCTAAGAACAGCCTGGACCCTCCTAGGCATTCCCAAAATTAAAGAGCGGATAAAATCTTGAGGTATAGCTTGCCATTCTTCTCTCAGCGCTTCCGCAAGCTCCTCAAGGGTAAGAGGTTGAGCATCTCTACGGTGTAGTTGCCTTTGAAGGTGGTCCCATACGTTTTCTATAGGGAAAACAGCTGGCCATTCCATTCTAATGATATTATTGTTCCTAAGAGCTTCATTCACCAAATTTGTGGTGAGGCCGAGCATTGTCATCCATAAAAACAAATTCCGGTCCAAACTCTTCGGCAAATGGAAAAATAATGGGTTCAATAATACTATCATGATACCTTTGGGCGTTCATTGTCTCATGAATCAAAATAATAAGCTCGGTACGGGACGTTAAAGTGATACCACCCCATACTGTAATAGAGCCACCTCCATAAGCAACCGTTGGGGCCATGCAAGGTTAGATATATCGCTCTCCACGTCCGCGCCAAGCTAAAATTACACTATCTGAATATCAAATTCAGATTCTGAATGAAATAAAGCGTATCTGGACTCATCTGTAAACATACAATTACGCCATTCCGCCTCACCCCAGTTTCTATGAGAAACTACCCATCTTCTACGGGCCACGCGTTGCAGAAAATGTTCGATTTCTTCTGGCACTGGCAACGATATAATGGTCCTGTCTCCTGGTTGTAGCCCGTTGTCGACCACCACCGTGTCGTGTATCGGCAATTTTAACAATACATGTAAACAATCTTTTAAATATATTAAAAACATTTTAGGTTCAGCCAAAGTTTTAATACATTTTAACCCTAACTTACCGATACAATTATGTACTGATGCCTAGAATTATGGAATAGGGGCTTTAATTACCCATGAAATTGAGGGTACATTAAGACCAATTGCCAAAGCATCTAGAACTTTATCGGCGGCTGAAAGTAACTATAGCCAAATTGATAAAGAAGCGCTAAGTATAATTAGCAAAAAGTGCAAAATTTTTATCAATATCTATTTGGGAAAAAGTTTACATTGTATACTGATCATAAACCATTTGTAACAATTTTTGGCCCAAAAAAGGCATTCCTGCGTATGCAATAAACCGATTTCAACGTTGATCTTTGATTTTAGCTAATTTTAATTATGATATTAAATATATAAAATCACAACATAATTTTGCAGATTTTAATTTTAATTTTAATTATGATATTAAATATATAAAATCACAACATAATTTTGCAGATTTTTTATCTAGGGCGCCATTAACTGCTGCAAGTGATGAAAATACAGATAATTGGAAGAGATGCGAAATAAATTTTATTAACGACAATGAGATGTTACCAGTAGATGTAAATATGGTTAGAGAACTAACTTTAAAAGATGAAAATATCAAAGGGGTGGCCTAAAAATATTCCGATACATTTAATAGTATATTATGTATCAAGTTTAATAAACGCCATTTTATACACGATTTTAATTTAGGCACGAGCGAGCTTGCGAGCGAGTGCTTAAATAATATAGAATATATAATAAATATAGAAAAGTTTATAAACGAGGTGCATACTATACTTTTTCTACGACAAATACTTATTATTATTTTAAAAGGATTTAAATCAAAAATTTGAGTAGAGCGCCATCTATGAAACAATAGGGGAATCTGTGTGTCACCGTCAAATGTCACATTTTTATATTTTATAACCACAGATTATAAAGGTTATAAATCGAAATGAATTTCTTGAAAATTGACAGTTTTTCACAGTGAAAGTAAAGAAAATGTTTTATGAGGACTTTACAGTGAAGTCCCGAATTTAAGTTATAGTTTACTGCCGGCGAAATTAAAAGGTCAGTACAATGTTCATAAAAACTTTTCAAATATTGGCGTTGAGAAACTTTTTATACTTTTGTATTTTTGTATTGAGATATAATAATTTTCACATTTAGTATTATTTTACAAGAAAGGCACTTTATTTTAACGATTGTATGACATTTGACAACTGTCAACTAACTTAAAACTAACTTCAGCCCGTGACTAAAAACCTGTTGCTAACTTCAGCCCGTGACTAAAGCGCTATAAAGCCACAACTTTTCAATGTGTATTTAAAAGGTCACTTAGTGTCATGGAAACATGTACGATAAAGGGCGTTTTAAAGGTGGGAGTAGAAAAAATTATTTTATAATAACAAAACGTCTTTAACTATTAATGAAAACTGTTTATTTATGGGTTGTAGGATTTTTATACCATTCTCATTAAGAATTAAAATTTTAAATGAAATACACAGGTCACATCTGGGTATTTGTAATTTAAAAGGTATAGCACATTCTTATGTTTGGTGGTCGGGGTTAAATAATGATATTGAAAAATTGGTAAAAATTGTAAAGCGTGTCACATACATAGAAATAACCCTGAAAAAGCTAAATTAATTAATTGGGAATATCCATCGCAACCTTGGGAGCGACTTCATATAGATTTTTTGGGACCTTATAAAAATAAATTTCTTTTACTAATTATTGACTCATTTTCAAAATGGTTAGAGGCATTTTTTACTTTTAGTACTCTAAATAGCTTAAGAAGTTTATTTGCGCGATTTGGTTGTCCAAAAATGTTAGTTACTGACAATGCAACTTATTTTGTTTCCAATGAATTTCATTATGTTTTGAAAATAAATGGTGTTAATTTAAAAAAATACCTCCATTTTACCCCTCTACCAATAGTGCAGAATAAAATTAAAAATTAAATTAAAAATGCATTAATAAAAGGGGAGATGGAAGGCAACAACGATTTGGACATAATATTATCTAGATTTTTAATGGATTATCGTAAAGCACCGCACTGTACAATGAGAACGAAACCGTCAACTTTAATGTTAGGTAGAAAAATACGAACGCGGTTAGACTTATTGTTACCGGATAAAGAAACAAAAAATAAGAATCCGGATTGTGTGTCCAAAAGTATGGCAAGGCAACAGAAATATTATAAGGGAAAGAGGGACAAACATTTTATTATTAATGAAACAGTACTAGTAAGAGATTACAGAACGCTAAAAACAACTTGGATTAAGGGTATTATTTCGAAAAAAATAGGACCTAAAACATATTTGGTTTTTATTCCCGAACTTGACAAAACATGGCACCGGCACTTAAATCAAATTCAAGTATGTTACATTAGTTGTTAAGGATAGTGTGAGTGAAAAAGAAACTATTGAGATAGATGTAAACAAATAAATAAGGAAAATGTAATTATGAAAAAAGTAAATAATGTAGATGAAAGTGTTAATTCTAAGGATTCTGGAAATAAATTTAATACTCCGCGACGTTCTAAGAGAACAAGAGTTCCGTCTATTAAAATTATTTTTAGAATGGTAGGGACAGGGTTGCCAGATTCCGATTTCTAAATTTCCCCAGATCAAATTTTATTTTTCCCCAAAATAAAATTTATTCAAACAATAACAAAACAATACATGATATTTTAACATCTATAAAATGATAAACTTCTTTAAATTTAATTTTTTTCAACATTTTGCTGGTAGGCTCAAAATTGAAACAGCACCATCTTGCAGGCCATACCGTACTCTCATAATATATTATGATCTGCAGTATTTGTTAATAAACGGTTTCTTAACTTGTTCTTAATAATATTCATTATATAAAAAGCTCTTTCAACACTTGCCTTTGAGAAAGGAAGACTTAAAATACGTTTTCTCCACAATAATTTTTTCCCCAAAGATTTTCCCCTTGTCATCGTTTTCCCCAAAATTTCCCCAAAATTGCGAAAAAAAACCCCAATCTGGCAAATCTGGGTAGGGAGGTGTAATGTATTATATTAATAGAGCCACACTGTATATATATTATTGTCGAAGCGCATTGTGGCAGCGCAGTATAACATAAGAGTGGGACAACAATTTGTATATTATTAAGTCAGATGTAAATTGATCATCGAAGAATAAAATATTAAGTTAAATTATACATGAGTTTTATCCACCCAGTTACATCAAATTATTTAATATTTCACGAGAATATTACAGCTTGCCTGTAGGTTTACCTTATAAGGTTTTTATTTGAGACATCTCGTACAGCATTTTCAATGTCTTCTAAAGAATATTTTTGAGGTTCTCTCTTTTTAGTATATTTGCGAGGCATATCTGAAAAAACATTAAATTTGCGTTAAATTAATGTTTACATTTTTCCCTATGTCTATGTATTAATTAGGAAAGTATTAATGGGCTTTTATATAAATGTTATAAACTTACCAGACAATAATTTTTGAAGATATTTTTATCACAAACTTTACACCAAATTCCAGCAAAAAACTGTTCAGGTTTGCTATCTACAAGTGGATTAAGCGGGGACTAATGACGCGGGGGGTGGCGCTGGAGTCCGACGAATTTACGATGATTCGCGAAGTCTAAATAAGGCGCGTCTTTTAAAAATTGTAAGCCGCGTTCTGATTTACCCCAGTCCACATTTACCCCAACTGACCCTATATATATTTATGTGTTGGATAATTACCGATGAATAAATATTATTATTATTATTTACACATACCGACTTAAAGTAAAAGGAAAATAATGCAGTTTATTCATTTCGCTTTGTTTACAACCACACACTAAACAAAATAATTGGTTGCGGAAATGGTGTCGGCACCATTTTAATCTAAAAACATTACATAACATAAAAAATGCAATTAAACTGCAGATAAACCGTGCAAAATAATACAAACTATATAAACACAATAAAATCAGTACATTAACTGCACTAAATACAATTAAACCACTATCAAGACATAGTCCAAATCGCAAACCAAGAGAAAAATATTGTAAACAACTTAAAACAGTTAAAACTTTTAACAGCCATTCGTAGGATTCCCCGCTAGTGGCACGTGGGGTAACGCCATCTATCAAAAACTTACATCAGCCAATATAACAGTTATCTTACGACAATGCCATCTAAGCATATCTTTAGCTTCGATGACAAAGATAAAGCATATGCAGTAATATAGTGTGTTAGAATGAGATAGACTGAAGCGAATAAATATCCTATACAAGTTTCCAGTCTCCCCCTTGTCTCTGGTATCTGGCGAGTAGCATAGATTAATAACCTCTATAGATGGGAAAGTTAAAATGTTGCAGCAGTGACGCATTACAAAAAATATACAGTGGTGGTCATAAATAGATATATAGTGGTGTCCATAAGTAGAACGACAAGCAATGTTTTTATTTATAATTTTTAAACAATTTTATAATATTTTACTTTTTTTATATCGAAAGTATTAATTTGTATTTATTTAAAAATTAAATAATGTTAATAAAATAATATAAACAATTTTTATATACATATATGTAAAAATTTATAATGCTTAACAATATTCACAGAAAAACACCAAAATTATGCAATAAGAGTAGAGAAATATATATATTTTAATTTGGTGTTTGATTTTAAAAAATACCACAATATATATATATTGTGGTATTTTTAAAATATGTATAATGTAGCAATATAATATGGTTGATATAGGCACAACCATACATATAGTTAAATATACCATAAAAATATTGTTAATTGTTATTGTTCTATAACAAATAATGGGCCCATTGATGTAACTTAACATGTCTGTTAAAACAGTAATTTTTGCTTAATATGTTAGTGGTGGTAACACGGTTTGGAAGAAAGTTTTGAGTCAGGGTCGTATCTCTGTTATATCCTTTTTCTATGGTTATACCTCCACAGAATGAGATATAAGGCCTTTCATAAAGAAATAATATTATTATTTAATATTTTTTATTTCCTTTACTTTATATTATCGTTTATTTTTATTTATTTTGTCTATATAATAAAAATGGTATTATTTTTATGTTGGCAACGCTGACATAACCTAAAATTATAAATCATAAATAAAAATATTTCTGATCATAATTAAGCACAAGTTGTATTTATGTAACAAAAATCAGGTAATACGACGCATTTTACAATTAAGTACATAGTTTTTTTACACATTTTTATTTAATTTTAGCCTTCAAGTTACTTGAATCAAGTTGGGCCATCAAAACACAAGTTTATTATGGTTTCTTATTTCTGGTTCTTTATATTATGTGGGGTTCCGAGAGCAATAAGTGTCTCAAAAGTGTGAAATTGTAAATAATTGTGTTGTGTTGAAAAAAAGGAATAAACCATCCAAACTTTTAACAAATCAAAATGTTTGATTACAAATAAAACAAATTACTCGTTTACTATTCAACAATCAACTTGCCTTTTTATGTTGGTTTATACTTAATTGAATTAATATAGGCAAGTATTCAAAATTATATTAGAACCTTCATATGTTAAAGTTAGAGGGAAAATTAAATAGTTGGAGTTATAGCTTTTTTACTTTAATGGTTTTCAAAGGTTCATTTTTTTATATGCTTTGGGGATTTGAGTTAGACCCTCCAACTAAGAGGGGCTAGCTTAAATTCAAATGTTACTCATAAAGGTTACATGAATACTTTATTTTAGGCCTCGTAATGAAAGATGCTTAAGTTATGAAGGTTGCCAAGACACTATATTGAGTTGCAGCAATGGTTAAATTTTTAGGTTTCATATTTTAAATAAGGTTTCAAGCTCTGAGGGGAAGTGTTATTGAGGTATAAGTTTTAAAAAATTAGTATTAATTTGGTCTTTCATAAGAATATGGATAAAAAGCAAAAGTATTGAGCAATATTATTGGCGCCTTGTTATGAAATGACCCTAATAAAATATATTTTATCTTTAAAATAATGATCAGATTCTTAAATATTAAAATGTATTAAGTATAAGATAAAAGATAGTTTTGTGTACAGCCTATTTTATGTTGTATCAATAAAATAGTATAAAAACAATGGTAATACACCCTTTTTTCAAGACTTGCCCATCCAGGTGGAGTGAAAATACTGTGTGAAAGTTTTTCGTTGAAATTCTTTATGTAATAGCAATAACAAGTTACTATTCATACTTGTGAATGTTCCCTTAAAATAAATGTTTATACAGGGTGTTTCATAATATATGCGCAGGACTTCAGGATGTGATAGCTCATCCAAAAAAATGAAAAAAGTCGCTATTAACTTACCCTCTAAAATGCACAATTTTCGAGATACAGGGTGTTGAAATTTTAGAAAAAAAATCGGTTTTTTTTCGAATATCTCTGGAACCGTTTACCGTACAAAAAACAGCTTTTGTAAGCATTTTCTACTTATAATAAGCTATGTTTTGTGCCAGAAAAAAATTTTTTTTACTCATAATTGGTGGAGATTTTGAAGGCCCATTCGAACCACCAATGTTTCTTACACAAAAAAGGTACTCCTTGTCATAAGCTCTAAAGTTGACCGTTTTCGAGAAAAATCAACTTTTATGTTTAAAAACATGGTCAATTTAAAAAAAACTTTTTCCTAATTAAACAAAATTTATTTTAACGTTAGAACAAGTAACAAAATCAAACGATAATTGCAAAATTAAAAAAAAAATGATTTTTTACACAAATGCTGAAATGTGCGAAATGCGTTACCTTTACAGTTTGGAGAATTTTGCAAAGACAACTTTTGAATCATTTTTTATTTTTTTTTTGATTTTGCAATTATCGTTTGGTTACTTGTTTACTTGTTCTAACGTTAAAATAAATTTTGTTTAATTAGTAAAAAAAAATTTTTTTTTAAATTGACCATGTTTTTAAACATAAAAGTTGATTTTTCTCGAAAACGGTCAACTTTAGAGCTTATAACCAGGAGTACCTTTTTTGTGTAGAAAACATTGGCCGTCCGAATGGGCCTCTCAAAACCGTACTTTTTTCAGGGGCGTAGAAGTTGAGGAGAAAAACACCCGCTACACCTTCAAAATCTCCACCAATTATGAGTAAAAAATTTTTTTTCTGATACAAAAAATTGCTTATTATGAGCAGAAAATGCTTACAAAGCTTATTATGAGCAGAAAATGCTTACAAAAGCTGCTTTTTGTACGATAAACGGTTGCGGAGATATTCTAAAAACGATTTTTTTTCTAAAATTTCAACACCCTGTATCTCGAAAATTGTGTATTTTAGAGGGTAAGTTAATAGCGACTTTTTTCATCTTTTTGGATGAGCTATCACATCCTGAAGTCCTACGGATATATTATGAAACACCCTGTATAATATAATATTCCACTATTTACTGTGTTCTCCCTCATGAACATTTTATTTTAAAGGTACATTTGCAAATGTTAAGAAATAATAAATAAAAAATAATTGTAATGCTGACAACAAATATCAATGTATTATCATAATAACCAAGCATATTTTACAAAATTAAGTTAAAAATTCAGTTAACATAAAAATGGGTGTGGTGCTATAGGGAGTTAATTTATAAGTACAATTTATAATGGGCTGTATACTACCTATACCAAAGTTAAATTTAATTTAATAAAATTGTAATGTGAGTTTATATAATATATTAGGTATAGGTATTATACAAATTATAATCTACATTTTTAAAATTGCTTTTAGGATAAATTAAAACATGTTATTAGTTTCATTTTGTTAATAAATTAATGCAAACTGAATATTAAATTGATTTAAATGTAAGTAAACAATTGTACCAATAAAAACAGATAATTTTTATTTAATGTTATTTATTTATATATTTGTATACAACAAGCCCTGGGCCCTCACAGAATTAAGGTTAATTTTATTTATTTTTTTAATTCCAGAACTTCTTTACTACTTTATTCAATAATAATATACTTGTACATAAGTAGGTACATCATATTAATAAATATACATATTTATATATACATTAATAAATACTTATACATATAGGTAGGTACCAGTAAGGTTAGGAGGAAATTTACAGTGGTCTTTGGTAAAAAAAATTGTTTTTTTTTCATATGAAGTTATGCTTTGTAGGGCTCCAGGAATCCATGTTAAATTTTGGATTATGAAAGTAATACTCTATTTGGCTGCCAAGGGGTACCCTGAGTCACCTAAAATAAAAAAAATTTTAAATATCGTCGTTGATACTGCAAAAGGTTGAATTTTAAAAATCTTTAACTTTTATATTTTAAAAATCATGTATTTTTCTAAAAACCTATAAAAAATGGTTTGTGCTTTATTTTTGTACATTTCTTTATGCTTTTAGGTTTTTAAAAATGTACACAGTAACGTTTTTTTGTTCTGAAAAGTTAATGATTTTTTTATAATATACTCATATCAGGGCCGGATTTACCTAAAAGCAATTGCCCAAGACCTCGGTTCGACGACGGCCCCTATTCACACAGGCATGGCAATTTTGTAGTTGTATGCATCTAAAATTTTTGTAAATTAAAGAAAAATAATATTATATAATAGATTTGAACAGCAATTATAAGAATAAATAGTATTGGCACAAATTATTTTGCTTAAGGCCCCTAAAAATGTAAATCCGGCCTTGACCTATATATTTTTTAAATTAATTATACTTTTTGATATGTCAATGAACACATCGTCGTTAATACGTCGTATAATACGACATTTTGCAGTATTAACTACGATATGTTGGTATGTTTGATTCATTAGCATAGGGGTCGTCCATAAAGGATTTCACGCACTAGTGGGGGAGGTGCGTCTAGCAAAACGTGACCACTTTATTTGGACTTTTTTCAAAAATAATTTTCTTTATTTTATTTCTCCAAAATTAAATATTTTTGTAAACATAATACTGTTTTTTTTTTAAATTTGTAACCTGACATGGTTTGCTCTGCTGTGACAAGTAGGAGGAGGGTCAAAAATCCCCTAAAAAAGCGTGAAGTCCTTTATTGATGACCCCATATCAAAAAGTTTAGTATATTTAAATTAAAAAATATATACAGGGTGCAAGTACTCTAGGTGTATAAATATTATATTATATTAGGGTGGTTCTTATTTGACCGATGTCAAAATTTTAATCGTGCCGCCCCCTCATTAGTTAGCTGTCTAATAAATTTAAAGGTAGGTAAATATACCTTATAATAGTTATTTACGTGTCAAGCTTTGTAAATGAATCTTTACGGGCGAGCTGGAAGTTTGTGGGGTGAGCGACGCATAATCCAGTGAGCTTAGTAAAGATTCATTGCAAAGCGTGATACGTACAAACTTTTATTTTCACCTTTAGATAAAGATTTTCAAGTTTAAAATTTCAATTAATGTGTCAAATGTGTCATTTCATTTAATAAATTGCTTTTCTACAAGCCTGTAAAACTTTACAGGCCTTTTATACAAGCCCGTAAAATATTACAGGTCTGTTCCCATAATGTATCGTTTACTTGGATACAAAAACAACAAAATTAACCTATAAACTGTCATTTACTAAGAAGGTGGAAATAAATTTTTTTTTATTTATATAAATATATACAGGGTGTCCTGAAATTAGTGCACCATACTTTAACAGCAGATTTTACGTGAAAAAATAAGAAAAAAAGTCCCTATAAACATAGGTCAAGAAATGCCCCTTGAGGGAGCTACAGTCCCCACAAGGAAAGCCCCTGAAGATGGTTTTTATTTAATATCTCCAAAACCGTTAAAGATATAAAAGTGAAATTTGGGAATTAATTAAACTTTTTATGACCAATAAGACGTAACAATAACAATTTAAAAAAATTTATGAGGTTTGGGTCAGATTGATAGGAAGTAGGGTTAAAACCACCTTAACTTTTTTGTACGTATCTTGTACCAGAATTTGGTGTCAGATTATGAAATTTTAGAGTTTTGCACATAAAAAAGGTCATCTTGTTAAACTTCGATAACATACACCGTTTTCGCATAAAATCGATTTGAAAATTATTTTACATGGCATAAAAATTCACAATTAAATCACAACCATAGAAATGGACTCGCGTGGTCCTTGGAATACGGCTGCCATGTTAAGGAAAAAATAGAATAATTCAAGACAGGTGACAGTTTCATGTAGTAAGTGATAGGGTGTTTCTACTTTTTTATTTATATTAGATAAAAACCATCTTCAGGGGCTCCCTTTTCGGGGGCTGTAGCTCCCTTAGGAGGCATTTCTCGACCTATATTTATAGGAACTTTTTTCTTATTTTTGCAAGTAGAATCTGCTGTTAAAGTATGGTGCACTAATTTCGGAACACCCTGTATATATATACAGGGGGTTTTTAATATATATATATATATATATATTTATATATATATATATGTATAAAAGTTTACAGTCTCAGGTTAACAGAATTAAAGTGATTTTACATAAAAAATAATATAAATAAGGCATTTGATATTTTTTTGTATTTTATTTAAAAATATTTGAAATTTTTTATTAGTATTATTTATGATCGCTGATATCTTTGAAACGGTTGATCTGAAGAACTTTGACCTTCAGATGTTTTTTGTAGAGCGTGAAATTGTCTATAACTCCTCTCGATTGGGTGTTAAGAAAACAAACCATTCCAAAGTTATAAGAATTCAAAATGAAAAAAATAAAAATTCCCGTGTTATTGAAACGGAAAAACAAAAAATGAATTGAGGCAAACCTTAATATTAATATTAAGGGTTCAAATAGGCGCCAACATTTTTGTTTTTTAATGTACTATTAATTTTTCAACACCATTGGAAAAAAAATAATTGTTAATTTTTTTGAAACACCCTAATATATATATATGTACTGAACCTTTTGTATGCTAATAATAGTTATTTATGTCATTAGGTTAAGAAGTAAGGCTTTTTGTGCTAAGCTCAAGGTTTGAAGGCCGACGCGTAGCGGAGGCCTACAATTGAGCGAAGCACAAAAAGGCACTTCTTGGCCGAATGGCATACAACATTTTATCTTCAAAGCACTTTATATAGGTCAATTTAATTCAACATTAAAGAGGCCTAACCTTACTTTTTTAGAATCTCATTTATTTATTAGGTAAAGATTACATTAAATGTACAATAATTATTATTGCTTTTAGAAGCAGTAGGTAATAGTTTGACAATACCTAGCAACATGATTTAAGTAGAAATGGATTTTTGCTATTAGGTACATTGAATTCAATTAATTGTTTAATAAATAGGTAGGTATCTAATTTCAATTTGTTTGGATTTTTATTTAAAAAATAGGTAGTTTGGAATGTTTAAGCTGTGTTTAACATTTAATTTCACTGAAAACTTAAAACAAATTAAAACTTAAAGATAATTTAAATCGTAGAAAAAGAATCGTGCGTTTTCTTGGATGCCTAACCTCACTTTTTGTTTTATATTTAATTTTACAATAATTTAATGAAAAATATTAAACATTAACAGTAAAACAAACAAATTAGTGCTTATTATAAATAAATTAAACCAGTTTAGTACGTTAATTTGTTAGAAAAGGATTAATTTGTGAAAAAAATACCCCTAGCGAGAAAAATCGAACTAATTACTTGCCTCATAAAAATTTTTATCGGCCTAGGCCATAACAAGGTATTTCTTTATCGAATGTTGAAAACATTAAAGTTTAAATTATAGACCGCGTGGAGATAAACCATATTACATATTTGTAAATAATTATTAAAAAATATATGGTATGGTATACATTTATCATACCAATTAGCCACTCATCATTCCACTGCCCTGAAACATATTGCTCGTGCAACATATTTCTTACCAAACTTAATGCCCAAATTCCAGAATCATGAGTTGAGCCTGGAAATCTGGCATTGCAGTTTAGAATTCTCAACTCATGGTCACAAATCTAAAAAAAATAAAGTTAGTATTATTGCAAATTAAATATTAATAAAATTATTGCTAAATACCATTTGAACATTAAGGCTGTAATACCCCTTTCTATTATAGTAGGCTATCCCAGGCCTTACAGGGTCTTCAGTAGCAGGAGCCACAATTGCCACATGGGTGCAATCAATGGCACCTATCACCCCCGGAAGATTAAACATTGTTTCAAACCTACAAATTACAAACAACACATAAATAATTAAGTTTATATTATTAGAAAGGGTGTACTTACCCTTGCTTAATTTCATCTCTTGCAGGACCAGCAGGAGGAAACTGAATGTGGTCCTGCAGTAAATGCTGAAACGCACGTAGGTACTTGTAGTTTCCTTTAAAATTTTACAGAAGGTGGAAACTTCAAAGGGAAAAAGGAAGTTGTCAGAAATGGATTTCTGGTAACTTCCTTGACCAAAAAAATTTAAAGTAGATAGCACCTAAAACAAATGCATAGATATTTATAATCTACCTAAAATAAACATACAGGGTGTCCATTAATTAATGATAAACATCAAAACCAGATTCTGTATGTAAAAATAATGAGATTTAAAATTATTTACCTATGTTCAAAAGTTGATTATAACCAAGATGCAGGGTGTTTTTAAATAACTTTGGAAAAAACCGACGTTTTTGCACAAAAATTGGTATTTTTCAGAGAGGATTTTCTAAAAAAACGTTAGTTTTTAGAGGGCGCTGTATGCAAAACATTGTATATGTTTAAAGTAAAATAAAGTTTTTCCTTTGCCTATTTTTTAAAATTGTTAATTTAGGTAAATCAGGTTTTACCAATAAAGGACAATAGAATGTTGTATTATGTATGTATGTAAACAAGTTTTGACATTTTAAATTCATGAAGCAACCTGAAAAAGTAAAAAATAGGCTATATGCAATGCGTTGCAGACTGCTCTCTTTAAAATCTACATTTAGTTTTTTAGGAAATTTAAAATTTCTGCTCTGAAATATACCCAATTACCAAACTTTTTGCCAAAAAACATTTGTTTTTTAAAAACAAACATTTCACTAGGTCACCCTATATGCTGTATAAACTTGTCGGTCTGTGGGTTAAATCCATATCAATGGTTAAATTGTGGGAGTAATACTTTTACCTAAAGAATCATTTTGCTGTATACCATTAATTGGAGGACACCCTGTATATTTTTAAATATTATTTTAGAATGGATTATTTTATTATTATTGCATTTTGCAATATAAATTATTAATACTTCAATAATTTACCTTTAGTTCAACAGAAATTGCAGTTTTCCGTTGCCCCTGCGTTAAAAATGGTTCTAATTTGAAAATTATTTGTTCTGCAACAAATTTAGTTAGGTACCCTAGAATATCGCAGAAACATTTTATTCTCCAAATTAAAAGGATTGCTGTCATCACGCAGCCTTCGGCGTTGCAAATTAAGTTCATGACTAAAAATATAAAAATTCATAATTAATATTACTTCGAGTGTAATTTATATAAATCGCACTTTCAGTAAAATTGTAGCGTACCTTAAAATAATTAGTTTGGAGAAATTAAATTGCAAAGACTCGAATTTGTTTATTTTAATTTGTTTATTGTTATACTTAAGTATATGGAGAACCTATTAAAACTATTTAAATAGGTAAACAAATTCCAGTTTTTACATTTTAATTATACCAAACTAGGTACTAATTTAAGGTTATGCCACTATTTTCCTGGGAGTACGAAACATTTTCAATGTATTTACCAAATTAATCAATTATTACTTACCTTTGATTTTCACCTTCTATCATTTCCTCGATTTCTTCCACAATTAGTTGCTCGATTTCATTTCCCAAATCGTTCATTTTTGAGTATAGCAATAATTAATTAACTATAAATAAACCACAATCCGTAAAATAAACGTTTTATCAAATCTATGATCAACAAAAGATAGGTTATAAACATGCCGCAAAGAACACGAGAGAGGTCAGGGTAACCAACCCTTCATAGAAAAAGAATATACTTCCTTTCCGATCGTGGCGCTAAATTCAAATTTAACATGTTTTAATTAAATTTTTAACGGGATCTCTGAAGCAGCCGTTTAAATTTCGAGGTTAGAATATGTTAAAATTGATTTATGAGTCATGGTTGCTTGGATATCATAAAGATAAACAGCCAAAAACACGTAGTGGGGGAAACAAGACTACATTAAATGAAACGTATCAGCTTGTCAGGTAATAAAACGCAAACCAATACTTATTTCTTTTCTGGTGATATTTTTAACATAACCAGTTAACAGGAAAGTTACATCAATGAGCCCATTATTGTTTTTTTTAACTACACTGCCCGTCAAAATTAACGCATAATAAGTAAAAAAATTCTAACTCTAAAACGCCTTTACCAATCTTTATAAAATTTTGGATAAAAAAACTTTAACTTTATCTTAGTTTAGGTTTTTAAGGGTTTTTCGAAAAAATATCCTTAAAGCCCTTTTATTTAATATTAAAAAAAAACGCTCGAAAAAAACTTTTATAGGGAAATTTTTTAAGTAAATAAAAAATATATATAGTATACCCTGAAAATTTTGTACAAATTAAACAAACAGTAACAAAGATACCGCGCTTCAAAGTCGGTAAAAATGACCACTTTTCAGCAAAATAATCAAAAAGGGGTCATTTTTACCGACTTTGAAGCGCTGTATCTTCGTTACTGTTCGTTTAATTTGTACAAAATTTTCAGGGTATAGGTACTAACAAAAATACGGTCTTTAACAGCATATTTTTTATTTACTTAAAAAAAATCCCTATAAAAGTTTTTTTTCTAGCGTTTTTTTTAATATTAAATAAAAGGGCTTTAAAAATATTTTCTCGAAAAACCCTCGATCACGTAAACTGACATATAAGTTGAAGTATTCTTATACAAAATTTCATAAAGATTGGTAAAGGCGTTTTAGAGTTAAATTTTTTTTACCTATTATGCGTTAATTTTGACGCGCAGTGTATATTATATTGCTTATCCTACCAAAGCTGCATGCTTCCAGTAACAATCTTATAAGTATTAATAACGATTTACTGATTTTTATGAACAATAATAAATGTTACAGTTACAATACAGTATATTTTTGACAACCGTGTATTTATGGCTGGCAACCACGTTTTTTGTTGTTATTACGATGTGATATTATTCTTTAAAATGCCACAACTGTTGAGATTAAAATGTAATTTATGTGCAACAACTATGGACTATGGACTCACATGATTTGTTGGAACAATAATAATGTATATATATATATATATATATATATATATATATATATATATATATATATATATAATTATTAATATTAATTGCTCTTCCAACAATGTGTATTGTTAAAATTACCTTAGGTAATTTACCTATGCATTTTAAATACCTACAGGGGATCAACAAAAACAATTTTAAAATATTTAAAAAATTTATTTTTCAAATAAATACAAAATAAATAGGTACCTAGTTTTTTAAACTTAAAAAAATGGGTGAAAATATACATTAACGTTGCGCCCTCTTTTATAAACAAAAAAAATTACTAATAAATATACAGGTTGTTAAAAAAGTTCGTTAACGTTGATTTATTGGATGGTTCTAAGATAAAAATTTATATGAATACATTTTAAACATTTTAATCTATGTTTTTGTGTTAGAACCATCCAAGGAAGCAATTCTTTGCTTTTCATCGTATTTTTTAACAATCTGTATATTTTGCAAATAAACGCAATACAAGCTTAACATCTATTTTTTGGAAGGATCAGTCATTTCTTATTTACATTCCGTATTTCCTTAAAACATATAATTTCCTATCAGGACCCTTAATAACATTGTTTATATACAAAAAAAGTTGTATGAAGAAACATTGCATTCGTACGTTTTAGTTCATGGCTTTTAATAAAAGCCTATTTTAATCTAAAATTTTACCCCTTTCCTTCTAAGTACGGCCCTGGACCAACACAATTTTTCTTAATTTAGGTTTAGGCCGAGGTTTATTTAACTTTGTCTTAAAAAATAAGACTACCTTTTTTTTTATTGAAATGTAGATAATTTGGTTGCAATTGACCATAATAATCACAACCAAAAAGAAAAAAAATTATAATTTTTTGTCAAAATTATTGTAAAATGAAATTTTTTGTTACTTTTTAAACAAAACCTTGCCATTTCTAAACTAACAAATTAATCTAAATGAAATTTTGATAGATCATAGTTATTTTAATGAACTTTTGTTATTTGTTTTAGAATTTCCAAAAAAATTTTTTGACATAATTACTTAATAAATTGTTTATAAAAACTTGATATTTTTTGTGTTCTGGGCCTTTTAAAAATTTTGAAAAAAAACCATAAAACAATAAAACCCTAAAGAATCTAAATCCATCCAAAAAAGTTTGGAGCCACGATTATTTAAAAAATTATAACCAAAAGAATGCTGCATCAACACAACACAAAAGTTTCTTCTGTCCACTGGAATAATTTATATGGCGTAGTGATCTGATTGTCGATAGGCCGTTGCAAACTTGCACGAGATGCTAATCGTTTGACGGTACCCCCTACTCCATCACATGCACCCTTTCCATGGGAAGTTGCAAAAAAATGCCATAAAGTGCAATAAATTTGTAAGATTATATTTGTTTTTGTATTGAGCTGCACACCCGTCAGAGAAAAATATAATTTTTTTTACATTACCGCTTCCAAAAATCAGTTTTAAATAATCTATCATTTTTTATTGAATAAGTGCACATGCCTATTTATTTCTAAAATAATGACAAAACATTTGTTAACAATGTTCCTTTCAAGTTTAAAATAAATAAAATAAGGATGCAGTGTTGCTTGATCATTTGACCAATGGTAGGATTGAACTGCATCTTGAATCTTAAAGCTGTAGTTTTCCGCAAAGTCGAGGGTAACTAAAAACTCTTCCTCTTCTAATTTCTCCTTTAAATTATTCAAATGTTGGGCCTGTGATTTGGCAACATAATGATGTTTCTGATATAACGGCAACTCCTTTTGTAAATTCTTTAAGAACACGTCAAATTTTTCATTTTTTTTTAACAAGTTGGCACCTAAAGAAATAATTTAATTTCATTTATAAAAAAAAATTATAAATTGTTTACCTGTCAGTACAAGTCCATTCTTTAAAAATAATTTCAATAATGTTTTTGGCCTTGAAACGATCAGCTAGATTTTTTGATAGTGGGAAAAAACCTGGACACTCATCACAAATTAACAAATTGCAGGACTCTTCCTGATCGGGACACATATTCTTTGTCAAATCATTGATAGTGTACGTCTGGTCGCTTTCTTTAAGCGCAAGATTTAATGCATGAATTTTAAGTTTTATATTCTGGTGTATTTTGCAGACACAGACATTTTGACTGCCACTACAGCCAACAACTACGCAGTTGGCTGGCCTTAACTTTGGAAATTTGGACAGACTAACCTTTGTATCTGGATATCTATCTAAAAATATTTGATATTAGAGAGAAGCAGTCTTTTTTTTAACACTCTCTTTCTTTCCTTCTATCATTATTGAAATACAGTCCTTTTTGCCAGGCATAATACGACTATATTCATCAGACTCGTAAAAGCTTCGTATTTTTTCAATAGTAGAATTTGATAAAGCGCGACCAATTTTAGTACTCGGAGCTGCACCAAATCCTGATGATTTACGAATCTTCAGAGCAGTCTTAGCCATGTAATTCGTGACAGTTTTTCAATTTTTGCTGCATTCCAATCGATTGGCACGGTGGTTAATAGTGACAGTATTTTTTGGACTCTGTTTCCTTAGATAAAGCAATTTTTATCTCTTTTGCTGTAGCAAGATCTTTTTCATGGTCCAATGATAACGATTTTTCTATTTTAGTTGCTTCACTTTTATTCAAAAGAAGTTCTTCTAAAAATAATGTTATTAGACCTGATAGCAACCATAAAAATAAAAGTAATTTTAATTTTACCTTCAAAATTAGATTCATTCGATTTACTACTGCTAGATATTTCTTCATCAGATCCACATATTAGAGCGTTAACTGATTTTTTTTCGGCTTTGGCAACGGAACAGCAAATTTTTTTAAATGTTTATTCGGCGTGTATTGCACACAAGTCCCTTATAAACACAATTATGTTTCTCCAAATTCATAGGGTTAAAGCATGCATTTGGCGATGGCATTTTGAATAATATTTCACTCAGAAACAATAATAATCGCGATGAACTGTTTAAAAACCATCAAAAACTGCGTTTATAAATACTAAGCTTTTTAGATATGTTTCGCATGTTTATTGTTTTTATATAAATTGTTTTTATATAAATAATAAGAATATTGTTTACATATTTTAATAAGTATTTTATTCATACCTTATTTATTATTTAATTTTTATAAGTCTCTAAATTCTCCCTACTTACCCCAATGTTTTTTATATTTATTTGTAGTGAAGTTTGTTTAAAACGGAGGATTAAATGAAAATCATGGAAACATTTAGGTATACCCAGGGGCGTGCTGGCAGAATCAATGCAGGCCTGGACTAGATGGTAGAGCAGTCCAGGCCCAAGCCAATTTCATATAAATTGTAAAAATACATCACAATTAAATACCTCGACTGATAAAATGTCCCAATAACTCTCTTCGCAACAGCTTCAGCTAGTTCAATTATTAATGCCCGTATGCACCATATGGACTTAAGCTCGATTAAGAGTTTAATCTCGCTTAGTTCGAAAGTTTGTCATGCACCGCGCGAAAAATGTAGTTTAGTGTTCGATTAAGAGATCCGCCGGCGAGGTAGGTTTAATCGCAGGATTAACTGATTTTCTAACCAAATTGATTAGTTTGGTTAGGGTTGGGATTTCGTTGTAGTGGATTTCAAGAACTAATATAATTAAATCATGGATTTAAAAGAAGAACTATTTCTAGAAGATGATTAAGATATTCTGGACATAATTAATTTTGGATTTCCGCGACGAAATTATGAAAGGAGCGAAAATTTTGACACCATGAACAATTTTCGTTTTTTCGCCGATTTCTATTGACTAAAGCCACCGTTCTAAACTTTTTAATGAAATTGAATATTGAAGCCCAGTTCTGTTCGTTTTTTTTGTCTTCCAATATTTTAGAATGCCTCATAGCAATCATCATTAAATTTTTTTCCGCTGGTGAAAAGGAATTCTGGTCCCCCATTTTATAGACAGACGAAGGATGATCCAAAAAATTTGTCTATATAAAAATTATTGTATATTAGGCATATAACAAAATTTAAATTTTAGTTTGACAACATGGTTGTCAATCGATTTCAATTTACGATTTAGTTTTTTTGACAAATAAAACCGCGTTGCCAAATCGCCAATCCAGATTGCACAATCCGCGTACGGTGCATTATGATGGAGAAAGATTAACATAATCGCGATTTGCTAACTAGGCTTAGGCTTTAAAACGGTGCATACGGGCATAAGTCACAATCTAAACAATTTTTCACCTTTCTCTCCACAGCAATCAGCATAAAAGCTTCCAAATTTACGTCACTTCACACTGATATTAAAGAAAAGTATTATCACAAATAAATCAAGACAAAAACTGCGAGAGGGGTCTTTTTTGGATGCTTTTGTAATTATGTTTCTGTTTCTCTATAAATCCGAGCTGATCCCCCCTTCCGATAATTTATAAATTTACTAAAATTGCATTTTATCGAAGTGGCCCCGGATCAGTTTGGATTTTCAAAGAAACGGAAAAATAATTAGGAAAGCATCCAAAATATCCCCACGGTTTAGGGGTTCCACCTGCGACTTCTTGGTTAAGGGTTAGCATAAAAAATACGTGTTTTAGATTTCTTTTTTTTTAAATTTATTTTAGTGTTTAGTGATATAACTTGAAAAAACTTTTTGTTTGGTATACCCAATTTGTATACCATAACAAGTCCAGCAGACCACCATGGTAGAGCAGGCCACCGGGCATTCGCCCGGTGTCCCGGCGGCCCAGCACGCCCCTGGGTATAACTGACCAATAAATTATGTACACTATGTATAAACTACAAAAACTTAATCTAGGACTGTTGTAATAGTAAATAACTTATGGTTGGTTTTTAATGCTTATTGTATTCTATATTTTAATTGGATATAATTATGCATTTGAGTTAATTACTAGAAATCTTTTAATTTTAAATTTGAAAATTATCAAGTAATACCTACCGATATAATATTGGTACATAAATAATATTAATTTAAATAAATTAATAAATAAAAAAATAAAAATAGCTCTTTATGATATTGGTACGGATAACAGGTCTCTGGTTATATGCAATTATTTATTTAACAATTTATTTATTACATTTTCCGCAAAATAAAAAGAAGAAAATTGCATGACTATGCACCACGGGGCGCCGTGCAGCAACCATTCTTTTCATCATAATTTATAAAATAATCGTGGCTCCAAACTTTTTTCTATGGATTTAGATTCTTTAGTGTTTTATTATCTTATGGTATTTTTTTCAAATTTTTTAAAGGCCCAGAACACAAAAAATATCAAGTTTTTATAAACAATTTATTAAATAATTATAAAAAAAAAATTTTTTTTGGAAATTCTAAAACAAATAACAAAAGTTTATCAAACTAACTATGATCTGTCAAAATTTCATTTAGATTAATTTGTTTGTTTAGAAATGGCAAGGCTTTGTTTAAAAAGTAACAAAAAATTTCATTTTACAATAACTTTGACAAATTATAATTTTTTTCTTTTTGGTTGAGTCATTATTATGGTCAATTGGAACCAAATTATCTACATTTCAATAAAAAAAAAGGTAGTTATTTTTTTCGTGGCGATTTCACGAATTCTGACCCTTTGTGTTTGTTTTTTATATTCTTGCCTTGCCACGATTTGCAAAGAATCTTCTTAATCTGTCAGTACTAGTAGTAGTAGTAGTAGTACGGTTGGGTAGGCTCGAAGCCTGACAATTAGACTCCATGGTCCTTTTTATCTGCCCCTCCTAAACCAACCAAACTACTCCTCATCTTCCTCTTCGCCCATACCAGCCCTTTCGAATCTTCCAGACCTTCTTATAAAGGTCAGGATATCCTGCCAGGCAAGAGAGGCCAACTCTTCCCTTTGGAGTGTCATCACTCCAAAGATTTTATACCTTAGTCTGCCGAGGGCCTCACATTGTCCCAGGAAGTGAAAGGAGGTTTCATCCTCCCTTCCGCATTGGGTACAGGAGGGGCTGGTTTCAGCCCCTATTCTCGTGAGGTGTTTCCTTAGGCCATGACCCGTGAGTATATTCACAAGTGGGCCCAAGGAGGTTCGGCTCCTACCTAGAAGCCAGATGGTTTTGGGTTTGCTTAGGGTGACCAGGAAATCCCTGGTCTGCCTACAGCCACCGCTTCTTCTCCAGCTTTCGTTCGCCCTTTTATCAGCCCAATTATTTAGGGCTGATTTGACCTGCTTTCTCGTAATTCCAAAAATTGGTTCGGGTCCTACACAGGGGGTTTCAGATCCCAATCTGGCCAACTCATCAGCCCGTTCGTTACCTTCAACCCCACTATGACCTGGTACCCATACGAGATGCACTCTGTTTGTACTTGCCAGCTTTTCCAGCGCTTCCTCACACTCTTGAACCAACTTCGATGTGGTTCTCGCTGAACAAAGCGCTTTCAGAGCTGCTTGGCTATCTGAGCAGATGTATATATCTGTCTCACTCCCTGTTCTTATATCCTCACAGTTTGCAACCTCAAGTATGGCAAACACTTCCGCTTGAAAGTGGTATATCCTCCGAGCGGGTAGCTCCTTTGGATATCCCTGTCCTCCACGCATAAACCTGCCCCTGAAGACAGTGTACTCGCCATACGAGAGCCATCAGTGTAGCACACTAATGCATTTTGTGCAAAGTGTACATCCTTTTTCTCCCACTGCTCTCTTGTTGGTATCGTGAGGGAAAACTTCTTTTTTAAACTTAAGCGGTCTTTTGCTGGCATCGTTCTAATACTGCTAATTGGGACCTCCCTCTCAGCCATATCCGCGATGCCCTCATGACCATAAGTTATTCCTTTTCCTAACCAATTATTGGCATCCCTCATCCTTAAATGGCTCGCCATTGCTTCTCTCTTTATCCAGAGGGAAAGACTAGGCAAGCTCAGCAAGGCCTCTAATGTTGTCGTTGGAGTAGTCCTCATTGCGCCTGTGATACCGAGACATGCCAGTCTCTGTATCTTGCTCAGTTTTTGAGCGATGGTGGTTTTGCTCACACTGCGCCACCAGACCACTGATCCATAATGTATCCGCGGTCTGATGACAGCAGTATACATCCAGTGAAGGACTTTGGGATTTACTCCCCAGCGTTTTCCCACCACCCGGCGCAGCTGCCAGAAAGTTGCAATCGATTTGTCAACAACTCTGTCGACGTGTGATTTCCAACTTAACTTCCTATCTAGGGTAACACCTAGGTACTTGACCTCTTCAGTAATCTCAAGAGGTCTTCCATACATGGCTGGTGCCCTGAAGTCCTGTATCTTCCTTCGTTTGGTAAAAAGAATCATGTCAGTTTTTGTTGGGTTAACCGACAGACCGTTTTCTTTGCACCAATTTTCTATTATTCTGCATGCTGTCTGCATTCTGTCGCAGACTACACCTAGAATGCCTCCTCTGATTAGGACTGTGCCATCATCTGCATATGCTTGTGCATACAGCCCTTCGGGCGTCAGTCTCTCCAGAAGTCCATCCATTATTAAACACCATAGGTGGGGTGATAGGCAGCCGCCTTGTGGGCAGCCGCCCCTCACACCGATGTCCAAATGGCAGTCTCCCAGAGATGCACTGACCTGCCTCTCCTCCAGTGAGGATTTAACCCAACTAACCAGGACTGGGGGAGTGCCTCTGGCTTGTAGCGCTTCACAGATTGTAGATGTCCTCGCCTTATCAAAACCCCTTTCTACATCAAAGAAAACAGCTAGTGCCATTTCCTTGTAGTGCAGTGCCTTTTCGACTCTATGCACTATAGAATGAAGAGCCGTTTCGGTCGACCTTCCATTTCTATAGGCATGTTGATTCTTATGGAATGGGTACCTTTTCAGCACCCCTTCTTGCAGGTACCGGTCCACAATCCTTTCTAATGTTTTAAAAAGAAAGGATGTTAAACTTATTGGCCTGAAGGACTTTGCAGCCGAGTAGTCTTTTTTCCCTGCTTTGGGTATGAAGACCACTTTAGCTGCCCTCCAGGCTCTTGGGACATATCCCAGTGCCAGACTGGCTCGGAATATTCGTTCTATTCTTGGGAGAAAAATCTCCAAGCCTCTCTGTAGCAATGCTGGGAATATTCCATCCGGTCCTGCTGCCTTGTATGGATCGAACGCATTTACTGCCCATTCCACCGATCCCTCCTTCACGACGTCTTTGGCAAGGCCTAAGTCCCAGGTAAGGATCTCTGGCCCCTCCGTTGTTGACGCCGGGGAAGTGCGTTTCCAGGAGATGTCTTAGGGACTCTTCACTGGTGTTCGTCCACGATCCATCCAACCTTCTTAGGATTCCTACATTCCTTTTTGAGTCACAGCTAAGGATCTTCATCAGCCTGGTTGACTCCTGAAGTGACTCTACAGTTCCACAGTATGTCTTCCAGCTGATATCCTTGCTGCGCCTTAACTCTTTTTTGTAAGGTCGTCAAGCACGTCACTCCACCACGGGACCTTTCGGCCCTTAGCCACCTTGGCCGGGCAAGCAATCTCGTAGGCTATGGCAATCGTACTATTTAGGTGGTTAACTTCCTTCTCTAACTGTTCTTTGGTGGTAATGTCCACAGGAGGTTCCCAAGTTTGACTTTTTAGATTGGTGAGATATTTCTCCCAATCTGTAGCCCTTGGATTCCTCCTTGGGTTAGGAGTGACCTTGTCGACATTTAACTCAAATCTGATCATCCTGTGACCAGACATCGTTATATCGTTGGTCACTCTCCAGTTAGAAACATCTTCATATACTGACCTTGATGCCAACGTTATGTCTATTACTTCCTTCCGGTTGCAAATAACAAACGTTGGTTCTTTGCCTCTGTTTATTACCTCCAAGTCTGTTGATGCCAAATACCCTAACAGAGATTCTCCCCTGCTATTGGTGTTGGTACTGCCCCACACGTAGTGGTGGGCGTTGGAATCACATCCTAGCACGAGGGGTATGCACTTGTCACTCGCGAACTTGATTAAACGAGTTAGCTCCGGAGTAGGGCACGGTCCCTCGTACGGTAAATAGACGCTTCCTAATATAATCCTATTTCTAATGCCTCTTACCTTATATTCCAGCAGAATCGCCGTGACATCCCTGGCCCCCAATTGTGGAAGTGGTAGCACATTGAGTTCCTTGGACGTCAGTATGCATGTTCTGCTGCTCTCCTCCTCAGTGCCGACCATGATGTTTAGGCCAGTGGCACCCATTCCTCTAACCCCTTTCCTGTAGACATAAGGTTCCTGTACCAGGACAATCTCGCCCTCCCTCCCTGCCAAGACGCTTGCCAGTTCCCCAGCAGCGTCCTTGCAGTGATGTAGGTTGATTTGGCTTACCCGTATGGTGTCCATGACGGAGTGTATCATGGTACGGCCTCAGCACCTAGTTTTCTTCAGTCTGCTTCGAGGTTCCAGCACCAGATGAGCCGTGGCGCACCACGCCACTTGAAGCCGAGACCCTCTTTACAGAGAGGGTCACCAACTCGAAGTAGAGGGCCCACCCAGACTCCTCCAGGCGCTTCACAACCTCTTGGCTAACCAAGAAGACTAGATGCCATGCTCCTGGTCCCCCTGTGGTCTCCAGATGTTTCCAGTTCCCCACGTTAAGGGAGTGGTTCTGGAGATCAAGCATCCTTGTGACCTCTGCCAGGTCCACCTTTTCCTGCCTAAGCCAGAAACCAATCTTCACTGGCCATGGAGCTTCGGCGGCTTTCACCGAAGTGAAAACCACCCCCTCAACAGTCAGAGAAGACCAGCTCTCCAGCAGAGGTGTCGTCCCTAGCCGATACCAAGTACCAGCCCGGGTCGACAAGGCCCGACTTGATGAACTTGAGTTCCAAGCGGGAGGATCCCTTAGTGGAATCCTCCATAGCTCGCCTCATTTCATTGATCAGGCTTGCCCTGATGCGTTCGCTTTCATTTGGCAGAACAGTACCTCCAATCCTGTTCGACAAGATGACCACTTGAAGACTTTTGTCGATTGTTGGTCGACTAGTAGCCTCCTGTCGAGCTTCTACCTTTCCTCTACTTTTCGGTCCCCTCTCCGACGCTTCGACAATGTCTCTCTTTAAGGGAGAGACATACCGCCTAGCATCAGATAAGGGCCTCATCCTCTTTTTATTATGTTCCGAAGGTGTCCCCTTATCCGCCCTCTGCCTTTTGCTGGAGGCTGGACCAGGGGCTCTTGTTTGAGCCCCCGTTTCCTGCCTCCCTGCATTAGCCGGCGCCGATGGTAATGGGGGGACGTTTTTACCCTTTCTCAGGTATTCCCTCCTTTTCGGACCTGTTGGAAGCTTGCCAGGTTCCCCAATTCGATTTGGCTTTACCCTTACCTGGCTTGAGCAGCTTGGTTGGGGGTCAGCCATCTCGGATCCGGTTGCCTGTTGAGGAACGTCAGATACTACTAGAGAACGTTGGTCCTCTTGTAGCCTCTTCAGTTCCTTTTTAGCCTCCTTTTGCTTGGTTCTCTTCCTCTTATTTTTCTCTCTAGTCCTCTCTTTTCTCCTTTGGGCTTTGATCTCCAGGGCAGTGGCTTTGGCCGGCTCTGGTGATCCAGCAGGAGAGTTGAGAAGTTGTACCTCTTCTACTGTCAGTGGTGACGACTCGCTTGCCACCACTGTGGAGCTGAGGGGCTCCGGTGTACGTTTTTTTTGCACGTTACTAAATTCTGTTTTGTCTTCTTCCATAGTTGGTTTTTGTTTTGTTTTCCTGACCAACACACACGCGCACACACTTATTTGGGCAGATATCTTTGGACTTTGGGCCTCCCAAAACTTCTCCTAGGGCCAACATAACACAACGTGGATCCCGGTGAGGAAGGTTGTCCGCCGCTTTTAAAAAGTGAAGCCCCCCGGAACATGCAGCAGACCCTCACCCAGGCGCTACCTGGAACTACTACATGTAACGAGATTATACACCGATTGATAGGGCAGCCCCCTGGTACTAGCTAGGTGAGGGTGGGCCCATGTACTACTCGGCGGCACGGGTGTGCGGTCCCGCTTTATTTCACCGCTACCGAACCAACTCGACCTCGATATGGGGTCGCGTAGCGTTAGCCCCAGGAGAGAGGGGAAGCCTTCCGTCCATGCCAGGTATTGGTGTAGAGCGTGTGTGAGCGCATGCGTCAATCAGGTTGGCTACCTGCAGGATCAAGTTCCTGGGCGATGGGGTCGCCATATCCCGACGCCAGGGGTTACCTTTTAGTCGCCTTTTACGACAAGCAGGTATTACTGTGGGCCAATTCTACTTTAGTGTCCCCGGTGCCACAGGGGGTCTGTCAGTACTAACTCGACTGGAATGCTCATCGAAAAACTAGCATAAAGATGACTTTTTAAGAATTTTGGTTTTTTTATTTGTTAATTTTACTTCGAAAAAGGGTGAATCTTCGGTTAATTCTAATACCTTATTTGAGTAGTCTTTTAAGCCCGCTGCACAACAGCCCGGTAACGGGAACGGGAAACTAAACGGTAAAGGTGGGAGAGACTCAGCGAACCCTATCTATCAACAGTGGTTTTTTAGTCTCTTCCACCTTTATTGTTAAGATTCCCGTTCCCGTTACCGGGCTATTGTGCAGCGGGCTTTAGTGTTAGATCATTAATTTCTTCTTCCGGCTTGTCATCAGATAGTAGGAAAAAATCAGCAAAATTATCAACATTAAGGTTCTGGAACGAATTCTGGTCTTCAATTTGTACTTCTCCATCATCTATTTCTATTTCTTGTTCGTCTAAATCATCAATATCGAGATCAATATTCTCAAGGTTGACATGCCAATATATTTCCATTCATCGGATTCGAAAATAATTCCAATATCCTTTACATCACGTATAGCATTTAAAGCTTGTATAACTGTTTCTTCAATATTTAGTTCTAAAAATTTGGACTCATTTAGTGTTACCGTGTTATGAATAGCGTTTTTCTATTCTCCAGAAAAAACAAATGGGCCTTTTAAATTGTTTTTTATAGAATTGATAGCTTCGATTCCATAACTATCAATTTCGTTGTTTAAAAGTTTATATAAGAATGTTACAGACATATTAAATCTTCTAGTTTCCAGAGATACAAAACCAAATCCATCAAGGAGCATAGAATGATCATATCCCTGAGGTGGATAATAGCCATTAACCTTAAGGTTTAAATATTTAAGAAATCGTCGGTTTAATGCCTCCAACTGCTTTATATACACATTATATATAGGTGACCATAATAATGAACAATACTCCAATTTTGTTCGAATCAGAGAACGATATAAAGCCCTAAGACATTTACAACTAGTAATACTTGTTGAATTTCTGATTATAAAGCCTAATATTCTTAAAGATTCGTTACATATATTATTAATATGAAAAGAAAATGAGAGAATCGTGTCAAATAGAACTCCCAAATCCCTCATATTATTAACTCTGTCCAAAGTACTGTTATCAGTCTTATAATTAAACAAAATTGGAGTTTGTTTGATTGTGTAGCTCATAACTTTAAATTTACTGATATTTAGATTGAACCGATTTGATCTACAGCACTCTTCAATTCTATAAATTTTACCTTGTAAAATGAACAACTATTAATGTCATTATCAACCTGCGAAAATCTTCAAGTCATCAGCAAATAGCAATTTTTCACAGGCAATATTCTCAGGTAGATCCTTTATAAAAATTAAAAACAAAAGAGGGCCTAAATTAGATCCTTGAGGGACTCATTGTAAAAAAACACTTGTATTCTATCAAAGAGGTATGATTCCAAAATTGTTATTAATTATCACTTAAAACAATCCGCCTTAATTTAAAATTTAAAACAAAATGATCAATTTGGTCAAAAGCTTTTTTAAAATCTGTGTAGATAACATCTACCTGTTTCTTGTTGTCAATAGATTCAAAAATTGTTATTAAATTATCACTTAAAGCAATCCGCCTTAATTTATTAATTAAAACAAAATGATCAATTTGGTCAAAAGCTTTTTTAAAATCGGTGTAGATAACATCTACCTGTTTCTTGTTGTCAATAGCTTCAGCAATATACTGTGTAAAAACCGATAAATTCGATAACGTGCTTCTTTTTTTATAAAAGCCATGCTGATAGGATGACAAAATATATACCTATAGGTTTAACGCTTAAAAATATATACTTATACAAAATAGATTCGAAAACTTTTGAAAAATTTGAAATTATTATAATTGGCCTATAGTTAAATTAAATAGAATAATTAAAGGAAAAGTAAAAATACTTTTACAATTCTTTATAAGAAAGCTCGGCACGCCATCGAATCCAGCTGTAGAGGAATTCTTAAGTTTGGTAATGGATGTAAAAATATCTTGTTCAGTAATAGCCTTTATAGTAACCATGGATTGAGGGAAATAATGGTTAACATTGTCAATAATATTCGGATTAGAATCTGTGTAAAAACTATAAAAATATTTAGCAAACATAGCTACAATAGATTGTGGTTCCGAACATTCCACACCATCCAGCTGCATTGTCCCAGGAATTCTACTAATGGACTTTTTGCTATTTACAAAGGATCAATAGTTAACTGAAGTTGAATATTATTTATAGAGCAATTATAATTAGATTTCATTTTATTTTTGCATTGTCTCCTAAGATTTTGAAATAATTGATAATAATGTTCACTATTATATTTCGTAAAATTATCATGGGCTTTCTTTTTATTATGAAGCATCATAATAAGCTCTTTGCTGTACCAAATAGGATAATTTAAATGCTTGTTTATACTTAGGGGAACGTGCTTATCAATATCCAGGAAACTTAAAAAATGACCAATCAGTAATGTTAAGGTCGTTATAAAGTTTAATATAGTTTGCTTTACGAAAATTATATCTTTTGTTGTTGTAAAATTTTTTAACTTGGAAACTTAAGGTCGAAATTTAACTTTAATAGGAGGGTGGTAATGATCTACTTTAACAAAAAAAAATCATATCGGTTAACCACGCAGATAATATTTGTAAATATTAGATCTAACAATCCATTATGGTCATTTGGGGTTAAATTAACTTGATTTAAGTCTAAAAAGTTTTTAAAATTAACAAGACAGTAAGCACATATTATCCAGGGTACATTGACTTTTCTTTTGATCTGCTGTTAGATTAGAAGGATTGATATTTGCATGAATTTAGCGTTATGTTAATTAATTCTGTGTACAAAAGAGAGGGGATTTTCATTAGCATTTTGTCTTATTCTATTTAAGTCATACAATAAGGAATTTAAATCTCTACTATCTCCAAAGTGAGATTGTAAGAGAGTTTTAATTTCTAATCATGAATTGTAGTATACATTTTGTATAGGTCGGTAATTTATTTCTTAGGATATTTATGATTTTTCTTCTTATAATTTGCATCTCAAACAATACAATGTTAATGTGATTTTGATAAAAATAAAAAGTTTTTGATACAAAAAATAAATAAATAAAATGTGAGTTTAAGGCACCAATTATCGACAAACAATTTTTTTGTGTGTACCACTTATTGACACACCAATAATTGACACAAAAAAAACACTTATATTTCCTGATGTAAATATTTTAATACAAAGGTTTAAGAAAAATATAAAATAAATATAGGCTATGCCTCAAAAATGTCAATATTTTTGGAAAATACATATTATATACGGTCACCAACAGTATGATGTTTCGGTTGGGGAAATTTTTCTTTCATGTCTTCCAATTTAATAGTCGAAATACCTTTCTTAACAAGCCTAAAACATGACTTTCCTTTTAGTGATATAAGAGACCCAACTTCAATGTCATTTTCTGAAAAAAAATTTGTACTATGCAAATATATCTATAATTGCCTTTTTCCACACAAAAAATTTGCCAAAACTAAATTTCCGACTTGAATGTCATCATATTTTAAACTAGAATTAGAAATACCAGATAGTGGTAGATCGTCCTCATCTTGTTCTCCACTTTCTATCCATTCTTCATTATCATTAGACGAACTTTCGGAGTCTAATCTTTTCATCTTTTTCTTTATTTTATTTTGCATCTTTAGTGCTTTTATCTCTTTTTTTTTGTTTTCGCTCTTCCGCTTTTTTTTGTTTTTCTTTCAGTATTTTCGCTTTCTTTTCTTCTTTTTTTAAATGATACTCTTGCCAGACTTGCGGTGATGGTTGAAGGAATTTTCTCTTTATATCTTTATTTTTTAAATTTTATTTCTTCTGGTCAAAACAGTGCTTTTTTTAATGGAGTTGGAACTTGATCTTTTAATGATTATAAGCTGGATGCTGTATAGCCTAATACATTATTAGGGGTTTTATTTAACTCCAATGAAGAATTTGCTGAAGGAAAAGTGTGAATAGACTGTATTATTATTTTCTTTGGTGTCCTTTCGTCAGGTTTGGGGTCAAAATAAATATCACTATGGTCCTTACTTTCAATATTTTTGTTTGGTGTCATTTCATTTACGGAATGTACTAAATTAATGCCAGAACATCCAGGTTTGGGATCAAAATAAATATCAGTATGGTCCTTACTGTAAAGATTTCTCCTTACATCAGGTTCGTTAAAACAAGTTTTATGAAAAATTAATAAATGAACTATTTTGTGACTATGGCTCGTGATCGTCTTACCAAAATTTGGACCTCTACGTTGTGTTTACTTACATGTTTTATTAAATACATTGCTTTAAGAATCATACTTGGGAGACTTAGGTATAAAAAAAATACAGTATTTAGTTTACCCCAATTTAATTTACTTTACAAACAGTTAAAAACACAAGGGGTGGCTCTTAGGGAGATACGACCAGGGAAAAAGGGCTTGAGAAAAAACCCTGTTCGGCTATGAAGTAGCAAAGGATTACACGATTAGGCATGGTTTCTTTAAAAGTTTATGCAAATCAAATGGAATGACACGACGCTCGTTACACTATCTACCCCTACGGGTTTAAAAAAATAGGAAAAACTTTGTTAGTTTAACAGGGCAGTTAACTGTTAGTCTATCAACGTTAACGTTCCCCTGTGGAGAACGAGGTCCGCACTGGAAACAACTCGCGTAAAGATGCAGTTTCGGGATAAAAGTTGCGATGCCACCTAGAGAACCTAGGTGACCAGTTATCCCTCACGGAGGAGAGTATTTTAGTATCTACTGCAAACTACGTACTAAAGAAAAAGGAGCATTCAAAGTTTCAAATTAACGGTCAATACTCCCTTCTAAGCAACGAAACGTCCTGTATTACACTGATATTTGTTTTGAAATTACCGCAAAAAATGGATAATCGTGTTGAGGGAAGGTCTAAACATTTGAGTAGTATACAACTAAATTAAGCCTAAGACAATAAAAGAAAGGAATATAAAATTTTACATTTAGCAGTAAACTTAAAAGGTAAAAAACATTCTATAAAAATAGCTAAAACAAAAGGTGTTAATATCGAGTAAAATTCACTAAACGTAGTAGTGCAAAATAACTAATGTTCAGTTTATTTAAATCAAAATCGTTCTACGTTTAGTGGACTTTACTACATAATTGGGCTACTAAAATTAAGAACTAACCTGGGAGAATACACAAACACTTGTAACAATTGTTTACACAGAATTTTACAATAATTGTGGTTTTAGCAAAGATTCACGAAAACGATGCGTTCTCTAACACTTCGGAAAACTTTCTGCCCCTTTCTTTGCCTCCCTCTCCCAGTTTCGATGTTGTTTTCGCCTCATCTGGCCAACAGATTATTATTCCCATTTCAGGCAAAATTTCGGTCTTTCACGAAACTTTGTAATTTCTTTACCTAAGCGTCCGTTTTTTTACCTCTTTTGCAAAGATTTTTACATTTTACAACACAATTTAGAAATTCCAAACTTATTTAAAAATAAATTTGTAAAACGTATTAAAGTTACAGACGCCCCTTTAAAAGGTTGGCAAATGACGTTGGACAGCTTGAGTACGCCCCTGTTCACAACTGTCCTTCGGCCTAAGTCCGCCCCTGCTCAGATCCACCATGACTAACTACATCATATCTCTCATCAAATACATTTAACGTACATCGTACGTTTGAATCGCTGTTTTTGTTTTTTTAACGTTAACTTCAGTAGAAACCTTTTCAAGTACCTTCTTTTTCATAGCTTTCTAGACGTCAAATAGCAAAGGATCTTTAATATCTCCATTCCAGTTAATATCAAAACTTTGTTAAATGTATCAATTTTATTCTTGGGAATAAATTTTTCTAAAACAACCAAACCTTCCTTCACATGAGCAACTTGAACTGTATTTGTTAACTGATGATTTGCAATTTTAGAAAACGTCACATTTTCTACGTTAAATGGTAAAAGGCCGCTGACTTTAAAGCCGTTTCGCACAGTTTCGTTTGATATCTTGAATAAAGCCCCTTCCAAAATTCTACCGAAATTTTTCTTTCGCAATTTTTTTTCGTGAACATATATTTGCCAGTCTTGTACAGCTTTTTTCCAAAACACTTTTAGCGGCTTGAAAATTGCAACATCCATTGGTTGAATCAAGTGGGTCGTGTTTGGAAATAACGCAAATATCTCAATATTATTGTTTGAGCAGAACTGGGACAAGTTTAAAGTTAAAAGTGACACATGACCGTCTATAAACATCAGAATTGTCCGTTTAAGGCGGGAGTCTGCTTTAGAAAGCTAAAAAAATCGATTTTTTTTATTGCCAAAATCTATTCCTAATATATCTAAGAATATGTAAAGTTATAAAGGCTAATTCGGACAAGCGCTTGTCCCCTCGCGAGGCTGTGGTCAAATAGCTGTGTTCTATGTATTTCAAAAGGTTTAAAAGGTTCAACGGTCGTTCGAAATAATATTTTGAATTCGTAGAAGTACCGTGTCAAGTTGTAATACATAAAATACCGAACCTTCATTTGCAAACTATATGTACATAGGAAATAGTTATTTGTTTTACAAGTGTTGAAAAGCGAATTTTTAATGCGAGTGTTTAAGTTGCACACGAGGCCGTCTTGAAGAAAGCTTTTCTCACAAGTGAAACACAATGTTTTTTCTACGACCCTTTTATTTTTTATTATACAGCTGTTAAAATTACTTTCATCTTATACTTTTAATTTTTAAGGTATAAGTTACTTAAAATTAATAAACTTACCTTCTCAATTTAAACAAATGCACTAAAAATTAGAATTTATTATATACACAATTAATTGTGTTCTAACTGATATTTTGACATACATATACAAATACAATACAAATTTTGAAACGAATGTCAAACGATGCTGTCAATTTCTTTTTACACAGACCTGTGACTTTTCACACAGAAATGTCACTTTACATTCGTGTTTTGTCTTGCCAATGAAAAGATTTATTTTCTAAGCAACGATGCCATTACGAAATGTGACTTTTACATAGTGGTCGTAGAAAAAATACATTATGGTGGACCAGGCAAGTCGAAGTCATCGCGAAGCGAAAACTTTTGCAAAAATTATTTGGACGCGTCAGTTAGTTTTGCTCTGAGTCTTGTCAACTTGACAATGTCAAGTGCGCATCGCCATAATACAATTGTGTAGTACATAGTTTTGGCAGTTAGCTTGTACCACTTAAAAGTGCTGACCGAGCTATTCGTACCCCCACGGTACCTAATGCGAGGTTTCCTAAATGAGGAACCAGGCTGACAAAATCAGTCTAGTACATGTACACTAATTGTAAATCTTTGTAATAAACTAATGTAGCTACACTTGATTTCTTTCAATCCAAAGTCCGGTTGCTACCATTACATGGCGATCCTGCCATCGAAACTGCGTATATAGTAGTAGTGTTGCGCGAGTTAAGTTTCGAATCGTTAATAGTTACACAGTCAGATAATGGGAAAAAATCAATCGAAGGAGAAGACGGATGAAATTGTCATTGCCCAAGCAGGGAACGTCAACGTGTCCGATTCCACCAACTCCCTCAACGGAGTGCAGCCCAAGTCATAGAGGCCATATTTGTGGTCCTGTTAATTGTGGTAGTAGTCTACGTGGCATGCCAGTGGTGTAAAAGAAGGTTAGAGAGGAAAATCCGCCACGAGATCAGCCTAAGCCGTCCCCAATTGAACAACGTTTAGTAGGTCACCTAGCAACCAACGATCCCATTCAATCGTCAGCAAAATTTGCCAATTGGAACCGTGAGTTAATGCTAATGTTTTTATTATGTGTCCACTAAAAAGTTTGCGATAATTTAATAATTTAAGATATTAAAAGACTTAATACATTTTGGACAATACCTATAGTTATATTATAATATATTTGCATAGTAAATAATATATTTGCTAAGTAGAATTTACAAGTATTTAACGTAAAATTAACACAGTAAAATATTAGCAATTTAATAGGTTTTTAAATTATTTATTTAATTTTATTATTATTTATTTAATTTAATTTACGTTACGTTTAAAACAAAACTAATACTCAGCAAATAAATTGTTTCGAATAATTTGACACGATTACCTACTTAATTCCTTCAATTATGATAATAATCAATTAATGATTAATTCTTATTGAAGAAATATTGAGTTCTTATTTAAGGAATATTTAATTTTTATTAAAGAAATATTAAAAAAAACTTAAAAATGTTTAAAATTTAAAACTATTTAAAATTTAAAAATACTTAAAACTTAAAAATATTTAAAAATTTAAAAATTTTAAAATATTTAAAATTTTTATTTGGAAAATATTTAATTTTTATTTAAATAAATAATATAAATATGATAAATATAATATATAATATAAATAAATTAAACATTTAACTTTTATTTAAGAATTACTTAATAAAAGTTATTAACTAAATACCTACGTAATTTTATGAAATATTTAATTTTTTTAATTTTTGGAATTTTAATTTATTTTAATCGTATATTTAACTACGAAAAGTACCTAAATGCCAAAACCTGAAAAACTTGAAGTTCTTCTGCAAATTAAGAATACGGTCGTTAAAGAATCCAAAAGGGTCCTTAAGAAAAAAGTACCAAAGACAGAAGGGGTTCGTACTGAGGTGCGAGATAATTTAGTACAATTATATAACGACTTTAACAAACAATCTGAAGCAGCTTGGCCTTTATTTTCTATCCAAGAGAAACAGCAGGCGCAACAACTGTTCCTGACTATAAGAGATCGCACGGTAAGGTCGTTTCAAGTATTGGGAATTAGGTACAAGGTACCAGGATCTTGTGGTGATACAATAGATACTAGCAACAGCGAAGACGCAGAAACAGACGACGACACTGACGGGGAAGAAATTATTGACCAGATAAAACCTGAGGAAAACATGGCCAGCAAAACCGAATTTATCAATACGGCCAGCAAAGTCCTGACTTTTACTTTTGATGGGTCTCCAGACAATATGGTTACATTCATAGATGCCTTAGAGTTCCTTAAAGGCACCATCGAGGGCATTGAGGATTATGCAGCAGCATACATAAGAACTAAACTGACTGGTAAAGGTCGACAGTTGGTAACTGATACGGACAAGTTAGACGATATTATTCGTAAACTAAAAAGGGGTATTACGGTCGAAAACTCGCAGGCCGTGTCGGCGAAAATCTCATCTCTCAGGCAGCAAAACAAACATGCAGCTAAGTATGCGGATGAAATCGAGCAATTAGCAACAAGGCTAAGAAGTGCCTATATATCAGAAGGCGTACCCGCTGAACAAGCAGAGGTGTACACTACAGACAAAGTAGTGGAAACGCTGGTTAAGAATGCTACAAACCCGAAGGCGAAAATAATAATCGAGGCCGGCACATTTAGAAACAGTCAGGAGGTGCTGACTAAATTCCTCAAAATATCACCCGATGATGAAGTAGCAGCATCAGTATTGTACTTTAGGGGCCATGGTCCCAGGTACCAGCGAGGAAACTCTTATAGAGGAAGAAATGGCAGAGGTTATAGGAGAAATAACAACGAACAACGTAATCAAAATGACGAGCAGCCAAGGAATAACCACAATAATAACCACCCGCAGAACAGATATGGCGGACGTGGTAATAATAGAAGAAATAGAGGCAACTCCCAGGGTCCGAGATGGGTGCGTAACATACATGGGAATGAAGTGGAAAACGAGAGAGCTCCCCAAACAGGTCCATTGGGAGAGCTGTAAATGTATTCAATTTGGACCTTACACTTTCCAATTTTGTAGCTATCAGAACATCGATGACTGGCAATGAAACGGTTACATTGATGGTAGACACTGGAGCAGATATTTCTCTTTTCAAGCGACGCAAGGTGAATCCACAACAAATAGTCCGATCGCAATATGCAAGCAAGATTAAAGGAATTACAGAAGAAGCCGTCTCATCTTTAGGCATTACTGACACCGAGATACTGGTAAATGGTTTCCGATTGGGCCACTCATTTCACATAGTGGAGGATAGTTTTCCCATTCCAGCAGATGGAATTGTGGGTAGAGATTTTTTCATTAGATACCGATGCACTTTGGACTACGAGAATTGGTCCATGACAATAAAAACCAATCAAGGTAATATTTGTGTACCAGTTTACAGTACACCGGAAAAAGGCTCAATCATCATACCAGCTCGATGTGAAACCGTGAGACTAATAGACGACTTGATCGGAACAAACGAAGATTTGGTAATCGCAAACAAAGAAATTGCCCCAGGCGTCTTTACAGCCAGTACGATAGTCACGAGAAAACAACCATACGTAAGGTTTATAAACATAACATCGGAAAGTGTAAAAATTAAAATGTCAGCGATTCAGACCGATGACCTTAACAATTATCAAGTATACAGCATAAATAATTATGCCGAAAACAGGAATGAAAAGCTGCAACGCGAATTGGACGGAAAGATTCCAAATTTCGTGAAACCACAGGTCTTAAATTTGTGCCAGAATTTCAACGATATTTTTGGTTTTAAAGAAGATAAGGTCACTTGCAATAATTTTTACAGTCAAAAACTAAGGCTAGTGGATGAAACGCCGGTATATATTAAAAATTACAGAATACCATACGCCCAGAAAGACGAAATATTGCAGCAAATAAATAAGTTAAAAAACGACAATATCATTGAACCATCTGTTTCGGAGTACAACAGCCCTGTTCTTCTAGTCCCCAAGAAATCTACCAATAAAGAAAAAAAATGGCGCATGGTGATAGATTATCGTCAACTAAACAAGAAACTTGTCGGAGATAAGTTCCCTCTACCCCGACTTGACGACATATTAGACCAACTTGGTAGAGCTAAATGGTTTTCGGTAGTTGACCTGGTATCTGGTTTCCATCAGATACCGCTAGAAGAGGCATCACGGGACATTACTAGTTTCAGTTCAGACAGTGGGTCGTATCGATTTACAAGACTTCCGTTTGGCCTTAAGGTAAGCCCAAATAGCTTCCAGAGAATGATGTCAATGGCATTTGCAGGGATTACCCCTGAGAGAGCATTCCTATATATGGACGATCTTATTGTGATTGGGTGCTCCATAGAACATCACTTGGACAATCTTAGGAAAGTATTTGAAGTTTGTCGCAAGTACAACCTTAAGCTAAATCCGAAGAAATGCAATTTCTTTAGAAATGAGGTCACATTTCTAGGTCACAAGGTGACTGATAAGGGATTTCTACCCGATGACAGCAAATATAGTGTGATAGAGAAGTATCCAACGCCTAGAAGTGCAGAAGAAACCAAGCGGTTTGTAGCATTCTGTAATTATTACCGACGATTTATACCCCAGTTTGCTACCATAACACACCCGCTTAACCAGTTGGAAAGAAAAAATGTCCAATTCATTTGGACTAAGGAATGTGACGATGCTTTTCAAAAGCTGAAAAATGCACTATTACATCCAAAAATTCTAAAGTACCCAGACTATAGTAAGCCATTTATCTTAACAACGGACGCCTCAAAGCAAGCAGCTGGGGCCATTTAGTCACAACAGTTTGATGACACCGATTTGCCAATAGCCTACGCATCTAGATCATTCACCAAGGGAGAGAGCAACAAGTCGACGATAGAAAAGGAACTTGCCGCTATCCATTGGGCAATTAAATATTTTAAGCCGTATTTGTATGGACAGAAATTTGTGGTCAGAAGTGATCACAAAGCACTTGTGTATCTTTTTTCCTTAAAAGACCCTTCATCCAAACTCACGAGGATGCGACTGGACATCGAAGAATTCGATTTTGAAATTGAATACATTAAGGGCAAGGATAACGTCGGGGCGGACGCCTTGTCAAGAATCAGCATTGATGATCTCAAAAACATCAACGTCACCCGAGTTTTAGCGATTACAAGATCGATGACCAGGAACGAAGCGTCTAAGGAAAAGGTTATTCTGGAAGAAGCCACAATAATAAACCCAATTAGAGTGTACCAAGAGGTAAATAATGCCAATATTTTAAAAATTCCCTACGTTAAAATAAAAATAAATAAAGACTATATTCAGATACGAATTGGTCAAGGTAAAGTCAGCGCTGACGAATGTATACAGGTCACTAATGGCAACATTTCTCTAGACGAAATATTGCATAAGCTGGAAAAAATGGCTGGTGAACACTGTTACAAAATACTAAAGTTGTCAATTTCGAGTCAAATATTTAAATTTTTCACCATAAACGACTTTAAAACAGCAGGGGGTGAGCTACTAAAAAAGATCCAAGTAGTGTTGTTCGAGGATCCAATATTCATAAAGGATATCGAGGAAAGGCAAAGACTCATACAAAAATTCCACGACTGCCCAATAACAGGAGGACACTGCGGTCAAAAGAGACTGCTGAAGAAAATAAAATCGCAGTATAACTGGAAAAATATGGCGAAGGATGTTGCCAAATACATCAAGAACTGCAGTAAATGCCAGATCAACAAGGCAAGAGTCAAGCACCAAGAGGAAATGGTGATCACGCCCACACCACAGCGAGCTTTCGACATCACAAGCATAGATACAATCGGCCCTTTCGTAAAAACAATTACAGGAAACATATACGCTGTCACGATCCAGTGTGAACCAACGAAGTATGTAGTCATCATACCAATTCCCCACAAGGAAGCAAAAACTGTATCTAGAGTCAACGGATTCGTCCTACACTTTGGTCCAATGAGAGAAATTCGTACGGACATGGGAACCGAGTACAGAAATGAGATACTCGAAAATCTGACAAAAATGCTAAATATTGAGCACAAGTTTACAACAGCATACCACAGTCAGTCTATTGGTGGCTGTGAGAGAAACCATCGAGTACTGAACGAATACTTGAGGGCCTACATCAACAAGGATAAGTCAGATTGGGATGAGTGGATTCAATACTTCGCGTTCTGCTACAATACGACACCGAGTACGTACCACAACTATACACCGTTTGAGTTGGTTTACGCTAAAAAAGCGGAATTACCGTCTAAGTTGTGTGATGGTATAGATCCGGTGTACAACATAGAAGCGTATGAGAAGGAGATGGCATACCGTTTACAAAAATCTCAACAGAGGGCTCGAGAGATGCTGGAGAAGGAGAAGCTCAAAAGGAAGGTTTCCTATGATAAGAACAAAAATAAAATCAACGTTAACGTTGGTGATCCCGTAGTAGTAACTAACGAAAATCGTACTAAATTAGACCCCTGGTACAAAGGTCCTTTTAAGGTAGAGAAATGTATCGACACGAATTGCATTATTTCAAGTGAAAAAGGGAAAACATTTACGGTACATAAAAATAGATTACAACATTATAAAACCTAGGTCAATAAATTGCGCATATCATATATCATATATTGTGTTTACCATTTTTATCGTATTATTTTAGTGCATGCATGCATAATTTTAGGAGAACAGCTGTTAGTTTAAGACATTATTTTATTTAGGATATATTATGGGATAATATAAAATATTTTAGATTTAAGTAGCATTGTATAAATATTTCTTTTCTAATTATTTATATTGTTAATATTAAAATTGTTTTTATATTTAGTTAATAAGAGTGCAGTGTACATTTCGCTCGGACTGTTGAACTGTGTTTGTGCAGTGTTTTATGTCAGGTTCAATAAAGTTTATTTTGTGATAAACTTCATTTTTCAAAAGGGGAAGGTGTAGTACATAGTTTTGGCAGTTAGCTTGTACCACTTAAAAGTGCTGACCGAGCTATTAGTACCCCCACGGTACCTAATGCGAGGTTTCCTAAATGAGGAACCAGGCTGACAAAATCAGTCTAGTACATGTACACTAATTGTAAATCTTTGTAATAAACTAATGTAGCTACACTTGATTTCTTTCAATCCAAAGTCCGGTTGCTACCATTACAATTGGATACAATGTCATCTTATCCAAAACGTGGTAAATCGGGAAGTGATCGTTCTGTGAAGCCGCGAAAACGCAAATTCTACGGAAATCGATTCACAAGTGAACCACACAATGCAGAGTGCAACACAAGCAGTAGCAGTGCGAAGAAATTAGCTAGCGCGACCGATGAAAATATAATTGTGCATCCAGAGTAGGTAATCCGGCACTTGAGACCACCCCCTCCACTTTTTTGCCGACCCGCTAAGCCCCGCCCACTTTACCCCTTCCACTTTTCCCGACCCGCTAAGCCCCGCCCACTTTTGAACAGACCGCAAGATGATGATGACTCATCGCCAAATTGCGCTGGAAATCATGGGGGCCCCAGGGCCTCCATGATTTTAGGCCTGTCTAAAATTCAAATACTAAATACCTGAATAATAGATGCCCAGTGACCAGATGTTTTATCTATTAGAGCTCCAATGACCCTGATACTTTACGTAATGTTGCGTAACATTGCATCGCCGCTATCTCCAATGCTACCAACATAATAATAATTATTTTAAAAAATTAGACGCTATAATCATCACCACAACTCTTAAAACAAATCTGTCTAAATTAAAACAAATGCGTTTTTATTGCAATTAAAATTAAAATCAGGGTCAAATTGTGGTATTATCACACTGAACCTAAGACAATTTTGTGTTGCCAGAAAATAAATATAACAAATATGATTATTTTAAGTAGGTAAATAATGTCTTGCAAAAAAAAACAAATTGATTTTCAATTTATAATAACTTATAATGTGTGAAATATAATTTACTTTTAATTGTATTTTTATCGCTTTTGCGGTTAATGCATTGAAAAACGAACAATTTTAACACAGCGAGATAGGAACACCATGGGGCCTTTTTGAATTTTTAAAAAACTTGAAATACTCACGTTTAGACGGCACACACACACACACACACACACCTACTTGTTGTAGCAGTTTTGTGGCATCTATGAAATAGGCCCAAATATGACACTATAGATGATAACCGCAATAAGGGACAACTAGGTGGCAGGGATTGTAAAAATCTAGACCCAGCCACTTTACACACACTGGTTTTCCCTCTACTCTTACGTGCATCAAACTAACTTGTGGACACTGATGCCACATAAATGTATAAATGTGCATTGTGTGTATTGATGCCACAATGATGTAAACAACGGTGTGTGTGTATTGATGCCACAATTATGTGAACAAACGCTTTGTGTGCATTGATGCCACAATTATGTAAAAAAACGGTATGTGTGTATTGGACCCGCAATTAGTCAGTAAAATTAAAATAATTACATTTAATCAAACACCTGTTTATTTTAAATGTTAGTATAAGTAAACAAATAAAATGAAAGTAATATTACAAAAAAGTAAAATGTAAGTCGTAAGTCTGATTTTCACTGTTTTGTGGAGTTTTGATATAAATGATTTTAAAAAATTATTTAACATTCCATAAAGGCTACCAAGTCTTAAATCCATTATAGTGATATCTATAATGGCTTCGAGATTTAGGGGCTTTCGCGGAATGTTAAATAATAATTTTAAAATTTGTTTGTATCAAAACCTCACAAAAAAGTAAAAATCAGACTAGGAAAGTAAAACAACGAAATGTCATATAAACATTATCACAGTTACACCCGCGATTGACAGGAGGTCCGGATTGCTGTGCTGAAGTATCTAGGCCATTGTTTAAATGATTTTTTCACATAATATGTATATATTATATAATATATTAAACAGACTTATCAATCCGGGCTAACAGTCGTATGTGTAACGATCTAAATATTATAATATTAAAAAAGAAAATCCATTATCAAAATGCAACTCATAGGTACAACATTAGTTTTTTTATTGATTTTTTGCAAATAATTTTTAATAAAGAATTTAAGATCAGTCCATTTTCGGGGTGAAAATACTGGATACTTGTCCATGAGTTCTGTACATCTGTCTTTACCGGGTAACATATTTTTTTTTATGAACAATTTAAATTCATTAAAAATAATTTCCTTTTCTTCAGTAGACCAGGGTATTTTTTCGTACTTTTTTCGCTTATGGACATCAAGTTTCTTTTTCTGTACTTGCTTGCCTAAAACATATTCATAATTACAAAAATTGAAAACCTAATTTAAATATTATCCAAATACGGCTTTTTTGCCATGAATACTGAAAAATTCTGGACTACATACTGTTGCTTTTATAAAAATTTTACCAATGTTATAAAATTTATGCACGGTCTTTAAACAATTTAAAGAAAATAAATAAATGTTTATATTTTTGACATGTCAAAAATTTCAATTAAATTATTTTTTTTAAAAGTAGCAAATGTGGGTAATTTTTGGTAACCATTGATGAGTATGAGTATGAGTATAAGAGACGTATAACCAGCCCCATTTCCTCTTGACTCTCGAACCCCGTACAGGCCTATGTTTACTTACGCCGATTTTTGTTCTTCCCCAGCAACTTCACGGCTTCACCCGTGTTTGCTGGGTGCGAATGTCCATTGCGTTTCGTACTGTCCCCTATTTGGAGCTCGAGAGCGAGAGGCGAATAGTTATAATAGCCATTCCCGGGTTCGCCGAGCCTATGCTATACGCTCAGTGGGGTATGGAGAAGGGACGGGAGGGTGTTGGTTTTTGGGGGACAATTACGCCGACTTAAAACTAAGTACGACGCGGAATCCCCCTAGACCAGTCGATTAATATTACTCCAAACATTTGGGATTACTATTTGGAGTTGGGGAGTTGTTATTGCTGCAGTGTGTAGTTACCTAGTCGAGGTCTTCGTCTTGTTCATTATTGTCATTATCCGTGTCGGATAGTTCCTGAACTTGGTAAAGTGTGTCGGTTGTTTTTTTTATTTTGTTTTTATTGTTGCTAAGTTGCTCCCAACTGGTCTTGTTAATTTGTGAGAAGTGCATGTTTTGTGCTAACGTGTCATGAAATGTGAAGCATGGTCTCCCGACTTTTTTGTCTTTAAGATCTAGTTTAAGGGTGGCTTGTAGTATGTTGTTGCGTTGTCTACGAGTGACGTGGGCCCAGTATTTTAGTTGGGCTACTCTTATCCTTTTGGTGATGGTTTTTCCCATTAGCAGGTCGCGGGGATGTTGTAGATGGTAGTCGGGTAAGTCTGTCGTTAGTGGTGTAATGATCTTACGTTCAAGTTTGCGTAATTTTTGTCTGTTTGCTTTAGTTAGCGCGCAGGTGTTTAGGCCGTATGTTGCCGCTGGTACGATTACCGTTGTGTAGATTATCTTCCGGAGAGGCCACGGGAGGTTATATTTCTTTGCGAAGGAGTTTATCATGTGGGCCGAGCGTAAGGCCGCGGTAATACGTAGTTTAGTCGTTTCTTGGCGGTTAAGGGTGCTGGTAATGACGGCTCCTAGATATTTGAGGCTATTGTCGAGCTGTAGCGTGTATGGGCCGATTATAAAGGGGCCAACTTTGTGTAACCTGTTCGGGTGTTTGGGGTTACGAATTAGTATTTTGCTTTTTCCTGCGTTTAGTTTTAGGCCTATTGTTGACGTGTGTTCTGTTAGCACGTCGATAAATCTTTCTATTTCCCCTACGTTGTTGGCGATATATAGGAGGTCGTCCGCAAAAGCGAATAAGGTGGGAAGTGTAAGGTCGGTAAGTTCAGTGGCCAGTTGGAGATCGGGGATTTCTACTGTCGTTTTTAATAGTATTCTGTGTAACGCCAGCGTGAATAGCCTAGGTGATATGGGGCAGCCCTGTTTTACGCCTCTCTGCTTACGATAGAGTTTTGTCGTCTGTCCGAACCATTGCACACACGTGAACTCTGCTAGGCAGGCCGTTTCGATTCTGTCGATTAGCCACTGCGGGGTGTTCAAGGAGCCTAGAGCGTCTATGATTGCTGCGTGAGTGATTTTGTCGAATGCTTTTTCTATGTCTAAGGTTATTATGAATATCTTTTTTCCTTTACGCCACATTTCTTCCATAATTCGCCTAACACTAAAGATATGGTCCTGAGTTGACCTGTTTGCGATAAATCCTGCCTGATAGTAGGGGATGGGCTCTAATAATTCGTCAAGTATTTTTAGCAGGTAGCGGGCGTAGATTTTGTAGCCTACACTACACAGCGTTATTTTCCTATAATCCTCGGTATTTGTCGCTCTGCGATTTTTAGGAATTGGAATTTGTTTAGTTTTGAGCCATTCGCCAGGTACAACGTTCGTTGTCCAAATTTTTGTTAAAAGTATCGTGAGTGTATCGTAAATTTCCTCCGGGGCCTCCTTTAGTAGTTCGTTTTGAAGTAGGTCTATTCCCGGTGCTGAGTTTTTTCGCAGTTTATGTATTGTTTGTTGTATAAATTCTCTGTCTGGCGGGCGGGTTAAGGGTGTATGGTCTGGCGCCTGTCTGTCTCTGGGTGAGATGTCGGGATTTACTGGGGGGCTTTGTGCGAGTTCGGATTCCCATGACACAAGTGGGATGTATATATTTTGTGTCCGATTTTGTGTCCTTTTGAAAGATTTAATGTGTTTGTAAGTGTGTGAGAGTCGTTTAGCCGGTTCGTAGTCGTTAAGGTTTCTAAAGAAAGTGTAGCTTTTCGCTAGGTATTGTTCGCGTATGGCCAGCCGTGTTGCAGTTTTTGCCTCGCGTTTTGCCTCGCGTTTTGCCTCGGCAGTTTGTGTGCTTGGTTTGAGAGAGTGGTTCCTTATAGCTTTTTGTAGCTTAACTTGCGCTTTTTTTAAGCTGTCGTGTGTAGGTTCCGTCGGTTTTGATAGCGTGCGGTTGGCTGCTGTTATTAAACAGTTTTTTATATACGTCCATAACTCAGATACATTTTCCAGGTCAGGGTTACTACTTAGTAAAATGTTAGTTACCGCAGTCTTATAGTTTAAGTTGTCTTTGGGGTCATTTAAGCGATCTATATACTATTTTAACGGCTTGTCTTTGGTGGCTTGCCTGACGGTGGCGGCTTGAGCAGGTAGTTGTTTTATTATACAGTATAGTAATTTATGGTCTGTATTTAGGTCAAGTGGCCACGTGGCATAACAGTTTTTGAAGAAAAAGTCAGTTGTGTTGTTGCGTAGCATGTGGTCGATTTGAGAGCTTGTTGTTTTGTTGCTCCATGTGGTTAGGACTGTTTTGGAGATTGAAAATGTGTTATGCACTCGTAAATTAAACATTTGCGCCAGGTTAATGAGATCCTGGCCGTTTTCGTTACTATCGTTATGTCTTAGTTGGCTGCCCGCCGTAACTTTGTCTTTGATTGTGCCGTGGGATTTTCCTATGTGTGCGTTAAAGTCGCCCGCGATAACCAATGTTCCTTTTCTGATGTTTATGTCGATTTGTTGTGTTAGCTCGCGGTAGGTTGCCGTGTTGCGTTTGTCAGATGGTATGTGGGCGGTAATTACGCATAAACGTTTTTTGTAGAAGTCTAGAATTATCGTAGCGGTGTTTTCCGAGGTAGCGTAGAATTTTGTCGTTTTTATGTCTTTGTCCTTCTTTATGAGGATCGCGACCCCCCTTCTCGTCATTTTATTGTTACCCCCGCTCAGATACCAATTGTATCTTTTTGTGGTGGCGCGACCCGAAGTCATGTATGTTTCTTGTAGTGCTATAATGTCCATGTTATAATGGTCTAGTACGTTGTCTATTATGTCCCTTTTTTCTGCCCTTCTACACCCGCGTACGTTTAGTGTGCCTATTAAATGCTTGTCTACTTGTGTGTTTACATCTAAATATGTCCTGTCGTTTGTTGATTGAGTTATCGTGTATTTTCCGTTTCCGTCTACTATGGTGTTTATGTTTCTGACGAACGTGGTCGGGCTGTTCCTGGGTGCGGGCTGTTTGGGAGATACCTTTAAAATGCTGTCGTAGTGGTTACGGGTACCTAGTGCACCTAGTCTGTAGCATATTGCTATTGTACGGGAATTGTCGTTCAGTCTCGCGGATATCTTGTCTTTCCCGCCCTGCTCATGGTAAATTTCGATTGCGACGCTGAATACGTCTGAGGCGGCTAGTATTGTTTCCAGTCCGGCCCAGAAGCCGTAATTACCGTGGTCGTTTAGGTACGCATTAATTTGTCCTGTTTTGTCACTTATGTGTTCATAACGACTGCTTAGTTCATTTATTGCGTCCTCGATGTAGGGTCTGTACGTTCCTAGGTTATTACGTAAGTGGTTGTTTAATATTTGTCTAGTCTCTGCTGTTGTTTCAGTTTCGCGTAACGAACCTATCACCGTGTTAAACAGCTGATGTGCAATCGCTGCGATAAGGCAGTTCCCAGTGGGGGGTATTTTTTTTACTTTTACTATGGAGTCAAGAGTGTTTATAAATTCCATGGAGTTTGATTATAGTGCTTTTTTTAACTTTGTTTATTTTTCTTAGTTTATGTTGTTTATGTCTTAAGTGTCAAATTTTGGTCTCGGTTTATTTTACTTGAATTGTTATGTTGACAGCTTTATTGCCCTGTTCAACTTTGGTGCGTGTCCGCGATCGGCTGTTTGGTTTTTCTTGGAAAATTGACTTTTATTTATTTAATGCCGATGATTATTGTTTTTTTTTTAGTTAGGCAATGTGCCTTGTTTAGTTCAATTTGCAAATTATGTGTTAGGTCATGCGGAAGAATTGGAAATACTTAGCAAATATTTGCAGGTGGCCTGTTCCTCCCTTGTATGTCCTCTTTTGTTTGGCCTGTGGAGATCGACCTGTTGACCGATGGTGCGACCGCTCAGGCACTGACACTTGTCACTCGACACTTTCTTGTCACTCAACGCTTAAAACTTTTGACCGTTTCACTATGTTCGCCTGCACCTGTCACTTCACTCCTCCTTTTCACTTGGCCGTCAACTAATTATTGACCGTATTGTAGTCTGTACACACAGTATTTTTTTTTACACTATAGTAGTTTGCACTATGAAGGTTTATTTGTTGGTTATGGTTTTATCGTTATACGTTTTACGTTTACTCTGCCTCTGCTGCGTCGACTTATTCACTCGACGGCTGGGACGAGAATGTAATTTTTGGTAACCATTGATATAAACAAAATTCTTACAAAAAAACGAAATCAATACATTTTTCAGAAATCTTCAGGCGACGTTTATTTATTGATTAAGGTAAGTTACTCCTTTAATTTTTTATATAATTACTGAGCATTTCTTCTTTAGGTGGCTGTAATGGTATTGCTGGAGTCTGCAGAGGACAAGAGTCAGTCTATCCACATAAAGAACCGAATGAACATAAATTTGTTGTTGAAAATTTAAATATGAAGACTTTGAACTCAGAACTTAACATGTTAAAGTATATATACATGTTTTATATAATTAATTAAATTGTTAAAAATATGCGTTGTTTTATTTAAATTAAGTCGATAATTTGCTTTAAAATTCCCAGCCGTACATAAAATATTTTATAAGCTGTATTGAGAAAACTGGTATCCACATTTCGAGAATATTGAGGGAAAATTGAAAATAAACAAGAAAAATAAGAAGCATTGATAAAAAACATTTGATTGCTTAGTTCTGCCATGATGTCAATAAATTATCGGGAATTTCTCGTTTATGCACGTTTTTTTTGTTTATTCTCATTTGTGCTCAATTCGCGTTCCCCAAAAAGAAATGTTATTTTTCATCTACCTTTAGCCATTTTCTTAACACTTGCGCCTTCTCTCAAGTCCATTTCTACTTTCTGTTCCTCAGGAACCATCTCTGAAGTGTCTAAATCTTCTAAAGTTTCATCCTCAATCATTTCCTGTTCCTCTACTTCCATATCTAATAAAAAATAATAAAATTATATATTACTTTTAAATAAAGACCTAATTATTATTAATAGATACCTTCAATGTTAATGTCTTTTAATTCTTTTCCCGAATATTTGTGAGCTTCCCACTGATCAACAGCTAACAAAAGTCTGCTTACTTTCGTTAGCTCAACGGCGTTCTCTTGCAGGCGATAAAATTCACGGTGAACTCGTACATCATGACCTAAGTGTCGCGCAAGCCAGTCGTACTCATTTTCACTGAGGTTAAACACTTGACAAACTGTTGCAACATATTTGCGTAATTTAGTGCTGGTAATTAATTCTGGCGACTGAAGCTCGGCTTCAATGCACCATTTTCTTAAGCAGTCATGTCCTCTCATGTGACTTTCTGAAGTATTTGGAATTTGCTGCTTTACCTGAGCGTCTTTTATTAAATAAAATTATTCGGCTAAGTGTTAAACTTGCTAATTCGGTCCATTTCGCAGAATTTATGTTTAAAATATTATTTTTAATTTTTTTGATTTTATCGTCTATAAAGTTGCTTAGTTTTACTAAATCGCTTGTAATTGGAAGCAAATCTGTAGCTGTCTTTTTTCTGGTGTACATATTTGCTAATGCATTTGAAGAGATTCGTACACTCCATTCCAAATCAAGTAATGTTAAAAACGACAGATATATTTTATTCGCTCTTAAGTTTCCTCTTCTTAATGCTTGTCCTCTTTCAATTGAAATACACTTTCGTAAAGCATATCCTATCTTCAAAGTGATGGTACACCAAATTCTGGACGTTTTGCAACTTCCTTAGTTTCAACACAGAGCTGTTTTGTTGCCTTAATAATTGCGTCAAATTTTTCAGGTTTAAGAGCGTCTCCTAAACATTTTTCTATTAGTTGCAAAGTTAATCTCCCAAGTTGCCGCATCGACTGCCTAATCAATTCGCTTTGTGTAATGTCGTACTTTTCAAACAAGAAAGATCCAAATTTTAGAATAGTTTGATCATCTTTACATACATTTGAAATCGAATCATTTTTAAATTTATTTATAATGTTGTTCGTAAACTCAACTGTCACATCTTTCCCCAATATTCCATTTAATAAGGCATTACTTTCGGCTATTGGCATCTTCTTACCGCTTTTTAATAAATCATTGTTCTCGTCAACTGTCTCCTCTTTCGATTGACATGAGTATTTTAAATGATGCCAGATGTGTCTTTTTAACATGAAACCTAAGCATTCAGGGCATGGTCCATAGTCAGTATAAGAACTAAATTTTATCTCATCTGGAGTGGGTCTTCTTGTCAAAATAAGTTCTTCCTTTTTTAGGGAAAGTGTCTCGCAATTATGATAAAAGTCGCCATTTCTGCTTAAAGCTAAAAATGCATCTCGTCTTTCTTTGGATTTTTTTGGTTTTGCCAATATTTTTGCAACCTCTGTTTCTTCGTTATGTTTTAATTCAAAATGTCGAGCCAAATTGTTGATTACTATTTTCTGACAAAAAAAGCATGAATGACCCTTATTTCTGATTCGTTTACCATCAAGTTTTACAGCACTTTTAATCATAACATTTTTTGGCGACGCTTCATCTCGGGCTAATTCTTCATCGTCACACAAGTCATCATTTGTAGGATCATGATGCTCAGCCTCTAAAACGACAGTATTTACCTTGTTTTTTTTTGTAAGGTGATTTAACCTTTGGTCTGACATCTCATTATCACTATCCGATGATTCCTCATTAGACGGCTGAAACTCACTTCCGGAATCTTGATATGGTTCTTCAACACTTTCTGGATCCGAGTCTTCAATTATAGTTGCATCAGACTGTGGGTTATCCTCAGGAAAAAGCTCACTTAAAATTTGTGTTGCTGGTTGGATAGGAACAACTGTTTCCCAACTTTTAGTTTTCCTGGGAGAAACCACTGCAATTGGTTTGAAATACTCATTTGATTTATTGAGTTTTTTAACATTTTTTGAATCCAAGTCTTCAATTATACTACCAACAGACTGTGGGTTATCATCAGGACCAAGAAGATCACTCGAAACTTGTATTGCTGGTTGGATAGGAACAACTTCGTCCAAAAAACTATCTTCCCAGCTTTTCGTTTTCGTTAGCGCTGCAATTGGTTTGAAATATCCATTCGAGTTCTGAACTTCTTCAACACTTTCTGGATCCGATTCTTCAATTATAGTGCCAACAGACTGTGGGTTATCCTCAGGACCAAGAAGCTCACTCAAAACTTGTATTTCAGGTTGTATAGAAACCAAAGAACTATCTTCCAAGCTTTTAGTTTTTGTGGGAGTCACAATGGGTTCTGAATAGTCATTTGAGTTCTTGAGTTCTTCAAAGGTTTTAGGTTCCGGGTCTTTAATTATAGTTCCAATAGGCTGTGGTCGACTTTTAGGAACAAGCTCACTCAAAATTTGCATTTCCGATTGGCTGGTAATAACTTTTTCCAAACAAATATTTTCATTGTTTGTAATAAGGATGTGTCCTAAGAAGTATATATTAAATATTTTATAATTTTCTGTTAGGTATTATTTTTATAAACAAAATAATGTTAATTTTAAAAAAATGCATCAAATATTTTAACGATAAACGATATACGTGGTGTATTAATTATTAAGATTTTAGCTCATTTAGGCAAAAAACTTAAGTTCTTAATTGTTTAAATGAGCTAAAATGTGAATCTAACATAAATATAATATCATAAATGTCAGTGTAAACGTGAATAAGGAAGGAGAACTATAAAATAAATGTCCCTTACCACTTTGCAAAGTTGCCTCTCTTTCAAATTTATTTGTTCCTTTTGTAGATTCTGTAATAATTAAATTTTGTAGAATTGTTATGTCTTTTTTATTAGGTTTATTCTCGGGTTTACTTGATTCGGCCACGTCAGCCATTTTTATGTTTTTTTTTTGTTAGGTTTAATCTCGGGTTTATTCATTAATCTGGCCATGTCAGCTATTCTTTGTGATCTTGATCTAGTTTCCATGATTAAAAAATCTAGAAAAATTATTGATATATTTTCGAGTAAGTTTTCGGAAATTACTTATCTCAGAAACTACTGGAGTCACAAAAAAATGTAAGAAAGAAATATTCCAAAATATTTTTTTTTGTATTGTAATTTTTTGCATTTTTGGATTCTATACACTATTTTAGGTAAAGTTTGTAAGTATTTTAATTAAGATAATGTTACTTTTTGGGTAAAATTGAGATTTATTAAAATTTCTCCAAATGTAGAAATTCGCTAAAAGTGAAAAATAAGCAACTACAAGTTATTATTTTTTATCTTATGTAGTATTCATCTCTTAAATAATCACTAAGCAACAAACTGATCATACTTTTTTGAAAATATTATACAGGTTGGTTTCCATACCCCGTGGAAGACAGAGATCACTTTTACTGAAGTGAGCTGATTAAAAATGCACCTGATATTATGGTAATTATTAGAGTTATGACACCCTGTTTATTTTTCAAAAAGTATGATCAACTTACAATTGTAGCTTATAATTAATTATTATTCAAATAGTATTCAATGAATACTACATAAGATAAAAAATAATAACTTCTATTTGGTTGTTTTACAATGTCGAATATCGAATTTATACAGGGTATTTTCGAATAAATGAGACACTCTTATAAAATCTTTATTTAAAGCGATATCGAAAAAATTCAAAAAACAGCTTGAATAGTTTAAAAAGTAATTTTTTTGACGAAAATAAAAAAAAATTAAAAAAATAGAATTGACAATGTTTTTTTCAATGGAACTTCCTGTATATTTTTGTATATTTGAATAGAGTTTATGTTTCATACATACATACATAATTTGTATACAATAATATTTATTTTAACACTTTTGTTTACAATTGACCCGAAATAATTGCTAATTTGAAGCAAGAATCATAGTAGCCATGGATAGAGAACTGTCATTATCTTTTTATTAAAGTAGTAAAATGAGGTATAGCGAAGACGAAAAATGTAAAATTTTATAATTGACAGTTTTCTATACATGGCTACTATGACTTGCGTTCAAATTAGCAATATTTTTGGGTCAATTATTAACTAAACTGTTAACATAAATACATACAAAATATTTTTGAAATCAGAAAAAACTCCAAAAATATACAGTGGGTTCCATTGAAAAATACAATGTCGATGCTATTTTTTTTTAAATTTGTCAATCTTTTTTTTGTCAAAACATACTTTTTAAGGCCATATAAGCTGATCTTTAAATATTTTCGATATTACTTTAAATAAAGATATAATAGGGGTGCCCATTTTATATGAAAACACCCTGACATTTGGAGAAATTTTAATAAATCTCAATTTTAGTCAAAAAGTAATAACATTTTCTTAATTATTATACATACCTACAAAGTACCCTAAAATAGTGGAATACAAAAAAATAAAAAGTGTTTCTTTGAAAATAAGAAAGTTGATACCGTCCCAACGAAAATCGAACATCCTGTATGAATGAAAATATAATATTTAAAAAATATTTCGTGAATATTTGCCCCCTACAATTTTTTTGTGACTCTATAGTAGTTTTTGAGATTATAAAATGAAGGAGCAAACAAGAAAGGGGGTCAGAAAAAACTAAGTGGTTTTTATCGCGCATAATATAAGTTAAAAAATAACTACATTTTCACAAAAACAAAAAAAAAAAACGCTTACGAGAAAGTGTCAGGAAAATCTAGGTTAGGTTTTTTATCGTGAATTAGTAATATAAGTAAATAAATAAATAAATAATACTAATAATACTTTCATTTACAACCAAACAAAAAAAAACACTGCTTTTTAACCGAAATAGTGGCACGAGCCAAAAGTTTATTATTCCTTGCTGGATAAATGTGGTTCTGAAATATTGCCGTGTGTATCGTAGAGGGCGCCACAATACCAGGATGTCACAAATATGTCTAAAACACATGGGTACTATACCCAATTGTGTCACATTATACACACACTTAAAAAATCAGCTTACAATGATTGGTTTGTATTTTTTGGTGGGGCACCCCAGTAAATGGCGGTACATTCAAAAACAAATTTGTAAAACATCAAAATAATGAGAAAAAGGCAGTATTTGCTGTGACATCGCTGTGTAAGATGCCACAACTACAAAAGATGTCACAAATCAGCTCTATTCACACACTTGATGCCACAACAAAGGCAGAACGCACACACACGATAGCACACAAAAACAATGAAAAGTTTTTGGTATGGTGACTCATCTCTGATAAATTTAAATTAATTAGGTCGAATTTAAGAATTTGTAATATAAAATACTTGCATTAAAATTAAAATATTAAAATAGTATTTTTATCGCTTTTGCGGTTAATGTAATGAAAGACGAACACTTTTAACACAGGGAGATAGGAACACCCAGGGCCTTTTTTGGTAGGGCGGAAGACTGAACGTTATCGTAGGTATAAAAAGTAGCGATAGCATAGAAGAAAAGGATATGCACTACAGTTGATTAATCATATCATAGGTCGAAACGAGTTTACAGCTTTTAGTTGTAATACAGAATCCAAAAAACTATTTAAACGAAGTAATTGTAGTAATTACGGTGAAATGAATCGAGTAAATAATACACATTTTGTTATATTTTTACAATTACAAATAAATAAAAAACTCCTATAAAAACTATTAACCTAATTATAATTGAAATTCTTAAACCCATATAGAAAATAGTGATGACATCATTAGAGGATATTGCGTAATATTATACAATATTATTTCGTTATTATAATAAATTATAAAATTTATTTAAATAAATCAAAATATGTGTTAAAATCATACAAAGAAATAAAATCCTTAAGTGTAAAAAGAAATTGTAAATACAATAATTTAAATATATTAAATTATATAAAATTATTTTACGATAAATTGTTGTAATTTAAATAACCCTTATCAAATTAAATTTAAATCATTAAGGTTTAGAACTAAAGGAAAGGGTTACTCATTTAGCTACAAGTTTTCTTTTAAACATATCGCTTGATGTATACAAGACATAAACAAGATATACACAGGCTATGACACTTATAAGTAGAGACCGGATAAATAAGCACAATTTTTAAAAAAAAAAGTGCTTAAAAAAGTATAAAAATATTAAATAAAAAGCTCTTAAAAAGCATGAAATTTGCAAAAAAGTACCAAATAAGCAAGTTAATTAAAAATAATTAATATATAGGGGCAAAAAAGTTGTAATAATCTTAATATTGGTGTTTATTATTTAAATGATACATTTTATTATTTTTACATTATATCTATTATTAAGACCTAAAGGAATGTATAACTAGATGTTTCTCCAAATTTTCTATAGTAAAATTATGTCTTCTGTCTGTTAAAATGTTTTTGTATGCAGAAAAACTTCGCTCCACATCCACACTGGTCATTGGTGCATATTTAAATTTCGGGATAATGGCTGGATCCATTTCAAAATCGGAATATTTAAAAAAAATAATCCCATACTAGATTGATTAAAATAAAAAAACACTATCTAGGCGGCTTTTTATTGAAAGGAAACCATTACAGTATTGGGTTGAGAAAGTAGAATATAAAGTCGAATAATATTTTAGAAATTAAAAGTTGTATTTCATTCAATTTATTTTATTTCATCCTTAAAATTTTCATTTATACCTTAAAGTAATTCAATTTAAGTCAAAAAGGAAATCTCTTCAAAACCATAAAATAAAATCAGTAATTTTTAACAATAAATAAATAATAATAATATATATTTATTAGCATTGCTATAAAATACAAAGTTGTATAAAGTATAAGTACAGAAAACTATAATTTTACTTATAGTTTTAGAACATGCTTGACAAAAGACCTTTTTATTGTCAATTTTTAGTTCCTTGTGACCACTAATCCACTCTTCAATGGTTGGCTTTTGTTTTGGCATTGTCTAAATAATTACCACGTACAGCAAATAAAGCGCAAGCACAATAATAGAACCCCGTAGCGTATCGTGTATCTTAACTAAACATTAAAAAGCACGCTACACAGTAGCTTCTTTAGATCGAATACTAACTTATATTAATTTACTATTTATATAAATGATGGTTTTAACAGGTAACATTTTTAGTACAGTATTGGGGGTAGATTAAAGGAACAATAATTATGGGAATGCCCTGTAATCTTTATAGTTATATAACACTAAACTATTTGAATATATTAAAATAAATTTAATAACGGGGAATTATTGGTATCAATTTGGCCATTGAGAATAATATCAGTTTTTTTCCTTTAATTTGTTAATTTCCATAGACTCTAATAAATTTAGTTTCATACTTTTGTTTTCTATATGTAAGATTTTGAAGTTAGAATTAAACAGTGTAGTTTATATTAACATATTATTAACATGGAGTTTCATCAAGTAAAAGTCGAAACAATTAATTTAAAAAAAATGTATAAAAATATGGAAAAAAGTTTAAATAAGCACGAAATCGAAAAAAAGCATAAAACCTTAAAAAAAGCAAAAAATTAAGCAATAAGCATCATGCTTAAAATCCGGTCTTTACTTATAAGGCATGTACAATACACATATAAGACATGTGCAAGATACATACATCACGTCTACAAGACATGTACACCACATGTACAAGACATGTACACCACATGTACAAGAAATGTATACCACATGTACAGCACATGTACACGACATGTACAGCACATGTACAAGACATGTCCACCACATGTACAAGACATGTACACGACATGTATAGCACATGTACATCAGTTTAAATAGGACTACATAAGGCTCTTACATCCATTAGCTTACATCATGTCGTGTAAACAACGTATTTCTGAACTTGGCAAAAATGTTAGACAAAAGTATAATGACTTGAAGAGAATGGAAGATGATAATAAAAAGCGACTGGAAAACGTGTTCAGGCCTATTACAGAACCGCTGAAACAAATTGTACAATCGTCCAATGAAAAACACTCTGATCATCAAGACCAAGCTGCTGTAGCCGTACCTGCTACACAATACACGGAAACACCAAATAGTGCAAGCCTATACTCCTGCAATAACACAGATACTGCTTACGGCCCTGAATTGAAAAATGGTCTGTGGTTGCTGGGTAATACATCTCTAAATTTTGATGATAATCATATAGTTGTGGGCGAGAAAAAATTTAATAGTAGTGAAGGTCTACGACAACTCCTGTTTTGTAAAAATCCCGGAAGTTTTAGTGCGAATGATGCGCAAATATATAAACAGATATAAGAGATGACAGGGGTTCACAGAGATTCTGTGGGCCGTTTGAGGGCTAAAGCGTGTAAAGAAAAATTTAATACAGTCATTAAACCTCTATTTAAAAAGAAACGTGGAAGGTATGGAAACATTACGTCAAGAAAGCAGGGCCTAGATTCTACTACTAAAAAGAACCTTGGCCAAACATCTAAGCCCGGGGTTATTTAAAATTGCGTCGAATTCTAGTTTAATGCCCTCGCGATTAAAAAATTCTTCGATGTACTTGCTCTTTTGCTCATCGGATGCACTATTTCCGGGCCATCCTGAAAACTCTTGCTTAATTTTAATGAATTTATTCATCATTTCAACGAATAAGCCCCCGGTTTTTTTATCAATATTGTACTGTTCCACCCTGTATTTCCACACTTCATCGATCTTCAATATTTCATACCCCTTTTTTAGGGCCTTAAGCACCTCATCAATTACCCAGGTACCCGATAGCGCGCGGTCTTCTTCGGTATGTTGGCATTCCTCGGCGCTTAGGTTTTGTCCGCAGGTACGACAGAGAACAAACATCAATTTATTGTTCATTTTTGTTGGTAAAACAGGGTGATACAAATTTCGAGGTGGTAAAACAGTGCATTTTATTATTCCGTCTGTTTCCTGCAAATTTATAGATTTGCATTGATCGCCAACAAAAACTTCTGGGTGACCAACGGGGTACTTGCCGTATTTACATACCCAAGGGTAAAGGGAGCAAACGTCCAGGTATTTAATTTTTTCAACCCCTTTGGTCTTGTAATATGTCCTGCAATTTCCTGTACGACCCCCGTAAAAAGCATCTCGCGGGTTTAGAGGCGAGTGGGATAATAACGGATTATTTTCGACATATTTTAATATTTCGGTCTTCTCGCGCATTTCCCGTCGGAAATCACACTCCCATTTTTCAATGACGTCATACCCTGCTGCTTTAAGTCTCTCGATTTTTGCCACTGTGGATTCGTACCGGAAATTCATTGATTCTGTAGGATCATCTGATAGAGGTTCGTCGCGCTGGTGCTTAAAACATCTGGGGCATCCGTGATAATAGCATCCTTGAAACTCGAAAACTTGATTTTCGCAAAATCCATCAACCTTTAACCCTGATAAAATTGCCTCTTGCCCTCTGCCTGCGTGTTGTATGGTGATTTTCCTCTGATTTTCTTCCCATACCATCCATTTCAACGCTATCATAGACTGGTTGTCTGTCATTCTATAACCACCCTTAGGAATAATACCAATTGTGTTTGGCTTAAGAAAATTTCTCCTAAACACTTTATTGCAGGCTGAGGCAATGGTGCAGGCGTTAGTAAAGGGGCAAACATTGGTGGTTGTTATCATCTGTTCTCGAAATTTTGGACAGGCCCCTGTTAGAATTTCTACATCGGAAACGCAGTAATCGATGAACTCTTTTTGAAAATCAAACTGGTCGCGCTTATGATCCTCATACCATTTTAAAAATTCCTCTCGTGCCTCTGGTTTCATCGTGTCAGGGCTATAATATTCGGCCGGGGGTAGGGGGCCAACATACGATTGGTTTTCCAAGGTGTTAAATAAATGGGTAAAATATCCCTTCTTTAGTTCCTTTAATCCAAATGCTTTAGGGAGAGCTGAGAGAGGCATGGGAAAATAATTAAGGGAATCCAAAAATTTGATGTTTTGTAGTTGCATCAATATAATTTTGGTTCCTCTCATAATTAACTCTGGGGTTAGGTCAGTTTTCTTTAGTATGTGGCTTAGAATGAATGGCCTGGCCGTTGTGAATTTTTTTCTAATTTCTAAAAGGTGAATCATAAAGTTGGCAATGGGGTTTGCACCACGAACTTTTTGCAGTCTTAAGCCACATTTTTTACAAATAATATCTGATGTTTTTATGCACACATCACAGCATTATTTGAAAACACACAAATTCGGCTCGTGTTCCAGGTCGTCACCGTTGAGTTTTTCCTGTCTAGTCTCCAGGCCGTAGAAAACAAAAAGTACATCCTTTGTTTTTGGCTTTCCTGTATCTGGCTGCATGAAGCACAAATGCCCTTGTGTTTTTGACCTATTTTACAAAAAATTTCCCCGCATGTGTGCTTTCGTTGAGCCTTTATGGTTTTTAGGCAGTTGGGGCAGAGTCGGATTTGATTACAGATGGACCCCGCCGTGCCGACTTGACTATGGTTATCATAACATGATTGGTTTTTAAATGTGCGAAGGCAATCAGCACATTTAACCTTAACCCCCACTTTACATGGTGGAGACCTCTGGCATGCCACACAAGATTTAACACATCTGTGCTCGTTTTTGTGATTGTGGGGGATATGGCATTCCTCGCAAAAATAATCACAGCAGAAGGCGCACTTTAACATAGTCAGGGTCTTTGTCTACGTAAGCCTTGGCCACGACAAGAGCTCGAGGTAGACATAAATTGTCATTATTTTTAATAGCGATTATCCCCTGACGCTTAGCGCACTCTTCATCAAAAGTGTTGTAGTTTTTCCCTCTCCCTTTCCCCGCAGGTATCCTGACGGTGGTAACGCAAAGACAAAACGTCTCGGTGTTTAGACCCATGGAGTTGGATTGGTAGATGCTGGAGATAACACCCCAAACAAAAGATTTTCTGTGGCTTTCTTGATGACATCACCAATGGCATTTTTCACCCATGCCACAGGTTCCTCCCTTGAAGGTATGTCTCGCAACTTAAACTCCAGTGTACGACCTTGAAGATTAAAGCGTCGAACATTTTTTGAAAAATCTTTAACAATAATAAATTTTTCCATTTTTAAATTATCTGAGCGATAAAAAGCAGTTATCAATTTAAGACGACGGATAACGACTGATAACCTGCGGGTGTTATCGCTACTTTTTATACCTGCGATAACGTTCAGTCTTCCGTCCGACCATTTCGAAAACCAAAAAAGGCCCCGGGTCTTCCTATCTCCCTGTGTTAAAAGTGTTCGTCTTTCAATGCATTAACCGCAAAAGCGATAAAAATACTATTTTAATATTTTAATTTATTTAACCACAATGCAAGTATTTTATATTACAAATTCTTAAATTCGACCTAATTAATTTAAATTTACAGGGAGTGCAGTTTACGTTTTTAATTGTTTTTCGGGTAACCTTTAAATGGGCGTTCAAGGTGTGCTGTCGTGTGTGTGTGTGTGTGTGTGTGTGTGTGTGTGTGTGTGTGTGTGTGTGTGTGTGCTGTCTAAACGTGAGTATTTCAAGTTTTTTAAAAATTCAAAAAGGCCCCATGGTGTTCCTATCTCGCTGTGTTAAAATTGTTCGTCTTTCAATGTATTAACCGCAAAAGCGATAAAAATACAATTAAAAGTAAATTATATTCCACACATTATAAGTTATTATAAATTGAAAATCATTTTGTTTTTTATTGCAAGACATTATTTACCTACTTAAAATAATCATATTTGTTATATTTATTTTCTGACAACACAAAATTGTCTTGGTTCAGTGTGATAATACCACAATTTGACCCTGATTTTAACTTTAATTGCAATAAAAACGCATTTGTTTTAATTTAGACAGATTTGTTTTAAGAGTTGTGGTGATGATTACAGCGTTAAGTCTAATTTTTTTAAATAATTATTATTATGTTGGTAGCATTGGAGATAGCGGCGATGCAATGTTACGCAACATTACGTAAAGTATCAGGGTCATTGGAGCTCTAATAGATAAAACATCTGGTCACTGGGCATCTATTATTCAGGTATTTAGTAAAATTCGGAGTAAGGTATACCAATTATATCGGCGATGGCGATTCGAAAACTTTTGCTGGTATTCTTAAAATGAATCCATACGGTGACAATTTCCCTGTAACTAAAAATGAGTGCGTGGGGCATGTACAAAAGCGTATGGGTACTCGACTTCGAAATTAAAGGAAGCAAGAAAAGCTCGGAGGTAAAAAGCGGTTAACGGAAAGCATCATTAAAAAGTTAACGATCTATTATGGTTTGGCAATCAGAAGAAATTTTAATTCAGTCGAGGATATGAAAAAAGCTGTAATGGCAACGCTGGACCATTATTGTTCGAGTGATAAATTTCCTCGCCACGAGAATTGTCTGGCAGGCGCCGAAAGTTGGTGCAAAGCTCATGTGTCTTTCAAGCATCCTGCTCGATTGATTGACGAAAATGTGGAGAAAATTATTCGTCCTATCTACGAAGAGCTCTCAAGCAAGGAACTTTTGACGCGATGCTTAGGCGGACACACGCAAAATTCAAACGAATGTTTCAACTCCACTGTGTGGCGCATGAGCCCAAAACATCTGAATTCTGGCAAAAAAATCGTTGAAATTGCTGCGTACATGGCTGCAGGAATGTTCAACGAAGGATATTCCGCAGTTTTAAGTACCATGCAGCTACTCGATTTAAAAATTGGCCAGTTATGTAAGATGTTTGCGGATAACGTCGACGCACAACGGATCAAGAGGGAAAACCGGCGTTCGTCTTATTCTAGCAAGGAAGCTCGCACGGCCCGTAGACTCGACCAACTGCATCAAAATGAGTTTTTTGAGGAAGTTGAAGGTTTACTTTATGGCGCAGGAATAGCTGATTAGCGCATCATCACTGTAAGTAATAGAAAATTAAAATTTTTCCGATTGCAAACTTTCAAGGGCGTTTTCTCGAGTTTTCGTTTTTACGGTTTTTCTAAACTGGCAGGTGTAATTGCATGAAAACTAGACCACCAATTAAAACAAACCAAGGCTTGTTAGCTTCAGTTTTGTATTGTTTTCTACTTGAACTAAAAAGATTCACGAAAAAAAATTCTGAACAACTTTTTCAGCAAGTTGAAATGATTTTTTCGTTGTTGCAAAAGACATTTTTTTTCAAACCTGTGAAATTTTTTTAATTTCACAAATTTTCGTGTTATTCTTAGTCGATCTAGAAGATTAATATATAAAAATTGAAAAACTTTTTGGTTTTTTTTGTTTCAGACGAAAATTAGGAGATCCATCTTGCCCGCCGATTGGTTACTGCAATTGCGAGGTGTTGCACAAATGTGTACAAAAATCAACTGCGTTTGAATATTTTACTCTTAATTATTTTTTTTTAATGATTAAAGATGCCATAAAATAATCTAAAACCCTTCGCTAGACTTGCTTTTTTTTTTCTTAAAAAACTCCTAAAAAAACGTCTTTTTTAGGCCTTATAAAGCAGACTCCCGCCTTAATCTTTTTTTCGTCCAACCATGGCACAAAAACGTTTGAAATATATTAAAAAAATGTTGGCCCACACATCCATCCGCTCTCGGAACGGCCTATTCCCCAACTTTTATTAATACTAAGGGCTATAGAACCTGGGATTGGTTCGTATTTGAAAATTACCATTGGTGGTGGCAATTCGCCAGCTGCGTTGGCTGTCACTAGCACTGTTAGATTTTCTTTTTCGTAATTTGTTCCCGCTTTATAAACACTTTTATCTCCTTTTTTTGCTTAAACCCTGTTGGATTTAGGTTGAAGAAAAAATTCACTTTCATCAGAATTATATACATGGGAAGGATCGTTGGTTATATGAAACAAATGTTTATATCTTAAATAAATCTTAATTTTTTTAAACTACTGTCTGAGTTGCTGTTCAGAAACCTTTTCCCGAGCAGGTGTTAAATTTTGTGCCACTCTTTCACTCAAAAATACGAATTTATTATCTTTAATACACATCTACATACAATTAAAAGTAACCCAATTAAATTTTAACTAAAATAAATAAATAATTTTTTGTCCACCAAAATGAACACTTGTAACTTCCGCCATTTTCTAACCAAACATTAAATTATCTGATTTCTTTTAAATTCTCTACAAGGTTGCCAAACATCCTTATACTACATAGATTTGATAAATATTGGCTTTATTTAGGCAATTGACCTTATTTTTTAAAGAAAAGTTTGAACGTGTCAATTACTGGAACACTGTCAATAACTAGTACCGTTATCTTATTACCTTCAACAACATTATTACCGTTTTAATAATGCAATAATTAAATAGCATCACAATTAACACAAACTTTAAGTCATTTAAAAAACACTTAAAGGATTACTTATTAAACGCATCTGAAAGTTCTATAAATGATATCATTAATCGTCGTAACTAGAACGCATTGTTTGTTGTTTGTGGTTTTATAATTTGTATTTGTGATTGCTTTTATCGTATTATATTATATTAGACTTTTGTATGTATTGTATTATATTTTTATTTATACTATATTGAAATTCTTAAAGGTACATTTAGGTACTTACTCTAATATATTATTATTATGTATATATTTTACTGGTTTTAAATTTAATCTCTCTCCAGACAAGCTTTGCTTAAGGAAATTTTGTTTATTTACATATGTATGTTTTTTTTCCCTCCTACTGTATCTCATTATTTTCGTAAATAAACTATTATTATTATTATTATAACAAAAAATTATTATATAATTAAATCAAATACATGTTTTTATTCTTTACTTTAAAAACAGGTGGTGCATACAATTATTTGCTCTTTTTTTCTGTAAAATTTGCATACAAACTTCCTACAAAGTGCGCACGTTGTATTAACTTAATTGTCCAATTTTCGAGAGCACTGATAGCATCCGGCTCGTTTTCTAGCCGGAGTTGCTGGCTGAGGAATATGTTGATCCTGATCCCGATCCACTACTATTTCACAATCTCGTAAAGCCGATTTTATATGCTCCTTATGAGTTTTATAGTGCGACCTTTTCTCCATATTGGTCTGATCAAGATCATCTCCTAATTGTAAGAGAAACAATCGTGGTATTTTCGCCAAAAACCTGGCCAAAATTATTTTTTTGGTTTCTCTACATTATAACGTGTTATAAAGTTAATTTATAAGTAAAAAAGTCATTTGCAAGGATATACTAGTGATAATATAGCTACTAATTTTACATGAAACAAAACTAAATATTGATATAGGACAGGTGTGAATAAAAAATTAAAATTCTGAGTATGAAATTGTATTTGACACAAATTATAATATTAAATATAAGAAAATATATACAATTCCTAATCACTATAGTCACTGAAATCCATACTTGGTTTTAAAAATTCTAATGTATCCTTTGTAAACGACTGTTTCTTTCTCTTATTTTTAGGTTTAATGCTACTTGGCTTGTTCTTGCTTGTTCTTGCGAACAGTTTCAAGTAATGTAAGTTTTTTCATCAATAAATAATTCGCCAATGGATCACTTGAAAAAAAATAATCTGTGGTTATTCCTAGCCAACTGTCATGGTACGGTTCTACCAAATCTGACACGAAGGCTTGATTCTTCTCAGTTACACCATGAGATTTACCTGAATGTTGCATAAATATGACGTTTTGACATCTGCGGCGGCCCAAATTTTTATCCCATATCTTCTTGGTTTTGAGTTTATGTATTGCCTAAATGGGCATTTCCCCCCGGAAACATACTAACTATTTATCAATCGTGATATTTTCGTACGGTTGAAATGCCTTTCTGCAATTATCAACAAACATGGCCCTTATTGCTGCTAACTTATTCTTTCGCTCAGCTCTGGTTGATTTTTCATCAAATCGTAAAAATAATTATATTTGCTTAAATCTATAGATATATCGGGATATATTTATTATTATTATATCGGGATATATCGGGTTATATCCCGCGGTAAATCTGCTGTAAAAAATGATCGACGTATGGAGGTATTAGTAGACCACATTTCCGAGTGGATTCCTTTCTATACCTTAGTGCACCTGCTTTAAAAAGTTTTATATTACTACCTTCCTTAATATGAGCTTCCGTAGGATCTTCTTCCTAAGCGTTTTCTTGAGGTCCCGTTGGTTCTTCCTCTGATTCCTCTTCACTTTGTATTTCTAGGTTATCCTCCATTTCCGAGACATTTTCTATCGTCCAATCTTGACCCTTCTCATTGCCCGATATCGCTTTCATACTCCATTTCAGAGTCGTTCCAATTAAGATTGTTAATTATTTTTTTATGTTCTTTTGTTGTTATTGGCCTTGTTCTCTCCCAACGCTTCATTCTGAATAAAAACTATAAAAAAATAGTTTTTGGTATTTTTAATGCTTAATGCATAATAGGGGTCCCAGCAGGACACATTTTAACTTCTATTATAACACTATCGCTACGAAATATTGCGCAACACGCATCTACCGACACATAGCTAGGAGCAATGTTGCCAATATAGTCAGATAAAAAAAAAGTTATTGGGAGAAAATACCAATTGGGGTCCCAAAGAGACCCAAACATGCATCTAAGGGTTAATATTATTATTTTAGAATGGGTAAGGTAAAGTGAAACACAAGTAATAATTTTTATACTTGATTTAATTTAAGGAAATAAAATAGACAGCATAAATTATAAGTAAATATACATATTTCTGATAATTAGTTTATTAATATTTTAACATTTTATAGTCAAAACCTTATGGTTAATATCAAAAGAAAAACATTTTATTGATTTTTAAAGAAAATTAACTTTCCAGAGGCCTTTTTACCCAATGTAGCCTGGCATTTAAAAATATAGAAATTATTTTTTTAATGAAAAGAATTCTATGATTATCATTTTTGCCTTTATTCTTTATATGATCAATCATTGAAGAATTTGGAAACACTGATTTTACATTGTATAATATTTTATTATTTATATACATGGTAGTATTTTGAAATTTAAATTTATTATATATTTGTCTAATTATTTTTTTACGTTCTTTACATATGATCACTACATCCTTACTTTTTTAATTCAATAAAATAATATTTTTCTTCTGATATTAAACATTTAATACAGTCTTTACAGCAAAGTGTATTAAAAATGTTGGATAAAACATATAAAGTCATATATACAATAACAATTATCCTCCACAAATGAAGATTATGTCCAAGCTGTACTTAGGCAATCTGGGATTGTATTATGCATGGTTCTTCCACTTCTTCAACATCAGTGGTATTTTTAACATGTTTGAATGAAACATGCCAAATATCAATCCCATCAAATAAGCAATTTCTGGTTTCAATCTACCTCCATTCTTAGTATTAACCTTTTATAGGCAGATTGAATGGAGACTGTAAGGGTTGTTATGTAATCCCCCTGGCAAGAATAGCTAAAAAAAAATTTCCAAATAATCTTGGTTTACTTTATAGGTCAGTAAATAATGTAAACAAAGATTATTTAGATCCTAAAATAATCTAAATATAATTTGTAAATCAACAATTATACCTAAAAAAACAATCTCACGCGTAATTACGGGGTGATTTTAAAATTGAACAGCCAATATATATATATTCTTCTGCTAACTTTCCAAAGGTTTGAAGAGCCATACAATTTTCTTTTTTTAAAGGTATAGCCAGTTTTCGAAAATTTATTTTTTCAATTAAGCACATCTTGACACACTTGCTGACAACGTCTGACGTGCAATTCTTACATTCATCCTGTAAATATAAAAATTTTTGATAAATTCCTATTTATATTTTAAACAATTTTTATCACCAAAGGTATTTCAAACCAGTTTCATCGTGTGACATATATCAAAAAAGGTATAAATATAATTTGGTACGTTTGCGATTTTAAAGTATGGTATTAAATTGTTTATATCATAGCAAGCTCCTGGTTCAGTGCACATCTTAATATTGCTTGGGGCACCATCAAATGTAATGAAATGAACTATTGCCTCAGCTTTATTAAATAGCTCAACGCACTGAAGAGCATGGATCTTTCTTTTCCAGACAATCCTGATATATGAAAATAACCCACTGAAATCTTCCAGTGGTATTTAATGAGAACTGCCCTAAAAACTAAGGCTATTTTGCCCATGAAACATTTATATCAAATAAATCGACTGATCCAAACTCAATCTATTATTATTGTAAATTAATTGTTCTCGAATTGAAATTTTATTAATGCAGATATTAATGAAAGTTTTTTTTCTAAAACCTTAATTTTTATGTCATTTAAGGCTTCAACTGTAAGTCCTATGGCAGCAATTATAAGTGGGTACCATTGCTTTATTTTACTTGGATGCGATAAAAGATTATTCCACCCAGAACGAACATACAAGTACGGTGAGTATTTTTTTACTGGTAGTAATTGCTAAAAATAAAAATTACCTATTAATAAATATAATTAATTATTTTAATGAATTAATATTTAGTTGTTAAGTGTTAATAAAAGTGTCCTGGACTATTATTACCTTTCAAGTAAGAAATAAAGTTTAAGGTGTTAAAAACATTGTTAATTTTTTAACTGAATAATCCTGGATAATTCCACATTCTTAATTTCATTTACAAGGTACAAGATAAGATGTAGTTTAAAACTTATAACCCAAAATACACATTAATTAAATTTCTTTCAGCAACAAACATGGAAAATACATCAAATTTGAATTGTTTAGTATGGATTATACAAAAACTTTTGTAACTGCACCGTTGTTCGCCGTACTGCCGTGCTTTTATTTTTTAACTGGTTTTTCCTTCCTACCAATGAAATACTATATTAATAAAATAAATTAACCTCAAACTACTTACAAATTTCAAATTTAAGACCTATTAACTATGGTTTCGCGTAAAAATCGAACAAATTTTGGACATTTGTTTGCAAGTGATGTCAGAATTGAATATATTTTTTTAACCTTGTTTCTACATCTAAATGGTGCATTATTTAAAAAAAAAATCATCCATTAACCGCTGTGGTTTTTAGGCCTTAAGTTACTCTACTGTGTTAAAAATAGATAAATTTAGATATTTTGTAAAAACATTTTTATTTAAAAACGTATCGATTTGAAATTAAGATAAAATGTTGACCTTATTAGTGGCAATAAATCCACGTATTTTTTTTTAGATTTTAACATACAGGGGGGGCTGGGGACAATTTAATTTAAAATTTTACCATTTTTAAGGGTTAAAAAGTCGAAGAAGCAACGTTGTTTTATAATTTTGAGTATATCACGTTAAAGTACTAATAATTAACTATTATTTGATATATAAACTTCTACATGCAAATTATGTTTCTACGAGATACACCATTTTTAAGTTAGGTCTTCAAAGGGCATAATCCTAATAATATAAGTATCCCAGTCTTCAGTTTTCTGTAAATAAAACCCCTGATGCCAAATTAATAAAATTTTATAATGACAACAAAATAAATAATGTTAATCCTTCTTTTTATTTTCATTTGGTTTCGGAACAAGTTGTGTACAAATATCTATTGGAAATTAAAACTAGAGCTGTAGGTGTGGACGAAATAAGCATTGACATGTTACTACTTTGCTGTCCTTACATTTTACCATATATTACAAATATAGTTAATTCTTGTTTATTGGACTCTGTGTTTCCAGAGGTATGGAAAGTGTCAAAAGTGCTTCCTTTGCCAAAAAAACTAATATATCCATCTTAAATGAACTGCGCCCTATTTCAATTTTACCTGTGCTATCCAAAGTCCTAGAAAAAATAATTAATTTTCAAATTAGAACTTATATCAATAATGGCAATATCTTACCACCTTGCCAATCAGGCTTTAGAAAAGGCTTTAGTTATGCCACAGCTCTCTTAGACGTTGTGGATGATATCTTAAGAAATACTGATCAAGGTAAAACATCTATTTTAATACTCCTAGATTACTCGAAAGCCTTTGACACTATAAACCATAAAATACTCCTTTCTATTCTACATTATATTGGATTTTCAAAAGAAGCCATTAGACTTATTGAAAACTATCTAAGTTCAAGAAGACAATTTGTCAAAACTAATAAGGGTGAGTCACGTAAAGGGCTCCATTTTGGGACCCTTGTTGTTTTGTTTATACACGTCTAATTTTATCAACTCTCTGAACCACTGCAAGCCATATTTATACGCAGATGATACGCAATTGGTGTACTCCTGTTTACCATCAGAAATGCTTCAAGCTGCTGATCATCTAAATAAAGACTTAGATAGCTTGGTAAAAACTTCCGAAACCCACCAACTTAAAATTAATTCATCTAAATTATGCTACATAACTTTTGGTAAGAATAGGGATGCATTTTTAGGAAATTGCCAAATATTGGTCAAAGGGAAGGATTTGGTTTATTCCAAAACGGCAAAAAATCTGGGGTGAATGTTTGAAGATTTTCTTCACACATTACAAACGTTTTAAAAAAGAGCTATGCTAGTCTTAAAACTCTCTTTCCCCATCGCCACATCCTTTCCCATGATTTAAAAATAAAAGTATGCGACTCGTTAGTTCTGAGTCACTTTAATTATTGTGACGTGGTTTATTGTCCATGTTTGACTAAATCTGATGAAACTCGTATACAGAGAGTGCAGAGGAGTTGCTTGCGTTATATCTATGGAATTCGGAAATACGATTCTGTTTCTTTAAAACTTAAAACCGCCAACTGGCTTAGTATGCTAAATAGAAGGAAGTTACACGCCGTGACGCTCTATCATTCAATTATTATTGGTAAAATTTCCCCATATTTGTATAACAAAATTACCTTTAGGAGCGACGTTCACACCTTGAATTTGCGTTTCAAGGGTATGCTTTCTCCACCTTTACATCATACAGCATCGTTTGAGAGATCATTTACATACAACATTTACTGGCTGTACAATGGACTGTCATTACTCCTTAAAAACCTTAACCTTTCAAACTTTAAGTTTAAATTTAAAGAAATATTATTTGGTAGCCAACTTTAGATTACTTTAGATTACTTTAGATTAGTTATAGTTTAGGCTTCTTCATTTTTAGTGTTATTTATATCTAGATGTTGTCTTAAATTTATTGGTTAGCTATTTTTGGCTCGCAGAAAGCCTGTTGCGGGCGTATTATTTATTTATTTTATTTAGGATAATGCCATAGTGTTAAATTGTTTAAATGTCTATTTTGTAAATTATTTATAGTTGTTTCTGGGCTGAAACTTGTATCAGTAATTACTGTCTTTCAGTCCTTTTTGCAGAAATGTGCAATTGTATTTTATTGTAAATCATTGATGTATATTTTTACAGTTACTGCAAATAAATTATTATTATTATTATTATTATTATTATTATTATTATTATTTTTATTATTATTATTATTATTATTATACTAACGTGTTTTACAAAGTATGTATTCTTTTATCTAGTTTTATAAGATAATGTATTGTATATTACCTATTTTACATTATATATTACATATAATATATTATATATAACATACAATTCTTACATATTTATTTAAAAATATCGCCATAGATGGAGATAAAATTACTTTTATTTATAAATTTTAAATTTTTTTAAGTTTACTAATTTTGATCATAGTAGGCATCATAGACTTTTCTCTATGGTAACCTACCATTGGAAGCATGAAATATAATTTGACAGTTCCGTTTATAAGTTGCAAATGACTCATTGCGTTTCAATTTATAAGTGTACTATAAACTCAAACATTAATTTATTAAAATGAATAAACTAAATAATAATTATAGACAGTCGGGGTCTTGATGTATCTCTTGCTAAGTTAGCAATTCCGCTAAAACAGTAACTTTTACTCAGTTTGGTTAGTATTTTGGCACGGTTTGGAAGAAAGTTTGAGTCAGTGTCGTATCTCTGGTATACCTACACAGAATGAGATAAAAGGCCTTAGACGAAGAAATATTATAATTATTTATTATTTTTCTTTTCTTTTATTGTTTATTATTATAATATGGCTAGGTATAATGCGAAGCAATTGGTATCAACATAAATCAGTTCTGCCAACATACAGACTATAATTACAATGACATTTAATAAAAATATTTATAATTAAATTTACAAGCACAAGTTGTTATGAATTAAAAATAAGGTAATACCATGCATGCAACTATATAGTTTTTTTAAACATTTTTATTTATTTTTAGCTAAAATACGTTCATTTGTTAAGTTATGTTTTATCAAAATTAAGAAGTTGGGCCTTCAAAACAAGGTTATGGTGTTATGGTTATTAATTCTGCTGATTAATTTTATGCGGGCTTTTAAGTGCAATATGTAAAAGTGTCTTACTAGTGTGAAAATGAATAATTGTGTTGTGTTTAAAGTAAGTTTCTTCAAGAAACCACCAAAACTTTTAACATGCCTGATTACAAATACAGCATAAAACAATGTTATAGAAAAGCCTTTATGAAAAAAGTATAACGAATTAAACGTTTTATTTACTATTTTTTGCCTTATGTTGCTTTATTATTTAGAACCTAAGTTGTTTTGTAAAACATGTTTTTCGTATAATAATTTAGAAACTCATTTAGGGTTGCCAGACCTATATATTTAACAAAAATCTTCCATGTTCGTAAAGTATAGAAGCAAAATCTTTCAGCATTTCAGAATAAAATGTAACATTTTATAGTTGTCATATAGGAAAAATGTAAATGCAATATTGCAAAAATATCTAGGTTATATGTTGAGTTGGATTTAAAATATGGTGTTAAATGGATAGGTACTATTTTAGTCTTTTATTTTAATTTAACAAAATATGTTTATATCTAAATTACACTAATGCAGTGATAGTAAGTAATACATGATTTCTATATTATATTTATTTATTTTACACTATGTTATAGCTAGCAAAACAACTTCTATATTTTCAAGTTAATTCTTTGAAGTATTCTTCTATTTCTGCTGCCTTGACATGATGATAATGCAAGGTTCTGTGTTTGGTCAGGCACCGAAACGTTTGTTTAAGAACACCAAAGCATTGCTCTATTACATTTCTTGCTCTTATATGAGCGACCTAACAGTGGGTACCGTGAGTCACCTAAAATAAATATTATGTTATACAGGGTATCCCATAATTATCGTGCAATACTTTAACAGCAGATTTTTTCGTACCAAAATAAGAAAAAAAGTTCCTATAAACATAGGCCGAGAAATGCTTTCTAAGAGAGCTGAAAGAGGAGCCCCTGAAGATGGTTTTTATTTAATATATCCAAAACTGTTCAAGATAGAAAAGGAAAATTTTGGGAATTAATCAAACTTTTTATGGCCAATAAGATGTAATAATAACAATTCAAAATTTCGATGAGGGGTGGGTCAGGTAGTTGGGAGTAGGTGTTAACACCACCCTAACTTTTTTGTATGTGTCTCGTGCTAGGATTTGATGTCAGATTATGAAATTTCGGAGTTTTACACACAAAAAAGGTCCTCTTTTTAAACTTATTATCCACTGTTTTAGCTTAAAATCAATTTAAAAATTACATTACATGGCATAAAAGATCATAATGAATTCACAAAAGAAAAAATCAGCGTAGGCCATGGAACACAGCTGCCATTTTTATGAAAAATTATTTAAGACAGGTGACAGTTTCGTGTACTATATGACAGGGTGTTTAAAAATTGTCCACGGCCATGTTTAAAAATTGTCCATGGCCTACGCTGAATCTTTTTCTCCAGTTGTAATTTCATTATGAATTTTTATGCTATGTAAGGTAATTTTTAAATTTAAACAGTGCATGCTATTGAAGTTCATCAAGGGGAACTTTTTTATGTGTAAAACTCTAAAATTTTATGATCTCATATAAAATAATAGCTCAAGATACGTACAAAAAAGTTAGGGTAGTTTTACCCACACTCCCTATCTATCTGACCCACCCCTTACGAAAATGTTGAATTTGTTATCATTCCAACTTATTGCACGGAAAATAGAAAACAGGAAAAATTACAATTTAAATTGTAAAAACTGTCGCATCGAAAGGAAAAGTGCAAACTTCGCAACGTTATTATTTATTTCTTTAAACTTAAATAGCAATAAAAATATCATAATGTAGAGCGCAAGTTTTGAAGTTTAACGACGGGTAATTAGTATTAAAAACTGTAAAAAATAAAGTTTCTCGGTGTTGTATTTATTACAATATAAAATAATATAATTCCTAATGTCGCCGAATAAAAATTACAGTGCGAACTAACATTTATATAGTTTGCCATTCAAACTGTAATTTTTAAAGCTTGCTAATTGAATTCAAAAAATATAATACTGAATAATAACTTTTACTATTTAAAATAAAAAGTAATGTTAAAAAACATTTTAAAATATTTACATTTTATTTTAACAATTTTTACAGTTTGATGATTGTTTATTACTCATAGAAATTTAAAGTTGAAAGAACAAGTTTTTTATGATGCAAAGAAGTAGATCAACTACTTTTAAAACCCAAATTCACGTGGCCAGTTGCATCTTCTATCAGGGTCATTTGTCTTTTAGATTTTGCAGTATTAATAGCAATTTCTTATGTTGTGTCATTGAGTTTTTTATCACCTGTGCATTTTTATATAAATTTTTGGTAAGTATATACGTTTTCTGTATTAAATGGCTTGTTCTAATAATATTATTTATATTTATAAAAAATATTTATTTAGATTAATAAGGTGTTTTTGGTTATTCTTTATCTATTCTGTAAAACATTTTCATTTGATTTGCAAATTAATGGTGGTTTTTGTGGTTTATTTGCTATAGCAATATATTGAATGGATGCTTTTAATATTAAAAACTAAAAATACATACATATATACATATTATAATGCATACTAATAAGGAAAATGAGGGAAATCACCAAAAGCAATATCATGAACTGACTCCTTTTAATAATGGATTTTATTTTTAAGTATGTGTTTTGTGTTGGCTTAATATTTGTTGGCATTGTTTTTGCATATTTTTTTCCATTACACAGTAATTGATTTTAGATTGATGTTAAAAAAAAATTTTGGAAACATGAAAACTTTTTGAATATTCTTTTAGTGGCATATTCAGGATTTTTATTAAGGGCATTAAGACAAATCAGCCCTGCAGGCACCAGTTGATTTTAATACACCACTGTTTTTTATTTTTTCTTCTGGGTTTTTATAAATATTAGTGCTGTACAATTTAGCCGGCCAAAAAAGTTAGCTAAGTTAATTAGCTAGCTAACTGATCAGCTTAACTAATTTAACCGGTTAACTCAATTAGCTTAGCTAATTAGCTGGCGGCTTAACCGGTTAATTTAGCTTAGCTTAGCTAATTAGCTAACGGCTAATTTTTTTAAGCTATATAATGATTTCTTATTCGCGGAAGGTTAATAAAATAATAATATTGATGTTGCTTTTATGATAAACAATAATTTTATTAGGATAAATAATATTTTACATTTTATTTATAAAAATGGCTTTTAAATTAATTGTTAATTTTTTTTCAGTTATATCTCTATTTTGGTAAAGGAAAATTAATAAATTTGCAGTTCCGTTTAGAGCTTATAATATTTCCGACAGACGAAATGTGACAGATGACAATTGATAGATGACAGATTACAGGTGACAGGTGGCAAATGACACCTGTAATCTGTCATCTGTCAATTGTCATCTGTCACATTTCGTCTGTCACCTGTCATATGTCACCTGTGTTGTGTCATATGTCAATTTTCATCTGTCACATTTATCTAATTGGCATATACTTTATTTACAAGAAACAGATGGTACATGTTCATTGTCACGTCAACCTGACGGTAAAAAATATATTTGCCATAGAATATAAGTTCCTTATAATTTATTTTTATTTATTTTGTACTTAAATATAATTGCCATAGAATATAAATATTCTATGGCAATTATATTTAAGTAAAAATATGTAGTGCCTAAGAATGTATTTTCATTTATTTTTTTACTTAAAAGTAGGTTTATTCATATTTTATTCAATATTTTAAATTTTCTTGTCTAATTTAAAAAAAAAAGATTTATTATGTTGGTGTAAGTTCCTTAGAATATATTTTTATTTGTTTTTGTACCCTAAATAAGTAAATTGATTAATTAAATATTTTTTAAAATTTTACAAGAAAATTTCATAATATATATATTAGGGTGTCCCTTATTTTTTTTTTCACGCATACCCCCTAATTATATTTATTACGTGTTTATATACTCCCAAAAAAAATTTTAGCTCATTCTATATACGGGAACCCGTGCCGACTTGCATCTGAACCCTCCGTTAGCCAACGTCAGGCGCGCGCGGTATTTTGTAACACGAAACACTTTAAAAAGAAGATATACTTCCTGACTGTATTTTTCTAATGATTTCATTAAATATGATTACTAATTAATATTATTGCTTTTGTTTCTATCATTTGTTTCACTAATTTAGTTGATTTTATCCCTTAAATATATTAATATACTAATTAGTATTGCTAAAATATACTGTTATATGAAATTTTAGCTTTTTATAAGCATTTCTTTTCTTGATGTCCTCCCAAAAATATTTCAGACAGCAATAAGTTTTCGGTAGTCATCTCCCACAATAGACTCTTTTAGTTATTTAGAGTAAAACCCATTAAGTTTATCAATTTCAGAGTTTACGGCCTATTCAATAGACCCTTCCCTGTAACTAGCTACTCCCTGTGAAAATATACATTTTTATCAAAGTATACACATGAATAAAACTATATTTTAACATTTTAATAATTTATAATATAAGGGTCACTTAATAACAAACACAAAATGACTTACGATCGAAGACCTCGCGACCAACCGTGTTACAAAATACCGCGCGCCTGACGTTGGCTAACGGAGGGTTCAGATGCAAGTCGGCACGGGTTCCCGTTTATAGAATGAGCTAAAATTTTTTTTGGGAGTATATAAACACGTAATAAATATAATTAGGGGGTATGCGTGAAAAAAAAAAAATAAGGGACACCCTAATATATATACTATATCTTTTTCATAATATACCTACATTGATATTTTCTTGTCTAATTAAAAAAAAATATTTCCTGTGTTATGTTAATTACGTGTAATTTGTAATAAATAAATAAATACAATGTTTTTAAGTTTTAATTATTTAAACCTTATTATTATGGGCATTTAATTAGTATATAGGACTTTCCACAATATTTAGGAATTTTCATGTTCGTTAATATTAAAAATGCTGAATAAAACCACACGCGTGTAATAAATTATTATTATTATATATTAAGATTATTATGCTTAGAAGCATATTACAAGCATAATAAACAATATTTCAAAATAAATTTAATTACAAGTGGTTTTTATTGACAATTTTTAATTGTGGCGGGCAGGACGAAAATTTCTGAGTACCGTGGAATGCCCCATATACTACATCAAATTTAATATATTTGACATTCTAAAACTACAAAATTTACTATTCAAGCATTAAAGATTGATATTTGAATATCATTTATTAAATCTAAAACTATATTTTATATTATAAAACGAGTGAAATTTACATTTCTTGATTTTTAAATTTTGCTATCTGAAACTGCAAAATTCCCACTACCTAATCCTAATAAAGGGTTAAAAAATCAATAAACATTTAAGCAAATTCAAGTACAACTTACTAAATGAAACTGTAATTTTTATTTCTCAGACGCCTGTTCCAAAGGCTTGTGCGAAAAATTACAGTTTGAGATAGTAATTCTTATAATCAAGTCTTTAAGTTTTAAAATATATTTATGATTTGAAGCTACAATATATATGACTTAAAACTGTAATACTTGCAGTATCACGGAAATAGTGTACATATTGCAGTTTTGAGTTTGAAGAGATCACTTGCTACCCGAAACTGTAATAAATGCTAAATGCGAAGTTAAGTTTTCCTGTTTTCTTTTTTCCGTGTGGCCATAAAAAGTTTGATTATATCCCAAAATTTCACTTTTCTATTTAACGGTTTTGGGGATATTAAATAAAAAACATCTTCAGGGGCTTCTCTTTCGGGGGCTGTAGCTCCCTGGGAAAACATTTCTTGACCTATTTTAATGAAAACTTTTTTTCTTACTTATATTCGTAGAACCTGCTATTAAAGTATTGCACGCTAATTATGGGAAACCCTGTATATGTTGGTATGTTTGGTTTATTAGCATAGAAAAGGCTCAGTACACAACCTTTTGTATGCTAATAAACCATATTACACATGTTACTAATTATTAAAAAATATATAAAACATTTATCATACCAATTAGCCACTCATCATTCCACTGCCCTGAAACATATTGCTCATGCAACATATTTCTTACCAAACTGAATGCCCAAATTCCAGAATCATGAGTTGAGCCTGGAAATCTGGCAATGCAGTTTAGAATTCTCAACTCATGGTCACAAATATAAAAAAATATAGTTAGTATTATTGCGAATTAAATATTATTAAAATCATTGCTAAATACCATTTGAACATTAAGGCTGTAATACCCCTTACAGGGTCTTCAGCAGCAGGAGCCACAATTTCCACATGGGTGCAATAAATGGCACCTATCACCCCCAGAAGATTAAACATGGTTTTGAACCTACAAATTGCAAACAACACAAATAATTAAATTAAAACAAATGCATAGACATTTATAATTTACCCAAAATAAATATACAGGGTGTCCACTAATTAATGATAAACATCAAAAGCAGATTTACAATTATTTACCCATGTTCAAAAGTTGATTATAACCAAGATGCAGGGTGTCAAATTTTTAAACATTTTTGGAAAAAAAACCGACGTTTTTGCACAAAATTTGATACTTTTCAGGGCTGTATGCGAAACATTGTATTTGTTTAAAGTAAAATAAAGTTTTTCCTTTGCCTATTTTTTAAAATTGTTAATTCAGGTACATCAGGTTTTAGAAATAAAGGACAATAAAATTTTGTATTATGTATGTATGTATGTAAACAGGATTTTGACATTTTAAATTGATAAAGCAACCTAAAAAAGTAAAAAAATAGGCTATATGCAATGTGTTGCAGACAGCCCTCTTTAAAATCTACATTATTTTTTCTAGGAAAGTTAAAATTTCTGCTCTGAAAATACCCAAATACCAAACTTTGTGCAAAAACATTTTTTTTTAATAAACTTTTAACTATATTAACTTGTCAATGGTTAAATTGTTGGAGTAATATTTTTACCTAAAGAATCTGTCGTTTTACCATTAATTAGAGGACACCCTGTATATTTTTAAATAATATTTTAGAATGGATGTTTTTATTATTATTGCATATTGCAATATAAATCAGTTCGGTTCCAGCGCTTGAGAAGACACGTCGCGTGCGGGAAAGCTCTTGAGACGTAAAAGTTTAAAGATAAAACCAACAATAATTAAAAAAAAAGTGCAAACTAATAAGTGAAACAAACATTTTCATAGAGTGCAAACTGAAATGGTGTAACGGTCATTGAGGAGTAATGTGTTGAGTGATATGAATGAGTTAAGTGCCACCTGTCATTGGAGGCTTTTCACTGGACAGACAGGGGAGGTCAAACAAGAGGGGAGGTGGCCATCCGCAAAAAAAGCTGATAAGTTACTTTAAGAATATGCATGACCTGAAACAAATCTGCAATTTAAATACGGCAGATCCCAGTAAACATTTTCCGTTATTTGTCACCATTAACATTGCCCGTTATTCATTTTATTAAACATAACATTTATTTTTACTTGAAAATGTTAAAATAACTTTAAAATATGATTATGTTAGGAACATATTTTACTCTTTAAACAATTGTTTTGTTTTTAATTACTATCATTGCAAAATTGTATTAAAAAGTATTAAAAATTCTTACACGGGCAATGTTAATGGTGATAGATACCGTTAAAGTGTTTATTGGGATATCTTTAAAACCTATGAAAGGACACGGGATGGGGCAATAAATCTGCCAACAACAAATGCGTAAGGCAATCCCAATCGAGACCGAAATAAACACTAGACTCACAGAATAAACTAACACATTAATCATAATTCTAACACATTAAAAAAAAAGCCTAATAGCCAAACTCGAGATTTGTAAACATTAGACAACAGAATAATCGCGCTTGTAATTTGTTTAACTAATAAATAAATGCAATGCTTAATTTTGGAATTTAATAAAAAAAGACAAAACTCTATCACAAAACGTGCTTGGGACAAAATTTATTAAAAACAACTGACACACTTTACCAAGTGCAGGAACTATCTGACCAGGACACGGACAATGACAATAACGAACAAGACAAAGACCTCGACTAGGAAACTACACCCCTGCAGCGAAATAACAACTCCCCAACTCCAAATAGTAATCCCAAATGTTTGGAGTAATACTAATCGACTGGTCTAGGGGGATTCCGCGTCGTACTTAGTTTTAAGTCGGCGTAATTGTCCCCCAAAAACCAACACCCTCCCGTCCCTCCTCCATACCCCACTGAGCGTATAGCATAGGCTCGGCGAACCCGGGAATGGCTATTAAAACTATTCGCCTCTCGCTCTCGAGCCCCAAATAGGGGACAGTACGGAACGCAATGGACATTCGCACCCAGCAAACACGGGTGAAGCTGTGCAGTTGCTGGGGAAGAACAAAAATCGGCGTAAGTAAACATAGGCCTGTACGGGGTTCGAGAGTCAAGAGGAGCTGGTTATACGTCTCTTATATTCCTACTCATACTCATTGCATATTGCAATATAAATTAGTAATACTTCAATAATTTAACTTTAGTTTAACAGAAATTGCAGTTTTCCATTGCCCCTGCGTTAAGAATGGTTCTAATTTAAAAAATTTTGTTCTGCAACAATTTTAGTTAGCCTAAAATATCGCAAAAACATTTTATTTTCCAAATTAAAAGGATTGCTGTCATCACGTAGCCTTCTCCATTGCAAATTAAGTTCATGACTAAAAATATAAAAATTCCTAATTAATATTAATGGAAGTGCAATTTATATAAATCTCACTTCCAGTAAATTTTGGCTTACCTTAAAATTAATAGTTTGGAGTAATTAAATTGCAAAGATTCGAATTTATTTATTTTAATTTGTTTATTGTAATACTTACATACATACATGGGAAACATACTAAAATTATTTGAATAAACAAGATACTCCAAACTATAGTTTCTAATTTAAGATTATGCCACTATTTTACGTACGAAATATACACCAAGGCATACAAAACATGTTCAATGTGTTGGTACTTACCAATCAATTAATCAATTAGTTAAGCTATCATTTCCTCGATTTCTTCCACAATTAGTTGCTCGATTTCATTACCCAAATCGTTCATTTTTGACTAGCAATAGTTAATTAAATACAAACCAGAGATAAACGTTTCACGAAAATTTATAGGTTATAAAAATGCCGGTACCAACCTTCCACTCCGATTGGGGCGCTAAATTCAAAACTCTTGTTAACTTAAAGGGAGCTCTGAAGCACCTGCTAAAATTTCGAGGTTAGAATCTGTTAAAATTGATTTATGAGTCATGGCTGCTTTGTTATTGTAAATATGAGCAGCCGAAAACACGTAGTGGGGGAAACAAGACTATATTAAATGAAACGTATGAGCTTGTTAGGTAATAAAACGCAAACTAAAACTTATTTCTTTTCTGGTGATATTTTTAGCGGACCACTTAGCAAGAAAGATAGATCAAGACCCCGAGTGTCAGCAAGTTAGAAATTATAACCTAATTTTTTGCTCCACAACCAACCTTCAATTTATTTTTTACTCGATAAGCAAACTTCAATTTTAATTCCAAACTGAGGAAAGTAACATTTACCCAATAAATAAATTAGAATAAAGACTTTATTTTTTATGTTGCAATCGTCTATTTAGATATACCTATGTATATTTTTTATTCAGTTGTTTTTGGCTTTTTTGTAATTAGTTATTTTCAATTTTTTATATATAATATAATGCCACAGTGTGTTTCTGGAGAAACGAAAACGATATTGATTTGAAATTTTAATAGCATATCCAATTTGATTTAGACTATACCTAAAGTCAATAGTTTTCAAGATATTAATTTTTTTCGTTAAAATTTTGCTAAATGCACGTTAATCAATATTTAGCCTCTATTTTTTATTATTATGTTTGCTGATATGGGATTGGAATTTTTGGAATATTAAAACATTGTTTAAATAATTTAATTTTTTAAAGGTTTTTCAACAAATAGCTTGAGCAAAACCACTTGAAATTAGGCAAACTTCAAACAATAATAACCTTTTTATTATAAATGTAAAACCCTGTATGTTTTAACATAATCAAATAGAAAATTAAAGAATCTTTTGATTGGTATTATAATAACTGTTTCCTAAATTTGCAATTTCAGAGACATTTAACATTTTCTAATATTTTCAATACTATTTTTTATCAACAAATCTGTGAAATTACACATGTGGGTTAATGTGACAGTATCCATGGTTACCACCAAATCTGTCATTATTTAAAATTAATTAAAATATTTGATTGAAAAATTAATAACTCGAAAAATATTGACTTTATGTATAGGATATGGTAAAGCCATTTTATTCAGAATTTTATGTAGAATTAAAAAATGTAAAAATATATGAGGTGTCCTGTTTAAAATAACAAATTTAAAGACAAAAAGTATAAATCGAATAATTTACGCTATTAAAATTTTAAATCGATGACTTTCGCGATTCCCTAGAAACTTCTTACGGACTACGAAAGTCATACACCCTGTATATTAAACGTCATTTATGTGTTATGCTATAAAAGATACAACAATATTTGTATAAAAATGACAAAATGTACTAAACTAAACATTTATGAATACTGCTACTGCTAATTCAAAACTGATCCTGGCCACAGAAACATCATTTGCATAAAAAAGTTAATATATCAAATAATAATCAAATATAAATACTTTAACGTGTTATACTCAAATTTATAAAACAAAGTTGCTTCTTCCATTATTAACCCTTTAAAAATTGTTAAATTTAAAATTAAATTATCACCAGTGCCCCCTGTACGTTACAATCTAAATAAATTTTTGAAATAAAAAAGTTATTTAAAAAAAATTAAATTTCTTCTTTTTTAACCCAGTGAAGAAAAAAATACAAATAAAAACGAAGTTGTCAATGGACGATATTTTTTTGTTGAAAAAAGTACTGCATTTAGATATAAAAATAAGGTAAAAAAGTTTCAATCGATTTCTTGAACCCTTGCAAATCGACTGTTCGATCCTTTCCCGAAACCGTAGTTAAGAGCTTTGTTAAAAATTTAGATTTGAATCTTTCCTCTCTCTTATACTAATACATCAGATACGTAGTGAGCTTATCCGGCACTTAACCCTTTATGGTGCAAATGGCAATTTTCGTCTTAGCTAAATGAAATTTCGAAAATATATTTTTTGTTTACTTAAACTACTGTTTATATCAAATTCAAAATTTTGGGTAAAAGCCCTTTTATCCGGTGGGAAATTATTCCAAAGAACCCTTTATACAATTGTTTTTTCTTAAGTGCATTGGGATAATAATTTCCCAACTTAGAAATTAACTACAGAAGTTCAAAAAAATATATAATGTGAACATGTAACATGTTAATTATTTATTGTTCAATACAAAGGGACAACAAAATGATTATTTCTCTAATAGTAAATGGAAAACCATTATTTAGTTTAACATATAGGACCAGACAGCTTTGGCCCACAAAAATAATTAAACTTAACAAATATTATTTTTTCTAAATCAAATTAAAGTATAAAGGTACCCAGGAACAATTATGAAATTATACCTAATGTCATCATTATGATATCACTGCTGACTGATGATAACATAGACGCATGCATAATATGCAATGCATTTATGCATGCAAACTGAACTGAACTGATATGTATGTGTTTCCACAGTGAGTTCACTTTGACATCATGAGTGAGTAAAATTGAAATCATTCTTGATTTAGGTTTAAAAAAGTTGTGGAGGCGCCAGCTGTCAATCCCGGTACCTCCGCATGCTATATGCATTTCAATGCATTTCACCCTTATGTTATATAGAACTCAAAAATTAAATTCATATTGAGTTTATTTTGGGATCAATTATTAAATTCTAAATTAAAATTTTTTTTAAACGCATTAAACTGATGTCATATGGAGATCACAAATGAAAATCATTGATGATTTCATATTAAGTATTTATAATTAGTAAATTCTGATTTCATAGTAAGCTCAAATCATATAGTGATTTTTGAATGAAAATGACGATTGTTACAAAATAATAAACAAGAACGTTAAACTTTAGGTTGGTCATCTTCAGCATTAGAATCACCTTCAATTTCATCAGCAAACTGATTTATCAAAGATTTTTCTTCTTGAGACAGCTGCACATGTTTAACATCTAAATAAATACATTTTTGGAAAAATGTCCGCGTTGTTCGACATAACTATACAAAAAAAAGCTTTTTATTTTATAAATTATGTAAATAAATACCTATTTTATGTTGTAAATTATTAAAAATTTACAACAATAGTACACAGAACATCTTGGCCTAAAATTTTTAATTTATTTTTATTTTACTGTCTTTTTGTATACCTATTTCATTACGTAAATTAAAAAAAAAATAAACAATAAAAATTAAATGAATATATTTCTTTTTAAGTTTAAAAAAGCGGTTTTCTAAAGAAATATAATTTCAATTTAAAAAATGACCCTATATTGCGTATATATTTTTTTAATATATTGAATATAGCTACTTCTATATCAGTGCTTTAATATTTACCTAAATTATTTTTTGAATTTTTAAAAACACAGAAAAATAATTAATTTTTAATATGTAAGACATAAAATTAAAAAAAAACAAATCGAGAACGTTTACTGGGATATATATTTCCCACTTTGCGACATAAACAACTCCATGCAACAAGAGGAATAGAGCGCTGAAACATCATACAAGCATTCAATAGATGACAAATACTGCGCACTTGGGTATAATGCAACCCACAGAGCTTTAAGCTAAAAATTTGGTGGGAATTATAGCCCCCCGTACCCTATTAAGGGTTAAGGCAAATTTCAAATTTCGCGCCCTCTCCGCCTTCAAATTGCTTTAAAAAAACATCAAAAGTATATATTTACTGAGAATGCCCTAGCTGCCATATAATAATATTAATACCTAATTTCATTAAGTTAATTTTCTTACAAAATACTAAAAACCAGGGGCCACGGGTAGCGTAGTGGGTTAGGCGACTATGCCGAGACAAACTGCGTCCGAAGGTACCGGGTTCGATCCCCGGTCACAGCCTTGGGTGTTGTGCGCGTTGAAAGTCGGTAGATGAGTCTCATCGAGGACCGTGGTTCGGATTCCACGTTAAACAGTAGGTCCCGCTGAAGAACCGAACCTTATAGGCTTTGCCTGTAAGGGGCCGTTCATTAATTACGTGAGGTGTTAAGGGGGGGGAGGGGGTCGAGCCAAACCTCACCAAATCTCACGTGGGGGAGAGGGGGGGGTCTCGGCAAATATCACGTAATTTTTTTTTCCGAAAGAAAGAGTGTAAAATTGCGAGAAAACCGGGTTAAATTAAGTAAACAATTATAAGCAAATTGTTTTTTTAAATAAATCTAATGGAATCAAGCACAGATTAACTTATTTACATTAAAACCATGCATTTTAAAAAATCTCACGTGAGATTAAGGGGGGGGAGAGGGGGTCGAGCAAAATCTCACGACATCTCACCAAGGGGAGGGGGGGGTCGAAAAATCGCCAAAATTGTCTCACGTAATTAATGAACGGCCCCTAAGCTGGATAGGTTGATGGCGTTACTACTCTACTTTTTTTACTAAAAACCAGCAGTTTTATGAAAATTGGCAAGTTATCATATGTTTATAAATTATTTAAATTAAATATAAATTATAATACCCATGCATGTAAATAAACCATATAGTAATAATTTTATTTTTTTTTTAATTTTCAAAATAAATTTTTAATAAGGCTGGAAATTTTTCAGTTTCATTGAAAATTATTTCAAATATTTGAATTAGTAATTTGAATATTCGAATTATTCGAATATGCGAATTATTCGAATATTCGAAATTTGCGAATTATTCGAATTATCGAGTATGCGTATATTCGGATATTGAGTACATATTCGAATATTAAATTATCGAATTTTTAAATATTTTAATATCAAATACCTATTAAGGTCAATTGAATTCCCGGAAAGCAGAACCGACGCAGCGCGTGGCCAGTAGGAGGGGATGAACGCGATGCACTGCATGGAGACCGTTCAATTTCAACAAAATTCTTTAAATTAAACTCGCCATAACTCCTTAACTAAACGTGCGATTTTTATGAAATTTGAACAGAATACTCAGATTGGTACAGCGATGCTATTAAAATAAAAAACAAAATTGCAACCACAATTAATTAATAAATGCATCAATATTATTTAAGTCATAACTATGCTTAAGGTAGGGTCAACAAGGCCCACCTAATGGGTTTAATTTTATTTAAAAAAATTAAAACAAAATAACAACATTCTTTCCTACTGAAACTATAAAACACATATTTTTATATTATTTGAAACACAAAACAATTTCTTAAAAATAAAAGAAACAAAAGATACATATTTTTTTAAAAACCTTACAATCGGGCCTTATTTCTGTCTGGGACAAAAATACAGCCCTAGGTATTTTTTTAACGAAAAAGTTCCTTTTCTTACAGTTTTATTTAAAATAAACTAAAAAAAGATCCTAAAAAACGTAACAAAATACTTTTGGTTATATTTAAATAAAAACATGCAATATGGGCCTTATTTCTACTCCTTAACTATTTTTGGCAATTTGGACATTTAAAGTCCTCTTCGTCGAATGCGATTAGTCCCGTACATTCCTCATGTCCAACAATCTGGAAGTTTTGCAGAGGAAACAATACCAAGCTTGATTAATATCAGATCTTGTTGATTTGGATGTTCCTGCCTTAGGTTATTTATTAATATTAGGTTTTGATATTAATGTTCTTGGCTTTGGTGCTTCCATAACTTTAGGTCTTGATTTGGAAGTATTTGGTTTAGGTGTCACCGAGGGTGTCACGATGGTATTTGCAAAAATTGATTTTGTTACTAATTGTGCCTTGTAGTTGATGGCTTTCTTTCGGGGAGTTTTTGTTTGATTGGTAAACTTTTCGGGTTTTTCCTTTAGATTGTAAAAGGAAGTACTTAATTGGTCCTCGTTGTTTGGTCTTTCATTTTCGATATTTCGTTTGTTGTTAACTGTGTGTGGTGCATCCATTTAAACTTTCACTATTATTTTTGTCCTGTGTCGCAAGTGTCGTAGTAGTAGCCATAAATGCCAAAGGAATGTTATCGTCGCTATTTCCGTCATCATTTGTTGGTGGTTCTCTTAAAAAAGATGGCATACTGGGTGCATAAGCTTCCTCGGGAATGGCAGTTTTGTCAAAGGGGAATATACCCGTAGCTCTAAATCCATTAATAATATTTTCCAGCCACATGCATTTCTGCCAGACTTTAGTAAATATTTTATTGAATTGAGCTTTTATTATACGTCGATCAGGATTGTTTCCCCAGAATCGCAAAACCTCCTGATCCCAATGGGATCTGTAAACTGATTTATCCAGAGGTTGCAGTTCATAAGTGGTGTTGCTTGGTAGGCAGAATAATTTTATATCATGACGATCAGCAGCGTCTAAAATGCTATAATCCAAATGACAAGCCGCTCTATCAAAAATGAGTAAAACTGCCCCAGGGTGTTTATACTTTGCTAGATGTTCTATGAATTGAATAAAATGTTCCGTTGTCATGGAACCTTTTGGTGCCATTTTAACAAGTGTTCCATGAGGTAGATCATAAGTAAATTCGGGTTTTAGTTTTTTACCTTTAAAAATAATTACAGGTGGTATAGCTGCCCCAGTAGCAGAAACGCACCCAACAACGGTCACATTTTCAGCGTGCTACGGTGCCACCAGATGTAATCTTTTCACACCTTTTTTTGGCCAAAACTGCTTGTTGATGGTGAATTGTGAGTCTACACCCTTTTTCGTCCATGTTAAATATACGCTCGGGCCTATCTTTGATACCCATTTCATCCAGAATCGTTTCTGAAGTCATTTACAATGAATTTATTTAATTTTTGCGCTCTTCCGGGTTCATATTTTGGGCTTAACGTATTACTAATTTAGGATTTAGGATATTATTAAGTTCCCAAAAACTGTACACTTGTTGCAACTTTTGGGGTTACCGGGTAACCTACTTCTGCCAATTTTCGTTATGTTGATCATTAAGTTAAATGATTCCTTAAAGTTCTCCTTGAAATACCATAACGTTCAGCTGCCGCTCGCTGAGACAACCTACCACCTTGTACTGCGCTTACCGCCGATATTATTGCCTCTGATGTCCATCTGGCCCTCAAGTTTTGACAAATTGTGCCCATACATAAAACGACTAATTTTGACATTTAGTGAAGCATAACGGCGGCGATGTTGTTTTTACAGTATTTCTTTTTGCAAGTTTTAGCTATAAAAGGCTGATTTGGACATTTGGACACTATTAAAATCAGTCTACTGGTGGCTCAAATTCCGACTGGTCCAATACTTGCTGGAACCCATACCCAGACTTGAATGCATAAGGATTATTTTCTGGTGATATAAAACAGTAGGTTAACCTGTGGCTTTTATGCTGGACTTTTATGCCGTATTTAACCTATTTGAAAATCCTGCCACCCGTCCTGCCATTGATAATCCATACATACCACATTTTACATCCAAGTGAAAATAACCTATATAACATATATTTTGCATTTAATATTTCTTCTTTATAGCCCCAGTTGCAAGTGAACCTGCCTGTCTGTGAAGGAAATCGGTGCCTGTACTTGCTGTTGCCTTTTGGGTGCAAAGAACGAAATATTGACCTGTTCGCACACATAAAATTGTGTTATATTTATCTACGATAGACCTTTATTTTATGTATATATCCTTTATTTATGATTTTGTATATATTGTTTATATTTATATGAAAGAATAAACAACTTTAAGTTATTTTTGGCATTTAAATTAAACCACAAAAACTGATACCGAAACCCTATTTCTCCACTGTAAAGTTACTCTAGGTAGGTATTATCTCTGTCCAAGAACTAAAGAGACCATATAGTGCGTACTTAAGGCCATTACCAGCCTAGGTACGACAAAAATTTGGCGCCCAAGCAGGAACCTGATTTTTCCTGAAAAATTCCTGAAAATCTAACCTATAAAAACCCGCGAGAATCAGAGTAAGGTGGTTTAATTTTTACCAATTAAAATGACAAAAACAAGCCCGACGAAAAAACCCGACGGCCAGGTTAAAACACAAGGCCCTTCCCAGGCAGATGCTGGAAATTCTTCAACCGAAGGTGCAGCTGGGGAGAAAACAGGGTTAAGTTGGATTTACACGCTTCTTAAGGAATGTTTAATCGACGTTTGTATGGGTTATGGCTTAGAAGCAACCGGTACAGTACACGATTTGCGTTTAAGACTAAGAAATCATGTCACCGGAACCAAAGAAACCCCAGCTAATCTACCCTTGTGAGAAATCTCATTTTTAGGCACACCCCCTAATGATAGAAAGGTCTGTGACCAGGTTCGAAAGTGGATGTACACTTTGATGGCAATAGTAATGCAGTCTCATTTCTCGAAAGAATACAAGAACTAAAGTATGCTATGACTTGACTAGGAAAATCTACTCAAAGCATTACCAGAGCTACTAATAGGAAGTGCATTTTTGTGGTACAGAAACTGGAAGGCTGGCTGGAATGACTGCAGTCCCAGTACTGGGATGATTTCATAGAGGATTTCAAGCAAACTTACTGAAGACTTGCTGTAGGAAATTTCTCCAGGAAATCAGAGGCCCAAAGAAAGTTTCAGGGAGTGCATTATTGTGGTACAGAAACTGGAAGGCTGGCTGGAATGACTGCAGTCCCAGTACTGGGATGATTTCATAGAGGATTTCAAGCAAACTTACTGAAGACTTGCTGTAGAAAATTTCTCGAGGAAATCAGAGGCCCAAAGAAAGTTTCAGGGAGTAGGTATATGATTAAAATACAGTTACTTATGCAAGGATATGACAAATACACTTAAGAGCAAGAATTATACACTCTGTATAAAAATTTACACCCAGAATATCGACAATACATCCGGCGCACTGATGCCAAGTTGGTTAAAGATTTGTTGGGGTAAGCAGATGAGTTTAAAAGTCTGCAAAAAGAGATAAAGGCACAAAAACCTGCCAGGGTGGTTCAAATTCCCCATGTAGCCCCAATATTACCATCAAGACAAAATTATACCCCAATCCGGATGGTAAAGCCAACTATACGACCGAAAACGTGTGTGCTGGCGGTGTGGTACAGAGGGGCATTTTCGCACTGAATGTCGCGAAAGGGGCCGAATATTTTGTTCCAGGTGTGGTAAGCAGGATGTTTGGTCAAAAGACTGCACATGCCCACGCCCGGAAAACTCCGAACGGAGCCAGAACTAAAGTCGTCTGAATGCCCGTCCCTACCGGCTTCACCAGGACCGTACTCAGTACAAAATATATAGTGTGACGCCAAAATTCCGATAATAATTCTCAATGGATTAGCCAATCAACCCAGAATGTTCCTTAAATTGGAAATTAAAGGGATAGAATGGGATGCTCTTTTGGGGCTATATATTCATATATTGGAAAATCACCAAGACAACAATGTAATACCCAGGTACAATTGGCTGATGGGTCCCTACAACCAGTCACTAGGGCCTACACCCTTGGTTTTCAATTTAACAAAAAATATACTCAGCACCAGTTTTATTCTCTACCAAATTTGGTGGAAAATATTATTTTGGGGATGGATTTTATATCCAAGCATAAGATATTGGAAAACTTAACCCAAAATAAACCAGAAAATCCAGAAAAGAAACCAGAAAGTCCAGAAAAACCAAAAGAACCAGAAAAAAGTCCGGCCCTGTTGTCCTTCCCGAAGAACAACAGAAAGTGGCCAACTTTATGCCCACCGAATTAAAGTCCTGTGATACGAATAACAGCAGGGTACAACATAATATTCGTATCAAAGAACCCGCCATAAAGAAAATCTACGACGAAGTTGATCAAAGGTTCTCAGACAAAATCGAGCCCTCCCATAGTCCTTGGAGCTCACCAACAGTGATGGTCAAGCAAATTCATGGAGAGCCACGATTCTGCACAAATGTTCGAAAAATCAATGACGTCTCGATACCCGGTACCACAAGGACAAGCAATTCATCAGGTCTTCCGAATACCGACGATTTGTTCCAAACTTTGCACCAACTCCGGACCTGCATTTAAATTAAAACACAAAACCTGAACTGATTTTCAAACCCTATTTCTCCAGTGTAAAGTTACTCAAGGTAGATATTCTCTCTGTCGAAGAACTAGAGAGACCCTATATTGCGTACTTAAGGCCATTACCAGCCTAGGTACGACACAACATGAATGCACCTACCTACCTGCCTGAACCGTCAGAAGTATCAAATATATAAATGTAATAATTCCGGCCACGGTGACCGCTACTATACATTTCTTGCTCCTGTAGAGGCCACCATTGTGGCGGCAACTGGATATTTATAAAAATTTCTACACCGGTTTCGGCCATGTCAGTCTTAAGAAAAATAAATAAAATATGTTAGCTTTTTACTTGAAAATAGAGTCCCTAATAATTACTGTAAATACATTAATTGTGGACTGTAGTAATTATTTTTCAAATAAATAAACAATTTACTTACCTCTTTCCTTAAAAAAAAATTAAGAAATCGTATCGTTCCGATCACCAAAGTTTTTACGTATACATAGACTAGTAGCGCCACATAGCGAGAAATTGTTTAGCTATTTTTTACAATATTTCAAAGTTCGCGGTTAAAGTTTATGATTGACCTTCATCAACATTGTTTGCTGAAAAAAATGATAATAAGCTAGTAGTGGCCGCAAATGGTGAGATGTCCGCAACCAGTACTATTATCTAATATCACATTAAATGGAATTTATTATTATTATCTAATATCACATTAAATGGATTTTTTATGGAAATCTTTGTAGCAATCATTTTACGCTCATCTTTAGTTAAAAACAAGTGACATAAATCATTTTGATGTCCAATATGGGTCTTAACAATTCCACTTTCTTTCTCAATGAATACTTGCAGTCCTGCAGGGCAATAGCCATTAGTTATTTTGCTTCCCTGGGTTTTAAGGTGTGTCTTGTATGAGGCGCCGTTTGTGTCAAAATTAAAAGTGCTAAATAAACTTATTTTGTTTTATAAATAATTAATTATATGCTTTATAAAATTATTATTACTTTTGATTCGCAGAAAATTATTTTATAAAAAATTAATTTTATAAAAAAAGTTATTTTATAAAAAAATTATTTTATAAAGAAATAATTTTATAAAAAAAAATTATTTTATAAAAAAAAATTATTTTATAAAAAAATAATTTTATAAAAAAAAATTATTTTATAAAAAAAATATTTTATAAAAAAAAATTATTTTATAAAAAAATTATTTTATAAAAAAAAATTATTTTATAAAAGACGACGGGCGCATTTATAAATTAATTTTTACAGCAGCCATCTCTCTTTGTTTGTAGACACTCGAGTAAACCCGAGTGAACCCGAACGCCCTTCCCCAGATACAATTTTATGACGGACTCGGCTTTTGTTTGACGCAATTTGGGGAAACGATTGAAAATAATAATTTATTATTTTTATTAATTGATTAATTAATTTTTTTATCTACATTTATTTTGATTTTTAGTTTTTAACAAGAATTCTTTATGTTTAAACGTTTTTTATAAGAAAGCACTTTTAGTTAAATGCAAAACAAATAATGATTTACACCTTTATCTAATAATTAACTGTTAAAATTGATTACCTTACATTTTAAATATCTAAATTTTTAAAAGTAAATTAACTTAACCTTTAATTCGACACCTGAGTCCCCGGGACTTCCTCCCGTAAAAGATGAACAATACGATCACCGTTTATAGATTTTAACAGTTAATTATTAGTTAAAGGTGTAAATCATTATTTGTTTTGCATTTAACTAGAAGTGCTTTCTTATAAAAAACGCATATACCTATAATTATAGGTATATGAAAAAACGTTTAAACATAAAGAATTCTTGTTAAAAACTAAAAATCAAAATACTGCCGTGCTTAATGAAAACGCCGTAACCAACAATTTTGCGATTTTTGGTTTACGGCATTTTCTACTAGAACAATTCATCCTGCGTCTATCCCCGGTACTCAAAAAACCGTATAGATATAGATACGGTTTTTTGAGTACCTTGTAGAAAATGCCGTAAACCAAAAATCGCAAAATTGTTGGTTACAGCATTTTCATTAAGCACGGCAGAATAAATGTAGATGAAAAAATTAATTAATTAATTAATAAAAATAATAAATTATTATTTTCAATCGTTTCCCCAAATTGCGTTAAACAAAAGCCCAGTCCGTCATAAAATTGTATCTGGGGAGGGGCGTTCGGGTTCACTCGGGTTTACTCGAGTTACAAACAAATAGAGATGGCTGCAGTAAAAATTAATTTATAAATGCACCCGTCGTCTTTTATAAAATAATTTTTTTTTATAAAATTATTTTTTCATAAAATATTTTTTTTTTATAAAATAATTTTTTTTTATAAAATTATTTCTTTATAAAATATTTTTTTTTTATAAAATAATTTTTTTATAAAATTATTTTTTTTTATAAAATAATTTTTTTATAAAATAATTTTATTTTATAAAATTATTTCTTTATAAAATTATTTTTTTATAAAATAATTTTTTTATAAAATAATTTTTTTATAAAATTATTTCTTTATAAAATAATTTTTTTATAAAATAATTTTTATTTATAAAATAATTTTTTTTTATAAAATATTTTTTTTTTATAAAATTATTGTTTTATTAAATAATTTTTTTTTATAAAATAATTTTTTTTTATAAAATTATTTCTTTATAAAATTATTTTTTTATAAAATAATTTTTTTATAAAATAATTTTTTTTATAAAATTATTTCTTTATAAAATAATTTTTTTATAAAATAATTTTTTTATAAAATTATTTCTTTATAAAATAATTTTTTTATAAAATAATTTTTATTTATAAAATTATTTTTTTATAAAATAATTTTCTGCGAATCAAAAATTATTTTATAAAAGACGACGGGCGCATTTATAAATTAATTTTTACAGCGGCCATCTCTCTTTGTTTGTAGATACTCGAGTAAACCCGAGTGAACCCGAACGCCCCTCCGCAGATACAATTTTATGACGGACTGTGCTTTTGTTTGACGCAATTTGGGGAAACGATTGAAAATAATAATTTATTATTTTTATTAATTAATTAATTAATTTTTTCATCTACATTTATTTTGATTTTTAGTTTTTAACAAGAATTCTTTGTTTAAACGTTTTTTCATATACCTATAATTATAGGTATATGCGTTTTTTATAAGAAAGCACTTCTAGTTAAATGCAAAACAAATAATGATTTACACCTTTAACTAATAATTAACTGTTAAAATCTATAAACAGCACTACGGTGATCGTATTGTTCATCTTTTACGGGAGGAAGTCCCGGGGACTCAGGTGTCGAATTAAAGGTTAAGTTAATTTACTTTAATTTAGATATTTAAAATGTAAGGTAATCAATTTTAACAGTTAATTATTAGATAAAGGTGTAAATCATTATTTGTTTTGCATTTAACTAAAAGTGCTTTCTTATAAAAAACGTTTAAACATAAAGAATTCTTGTTAAAAACTAAAAATCAAAATAAATGTAGATAAAAAAATTAATTAATCAATTAATAAAAATAATAAATTATTATTTGCAATCGTTTCCCCAAATTGCGTCAAACAAAAGCAGAGTCCGTCATAAAATTGTATCTGGCGAAGGGCGTTCGGGTTCACTCGGGTTTACTCGAGTGTCTACAAACAAAGAGAGATGGCTGCTGTAAAAATTAATTTATAAATGCGCCCGTCGTCTTTTATAAAATAATTTTTTTTTATAAAATTATTTTTTTATAAAATAATTTTTTTTTATAAAATTATTTTTTTATAAAATAATTTTTTTTTATAAAATAATTTTTTTTTATAAAATTATTTCTTTATAAAATAATTTTTTTATAAAATAACTTTGTTTTATAAAATTATTTTTTTATAAAATAATTTTCTGCGAATCAAAAGTAATAATAATTTTATAAAGCATATAATTAATTATTTATAAAATAAAATAAGTTTATTTAGCACTTTTAATTTTGACACAAACGGCGCCTCATAGTCTTGCATAAACTTTTGGATATAAAAAAGCCAAAGCGATGACATATATAGCTGACAAAAATTTTGTTTGCTCTTACTAAACGTTTTTCTAAAATAAATTTAGTTTGTGTGTCCTTTTTGATTTTAGATAACCAATTACTAAAATTTTCAGAAGAAAAAAATTATAAGTTTTCAGTGTCAATATTGATATCATGAGCATAAAATGATTACTAAAATCAACTTAACATTTTTTCATGTAATTGCATAAAGGACATTTTTGCATTTGTTAGACAATATTATTTTAGTATTTTGATCTGATGTGTTAATTTATTGGTCATTATTTTACAAAATTCTAAACGTCTGTCTGCATCATTATCACCAAGTTATTGTGTAATATGTATTGAATGGGTATGAATGGGTGGATTTTGTGATGTTTTAACACCTTCCTAACAGACTTCTTAAACCTGAAATTATCAAAAAATCATAAGAAAGCTTTTTTGTACAGCGTTCAATTTCCTATAAAAATATGTGTCTCTTATTAACTTGCTCGGAAGGAAAAAAAATTAAATGTAAAATGTGCTATTTAAATGGGAAATGTATCGTCTTTGTGTCAAGGTGAATATTTTTTTTTTATAATTTTTTTAATATTTTTTCAGATCATAAACTAAACATTTAGAGGGCGCTGTAAAAAAAACCAAGTTGGTAAATAACGGACCCCCTAATATACAGGGTGTCCGGGAAAAGGAGGTCAATCCGTTAACCATATATTCCTTGAGTTAAAACAATAAGACTTAAATAATACCATTTTTCAATTTAGAGCTTTATGTTCGATATACAGGGCGACAAAGTTTGAAATTTAAAACTGATTTTTTTTAATAATTCGAGTAATTGATAAGATACTAAGATTAAATTCGGTACACTAGTTCAACATAATAGTTACATTTTTTGAGACCAACAAAACAAAAAACAATTGTCAAATAATCAAAATAAGGGGGGTCCAGTACTTACTAACTCCCCCTATTTTTTAGTACGTGCGCCAATTTTTTTTTAACAATAAATGATTACCTGAAAAAATTCCGTTTGGAAGTCATTGGCACACGTACTAAAAAATAGGGGGAGTCAGTGAGTACTGGACCCCCCTATTATGATTATTTGACAACTGTTTTTTTGTTTTGTTGGTCTCAAAAAATGTAACTATTTATGTTGAAGTAGTGTACCGAATTTAAACTTAGTATCTTATCAATTACTCGAATTATTAAAAAAAATCAGTTTTTAATTTCAAACTTTGTCGCCCTGTATATCGAACATGAAGCTCTAAATTGAAAAATGGTATTATGAAAGTCTTATTGTTTTAACTCAAGGAATATATGGTTAACGGATTGACCTCCTTTTCCCGGACACCCTGTATATATATATATATATATATATATATAACAGCAGATAAGAACTAAAGATGGTACATAAGATTGTACCGAAACGTCGTCAGACATACAAAACGCCGTGCACCACGATTTTAGATTGCGTTGTAAATTGCTTCCAGTCTGTAACCGATAATCTCCCGACAACCAATCCTCTGGAAGGATGGCATTGCCGTTTCCAGGCAAAGATTGGAGCAGAGCATCCGACAGTTTGGAAGTTCATTACCGCCTTAAAAACGAGACCAATCTATTAATGAACTTCGCATTGAACAGGCAATAGCTGGTCAAGCAATATATATATATATATATACATATATATATATATATATATATATATATATATATATATATATATATATATATATATATATATATATATATATATATATATTCACTTATGGAATAAAATTCGTTATTCGTTGAGAAAAGATTTTTATGAAAAACGCTCGGACACGTAAACTTTAATTTTTTATTCCAAATCTTATAATGATAATTTTAAATTTTATGCCCCCACCATTTCCCCCCCCCCCGCACATTAGGCACCCTTATCTTAAATAACAACCCCACTTTTTTTCATCGAAAATTTATAGTGCACATTTTTTTTAGTACGACGATACCACATAAGTAGGGTTTAGTAACCATAATTTTCAATACAGGGTGAATATTTAAAAATTACAAGTATGAATTTTTATTGTTATATATTATCATGTTGTAAGAGACCTGTCAAAATATCACCTCGATTAAAAAATTTTTAGGGGTCGCTCAATCAAAATATCGATTTCAAATCGACGATTTGAAATTTTCAGAATCTTTATTATTTTCAAATTAAAAAATAACATCGGAACGAGAAAAAAATTTAAAATAAAAAAAAAAAAATTTTGACGATTTTTAAAAATCTTGAGCGACCCCTAAACAATTTTTAATCGAGCTGATCTTTTGACAAGGCTCTTAAAACATGACATATGACATATATATATGTTAGTTAGTTATACATACAGAAATGACCATTATAGAAGCGAAAAAAAAAACTGTGTCTCATATTTAATCAAGAAAAAGTGTAAAAATGAGAGTTTAAATATGAGACAGTTATAAAACGCATGTATTAACAGTCATGGCGTCCGGACGCGCCCTATAAACGAAAAATGTGACATTTTTGTTTTGAATACAATAAAAAGCGCAAAAAAACAAAAGAAAAAGTACAACAATCTTTATTGATAGAAAAATACTAGGGCTGTGCCGATACTACCTTTCAGATACCGATACCGATACTTCCGATACCTAAAATCCGATACAGATACTATATCTGAAATTCAGATAAAAGGTATTTTTTTACCAACTTTTATTTAAACCCAAAACTCATTACAAAAGTTTTGTAACAAAACATTATAAACATTACAAACATTAGCTTAACAGCTAACAACTTCAAAAAACACTTTAACTCAACCTAAGAGGTAAAAATTTTTCTTTAATAATATTAATCTCTGGACATTTTCTGATGTTAGTGAGGTTCTTGTAGGTTTCACAATATGCCCAGCTTCAGAAAAAGTTTGTTCAGAAAACACAGATCCAGCTGGTATTGACAAATAGAGAGCAGGAAGTTTTTTTAGTTTTAGAAATCTTGTTTCCAATAATCTAATGGGTCATTTTCAAGTTTTTCTGTTGGTTCATGTAAATATAGTTGGATTTCTTTGTCCATCTCATAGTTTGTGTTTGCGTTTGGACTACACTGATTTTTTTGTAAAAGTTGTTTAGTAGCCTAAAAGAAAATAAAGCAAATGAAATATGCACTATTTCAGTTTTAAAACTTGGGAATAAGTGAAACAGAGGTTCCTGGGGCTTCATCAGAGTTTGTATCCGTATCAGAATCAGACTTCTGTTCTTTTAACACATTTATTATTTTCTGAATTATGGTTTGCTCATTTTCGTTTTCACTAGTGAATTAACCAGCTTTATATCGCGGATCTAAGGCTGTGGCTATTAATTAGAGATAATTTTTTAATGAAACTGAAGCGATTCTCTAGTCCCGCTAATAATTCCTTTACTAGTTGCTTTACATCTTCCACTTCCAAATAATTTTTTAAAACAATTTCAATACCTTTAACTAGTGGAAAGACATCCGCTAACGAAGTCGAATGATTACTAAGGGTACCTTCTTGAAATGGAGCTTAATTTGAACTACCTTTTCAGTAAGTAGCCACTCCCTATGTGACATGTTAACAAAATTGCGGAAGACGACACAACTAAAACATAAAACAAGTAGTTTGACTAATAATTATAAATATTACAATGACATTATGATTACTAGCAAATCGAAATACTGATAAGTCTAATTAGTTGTTTTTAAAAATTTATATAAGGTATTTACCTGATATAGCATCTTTTTGTTCAAGAAGTCGATCAAGAATGTGGAAAGTGGAATCCCAACGAGTGGGTTCATCTTGAACCATACATTTCTCTTTTTGACCCAAAGACTTTTGATAGTTATGTAAAACTTTCAGAGAAGTCACTGAATGTTTAAAGTGTGTAACAATGCCCCTAGCTGTATGGAGCATTTCTTTAATTGCAGGGGCATTAAGACATCCGGAATTAATTACCTAAAAAAATCAAACATTAAGTAAAGGTAATAAAACTTTTTTGAAGTAAGTATTAAATTAATATTTAGTATTTCTATACTACCACCACCACTCACCAACTGCAATAAATGTGCCGTACAACCTACATGTTCCACTGAAAGTTGTCTTATAGCTGCTTTCATGTTTGCAGCGTTGTCAGAAACTATCGCGATTATTTTTCTTTGAATGTGCCATTTTATAAATGCCTGTTTTAAATTATCAGCCACAAAACTAGCTGCATGTGATGGACCATCAAAGCCAGCAACTTCCAGTACTAAGTGGTTTCTTTGAATATCCTTGTCGATAAAGTGAGCTGTTACACTTATATAATCATGACCTCCTCTGGTCCATATGTTTGTTGTTATAGCAATGGAATTTAAAGAACAATTGCCGAGAACATTGTGTACTTTTTTCTTTACTATTTCGTAATACTTCGGAAGCAGTTTTCTAGAAAAGTATGTTCGACTAGGAGTTACGTATTTTGGGCAAACAACCTTTATGAATTTCTGAAAACCACTACTCTCAACTAAACTAAAAGGAAGAGATTCCAGGCAAAGCATTTCTAGTATAGCTTTATGTATAAATGTTGCTTTTGGGCTGTCAATATCGTAATTTTTCTTTAGATCAACTATCGAGCGAAGAGTTGGTTGTATAAGTTTATTCGATAGCACAGAATTACTGTAACTTGCACTGGAGTTTCGAAAGTCTGTTGCACTTTCCCCGATAGCTACTTCCGAGTCTCGAGTTTCTAGGTCTTGTTGACACTGCTGATAACTACTTATGGATATCAGAATCGGGAATTGTTTCTATTTCTTGCATTTGAACATCTTGAGAATCGTGATCATGGCGATCACCATTTGGATTCTTACAAAATACTTACATAAGGCTAAAGATTCATTTCTTGGTTCTTTAGTAAAATGTTTCCATATATCAGACATTTTTTGGACATAAATAGGAGATATTAAATTAAACACGTTCGAACTTCTTTTTAAGACATTTTTAGGTTATGTTAAAAAATTTAATCAAACCTCAAAATGTCTAAAATCAGTAAAATCACAACGCCGCGCCGCCGTGTCAAACATGCCGCCTAACGTGATACTAACGCCGTTTAAATAACGGTTGAGTCCACAGAGTATGAGACAGACCGCAACGATTTTTTTACAACGATTTGACACAAGAAAAAAGTATCTGAAAATTAGATACTTTGGTTTTAGGTATCGGCGAGTATCGGAATATAGTCAATATCGGCCGATACCCGATACTGAGTATCGGTATCGGCACAGCCCTAAAAAATACGTACAAAAAAGGTAACACAGGTACAGTAAAATATTATCTTATTATCTTAAGTTAAGTAAAAAAGGAACTCATTAACACAAAGGAACACATTAACGCACTAAAAATCTGTCGAAATCTATTGGAAATACAAAAATATCTGCCGCTCTAGAAGTTCCTGCAAGCGGAGCTGAGGATGGTAGTTTTAAAACAATATCTTCCTTTACCATGGTATGTGCACATTATTGATTTCGAGAACTGCAGGATAAACAAATTTATTTCCCTTGCGTCTTAAATAGGACACACAAATTTCATCATTAGGTAACAAATCTTTTAGAATAGCCATGTAGTGCACGTCTTTATTTTTGGTTTTAAATTTAACCAAAACGAAATCGCCATTAATTATATTTCCTTCATCTGCGAATATAATCCCTTCAAGCTGGGATGGAGGCATACTTTTACCATCATTTTGAATTTTTCCTTATCATCATTTTTAATTTCTTCCTCATAAACATTTTGCAACATGCATGCTTTGGACCATTGTCCTGTTGAAAAATGTGCCTTAAAGGCATAATTTCATCTGCATATGGCACCATTTTGTTCTCCAAAATGTCCTTATATTGAAACCTATCCATGTGTCCTTCTATTTTGTGTAGTGGACCAACACCATACCCTGACAATATAATATATTTGGGTTGGGACCATGGATAATTAATACATATTCACAAAAAAATTAATATGTGTTTTGGGATTTTTTTATGTAAGCTCTAGTTTTGGAGATGTGGGATGGTTGCGAAAGAAATCTCAGCTTAATTATGTGAATTTATTTGTAACAACTTAACAACTTAACAGCAAATAATGTGTAAAATATCAGGACTACAAATTGCAATGAGTAGCGTGTAAGTCGGCGTAGGTAAGACTGACCGACGCGTCTTTTCTTCCCGGCTCAGCCACATCTTGGCAGATCAGCCTCCCACGCAACGGCGTACGGTGGGCTGGGCCTGGCCAAAAGTACAAAAAGTCAACTTTATCTGATCAAAAAAAATAATACACCAATGTAAAGAAAAAACCTTCATTTGTAAAATTCCGATAGATAAAGTTAAAAAACATTTTATTTAAAAAAGAGACAGCTGTTTAAAGTGAAGCAATACGGAAAAAATTCAGATTTTAGATTTCAACAGAATTTTCTCTATCTTTAAGGCGCTGTTACTTCTTATACATAACAAAAATATGTAAAAAAATATGGTTTAAATTAAAGATGTATGTAATACGATATTGTATGTGTGGTACAATTATTTTAATAATTGTACTTATAAAGTTATGTTGAATAATATAATACCTTGTAAAATCATAAAATTTTACACTTAACTATAGATAAGTTATGCGGTCCAATTTGGTCCAGAAAAATGTTTACACCAAATTGTAGCCCAAAGAATAACAAATAAGGCTATATATGGTTATTGATACATCTTTTGACCCCTAAGAAAGTTATAGCGGTTTATAAAAGGCCGCGCGCTAAGAATTTTGTATTTAATATTGTTAAACAGCTATAGATTGCGCTCTTTTTAAAGCGCGCTTATAATCTTAACCATAATAAATATAGGATCTATTGTTAATTTTTTAATATAACAAATAAAATTATTTAATAATAAATTTTGTTATAAACATTTTCTTTGTTTCAAATAAATTATTAGTTTCCTAAAACAAATCATGTAACTATTTGTAATCCTGTACATTGTTCTACCTAGAGGTAAAAATAGTGATGAACCAAATGATAAACATTTCAGGTAATGTACCTTTGTTGGTATATGTTTTTAGGTATAATTTTATATATATATATATGTATATATATTACATCATAAAATCAAACTAAATTTATATTCAATCATTATTAGCCTTCATTAGACATCGTTAATTTTCCTGAAATAGAAGACACCCTGGGGTCAGACAGACCCTACATATTTTTAGAGAATATATGGAGCCTAAAAATATTTAAGAAAAAAGTAGGTATCAAATAACATCTTAAACAAATACACAACAATTTTTTTTAGTTGCTTATCTATTGTGCAATAGGAATGTACTGCAAAAGTTATATATAAATTTGTCCCATATTTCCCTAACCGGAGCTAGTTTATCGTTGGTCCTCCGCTCTTGTCTGGTTTCTTTGTCGTCGAATCGAAGACAAGATGACAAAAATTTTAATCTGTTTTGTGACATTGCTGCTCTATTGCTATATTTATTTGATCACAATTCATCAGTGCTTGATTTTGATGATTTTCTTACACCAGATAAAGACTCTTAGAAGGCTGTTCTTCTTGCATGTCTTCATCACTCTGCTCACTTTCTGACCCCTCTTGTTCTTCCAAATAGCCGGAATCTTCATCTGTGTCATCGTCACCAAAAATATTTTCCTCAGTATCCTCTTCTAACAAGATTTTATTAATTTGTTAACGTAAAAAAAAACTTGAGGCTTAAGCGCCGCCTCTTATCCCAAGAATTGCTGGCTTCATCCATAATGATTTTTTTAAACCAAAATACAATTCAGCAATAACTAATAGTTAGTAAAACTAAATAAACTACTCACATAATTAAAATATTCAAAAAATTAAAGATCTTTTGTAATGACCAATAAATAACGTTAAAGACACCTTGGTGTCAGGCGGACCCCGCACAAACTTTAACTGACAGTTGAAAGCCTACTAATTCAAATATCAACTAACGCTGCAGACTATATATGGCCAACATGTTAACTTAAATTTACACGAAAGGGCAGCACAACTTAGCGATTTATATAAAATCTTTTTAAAGTTGTATAAAGTCAGGGGTATATCTGACCCCACGGTGTCTTACGAAGGTTAGTGTTGTCAGTGATTTACCGAGTTTAATATGGAAGAAATTAAATATTTAGATTTAGTCAATTTAATATTTAAAAATGATTACGATAACAAAGAATTACTTCAGTTTATAAAAGAAAAATACAAACTTAATCAAGAAGATGAAGACAAAACGAACTTGAGATTAAAAACGTTTACTAGTCATGTTAAGGATCGACTTCGCAAAGTAAAGTACAACAAGAAAAAATTTATTATAGAATATGAGAGTTGGTTGGAAAATACTTTTTTTATATCCGAAGAAACTGAAAATACACCAAAGAAACAATGCACTGGAAGACCTAGCAAGCCATTTATGGAATCTAGTGAGAGGTCAAAAAGACGCAAATCTTTGAAAATAAGGGAAAGTATTGGTATTGATGGAGTTAATTTTGTGTATAAAAATACATTAAATAGTAGTAATGAAAATTTACCGTCTACCAGCGAATTAAGAGAAATTCCACTATCAGATGACGAAGCACTGGCATTACTTCTGGATTTAAATTTGTCCAAAGCAGGCTACATTAAATTACGGAAAATTGCAAAATTGCATAATTCAAATTTATTTCCTTCGTATGAGCACATTAAAAAATCCAAGAATGAATGTTATCCCGGTGATATAACTACAACCGAAATGGGTTCTGAAATAGGTCTGCAATCACTTTTAGATCACACTTCAAAACGTTTGCTGGAATCTGTTGAATATGATGCCAATTTCGGTAATAGGTGTAACCTTAATATTTGAATTTAGCGACAATAATACATTTTTATAATATTTAATTATTTATTTTAAACATTGAACGTATGCAACCCAGAACACGTTAATTATCTATTGTTTTATCTGCCTATAAGAATCTAATGTAAATATCTTAAACCTAATGTAAATAATTGAATCATTTGAATTGCCTTTATATAATTAATACATAATCATTATTAAAGTATTCCAAAATTTAAATGAGTACAAGCATTTGATTGATTAAAATGAGTATAAACACTTAATTGATCCATTCACCAAAAGTATAGTTGTTTGTTCGAACTACCTGTTTAAAACTTATTTAAACAATAATATTCATACCATTACTTTTGAATTCGTTTGTCTATGTTTATTAGCTTAATGAAGATTTTTGATACCTTCTCTTGCTAAATAGATGTTTTATTGATACTTTATTCTGTATGTTGTCTAATTATCTTTATTTTTGTTTCCTTGATTTATTTAAATGTATTGTCGCGCTATTTACCAATTGCGTCGATTGTTTTTTTGCTTGATTTTTTTTTGGACATTCTAAAATGGTTTCTGGTTGAGTGTGCAAGTATTGTTATTAAATTATTGGATATTGGTTCCATCCTTAGAAATTAAGGGATTTGTTAATAACAAAAGTTTTCTTTAAAAAGTGATTGAGTTAGTGTGGTTGATATTTTTGGAATATTCACTTTTTAAAACACTCCGGCGGATAATTCACCTCAACAGGAATCAAGCCTGAAAATCTTTACTTTTCCATCTAAAGCCCAAGGAATTCTGGATTTTGTGTTTATACCCTTCGTGGAAGGTATGCCTTATTTTTATTGTTTTTTCTTGTTGTTAATTTTCTTTTCTTTTGAACTTTTTTAGGGTTTTAGTTTTCCGTATTAGTTTTAATTTCTAGTGCCTAGCTTCAGCTTCGATTGAGCCACTAATTTCTAGCTGAATGTCTTGGTTAAATCATTGAAGTATATTACCATAATATTGTCCGAAGTAATATCTGCAAACGGTCGTTGTAATCACGAAGAATCTCTACCGCTGTAGGATCGTGTCCTGCTCTGCTGCAAGCTGCTGTCACCGTGGGATCACAAGTAACAAATTGTTTATCTTAATTGTTATTAAATTATTGTTTTGAATAATTACATATATTTTTAAGTTTAAGTTTTAACAAAAATAGATATATTTTCTTTGGCTTTATTATAGCCAAGTTATTTATTGGAATATTACAAAAATTAATTTGCAAATTGGAAAAAAAGTAACATTAAAATAAAATCTGTGCGCCAAAGTATACTGACGGTAAATTAGACGTATTATGTTTCTTGGTTTATTTAAGAAATTTATTTAACGAATATCATAACCAATTTAATTTCATCTTTAAACTAATATCTAAATAAATAATCATTTAATTTTCTTTTTAATACTAGTTTGTTTTTTTTTTAAACCTAAAAGATAAATAAATTGCTGTGAGAGGTAGCTGCAGATAAGTTGTGGTTTAAAATATATTATTTTTATCGATATATTAGATTAAATTAAATTTTCGTAATTTTTATAAATAATTGATAGTAAATTTAAAAATTACGTGGCGCCCTATAACATCTTTTAAATCTATTTATTCAAAATTATCAATTAAAACTTTATTCCATCGTCTATATATCTTTAAAAGAAAAACATTGTCAATAATTAGTGTCTGTTTGTGTATTTTTCTATTTATATTCTAGGTCTGTCTATTAAACTATTTTTTTTTTTAAAAAACCACACGCCCATAGCCACCGCCGTAACCTAGCCAGGCCCATGCTTTTTTGATTATTTTCAATTAAAGTGTGTAAGAACCCCTTTTATAACTTTCCTTTGGTTAAGGGTGCAACATCCCTTAAATTTTGGTTATATAGGGATCTGGAATTAATGGTTAAATGGGGTTGTGATGGAGCATCCGGACAAGGTGAATATAAACAAAAATTTTTAAGCTCTTCTACTGCGACCGATTCTAGCGTATTTATGATTTCAATGGTACCAATATTACTAAAGAATGAAGTGAATACGAAGGTTTGGGAGAACCCTCAACCTTCATCTACGAAGTATTGTAGGCCCATCAAGTTCGAATACATAAAAGAGTCTTCAGAAGTAATAACAAGAGAGGTGGAAAAAGTTAATGCACAGATTGGCAAGTTAATTCCAACTATATATAAAAAATGTAACATAAAGCACACGATGCTTTCCACAATGCTGGATGGAAAAGTTGGACAAGTTCTTACTAGTACCCCTTCATCGCAAACCTGCATCAATTGTGGAGCAACACCCAAAGAAATGAATAATTTGGACCTTATTAAAGCAAAATCTTTAAGAATAGATTCCTTCAAGTATGGATTATCGAGTCTCCATGCTTGGATTCGTTTTATGGAGTGCATTATTCATATTGCCTATAATATATCTTTTAAGTGTTGGTCTGTGAGAACTGATAAACAAAAGGAAATAAAACAAAAAGAAAAAAAACGCATACAGGAGGATCTCCGCCAAGAAATGGGATTGTTAATAGATTTTCCCAAACAAGGGAGTGGATGGGAATACGGCAAGATGATTTTTTTCAAGATGCAGTAAAGTCTTCTAAAAAACTTTGGCATGTGGAGAATATATTAACATTGAAAAGTTTAAAGAATATTCACGGAAAACAGCTGAATTATATTTATCCTTATATCCTTGGTATTACATGCCCGCTTCCGTGCATAGAATTCTTATGCACGGATCGGATATATTAAACAACTTTTCTCTTCCGATAGGGCAGTTGTCGGAAGAGGCACAGGAAGCAAGGAATAAGGATTACAAAAAAATAAGAGAATTTCATACAAGGAAATTTGACCGAAAATCCACAAATGAGGATTTAATGCATATGCTCCTAACAACATCGGATCCAATGATAACCGGAAAAAGGAGTTATATACAAACTAAACATAAGCCCCTGGACGAAGAAGCATTGGATTTATTATTAAGTGAAGATATGTAATAAAATCATTTAAATATTATAAAATATATATTAAGGACAGAGTAATTGTTTTTCAAAAAAATATAATAAAACTAAAAATAATCAAGTTTCGCGCCATATCAAAATATCCAATAGACATAAACTATTTTTGTTTTTTTCACTGAAAAGCTTATTTATTTCTGAATAAAACGAATAAAAAAACAAGGCTTTACGTTTATTAATAAGACAAAATGAATATTTTTCTACAAAGTGTAATAAAAAAATGTAATTTTTTAAGTTCAACGCCTTATAAAACAAAACATAATAAACATAAATATTGCCACAGAGATATTATTTTTTAATATTAATTGACTTTTAGTTTTTTTTAATCAAAAATAATAAAAATGTCCGTAAAAATGGACCTAAGATATTTTTTTATTTCAGTGTTATTTTTCAATATTTTGTTAACAATTACATATATCTATTTAATAAATAGTATAAATAAATAGTATTTATGTATAAAGAAATATAAACTAAAGTCAATCACGTCCAAACTAGATTCTAGTTACCTAGTAAATTTTGATGTGTGATGCGTGCTTTTCAGACCCGCGAATTTTTTAATTTGTTGCGATGTAAGATCCCCGGTCTTGGAATTTAAGGTTAGTTAATCTGTCAAATTCATCTTATATCAACTCCATAACTCCGCTCCTCGATAGGTTTTGCCCAATTTTTCCAGAATTTTATGAAAAGCTTGATGTATGTTTTTGTTCTTTTTCTTTCGAAATACTGGGCCTTAAATTTGAGTTTCCACGCAATGGGAAAACATTGAGACAGTTTTTATGGCTGTCATCAAGTTTTAAAATTAAATAAGATACCAGCTTTGTAACATTAAACGAGTTAAATGTCATTGTAGCCAAGCTATTAAAAAAACTAAGTTGGTTTGGTCTAGCAAACGTGAATTGATAATAATATTATAATTTCGTATATAGTTTTAGATATTTCTTAAATTTAATTTAAAATATCGAATTTAAAAATTATTTACAATTATATATTATAATTTAATTATAATAATAATTAAGTGCTGTAACCTTGATGAAAGCCCTAGGCTAACGGGTAGGGAAGTACATTATATGTTACGTGAGTTCCATACATTAATTTTTTAATTAATTGAGAAAAAAATGTACACATACATTTAAAATAAACAAATCTTTATTTAAATTTTTAATTTTAAATTAACAAAGTAATCAGGTATATCATAAACAAGTAAAAAAAAAAGATAGTCACCAACAAATTTTCAAGAGGCATCAATTTTTTAATATTGGTTATGAATGTAAACCTTTATTTTTAACCAATTTTTGTTATTGAATATATCCACATTTTTGGAGATAAGCTCAAGGCACTCCTTTTTATATGATTTTTAAAATAATTGGTGACTATTTTTTTTTAATCACTTGTCCATGGAACAAGTGTTCTCTTCTTGGAATCTTTTGTTATTGGGTTTTGATGTGCTGGGTTTTGGACTTTCATTTGCTTCATTAAATGACTTTTCTCTTGACTCTAAGTCATCTTCTGGCATATCCATTAAATTTTCTTTCAAATTTAAATCAATTTCATCAAGAGATTTGCCCTTAAAGTGTCCAGCTTCACCCTTTTCCATAAGAACAAGCAATTGAATTGATATTCTGGATGTCTGATAAGACTGTAAATGAATACCTAAAGTGTGACCCATAAATAACGCTAGTTGCTCCATGTCATTTTCAGACATATTAAACAATTGAGTTAGTTGCCAAATGTTTTCGTAATCGAGTACAATTAAGTGCATCAGCGTTTTTGGCACCACAAATTGTGGCATATTCTCTTAATACTTTATACCCAACTATTGGTTTGCATGATCTTGGATTTATATAAATATATAATTATTGTGCTGTTTAAGAACATTATCCCTATACTTTAAGACCATTTCCAAGTGTTCTTAAACATCTCTGCTATTTAATATTGGCACACCTCTACCCTTCTTCATATGCTTGAGAATTTTTCTTAAGGATTAAAGATTTGTAAGTATTTGCCAAAAGTCTCTGTAACTCCCCTGGACGTCGCCTATTTAGTAGTATTATCCTGCTGTAGATGGTTTTCATCAAAATAATGTATGATTTTTTATTAGTGGTGTTTTCTTTTATTTTACAAAGAGCCATATTGGCTTTATTTATAAGGCAATCTTTTAATAATTATTATAATTTAAGGTCATCGGCGAAGGGTACCAAAGTGACTTTATTCCGTTTTAAAATAATGTGGCAAAAGATTCTTACGTAAATACTTGATCTTTGTAATTTCGGCTGGTTCCTTACTTAACCTATTGAAAAGAGTCTCCATTACCGCGAAAAAATAGCCATAGACTCATGTTTACCCTGACGTCTAGTCTTAATTTGCTCCCAAATAATCCATCATAATCATCAGATATAAAATTTTGTTTAAGTAACTTAATCAAAGAATCCCAATACTGAACAAGACGCTTCTTTGTCCTAACAAAAAGCCATGCCTTATCTGTGAATAAATCTATTGTTGCATTGAATAACTGATCCTTTGTTACACCTCTCGCCTCAGCCATTTCTCCTACCCTCTCAATAAAAGGAATTAAACCCATACATCATTTTCCACACAAAATTTTAAATCCCACTTATCTATACGTGGTTGTTAATAGCACTATGGTATTGTTAAAAACGTGTGTGCTGAAGGAAGGAGGATTTTATCATGAAGTTTAGCATCAAAATGCAGGCAAGTTGCATAAGCTTCATTTTTATATTTATTTAGAGGCTTAATTGCCTCTGCATCGTCTTTAGGAATGGGAATCCTTTGGACTCTTTGGGTAACATGATTAAGTCTAGAAATCAGGACCGAATATAAGGAGTGTAGTGTAGTTCTACCTTTAAAGTCTAAATCTAATTCAGTAATGGAGTCTAAAGTATTTTAATGGCTATCATTTCAGTGTAAAATACTAAATTATCAATTATAAAAACAAAAGGATTTAGTTTCTCCTTTTTTAACAACCTAGCCAACATTTTACGTTTCTCGTCATGGTTTCTAGTGGTGACCGTGCCTCTGATCTTTAATTTATAGTCCAACTTTTCCGCGCGAAAATGCTTAGAAATAATTTTTGTCTCCATGATTACCGAATAATAAAAAAAATTAGTACAGCAACAATCTTAAAAGACTGGTTTACTAAAAATTAATTTTAAAACTAATAAAAAATTATTGACCAATCCAAAAAATTGGGCCAGTACGGACCTGAACCACTATTAATGTGAATGGGCTTGCAATCAAAATTTATGTATGGAACGCCGTTTTACTATTTATTATACATTTATACCAATGTTTCATTTAAATGATAGATGAAAAAGAAAGAAATTCGATATATATGCATGCGGTGAAACAATTTCAACGAAAATTGTAATAAACTTGTATTTGAATTTAAAAGACACTCAAATTTTTAAGACATGTAAGATATCTAAGGAATCATTTAAAACAAAGTTGCATTTTTCTTACACATTAATTTAAATAACATGTGAATTTATCAAGTACATAAGCAGCTGGGTATCATTTAAATGGTACTTGCATTTTTCTTTCATTTGAATTTAAATAGCACTTTAATTTTTATAATAGTTGGAAATAACAGATAAAAAATATATATTTTTTCATTTTTATTTAAATGTCATTTAAATTAAACTAAAAGTTTAATTTGAATGTCATTTAAATTAAACTAAAAGTTTAATTTAAATAACATTTGAATTCAAACGACACTTGAATTAAATTGACACTTGAATTCAAACGACACGTGAATTAAAACGTCACTTGAATTTAAACGAAACTTGAATTTAAATAACACTTGAATTCAAACGACACTTGAATTTATATGACCCAGCTGTATATTTTTCTGACCTACGCGGCTGCCATCTATCGACAGGTAGTCGCAAAATTTATAGTTTCCATCAGAGATAAAGAAGCCAACCTTTTAAATACGAATCCATACTATGGACTCCATAGAGTAAAGCTAGTAAATATTACAGTGACTTTATACATATATAAAGTCACTGTACAGTTATTTAAGGCATGTAGATAATTATACCTATTTAAATAAATTATAAATATTTAGATAAACATTTATATCCAGTGATTTTACAGCGCCATCTATGGTTACAACAATGCATTCAAACAAAATGTCGGTGTATGCGCCTGCTTGTATTTATCTACATGGTTTACCATAGAGTATAGTCATTGTTTTTAAAAATAATGGTATAGTGTACGAATCCCCCATAATTTTTTACCTGACTTTAATTTTTATTTATAACTTAACGATCAAGAGTTTTGTGCGGTTACTATATAAGGATTAAAGACTTAGATTAAGATCATGTATCATGGATTAAGATGATGTGTGATTCTTTTTTGGTGTGACTGATCTTCTTGTTTTTGCAAGTTAGCGAAAAAGATGCGGCTAATTTTCTCCCTAAACTTCAATTTGAAAATGTTTCACCTACCTGTTAATAGATGGTAGCTGCGTAGGTCAAAGAAATATACATCTGGGTCATTTAAATTCAAGTGTCATTTAAATTCAAGTACCATTTAAATGCAAGTGTCGTTTAAATTCAAGTGACGTTTTAATTCAAGTGTCGTTTGAATTCAAGTGTCAATTTAATTCAAGTGTCATTTGAATTCAAATGTCATTTAAATTCAACTTTTAGTTAAATGCAGATTCCATTGAAATGAAAAAATATATATATTTTATATCAGTTAAATCCAACTATTGTAAAAATTAAAGTGCCATTTAAAGTTTCATTCGAATGATACACAAGCTGCTTATCTACCAGATAAATTCAGATGTCATTAAAACTCATGTGTAAGTAAAATTCAAGTATGTTTTAAATGATTCATTAGATCTCTACATGTCTCAAAAATTCGAGTATCATTTAAATCTAAATACAAAAAAAATAATTTGTTGTTGAAATGTGAACGTTTCTTAATATTAAAAAAATTTAATGTAATTTTGACTGACCCAATATTCATTTAAATGTTATATAGAGGCCAATATTCATTTAGTATAAACTATGTTTGAAATACAACTGCATAAGTTTATTTTTCATTAAAATCATGTTTAACTTTATTTGTCGTTATAAATGCACTGGAGAGAATAATCCAACTGTTGGGAAATTGCTGGATAATAGTGGACTGTATTTCTTTTTAACTTGATCGCTGCTTCAGTAAAAAACTAGCTTCATTTTACTACTTTATTGCTATTAATTGTACAAAAATACGAGGTACGTTAATGGACGTACTGTCGTAGCAGACTCTCTGCAGCAGACTGCCATCCCCCACCCGCTCTGTGCATGAGGACGATGCAACAAGTGTTGCCAAGTTTACATTGCATTTTCTTACTTTAATTAAAACTAAAATATATAAAAAGGCTTTAGGCCTAAACATTCCGGCCGCCTTGACAAGTGCAAGCACTTTCAACAAAAAAAATAAAAAAGAGAATCACTCATCGTTAATATTGTTTTAATTCACGCAAATCTTTGAAACCGCACGTTTCACTATTTTCACTCACAACACGAATCACGTTGTCGAGGCCAGGATGAAGATAGAAGATTCTGCCTGTGTGCCATTGTAAAGGTGGTGTATTATCTTCCTTTATAATGACCAAAGCGCCTATTTTTAATAGATTGGGATGATTTTTCTGCCATTTACTCGGGTTTGAAGCTCGGTTACATACTCCTTGTGCCACCTTTTCCAAAAATGCCGAATCAGGCGTTGCAAAAACTGAAATTTGTTTAGTCGATTGTCGGGTATCTCTTCTAAATCATGTTCTGGAAGCGCTGCGAGTGCTTTGCCAATAAGAAAATGGCCTGGTGTCAGAGGAGACGGATCGTCAGGTTTGGAAGTTGGAGGACACATTGGACGGGAATTCAAAATACCTTCTATTTGAACCACCACAGTGTTAAAATCTTCAAAAGTTAAATGACTATTACCTACTACTCTTTTCATATGGAATTTCATGCTTTTTACACCCGCTTCCCAAATTGAGCCAAAATTAGGCGAACGACTAGGTATAAATTTCCATTGAATATTATCATCTGATAACGCACTAGAAATCCTACTTGAGTTTTCTACCAGAAATTCCGAAATTTCTTTTAAATAATTACTGGCTCCAACAAAATTAAGACCGTTGTCGGTAGTAATTGTAGAGGGTTTACCTCTTCTAGAAATGAAGCGCTTCAAAGCTGCCAAAAAATCTTCCGTAGTTAAGTCAGAAACAACCTCCAAATGGATTGCCTTTGTGCTTAAGCAAATCATCAAACACACGTATGTTTTTGTCAATTTAGCACCACGCGTTTTTCTGTCCTTAATTAAAAAATGACCGGCAAAATCAATACCTGTATTAAAAAATGGTACGTATTGATTCACTCTTGTACTGGGTAAATTGCACATTATATAACTGGTAGGTACAGGATTTGATCTGAAACACCGAACGCATTGTCTTACAATACCTTTGCACAAGTTGCGACCATTTATTGGCCAAAATCTTTCACGAATTGAACTCAACAACAATGAGGGACCACAGTGTAACAAACGTTTATGTTCCCTTTTAACAATCAATTTTGTCAAAGCATGATGCTGAGGTAAAATCATGGGATGTTTTTTATCGTACTTATAGTGAGAAAGCTGAATTCTTCCACCAACTCTTAAAACTCGATTGGAATCAATAAAAGGATTCAAGTTTAAAATAGAACTTGTTTTTTGTAATGATTTTTTGTTATTCAAATTTTTATAATCTTGCGAAAGGATTTGTAACTGAACATTTCGAACTAATGCAAAAGTTGCATTGTTTAGTTCTTGACATGAAAGTTCCTTCGTTAAACGATCTTGTTTGGGTACTCTTGCATTAAAAATAAATCTTAAAAGGTAAGCAGTTACTCTTTGAAGTTTTGAATAGTCAGAATATCTTTCAAATATATCAAAATTTGTAACATTGACAACACTAGAAATTGTTACCTTGCGCATTTCAAGTTCGCAATTATTTTGAAGTTCATCAATATTTACTTTATGTAACTGTAAATCATGATTTAATAAAAAAGTAGGTCCCTTGAACCAAGGATCGAAATCTACAATTTTGCTGGAACACAAGCCTCTCGACAAATAGTCAGCGGGGTTCTCATTTGTTCTAACATGGTACCAATCACTTATGTTAGTTAAATCTTGTATTTCGCTGACGCGATTGGCCACAAAAGTTTTCCAACGCGATGGTGAAGCCTTTATCCATGATAAAGTAATTGTTGAATCGGAAAATAGAAATGTATTGGTACTTTTAATTGAAAGTGAATTGGATACCTTTTTATATAATTGACTGAGAAGAAGTGCCGCTGATAATTCTAACCATGGTAAACTAATTTGTTTTAATGGCGCAACTCTTGTTTTAGAACACAACAAATGACACTCGTACTGATTAAACTTGTTTTTGCTTCGGATATAAATGCAAGCTCCGTAAGCCTTTTCTGAGGCGTCTGAAAAGCCTATAATATCTAAACCTTGCTGATTGTTTGTTAAAACGCACCTTTTTATCTCTATCTTGTTAAGTTATGGTAAATTTGATTTAAATTGGGTCCATGCTAAATGCAGGTCACTAGGAATGGGTTCATCCCAATCTAGTTTTGCTTGCCACAAACCTTGAATTAAACATTTTGCAACAATAGTTACTGGACCAAGTAATCCTAATCGATCAAAAATCTGTGAAGTAATTGACAATATTGATCTCTTAGTTACTGGAGCACGTTTCAAATCAGATATTGAATATTGTATTTTATCCATAACAGGATTCCAAACAACGCCCAAAGTTTTGTTAGTTGAATGCTCACCAAGCTCAACAACGTTTGAATCTAGATTCTCATTAAGTTCAAATTCTGAAATTAATTCAGGTTTATTTGTAGCCCATTTGCGTAATTGAAAACCAGCACCATTTAAAATGTGCAAAAGTTCTTTTTGTAATTGAATAAGATTATCTTTCTCAGCAGTGCTCGTAAGAAGATCATCAATATAAAAGTCGTATTTGATGACTCTACTTGTTAAAGGGAAAATATCTTCCGCTTCTTTGCCCAGTTGGTATAAGCATCTTACCGCGAGAAAGGGAGCCGACGTTGTTCCATAGGTAACGGTATTTAATTGAAAGGTCTTAACGTCATCCTCTGGATTTGACCTCCAAAAGATTCTTTGAAAATCGCGATGATTGGGATTAATCTCTACTTGACGATACATCTTAGATATATCAACTGTCATTACATAATTGTAAGTTCTAAATCGTAAAATAATGGCGAAAAGATCGGATTGAATTGTAGGGCCGCAGTATTGAACATCGTTTAATGATAAACCATTGTCACACTTCATACTAGCATCAAAAACGACGCGTAACTTGGTTGTAGTCGATGAAGATTTGACTAGCGCATGATGTGGAATATAATAGCATAATTGATCTTTAGAATCCTCGTTGTTAACCTTAATTTCTAACATATGATTTAATGACACTTATTCTTCCATAAATTGTACATATTCTTTGTGCAAATCCGGTGATTTTAAAAGTCTCTTTTCTAGTTTATAAAAACGCTTCAAAGTTTGTTCCCTTGAATTGCCTAAATCGACGTAATTGTTTTTTAGAGGTAGTGAAACTTGAAACCTATCGTCTTTAAGTCTGGTATATGTATCAACGAAATGATTTTCACAAAATTGTTCTGAATCCGATAAAAAAGAAGACTTATCACACTCTTCAATTTGCCAAAACTTGGTTAACTGATTGTCTAATTGTGTATTTGAAAGATAAAAATTAAAAAATGATTTTGAATAATTGCTTTGTTCTTTATGTGTACTGACATTTCCAGCAGCCACCCAACCTAGCGCAGTTTTACTTAAAATTGGCATATCCGCACCTAAACGTATTTGTTTATTGCGTGAAATGTCCCAAAAAATATTTGCTCCCAATAAAAAGTCAATGGAATTACTTTCATAGAAAGTAGGATCGGCTAATTGAACATTTGGCAATTTAACTTTATTTTTATCAAATGAAACTAATGGTATCTTTCCTGCAATTGTATCTAAAACTGAAACATTTTTATTGTAATTATTATGACAAGACTTTATATTGATATTGGCATAGTGTTTTATATTCGCAATTTTTTCACCGACGCCCATGACAGTAAAACTAGTAGGATTGACTGGTAGTTTAAGTGTTTTAAGAAAATCTGAAGTTATGAAATTAATTTGTGACCCACTGTCAAGTAGAGCTCGACATTTATGGCGAACACCCTGTATATCGGTAACTTCAACAACCGCTGTTGATAGAAGTACTTGAGCCGATGAAATACTCGTCGCGGTAATACCTGTAGTTGTTTGCGGTACACTAGCCTCGCTTGTTAAATAAACCAAAGTATTGTGTTTTTTATCGCATATACGACAACTAGACATAGAACATTCTGGCGATAAATGTCCAGGACGCAAACAGTTTGAGTTTTTTGATTTCTTCAATTCTTTGTTTAATAGAAAGTTTTAAAAATGCTTTACATTTGTAAATTGTGTGAGCATTCTTACAAAAATAACACGTAATACTTGTGTTGACAAATGAATTTGTAGCTGGTTTGTTTTTAAATTTAAATCGTTCATTTTGTTTATCGTTAAAATTATTGTTGGGTTTATTGGCTTCATTTTTTTCTAAAATTTTACATCGTAATTTTAAAAATTTATTTAAATCTGTCATATCCGGAATTTTATCATGGTATTCAAAAGATTCCCATTCTCGGCGTGTAATAGAATCAAATTTATTGGCTATAATATAAATTATATAATATATTATATTATATATATATATATATATATTATATTATATTATATTATATATTATATATTATATTATATATTATATTATATATTATATAAGGGTTATTCTACAATAAGAGGTTTTGAAACCATAGAGGATGCGGCCAAGGGGAAAATTTGGAGTTTTTTGATTTAATAAATATATTTCGACTTTACCCCCTTTTATGTGCCCCATTAGCGTAAGGGCAAGTCAATTGAAATATATTTAGTTACTTTATGGAAGGCCAGGGTAAATACATCCGGCAGGGTAGAGACATCAAAATCAGAGTAGATACTTTTTTGACTTTAACGTAATAAAGCTATAAATACAATCCAACATTTATTAAACATTCTAGTTAACTTATAATCAGAGTAACATTTTTGTATTACAGCCTTTTTTAAACCTAAAACTAGAGCTTTTTAGTGTATGTAACAAAAAATATAAGTAATTCAGGTAATAAGTAACATCGCCCATTCAACAAATAATAAAGAATTCTTATAACTAAGTAGACTAGCGCCTTTTAAGTGAAAATAAGACTTATGATAATCAGACTATAGTATAAAGTAAATAGTATAGAGTATAGGTATTATAAAAATTATTCTGATTATTACTATAGTGATAATTAGAATAATTTTTATAATACCTATACTTTTACTATAGCTTCCATTAAATCTAAATATTTTACTCATTATATAAACTAAAAAAAAATAACACAATAAATTAAAAGGTATTCTTTGGCCTTTAAACAAAAAGCAATGATTAAAAAAATAAAAAACTATCTGGATCTCGTCATCTTCTTTTAAACCCGTACACATAGCCACGTATCGGAACTTTTTGTAGTAGTTTAAAGAGAATGAAGTCGCCAAACGTTCTTTATTTTTTTTGCGTTAACGGCTGTCGTTCATCCTCTGTCCGAGGCTTGTCACATTTTGGTGTTATATGATTTGTTCACTGTCATCTGGATTCTCTTCCTCATTCTCGGACTCTGAATCTGGTCCGTAAACATCCTCAACTCGGAGACGAGATTTGTTAGGAGATGAGTATATCATGACACCAATTTTGAAGTGAACACAATTTATATTTCCATCACAAAAGCAGCTTAAAGACTTCATTTTTAACTTTTTTGGATTCTCCATGTTCCATGACACCTGATGGACACGTAATGTACCAGGGAAAGTCTTTATGTATTCTTTACCACCAACAAACAAAGCATCTTTCTCTTGAATATTTTTGTCGTCAATAAGAAGAACATTGATGCTAGGACAGTTTTTCTGGATAGCATCTGATAATTGGCTCAGAGTTGCTATATCACTGCCTTTAGCCACCAATCGGTCTGCTGTTCTCTTACATACAGCACCAACACCATCAGGAGCCCCCTTACCGTGTCCAGCTTCATGGTAATTCCAAGTAAAGCGTATTAGGGTCGGGTAAAATTCTGTTAAATGAGTGACAAGAAAGTAAAACATGTATTTGTTGCGATATTGTGTTACAGGTCCATCACTCCAAAAATGCAGTATTTTCACTTCGGGTGGCAAGCTGTTCAAAATTGGCTGTAAGTGTGCCCATATAGCTGGAGGTGAATGTAACAAATTTTGTGACATAGAACAATAGCATGTAGTCTTTACTTCACCTGATGAATCCTCTTTCGTGTAAGTTACAACCGTGTGCAGACTTATTTGTTGACGCGAACCTCCGAAATGCATTGCCTGAATCTCTTCTGCGTATTTAGTTAAGTAATTCTCACTGAAATCCATGTGAATCATAGCTTCTTTTTCTGTCAAAGTTGTCTTTTTAATTTTAAAAGCAGAATGCTGGTGCACTATGTTCCGTTCATGGTGAAGAAAATGCTCCAAGTTGTGTTCAAATTGCATGATTAAATCACGAGGATAAATCTGAATTGACTTTTTTAAATACTTTGTCACCTTCCTTTCCTTATGCGTTTTCGGATCAGTTATATTAACGGTGACGGATTCCCATTTTTTGTACAATTTGGATACTATTATTGAATTCTTTGTATAAAAGTCTTTTATTTTTACAAGTTGCGCATTCTCGTAAGAGACACTGCTCGTTATACCTATTGCAACAAATTATTTTAAGCAGATTTTGATGGTTTGATATAGATATAATTTTAACTTGAAATAGAGCCGCAAGAATTAGATCCATATTAGCGTGAGTAATGCAGAGACAAGTGTCACGTTTGTCACAATTCGGGTGTACTATCCAAAATGGCCTTAGGCGACAGAATAAAGAATATGAGATTGTGATATTGCACTTCTTCATGAGAGATATGTGGAGATTTTTTAAAGTATCTAAAAGAACTTTCTTTTGTTTACGGTCTCCCTTCTTCGTCACATAATCTCTTTTACCAGCACATAACCTCGAATTAGAATCATCTTCAAGAAAATTTATAATTTTTCTTTTTGTTATTTCATAGCTTGCTTTCACTTTTCGTTTAGTTTCCATCAATCCTACCTTTCCAAATTTTCTCAAAGGTTTCATATTTTTTTCGTTCTGAAATATGCCATATTTTTTTACCAATTTTCCACTAATAACTCTTTTAAAAATTCGTTTTTCCTTTTCATTTGGAAGAGCAGAAAAATTTTCTTTCAATTGTTGATCAAGTACTTCTGCAAATAGTAATTTTTTCTTTATTGTGGGTCTGGCACTTGGAGAATTCATCACTTGATCTACTTTCTTGTTAGGTGTAAGTTCTTTAGGCTTTTGTAATCTTTGTAATCTTTGTAATCTTTTTTTACAATTTGTTAATTTAATCTTTAGATTTTTTACTGCTTCATTTTTTTTTTATTATTTAAATATCTCTCTCTTCTTGCTCGATTTGATTTAATTTTAGCAGCTATAGCTCTTCTATTAACATTTCCTGGAGGCATTTGAACATCATCATTTGAAGTAGATGGTGTTACCGGAACATTTTGAAGGGCAATTCGTTTCCTACGCTCTCTTGCTTTCTTCTTCCATAACTTTCGAGCCTTACGTTGCTCTCTGGGAGTCATTTGGTCGACAGTTTTTACAATTCCTTTTTCCTTTTTATTTAAATATTTTTTCTTTTCTTTTTGTTTTTGCATTTCACACTTTTCGGGATCATTTTTAATTTTTTGATAGCGTAATCTCTCTGCCTGGCGCTTCTTCTCTAATCGTTCTTCACGTGTTACCTTATTGATGGGTGACATGATCTGTAACAATATCATGGGCAACAATATAATAACAATATATTATTAAAGTAGGATCATAAGCTACGTACACACATAAAAAACATATGACGGATAAACTAAAAACCTCGTATATTTTTTAACCATAATAATAATAATAATTAAAACGTATTTTGAGAACGTAATAGAAGTTATTTATTATCTGAATTAGTCTGTATCCACATTATCTCCCCTGGTCAGTGAGTATCTCCCCTGGTAGTTATCTTGCCAGGGGAAATATGACAGGGGAGAGACGTTTTCTTAACAAATTCAAATTTTTAAACGGACATAAGTTAATTTTGGGTTAATATTAATATCACACCTTAACTATTTCAGTACTATTATATATATGCAGTAAAAGCAAATAAATTAAGTGAATTTTATAAATTTTATGACTTACCAGTGGAGAGACACAATGACTGTACGCAACCTCTGCACCGCACTGTTGCGTCGCGCCGACTAACAAATGACAGCGGATTAACGCCTCGTGTATTTAGTATCACTATCTTTATGTTAATGCGTGTCCTTGAGCGCAACTCTAAACATAACCGGCTAATATTTCTGTTTGTATTAGTGGACTGAAATTAGCCAGGGTAGATACTCAAAAAAAGCGGGAAAAAAATGAATTTCCAAAATTATTAAATATAAACAAATATTTTTAAATTTTTCATTTACAATACTTAAGTATACTTGTTTAAATTCATATTAAATATACTTTAAATTGTCGATTGCGACAAAGAAGGTATGTACTGTGTGCGTTTTTAACTCAAAACGTGAAGGAGACATGCCAGGGTAGAGACTTTTTTAGACTTAAATATGAAATTTCGAGAAAATGTTCTTGAATTGGGCTTTTAATCATAATGCTATTTATAAAACACATTAAGATGCTTCGATTTATTGCATAACATGACAACACATTGAATAAAAAATCCATTTTATAATGATTGCCGCACACATTACCTCTTATCGTAGAATTACCCATAAGCGTGTCCCAATTATCAGTGGGTTCACTTAATGAACGCAGTGAACGCAAGTTTTTTGTAATTGAGTCTAGCAGTGACCGCAATTGTATATGCGATTCTTTTGTTATACTGGGTTGTTCAAAAATCGCTTTTACTTGGTTGTAAATAAGTAATCGTTTATTTTCGAATCTTTCTTCTAAAAGATTCCACGCAAGATTGTAATTATTGTCAGTTACTTCGATTGATTCAATTACTTGAGTCGCCTCACCCTGTATACAAGAGCGCAGGTAATAGAATTTTTGCGTGTTCGATAGTGATGCATTATTATGAATTAATGATCTAAAGGCATCTCTGAATTCAAGCCGTTGGCAGTATTGTCCTTTAAAATTAGGTAATTGTATAGTCGGCAATTTGACATTTCGTGCGCCCACATTGCCAGAAGTTAGTATTTGAGACCCTGATATTGAGGTTACATTTAAATTATTGAAGTCACCAATTACCTGATTTATTTTTGACGTTATATTATAAAATGAGGTTTCGAAAGCTTCTGCTTCGTGTAAATCGCTCGCACTGTCGAGACACATAATCTCAGAATTGACATTGTAGAACTCATCTAAAACACTGTTAGCTCGCTCTAATCGTAGCTTCAATTGGGTGATAATTTCATTGGTTAAATTATTTAAATCAATTGAATGGAAAAATTTTGATAAACGCGTAAATTTGCCCTTTATATTGCCCCGCTTTCCTTTCAATTTTTTAAGTTCCTCAGACATTGTGATGGTTCAAATAAAAGCATTAAGTAAATTGGAAAGGACTTACTTGAATAGTTAAATAGTGGGGACCATTGGTGGTAGAGATACAGGGACCATAGGTGGTATACCGTACCTTCATTTGCAAGCTAACCATAGGGAAAATACATTGTAACTGGACCAGATAAGTCGCAGTCAACACAAAGCGAGAACCTTTTCAGAAATGATTTGGATGCGTCGTCGAGACATGCGTACTAAAACAAATTTTACCAGATTTACACCGCACAAAATAAAAAACAATAATAAAGTATCGATGTATGAAGCAAGGTCAACTGTTACGGCGCATGCTAGCCTACTCGTCCACGCGTCCAAATCATTTCTACAACGTTTTTTGCTTCGTGCTGACTAAAACTTATCTGGTCCAGTTACAATGTATTTTCCCTATGGTTAGCTTGCAAATGAAGGTACGGTAGTTGCTTGACTTCACTGCCTTGGCGCGCAAACCTGTTAAGCTCCGCCTCCGTCTGTTTCTGCTGCCGCTTACCCTTGGCGTTCCCGGCAATTTCTTGTTTCTTTGATTGTTTATTCGGCATCGAAGGTCCAAAATGTTGGGGAATTGCTCGATAATAGTGGACTGTATTTCTTTTTAACTTGATCGCTGCTTCAGTAAAAAACTAGCTTCATTTTACTACTTTATTGCTATTAATTGTACAAAAATGCGAGGTACGTTAATGGACGTACTGTCGTAGGAGACTCTCTGCAGCAGACTGCCATTCCCCACCCACTCTGTGTATGAGGACGATGCAACAAGTGTTGCCAAGTTTACATTGCATTTTCTTACTTTAATTAAAACTAAAATATATAAAAAGGCTTTAGGCCTAAACACCAACTATCATATAATTACAACCATAACTTTAAAACTATAAGTTAAATTAATCTGTTTGTTTCTATGTATCATTTAAATGGTTTCCAGCTCATATTAATCAGATGTATGACTTAAATTTACATTGGAGACTTCATAAGAGTAGGTAGTAAATTCAACTTTAGTCGAAATCGGTCTACTAATTCTTAAGTTTCATTTAAAAGACACTTGGGTCAACGAAATTCATTTCATTTCTAAAGGGTGTTTTTTTAAGAACGATAGAACTTTAACCTTGAATAAAAACCACAATAATTAACTTTTTAATTAACTATTTATTTAACAACCAGTAAATCATTTTCGTTTTTTTTAACACTAATATGACATTATTTCACAGTGACCTAGTTTTTTAGCCAAATCTATGGACTGGTATTTTAAATAATTTTGAAATTTTAAATTAATATATTATTTATTATATTATATATATATATATATATATATTATATATATTATAATTATTTAAAATATAACTATAGTTATATTTTAAATAATTTATCAAAAAATGTATGCAAAAACTAAAGCAATATAACATTTAAATAAATATAAAGTTAAACACATTTTCTATTACGTAAAGCAATATAAGATTAAAATGTGATTTATCATCAAGTTCTTTTAACATATTCAATTTGTCCTTTTCGAAATCCTTCAGGTGTAAAGAAAAATTTGGCAAGTTCGTGTCTTTGATTTATTACGGCAACACTTGCGTTATTACTACCCAAACGAGGGCTACTTTCAATAATTCAATCTTGTACTTCGTCTCGCCACCTTCCTAAAACGTCATCACTGTCCAAATAGTTTCGTGGATTATATCGTTCTCGGGCAAGTATCGTGGTCTTTATGATGTTGTCAATGGATGATGGTGATGAGACAATTGTTCTGTGGTATATTCGCCACCTTGCAGCCATCACTCCAAAAGTATTTTCAATCACGCGCCTTGCTCTTGATAATCTAAAATTGAACACAGATTTTACAACATTCAGCATTCTTCCTGAGTATGATCGCATTAAATGATTAGTTAGTGGAAAAGCTGGATCACCAACGAAAAGAAAATCCATTTTTTTATTTGAATTTGGCAAGTTCATGGCTGATGGAATAGGAATTTCTTTGTTTTTTAATTGTTTGCCAAATGTTGAGGCACTGAACACTCCCCCGTCACTAATTGAACCATACGCTCCAATGTTTACGTAGGTTAAATTATAGTCAGCATAACATACACCCAATAAAATAATGCTAAAGTAGCCCTTATAATTATAAAAAAGCGAACCACTATTTGGAGGGGCAATGAGGCATTTGCCACTTATTCCAGAATGATTTGGACACATCTAATAGCATTGTCTCTAAGGTCTGTGGCATTACTTCTGGTTGTAAAACATTCCACAATACAAAAGTGACTTCATGTATAATTTTACACACTGTAGACACACCAATGTGGTAACTGTTTGCTATTGAAAAGTAGCTGTCCCTAGTTGCTAAAAATAAGATATATATATATATCTTATTTTTAGCAATATATATATATATATAGGAAATGAGAAAAAATTGAACCTACACCTACACCTCGCCAAAGTTTTTTGTTTTGAATGCGTTCCACCAACTTCAAATACCGACAGACAGCTGTTTCGACCTTTATTGGGTCTTATCAGTGTCGGGCAACTTGGTGTAGTGGAACACAATCAAAACAAATTACTCCCTGAGCTTATATGCTCGGTTGTTAAGTCAACAGAGGCGAGATGTAAGAACATCAGGTGATCCACACCGTCAAACGACGTGGCCTTTGCCGCAATCGGTACATACTATGCAACCGGGACTGCACAAAGCAATTGTATCACAGATACTAATATGGCCTAAAGGAATCTAGAATTAACCCAACCGGGCTAAACATTAAGGTAAACATTCAATTTTCTTAGTTTCTTTAAGAAACTTTCTTGACCCATCACTGGTAATATTCATAAGATAGTTTGACGGTGTGGATCACCTGATGTTCTTACATCTCGCCTCTGTTGACTTAACAACCGAGCATATAAGCTCAGGGAGTAATTTGTTTTGATTGTGTTCCACTACACCAAGTTGCCCAACACTGATGAGACCCAATAAAGGTCGAAACAGCTGTCTGTCGGTATTTGAAGTTGGTGGAACGCATTCAAAACACAAAACTTTTGGCGAGGTGTAGGTTCAATTTTTTCTTATGAATATTACCAGTGATGGGTCAAGAAAGTTTCTTAAAGAAACTAAGAAAATTGAATGTTTATATAGGAAATGGACAAAAAAATTATAGAAACGGAGGAAAGACTAGAGAGATTAGAGAAAGAAAAGATACGCAACAACATAGTTATCACAGGAATTAAAATAGACTTTGAAGATAAAATGGAATTAATAAATCAATTAGAAACCACAGTTGAAAGAGAAATATGAAAAAAGTTCAAATTAATAATGCCATAAAACTAAAAGAAGACTCTTTTATAGCAGAATTGGAAAACTGGGAAGATAAATTAGAAGTAATGAAAATGAAGAAAATACTTAAAAGAAGAAATATATACATCGAAGGAGAACTAACCAAAGGATAAAGAGAAGTACAAAAAGACTTAAGAGATATAGCAAGAGAAAAAAGATCTAAGGGAGATAAAGTCAAAGTTATGTACCAAAAACTTGAAATAAATGGTATAGTCTGGAAATGGAATAAAAAAAACATCAAAAATATAGAGACTCCCTCAAAAAACTAATAAATAATATATCGGGCTGCTATAAACAAGACAAAACAGGCAACGAAAAGGAAACACGAAATGATAATAAACAAGCATACAAGACAAAGAAAATGAACTAGAAGAAGAATTTCAAGAAGTAGAATTAGACGTTTTGGCAATTACTGAAACTAAGAAAAAGGGACAAGGTATGATAGAGCTACCCAATAATAATATACTAATTTTTACCGGAGTGAAAACAATAGAAAGAGCAGCTGCTGGAGTCGGGTGTATAATACACAAAAAAATCGTAGAGAAAATAGAAGGATGAAAGGCTTTGTCTGAAAGAATTCTGACAGTAGAAATAAAAGGCGAAAGTAGAAACAAAACGAAAACAATTATTATAATCTATGGACCCAATGAAAATGATTCAAAAGAAATAAAATACCAATTTTGGGAAACATTATCATTAGTAACAGAGAAATCTAGGGGAGAAATATACATAGCAGGAGATTTTAATAGCAGAGTAGGGAAAAAAGATAAAATATGTGTAATAGGTGATTTTAAAGAAAATGTAAGAAACAATAATGGGAAAAGAATGCTAGACTTTTGCGAACTACACAAGTTAATAATATACAAAAACATACATAAATACACAAGAGAAGTAAAGAGCAGCGATGAAAAGTCAATACATTTTATACTAATAGAAAGAGATAAAAGAAAAATGACATTGGACACAAGAGTAAGAAGAGGACCAGAAATGGGTAGTGATCATTTTTTAGTCGTAACAAAACTCAAAGAACATGTAGAAAACAAGGAAATTAATGTAAATAAAAAACGAAACAATAAGGTATTATAAACTGAGAAATACTGAAATAGCATTGAAATTTGAAGAACTAATAAATAAAAGCCCTGATAAATATAAAGAAACTACAGAAAATATGAATATTGAACAGATGTGGGCATACTTTAAGAACATAGTAATTAAAACAGCAAAAGAAGTATGCGGATTGAGTAAACAGAATGGAGAAACAAAAAGATCTACATGGTGGACAGAAGAAATAAAAAAGCAAATTAAAATAAAAAAGCAACATGGAAAAATTATTTAGTAAAAAACAATAGAGAGATAAGAATTATACAAAAAGGAAAGGAAAAAAGTTAAAGAAATGGTATTAAATGCGAAAGAAAACAATACAGAAAAAAGCCAAGAAGAAAACATAGCAGAAGAACAACTAGAAAAAATAACAATGAAATAACTGAAAGAAACAATAAAAACACTAAAAAATGAAAAAACACCAGGACACGACAAAATAACCAATGAGAAGTGCAAGAATTTGGGACAAAAAGGAAATGAAATACTGCTAGACATATACAACAAAGTATGGAAAGAAGAAAAACTACCTACCGACTGGGAAATGGCTTCAATTGCACCAATATACAAAAAGGATGACAAAAAGGATTGTAACAATTATAGAGGATTCATAGGGATTCATAGACATGGAAGAAGCATTTGACAGGTTTCCAAGAAAAATACAATGGAAAATATTAAAAGAAAGAGGTATTAATGAAAAAACTATACAAATAATTAAAACAATTTACAACAATAATAAAAATGCAGTGATCAACAAAAACAGAATGTCAAATGTTTTTAGAACACAAGAAGGACTAAGACAAGGGGGTGGATTAAGTACATTATTATTCATAGTTTTTATGGATGATATAATCAAAAAATTTAACCAGAAAATAAAAAAAGTAATGGTGGGATACAAAAACTTACATATGATATGATAGAAATATCGAAAGGAGCGTTCGCAGATGACTTAGTAATTATGGCAAGAAACCAAAGTGACCTACAGATAAACTTAAATATATGGAATGAAACCCTACAAGAATACGGCATGAAGATGAACATAAATAAAACAAAAGTGATGATTATAATAATAATAATAATAATAATAATAATAATACTTTATTGTCCAACAGTACAAATAACCAATTAAAGGACAATTTATATCACATGCAGTAATATTACATATTAACAAAGTGTAATACATATAAAATATATAATAAAATATAGTAAATATAATAAATATAACCTATTTGACAAAATTAAAGATTGATTCTATTCACAATATTATTTATTGAGAAATAATTATTCTTACAGGGTTCGTAGCGACCGGGAAAACTGGGAAATCCAGGAAAAGTCAGGGAATATAAAATGAGTCTAAAAAGTAATGAAAAAGTCAGGGGAATTTAAAGAAAAAACGAAAAGTCAGGGAAAAGTCAGGGAATTATCTGTAAATAATACTAATACTTAAAATAATAATAATAATATAAAAAAAAATAATATTTACTTTTAAGTAAAAAATACCTACACAATCTACATTATGATTTAATATAAAGGAAATGCTTGGGCAAAAGTCAACATTACAAGTCTTTCTCGTAATTGTGAAAAATTGTTTAATGACGAAAATCAAGGTTCTGAAAAACAAAAAACAAAAATTAACTGAAGGAACCAACCATGAAGTGGATCAATGGACTTATTTGACTTATTTTTGTATTTTGTTTTTATTTACGAGAAATATTCTCTATGTTTTGTTACAACTATTAAGTTAAATTTTAAAAGATCTAAAAAAAGTTTTGTTCTTGAATTACATATTGCATATTATGCTATATGTATTTATTTTTGTTTTTATGGTCTGTTATTAAAGCTGCAAAGTATAAATTCAATTTTTGACACCTTCCACAGTCTATGGAAAAAGCTTGAGAAAGTTCTGGAAAACCTGGAAAAGTCAGGGAATTTTATACGAATTCAATAGTATGAACCCTGTCTAATAATTATAATATATAATATATATTATATATATATATAATATATATATATATATATATATATTTATTATAATTATTAGAATAATTATTTCTCAATATATATATTATATATAATAATCATAATTAATATCAGGAGAACCATTTAATATGTTAAAATTTCTACACATAATATAAATAGGAGATTTTTTAAGAATATTAGTACGACATTTACAGCAATAAAAAGTTGGACAGGAACGGGTACCCTGTCTTGGGACATAAAAATTAATTCTACTCAATAAAATATCACAGTCGATATTATTATGTAATAAATTATAAAGAAAAGATAACGAAGTATTAACTTTTCTAGTTTCTAATGATAAGAAATCATATCTGTCAAGCAGTGTTTCATGACTATAACCCTGAGGTGGGTAGATACCAGATATTTTATAATTAAGATATTTTAAAAATTTTCTATTAACTGATTCCAATTGCTTGTTGTAGATATTGTATATAGGATACCAAATTATCGAGCAATATTCCAGCCTTGAACGAACAAATGAAGAATACAGCACCTTAAGGCAATCAATTATAGGAGAAGGGCAAAAATAAGAAATAAATATAAAAATTAATGAAGAAAAAATAGAACAAGTAAAAAACTTAGGGGTAGAATTAGAAGATAAAGGATGACAAAAAATAGAAATAAGCAAAAGGACGGGAAAAACTTGTACCACGCAATGAAAAACAAATTTATTAGAAAAAAAGAAATCTCTAAAAGAACTAAAATAAATGTTTTTAAAGCCAAATTTAGACCAATATTAACCTTTGGATGCGAATCATGGGTACTAAACCAAGCACAAAAATGAAAAATAGAAGCTATAGAAATGAAATTTCTCAGGGACATTAAGGGTCACAAGGATGGATAAAATTAGAAATACTGTAATAAGAGAAGAACTAGAAATAGAATCCACTCTAGAATTTATTGAAAAAAAGGCAGCTAAGCTGGTCGGGACATTTACAAAGACTAAAGGACAGCAGACAAGTGAAGCAGGTTTGGGAGGCAAAAGTCGTTCCAAAAAAAAGGGAAGACCTAGGCAAAGTTGGAACAAAGTAGTAGCGGGCACAATAGAAAGTAGAGGAATACCATGGGCAGCCGCAAAAACATTATCCAAGACCAAAAAAGAATGGAGAAAATTTGTTTATAGCAAACCCTACACCACCAAGTGGTAAAAGGGAACAGATTATATATATATATATATATATATATATATATTAGGGTGATTCAAAAAAAGCCTTTTTTTAAAAATGAACCCGCACTGGCCTAAATTATAAAGATTACATTAAAACTAAAAAATTAATACCAAAAAATCCAAATTCGATGAATATTTAGAGGTCGCTCAAATCGATTTTCGTATTTTTGCACATTCGAGCCGCGAAATTATTACTGCGCAAAATAGTAAATAACTCCGTTAGTTTTTATTCGATATTATTAAAAATTTAAGGGTTACCTAGTTTTTTAATACCCTCTGAGACAGTGAATTGAGCTTTACAGAAAAAAAAAATTTCATGAAAAAAAAAATAATTTGTTAATAAAAACGTATCATCTTATAAAATAAGCAACAATTGGAATCACACTATGATGGTACCGTAAAAAAACTAAGAAAATAACACTTAAATTATTTAGCATACATAAAACCTGCCGAAAGAAATATTTTATTTGATTTATATAAAACATAACCTAATAATAATTAAGTTATTCAAATTTTTCCCATTTTCATACGATTTTATAAATAATTTATATCCGTTTTATTAATTATGACGTATTTTTATAAAATTTCTTTATTTTTGATACCATATTTAATTAATTACATTAAGTAGTTATTAATTTATGTCCTTTTTATAATTAAAATAAAAAAATCCACTGCTCTACATCTTTTTCTTTGCAATGATTGTTTCTAATGTTAATTTTTTCAACCATTTTTTCTTTTGTTTCAGTAGGTACTCTTTTATCAAAAAATGCCAAACAAATTAGCTCTTCTATTCGCAAATCTATATTTTTGTAAACATGAAGTTCATGAAGTGTTTTCAAATCATTTTTGGGCGCGCAAGTTGCATTTGGAGCTTGGAACCAGGCAAATATGTAAACGAAATAATAAAACACAAATTCTACGCAATGACTTATTTTCATTGTTAGTGAGTTTAAATTGATCCCGAAATAAGAAAATCTTTAGAGAGTATATAGCTTTGTTCATCCATCGGGCATGCTATCTATCTCCTTCAAGGTATAAGATGTTTTTCTTTAATTTCTTAACAAATTAGTTTTGGTACTTAGACGCTTTTGAATTAAGTAAATAATATATATATAAATATATGTATATATATATATAATATATTATATATATATATTTATATTTATATAATTTATCAACTACCTGGTAGTAGGTCCTACTATCAAAATTTAAGAATAATAATTATTATTGTGGTAGGTACGTCAATTTAGCAACATCTAGACAGAATCAAATAATTTTGGTATCAAAATTTGAGAATTGTTGTAGGTATGTCAATAATTTTAATAAAATTTAAATTTCTGCTAAAGCCATATCAATGCAGTGAATAATTTTGTAGTTATTTTATTTTAGTTGTAAAAAGGACCTAATTTAATAACTACCTAGTTTAATTAATTAAATATGGTATCAAAAATAAAGAAATATTATAAAAATGCGTCATAATTAATAAAACGGATATAAATTATTTATAAAATCGTTTGAAAATGGGAAGAATCTAAATTACTTAATTATTTTTAGGTTATATTTTATATAAATCAAATAAAATATTTCTTTCGGCAGGTTTTCTGTATACTAAATAATTTAAGTGTTATTTTCTTAGTTTTTTTACGGTACCATCATAGTGCGATTCCAATTGTTGCTTATTTTATAAGATGATACGTTTTTATTAACAAATTATTTTTTTTCATGAAAATTTTTTTTTTTTTGTAAAGTTTAATACACTGTCTCAGAGGGTATTAAAAAACTAGGTAACCCTTAAATTTTTAATAATATCGATTAATAACTAACGGAGTTATTTACTATTTTGCGCAGTAATAATTTCGCGGCTCGAATGTGCAAAAATACGAAAATTGATTTGAGCGACCTCTAAATATTCATCGAATTTGGATTTTTTGGTATCAATATTTTAGTTTTAATGTAATCTTTATAATTTAGGCCAGTGCGGGTTCATTTTTAAAAAAAGGCTTTTTTTGAATCACCCTAATATATATATATATATACACTCACAGGCAAAATAATTTTCGATGAATTTCATTCGCAAATAACTTTTTTATTTGATTTCGGATTTAAACAAATTTTAAAGAATATTGTAGAGACATTAATTGAGAATCTTTCGCATTTTAAAAATTACTAAAAAATAGACGTACGTTTATAATATACAAGTTTAAACAAAAATATGTTTTTTACCATAATTTTAAGACACTCTGTAGAGTGGCTAAACCTTATATTGTTCTAAATTAAGTTTTAATTATCAAGTCATATCTATTCTTAACAGTTTTGTTTTTGGTTCACCTCTATATATTTATTTTTGTGGAAAATATAAATTTTTTAAAAAAACATTGCAATTTCTAATATTTTTTCTGTATGAAGAACTAAGGTTGCTATGGTCCATCCATAGGCTATGGAGGATAACAGTGACAGTTTTCTTGAATCATCCCATACTTGGACATGTCATACACGGCTTTCAAAAGCTATCAAATTGTTTTTTGTAAATTAATGTGTTTATTTTGGGGTGTCTTCTTACTTTTAAAAATTTCTCCGACTGATGTTGCCCTTTGTACTTTACTTCTGGTGATGTTTAAAACACTTGCCACGTAATACTGTGACCGTCCATCCTGAATTAAATAAATGGCAGTCGAAGACATATTCATTTTTAGAATTAAGAAGACACCTCAAATTTTAAACATTAATTTGCAAAAAACAATTTGGTAGCTTTGTAAGCCTTGTATGACATGTCCAAGTATGGGATGATTCAAGAAAACTGTCACTGTCATCCTCCATAGCCTATGGATGGACCATAGCAACCTTAGTTCTTCATACAGAAAAAATATTGGAAATTGTTTTTTTTTTTAAATCCATATTTTCCACAAAAATAAATATATCGAGGTAAACCAAAAACAAAACTGTTAAGAATAGATGTGGCTTGATAATTAAAACTTTATTTAGAACAATATACGGTTCAGCCACTCTACAAAGTGTCTTAAACTTATGGTAAAAAACATATTTTTGTTTAAACCTGTATATTATAAACGTACGTCTATTTTTTAGAAATTTTTTAAAATGTGAGCGATTCTTCATTAATTTATCTACAATATTATTTAATATTCGTTTAAATCCGACATCAAATAAAAAAGTGATAATTATAGGGCTGGATCAGGCTATTTGGGACAACCAACTCTAGGTTGACCGTTCCATCAAGGACTCCTCCATAGGAATCCCACAGGAAAAATAGTTTGCTACAACTATAAGCGAAGACCAGGAATACCCTCTCCAGAAAACGTGCCCCAAGAAAAAACCTTACGGAGTTTCTTCGGTTTTTTAATAAAATTTTAAAAATAGGACCTTCCCAGGCCGATAAAATATTCAACTCGTACTTTAGATGGTTCTTTAGTTAAAAAATAAATCTAATTGCACTCACCATGCTGCTTGAGAGCAACCAATCCACTATACTCTCTATAGCCCTACTTACGATAACTATTAGGTATTATAGGCAAATAACGAATTAATCACTAAACGAATCGTAATTCTACTTTAGTTAGATTTAACAGATCATCTAACCAAAAACCGCCATTTGCCCGCGTCTACCTGTAAATTTCTCCCACTCCGGAACAAATCTTAAGCAATATCCCTATACCAATGATACCAACTTAATATTCTTAAGAAGGAACCTATTATAATTTACAAATAAACCTCGGACAGCTGTAGATTTATTGGACTAAATTAATAACTGAATAACTCCGTAAACAGCGTAGTGAATTTAAATCCAAAAAAAATTAAGAAACAGTTGCCAAAAACCGAAATCCTCTAAACCGGTTGATATGATAAAACAACACTTAAAGTGGTTCAATGTACTAAAATTGACAAACAAGCCTTCCAAATATGAACCCCTACATGAAATACAAGTAAGCAATATTTTTTAATACAAATTAATAAATAATAAATAAAAATAAACTAACCCAACTTTACCTATTCTAACATACACTAATGTTACCGGCGCCAACAATGAACTAAAAAGGCTTACATACCATAATGGTGACTCAGGAACATCCACATCATTTATTCAACCCATTCATACCCTACACCCAAGTAGCATTATAGTGACGAAAACTGATATCACCACTTCAAATGCACCAGCAGAATATACTTTATAGTTTTATTACTTTTTGGTGTATTATGCTGGTATCTGAAATGTTATGACCACTTTTGACACCACCTTAAAGTTGTCTAAACTTTAGAGTGGATTATGAATAGTAACTGTAACCAAATCACTTAAGTATTACTTTGAAGTGGTGGTAGTAAAGTGGGTATATCAGTTTTGGCAACGTTTTCGGAACTTTTCCCAAACCTTGAATGTGGCAAAACTTGATTATATAATTGCGGTGGTGATTGCCACGTTCTTGCTACATGCTTAAGTTATTTCCTCGTTTCGTATAAAATTACCACTTTAAAGTTCCCTTCTTCAAAAGTAGACATGTTTACAAATAATCGCCATTGTAGGGAAATAAATTTGTAGTTTTAAACAAATAATTCTAGTTATTACAGCACCAAATTTAACACGTTAATACATATTTATTGGTTTCAGGTGACCAGAAATAATAAAAAAATATTTTAGGCCTCTAGATAAATAATTTTCATATCCGCTAAATTTATAAATTTTTTTATTCTTTTTTATTACCCCATATTTCAACAGCTTATATTTCAAGCTATGAAACCCATGTTTAACAGTAAAATTTAATTCTTGTTAATTTTATGTCTTTATATTATTTTAATTCTAGTTATTATTTGCAAGTTGTAGGTTGATTGATTTGATTTATTTGAAGGGGATCCTTTGCAGGCAGCACTTAGGCACACATACGGCCCATTGTGCAAACCCCCTTTTGGTGAAGCTCTGCCTTACCTTACGAGCCCGCAGCTTTTAAGAAAAGCGCAGACCCGCTCTGGTCGGGCATGCATTATTTCCTCTGGTTCCAAGTATCTGTCCCCTAGGTGTCTTAGTCTACTATTGACTAGAGCGTCGCATTCGCAGACTATATGCTCGGTAGTTTCGTCTACTTCGCTGCAGTACCTACAGTCCGACTCGTTGCTGAGTCCGGTTTTGTGTCGGTGGTATTTGACTACCCAGTGTCCTGTTAGGACTCCTGTGATGGTTCTTAACTGGTTCCTATTAAGTTTCAGAAATCTTTTTGCCTCTTTGCAGGTAGTAGGACTCTTTATAAAGGCCCTTGACTGCCTGAGGCCTTGTTGTTCACGCCATTTTTTCTGGAACTGGTCGTTAGTCCAGTTCCTGATCTTGGTTTTTACCAGACAGGAGGCGACCCCTATGACAGGTTCCGGCCCCAAGAAGGCCGTGTTGCTGCCCTCACGAGCCAGCCTCTGATGCCTCGATGACCCGGTACCCAGATAAGGTTAACCTTGTTGAGCACACTGAGTAGTTCGAGGGTTTTTATGCAGTCCAGTGTAAGTCTCGAGTTGACCCTTTCCGAGTGAAGAGCCCGGAGTGCTGCTTGACTGTCGCTGCATATGTAGATATGTTTACCCGAGTAGCCTCTCTGGAGATTCTCTTGGGCGCATATCTGGATGGCAAAGATTTCAGTCTGGTATACCGTTGGGTATCGACCTAGTGCAAGGCTTATTCTCGCCCCAGGTCGCTCTCCATATACACCAGCTCCTGCACCTTCTTTCATTAAAGACCCGTCTGTATACCAAATGAGCCCTTCCGGTTTGAGAAAGCCTGGGTCAGGCTCGCTCCAGTCGTTTCTGTAGGGGAAAACCACTTTATATCTCCTGAGGGGGGTAGACGTCTTTGGCATTGCATCCCTTCTTGTGAGAAGGGGGTCCCGGTTGATAGTCTCAGTCCAGACCCTTGCATGCCCTGAGTTCTCCCCCCCGTGAGTCCACTGTCCCCAATCGTTGAGTCTGACTGAGGCCTCCCGAGCCCGTGCCTCCACAAAGAGATGTAGAGGCGCCAGTCCCAGTATGGCCTCCATTGCCAGTGTTGGAGTGGTTCTGAAAGCTCCAATTATGCCCATGCAGGCAAATCGTTGGAGCTTGTCCATCTTCTTCCTGTAGGTGGGCTTGCTTAACGCATTCCACCAAACAAGGCTGCCGTATGTGATCATTGGCCTTATGACTATTGTGTAAAGCCAGTGCACTATGTGGGGTTTTAAGCCCCAGGTGCGTCCAATGGTCCTTCTGAGTGGCCCTCTGGACGACCCTGTTGACATGTTCCTTCCAGGTCAGCCTGGAGTCAATGATGACTCCTAGATACTTGACTGATTTGGATGGGATCAGTCTTGATCCAAAGAGCGTGAGCCCCTCAAGGTTAATGTTTCTTCGGTTGGTGAATGGTACTACTTCTGTCTTATCCGGATTGACGGATAGTTCGTGATCGCACCACCTTTCGACCTTATTAAGAGCTCTTTGCATGATCTCTTTAATAGTGTTTGGTACCCTTCCGGCTACGACGATGACGAGGTCGTCCGCGTAGCCTTGAGTGTATATGCCTTCCTCGTTTAGGATACGAAGTAGCCCATCCAGCACTAGGCACCACAGCAAGGGCGATAGTACTCCTACTTGCGGGCAGCCTCTGGCTACGGTTGAGCTGATCTCCGTAGTTCCAATCGAGCTTGTAATGATCCTGCTTTCCAGCATGACACGGATCCATTTGACAATGGTATTCTCTATGCCAAAGCCTTCTGCAGCTCTATTTATCGACTCGAAGGAGGTGTTGTTGAAAGCTCCTTCAATATCTAGAAACGTGCCCAGAGCCATCTCTTTAGGACGAGTCCCTCTCTCTAGTCTTGTTACAAGGCTGTGAAGAGCGGTCTCCGTCGACATGGCTGTCCTGTAGGCGTGTTGATTGGGATGCATGGGAATTCTTTTTAGTGCCCCATCCCTAATAAATATGTCCACCAGTTTCTCCATAGTTTTTAAAAGAAACGAGGATAGACTGATGGGTCTATAGTCCTTTGCCGTATCGTAGTTACAACGTCCTGGCTTGGGGATAAACACCACTCGAACCTTTCGCCAGGATTGTGGCACGTAGCCTCGTGCCAGGCAGGCTCTGAAGAGGTGTATCAAGTGCGGTGTCAGTGGTTCTAGTCCCTTTTGTAAGAGAGCCGGAAAGATGCCATCTGGTCCCGCGCTTTTAAAAGATCCAAATGAGTGGATGGCCCACTTTATGGAACTTTCTGTCACTACCTTTGCAGCTAACTTCCAGTCAGTCGGTCTTACGCCCTCTGGTGGAGCCCGCCTTGGTGGTTCAACAGTTTCCAGGATTTTTGAGCCTGGAAAGTGAGTTTCCAGAAGCCATTTAAGTGCCTCCTCCGCGGTGGTGCTATAGTCACCGGAGGGAAGCCTTAATGTCCCCAGCTCTCGTCCCGGATCCTTTGAGAGAATCTTTTGAAGCCTGGCGGCTGCTGGAAGCTCGTCTACGTTACCGCAGAACGTCCTCCACGATTCCCTCTTAGACCTTCTTATGAGATCTTTGTACCTGCGCTGAGACTGCTTGTGGCTGTCCCAATCCGCAGGCGATTTAGACCGCATGGCCCTGTTAAAGAGCCTGCGGGTTTCCTTGCGAGCCTTATCGAGGTCAAAGTTCCACCAAGGGGTTTTCTTTTTTTCTCGATAGACCCGAAGCTGGCAGCTTCGTTCGTACGATGTGATGATTGCCTCCCGTACGAATTCGGCTGTTTCCTCCACCTGCCGAGAGCTGCGGCACGTCATAGAAGAGTCCACTAGCTTAGTCTTTAGCATCTCAACATACTGGTCCCAGTTAGTGTTCCGGGGGTTCCTGAACCTACTGAGCCCAGCATCGTGAGTTAGGTCTAAGCTAAAGAGAATGTGTCTGTGATCTGACAGGGATGGCTCTTCAGACACCTTCCAATTTCTTGTCATCGGGGCCATGGAGAGGGAGCCCAATGTCAAGTCGATCACCTCTTGTCTTCGTGACGTGACAAAGGTCGGTGTAGTGCCGCGGTTTAGGATTTCCAGACCGGTAGTATGTAGATACTCTAAGAGGCTGAGCCCTCTCCGATTCGTGTCGCTGCTTCCCCACACCGAATGGTGTGCGTTGGCATCGCATCCGATGATCAGCGGGAGGCCCAATGTGCTGCAGTATTCCACTAAATCGATGAGCTCCTGTGTTGGAGGATCGTCTGTCGAGTCATAGGGCAGATAGGCCGAGCATACCACCAAGGATGTGCTCTGTCCTGGTCTGTCCTTAAGGCATAGTTTCACCGCCACCAAGTCCCTAGAACAGAAATTAGCTATTAGTGAAGACTCGATCCGTCTGTCGACGTAGATACAAGCCCTTGGATTTAGTTGGTCGTCCCTCTTGTAGAAGAGAGATCTTTCCCATCTACCTAGGCCCCTTACGCGACCCTTGTATGACCAAGGTTCTTGTAGGAGATATATTTGTGTCTGCCCCATAGCTATGTGACGATCTATTAAGGAAATCGCCCCTTTGCTATGTTGCAAATTGCTTTGTAGAAATGAGGTCTCTTTATCCATGGTGGAGGAAGATATAGGACCTGATTTCTAGGTTACGGATGGTCCAGCCCTTGTCCCTGGTGGAGTATCTTCTACATCCACCTGAGCCATGAGCTCGGCCACCTCCTTTTCCAACGTTGCTATCGGATCTGAATCGGGCGTAGACGTTCCTTCCGATAAGGGAGTATTGCTACTGCCCTCCTCGGCTGGAGCCGTCTTTTTCTCCGGCGCAGCTGGAGCCTTTGCCTTCGTCATGAAAGTGACGACGGAGACCCCTGCGAACGCTTTAAGTTTTTGTCGCTGCAAGACCTCGGCTGAAGCCTCGTCAACTCCAAAAACCAGGAGAACCCTGTTCTTCTTCTCTTTCCGGTGATGCGTCCTCCACAGATTTGTCCTAAGTCCAGGATTCTGTCTTTTGAGTCGCTTAAGGATGGTGGGGGTGTCGTCTGGGAGACCTTGGACAGCTGCAACCATCTTAATTGCCCTGGGAATGTACCGCTGCACGCGCAGTGATGCCCCTTCCCATGGTATGATCGAGGAGATGATCTCCTCCAGCCAGTCTAACGTCCACTGGTCCCCGCATTTAACCGTGATGGTTCCTTGCGACGACCAGCGAAACTGATCAAACTGTGGGAATCGATCTCCTCCCATCAGATCAATGTGGGCGTTTAGTTTCCCCATGATCGCTTTACTCTGCTCTTCCGTGATCACCGCGTCCGGATAAACATCCGGCACGATGGTCACCCCGAGACCAGCAGACGTTGCGGCGCTGTACGAAGCAGTCCCCTGGCTCTAGCCTTAGCTGCGCCGCTTCTGTTACTCTTGCAAGTCCCGGAAGCGGTATTGCCTGTCCCCTTTGTGGGTCCCTGTGAGGTCCCCTCTTTCGAGGAGCCCGACACGTCAGTCCCCACTTGAGAGCCTGGCATAGCGATCTCTCCTTGCGGAGAGCCTTTAGGTTTTATAGGTGTATCCATATAATTTCCACGAGTAGTCCGGAACTAGGTCCGCCCACACAGCGCCGGATTGTGTGGGTAAGGCTAAATACAATGGGAGGTCGCCTGTTATTCCAAGGGGAACGTTAAAGACCGCATGTTGCGCCCTGCGGCCATCCAGCCCTCAGCACGTTGCCTTACACCTTAGCTTTGGCGAGGCTCCTTACTGCAAGGGGATGCCCACGCCCCAAGAGGTCCCGTTGTCCCTTTCCTCCCCTAGCACGGGTCGCGTAACACTAGGGGATTTGGGCATTTTTGTTCGGGGTTAAGTCCCCTAGATCCGCAGTCTTTTGCATTGAGCAGCATCACCTCTTGCAGGGTGTGTCGTACGACACGTACTGACGGTCTTGGGTAGGTAGAGGTTAGGGGCTTTCATCGACCTTTGTGGTCTCCGGCTGAGTCACCATTGGTGATTCACTTATCCTACCCCTGGAAATACTACTACGCCTTGATGCCCAAGTTGTAGGTACTCTTACAATATTATAATTCAGTGTTAGTTTAATATCCAGTCAGAGAAAGCAAAGGTAATAATATGCTGGAAAGAGACGGGGATAGAAAGTAAAGATTAGTAAAGTTACGATTAAGTTTTGGCCACTATACCTTCACGTTATAGTAACGTAATCACAAGTGGTATTAACGTGTCTGTATACAATTCAAGAACATTGTTGAAACGTAATTGGCACTAAAAAAGTGTTCCCCATTTTAGTCACTTCCACGTAATAGAACCGTTTCTACTACGTGGCAGAGATTTTGGCAATATACTTTACAGTTCCAAGTTTAAGTGACCAACACGTTTTAACCACTATAAATGCTACTTTGGCACATATCGAAACAACAACTAAAAGGTAAATACAGACGTAACCTAAAAATATACCAAGATCTTCTTGGTTATTAATAAAACCAAAATAAACGTACTCTTTTACCACCATGAAGCCAGCGACCCAAAGACCTCCAAATAATAATCAAAACATAAAAATACAATACTCTTAAGCCGATATGCGATATACAGTGTGAACAGGTGTGTACTCAATAAACTAACTTATACTTATACAGTGCTTAACTTATTTTTATCACATAAAGCATGTAGCGTTACTATTTGTAACGTTTCGCATTAATCATACGTTTTATATCGATGAACCTATTTATATTATTCCGATCATAGCTTTGGTGAGTCAAGGAGAATTATTTTACCCTCCTTGGGGCTGACGCCGGTCTAGTGCCGAAAATCGCCCAAATGGCGACTTGTAATTTTTGTAAATTTATGGTCGCCAGAGCGAGTTAAAAATCGCCCAATTTGTGATAAATCGCCCAATCTCGCAACACATCTGCTGAATTACGAATACCATCTTTCCATCCGAGTCTCGGCGTCTCCCACTTTTAAAAATTATTCTTCCACTCTTAAAAACCGAATGCGGTCTGTCTAGAGGAAATATGAAAATATGGTATATGATGAGTTATTGTTAGAAAGTGAAGCGAAGAGGTTCAATAAACACAGTGAAACTAAACTGGGTGTTTTATTACAAAAACCAATACTACAGGTGTTTAATACTTGTATGGAAAGTAGAAGAATCGTTAAGTTCAAAATGTTTTCAACAGCGCCAAGCAGATAACACATGCAGCAAATACTTCTTGACCACTATGGCTGTGTTCACAACAATTATTGGGTAATTTGACTGATTGCTCATTCATAGTTTTGGTTTTCACCTTTTCGTATTTGTTTTATTTTTTGATAACACATCAGCTGTATCAGAGTCAGAATCATGTTTTTTTATGTATATTACAGTTTCTTATCAAAAAAAAATTATGTCCAAAATCCACAACCGCAAAAATTGAAACCCTTTTTTTGCATTTATAAATCTGACAAACTACCTTAAATGAGGGATCATTATCCGAGTCATCATCATCAGATAAGTTCGCGGTTGGTATTATTGACAGTGTGTTGTCTGCTATAATAATGGGATATAAAGTTGAATCCGTAGTCTGTAAATAAATTATTAATTGTAAAAAAATTAATAATTTTATATGTATAAATACCCCATCATATTGTAAACTGTAACTTGTATAAATACCCCGTTATATCATAAACTCGTTTTGGAATTAATTTTGTTTTTTATTAACCAATTTGTTTAGTGGAATATTATCAGAGTTCACTCTTAATTCGTTTTCGTCCTCAATAGCTTCAATCTTTCCCTAATACCACTTGCACTGGAACAACATTTTCACTTTTACACCTTCTTTCAACTTTTCACAGGATTTTATTGCATATAACTCATTAGAAACTACAACATTTTTTGTCCCATCTTTCCACTACACAAGCACATCCATGATGTAAAAACAGTATTAAATAGTATAAATCAGCACACGGTAAATATGTAAACAATACACTATTTTTAGGTTAGATATTTTTCTTCTAATGGCAAATAATACAATAACTAAATTACAGATTCCTGTAAACAGAAAGGCGTATATTGTATGTTTCATAACCACATAACCTGTGAATGCGGTGCATTGTTCTCTAAGTTTTTTAGTATTTTTAACCAGTTTAAACTAAGTTTATTTATCTGAGTGTGATTTGTGCATTGATAGTGAAGTTGAGTGGTGATGCTAAGCCATCACCTCCTCAAAATATATTAAATAGCTTACACATAACTATTCCAACATTAAGTTTGTCAGATGTTATTAAATGCATGAAACAATTACCCAATAAATTTACGTCGGGCAATGACCTTATTCCTAGCTTTATTGTGAGTGACTGTGCTTACACCATCTCTTCCCCACTTTTATTAATCTTTAATACCATTTTGAGAACAAAAACATTTCCAGACATTTGGAAGCTAGCGAAAGTGTGTCCCGTATTTAAATCTGGCGACCCCAGTAACATTGCCAACTATAGGCCGATCTCAATATTAAGTAACTTTGCGAAGGTGTTTGAAAAGTGCGTGTATACAATTATCTACGAGCAAGCCAAATCCCATATTTCCATTAATCAGCATGGCTTTATGTCTCGTCGCTCCACTGTTTCGAATTTAGCCATTACAACCCAGTTTATCTCAAACGCGTTAAACGACAGGGGTCAAGTTGATATTGTATACACGGACTTTTCGAAAGCATTTGATAGGGTTGATTAAAAAGCTGGAAGAGTTTGGTTTTGATGACTCACTGTTGGAGTTATTTGTCACATATTTTGATAACCGGCAACAATATGTTAGTTACAATGGGTACAACTCTGATTTGTATTCCTCCACTTCTGGTGTCCCGCAGGGGTCCAACCTAGGCCCCCTTCTTTTCAATTTATTTATAAATGAGTTACCCGATTTAATCGCGTGTGATAACCTAATGTTTGCGGATGATCTAAAGCTCTATACGGTAATTAATAACTTTGAAGACTGTGTTAACTTACAAAACCAATTGAAGCTATTAGAAAAGTGGTGTAACACTAACAAACTTGGGTTGAATATCCAAAAATGTAAAGTGTGCACATATACATTAAAAACCAATCCCGTAATTTTTGATTACCAAATTGATAACCAGATTCTTGAGAGATGCACTGAGGTAAGAGATTTGGGTGTTCTGTACGATAGCAAACTCTCCTTCTCTGAACATGTAGGTAACATATGCGCGTCTGCTCTTCGCATGCTGGGATTCATATTTCGTAATTGCTCCAGTTTCTCTAATTCCGCTTCTCTCAAAACTTTATACTTTTCTCTTGTAAGAAGTAGATTGGAATATGCATCCCTAGCATGGTATCCATATTATCAAATAAACATAATTAAACTCGAAAAAATTCAGAGGCGGTTTATGAAATTTATGTCGTTTAGAGTTGTCTATCCAAGGAGGGGCTGCGATCATCGGGAACTACTTAATAGATTTAATGTCCAGGCCCTTGATGAGCGTAGGTTTTCTTTTTCTGTTGTATATTTATCCAAGCTTGTAAACGGTGTTGTGGATTCTCCGGTTCTCTTATCTCAGTTGCAGTTTTATATTCCCAGAGTAAGCTCCCGTAACCGGATGGTTTTTTATTGTAACTTCTCTCGTACAAACATACATTCAAAGTCGCCAGTAGTAGTAATGTCAAATAACTTTAATGTGATTTCGCCTAATTGTGATATTAATACTAGTACATACCAAGAATTACTTAAATGTTGTAAAGAATATTTTAGACTAAGTTATGTTTGATTTATTTATATATAAATATTATAATATTATAATTGATTATATTTAATGAACAATGTATCTCATTTTTAATGTTTTTTTTTTGTCCTGTAATTGGAATTTCTGTTGGGCAAATAAAGATTTATTATTATTATTATTATGTGACACACACAAAACCCTTTCAACGTTATCTTACATACAGGCGTAACTTGACATACGCCTTTTTGTGAGAAACACATATCCAGCAAAACGGCGTAAATTGAATTACGCCAGTTTGTACGGCACACAAAATGCAAAATATTAGTTACGCCGAAACTGCTTTATGCTAAAAATTTATTTGTATTTATCATAGAGTTACGCCAGTTTGTAAGATTATAAAGTCGATTTTGGTGATTACGTATTACGTAACTCAAAAACGCATTTGTTTGTCAGATAAAGGACGAATCGAATAATAATTAATCAAATATTAATTAGGTTTAAATAATGTCAATTTAAGCTAGGATATGCACTGAAAAGTTATATGTATAATTATAAATTTATAACACTTACATCTTTTCACTGTTTTTGTTGGCCCTATGTTTCTTTACTCTTGGTAATTGCATAGGGTAAATTTTTCTACCCAGGAAAATTCTATTTTCTTCTAATAAGTTGATCAAAAACTTTTTTGTTTTTTCGTGGTACGTGCTGCCCGACTCATTTTAATTTTTGGAGATTAACAGAGGAGATTAAAAATGATTACATGATTATACAATTAATAATACAATAATAAAGCAACGTACACAAGAAGTGGTTTGAAGTAAGCAATAAAAAGAACATACACTAAAAAGTTCTGCTCGCAAGTTTTTGTATATAATATAACATATTATGTTAATATTATAGTAATTTTATATATAAATATCTAAAGAAAATGCCGAATTTCTGGAAAGTCTATACGAAATTTACGATATAAGCAGGGTGTTTTCCAAGTTTAACCCCTCAAAAATATTTCTTACTGCCCCTCTGACTTTAATGATATTCAGTTTATTTATTTTTATTTAATTTTTAAAAAACCGTTTTAAACTTCAGATACACATAGGGCCGGTTTTTCAATCGTTGGTTAAGTTTATCTTACGGTTAATTTCCTTGGATACTATTGTTAACACAATAGTATCTAAGAAAGTTAACCGTAAGATAAACTTAACCAACGATTGAAAAACCGGCCCATAATCAGACAAATGATGTTGTATAATGGTTATAATATAATAGTGATAATCTTAGCACTTTTGTTCTTTATATTATGTAAGATTAAATTATTTTCTTTAAAAAAACTTCCTTCACCGTACTGTGCTATTTCTAATAAACAATGCCAAGTACCACTATGAATACTGTAATGCCCAACAACGTGCATATAATAAGCAAGTATAGTAAATTTAAAAGTAAACTACGTACACGTCATCAATCAGCTGATCGGGCACGGTTGTCAATGTGATGCTAAAATCCTTGCATCAAGGGAAAGTGGTAGTGCAACTACAGGGCGATAGATGGCGTTTACATGAATAATACCAAAATGTCAAAAGTCTGAGTCACAGAACATAAGGTCTGAGTTTTTATAACCTATATGATGCACCGCCAAAACTATGTTTTTAGCCATTTTTAAAGACATTTTCTGATATAAAACCTAAAAATGTTGCCATCTAAAGTCAGTCTCTGGTATATATATTCTTATTTTATGTATCTGGTGGCTCGTTCTAATTTGAAGACCTCAAGGAAAGCTAGACATAAACTTACTATTGGTTTGGTCCAAAAGGATATCTAAGGACAAGACTGGATCCAAAAAGATTTATTCTCTGTGAAAACCTCAACACCGCACCGGCACTTCTCCTTCCAATAATTCACCTGTTTAACATCGATACCAGAATCCTCACCAGTTTTAGACTATAATATTGCTAATTTTGGCTTTAGACCCCCATCGAATGCCTGACTGTCATCCATGGCCTGCGTGCCAGACTGGTTACCCTAGAGAACAATCCTGAATTAAGATAGACCAGGTTTTCTAGTATTTTATTTTGTTTTACCGATTGAATTTTGGTTAACTTTAAATTACACTGATCACACGTTGTAAATAGGACAATTTATATGCAATAAAGTACGTTTAAGTTATCCTTAAGTTTAATTAAACCACAAGTTCTTTAAACCTAATTTTCAACCCTGTTTCTCCATTATAAATAAGTTACCCGAGCTAGGTAACCCCTCACTCCTCGAGAGATCTGAAAGGGACCCTTTGTATATTTAGGCCTTTAAAATACATTTGTTATTTATATTTCTATAGTTAATATTGTTTGTTTAATAAACTGATTTATTAAAAATATAGAATGATAAAAAATATTAAAAAAAAATACCTCTAGGTAAATATTTTTGAGCAATGTATCATCTCATGATACATACAATAACAAAACACTTGTTTATACTAATTTGCCTAGAAAAAAATATAAATAAAATTAAGTTAAGTTTTGTATTGCATGGAGAATTCTAGACATAAGGTCTGATGATAGCCTTTCAGAAAGTGTATCTTAGTGTAGTATTCAGTATAGGGGTATTACTAACAAATTTTTTTCTGGTCCATTACAGGTATCGACACACTGGCATCATGATTTATCTATCTAATTATTTAAAAAGTAAACTAATGAAAGTAAGGATATTATCTAGGAACAGGCCAAAAAATGTTTTTTTAAATAATGATAACCAGTTTTAATAAAATATATATTTAATAACTATAAGTAATTTATAACATAAAATAAATTTTATTTTATAATAAATTTACTTAAATAGCACCAATTGCTATTTATTACATCAATTAGAATTCAAATTTGTACTAAATTTCACTAAAATTAGGTGTAAATGAATCTGGTTTTAAATGCCAGTTTTTGTATAGCTATTTTGTATTTTTTGTAGATACACAGTGGTAATGAAAATTTCCCTTGATAGTTAGGTCAGTGAAGTTTTTCAATCATTTTGAGAAATTTTCATGGTAATCTGCAAGTTACCTTTTTAATTTCAACATATTTTAGATAGGTACTTCATTCTCCATGCTGGCATTGAAAGTAGATTATTAAATATTGTACTTTTAAATATTATTCAAAAGCACAATTGAAAGGTTCAATGCAATAACCGGCCAAGTTTTAGCCAATTTTTTTTAATAACATTTTCTTGTATTGTTTGAAATAATTAATCAAACAGTATAATTTTCAGAATTTAAAAAAAATGGACTTGTCCAGTTATAGCATTTGACCCTGCAATTGTGATTTTAAACAACATATAAATGCTGCACATTAATTAATAAACTATTTGCATTGCCAGCATGAAAAATAAACTATCAAAAGTATGTTAAAATTAAAATAGGGCCTTAGTTATTAACCGCATTAATCAAAATCTGGATCTGAAAAGCTTGAATCACTGCTATCATCCCCTGGATTAATTATTATAGGTAAAGCTTCTTGTTGATCGAGTATTTGTTCTCTGTCATACCATTTTTTTATTTCAGAATCTGTATGCCTAATAGAATTTTTCCAAATCTGTGGTGTTATAGTTTTAAGTGCCTCACGCCACGTGTTTAAGCAATCCACTCAAAAAAATAAATGCTTAAAAACAAGAAAAATGACATTTAAATTAAAACAAGTCGTTCTTCAAAATGGCCCAAGCACAAATTATTCTTATTTTGAGAATAATTGAAGAATGTTTTTTCTTATTCTGAAGTAAAGAATGAAAAGTTTAAATTAACACATCATTCTTAAAAGACGAATTACAAATGCTAGCTTTTAGAATTAACTGCTTAAAGGTTAACATTTCATACATTCTTGATTTACTGAACACAATCTTAAATTTAAAGAATAGCGTTCTTAATTTTAGACTAAGTAATTATTAACTTTAGAATGAAAATGTTTATTTTAAGAATGGGGATTTTCTTCATTTAATAAACACATTCTTAAATTATAAATATTTAATTTGAAAATAAAAGGTTCTTAATTTTAGACTTTAAAGATTTTAATTTAAGAATGGAGATCTACTTGATTTAAGAACAGTCTTATATTTCAAGATTTAATACTGCTTAAATTAGAAAAAATCGTTCTTAATTTTACATTTTAAAATTTTCAAATTAAGAATGAAGATTTTTTTTATGTAAGCATACTTCTTAATTTAAAAATAAAACCTTCTTTATTTAAAGCTTTTGATTTCCTAATTTTAAAAGGAACATTTTTAAGATCTCATTTATACAATTTGATAATAAGATCTTTGGTGATTGCGGTTATGTATTTTGTATTAACATGCATAAAACCATTTGAAAAAGAACTTCATATTTCTAAAAATTTAACTAAACTAAATTAACTGCATAATCCTGGACCTAATCTTCCTAAATTTTGTATTTCTTATATTTTTTATTGAAGGTGTATATATAGGTTGGTAACAATGCTTAAAACTATGCTTTCATTTAAAAGTAAGTTTATTTAATGCTTTATACATATTCACAATAAAACAAATCAACTTTAAAATAAACGTACATACACTTACGTAAAAACTTAATAACTAATGAGCATCCTAACAATCCTATTTAAAGTAGTAATATATGACTATATACAGAACGCAAAAGATAGTCTATGGACTATCTTAATTTGTGATGCATTTCGTAAATTTTCCATACCCATGGGTATAGTATATGTATATGTATTAAACAAAAATTTGATATATGAGTACATTAGATGCAAAACTCGGTTTTTGCACATTTTTAAAAAATATATATTTTATCTTATTTATGTTCATAACTGCACTGCCCACAGCATAACTAAGTAAACCAGATGCATAAGTGCACATTTATAAACTTAAAACAACAAATAAAAAATGGTTCACATTTGTTATAAAAACTTAGCTAAGTTTTCTGCATTTAAACACTATACAATTATTTGGTAACAAATGTAAATAAAACGGATTACACTTAAAATACCTTAGAGATTTTATAACGAAGCTCTTCTTTCACACCTATGTATACATGACATTTGTTTTTGTCGTACTTTTCTACTTTATAGGTCCATAACACTGCAAAAGCTTGATTATCAAAAAATAACAGTTCTTTAACTATCAAAGTGGAGTTTGTTAAATTTTTCATATTGGCAGTAGGTATTTCACTATTCACTAAGTTATCACTTCACGTGTTAACAATTCCCTATTAGAAGTGAACATAATTAGGGTCTCGACTCTAGTATTTTCTGGAAAAACTAGCCCGAAGCGCGGTACATTCCAATTTAAATATCTATAATGATTTCTAGTAGGCAATCGCAGAGGCTTGTGTGTTTCTCTATGGTTTTAACACTCACCAACACATCACAACTGAAAATGCGCTCAATAAACACTAAAAGCTTTAGTGAGTTATTACCGGCTGTTTCTTAAAAAGATTTTTACTCTTTATTTGAAAAAATTCTTAAAAACTAGAAAATCTATTTTTAAATAAAGAATTCCATACTTGTTTTAAAACTGTCCATACACAAATTAAGAATGAACATTCTTGAACAATTGAAGTTCTCTATTGAAGAATGTATTCTTAATTCAAAACTTGTTGTATGATAGTTTTAAAATGATAACTTTTTAAAATAAGAATAAACATTCTCGCAATTCTTGAAGAATGCATTCTTAATTTCAAAGTTGTTGTGAAATAGTTTTAAAACTAAGCGTTCTTAATACTGAGAACAAGCATTCTCACAATTCTTAAGTTCTTTAATAAAGAATGCATTTTTAATTTAAAACTTCTTGAAAGATAGTTTTAAAATAAGACGTTCTTAAAAGTAAGAACAATAATTCTTACAATTCTTAAAGTTCTTAATTAAAAACTGCTTTCTTAATTCAAAAACGCTGTTTATTAATTTCAGAATAAGATGTTTTTAATGTAAGACCTCAGGTTAAACTTATTCTTATTTTTTTAATAGCTTGTTTTAATCTATTTATTCTTAAACTAAGAATAATATATAGTCAAATTAAGACCTAAAAACTAAAAACGAAAATATTATAGCTTAAATTGAGATTTTGCTCTATGCTCCATTTAATGCATGTAATCTTAAAAAAAATCTAGGGAAGGATTTCTCTGAGTGTCTTCTTCTTTATTACCAGTTCTACCTCTGTGTCTATTGTAATAGGTTTTTGCAATTCCCCATATTAACTGAATTGAGTTGAAAATGCAGTGGTATGGAGGGAGTTGTAAAACTTTATGGCCATATTGTTCGGCCATGTGGTCTATAAAATATTGTCTTTCTGGTTTATTTCTACAATATAGTAAAAATAGTTATTTATGTATCAAAGCAGTAAAGTCGTATTTTTTATCAAGTTAGTGATAAAAAATAACTTTAATGCCGAGGTGCATATTAAATTTTATCCGAAATCGCATTTAATAATACTATAATTAATATTGATGATTTTTTAAAAATTAGGTTTTTAATTGACAATGGCAATTTTAACAAATATATTTTATGAAAGGGTCCAATTGACCTCCGCAACGGTGCTTTTTTAATATTATTTAGTTGCTGCTGAAGAGCAGTAGACAGATCTTAAAATGTATAATTGGTTGCATACAATACTTGTATTAAATCGGCAGTAAAGTTTTACTTTACTGTCGATTGTTGACTACTTTACTGACGATTTCGGATGAAAGTTATAACTTTTATTGAATAGAATGAATAAATATATGAATATATATATATATATATATATATATATATATATATATATATATATATAGGGTGGTGTAGTGGTTAGCCCTCCTGGCTACAAGCCAAGAGGTTGTGGGTTCGAATCCCAGCTGGGTATGGTTGTTTATTTGTGTTGTCCATTGTGTATAGTCCTTCGGAGGGGACTTTTAGCCGGTGGTGTAGTGGTTAGCGCTGCTGGCCACAAGCCAAGAGGTTGCGGATTCGAATCCCACCTGGGTATAGTTGTTTATTTGTGTTTGTCCTTTGAATATATTCCTTCAGAGGAAACTTTAAACTGGTGTTGTAGTGGTTTACGAGCCTGGCTACAAGCCAAGAGGTTGCGGGTTCGAATCCCACCTGGGTAAGGTTGTTTATTTGTGTTTGTCCATTGTGTATAGTTCTTTGGAGGGGACCCCTAACCCGCAAAAGCCATTCAGTTGGCTTATGAGACGTTAAGAAGTAAGGGTGGAACTTAAAGAGTACTTTATAATTTAATGTTATAATTATAACATACTGTGTCACAATTCTTAAAAGTTCACTTTTAAGCATGTCAGGGGTAAATTCAATCTGGTAATTATTTAACCAGTCTTGAATCTTAGCTTTTGTCCATGAAGTATTTGGGATTTTGTGCAGTAACACACTGTGGTAAGGGGCATTGTCCATGATAATTAAAGATGGTTCCTTCAAGTTTTTTAATAACTGATTTTCGAACCATTTCGAGTAATTATCATGATTCATTTCCCCATGGTAATCTACAAGTTTTGTTTTTGAGCTAAATACAAGCTCTGCACCATTGATAAATCCATCTTCATTGCCAGCATGAAGTACAATGTATCTAAAATATTTTTAAAATTAGAAATTAGAATTAGAAAATTAGGTAATTTAGCACAGGGACCTAACCAGGAAGCTTGCTTTGAGGCAATAAAACCTCCCAGTATTGATATTTTTGATCTTTGATAGATTATCCAGTTACACAAATTGCTTCCCAAATTCTGGCTATAACAACGATGTTATTTTTAATATAAATAACATTGTTGTTATACTAAAGCTGGGCTGTGGCCAGAAGCTTGCTGAACAATCTTAGAAAAATATCAATCATGGATGGTTTCAGAGCCCCAAAGCAAGATTCCTGGCTTATAACTTACCTTTTTTCGTCAACTTTAGTGGATTTAACACTTTTTTGTTATTATCTTGCCAGGAATGCCCTATGGTACCATTTTGAAAAATCCATGTTTCATCTAGAAAAACCATTCTGTACAAAGCGGTGTCTTTTTCTCTCATATAGGCTTTTAAAAAATCAATTCGCTTTAAAGCTATATTAGGAAGTCCTCGTCTTGGATCATCTTTTTTCCATTGGAAACCTATTTCTTTTAGTACGCTTCTCAAAGATACACGGCATCCAGTAAACAATTGTTTTTCTTTTAATTGCTGTAGTAGAGAATCTAAAGTTATGTTCTTTCCTAATGAATAAAAATACATTGTAAATCTTAAAACTTTCACGATATAAAACAAATGCAATTTTTAATATAAAAAATACTTACTTTGTTCATACATGGTGTTGTAAAAGGTTTGGGTCACAGGGAAACTAGTAAAACATCAACATTGGTTTACACTTGGATTTTATTCTCGTCATACCTTTACTTTGGTATCCGAGCTCGACTCCTCGTCACATTGCATTACATATATATTATATAGCAATTAGTGGGTCAGTGCTTAGGTTGCAATATTTCGTACAGCGCACCACACCTTCCCCCTTAAGGAAGTGAATAATAATGTCCACTATACCTTCCCTTTTTAAAAAGAGAAGATTAACTAACGAAAAATCCGTGTACGAACCATTTTCAACCATATTTCAATTACTTATAATATAATAGACAATTACAAATATAAAGTACATATTACCCTATCTTAAAACTTAAATGACTATAATGTAACTAACCTAATATCATAATCTATTTTTTGTTTGTTTATATATATAGAATCTGATATACTATAACCTATTACAACTAATAAACTATTCCTGGCCAGGATTATCCTAATACTAGTAACCCATTTATATTATATATTATACTGACTTAACCTATTCTTATGAACTAAACATGATTTTCCCTTATTGTCCCTTATTATACAATTCGGTTCAACTATATCTAACACTTTAAAAGGTCCTTTATACACTGGGTCCAGTTTGTGTCTGGCCTCGTTTCTCACTACCACCCAATCACCTACGCTTATACACAATGGTTTTGCCGAAGCATCGAAAACTGTCTTTTGCTTAGCTTTATTTTGCTGCAAATACGCATTGGCTCGGCAGAGTGCCATTTGTAAACGATACTGAACTTCCTTCGCATACGAGTCTATATTGTATAATGGATTAACGCGCAATTCTGTAAACTCATTTGGCAATATTGGATTTTTTGCAAATATAAGTTCAAATGGACAGTACTTATGTACCGTTGACGGTGTGGTGTTATAGCAATAAGTAAAATACTTAGTCCACTCGTCCCAATCGCTTTTATTGTCGTTTACGTAAGATCTAAGGTATTCATTGATTACTCTATGAATTCGTTCTACTGTCCCTACTGTTTGTGGCCTATAAGGTGTTGAAGTACAATGTTTAATTTGAAATAATTTTGTAATTTCTTCTATAGTCTCATTGACATACTCTGTACCCATATCTGTGCGGATCTCCTTCATTGGTCCGTAAACTAAAATGAAATTTTCGAAAATCGCGCTGGCAAGGGTTTTAGCCTCCTTATTTGGAATAGGAACTGCTACGAGATATTTTGTTAAATCGCATTCTATCGTGACTAAGTACGCGTTTCCCGATAAAGAACGTGGTAATGGGCCTACCGTATCAATTATTACGATATCAAAGGCTTTAAATGGAGTGGGAGTAATTGTAAACGGTTCCGAATTTTGAATTTTTGATTTATTAAGTTGACACTGAGGGCACTTTTTGACAAACTGAGATATATGTTTTTTCATGTTTTTCCAAAAATAGTACGCTTTCAGTTTTGCTAAAAGTCGCTTTTGACCACAATGGCCACCAAAAATAGGATTTTCATGAAATTCTGCGATGAGTGCCTGTTGTTTTTCTTTCCCCGTTATTATTTGGATTGGTTTAGTTAGTAAAATTTTTAAATTATGAAGCTTTGTATTTCCTGTTTCTTTAAATTTTAATAAAGATATATACTCAAATATTTTATTATTTAGCTCGAGCTGAATATTATTTATTCCGTTATCCTTCGCTACTGTTTCAAGCTGAGAAAATATTTGCGCTAGAGCAAATTTTTCTTTAAGGACATTTTCGGAAATTACTACATTTATATGAAGGCCTTTTTTATGACATTTTTCTACTTTTATATCTAGTGTATTATGATTCGTTATCTTGAATACTAATTTAGGAAAACTAAATGCTTCAGAGTTTTTAAGGACTTCGTAAACTTTTAAATTTGTAGTTGTAGTACCTAATTTATTGTATGTTGTTATTGCTAGATTATTATTTCTACGCATTGACCTTGTCTGCATTGCTGCCAAATGTGCTTGACATATTTGTGTTTCTTTTAATTGTTCTAAATCTATCCTAGATAAAGCATCAGCTCTGACATTGTTTTTTCCTTGAATGTATTCGATGGTAAAATCAAATTCTTCTAAATCTAACCTCATACGTGTGAGTTTGGAGCTTGGATCTTTCATAGAAAATAAGTAAACTAGTGGTCGATGATCTGAGCGAACTGAAAACTTTTGTCCAAAAATGTATGGTCTGAAATGCATAATCGCCCAATGAATGGCTGATAATTCTTTTTCTATAGTAGATTTATTTATTTCGCCTTTTGTAAAAGCACGAGATGCATAAGCTATGGGAAGGTCATGACCGTTGTGAATTTGACTTAGAATACCTCCGCAGGCCAGTTTTGCCGCATCGGTTGTTATAATAAATGGTTTGTCAAACTGCGGATATTGTAATATAGGTGGATGCATTAAGGATTGCTTTAAATTTTGAAATGATTTTTCACACTCATCTGTCCAAACAAAATTTGTGTTTTTACGCGTGAGTTTGTTTAAAGAAATTGTTTTTTCAGCAAAATTTTTTATAAACTTTCGGTAATAATTACAGAACGCTACGAAACGTTTAACTGCATCCGCATTGTCCGGTCTAGGATAATTTTTGATAATCTCAAATTTAGATTCATCTGGTAGAATTCCTTGGTCTGTTAATCGATGCCCCAGATATGTTACGTCGGTTCTGAAGAATTGACATTTTTCGGGATTGAGTTTAAGGCAATGTTTTCTGCATAGTTCAAAAACTGCTTTAAGATTATTTAAATGATGCTTTTCTGAGCAGCCTGTTACAATTAGATCATCCATATACATAAAAGCCTTTTCAGGTGAGAGTGATGCGAATGCGATGTTCATCATACGCTGAAAACTATTAGGGCTCACAGATAAACCAAAAGGTAATCTTTTAAAACGAAAAGTTCCTGAGTCTACCGTAAAACTTGTAATATCTCTCGAATTTTCTTCAAGAGGAACTTGATGAAACCCTGACATTAGATCTAAAACCGAGAACCATTTTGCACGTCCTAACTGATCTAAAATATCATCGATTCTGGGTAAGGGATAACGATCGGCAATTATTTTTTTGTTTACTTGTCTAAAGTCTATAACTAATCTCCATTTTTTGTCCCCAGAAACTGATTTTTTTGGTACTAATAGAATAGGTGAATTATAACTGCTAACTGATGGTTCTATAATGTCATTTTTGTACATTTTTGTAACCTGGGCGTTTATTTCGGCTTTTTGTGAGTGTGGAATTCTATAGTTTTTGGTGTAAACTGGTTGATTATCTGACGTATGAAGTGTTTGTTCATAAAAATTATTGTGCGTTAAAAAATCGGATTTTAGAGCAAAAACGTCTGAAAATTCTTTACAGAGTTCGGATAAATCTTTGGCTACAAAAGAAGGAAATTTGTTATCTAATTGCTGCAAGAGTTGCGAAATTCTATTAGTATTATCATTTTCAATGCCGTATATGTGATAATTATTTAAATCGTCAGTTTTAAGATTAATATTTTGTAAAATAATATTTGAAGAATTTGTGTTAAGAAAAGTCACTAGCACTTTTGAGCCTTTGACAATTGAACGTTTGACAAATATTCCCGGCGATATTTGCTGGTCGTGTATTAGAGATTGGTCAAAATTGTTACTAAGAGTTATTTCGCGAGTTGCTTCTGACCAAGCTGGTAAAACAAAACTATTTTCCTCCGGGCCACTGCAAACAGGTAACATATTTATGTTTTGATTTGTATTTATTGTTAAAGTCCAATTGTTATAATCTAAAATGCATTTAAATTTAATAAGAAAGTCTCTACCAAGAATACCGTCACCTGGTATCGGAAACGAACTATCGACTATTTGAAAATTATGGTTAATAACGTTATGGTTTATGTATAATTTTGATATGGTTGCTAAAGAAGACTCTGCTGTGGAACTGGTTACTCCGTGTATAGTACACTTTTGAGTATAAGTTGGATGTTGGATATTTATTTTGTTATTTTTAATTAAAGAAATATCTGCCCCGGTGTCAATAAGAAAAACACATGTTCCTAAGGTCATTTCTGTTTCTACTGTGACAAAATTAGATAATGAAAGATTATAGGTATTGACTGAATTTACATGTTGTCCCCCAACCGACCCGGGTGGGGGTGGTTGGAGTTTTCCGAATTCTGTATGGTCGTTGTCTGATACGAACGTACATAATTTTGGTTATTTCCCGGGCGCTGAGACCTATTATTATTGTTATGGTAACTTGACCGGCTGTAATTATTGTAACGCGATCCTCTGCTTCCTTGGCCTTGGCGTTCATGACTAGGTCGTTCGTTGCCATAATTTTGATTTTGATACCCGTTGCGATTTCCGCGATTACTATTATATACTGTTTTGTAGTGGCCGCGATAGCCTCTATGCGAGTTGGTAAAAAGAATAGTATTGTTGTTCTCCGTACTGTCGAAACTAACAAATTTTGTTAAAGCGTCCTGAACCGTATCAAACGTACCGATTTCCATTGCAAGACGAGTTTTTTCCGAACGCGCATTGCTGGCCATTGCTTTTACTGTACGATTTTTTGCAAAATTTTTTGCTGTCTCGATAGGGACTCCTTCCGAAATGTATGCGTGAAGTAAGGCCGATGATAACTCGTCAACTTGTTTTGTGAAAGCAATTGAATCTTTCCCGTTTTGTTTAAAATTATTTAATTTATTTTCTAGTACGCTCGATTTTTCACCTTTGCAATTTTCTTTTAACGCGCGGATTACACCGTCAATGTCAGCGATTTCATCCGTGATAGCAAGACGAGCTTTCCCCGTTAATCGAGTTTTGATGAATGTGAGCGCCGAGGCGCCATGCGTACCGCAGTTATCCTTTAATAGTGTCAACGAATCAATGAAGGAATTTAATGCAGATGATTCTCCATCAAAAGATTTAGGCAAAAGTTTGTCTGCTAAATTAAAAAACTCGTTTAAAGTTAAAGCCATTTTGTTGTCAGTTTCGTCAATGTTTTCGTCACCGTTGTCGTCTTCGTCGCTCAATAATATTGTAACATCTAATAATTGGGTTGGAACGCTTGGTACTTGGTATTTGACTTCTAATTTTTCGAATGAACGGACGGTTTTATCGCGTAACTTTCCGAATTGCTCATTAATCCACTCTTTATGCTCAGAAGTTAAATTGGGCCAATACTTATTTACATTTTTAACATAACAATTAAATAAAGTTATTAAGTTATCTATAATATCTTTCCTAGATGATTGGTGTTTAGGAGGGTTACTCTTTAGTGCTCTTTTAGAATGTCTATCATGTTCAATTTTTATAAGATTTAAGTGATTTTGTAATTCTTGCCACATCTAGCCTAATATTTAACATTTTTAATTAACCTACTTAATTATTTTAAAATACCTTATACTAATTCCATTCAACAGTGTCGAAATGCTGACTTGAGTTTTTACTCGTCGATTTCTTCATATCCTGACACTGCACTACACTAACGCTGTTAAAATGGGAACACTAAACTGATGAACCGATGACCTCTTCTTTGGGGACGACGTTGGACCTCCTTCAGGAACTTGTGACTAACTGTCTTAGATTACAGTTGCAGACGCACTACGTCGAAGGGTTCTTCTTTTCACGTGCCTCGTATATTTGGAGTAGATTTTTGCCAAAAATTTAACTACTATTATGACAAACACTATGCAAAACATCACTTTTAAGTCCATCGGGCATTGGATGGATTGTTCTTGCACCACGAAGTTTGAATTTACTACCCCTGTTTCTGTTAATTCTTGATTGACTGGTTTGCTTTTTGTTGTACCCATTTTCTTTCTTCAAAACTTTTAAACTGTCACTTTTAACTTGTCACGGTCGCCATGTAAAAGGTTTGGGTCACAGGGAAACTAGTAAAACATCAACATTGGTTTACACTTGGATTTTATTCTCGTCATACCTTTACTTTGGTATCCGAGCTCGACTCCTCGTCACATTGCATTACATATATATTATATAGCAATTAGTGGGTCAGTGCTTAGGTTGCAATATTTCGTACAGCGCACCACAGTGTAAATTGTATTACGGATGGAGCTTGGATCCAATAGAGATATATTAGTAACCCTTTTTTTAACATTCCGTTTTTTAGGAGATGTTAAAGCCACATTATTTTTTACTTTTTGGGAAATAATATTAACAGTTTTCATACTTATGTTAAGGGCTGCTGCTACACGCTAAAATCCAGCATAAATTCTGTTAAATATTTTAATATACCGGTGTTATCTGAGAATAGGCGCACCCTGTAACTTTTTTATTTATAAAGATAGACACATGATTGATTAGGATATAAAATTCCATTTATTAGAGTTCAAAATGAATTTTTTGAACTTCTGGTTTTGCCGGAAATGATATCAACTTTCGATTTTTAAATGGCACACCCTATATATTTTTACATATTAGACAGCATGTACAGTGTGTCCCGAAACTAGGGGGCCAAACTTAACCAGTGCATTTTTCATAGAAATTATGAAGCTACTTTCCAAATTTTAACAGAAAGTTTTAATGAAAATATGAGATGTGTATGCTATGCAGAGTAATTTATAAATTTCATTAAAAAAATTAAAATTAAAAATATGATCTCAGAAAAAAGTTGGGGCTATTTTTATAACTTTGCCCCCCCCCAAATGTTACGCCTATGATTAAATTTTAACAGTTTTGATCTTAAATCTAGATTCAGCATCTTAAAATTACCAAAAGTTAATTTCTTCATGTTTAACCCTCTAGGAATAGTTAAAAAAAACTATTCTCTTAGGGCCAGCTTTTCAATGTGATTTAATCCGAGGTTTAACTTCAAACCCCGTTAAATTTGGAGTTAACTAAATTCGCATTTTTCAATTCATTTTGATCCCCGAGTTTATATTGAACTCAGAGTTACTTTAATTCCCAGAAAGGGTATGAGTTAAGTAAGAATTAAAATAAAAAGAGGTTATATACCGTTGTGTTGTGAGTGTTGTGTAAAGTGATAATGTGGGACTATAATGTAAATGCCTATAGTAATGACGAGGAGGACTTTAGAAGACCAAAAGTTGTTGTCCAAGAATAAATCATTTTGAAATGTGGGACAATATTGATTTTCTAACCAGATTTCGGTTGTCTCCAAGAACAGTAGAAAATATTTTGGAAGAAATTGTTGATATAATACAATACTCTACAAACAGGTGAATAGTTTATTTAGCAAAAAGTATTGCAAGACGGCTCTCAGCTTATTGAGTCCTTCTAAATGTCATATTTTAATTTTGTTCGTTGTAGAAATGACGCTTTATCCGCGGAAAACCAATTTTTGCTTACCCTGCGGTTTTACGCCACGGGTTCTTAAAATTTTATGGTCAAGCCGCAACACTTTCATTTTCAAACAATTTTCTTTCCGCAGTTTAACAAAACCAATTGTGCCTTGAATTAGCTATTCGTTTAGCCGGGGTAGTACCCATGGCTTTCTTGCGATTTCCTAATTTTTTATGCATTTTACTTTCTTTTTAGCCGAAGAAAAAGTTGTAGATCGAGCCTTTTTTTGAGCGGTTCAGTATCACATATAGCAGTTTTATTACACGACATCACTGCCTTCAAATAAATATACCTAATAAATTGCAGCACATTTTCCACTAAAGTAAAAAATAAACTCACAGTAATCTTAAAATTGTAATCAATAAATTTAATAATTTTATAATAATGATCACACTACCTTCATGACATTCTTTTTTTTTAAGGTTAAAACCGCAGAACAGTCAAAAATTACGTTGGCGTGCAGCCGTTACCGTGACAACGCATTACCAACCTTACAAATTTTATACAAACCTAGAGTTGATAAATCCTCACTATGATTGTAATTGAAAAACCCAAACGCGACCTAAACTCGGAGTTGACTTAAGTCAGAGATAATCCAGAGTTATTCAACTTTGGATTTAACTAGCCTATTGAAAAACTGGCCCTAATCAGGAGGCCGTAGCTCCATTAGGGGTCATTTTTTGATACATGTTTATTAAACAAAAAAATGTTACTTTTCTATGAAGAATGCACTGTTTAAGTTTGACCCCCTAATTTCGGGACACCCTGTATAGGGGGTGCCATTTAAAAATCGAAATTTGATATCATTTCCGGCAAAACCGGAAGTTCAAAAAATTCATTTTGAGCTCTAATAAATGGAATTTTATATCCTAATCAACCATACTAAATTTCATGTGTCTATCTTTATAAATAAAAAAGTTACAGGGGTGCGCTTATTCTCAGATACACCCGGCATAATTAATAATAATCCTATTTACCTTTCTTACAGCTGTTAAAGGTAACAAAGGTCCATTATTATCCCGTTATGCCTCAAAATAGCGTATTAAGGATGACACCAACTTTTGACTTCGACTATTTAAATGCTTCGGCATTTTAAATATAGGAAACACAAAAAAACGATATATAACAAACACAAAAACGGCAATGAAAACTTAAACGATATAAAATAACACAAACAACAAACAAAATAAACGAAATAATACACGAATTAAACGAAATATTCAAAAACACAACTGACAGCTTCGAAATTCTAAAACGTCAAATTCTTTTTTATGTGTCATTTAAATATGAAAAATTTGAATGTAAACATGACAACATCGTAATTGTTGCCAACTGAAGATGTTTAAAATGCATTCAAATATTCAATTACAGACTTCGATTTAGTCATTTAGTGTTGGTACCAATGCGTAAAATTTTTGTTTTATTGATGACGTGTACGTAGTTTACTTTTAAATTTACTATATGTTTATTGTTCCTAACTTTATGCTACAAGATTTGCAACTTTGTTGAACTTAAAAAAGGAAGCCACTTATTTGGTTTAAATATTTTGTTTATTTAAAAGCAAACTTACAAAAGTAAGCCACTTATTTAGTTTAAATATTTTGTTTGTTTAAAAGGATGTCGACCAGCTGGGAACGATTCTTTTTTCTACACGCATATCTTTTTCTAAACCAGAACAACCAGGAGTAGAACCAGATGATTTTCGTTACAGATTTTCTGTGGGGACTGCTTTAGGTTTTATCAGCCGACAATTTTTGGCAGAATAACCCAACAACTGGTGTATTAAATTACACTCTTTAAAATCTTGAATTAGATACATTAAAATTGTCTTTATGAACACAAGCTTTCTGCCAAACCTTTTGAAAATTGACTTTATTCGGAAAGCGGAAAAACATTATTTTAAAAATTTGTCCTTGGTTATCACTGTTGCAACTGAACACTGCATACTACATAATTAATAGGTTTAGTGTTGGGATCGCTCGAGTGAAAAACCGCTCAAGTACTCGATTATTATAACCGACATCACTCGATTATTGAAAGGACTACTCGAGTTATAAATTCAAGCGAATATCTTCGCTTAAAATCTAGCGAGCACCGAAATATAATTTGATATTTTCTTTTAAGTTATAAATTCTACCGAAAATCGTCGCTGAAAATCCACCGAGCACCGAGTTATATTTTGATATTTTATTTCAATACTCGACCTCTCATTCATCGCGACATGGGTTTTGTTGTTTTGTGTGTTTTAACTGTATAACCAGCGCGCTGCAGCGGCGCGCCGCGGCAAATTTTAAAATACAAGGGTATATTTTTTTAATTTTTTATTATTTAACGCAATAAAACTTCTTAAAAAATTTACATACATTATAGAAAATTTTAATAAATTTTCTTTTTTAATAATAAAACAAACAAAATAGTTAACAAAACATAACGACAAATTCTTTGGTAAACATTCTCAAATCCAAACGAAAACTTTTATTGGTAAATTTAAAGACATGAATTTAAAAAAATAATCATATCAAAATGTTTTAAAGAAAGCCGATTTCTCCTTAAATTTGTAAGTTGCCCTGTTTTGGAAAAAACTCTTTCCGAGGGGCAGTAGTGGAATTTGCAGATATTGCTAAATAATAATTGTGGTGATTGTCAATGGTGTTGAATACGTTTTTAGTCATAAAACGCCCAAAATCGTTAGTTTTATTATTGGCAATTATTTCGGTTTTTGTCTCGTTGCCAACGGCCTTTTCTGCATGCTCCAACTCTCTGTTTTTTCGAGATATATTTCATTTCATTTCGTCCATTAACCATATTTGCATTGTCTTGGTTTACAAAAGCCAACTTTTTAAACCTGGAATTCAAAATTGTGGCTTTTGCTGCTATTTTATTTGTTTCGAAGTTTCCAAAACGCCGTTGAATTACTTCTAATAATTTATTTTTTAAAACTTCATCAACAGTTGTTCTAGATTGATTATTTTTTTAAAGTTGTCTGCAAACCTCTGATTAGTGGAATTACAAGGCTCATTGTTGGGTAATTTTCTCCAGACAAAATATTGGCAGGTTTCAAGACGTCCAAACAGTCTCTTAAAATATTCCACTCTTCTGGTCTCAGAAATTCTACACTGGTAGTTAGATTAGTGACTTTTATACTTAAAGAATCTTTTAATTATAATTAATTATTAGCCGGTCCAGCATATTATAGCAAGAATTCCAGCGCGTTGGTATATCCTGCTTTACTTTTAAAGTAAAACTGTTCCTGTACTGCTTTAAGTTTATTTGTTGCTAATACACTATGCTTAAAGTGTTCAACAAGGGCCCTACATTTTTTTTAAAGCGCACTTACGGTTTCATCGCAGCCCAACACTTCATTCACTGATAAATTTAATGTGTGAGCAACACACGGATGGTGGTATTTTCTAAAATGTTCGTTTATAGAGTTTTTAATATTAGCGCTGTTGTCTGACACAATTGTTACTATTTTGTCTGTAATTTTCCATTCATTAAATGTTGATTTTAAAACTTATAGCAATATTTTCCCCTGTATTAGAAACAATCAATTCATTTGTTGAAATAACTCAGCAACATAATTTGGTGTCATTTATAAAATGTACAGTCACTGTAATGTAACTTTTATTGCTATCTGACGTCCACATGTATGTTGTTACTGCAATACTGTTAATTTGGATTAAAATATTTTTAATGATTCCACCGCCTCTGCATATTGTTTAGGCAAAAGTTCCTGTGATATTTTTTTTCTGTTTGGTACCTTGTATAGCGGTTGAAGTGCTTTAGTATATTCAAGAAAGCCTTTTTTTTCACTAGCGACAAGGGCTAAATCTTGTTGCGATAGTGCGCTTCTGGACCCAAAAAGTTTCAGCTGTTTTGCAGGACGTTTAAAATGTTTAGCCTTTACGTTATTACTTCCTGAAGGTATACCGATATATCGCTGTCGAAGGAAATAAGGTTATTGTACCAGTACAAGTACCAGGTAGGTTAGGTGTAGCAGCATTATCACGATTTTCATCATTTTCGTTCGGAGGATCATCATTAATTTTTATAAGTGGATGTATTCGAATTAAATGCTATTTTAAATTGATGGTACTGTCGTAAAAGAAAAGTATTTTTTTGCATATATTACAAGTGGCAAACTTATTGTTATCTTAATTTTTTTTTAAATAATTCCAAAAAGCAGAACCCGGTCGCATGATACACCACTGAACAAACACAAACACCGAAACTACTGCTTAATTACAAAAACCTTATAATGCAAAGAATCATGCAGAAAATCTACTAAAATCGAAGTTCTCTATGAGTAAAATCTAGCAAAGAATACAGTTATCTGTAATTATAAGTAATAGTATAGTGTAATATACAGGTTTCTTTAATTTATATTTTGGTTTTTTGAAATTGCACTTTAAAGTTTAAACAGTTGAATTTTTTGTTAATTATGTGTATTATAGAAAATTTTAATAAATTTTCTTTTTTAATAATAAAACAAACAAAATAGTTAACAAAACATAACGACAAATTCTTTGGTAAACATTCTCAAATCCAAACGAAAACTTTTATTGGTAAATTTAAAGACATGAATTTAAAAAAATAATCATATCCAAATGTTTTAAAGAAAGCCGATTTCTCCTTAAATTTGTAAGTTGCCCTGTTTTGGAAAAAACTCTTTCCGAGGGGCAGTAGTGGAATTTGCAGATATTGCTAAATAATAATTGTGGTGATTGTCAATGGTGTTGAATACGTTTTTAGTCATAAAACGCCCAAAATCGTTAGTTTCATTATTGGCAATTATTTCGGTTTTTGTCTCGTTGCCAACGGCCTTTTCTGCATGCTCCAACTCTCTGTTTTTCCGAGATATATTTTATTTCATTTCGTCCATTAACCATATTTGCATTGTCTTGGTTTACAAAAGCCAACTTTTTAAACCTGGAATTCAAAATTGTGGCTTTTGCTGCTATTTTATTTGTTTCGAAGTTTCCAAAACGCCGTTGAATTACTTCTACGTTGAATTACTTCTAATAATTTATTTTTTAAAACTTCATCAACAGTTGTTCTCCAGACAAAATATTGGCAGGTTTCAAGACGTCCAAACAGTCTCTTAAAATATTCCACTCTTCTGGTCTCAGAAATTCTACACTGGTAGTTAGATTAGCGACTTTTATACTTAAAGAATCTTTTAATTATAATTAATTATTAGCCGGTCCAGCATATTATAGCAAGAATTCCAGCGCGTTGGTATATCCTGCTTTACTTTTAAAGTAAAACTGTTCCTGTACTGCTTTAAGTTTATTTGTTGCTAATACACTATGCTTAAAGTGTTCAACAAGGGCCCTACATTTTTTTTAAAGCGCACTTACGGTTTCATCGCAGCCCAACACTTCATTTACTGATAAATTTAATGTGTGAGCAACACACGGATGGTGGTATTTTCTAAAATGTTCGTTTATAGAGTTTTTAATATTAGCGCCGTTGTCTGACACAATTGTTACTATTTTGTCTGTAATTTTCCATTCATTAAATGTTGATTTTAAAACTTATAGCAATATTTTCCCCTGTATTAGAAACAATCAATTCATTTGTTGAAATAACTCAGCAACATAATTTGGTGTCATTTATAAAATGTACAGTCACTGTAATGTAACTTTTATTGCTATCTGACGTCCACATGTATGTTGTTACTGCAATACTGTTAATTTGGTTTAAAATATTTTTAATGATTCCACCGCCTCTGCATATTGTTTAGGCAAAAGTTCCTGTGATATTTTTTTTTCTGTTTGGTACCTTGTATAGCGGTTGAAGTGCTTTAGTATATTCAAGAAAGCCTTTTTTTCAGTAGCGACAAGGGCTAAATCTTGTTGCGATAGTGCGCTTCTGGACCCAAAAAGTTTCAGCTGTTTTGCAGGACGTTTAAAATGTTTAGCCTTTACGTTACTACTTCCTGAAGGTATACCGATATATCGCTGTCGAAGGAAATAAGGTTATTGTACCAGTACTAGTACCAGGTAGGTTAGGTGTAGCAGCATTATAACGAATTTTATCCTTTTCGTTCAGAGGATCATCATTAATTTTTATAAGTGGATGTATCCGAATTAAATGCTGTTTTAAATTGATGGTACTGTCGTAAAAGGAAAGTATTTTTTTGCATATATTACAAGTGGCAAACTTATTGTTATCTTAATTTTTTTTAAATAATTCCAAAAAGCAGAACCCGGTCGCATGATACACCACTGAACAAACACAAACACCGAAACTACTGCTTAATTACAAAACCTTATAATGCAAAGAATCATGCAGAAAATCTACTAAAATCGGAGTTCTCTATGAGTAAAATCTAGCAAAGAATACAGTTATCTGTAATTATAAGTAATAGTATAGTGTAATATACAGGTTTCTTTAATTTATATTTTAGTTTTTTGAAATTGCACTTTAAAGTTTAAACAGTTGAATTTTTTGTTAATTATGTGTTGGTTTACAATCATTATTTAAAAGTAAATTGGCGATATCCATCGCTCGTCTCTTGTTTCATTAACGAGTCGCGAATCACGCGACACCGAAACGTAAGTAAAAATCGCTCGAAGTGATGCAAGCTGCAAGCGATCTACCCGAGTATTCATGAATGCATTCAATAATTAAATTAAAATTTTGAGTGATAAATTGCTCAAGCAATCGCTCGATTATTCAAAATTAAAAATTATCCGTTTTCACAACACTAAATAAGTTAACTATCTACCTAGATCACTTAACACTGTAAACAATGATTTGACACCGAAAAAGTTTAGAAAATACACAGAAAACAACACACTGGCTCGTAGACACTTGTTTACTTACCGAGTGACATAGCAATATGGTGTCGGCGCAATATCATATCTTTTCTTGGTTGTATCATGGTTATAGCTACCAAACAAAGCTAAAATTGTTATATATGTTTACATGTTAATTCAATTAAAAATAAATACTTATATACCTATAGATCAAATCATTATTGCAAAAAAGTTACATACAAAACAATTCTTACACCGGTTTTGCTTCTTTTTTGACGAACTGCAGAATGCACAGCGTTTAGCACTGGGTTTTTGCTTTTTTAGTTTTTCTTTAAAAAGTACATGTAAGCTATAGCTTGCAGCATCTACCAGATAATACAATCTCTGTCCTGTTTTATTTGTTCGTAAAACGTTTTTTCTTTGAAATAGTGTCTATTACTTGCAAAAGTTACACATTTCGTCCGACTATTTTTCCATTTATACACCGACAAATCACCAGCAGCAACTGATTCTGATTCATTCTAAGAATAATCTTTATCATTGTTTAACAAGTGTTTCGTAAAATGCTTTCTATTTGGCCTTAATGTAACGCGAGCAAATATACCTCGGTCTAAAAGTTTTTGCATAAGTGGAATTGTGGTAAAAAAAATTTACAAAATATAAGTAGTAGTAGTAACATATTTTCACCTATTGATTTCGTTTTTCCCTGAAAAATTTGAAAATTAAGTATATATCCTGTTCTAGAACATGCCAGTGCCCATATTTTAAATCCCCTTTTAATGGGTTTCATGGGTATATGATGATCTAATAATGGTCTTAGTTTATACTATCTATCAAAATTGGTGGTCTTCGGTTAAAGCATGCTCTCATTGTCGTTAAGGTGCAGGTATCTAAGGATTTTTAAAAAATATTTTATACTAAACACTTTTGCAACACGTTTAACGTAAAAGATTATATTTGTAGACCAATATTATCTTATTGTAAAGACTCTAAAAGCCCATCAATATTAGTACACCTAGGAACTCGTTCTTTTGTACGCAATCCCAAATTATTGTTCGTTGATATGCATACAGATTTGATTCATTAACTTTTGTTTGATATATTATGTTATTGAAATAAAGCTTGGCTTTAATTATCGGTTTAAAGTTATTTCTTCAAGCTCACTTTTAACTTCTTCACATTCTTTTATTAACAGATCAACACTAATGCAGTCTTTTTTATGACGTACACCATCTTGAATGTTAATAAGAAGTTTTAATATTGTTTATGTATTTTCTGGTTAAAAGGTCAGACCGAGAAAGTGACCTGTTAACTTGAAAATCACAAAATAAAATTATGGCAAGGTTTTCGAGATAATGTTTTATTTTATTTAGAAATCACCTTTACCATTTGAGTCATATCTCGAGTTAGGATTTTATTTTGGTTGCAAAAGGTGTCAAATTAAAAATATTCGAATCACCGACAAATATCACTTTCAATTATTTAATTAGGTTAAGTGTAATAGGGTCAAATATTGGAAAGTCTTTTTTTAAACAAAAATTAAAATGCAACATATTTTTTTTGTCAAGTATGAATAAGTCATCTAAGTTATCCATGGATAATTTTAAAAGTTATGATCGAAAATATATATAGCAAAATTTAATTTTTAACTGGAAAACCCTGCAATAAAAAAATGTCACCTACCTTACCTAATCTATTACAGTTAAAATAAATAATCTCTTCATCTTTCTGGTTACGATGAGTATATTCCAAATTATTCTTTTTAGAAAGCCTTTTTAACCAATCGTAAAATTCTAAAATTAAGAATAAGTTTACTTTATATTAAATAAATAAATATTTAAGTCAAGACTTGTTCATACCTCATATAGTTTGAAAAAACATTTCTTTGTTCATGGTCTTGTTATGGACTGTTTCCAGGTAGTATCTTAAATCTCTAGCAAAACTATAAGAAGTTTGGCAATCTTAAACTTAAACTTTCAAACACTTGTTATTAAAACAGTTAATATCATAGGACAAAATATTCCTTTATTTCTGTTTGCGTACATTTATTAAGTGCTTGTTAACACTGCTCTTCTGGGAGAATATATTAAAACAAATTTTGCAAGCTACCGGCATTTCCAAAAGAAAACTTTAAAAAACCAATCAGACCAGAGTCTTTGAATCAGACCGAGACACACAATTATTGAGGTTAGGTTAATATTTAAAGATACATTAGGCAACGTTGCGCTACGGGAATTAGTATTTAGCCGCTCCTATTTCTTTTCCTTTACGTTACGAAATTGAGCGCTCATTTTTTTTTGCACATGCCCAATGCACTCTTTTTTATACCATCAGCCCTTCGTACATTGTAAGTTTTAGAATCGTCGTCTCCAATGTAATTCGCGTATTTTACCTCGTGCAGAGTTTTGGATCGTTGAAACACTTCGATTATGGCATCGACCTCTATTTTTTCAGCAGATTTTCTTTCCACTCTTTGTACACGGCAGTATTTTTTCGTCCAGTCCAAGCTTGACACAATTTGCAGTATGCGGTTTTTACGACAACGACGACAATCTGTTCAGTATTGTATACAATCAAGGAAGAAACCCCGTATAACAAAGTACCATCACCAGATACTGTTAAATGTGTTTAATTCTGCCCAGTGCTTACTTGAATTTCTTCACGCACACCACGTTTCGTGAAATAATGTGTTTCAAAATAATGTCATAAGATGTCTGCTCTTAAAACGGTGGCATACCCATGAGGCTACATTCTTTTGCGCAGCCGGCTCTTCCTTGGATTATAGTCCAAACAATCTCAACCAGCGTCTAGAGGTTTTAGAAGCCTTGATTCCGAATATTACCGAACCGGCAAACCAATATAGTTATGGCGCAAATTAAATACGTATTGATTTAAAGTGTTAATTGAATAAATTAATATATTTGGGTTACAAGACTTAGTGCAGTATCGTTTCACGACTTCATAAATAACCTTTAGTACATAGGTAGTATATTATATCATAAAAGATTTTTAGTAATAGCAATAAATTCAATTTGCGGTATTATTTTTTGGTTATGAAGAATCTTTACTATGGCTGCCAGGGTTGGTGGGAGGGAATTTACAGCTTTTTCTATTGCTTCTACTTTCTGAACTGAAGTAACCGAAGACATAGTTGTTTGTAATTTTGTTTGTAATTGCAGCTTGTAGCCTCTCTTGATATGTACTTTAGGTTTTCTTTTTTTTTAAGTTGAGTGATAATTGCACTGGATTCATCATGTGCTTCATTGTAGTCCATATGTTAATCCGTCAATAAAGATATTTAAATTTATTTAAATGTAATTTATCTAAAGATAGATTATGAACCTCTACAGAAATAATATATCAAAAATTGGTAATACATAGTTGTAAATAAAATCGATGGCTTAAGTGCAAATCTTCGTAACCCACCAATTTAATAATTAAGGACAAAAGTTATGAATAAAGGATTTTTTTCTAAATTATTATTTTTGTGGCTTGGTCTAATAGGGTGTTTCATTTTGTAGGTTAAAAAATAAAATGTAAAATTTGTGCAGACTTTGCTCGCGCCCCGAGTCTCCGTGATGTAAAATATATGTACGCCAAATTTCAAGAAGATTGGATAATATTTAGAGGTGGCACACTTTGAACAGTTTTTTAAAGGTAGTCAAAAATACGATTTTTCAATGTTAAATACTTTTATTGGGAAAACTAGAAATCACAAAAATAAAATAATATTAAAACTAAAAACTAATATTAATAAGTAGTGTGTTAGGCAAAACATGTGTCCCTTCTTTTGTTCGCTTAGTGACGACTTGTCTGTGATGCTCGACTACCCTCAATAGGAATTGTTTTTGTTCCTCGTTCCTGACAGATTCGTTAAATTTTTTTATCAGAGCAATTCCTCTTTCTGCGGTATCATTGACCACCTTAAGAGCATTCACATGGCTTCTTAGAGAATCAGTGTAGTATTCTGTCACGTCGTTGATCCCAAACATTTCAAAGAATGTTTTTGTTTTATTAGTAACAAAATGGCTCAGGTCTTTTCCTTCAAAAACTAGGTTTTTACCCTCTAATCGTTTCATTTCCTTTTTCTTTGCAGGTTTGGTTTCTAAATATTTAGTCATATTTTCCTTAACAGCATGAGTAATACGTTCGTCAAAAAAAGCTAATCCTACGTTTGTTTCCGACAGATACCAAAGGTGTCTCCTAGCAACTGTGAGAGCACTTTTTCTGACGTTTGCGTCTGGGTAAGTACTCAGAAGCTGTAGCATATCCAAATCATTTTTTGGAGCCCATCGACTAACAATTGCCTCGTGCCAAAAGCGAACATATATGAGGCTGACAAAATGTGCAACCTGTTTCATTCCGTTCAATTCTCGTTGGGGAATATTCAACTGTGTAGTGAAGAGAACAATTTTAAGTGCATATATTGCCTTTGCCATCCACCTTGCTTGATGCAGAGCCCCTGGGACCCTGAAACTGAAGTCGTGTTTGGACCAACCCCCTAGGTACAGAAGTGAGAGTTGTAATAACTCTTTGTAGTCTTCTCTTGGATGACTTCCGTCTTTTAGGACATTTTGTATGTAGTTAACCATTTTCACTCGTTGTTCCTCTAGAAAGCCTTGAACGGGACTTTCTTCATCCAGCATTGTCGTATATGACTTCTTATCAAGTGAAGCCCACAAAGTTTTAAACTTTTGAAAAATTTGGATTTCCGGACCACTTGATGGTACGCTACAACACTCCTCAAACACTCCTTTTATTATTAGTTCATGGGTATGATGACGGCAAGCCAACCACAACAATGTTCGTCCGAATTCCCTTTCAATTCTGGTACATGCCCCTTGGATCAGTCCTGTATTAGATGCTGTAGTATCAAAAGATATACCGATGATATTGTCACGTAGCCCAAATCGGTCCACTTCCCGAATAACTACTTCAGCCATCTGCTCACCAGTGCCTTTCATGGCAACAGGTACGCCAAGCAAATGCTCAAAATCTTTGCCACTCACTAGAACTGCAACTCTATCTTCCAAAGTTTTGACACTTCTATGGGCAACTGAGGGCAACAGTTTACTATCCCAATGCAAGACCAAATAAGGGGGATTTTCAAAGAGTGACTCTTCGATTTTCTTTGCCATTTTTCTTCTATTGATTGCCCGAGCTCGATAAACGGTAGATGGAGAGACGGAAATTTTTGAAACATCGTGGCCAAGGCTCTTTGCAGTTGCTATAAATGAAGTACTTGCTTGTCTAATAGAGAGCTGTTCTCGATCCCAAGTGGACGTAAGTGTCTGATCAAGAGGTTTTAATCTAGGAATTGAACGTAACTCGGCCTCTTCGTTACTTGGTGCTGATGATGATGAAGATAAGTCTTTCATTATTACTGTTTTATTAATTTCAGTGATAGCTTTGTAATGTTTATTCTTATATGATTCTTTTTTTTCTTCTTTTCTACACTTAGTACTTAATTTCGAGGCGAAAACCTTGTCTACTCCACCCATTGACGAACTCATGTGATCTTCTCTTTGTGACCTAAGAAATTCTTTATCTTCTTGTGATACGCTAGACATTTCCATCACATTTTAATAATATTTATTCAACGGTAAATAACCAATACATTATAAATATATATATACAATTCACATAATATAAACAAAGCAAAACTTAAAACTAGTATACATAAAATTAAAAGTAAATATCACAGATTCTGAATCGACAACTTAAATCTTTTTAAACTACTACAAAAAAGTCAATATCCAATTCATTCGCAAGTCTGCTTGCTCTATCAATTGGTGAGTTAAATCCATAATTGGTGGTATGTGAGCTTACATAGAATAAATAACAGTGTCTTACTTGTCTTTGAGGAACATGAATTTTTCCGGGAAATGTCAAATTACTCGACGAGGTCACCTTTCCAAATCTGCCTTCTCACATTTGCTTTATCCGTGTTTCTTGATTTCTCTTTACCCATATTTCTGTATTCTTTGTACAGTTTCTGTATACCAGCTCGGATATTCTCCTCCGTCTTAACAGGAATATTTGCTTTCCTCCACACTTCCTGTAGTTTAGTACTGGTAGATTTAGCAGCACCCGAAAGTGTTTCTTTCATTTCCTTGTGATGGTAAATAAAAACTAAAAGTACTGGTTCCTTTGAAGGGAGCCGCGCTCCTAAAAACTCATCACTAGGCAACTTTTCTAGCAGCCAAATTCCTCTTTTGGTTCCCATTTTAAAGTTTAATTTCGGTTCTATAACTGAGGTTGTCAATTGTTGTAAGGGAATTTAAACCAATTTAGGTATACCTATTTATAAATGCAGAGATTAATATGGATTAATGTAATTACAATAACAATTATTATTTTACCTTACAAATAAAATGAAATGTTGTATTTTACCTTACAAATTTAATGATCTTAAATTAAATAACCTTGCAAATAAAATAAAACTGGTTCAAACAAATTCCTTTCCAACAAAATTCCGGATACCTAAATTTCACTAGGATGAGATAAAAGTGGTCAATGTGTGCCACCCCTAAATATTATCCAATCTTCTTAAAATTTGCCATATATATCTTTTTCATCACTGAGACTCGGGGCGTAAGCAAAGTCGTATGAAAATCACATCTTTGGAAAAATGAAACACCCTATGGTCTAATATAAAAAATCTCATTATTAAGAAAGTTGCATTGATCCTTTAAGCATTTACAGATCCTGATGTATTATTAGATTTACAGATATATATTTATTAGTTAAATTAAGAAAATGCCTAACTCGAAACAGAAAAATAATGACATTGGCTCTTTATTAATAAATTTTGCACTAAAGCCATGTTCTCAGTTTTTATAAAGGTACCAATTTTAAAAATGTTTTATCCAGATGAAATGTCTAAAGTAAAAACTTCGAAAAATCAGTGTAATAAATAAAAATTGTACTTTCTCCATAAAACACCAAAACCTACCAACACCATCTTAATTAATTTCACTTACTATATATTTTTTATTTATGGTGAGGTAATGTTAAATTAAACTAAAAAAAATTAACTAAAGAAGAAATTTAAAACAAACAAATTTCCTAATAATACTATTCAGTTATATACAGTGCTTGCAAATCCAAGTCCGACCAGGTTTGGAAGGAGGGTTGTTCAATACCCGCGTGAAAAGAAGAAGGATAGAACGCCAAACAGAATTTGATTGGTCAGAGCCAGCAGGCGTGCGTATTGTAAGCGCCTTCTGTTCTTTTCACGCGGGTATTGAACAACCGTCCTTTCCAACCCGGTCGGACGCACTGTATACATTAGGGTGTGTCATTTTTAGGCGATATTTTTTTTTCGCTGTTATACCAGAAAATCTAATACTTTATAGAAAATAAAAAATTATGCCGCCGGGTAAAAGGTTCTAAGTGCAATAGCGGCTTAGCTCATTTAAAAATTCAATTTCCCATTGAAATAACACAGAAAAATTTTTTTCTTCGTTTTAATTAGATTTTTCGCTGTTAAAAACTTTTTTCCCTAAAAACTTTTTTATAGCTTTTGTAGGAAATTAAATTCTCTACAAAATCATCCCTTTGCTCGAAGACCGTATAACCAGTAGTTTCAGAGTTATAGCGCTGGAAATATAAACTTTTATAAAAATAGACCTCAAATTCCATTTTATTTTTAAGGGATGATTTTGTAGAGAATTTAATTTCCTACAAAAGCTATAAAAAAGTTTTTAGGGAAAAAAGTTTTTAACAGCGAAAAATCTAATTAAAACGAACAAAAAAATTCTTCTGTGTTATTTCAATGGGAAATTGAATTTTTAAATGAGCCAAACCGCTATTGCACTTAGAACCTTTTACCCGGCGGCATAATTTTTTATTTTCTATAAAGTATTATATTTTCTGGTATAACAGCGAAAAAAAAATATCGCCTAAAAATGACACACCCTAGTATACATACCATTACCAAGAGTTTCATTTTGGTTTTTAAATTCAGTAAGGTGGTGATTATGCTTGGACCTAAATTAAATTTAATTGCTGAATCATGGCAAGAACAATAGTATCTATGCAGACAAATTTTACATTCTTGGCATCTACGTTGACATTTATTAGACTCATTGCCTTCTTTTATGACATAGATTTTATTATCATGGGTTGAGGGTACTTCCCACCCATGCTCTGTTGGCCAAATCTATTAAACCCATTTTATTATGACGGTCACGAATGCTGTTTAATTTGGCAGACATTTTTCCCTTGTTAATGACTATAAGTCATCAGGGTTGATATTCCCTAATCTAAACTCCTTACTTTTTTCCCTGCCAAGTATATATATTTTATTGTTTTATGTATTCTCTCTAAATGCATGTTGGTATTTATGCCTGAATCCCATCTGTAACAATAAGCCCAGTATTTACAATTTTCTTGGTGTCTTTCTTGCAATAATGTCATAACCTCTTTATATGTTAAAGCCTAGAAAACAAAATTATTATAATAGATAATGATATATAATTAATTTATTACTTTTTTCCTGACTATTAATTTTGGAAAGGTTCTTTTGCCACGCACGATCGAGATGCCAGGTACAAAAAAGTCTAAAATTAAAAAAAAGAAATACATATGTAGGTACATGTATGCATGCATACATTTATCATAAAATTTCAAATAAACAAATGCAAATATAAAATAAATACCTGTTTTCAGGAACACCCATTACATGAAGCCAAGCATTAAAATATATTTCACTTAAGACAGTCATAAATGTTTTTGGTGTTATTATGCCAATTTGTTTTGATATTTGGGACAAAAATAAACTGATCACAACTGTGTCACTTCTATTTGTTAAAAGAAAGGCACAAGGGAAGGCTTCTCTTAGGTAATCAATAACCAACAGTGTATGCAACTCAAAATCATAGTAGTTCAACCCATGAGTTCCATCTAGACATCTTCGTCTGGTTGGAACTTGCAAGAACATGAAGCCTACAAACGAGAAAATCGGTAAGTTTTATCAAAGAACACAATGTAAATAAAAATAAATTTTCAAGTGGCTTCTGCGATACGTAATTTGTATGTTGAAGACCACTTAGTCTTAAACGTTTTCTTTCTTTCTTAACCCTTTCAGTTCCCTTTTTTCTTTTTTTTTTACCGTGGTATTTTAAAGCACAACTTTCACGTGTTCACTTATCTTGACTAATACGATTATAACCTTAAAAATACCATTAATTGTCTTGTTCAACATAGCCATCTTCGTCAAGTTCGTCACTTTTTGAATTGTTCTCAGCCTCTGTCGTGGTCACAATAATGTCCTAAAATAAATATGATATAAATGTCATTCACTGTAAATTATTTATAAATAATATACTTCTGGCGATTATGGTTCTTCTACCTCCATAGGCCTCCGAGCATTTTTACATCTTCAGAAGCAGGATAGAGTTTTAGCAGTCGTTCCTTCTCCATGGGTCCATGGGTCCATGCCCTGAAAAGAAGGTATAACTTTGTATTTTGTAAAAAACCCACAAATACCTATAAATATCTATATATACCAAATATCTATAAATACTTATAATTTATAAGTTATAAAATACCTATAAATAATACACAATTAATTTTATAAAAAGAAGTTCCGTTTTTAGGACGAGAAAAAACATTTTAACGATAAAACTATAGTTATAGAAGTTATATAGTCATACAAAATAATATAATTGTCCAAAAACTTATACCTACTAGCTTTGTTACATCAAAATTTTACTCCACCTCACAACAATCAAATTTTTACTTCAACAACATTTGGTCACAAAAACGGCCGAATTTTAACTACATTCTGCAACCAAAAATACTCTCTTGGGACACTTATGTCAGAGGTTCCTATGGATCTCATTATCAATACGCCTGCATATGCAGGCTTGACATAAATCATAAATTATATAATATATATAATATATAAGAGAATCAACGTCATCCTACTTTTGCACACTACCAAAGGTATCTAAATTACGGATGCACCGGGTACCCGGCCAAATAACGAAGAAACCGGGTAACCCGGTTTCACCGGTTACTAGTCAGTACCCGGCCAAGTAGACTGGGTGCATTGACAAAAAAATAATAGAATTTTAGAAGAAATTTTAAAAGTTTTATTTTTTATTTATAAATTTAAATTCAAAAACAACATTGGGCCCATTGATGTAACTTAACAGGTCCGTTAAAACAGTAATTTTTGCTTAATCTGTTAGTGGTGGTAACACGGTTTGGAAGAAAGTTTTGAGTCAGGGTCGTATCTCTGTTATACCTCCACAGAATGAGATATAAGGCCTTTCATAAAGAAATATTATTATTATTTAATATTTTTTATTTTCTTTACTTTATTTTATCGTTTATTTTTATTTATTTTGCAGAATATAAATAGTATTATTTTTATGTTGGCAACAATGTCCCGTGTTGACATAAGATGTCACATAACCTAAAATAATAAATCATTATAAATAAAAATATTTATAATAATTAAGCACAAGTTGTATTTATGTAACAAAAATCAGGTAATACCACGCATTTTACAATTATGTACATAATTTTTTTACGCATTTTTTTTTAATTTTAGCCTTCAAGTAACTTGAGTCAAGTTGGGCCATCAAAACACAAGTTTATTATGGTTTCTTATTTCTGGTTCTTTATATTATGTGGGGTTCCGAGAGCAATAAGTGTCTTAAAAGTGTGAAATTGTAAATAATTCTGTTGTGTTGAAAAAAAAGGAAAAAACCACCCAAACAAATCGAAATGCTTGATTACAAATAAAACGAATTACTCAACGTGCCTTTTTATGTTGGTGTATACCTAATTGAATTAATATAGGCAAGTATTCAAAATTATATTAGAACCTTCATATGTTAAAGTAAGAGGGAAAATTAAATAGTTTGAGTTATAGCTTTTTTACTTTAATGGTTTTTAAAGGTTCATTTTTTTATATGCTTTGGGGATTTGAGTTAGACCCTCCAACTAAGAGGGGCTAGCTTAAATTCAAATGTTACTCATAAAAGTTACATGAATACTTTATTTTAGGCCTCGTAAAGAAAGACGCTTTAAATTATGAAGGTTGCCAAGACACTATATTGAGTTGCAGCAATCGTTAAATTTTTAAAGGTTTCATATTTTAAATAAATAATAAGGTTTCAAGCTCTGAGGGGAAGTGTTATCAAGGTATAAGTTTTAAAAAATTAGTATTAATTTGGTATTAGTTTGGTATTTCATAAGAATATGGATAAAAAGCAAAAGTATTGAGCAATATTATTGGCGCCTTGTTATGAAATGACCCTAATAAAATTAAATATATTTTATCTTTAAAATAACGATCAGATTCTTAAATATTATAATGTATTAAGTATAAGATAAAAGATAGTTTTGTGACGAAAATGTAATATTACTTTTTATAATTTTGATAGGTGTACAGCCTATTTTATGTTGTATCAATAAAATAGTATAAAAACAATGATAATACACCCTTTTTTCAAGACTTGCCCATCCAGGTGGAGTGAAAATAATGTGTGAAAGTTACTATTCAATGAATAGTATTCATACTTGTGAATGTTCCCTTAAAATAAATGTTTATATAATATAATATTCCACTATTTACTGTGTTCTTCCTCATGAACATTTTATTTTAAAGGTACATTTGCAAATGTTGAGAAATAATAAATAAAAAATAATTGTAATGCTGACAACAAACATCAATGTATTATTAATAATAAGCAAGCATATTTTACAAAATTAAGTTAAAAATTCAATAAACATAAAAATATAAGTTTATATAATATATTAGATATATTATACAAATTATAATCTACATTTTTAAAATTCCTTTTAGGATAAATTAAAACATGTTATTAGTTTCATTTTGTTAATAAATTAATGCAAACTGAATATTAAATTGATTTAAATGTTAAAATTAAAAGTAAACAGTTGTACCAATAAAAACATATAATTTTTATTTAATGTTATTTATTTATATACAATAGAATTAAGGTTAATTTTATTAATTTTTTCATTCCAGAACGTCTTTACTATTTTATTCAATAATAATATACTCGTTCATAAGTAGGTACATCATATTAATAAATATACATATTTATATATATATTAATAAATACTTATACATATATGTAGGTAGGTACCAGTAAGGTTAGGAGGAAATTTACAGTGGAGTCTTTGGTGAAAAAAAGGTTTTTTTTTTCATATAAAGTTATGCTTTGTTAGGCTTCAGGATTCCTTACAAGGAATCCACAGTTAAATTTTCTATATAAAGTAATACTCTATTTGGCTGCCAAGGGGTACCCTGAGTCACCTAAAATATTTTAAATATCGTCGTTGATACTGCAAAAGGTCGAATTTTAAAAATCTTTAACTTTTATATTTTAAAAATCATGTATTTTTCTAAAATCCTATAAAAAATAGTTTGTGCATTATTTTTGTCTTTTTTTTATGCTTTTAGGTTTTTAAAAATGTACACAGTAACGTTTTTTTGTTCTGAAAAGTTAATAATTTTTTTATAATATACTCATATCATGGCCTGATTTACCTAAAAGCAATTGCCCAAGACCTCGGTTCGACGACGGCCCCAATTCAAACGGGCATGGCAATTTTGTAGTTGTATGCATCTAAAGTTTTTGTAAATTAAAGAAAAATAATATATAATAGATTTGAACAGCAATTATAAGAATAAATAGTATTGGCACAAATTATTTTGCTTAAGGCCCCTAAAAATGTAAATCCGGCCTTGACCTATATATTTTTTATATTAATTATGATATGTCAATGAACACATATAGTCGTTAATACGTCGTATAATACGACATTTTGCAGTATTAACTACGATAATATCGATAATATCGTAGTTAATACTGCAAAATGTCGTATTATACGACGTATTAACGACGATATTTGTTCATTGACATATCATAATTAATTTAAAAAATATATAGGTCAAGGCCGGATTTAAATATTATGTTGGTATGTTTGATTCACTAACGACGATATGTGTTCATTGACATATCATAATTAATTTAAAAAATATATAGGTCAAGGCCGGATTTACATATTATGTTGGTATGTTTGATTCATTAGCAAAGGGGTCGTCCATAAAGGATTTCACGCCAAATTTCTTTATTTTATTTCTCCAAAATTAAATATTTTTGTAAACATAATACTGTTTTTTTTTAATTTGTAACCTGACATGGTTTGCTCTGCTGTGACAAGTGGGAGGAGGGTCAAAAATCCCCTAAAAAAGCGTAAAGTCCTTTATTGATGACCCCATATCAAAAAGTTCAGTATATTTAAATTAAAAAATATATACAGGGTGCAAGTACTCTAGGTGTATACATATGGTAAACATTCACAATTAACTACATTTCAATATGCCGGCCAAAAACAAAAGATGGTGGTGGTAACTCAAATATAGTAGACAAAAAAATTACAAATTGGATAAAAATTTTGATATGTGTATGTTTTCATATAAAACTTACTTTTTTTTTAATTCCCAGAAATAACTGAATTATAATGGTTTATAGTTTTGACAGGTTTTTAGTGTTTTTAAATTATTTGAAAACTTTTTCCAATTTTCCAATGCTATTTTAATAGACTTGTAATTATGCAACTCTTCTCCACTTTAACAGACCTTGGCTGTGGCTTTTCAAATAAAAAAGAATACTCATACATAGAGAATGGTCCACCCCGTATAACATACCAATAATTATTGGTATAGTATATGGGGTGGACCATTCTCTATGTATGGGTGTCTTTTTTATTTGAAAAGCCACAGCCAAGGCTGGTTAAAGTGGAGAAAAGTTGCATAATTACAAGTGGCTTAAGCCACTCACCATTCCACTGCCCTGAAACATATTGCTCGAAAATTAATGCCCAAGTTACAGAATAAAATTTTAAAAATTATCACAGCCTTTGCCATTCCAAATTTAGTATGTCTAAAAGTGTAAAAATGTAAAATTTATATAATCGCACTCCCAGTAAAATATTAGTAAAAAATTAGTAGTTTGGAGTAATAAAATTGTAAAAATTGGAACTGGTTTATTTGGATATTCATGAGATACCCATATACATTATAGGTATATCAAATTACGCCAGTATTTTACTGGTAGTGCAAAAATTTATACCAAGGTACCTATCAAAAATAACAAAACGTTCCCTATAGGCACAGAATTCTGTGCTATAGGTACGAAAGGAAAACGTTTTCTTAGAATACTGTGAAAAGTTCGGTTTAGGTAGTTGACGTGAATTTTAATTTATTAATAATAAAAGTGAGCAAGCATTTGAATTTTTCAAATGCTTGCTTTTGGTCAAACGTTTCGCAGCAACAACAAAGGAATTAATTAATTCATTAATACTAACCTTTCATTTTCTCCGGCTCGATTTTATTTCCCACATCGGTTTTTTTGCACTATAGCAACACATATTTAGAGAATTAATAAGTATGGAATTAATTATTCATTATAACCTAACTTATAACTGTCAAGAATACCCACATGTTATCAAGTTGGTAATTCTTTCTGGCGCTAAATTCAAATTTAACGTGTATTAATAAAATTTTAACGGCATCTCTGAAGAAGCTGTTTAAATTTCGAGGTTAGAATCTGTTAAAATTGATTTATGCGTTATGGCTTGCTTGGATATCGTCAAGATGAACAGCCGAAAACACGTAGTGGGGGAAACAAGACTACATTAAATAAAACGTATCAGGTTGTCAGGTAATAAAACGCAAACCAATACTTATTTCTTTTCTGGTTACATCAATGGCCGAATAACTCTTAAAATAAACATATAAAAAAAATCTACATGTAATACCAAATTAAAAATTAAGATAAATACTTTGCTTTTATTTAATTAATAATTATAATTAATTAAACTTCACTCTGACACTGACACATTATTTATTTAATTTTCATAATTAAGCAGGGGGGCATTGTGTTGCAATTTCTTTTTGTTTCAAACTCATTCCCAGCTTCTAAAAATATTTTCTCGAAATAGACACTGGATGGTGGAGAGCACAAATACTTTTGACAAATTTTGGACAGTTTAAGGAACTGTTTGCAGTTTTATTTCCACCACAGAAGTGGTCAATTCTTTCTGTCTAATAAATCAATATTTAAATATTCCTCAACTTTCATATTTAGTAGTCTTTCAAATTTACTTGTATTATTGGAAGAATACATTGCTGACTGCATTTAAAAGCATCCCAAACAGTTTTGGTTCTCTTTGCAAAAAGCGCTAAAGGTACATAATCGTCATGATCGCTAACGCTATTACTTTACAACAAATTCTAATAAACGGGTTTCTAGACCATTTTCTTGAAAAAAAAATCTAACTGCAATGGAAAACATTTTCCTATTCTTTTTGTTGCTAGCATCGGTTGATAGAGAGAAATAAAGTTTTTCCTGCTTTATTTTATCACAAATGGTAGTTCTTGACAATTGCTTCAGTTTTCGTCCTACCACAACTAAATGTTCGTGCAATAACTGAATCAGAAAAAAGATGAGGAAATAATTTATGAGGACAATCCATGCTGTTATAGCTTAAGGAGTGTTTAACAGTGTGGTAAACACATGTAATTTTAGCCGCAATAACATTGCTTTCGCTACTTGTTAGCAAATTTGACGACGTCCCTGGGCCGGTTCATTGCTATTGCCAGGGCGTGTACTTACAGCACTCTCACTTTTGTTTGAGTCACTGTCACTTTCCATTTTAAAACAATTTACTCTAATTTTAGCTAAATAAGTTTTGTTTGTTTACAAAAGAAACTCGTTTTGACTAGTTTCAATATAAACTGTGATTCATATAGTTTGATTGGGGGCTTGCTCTATGACAGCGGCCAATCAGCGGTCACTCCCACTTCAGAGCGCTTTTTAAAATTTAAATACACTCCATAGAGGAATACATTAAGATTTCGTGGGTACTGACTTTTATAACATTAGGCCATTTATTTACACCTTCCAATCTGTGCCCGGTTATATATTCAACTGGAACAAACAATCTAAATTTTAAAAATTTGTAATTCCTAAATACTCGGTTGATAGATTAGAAAATAGGTTTTAAATAACAATTACCATTATTTCTTCCTGTAATAATAATATGATTTAAAAAAAATTATAAATCCACCACCAAATAATGCCACTACGGCATCAATAATTATTTGTACATGACTTCTAGGAAGTAAAGACATTGTGTAATTTTGAAACGAACTGAATACTTTTACGTTGAACCGCTTCTGTGAGAAAATAGTATTTTACCTTCGTTGGTAGATGTGGTTACAAATCTAACTTTTTTTTAGTCCTTGTGTTGAAATACTTTAAATAAAATTGTTCATGGCCGTACAGGATTTTTTTCTTTATGATATTTAACAATCGTTATGAAATGCACTTCCTTAAATAAAATTATAGACTTATTAGCTATAGCTGATGATACTTCAGTTGTTTTTACTGATAGTTCAATAAATCTGTGCCTTATTTAAATCTATTTGTAATTTGTTTTTTAACACCTTAACCATTTTATCCCTGCAGTCCTTGTTTAATTTTCCAAAAACCTACATATTGGCTACAGAGGTACTGGTGTTTGCTAAAAAATAATATTATTTAATAAACTATGCAAATAAAAGTAATATTTTCATTGCCATCAATGTCACAAAACCCTGATTTATCTATAACCAATGTCGATGATAAGGATCCTTTCGTTGTATTATCTAAAATTTTAATTTATTTTAATATTGATATCATACCTTATTTCGTTTTTACCTAATAGAAAAAATTAAGCTTTGTATAACTCGTATTGTATTTTAAACTTTTTCTGCTACCCCAGACTAGGTATTGGCCTAAAGATATTTAATTTTTTTAAATTAATTGCGAGCACAATCTAATATTTTATTAAATTAAATTCACCCAAATTTTATTATCGCTTCAAGCAGAATTATTGGTAAACAATTTAATGGCATTTAATAATAAATTTAATGATTCTTTACTTACCCTCATCACTTATGCGGTATCCATTTTTAAAATCCCCTAAATTCCAGGCAGGATGTTGAACTATATTTAGAATTAGCCTAGGTAAACCAGTCTAAATTTTTTATCCTTGGCAAATTCATCTAAATTTTTTCACAAGCTCTAGATAATGAAAGTTTTTTTTTCTTTGGATACTATACCGTTTATTTTTGTCCGATCAATGCCCGAATAACTTCATCACGAAATTCAAGATGTGTCATTTTTTTATTATTTTTTTTGTTGTATATGTAGCAATTGTTCCAGATACAGATGTCCAGCAGCCGAAAGAATATCTTTCAGTGCCAGCGTATTGTCTTCCGTGGAGTGGAATTATAGGAAACCATCTGGTCTAAACGATCAATTCCTGACATGTGACGATTATATCATCTCATGCTTATGCATATCATCTCATGCTTATGCCTGGTTAAAAACATTTCTTTTGTCTTTCCAGTTGGTTACTACCACATTGCCTTTTCTTTTCCATGCACTTTCACCTTTCTTTAAGTTAGCTTCTACTACTAATTTTGGATTTCCTTTTCTGTTTTCTCTCAAAGTTCCCACCATGGTCGTATTATTTTCCAAAAGGTACTCAGCTAATGCTACGCTTGTATAAAAATTATCTAAGTATACTGTATGACCTACTTTCAGATAATTTCTCAAAAGTTTTTTACAATTTCATAGGTGTGGCTTGAATGTTTAGTATTTATAGTCCCTTTTCCGACATAGACTATAATGTTCAAAATATACCCATCGCATGCCGTTAGCTCATATAATTTGATTCCATATTTATGACTTTTATTAGAAATGTACTACTGGAAACTAAGACGACCTCGCCACAGGATCATAGCTTGGTCAATAGATAATTGTTTCTCCGGGTAAATAGCGTCTCTAACATTAGACATAACAGCATCTGAAATGGACCGTATTTTGAACAATTTATCCTTTTTATCTATATTTGTATGGTCGCAAAGCGAAAATTGGAAAAAAATTGTTAAAAACGATTACGTGACATTACTTGACCAAATATGGGATGAGAATATTGTCACGAAATAAGAAAATATTATTGTTTTATTTTAATTAATTTATTATACAGGGTGGAAACCTTAACTGGAATAAATTCTGTATTTTGAAAACCACTTACTTTTTTAAAAAATCCAAAAACAGGTCAATTTATAAAATTACCTGGGTAAATTGTGGTAAATCTTAAAAATATAAGAAACCACCCTTTGAGGGTGCAACCAACCCTAACTTTTTTTTCAAATGCAAAGGTATATCAAGTGATACATCATTTGAAAGCTTGTTTTAATAGGAATTCATACAAATATGCAATTTTTAATTATTTTATTTTTGTACAATTATAAATAATAAAAACTTCATTTTATGATAAATATGGATTTATTATAAAAGATGTTCAAAATGAGCTCCTCTGGTTTCTTGACAAAATCCTAGACGATTACAAAATTCATTTTTAACCTTTTCCAAGTTTCGTGTCGGATACTCTCTTTAAGATCTTTAATATTAGTTGGTTTGGTTACATAAACTTTATTTTTAAGGTAACCCCACAGGAAAAAATCCAACGGGGTAAGGTCCGGAGATCGGGCTGGCCACTCAACTGCACCTCTTCTACCAATCCACCGATTAGGAAATATTTCATTTAGGTATCGATGAACGGGTAATGCGTAGTGCGGTGGAGCTCCATCTTGCTGAAACCAGACTCTATTATCTGGTAAGTCTGGATCATTCTCGTTTGGAAACTGAACTGCCAAATATGGTAGGTATAAGATCTTCTTGAAGAAAAGTTAAGTACCTTTCGCCATTTAGAGTTTCGTTTAAAAAGGCGGGACCAATTATTCTATTACCAATTATTTAAGCCCAAACATTTACCTTTTGTGGATACTGTGTATGATTTTCTTCAATCCAATGAGGATTGCTGTCGTTCCAATATCTACAATTTTGACGATTAACTTCACCATTTAAAGTAAACCTACTTTCATCGGAAAATAGTATCCAATCCAAGGAAATTTGGTTATCATTAATAAGGTTCATCATTTGCTCGCAAAATTCAATTCTGCGATCGGTATCATCCCCAATTAGTTCTTGTACTGCTTGCATCTTATACGGATGCATTTTTGAAGCATGTAGTAACTTCATTACAGTGGTGTGGCTCAAATCGTTCTCGCGAGCAATTTGTCGAGCTGAAGTAACATGATTTTCTTGGATTGCTAATAGTACATTAAGCTTCGTATTGTCTTCAACGATAGGCTGGCGTTGTATAGGAATATTTCTTACATAACCATTTTCGTGATATTTTGCTTCTACTTTACTAACAGTCCCTTGGCAAATGTGAGGCAATTCTGGATGCGTTTCGTTAAATAATCGTGCAACTTCTGTCTGATTTCGACGTCTATCACCAAATCCAATCATCATTAGAATCTCAATAGGCAAAGTTTTAGTTACATAAGACATTTTTACGGTCAATTTAGAACACGTTACTTGCAACTAATTTTAAAGAACTAAAATACATTCTTTCGGTTGAATATACAACGTTTTTGATGGATATAAAAAAAGTATTTATTTCTTTAAGGTACCAAACTAAAATAATAAAAAATTGCATATTTGTATAAATTCCTATTAAAAAGAGCTTTCAAATGATGTATCACTTGATATACCTTTGCATTTGAAAAAAAAAGTTAGGGTTGGTTGCACCCTCAAAGGGTGGTTTCTTTTATTTTTAAGATTTACCACAATTTACCCAGGTAAATTTATAAATTCACCTGTTTTTGGATTTTTTAAAAAAGTAAGTGGTTTTCAAAATACAGAATTTATTCCAGTTAAGATTTCCACCGTGTATAGTATTTAAATAATTATATTCCCAAAGCCGAGCAAAGAAAGTTTCAGATTATTGCAGACGTATTATATGCATTTCAATAGAAATATACTGCAATCTTGCAATAATCATAAACACATAGCTCGTGTACGTTCTAAGTTTGTATATAAACCACACATTTTTGTAATAGAGTGATCAGAATAAATAAAGCTGTCATAAAGTAAGTTTGGCTTTTTAACCATACGTCACCCAACAGTCCCAACCATCGATGGTGGAGTTACCATACGTCACATGGTGGAGTCCCTATCGTCACATATGACGTTGCTGTGGGAATATAATTATTTAAATACTATATAATAAATTAATTAAAATAATTCAATAATATTTTCTTATTTCGTCACATCTCCCCCGCCTAGAAAGCACGCCACTGGGCTTGATGGTGTCATGTTCTAAATTTGCAATAAACCGCCGACATAGTCCTAGACACTTAGTTTCATCTTCAAGTCCGCCATGATGAATTCTTAATGCCCGCCTTTAATTTTTGGAACTATTGTTGGTTTTTGTGTGGTGTTGAAGTGGTGAAGTGTCTAGTACCATTACATTGTGTCGGACTCCACATGAAAATAAAAAGTAGCAAAAATTAGTATTCTTAAAATAATATTTAAACTAAAATTATAACTAAACTATGTACAATTTACAAGTGCCTATCGCCTGTGCCAAAAAAAATCCTTAATATATATACATTATTTAAAAAATTTGTTTGTATAACTTTAGTGAAGAACTACTTTATTTTTATATATGCTTAAATTAAACTTGCAATTTGTTTCTCAAGCTAGTTTTTATCTTAAATATTCGCTTGTAATTTAGTATTAACACTACTGACTTAGCCAACAATTTTATTCCTGCGATGGACATGGAACGCATGAGCGACTCGTTGCGCTAGACTTCCTTTTGTCATCATTGGAAATTGCTAACCCTCACTCCTGGTCATTTGGTCATTCCTGGGGTAAGCTAGGACGAGTGTCAGCTGGAATTGATATGGAAAGTTGGTGTCATCTTCACAACAACGTGGTACAGGATACCTTCTTGTGAGGAATCATATCCAGGGTTTCCAGTATTTTTGGGTATTTTATTTTTTATTATTATTTTTCCATTTTTCTTATTTCTTCTTTTGCAGATCTGCTCGAGGTAGGGTGGCTGCTAGTACTACTGGGTATCTCTTGATTAAGAGGAATACCACGCATGCTGAAAGGATGTCATTCCAAAGGATAAGCATGTAGACTTTATGGATGAAATGGAGATCAGAGTAGGTAACTTCTTTACCCCTTTTTTTAACTTTCTTAACTTCTTTAGGATTAAGTAAGAATTACTTCAAGTTTGAACATCTCGCCCGCAAGATGAGACAAATTTTCAGGTTTTCTTCTATTTCCTCAGTTTCGTGGTTGGTAATTTTCCATGCTTTTCTTGGGATGCTGTTTTTCTTCATAGTAGCATGACTCAGCAGCACAAGCTTTTTCCGTACCTCAAAAAATATTTCTTTTCTTCTTTTTATTTTTAATATTCTTTATATAATCCATTTTAGCTTTATTAAAGTCTACTTCTTCTTTTCATTCTTCTATACGTTATGGGTATCGTAGCTTCATAGAACAGGGCTTCTGATAAGGGCTTCCAAAAGAATCCTGCTGATATTTCAGTGACAGCTTCTTCGTGTTGCCAGGATAAAATAGGTTTAAAGTTAACTTAAAAATTAGTTTACAAGTATATACAAATTGGCATTAGGGATAGGGGGTACATGGGTTAAAAAGGAAGGGGTGTAGTTTTCCTCTTTCTTCTTTTTTTATACTTGGGTTTGTGGGTAATACTGCTGGTTTCATTGTTCTGGTTTATTGACTCTTTGTTGAGGTGTTTAAGTTTCGGGTTGCGACAAGAGGGCCAATTTACTTATTTGTAACAAGAAAATTCTTTCCTTTACTTAGTTTAAAAACAATTTTCTTTAATTCTCCCATATCCGTCGTCGTTGGGGCAATAAGGTAATAGGACTCGTAGTACAAAGAGTGTAGGCCATTTTTAAAGTGGTCCCGAAAGATGTCGAAAGCCAGAGGGTTAACTTCTTCGGCAAGGTGTTGTAGTTCAAAAAAATAGCTTTTGATGTTTTCGTTTTCGCCTTGTTTTATTGAATTAAATTTTATTTTTGCTGCTCTTACAAAATGTTTCCCTCCAAATTCTTCTAAAAAGTCTGTTTTCAAATTTTCCCAAATTTTCTTTCTATTTTCTTGATTGGTGACGTATTTTGTATACCATGTAACGGCCGCTCCTTCCATGTCGCTCTATCTGTTAATTTGGGAACATCTTTCGTAGTTTTTCATAAAGGTTATGGCGTTGGTCGTCGTCGGGTTGAATGTTGTGGGGGCAATAAATTTCGGGACTGCAGGTGTTCTTTCGGTCTGGGATGCTTCTAAAATGGTTGTGTTCGACGTCGATGATTTGTGGTTCGGTTTGGGTGATAGGGCAATTTTCTTCAGGATTATCTTGTATATCAGTTGATTGGAAAAAAGGTAAGGATATGTCTTCGAAAGGACTTAAAAGGGGTAGGATACGGTTTTTTACGTTGTCGTCTTCTTCTTTTTCGGATTGATTTTCGTCGGAATTTGCCTCTTTTTCGCTGTTTTCCTCTTCTGCTTTGAGAGTTTGGTTATTAAAGTCTGAGTCTGTCTTCTATATTAAATGTTGAGTTTTGGATTTCTTCGCTGTTTTTAGTCTGTTTTTCGGGTATTATTGGTTCTTTCGGCGGTCGTAGAAAATATCTTGTTTGTTTCGGTTCGGTGCTAGTCGGAGATCGTGGTAACGTTGAGGAGGGCTTAAAGATGGATTTTTCTGTGCTGCGATGTGATGGGTTGAATTTCAATTTTTTCAAAAGCTTCTTGCGTGACATTAAATTTGAACTAACGCCGACCTTGTTTTTCTTGCAGGAGTCATCGGCCAGTCCTGGGTACCGCGACTTTCTCTATTCATAGTGATGGTACAAGATCGTTGGCGCCTCCACCATGTGACGATAGGGACCCCACCATGTGACGTTTGGTTACTCCACCATCGATGCATCGCGATGGTTGGGTTGGGTGACGTATGGTTAAAAAGCCAAACTTACATTATGACAGCTTATTTAATCTGATCTCTCTATTACAAAAATGTGTGGTTTATATACAAACTTAGAACGTACTCGAGCTATGTGTTTATGATTATTGCAAGATTGCAGTATATTTCTATTGAAATGCATATAATACGTCTGCAATAATCTGAAACTTCCTTTGCTTGGCTGTGGGAATATAATTATTTAAATACTATATAATAAATTAATTAAAATAAATCAATAATATTTTCTGTGGTTTACACTTAATACGGGAAAAAAGACCTGGTATTTGCAATGGAAACTTATTGTAGGATAGCGCACTCAAAATAGACCGCCGTGCATTCCTGTAAAGCATTTTTTTAAAATTATAAAATCTTAACACTCCATGGTATTTACTTATATGCTCTATCATGTTATGTTCGTAAAAATATAAAAACTTTTCATAACAAAAACATTGAACATGGTTATAATACTCGTAATGCAGACTTTTTTCGCACACCGAAACATTTTTTGTCTCTATATAAAAAATCCCCCTTTTACGCAGGGTTAAAAATATATAACAATCTTCCTAAAAATATTAAACAGCAACCAAATAACAATTTATTTCAAACATCACTTAAAAGTTTCTTCCTTAAAGAATGTGTTTATGAAATAACAGACTTTATTAAATAAAACTTTAGGCCACAACTAATTCTACACCTAATTCTACACCTAATTTTTACATCTGTTTTTCATGTATGTACGTACTTTGTATTATTTATATATTTAGATTTAGCTATAGCCATGTTATTGTTCTTTTTTTAACCTGTCATATCTATATTGTATACTGTATAGCTTGTATGACCAAAATAAATGAAATGAAATGAAATATATTGCAACCTTCAAAATTACAGAAACCTGCTCCATATGATATACTTAGGGCCAGTTTTTCAATCGTTGGTTAAGTTTATATTACGGTTAACTTTCTTAGATACTATTGTGTTAACAATAGTATCTAATAGTTTTACAAGTACTGGCTGCTGAGCTTCATATTTTTTATCTGTCACTAGTGACGGTGCGAAATCCTCATCATCGAAAATATCTGTATTAAGAGGCCAAATTCCAGTCGATTTAAAGGAATTGACTGCCTTTTCATTTTGATATTTTATTATAAGCCTTTGTAAATAATTCTCCTACATTCTTTTGGGTAATGACTTTTCCCGGGTTACTTCCATCCACTCATCAGCAGTTTTTAGTGGGCCAAAGTATCCTTTATCAAGTGGCTGGATTTGACTTGAATGAGGTGGGATGGTCAAGAGGTGAATATAATTTTCCCTGCAGTAATTAATTACTGCTAAAGTTCTATGGGTAACGTGATTATCAAAGATGAGCAATATTGGATTTTCTATTGTTGGATTAGGGTGCTGCTTAAAATGTTTCCTCCATTCCAGTAACAGATCTGAATTTATAAAACCAGAATCTGATGTTTGCCGCAGAGTTCCAAAGGGTGTATCTTTAAACAGATCTTCATTCATTCTTTTTCTCTTAAAAATAAAAGCTGGAGGCACATATGTACCAGCACTGCTCATGCAACATACAGCTGTGTTGACCTGTGTTCACCACTTTCCCCACTGGCTGATTTTCCCAGTAGTTTTTTGCCTTTAGAAGCAACAACTTTGGGCACTTTATTAGGTACAGTCGATAGCCCTGTCTCATCCATATTGTATATATGATGAGCCGGAAACTTTTATTTTTCGTACAGTGATCGTAAATTGGCATAGAACTTTTGAACCTGTGGTCTATTAAATCCCATCATTCGTCCAATAGTTGTTTAACTGTATTACATTAGATTGATGGGGTTGGAAGTTTCGCAAAAAATTTGATGTTTCTAGATTAAGAATTTCTTCATCTGTTTCCGGATTTTGGGATTTATGACCTGGCTGCGATTGGTTTTGATTAGAGTTATCATAATTTTATTCATTAAAATTTTTATTTTTGTTAAAATTAATTGGGTAAGCATAAATATCATAAGATGCATAAACTCGTAATCGTCTGGAATAATTTCGTTTTCGTGTCCATTGGTTCACTTTTCTGGTTGTCTTACAGAAAAATTTCGTTCACTTTTTCTTTTATAATACGTCATAGATAGTTATTCCTAAAAGAAAGGCGGTAGGTATTATTATTATTATTATTATTGATTATATAAAGGAAATAATAATATTAATTATTAATATTACTTAGTAATGTTATAACAATATGTTAAAACACGTTACTCGTAAATTGAACAGGTAGATCTAAAAGCAGTCATTTTAGTCTAACATGTATATGGCAATTTCCTTTTAAAACAACTATAATGAGGATGAGTATGAGTATAAGAGACGTATAACCGGCCCCATCGCTCCCGGGCCCCGCATAGGCCTCAGTTTCCTTGCGCCGATTTTCTTTCGCCACCAGGAACGGCGCGGCTTTACCCGTGTTTACTGGTTTCGTATGTCCATTGCGTCCCGTACTTTTCCTAATTAGGGATCGAGAGCGAAATGCCAATAGTTTTAGTAGCCATTCCCGGGTTCGCCGAGCCGATCCTATACGTACAGTAGGGTAATGAAGGAGGTAGGACGGGAGGGATACACAGTTTGGTTTTTGGGGGACAATTACGCCCACTTAAATCTAAGTATGACGCGGAACCCCCTTAGACCAGGCAGTTGGTATTACTCCAAACATTTGGGATTACTGTATGGAGTTCGGGAGTTGTTATTTTGCTGTAGGAGCCTACGTCTTGGTCTACGTTTTTGTCGTTATTGTTCGTGTCCAAGTATGTTCCAAGGATTGTTCCTGCACATGTGTCTTCAGTCTTGAGGCCGAAAACCATCAATAGATAGTTCAGTAGCTGGATATGTAACTTGTAGCTTTTGATGTTTTTATAATTGATTATTGCCGCAGTAGTGCGAAATTTCTAACAATTTTTTTTTTAGTTATTGTGTTTTCAAGCACGTTTTGTGGTAGAGTTTTGTCTTTTTTTCTTAAATTCCAAAATTAAGTATTGCATTTATTTATTAGTTAAACAAATGTCAAGTGCAATTTCTGTTATAATCTAATGTGTTTACAAATCCTATAGAGTTATTATGCTGTTTTTACTATGTTAGGGTTATAATGATTTATTGAGTGTTATTTTATTCTGTGTGTCAAATGTTTATTATTGGTCTCGTTTGGGCTTCATGCGTTACGCATTTGATGTTGACAGATTTATTGTCCTACACAGCTTTGGTGTATCACCGCGATAGTTCGATTGGGAAGTTTTGTTTTTTTTATTTGTCTTTTTTCTTTATTATTTTATGATGTTTGGTTAGTATTCTCTTTCTGATGTTTCTATTGTTACTGATGTTTATTGTTTTTTTTAAGCAGTGTGCCTTTCTTAGGGTTTTAAAGATATCTGTCATGTTTAATTTGCACTTCCCCTCTTGTTTGACCTCTTTTGTTTGTCTAGTGAAAAGCGTCCAATGACAGGTGGTATACCTATAGAACCAGAAGCTGAAACTTGTCACTTAACTCTTTCATATCACTTAACACTTTACTCTTTATTGACCGTTACACTATTTTAGTTTGCATACATAATTGGTTTGCACTTTTTAAAAATTTGTTGGTTTTAAACTTTAAACTTTTACGTTTTAAGAGCTATCTCTGCACTACACGTCATGCCTTGTCGAGAGCTGAAACCTGACTAAACCTTTAAAACAACTATAATTATATAAATATTATTATTTATTATATATTATTATAATATTAATAATATTAATTAGTAGAAAGTAAATTACTGTCTTGTATTTTTAGAGGAAATGTTAAAATTTTAAAGGAGTTTTGTTTGATTAATATAAACATTTTTATTTTTGTCAAAATTGTTCTTTATCAAATTTTAGTCTTTTTTCTCATGGCGTTTGTCTAATTCGATTCACTAAGCCAAATAGTACTTTATACAATACAATAGGTAGGTACTTATGTGAAATCCAATTTAATGAAAATTTAAACAATATGTACACACATACAACAATGGAACCAAGTATTACTTTGTAAGTATCAGTACAAAGTACTGATTGGTTATTATTTTGTTTATTAAAATAAGATTGACCTGTAGGTAAACATAAGAAAATGGCACTTAGTTCCAGTGGCACGTAAATTTTCATTGTAAGTATTTAATATCGATGGTTAAACGGCAAAAGTCCATAAACCGCAAATGGTGCTTTTATAAGAAGCGAAAAAAAATTATAAATATTTTATTTTATAAAATGTATTTCCATTTCTTGTACAATGTACCAATATTTTTTTGGTATTCTTACAAAAGAATTATGTATTTAAAAAAAAATATATATATACATATATATATATACATATATATATATATATATATATATATATATATATATATATATATATATATATATATTGTAACGGGTAACTTGGGACAGTACGGAAGTGAGGCGACAATTGTTCAGAAGATTTATTTATTTTAATTTTAATAATTAAATGTAGGCAACCCAGTTATCATGGTAGGGAAGATGACGTAGCACGGCGCATGGTATTTGTTTTGAATAATTGTTTACTTTCTTATCATTTGTTTTCTCTGAAATTATTTAAATAAATCAAATGTAGAACATCTATTTGGCTGGAAAATACAGGAAAATTTTAGTTATTGTTAATTTAATTCAGTTAATTAATAAATCTTACTTATCAATTTTAAATTTTTTATAAACATCACTTGGCCAATTACACTTGATTATGGATAATTTTGACACCTTTCGGTATAGGAGGCCATTGTGATTTTTGGATCGAAGCTTCTGGTAGCGTTGAAAGGGAGAACCAAATAATACGCTTTAGTTTTGATCATCGTTAAATAAAATTAACTGAATAAATCAGCAATAATACTTTAAGGCCACCTGACATCCAAGGTAAATAATAGTTTTATTATTATGACTGAATTTCCTGTGTTTTCGAAAACATGCTAAGTGATGTTTCTCTTTTAGGCCTTCTTTATTTTTTTATCTATTATTTCTCGTTCGGCCAGTTTGGCTGGTCCTACATTACAATTATCGTCCTAGAACGATAGTGCTAAAACAGAAATATTCAATATTATTGGAGACCAAATTTGAGGTTATAATCTCCTGGAGGAGTGTTATTTTGGAGAAATACTTACCATGCCGTCCTGCTGCGTTATGTCCTGCTAAGATGTGTATTGTTACACTGTCTCCTACTTTGCTGTGCTCTTATTGTGTGACCGGAATCAACACTTTAATCTTCGTTGTGTGGGGGAAGCCCACCTAAGGCATTTGACCATCGTCCATTTCTGTTTGGCTGAAACAAGAACCTAACAAGGAAGAAAGCAAGTTAACCAACACCAGGTTTTATAAAATCATAATATTTTACTTACTGTAAACCACTCACGTGAAAGGTATTTATTTTAATTTTTTTACATAATTCATTTTTTTATTGGTGTTGATAACACTTGTTTATACGAGAGGTGTTCAAGTAATCTTGATGCAGCCTACAGGTTTAAAAAACTAATTCTTTTGTTTCATTTAAAAAAAAAAATACAGAAGTATACATATTTTTATAATTAATTTAATCATAACAGTGTGTTTATTTGCTACAAGAAACCTCCTGTTTTTTCCTCATCCCTTCCTTGTCAAAAAATCCTAAATTTGACTGGCGCCCATTTAAATTCTAACCATCTGACCCACACCCGCCCCGATAAAAGAGCAGTCGTGTATGTGGTAAGCAATAAATTTAATTTAATTTTTTTTGAGTACGCCACAATATATATAATATTAAAATGTGATCTACCATTTTTTTTAAGAAAAATGTACGGAATAAATTATGTATTAATTGAAAATTACATAATATATACTGAATTAAATAACTTTCTTGTTGAAAACACTTTTTAAAAAAGCAACTTTATTTCGAAATGGTGTTTACAGCTTGAGAACGGAAATCTTATTATTTTAATTTTACTTTAATGCAAGGTGTATATATAAACTATAAAGTGCAGAATAGACATAGATAAAATAAAGCATAATTTGTAGAATTCAACGATATAACTCCTCCATCCTTAGAAGGCAACTTCGGGAGTGAACAGGACTGAAGGGGTCGCAATTTCTTTTCTTTTGAGCGATGGCCTCTGGAATCCGTTTCCTCTTTTCTTGTATTGTAGAAATCCATAGGTTATTCCAATTGAGATGATCAAAATTAATAGAACCATCCAAAGAATCCAATTAGTTGTAGTATTTTGATTGATTTCATCGATTTTTATGGGATTCAGGGAATTTATCCTTTTCTGAATGTGGTAAAGTTCAGATAATGGAACGTGTTGTATTTGAATTTTTCCAAGCTTCTTAATGTCTGTGTTTTCTTGAATTTTGAATGTTGGCAACAAGATGGGGTGTGTTTGGAATGCTAATTGTTTGTTACCATATTTTCGATTGTTAACTTCAATGGTGAAGTTCTTTGGTATTTTTAATAAATTTCTTCCTTGGATTATCTGGAACTCTTGATTTGTACAGTACGAAGTTGTTTTGCTGTTATAACTAAGAGATGATCGTCGTTTAGTTGTTCGATCGAAACATCAGGTTGTTCAATTTCGGTGAATCTGCAGTTCTTCGGGTTTCCGCCAAGGAGAGTGGCATATAAAGTTTAGAAGGAATAAGGATTGAGTTATACTTGGTTGGAATTGGATATAAATGGAAATAATCGTAAAGTTCGCCATTTGTAATAGGAAATTCCAAAACAAATATTAAGGTATCTTTAGAAAAATAACAATTTGTTTTAATTATAGAATACCAATCATAGAAATCTAGGTCAAGCAGTTCTTCACCTGAATGAAGTTCTTTAAGTTCTTGTAAAATTTGTTTTAAATCATTAATTTTGAGTATATCAGGGTGAGCTGTACCAAGACGGGCAAAGTAATTGCATTTTCTATTTCATTTAAAAGGTTTAATATTAAATTTATATTTATGAACAACTGATTAACAACTCCTAAATATGATATATCTCTATGAGAATCTGACTGTTTCATTAAAGTAACTTTATATTTATTTATAAAATCTGTTATCTTGTTCTGGTTTTCCACAATTATTTTTATTGTTTCTGAATATTTATTTGAAAGTTGTTTGGATATTTGTGAATTTACTTCATAAACAATTTTCTTTTGATTTGCTTCTAAAGTAACTATTGCTTTGTCATATCGTTCGCCGTCATTAGCATCTAAAGAGCCTGTTATCCATTTATTAAGGGTACCTATTTCCGTTTTCTTCTATTTCTATTATTTTGAAAATATTTAATATTTGAAAATTTCGCTTCGATATCCGTCATTAAAGGCTGTAGACTATTAAAATTATTTTTAACACTAAGCGTACTTAAAGTGTTCGAATTATGTACAATTGAATTGTTGAGATTGTTAAAAGCGTTCTTAAGATTATTAATATGTTCCTGAAGGGAATCTAACCTAACGTAATGCAAAAAATCATGCTTTGCATTCATTATTTTTGCTTTTCCTAATTTAAAGCGTAAAAGTCCTGGGTTGTTTTCTAATAGGATTATATCAAGACTATAAGTCTGGGCCAGGATTGTCATTGTCAATGTCAGGGTCAGGATCGTCATTTTATTCCTGTAATAAAGAATTATTAGTTAGTTTCTTTGTTTTTTTAATATTCTTTTTATGGATAATAACATTCGAGTCTAGTTTTCCTTTAATGCCTAAATTTTCAAAAACTTTTTTGTTTTCTTCATATTCTATGGGATCTTCGCGTTTTTCGTTATGTTTGGTAATAACTAATTCTTTAGTTCTTTTATTTATATCTAGAATTTTTTCGTACAGGGTATTAATATTTTTCCTATGATTTTCGATGTAGTCATTAATTATTTTTTCGTCCGTTATATCAAGCGTATCAATGCTATTTGTATGTCCACTAATAATTTCAAAGGGTGTTTGTTTCGTTACTGAATGGATTGAATTATTATATGCTAAAATTGCATATTGCATTAATTGATCGATTCTACTATCGGTGTTAGTAGCACGTAGACATCTTATGTGTTCAATTAAAGTCGAGTGTAGGCGTTCTACAGGAGAGTTACTGTTTGAGTTGTGGGGTACAAAAGTGTAAATTGATATTATGGACTTTTGCAAAATCTTTAAAGGTCGAATTATTAAATTCCGTACCACCGTCTGATACAATAGTACGTGGGAGGCCATGATGTGTGGCAAAAATTAACAAACTATCGATGGTATTAATGGCATTAGCTCCAATTATTCTGTATGCTTGTGCATATCTTGAAAATGTGTCTATTAGTGTAAGAAATTTTTGATTATCAATTTGGAAGGTGTCGATATGAACAACTTGAAAAGGCTTAGAACTGGAGGGTGTTAAGTTAAATTTAATTTTTGGTGGATTTCTGTCATACTTTATATCACAGTTATTGATAAATTTTTCAACATCTACTTTTAAATTTGGCCAATAATATTTTCTTTTAAGTGCTAATTCCGATTCATTAATACCACGGTGACAGGTTTTTGTTTCATGATGGTGTCTTATCTTTTCTTGTTGGTCTTCGAAATTTTGAACATCTTCTAGCATTGTCATACTTTGAACTAATTTAAAGGCTGAATTTTTAAATGTTCTTTGAAAAAAAAACTGTAAAGTCTGAAATTATTTCAGGATTTTTAAAGTGAAGACAATAGGTTTTCTTACTAGTTACATGTTCTTTAAAAAGAGAAATTATACGTTGCTCAAAATTTAAAAGTGGTAAAGACACTCGTGTCCTATATTTTTCTTTAAAAGGTTTTGAAGTCATAATGTAGTTATTATTTAGTTTGTAATTACCAGAGACTTTAATTTGGTTTGTATACAATTAACGCATTTTTCTGTTATTGGGATTGTAAAAATTGGGTCTTCGATAGCGGTATGAATCGTAGAAAGAGATGATTGTTCATCTAATTCTTTTGTTTTCAAATCTGGAGGTCTAATTTGTATGTCAGAAATTATATTGATTTTAGAAGGGTTAGTATTGTCAGGTGTTATACCAAGAATTTCGTTTAAAGTTTCATCGTCTATATTTGGAAGATTCGATTCGTTTTTAAGATATCGTTCGATTCAATAAAACCGGGTTCGGCTATAATTGATGACGTTTCTATAGGGTGAATTTCTACACGGGATAGAGCATCAGCATTGGTGTTGATTTTACCTTTTTTATATACGACTTCGAAATCAAATTCTTCTAGCTTTAATTTCCAGCGTATTTGACGTGAATTAGGATTTTTTAATTTAGTTAACCATTCTAGAGGTTTATGGTCTGTTACGATTTTAAATTTGTTGCCATACAGATAAGGCCTAAAATATACTTAGTAGCCCATACAATTGCAAGTAATTCTCTGTCAATTGTAGAATAATTACATTCTGCTGGGTTTAATGTACGTGAGGCGTACGCCACTGGTAAATCGTTTCCTATCGTACCTTGGGATAATACTGCACCTATTGCAAAATTTGATGCATCTGTTGTTACATTAAATGGTTTACTAAAATCAGGGTATTGTAGTATTGGATGATTTGTTAAAAGGTTTTTACAGTATTCAAATTTTTTAATAAATTCTTGATTATGAACAATTTTTTCTCCTTTCTTTAGACATTTAGTAAAGGGTTTGGTAATTTTAGTAAAGTCTTTTATAAACCTTCTATAGTAGCCTATATATATATATATATATATATATATATAATCAATTCCCTTTTACCACTTAGTGGTGTAGGGTTTGCTAATTATACTAGTTATACACGAATTTTCTCCATTCTTTTCTGTTCTTGGTTAGTGTTTTTGCGGTTGTCCATGTCATTCCTCTCTTTTCCAGTGTGTCTGATATTACCTTATTCCAGCTTTTTCTAGGTCTTCCCTTCTTTTTTTGAATGATCTTTGCCTCCCATACTTTTTTTACTTGTCTTTTGTTGTTTAATCGCTGTAGATGTCCCCACCAGCTAAGTTGTCTCTTTTTTATAAATTCTATAGTGGCTTCAATTTCAAGTTCTTCTCTTATGACTGTATTTCTGATTCTGTCCATTCTTGTGACTCTTTTGATATCTCTAAGAAACTTCATTTCTATTGCACCTATTTTGGATTCTTGTGCTTTATTTAGTACCCATGATTCGCAGCCAAACGTTAATATCGGTCTAAATACTGTTTTAAAAACATTTAGCTTGGTTTTCTTTGTTATTTCTTTCTTCTTTATAAATTTGTTTTTCATAGCGTAGTATAAGTTTATTGCTTTTCCTATTCTTTTATTTATTTCTGCTTCTTGTCCTCCATTATGTTCCAACTCTACCCCTAGATATTGGAAACATTCAACTTGTTCTATTTTTGTCTCGTTAATTATTATGTTTAATTCTTCCTTTTGTCCTTCACCTATTACCATCACTTTTGTTTTGTTTATATTCATCTTCATGTCGTAATCTTGTAAGGTTTTATTCCATATATTTATATTTGTCTGTAGATCGTTTCGGTTTTTTGCCATAATTACTATGTCATCTGCAAACGCTCCCTCTGATATTTCAATCCTTTGTAGGTTTTTGTGTCCTACCAGAACTTTTTTTATTTTTAGGTTACATTTTTTTATTATCTCATCCATAAAGATTATAAATAATAATGGACTTAACCCACCCCCTAGCCTTAGTCCGTCTTGCGTTTTAAAGACTTTCGACATTCTATTATTGTTAATCACTACGTTATTATTATTATTGTATATTGCTTTGATCATTCGTATAGTCTTTTCCTTTATTCCTCTTTCTTTTAGTATTTTCCATAGTGCTTTCCTTGGTACCCTGTCGAATGCTTTTTCCATATCTATAAATCCCAAATATAGTTCCTTTTCCTGTTGTATTATTTTCTGTGTTAATTGTTTTATTGTAAATATGTGGTCTTGTATACTTCTTCCCTTTCTGAACCCACTTTGCGAATCTTCCAGTGTGCTATCAATTATTGGTCTAATTTTTGTGTCTATCCATTGTTCAAATAACTTCATAGCTGTACTTAGTATTGTTATGCCTCGGTAGTTGTTGCAATCTTTTTTGTCACCCTTTTTGTGTATGGGTAGAATTAATGCCATTTCCTAGTCTTTCGGTAGTTTTTCTTTTTTTCATACTTTGTTGTATATGTCTAATAATATTTCGGTTCCTTTTTGTCCCAAGTTCTTTAGCATCTCTGAGGTTATTTTGTCGTGTCCTGGTGCTTTTCCATTTTTTAGTGATTTTATTATTTCTTTTAATTCTTTTATTGATATTTTTTCTATTTGTTCTAAACTGCGCACCACTCAATGTGTCGCGACCAAAAAGTTCGTCCTTTTTTAAAACGACATAACTTTTTTTTTTCTTGAACGATTTTATTTTGGTCTGTGATGTCTGCTAACCCCATCCTCTGGCAATTCATTCTATAGATATTAAACACACGGTTTTTCAAGTAAATTTTCTACAGGGTGATATGTAAAACGGTGAAAAATTTCAATAACTTTATCCAAGCCCCGTTTGTAAAACAATAATTTTTTTTTCGTTTTTACTTTGAAATAATGAAGTATTATGTGTTACCTTGAAACGTTTTTCAAATTTTTCGAATTGGTATCTTAGCAACGAAAATATGATTTTTTTTCCAAAAGAGTACATTTAAGACTTTTTGGTAGGGAATATACTCAGTCTTTTTAAGAACAAGAAAATAAGATGGTAAAAGATTGTTCCTTGAATAATTCTGAACAAGCGACAAGCAACAAACTTCCATTATTTTCAGAGGGGCCTAAGCAAAGACCACTTTTTCAAAATGACATTTTGGTGAAAATTTGCGAAAACTAAACCTGATCCGATATTTACGTTCGAGACATGTTTTCTTTATAATTTTGACCTCCTGATTGTGATTCAGTTGTCAAATTTAAGTTTCAGATAAAACCAAAATCATCAAAAATCAAAATTTAAATTTCTTAATAAAATCCGATTGCTGTCGTTTTTCTTGCATATTTATGATGAAAATGCCATTTGGGGATTCATTTTTTGGGAGAAATTACTGCAATTTGTTTGAGTGGTTAGGATAATGTTACATAACATACATTGCGCAGTAGTGATAACATTGATGAGTACCTAATTGGTAATAAAGTTAAATACAAATATTTTTGTTCATTTTTGAAAATTGTATGCGTAGATATAATCATAATCAAAACTTCAACATTCAACAGAAAAATGTAACAAACAATAACAATAATACCTTTCAATATTTCGTTGGCCCTCCCCTAAGCCGTAATAATTCGTTAACCCTCCTGGGCATTCCCTCGACCAAGTTCCTTAGAAATTTTTGGGGTACCCCATTCTTCCTGAATAGCATTTACCAATTCATCCAAATTTTTTATGCCTCCTTCCCTCTCTTTCATCTTCAATTTTATCCTGCTCGACACATGCTCAATGGGATTCATATCCGGAGACAAAGGTGGCCAATTAATTTTCTCAATATGGTGGTCCCTTAAATACTCATTTACGATATGTAAAAAAAAACAGTAAAAACCAGCAATCGGATTTTATTGACACATTTAACCGCCAGGAATTGTTTTGGAATCTTAGTGATTTTGGTTTTATCTGAGACTTAAATTTGACAACTGAATCACAATCAGGAGGTCAAAATTATGAAGAAAACATATTACGAAAGTAAATATCGGTTTAGGTTTAGTTTTTGCAAACTTTCACAAAAATGTCATTTTCAAAAAGTGGTCTTAGCTGAGGCCCTCTAAAAATAATAGAAATTTGTTGCTTGTCGCTTTTTCAGAATTATTTAAGGAACAATCTTTTACCATCTTATCTTCTTGTTCCTAAAAAGACTGAGTGTATTGCCTAAAAAAAAGTCTTAAATGTACTCTTTTGAAAAAAAATCATATTTTCGTTGCTAAGATTCCAATTCGAAAAATTTGAAAAACGTTTCAAGGCAACACATAATACTTCATTATTTTAAAGTAAAAACGAAAAAAAAAATATTTTATTACAAACGGGGCTTGGATAAAGTTATTGAAAATTTTCACTGTTTAACATATCACCCTGTAGGAAATTTACTTGACCAACCGTGAGATTCATATCTATAGCATAAATTGCCAGAAGATGAGGCTAGTAGACATCACAAACCAAAATAAAATCTTTCAAGAAACAAAAAAGTTATGTCGTTTTGAAAAAGAACGAACTTTTTGGTCGCGACACATTGAGTGGTGCGCAGTTTAGTTCTATATTTGTTCCTTGATTGTTTTCTACGTTGTTTTCATTTTTAGCTCCTTGTCCCGTTCCCAACAGTTCTTGAAAGTATTCTCTCCATCGATCCATAATCTGTGTTTCATCTGTTAGTATTTCTCTACTTTTATTCATGATTCTACTTACTTGCACCTCTTTTTTATTTCTCATTGTTTTTAGTGCGTTGTAAAATAGTTTTTGGTTTTATTTACAATTCTTTTCTAATTTTTCTCCAAATTCTATCCATGATTTTTCTTTCGCCTTTATACCATTTCTTTTACTTTTTTCCTTTCCTTTTTGTATGTCTCATAACTTGCAACGTCAAAAAAAAATTAAATATGAAAATTATAAAAATTGAAAGAAATAAGAGTGGTGTTCCACCGAATTACAAATTACGTTGCGGCTCTGCTGAAATATTGCCCAGCTCAGGGGTTGCGTGGGCGTGGGTAAATAAGATATAAAAGTGGGCACCACTCGATTTGATAAATATTTCAGCAGGGCGGTTACTAATTCAAATGTTACAATAAAAACCGAGAAAACAGATAACACTTGTTTATTTGTTGAACACAATATTTTGTAATTCCAATAGAAAATATATACTGTCAGTTTTAAGAAATAACTAAATATGCACCAAAATTCTTATAATAAATATTAACTAATATTATTAACGCTCGTTTAAATAATATAAAATATGTTCCGTGTGATCACAGGGTTCACAGCGTGAACTTAACTATATTCAACCATAAAATAAAAGTTATATACCAACTCTGGCAACATTTAACAATGCTAGTAAATTAAATTAAAATCAACTATGCAGCTAGGGCTGCTACAATGTAACACAATAATGCGATCCTACTTTGGACAAAATAAAATAACCTGAGTTTTGCAATATATATAAAAAACAATAAACTAAATAAGTGATACCGATATCCTGGTGCGGTGACTCCCGCGACAACCTGTCTAGGTTACCGGTATGGTCTAGTGGTAACGTCAAATCGGGTAGGTGTCGTGGCCGGTGGTGTCGTCACAATAGGGGTGGGTGAGGCGGCAGGCGTCGGGCTCAGTCTTACCCCTGTCGTCTCACAAACGTCGCATCAGGTAATATACACAGGGTGATCCGGACTACCTTCGCGGTATGGAATGTCGCGGTCACCCAGGTCAGAAAAAGGTGTTGGTCAAAATCGGTATTATATCAATATGGTCGGGTAGCTGGATTACACCGACTGTAAAAGGTGGTGGTGAAAATCAGGACTATATACTATATATTTGGACCCTAAAAGTACATAACAAAAAATATACCACATGGCATCAGACAGAATTAATCCACTTACGCTGGTGTCTTGACTAAATTAACAAAAGTTTCGACACGATGGTGTGTGCGGTCTAAGTGTGGCGCTTTGGAGGAACCGTGAAACTAAATAGAAATACTATTGTAACGACAAGTACAAAAAACTAAAGAACCAAGATGGCTTACCCTGTAAGAACTTTGTGATCCGGAATAAATCCGCTGTGTGTGCACACACAGCGGATTTATTCCGGAATGAGGAATCCACAATCAAAACCAAAAATCAACAATCCTCAACACACCTTTATTCTTCTGCTTAACTTGATTAATCCCAAACTACTTGGATGGCTCAAAAAGCACTTAATATTTCAAATTATGCAGGCTTCGGTCTTACAGGTTGCACGGTTAACACAAAGATGATGCCGGAAATATAGTTAAGGGAAGTGGTTTGGAATTTCAAAGCGTTGCTTGCGCAAATGACCTAATTACGTCCACTGAAAATCACATTGACATAAAAAAATGTAGAATTACGCGTAACTCCAATTGATTGAATCTCCAGGTTGGATTTAGAATTATCCGTATTACTAATATGTCATATAAAGTAGTTACTATAATTGTAACGTAACGAAATCCAAGATAACCCTGCAAATGTCCATAAGTAAACGACAAATGTCTATCTACACGTTACGAATGTCAATGGGATGGCACACTTTACTACGTTTGGCCTTGAAACTCCAACGGTTTAAATTATAACCTACAATTGACAGCTGATCCCAAACAATACATTTTAAAGCCAAAATAAATGTAAATGGTCAAAACTATGTCCGATTTTAGATGAAAAACAAAACTAACAACACATAACGAGGTTTCACACAATCCGCCAGGCCTCCACGGATGAAATCTAACGAGTAATTATTTTGGGTAAGTAATGCTACAAAATCTACGTTTAAACATTGAAATATTACTAAATATTCATTTTCAGGTCGACCGCCTGTGATATATAGCCACAATGACTAAGGAGGCCAGTGCCCTACTATCATAATGAAGAAATATTAACAATAACCTACCAAATAATATTAATGATCGTAATGTCCTAATAAAGACAAATATTAAGAAAAACCATGGATTTTATTGTTAGAAACTATGTTCAGGTAAAACTATTAGAGTTACTGTTAAATTTTTGATAATTTTAAATAAAATAAGCCCATACAAAAAGTGAAACGTTTTTTTTTTACTAGGTAATTTTTCCATGTTGTTTTTTTTACTTTGATTTGTTTTTTAATTTCTTCAGTCCACCATGCAGATCTTTTCTTTTCTCCATTCTGTTTACTCACACCACATACTTTTTTCGCTGTTTTGATTACTATGTTTTTAAAGTATGTCCATATCTGGTCAATATTCATATTTTCTGTATTTTTCTTATAGTTCCCAAAGTTTTTATTTAGTATTGCTTCAAATTTTAGTGCTATTTCTTTATTTCTTAGTTTTTGGTACCTTATTGTTTCATTTTCCGCTTTTCTTATTTTATTTTCTTTGATTTCTGTATATTTTTTAAATTTTGACACCACTAAAAAATGGTCACTACCAATTTCTGGTCCTCTTCTAACTCTTGTATATAGCACCATTTTTCTGTTTGCTCTTTCAATTAGTATGAAATCTATAATTGACTTTTCGTCCCTACTTTTAACTTCTATTGTATATTTATGTATGTTTTTGTGTTCAAAAAATGTGTTTGTTATAATTAATTATGTAATATACAAAAGTCTAGCATTCTTTTACCATTGTTGTTTCTTGTATTTTCTCCATAATCACCTATCACTGTATTGTATGTTTGATCTTTTCTTCCTACTCTGCTATTAAAATCTCCTGCTATATACAATTCTCCCCTAGATCCTTCTGTTGCTAGTGATAATTTTTCCCAAAATTTGTCTTTTATGTCTTTTGTATCATTCTCATTGGGGCCATAGACTATAATGATTGTTTTTAGTATGTTTTTCTTTTTGTTCTTTATTGCAACTGTTAGTATTCTTTCCGACCAAGCCTGCCATTCCTCTATTTCCTCCTTTAATTTCTTGTGTATTATACACCCGACTCCAGCAGCTGCTCTTTCGTTTAGTTTTACTCCGCTAAAAATTAATATATTATTGTTGTATAACTTTGTTATCCCTTGTCCCTTTTTCTTAGTTTCTGTTATCGCCAAAATGTCAAGACCTAACTCTTCAAACTCTTCTTCTAATTCATTTTCTTTACCTTGTATACTTTTAATGTTCCATGTCCCAATTTTCCAGTTTTTTTTTGTTTCTTTATCTTTTCGTTTTTCCTTTTCTTTGCCCATTTTGTCTCTTTTGATACCTTCCGATTTTTTATTCTTGTTTAATAGTTTTTTGGAGGATTGTCGGTAGTAGCCTATTAAACCTAAAAATGATTTACTGACTTAACAACCGAGCATATAAGCTGAGGGAGTAATTTGTTTTGATTGTGTTCCACTACACCAAGTTGCCCGACACTGATGAGACCCAATAAAGGTCGAAACAGCTGTCTGTCGGTATTTGAAGTTGGTGGAACGCATTCAAAACAAAAATCTTTGGCGAGGTGTAGGTTCAATTTTTTCTTATGAATATTACCAGTGATGGGTCAAGAAAGTTTCTTAAAGAAACTAAGAAAATTGAATGTTTACCTTAATGTTTAGCCCGTTTGGGTTAATTCTAGATTCCTTTAGGCCATATTAGTATCTGTGATACAATTGCTGTGTGCAGTCTCGGTTGCATAGTATGTACCGATTGCGGCAAAGGCCACGTCGTTTGACGGTGTGGATCACCTGATGTTCTTACATCTCGCCTCTGTTGACTTAACAACCGAGCATATAAGCTGAGGGAGTAATTTGTTTTGATTGTGTTCCACTACACCAAGTTGCCCGACACTGATGAGACCCAATAAAGGTCGAAACAGCTGTCTGTCGGTATTTGAAGTTGGTGGAACGCATTCAAAACAAAAATCTTTGGCGAGGTGTAGGTTCAATTTTTTCTTATGAATATTACCAGTGATGGGTCAAGAAAGTTTCTTAAAGAAACTAAGAAAATTGAATGTTTATCTTTTACTGTTTTTGGTATTGGAAATTGTTTAATAGCTTTAATTTTATTAGGATTTGGTTTAATTCCTTCTGGTGTAACTACATGTCCTAAAAATTCGACTTCTTTGCGTAAAAATTCCGATTTATCTAATTGGATTTTTAATTTTGATTTCCTTAATTTGTCAAAAACTAATTGTAAATTTGAGATGTGTTCATCAAGTGAACTTGAAAAGATAATAATATCGTCCATGTAAACAAGGCATATTTTATTTTGTAAGTCATGTAAAAAGTTGTCCATTACTCTCTGAAAAGTCGCTGGTGCGTTTTTTAGTCCAAAAGGCATACGTGTATATTCAAAATGACCGTTTTCAACATTGAATGCGGTTTTTTGAATGCTTTCCGGATGCATTTCGATCTGGTGAAACCCTGAGGCTAAGTCCAGAGTAGAGAAATATTGACAACGTCCGAGTTTGTCAAGGATGTCATTTATTTTAGGGATTGGATATCTGTCATCTATTGTTTTTTCGTTTACCTTGCGGTAATCGACAACAATACGCCATTTTTTATTACCTGAGGCGTCAAGTTTCTTAGGCACAATCCAAATTGGAGAGGACCAAGGACTAATGGAAGGTCGTATAATACCATCATCTAACATTTTGTTAATTTGTTTTTGGACTTCAAATTTATGACAAAAAGGATATCTATAGGATTTCGTGTAAACAGGAATTTCGTCAGTTGTTTTTATGTCATGTTTTACTTGATTACTAAATGTCAGTGAGTTTTCGCCTGTATAGAAAATGTCTGAGTAATTTTTACATAGATTTACAATTTTATTTCGTTCTTCTGAGTTAAGATGGTCTGTTCTAATTAAATTTTGTATATTAGTGTTATTTTGTCGTTTAAAATCTGATGTTAGATTTTCTATATTAAAAATTGTAAAATGTTCTTTTTTCGAATCAGGAAAGGGAATACAATTTAAAGGTTCAGTTAGTTCAATGACTTGCTGTTGATCTGTAAAGTTTCTTATTTCAATATACGCAAAACCTTTATCAGCTACGGATAGAGTTTCTGGTATATGGCAATTATTTAATAATTGTTCTTTTATTATTACCTCACCTAAGTAAACATTTACCTTGACTTTGACTTTTATTATTTCAAATGCATTGACCTTTACAATTTGCTTATCATTTGGTGGTTTATTTCTATATTGAATAGGAATTTGAATATGATTATTAAAAATTATTCTATTAGGGAAATCAATTTTAAATCCTAAGTTATTTATATCGTTAAAACCTATCAAGCCGTCAAAATAGTTATGAAATGTAAACAAATAAAAAGTAATGAATTTATCACTCTCTATTGGAAAAAGATTTGATATATTTACGTCTGCTTTAAATCTGCAACTATTTTTTCCGTTACATGTTTCTAAAACAAAAGGGTCGTGAAAAATATTTTCTGGGAAATATTTTTCTGCTAATTCCGGTTTTAAAAGAGATTTTGTAGCACCTGTATCTATTAAAAGTTTTAATGGGGGGTTTTCTAATTCAATATAACCTAAGGCATTTTCGTCAATTATTGTGTTTATTTCTATATAATCGTCGTATGCTATGTTGTCTTGTTGTTCATAGATTCCGTATTAAAATTTTCGTTTTCAATTTGGGGTTCGAATGATTGTTCGTTTAAAAATTCGTCTTGTGAGTAATTTTCGTCGTATGTTTGATTGTCAGAGTTTCTTCGAAATTTTCTTCGTAATTTTGTTCGTCTAAATAAGGATCAAAAGATTCATTATTTTCTAGGTTGTAAAGTTCGTTTGCATTAAAATTACGGGGACCAGATGGTTGAAAATAGTTTGGTCGCATAGTTCTTGGGTTTAAAACTGCGGTGGAGATTCCAGACATGGGGGTTGGTCTGTTTTGTGGGGTTTGTCCATTGGGTTTAAATACATTTGTCGATTTTTGGGGACCAAAAACGTCTCTGTTAATGGGATATCTAACTGGTTGGATATTTGATTTGGGTCTTATATTTACAGGACCAGTTGGAAATGGTTGTTTAAAATTTTGAGGGGTGTAATTATTTTGGAAATTTGAATATTGATAAGGTTGTGATTGATAATGTTGTGATTGATAATTTTGTGGTTGATAAGGTCTATATGGAGTTTTATACAATTGAGGATTGGGTTGTTGATATTGTTTTGGTGGTTGATAATTTTGGGGTTTATTTTGTATTAATTGTTTATTAATTGGGGTTTGTTGGAAAAGTCGAGATTGATTTTGTCCGTATTGAAAGTTTTCTTCTTCGATAACACAGGTATACAAGGTTTTGTACACAGGCAACTTAAAGGTGATTTTAGGGTAATAACATGGGCTGATCACGAATCTGATATCCGTTTTTCTGGATCAGGTGAAGTTTGTCAAATATACGATAATGGTGTTTTTTGTTATTTTATTAGAAAATTGACTATTTTAAATTGAAGTGCAGTAGAACTGCGTTTTTTATAATTGTATGGGTTTGTTTCACGTATAAGTGACCAACAACCCAACTAACAATTTAAGTTTTATAGAAACTCTTAGAACGTTTACAGAACATATTTTATAAAATATTAGTTGTTCTATAAACACTTTAACAATGTTCTTACAGCTCTTGTAAGCATGGAATTGGCGCAGATTATAAAACAAATCGGCTGTAAGACATGCTCTATAAATGTTGTTTGTTGCTATAATAAAACAGTTCTTAGAACATTTATAAATGTCTAATAAAAATAAAAATAGAACGTTTATAAAACTGTTTTATAACAGCTCTGTTACTTGGATGAAAAGAGACAGTTAAAGGACTTTTTTAGAGCTGTTATAAAAATGTTTTGTAAATGTTTTATAAAGCTCGTAACTTAAGCTATTTTGCTACGAGCGCCAATAGTTACAGGATAAAAAAGTTCTTTTAACATTCCTATTGACATAAAATTGTTTTTAAATATGCAATTAGTCTCTTTAGTTGTTGTTTAGAGATGCCAAAACCTGCTAACATTGTAGCAAAAATAAAATGACAAATGGCTGATACGGTATAAAAAGAATGAGTAAAAAAATCACCTATGGAGCAGATGTTGCTGCGAAATTAAATGTACTGTTAAGTATATGGTACAATCCTAACAAAATTTTAATGCGCCTCTCGAATTATGATAATTAAGGACATCTAAAATATAATTTAATTAATAAACAAAACAAAAAAATGATATATTTTTGGTAAATATTTTATTACGACTTTCTACATTATAAACTGACAGTCCAGCATACTCATCTTTTACGAGACACGAAAAAATATAATTTAAAAATGTTGGTCGAGACCTGCATTCATATGGTTGTCGCTTTAAAGGCTCCCAAAATGGCCACTTTCTTATACGATCCTTATGAATCAGAATTGTCCGAATCAGGACAATTATGCTCTGTAAGTAGCTGTTATAAAAATCAAACCGGATTTCTCTAGGCAGAGGCGTACTCCGTTTGCCATGGATTATTATCAGTGGTAAGGGGCCATCCAAAAATTACGTCACACGTTAAGGGGGGGCAACGAAAAGTGACACTGTGTGACAAGGGGCAGGGGGGGTCAAAAGCTGTGTGACGTCACATGTTAAAATCTAAAGTACCAAAATGCCGAAAGTTATATGCAAACCAAAAACTTAAAAATATTACTAACGATCTATATTTTATTTAAATTTAAAAACATGTTTTATTTAATTAAGTACTTCTAAATATGAAATTAAAAAAAAAGTGACATCACAACAGGGGGGAGGGGGTTTCACAAGTGTGACCACCTGTGATAGGGGCGGGGGGTCAAAAAACCACAAAATTTGTGTGACCTAATTTATGGGGCCCCTAAAGGAGATGGGCGATTTGTGCATACCTGCAAAGACTGCAAAATACCTTCATAAAAAAAATAGCAAATTTGGCACGTGTGATCGTTTGAAATATTCGAATAAAAAAAGAAAAAACTAAGAATTTACCTAAATAAACAAACCGCAAAATGTCATAAAATAATGGGTATCTAAATTCAATATGTTACTACACTCGCACTGCGCATGTGCAAAACCAAAATCCACTGCGAAATTCGCAAAATTTGAAATTAAGTCAATATTCCCGCCCCCCAGATTTTAAATTTTGCGAATGGCAAAAATCTTGAAGACAAGCTTCATGTCATTTGTCATATTTAAACTCAACCAATAGGATCGTTATTCGCTTTTCGCAATTCACGATTCGCAAGTATATGAACTAAGCTTAAGAGCACAGGGTTTTGGTTTCTTGTAAAGTGTATAAATATATGTCGCTTTTTCCCTTTGTTGGCTTAAAACCCAAAATTTTAAGTATGTTTTTCTATTATTGTGTTACTGTTACATATTTTTAGCTCAAGTTCTTCTAATTCCAATTTAACGAACTTTGTCTTTGTTTGAAACAAAACTACGTTTGTTAAAATCGATTCAATGTTCAGTTCAAAAAGAAATTGACATATTTTGTGGCCCATCGCTATATACTTATCTTCGAGATCCTAAAGGTATCGACAGTCGAAAAATTAAATATGTTTAGGTTTTGAGGCATAATATCTCGAAGTATGGAAATTCGTTTGAAATAATAAAGCAAAACCATATTAATTTTCCCTTTGTTGTTTTTATACTTTTCCTATAGGATATATATCTTTTTATACCAAAAAAGCTGCTTCCCATTTTAACTAACCATTTATTTACCGGTTAAACTTAATAAAAAATAAACTTAAATTGAAGTTTACAATACCTAGTAACTAGTAATTTACCTAACAAAATTACTAAAAGTGATACTTTATTACCTGTGTTAACAAAATACTAGCTACCTATGGTACCTACCCTGTATAATTATTATTAATTAATTATGAAAAGCAAATATAAACTTATTTTTAACATTCAAACGTAAACAAAATCTAATAGAAACTGTGGTATAAAAGTAATATACAAATTAATTTAGTCCGGTCCTGTGAGCACGCGCCATATGCCTTAATTTTTTTGAACGTGGACGTTCGCGCGTAATCTTATAGGTGGCTCTGGTGCTGTCCGTGTAATGAGATATTTATCGAATAGTTAACGGATTTTAACAGAGCAGATTTTCATTTATGTTTTATAAAAGCTTTTTATAATGATCTTATAAAACAAATGGCTCCCATAAAAGCTTTTTACAATGATCGTATAAAACAAAAGGCTCCCATAGCTAATTTATTATTGGCCTATACAAAGCAAGTTTTCCCTCCAGTTTTCCTAACCTAAAATAGTTGGTGTTTGTTTATTGTTGTTCACATACCACTTGTTGTTATAAAAATTAAAGTAAGTAGATTTATAAGGATATTACATTATCATATAAAATCCAAATATCATTATTTGGCCATTAGTGCTTTCTATCTGTGGGTCACTTACGATTTCATGATATTTACTTTTAAGTTTTCTGTAAAATGTACCACTTCTTTTAATTTTTTTCCAGCTACTACGCGACATTTTAATTGTACATGCAAAATGCAAACAAAAATATCATCAGACAAAATGAAAATGGAGGCTATTTTATAATAGTTTTATAATTATTGTTGTGGTAACATTTTAATGTTAAAAGACCTCATTATGCAACATATTTGTTTTTTAACTGTTTTTTGTAAAACTATAAAAAAACAATTTTATAATTACTCCATTTTATACCAATTTGCTGCAGAAAGCAAATCAGTTTTATTAATAACAATTAGAAAACTATTTTATTATTAGGAAATTTGTTCGTAACAAAACAGTTTTATTATTGCTTTTATGGCGATAAATTAATCCAAAAAAGCACCCTTAAAGAATGCCTTTAAAGCAAAGTATCATTCAGAGCTAATATGCTCTATAAAAAGTATTTTATAAACGTTTATAAAATAGCTCTATAACTTATTTTATAATTATTTTATAATTTTGCTGTAAAAACGTTCTCAAAACAATTTTAGTGACAGAATAGTTGAGCGCAACAAATTTATCGCGAAATAATACTTTATAAAACATAAAAGTTTCTACGAAGCGTCAATAAAACAATTATAAAATATATTAGTTCGCTAACGATGTCGAATTGCTAGTTGGGAATAATCGCTTAACATCCCCTCGTCCCAAAAACCTTGGTAGTTTTTTTCAATTTTCTGCAAATCTTGATGTAAGCGCTCTCCTTGCTCGTCTCTAACATCGCCTTGGTTCTCCGGGAAAAAAACCAGATGGGAATCCAAAAAATAAATTTTAAGCGACATGCCTCATTTTAAAATAATTGTCCAAAAGATCCGCGACAATTGCCTTGTAGTCTTTAGTTTTTCTGTTTCCAAGGAAATTACAAACGACGCTCTTAAATGGGGCCCATGCTGCTGCTTCAGTAGAGATAAACGTTTGGTGAAGTTGTCATCATTAATCAATTTTCTTATATCTGGTTCGACAAAACTTCCTTCTTTGATTTTCGCGTAAGAAATTTTGGGGAACAGTTTAATAAGATATTGAAATCCAGGCCCTTCACGCTCAAGTGCCTTTACAATGTTTTTAAAAATGCCGAGCTTAATGTGCAACGGTGGAAGAACACACGTTTAGGATCAACTAAGGATGTAGCAGAAACGCTGGTCTGGTGTATAATGATCGCGAATTGGCCAAACTCTTTGTCGGTAATGTTTATCAGTGGCGCGACTATCCCACAAACAAAGAAAACAGCAGTAATTTGTGAAGCCGGACTGCATACCAGTTAACAAGCCAATTACCTGAATTAAAATTTATTTTTAACATATTATTATTAACAAAAAATTTATTACCTACCTTGAGATCGCCACAAATTTTCCAGTGGTGTTTTTTATATTGAATGTGTTTCAAAATTTCATTTATCGTTTCGTAACTTTCCTTGGCGTTTACCGCATGAGCAATTGGTATGGAAGATAAGACTGTATTTTAAGCCGTCGATAAAGAGACGCCAATCATCACAATCATATGGTTGTTTCATTGCGTCGAAAAAACCCGACACATTATTGCAAAAACACATGTTATTTGTTTTTGAGAAAAAGAGCAAAAGCGAATTATTTTGGGTTCTGTACATGGTAACCTTCGTTTTTTGTAAAGAAATTGCCATTGCTGCAAGCGTGATGCTAGCAATTTTGCTTTTTGTTTAGATAATTGCAATTCTAGTACCAAATCACTTAGCTCAGCTTGCAAAATTAAATGATTTTCGCCAAACTCAAACTCGCTTGCACTACTCATCATATTGTCATCAAACTCTTCCATGCTTATATGCGTTGTGGGAAAACAGGTAAAGGGTCATTTTCGTGACGAGAAACTGGCTTTGATACTGATAAAACTTCTGGATATTTCAGGCTTTTTAAACTTTTTAAATTTATACCCATAACGTTCGTTAAGCAAAAATAGCAATCATCTACGTGGTTCTGTTGTTCTCTCCAAAGCATTGGCGTTGAAAATGGAAGATATATGTTGTTACCCTTTGACCATCGCTGCAGCTTGGATCGACACATGTTGCAACATAATTTAGGCACCCACGACTTTTCTGTATCACTAACAGTAAATCCAAAGTAGTGAAAATACGCGTTTTTTAGCGATTCTGTCATTCTATTGCCTTTTTTTCTGACAATGTACACGCCACAAACGTAACAAAAATATTCAGGACTTTGCAATGCATACTTGACATTTTTGTAAATTTATTTGCAACCAATACAAAAACAATGCTATAGCAATTAACTGTAAGTACGTCGAACTTCTAATATAAGATATCTTGGAAATTTTACCTGACCACGGGAAACGGGCGACGTATTCGAGTTCAGCGCAAAAAAATATGTAAAAAACCGTTGTTGGTTTTTCGTGTACAAAAGTTGACCCATATTTGTAAACCTGTGTAATATAAGAAATAGCGGTTTCTAAGTTTAAGGAATCTCTAAGTCTTATTACATCTTGGAGTCTACCTGTTAAACCTCTAATAAATGTTTTAAGAGCTAAATTTTCGTAGTTTTTAAGATGTAGTTGTTTTTCTGCAGGTGTTTCAGTAATAGAAGAATTAACTTTAGAATATATTAAACTTCTCGCATCTTGTATACGTGCACCAAATTGAATAGTGGATTCATTTCGGAAGGGACGCATAACTAAAAGATCTTGAACGATACAGTCAATGTTTCTATTGTCACGAAAAGTTAATTTTAATACGTTTTTTATGTCAGTCCAGGTTGTAAGTTCTGTTCTTGAACCGATTAAAACAAGGGCACGTCCGGTTAATTTACCTATTACAGCTTTTAAAAGAAAATTGTTTATAGGGTCATTAGGATCATCCCTGTTAGTGTATGTACTAATTAAAGAATCGCACGAATCAATAAAAATAGTTAGTACATGTGAATCACCAGAAAAGTTGGGGATTTGTTCGACAAAAAGGCGCAGCAAAGCATAGTTAACTTGTCTTTGCTGTGCTTGGGGTTGTTGTTGTGGTTGTCTATTCATGCTTACCGCTTGTGCGTAAGTTATTGGAGAATCTGTGGGTACAGTTAGTCCTACCCGTCCAAGTAAATTAGATAATTCGTCTACTTGATCGGATATTCTATCCTGATACATTAATGATTAATAAAAGATTGAAATTGGTTTGTTTTTGTTTTCTTAAATCCACCTTAATTTACGTGATCTTATGCAGAGATCTGGCGAATAAGAATATCCTAGTAAGAAGAAAAGGACAAGATACAAGGAAGATATGGCTCTTACCGGATATTCGTTCCAAAAGCAGGTCTTATCCAAATTGTAGTTCTTCAGCCCCTTGCCACTCTCACTTTCGCACTGCTATCCACTCTTTCTAGTCACTGTTTTCAAAATTGGAGTTTCACAAAAAGTCAAATAATGTTCGAATCGCGTTTAACAGATAATCTGACGGAACTTCACAAAAACTTCGATAGTCTTTCAGTGCATCCCTACGCGAATCCTACCGACTGCGCCAATTAAATAACTTTTTTGTTGAAAACACTTTTTAAAAAAGCAACTTTATTTCGAAATGGTGTTTACAGCTTGAGAACGGAAATCTTATTATTTTAATTTTACAATGCAAGGTGTATATATAAACTATAAAGTGCAGAATAGACATAGATAAAATAAAGCATAATTCGTAGAATTCAACGATATAACTACTGCAACAAATTTTACAGATTATTTATGGGACATTTCATTTGCAGAAAATATTCTGTGATGATATTTCATAATCTTTTACGTCAAATATTTTATAGGATATTACGTTGGTCTTTTTTTACTGTTTTATGGGCGAATTTGAATTAAAAATATCCTGTAAACCGATTATTGGAATAATCGTAATTCGAATTAAAAATAATCTGCTCAAATACGTATTAAAGTCACTTCTTATCGCGTTTTTTCTTTAAGATCAGGATATAACATTATCAACATTAAATAAATTTTATAATCGTATCATCATAATCGTAAATTACTATTTGTATTCGAGTCGCCGAATGACTCATTCAATTTAAAATCCGAATGAGAATATGCGATTAATAATCGCGGATTCCACTATGCATTGCAGAGTGTGCAACACCAAAAATCAAACCGCACCGGATTATTTTTTTCTGAAAATATACCTATCCAATAGCAAAACCCTCGCTGGGTTTGTAAAAGTGTGCTCGAATTTTTTTTATGGCTGTTTGTATTTTCGAGCTTCATATACCCCAATTTAGACTTATTTTTCGCATATATTCGATTTATATCGTCAAGATTTTTTGTAGAAATGTAGTTACTAAACAAATAAACCCATTTTGTGAACAACCTATATTACAAAACCCAATTTTTGTAACCAAATATTCGAAAAATTACATTTTTTTTTTTAATTTTTTGATAATATTTAAAATTTCTTGCTACTTCTTCTGGCAAAAATGTTGTAAAATGTACTAGAAGATTTATTTATAATTTATATTAATTTATAATTTATAAAATACGCACACTAAACTGAACTTTAAGTTTGCCTATTTGCTGGAAAACAATGTTTAAATAAGATTTTACAAAATATTCATCTTTTCACACTCAAAACCAATTTTTTTGCCGAAATCTTTGAAAAATCTGTAGAAAAAAAATGAATAGATAAAATATAATTGTAGAAAAGTACAGAGAGTTTAATTTTTTATTTTATATTAATTTTATTATTAAATGTTGATTTTGACGAAACAAAAAGTAGGCCAAGACAAAGCCAAGCACTGTAATTGTTTTGTCGAAATCGGCATTGTGAAAATGTGTAATATTCTATTCTATTTCAAATTTATCTAAAAATTTACGTCAAAGTATAGATTTTTAGTAAAATTAATATAAGAATATTTATATATGTGTGGAAATATATGCGTCTTACCATTTTTTAATTTGACATCACTGATTCTCGGAAAAATGTCACGTAAACAGCGAAATACCGCATCTCTTTTAGCAACTACCTTGTTGTGAAGTGGAGTCAAAATAATTTTTTCGGGTGGTACAAGTTCCTTGTGAATTCTATTGGCGCACAGTGGTCGGAAACTCACAAAAAGCTGGCCAAAATTCAAATACCGACCTTTTTTAAAAATTAATTCCTGTTTTCGAGGTCCGAGAATCCTGAATTTGAGGTAAAAATGGTAAAAAACAAAATGGATGAACAACACGTTCGAAAAAAAGTAGTAGTAAGGGGGTTTTTGGGTCAAGGACTTTAAATTTGAGGTCAAAATGATTGACAAAAGGTTGGTACCACAAAATGGCAGTGTTAGAGTGTTTTCGCAGGTCAAATAATACAAATTCAAGGTTACAAAATAAAAAACATTTTATTTATTTACTTAGTTTTTACCAAAACTGACACATTATAATTAAAAGAAACTAAAAAAAAAATAATTTTGACAAAGACAATAATATCCAATTAATACAATAAATTTGCTCAAATATAATCTTTGTTTATAACTAAATCACCCGGATATTCCATATCAAGCTTGTCCTCATTCGATGAACATGCATAGGGCGATGGCAGTTCTAATACTTTATGACTAAGAGGAGAACTTTTTTTTGGTCGCATTGGTTGGTAACTCGATATCATTGGATCCGAAGATACCAGTAGTCCTTTGAATACATGTTCCATTGTGTTCGCGAATGTATTTTATATCTTTATTTAGGGACTCTGAGAACTGCGATCGACTCTATGATGTCGGCGCCGTAAATAAGTATGGCGTGACATGAAGTGGGCATAGGGAACCACTTGTACAATTCAACATATCTTCGGGCAATGCCCAAGCAGAAATTTCGGAATTTTTCCGCATTTTCCAACAATTCTTCATCAACTTGCAGAATATTAGCTGCCGAAGAAGTGTTGTCGAAAAATCGCCGCGCTGTATTGCCGTCATTTGTCTTTCCAAGTCCTCCTTCCGGAATGTCGATGCAACCCCAGCTCCTTCCAAAAATTCTCTTGAATTTTTTTTCTTGCGCTTCTGGACATAGGCTTTCATTTCGTCCGTGCGCGCTTGCCATTTCTGATCTAGTTGTTCTAGATTGATTTTATAACCCAAATGCAGAAACCACTCCATAAATCTAATCCATACATGTAATATACTAATGCCGAATTGATAATGAGATTCGTTAACTTTTTTTTAGTATCTTTTCCAGATACTATGTGGATATAAAAACAACTTTGTTGTAAAGTTTCACGAAATTTATTAAATTTTGACAATTGCTTCGCTACATAGTAGCTTCTTCAGAATGTATTATATGTATACATTCTGAAGAAGCTACTGTGTAGCGAAACAATTGTCAAAATTTAATAAATTTCGTGAAAGTTTACAACAAAGTTGTTTTTATATCCACATGGTGTTTCATCAAGTAAAGGTCAAAACAATTAATAATCTTTTCAAGATCATTAAATTCTTTCGATGTTGCTCTGCAAATGTATCATCGCATTGGAGATGTAGTTTCAGTTATAGCATTTTTTACTTTGCCATCTATCATTGTAAAGGCCAATTTGTAGACAACTCGAATATTGTGTCCCGAAGGAATGCACAAAATGGAGACAGATTTGTTTGTCAACATTTTCCTGCTCTACGCAAGTGGAGTACACGGATTTTTTCTTGAATTGAAGCCTTAATGTTCGGCAAAAACGCGGGGGTTTCGCATTATTCCAAACAAGGACATTATCATTTTTGTTTATTTATGGCATAAAGTCTCAAGGGGACAATTGAGGTAAATTCTCAAATTTTTGTTTGTATTTATGACCGGATGAACCGTCGCAACTCCATTTGACGATTAATGTTAAATTTTGTGTAAACTTTTGATCAAGGAATTCAATGACTTTTGTCTGGGATTCTAATAATCGACCGGCGGTGTGATCAAGTAAAGCTTGCTAGTTTACCTCCGCGCAAGTTTCAGAAATGGCTATTGTTTGGGGGTAACAACGATTTTTAGCGGCTACAATAAAGTCGTAGGCAGGGTAAACTGAGGTACGACTATTTTTATTAGTTAGTTTTCTTATTTAAATATAAGTTTCTTTGGCCATTTTGCCAGAAATCATCAAATTTAATGCTTCATCTGCGGGAATAGCGTCTACAGGCTACAGGCTCTTTCAACGAATCGCGATATGCTAACTGATATTTTGAGGCGTGCGTTGCAGACGTGGAAGTCACCTCCTTCAAAATACTCGTTGCTTGCAAAGCTCCAAATGCACGAAGCTTCATTTGAGTGGCATATACCAACTGATCTATGCTGTACAAATTACGTAAATGCTCAGTCTTCCTTCGCTTTGTTTTGACAAAGTAGATGGTAATTCACTGTCAAAAGACTGTCGACGGGTTTTGTCATTTTAGCAAAGTTCTGAAATATACAAATTGCATAAAATACGAATAAGACTAAAAAAACACTCACTGTTATTTTTACAGTAGCGTCAAGCCAGGCTTCGTTTCTCTTCAAGAACCGATCTGTTTTATTTTTCCAAGAATCCGTTTAAATTTTTTTTCATCAGGATGTATTTGGAATGAAATATGTCTGGTTCGAATATATTTCTTTCCAACCTCAAGAGCTGTTGATCGAAGGCCAAGTGTAAGTCGGTTTTTATCATTAAAAAAATCCGAGTAAACTCCATTATAGACTATTTTTTAGCCTATAATAAGACTTAAATTAACTTTATCTATAGAAATACGTCATGCTTAATTAAAGTTAATTTTCTAATTTCATTTCATTCCATTGATGTCAAGATGTCCTTTTTTTTAAGTCAGTTAGGTAATTTTTTCCCAGTTAGTACATAGTTTAAAGTTTAAACGTTTTAAAAAGGTTTCTAGAAACGTTTTTAAAACATTCTTCCACAAAAACCCAGAAACATTGTATTTAAAACGGCCATTGTAGAACCGCCATTTCTAGACCCAAAATTACTGTTTTTAGCTAGCGCGATGGTATTTTTTCCAAAGTTGGTCGGCCATTTTGAGTCCGCCATTTTGTTAATGACAATTTGGACGTTGTCCTTAAAAACATATATAAACTGATTTGTGAGTACATTTTTTAAAGATTTTATTTTGTACGTTTGCGCTTCTAATGCGCCTAAGCACGATCCATTCACACCTATCTTGTAAACGTCCTTAAAACGAAAATCGCAATTGGTCGCAGCCAAACATAATAATGTTTAGTAACTTGTTAACTTTGTATTTTGATAGAAATTATAGCGGGGCGGCGTGGCGCATTTTTTAAAAACATGTTTTTTATGTACTTTTTTGTTGACTAAAACTTTCTAAGAAGATCACTTTGAGGATACTATTATAATACATCATGCATGAATAACATATACCTCGTATTAAAATTTTATCGTCGAAGAAATCGCGCTCTTTAAACAAAATCTACAGCACTTTTAACAGAGGGTTCACCTCACCTATGGCGGCAGGCCCTCTTGCTCGCTTTCTCAAAGCCCTCGTGGATAAAACATAGCCATATCCTTTTGACATTTGGTCCAGTATAGAATACTATATTGTGTTTTACTTAAAAAAAAAACATTGATTTTTCAATTTTGGCTAGCTTTTCCCCCTTTTCCGACCACTGTGTGGCGTCTCTTTTCTCACTTTCAGCTCTCATTTTCCAGTCGTGTTTTGCATATTGATCTTGACTGTCCCAATCGCATAAAAAACACAATCGCTTAATGTAGCCGCCTTGAAGACCGGTAAGCATGGCAACGATCTTTAAGTCACAACATACACGCCAATTGTGTTTTTTATAATCGACCAATTGTATAATGCGATCCATTTTTTCAAACGCAATTGCAATTGGTATCGATGGTTTTAAGTTGGTTTTGTCAAGCAAAACTGCTTTTAAACTGAATTTCGAACTGTCAATGAATAACCTCCAGTCGCCTCGCCTGTATGGTACGTACATCCATATATCCATTTTATTCATCAAACTTAAAATGTCGTGACAATGAGCAAATGTCTTTTCCGCATTAAAAGTAAAAAAATATTTAAATTGTTCATTGCGATTACGATATGCCGTAACTTTTGTATCTGTTGCTAACAAGTTATTTGATTTAAAAAAAGATGCTAATATTTCTGACTTTCGCTGTGTTAGCTCCAATTTGGCAACAATTTCATCCAATTTACTTTGCGTTATTAGAATCGGCTGATTTAAAGCTGATGGTTCAGCAACATACTCGGAATATGCATCAATTGGCGGTGACTTTGATATAGCAGTAAAAGCAGTTAAAACACCTGGGCTTGGACATTTTGGCACTGGAATATTTTTACCATGATCCAGTGGTAATTGTACACACGGAACGGAAACATTTTGCTTTCTTTTTGTTCAGCCCGACCACATTATTTTTACAAGCAAAACAATTTTCTGGATTATGTTCTCCTGGATTGTGCCATAGCATTGGAACTTCAAAAGGCATTTTATTTTGTTTTTTATGCATCCAATTAATTAAACCGACGTGACAAGCTCTGCAAACTATGTTCGGCGCCCACGGTTAATTCAAAGTAACTTCAAAATAATGTTTGCATGGCAAAATAAAATTATCACCAAATGATCCATGCTTTTCACTCGATGGTGTAAAACGTCCACAACAATAGCAGAAAACGTTAATAGCTTTGTTCGCGGAGCTCATCCGTGATCAATCCGTGACAACTGCGCATGCGCACTGGCAATTTTAGCGTTCGCGGTGTAAAAATCGGCAACATTTGACATTTGATCACTCGTTCGCGGAGCCTTCGGGACCAGTTTCGAACTAATTACTGACAAGTCAAAACGATCCGAGGATTTTAGCATGTACTAGCTGTCAGACATGCGTATTGTTCATTATTGTTTAAAGTTAATTTTAGATTATATGTTCTATATTGTTTTTAATTAAATTGTTAAACGAAAACGTAAGTTGAAATACTTATTTTTTACTTGCATTGTTCATTTCCTTGCTTATTTTATAGATGAGTGATCATCTATCATCCAGTGATGAAGATTTAGAAAATAGTTTAGATTTAATTGAAGTTCCTAAAAATACTGCATATTTTGAAGAAATTGTTCCCATGTTCGATGATCAGCTATTTAGGGAGCATTTTCGAGTTAGCAAAGAGATTGTTGATGATTTAGCAGAGCGATTTAGCAATTCTGAATACTATAATTATCAGGAAGGAGATTCCCCAAAAAGTTTTGTCACAAAACAGCTGACTGATGGTTGCGGTTAGAAACGCGTTCGCGGAGATTTGTTAATTCTTGATCGGTTCCGAATCGCGCATGCGTACCATGGTTCGTGATTATTTACCCTATACAGATACGGAACAAGTCATGGATGGGCTCCGCGAACAAAGCTAATATTTTAAGTACAGTTATACATTTTTGTTTATTCAATTTATAAAATTCACGCAAATAAGAAGAATAAATTTTAGTTTGTTAGCAAAAACTATTTGGTTACGAAACGTTCACGGTACCAATATAAAAAAATATGTACAGGGTGTACCAAACTTAAGGGCTTCAATACTATTTTGGAAAAATAATATTACGAAATAATACTATTTCATATTCTTAAAAGAAGCGTTTAAAAGAGTAAATATACCAACAAAAAATCAAAAATGATAACGATGCTAGTATTTTTTCCACAAACACACCATTTTTTTACCACGTTCAAACAGTTAAATTCTAAGTTTTTTATTCGAATTGTTTTTTCTATCTATAATAGTTTATTATTACAGCTTTATTGGGCAAATACTGCATTTAAAATACGTAGGCATTGCTTATTCAAATTATTTTTTCTATCTATAATAGTTTATTACAGCTTCATTATATATGTGAAAAAATTTGATTTATTAGTCTAAATGGGGTATATAAAGCTCGAAAATACAAACTTTTACAAACCCAGCGAGGGTTTTGCTATTGGATAGGCATATTTTCAGAAAAAAATAGTCCGGTGCGGTTTGATTTCGATGACCCGAAAATTTTCTGTGTTTTGTTTCGAATATTTTTCGAAAATTATCGGCGATTATTAATCGTATACTTCTATTCGAATTATCAATTCGATTAAATAATCGGCGATTACTAATCGCATACTTTCATTCGAATTATTAATTTGATTACGACCGCCCTTGCGCAAGTCAACGGTTCAGGACAGATCCGGTGTGGTAAATTTGCGCGAACAGAGGTGAACTTGTTTTTATTTAGTTTCCGCTAAGTGAAGTTAACAGATATTTGCAAAATATATTATATTGTACTATATCGGAAGTTGTATAGAAAGTAAAAAATAATCATAAGAGGACGGATCACATTTATTAAAACTGGAGATTTACATAAATTTTTACTAACAAATAATAACTTTTAATTCTGCGAGTTCAAAAAAACAATGTAATCAAGGTTTTTCGCAGCAAGTCTCTTTTTTCTTGAATTGGTGAGCTGGCCCGTTTTTGAAAAAAACCTTTTCTGTAGGCACGGAGGTAGCAGAAACGCATAAATATTTCATAGCCAGCTCATACATCTCCGGAAAAATCAGGGTTTCGCTGACGATCTAAATTAGGGATTTCAAGATACTGCCTTACTATCAAAATAACAATCGAAGTTGGAGGTAAATAATAATAATAATAATAATATTTATTTTACCATATAAACCTTACAAATAAATTAAATATATACAGTATAATAAAAATAATTGGCAAAATAAATACAAAGTAACCCCGTAAGTAATAACTTGTCTGGGGAAATAAATACAGAAAATATAATTATATTAAAAACGTAGTTTAAAGTTAAAAACCAAAAAAAATAAATATAAACAATTACAATATAAATAATTACAAATATCACGGCAAAAACAACGTAAATAAAACTAACAGCAGTAAAATATATACAAAATTCAAACAACAGAACCAGTAGTGTCTTAATTGTATTTTAGCAGCGATTATTGATTAACCCATCTATTGATCTCTCTGACGTGGTAATTAGAAAATCTCTTAATTGTATTTTAAATTAATAAAAGTGTTTCGCAGCTGTTATATTTTTTGGGACAAAGTTAAGAAATGTTGGACCCAGATAGACAGCAGATCTTTGGCCAACTACCTTCTTCATTTTTGGAACTTTATACTTTTTTATGCGGCGGGTCTCGTAAGGATGTTCCAATAGAGGTAAGCTATCTTTTTTTTAAATTGATTTTGACATAAATTAAAGCAATATAACTTTCTTACACTTAATATTCGTGTCTCGGAAAAGAGCAAATCAGACGGATAGGTTAACTCTTTATTATAAATTATTTTAATTATTCTTTTTTGAATTTTTTGTAGAGAATCCAAATAAGCGTCAAATACTCCACCCCATTCAATAATTCCATAAGATAAATGACTTTCTACAAGGGCATGATATAGAATTTTTAGATCATTATATGTGAGTATTTGTTTTAGATATTTAAATTTGTATGTTAAAATTCGAATTTTTTTTAGAACATGTTGGATATGTGCTTCCGATTTTAAATGTTGATCAATTACAATTCCTAAATATTTAATTGAGCTTTCTTGATTGATTTCAACATGATCTTAATTTTGTTAAATACTGGAAGATTGTAATTATGGCATGTAAAAGGAATGTAACACGTCTTCCCAAAGTTTATCGAAAGAAGCATACTATTAAACCAGTGTTGTAATTTAAAGGGTTGTAGCAGAAGGAAACTAATTGGAACTAACGGTGTTATTATTTTATTCCCTCGTCATTATTCTTAGCGGGAAAAGCTGACAGTTCACGTAAGCAAGGACGTTCACGTGGTGGTGCATGCTTGCCAACCTTTTCATACGTTGTTGCCAAACCTTTCCTACCTTTGAACTATTATAACAACCAGTTTTTAATGTCCAATAATTTATTTTGCACTATGTTCCTTAGAATTTCCCAATTTCTTGCTTTATAAAATAGTGCTGTATCATCTGCAAAACTTACTATTTTTGCAGGACTAGGCACTGAGAAGAGTCCATCCATATATAGCGTAAATAAAATTGGACCCAGCACAGTGCCCTGAGGAACACCATATTTTATCTCCCTGAAGCTACTAAGGGAGTCCTTAATTTTAACACATTGTAATCTATTTTTAAGTAGCTTTCAAAAAGCTTGTATGGTGTTCCCCTGATACCTATATTATTCAGAATTTTCAACAGAATCGGGTGGCTAACTGTGTCAAATGCTTTGGATAGGTCCAAAAATACACACATGGATGGACTTCGTCTAGACTATTATAAATGTTTTTTGTTAGTAAGTCTATAGCATCCTGGGTTGATTTTTTTGCTTGAAATCCAAACTGAGACGGTGAAATTAGGTTAAATTTTTGAAGATAGTTGTCCAATCTAATTTTTATTATTTTTTTTCAAAAACCTTGGCAAGACATGTCACCAAAGATATAGGCCTATAATTTACAATACCACTTGCGTCACCATTTTTAAAAACCGGTACAATAATGGATGTTTTAAATGCTGATGGACAGTACCCAGTTTCTATTATTTTATTAATAATATAAGTAAGTGGCAGAGCTGTGCGGTACTCGAGTACAAGTACACTGTACTCCAAGTACTTTCAGTGTACTCGGTACTCAGTCCCGAGTACTTTAATTTGAATGTACTTATACTTGTACTTGATACATTTAAGATTGCAAAAATGTACTCGAGTACTTTCCCGTGTACTCGAGTACTTTCCCGTGTACTCGAGTACTTTTACGTGTCCTCGAGTACATCCAAAGTATGAAATGAGTACATTTTTATGCAGTGAGGTTGGCGTGGACACATATGTGCGTGGGTGTTGAAAATTTGGCAATACTGCTCAGACTTGTCAAATTACGGACATGCTGCCTGAGGCAGCATCAGCCAGCTTGACTCACACGACAGCCTTAAAACGGCCTCAATCAATAAATAAAAAGACACAAAAAAGAGCATTAAACAAAAGGTTTTTACTTATGTATGAAATGTAACTTTGTTTATATTTTGGTAGAAATAAGGTGACAATATTCCTCAAAAAGATAATTAAAAAATAAAGCTAAGGCAAAGTAAAACATGATACTAGCCGGCCTTGAAATTAACATAAAGCGATATATAAATATTTGAAATTTCTAGTGTTTAGTTTTGCACTAGTGATTCTAAATTCATTTCTTATTCGCCCCATTTCTCTAGCATTTTTCCCAACATTTCATAACTAAAGTGTACTCGGTACTTTGTACTCGTATGGGTACTCGAGTACAACGGTACTGTACTTGTACTTGGTACTCGAGTACTTTTTCATTGTACTCGGAACAGCTCTGGTAAGTGGAGAACATATGTTTTTGCTAACATTCTTAATTGTTTCAGTATTAAAATTTTGTTTAAAAGTTTTAATCCTAAATTAAATCAGTTTGGTCTTTTTTTGACCTTGTAGCGGGTCCTGCTCTGGGTATATCCTGGAAAAGCTTTTGGATAAGCTTTTTGTCTTTGTTTATCGATGAAGATAACTTTTCACCGATTAAATGTATTTCTTTAAAAATTTGTTTTGTGCAAAGTATAGGTGTGGATGGGTTTTGTGATTCTTGCAATTTATGGTCTTCAATAGCTTCTATAGTATATCTTTTGCCTTTTATATTAAGGGTTTCGCCTACGATTTTAGCGGCTTTGTCGTTTTCTTTTGCTATCTTAAGATGTTTCCTTAAGATCTTTGAAACTTCTTGATCGGCCTTCGTTTGTTGGTGTACAAAAGTAATATTTAAACCTCTCAATTTCGAACAGTTTTTTAGTACTTCGGCTTTCTTCGTGTATGAAATATATTCGATAATAATTGGTTTGTTAGTATTTTGTTTGCCAATTATGTAAATATTATTTATATCCTCTTCTCTTATTTCCGTTTCTAGCTTTGCTTTTATAAATTCTAGTATTTCCTTAGTTAGGTTTTGTGTGGTGGTCTTAAGCCCAAAAACTATAATATTATTTTTTATTAATTTTCTTTCCAACAGGTTTTGTTTTTTTTTCAAATTTTTTTTGTTCTTCTGCAATTTGGATTTGTTTTATTTCTAAATTATTAATTCTTGTTGTAATATTCTCAATTTTTTCTTGCAATATTGTGCTGGTTTCTTGAATGTCTTTTTTTATGCTATCCGTAATTTTCTTATTTTCTTGCTGTAATTTTGCAAATAATTCATCCAAGGATGTAATTTTCGACATTTAAATAGAAGTACGAACAACTATTATTTATATCGGACTTTAGCTCCACGCCAAGGCACCCGCCCAGCAATCCGTGGCGGGGCGATAATCTCCTGTAAGAATGCACGGGGACGCGGAAACGTTTTTTACGCTCAAAAACACTTTTTAAAATTTTTTCCGCCCGACGCCACTTCGGAAGCACTAGTCCCCTTATATAAGCGCAAAATATCGGCTGTAGCTTCCTAACGTACCTTACGTGCGGTCGCCGTACCTTTAAGTTTTAAAGGTGTGGCGACTGCAAATAAAGGTGCAGCGACGGCCGATGTTTTCCGCTTATAAAATGCCCCATACAATCAAAGGGGCACTAACAACCCTGAATGAAGGAAAACCAAATAAATTCTGCAAAAAAGCAGAATAAAACCGATCGCTGGGCCTTTGTTCAAATAAAGGTGTAGCGACGGACAAATAAAGGTGTACCGACAGCACCTGACGCTACACCTTTATCTTTCTATAAAGGTGTAGCGACTGCACAAATAAAGGTGTGCCGACTGGGGTATTTCAGTCGGTACACCTTTATCTCCAAAATAAAGGTGTAGTGGCCGGCCTCACTGAACCACTACATCTTTGTTAAAAACCCCCCAAACACGACACTGGCAATAATGCCCATATACTAGCAAATCAGACATTGTAATTAAACGTCTCAAAAAACCTTTTCAACAAGCATATGACAGGGTTTTTTATCTTATTTTTCCCTGAATTTACACCCAATAAGCAAAGTCAAGAAAGTCGTAAGACATTAAAAACCACAATTTAAAAGAGCACAAAATAAATGTCCCCCATAAGCGCTCAGCGCATACAAGGGAAATAAAATCATTAATTAAAAACATGTGTTGCGATTTGTACCGTTTGTCATACATCGACGGCCATAAGAGCTACGGCCCTTAAGGCACCCTACGCCCATATGGGCTTGTAATAAAAATCTTTTTGTTTTTATTGTTATAGGGAAACTGTATTGTGAAATATCTGTGATATATATGTTAGTTATGTAACCAAATAGGAAAATAAAAGTTTTGGAATTTGGAATCCGCAGCAGCTCTACGACGGAGGTTCGATTCCAAACGACGACCCTTGGGTTTTATGCTTTTGTCCTTTTAGAATTTACTTCTTTTTTGCATTCGATTGTTTTTGTAGTCGATTTATTTTTGCATTAAACGTTCTCGTTAAATTTATAGATATATTAATTTTTAGTTAAATAACTTCTTCCATCTATTACTAAAATTTGCACTTACTATCAGTTATATATACGTACAAAAACACTTTGTGAAAGTATTAAAATTTACAGTTCAGCACAACTTGAAAATTTTAACAATTTGTCAGGAGCACAAAAACCACCACGCATTCACATATTACAATATGTGAGGTGACTTTTGTAATTTTGCTATCAAAATGCGATCATATTTTTTGACTGACTTCTGGGGTATTGACCACTTGAGCTTTGTTGGAAATCAACTGGGTCATTTCTTCCACCACACATTTTTGCTTATTATTAGCGTTATCCTCGGAGCCAAATGCAATTTTCTTGAACCTGGGATCTAAGAAACAAGCCTTAGCAACTATTTTATTGCTCTCGAATCCTCCTAACCTCCTCTTTACAGTTTCAAGCAGCGTTTGTTTTAGTTTCTCACCAACATCTGTCTGATGGATGAAATTTTTCAGGGTGTACTGAGATCCTCTGATCAGTGGAATATTGAGGGATAGGCTGGGGTATTTCTCACCGGATAAAATGGTGGTGAGGTCATTTGCTGGTTTCAATATATCACCCAAAATTGACCATTCTTCTGCGTCTAGAGTTTCTGTGCATTCGGCAAATTAGCAACAGCAACACATAAAGGATCTTTTATTTGAAGAAGTCTTTAAATCATTATGAAACAAGAGTTCCTGCGTGTGGCTACATCTTGTTTTACTTTTAATACCGTTGAGCCCATCTGCGTTTTTACGCTTGCAAGTTTTTTACTGGCAACTGCACTATGTTTAAAATGACCCACTAGAGCACGGCACTTTTTTAAAATTACTGATAATTCATTTTGGCCGGACAGCGCATCGGTCACACTTAAATTAAGTGTATGTGCTACACAAGGGTGAGATGGTGTTTCTGCAAACAGTCATTAATTGCTTTTTTATATTGGCCCCATTATCAGATATTATTGTTAGGATTTTATTTGTTATATCCCACTTGTTGAAAATTTTGCTCAAGTATACTGAAACATTTTATGCCGTGTGTATTCAATTTTTCTTAAGAGATTTTTTAATATGGTTGCTGAAATATTGCTTCGGCAAAATTTAATTTGTGGCTGATAACCTAGTGTTACCATTTTTAACAATGCCTGATCTATGAAAGAAATTTTTGCTTCAGAGAGCATATTTCCGAGGCGAGAACCATAAAGCATAAACTGCTTGGCTACCTTGGCGGGTTTTGACTGAACTTCTGTCCTAATTTTAGTATTTGATGGTCCTGGGTTATTCCTTTCATTATTTTGAATCATCACTTGTTGGAATATACTCATTAGCTTCATCTTCTTCATTGGTGGGAAGTCTAATTTAACCAATGGGTGGATTCTTATTAAATGCTGCTTTAGATAAGTTGTTCTACCAAAGAATTTTATTGCCTTTTTACACATATTGCACGTGGCCACTTTATCAGTATTACTACCACTCTTTTGAAAATCTTTCCATACTACGGATTTTCTAGGAGGACTCATTTTTATCAAATATAATAATTAATTCGGGAATATATATATATATATATATATATATATATATATATATATATATTCCCGAATTAATTATATATAAATTTATTATATATAAATATAAAATAAAACAACTAAACAACTAAATCGAATGGAAGCCGGTCCTGAACTCTAGGCAATAATACCTAATATATTAAGATTATAAAAAATAATATCGTATTGTATCGTTTTATTTAAAGTTTCGTATGGAAAATAATTTTAAATATCATATCGTATATTTAAAAATATCGAAATGGCCAACTCTAGGAAGTACGATACATATGACATCGTTGGAATTCGAATAAGTTCGATATTCGGTTTATTGGAATCGCCGATTATACTTTCTGATATTAAAATCCGAATGAAAGTATGTGATTTATAAATCGCCGATTATTTAACCGAATTATCATCCGATTTTTGAAATAATCGTATCGAATATAATGGGTTATTGAAATAATCCGATTTTGCCCATCACTACTAATTAAGAATGAGGATCTTTAACTAAAAAAAGCCATGTCAAAGGGCGATGGTCTCTATAGATAATAAATTCTCTTCCGTATATGTAGGGTCTAAATTGATTAACTTCATACAAAATAGCTAAACATTATATTTCTATTTGGCCATTTCAAGCATGCGGACGGGATAAATCACAAAACTGTTTTAATGAAAAAAGTAGGTAATTTATTATGTACTAATTTGGCTTCAAAATTGTCAAATATATTCTTCCTTTGTTAGGCTATAAATTAAATAAAAAAAACCCAAAAAATATTTTATAAAAGTAGAGATAATTTTAATATTTGACAGTTGTGGACGGGAAAAGAGAAATCAATACCATTTTTACTATTATTAAAAACAACAAAGTTTTCTAAAATGGTTGTTCTTAAAACAAAAAAAAAACAATTTTTGGAGTTTAAGAGGGTACTGGTAAGTCACAGTAATTGCGTTAGAAATAAAGCTTTGTTATAATACGTACCAGCCAGTTAAATGTAATCTATTTTTGTTTAAACAACATTATAAAGAAAAATAAAGGGAACAATAACGATGTTTGCATTTTACAAAATCTTTTTTAATTAATATTTAATAACAGATAATATTCTTAAATTATTTTGACGAGTCTGACCAATTTCTAACAATTTATCTGCAGACCTAAAAAAAATGACATGATTGAAGACCTTGAATTGATAAAACATTTTCCCATGGGATGCATCGACTGGCCAACATGTCTTTGTTTACCTGTATCTTTTGGCTGGGTACGTATATAAGATTTTAAGTCTTATCTTTAAGCGCATTAAAAATATCTTTGGAAATATTTACCAACACTTTTCTGCTTTTTCCCATTTCCCAAGCTAGTCTTTTAAGCTTTCCTCCTACTCCATCCACAGCTCCATTGCCATGAGATGTGACCAAGAAACTCCAATAGCCAAATATAAAATCTTCTTGCATGTAACATAAATTCGAAATTGTAAACTGCGCTGCGCAACCATCGGAAAAAATTGATATGTTTTTTAAAGCAGGGTAGCTCTTTCTTAACGACTGAATTATTTCTTTTAAGAAAATCCAGACTGCAAACTTATCATGAGAAAGTTCATCACTGATAATAGCAAAGGAGTGGTGTATGTTTTTGGTCCAGGCAACTGCAGTAAAAACTGTGACCTGTCTGTGACACCAGTGGGCACTCTGAATCTAGTCTTGACTTATACAAGAGTAGTTCTCTGCAAAGTCAACTTGCAGTACAACATTTTCTTCGTTTAGATTACTTTTTTCAGTTTAAAAATAACGTTCCTGTATTGTTTTTACAAAACAATGAATTTTAAATTTTTCCAAAGATTCTTGCAGTTGATCGAAAGCAGCTTTTAAAGTGTTAGTAGAGGTATCAATGCAAATTTTATATCACTATCACATTTCACGCAAGTTATTCATACACTTAAAATTATTTGGCAACATATAACAGACAATAATTCTCTGGATTTTTTAGGGCAATCCACTTACATAATTACTGATAGCTTTAACCAAAAAATTAAAGTTTGCATGGTAAGGCATTAATGAACTTAACAAAACATGTTTCAGACGGCAATTCGTAAAACTTTGTTAATATTTATTTCAGGGTTTTCGGATACAAACAAGTGATATGCTTCTTTAACGGTGATTGTCATGTGCCGCTTTTGAATTTTTTCTTTTTCTCCTGTATCATTTTTTACAGCAACGTATCTTTTTCCTGACGTATGCCTACTTATATCGTCTCTGTTATAAATTCTTTTAACACGTTCTATAACATTACTTTCTAGTTTATTCCACGGCCTTGCTTTTTTATCAGAGTTCTCTAACATACTTGAAAATTTTGGAAATTCTGCAAGAAACATTTTTTTAAACCTCCTTTTTTTGTCAGGGCACTTTATCAATATAGATTTAATTTTCTTTACAACTTTTCCCATCGATTGTGGAGTTTTAAACGCGCTGGTAGTTTCCTCTTGGTGAATTGTGTCCTGCAACCTTTCCTTTTTTCTTTGATGATAAAGCTTTTTCCTCAGTGTTTTCTGCCTTCTCTTTTGGTTTATTATATCTACTGTAACAAGTCCCCTCTGCATCAATGTTTTCTGCTTTATTCTACTTTATCTTTTCCTTTTAGCATCTTTTTCTTTAAAAATCGTGTGTTTGTTAACATCAAGTTTAAGTTAGGTGCCATATTTTCTGTAATACAAAATATGTAATTAAAACGATTGCATAAACGTTATCGTTAAAGTAATATTTAACTACGATATTAATTTTAATTTTATAAATTTTAAATATTTGGATACAGCGCAAATAAAGTAATGTTTAACTACGATATTAATTTAATAGCAATTAAATAAGAAATAGAGTTTGAAGTACACAGACCTTTACAAATGTAGGCTAAATTAACCATGATTTTGGTTTTGGACGGGACAAAAAACTTATTAAGTAAATAAGATCAGTAAATATGTTTGCTTACCTTAATTATTAATATAATATTTACTTCAGATAACTTAATTAAAAGCACTTACAACGACTGTGACAAGACAGCGACACAATATATCTCTTAATTTATCGACAGCCTACTACGCAAAATAAATGATATTTTAGTATAAATAATAATAATAATAATAATAATAATATATATTTATATATATAAAGCAGTATTACAGCATAAATCAAAGCATAACAACATGTTTTATGTGCATTTAGAATTGACGAATTTTTTACAGTTTCTGAACATTTAAATGACATATAATAAATATATGCACAAAAAGTACCTTTTAGAATATTTTCGTTTTTTATAAGGAAAATTCAAATCGTTTGAAATGGCCTTATTGTGGAATACATAGATTTCGTTTTTTATATTGTTCTAAAAATGTAACTACACTCAACCAAAAAGGTACGTAAATACAATAAAAAAGTACATGCTAACAACAAACGTGGTTTTTAAAATAGGTCCAATAAACGGTTTTATGGAGCAAATAAATCATTTAAATCATTTAAATCATTATTTATTGGTAAATAATTTTTATTGAATTAATGTTTTTTGTATTTACAAACAAGAGTTTATGAATTTTTTAGCTAACGTTAGCGAATTTTGACAAAACATGTTTACTGCATTTACAAACTTAAGTTTATGTATTCTATAAACACCGTTTGTGAATTATAAGAAGACATGATTATTAATATAATAAATATATTCAATGTTATCAATAAATATCGTTTATTGTAACAACAGACTAATTTATAATATTAATTACTACTGTTTAAGGTGTCAGCGTATTTAAGTTATTAAATTAGCTGTATTTATAAAAAAGGATATGCTTATAATTGCAAAATATGAAGAAAATCCTTCGGCTTGTATTAATGATTATAAATACAAGCAGGATGTCCTTCATATTTTGTAAGTATAAAGTTCCTTTTTTATAAATACCTCCCATTGAGTAAAAAGGTTTTTTTTTTATAAATATGTTTTAATTAATCCAATGAATAAAATTCGGTAATACAATATTAATATATTGTTTTTCATAAATAGATAAAATTTAAGCAACACTTATATTTATTCTTTAACTTATAAGTTACAAAAAAATGGGACTGTCTACTATTTATTCTAATTAGTTTGGCCCTATAACAGGGCGAAAATGTTTAACCTATGAAATAATAAATTAACAAATTAATTTGTTTCATTTACTTCGCGATATTTTTTAGGTATTCCGATAAAACATGAACTTTTGAAGTTACATTTTTTGGTTATAAATTATAAAAAAAAGTTTCGAGTGAACTATAAAATGTCAGACATTCTGGTGGAAAATGTAGGTCAATAAATAAATAGTTTTAAAACTGTATTTTATGTTATCAAAATAAACACCAATTTCTTTGATATGCAGAATATCTTCACCAACGCAATATATAAATGGCTGAATGGATATCTTAACTTACTTTAGATAAAGCAGATGGTCTTCAACTTCTTGCAGTGTTTTTCCTATAAAAACAAAGGACTCTTAAGAGCCCCTTCTTGTCATCTTTTTTTGTTACGGTTAACTTAGTCGGAACTAAGTAACCATGTAAACCCCAAAAAATGGCTGCATTTTTTCCATCTATAAAGAAGATTTTAAAATAAATAAAATATTGGAAATGTATGTGAAATGTACGTGTACATAAAAAAATTGATTTGTTGTGACAAGTTTGTTATTTAAAAAAAAAAAATTTATGATTTTTTAAATGTAATCAGTGAAGAGTTATCACTGGCAACTTACCAGAAGTGTAGGTATTAAAAATAATTATTAGTGACGATTAACTAAAGGTATATGGTAATATACTCACTTTCTGGTAATTTGGGGGTATCCTTCACATTCTTTACTTGCGCTTTTATTCCTTTTTCTTTGATGTTATCATGGCAAAGTTTATCAAAGTACTTGTCCCAGTTTAATGTTAGACCATCTCTTTCTTCAAAGTTGTTCTATGTGGTGGCGTTTCATCATTTTTAATACAGGTGTAGCGAGGCTCTCGGAATGATGACTCATCGCCGATGAGTCATCGCCGGTGACTCAGCGCTCGAATAATCGAGAGTGTGGAGCTCGCTGGAATGTTCCAGAAGACATAGGCGCTGAATATATAAGGAACGACGCATCACAGAGCAGTCAGTTTAGCTTTGGTACTCGCGAAGAAATAAATAAATATAAGTGCAAATAAATAAATTAGTAGTGATATATAAATAATTAGTAGTTAAGTGTTTAGTTAGTTTTATAGTTTTATAGTGTTTTAAGTGTAGTTAAGTTATTAAATAAATAGTTTAGTTCGTTAATTAACCAGTGCGTGTTTTTATTCACACTACGAACAGTTAAAAACGTTACAATTGGTGTCAGGAGTGCGGTTAGTGTGAAACTTCGCGAAAATGGTTTCGTTAATGGACTAGTGGCGGACCTTAAACGAGAGCTAGAAGAAAGGGAGTGTGATACAACTGGGAAAAAGAATGTGTTGCAACAGCGGCTTCGAGAAGCATTGGAACAAGAGGGTGAAAATCCAGATGAGTATTTATTTGAAGGCCCTTGTGACATGCATTTAATGTTGCAAAATTTACAACAAAAGATTCTGGAAAATTCCAACGAGTTGCAACAGAAAATGTTGGAAAATTCTAGCCATGTACAACAGAAAATTCTGGAAAATGCCAACGATTTAAAGGACGATCTGCAACAGAAAATGCTAAAAAATTCTAACGAGTTACAACAGAAAATGCTGGAAAATTCTAGCGAACTGCAGCAGAACATTCTGGAAAAATCTAAATATTTAAAAGAGTATTTGGAACAGAAGATTCTAGATAATGTAAATGAATTAAAAGAGAACGTAAGGGTAGAATTAGAAGAAAAAGTAGGACAGAAAGTTGACGATGTAAGGATGGAATTAAATAACGTAAGGATGGAATTAAATGACGTAAGGATGGAATTGGATGATAAATTGGAAGTCAAAATTAAAGAAATAAATAGTAAACTGACAGCTGTAAATCTACCTATGATGCTGGCGAAACAAGGAGCAGTGCCGGAGGGGAGCCGAGTTAGGATGAAACCACCTCATTTCGATGGAAAAACTTCTTGGACCAACTACATCCGTCAGTTTGAGGCAGCAGCAAAAGCAAATGGCTGGCTACCGGAAGAAAAAGCTACAACATTAACTCATGCTTTACGCGGAGATGGAACGGACATCTTGCAGACACTTTCTCCAAACGAACAAGAAGATTACGAAGCCTTGGTGAAACATCTGGAACTGCGATATGGCCAGACACATTTGGAACATGTCTACCATTCCCAACTTAAGAACCGCTGCCAGAAATCAAACGAGACCTTGCAAGAATTCGAGGCTGATATTGCACGCTTGGTTCGGCTAGCATATCCAGCTACTCCAACGACCGTTATGGAACGATTAGCGGTTCAAGCCTTTTTGGATGGACTTCGGGACAACGAAACAAGACAGGCTCTGACGTTGGCTCGTCCGAGCCAACTGGTTGATGCATTGGCTCGAGCTTTGGAATTCGAGGCGGCAAAGCAGAGCTGCAGGAGCCAGCCTAGAATAAGGAGAGTCGATGAAGAGAAAGAGGAGGAACCCAGTATAATTGAAGCAATTAGGCGAGTTTTTAAAGAAAATCTACCGAACGTGTTGCATCTCTTCTACACCAGTTCAGCAGTGTTTTTGTGGATGGTTTAATTAATGGAAAATTACATGTGCAGCTGCTGGATACAGGTGCGACGAAGACAATTATTAGGCCAGATATTGTCGAAATGTCTAAGATCAAATCTACCACTCGGCGACTACGTACTGCAACAGGAGAAACCGCTACTGTTCGTGGAGAAGTGGACATCACGATGGTCATAGGAAACACGAAATTTAAACATCGAGCATTAGTTGCAGATATTGAAGATGAAGTTATTGTAGGCATGGACATTATGAACTCTATAGGATTTGAACTAAACTTTAAACAAGGAATATTGAGGGTTAATGGAGAGGAAGTCGTGTTGCATCGATCAAAAGAGAAGAATATTCGTGTAATGCTAATAGAAGATGCTTTGATACCGGAACACATCGAGATGATATTGAAGGCTTTCTTGGATTGTAAATCAGACGATGGAAGTATAATGCTTCTGGAGCCGAGAATTGATGACAAAGAGGTCGGTCGAGGAATTGTAGTAGGGAAGACTTTAATACGTGTCGGAAAAGAAGTGCCTGTAAGAGTATTGAATGTTAATGGTTACTCTGTGAACTTGAAGAAAGGAACCGTTTTGGGAAACTGTTCTTCGGTTTCCTCGATTATTAGAGGCATTCGTGTGTCTGCAGTCCCGGCCAAGAAAGTGAGCAATGAATTGACGAATCTTCTGTCGACTTCTTCAAAGGATTTGAAACCCAATGAAAGGATAAAGCTGAGATTGTTGATACACAATTATCAGGATGTCTTTGACGACGGACATGAAAAGAAGGGTAGGACAAGAATTGTCCAGCATAAAATTAACACCGGTGATGCACAGCCCATTCGACAGTCGGCAAGAAGGCTACCACTTGCCAAGCGAGAGGAAGCTGATAAAATTGTGCAAGAAATGGAGGAGGAAGGGGTGATCGAACCATCTAACAGCCCATGGTCTTCTCCAGTGGTGTTAGTTAAGAAAAAGGATGGATCAACTCGATTTTGCGTCGATTTTCGTCAGCTGAACAACGTGACGAAGAAGGACAGCTACCCTCTACCTAGGATCGATGACACCCTGGACACATTGGCTGGATCACATATATTTTCAACTTTGGATTTAAAGAGCGGTTATTGGCAAGTTGAAATGGCACCAGAAGATAGAGAGAAGACGGCGTTTACCGTGGGTGCAGGACTGTGGCAGTTTACTGTCATGCCGTTTGGACTATGTAATTTCCCTGCAACATTTGAAAGGCTCATGGAAATGGTTTTGAAGGGACTATCCTGGAAGACATGCTTGGTGTACCTTGATGACATCATTGTGGTTGGGAAATCATTTGAGGACCATATGAAGAACCTGAAGGAAGTCTTTCAGCACTTAAGAAGTTCCGGCCTGAAGCTAAGCCCGAAGAAATGTCACTTGTTCCAGAGGGAAGTGCAGTATTTGGGCCATGTTGTTTCGAGTCAAGGAGTGGCAGTGGACAAACAGAAGGTGAAGACGTTGCGGGAATGGCCAATACCGAGAACAAACATGACTTAAGAAGCTTTCTTGGATTATGCACCTACTACCGTCGGTACGTACCAGGATTCGCAAAGGTTGCTAAGCCTTTGACAGGTTTAACAGAGGGAGAAAGACGATTCCAATGGGACGACGAATGCCAGGAAGCCTTTAAGATCCTGAAAAACGCGTTGACCAGCTCACCAGTCCTAAGTTATCCTCTTCCGGATGGTGAATTTATTTTGGACACGGACGCCGGCAATGTGGGCCTGGGAGCTGTTTTGTCGCAGATTCAAGAAGGAAAAGAGAAAGTTCTTGGATACTTCAGTAAAACCCTATCAAAACCAGAGCGAAATTACTGTGTTACTCGACGCGAGCTGTTGGCATTGGTAAAATCAGTCGAACACTTTTACAAGTATCTGTATGGAAGAAAATTCCTGCTAAGAACGGATCATGCTGCCCTAAAATGGCTTTTATAATTCAAGAATCCTGAAGGACAGGTAGCAAGATGGATTGAGAGACTACAGGAGTTCGACTTTGACACAGAACATCGGGCTGGGACCATCCATAGAAATGCTGACGCCTTGTCAAGAAGACCGTGCCCGGAAGACTGTAAACATTGTCTCAGGGCCGAAGAAAAGGATGTGTTGGTTCGCAGGACTACAATCGTGGATGATCATTGGCAATCTGCTGAGGTTCAATAAGACCAGGAAAGGGACCCGGATTTGAAGCTTTTCATCGATTGGAAGAAAAACGACCGTAAACCAACGTGGCAGGAAGTCGCCCAATATTCGCCGAATGTGAAATCGTACTGGGCCCAATGGAATTCCATCATCTTAAGTGACGGGCTTCTAAAGCGCGTTCTGGAGATGCCAGAAGGGGGGGAAGACCGGAAGCAGATAATAATCCCCAGAAACAGGATACCAGAAGTGCTGCAGGAAATCCATGATGGAACTACTGGAGGACATCTTGGGGTGACCAGGACTTAGGGAACGGTTTTATTGAGTCAACAGCCAACGAGATGTGAAGGAATGGTGCAAGAAGTGCGCCGTTTGCGCGGCAAGCAATGGACCCCAGAAGCGCCCAAAATCCAAACCAGGAAGCTGCCACAGTGGCCGATGCCCTTATTAAGGAGTGGATTTGTCGTTTTGGTGTGCCAATGGAGATGCATTCAGACCAAGGCAGAAACTTCAAATCTATATTGTTCAAGAATGTCTGTAAGATTCTTAACATTCGGAAGACGAGGACGACTGCATTACATCCGCAGTCTGATGGAATGGTAGAACAAATGAATCGAACGATAAACCGGTACCTGTCCAAGGTAGTCTCTGATCACCAAAGAGACTGGGACCACTTCCTCCATCTGTTCCTGTTGGCGTACCGTTCTTCTATCCACGATACAACCGGCCAGACACCCGCTAGCATTGTTATGGGACGTGAACTTCGTTTACCTTGTGACCTGAGGTTTGGTTACCTACCAGGGAGCAATTTACGTAGGAAAATGAGCGACATTCACAGCCGAGTTCGTTTAAACATCCAGAGTGCCAGTGATAGAATGAAAGAGGCATATGACATCAAGGCGGAAAATGGAGGATTTCAACCTGGAGACCTAGTTTGGTTATACAACCCTCAGCGCCGTCGTGGTTATTCACCGAAGCTGCAGACTTCTTGGGAGGGACCTTACGAAGTCATGGATCGAATAAATGACATCATCTACAGGATCAGGAAACAACCAAGAGGAAAGCCGAAAGTGATCCATTTCAACCGATTGGCTCCTTACGCTGGAAACAATGATCAAATAGACGATGCTAGAGTAAGGAGAGTTAATCCGTCGGAAGAGTTTCCTTTTGAAGACTTCATGTATTTATATTCGAGCGGTAAAAAAGCTCGGTATGGTGTGACTCGAGAAGAACAAAAAGATCTGTTCACTGTTTCGGCCGATTACTCCTTGGCTCACTGTGTTGCGGAAGACCTTAGGATGTCCAGGGGAATAGCGGTTGTCTTTAAAAAAAAGTTTGGACGGATCGACAAGCTACGAAGGCAGAATCCCAAAGTTGGAGAGGTGCTTGAAATTGTGGATAATGAGCAGATAGGCAATAGAAGTATCTTCTATCTGGTAACGAAGCAACTCTCCTATCAGAAGCCAAACTACCGTGACCTATGGAATGCCTTAAATAAATTAAGGGATACCCTTTTGTCCAAGGACATCATGAACCTGGCGATACCGAAGATTGCTTGTGGACGGTTTAGACTGGAGAATAATTAGAAGCATGGTGGAAGTTATCTTCAGATTTAGTGGCATACACATTCTTGTCTGTTGCCACAACCCAAAAAGAACAACCGGAAGGAAGACCGTAGACTGCTACTTCTATAGGACGTCACAATGCAAGTTTGGATCTCTATGCAAATATCGCCATGGAGCTGAGGACCATTTTTGGGACGAAAATGTTTTAAGACGGGGGCAATGTAGCGAGGACGGCTCTGGATCTCGGAATGATGACTCATCGCCGAGTAGTCATCGCCGGTGACTCAGCGCTCGAATAATCGAGAATGTGGAGCTCGCTGGAATGTTCCAGAAGACATAGGCGCTGAATATATAAGGATCGACGCATCACAGAGCAGTCAGTTTAGCTTTGGTACTCGCGAAGAAATAAATAAATATAAGTGCAAATAAATAAATTAGTAGTGATATATAAATAATTAGTAGTTAAGTGTTTGGTTAGTTTTATAGTTTTATAGTGTTTTAAGTGTAGTTAAGTTATTAAATAAATAGTTTAGTTCGTTAATTAACCAGTGCGTGTTTTTATTCACACTACGAACAGTTAAAAACGTTACACAGGTATAAAAACGTTTTGATCTGAAATCGCAAACGTTAAGTTAGCTGTTTGCACGCTTTGTCTAGACAGTAGACAGTAAGATCTATTAAAAATTAATCGTTGAATAAAATATTTGTTGAGATATTTCAAATTAATTAACAAATAACTTTTTAATTTCTGTTTAGTCAACCGGTGCAAACGGTCATTAATTTTATTTTTCTAACCTATTAAATGCTGTGCAACTGTTTCCAAATTCCAAGTTTTTAGTAAATTAAGTAGTTCAGCTGTTTTATCCGAGGTTTCGTCAGATTTTATTATAGGAACAGCTATTCTGTTTTCCCTGTGCCAGTGGCTTTAATAACTCCGTCTCTTAGAACTAATAGATCCCAAGAGGAAAAAAAATTGCCAAAGTATATTAAATATTTTAAAAGGCATTCAAGGTAAAAGTTTAATGTATAACTGGATAAAAAACAAACACTCTTTTTGAGTTTCACGAATTTATTTAAATTTTATTTGACAATTGTTTCGCTAACACTGTAGCTTCTTCAGAAATGATTTCAAACTTTATTTAATAACGAACTTATATAACATAATTATTGCAGGTAATGGGTTTTTTTATAAAATATTAGTACTGTATAATTCTTTTACCTGTCGAAGTATAACAAAAGTTGTAATTTTGGGGGATTTTATATCTTATATAATATAAGAATAAATTTTACAGGGGGGAATTATTAGTTTCTATTTGATCATTGAGAATATTATCAGATTTTTTTAATTTAATAATTTCCAAAGATTCCAGTAAATTTAACTTCGTACCCTTATTTTCAATATGCAACATTGTCAAATGAATGGTTTTCTTGAATTAAATGGTTAGCATACGTTGAATCTGTTTTTTGATTAATAAAAGATTTTCGATGTTTATTAATTCTGGTTTTAAAATTGCGGCCTGTTTGTCCTATGTAAGTTTTTGGACAATCTGCACATTAGTTGGTAGACTCCGGATTTCGTTTACTTACAATATTATTAATTAATTGTGCGCTATAACCATTAATCGCTGCAATTTGTTTAATTAAATTTAATTCATCATGAAAATCGGATTCTGTCATTGGTACGTTTAAAAGTCTGTGTATCATGGAATTAAAAGCTGCTATTTTTTGAGAAAAAGGATGTGAGGAACTATTATGTATTGTTATGTCTGTGTAACTGGGTTTATGGTAGATTTTAAATGTGTGAGTACTATTCTTTTTTTGGATAGTAAGATCTAAAAAGTTAATTTGATTATTTAGTTCTTCTTCAATTGTAAATTTGATATTGGGGTGTATTTAGGGTTGGGAAAATTTCACTTTTTGCTTGTACTTGAAATTTCACTTGAAATTTTCACGACATTTATGAAATTTAATAAAATTTCCTAAATGTCTGAAATTTCATGAAATTTATGAAATTTATTGAAACTCTCAATAAATTTTAATCACTTTAAGAGTAATATATTAATATTGAAATAAGCCCACTCGGTGACCATGGCAAATTGCCTCTCTTACATCCTACCCCTCTGTGGGCCCCTGCACCAATAATATAAATAGTAAATACCAATGTTTACCACAAATTTCTTGAGATTTCCTTTTAAAATATTTTTAAAATTACTAAAACTAAGAGAGATATAGCACTTTTTGGTAAGCTAATGAGATTGTGCCACTTTCATTGTTTTATATTTATATATATTTATTATTTTTATATATTTTACTGAAATTTTACAAAAATTGAAGAAACTTCATCAAAATTTTATGAACCAAAGGCATTTTTTATCCATTTTCCGATACAATTATAGCAAAAGTAAAAGTTTAAATTAATCATGACTTTTAAAAAAAATTTAAAGTCTGATTTAATTTACAAAGTAAATTGGTAACTGAATTAAATTATTTATGCATATAAGTAACAATAATTACTTATAGTGTATTCAAATCCAAGCCGAACTAAACAAAATCGCTTGATAACTCGTTCTTATTGGTCGATTCGGATTCTGTTGTAAATTATTATTAAAAGTCCCAGGGGAGGCCGCATGTAAAATTTATGCGAAATTTTCAGTAAATTGCGAAACTTTCAATGAAATTTCTGAAAGTTTCACAGGCAATGTTGAAATTTTCGAATTGAAAATTTCATTTGAAATTTTTAAAAATTTCACTTTTCCAACTAAATGAAATATTTCAAGTTTGAAACTTTGAAAGTTGAAATTTTCATTTGAGAGTTTCAAGTGTCCCAACCCTAGGTGTATTTGATTAATAAACTTTAGGAAGCTATTTAATTGTCTTCTTGTACCTGTGAAACATGTTAGGATGTCGTCTACATATCTGTACCAATATAAGAATTGTTTCATATTGGGATGTTTGTGGATAATTAATTCTAAATGGTTTACAAAAATATCAGCTAGTAATAGACTAATCGGATTACCCATAATTAATCTATTATGGCTAGTGTATATTTTAGTGTTAAAAGTAATTTTGGCAGATTATGTCTTTTTTAATAACTGGATTGGTATTATTTGGATCTAACAGGTTATGTAATGGTTTTTAAAGGGGGTACGCTGGAAAATAAATTAGTAATGTCAAAAGAAATTAATTTAGCTTTGTCAGTTACTGGGATATTTTTAATTTTGTTAATTAATTCGTATAAGTTTGGTTTAAAATTACTGTTTGTGATTATCAAATTGATAAGTTTTTTAGAAATTTTAGTAGATGGTGCCGTGTAAAATGACACTACTGGTCTGATGGGTAAGTTATTTTTATGTAGTTTAATCAATGAATAAATTAAAGGTGGGCTCGGGATAATGCTTTACTGTTTTATGCAAGCTTTATAAATGCATGAAAACATGCTATTTGTTTTATTGCAGCTCTACTTTGTGCTAGTTGGTCTTGAGATAATAAAGCTTTATGATTAGGCTTTATGAGCGACTTTAAAGTAAAGTATTAAACCCTTTTTGCAATTATAACCATTTGATCTTAACATTGCTTTTTTACTGTTAACCAATAATGCTTTTTTAGGGCAACTAAGAAACGCCTATAGTCCAATAAGCTTTATGAAGGTTTATCAGATGCCTATTGGTTTTAATGGTGCTCGGAAAGTTGGCTTTAATGCATCTGTTAAAGCCGACTTATAGGAGCATTTGGTCTTAGGACTACTTTTCCTTTATGTAAGAATGTTATAGAACCAAACAGTGCCATTTTCCTTGCCACTTTTCCCACATATAAGGGACATGCGCTGCACTAAGCACAAATGCTCTTCGAGGTCCTTTAAATCATGTTCGGAATTTATAGGCTCTGACAATAAACCATGTTCGTTTCTTATCAAAACCGGTAATCTATCAGAAGATCCGTCTCCTGAAGAATTTTTGAATTGTCTCATATTGTATCTGAACATTACTTTGATTTATTTCTGCAGGTGGAATTGGCAGACAAACGCCATTGTCATCGAAAACGAAAATTTCGTAAAAATTAGTGTTCTTGGGATTATTTTCTGTTGTAGAAGGCAAATCGTCTGATGGGATCGTAGCGCTCTAAAAAGTGTTGTTATAAACAATTATCACTTTATTAGTATTCCAATTTTACCTGTAGTGTCTCGTTCTGTAATATAACGACGCCTTTAGAATTTTTAATCGTAGGGATAGATTTGGGACCGTAATTTATAATGTTCGTAATATCTTCTAAGGCTTCATGTTGCATCCCTGCTGGTTGCTGAAAAATAATGTTTAAAGGTTTATTTTATAATAAAATATTAACACTAGCGTCTATCCTCCGCGGGAGGTTACTTTCGATCCACATTCCTGACATGCGCAGTTTCACGCATTATTTCATTCCCTATGCTATTAGCACTACTTAAATAATCTTAGTGATACTCAACCAAGAAAGCCTCAACCCACCGGGGCCGCTCCACCTCTGTATGGAAAACAAAACAAAAATCATCTTTATACCTACTATTAAAAATAAAGTAAAAAGTTCAAGAAATTGGGATTGAACCCAATCCGACTGCGCTACGCATGTCAGGAATGTGGATAAAAAATGACCTCCCGGAGACTAGACGCCAGGGTTGCCACCTTCTGTCAAAAACAGCCCGGAGATTTTGTTTGAATTTACCTTAATTACAAAAATTATAACGTACAAATAGACCGATATCGTTATAAACCTGACCAGCTCAGCCTTTCAGGGTCTGGGATTGGCAGTTTATTAAAGGGTTACTTACCTTTACTTATATATTGGGCGCCAAGTAACAATAAGTGATTGTTACTAAAATTTAAAAAGTAGCAAAGTTTAAAACAGTAGATATTAAAAAACATGTTTAATTCAAGAAGCAATATGTATTAAAGTTTATACCAACATCTGTCTGACAGAAAATATATATATATATATATTAGGGTGTCCCAAAAAAAAAGAATATATTTTTTTTTCTTGTCTCTTGTAAAAATATGTTAGTTTATCATGCTGTAAGAGCCCTTTCAAAATATCAGCTCGATTAAAAATTTTGTAGGGGTTGCTCAAGATTTTTAAAAATTTTCAAAATCGTCAAAAATTGAATTTTTGTTTTATTTTAATTCTTTTTCTCGTCTCGATAGTATTTTTTAGGTTGAAAATAATAAAAATTCTGTAAATTTCAAATCAATATTTTGATTTCTAAAGGTCGCTAAAAGTTCTTTGATATTTATATTCAGAGGTCGCTTGGAAACATTCAAAATACTCTACTTTGAAAGTTAAAAAAATCTTGAGCGACCTTTAGAAATTAAAATATCGATTTGAAATTTTTAGAATCATTAATATTTTTAAATTAAAAAATAATATCGGAACGAGAAAAAAAATTAAAATTAAAAAAAATCCAATTTTTTACGATTTTGGTAATTTTTAAAAATCTTGAGCGACCCCTAAAAATTTTTTAATGGTGCTGATCTTTTGACAGGGCTCTTAAAACATGACAAACCAACATATTTTCACAAGAGAAGAGAAGAAAAAAAATATTCTTTTTTTTTGGGACACCCTAATATATATATAATAACAAGACTAATAAATAAAACTCTTTTATATCTGGACAGCTATAAATGATTTACAGGGAAAATAGGTAAGTAATATTATTATTATAATTCTATTGTAACTATTTAAAATAATCTTAAATTAATTTATTTTCAGATCTATTTGATATCAAAGATATAACAAAAAAACTATATAAAAGCAAAAACAGGATAGATCTGACCTTAAGTGTCGGCACCTGAAGATTCCCGAAGTAAATTCAATACAAGATGGCGGCGGCTCTCAAGATTTTCCTGCCAGAGAACGTCCAAATATATTTCTTCAATGAATTTCCAGAATATTAAAATTTAAAAAGAATTCGAGGAAACAACCCTAAAAAAAACCCTAAAAAAAATATTATTAAGTAACAACCCTTAACTTTACATACAACATACCTTCAATGAAGGGTTTTTTTTTCTTTTGAGATACATTCCAAATGAAAAGTTTCAAACTTGTTTCTACAAATAAAATAATTAGCGGAACTGAAGGAAGAAGGAAAAAATAAAATGACTTACTGCGATGGTAGGTATCAGCTTTTAGGCTTTCAAAGCAAAAAAACTTCAATTCAATTGGTAACCCTAGATGATGGACGGCTACGTGGTTAGTTTTGGTAATCTTGAAAAATCCAGCAAACGCTGTAGGAATCGAGATCGAAAATCAACACAACTGCAAAATCCAACACACTCTCTTCCTATATAAAAATATCGTGGCACTTAAATCCCTTCAAAAAGGTTCAATTCAAAAATTCCAACAATTATGTGCACAACGATAAAGATTCACCAAAGGACTGACTTCCTTCTAGAAGACTTCCTTGACCTTCTTTAGACATGCGCGAATATTGTCATAAACAAATTTTAATTTACTAATTATCTAAAATATTTTAAAAAATGAGACAATAGAAAAAAAAACACACAGATTTTACCACCATAGAATATCAAACAAAACGGCCTTAAGTCTTTTAATTTCCAAAGAAAAAGAACCCATACTTAACAGGAAATAAATTATAAGCCAATAAATATCCTGGGTTACAAAAATGCACCAATAAGAAACGATTCAATTAACTGCGCTAATCAAATACCCAACTATTATTCATAATATGGATAAATATTGTATTGTTATTAATTTTTAGGGAAATAAATCATTATGGACTGTAATCGTCAAAAAAACACAGTGATTTTTATGCAAAACAAATGACAGTAAATAAACCAAATTAAACCACAACATGTAAGTATCAACCAACAATAACTAAAAATATTACTGGAAATAAGCATCAATTGAAAAGGAAACATTTAAGTATTCCTAAAATATCGTGGCACTTAAATCCCTTCAAAAAGGTTCAATTCAAAAATTCCAACAATTATGTGCACAACGATAAAGATTCACCAAAGGACTGACTTCCTTCTAGAAGACTTCCTTGACCTTCTTTAGACATGCGCGAATATTGTCATAAACAAATTTTAATTTACTAATTATCTAAAATATTTTAAAAAATGAGACAATAGAAAAAAAACACACAGATTTTACCACCATAGAATATCAAACAAAACGGCCTTAAGTCTTTTAATTTCCAAAAAAAAAGAACCCATACTTAACAGGAAATAAATTATAAGCCAATAAATATCCTGGGTTACAAAAATGTACCAATAAGAAACGATTCAATTAACTGCGCTAATCAAATACCCAACTATTATTCATAATATGGATAAATATTGTATTGTTATTAATTTTTAGGGAAATAAATCATTATGGACTGTAATCGTCAAAAAAAACACAGTGATTTTTATGCAAAACAAATGACAGTAAATAAACCAAATTAAACCACAACATGTAAGTATCAACCAACAATAACTAAAAATATTACTGGAAATAAGCATCAATTGAAAAGGAAACATTTAAGTATTTTCCATCACAATCAAATAGGTACATCTTATTATTATTTTCAGGAACCTAGAGAACACTGTTGTCGATCAAAATCATCGTGCCAAGCGATCGAATTGGAGCATCCATATAAAGGTAGGTAAAGTGACAAATGGCAACTACTGCCTATTAATGTAATATTTCCTGTTTACGCAAAATTTCCATTGATACAATTTTACTTTTCAGGTTAAAATTCACGAACTCCAAAGGAATTTAAAGAATGTATGACGTCACAGCAAAAAAACATATTTATTTATAACTTAAATAAATTTATTAAATATACTCTATTTACAAACAAACTGGTTGCTTTATTATTTTAATTTTAAAAATCCCAAGATTATATTTATTTTTTTCTCAAAATATTTAATTACTGAAATTTAAATGTTACAAATTCCCCCTTACTTTAAGAAAATAACCCGTTATTTTCTTCAAAAAAAAAGTTGAATTAAAAAATTAAAAAAAAAAAAATTAGTTATCCTGAAATTCGGGCGGATGAGCTTTTAGGTCTTTAGCGTGGAAGGTTCCTTTCAGTCTACCTGCCTCGTCTTGAATCTCGTATGTCCATGGCGAAACCCGTTTCTTAATAAAGAATGGCCCAACAAACTTGGGTGCTAGCTTTTTGGAATAGAATTTCTGAGCATCTGACAACACGTAATTCCTTTTCCAAACCGCTTGTCCAACCCAAAACTCCTTACTCCTTCTCCTTAGATCATAGTACTTCTTGTTTCTCTCTCCCGCTTGTTGTATTCTTTTGCTAACATCCTCAAAAATTTGCTTAAATCCATCGCCTCTATTTAACATTTTCCCGGCATTACCCTCCTCAAATAGGTCCTTCCGATGGTAGTCCATTCCCGATAGAAACATTGATCTTCCGAAATTGATAAAATATGGTGACTGTTGGGTGGTCTCACTCTTTGCAGTACGAATTGCACAGGCTATTTTTGGTAAATTTACATCCCATAACCGATGATTGTCAGTTACAAATGTGGCTAACATGTATTTTAAGGTACGATTTACCCTTTCGGTGGGATTCGCCTGCGCATGATAGGCGGCATTAAACTTTGGCGTTACTTTATATTCCTTTAAAAGATTTAAATACTCTTTCGAGCGATACTGCGGCCCATTATCGCTAATGGCAATTCTTGGAACTCCAAACATTAAAAATACTTCTTCTTCTATCTTCTTCGCTATGACTTTCCCGGTAGCTGTACGTAAAGGAAACATCAGGAAAAATTTACTAAAATAATCAGTTACAACTAAAATATAGCTATTTCCACGATTAGACTTTACTATAGGTCCCATAAGGTCGGATGAAATCATTTCCCACGGACGAGTTACTTTTGGGTGGCTTAACATGAAGCCCACTGGTTTCTTATTGTCTGTGCGATGCTGTGTACACGTAGTATAACTTTTAATAAATCTCGCTACATCACTTCTAAGTTTTGGCCAGTAATATTGTTCGAACAACCTAGCGCATGTTTTAAAAACTCCTGCCGACGTGGCATCCTCATGAAATTTTTTCAACAGCGGAAGACGTTGTTCTTTGGGCACTACTTTCTTCCAGTTTTCCCAGTCCGATGTCATACTTGAATATTCTGGCTTAACATACTTATACAAACAGTCATCCGCAAATCTCCAATTTGGATATTTTAAAGGATCCTTCTTGACTTTATTACACATACTCACAAACCATCTGTCCGACTTACTTAAAACCTCTAAAAAATCCAATACCGGTACAGATCTGGATAAGGTATCGGGTACTATATGTTCTTTCCCTTTCCTGTGTACAATTTTCACTTCAAACTGCTGCATTCTCAACGCCCACCTGGCTAGCCTTCCGTTGACATCATGGAGATTATGAAGCCACACCAACGAGTAATGGTCTTCTTCTTAGTTTTTGATATTATTGAGTAGCGGATTACATGTGGATCCAGAGAAAGTTCAGGCCATGCTAAACTTACCACCTCCCAAGTAGATTAGTGAAGTCAGAGGTATAGTTGGAACTTTTGGGTGGTACCGAAGGTTTTTACCAAACTTTTCTACTGCCATTGCCCCCATTACTGCCCTTTTAAGCAAGAAAAATAAATTTATCTGGACAGAAAAATGCGATCAAGCTTTCAAGGAAATTAAGGAAAAATTAGTGACAGCTCCAGTTTTAAGTTGTCCAAATTATGGCTTACCTTTCGACGTACAGACAGACGCTTCTGGTTGGGGCATAGCGGCGGTTTTAACACAACCTCATCCATCTGGGGAAAAAGTGGTGGCATATTTAAGTAGATCTTTAACAGCGCAAGAGAGGAAATATTTGACAACAGAAAGGGAATGTCTGGCTGTAATATGGGCCCTCGAAAAACTAAGACCCTATCTAGAAGGTGTACCCAATGTAACCGTAATTACCGACCATTACTCGTTGGTGTGGCTTCATAATCTCCATGATGTCAACGGAAGGCTAGCCAGGTGGGCGTTGAGAATGCAGCAGTTTGATGTGAAAATTGTACACAGGAAAGGGAAAGAACATATAGTACCCGATACCTTATCCAGATCTGTACCGGTATTGGATTTTTTAGAGGTTTTAAGTAAGTCGGACAGATGGTTTGTGAATATGTGTAATAAAGTAAAGAAGGATCCTTTAAAATATCCAAATTGGAGATTTGCGGATGACTGTTTGTATAAGTATGTTAAGCCAGAATATTCAAGTATGACATCATCAAAAAGGATATTTATTGGCTTATAATTTATTTCCTGTTAAGTATGGGTTCTTTTTCTTTGAAAATTAAAAGACTTAAGGCCGTTTTGTTTGATATTCTATGGTGGTAAAATCTGTGTGTTTTTTTTCTATTGTCTCATTTTTTAAAATATTTTAGATAATTAGTAAATTAAAATTTGTTTATGACAATATTCGCGCATGTCTAAAGAAGGTCAATGAAGTCTTCTAGAAGGAAGTCAGTCCTTTGGTGAATCTTTATCGTTGTACACATAATTGTTGGAATTTTTGAATTGAACCTTTTTGAAGGGATTTAAGTGCCACGATATTTTTATATAGGAAGAGAGTGTGTTGGATTTTGCAGTTGTGTTGATTTTCGATCTCGATTCCTACAGCGTTTGCTGGATTTTTCAAGATTACCAAAACTAACCACGTAGCCGTCCATCATCTAGGGTTACCAATTGAATTGAAGTTTTTTTGCTTTGAAAGCCTAAAAGCTGATACCTACCATCGCAGTAAGTCATTTTATTTTTTCCTTCTTCCTTCAGTTCCGCTAATTATTTTATTTGTAGAAACAAGTTTAAAACTTTTCATTTGGAATTTATCTCAAAAGGAAAAAAACCCTTCATTGAAGGTATGTTGTATGTAAAGTTAAGGGTTGTTACTTAATAATATTTTTTATAGGGTTTTTTTTTGGGTTGTTTCCTCGAATTCTTTTTAAATTTTAATATTCTGGAAATTCATTGAAGAAATATATTTGGACGTTCTCTGGCAGAAAAATCTTTAGAGCCGCCGCCATCTTGTATTGAATTTACTTCGGGAATCTTCAGGTGCCGACACTTAAGGTCAGATCTATCCTGTTTTTGCTTTTATATAGTTTTTTTGTTATATCTTTGATATCAAATAGATCTGAAAATAAATTAATTTAAGTTTATTTTAAATAGTTACAATAGAATTATAATAATAATATTACTTACCTATTTTCCCTGTAAATCATTTATAGCTGGCCAGATATAAAAGAGTTTTATTTATTTAAATTAGTCTTGTTATTATATATATATATTTTCTGTCAGACAGATGTTGGTATAAACTTTAATACATATTGCTTCTTGAATTAAATATTTTTTTTAATATCTACTGTTTTAAACTTTGCTACTTTTTAAATTTTAGTAACAATCACTTATTGTTACTTGGCGCCCAATATATAAGTAAAGGTAAGTAACCCTTTAATAAACTGCCAATCCCAGACCCTGAAAGGCTGAGCTGGTCAGGTTTCTAACGATATCGGTCTATTTGTACGTTATAAATTTGGCGCCCAACGTTTATTTTAGGGTTACACCTTATTATTTTCAGTTTTATTTGTTTTAGTTCTATTAGCGTTTTATATATTTTAATTCTTTTTTGTTGCCATATAAATATTTTTGGAAAGTTGCTGTGCAACCTCCACCCTTTATTTTTTTTTGGAAGGGGGTGATTTTGAATTGAATTGAATATTTGATATTTTTTATTTTTTTTTTTGTTTATTTTCACAATTACACTATAATTTATTGGACATAAACATTATAATATATTAGATGTAAACAACTTAAAATTAAATTAGTTTTTTATAGATATTTTAAAATATTTTGTTAACCAACAAAAAAAACTTGTAAACAAGATAAATAATATAATAATAGTATTTTGTTTATGTTTTAAAATATTAAGTAATAGAAAACATATTTCATTTATTACTTTTTGCCACGACGCCACCGTCGCACGTCAAAAGCGTCACGACGCCAGGCGTCGAAAATTAGTTTTTGATATTATTGAGTAGCTATTGCAGTTAAGAAGCACATAAAGTTTCTTTTAGGTGTTTTTTCATTATTGTGGTTTTGCTTTTAATAGTTATTGGTAAGAATGTCGGGCAAATTTGAAATTAATAGATTAAAACAAGATGAACTTAATTATGAAATAACCATTCGTGGTCTGAAAATCGGTACGGTGAGCAAAATGAGAAAAGCGTTGGCAAGAGCGATTAAACTTGAGAAAGAGGGAAGCTCTCTTACTTATCCCGCGCATCCCTACACTTTCGAACAAGACAAGGAGGCAATAATAAATAAAATTAATGATATCGAAACAAGCCTTGAAGATTTCTCGAAAACAAAGGAGAGTAGAACATTTAAAAGCCTAAATTCTAAAATCCAACATTTAATAGGGAGAATTAACCGGATCGCATAAAGGAAGAAACCTCGGAGTTCAGATCAGAATCACTAAATAAAGCCCTAGGATTATTAGACGACCTAGAAGAGCAAGCAGATGGCAAATTAAATAATACTCCAGCGGAACTAAGTGTTTTGGTAGAAGATTCAAGTGAATCGAGCTCAGAAGAGGACCTTCTTAATGTAACTACGCATACCAACGTCACCACGGCCACCACAAGTTTAGCCCATTTAAGACCAGCAAATCTATCCAAATGGAACCTAACCTTCACCGGAGATAGAAAAGGATCTTCATTAAACGCATTTTTGGAACGCGTCGATGAGTTATGCTTGGCGAGAAAAGTAAGCAAAGAGGAATTATTTCATTCAGCTATTGATTTGTTTTCTGGAAAGGCCTTAGTGTGGTTCCGAGCAGTTAGATCAACGGTATATAATTGGAGCGAATTGGTAAAGGAACTGAGAGAAGAGTTCTTACCCCACCACAATAATCAACTTCTTTTGGAGGAGATCAAGAAGAGAACTCAGAGTTCGGACGAGTCGATAGGCATTTATCTGTCAGTAATGCAATCTTTACTTAATAGATTGACCTGTAAGATATCCGAAAAAGCAAAGGTGGATATAATTAAAGGAAACATTCTTCCATTTTACCAGACTCAGCTAGCTTTGGTAGAGGTAACAACTGTGGATCAACTGAGGAAATTATGCCGACAGCTTGAGCATACTAGAGATTCGGTAAAATCTTTTGCACCTCCACCAAGGAGGTCAATTCACACCTTGGAACCAGGCCTTGCGATTGTTGATGCTGATGTTCATGAAGTTGATACCCCTCGGTCTACAGAAACAGGAAGGATGATCTGTTTTAACTGCAATAAGCCGGGACATAATGCGATTGGATGTGCTGAACCGAGGAAAAAATACTGTTATAGATGTAAGTTGCCAAATGTGACAGTTAAGACTTGCACCAACTGCAACAAATATGAGGATAGGCGTTCGGGAAATGGCAGAGGTCGCCACTAGTGGGTCGTAACCGGCAGACCGATGATTATTTCCGGCCTATAATTGATTTTATATTGGAAAATCTTAATAATGATGAACGTCCCTACTTGCGAGTTGAAATATTTGGCAAGGAGTTATGTGGACTATTGGATTCGGGAGCATCTAGAACATTTATTGGTGGTCCAGGTTGGCAAATATTGGAAAATTTTGGAATCATTTTGGACTCTACTAAAGTTATAAATGTTTCAGTAGCAAATGGGCAAAAATGTCAGTCTATTGGGTCATGTTTAGTACCAGTTACTCTGAAGGGACAATCGAAATTAATGGAGCTTTTAGTGGTGCCTGATCTATCTCATATTCTTATATTAGGGGCAGACTTTTGGAGAATAATGGGAATTGTTCCCGACCTCAGGAGCAAATAGTGGTACTTTTCCAAGAATACTAAGTGTGTTGAAGTACAGGTTACTACTCAAGGAGATAGTGTGCTTAGTCCGAATCAATTAAATCGATTGGAGGAAGTTGTGCAACGGAACTACGAGTCAATGGGCAATCAATTAGGGTGTACCACAGAAGCGGAACATGTTATCATAACCCCGTCGGAACCCATCAAACAACGGTACTATCCTGTTTCGCCCGTAATCCAAAAATATATGCATGATGAACTGGACGATATGTTAAATAAAGGAATTGTTAGGAAGAGTAAAAGTCCTTGGTCTTCGCCAGTCATAATGGTAAAAAAGAAAGACGGTACTTATCGATTTTGTATCGACTTTAGAAAGCTAAACAAAGTCACCGAGAAAGATAGTTATCCATTGCCTTATGTTAATCACACCCTGGATCAGTTAAAGGATGCAAAGTTTTTATCCTCTCTCGATGTAAAGTCGGCTTTTTTCCAAGTCCCTATGGCTGAATCTTCAAAGCCGTATACCGCTTTTACAGTTCCACATCGTGGACTATTCGAATTTAACCGAATGCCTTTTGGCCTTTCAACTTCGCCAGCTACGTGGCAGAGACTTATGGACAAAGTACTAGGGGATATGTCTCCAAATGTGTTCTGTTATTTAGATGATGTTGTCATAGTTACGCAAACGTTTGAGGATCATTTAAGGATACTAGAAGAGGTTTTCGAAAGGTTGAGGAAGGCCAATATAACTATTAGCAAGTCCAAGTGTCAGTATTGCAGGAAACAACTTAAGTATTTAGGCTATATTGTGGATAAGGAGGATTACATGTGGATCCAGAGAAAGTTCAGGCCATGCTAAACTTACCACCTCCCAAGTCGATTAGTGAAGTCAGAGGTATAGTTGGAACTTTTGGGTGGTACCGAAGGTTTTTACCAAACTTTTCTACTGCCATTGCCCCCATTACTGCCCTTTTAAGCAAGAAAAATAAATTTATCTGGACAGAAAAATGCGATCAAGCTTTCAAGGAAATTAAGGAAAAATTAGTGACAGCTCCAGTTTTAAGTTGTCCAAATTATGGCTTACCTTTCGACGTACAGACAGACGCTTCTGGTTGGGGCATAGCGGCGGTTTTAACACAACCTCATCCATCAGGGGAAAAAGTGGTGGCATATTTAAGTAGATCTTTAACAGCCCAAGAGAGGAAATATTCGACAACAGAAAGGGAATGTCTGGCTGTAATATGGGCCCTCGAAAAACTAAGACCCTATCTAGAAGGTGTACCCAATGTAACCGTAATTACCGACCATTACTCGTTGGTGTGGCTTCATAATCTCCATGATGTCAACGGAAGGCTAGCCAGGTGGGCGTTGAAAATGCAGCAGTTTAATGTGAAAATTGTACACAGGAAAGGGAAAGAACATATAGTACCCGATACCTTATCCAGATCTGTACCGGTATTGGATTTTTTAGAGGTTTTAAGTAAGTCGGACAGATGGTTTGTGAATATGTGTAATAAAGTCAAGAAGGATCCTTTAAAATATCCAAATTGGAGATTTGCGGATGACTGTTTGTATAAGTATGTTAAGCCAGAATATTAAAATTTAAAAAGAATTCGAGGAAACAACCCAAAAAAAAAACCCTATAAAAAATATTATTAAGTAACAACCCTTAACTTTACATACAACATACCTTCAATGAAGGGTTTTTTTCCTTTTGAGATAAATTCCAAATGAAAAGTTTCAAACTTGTTTCTACAAATAAAATAATTAGCGGAACTGAAGGAAGAAGGAAAAAATAAAATGACTTACTGCGATGGTAGGTATCAGCTTTTAGGCTTTCAAACCAAAAAAACTTCAATTCAATTGGTAACCCTAGATGATGGACGGCTACGTGGTTAGTTTTGGTAATCTTGAAAAATCCAGCAAACGCTGTAGGAATCGAGATCGAAAATCAACACAACTGCAAAATCCAACACACTCTCTTCCTATATAAAAATATCGTGGCACTTAAATCCCTTCAAAAAGGTTCAATTCAAAAATTCCAACAATTATGTGCACAACGATAAAGATTCACCAAAGGACTGACTTCCTTCTAGAAGACTTCCTTGACCTTCTTTAGACATGCGCGAATATTGTCATAAACAAATTTTAATTTACTAATTATCTAAAATATTTTAAAAAATGAGACAATAGAAAAAAAAACACACAGATTTTACCACCATAGAATATCAAACAAAACGGCCTTAAGTCTTTTAATTTCCAAAGAAAAAGAACCCATACTTAACAGGAAATAAATTATAAGCCAATAAATATCCTGGGTTACAAAAATGCACCAATAAGAAACGATTCAATTAACTGCGCTAATCAAATACCCAACTATTATTCATAATATGGATAAATATTGTATTGTTATTAATTTTTAGGGAAATAAATCATTATGGACTGTAATCGTCAAAAAAAACACAGTGATTTTTATGCAAAACAAATGACAGTAAATAAACCAAATTAAACCACAACATGTAAGTATCAACCAACAATAACTAAAAATATTACTGGAAATAAGCATCAATTGAAAAGGAAACATTTAAGTATTTTCCATCACAATCAAATAAGTACATCTTATTATTATTTTCAGGAACCTAGAGAACACTGTTGTCGATCAAAATCATCGTGCCAAGCGATCGAATTGGAGCTTCCATATAAAGGTAGGTAAAGTGACAAATGGCAACTACTGCCTATTAATGTAATATTTCCTGTTTACGCAAAATTTCCATTGATACAATTTTACTTTTCAGGTTAAAATTCACGAACTCCAAGGGAATTTAAAGAATGTATGACGTCACAGCAAAAAAACATATTTATTTATAACTTAAATAAATTTATTAAATATACTCTATTTACAAACAAACTGGTTGCTTTATTATTTTAATTTTAAAAATCCCAAGATTATATTTATTTTTTTCTCAAAATATTTAATTACTGAAATTTAAATGTTACAAATTTAATCAATGCAAATTGTCAGTTTGACGCTGTTTATTATTGTTGATTGTGTCATTTTTGTAATTAAGGTAAATTCAAGCAAAATCACCGGGTTGTTTTTGACAGAAGGTGGCACTGTCAAAAAGTCGTCTTTTTTTTTTTAAAGTGACTATATTTTTGAACAGTGCATGCAAAATAGTAATTTATGCAATAAGAGTATAAGGCCCGACTTAGGAGGAACTTTTATAACGAGCCGTAGCAACGCATGTAAAAGACTTAAATTCACCTAAAATATATATATTTTTGTTGAATTAATTACTTTTATAAAACCTAATAAAGCAATAATAACTTACCAAAGTAGGCGGTAATAATGCATTGAAGTCTGGCACTTCGCTAATTTTTTGCTTGGTAGCAGCTCTTCGCCGCTTGCTACATGTTGTTTCCAATGTAATGTCAACGTCTGTATCGCAACGTTCTTCCATCAAAAGAATTTCGGCTTCAGCTTCTTTAAATGTACTTATAAATTCCCTCTTTTTTATACACATCATTTTACTCCACGTAGATTTGTGTGGCTTTGAAGATTCTTGCTTTTGCACTTTTATAGATTGTACCTTACTTTTGGACCAATATAAAATTCCATCTTCTTCTTATGCCTCAGGAACTACTGACAAACATATATCACCTTCCTCGATGGTTTAAACTATTTTAAACGGCATTATAATATATTATAGGTTATAACCTATATTATTATAATTACTATTGATGGGTATTATATTATACCTCTATATTTATATTGATTTCACTTTGTAAATAATAATTATAATTAAACAATTTGCCTAAATTTTATGTCTAACTTACCAGATTGTTGTTTTCAGTAAACTATTCTATTCTGTGGTAAACATCATAGAGAAAATAAAAAACATTTAACAATTTTTAGGTTATGTTATCATCTAACAAAGCAGTATAGCCCTGATGGCGATACTTTTGAAGAAAATACTGCAAAGTTGTTTTAAAATGCTCGCACAAAATGCCAATTGGTTTTATGATTGCCTTGAAAAATGCAGGCTTATTAGTTTTAACAAATAGTTGTAAACACTTTTTAAAGCAATTAAACTTTTTAGCAGTTCTTGCAAGAGTACATTGTTTTATAACGGAAACCGCCATTTAAATTAGAAAATATTGCTCCGCCATGATGAAATAATTTTAATCTAAATTACAAATAGATAATATTTTTCAGAAAATTTAAAAAAAAATGGTTTTTACGAGCATGTTAATGCTAAAGAATATTTAAAAAACGGAATGTAGATCGGGTAAGTAATTTAGCCAAAGCCTTTAAAATTGTTTAAATTAATCGCATTTCAGTGGGCATCATATGTTTTGTGTCTCGGCAATCAACTTTTATCAGTAAAATGGTATTTGTTTATGATTTTTGCAACGGAAAGTTATTGGTTGACAAAAGATAAGTTTAACACGTTGATGGACACAGACAATTTTTTGGCGGGACCTGCTGCGTCACTTACACAGGCTTGTCATAAATCAGCTAGAAAATTGCGACTGCTATAGCCGTCGTGTCATATTGGGCCCGACGGCATTTGCAGTCCTGTCCATGAATCAATAATGGCCTATGCTTGTGAAACAGCTTAGTGTTCCATAAGGCAACAATATACCAAACAAGTATTTGATTAAAGCAATATGGAATTTACAAAGTAGAACAATAAAGTAAAAAGGTATATCAATAAGTACAAGTTGTCAGCTAAAATCTGTTTACGACAAAAACACACTACCTCCTTAAAACCTATTGCACTTAGCAGGTTTTATGACAGCTGTAAGGTAGGTTTTATGGCTGCTGTAATGTGTGCCTTAGAAGTAATACAATAAAGCAAAGTTGCTTTGTGGCTGACACACAAATTGCTACTAAGGACAGCGATAGGATTCTCCTTTTTAGCCCTATGATGGTTTAATCGAAGCTTTATAGCTACTGTTAAAGCAAATAGGTTTTAACTAAGCAAGGCAAATTACCCTTAGGAGTAGTTTTATGAAGCCCTTTTATACCTTAAATAAACCTATTTTGCTACTTGGGTGCATTGCTAAAAATACTTTTGGCGTTTTTTATGATGTATCCTCTTTCTTCGTTAAATTTCTTAGTCGGGTCTTTAGTTATAATTGAATATTTGTCTACTGTAAGAAAATCTCGTGTTTTTTCTATATAGTCAGTTTTATTAATTGCAAATAGTATTTTCCCTTTATCTGCTCTAGTAAAAATTCGTGAAACTCAAAAACAGTGTTTGTTTTTTATCCAGTTATACATTAGTAACATGGAGTTTCATAAAGTAAAGGTCGAGTTTCATAAAGTAAAGGTCGAAACAATAAAATATGTAAAAGTTTAATTTATAGAAATTTTGCAGATATCCCTACTCTTAAATTTACGGTAAAATATAATAGGCCCCTTCTTTAAGAAAATATTCTGCTAAAACAATGTGCAAAGAAAGCGGCATTTTTATTTTTTTTGTAATGGTATTATTTATTTAACATTTCTTTTTAAATAAAAATGCCGCTTTCTTTTCGCATTGTTTTGACAGAATATTTTCTTAAAAAGGGCCCTACTAAATTTTACAATAAATTTAGTTTTGCTGAAAAAGTTGAAAAAAAATTTAATTGATACATAAAATTCCCAAAGGGTTTGGACCCAATTTGGTCAAATATTAAATTATTATTTAAAAATATATGTGCCAAGCAAAAAGACTTAAAAAATATTCAAACTCCATATTATTTTTGTAATTATTTTATCTAATATTTTCATTGATTACTCATAATTTTATTTTTGGCACTTGGACCCTTTGGGAAGACTGTAACCTTAACTCAAGGGCTATGGCGAACGGCAGCTTTTCAGTGGTGAGGTGGGTCGATGGACAAATGTTGTTTTTCGATACTTACGTGTATTTACTAAAGTCAAATAAAAATTGGGCGCCAGTGTCTTATTTGCCAACACAACCAACACGTACCAATAGCGAGCGATCGAGGTCAAGGAACAACGTTCCGCCCATAAGGACAAATCAACGAACTTCAAGTCTGCTTGATTTGGATAAGTAATTTACCTAATTGCATAAACTAATAATAATACCTAAATTCTAAACTTTTAACTTTAATTATTAAGAATTCCATCTGGTAACAGTCGCCATCAGTTTCCAATAAGAAAACAACTAACAAGCCAACGAACTCGTAAACAACATAGAAAAAAAAGGGCAGACAAAAAGCATTAAGATTATTCCCCAAACAAACACTTGACAAAACCATAAATAAACCTCAACCCGCCCTTATAAATCTCAATAAAGCCAAACCAAACATGGAAATCGTTAACACTAGACCACTCAGCAGGTATAATTAGAGTACCACCCGACGAGACTGATTAAAATATTATAAAGTAATGTAATAACAAAATTACATTTTAATAATAAGTACATACAATAAAAAATTATTAAATGCATCACAATTAATTTTGTATACCAATTAAAAATGAAATTCATAAATAAATTAACATTATAGACAACGAAAGTGTTTATAAAACATGACAAAAATTGCCTGGTGGCTTCTTTAGCCCACGAACAATAGGCCGAACAGGGCATCAATTGAAATTGCACAACGACCGCACTAAGACAAAGACTATACCATTACATCCGAACAAACATAGAGATATTCAGACCATACGTCCAGGATGCAATCCTTGACCAACCCCACCGTTACGCACACATTACAGACATAGAACGTAAAACAGAGGCGTACTTAAATGAACACTCACAAAATGGGTCCTGGGTGGGACTGGAAACAAAACAACAGCATCGGACGTATTTAACGTTGAAATCGAAATACATCACGAACAGGGGGGCACAGACACATAAGAACAGGAAGTATACCAACAAGGATAGGTCCTAGCAGCGTACTAACCCACCTACCCCCATTCATGAACCCCTATTGAATGGGGTTATTAGTAAAGCCCTGGTTGAAGAGGATTCCGGATTGTACCTAGTTTTGGGTCAGTTTAATGTCCGCCAAAAACCAACATGTCGGACGTATGGCCTGACCCGGCGACAAAATTCCGGGACCAAGGACATTGTGATCCACGACCTCATAGGGGAGATCTACCAGCCGGCGTAAAAATTCGGATCCAACAAACACAGGTAATGCTGTGCGGGATACGTAGGGGGTAAAATATCCCTGGGAGATTAGTGTAAGGCGATGTCCATGGGGCCTGCCATTCGTCCCTATACTCATACTCATACCTAAACTATTTTAAAGTTGTATTTAAAGTTGTCATTAGAGCACAAAATGAAAGTGTGCCATCTCTAGCCGCAATTACAGCCTGCATTCTTCGTAGAATCAAATCAATTAGATGGATTTGTTTTGTGGAATAGCTTCCTATTCCTCATTTAATGCTAACCTGAGCTCTGCTAAAGTTGTAGGCTTGATGAGACGGTGACAAACGCGTTTTTTTAATACATCTATAAAATTCTCAATTGGGTTGAAATCTGGGCTGCAGGGTGGCTGTTCCAACCTCCGAATTCCAACTTTATCCAAAAATTCATTTACTACATGCGCAACATGCGGTCTGGCATTGTCTTGCATGAGAATAAAATTTTTTCAATGAAAGGGCCAAATGGAATTACAGTTTTATGTAGTATATCTTTAATATATCTGGGCATTTAGGGTTCCATTTTTTACAAATATTAGGTTTGTACGTTCTTCTATACAAATTCCCGCCCAAAACCATCACAGATCCGCCATGAAACGAGAGCCGCTCCGATATTGTACAGTCGGCAAACCTTTCATTACGTCTTCGGTAAACCCGCTTACGCCCATCTGGCGATCGAAGACTAACTCTTGATTTATCTCTGAACAATACGTTCTGCCACTCTTGTTTTGTGCAATTAACATGATGTCTTGCAAATCTTAGTCGATTCTGACGATGGTGAGGAAGCAATTGAGGTGCTACAGCAGGTCTGCGGAAAATAAGCCCAGCTTCCTTTAACCGTCTTCTAATGGTTATTTCACAAACGTTTTTTCCACTTACCTGTTGTAGGTCATGTTTTAGTAAACTGGCAATAGGTCTTCGATTCCTTAGTGATTGTAGCATTATAAAACGGCTGTCAGCTAAGGTGATTGATTTTTTCCTTTAGGACCCTAGCCTTCTGGTATAATTTTCGGTCTCGAGATATCTATTCCAAGCCTCTTGTACCGTAGATCGCGGAATTCGTAATGTAAGGGCAACATAACTTTTACTACGACCATCTTTAATAAAGCGACGATTTTACCCACGTCTGCAGTGGTTAACACCATTTTTGTTAATTTCGACCACGTCACTGTCAAATTAATCTAACATTAAAAAAATGCAGCATTTTATATAAAAGAATCGAGATGGCCAAATGATATAAAAAACAAAATACTCGGAACACATCCATATTTATCGTAAATAAGTTTGAAACAAGGTGGATTGGCATTTTTTTTCCAAAGAGGGTTTTAAACGACCTAAAACATCATTTTCACCTACCCTTTTATAAAACCATGTAAGCAACCAAAATTTCATCAGGACAAACAAATCTTCATAATTGATTTATCGTCCAGTGAAAAAATTATTGCCATAAATTTAAAAAGTTGTCATGTCAAAATTGTCAAAAAAATGTAGGTGCCGGTGTTTTTGTCGGTGAGTGTAGTTTTGACTGAGGATTGTCCCATGTAAGGTTCACTATGGACCCTAACGATCCTCTCCTACTTTCCTTCAGCATTTGATGCATGTAGCTATCTCCGTCTCAGCCTGGTTCGCTGCTGAGTACGTCGTTTCAGTATTCGTCTCTTACTCCGCGACCTGGTTTTCTACCGGAAGCGTACTGTCGCAGGTTGACAATCGGTTGGAGTCTACACCCACCGGTTCTGAGGTATCCCCCCACTGCACCGTAAGACTTAATCATTGACTCCATGTTTGGTTTTTTAATTGGTTTCCTTACATTGTCTTTTATACCTGCGCCCAGGTGTGTGTTTTTTGGTCCACGAAAACTATTTGATTTTACTCCTGCCATCCATTTCTGGAGGAAACATACAAAACCCTATAACGGCCCGTATATGCTTCCGTGTGATCTTATAAACTTTTTTATTGGGAATAAAAATAATATAAATAAAATTAATTTACCAAATACTGAAATAAAACAATAATTCACAAAATTCAGTAAATCATCACAAAAAACTATTTTAAAATAATATTAATTAATTAACATTTATTTTTAAATTTTTCTTAAATTTTATTACTAATTTAAAAATTGTCGATGGAAATGCGTTTTCAACAGAATTGAAAATTTTACAATTATTTACCGTTTAGTTTTGGTAAAAATCGCTCTCGAAAATTAAACGATTAACTTTACATAAAATGTTATTATTTTTGGAAGCGATTTTTACCAGTACTAAACGGTAAATAATTTTTTAATTTAAGGTAATTAAATACGTTATATTTATATTTTAAGAAAAAAAAATGGTTATTGTAATGTTCATCTTAACAATCTCATAATAGGAAAAATATAAAGTTTACATAATACAGCAAAACATGGTTTACTATAAATCCTTTTGTTTGAAGGTCATTAAATATAAACAAACATTTTTTTTAATAATAATAATAAAATAAATATGTTATTCAAAATTGATTATAAAAAACAACATTTGAACTAAAAACTAAAATAAAATTATTTAAATATTTTGAAAATTTAGTCTTTGAGAACTGATTTTTAGAGACCCCTTAGAAAAAAGTATTCTCGCGGTAGGCAGGATACTCATAGTAACTTTATCCGAAATCAAAAAGCAAATATTTTCTCTATGCAAAAAAGTAATTTTTTTAAAGACTGTCATTAAAAGTTGACTTTTATAAAATATTTTTGAAAAATTACAAGAAAACTTTACAAGCGAATATTTTAAATGATTATTGCAAGAAAGAGGAGTAAAGCCCGTTCCACAATAGCCCGGTAATCTTAACATTAAAGGTGGGAGAGACTAAAAAACCACTGTTGATAGATAGGGTTCGCTGAGTCTCTCTCACCTTTACCGTTTAGGTTCCCGTTCCCGTTACCGGGCTGTTGTGCAGCGGGCTTAAGCGAGAGGGAGTTATAGGCGATTGTATAGTTATGTAGATATTGCAAAAGAAAAATCTACCCATTCTAGTTTCACTTTATATTGCCATCTTTGTCTCGAAAATTCTAACTAGCGGCTAGCTACAGCTCTGCATCCACCAATCATAGTACACGACGCCTGAAAGCAGGCAATTACTTACGTGTATTCTGTGTTGCCGCCTTACAGGCGAATTAATGGCCATTATCGTTGAGATTTTATAGTTCTGTAATAATATAAGAAAACTGTGTTGTGTAAATGTTAACAAAAAAATATAATATAATTTGATTTTTTACAATACTTTCTTAAGAAAATGTTAAAACAAAATTATTGTGAGTAAATATTGTATCTAAACACAAATCATAGATTATTATGTATTTTATCTACAAAAAATAAGCTAAAAATCAAAATCACTAAATAAAAGCTTTATTATAAACATAATTTATTTTAAACTTTACCATAATACTATTTTTTTAATTTTTGTTGGTGGCCCTAATCTCCTATTTGTAGGTTTCATCTTTTTCGTTGACTGGAACCTAAAAACAAGATATTTATTTTATGTTAATAACAAATTTACAAAAAAATAAAATAAACTTGGTAACCTTGGTTGCTGCTTAATTTTTTTATTAGCAGGTGAAAATGATGCTTCACTATTAGAGTTCAGTAATTTTTCAAGTGAGGACAAAGCAAATTTCGCTTTCTGCAAAACCTGCTCTCTTGATTCAGCGGAAATTTTTAAAGCTATGCTAGTTTGAAGTGCATTTTTCCTTGTCAAAATGTCTGCATTGTCATTCTTAAGAGTTTTTAAATGCAATGCGCTTTCTTCATAGTTTAGTTCTTCATTTGGATATTTTTTATACATAATATTGCCTATATTAATAGATACAAAATGTATTTATTTACAAACAGTTGCATGAATAGCATAATCAGGGCAAGTGCAGGAGGATACACAGTTTACAAATTAAGTTGCAGTCATGTTTGTCTTCAAGAACCTGTCTAGGAATCTTGTAAACAACACCAATACTTTTTACTGTCCAGACATTATGGTCCTCATTTTTTAAAGTCAAGTTAGTACTGTTCATAGCTGTTAAATCTCTTTGTTTATTAAAGATATTCTGTAAGTTATTTTTCCTTTTGTTAATTTTATTATTCTATCAAATTGCTTATCCTTAATAAATTTCATAAGATTTCCTATCTAGGCTCTTGCATTTGACACCTAAAATCAATCATAAATAAAGTAAATTAATATAGCATGTAGAACAACATTTTAGATAAATGTATTTGAAAGTTTTATGCATTGATTCCAAGTACATATTAGTATTAGTAATTAACAATCCCAAACGATGACATGACGCCCAAGTATAAACTCTATTAGAATAGTGATAATTAAAATAAAGCTTAAAGTCTTTTAACTCAGAAGAATCAAGCATGTTGTTAAAAGATTTTAAATAACTCTCAAATGTCAGAATAGTGGTATCCTGCCTTAAAACAACAAATGTTTTATAAACCTTAAAAAAATCAACAATAAAAAGCTTTACAATTTAGTTACGCAATGCTCTATCCACATGCCAAATACACAAAAGCTTTTATCTCCACGCGGTCTATAATTTAAACTTTATTGTTGTCAACATTCGATAAAGAAATACCTTGTTATGGCCTGGGCCGATAAAAAATTTTATGAGGCAAGTAATTAGTTCGATTTTTTCTCGCTAGGGGTATTGTTTTGACAAATTAATCCTTTTCTAAGAAATTAACGTACGAAACTGTTTAATTTATTTATAATAAGCACTACTTTGTTTGTTTTACTTTTAATGTTTAATATTTTTCATTAAATTATTGTAAAATTAAATATGAATAATAAAACAAAAAGTGAGGTTAGGCAACCAAGAAAACGCACGATTCTTTTTCTACGATTTAAATTATCTTTAAGTTTTAATTTGCTTTAAGTTTTCAGTGAAATTAAATGTTAAACACAGCTTAAACTTTCCAAACTACCTATTTTTTAAATAAAAATCCAAACAAATTGAAATTAGATACTTACCTATTTATTAAACAATTCAATGTAATAGCAAAAATCCATTTTTACTTAAATCATGTTGCTAGGTATTGTCAAACTATTACTGCTTCTAAAAGCAATAATAATTGTACATTTAATGTAATCTCTAGCTAATAAATAAATGAGATTCTAAAAAAGTGAGGTTAGGCCGCTTTGATGTTGAATTAAATTGACCTATATAAAGTGCTTTGAAGATAAAATGTTGTATGCCATTCGGCGAAGAAGTGCCTTTTTGTGCTTCGCTCAATTGTAGGCCTCCGCTACGCGTCGGCCTTCAAACCTTGAGCTTAGCGAACAAAGCCTTACTTCTTAACCTAATGACATAAATAACTATTTTGTGTTTTTAATATGCATTATGGAACTCCAAGCAGCAAAGTATTGATCAACATCATCACTCATAAATACTTTATCTTTTATACTGCAAATAAACAACTTTAAGACCCTTCACCAAAATCATCTACTGCCAAAACCGTAGCTAAATTAAAATTATAAGGATTTGTACCATGTGTTGCATCCATACAAATAATTCCCTGATTTTCAAATTTCTTTAGTAATTTAACTTGTTTCTTGTACAAGATAACACAATCTTCTGAATTCATTTCTTGCACCCACATATCAACACTTGAATTATTGCGATCCTTAATTAGATTATCATGAATGCTGTATTCATTAGCAATGTTGTTAATATCTTTCATAGTGGTCAAGTGAATTTTTTTTAAATCTTTATCAACACTCTCTTATTCTTTCCAGTATTTTATTTGTTGGTACATCTAAAAAAACTTATTTCTACTTTTTATTTCATTATTTCAATCTTACCTTGCATGAACTGATTAGCAATTTTTATTTTAGTTTTTGGTAAGTTTTTTTGTTCTTTTTATTTATTTTTGTTAATAATTTATTTTCTAACGTTTTATGCCAAAATTGGAAAAATATTCAGGGCTGTAAAAATTATATCATGAAACTCAACATATAATATTATTATCTGCGTCGCGAAATTATTTATTTTTATTATGTATTGTGGTGTGAAACATTAATAAATAAATTATTAAATAAAGCTTAAGTACATATTTTTTCCGACTAAACCAAACGAAATTAAAAATAAAAAGGTAAGAGCTGTTAAAATACTACATATATATGTATATGTATTGTAACGAAGTTACTTTTTCCCGATTCCTACCCTTTGTCATAGAATCCCGATAGAAATTATATTAAATTACGTAAGTCATAAAAGACCCCAGGAATAGCCCATAGGTAGCACTACCACCGGAATAACCCGTTTGGTAGTCTACGCCGAAAGCAAAAAGTAGCCCGATTGTTTACTTGAGCGATACGCAGAAATTCCAATGCACGTTTTTTGTAAAACTCGACAACGAGCCGATACAGGCGAATCATGAAATCTGCAACAGGGCTTACCTTTAACGTAATTGGCCAATCCTGATGTCACCATTGAGAAGCGCGCATCCCGCCATAGGAGGGAGACCAGAGGGCATATAAGCGGGAGCAGCGCCTCCGGGCAGGGATGATTAATTCTGCAGTAGTCCGTACCAGCGAAAGAATTGCTGTCCGACCGAATAATAATGAGAGTGGACCCACCTTTGAATTTGCCAGAGGGAGAAGCTGGGTTGACATCACCATCTCGGCAAGCCTAAGCGTGGTAGAATGGGAGGTGATGGAAGAAGAAAGCATGAGCGACCACAAATACATAAGATACATAGTAAAAGAAGCTAAGAAAACTACAGGAGTAAGGAAAGTGTGGGACATGGGAAAAGCGAATTGGAAAGGATTTGAGAAAGAATGCAAAAGATACAGAATAGCGAACATAGACGATATAGAAGTGGAAGCAAAGAGACTTACGGATTATATCAAGAGAGCATGTTTAAAGGCCATACCAAAAAAAAGAACAGATAACAATGAAGAGATGATGGAATGGTGGGACGTCGAACTAGACAGATGGAGAAAAAGGGTAAGAAAAGCTAGAATTAAAATGCAAAAGGAAAGATGCCCCCGGGAAAGGGAGAATAAAGAAAACATCTTCAGATCAATAAGGAGGGAATATAAAAATCAAATCAAAAAAGCAAAGAAAGAATGGGCTGAAAGTAGAATAAAACAACTAAACATCGACGAGCCATGGGATAAATTATGGAAACTCACCGGGGAAAGGGCGGTAGGAGCGAGAAAGTCCATAATAAAAGAAGATGGAAGCAGAACGAAAAATCAGGAAGAAACTAATGACCACCTAATTGAAAAGTACTTTCCGGAAGGATCAGAAACAGTGAAAAAGGCGAGTGGGGAGGCGTGGGGAAGGAGCTATCGAGGAACGAGATTGAATATGCAGCTGATAGAATAGCAAGTGGAAAGGCCATGGGCTTAGATAACATACCTAACGAATGCATTAAGTATTGCGTGATAGGACTAGGGGAGAACATACGACGAATCTTCCAGAGATGTATGACTGAAGGGATATTTCCAAAGGAATGGAAGACCATGAAGATAATATGGCTACCAAAAGGTGACGGTGGGGCAAGACCGATATGTCTTATGCCAGCCATGGGTCGTCTACTGGACAAAGTGCTGAATGCAAGATTGCTGAGCTGGGTGGAAACAAAGGGACTACTCTCGGAAGGTCAATATGGGTTTAGAAGTGGTAGGGACACGGTATCGATGGTGGAGGAGGTAGTACAAGGAGTTAAGACAAATAAAGAGAGAGGTAAACACACACTGGTGGTAACTCTGGATCTTTCAAATGCATTTAATATGGCATGGGGTCCGGACCTGGAAAAGATATTGAGGGAATGGGGCGTTCCTAAGGATTTGGGTAAAATATGCATGAACTTTGTGGAGACCAGGGAGGTAAGGGCTGGCACAACAAGGAGGACAATTAACAGGGGATGCCCGCAAGGATCCAGTCTAGGACCCACCCTGTGGCTCACAATTATGGAGGGATGGTTTGGAAAAATGAGAAATTTAAACCGGATAGAGACAGACCAAAGATACAGGGAGATCCCAACGGAACTAAGAAATAAAGAAGAAGAGATAGGAGTTGTGGAGGCCAGGGCATATGCAGATGACCAAATACTGATAATAGAGGGTGCATCGGTTAAGGAACTGGAGAGGAAGTGGAACCTAGTATGGAAGGAGTGTGAGGAGTGGGAAGACGAAGCAAACCTGAGGTACAATGGGAGAAAGACAGAGGCAATGTGGGTATACCCAAAGAAGAAAGTTAGGGAACCAGTTATAAAGGTTAAGGGTGACAAAATAAACATCAAAGAAAGGATTGGATGTCTTGGGGTTGTTGTAGATAGGCGACTGAACTTCGTGGATCACGTGGAGAATCTACGGAAAAAGATGCTAGGGGTGGTAAGCCGAATGAGGGGCCTGGAGAGAAAAAAGGGAACTCTTAGTAAGGAGTGGATGAAGGCGGTATACGAGAGGGTAGCAAAACCCGCCATAACGTACGCAGGAAAAATTTGGGGAGGAAAGGCGAACGACTCGAAAATAAAGAGAAGCCTGGCGGCAACACAAAGAGCATTCCTGTTAGCTATCTGCAAGGCGTATAGGACGACCCCGACAACGGCCCTGCAAGTGCTGGCAGGAACCCCTCCGTTACACATCGAGGTGGCGGAGAGAAGAGAGGCATGGCTAACCGGAAAGACAGGAAGATACGGTTCCAAGGTACAAGAAATGGACAGAGTACTGCCCTGGGAAAGGGGAATGTGGAACGAGGAGGAGGGAGACGCGGGTGTAGTGGTGTACGTGGACGCTAGTTGTGATGTAGAGGGAATGGCGGGGATCGGAAGGGCATGGAAGGAGAACAATGAGTGGAGAATGGAGCACGACAAGGTAAACCACACAAATAACGTAACATACGTAACATGGGTGGAAATGGGATCGATTAAAAAGGCACTAGAAAAAGACTGGGGAGAGGCCAACGCGATCACAATCGTAACGGTCTCCAGGATTGCCGTTGAGCTAATAAAAAAGAGCAGGAAGGAAGAGAAAATTATATGGGAAGTAAGGAATGAAATAAGAAAGAAAGAAAGAAGGGGAGTCGAGGTCAGAGTAAGATGGCAAAAGGGACACGACGTGGACAATGAGGGTGGGAACAGGGCAGACGAGGCAGCCATGACTTATCCATATGATAGAGCAAAAGAAAAAACCAAAATAAGAGAGGCGATTCTGGAAAAGTGGCAAAATGAATGGGACAATGGGCAGAATGGGAGACAAACGTACGAGTGCTGTAGAGTGGTGGGGCTAGGAATGATTGAGCTATCTTTTAAGGGAACCCAGATGGTAACCGGGCACGGGAACTTTGCAGCGTATCTAAAAAGGTTTTTCACTGAGTGAATCGGACCTGTGTGAGTGCGGGAGTGTTGAGATAAGAAACCATGTTTTGTACGACTGTGATCGACCGGGTAGAAGGGAAGCCAGAAAAAGACTAAGAAGGGAAGAGGGAGGGTTAAGGGTAGTGTTGAGAGACAACATTGGTGTAAGGAGAGGGGACACTGAAAAAATTAACCAGTTCGCGTATGTGACGATATAGGGTAAAAGTGATGACAAGGCACTCCAATTGGAGTGCCTTGTCATCACTTTTACCTAATTGGAGAGTTGGAGATGGGATGGTGTTCTTTTTGGTAGTTGTTAAGCTAGAGAGTGGATGCCGGACCCAATGCCGAAAGGTGGGCAGGTCAAAAGGTACTATCAATGAGCCGAGAGGCTGAATGATGGTACACGGCGATATCGAATGTCCGACCGCCGACCGACCGACTTCAGCTGTAATTAACGTAAGTTGTTGTAAATAATCTTCTGTTTGTTTGTTTAAGAAACCTCACTTTAATTTACATTTATTTCTCTGGGTCGTATTCAGTATCGGTTTAATATTTTATTTTCGCATTTCTCATTGTTTATTGTATAGTCATATTCCATTTTATTCATAATTTTATTGTTTTGTACATACGAGGGCTTATTTCAATATATGTATTAACCGAACCACACAATTTATTTATAAATTCCCCTGAACCCTGAAATTTCATCTCCACTGTTAATCTTAAAACCCCCCCTCGCAACTTCAACCACTTTAAACCCATTGAAGTTGGCGCCCGAGATTTTATCAGAAAATCCGCAAGCTGTGTGACGCCAAGTCGAAAAAGGGAAGGTTTTCCCCGGGAAAATAAAACTTTTACAGTATTATGTATGTATACTTAAGTAATGGTTTTTAAGAGATTTATAAAGTAAAAATAATAATATTAATAATATTTCTGTATTTTTTATGACTGTAAAAAATATTGTGCACTTAAAAGTAAACCTTCCATTCTACCAATACAAGAAATCACTAAATTATTAATAATTAATTAAACTAACATAACAAATTTTTACACCGCCAAAACAGTAATTGAGAAGTGACAGGAAAATATGTTAATAAAACAAGAATGTAAATAATCCTTAAAAATTTGTTAATAAAATTAAAGCTGTGCGATTATTTGATTAATCAGAAATCCGATTAATTGGTTATTCGCACAGCTCTTCTAACAATAAAATTATTTAATATTAAATATTTAATCGCCGCCACGCCTCTGTATATTTTCTTTTTTTTTAATAATTTTTTATGGCATTGGCTAAGGGTTATGTGAAAAGAGTTTCAATAAAAACACCGAAGTACTCATTAAGCAAATCAATTTCTTTTTTACTTTGCACTAAAAAATATAAAAATGATTATGTATGTTACGCGCTCTGAGAAAGGGATCCAAGCTTCCCAACCGTAATTTTAGAGAAAAAATGAAAGAAGAGGTGTTTCTTTTTTTTCCTAAATAAAATATACAAGGAAAATTATTTCTGACTAAAGATAATTAATTTTAAATGATCATAATCCAGAAATCGACTTTAGGACACCAAGTTCCCTTTTCTCGGAGCGCGTCACATATGTTTATAATTAAATAATAATAATAATAATATCTTTATTTACGGTTAAACCATTACAAAATATGAGTCAAATGTTAATTACAAAATATAAATATTACTAAACAACTTGTTGACATTACTTTTAAACTTGCTTAGAGATTTACAGAAGAGATCCACAACATGCTTATTCGCCACTACGAACAGTCTGTCAATTGGCATGGATTGGCCGTAGTTGGTACCATGGGTTTTTATATAGAATAAACTGTAGTGTCTAGTATGCCTTACAGGTACATGAAAGTTAATTCTGCTAAGCAATGCACTACAGTTTATAGAATTATTTAGGAGTTTATATAAAAACACTAGTTGAGCTTTTTCCCTCCTGACGGTCAATATATCAAGACCCAATAAATGCCTTATATGAGAATACACTATTTCCTCAATAGGAATATTGAGTCTGAAAGCACAATGACGAAGAAACTTGTTCTGGACTCTCTCAATCAAGTTACTATGGCATGCGTAATATGGTGTCCATATGACACAACAATATTCAAGGACACTTCGGACAAATGACATATACACATATTTTATACAGGTAACATTCAATTCTTTCATATTTCTGCCTATAAAACCTTAAGTTTTTAAGGCCCTGTTTGCAGTCATATTTATATGCTGATTAAAAGATACTTTTGAATCAAAATGCACACCCAAGTCCTTAATGAGCAACACATTTTCAAGGGTATCATTTTTTAAACTATATGGAAATTTAATACATTGTTTAGATCTACAAAAGTTGATAACTTTGCATTTAGCTACATTTAGTTCCATATAATTAACATCACACCATCGTTCCAAGCTGTGCAAATCATTTTAAACTAAGGAACAGTCATCAATTGATTTTACTTCCTTGTATAGTTTTAAATCATCTGCGAATAAGAGGCAGTTACAAAATTTAATATTAAAAAGTATATCGTTTATAAAACAATTAAAAAGTAAGGGAGAGAGATGTCCACCCTGGGGAACTCCAGATGTAACAGAAATAATTATTGCTACTTTACTTTTTCTGGTATTCATATTCTTCTTTCTAAACTCTTTATCCTCTTAGTCTATACATTCTAAATAAGATTTAGTTGCTACAAACAAATCAATGCAAAATATTTGACATTTCAACATTATTTATAATTTTATTTATCCAATTTATTTGCCAAAATTTCATGCCATAATTAAATTTATGTTTCTAAAGAAATGTCCAATTGTAGCAAATAAATTTTTAAATAAACCCTTTTACTAGTAATTTACCCGCTTAAGGAAAAAACATATGTTTTACTTTATTTTATTACCTATTTCTTCCCCATTCATTGTTTCCTCTGCAATATCGACTAAGTTTATTTCCGCTTCATCCAAAATTTAACTGCTCATTCCAATTTTGAACAATTTCATCAACTAAAAGCAATTATGAAAAAAAATAAAATTTACATTTATCCTATTTAATTTTACCGTTTTTATCAACATATTCTCAATTGAAATGAAAATTAATTTAAGACAATGCTTTTCCTTGAATTTCCTTTGGTAATGTTTATTTATCCATCATCAGTAATATTTTTAAAACTTAAGCTGTTTGATACAAGTCAACGGGTAATTTTAAATATAAAAAAAATGATTTTATGGTGTGACCCATAAAATTGCTAAATTGTTTGGTGTCCTCTTTCTAAATATTTAAAATTTCATTAGAGTCGCTTCCTTAGACGATTGCTAGAAATCGATTTTCCAACTGCATTTGTTTTGTTAACGATGTTATAGCCACGTCTCCTTTACCCCACTTAATTTTGTTATTTGGTAGTGCAAAAACATGCACATTATCAGCCGCGATGTATTTATTTTTATGTTTTAATAGAACATCGATTAACCCTTACTTACGTCAAATTAATAAAACTTTGTCCCGTGTGGTGTATTTTATACACCACCCTTATATTGTTTTTAGGTGAAATAAAAACACTTTTTTGTTGGTAGTAATTTATATTAAACATTATAAATAAAGTTTTTACGAACAAGTTAAACATAATTTTAAAAACTTAAAGGAACATAATATTAACGAACAAGTAACAAAAAACAAAATTAATTTTAAAAAGCCTTTAATTTTCTACTTCTTTCTCTTGGCCTAAATTAAATGAAGTTTGACATTTTATTACAGCTGTTCTTTGCACACAAAATTTTGACCCGATGTACACCTTGTAGTCACCCTGTTTCGCGCGTCCACATAATACGCTCCTTATTTTTTGTGGTGGTTCTGCAGAAGTTACGTTCTCATTGGCTTGGCTATACTTGGATAATAGAAGTATGATCCTTGTGTCTGGGAGAAAGAAAGCATTTCAGATGCACTCAATATTAATTAGTTTTTCTTTAAGTGCTCTGGTTTAATTTGAGGCATAGGATTTTTCCTGTGTCTGCTTTAGAAAAATTGAATGCGTTTATTTAAATGTTCGAGACTGAAATATTTTTTTGTAATAAGGCCATATCGTAGCTTAGAATACCCTTCAAAACATCATGCATCATATCACAGGAAATATTATTGGTAACTTAATACATGGCTCCTTTACACCATGTGAAATATTAGTGCTGTGAAAATCATAAATTGCTCTATTTCGCAAAATAAATTTAGACTGATCGACGTCTACCTGGCATATTTGCTTTGTGGCTAAACATATTCTACAAAAATAGTTAGAACTAAAACTTTTAGTAAATCTCAATATGCTGTTTAGGCCTAAATTATCGCCCAGTACAAGTAATAAAGCAAAATATTTTTTTTCCTGTGTACCATCACATCTATGTACAAAAATTCCCTCCTGTTCTAAAAAAATTCAATTTTCGAACTTAAGTAAGTAAGAAGCTCTGTCAATAATTGAACAAGAAAAATATTTTCTAATAAGGAAGCAAATTCAAAAGGAATACATGCTAACGATAAATACACCCCCCTCCCTATTTTATAAACTTCGGCCCTAGACCCTAATGGATTAACTGGCTCAAAGTCATCAAAAAACGAATAAATGGGAAACACTTTTTTATTTATGAAACGCGGCTTTACAGACTTCCACAGTTTACCTTGAAAATATTTACCGTGAAAATATTTTCTAATAAGGAAGCAAATTCAAAAGGAATACATGCTAACGATAAATACACCCCCCTCCCTATTTTATAAACTTCGGCCCTAGATCCTAATGGATTAGATGGCTCAAAGTCATCAAAAAACGAATAAATGGGAAACACTTTTTTATTTATGAAACGCGGCTTTACAGACTTCCACAGTTTACCTTGTTCACTAGTTATTTGAGAAAAAATTTATTCCTGTTTTTGGACAAAGTCATCTAATTTTCTTAAAAAGTTTGGTAATTCTAAGAATTTTTTTGAATACATACTTTTTGCCCGCGTGCTTCGCGTACCGCTAATGTGGCCTCTTCTGGAGTGTCAATTCCATGTAAAGAAGTTCCCATACCTATTCTATACGGTAAAGGTTTAATAAAGGTTTCCAATTTTTCTAATAGTCTATTATATTCAGAGTTTGTACTATCAAAAGGCAAAGATTATTCTTGAATATTTAATCTAGGTTTTTCTTTACTTTTGGTTAAGCTACTCATTTATAAAATTTTTATCAATTAACATTTTAGTATTTTCAATTATGAATTGCACAACACTTCTATTTATAGAGGAATTACTATAAAGTGTACCTATATAGTTAGCAATAAATGATTTAACATTTTCTGTTTTAATTTTTGTTTCACAATTTTCACTAGCTGGTAGCAAGCTGAAAGAGCTACTTTGTAAACTATTTAATTGTGAATTTGCTACATCACAGAACTGAGAAGTAAAATTTAATATATTTTTTTTCTTATTGACATGATTTGTATTTTTTTGGAGTTTTTCTACTAGCACATTATATTGGTGATACTGAAAATTTTTACGCAATCCATTTAGATCTTTATAAGATCGAAAACAGTAATTGTCCATATCGGTACTCCGTAAGAAAAGAATGAACTATTTTTATATGCCTTATCAAAGTTTTATGTGAGAAAAAATTATCTTTACACTTAGCATAAATATCCTCGTGCAGCTTCCATCGCCGTGCCTTCAGTGAGCATTAATGAAAAATATTTAATAGTTTTAACATAATACAAATAAGATACAGAGAAAACTGTATATCATATAAGGGTTCGTAATTAAAATTAATTACCTAGATTTAAGAGATCATTAATAAAGAGAATTTTTGGGTTCGTGACTGCCCTGTATTGGTAGACAATCCACTGAATTAGGTACCACAAGTGCTGCGACTGAAATGGATATTTTGCATCCAAAACAATATATGACTTAAAACAAAAATCTAATGCTTCAAGGACGGAATCGCATTGATATGTATTTTGATCAATTACCACTAGAGTCTGTGAAATGTTATTTAGACTTGGTCCTACAATTATTAAATAAGGCTGCACAGTGAGACCTTTAGAGTACATTAAATTATTTTTTTTTCTTTTTTGCTCACCTGGTGTCAATACGTAAAGTAAAATACCTTCTCTTGCTTCGGTAATGGAAGGCTTCCAGTGGAGCTTTTTTACTTTGGTTCTTCCTTTTGGTGGAACGAGCGGCGCCAACAGATACAGACGAGAATAACTTTGTAACAAATCTTTTAAAATTTATTTTAGACATAATAATTAGGTATTCAAAATAATGAAACGTAAATAGAGTTCATAAAATAATTATTTTAAAAAGTAGAAATTAGTTAAATAATTTATATTATTAAAAAGGTATAAATTCCTATTAACCAGTAGTTATTTTTGTATCCAGTAGCTGCAAAATAGTATTGTCGGCAGGGCAGAAGAAATTTTCAAACTCGGTCTCCAGGTCACTGAGCAAAATCATAATTTATCTGAAATTAAAAAGGAAACAATGAATTACTTTTAATGACAATTTTTTGTAACAAAGAAATAATATGAATTATTCGAAACTAGTCTACACAAGATAACTTCCAGTGCTGAAGAACTTCATACTGCGGTTCCGATTTTCTTCGCAACCATATTTGGCTGTTTTTTTGCCTTCTGGGTTATTTCTAAAAAATATATATTTATAATAAATAATTCTGTATGCATTATAATGGATAATTATCCTACCCTAATGGTAAGTTTCTTCTTCGCCTTTATTGTCATTTGTTAGTTTTTTACCATATATAGTAGATTTCGTTGTTTATCTACAAGCTTACCTCGTGCTTTTTCATACACATCTTTTGCAGACAGGGTTTTAGGTATGGGAGTATGTTCTTTCGGAAAAATATTCTTAATTTTTTTGACAAAATAAGAAAATCTTGTGACATTAATTTGCCGTACTGATTTATTAGGTGTTTAATTATCAATTCACAAAATCTATCCCGGTCACTGTTATTTAAAGAACTATTAGGTTTGGTACCTTTTACAAGCAGTGCTTTCCCTAATATATCGTTCAAGGTCAAAGCCACCTAGAGAAGAATGTTGCAAGCCAGATTTACCCTCAAAGTCACCAGAGAAAGTCGTAGGTGACTCATTGGTCACTGTTGTAGCCTGGCTTAAGTTATCTTCTATTATTATAAATGCATTTGGGATGGGTGAAGGGATGGTTGAAGTTAATAATCCACTATTTTCCGTAAAATTAAGACTTTCATCATTTTCATTATCTGTACTCAATGAATATCTTTCCTCAAAAGATTCAGTCCTCGGGTTTTTTTGCAGTGGTTCCTCACTCAAGCTCGCAAAAAGTTGTGTGCTAAGAAACAAACCATACTTATTTCTTGTATTTTTTTTATGAACACGAATCTAAAATCAGAATTAAGGGGTTACTGATCAAACTTCTAAGAAAAAAAATGTTGGTAGCCTGGATAAAAACTAGAATTTAATATTGTATATATTTTAAATTAATGCACTATAATTATAATTTAATTAAATATAATAATTAAAATAAAATTAAAAAAAGTTAATTATTTTTCGGCCTACAAACTATCTCTATGCAAAAAATTACGTCGATACATTGCTCCGTTTTAGAGAAAACGATTTTTGACGCAAAATTACCCATTTATTAATGGAATTTCACTTACCGGTTATCTATGTCATTATAGTTACAGTTAAAATTTCACCCAGCGGTTTGGTCTGTGCGTTAACTGTCAGTATTACAGTTTCTATGTAAAGATTAAGTAAATGGTTTTTCTTACAAGTTTTATTACTTACCTCTAATTTTAACTTTATATTTGGGCTTAGCAGGAAAAAATACAATAAGTAAGTATGGTTCGTTCCTTAGCACACACAACTTTTTTATTTTGTGGGCTTGTGTAATTGATATATTATAAAAAAATTAAACATTGAATTTTAAATTCATTTGGACAATAAGGTAAAAGTATGACAAACTTACAAATATTAATAAATTTGATTAAAAAAAATTCATCGGAAGCTAAAATTAAAAAATAATTTTAATAACGAAATATAATGATGTATCACTTACATGGTCAGCAGTCAGGTGAAGGCTGGAAATTGCATTAATTAACCAAATGCGATCCCCTTTAATAGGGGTCAAAAACTTAATTTGTTCTTCGTCCAAATATGGCAGTATGGACTCGTCAATTTTCTGTTCTAAAAAGAATAAGCTTATCATAAAATATTAACTAAAAATACAGCGGGTTTCCACCAACCGGACATTTAAAAAAAACGGGTTTGTCACCCAACAAAACATACATGTTTTTTTTTTAATAATTATTATACTTGATGTGAATGCGGTTGTGGTTATGTTAATTGTATTATAATACAATTAACATAACCACAACCGCATTCACATCAAGAATACGAATTTTCTTTGATGTTTTTCTGATTTACCGACAAGCGTCGGAACATGAATAAACACGTGTATGCTACTGTGCCAATTTTACTGCCAAATTTTTAAAATTAAAAATTATCAAAATTTTAAATTTTTTGAAATATTGTAAATTGTCAAGATCTTGACAACAAAATTGTGAATTTTAGATCATTTGTGAATTTTGGATATTTTGAAAATTGTCAAATTTTTAACAATTTTGAAATATTCAAAAAGTGAAAATTTTGGCAATTTTAGAATATTTAAGTTTTTTTAACAATTAGGAAAAATTTCAAAAAAATAAATAAATAAAAAAATTAATTTTGAATTTTTTTAAAGATTTATAAATTTTCAAAATTACAGAGGCATTCCAGAGAAACCAGAAATTAAAAAAAAAATGGATTCGCCATTTTGTTAATGGAATCAAATTTTAAAAATTATCAAAATTTTAACAATTTTGAAATATTCAAAAAGTTAAAATTTTGTCAATTTTAGAATATTAAGTTTTTTTAACAATTTGGAACATTTTTAAAGATTTTTAAAATTACAGAGGCATTTCCGAGAAACCAGAATTAAAAAAAAATGTCGCCATTTTGTTTTTGAAAAAAATGGATATCAAATTCGTAATAAGCGACCTCCAAAACCAAATTTTGACAGATTTGAGCTATATTAAAACGTTTTTTAGAAAAATGTCCGCCATTCTGGGTCTGCCATTTTGTTTTTGAAAAAATTAATATCAAATTCGTAATCAGCCACCTCAAAATAACATATTGCCAAATTTTAGCGATGTCGGAATTTGTAATTTGCTCCCAAAAATATATAATTGTAAAAACGCACTCTGCGACGTAACACGTTTCGTGAGGTTAACGTATCAAGTTACCCCGATCAAATTTTTTTAAAATTTTGTAAATTTTACTCATACCTGTAATAGAGTTATAATAATATATCACTGCCCCTAGAAAATGTCGAATTGCAAGTTCAATGATACTAAACGTACTAAACACGTGTGCTGCAAACGGTGTTCACATTCTGCATTCCCTACCAGATTTCGTTAGAAAATTGACATGCCATTGGGATAATTGGGATGTATCTTGAATGAATTGAGCAAGTATAAATAATTTTCATTTTGAATAAAAACTCTTTGCACTTGGTTGAAAGAAGAAACATTCAAGAGATTTTTTATTTATAAGAAAAAATTGAACCTACACCTCGCCAAAGTTTTTTGTTTTGAGTGCGTTCCACCAACTTCAAATACCGACAGACAGCTGTTTCGACCTATATTGGGTCTCATCAGTGTCGGGCAACTTGGTGTAGTGGAACACACTCAAAACAAAGGACTCCCCGAGCTTATATGCTCGGTTGGTAAGCCAACAGAGGCGAGATGTAAGAATATCAGGTGATTTTCACCGTCAAACGTCGCGACGTGGCCTTTGCCGCAATCGGTACATCTATGCAACCGAGACTGCACACAGCAATTCTGCCGTGCTTAATGAAAACGCCGTAACCAACAATTTTGCGATTTTTGTTTTACGGCATTTTCTTCTAGAACAATTCATCCTGTGTCTATCCCCGGTACTAAAAAAACCGTATATATATAGATACGGTTTTTGGAGTACCGGGGATAGACGCAGGATGAATTGTTCTAGTAGAAAATGCCGTAAAACAAAAATCGCAAAATTGTTGGTTACGGCGTTTTCATTAAGCACGGCAGAATTGTATCTAATATGGCCTAAAGGAATCTAGAATTTTGCATAACTATAAGCGAAAACAATTGCAGACTACAAAAGATACCCATACATAACACTGTAGTATTTCGTACTACTTCTACTTCATGCAGACAGTATTTACTTTAGGATTTTTGTGTTGCAAATAAAATTATTTGTTTGATTGAGACCTCTATTCTATTTTATCACAGATTTAGTTTTATAATACTTTTTGTTAACAAATGCATGTACATGTCTGAAACGTCATTATTTTATTGTCGGGACCTTCTTTATCCCCCGCAGTGTTTTGTTGTACAAAAACGTTTCTTCGGGAATGATTACTAGTTTCTTGGGGTTTAATTTGTGCCATAACTTTTCTAAGCTTGTTTACAAACTCAGCTTCATCTAGTGGCTCCTCTGTTGTTGTAAACAGTTCTCCAGGGAGTTTAAGTGTCATTCCGTATACTAATTCGGCTGTTGTGCAATTTAAATCCTCTCTGAATGTTAATAAAATTAGGGGTAAACTTTCCGTCCACCTGACTTCGTCTGCTGCTGTCAGTGCGCCTTTGAGTGTTCGATGAAATCTTTCCACGATCCCGTTGCTTTGTGGGTGGTATGCGGTGGTTTTAATGTGTGTTATACCGAGTAATTTTGTGAGGTGTTGAAAAAGGTTTGATTCAAACTGCCGACCTCTGTCTGAAGTTATTTTGTTTGAGACACCAAATCTTGAGATCCATTGTTTAATAAAATTCTCGGCTACTGTTTCTGCATTGATTTGCTTTATGGGTATTGCTTCTGGCCATCTGGTGAAACAATCTATTGTTACAACGAAAATATAATTTAGAACCAAATACTAAAACAAAGAAAAATACTAACCAATTTCGGTGTAAAATTTGCCTTCGACCAGCTTGAACAGGGGAGATGGGGGTGGTTCAAGGAACAAGGAGTTACTTCGGGATTGGGCGCCAGGTAAATGAAATAGTTAGGCTAGACAATTAGTTACACCGCATACCAATTACCGGATATGCAGCAGTTAAAGAAAACGGCTGTATTTAAAAATTATTCAAATATATTTATCTCGTCAGAGTTCTATGTACAAGGTTTTGAGATTAATTGAGATTATCCCAAATAAGTAGAAAAAAAAAGGGTATTATCAAGTAAATCTAGAATGTATGGTAAGTCAAATTCTGTGAGCCTATTAGCTCGACGAATAACAAAAGGTAAGTATAAAAGCGCCAAGACAGGGAGCGTATTCGTATTATATTATTCGTTAAACAAAAAGTAATTTCTCTATTACGTACGACCGTAGTGATATCACCTGGTTTACAGATTTAATAATTAAATAAAAGGAAAATTAAAAATTACCTCCTGTTGAGGTTAGGCAACCCTGAATACACGCCTATCTTATTATAGCTAGACTAGCCACCAGGCCACAATATTTCCGGCAGCCCTGCACTTAAAAAAAAATAATAAAATATTTTCCAATAAGAAAAGTAAAACTAACGGATAAAACTCCGAAAAGAAAGTGAAGCCTCAAATATAATATCCCAGTATGGGGTTTAAATTAAATAAATTTTATGCAGCAGCTCTTGGGAAATATTGTGTTGGCCAAATAAAAACAAATTTTAACAATCTATCTCCCTGTCACGTTGACAGGCAGTCAAATTTACAAAATAAAATATAAAAAGGATAATTTCTTAATGGGGTCTGATGGACCCGATTTCAATGATTAAATTCAAAGTTCAAATAGGTAGTAATCAGAGCAAAAACTTATCAAGATCCATGGGTGTTACGTCGTGGTTGGTGTTATGTCAAATTTGGGCCTGCTACTCATTCGGAGATAGACTTTGTCACTTGTTGCGGGCTTATAGGTCACTATCGAGAAGGGGTTGTCAAAATTGGTGGGGTAGGTCACAATCGGGATGGTTTCTCCTTGGTCATACCAGGTGCGAGGTGCTTTCCAGTATCAATATAGTTAATAGTGTGATTTCCAGTATCAAAATAGTTAAAAGTGTGATTTCCAGTATCAAAATATTTAGGAGTGGCCCTACAAGGGATTAACAACGTTATAAAATGTGAGAAAATGTAGTGTACTTACGCCTGGTCTGGTTATTTTCAGCTGGTAAACGAAAACATAGGAAAATATCCGTGACGGTGGTGAGTGCGGCCAAAAGATTGCTTTCAGATATCGGTCCTAGAGAGACGAGGGCTATTAGACAGGAACGTGACTAAAAATTTGGATCTTACCAAAACGTACTCCATGAATCCGCCAAATTGCGAAGGACTTTAAGGCTTGAAATCGCCAAAAATACGTACACTAAATAGCCTTAAACAGTCCATGAAAGGTATTTTTGAAGATTAATCCCGTTTACACTAACGGATCGAATAAACACAAGTCGATACTTCAAAATATCCTGCGAGCAACGTTCAGCGCCAAGATCTCGAAAAACAATGATGGTCGAAACCGTTTCCGGATTTTCTAGGGAAATTGTCACATATCTAATAAACCTGCAGCCCTACCGGAACAGAAAAACTTTGAATTTTGAAGCGAAGATTAGGGTATTCCGCTATACGGTTGGCAACACTGAATGTTGAATGACAACTATGACATATGACATTCCCGGCAAAACAATTCTCTCAAAACTAATTCCAAAACACAGTAAGTACACTACAAGAATGATTCTGAACACAAACTAGCCAATAATTTACCTTTTAGAGTCTTCGAAGCCTCGCGGACATGGTTATTTTCCATGAAAACAATCGACCTAACCTCACAATATCCTGCAGATTACACAGGCAGGAAAAAGGTAAATATAGCATAAAATAAGGCGTAGATACTACAACCATGTTGACTACCCAAAAACGAAATATCATAGCAAAACATGTATAATAAAGTTAGTTTATTTATCAAGAGTCAGCTGTTTTATTTAGGTACCTGGAGTTGTATGTCAAAGAGGTAAACACCATCAAAAAGACAAATGTATGGCCCAAACGCGTATTACGCATATAAGCAATTGCTTAAATGTCGCGCTAGACACAAATCAGCTCTGTTGTTGCTGCATCTATGACATATTTGAGAGGAAATTATTTTATAACTGATGCAGCCGGAGCATTTATACAACATAGACATAACCGTTTTGTTAATGTTTTTTAAATGTACTTTTGAGGATAATTAATTCGAATAAGCTTTGTGTGCGCGGCTGTTTACTCCTGAGCTTATGTGCCATCTGGAGATACGCATTAAAACTATAAAAACGAAAGCAAAGACGATTTGAGAGTTCAGAGGCGGAGTTGGAAAATTTCTTATATACAGTAAGCGTCCTTTTTATTTTTGTTATTTTGTTTATACTCTGTCAGGTAAGTGTTGGCAGTAAGAGTGACCAATAAAAGTCGTCCAAAAGGGTGTGTACTGTACCATAATTTCAAAATTTGCTCGTTAATAATATTAATATGACTTTGTCAGTTTCTATTGAAATAACAATAACAAAATAATAGTTTTTTATCACATACCTACCTTTTATTGGCAACTCTTACTGCCAACAAATGAATTGTGACCAACTTATTAAAAAAATCGCGGGGAGTGGTTTTGGATGTCAAAGAAATCATAAGTTGTTAATATTTTCGAAAAAATCTCAAAATAAAAAAACTACTTTTTTGTTTTTAAAAATAAAAACACTATTTTTTTTTTTTTGAAGTGATTTTTTGCCAATAAGAAGTGTACCGATGGAATAATCGCCTTCAATAGGGTGGTTACGCTGGGTGCACCCAACCATGGTTGGGTGCTGGGGCTGGTTTGATTTTTTGTTTTCGTTCAAATTCATGCACACAAAACTTATTTATATTTTTTGCCAATAAGTTTACCGATGGAGTAACGCCTTCAATAGGGTGCTTACGCTTTGTGGTTATGATGCCTATTAATAGTAATTAATTAATTAATTAATTAATTAATTAATTAATTTTTAATAATTTTTTTATCTAGGTCCTCGATCGGGTGATGTTAAGTTATTTTTGCATTTCTTTTAGAAATTCTTGTATCAAAGATATTTTTGCTCTCTAGAGATAAATTTTTGCTATCAGAATTTATTAATTTTTGTTAAAGTTTAAAAAATTTAAAATTTTGTTTTTGTTTTATTATATATTTTTTATGTGTTCTACATGTGCATACACAAAAATTAATTTTGTTTTTTTTACATTAAAATAAAAATTATTCACATGTGATTCATTAGTATTTTTACTTCTCGGGATTAATCCCGGGATCCTGGGATTCAATCTTTTTAGTCCCGGCAATCGCGGGATCGGAATATAGCTCTGGGATTACAATCCCTAACGTGTATACATGGTTATTTTTCCTGCAGTACGCCTCTCTTTAACTAATATGTACCTATAATTTAAATATTTTTTAAAAATCTTTCAAAGAACCAAAAAATTGTATAAGAACTGCCAAGGTGATAAAATTATTTTATAACGTGAAAGCCATGTTTTTTGTTGTTCCACTTCGCCTTTCGACGTCCATTTTTAAATATATTAAAGAAAATCATTTTTCCAATAATAAAATGCTAAAAATAACTACTTAAGTATTTAGAAAATGGTGTAAGATGGATCCCTTAAACTATTTTATTACAATACAGGCCAAATGAGAGAAAAACACAGCATGATATTTTTAACCTTTTCTCTTAAAACTCAAAAATAATTAATATATTTGTGGCCCTTGAATTTTGTTCATTATATATCCCATATATTATACAAAAAAATTTCTTTCGCAGTAAAATATCAACCCTCAGACTGCAAATCGAATTTCTTTCATTCTGGTATTGGGTGTACATTAGGGTGATTCAAAAAAAGCCTTTTTTTAAAAATGAACCCGCACTGGCCTAAATTATAAAGATTACATTAAAACTAAAAGATTATTACCAAAAAATCCAAATTCGATGAATATTTAGAGGTCGCTCAAATCGATTTTCGAATTTTTGCACATTCGAGCCGCGAAATTATTACTGCGCAAAATAGTAAATAACTCCGTTAGTTTTTATTCGATATTATTAAAAATTTAAGGGTTACCTAGTTTTTTAATACCCTCTGAGACAGTGAATTAAACTTTACGGAAAAAAAATTTTTTTCATGAAAAAAAAATAATTTGTTAATAAAAACGTATCATCTTATAAAATAAGCAACAATTGGAATCGCACTATGATGGTACCATAAAAAAACTAAGAAAATAACACTTAAATTATTTTGCATACTTAAAACCTGCCGAAAGAAATATTTTATTTGATTTATATAAAACATAACCTAATAATAATTAAGTTATTCAAATTTATCCCATTTTCATACGATTTTATAAATAATTTATATCCGTTTTATTAATTATGACGTATTTTTATAAAATTTCTTTATTTTTGATACCATATTTAATTAATTACACTAAGTAGTTATTAATTTATGTCCTTTATATAATTAAAATAAAAAAAATCCACTGCTCTACATCTTTTTCTTTGCAATGATTGTTTCTAATGTTAATTTTTTCAACCATTTTTTCTTTTGTTTCAGTAGGTACTCTTTTATCAAAAAATGCCAAACAAATTAGCTCTTCTATTTGCAAATCCATATTTTTCTGTTCATGAAGTGTTTTCAAATCATTTTTAGGCGCGCAAGTTGCATTTGGAGCTTGGAACCAGGCAAATATGTAAACGAAATAATAAAAATACAAATTCTACGCCAATGACTTATTTTCATTGTTAGTGAGTTTAAATTGATCCCGAAATTTATCGAAAAATAATAAGAGACCTTTTTTGTAGAGCGTTAAATTTTATATGATCATTGCCATAAGTTACTTTGATACAGAGGTATAAAATTCCAAATATAAAATTATTTTTTCCCATGTTAATTCAATGGGAAACTAAAATAAAAACAGCGACCTCTTAGAGTTGAGCTGGAACGCCCATATTTGGTGAGGATTTTCTTTATATTAAATAAAAACATTTGAGAGGGTAAGAGCGAAAAAAAATTTTTTTTAAGCACCCTAATATAAATAATAATATAAGTATATATTTATATTTATATAATTTATCAACTACCTGGTAGTAGGTCCTACAATCAAAATTTAAGAATAATAATTATTATTGTGGTATGTCAATTTAGCAACATCTAGACAGAATCAAATAATTTTGGTATCAAAATTTGAGAATTGTTGTATGTCAATAATTTTAATAAAATTTAAATTTCTGCTTAAGCCATATCAATGCAGTGAATACTTTTGTAGTTAACGTTATTTTATTTTTGTTGTAAAAAGGACCTAATTTAATAACTACTTAGTGTAATTAATTAAATATGGTATCAAAAATAAAGAAATATTATAAAAATACGTCATAATTAATAAAACGGATATAAATTATTTATAAAATCGTTTGAAAATGGGAAAAATCTAAATTACCTAATTAATTTTAGGTTATATTTTATATAAATCAAATAAAATATTTCTTTCGGCAGGTTTTCTGTATACTAAATAATTTAAGTGTTATTTTCTTAGTTTTTTTACGGTACCATCATAGTGCGATTCCAATTGTTGCTTATTTTATAAGATGATACGTTTTTATTAACAAATTATTTTTTTTTCATGAAAAAAAAATTTTTTCTGTAAAGTTCAATACATTGTCTCAGAGGGTATTAAAAAACTAGGTAACCCTTAAATTTTTAATAATATCGATTAAAAACTAACGGAGTTATTTACTATTTTGTGCAGTAATAATTTCGCGGCTCGAATGTGCAAAAATACGAAAATTGATTTGAGCGACCTCTAAATATACATCGAATTTGGATTTTTTGGTATCAATATTTTAGTTTTAATGTAATCTTTATAATTTAGGCCAGTGCGGGTTCAATTTTAAAAAAAGGCTTTTTTTGAATCACCCTAGTGTACATATTAGAACTAAATGCAAAATGGCTGAAGTATTTACTGTTACACCAAAATCTGCTACTAAGACTTTTAGTTGAAAAAGTCAGCTTATACTTTAAATCTCGGTAGTAACAGTGCCTGTCGACTAAGCTTACAAGTGGAGAGGGGAGTGGGTCAAAATAGTAAAAGAACCTATTAATTAAAATGTTCAAGGTCAAGTGGGCGCCAGGTAATTTACAACAAAATTTAGGCACTAAGAATACTTAATAACAAAAATTACCAAATTTAATAAGTGAAACTAAAGAAAACTCAAGTATAAGTACAATTACAACTATATTTAGACTAGACCGGGGTTTATTTCCTTTTAAATGTAGTGTTACAGATCTTAAAAACAGTGTTCAAATTGTCCAACAAAAAAAAGTATATAATATAAAAGGTAGGGATTAAGATAAGTGAAAAAGTTAAGCTGTTATAAATTTTTTAAGTTAAGTTATAAGGTTAAAACAATATTTAAACTATTCCAGATTGTCAAATCAATTAAAGTACATTTACCGAACCAATTGGATGTGGTTCAACCAACCCTTGTGATATCACTTAGGCGCACAATGGTAAAAACTAGAATTTAGGACTATTAAGGTTGGCCGGTTAAGCAACCAAGTATACATGAATTTTTCAACATATCTAGGTACTCTAAAAAAAAATTAAAAATAAATATGTTATTCAAAAGTAAATTGAATTTCGATAAGGTAATACGCGAAACTTAAACCCAAACTACCCCTTTTTAAGGGCTGAAAATAACTAAAACGGTTTTAAGTCCCTAGAAATATTGGAAAAGTCGATAAAGTTATATTATAGTTAATAACATATAAACAAAATATTCTTCTGTCGAATTGACAGTTAGTAATAATTAACCAAGGTAAGTAAATATTAAATTATATCTAATAACCATAAAATGGAGTAAAATATTCCATATTCCACGATAGCAAAGTAAGTTAAGGAATAAAAAAAAGAAAGCGTAAATATCCAGAATTAGAATAAAGAAATATAGGTAGTGCAACTTATCCAGAGCCGGTCGGTCCAGTAGCTGATGCTGTCAGGGTAGAAAGTTTGGTCAAATCCAGTGGTGGTAGTCAATCCGGGGTGCTACTCATTCGGACGTAGACTTGGTCTCTGTTTGCGTGAATATTTTGTCACAATCGGGTAGGTATAGTCCAAATCGGTGTCACAATCGGGTAGGTATAGTCCGAATCGGTGCTTGTTTTCACAGGGTGAACCCCACAAAACAATTGGAGGTAATTGTGAAATGACGTTATTTCAATGGTAATTAGTTTACGCAGAGTTAAACTAGGGAAATACGTATAACTAAATTCGATACGTATTATTATAACCCTACACATACAAATGAAACACAACGAAATTACTTACGAATCTGCAAAATAAATAGAAATAGTTTTGAGGTTACTTACGCGTGGTTGAGGTATTCCCAGAGAAAACGAATAAAATGCCTCAACGGTGTTGTGTGCGGTTAAAGTATTTATCTTCTGATTTCCAACCTAACAAGAGATATAGGTGACGATAACGAAAAATAGGGTTAAATGATTCTTACCAAGCCGTGCCCAATTAATCCGGATATACCGATTGATTTACAGGCTCCAAATTCCAAAAATAGGTATCACAATTAGCCTGAATAAATCCACAGCAGGTTATTCTAAGATTTAATCCCGAAAACAACTTCGGATGGTTACAATAAAACCAATTATTTAGAAATTCCTGGGAGACACGCACTCAGTCAGAAGTACAGAAGAACAATCCATGGCTGTAACCCTTTTTCCGGTCTCAAGATAATGCGCAATAGATGACCAATTAAAATTAATTGTTAGGGGCAAAAAAATTTGAATTTTTCAAATCTCCGGCAAGTTAGGGGAGTTTGTCTAGTGACACTGACAGGTTGGCAACACTGAATTTTTGACATCAAAACAAATGAAGATAACCCAGTTTTGCAGACTCAAAATAAGGACAAAACAAAGTAAGTACACTATGATTTCCTCACAAAACAACAGAAAACAAGTAATAAACGCATACCTAACATTTTAGATATCATCTAACCCAACTTTTTGGTCAGAGTTTGTCTAACCAGTTCACACAAAAATGACATTCAAACAAGGAAAAATAGGTAAGTTTACACAAACTCTAGTAACGTAACGATTGAAATGTTTATTTTTAGATCCCTAGAGTCCATAGAACCTAGGCAATGTGGAATTTCCTGCTTAAGACACTGCTTTTATTAGCCATGGGAGGTTTCACATTTACAACCGAAACAAGATATATAATACACCACCAACAGATAAATACCGGATAGACAGGATCTTAGATGTTTGAAAATTCAATTCGGTAAATTCTAACACTACAATAAGTTATGGAAAAGTGATTTTTAGCAGTAAGTGAACTTGTATAAATTACTAAAATTAAAAAGATTTGAAAGTAAAATTAGCATTACTCTTAGCAAAAATAAAAAGGTAACATTACTTAGACATATTTTATTTGTCACAAAAGACGCTTTTTGTTAGCTTAAGGACCATTAAAAAATAAATTATTCTCAGTGTAATAATGTAATAAAAGTTCTTTTATAAAACTGTTTTATTGTAGCTCGACAATAGTTGTATAATTGCTATATCTTTAAAATACTATAACTGTCTTCGATAAAAGCTATGGGAGCCATAATAAAACAAATTAAAGAACTAAATTGCTGCACAGGAGTGCGCCCTTTTTGGATTTGTAAGCGTTGTATAAACGTTATTAAAACGTTTTTAGCGACATTGTTATTTTATAAAAATAGTTCTGTAAACGTTCTTACGATATTTATAAAACAGATAATTGTTAGTTGGGTATAAACGTATACAAATGGCATACCAATAAAAATTTGGTCCAAGAAGCGTTGTAATGTTTGGGCTGCGTTTTTTAAACCAAATGGCATCTTGACATACTCGTATAACCCAAAAGGTTTTATCAGCGCAGTTTTGGGAACGTCTTCTTTATTAACTGGAATTTGGTGGTATGCTTTTATTAGGTCGATTACTGAGAAAATTTTGTTGTTGTGTAGGTGATAAGTAAAATCCTGTATATGGGGTATAGGGTAACGGTCAGCCTTCGTAATTGTATTTAATCTTCTATAATCCCCACATGGTCTCCAACTATCATCTTTTTTAGGAACTATGTGTAAAGGGCTAGCCCAACATGAAGAGGAAGGACGTATAACACCTTGACTTATGAGGTTAGAAAATTCTTCTTTAATTACCTTAAGTTAAGGTTAAGGTGCTAGTCTTCTTGCTTTTGCGAAAACTGGTTTTCCTTGTGTCTCGATGTAATGAAGAATATTTGGGAATTTGGCCAATAGTCTGTTATATGGGTCCTTGTTAGATACCATGGTGATTCTTGGGACTTCTACACGTCTAAGTGATCCTGGCTCCTCGGGTTGTGTATTGGGATCGTTAAGCTTTTTGTTCTCAGGTCTACTTGTAATATGTAATATGTTAGGAAGTCTGCGCCAATAATTGGGTGGACTACGTCTGCTATAGCAAAATTCCATGAAAATATTAGTTTTAAACCAATGTCTACCTGTAGTGATTTGTTACCAAATGTGTTTATTATGGACCCGCTTGCTGATTTTAAAATAAAGTTGGTGTTCTCCTTTAAAGAGAGATTTTGGAAGTAGGCTCAAATCTGCTCCTGTGTCAATAAGGAAGTATATGTTGAGTATTCTATCTTTAATAAAAAGGCGGTTTGTTGAATTTGGGACAGCATTTACCGCTATTGACGCTCCCCTCTGTAGTTTTCCTGGTTAAATGTACATGGTGGTTGACACCTTTGAGCTTTGTTTCCATATTTTGAGTGGTACCAGCATTTGTCATCTCCGTTGCTTCTGAAATGAATTATACTTGGTGGTGTTCTTGATCTACTTCTAGAATTTAGTTTCTTTACTTGCTCAGTCAGTGTAGCTACCTGCATTCTAAGTTCTTCAACTTCCGACTTTGTTTTGGGAAGGGGTGTAACTGTATGGAACGCCGTTTTACTATTTAATAACATAGCGCAAATTGTTATGTTAAATAGTAAAACAGCGCGCGCCAATTTGATATTTATTTTATCTTTAATACTTATCAAACGTTTTACTATTTAAATAACTTGCAATTGTGCTGTATGGAAAAAGTAAAGCTTTTATAGAGAAACGTTATATATTATACATAGTTTTGGCAAATATCGTTTATTGCAAAAACTCAAAGAGTTTTGGCAATTATCGTATTTTGTAAAAAATCAAGAGTTGTATGTAGCTATTCACATTAAAAGGTGTCACTAATACTTTTGTAGACTTGCAGGTTATCGTATAAATAGTTATTGCAACACTCGTGTGTTGAAAAACCTTATTAATTAAAAGAATATAAAAGTTAAAATACTTTTTGCAATTGTCATAGATTGCAAAAACTCACTTTGTAATTGTTAAGGTTTATGCAATTGTGCTTTATGGGAAAAAGTAAAGCTTTTATGGGGAAAAGTTAAATATTATACATAGTTTTGGCAATTATCATATATTGCAAAAACTCAAAAAGTTTTGGCAATTATCGTATGTTGCGGAAACCCAAAGAGTTGTATTTACATTAAAAGACGTCACTAATAGTTTTGGAGACTTGCAGATATTGTATAAATACTTATTGCAACACTTGAATGTTGTAAAAACTTAAACTTTACTTAAAATACATTGGACTTTTGACAATATACGAATGTTGTAAAAAGTATGGCAGACCTGTCTAGGGGAAACAAAAAACACTAGATTTAAGGATTTTAAGGTGTTGTCTCTGGTAAGACGGTGCAGTGCGCGGCAGGTTAGCCAACCGTTGGCGGAAAAATGTGTTGTTCTATGGTTGGTTCCTAATCTATAATACCTAACAGTTTGCTGTGTTTTGGAAAGTTTTAATTATAATAAATAAAAGCAAGAGATTTTCGAAGATAGATACTGGGTTTTGTAAGAAAATGGACAGAAGAAACCTTAATAACAGTGTTTTTTGGTGTTGTCTCTGGTAAGACGGTGCAGTCACCAGAGATAAAGAAGGTCACTGCACTGCAGTGTTACCAATGTCATATATTAAAATTATCCACCCAGATGTCTGAAATTATCCGCCAGGATCCGATTTTTTAAAAGGGAAAAGGTGCCAATTTTAAAAATACAAAGATACAAATACTTTTTATTAAAAGCATAAATAATGATGTATTAATACTATTAGCCTAAAACAGTGAAATTTAATAGTATATTAGGTATCAAGTTTGATAAACGCCATTTTATACACGAATTTAATTTAGACACGAGCGAGCTTGCGAGCGAGTGCTTAAATTAATGAGTGTATAGAAAAGTTTATAAACGAGGTTTATATCCTATAGAGCGCCATCTATGAAACAATAGGGGAGTCTGTGTGTCACCGTCAAATGTCAAATTTTTACATTTTATAAACACAGATTATAAAGATTATAAATCGTATTTCTTGGAAATGGACAGTTTTTTACAGTGAAAGTAAAGAAAATGTTTTGTGAGCACTTTACAGTGGAGTCCGTGCCCGAATTTAAGTTATAGCTTACTGCCGGCGAAATTAAAAGGTCAGTACAATGTTCATATAAACTTTTTATAGTCCTTCGGAGGGGACTTTAAGCCGTCGGTCCGTTCCTACCCCTAACCCGCACAAGCCATTTAGTTGGCTTATGGGACATCTTAGTTTGGATGTAAGGGTGGAACTAAAAGAGCACTTTATAACTTTATAACTTTTCAAATATTGGCGTTGAGAAACTATTTAATACTTTTGTATTTTTGTATTGAGATAATTTTCACATTTAGTATTATTTTACAAGAAAGGCACTTTATTTTAACGATTGTATGACATTTGACAACTGTCAACTAACTTAAAACTTAATTCAGCCCGTGACTAAAAACCTGTTGCTAACTTCAGCCCGTGACTAAAACGCCATAAAGCCACAACTTGTGAATGTGTATTTAAAAGGTCACTTAGTGTCGTGGAAACATTTTTTTCTTTCAAGCAGGTTTAGTACGTTATTAAGGTTTCTTCTGTCCATTTTCTTACAAAACCCAGTATCTATCTTCGAAAATCTCTTGCTTTTATTTATTATAATTAAATCTTTCCAAAACACAGCAAACTGTTAATTATTATAGGTAAGGAACCAACCATAGAACAACACATATTCCCGCCAACGGTTGGCCAACCTGCCGCGCACTGCACCGTCTTACCCTTAGAAGAAAAAACAAGGTCTTTCCAGAGACCACAATCCACATCCTGGATTGTGCCAGAGACAACACCTTAAAATCCTTAAATCTAGTGTTTTTTGTTTCCCCTAGACAGGTCTGCCATACTTTTTACAACATTCGTATATTGTCAAAAGTCGAATGCAATACTTGTATTTTAAGTAAAGTTTAAGTTTTTTCAACAATCAAGTGTTGCAATAAGTATTTATACAATATCTGCAAGTCTCCAAAACTATTAGTGACGTCTATTAATGTAAATACAACTCTTTGGGTTTATGCAACATACGATAATTGCCAAAACTCTTTGAGTTTTTGCAATATATGATAATTGCCAAAACTTTGTGTATAATATTTAACTTTTCTCCATAAAAGCTTTACTTTTTCCCATAAAGCACAATCGCATAAACCTTAACAATTACAAAGTGAGTTTTTGCAATCTATGACAATTGCAAAAAGTATTTTAACTTTTATATTCTTTTAATTAATAAGGGTTTTCAACACACGAGTGTTGCAATAACTATTTATACAATAACCTGCAAGTCTACAAAAGTATTAGTGACACCTTTTAATGTGAATAGCTACATACAACTCTTAGACTTTTTACAATATACGATAATTGTCAAAACTCTTAGAGTTTTTGCAATATATGATAATTGCCAAAACTATGTATAATATTTAACTTTTCTCTATACAAGCTTTACTTTTTTCCATATAGCACAATTGCATGTCATTAAATAGCAAAACGGCGTTCCATATAACTGTGTGTACTTGGTTTGTAGTTGTTTCGTGAATTCTGTCAGCAATCGTTCCTAGGGTCTCTAAATTGCCTTCACTAACTTGTAGGATTGATCGAATATGTTGTGGTAACTTCTCTATCCATAGAGTCTTTATCATGGAGTCATTGAGCCGTTTTTCATTGAGTGCTTGCATTTTTCTTAACATTTGTGATGGTTTTTGATCTCCCAACGGTGAACCGGTAAGCAATTTTTGTGTTTCTTTGTTTCGCTCTCTGCAAATCTTTGGAATAGGATTGTTTTTAGTTTTTCGTATTTGTCTTCATTTGGTGGGCTTCGAACAACGTCTGCTACTTCACATATTACCTCCCAGCTTAAACTAGCGATGGTATGATCGAATTTTGCTTCGTCGGAGACAGTATTTGTGGATCTGAATTGGCATTCCAACCTATAAAACCATAACTCTGGTTCTGTCTTCCAAAATTCTGGAGGTTTGAATTTAACTGGACGGACATTAATGTTACTATTTGTCTGTTGATTTTCTGCTGTTTGGGTGTTATTACCAGTAGAATTACTTCCGTTGGATCGGGTTTCCACCATGGTTTCTAGGTTAAGGGCACGTGGTCGTTCTTTCGGGGTCACCAGTGTAGTATTTCGTACTACTTCTACTTCATGCAGACAGTATTTACTTTAGGATTTTTGTGTTGCAAATAAAATTCTTTGTTTGATTGAGACCTCTATTCTATTTTATCACAGATTTAGTTTTATATTACTTTTTGTTAACAAATGCATGTACATGTCTGAAACGTCATTATTTTATTGTCGGGACCTTCTTTATCCCCCGCAGTGTTGCCAGCCTTCCTTTCCATGGCATCGTTGCCATTTTAATGTCCATTGTCGCCACAACACCATACCACAATAAAACTAACGTATTTGTATAAAATATTGAATACTGACATAATTTCCAGCGTGGTGTATTTTAAGCACCAACGCGTTGCAACGTGACAATGCGATAAAACAAACTGCTCGGTCGGCCGTTCAGCGTATAACTGATGCATTACTTTTCAGACATGTTAGACATAGGTTAGGTGGGGGTCTGAAGCCACAAAAAAATCGTACGTTTGATGGGAGCAAGAAATTTGGCGCTAGTGTACAAAAAATTATTTCTGAAATTATAACGAAGGCTCTGGAATATTTTCCAGAATTAAGTACTCTTTTATAGGATTTTGTTTATGCTTTTTCACAGTCCGTTAAGACATTATTAAAATAGGCAGAATCGGACTTTTGGTTACGATGGTAATCTCCAATTCTTCTATTAAATACAATTAGTAAAGTTAATGTGCATTGTGCCAGCTGCTTGTAGGTTTTTTGATCATCCATGCCCTGTAAAAATTTATCTCTACATCTATTTGCAATGCATAATGCTTCTTATTATCACTGACAAGGCAATTGTTTGCACCATTTTTTTTAAAATACTTAACATCATATAACAATTTTTTTGTTCATCTTTAGACTGGAGAAGTGAATCCAGCACACTCTTCAAAATTAAGGTTAATACACTCATTTAATACTACCTTTAAGGATGTGCCTAAATGATTGCCAAATTTGGTGATTTAAAAGTTTTTTTGAATGCATCATATCCGACAATATTTCTAACAGCTGTAAGTATTGTATTAAAATGTTGAAGTCTTTTAAAACAATGGTTTTATTGTTTGTTATTTAACGAAAGTATATTAGCAATCGGGAAAGTTCACGCATTCTAGTACTGCAAGCATATACCATTTAATCGCGTTTATGCTTTTTCAAATATAAATTTTCGAAATTTGCAATAAATAAACCTTTGTTTAATTTAAAAGCAATATCATCGCCTTTTATCATGTCAAAAACCTACAAAGAAGTATTTTGTTTTTATTATTGTTTTTGCCGATAGACAATAGAATCTTCGGTTTCCAGACCCAGCAATGTACCTACATTTCTACTCACGTTCTCTGCTCGCAAATTTAAAAACACTACTTTTACCCTTATCGTTAGGTTTAATAACAATCATTTTCCAAAATCCTAGTGATTTTAAATGTACATCGAAATTTACGATCTAATTTAGAAATGATTCTTTCATTCATTTTACTAAATACAAAATAATTAAAAAATTTTAAATGGAGCTCGAAATTTACGATCCAAATTAGAAATCATTTTTTTAGTTTATTTTACTAAATACAAAATAAATAAATTTTTATCTAAAGTTTTCTTCCACCCCAAATGTTTTAAATTAGTGTGAACATGATTTATTACGGTCCAAACCATTGATTTGGGTACTACAGGTAATCAAAGTGAACAATTATTTTTCTTTATTTTTCGGAACAGCATATTGTTTAGAATATCATATGTTTTGTTTTTTTTTGCAATATTAGGGTCGAGGTCGTTGCACTTCAGATCGGCAATAAGTTTTAAAAGGCTGTCATCGCATTGTTGAGCTACTAGCAGCCAGTCTTTTTATAATTCGATATTTTGAATAACGTTAAGGGGTTTAGAATTTTTATCTTTCGGTGCACTCGGATTTTGAACCTTGTATTTAAATTAGGAGTACTATGATTTCGAGACAAGAAATTATCACACGATTGTAAAAGTGCCCACCAGCGATGTGCACGAGGCGTAAGATCATGTTTTGTACGTGAAGACTTAAGAGAAATACAGTCCGTAAAAAACTGTAAAATAATTTTCCAATAAGTATCGAAAGTGCTTGACAGCATTAACAACGGCAGATGTTCGTTTACTAAAATATGCGACAGGGTGATTTTTGTAGAAATCCGTATGAATGTTATGAAAATTCGTGTTTTCTGAATATTTAATTTACGACTAAAAGAGTCCAAACGAACAGCAATATTTAATTTAATTAAATCATTTCCCATAATAATAATAATAATAATAATAATAATAATAATAATAATAATAATAATAATAATAATAATAATAATAATAATAATAATAAACACATTTAGTTTTATAATAATATTGGGCGAGATAAAATCGTCCGGTACCAAGAAAAATAAATTCTAAATTAATATTTTCTCAATCTCAATCACAATTAAAATTTGAGTACTACATAGTGAAGAGCGATTACTAACACCCTGTAAAGTAGTTAAATTGCTTAAACGTTTACCATTAAATTTAGATGCAATATGTTCTTTCAAAAGAGAACAGTCTGAACCTGTGTCAAATAAAAAAAGGAAAGGTCTCACCAGATCTAATCTTCAAATGACCTACGGGCAAGGATATTGATCCTTTTCTCTTCAATTCTTCATTTGCTGCCTGAAGATGGACAGTCCGGAGAAATATGTCCTAACTTGCCACACTTAAAACAAGTAACCTCTCCGTCAGTCTTCTTGCTTTGGAAGTAGACACTTGCAGTTGGGTTTTTGCAATAAGCAGCCTTGTGTCCCGCCTTTTCGCACGTAAAACAATTTTCAGGACGTTTATGGAAACTTTTATTTTTAAAGGTCAGAGACAAAGGTTGGCGCTTTGATCCAGTATGATGACTAGAGGGAAATAGGGCCTAACGTTTGCCTAGACGCCCTTGTAACATGGTGCACATACTTTTTGCATCAACTGGTTTATCAGTTACCATTACAGCAAACGATTCGTCGCTTTCTCTATTTTTTAATGTTAACATGTTTTTCATCGAAAATAGCATTTTGTCAATTAATGCCACTTCATGTGAATTATTTTTTCTTGCCATTAATTGCCTCAGAAAAAGCTTCCAAAGAATCGAATAATTTTGTAAAGACTGCTAAGAACTCTGCTTTTAATTTACTCCACTGCTGTTGGCAAAATTGAGGTCGGCAGCATTATCTGTTCAAGTCTTTTACTTCTTTCGAGTCACTTCACAAACTGCGTTATTTTCGTCACTTTCACTGTCCGAATATTGCACTGGCACCCTTGATCCGCACTTCTGATGTCAGAGATTAATGAGGGAACTGAGGGTTAGGCTGCCTACAAATTTTATAAGAATGCACGACACTGGCTTTTAATTTAAAGTTATTTAATAAAACACGTAGTCAGATAAATCCGCACAGAACACAAAATTAATATTAATCGTCCCAATCTAATTATTAGCTATAAAAAGGAAACCAACGATCCGCGACCCGCTAGATTAACAGTAGTCAATCAAAAATCAATTCAGAGATGCAACTTGTCTCAAAACACGTCAAGCACTCTCTGCCCGGGCCCGTTTCGTTCGCAAGCTTATCTTGGCGGTTTCCATAAAAAACTAGGGGGCGTACCCTTAACACATTTTCTATGTTTTAAAAACTACAAATATTTTGTCTAGACAAATTCACATAAATTATATCAACTAAAATAAACGTATCGTATTAGTGTTAGACTTTATCATAAACACCCAATACGAGGAAAATGACATTCTCCACATGCTTGGCACTTTTTGTTTAGCCTAAACATCGTCACACAAATCTTATCAACAAAAATAAACAAAAGGGAAAGAAAGAATCATGAGCGTGGACGCCGACAAGTATGTATAATCTAGATTATTTTTAAGAAACATAATAACCCCGTCATTCTGATTCAACGTACCTTCACTATATATAATATTATATCCATCCAGTTTGACATAATTAACATCTACTTTCCACATTTCCGATAAAATTATGCAATCAAATTGATTCAAAAACTGCTCCAAAAATACCTCAAGTTCGGGCAAATTTTTCCTAACACTCCTTATGTTCAATTATAGAACCTTAAAATTTAAAATATTAGAATTTACTTGAAAAACTTCATTACACTCGTGGGTACTGTTAAGTACATACGTGTGTAAGGCATCACATGACTCAAAATCATTCAGAAAAGAATCCATTGTATGTATAAATAAATGAATATGTAAATATAATTTATAACCTCTTTTTAAAACTTAATTAGGACAACAAATAATAAGAATATAAATAATAATAAATAAACTATTGTATGTATAAATAAATAAATATATAAATATAATTTAAAACCTCCTCTTAAAACTTAATTACGACAACAAATAATAAGAATATAAATAGTAATAAATAAACTACCTAGCTAACTAATCAAAAGTTTAGCCTAAAATATTTACCCTAAGATTTAAAAATTTAAAAAGAAAAATACATGAAACAAAGTTTGCACTATAGTGTTAAAACCCTGTTAAAGGAAAATATAAATATTAAATACGAAAACAACTAAATAAACAGTTCAAAAATGTATATGAATACAATAGTGACAATTTTTCGTTATTTATTTTTATTTGTCGCGGCTGCGGTTGTGGCCCGAGCTGCTTTGCGTGCCGTTTCTGCCTTCTTATCCGTAGGTGGTGTAGAGGTGGACGCTAGTTTTGGTCTTTTAATTTCTTGGCTTGCTACTGCTTCCCATTCCTCTTCAGATAATAGGTTTTTTGACGGTCTTGAGGGTTTGGAGTAGACGGAGAACTAGATGATCTGCGTTCTTCCAAACTTATATTAAAATTTTCGAGATCCTTAACAGTATATACGTCTTCGCCAATAATTAGTTTGTCACCTTTAATTTTTGCACTTAAGCCTTTTGATGAAGCTTCCTTTTTGTGTTTTTGAAGTAATTTGTTTGCCGCTAGGTCTTCTTTACAGAGGTCCGGGTTTATATAAATTGATTTTCCCTTAAGTCTGTGAGCGTTTTGAAGAATTTCCGCTTTTTTTGGTAAGATATAAATTCTAATAGAATCGGGGTATTTGGATTATTCTTGGGCCCCAACTTGTAGACGTCGCACACAGGAGTATTTGGTTGAAAAACCCGGTCAAAAATATTTAACGGCTAAATTTGATTTAATTTAATTAAAAATGTAACTATCAATAGAAATTAGTGTAAAAAAATAAATGACAATGGTTTTATAAGTAGGAACACATTTATACAGGGTGGTGCAACCAAGAGGGGGTGGACTATTGTGGGAAAACGGCGAGAAGTTTTGAAAAAAGGTTTTTTTGCATATTATTGGTAATCGAGCTGACTATGTTTTAAAAATATAGCCATAGTACAGAGTATCCCGAAAATTTCGTGACAAACTAAACTTGTATTTTTTTAAATGGAAGAAAAATACACGATAAATTTGAAAGCCTTTAAATTAAACAGCACACAATAATTAATATCGATGGAAGTATTGTAATTAATAATTTTTCGGCCTTTTTTGTAATTAGATAAATACCTTTATCTACGCCAGTGAGATAAGAACTTCTTATCCCACTCATTTTGAGTGAGATAAGAAGTTCATTAACGCACGCGTTTTTCTCTGCTTTTAACCAATCAAATAAAAAAGTCAAAATGTCAAAATGTCAAAATGTCAAAATAACCCTAAATTAAGTCTTAGACAAAAATAATTACCGTTTATTTTTTCATTTAGAGGCGTAGATAAAAATTTGTACAATATACGTGTGATAACGCTTTATTAACGTACTTTTGCGATTGCCCAACTCGTGCTACGCACTCGTTGGGCAAATTTCGCATGCGTACGTTAATAAAGCGCTTATCCCACTTATATCGTAAATAACTATTCCCAACCTAAATATACAAGTTATATATAATATATATAATATATTATAAAAAGTCGATTAAATAGTATACAAGTAAGTGTCGATAACATTAATGTAATTAATTAATAATTATTATTGTACTGAAAATTAATTTGATTTATTTTTAGTTAGTTAAACAAAGAAAACATAATGAGTTTAAAGAAATAACAAATTAAATTAAATTTTCGTCATTGTCTGTACCATGAATTTCTTCATTTTCAGGTGTATCTGGCACAAGCAGGCGCAGTGTCTCGGGCAGAAATGGTTGACTCGACTTTTGCGTTCGACTTTTTTTGCTGAGACTAACAAATTTGTCCGATGTGAGCAATAATCTTTGCAGAACATCTCTATTGGAGAGGGTCCTGGAGAATTTTCTGGAATAATTCTGTCTATACAAACGAAAATTTTTATTCCTGGCTTCTGCAGCCTCCTCGGACATTTGTCCGATAGGAACAATAGCGTATTTGATGACAGTCGCCCCGTGCACAAGGATCTTGTGGAGTGTCGGTGTCATTGGATGCCATCCATATAAATTCGTGTACATTTCCGCAGTCTCTTTTGCAAATATTGAAAACTTAGTCTCATCAATTTTATGACCAGATGACAAACATTCTAATATTACTTTTAATTTGTAAATAAAAGAGAGATCTATACCTGTGATATTTGCAGCTGTTTCATTATCACTGAAAAATCGTCTAGAGTGTTTCCAGAGTTTAAGTTACCGAAACCTGCCTTGGGCATGTCAATTATTAATCTTGTTCGGTCTTTAAATTCCCTTTGAATTTTTTGTTTCGTTTTCTTAACAATCAATTTCTCCTCTGGTGTTCTGGCTTGCCACTTCTTCAGTGGGAGTTTATAGGCAATATGAAGAAGGGTATCAAATAGCCTTATTCTCGCATGAAGAATAGAAAGTCCGAATCTCAGGGCTTCTGGATTTTCGACATTTTTGTTTTGAAAGTCGTTAAAAATTTTCGAAGTTTTTCCACAAATGTAACATTTCATTGTAGAGCTTGTATTTGTAGAGGAATTGCAAACTTTGCCGTCAACCATTGTAGGTATCATCGTATGTTTAACCTGTATCACTCCATTACAGGTTTGGACTTCCGTTTTTCGCAAATTCTTTACTTGGTTTTCCATATAATTTATTTCCTCTTTTGTGACATCAACGGTTTCGTGGAGGAATCTAATACGAATAGGCCGACAGAATCTTACTGAAGATGGTGTCGGATTTTGCCACATGATTTTCGTGTAATTGTCAGTATTGACTTGCAGTCTTAGGGGCACCATGGAACTTTGGAAAATATTCGAGTCATCACTTGTTACATCATTAAACTTCTGTTGAAACTGCGATTGTTGTGAGGCATCACAACCCCATTTCGTGATTAACTCAATATGTCCTATTTCGTTCTGAACAAAGTGATCAAACACCTCCCCTAAATATTGGCAGAGTCTTAATGTTGTGTGATCAAGAAGGTCTTGATGGCGAACTTCTGCACATTTTCTTTGCTTCTTTAATTATGGAGTAGCACGGATATATATTGGGATTAGACTCTCGTAATATGTCGTACTGTTTCTTTGTCAATCCCATATTAACAAAAAGAATCAGAGCTTCAGCCGGTGAATGCTTGACAAATTCTTTAGTTTTCTTCTTGCTTGCTTTCATAATTTTGTTTGCCCGAGTTGGAGACGCTGTAATTTCTTTTATAATTTTAGATGCATCTAAGTTTCCCGAAGCTCGCTGGCTGATGCTAGCTGCATATGTCAGTTCTTCGAATAAACTTTTGTGGTCGACCAGGTTTGGAAATAACATGTGATGCCCAAGTGTGTATTGATATAGAAGTCTCCAACCAAGCGTTATTTTTCTTCAAAAAACGTTCTTCAGTGTTATTTGCCAAAGACCATCTTTTTTTTAAGTCGGACTTAAAATGTCTTAAATCACGGCTTATAATGTGAGACTTGCTTTCGGTACAATTTGTTTTCTCCCGAAGTGCCTGTTCCATGAAATTTAATTTGTCTGCTAAATTTCGTTCTCCACTCTCTTTGCAAAGTAAATACAATGATTTTCTAGGCAGTTCAATGATATTGTTTGTTGAATCTGTAAATAAAAAAACTATATGTCGCGCGTTTCGAAGAAAAGTGTAATAAATCAAAAAAACAAAGTTTTATAGGACGACTTTTTAGACTTTTTTAAAAACAACTTTATCCTTTTTTTTACCAAAAAAGCCGTCAGATAGTGGTAGATTTAGAGGCCACATTTTCGCATACACGCTTCCAAAAGGGTTGAAAATAATAGCTTAACTGAATTTTGTTGAACAAAATAATATAGGTAGTCTGTACTTTGATTTTACGTAGAGTATTAAAAAAAACGTGGACAGATAGGTGAAATTTTCTGGGTGTGATATACACATTAGTTATAGTTTATGAAAAAAATTAATTTACTACTCGATCGTGCACGGCAAACTACTAAAACACCTCGAGTATAAACACTTAATTAATTGCTTAAAATTTTAAATTGTTTAAAATTAGTTGTATTCAAACTGCTTAAACTTCAAATTTACACTCAAATTATACATTATTAGCAAGTACTTACCTTCTTCTTTGGAATTCATAACAAATATTTTCTTAAATCAACGAAACAGCATATAAAACCCGCTACAATTTAAATACAATTTGGAGGTTATCAATACCACTATAAGGGAACGAAATTTTGCATAGATTCGCGCTATCTGTTTGAAAACGGGCGAGCGCTAGGATTCCAGTTAAAACTTGTTTAAGCTTGCGTAATCATTGACGAGTTCAAATGGTGCATTTTTGAAAATTTTGCTGATAGTTTATATTTTTTACTTTTGACCGGTTATTCAAACCAAATACTCCTGTGTGCGTCGTTAATATCTGCTTCCACAATAGTGACTTTTAGATTTGTGCCACAAAAATTAATTATTTGTTTAGTTAGGTTATCACCTTCTGTTTTAAGTGCAAATATTACTATGTTACTTTTTCTTAGTTTTCTTTGAAGTTGTAGATTTGTTTTGTATAGTTCGGTGTTTTGATTTTCTAAATCTGATATTCTTTTTTCAAAGCCGTTCAAAGTTGATTCTAGTTCAGTTCTTACACTTGCTATTTCCATTTTTATTTCCGTTTTTACCTCCTCACTCTTATTTATTATGTTATTGTTCAGCTTGGAAATAATATCAGTTATGAAAGCCTTTTGAGATTCACTAAAATCTCCCATTTTTATCTATACTTAATTTTTATGATACCTTTGGTGCGTGTGTGGATTCCTTTATATTCAAGTTGTAAAATTGGGTACATTAAACCTCCCGTGCAATGTACTGTTGATATTGTAGTAACCTACCTTTCTTGGAGTTTCTAGAGTCCTGAAACATGATAGGGTTACTTAAAGTCTCGTGAAAAAGTTAAAATGTGGCTATATTTAAGTCCTGTAAATTTACAGTTGTAGATGAAGGGTTAACTTAGACTAACTTAAAGTAATTTCAAACGAAGATTTGTTGCTTACTGAAAAACATTTTTAGTATTTTGTCAACAATCATTTATGCTTAAGAACAATGAAATAGAATATGGAAATATTTAATTGTATCATAACTTATTTCTATTTATACTCAGCAAAAAGGCATGTTTGCTCAAAATACGTCGCTCAGCACAAAATGTATTTTAATATTATAATGTAGTACTAGGAATTAAAAGTATTTGATAACTAACACATTTATCAAAGGAAATAAGCTATCAAATGAAATGGGTAGTTTATTACACCCCCCTCGTTGGAAAAAGATTGAGCCTTAAAACCTATCTTAAGCGAAATCTTTTAAGCATCGGCGGCCTGTAACAATAGGTCGCCTATTTACATCAGCATTTCTGCTCGGTGAAACAAGTTCTGAGCTTCTGGATGAATAATAAACGGTAGGTTCTGAACTATCTTCCGATTGACTATTAACTGTTTGATTGACTTTAATACATATCTCAGGAATTGTTCCACAACATTTTCTTAATCTAAAAAATCTGCAACACTTACAACAATAACACAAAAATATAATGGTAATTATAATTAATAAAACTAAACCTATGCTTAAATTTAAATGGCTATTTAAAGACGTTGCAACGTTGGTAGCCAAGAAATATTATCTATAGACTCTTCTAACTCTTTTAACTTTTGACTGGCTATATTTAAATTGTCCAGATGCATAGAGACATGGTTAAAATTAGGATTTAAATATGATGTACTTTATTTAATTTTTCCTTAAATTCTTTTTCACAACAGTCTACTAAAATATCAATATTAGGAATAAAATGAATATTATTAGAAATTGTATTTGAATGAATTTTTTGAGTGTTTCACTAAAAGCTCTACAGCTCTCGTTCAAAGTTAAGATTCCATAGTTTGATATAGTTTCTTCAAAAATATGTTTATTACACAAGAGTGTTAATTTTTCAGGAGATTTTGTGATAAAGATCTATGAATTTACTGAAATTAATTGATACCAAATATTATGTTCTAAAGTAATTACTCGTTTATCACAACTTTCTGGAATAGATAAAGTCGATTGCATAAGCTTAACTTGAGTCAAATAGATAGGAGATTCTTGTTTACAAATAAAATTAAAATCTATTAGTTTTATACATTGGTTAAATTGTATTTTGTTAAGAAGTAGGTACTTTTGTCTACCTTCGTTAACTGCAATAAACTTAGAACTAGGTTGAATAAAAATAAACTTATTACTATCCTTAACTAAACGAATAGGCATCGGAGTTAATTTATATAAGGTGAATTCTTGATGATCCGACATTGGTATGTGAATAACATAAATTGTGCATTTTCAATAACAGGCATTATTGGAAAATTTAAGTGACTATATGAGGATACGTTCTGTAATTCGTAAATTAGTTGCTCTGGTGTTAAAATAAAGGGATGGAGTATACCCATTTTGGCAGAATTAATAGCATCTATTAATGAATTTGTTTCGAACTGATATTGTGTACATAACATAATAAAAACGGAAGAATGTTCATTGATTAAACTTTTAAGTTCTGAACTTTGTAACTCGGTTAATTCTTTGTCTAAATGTAAGGCTAATTTGGCTATATTCTCTTTTAAAATTTTTTCATTAGTATTTAATGTGCCAATAGTATCGTTAAAATTACTAATTGTTGTTTGAATTACATGACTTTGTTGCTTAATTATTTGACCAAGATTTTGCTCATTTGAAGTAAATTGATTAATTTTTGAATTATAATATTCTGCGTCGTCGTCATCTAAATTTCCAAAAAGAAATTTTGTTGCTCGTCCTACAAAATTAAATAAACCTCTTTTTATGCGTATATCTTGTATACTTATATCGTCTTTATGACCTATTAATTGGTTAACTAAATTTTTTTTCATTTAATAACCTATTTATTAAGGGATTTGTTATTTTAAGAAAATTATTACATGCATCGTAGAATTTTGCATTTACTATTATGCTCGAACATAATTTAGAAATCAAGGAACTATATGTTTTTAATTGCAATAATTTTTTTTGAATGTTCATTCATATCAACAAAAGTGATTATTTCCCATTGGTCGTTATAAAATTGAGCATTACCTAAATTTTCGTAATGTAGTCCCGAAGAAGTTTGAATTTTCGTTACATTGTAGTATTGGTTTCCGAAAGCTTCTGATATGAAATAGAATAGAATAGGTATTCTGTAACAAAATATTTAAATTAAAATTATGAGTGAAATGGTTTCAATCGATTTTTATGAACTTTAGTTAATTTGTTTCCTACTTTTATTGTACAATTTGTATCTGAATCTATACTTATTATTTCGTACGGACCTGTATACCTAGAGTATAATTTCTTACTACGATTTGTTTTTAAAGTTTCGTCCGTAAGCAATACGGGATCGCCTACGTTGTAATTAATATCTGTAGTATTTTTATCGTAATAATTTTTATTTTGATTTTTAACTTTAAATTCTGTTTTGCTTCTTGACGCGTTATCTGTAATTTTAATTTTAAGTCGTTAATAAAATCGTCATAAATATAAGAAAATTTTGGTTTTTCTGAAAGTGAACTTGGAATTCTAGCTTCCTTACCGAAGAGAAGTTCGTACGGTGTGAATTTTGTACTTGTATGCGGAGTAGTATTATATGAAAAGGTTACATATGGTATCCATTCACACCAATCTGTTTTTGATTTATTTACAAAATGTCTAAGATATTCGCCTATATTTCTATGACATCTTTCTACTATATTACTTTGCAGATGATAACTAGAACAATTTAATTTTAATAGTTTGCAACATTTATTTAATAAATCGGACATGAAATTGGATCCTTGATCTGTTACTATCGAGTTCATTAACCCGTATTTGCAAATTATTTCGGTTACTAATTTATTAGCAATTGTTTGAGAATCCATACTGGAAATTGGTATAGTAATTAGATATTTTGTTAAGGCGTCTCGACAGGTTAATAAATATTTATTTCCATTTTCGCTAACATTTAATGGTCCAACTATATCTAAATAACATTTTTCGAATGCGTTATCCGGCGTATCGGTAATTTGCATCGGGATTTTAATAACTTTGTTGGTTACTTTATTTTTTTGGCAAGATTCGCATGATTTAACATATTCTTTTATATCGTCTTTTAAATTTTGCCAGTTATATTTTTTCCTAATCCGTTTGTACATTCTGCTTACACCCGGATGTCCTGCTAATGGAGATAAATGATGTTCATCAAAGATTATTTTCTTATCGACATCACTTGTACAACTATCAGAAATTACTGTACTATGATATACATTTATTTCGATATCGATATCTTTAAATAAATATCGTAACATAATTCGAATTTTTTTCCATTTAACATTTTTTGAACTCAAATTTGGAATAGAAATACTAGTTATTTTATCTAATATTAATTGTGTCTTTAAACTTTTTAAGGCGTTGTATAACGTTTCGTATGAGTCTCGGATTTCAGAGCTGTGTTTATACACTAAAATATAAAAGTTCGTCTCAGCTGATTTTGTAAGTTTTATGACTGAAGGTACCGTTATTGACTTATTGATTTTAGCTTGTTCAATGCAATTATTTAGTTTAAATTTATCGATTACTGATTTAAATTTTTCGAAACTTAAGTCAGTGGATGAAGACAAAAGTATATTGTCTTTATTCGTACAATTTGAAATATTATCGTTTATTTCGATAATCTTACATTTTGTATTTATTATTACATGGTGTTCTATATAATCGCAAAATTCATTAAATTCTAAATCTTTGTTGGAATTTACATTATAAACAATCCTACTTAAAGCATCAGCATTTGTATTGAATTTTCCTGATTTGTGAACGGATTTAAAATCATACTCGGCTAATTTTAATCTAAAATGGGTAAGTCTAGAACTTGGATCTTTAATACTACCTAAATATGTAAGAGCTTTGTTGTCGGTGACTACAGTAAATTTTCTCCCAAATAAGTATGGTCTAAAATGGTTACAATTCCATACTATACTTAATAATTCCTTTTCACAAGTACTATAGTTTATTTCGTGCTTATTTAAGGTTCGACTTGCATATGCAATGGGGAGATCTCGACCTATTTCTCCTTGGGAAAGTACACCCCCAATACCATAACCTGAGGCATCGGTTGTAAGAATGAAAGGCTTATCGAAATCTGGGTACTGTAATACCGGTGGATTTGTTAAAATTAATTTTAATTTTTCGAATGCGAACTGACATTCTGGTTTCCATTCAAATTTTATATCCTTTTTTAAAAGATTTGTTAAAGGCTTTGAAATATCAGCATAACTTGGAACAAAGCGTCTGTAATAAGATGATAAACCTAAAAAGGATTTAATCTGCTTTTGGGTCTTAGGAACAGGAAAGTTTTGTACGCAAGAAATTTTGGAATTGTCTGGAAGAATTCCTTCACACGTAATTTTATGTCCTAAATAATTGACCTCTTTTTGTAAGAATTCACATTTAAGTGGACTCAGTTTTAGGTTATAATTTCTTAAACGGCTAAATATTTCTGTAAGTTTTTCTATGTGTTCCTTTAAAGTTTTACTATAAACACAAATGTCGTCCATATAAACAAAAGCTTTTACTTCTTGAATGCCTAATAGAACGGTGTTCATCATTTTTTGAAAGGTACTTGGAGCTGTTTTTAACCCGAAAGGCATGCGAGTATATTCGTATTTGTTAAAATTTGCACTAAAAGCTGTTATTTCTTGATGATCTGGATCCATGGGAATTTGATGAAATCCCATTGACAGATCTAATATACTAAAATATCTTGACTGACCTAACTGATCTAATATGTCTACAATATTTGGCAAGGGAAAACTAAAATTAATAGTATTTTCATTAACTTTTCTAAAATCGATCGCGACTCTGTTTCGAATTTTCCCGCTTGCGTCTGGTTTCTTTGGAATGACAAGTAATGGAGAATTATACGGACTTTTGCTTTCAACAATTATATTGTCTTTTAACATTTGATTAACTTGCTTTTGAATTTCGTCCTTTTGACTTTGTGGTAACCTATATGGCTTTATGTTTACAGGTTCACAATTTTCTTTTAACTGAATTGAATGTTGTACTGCGTTGGTACACGATAGTTTTTCTCCTTCTAAATTAAATATATCCGGAAAATTTCTGATAAGCACTAACAACATATTTTTCTCTTCTGAATTTAAGTGATCTAAGCGTAAATTAGAAATAACTTGATTATAACGAGATTCATAATGATTTTGTTTAATGGAAAATACTTTATTTGTTAGAGTAGAATCTGGTTCAAAATTAAATGTTTTTATCTCAATTGGATCGACTTGAATAGTTTTGTCTTCTTCTAGAAAATTTACAATACTTACTGTTATGGTTCCGAAAAAGAAACACCCTGTATAAATTTATTAGAAAACATGTTATTATAATTTTATTTTTCTAATATTAAAATAGGATTAAGTAATAAAACTTTATTTTTAAGGCTAAATTTCAAATTTAGGTAGAAAAATTATCAAACAAACAAGAGAGGTATACTTGGAGCTTGAAAAAAGGTACATCTGGCGTACACATCGGGCTAGGAATTTCCACTAGAGGTAAACGAAAAAGGTTTTTGAAAAAGAGAGATGAGGAGAAGCGTTTTGAATTTTGTGCAGTACAGTTCGTTTTCTTTGGTAAAATTGTAAAAGTAAATTATTGTTCGAAAATCATTGTTAAAAGTGTTGTTAGTGTATTCTACAAGGTTAGTTCTAAATATTTAATCTATTTAAATGTGTAGTAAAATTAACTAAACGTAATATTGTTAATTTTTAAATTGTTAATATTATTATTATATAATTATGGCTATTATGAGTATATTTGATAATTATAATAATAATTATAGGGGGTTAACTGCCCCAATAAAAGTCCAATTGATCCAAAACTACTTTATTTTCAACAAGTGTGTGCGTATCTGTGTTCAATATGAGACTCCCCTCTGGGTTCGACGGCTCACGCAGTCTTCCCCTTTGTTTATGTTGGATTTGTTTACGTTCAGTCTTGCTGGCATCTTCCATAATACTTTCTACGCTAACACGGCCATCCTGCTCTCGGGGCGTCCTCGCACCGCATTTAACCATCTGTAACATTGCAAAACAAATTGTGGGGCTGCCACAATAATTAAAGTTAATTATGGGGTTGCCATAATTTAAACAAATTTGTGGGGGTGCCACAATACTTTCAATTTAATTATGGGGTTGCCATAATTCCAACAATAATGTGGGGGTGCCAAAATATTTTTAACTCAATTATGGGGTTGCCATAATTTCAACAATAATGTGGGGTTGCCAAAATATTTTTAACTCAATTATGGGGTTGCCATAATTTCAACAATAATGTGGGGTTGCCACAATATTTTCAACTTAATTATGGGGTTGCCATAATTTCAACAATAATGTGGGGTTGCCACAATATTTTCAACTCAATTATGGGGTTGCCATAATTTCAACAATAATGTGGGGTTGCCACAATATTTTCAACTTAATTATGGGGTTGCCATAATTTCAACAATAATGTGAGGTTGCCACAATATTTTCAACTCAATTATGGGGTTGCCATAATTTCAACAATAATGTGGGGTTGCCACAATATTTTCAACTTAATTATGGGGTTGCCATAATTTCAACAATAATGTGGGGTTGCCACAATATTTTCAACTTAATTATGGGGTTGCCATAATTTCAACAATAATGTGGGGTTGCCACAATATTTTCAACTTAATTATGGGGTTGCCATAATTTCAACAATAATGTGGGGTTGCCACAATATTTTCAACTCAATTATGGGGTTGCCATAATTTCAACAATTATATAGGGTTGTCACTATATTTTTAATTCAACTATTAAATTGGCATAATTTTAACTAACTGGTAGGGATGCCACAATTTTATTAACATACTCGAAATTTAAACAATAGTGTGGGGTTGCCAAAATATTTTTTATTCAACTATTAAATTGGCATAATTTTAACTAACTGGTGGGGATGCCACAATTTTATTAACATACTAGAAATTAGAGGGTTGTCATATTTTCGAAATAGTTGTGGGGATGCCACATTACTCTTTAATAAAACTCATATGGACTTACACATTAATCCATTGATAGGGTTGCTGTTGGCCATCGTCTCAATTGATCATGGGCAGCCACAGTAGTCCGTTGTGCTCTTTTGTGTAACAAATATCTTTCATTGGGTAATAATTTTCTCACAGTGTATGGTCCTTTATATTTGGCTTTTAATTTTCCTCCACCTGCCAACTGTGAATCTTCGACAGCAACAACATCTCCGATATTAAATAAGCTGGCTTTACAACGCAAGGCGTTAAAGCGCTGAGCCGACTTCTTGGAGCTATTCGACAATCGAACTTGTGCTTCTGCAACGGCCTTGTCTGGGTCAACAAAATTATCATTTAAAGTTGCATCTTCTAAAAACGGTTTGGTGGCTAATAATTTAGAGTTTGCACCAAGATGTAACACTTTTGGAACGTGGCCAGTTATTGAATGCACCGTAGAGTTTAAATTGTCCTCTATTTCAGAAATTACAGTTGTCCATGTACTTTCTTTTTCTGCAGTTAACGTTGCTCGCATTAAATTAAAGACAGTACGCATAACACGTTCAACTTGCCCATTGCCACGAGGAACTCCTGTTGCAATATGATGCAACTGCACATTTTGTTCACTTAAAAAGTTTTTAAAAGTCGTCGAAGTAAAAGCTGCGGCCCTGTCTGCGATTATTCGTATTGGTGTTCCCAACTCATCAAAAATTGACATTAACGCACGAATGGAGTTTTCTGACGTTTTCTTAGGTATTGGCATTAATCGACAGAGCTTCGAAAATGCATCTATTACTACCAAAACTTGGGTACAGCCATTTGATTTTATAAGCGGGCCGGCATGATCTATATGCCAAGTGTGTAGGATATCATCACATTTTTCTCCACTTTGCCAAAGTCCTTTTCTTCGACCAGTGTGAGATTTTCCCAAAACACATGCTCTACAGTTTTTAATGTATTTTTTTAAACATTGTCCCATTTTTGGCCAAAACAAATCTTCTCTCATCTTAGCAATACACTTATTCCAACCTATGTGTGATGATTCGTCGTGAAAAAGTCTCATTGTTATAAGACGCGCAGCAACCGGCACATAACACTTTAATGGTTGAGTTTTGGTAACAACAACATTGTTTATCACTTTATAATCACTGTTAAAGTTAGGATCATTAATTACTTCTACACAAAAAGCGTCATTTTTTTTTAATTCTTTTAAGGTACTAATTTTTGAAATTTTATTTGGTTTTATAGTTTTTAATGCACACACTTTTAAATAACTGTCGTTATTAACGGGATTTCGGCTTAAATAGTCCCCATGAGCCATTTTATGTCCAGGTCTATATTCTATTGAAAAGTCATAATCTTGCAATTTGACCCACCAACGCGCAACACGAGGATGTAAGTCTTTCTTTAAAGAAGTCGCACGCACTGCATTACAATCCGTATACACCGTAAAATGCACCCCGTACAAGTATACTCTAAAATGTTCAATTGCTTCGACCACGGCAAGTGTTTCTAAGTCATAAGAGTGATACCTTGCTTCGTAATTAGTAGTTCGACGGCTAAAATATGCAATAGGCCGCACAACACTATTTTCAGTTTGTAAGAGGGTTGCACCTAATCCTATGGAACTCGCATCTGTATGTAGCTCACAACTTAAACTAGGATTGTAAATACGCAACACTGGCTCTTCAACTAACTTATTGATTAATAATTGTCTTGCATTTTCACACTGCGGTGACCAAAAAAAGTCACTGTCTTTACGTAACAAAGCTGATATCGGAGCAGCTATTCCTGAAAATCCTTTGATGAACCGACGAAAATAACTGGCTAGTCCCAAAAATTGTCTAACACTTTTAACGTCTGAAGGAACAGGTGCTTGAGTCAATGCACAAACTTTTCGTGAACTGGGTCGCACTGTACCCTCACTTAAAATTACACCAAGATATTCAGTTTCTCGAGCAAAAAATACACATTTTTCATAGTTCAATGCAAATCCATGAGTAGATAATGCATCAAGTACTTCCTCTAAATTATTTAGTCCATCTTCTATACTAGTAGAAGGTACAAGCACATCATCTAGGTACACAAATGCCTTAGTCCCTTTTAAATTACCCAATGCTTTGTCAATAGAACGTTGATAAATTGCTGGAGCGTTAATATACCCAAACGGCATACGATTAAACTCATAATGTCCATCTGGTGTAACAAAAGCCGTAATATGTTTTGATTTTTCTTCAATTTGCAATTGGTAAAACCCGGATTTCATATCTAACGTAGTGAAATATTTTGCATGACACAGTCCATTAATCTGGTCTTGAATATGCGGCAAGGGGTACCTTTCTTTAAGCACTTTTTTATTAACGTCTCGTAAATCCACACATATTCTAGTTTCACCGTTCTTCTTTTTTACTAGTACGATCGGACTAGCATATTCCGAGCGGCTTTCGCGAATTATATTAGCATTTAAAAGTTTACTAATAATTTTCTTTACTTCCACTCTTTCTTGATAAGCCAACCTACGAGGACGATATGCTACTGGAGTAGTGTCTTTAAGATTTATTACCATTTCACCGGTGGTAATGTAATCCGGTGTTTTATTTTTATGAAACAATAACATACCTTCAATATGTTCTTTAAGTTCATTCTTTAAATCAGTTTGGCTTATCTTAATACTATTTACACATTTCAGGGTTAATATTGATGGGTTTTTAAATGGTTTATGGTGTAACTCGAGCCCATTGACACCTTTCTCAATACGTAAACAAGGTCTCTTTATAACATCCCAACCGATAATAAGGTCAAAGTCTCCTGGGATTACAGCATCTGGCACTACAAAGTATCTAATGTCTAAAGTCACTGCCGACATAACCGTTATGACGTCACACACACCGATAGCAAAAATAATTTGTGATCCAAGTCCCGAGAACGCAGGTAGTTTTTCTTGCGCTCTCAGCGTTCCGTTTATTGTTTTTACAACCGAATGTTTTATAATTGATACATCGGAACCACTATCAATTATATAAGAAAAAGACGAAACATTTTCACTACACAAAATCGTTGCAATTGGTGTGATGTTCAAGTGGCGTCATTTTTTAATTAGAAAAGCTTTCTTTGGCTTTCCATTCTTTAAAAAGCAGTTTATTTCAGTGTGGCCCATTTTATTGCAATGTTTGCAAGTAGGAATAGTTGACGAACTTGGCGAATCCTGAACAAGTTCCTCCACTGCTTCTGGTTTACTTCGACAAACATTTTGTTGATGTCCTTGGCGACCACATTTGAAACAAGAGCCCTTAAATATCTTGTTAGAACTACCGTATTCTACCCTGCGCCTCTCATCAAAACGGCGTTCAGCTTTTCGCTTGTGGATCCCTTCAAGGTCTAAGTGTCTTGACCTTTTGGACGTTCGACGTGCATTAAATGTGCTAAATATTTTTAAGAGCTCGCGTTCAGAGTCTGGCACTTGTATTTGTATTGAAGCACGTGCTTCTGTATGGTCCAACCCGTACTCAACCATACTTAGCACTATAGTCCACGGTAATTTATCATAAAATCGATAAATGCTGCGAAGCTTCTGGTTGCCGTATTCACACAAAGAATCACATTCTAGGCTACGTAATGTCGCAGCTTTAAATCCCTGGGCTCCCGGTGTTTCTTTGTCTGGAAATGCTGTAGTGAGATCAGCACAAAAGTTTTCCCATGTTCGTTGAATCGGCCTCCAATCACAGCAGTATTTGTAGCCACGATTTTTAAGTGCTTCGCTCGCTTTAGCTATCATTAAGTAATCGCTTACACTTAACTCATCTTTTAATTTTGTTGCATCCTCTAACCATTCATTTATAGAGTATGCGCTCTTATCAGGGTCATAGCTGGTTAATTTAAATGTTGTGTGGCCCTGCCCAAACACTAACGCGTGCGCACTTAAATTGGGCGTAGGCACTGAAGAAGCTTTGTTTGATTGCTTCATAATTTCACTAAGTTGCTGCTGTTGTAAAGCAACCAAATTAACTAATGTCTTTTGGAATTCTTCCATAGTTTGTCCCGAACTTTGCGAACTAGCAGCTGCAACGTCTGCAAGACTTTCCGACGACATAGTATTTGCACCGAGATTTGCACTATTGTTTTCTGCCATTGTTTACAGCTCACTGCACAGATCACTATCCCACTTCTGATGATAATTATAATAATAATTATAGGGGGTTAACTGCCCCAATAAAAGTCCAATTGATCCAAAACTACTTTATTTTCAACAAGTGTGTGCGTATATTTATCCTTTACTATTACGTTTAGCTGTATTTTACGTTATTTTTAACCCTTTTCTTTTAGCTATTACCACCCCTATTCTCGCTTTTATTATTATCACTATAATTTTAATAATTTGCTATGCTCAATGCTTGTACCGCTCAAATGTAACCTTGTATTTTGTTTGCGCTTAACCCATCATTTTGTACCCTTTTCTATAACGTGGTTAAGCATTGTTTTATGATCAGTCCAAATTTATTAATGTATTGCGAAATTACTCGGTGCTTAACCAGGAGTGCTGACCGTTATTGTTCCAACTTTGAGTACTCTTTGTTTGTGTGCGTGGGCCTTTGTTGTATGAACTAATATTTTTCTCCCGTGAGGGGAAAAGGTTGCCCTAGGTTCTCTAGGGTTACATCGCTTTTCCCCGACCCTTCAACTAAAATAGGCGGGTTGCCTCCCATTGTGGACCTCGTTACATTCTGGGCCTAGCCCGGCTAACTAACCCCAATACTCTTCAGTTTTAAATCTTTGTTTAAATGCAGTATCGAGCCATATCGCCAATACATTAATTTGCGTAATTTTTAAAGTACAATGCCTGACCGCGTATTCCTTTGCTACTTCATAGCCGACCAGGGTTTTTTCTCAGGCTCTTTTTCCCTGGCCGAACCCTCCTAAGAGCCACCCCTTGCTTGTTTGTAAAAATTTAACGTAAATTAAATTGGGGTAAATTAAGCAACTGTATTTTATTTCTTATAAACCTATTTCTCCCACGTATCATTCTTAAAGCAATGCATCTAATAAAACAAGTAAGTAAACACAGCGTAGAGGTCCAAATTTGGGTAAGACGATCACGAGCCAAAGCCACGAAATATTTAATTTATCAATTTTTCATAAAACTTGTTTTAAACGAACCTGGGGTAAAGAGAAATCTTTACATTACGGTTGCTTGATCATTTTTTAAAGACGTTATACACCTACTCAAAAGTATTCCTTCTTCTAAAGCACGATTTTCGCAATAATATATACTATTGATTGACTCTGAATTAGAATCTATTTTCGATTTAACAACATTTAAATTTACGATAGTTTCGCTACGCGCTGGTAATTTAATTGTTTTTGAATTATTTTGACATGTTTTTGTTACCAAAATTGAACATTGTTTAGATTTAGGTTTCTCTAATAAATTACAATTATTATATTCTAACTGATTACATAAACAATTATAAAATGGAATAAGTTTGTCATCAAAAATTAATTGTGAAGTTTCGTAGTCTATTTTTGCATTAAAAATATCGAAAAATTCCTTACCTAAAATTCCATCGCAATTTATTGAAAAATTATCATGAACTATTTGAAAACAAATAGGTTTGTTGTAATAATTTGATATTTCAACAACTGCCCCTCCTGTTAAAAGGCTGTAGTTGGTTATACCCGAAATTTTGGTAAGTAAAGATTTATAAATGTATGCTGATTTAATTAAAACTGATTTAAAGTAGTAGTAGAAGTAGTTTAGCTTTACTTTGGACTGATATTTGCAAGGGTAAATCTACATAATTTAAAGGGCTGACCTGTGAATTGGTATTATAAATGGTTGTTTTTGGATTGTCTGTGGCGCTTAATTGTTCTGGACCATCGAGTTGCCACTTACCGACGGCTGTTGCCCGTTTCCCGAATTTTTATTTTTATAAGATTCGTTTACCGACGGATGATAATTTTTTTGATTCTGAAACTTATTTTTCTGTGACTCGTTATACTTTCGTTTACGACAATCTGCAATGAAATGACCTGGCTTTTTACAATAGTTACACGTAAAATTGTTAACTTGAAAAGTTTTTTCAGTTTTTATATTGGAATTTCTCTTAAGATAACATTGAGGTGCAGTATGCCCAATTTTTTGACAATTGTGACATTTTACTTGAGGTTTTGGACTAAACGGCATAAACTTTCGATAATTTGTATTATTACTTAATAATTCTCTTTCTTCCGACCTAGCTAACTCAATTGCGTCTTCTAAAGATTTTGGATTTCTCGCTTTAACTTGCATTTTAATTGTATCGTTTAGACCCTGAATAAAAACGTTCATGGCTAGATTTCGCAATAACGTACAAATTTCAGCTGCGATTTCGGTGGTTTTACCTACCGTAGAAGCATCGCATAAATTTGACAAAATTCTTTCTATTTTATTTGCAAAAGATGCTACATCTTCTTGTCTACTTTGTTTACAACTATTTAATTCTAACTGCCAGAAAGAAATAGAGCGTTTTTCTGAAAACAAAAAAATTTTTATACATGGTTAAGGAACGCGCTTTGCCTGTTAATTTAGTTTTTATAATATTAAACAAAATTTCATGATTGTCTGGATTGACTGAACTAAAAACCATATCGCAAGAATCGATAAAATCATGGGCTTTATCGGATTTGGTTTCGCCATTGTACTCTTTTAATAATCTAACTGCGGTGTCTAAAGAAATATAGGAAATCGTATTTCCTACTGCCTGTCCTACTGCCTGTTCTTCATTATCGTTTGGCATTTTGATTTAATAAACTTTATTATAAGATTTTGTTCAAGTTTTTAATGCAGTTAACAAAACAAACAAAAGGTACTTACATAAATTTCATAGTGTGTATCCTATTTTTTAAACAGATTCACAAAACACTAATTACTTTTCACTTTTCGAACTTTACACTTTTAGATGTGGACAGAATAGTTGACTGGAGGATGAATACTTGCTGTCTTCTATTTTCTCAATTCTGGAACGCTGACTAAACGGGAACTTGCATTTTCTATAACTTGGACTTCTATAATCTTGGTTTTCTGAATTTCGGATTTTCTGACTTCGGAATTTCGGATTTTCTGGCTTCTAGATTTCGGATTTTCTGACTTCTGAATTTCGGATTGTCTGACTTCTAAATTTCGGATTTTCTGACTTCTAAATTTCGGATTTTCTGGCTTCCAAATTTCGGATTTTCTGACTTCTAAATTTCGGATTTTCTGACTTCTAAATTTCGGATTTTCTGACTTCTAAATTTCGGATTTTCTGGAACTGGAGCTAACTAAACTCTTTTTTTTCTAACAGTTCAATTTACGGACAAACACTTGCACTTTCACGAGATGGTTCGTACAACACTCGCGAGTTGTAGAATCTGCACCGCAGAAAAGGTAGTAACCTACCTTTCTTGGAGTTTCTAGAGTCCTGAAACTTGATAGGGTTACTTAAAGTCTCGTGAAAAAGTTAAAATGTGGCTATATTTAAGTCCTGTAAATTTACAGTTGTAGATGAAGGGTTAACTTAGACTAACTTAAAGTAATTTCAAACGAAGATTTGTTGCTTACTGAAAAACAGTTTTAGTATTTTGTCAACAATTATTTATGCTTAAGAACAATGAAATAGAATATGGAAATATTTAATTGTATCATAACTTATTTCTATTTATACTCAGCAAAAAGGCATGTTTGCTCAAAATACGTCGCTCAACACAAAATGTATTTTAATATTATAATGTAGTACTAGGAATTAAAAGTATTTGATAACTAACACATTTATCAAAGGAAATAAGCTATCAAATGAAATGGGTAGTTTATTACAATATCGCATGGCTATTGAGACAACCCCCGAATTTCCGCAACATGTTTACATTGGACAATTTTTTCGAGATGTTACTTTGTTACGTACTGAAAACGTTGGTTTGAAACATCAATTAAAGTAACTTTAAAACATGCATGCTGTGTGCCTAAGTTACCTCTTATATACATATTTTATTAACAAATATAGTATGTTTAGATGTAATGTTCCATGAATGTAACCTATTGATATACAAAGGCTATAGCAAAATATATTGTTTTATCAAAAGTAGAAAAACTTAAATTTTTAGATAAGTTTTGTTACATAATAAACAAATGCATAAAAAAGATAAACAAAAACACAAAGTAATTAGCTTAATATGTAAGTTTTAAGAGAAATTAAAAAAAAACTACTTATAATAAATTAATATATTCAGGTAAAAAAAATGTATACACACTGTACAAAAACATCAAATTTAGATACAAAATATATATTCCCATTTATGGGAAAATATTTAACTTTTGGTTAAAATTAGGAAATTATTCCTATTATGTACCCCAGAGCCAGACTATAAGTCTACTTTTTTATTTTATTCAGTTCTTGATATAGGTTTTAAAAAATAAGTAAGCCAAAAATTGAGCCAAAAAAGTGAGCAAAAAATTGTGCATTAAAAACAACAAATGTTATATTAAAAAATTAGACTTATTAATATGGTTGGTGGTAGAGATAGTAACACTAAACTAATAAAATAAAATCAACATTATATTCAGGTACTTAAATATTATATATTAAATAAATTAATTAATATTAAAAAACAAAATAAACTTACAACTTAAAAATCTTGGAGGCAGTGAACTTTTTTGGTACTAATTTTTGCAGTCAGCAAACTTCAATGGAATTGTTCAATTAGTGTTTCTAAGCAAATCTATAAATGAAATGAGTGCGTTTTCCGATGGGTTGAGGCGGAAAATACGTCAGAAAATACAAGTGGGGAGCGCATTTTTTGCTACTGATAAAAATGGTTTTAGTGGCAAGAGGTTTACTAAAGCTTATCAAAAAGAAAGGTCTGTCCAATCTGTAAGCATGGCAAATGCGTCTGGCAGGTGAAAAACTGAACATTATTTTTCAGTGTTTCACCTGCCAGGCATACAGATGACTGACTTTTTTATGAACTTTAGTACACCCCTTGCCACTAAAACCATTTTTATCAGTGAAGAAAAACCCATCAACTCAATTTCATATATACAGGGTCTCCCAAAATCACCGATACAAAAATAAAAGAATAAGTAAAAACGGTCACAGCATAGACACAGTAAACTACTTACAGAACAAACCACGCTAGCATTAGAGATAAACGCTAGTATAAAAAAATGTGTTCTTTGGCGGGAAATAGAACATGAGATAACCTAAAATGAATGGCTTCCAACTTGATAAATGAAAAAATGGACATTACATTGATATTTTTTATTATCACCATCAATAATACTAGATATAAATAAATGAAATTTCAATTGTTTTTAAAGTTTTTTCACTAATATTACTTAAATAAATTATAATTTCACTCTATTTAAGCCTTTTATTTTATTTATTTATTTTTATATTGTTGGTACCGTTATTTACATGACAAGTAATATACTTAAAATTACCTTTAGTTACATTCTTGGTACATTTACATTAGATGTTTGTTGCAATTACTTATGTCATGTTATAGGTATGTAACAGTACATCAATGTGCAATATTAAAAAATAATATATCGGCCCAACTTATGTAGAAGACCTAATGGCTATGGAATAGATGACTGTGGACCCATTCCTCAAATAGAAACCAAGAATAACGTTGTAGTTCCACCATATGAATTAATTTTGTCTCCAGATACGAAATGCAGTCCCTGATGTCTAGCAGATGATCATAATAATGGAATTAATTTTTATCAAACAGTTAAAAATATAGTTAGTAGCTTATAAGGAAACAATAAACTTTTTATTAAAATTTAGTAATGTTAATTTTTATATATTAGGGTGTTTCAAAAAAACCTTTTTTTTTGTTTTTTTTTCTCGGAACCACGCTCAAAAGTTTCGTATAGATATAAAAATGAGCCTGTGAAAAAATGAGCTCTTAATTTCAAAATTAAGATGTTCCGCATCGCACTTTTCGATTTTCCATAAGAATAACATAGGAAAAATTATTTTTGTTTATTTTTATTTTTGTAACTAACGAACAATAAGTCGTACTATAAAGTTCTTGACATATTTTTGTAGAGAATTGAACGCTCTACAAAAAAGGTTTCTTATGATTTTTTGATAAATTTGATCCTTCTAAAGAAATTTAAGGTCAAAGTTCAAATTATACAAAATTTTTGGGTTTTTTAAACTTATTTGGCGAGTCTGCCCGACTCATTTAAATTTTTTTTAAATATTTTTGTAGAGAATTGAACGCTGTTTTTCCGAACTTCCAGAGCTCAAAAACAATATTTCGATTCGTTTTTAGCACTTTGAACTAAAAAATCCAGAAAAAATCCGAGAAAACGACTAAATTGACGGTTAATTTCACTTTAACCTTTAATAACTTTTAACCAAGTTTACTTACCGAAAAATGACTCTAGACCTTTTTTGTAGAGCGTTCAATTCTCTACAAAAATATTTCAATTTTTTTTAAATGAGTCGGGTATAATTTGAACTTTGACCTTAAATTTGTTTAGAAGGATCAAATTTATCTAAAAATCATAAAAAACCTTTTTTGTAGAGCATTCAATTCTCTAAAAAAATATGTCAAGAACTTTATAGTACGACTTATTGTTCGTTAGTTACAAAAATAAAAATAAACAAAAATAATTTTTCCTATGTTATTCTTATGAAAAATCGAAAAGTGCGATGCGGAGCATCTTAATTTTGAATTTAAGGGCTCATTTTTTCACAGGCTCATTTTTATATCTATACGAAACTTTTAAGCGTGGTTCCGAGACAAAAAAACAAAAAAAAGGTTTTTTTGAAACACCCTAATATATATCTATCTATTTTAACTACATAAATAAAACAAAAATATAAAACAAAAATATAAAAAAGTATATAAAATAATACGTAATCCTAAAGTTTAAAAACCTTAACATTTAATAAATTTAAAAAAAATATATATAAAAGCAGTTTATGGGCCGTTTTATTTTTTAGTCAAACATTTCCAATATGTGCCTTTAATTAGAGATATCTGAAATAGAATTAGAAATATCTAAAATTATTATATTTCAGATATCTTTTATTCATTTCAGATATCGCTAATTTGTTTAGGCATTTCTAATTAAGAGGACATAATACCGTACGTCATTTTGTACTTAAATTTATCGTATGCAATATGTATAGTTGGTAAGAATAATTCCAAACCACAAGTATAAAATGTAAGAATTTCTTCTAGAGAACAGACATATTCATCTTCATTTTCTGCAAATTAAAAAAATTAAAATTCGAACAATAATTGGCAGGCAAATTACCATCACATTCCAAAAGATAGTCTTCCGAAAAGGCAACAATTCGGCTTTCAGTGTTTCTTTTATTGGACCCCTGTTCACTATAAATTATATTAAACTCTTTCTTAAGTTTTGTTAGAGTTAGAATGCCCTCCTTGGTGTTACACATTAACTCTATAAAATATTCTGGGTATTTCTTTGTATTTGCATAGACGTCTAAAATGTCAAGACCATTCTTAAATTGAGTAATACTTGCCAAGCATCTATCCACCACATAAAATCGAATAACATCTAGAAATAAGATATTTAAAAATTTACATAGGTAGTACATAGTATTTCCCAGCCTGCTAATCGAATAAAGGTGCCTTCCAGGACAACATATTCATCTTCATTTTCTGCAAATTAAAAAAATTAAAATTCGAACAATAATTGGCAGGCAAATTACCATCACATTCCAAAAGATAGTCTTCCGAAAAGGCAACAATTCGGCTTTCAGTGTTTCTTTTATTGGACCCCTGTTGTATTTGCATAGACGTCTAAAATGTCAAGACCATTCTTAAATTGAGTAATACTTGCCAAGCATCTATCCACCACATAAAATCGAATAACATCTAGAAATAATATATTTAAAAATTTACATAGTATTTCCCAGCCTGCTAATCGAATAAAGGTGCCTTCCAGGACAACATTTTGTAAAGTTTTTAAATCAGAAGCATCCGTAGCCAGTATTTCATTTCGTATTTTGGAATCAATAACGTTCTGTTAATCAGGTTTAATTTGATCAGGGCCGTCTATTAACAGGGTGTAAAATGTTTCTGAAAAAAAATCGTGGACAAAAGAGAAAATAGTAAGCGAAACATTTCGTGTTTAGGTCCACCAGCATCTACAACACCTTCAGAAGTATTTTCACAATCGGTAAAAAGTACACTTAACGTATGATTTGGTGAGAAAGATTTTCGATTGCGCGTACACAGCAATTGAATATATCGTCGCGATATATATTAAACTGTGTAAATTTCTCATCGTTGATATTCTGTGCTAGTTTATTTAAAATTTTTTGTAAAGATTTAGGTTCAAAAAAATTAGAATTATTTTTATGAATATTGTTTAATTTTGTTAAACCGACAGTTTCTGTCCAAATGTCTTCTATAAAACAAGAATCCGTTACCTTTGACGCTGATGTTTCATTTGCTAATTCTTGATCGGATTGTTCTACTTTATTTATTAATTCATTTTCATCGTCAATGGCCAAAATATGCAGTGGTCGAATGTAGATTACTTTATTATAGAAAACCTTGCCCAAATTTTCTCCATTCATTTCGTCCCTATCATGTAATTTATTTTTTACTAGATAACCAATTATTGGCACCAAAAATTCGAATTCGCCTTGTAGTTTAGCTTGGAATAACTCCTGAATTTTCCTTTGCACCTCTAAATGATTCCAGTATTTTTAAAATTTAACAGCAGTCTAACCGATTAAGTTGAAGGTCTAATAGATGGAAACGAGCAGCGTACTTCATCTATAGCGCTTACACTACCCCCTGCTACATTTTGAGGACAATTCAATGATGTAGCGCTTGCAGGGGTTGTTGACGGAGCCCGATTATTATTTCTACTTTCTATACAATTACGTAGAGCTGGACATTGTAAAACGTTGTCCACCATACGTTTTATATCTTCATCCATGTTTCTAAATTAACGTAAGAAAATAAATACAAATTGGTCCACACTTTTTATTACACTTATTAGTAATTACTATTGACTACTATTGATAATGCAAGTGACAATACACGCGGGATTTCATGGGTCTTATTTTTATGTAATATACTAAAATAAATAGATAAACATTCTAAAAAGAACCTTTCTCATTTAACTTTTCAAGTTATTAAACAAATCAAAATTAGGACTAAATATTCAAGTATACGGATAAATAATACTAATTTTGCAGTAGTTAAGTATATTTATTTAATTGTTTTCTTTAATTAGGTTATTCTTATTATTTTTAATTTTAATTAAATAATTTACTTAATTTTAAACTTAATGTTTTTTTTTTAAGAATTATTAACAGCAAAGTACTTTGATGGTAGCTGCTATATTTGACTGATCTAATATTTCCAAATAATAGGGCTTATAAATAAATTACTTATATTTAATATTTTTTCCCTTCTCTTTAATTGCGGGTATACTTAAGCTTATAAAATAATATGAATAGAAAGTGAAAGAATGCTGTACAATTTGTAATCTTTTCATGTTTTTTAAGGACAGGTTTCGGCCGAAAAACTTTAACTAATTTTGATTCGGAATAGTTTTAAAACGTTTTATCGAAATTCTTTAGGAAGAGCTCATGTAAATATTTACCATAAAAGCTTTAAATGTTGACAGTGACCCATGATCCACAAAAATAAGACAACGTAAACATAGTTATTCTAATTAAAAGATAATTAAAGCCATGGGCGCCCATAAGGGGTACAGTTGCTCCCCTGACTCCTGCAGCAATTCCCAAAAAAAAATAATGACAAAAATTTGTTCCCCTAAAGTAGGTAGTAAAACAAACGTTTACATTTTTTTACTATTTTGCTTTGCATTATACTTCAATTCTTTCCAAATTATTAGAAACTACATACTAAGTAAAACTCATCTAGAAAAAGGCACCAAATTAGTATAAGGTCTTACAGATTTTTACCAAATTTTTAATGTTTATGTATTTTTTAGGGCAAATGTCTAGTTTTAAATTAAATTAAAAGTATGTTAACAATTACTCATAACATTACAAAATTTGGTTAATAACATACAAGTGTTTTTTCCCACCTTATTTTTTTTTATTTTCCAAAAAAGTTAACCCTTACCCAACGGTTTTTTCAAAAAACTAAAAAAAATAAAAATATTCCAATTTATTCAACTTAAGAGCAGATTAGGGCGTTTCAAAGATTTAATATAAATTAACCACCAACAGACATACCTTCTCATATACATACTCTTCACTTGAAAAATTGATTCCAAACAAAAATCTTACATACATACAATTAAATTTAATTAAGTGTGGTGACCGCTATTCACAGTAGATGGCGCCAGGCTTGCAACGCAACCAGCCTTACCGATCGGTAAAGCAGTGTCACTATTGACACACTGTTAGTGTTACTACTTCGAGGTGTCAATCAACCTTGATCTGTGATTATTATTCCGGTCCACGAAAAAACTGTAAGAATATCTGGGGAAAATGTTATCTACTAGTTTATATAGAAGTTTTAAACCATCAGCATTGCCTGAAGTTCCTCCAATTCTTACCATTTAACGGTGTTTTTAAAATCTTTATTGTTTATGATATCATTATTAAATTTTCTCAAGCACATTATTTCCACTAAGTCCTCCTCTACCTTCTTAACATTTTGATTCATTAATAATTGTGTAAAAATTGTGTTTTTAGTTTGATTTTCGTCAATAGTTTTCTTTAAATTTACAATTTCTTTATTTAATTTAAAAACTTCGTTTTAAAAAAAAAAGAGTTTATTTTTCCCATTGGAAACATCATCCACATTAGAAATATTATCCACATTAGAAACATCATTCTCATAATAACATACCTTTTTCATCATTATGTGGTACCTTGTACATAGAATAATTTCTCAATTAAGTGATTTACTTCTTGTGTTAATATAACTTGTTGTATTGTTCTAAAAAAAATAGGCAAAATCTTAGATTGGCTGCAAATATTAGCATTTGAAGAAAAAATATGTTTCCCTATACCAATAATTATTGTTATTTGTATAAACCAGAGGCGTAAAGTGATGGACTGAGCGTTTCCTATTCAGCTGTCAAGTAAATATTGGCACACAAGTGTGAGAGAGATAAAGCAATATCGGTGCCAGCAGTTTTCTCTTTTTAGAATTCTGATTGGCTCACGTCACAGGCGGATGAAAGCTATAGGTGACATGTCGTCCAATCAGAAAAAAAGAGAGACAGGTATTGGCACCGATATCGCTTTATCTCTTTCTAGAGTGTGGTCAATTTTGTTCAGTCCATCAGTCTTTGGTATAAACTTATAAGCAAATAAAAGCCATATTCTGTCAAAAAAAGGACATTTTCTTTAAATATACCTTAATTACAAAAATGACACAATCGACAATAATAAGTAATGTCAAATTTAAGGTAAATATAAACAAAATTTCCGGTTTTTTTTATAGATTATGGCACCCATAAATAAAGCATGTATAAATTTGACTTAATCCAAGAAGACATTAAGAGCAATTAATTTTGTTTAAGTATTGCTGGTGTTTAATACAGTTAGTAAACTTAAATTAGGTATTAACTAATGATACTTAGGCCCAGTTTCATAATCAGTTTAAAGGCTCCTTTATTTTAAAGTGGCCAATAAATGACTGACATATTGCAAAGTAGTCGGACACATTCATATGTCGCTTTAAAATAAAGGAGCGTTTAAGATGATTATGAAACTGGGCCTTAATTTTATAACTTAAGTAGGTTGTATAATTATTGAGTAGTAGGTATAGGTAATCTTAATATTAATTAACATACATTATAATAATAACAAAAAGAATACTTACTCTTCCTCTTCTTCGGTATCATTACAGGAACTTTTTATATTTTAAGAGCCCCTTCAAATGTTTTTATATTGCTGCATTTTACTTGGCATGGAAATTTTGACCACTCAGTTGTTGGTATTGAATTTACATCAGCTCGTAGAATCTTCCGTTAGCTATTAGAACAATTCGGCCAGTTTAACAAATGTTCTTTATTTTCTTCATAAACTCATAAGTGGGGAACCTTTTCTTTATTTGGTCACAACATTATTAGGTAAATGAAGCAAGCACTTAGCACAAAAGAATTCTTTTGAAGAGAAAGAAAAACAAATCTTTGCACACTGACCCAAAACAACTGACTGGCGGGAATCCTAACATAACCTCAAATTTTTAGGTAACTTATGGGACTTTATAGTAATAAATTTTACTTTATAGTGCAAACTTTTACTTTATGATAAAAATGTTACTTATAGAGTTTTAAAATAAGTTTTTAAAACGAAAAAATTACCATCAATAATATATGTAAAGTAATATTAGTCACTTCAAAGTTAAATAGTATTTAAGGTAGTAGTTTTCCGTTTTAATAACTCTGAACAAGGAAAAATAAGCTTAAAGTGAAAAATAAAACTTTAAAGTCGCCATAATGAGTTTTTTAAGATCCATACTTATCTAACATTTACATATAAATAATATAAGTGGCAACAGTGTAAATATTTAGCTAGTTGAGTAATTAAAAAGTATAGTATTTTGATAATTTAAATTGTTTTAAACAAGTATAAGTGACTTAAGAAGTGTTTATGGAACTGAGTCTATCTGTAGAGTTGTGTAAAGTTCAGAATTTTATAGTTGGTGACTTCAAAATAACCTCAAATAACAATTTGTTGTTTTGCTTATAACGGGCGGCGTTGCCAAACTTAAGCTACTTACTAAAATATGCTACCAAAAAATGCTGCAACTTCCGCCCAGTTATTGGAAGTAGTAAATGGTTTAAAAGCTACAATAGATCAATTAACAACACAAGTAGGATCCCTGCAAAAAACCGTTGAAAACTCATCGAACAACCAACTGACTGACTTGGAATTTGAGGAAGTTGTTCAGGAAGTAGCTGATAGGAAGTAAAGAAAACTTAATCTTATATTTTATAACATTTCGGAAAAGGTAGTTGATAACAGCAGTGAAATTTGGATAAAAATAGTATTATATTATAGTGAGTATACTTAAATTTTTAACACCAAATGTTAATTTTGAGTTTATTATTCCGGTGGTAGGTACTTGGAAAATTTGATTTCACTAAGAACTTACCAAGCCAATTAAAATTCATCTTAATGCAGAGGACATGGTTAATAATATTCCTAGACAATCCAAAAGCGTTAAAGATATAGATAACTTTTCAGAAGTTATCAAATCATCAGACAAAACACCACGTCAAATTTAATATTATAAAACAATTAAATCTAAACTTAATAAGCATATAGGAAATGGCGAAAATAACTTGAAAATAAAATATGTATGAGGTATTCCCCAAATATTATCTTTAAACTAACTCTGCCCAACAGAAATATTTACTCCAACTATAACATATATTTTCAAAATGTAAGAGGTCTTAATACAAAAGCAATGGATGTTTATTTGTCAACTATTACATTGGATTATGACTTTGTAGGCTACAGAGCTGGGCCAAGTACAAGTAAAATGTACTTAAGTACCGAGTACAAAGTACTTTGTATAATTCCTGAAGAAGTACAAAGTACCAAGTACTATACAAATTTCAAAGTACTTTAAGTACAGTACTGCAAGTACAGTACTCAGTACTTTATAATTGTATTTTAAGAGTACATGTCAACAAGACAAGACTCGCTGGTACCAAGACTTGGTAATAGTGAAGCTTTGGAAATACCAAAGTTTTGAAACGTAAACGTAAGTTAAGTTATAATTATGTGAAATAAATCATCTTAGAAATATACAAATTCTATTGTTCTTTTATTTTAATCAAATTCGCTTGAACAAATTGAGGTTGTCATTGTCACTGACAATTTATCTAGATGCCAAGCTTCGAAATCAAAATTTTGCGTACTATAATGAACCTCATTAAAGCACACAAAACATTTAAATGGCGTGTTATAATGAAGTCATTATAAACGCAAAATAGATAAATATATAATATATCCACTCAACCCAGATAGCATAATGCATGCAGTGTAGGCAAGCGTGCGGATTGGTACATGCTCTGATCCAAACATTTTTTTCTTTGACATTTATTATAGAATTTACTAATATAACTGATTTAGGGGTTTTAAATTTTTCTTTATTCGCATATTAATTAAATAAACAAATTTTGTTTGTTTATTTTTTCTTCCGATGTAGAGCTAAACCTTTAGCTGCTCATTTTATTTATTACTTTAGTATACTGACAGTCTGTAAATGACAGAATTTATTTTAATGACAGATGCCATGGTGTTTTCGCGGAAATAATGCATGTAGCATTATTTTCACTATAATAATGTTTTGATTAGCTAAAATATACACACATGACTGAAACTAAAAGTTTCTATTGGTTTTTAGAAACGTCAAAAAATAATCTAAACTAAACAATGTTCAAATAATATGCTCGAAAATTATTGTCGTCAACATGCAAAATCAAAATGAAATGCTCATTTTCCGCTCTCAACTCTCGGCGACAGCAAATTATATATATATATATATATATATATATATAGGTAGGTATATATATATTAGACTGGTTCAAAAAAATCGAATATATTTTTTTCTTCAAAGCCCGCATTAAAATATCTTTCTAGTAGTGAAAAAAGAAGCCTGTGAAAATTGTAGTTCTTAATATTAATATTTAGAGGTCGCTCATCGTGAATTTCTATTTTACGTTTAAATAACACAGGGATTCTTTTTTCTTAACTTTGAAATTTTATAACTCGTTTTTGAGTGAACATATTGGAATGAACTCTATATATTTTTGAATAAAATTGAACGTTATACAAAAAATGTCTCTTATAATTTTTTCGTAAATTCACTCCTTTAATAGTTATTCAAAAAAAATTAAAAAAAGTTCAAAATCTGGATTCGAACTCAACTGTAACCTGCTTAGTGTGAGTTCGAATCCAGATTTTTGAGAACTTTTTTTAATATTTTTATGTTTCTTTAAAAAAAATTATTAAAATTAAAAGTTAAAAAAATTTCCTTTAATCGTTACATTTATTATATGATAAACTATTAAAAGAGTGAATTTAGGAAACAATTATAAGAGACATTTTTTGTAGAACGTTCAATTTTCTTCAAAAATATATAGAGTTCATTCCAATATGTTCACTCAAAAACGAGTTATAAAATTTCAAAGTTAAGAAAAAGAACTCCTGTGTTATTTAAACATAATATAGAAATTCACGATGAGCGACCTCTAAATATTAATATTAAGAGCTACAATTTTCACAGGCTTCTTTTTTCACTACTAGGAAGATATTTTAATGCGGGCTTTGAAGAAGAAAAAATAATCGATTTTTTTGAACCAGTCTAATATATATATTTATTTATAAATTTTATTAATTATTTTGATTGACCATACGAGCATACTCATAAACAACACGTATTGTGGGCCACAATTTGTGGCGCGGAAAACCTTTTACGTACTTAGCTGGAGGCGCAGACAGGTCTCAACTTGTATAAAGTACTTGTAAAAATGTACTTATATTTTAGTCCCAAGTACTGAGTACTCTTAGCAGAATGTTACAAGTACAAGTACGAAGTACATATACAAAGAAGTACTTAAGTATCAAGTACAAAGTACCCTAAAATGTACTCTAAGTACTTTTTCAAGTACTTGTACTTAAGTACCGCCCAGCTACAAATTGTAGCTCTAGTGGAAACTTGGTTGTGTGAGGATGTTAATAGTGCTGAGCTATTCCCAGATAGTTATATTATGTTTCGCAAAGATCGTTCCTTTTTAGAAACGAACACTTCTTGAGGAGGTGGTGTACTTTTTGCATTTAAGTATGTATTTAATGTTATAACACTAGATTTAAAGAATTTTAATGCTCTTTTTCAATTTATAGATATTTTAGGTTGTAAATGTAGATTTAATTCTTTAACCTTGTTTATTTATGTATTATATATACCTCCACATGTCACAGCAGCTGAGTTTAAAATATTTTTTGAAACTTTTGAACAACTTGTCATTGATAATAATAATATATTAATTTTAGGAGATGTTAATGTAAACAAATATTGTAATCTAGATAGTGGTGACAAAAAAAAACAAGTTTTATTAGAAATAAATATCTTTTAAATATTAAACAAATAAACAATATTTTCAACACACAAGATCGTCTACTAGACCTAGTTTTTAGCAACCTTAAATGCGAAGTTTTTGCCGATAATTTATCTTTTGTTAAAATTGGCTTATATCATCCAGCCCTTAGAATTAAATTAGTTTTAGCCAACAATAAAACTTCTAATTTTATTTCAAACTCTGCATGCAAAAATTATAACTTTAAAAAGGCTAATTTTGTGGAGTTATATAACCACTTGCAACATATAGACTGGAACTTTTTAAATAACTATTCAAACGTAAATAGTATGTGTGACGAATTTTACAAAAAACTTTAGTCTATATTTGATCTCTTTGTACCTGTTTTTAAACCAAAAAATTTGGCTATTCAAGTAATATAAACTTAAAAACATATTATTTTAAGAAGTACAAAAAAACAAATAATATGTATTACTATGATGAATTCTCCAGACTTCGTTGTCCAATAAAAAACCAAATTTCGGTAACTTACAAGCAGTATATAAAAAAAATTAGTTAGATATTAAAACAGATCCCAAGCAATTTTGGTCATTTATTCATTCTAAAAAACAATCCTAAAAAATACTTTAAAGTTGACTTAGTAGTAAATTTGTTATAATAATAATAATAATAATAATAATAAATTTATTTCTTGTTAACATACATAGTATTTACAGTTGTCACTAATATAAACATAAAGGTACGTAGAAATAAAGACTGGTACAATTTGGGTAAAAAATTAAGGGTACATAATACAAGTTACAATAATATTATATCACAGTCATATCACAGTTTAGGAATTCATCATATGAATAGAAAGACTTTGAAATCAAAAATGATTTTAGTAAAGCTTTGTATGAGTTTGGTTTTAGTTTTTTTATTGTTTCAGGTAATTTGTTATAATATTTAGGAGCAAGAAATTTCAATGTCTTTTGCGATTTTGACAGCCTAAAACCTGGCAAAATTAAGTTGTTTTTTGTTCTTGTGTTGTAGTGATGTTCGTGCACACTAAAACTTTCAAGGTTGGTTTTTGCGTAAACCAATACTTCCAAAATATATATTCCCGGAAGGGTAAGTATGTTCAGTTCCGAAAATTTGGACCTGCAGTCTTCAGTGTACCCTAGTCCACCAACAACACGTATTGCCTTGCGTTGTAAAGCAAACACTCTACCCCACTCTGCCGCCTGGCCCCAAACCGGAATTGAGTATGAAATCAGGCTGTGGCAGAGAGAGAAATAGGCCGCCTTAAGTGTTTGCAGGGAAACCGATCTTGCCAGGTTTCTTAGGAGGTATATGTTTTTTGTGAGCTTACTGGAAACAGAGTCAATATGGGCATCCCATTTAAGCTTTGAATCAATCACAACTCCCAAAAATTTTGTGTTATCGCTAAATTTAAACTTGTCTGTAGTTTTTCTGTTAAGAGAGAAATGCATATGAACTGTTTTGTTGTCATTTAAGGTTAATTTGTTCTCATAGAACCAGTCAGAAGCACCCGACTGTACATCGTTAGATTGCATCACTAAGGCTTCCAAATCAGTGTTACTTACAGTGATAGTAGTGTCATCAGCAAAAAGGATATGATCACCTAAGGAATTAAGGTTGGGCAGATCGTTGATATATATTAAAAATAAAATGGGCCCTAGGACTGATCCTTGTGGTACACCATAGTTGATCATACCCCTTTCGGATTTAACTCCATCGACCCTAACTTGTTGGGTTCTATCTGACAAGTAGGAGTTTAAAAGAGCAACTGCACTGTCTGAGAAATTATAGCACTGCATCTTTTTTAATAGTATTTCATGGTGAACACAATCAAAAGCCTTGGATAGGTCGCAAAAGACTGCAATTAAGTGTTTATGCTGTTCAAAGCAGTTTGTTATTTCGTTAACTAGCTCTAGTACAGCCTGGGTGGTGTTCCTAGTCCTTCTAAAACCAAATTGTTTAGCATAAAAAACATTGTTATCCTCAAAGTAATTTACTATTTGACTAGCTAGTATCTTTTCATATATTTTAGAGAAAATTGGCAATAATAAGATAGGTCTGTAATTGTTTAAGTCATTGGTATCGCCTTTTTTAAAAATTGGTATTACTAGTGCCTCTTTTAATGTGTTAGGGAATATGTTTTTTGTTATACAATGATTTATTACTTTAGTTAAGGGTATTACAATAAGGTTACATATTCCCTTAATAAGGTTTACACTTAGTCCATATTTGTCTTGAGTATTTGAGATTTTTAATGATTTTATTACATCTCTAACAGTGTTATAAGTTGTTGATGAAAACATAAAGTTAGTTTTTAAGTTTAGGTTTAAATTAATATTGGTGATATTATTAGAGGTTTTTGAGATATCTAAGTTTTTTATTAAAGATTCAGCTATACTTACAAAATAGTTGTTAAATTTATTTGGAGAGATATTATGTTTAGTTGGTATTTTGCAATTTTTTCTTTTGTCATTTATGATTTCCCACATAGTTTTTATAGATGAGTTTGAGTTTTTAATTAAATTGTCATTACATTCAATTTTATCTTTTTTTATTGCGGTTTGATATTTGTTGCGGAATAGATTTTTTTGAGTTTTGATAAAATTATTATTTGGATGCATTTTGCAGAGTTCGCTTAGGAAAGATAGTTGATTCCTCATATTCTTTAAGGTTTGATTGAACCAGCTTTGATTGTATGTAAAGTTGGGTTTATTGTTGTAAAGTTTCTCTGGAAAAGCTTCAAGAAATGAGCTCTCAACCAACATAACAAGCTTGTCAAATTTTTGTCCCGTTGAGAGTAAGTCTATATCAATAAAGTCCCAAGAAATTGTTGAGATTGCGTTAAAAAATATGTTCTTTCCTTTTTTTTTTTTGTAGTTATTTAAACTTAAAATGGGATTGTAGTCACAGTCATCTCCACAATCACTACTTAAAATCTCGTAGTTTTATAAAGGTAACCAATTCTTACCCATTTTGAGACTAAAATTTCTATCGAATCGGGAAATTCTTCTTTATAATTATATACCAAATTTTTGAAGTGATAATCTCTAAATAGAACTTTAACTATAGGTCCACTTTGCAATTCAGTGCTAAAGTTGTCCTCATAAAATGCTATCTGGTGGTATCGCACTGCTAAGGTTTTGGCCAAATTTTTAAAGTTTCTAAACTTTGCAACATTGACATGTTTTACTCTCAAGAAAAACATATAAAAAAATAAAACGATTTACTTATTATATACATTAAACTAAACTTATGTTAAATTTATCAAAATGTTTAGTAGTAACATATACTAAGAAAAAAAACTTTATTCAGTTTAATTATTCCATTAATGACACTTTACTTGAGCGAAAGACTAAAGAAAAAGACCTGGGCATAACCTTTGATAATGAACTATCTTTTAACAACCATATAAATAACATAGTTGTTCAAACGTCTAAAACCTTAGGATTTATAGTTCGAAATTGTAAAGATTTTAATAATATTGATGCTTTGAAGCTTTTGTTTAACTGCCTAATTAGGTCTAGGCTCGAGTATGGTGTTTTAATTTGGTTTCCTTTTTATGCATGTCATGTCCAGCGTATCGAGGCTGTCCAGAGAAAGTTCTTGAAGTATCTCGCTTATAAGGAGGATCGAATTTACCCTGAAAGAGGCATAGACAATAATTACTTATTAAATAGATTCTCTCTGGATTCTTTGCAGGATCGCAGAAATAGAATTGCGTTAAATTTTATTTATAATCTATGTAACAATAAAATAGACTGTCCATTTTTATTAAGTTCTTTAAAATTCTTAGTGCCAAGATTTAACTCAAGAAACTCTGATACTTTTTATCTTCTAGCACCAAGAACTAATGTAATGCAATGCTCACCTATATTTAGAATATGTACTTTGTTTAATAGCATAAGTGATATATGTGATATTCACAATAGTCCCCTATCATATATTATTGAATGTTTTTTTGGCAGATTTTAATTTATCTGAAATGTTGTTCATTGTTTATTTTACTGTACTGTTAATAACATTTCCTGTAATTGGGTGTATTCCTGTTGGAAATAAATTATTATTATTATTATTATTATTATTATTAAACTGAGCTATTGTAAGAATTACCACCGCCCTCGGTGCGGACTACAAGCGGTCGTGGGTTCGAATCCGACGTCTGTGTATTCCTGTAATTGGGCCCGTGCCTGTTGGAAGCACATTAAAACTTAAAATAAAATAAAATTTGTCGATTTCCACGCGATTTTCGACCTTATGAACCAAAACAAAATGCGATTTTCGACATTGTAAACCATGATGAATAATAATACTTTGAAATTGACTTATCTTTAGTTAATAATTATAAACCACAACTAAACAGCTTGGTGCATTCTTCCAACAAAAATTCTGAGAGAACAATAAACGAAACAAGTTTGCGTTTTAGTCAACTGAACACTCCCTGATTGCCTGACTGCCAGAGCTTGGCTAGTGTTAAAGGTATATTTTAGTGTAAAGTTAGATTGATGTGGTACACTACTATCAGTCCATCGCACTTGGACGAAAAAATATATTTTACGATTAAAAATAGTGTTATGTTCTACACTAACTTTTTTACTCTACAACTTTCACCTGGGAGAACACTAAAATCTGTTTTAAATGTGTAGCCAGTCTTGCATCCCTCTAATATTATTTGTCACATTTAAATCTGACGCTTTTTCTACCTCAAATACAGTCAGCATATTAAAAAAAATTGGACTTAATTTTCAAATTATTTCATTTAAAATAGTTTTGCATAAAATGAAAAATAAATAAACACAATTTTAGTAAAGTAAATTTAAAATCCATATTCCTTAAGCGTGGTTGGAAAAACAATGAAAAAATCCTTAAATAATATCTTATTTTTTCACGAATAAATTATTGAGAAATACTGCATTGAATTTAAATAATGTCAATGTCAGTTATTTACAAAATTTACCTTGAATGGCCTCAGCACATTTTGTGTCTTTAAATTGTTTTTTACCATTGTGCCCAATTGAAATTTTTTCCGAATTTGTTTGTCATTTCATCATGTTAGCTAATATCTGTCGAACTTATATTCCTCCTAGAGTGCTTAAGCGTTGTTTCTAAAAAAAATTAAAAAGCTAATTTTAAAATACTTAAACGTAAATATTTTTTTATTAAGAGCTATTTTTCCAAAACAGGGTTATTTTACTACATCAAAAATAATGGGCAATAAAAAAAAGAGTAGGCCCTAAAATAAAAATTTTTGTCTTTAATTAATTTTAATAACATAAATATTTATATGCATGTGTAATGTTTATGTTATTAAAATTAATCAAAGACAAAAGTTTTTTCTTCAGAGCCTACTCTATTCAGTTTTTAATTTTAATCATACGTTATAATTTTTGAATTATTTCTTAATTGTTAAATTTAACACAAAAAAATAGATTTTAAGAAAAAAACTGTAGCCATTCTAACAATAATATTAAAATAAGAAGTTATACTCACAAAGTAATTCAAAGCTCCATCTTCTTCTCGTAAACATTTTTCTGACTGTTTTATTGTTTTTTTGTTACATGGAAGTATTGGAAAATTTTCTGTTTTGTTTTTTTAAACTGCACATTAGGGTGATTTTTTTTTCACGACAATTTTTATTTTTTCGCTCCCAACTCAAAATCTTGTTGAAAATGTTCAAAAAAAATTCCCTGAAAATTTGAGCCCTTAATATTAACTTAAAGTACTCGACCAAAGCGTATAAAGATTTCCCATTTAAAATACACGTAAACTTTGATTATTATTTTTTTAAATATCTATATCTCACCCGCATTTTATGCTATTGGATTGTTTCACTCGTAATCAAAAGTTCTACAAAAATGCTTTATGTGCCATAGCTGTAATCTGCACATGTAGGATGGTACGGGTCACTAAATCTTATGTTAGTGAAAAATCATCATATTTTTGAAGATATTTCAAAAGTGACTGGATTCTTTGAAAAAATGTAAAGAACAAACTTGTAGAAAATTTAATTTTTTTTAAAAAAGGTCCTATCAGTTGAATCGCTAAGATTGATATTTCTTGAGATATAAAGCGTTTACATTGACAATTTATGAAATTTTTAGGATTTTCGTATCAAACTTTGTATAAATGATGATTTTCAATTGTTTATCAGTAAAATTTCATGTAATTCCGTTTTTTCTACAGTCGGGTGATTGGAGAAAAATAAATAACTCAAACAATCTAGCATAATTATTAATAACATAACTTTAAAGAAAAAAGATATATCTAACCTAAAAATTGATATAACGAGGTGTATTACATACAACATGTTATTTTATTAATAATTATGCTTTATTGTTTTAGTTATTTATTTTTCTCTAATCACCCGACTGTAGAAAAAACGTAATTACATGAAATTTTACTGATAAACAATTGAAAATAATAATTTATACAAAGTTTGATACGAAAATCCTAAAAATTTCATAAATTGTCAATGTAAACGCTTTATATCTCAAGAAATATCAATCTTAGCGATTCAACTGATAGGACCTTTTTTAAAAAAAATTAAATTTTCTACAAGTTTGTTCTTTACATTTTTTCAAAGAATCCAGTCACTTTTGAAATATCTTCAAAAATATGATGATTTTTCACTAAAATAAGAAACATTGAATTAAATTTAACTGATATTTTTTGAAGATACAAAAATATCCTTTATTACAAAAAAAAAACAAATAAAACTGAACGAAATGCAAATTGCCTCTTCTCATGGAAAAGCCTTACGTAAAGACAACGGTAATTCATCTACACTGTCATCCTCTGATGAATTTAAATTTTGTTCTTCTTCAATATTAAGGGCAATAAGTTTATCGTTATTTAATACTATCAGTGGATATGGCCTAGGTGCATACTCATATGCAGAATCCTCAGAGCAAACTTTTAAGTTACACTGCACTGCTACTAATTTTTCTACCAAAAAACAATAAAAATAAGAACATTTAAGGTATAAAATTATATTATAAAATACCCTTTGTCCAGATAATCGGTTTCTTAAGGAAGTGTGGATATTTCCATGTGCAGACCAATTCCTCTCACAAGCTGCTGATGATGGTATTCCGTTTAGAAGTCGAGAGGCAAAAGGTGTCAACGGCTGAGTAGTACACAGTCCTTGCCACCAAACATCGGGGTTAGTGTTAATTAAGCATTTCCATATCGATTCTCTGCTAAAAAATCCTGTTCTTGTGCGATATTGAGCCAAGTTTGCAATTAATTTTCCTCCGTCAAGTCCAAAATATTCTACTTTTTCTGTTATAAAATCTAACGATTCTGCTATTTGCTCTTCTGTTAACTTTTCACCTCTAAAGCGTGGATCCAACAGATTAGCTGTAAAGTGGATGGGTTTGCAACAAAACTTAAATCGTTTCTCAACATAATTCAAAAGAGTTTTTTGATGATCCAGTGGACCATTGAAATTATTATTCAATATATATTTAATGAAATGCAAAAGTTCTGGAATTTCTGACAATAGAGCTTTTTCTGACTCAATAATTTTAATTGCAGTTGCTACTGGGGTAAATATATCTAGGGTAGTTTGAATTTTTTCCCAAAACTCGTCATCAAGAATAAGTTTTTTTTATTGCTGAATCTATTTGGAGGTCCTCTATCAGAGCCGTATATTGTAAGGCCTCTTTATTAACTAAGATACTGTTTAATGTAACAGCCATACTTCCCCATCTCGTTTTACAGTGCACTTTTAGTCTAGTGATTTTTTTGTTAGAATATTTTTCACTTTGGACATTTTTAAATGCAGCATAGATGACGTGATGCTTCTTAATGTATTTACAGATGTTTCTAGCACGTCCTGTAGTTTTTAAAAATGACTTAACTTTCATAAAATTATTTAATAATAGATTTAACGAGTGAGCAGCACACCCCATACAAGATATGTAAGGGTATTTTTCTATTATTATTTCCCATGCAGCTCTCATGTTTGAAGCATTGTCGGTTACAATGAGAAAAAACTTTTCGTTGCCAATTTCTTCAATAACTTTAATCATTTGATTACCTATAAATTGACCTGTTTCCCTTTCAACTCCTGGCCGAATACTTCTGTAAAATACAGGGGATGGGGTACAAACAATAAAATTAACAACGCCTTCTCCTCGTATGTTTGTCCAACCGTCTGATGATTATGTCAAGCAGGACGCATCATTTATTTTAATTTCAGAAGCTCTACGAAGTCTTTCATATTATTAGTAAAGGATTTGAAAATGTTTATGAACTCGGCTTTTAAAAGCAGTTTTCCAAAATGGATTATCGAATAATGATAGAGGAGATCCAGATAAATAAAGAGCTCTAGCTTTTGCTTCATAAATTTTATCAGATTCATTTTGAGTAATGTTATCTAAGAACTTTGACATTATTGATGAAGATACCGTAATATTTTTTCCTTTTTTAGCGAGTGACGTGGATGAAGACGATGAGTTTTCGCCTTCTGAAACACTTGCTACCGAAATATCCTCTTCAGCACTTAGTTGAGATAATTTAGCTGTTTGACTACAAGAACCTATGCAAGTAGTTGCATTCTTTGGAACATTTTGAAACATTTTTTACAATTTGTGATATGATTTGTCATTCTTGTAGCATTAGGGGAATGCATATTTAAAGCAGCAGTATATGCATGTTGCTCGAGAATTTTTGCCATCACTGGTTTTAATTACGTCAAAGTGAGTTCAAATATCTGACGTTGGTCTAACCATGACGTCTTTATTATGTATAAAATATACCTGTAATACAAAAATTAACATTTAAAATAGTACATATTTAAATTTAACATTTCGTTGGCTTAATTACAAATAATCGTAAGTCCATTTTACAGGACAGCATAAAAACCGCCTCATTTAATTTAAATCTTTTTTGTGAAATTATTGTAATGATATAGAAGTCACAGCATTTATATAATAAAAATTTCTTGAACTTAAACGATTTGAATAAAATGAGACGGTTTTTATGCTGTCCTGTTAAATGGACTTACGATTATTTGGAATGGACCATCGCAAAAAATATTATAAAAAATAGGCACCTACCTATGTTCTAGTAGTATCTCTAAGTATTTCTTGTTGTAAATTTGTAATATAGTTCAGAATATTTTTAATTTATAAATTTTTATATTGTGTATTAGGTATTTTTAGATACCGTGTTTAAAAATTAATGAAAAAAAAACAGGCATCTGAGTTTTGGGCTATAAAATAACAATGTATTTTAGTCCCAAAAATATTTCTTTAAAATAATAATAGAATCGTTTAAATAGGTCTAAACTAGAAGTTATGAAACATCAAACTTTACCTTTTATTGCGTCACTTTTTATTAGTGTTTTATGAACTTTTTAAACGATTACCTACTATAATTTTGAGATTTTAAAATATTGATTGGATGGTTTATAAGAAAATTGACAAAATATTTTCTATACTTAAAAACATATTATTTAAAAAACAAAATATTCCTATTCCGTTTTTTTAAGCTTTAAATAATAACTAATAGTATTAATATATAATATTATAATAATAAAATTATTATAAAATAATATAGTAGGTAATTAGTAGTTACATAATTAATAACATAATAATATTAAAATACATATTTACCTTAAAGTAATCAATGGCAATTAAATATTTGCTCACTTACTTACTTTACTTTACTTTGATTTTTTTGCCTCGAAAAATTTCCTGGAAAACTTTTTCGAATACGCCACACGAGCATGCGTACTCGAATCTATACTCAGACCCGTACCATAGAGAAAGGAAGAAGAGAGGTAGAAATCATGTGGTAGGATTTAGGACCATTGTTTACAGCGCCCCCGGTGGCTACGGGAATGAATTAAGTGTATACCGGTGGTATTCTGAATTAAGTGAATACCAGGGTTATTCTGTATTATCGATATACTTTTATATTGGTATGTTTAAAAATAAAATAAGACTTTACTATTTTATGTAGTATATTTTATAAATAATAAACATAATATTAAACAACAAATACTTAATAAATTAAAAATATAATACCTCATAATTATTATTATTTGATACATTAATGTATCAAATGACAACAAGTAAATACAACAAAATTTGAACTAGATAGGAACAAAAATAAAATAAAATACATTAAACATTAATGTATCAAATGACAACAAGTAAATACAACAAAATTTGAACTAGATAGGAACAAAAATAAAATAAAATACATTAAACATTAATGTATCAAATGACAAGGAGATCTATTGAATATTCTGTAAATTGCTTTTTTATATTTTTAGCTTGATCTATGCCAGATAACCACGAAAAATCTACATTTTTACCAACAAAAAGATTTTTTTTTAATATACCTAATTGAAAACCAAAGTTTGGTAATAAATAATAAACTATATCATGCATCTTTGCAAGTGTGATGCTTACATGTTTTGTTACATAAGTCAGTCTTTTCTTGTCATCTGTATATTCTTTAAACTGAGTGAATGTGTGATAAGGCTCAATATCGTCACTTAACACATCATCCAAGCATTTCTCACACCCAAGTAAATTATTTTTTTTGTTAGAAATCCCGCCACATAAGTAGTTGTTTGTATATCATATTCATCACTTTGTTCACCTGCAGGTATAACTATATCTTTAAAATCGCTGTCATCGATACAAAGATTCACATCATCATAATGATCTTCGAGAAATGTATGAAGACTTGCTAAAATTGAGCTTTCATCATCTTCGCAATTTTTTCCTTTTTTATTCGAAAAAGAAACCAAATTATTAACAACCCAAGTCTTTATGGAAGAGGAAAATTGATAACAATTTGGGTTTGAATTTCCACCATTTAAGCTTCTAATAGACGAAAATGCATTTTCTAGGGGATCTTGATTTAATGCCCGAGTTCTTAAAAAACGAAAACCAAGTCTTCTACATTCCTCGAAAAGTTGCAATGTTGCATTAATGGTTGTTAACCACCCTTGCTTGCAAGGCATTTTAGTATTTTTTTATGTTCCATGGCTTAATATAAATTCCTAGCTATTTATTTTTGGCAACAACTGATTTCAAAAATGTCGATGTGGCGATTTTAATGAAATACATTTTCTGTATGGCTTACCTAGTTCAGATTTAGGACTTCTACCATTAAATGAATCAAACAACGAGTCTATATCGTGGATGAATTCGGCTGTGCATTGCTTGTACGGGTAGTTTATTTGCGGTACTATTACCATGACTAGCCACCATGCTCTCCATTGCAGCAGCCATGGTGTTACTAAACAATCGTGCAGCTACAGAAACTTTTATTTTCAAATAATTTTTGTTGGATATATCTATATATGACTGACTTGTTTTTCAAAGACCCCGAAACCTCTTTTTTTTGTCAATGGCAAATTTTACAATTTTACTTTCATTACCAAACTTAATATTATATTTTAAAAAGCAATTTCTCAATGATTTCAAAAGGTCAAAAAGTGGGGTGGATCGAATAAAGTAAAAATCTTTTGCTCATTGACAAAAAAATAGGGACCTGGACGTTCAATTAAAGCATCAGTTTACAACTTTCTTATAGCCGCACGATTGGTACTACCCTGATCACAGACTGTAGCCATTACATAAGTCAGGAATTTTGCAATAATTGAATAGTATTAACAATTAACATTTTTAAGTTATCAGTTTTTATGGTGCCTTTGGTAAAATAGTAGGCTATAGGTTGCTTCCAGGTTTTGTGAATTCCGACTATCATAAAAACTAACGCGTGATCAGCGTATTCATTTCTTCGACCTAATGGCCCTAGGTCCACATAGCCTACTATTTTATCTTGTGACTTAATATGTGTTAATTGTTGAGATAAAGCAATCTCATAGAATAATAATACGCAGGTCTTGTAATTTATTAATTTTCTCTGCCAACTTTTGAAAAAACAAAAGGAATATTTTTTAATGTATAATTTAATGTGGATCTGGAAGGTAAAGGTATATTTTTTTTTAATAATCTGTAGCACTTAGGGGATTTACTATGTATAGCAAGTGCAAAAGTTTTGTCTTGTATAGTCCACATAGGTTTTTTTAATGTTGAATTAAACATTGTATTTTTAAAAAAGCTAATACCTGCAGGATCCAACTTATTTTCAAGTTTTCTGAACATATCAGACATTAAAAGTTAAAAAGCCATTTTAAGTTTATCTTTTGAAATGTTTAGACGTGCTTTTAATTTTGAAATAGTATGCCACTGACTTTTGGTTATTTTGTACAATTTTTTTTTCTAGGAGTTAAATTTTTAATTCTTGTCTTATTAATGGACGACAATATAGGATTACTTTTTGTTTTTTTGGGTGTGTGAAAAACTTTAGAATGATATGAAGAAGATTGTAAGTTAATTAAAATTTTCCCTTTCTCTTACGTTATTGTCACTGCTTGATGGCTTTATTAAAATATTACTAATAACTCTAATATTTTCTGTAATATCATGAGGAACTGAAAATTTTGTGAGCTTTTTTTTTGTGGAATCACAAAAATTTTTATCTGTGAAGTGGTCTTCACACAGATATACTCTGTCCCTAATATTTGCAACCTAGAGCTGCACATTTGTATCTAATTTTCCCAATAGTAGGCATAATAATAAACCTTATCACACATCACAAAGAAAAAAGTATACTTACTTATTATTTTACATTTCTAAGAAGTAATATCATAGATAGGTACAATTATATTTAAATGGGCTAATTACCCATTGTTTGCTGCCTGGCCACAAGTGAAAATACTGCCTGGAAATAAATTAAAATAATTACTTATTAAATTACTGATAAAATATATTTAACTTACTTCTGTAATCCTTTTCACCACTTTGAAATCCAAAAAAAAATACCACTTGGAAATCCAAAAAGAAGACATGACTTTTCAAATAAATCTATAAATAAAAACTAATAAAGTAACACAACCTTACTTTTTAATAATTTACTTTACCTTATATTTAAAAAACGGTCCAATATTTTAACCAAATAATAAAAATCTTGATGTTGAAAAACAGCAGACACCGGCATGAAATGTTGTCTTCTCAAATAAATCTACAAACAAAAAAATAGTAACACAGCCTTACTTTTTAATAATTAACTTTACTTTATATTTAAAAAACCGGACCGTTTTAACAAAATAATAAAAAAACTGGGAAAACACTGTCTGAAACTAAATTCATATAATTATAATCCAACGGAAACACCAGGTTATTAATCTATAGGAAACAAAAAATAACAAAACAAAACGTTCTCGTCACATGTAAACACAGAATTATAGTTTGGTAATTGACCACCATGCGCCATGCGCTATGGGAACGTTATACTTGCGCAAGCCTATCCATTTGGTGGTCTTCTCTTTTTCTTTGTCTATGACCCGTACTACACTCAAATTACCTGCAGTGTTTTGTTTTAATAAAATAAACGTAAACGTTAAATATACTGTTGGTTGGGTCCTTTTTGCAGGAGGGAGTCCATTGAAAATATCCATATTGAATAATTTATAAAGTAAAGTTACAAAATAATAATTTTATAACACGATGTTCAAATAAAACGATAATTGTGTTAATACAGCACCGAAAATGTTTTTTGCGGCCCGGTAGAATATACTATATTAAAATAATAGGAATAATTATTATAATAATTATAGTATTAGGTGTATAATCATAATCAGAGTAGGAAATTCACTTTTACTGGCAATTTTTTCGTATTACCCTTTGAATAAAATAAAAAAATGCAAAAGTGAATTTTTCTGAAAATTTCCCAATTATTACGTTTTTTTCCGCCGGTTTTTTTCCCGCCGGTCTGCAAACAATAGATGTTTACATGTTAGAGAAAATGATAAATCGTTTATGAATATATTAAACAACAACGGACCCAAGTTTGATCCTTGAGGTACGCCTGATGTAGGAACAAAACAATTGGAGCCATTAAAACAAACATAAAGTTGACGGTTACTTAGGTAAGAGCGTATAAGTTTAACTAGGGGTTCACTCAGACCAATAGACTTAAGTTTAACAAGCAAAATATTATGGTCAACCTTGTCAAAGGCCTTCGAGAAGTCAGTATATATTACATCCACTTGACCCTTTTGGTCCAATACATTGAAAAGATATTGAGTAAAATCAAACAGATTAGACCTTTTATGTATGAAACCATGTTGATAAGGTGAGATACTTTGCGAAATGACATTGTAGATGTGGAGATATAAAGACTTCTCAAAAACTTTGGACAAATTTGACAGAATTGCAATTGGTCTATAATTACCAATTTCATGGCAATTACCAGTTTAAAAAATCGATAAATATTGATCTACCACGATGAATATGAACTAGGTAATGCACCAAGAGGCGTATCTGATCTATCACGCATTTCTGACCTATTACGTGTTTCGGATTTATTACTCTGAAGGCCGTTTTCTAATTCATACAAATTTGTTTTTCTTGTTAAATGGGGAACTTCAGCTCCTGATTCGCTTTCACCTGCTTCAATAATGTTTTGTAGCATAACCTTGGCGTCTTCTAATAATTCAATAAAAAAGATGTTTTAAATTAGATGTAATCAATAAAACAAAATGAGAATTAAATATTATTGCTTTTGTTTTAAGAATTTTAAAATTAACAAAAAAAGGTGACTTTCAAAATAACACCTTTTATTTTGCACATAAAAACGTAATGGGTGCTATCATCAAATGAATGAATCACCACCGATTTACAAACTATCACCGTATAAATGAACCTTATTAAGCAGAAAAAAAATTTAAAAAAGAAATTTTTTTCACAAAAAAATAAAGAATAAAAAATATATAAAATATTACCGTATGTGCCATGTATTTTTTAGGTTATGAGATGGCCACGATTAAGCAGAAAAAAAAATTAAAAAAGAAATTTTTTTCACAAAAAAATAAAGAATAAAAAATATATAAAATATTACCGTATGTGCCATGTATTTTTTAGGTTATGAGATGGCCACGATAATTTTGGAACAGTTTTTGTTTTTGTATAATGTTCGCTATTTTTTCTAGGCCAATAACACTTTTTATTGTCCTCATGAACCCAAAGTAAGGGTGCCACGTCACATTCCTTTGTATCGAATTCATCCACGGCAAACATGTTACAAAATCCTTACAATTTAAAAATAACATTTAATATCTATTTAATATAATATGCTAAATAATAATCACAAAGCTAATTTTACAATTCAACATTATAGTTATAGCAACTACAGATTCATAAATTAATTAACCAATTTTAAAATGGGAATTTATACCAAAGAATTTGCCATACAACTAGACAGAAAACAAAACTAATAAATATATATATATATATATATATATTATTTTTTTTACTGTCTAGTTGTATGGCAAATACTTTACAGCATCGAATTTTATAGTCGATGCAATACCCCAAGTCAGCAACCCATCTGTCTTACTCTTATTATCAAATTATCAAAAAAAGCATATCTTTGATAAAACTTATTTTTAATTGTTGTTATGTTTAAGTTGTCAAATTTTAAATTAATTTTTTCGTAATAACATCCAAATTACATCTTTATTTTCTTAAAAATTATTTATTTTTATTTAAATATTTATATTTTGGATATAATACAATAAATTCTGACACCATTAAGTTATATTAATATTAAAAAATTTAAAACGTTACTAAGTGACATCAAAATGAGTTTTTAAGAATACACCTACGAAAAGTTACTAGAATTGATTGTAACGGGTTTTTTTGTTGTGTGCTATACTTTTATTTCTTATTCCTTGGTTGGCCTATGGGAGCTCGTGGGTTTTGATGTTTTCGTACCGGTTACAAATGACTAATCTAATCTGACCTTTAATCGGGAGCAAATTGTAGCGGCTTCGGTTAGATGATGTCGGATGGACAAGTCTGAGTAAAGGCAAAGTATTTACGATATGGATATTCAAACTGAGCACACACGCGTCGAATCACCCGGAAAACTTCACACACAATCACCGTTTACTGTATACTTACTACTTGGCCTAAATTGATTCAAGGTTATTTATTATAAAACAGACAGTAGTAATAAAGCAATATTTCAAACCATATAAATATATTAACAAACAAAGAATTAACAATAAAAATAAAAAGATAAAAACAAGGAAAATTAAGTTACTTTAAATTAAAAATAGGTAATTAAATCCAGAGATTTAATCAAAGAAAACTAGTTACAAAATAGACTAGAACTCTAGATTAAGAATTTTGACAAAACGTAAACTAAAAGAAAATGTAACAAATAATTAAACTAATAAAATGAACTAAATAAATTATCAGAGTAAAACTAATCTAAACAAAATTACTTACACTGAATCAATTGAAGCTGGCAAATAGTGGCTAAAACGGATATCTGCGGACGTTGGAAAAACTCGAGAAAATCTAGATAAGAACTGGCGATTCAACGGTCGCGTTGGTTTTTTATAGACTATTTTAAGGAAAAATTGGAAGGGATTAATTCTTAAAGACCATTAATCAAAATCATGGTAACTCCCCCCCGCAAGGGTCATAGAAAATTGACTGGTTCAAAGATCATAAACTCTAATACCAACCTAAAATGACAAAGGGTTATTGGTTCAAGCTAAGCGGTCAGATAGTTCTTAAGGAAGAAGGCGTTCCCCTCGACTTTACTCGGCTATTTGAAAGGCCTGAAACCAACTTAGCGGGGATTTTACTAGGCATTGGGCGGAGTTTTTTGCCACTAATACCAACTTCAAGATATACTATAATTCACGAAATTCGATAATTATTGAGAGCTCTCACTAACATGGCTTAAACGTAACAAGGGTTGCCTAATGATTGAATCCAATATTTTTCTATCTGGTTGTAAAACCGTATTAACTCAGTTTGCTTTAATTGCGTTTACTTCATTTAAACCATGCTTATGAGCTTATTAGCTGATCAAGACATATTGTGAAATACTAAATTTTCTTAAAAAACACAATGAATTTATTTTTGATGTTATATTTTAAGTACCCTTTTCAAAATTACTTTTTTCGCACATGTTGAGGATTTCTAAACCTTTCTGAAAAAAACTAACATCTAGCAGACGTATTGGCCATCGTTCTTCTACTTTGGAAAAGACCAAATCAAAATTTTGTATGAAAGATTGGTGTTATATAAATTTATGAAAATAAAGTTGAAATTTCCCCATCCTTTGTAAAAATAAATTGTGATGATCGGCCTTATATTAAAATTTCAATTTGTGATGTCTCATTGGTTGCCTAGTGGTGCAAATAGGTGTATAATTGGTAAGCATTGTTTGTATTTGGTAGATAAGTTTGATCTTTCGGTTGATGTTGCTGCTGGCGCGACATTAACGACTGCTGATGGTGAGCAGCAAAATATTGTGGGTTTGGTTAGGGTCCCAGTTACAGTAGATTGTGTTTGTTAATATGGTAATTTTTTGTCGTACCTTCGCTTCAACACGGCATTATTTTAGGCAGTGACTCCTTTCGTTTATTTTCCCTTAAGTTGGATTTTCAGAAAAATACATGGTCTATTGGAAAGGGGGAACATTGTTTAGGTTATTCAATTTCAACTATGTCAGGAACAGATGGTGTCTGTGTGATACATAGTAAAGATGACCTAGATGCATCACAAAAGAGACAACTCGATACTTTAGTTTGTCGTTTTCAAGGACTAAATAAAAAACAATTGGGCTGTACCAGTGTCATTTCTCATAAAATCGATACAGGTGATGCGGAGCCGATCAAACAACATCATCATGTAATGTCTCCCTACATGCTCGAACAGTTTTTTAGATTTAGGTATTGTTAGACCTTCAACGAGCCCTGTACTTCTTGTGAAAAAAAATAGTGGAGAGTATCGTTTTTGTTTTGATGGGAGACGGCTTAATTCAGTTACCAAAAAATGTGTCTATCCTTTACCCTTAGTCGATCACATTTTGAACAAGTTGTCGGGTTCGCAATTCTTAAGCAGAATAAACTTAAGACAAGCATTTTTACAGATACCTTTAGAATCGTCCTCCTATAAAAAGACTGCTTTTGTTGTGCCAGGTAGGGGACTTTTCGAATTTACACGCATGCCGTTTGGTTTGTGTAACGCGGCTCAAACGCAGCAAAAGTTAATGGACACTATTCTTGGTCAAGATTTGGATCCCTATGTATTTGTTTACTTGAAAGACATCATAGTAGCTACCACCACTTTCGATAAGCATTTTGAGATTCTCAATATCGTATTTGACCGTTTAAGATCAAAAGATTTCTGGCATGTGCGGATGGTACCGCAGATTTCTTAAGAATTTCTCCTCATTGACTACCCCTCTCACATCCTTAATTAAAGGAAAGAAGAGATCTCAAAGAATCGAATGGAATTTGGAGGCCGATAAGTCTTTTGAGTCGATCAAAGAATCTCTTATTTCTGCTCCAGTGTTGGCCACACGGGATTTTTCCAAGCCCCTCACTATCCAATCCGATGCTAGTATGGTTGGATTGGGTGCTGTGTTAACCCAAACAAATAAAGAGGGGGCAGAAGTTGTCATAGCTTTCGCCTCAAGGACGTTGTCTGAAAGCGAAAGGAAGTTTTCTGTTACAGAAAAGGAATGTTTGGCGGTGTTGTTTGCGGTAGACAAGTTTAGGCCTTATATAGAAGGTGTTCATTTTACGGTAATTACGGACCACCATAGCCTTTTGTGGTTGAATAATTTGAAAAATCCTGCAGGTCGTTTAGCTAGATTGACTATGCGCCTTCAACAATTTGATGTAAAAATGGTACATAGAAAAGGGTCCCTGAATGTGGTTCCTGATGCGTTATCGCGCGCTCCCCTTGAAATAGGTTTAGTCGAAGTTATACCAAATGATTTCGAACGAGATACTTGGTACTCTGATATGTTTGAAAAAATTAGACAGACACCAGAACAGTACTATGATTGGAAAACAGATAATTAAATTTTGTTTAAGCAAGTTTCTCATGACTTTGGTCTTCAGATAAACTTACCGGAATGGAAGATTGTAATTCCTAAGTCGAGGAGAATCGATGTTTCAGAAGAAAATCATAATGATCTAGAAGCAGGGGAACACTATGCGACCTGGTTTGATGGGGCAGCCGAAGAAAGTTAATTATCCCTGGCAAGCAATATAAATAGATACTATGGGACCTCTTCCCAAAAGTAGGAAAGGTAATGTTCATCTCTTAGTGGTCTCTGATTATTTTTCCAAATTTACATCTTTTCCGTGAGGTAAGTGCACCTAACGTCATTAAGTTTTTGGAGGAGCAGGTATTTCTGATTTTTGGAACTCCTCAGTTTGTCATGTGCGATAACACCACAGTTTTCACAAGTAACGCATTTAGACTCTTTCTGGCAGATTATAAATGCAAGCCATTCTACAACGTAAAATATCATGCTCAGAGTAACGCTGTGAAGAGAATAAATAGAGTAATAGGAGCTGCAATAAATTGGGACGAAGTAATTCACAAAATTGGGTTTGCCATTCGAACTGCTGTGCATGAAGTTATAGAAATGAGTCCAGCGTTTTTAAATTTTGGAAGTTACGTTACGGCAAGAGGAGACTATTATGGGGCTGTAGATAATACCATTGACCTAGAAAACATTGACCGTAATGCGTATGCAAACGATATAGAAAATCTGCCTGCTCTTTATTTGGATATTAGACAACGCTTAAGGGAGGCATATAAAACAGCGGGATTCGTTTCATGTTAATGATATGGTTTGGAAGCGCAACTATGTTTTATCAAAAGGTCCCGAACATTTTGCTGCAAAATTGGCGCCTAAATATGTTGCTTGTAAAGTCAGAACTGTTGTCTCGCCCCTGGTATATGTTTTAGAAGATTTAGATGGAAATGTCCTAGGTCGTTGGCACGTGAAGGATTTAAAACCCCGATTTTGACTCGAGTGAAAGTAATAGTGATGGTGAATGAATCGTTTTAGAAAAAATTGATGGATGTGAAACGAATGGACTGGGTGGTTGAGTAAGAATGCTGTGTGTTAGTTTAAAACTTACTATCCTGAATTTGACTTTTAATTTTGAAATAATTCGCGAATTAAGATTTTGACTGAACAAAATACCGGATTTGACGTTGTTTAAAGTACCCGATTTAACGTTGTATAAAGTGTCAATAATTAATGGTTGGTGGTCGAAAATGAAAGTATACAATATTTTAGTAGGTTATTTAATAGGCTAAAAAAATATTTTTAAGAAAAAAATATTTTTTTTGGCAAGAAAAGGGGGTATTATATAACGGTTTATTTGGTTTAAGGTAGCAAATAAAACAGTAATGAAATTTTAAATAAATTATTGAGGCTGCGGTCACATTTTTTTGTTTGTGTTGCGAACGGTTTGTCTTAAACAATTAGGTTTTGTAAACGTGACTCTATGCGTTGTTGGTGGTTGTAGACACGACTTACTAATTTATTATTGTCAAATATTTACTTATTAATGATAATTACACAAAATAATAAAAGTAAATTGCATTGATAACATCTGTTGGGCTGTAAAAATGCAGGAAAGCGTCATGAAAAGTTATACCTGAATAATTAATTAGTAAAATCAACTTTCAACATTTAAGTTTTTTGTAAATATTGCTGGGCCAATCAGACTTTAGTTGGATAATTTTGACAGCCAACTTCCGTAAACGGAGGCCATTTTTGATTTTGGTTTCGAAGTTTCTGGAAGCTTTTTAAGGGAGAACCTAAAAGAACGCATTAGTTTTGATAATTAGCAATAGAAAATCAACAATATAATCAAATTTACCTCAGTAAGGCCACCTGACATCCAAGGTAAATAATATCCTCAGTATTTTGACTGGTTTTCCTGTATTTTAGAAAACATGCTGAACAGTGTTTTTTTTTTCAGGCCTTTATGTCTCGATATTTTTATTTACGTCCTTTTGTTCTTATGCTCGATGGTTGTTTTACGTCCTTTTAAAGTAATCGGCGTTATTCGAGCTATTTAAGAATTAAATGGTTAGTGTAAAACCATACACGCTGCTAAAAGTATACTAGGACGATTCAATCGCTGTCTACCTATAATAAAGTTTATTAGTACAAGATTTTCACGAAATACTTACCCAACAACCACGGCGTTCTCTATATAGAGAACGCCGTGCAACAACGCATTGCTGTCCGCATCCGGAGAATTATTGAAGTAATTTGCTGCTACTATGGTGACTTTGTTTGGCTCGATAACAGATGAGGCATTGATGAATCTGAATAATTAGTAGTCAACCATGAATAGGAGTTTGTTTGGTAAATTAGCTTACTCACCGATCTTTGTAAACTGAACACATGTGTTAGGTATTTATTTACTTTGTTTTAATTATAGAGAAATGATATTATTTGGTTCATGTTGACTCTAACACGTAGAACAATCGTGCCTACCACTCAATGTTTCATCTAAACAAGTAATAAAACGAACCATCATATTTTTTTACCAACTGTAAACTCGAGTATTTTTGTTAAAAGAAACATCCCATTTTCCTCCTTCTTTTTATTGTCAAAAGTTTGCTTTTGGCTGGCGCCCACAAATAAAACCAATAATTAACATCTGAACCCTCATTCGCTCCCAAATAAAAGAGTTGCCGTGCATGTGTGCGAAAAGTAAGTATTATATTAATTATATTTAAACTGAACTTCGCCATAATACATACAAAATTTATGAATAGGCAAATATTTAACTATTGTATTTTCCAATGAAAGCCTTACAGTTGGGACACGAATGCTGTTTGCTAATTATAAATTAAATATAAACAACAATATAAATTCATTTATTTTTTTAATTTATTAAGTGTGTCGTTGAAAACCTAGCATTGGTAAGCGCATTATAACAAGTCTTCAAAGGTGTGACATGGCTAGCGTATTAGTCTTTTTCTTACCAGGTTTTTACAAATTTTCCTGGGATTTTGACTTTGAAAATATTTTACCGAAAAATCACAAAAAATGAAAAATTATTAAATATTGACTGAGGCCTCGTACAGCAGCAGATCCATATATTCACAAAGTGAGGCCGAATTCATTAGAAACCCGAAACAAGGATGCAATTCAGTGGGCGACTACCACCGTCGGCGAGTCGGGAGGCCATGGCTTTCAGGACGCAGCCACCATCAAGATTAACAAAATTATTTTTGTAAAACGATGTTAACTTATGAACTACCTTTTTTATTGTTAAATTGAACTGTGATATTAATTAGGAAATAAATGTTTTTGATTTGATTGATATGTATTCGTCTTTAAATCGACAGGTCTGCGGTTCGAACCCCAGGCTAGGTTTTTATTTTCTCACGTGACCTTGAGTTGGTTACTTACAATGTTGTCAACTAAAATTTAGTTACTACGAAGTCTAGTTAGACAGTAGTACTAACCTAGAGATCTAAGAGATAAACCAGGACCTATGAGGTCCTTATCTTTCAGGAAAAAGGACCTTTTGGTCATTGTCTTCAGCAGCCGAAGACATCCTCTTTAGCACTGAAAGTCCTGATGAATCCTGAATTTTAGCCGAAGACATCCTGAAAACACTTCTTCGGCACTGAAAATCCTAAAAGGTAAGACATGCCATCGAAGTGTCCCTTTTTTTTAACCTAACCCTTTTTTTTATAGAGGTTTGGGGAAAATGCATTAAGCACGTTACCCATTACTTCTGGCAGGCCACGGTATTTCTTCTTCCACACGACTATCACAATATATCACAGTTGCCCTATCTTATCACAGTTCCAGTATCACAATAGAGCATGCGGGGCGGATTTACATGGTGTCTTTTTCCTCCTTGCATTTGGCTTTCATCACCCTCTCAACCAATCCGTCACTGCAGCCCAGTTTTCTTCCCTCCTCAGCATCACGTCCCCCCCGAGTCTCTGGTGATGTTTAGACCGCACCGTTCAGCCGCCCTTTCTCTGAGCGATTTAAATCTCACGCATTCAAAGAAGGTGTGATTCTGGTCATCCTCATACTCGCAGTACCTGAACTTCGTGCTGTTTTTCTTTCTTATCTTAAATAGGTAGACCGAGAAGGATCCGTGCCCCGTGATGGCCTGCACCACGTGGTGGTCCACGTCCCTCCCCTTGCTACCATGCCAGGCGCCGATATCCTTGATGAAAGTCGTGGCCCACCCCTCGTATCTGTCCCATCTTGCCTGCCACTCCCTCAGGGTGACCTCTCTTGCCCTTTCCCTCGAGTCCGGCCCATTTTCCTCGATATGGGCCCTTTCCTTTGCCAATAGGTCCATCGGTGGAAGACCTGCCACAACCTGCACCGCCGCTGTTTCCACTGTCCTGTGTGTAGCTGTTATGCCGATGGCGAGCCTCCGGCTTACCCTGTTCATCATATCCGAGTACCTCCAATGGTTCAGCGCCTCTGGCCCTCTGCCCATTGGCTGGCACCGTACAGTATAGCAGACATCACTGAAGGAGCCAACACCCTCCTCCTGCTGCTCCTTGGTCCGAAGGTGCTTGGCAGGACTCTACTTAGCACTCTTGTCATTTCCGCGGCCTTTTCGGAGGTTTTTTTCACATGCTGCATCGGTCGAAGTCCTCCATTATTATATTGGGCGATGAGTAGCCTGCCACGACAGTGATGTCCCCAAGGCGGGCCCTCACTACCCCTTCCGCCCTACTGACCTCCGTGATCCTGGTTTTACCCAGGGCTATTATGGCCACATCCTTTCTCTCATCCATCGCCACCCGCATGCCTTCAGCCCTGGCACGGTTTGGCTCACCTACTATGAGTAGGTCCACCCTCCTTTGTTCGGCGGTTTGCAAGGCCAGGTCCCAGGCCTCCCGACTGCGATTCTGGTTCGCCTGCATGATCCTGGTTTTGCAGTACCCCCGCTCGCCTCCAGCTTTCTCTGCTCCTACCCCGTCTTGGGTTGGGCGGGGGGTTGCCGAAAATCCTGCTCCTTCCTTGTTTTAACCGCTTTCCGTACATCTGCGCCTTCCGATGTTCGAGTGGGGCACTCGCTGATCCTATGCCCCTCCCTATTACACCCTATGCAAACCCTTTCGTTCGAGCACTCCCTGGCGTTGTGGCCTGCCTTTTCACATTTAAAGCAGCACCCTGACCTGTCTGGCCCTTTGCAGTTGGCCGCCCGGTGCCCATGTTCCTGGCACCTGTAGCAGCGGTTGTCTGCTGCTGTCTCCCTTATCCTGCAGACAACCGGCCCTATCCTTATACGCCCCACTTCCACCAGCCTGTCAATTGCCCCTCTGCAGGCTGTTACCCGTACAGCCTGTGTGCGGCCGTGCGTGGTTCTCATAGCGCCCACTACCAGCTCTGCCTTCTGCGCTTCCTCTGCCCCCAGCGCTTCTTTCAGCGCCTCCCTGACCTCCTCTACCGTGGCCAGTCCGTCCATCCCTAGGACCTCCGCTCTTCCGGAGCCTCTGACGGTCCTGGCCTGCAGGGTGTGGAGCTTATCCCTAAGTCTGAGGGCACTCTCCTCGCCGTCTGTCCGGAGCACCACTGCGTTGCCCCCTCTAGATTCCCTTATCGTTTTTATCTTTAGGTCTCCTTCCTCCTTGGTGAGCTCCCTGATCTCTTTGAGGGTATGATCTCCAGATTCTCTCTGCCTATGGCATCCATCATCTCGCTCTCTAGTGGTACCCCCTTTATGGCTCTAATGGTAACAGAGCAGGTGTCCTCCACCCTCAATTGTTCAGCCAGTTTAACCAGGCAGTCATGTCTTGCCCTCTTTTTTGTTGCCGCCTCTTTCGCGCTTTCCTCCTGCATCAGCATCCATGTTGTGGTGGTGGTCTCCCTCAGGTTTTTGTCGCCCACGCTGGAGGTTACGGTCTTGTGTACTGCCACCGTTTGGCCTGGCTTTGGCGTTTCCCTTCCAGGGTAATCCCTTCTGAAAGCTTCCTCTGTTGTCCAGACTGCTCTTGCTATCCCATCTGGCACCTTGTAGTTTGTGGGCACGCACCGTACCTTAAGCGGCCTAGTCTCCTGCTGTATTGCCATCTCTCTCGGAAGCTCCACCTCTGTCTGCGTCTCCTTTTCCTCACTCGCCGGTGTATCAGGTTCTGTTTGGGACTCGCATTTGATGGTTAGCTTCTCAACCCTCTCGTATCTGTGGGCATCTAGCCTTCCTGTTGAGTATCTCTACTTGGTTTGTGAGTCTCTCGCTAATTCTCCTTATCTCCCTCTTCGTGTTTTGTTTTATATACTTTGCAAGTCCTGCCACTAGCGAGGTGATTTGCTCCCTTGTCTCCTCCAGAACGAAAACCTCGCAGAACTCCTTCTTCTTATAAGGGGTTAATTCGCCTTCCTCCCTGTTTCTCTTTTCGCCGGTTTTATTTTTGCTGTGTTTCACGTCAAAGAATGCCATGTTGTCTATGGTCCCTACCATTGGTGACGTGGCCCTTTGGGCAGGGGATGTCCGTATGGACAGCCTCCTGGTAAGATCACTTCTTTGCGGTATCCCAGTACCTGTTGTCAAGCTCCAGGGTTGGTTTGCCCCCGGGGCCGTACAGTTGCTGGTTGACGATCGGGTGGGGCCTGCACCGCCACCACCGTTCCCGACCGGAACTAGGGTATCCCTCCCTTGTTCTGTAGCCACTTTATCCTGGTTGGACTCCATGTTCGGTTTTTTCAGATGGTTTTCTCCATCGCCTTTTATACCTACGGCCAGGTGTATCCCAGTAGTACTTGCCAAGCACCCGGGTCATTCCTTTCGACCTGCTGGCACAGAAGAGATGTGAATCTCTCGGAAAGAGCCAAGGGGAAAGAAAGGAAATAAGGCAAAAAACTATCGAGAAATGGCAGGACAGATGGAGGAGAAGTGAAAAAGACGGGTGGCTGCACAGGCTCATCCCGAACCTGGTAATATGGTACAACAGGAAGCACGGTGACATAAACGAGCACATAACGCAAATCTGTACTTTCCATGGATGTTTTCAAAAATATCTGCACAATATCAAAAAAGTGGATACAGACATTTGCAAATACTGTAATGAGGAAGAGGATGACGCGGAGCACACCCTATTCAAATGCCGCAGGTGGGAAGAGAATAGAGAAGCAGCAAAAACAGCAATAGGGACAGACCTAACGGTAGAAAATCTAATCGAAACAATGATCGAAAGCGAGAAATACAAAAACTACTGGAAGACATCATGAAAACAAAGGAGGAGGACGAAATCACAGAGCAGCAACAAAGACGGCAGCAACTACAACAATGTTAACCATACATGCAGCTCATGAAGTAATACTCAAGTGGTCCCGTGAACTGCAGAAGAATTATAAAAGGGGTTTTAGCCGGTAGAAGTCCGGCACTACAGGGGATGATAGAAACTAAGTCCCCTGTGTCCATGAGGATTTCCCCTTTCACAAAAAAAAAAGTACTTGCCAAGCACCCGGGCTGGATTACGCCCCCGGGGCCGTACAGTCGCTGGTTGACGGTCGGGTGGGGCCTGCACTTCCACCACCATTCCCGACCGGTTCTGGGGGTCCGACTCCCTGTTCCGTAAGCCCTTAGGCCAGGTGAGTGTTTTTTGGTCCGCGGGAGCTATTTCATTTCACTACGGCCACCCATATCTGGGAGGCGTTCCCCTATCCGCCACCCGGGGACGCGCCACGGGACCTGACCGTATCCTGGCTTGTCACCACCTGACCCTGCACCCTGATTTCCAACTATGTAAGGGTTCTTCTGCCTACCAGAATAATCAATTCGGTCTTCTTTGCGGCCACCTTTACTTCCATTTCCTTTAGCATCTCGACCACCGACCATACCGCATGCTCCACGTTCGCCACTAACAACTCCTCCGTCTTGGCCCTTGCTACGATCGCTAAGTCATCGGCATAAGCAACCAGGTCTATGCCCTATTCTCTGAGAATCCTCAACACCTGGTCGTAAAACACGTTCCAGAGAGTTGGGCCCAGCACCGACCCCTGTGGCACCCCACATCTTACTTCGACCCTGTCTCCGGAGGATGTTATGATGACCCTGTCCGAGAGGTAGCTCTCTATTAGATTTGTCAGGTATCCTCCTACATTCGCTTTTTTAACCGCCTGGGGCTGAGTTAAAGGCGTTTTCTATGTCCAACATAACCATGCAGCAATGCTCCTGATTTTTCAAGGCCTTGCTGCGTATTGCCTCCGCCAGTTCCTTAACTCGCTTAACTGCCTTTATGGTAGACCTCCCTTTTCTAAAGCCATATTGTTCCTCATGCAGCGTATTGTGCTCTTCGAGTCTATCCTGCATCCTATTCTTAATCATTGTCTCTAGGACCTTTCCCGCCGTGTTGATCAAGCTCTGTACGTCTGTTCCCCATTTCCGTCTTTCTTAGACTTTTCCACCAACACCAGCCTGGCTTCCTTCCATATTTTAGGGCAGTTTCCCTGTCTCAGACACTCATTCATCACCCTCAGGAAGGTATCTCTCCCCGCCTCTATACAAACCTTTATTAACTCCGGCGTCACCCCATCTGTGCCTGCTGCCTTCCTGTTTTTTTGCTGAAGCGCTGCTGCCGACAGCTCCGCTTCCGTGAACCTGGGCATTTCCTCCTCTAGGGTTACATGCGGGCTGGTTACTTCTCCACTATTTTCCTTTGGGAAGAGCTTGTCAATTTGTTTTCTGATGACATCTGGGGGGGATCGCGTTTCTCGTCCTCAACCTCAGCTTCCTTGTCACTATTTGGTAGGCCTTTCCCCAGATGTCATCATTTAGCTTCTCACAGAGCCTCCTCCAGTTGGCCTTCTTTGCCTTACCTATTTCCTTTTTAAGTTTGTTTTTCACCCCCTTGTATTCCTCTGTTAGAGCAATCCGCCGAAGGCCCTCTGGGTTGGCCCTACTCTCCCTAGTCAACTTCCTACGCTGGTGTACGCAGGCTCTTCTCAGCTCGCTTATTGTGTCATTCCACCAGTATACCGATTGTCTCTTGCTATTTCTCCCCTTGTCCTCGCCAAAAAACTGTTTGCACCTGTTTCGTATCCTACGCATCATCTCCTCCGGACTTTCCTCCCCACCTGTGAACAGGTTGCTACAGCTGTTCGAGAAGGCTTCCAGCCTTTTTTTGTCTACCCGGAAACCGAAGGGAGTTCAGGTAGTTTTGGGAGCAGCTGACCTTTTAACCTTAAACTTTATCGTCCTGTGGTCGTTCAGGTTTTCCTTTTCTTCCTCCACCTCCCAGTCTGAGAATTTTGCTGGCCTATCAGGTGTTACCGCCGTGAAGTCTATGACCGATGACCCTCCTCTTCCTACGAACGTTGGCTTGTTTCCTGCGTTTGCTATGACCAGGTCTTGGGACATGAGCCAATCTTCTAGGAGTCTACCCCTCTCGTTGAGATTTTGGTCTCCAATCATTGCGGTCTTGGCGTTCAATGATTTTTCCCTTCTCCTTTTGTCTTATTACATGAGTGCCCAAGTCCTCCAGCAGGTTCTCAAATTCTGTTATGTCTCCGTTCGGTGAGAAGTAACATGGGTATACCCACACGTCCTTTAGCTCCACACCAACAACTCCCTCTCGACTATACACATTCAACACACCCAAGTTGCCCCTTACACTAATAAAGCTATCACAGTTCTTATCACAGTATTCGTTTATCACAGTTTTCTTATTGGGTTCCTGCTCCTTATGGCCTTGTTAAATGCAGGGCATTTGCTAGTGCCAGTTTTGTGCTCCTTACCGCACAGCAGGCATGCTTCCTTGTTAGGGCAGTCCCTAAGTTTGTGGCCCTCCCTTCCGCACTTGTGGCAAAGCTTTGACCGATCCGGACCCTTGCAATCGGCCGCTCGATGGTAGTAAGCCCAACACTTATAGCAGCGAGTCAGCTCCACTCTCTTGACAATCTCACTCTTTTTTTTTTAGAGGTTTAGGAAATTTGTGTTCAGACACCTCAGTCATTGATGTCTTGGCTCCTGGGGTAGTGTGGGGATGGAAATTAGTTCCGACCCACTAAAACCTTTTCCTCTTTGGCCGTTCCGGTAGATTTATGAGATATCCGGCACCGTCTTGTTGTAGACATAACCTCAGATAGCGCATAATGGCCTAATTCCTGCCTTCATTCTCCAGTTCGTGCTTTATCTTCTCTTCCATTATTTTAGAGATGTACTTCTCCATGACTTCCCAGCACTCCTTGCTTGACAGTATTTTCTGCACCATGTTATCTGGGTTAGTTAGGCCTATTGTGTCGGTCATAATTGCCCTATCATTTTCCCATCGTGGGCATGCGAAAAGCGTGTGTTCCGCATCGTCCACTTGGTCGCAGTATACGCATTGTGGGTTTATTCTTTTTTTTATTTTGGTTAGGTATGCACCGAAGCTTCCGTGCCCCGTGAGACATTGCGTCATGTGGAAATTTGTATTCCCCCATTTTCTTCCTGTCCATTCCTTTAGGTTCTTTATTAATCTATGCGTACATCTACCTTTCGTGCTTTGGTCCCATTCCTCCTGCCACATTTCCATGGTCCTGTCTCTTTCTAGATGTTTATTTGCATACTCATTGCTCTGGAATATTCTACTTCTTTCCTGTGCCAGAAGGTGTATTGGCGGTAATCCTGCGAGGACCAGAGCAGCCTCCGTAGAGCCCCTGAGGGCCATTGGTCTTTGTGCCTTCATGATAGCTTTGATATGGTTTTGGTGTTGCGTGGCGTCTTTCCATATGGGAGCACCATATAATATTTTGGATTGGACGGCCATAGCCAACGTTCTACGCTTTCTTGCGGTAGGTCCCCCAATGTTAGGCAAAATGGCATTAAGTGCTTTTATGACGTTTTTCCTCTTTTTGCAGACTTCTTCAATGTGCTTGCCAAATTGCAGTCTCCTGTCTAACATCATACCCAAGTATTTCACATTTGCTTTAGGGAGTATTTGTGCTTCATCTAGATTGAAGACAATGTCCTTTTGCCACCTGTTCGAAAGTATTATTGTCTCTGTCTTCTCCGTCGCAACCTTTTTTTTTTGGAGGGGGAAATCCTCAAGGACACCTCAATTAGGTAGTGTCGGACTCTTACCGACTAAAACCCACCTCCCTTTTTTCTCCCGTACCCACCGTGGAACCGCTTGCTTGCATTACTTCGCGGTGGGACGGAGGTTCCTAAATCTCTTCCTCATCCTGGCATTTTTTCTTCATTACCTCTCTTATCCAGCTCGTCATCTCCTTCCAATTTTCTTCCGACTTCATTATTATCTCTCCTACGTTTTCTCTCGTTATAACATCAACCTGGCATCTCTCCGCTATTGCCCTTCTCCCCTCCTCGAACTCCTCACATTCAAATAATGTGTGCCTCGGGTCATCCTCATTGCAGCAGTATATGCACTTTGTGTTTTTTTTCTTTTTAATTTTGAACAGGAAAGTGGCGAACGAGCCGTGCCCTGTGATTGCCTGAGTCACGAAGTAATCCACGTCTCTCCTACTTTTCTCATGCCATGCCCTCACGTCCTTAATGAAGGTCTTGGCCCATCCGTCGTAGTTTCTCCATCTTTCCTGCCATTTACTTAAGGTATCTTCCCTGGCCGTCAGCTTCGAGTCCGTACCATTTATGTTATAAATGCTCTCTCCTCCACCAGTAAGTCCAGGGGGGGCATGCCCGCCAGCACCTGTACGGCCTCTGTCGACACTGTTCTATATGCCGCCGTAATATTTATCGCCAGCCTACGGTTAACTCCCTCCAACAACTTCGCATATTTTTTGTGCCTCAGCGTTTCCGCCCACGATGGGGCTCCATATAGTGTTGCCGAGATTACCGACGTGGCCATTATCCTTCTTTTATATGACTTTGGACCAAAGGTTTTTGGCATAACTCTGCCTAGTACCCTGGCCATTTCCATCGCCTTCTCGCATACTTTTTTAACATGCGTCGTCATTTTTAGGTTTCTATCTAGGTGTATGCCTAGATACCTTACACTTTCCTTGCTTCTTATCGTCTGCCCGTTAATATTTAGTTCGATATTCGTCACGGTTCTTCTTCCTACCAGGATGATCGCCTCCGTTTTGTGTGTTGCCACCTTTATCCCCATTTCTTTCAACTTATCAATCACCTGTTCTGCCGCATATTGTGTCTTATCGATTAGTTCTTCTCTCGTTTTTGCCATCGTCACTATAGCTAGATCATCCGCGTATGCCACTAGGTGTGTGCCTCTCTCTTTGTCAATTCTCAGAACCTGGTCATAAAAGATGTTCCACAGGGTTGGGCCCATTATAGATCCCTGCGGCACCCCGCAGCTGTTATTGTAGCTTTCCCCAGTGGATGAGATGATGCTTCTTTCTGATAAGTAGCTTTCAATGATTCTTATCAGATATCTACTTATCCCTCCTTTTTTCAGCGCCTCTACTATCTTATCCCAAGGAGCTGAGTTAAAGGCATTTTCGATATCTAAAAGAACCATACAACAGTGGTCTTGATTTTTAAGTGCCTTTCTGCGTATCACTTCGGCGAAACCTTTAATGCGATCTATCTATCCGTATTGGTCCCCATGCAGTATCTCCTTTTCCTCCAATTCCTCCTTGAGCCTGTTATTTACTAGTATCTTCAAAATTTTACCCGCCGTATTTATCAGACATACGGGTCTATAAGTTGGATCGTCTGCTGGAGCTTTCTTTGGCTTTTCCAGCAGCACCAGTCTGGATAACTTCCAGATTTTTGGGAAGTTTCCTTGCTCTAGGCATCTGTTGTACATCTTTAGTAGGGTCTGTTTACATTTTTTTATGCAGATTTTAATAATCTCTGGTGTTATACCGTCCGGGCCAGCCGCTTTTTTGTTTTTTAATTGCTTTCCTGCTATCTCCAATTCTTCTTCTGAGAAAGAGTTTATCTCCCCGGGATTTTCTTCTTCCCAGATGCAAATATCCCTTTTTGGGAATAGTTTATCTATTTGACTTTTTATGACGTCTGGGGGGATGACGTTGTTGTTTTTAAGTTTAAGCTTTCTTGTCACGATCTTGTATGCTTTCCCCCAGATGTCGTCATTCAGTTCCTCACAGAGCTCCTTCCATTTCTCCCTCTTCGCCTTTCCTATCTCTTTTTTTAGCTCTTTTTTTGCCTCCTTATACTCTGTATTTATCTCTATCCATGACATCTCCCCGTGGTTTGACTTCCCCATTCTGGTTTTTTTTCTTCTTAGATGTATGCAGATTTTCCTTTTTTCCGCTATTTTCTCGTTCCACCAGTATACTGGTGTGCGCCTGTTTTTGTGTGTAGTGATACTCCCGAAGTGTTTTTTACATCTTTCTTGGATTTTATCCATGACTTCTTCCGGTGTCACATCCGTTTCCTCAAACATATCTTGGCAGGCTGTTTCAAAGGCTTTTATGCTGGCACTGCTTACCTTGAATGTGCCATGGATCCAGTTTTCGGTATTCACTTTCGATGTGGTACTCTTTAGTGTGTAGAAGATTGATTGGTGGTCGCTCAAATTTTCCACTTCGTCTTCTACCTTCCATCCCCAGATCATGCTTGCCTGATCCTGTGTGGCTGCGGTGAAATCCACGATCGAGGTTCCCATTCCCCCTACGAACGTTGGTTTCTCCCCTTCATTTATCACTACCAGATCGTTTGACATTAGCCAGTCTTCTAGCATTCTTCCCCTAGCATTTGTTTGTTTCGAGCCGTCGCAACCTGTAATCCGTTTATTTGCATCCACCTATGTATTGTGTGCAGGGCCTCGTCTGCTGTACGCATCAGCTTATTTGTATCTTTGGCCGAGACCAGTACAGCTAGGTCGTCCGCATAACATATAAGCTGTACATTCTCGGGCACAGCAAGTCTCATAACCCCGTCGTATAGGATGTTCCACAGGGTGGGGCCCAGAACTGAGCCCTGTGGGACACCTCCTCCAATCTTTTTTTCGATGCCTCTGCTTATTAAAATATTCCTGTCCTTCAGGTAGTCCGCGATTATACGTATCAGATATTTGCCAATCCTTTTCTGTCTGAGGTTATATATTATTATAGGCCACTGGGCGGTATTAAATGCATTTTTAACGTCAATTAGTATGAGAGCATGATACTTCTTTCCTCTATCTGTTGCCGCCTTCTTTATTTCTTCGATTGCGTGTACTGTACACTTGCCCTTTATAAAGCCGAATTGGGTGGAGCTCAAGCCACCCTTACTATCTATTTCCTTGACAAGTCGGGATTTTATGAGGTTTTCAAATACCTTAGCCACTGCATTTATTAGGCATATCGGTCTATACCTTGTTATGTCGTTAAGTGTCTTCTTGGGCTTATCAATTAATATAAGTTTGGCCCGCTTCCACTCGGTGGGGAAGGTGCCGTGTGTTAGCAAGTTATTGTACAAGTCCAGGTAGTATTTAATGTTTAATTGAATCATTTGTTTGGTCACCTCTGGGGAAAGACCATCGGGACCCGGGGCCTTTATTGGTTTTAGTTTCGCAATCGCTTCTAGTAGCTCTTCCCTATTAAAAATATCACAGTTCGAGTTATCACAGATGCCTTCGTTATCACCGTTGTCTCCGAGGGTTATTTGTGGGTCTACGCTTGGAGGCATAAACAGACTGGTGAAAATTTCTGTCTTCTCCTCTGGGGTCGGCCACGTCCTCGGGCTAAGCTTCTTTAGTTGGGTTTTTGTGATTTTGTACGCCTGACCGAAAATGTCGTTTTCCAGGTCATCACATAGGCTTCTCCATGCTTGTTTCTTGGCCTTGCTTATTTCTTTTTTGAGTTCTTTTTTTGCTGTTTTATAGGCATTGTATAATCTTTCTCTCTGGTCTTGCGTTCTATTTCTTTGGTATGCCCTTCTTTTGCCCTTTACTTCTCTGATTTTGAACTCAATCTCCTCAGTCCACCAGTATGGCATTTGGTAATCATTCGGGCATCTTATTCTCGGGGTGCTTTTTTTGTACGCCGAGCTGACCATCCTGCTGTAGGATGCAATTTCCAGACGTCTCCTGCGCCTCTGTACTTCTTTCTTGAATTCGATATTCATCTTTTTGATGTCGGTGAATCCGTATTTGTACCTATGTGATACCTTTTGAGATATATCCTGTAGCTCGATCATGATAAAGTTGTGGTCACTTAGTGTCGGTTCGTCGAGGACAGTCCATTGTTTTATTATCTTTCTGGCTTGGGTACACACAGCGGTCAAATCAATATAGAAGGACCCATTCCATCTGACAAGTGTGGGCGATTTTCCGTCATTTAAGACGTACAGCTCCATTGCAAGGAGCCATTCTAACAGGGTATCGCCTCTCTTGTCTGTAACCGCTCCTCCCCAGTATATGTTTTTAGCGTTAAAGTCCCCAGTTACAATTGTTTTTTTCCTAGGCATACTATTTCGTATATCTGCTTCCACCTCGCTTAAGCAATCGGTAAAAGCCGCATGCGTTATGTTTGGGCTGATTATATACTGTAGATTATGTATTCTTCTGTTTCTACGCTTACGAACGAGTTCCCTTGTTTGTGTTTTGTGATTATTTGTTTTTTGGTATTTATAATGGCGACTGTGACATTTTCGTTGTAATATAATGCAGATCGCGATAAAATCGCATTTTTCCTGTGTACCCTTAAGGACGGACATGTCGTGGGCTGCAAGATTATTGTTTGTGTTTATTTGCAGTATCCTTAGCATGTTTCTAGATTTGGTTTTGGCTTTGACTTAGACTTTGGTTTTGGCTTTGGTTTATTATCACAGATTGGTCTTTGCTTTGGCATACATTTTTTGTATTGTCATCTTCTTTTATCACATTGTCTATCACAGGTTGTTTTCTTGCATTCCGTTGGAATCTTCTTTTGGTATTAAGTGCCTTCATGTACGTGGCGCATTTGCCTGTTCCGGCCTTGTGTCCAATTGTTTTGCATAGAGGGAATGCTTCCTCTTTGTCGCAATGTGTGGCCAGGTGATCCGCTGCCCCGCATCTATAGCATGGCTTGGATCTATCTGTGCCGTTGCAGTTGCCTTCTGAGTGATTGTAGCCCCAACATTTTCTGCACCTTTTGATATCTAACCGCTCTTCCATATGGCATTTGACTATGCCAATTAGGGTTCGCAATCTTGAAGAGAAAATATAATCCCGGGATTATGATATCCATATTTAACAATACCGGGAATACCGGGATTTCGAGATTGATATTAAAAGATAAAAGAATACAAAGCATAGTTATTAATTTTATTAATAAAAGAAAATTTAAACCAAAAAATATTTCTAGGTGTTCAGCGGCTAAACCAATACCGCAGAAAAATGAGTTCATTAAGGGTATTATCCCCAAGTCGGGATCTAAATTTTGTACATAGGGTCTGCTGCCGAAAACGCCCTTTCAGACTCCACACTAGTGGGGACATTAAGAAATCACATTTCAGTTTGAGGAATGCATCCCTGCTTCCGCCACTTTCAAAAATCGACATTTCTTTTTTTAGAGTTGATGTTACCGAATCGGTTTGAGGGTGCATTTTTATTGGGTTCATTGCGTTTTTTGTCAATGATTTAAAAAATTGTTTGTTTTAATTTGAGGCTGGAGTAGTAGCATGGCTGAAAGATAAATTTTATCCTCGTCATTGTCTTCTTAAAAAGAAACATTTAGTTTTTTTGTAAACATTGTAAGTTTTTTAAGCATTTCCCTAATATTTTTTTTGTATAGAATATCGAACAGAGCATCTGATTCTTTATAATTGGGATTGTGCAAATAGCGGATAATACCTGAGCAATAAGTTCTGCGCTGAGCAATCCTTACCCTTAGGGCTTCATATAAGTTGGCACTTAGGGAAGTGTTCAACATAAATTTAAATACTAAAAATACCGGGATCATGATTTGTGATCCCGGTATTTTCGGTATTGAAAAACAGACGAGATCCTGGTATTTTCGGTTTTGGGATTTCGGGATTGCGAACCCTAATGCCAATCCTAATTTTTTCGTGTCTCATTAACTCTTCGGCTTTTTCTCCACTGAGGTATAGTAAGACTGCCTGCGTGTTGTTCGCATTAGGTCTAAATTCTCCCAGTTTATATTCTTTCTCTTCTATTTTCCCAAGCCTATTCGCTAGGGCCTCTATCACCTCCTCCCTGGTCGTTACCTCGTCCATACCTTTTATATGTATAGTCCGGGGAAGCGCCGGCTTTAGTCCTTTAATACTGGTAAATGCATCGCCCATGTGGTCTTTTATCATTCTTTGGAGGGCTTTGGTCTTCTCCTCCTTCCTATCTGTCACTATCATAACCGAACCATCCTTTGTTCTCCTAAATGTCCTTATAATGTCTTTTGTACCTTTGTCCTTGACTGCGTTTTTAATATAAAGTAGCGTGTCTTTGTAATCTTGAACTTTTTTGCCAACGATTATTGCATATGTATATTTTGTCCGTGTTTCTCTGTTTCCTTGGATTACTGCGTTTGTCTCTTGCTGCTTTTGTCGCGTGGTGTATATTATAATCTTTCTTTTTGTGCCATGAAAAATAGCCTCTGTGATTTTTTGTAGCTTAGCGAGACTTACCATGTTCAGGTGGTGCATCGCTAGGCAGCTTTCATCTTCCGTATCTACCTTGAGCCTACATAGTTTTTCCCATATGTCTTTGTTGTCATCCGTTGTCTTTATCTTGAAGACCTCTTGTTCTTCCTTGCTAACCTCTTCCATGTCCGTTCTGATCTTAGTCACTCGGTGTAGAGAGCCATAGTCTTGTTTCATCTCCCCCAATTCTGGGTATTTGTTTTTGTATATTTTTTGGATGCTCTCCGTCATCTCGTCGCGGGGTTCGATCAGTACAACTTTTATGGTAGACTCCTTGCATGTTGTGGGGTCCCCAGTCCTTATCTCCGTGTTTTTGAACAGTGTTTCTGCCCATGGTCTGTCTTCGATTTTAGTGAAATCCTCGTAGGACATTTTCTCTGCGAGTATCTCTATGGGATGATCTAGTACTATACTGTGTTGACTTTTTATTATGTCATTCTTCAGCCTCTCTAACTCTTCTAGGTGTTCTGCTTCCCTTTTCCTTTGCAAGGCCTCCAGCCTTTGGATTTCATTAATGTATCCTCGTTCTTTTTCTATTTCTAGGGTCCTATCTATTTTATAGTCTTGGATGACACTATTTAGTAGACAGTCTCACACCTGACCATGCCTATCCTGATGTGCCCTGTGTCCGCCAGCAATGTTTTAACCTAACCCAACCCAACCCAACCCGTCTGTTGGACTAGCAACAGGAGAGTGTGGGGATCGAGCACTCATACCCACTAAAAACCCCCCTCTCTTCGTGGGGAATCCTGCTGGGGACTGTCTCTCGACATAACTTCCAGCAGGCCACGGCATATACGTAGCTCCTCCGGTTGTCATTTGCCGTTACGCGCCCTGACCACAGGGTCTTTTCTCACGAGCATGCTTTCGCACAGTTTGTCCACAGCCGTCCATCCCTCTGTCCCACTCAACATTATTCTTGTTAGGTTCCCTACGCCCAGCATCTCACCTACTGCCATCTCTGCCGCCAGCCTCTCGGACCTCGCTATGCCTATTAGGACTGCTCTCTGAGACTGGTTTAGTCTCATCCTCACTTTCCTCAGCCTGATCGCGTCAGCCCATACAGGGGCTCCGTAGAGTGCCACCGACTGGTGGACGAAAGCGAGTAGCCTTCGCGCTGTCCCCCGCGCCACCCATTCTGGGCATGATGCTACGGATACTCTGTGCCGTTGTCTCCGCTTTGCGGCACGTTTCCTCGACGTGTCTCACCCATGTTTCACAGCTGTCCAACCATATGCCCAGATATTTGATGCTTGCCTCTAGTTCGAGGGCCTCCCCCAAGGCGTCGATCGTGCGTGCTCCCTGCGTCTTGCGTCGGCCGATGAGCAGGGCTGCTTTGGTTTTTTGGGCGGCTATTTCCAGCCCTTTCTCCCCCATCCAGGTGTTAATAAGTCCTATCGCTTGTCCCGCCCTAGCTCTCGCTTCGTCCAGGTCCTTGCCGATGGCGACCATGTCGTCGGCGTAGGCAATCGTTCGACAATCACGCGGCAGTTGCAGTCTGAGGACTCCATCGTAAACGATGTTCCATAGTAGGGGGCCCAGGACGGATCCCTGGGGCACCCCGGCTGTCATTGCTCTCGTCCCTCCGCCTATCTCCAGCTCCCACTCCTGCAGGTAGTCCATAATTAACGCCACGAGATGGCTTTCCACTTGTTTCCTTTGCAGTTTCGCGACTATTTCCGTCCACCTTATCGTGTTAAACGCATTGCGGACGTCAATAGCCGCTACAATACATATCTCCCTGCTCCTCCAGTTGCCCTCTTTCGCAGAACGCACCATCCTGAAGACCTCTGGTACAGCATCAGTGGTGAAGTGTTTTGCACGGAACCCATATTGATGCTCGTTCAGCTCACAACTGTTCTGCTGGAGTAACTCGACCAGGCGGGCGTGGATCACCCTCTCGAAAACCTTTCCGAGGTTTTCCAGGAGGCAAATCGGACGTGCCCCCCCTCCTCTTCCGGATTTTTCCCTGCCTTCGGTATCAGGACAACCCTGGCCTTCTTCCACTGTTTCGGGAATGTGCTTTCCTCCATTAAGCGGCTATACAGGCGTAGTCCAATGCCGCGACTTTTACGGCCTTAGTGGGGATCCCGTCGGGGCCCGGTGCCTTCTTGTTCTTCATCTTGAAGATTGCCGCCTCGACCTCGGTTTTGCTGACCGCATTCCCCGGCTCCCACTCAAATACCGGCTTGTCCCACACCGAGACCGGGTGGACTGGGAACAGTTGTTCTGCGATCCTGTTTTTTTTGTTCGCTAGAGAGCATAGGGGCCGCAAGCCTGCCTAACCTTTTGCAGACAAGCTGGTAAGCCGTGCCCCATACGTCGTTCTCGATTTGCAGCCCAAGGTCCCTCCTCGCTTCTGCCAGCATCTCTACGGCCGAAGTGTCGAAGTGTCCCTAAAACCTGCTCTTATAACTACTCCCGTATCTATCTTGTGGACAGCTCTATTTGTTCTACCCGGCCTGCTTCCATCTTTCCACGAAATATCTTGACATTTGTTGACCACTACTTGTAATTTCCTTAGTTGCTTCTCGCTAAGTCCCTCTCTAGACATAGTAGGTCACTTTTGTTTCTCCAACATAAATTGACCTACTATGATAGTTGACAGATACATATTTTGAAATTTTCGCAAAAATCGGATCTCAGAATTAGTTTGTGACTTAATGAATGTACTTACACCTTAATAATTTTAACAACCCCTTCCACTTTTATCGGTAAACTTAAATAGCCTTTTATTTCCTGTCTCTTTCCGTCAGCGGTACAGATAATTATACCTGGGCTATCAGAAACATGTAATTGGTATCGGTCTATCAAGTATACTCCTCTACTTCCCAGCACCGAATGACCAATAAAGCTATCACTTTTTCCCCAAAAATTTCAGCTTCGAGGTAGGGCCGATTGTCGCCAGGTCTCTTGACAAACAGAGCATTGGTAGATTCTTTCGGTCAGTGCTTACAGAAATTTCAAACATGTTGGCACCAATCATTTCATTTGGCAGCAGAGGTTGTGGGATTTTTTTTTACTTGGAAATGCCGTTTAAGGCGGAACTCCCGGCATTCAGGTTTTTTGAGCATTTGGGCCAGTTTGGTCTAATCACTCATGGCTTTCCGCATTCATGACAGACCAACTTCTTTCGGTACCTTGACTTGCAGTCCCTCTTCATGTGTCCTCCATTACATTTAAAACATCTAAATTTATCTATAGCAGCTACTCCTCTACTGACTTCTACTTCCCTGGTTAAAAATGCTTGTCGTCCTGGGGCTCTCCAAACTAATGTTTTTCGTGAATCAGAAACCAAGCCAATTTTTGTTTCATCAGAGAAAATCACGTTAGGATCATGATCTACAATTTCTTGAACCCATTGCAACCTTACAATTTTGTGTTGATAGGTTAGTTTGGGAACATGTAAGGGTCTTCTGCTATGCACGGTTTCTTCGAGCTACCAATGTTATCTGCCGATCTTGTGCTGTTGTTGTACACCGATTTCTACCACTTCTGGGGCAATCCTTCACGTCATTTGTGTCTTGGAATTTTTTATGAATTTTTGAGTAACGCCAACAATATTCGCAATTTCACTTTGAGTAAAGCCCTCTTGTAACAAAGCAATTACTCTTGATCTTTTAAAATAAGATATCATGTTTCTAGGCCCTTTTAAAAGGATCGAATAAAATTTTAACAAAAACTGAAATAATGTGTAAATACCAATATCAGCGGAGTGAAAAAATTGATACAAAATAAACAAAACAATTTTTTATCATTTTCATTTAAAAAACTGAACTGAACACTGAACCATTTTTAAAAACAAAAAAAAAATATTTGACTGAAATATTTTTAAATTCATTTCAATTTTTTCCCATTTTTTTCTGCCAGTGTGCGTTTTTTTATCCTTTTTTCTTTTAAAATTTTTTATTAATTTAATCTTGTTTTACAATAGGTTTGCCATTCCAGCCTTATTTCTTTTAAAATATCGGCCTTTAAAACTTTGTAGTTTTTTCGTTTTTGTTTTGGCTTATTTTGTATCGATTTTCCTTTTCTTTTAAAGTTGATGCCTGTGATTCTTACTTTAAGTAGTTGGTTATCTGATTTATTGATTTGTTTGGCCCGAGAAACAAAATCCTTTCTGCCCCGGCCAGTTTTTTTATTATTATCACGATATTTTTTTTAAATTCATGGATTCTCACAATTGCTGGTACTTACATTATACCCAGTAGTTGCAAATCTATTGCTTCAAATTTTTTTTTAATTATTAATTTTTAAACACTCTACTTTGATCCTATATTTCTTATACAGGTCCAAAAATGTTAATGTGATGTCAGGCTAATGCTCAGGCTCACCTTTAGCAGTTATTTAAAAATTAAAATCAATTGAAAACAAATAAATCAATGATACAAAATACTGTTTTAAGAATGTACTTTAGCGACTTACCGCGGGCTTTACAGAATAGGGAGAATAGGAATAGCCGTGCTCACTTGACATTTTGGACAAACCCTTATGTTCTGTGGACAAAGCCAACAAACAGAAACATAATAATAAAACAAATAAGAACCAAAACTCTGATAGAAACAGAAATATTATTATAAATTATAATTTATAATACCTACAAACTAACAAAAACACTAAACATAAACTTAAATGTCTTCTGTAAAATCCTAAAGAAGGGTAAAATATGGATTAAACAGTAACGGAGGTGCATGTGTTGCCATTATTTTCTATGAATCGGATGATGCTGAAAAGTTTTAAATGTAAATGTTCAGAAACAAAATCAAAGTGATTTTCCATTAACAGATGTAATGCACTCATCCTAAATCACCCTGTATATAAACATGAAAAATGTGTTAAACTTAAAACTACTAATATCTACTATCTTCTATTGAGACATTTAACAGCCGGAAATTGTTTTCGACTTTTGATTTTTGGTGATTTGGGTTTTATCTAAAACCTTCCTTAGGCCCCTTATCTTCTTGTTCTTTAAAAAGCTTAGTGTATAACCTACCAAAAATCCTCAAATGTACTCTCAAATCATATTTTTTTTTTCAAGATTCCAATTCGAAAAATTTGAAAACCGTTTCAAGGTAAGAAATATTACTTTTTTTACAAACGGGGCTTTTTTTATAAACAGGATGAAGTTATTGAATTTTTTTACCGTTTTAGATATCACCCTGTCGGAAATTGAGCTTCATATCTATAGCATGAATTGCCAGAGGATAAGGCTAGCAGACATAACAGAAAAATCGTTCATGAAACAAAAAAGTTATGTTGATTTGAAAAAGGACAAACTTTTTGGTCGCGACCAATAATTCTTAAAGCTTTTTTTAAATAAATCGCACAAGAATTTTTTTTAGCAATTTTAGGAATAAAAAAGTGCATAAAAAGTTACTTTACTTGCGTTATCTTCTTTAATCTAACCATGAAGTTCAACACTTTTTTTTTAACTAAGGATGTCTTGATTCCGCTCAGGGCGTCTCTTTAGGTATAGTCGTTAAATATTAATAATATTAATAATAATAATATGACTTTATTGCAAGTAAATAATAAACATTTACATATAGTAAAAAATACATTTAAATGCAAATGGCGAAGTTCAGTATGTGGGTCAGTCGCCATTCGATGTCCTGGAAGCGTACTTACTTTATAACCGCGTTTTTTCCGAAATCAATTTTTCTACAAAAAGCCCAAAGTACTATAATTTTAATCTTTCAGTTTATTTTTTAAATTTAATATTATATATATATATATATATATATATATATAATATATATATAGACGTATATTCGCTCTTATACAGGCCCGCACAAGATAACATTAATACGTTTTAAAGCCCAAAGCGACGTTATAAACCCGGCTTTGGGCTTTACAACGGAGCCCGAGTATATAGTAGCCATTCGATTCTCCTTTCTTTCTGCACCCTCCTGTTAAAATTTTTGATGGGCCTCAAAAAGTACTATTTATGCATTCATTTATACAAAAAGTTTGGAGAATTTCACTGTAGGGGGCGCTTCTGAGTATATATTTATACATTTATATTAACGTATCGTTATCAGTCCCTAAACTTGGCAACACTGCTGGGCCCGACAACGCGCGTACAATATATTTTTATAAATATACGGCGGCTTTAGAAATTAACCATAAAAGCACTATATGTTAGAGGATATTTTATTGTAGCAGTTTACTGATCTATAAATTGCTGTTGCAGTCCAAAGCGACATACAATTTTTAAAACCGCGGAACTACACCTATTTTTAAATTTTTTGGGTTTCCTGTAAATATGTATAATTATTTGGTTCCAGAATTCAATTATAAATTTATTTTATTTTTAATAAATTTACGAGGTTGGCAGAGGAGCTATTTATTTATTTATTTATTTATTTATTTAGTACATACCTATACCTACAGAGAAAATCCAAGTAGTACAAAAAAAAGATACAGTAAGAATACTTATATCAAAACAAAAAGAGAAGAAAAAATATATATAATACACAAACATATAATTAACAAGCTTATATTAAAAATATCGATATTACAGGAATTCAGATTACGTGCCAATCTGGGCACACAACTGAATTGCCTGTAATTAGTTCTACACAATGGAATATGTATTTTATAATCCCTTGTTAATCGTCAGTACTTTTCCTATTTCGTGTTAGGAAGTAGCTTATCTTAGGTGGTTGTTTTTGCCAAAATTACAAAAAGAGTGACTGGCTAAATGGACTACAGTCCAAAGCCAAAAAAAAAAAAAATGGAATATGTATTAATGCACTATTTCGGTAGGTACACGTAAAGAAAATAGTTTCAATATATCAGAACAGTTAATCAAATTACACTAGTAAACAATAAAAAAAGGTCGGTAATAAAAATAGCTCAGTCCTATAGATTTTGACCTGCTCGACGCAAATCCGGCGCCCAAAAAATTTTCTGAAGTCTCGTTTAGACGATAAGGGCAGGACCATGATACAAAAAAAAATTGTTAAATAATAACGATAAAAATTAGTAAATAAAAAAGGTCGGTAATAAAAATAGCACACTCCTATAGATTTTGACCTGCTCGATGCAAATCCGGCGACCAAAAAATTTTCCAAAGTCTCGTTTAGACGATACGGGCAACACCATGATACAAAGAAAAATTGTTAAATAATAACGATAAAAATTAGTAAATAAAAAAGGTCGGTAATAAAAATAGCACACTCCTATAGATTTTGACCTGCTCGACGCAAATCCGGCGACCAAAAAATTTTCCAAAGTCTCGTTTAGACGATACGGGCAGCACCATGATACAAAGAAAAATTGTTAAATAATAACGATAAAAATTAGTAAATAAAAAAGGTCGGTAATAAAAATAGCACACTCCTATAGATTTTGACCTGCTCGACGCAAATCCGGCGACCAAAAAATTTTCCAAAGTCTCGTTTAGACGATACGGGCAGCACCATGATACAAAGAAAAATTGTTAAATAATAACGATAAAAATTAGTAAACAAAATAATTTGAACGGTAAAAAACATCAAAAAAACATGCCTTAAATTATTACAATATGTACAGATATGTTGTTCATCGAATGCTGAAATATAAGTTAAAAGTATCGTCATCTTAAAATTTTCAAATGTTGTATCTATGCAATAAATGGTACCAAAATACTGTGCTCCTATTTTTTATTTACGACTTCAGAAAATTTTTTTTTAAACATTTTGGATCTATTTCAGTTATAAACAATCGAAAAATTCTATTTTTAACCAGGACCTTTTTTTTAAGTTAAAATTTGTTGCCTAGTGTTATTAAATATCTTAAACATAAAAATTTTATCAAAGTTTATACGCCGTGTTTCTAGCGAATTTGATCCTAGCAAGGATAACTTATGATTATAACTAATATCATCCGAAATCTTAAGTTTAAATAGCAAAAATTTCACAATTTTCTTCTGAGGTTTTTCAATCAAGTTAATATAACACTGTTGTGAGGGTCTCCATATAACTGATGCGTATTCTAAAATGCTACTAGACAAAGAATTAAAAAGAATAAGAATAGCATGGATATCAGTAAAATCTTAACATTGTCTAATAACAAAACCACACATTCTCATAGCCTTATTAACAATTTTATCAATATGCTGGATAAAAGTTAACTTTGTATCAAACAGTACACCTAAATCAGTCATAGTGGAGACTCTTTCCAGTTCATTATTATTAATAAAGTAATTATAATTCCAAGTACTTTTAGAAAAAGAAATTACCTTACATTTACTTATATTTAACTCAAGAAAATTGTCATTACACCAGTCAACAATACGATCAAGATCTGATTCGAGCATTTGGTAATCCAAAAGTAAAGATACTTTTTTATACAACTTTAAATCATCCGCAAATAAATGAAGTTCACAAAATTCAACACATGTAGTAATATCATTAATAAAAAGCAAAAATAAAATAGGGCCCAAATGTGACCCTTGCGGTACTCCTGAAGTAACATCAATAAAATATGAAGGATATCCTAGAATAACTACAACTTGCCTTCTATTAGTTAGGTAACCTTCTAGCCAGCTGTGTAAAGCACCAGTAATACCATAAGACTTTAGTTTCAAAAGCAATAAACCAATATCAACCCTGTCAAACGCTTTTTTAAAATCTGTATATATAGAGTCAACCTAAACACCCATATCCATGGCTGTAGATATATAATTAGAATAAATTAATAAATTCGTTACTGTTGATTTTCCTTTCGAAAATCCATGTTGTCTTGTTGTTATTAAATTACGAATTAATGGTGTAATAAATTCAGTTACAAGCTGTTCAAATACTTTTGCCAAAGTAGAGATGCCACTTATTGGACGATAATTATTAACATCACTTTTGATACCAGATTTATAGATTGGAGTAATAAATATATAAGTATATATATATATATATATATATATATATATATATATATAAGTATCCTTCCACAAACTGGGAAAGCAGCCCATAGATAACGACAAATTGTATAATAATGATATTGGGTATGAAAGTGTCGGGCAAGTTTGTTTAAGAAAAAATGGAGGAATTTTATCAGGTCCAGAGCACATCTTGGGGGTCAAGGATACAAGTTTCTTAAAAACATCATCACAAGAAACATTAAATCTAGAGATATTAAGATTAATATTATCATAAAAAGATTTATTTAAGTTATAATTATTAAATGTGGTTTTAGAAGTAAAAACAGACTTAAAATAATCAGGAAACATGTTAGCGATAGAACGAGCATCATCTGCTTTTTGATTACCAAAGTGCATACATTTAGGTAAACCATGCGTCTTTTTTTTTAATTAACATAGTCCCAGAATGATTTAATATTACTATTCTTCTAAAATAAGTAATTACAATTATTTGTTCGTGGATTACAATTTTTAGTGTATTCCATTTAAAACTGATTTATATATTTGCATGGACCCCCTAGGGGCAAAGTGGTGGAAAAGAGGATAAAATAAAAAATATACATAATATATTACTAATAGTATTATTCCCAAACTGTTAGTAATGATTGTTATAAAGTTAGTATAGTATTACAAAAGTTGTTCTGGTTTTACAAAAAAAGTGGCTGACTTTTATAGCAATTAATAACCATGTATAGAGAACTGAGTATGAGTATGGGAACGTATGACAGGCCCCAAGATATTATCCTCCACTAATCTTCCAAGGTTATTTTACCCCCTTTCCGTTCTCCTGCGTATCCCGCCAAATCACAGCATTACCTGTGTTTGTTGGATCCGTTACGCCGGCTGGTAGATCCACCCTAGGAGGTCGTGGATGACAGTGTCTATGGTTAAGGCCGCTCCCGGATTTTTGTCAGCCGGGTCGGGCCATACGTCCAGATTAGGAAGGGTTTTTGGAGGACATTGAACTGACCCAAAACTAAGTACAATCTGGAATCCTCCTCAACCTGGGACTAACCCCATTCAATTGGTATTCATGAATGGGGGTAGAAGTGTAAGTACGCTGCTAGAACCTGTCCTTGTTGGTGTATTTCAAAACACCCCTGTCCAAGTCAGTATCAGGTTCCTGGTAACCTCTTTGGAATTGTTTGCCCCCCTGTGTGATACTGAGTCTTGTCTTCCGTACCGAAGTGTTGGCGGCCATGCCACACCGTAAGTGCCCTCTGCCTTGGTGGATATTCCTGATGCCGAGTGCCGGCTACCAACCTTGTATATTCTTTATATATTTTATTGTTAAATTAGTGTTTATACCGATTTCATTTAATTTATATCTTTGCATTCTTACTTTTTTTCCAAATTTAATTTAAACATATAAATATTAATATACAAAATAGATAAAGACGGCCCTGTGGTGTACGTAATGAAATGCGGCCATATGGCCTGCATTGGCTATTGGGGGGTCGTTCTTCTTATCTTTTGTGCTGTTCTTGTATTTGAGCTTGTGTTTATTTGGCTTTGATTTATGGCTGGTTTTAAATGCATACAATATTAAATATTAACACACAACACTTAATTATGATCTAAATTTTTTGTTATCTTGCTTGGTTGGTTTATTTACTCTTACGCTTTTTTCACTTTGGTTGAATTGTTTACGGTTTGTCTACTCATGGAAAATAAGATTGTTTGTTTAACACTTACGGAAATGTTACTTATTATTATTTAAAATTTAGTTTTTGAGACAAATAAAAAGAAATCTTAGACAAACAATCAGAGTGCTTATTAGAGATTTTTCATGATTTACTGTCTTTACCGTTTTATTAAAATCTTTGTACATTTTTGTAGTAGTAAAAATGTATATTCAAACTGTACGAGTTTAATTCAAAGACTTTAGGTATCATCGACTTTTAAATTAGTTAGTTATGCGCATTGGGCGTATTGAATGTACCCAAAACTGTTCATTTAATTGATCTTAAAATAGTTTACTTTTCTCAGTGTAGGGACCTTTTTAATTTCTGAAGCCAGATGACTTTTAGACAACCTTGCGAATTTGCGAATATAAACATTTAACGATTAAATTATATCATATCATATAATCATATCGATGTATAATACGTTTTACTTAAGATTTTTTGGAATAAAATGGTTTTGTTAATAAGACATGCAATTAGAAAAATTACTTAGCTTGCTTATTAGGCTATAATCCTGATGCTTTGTCTTTCACGGGCTGACCGTTGTTAATGGCCTCGCCTGCAGTTTTTTGGCACGCTTTGGTTGTGGCAAATATCTGCTGACCAGGTGGGCCGGTTGGCTTAACGTTGTGGCCTAGCCTTAATTACTTCTTCACTTGCATTCTTTTACGGCGTTAACCGGGGTCGTCCCGCACTTTTCACTTGTTGCACTTTTCGCACTTGTTTGTTTCTTTATTAATTAATAATTATTTATTTATTTATTAATTTACTACCGATTACCGATATTTCCGAATACTTTCGTTTTCGTTTTTGGTACTACGTTTGTATCGTATACGCTGCTTAGGAGATGTCTCGTTAGCTATCTTGACTCGTCCTACCACTTCAAATGTCAAGACCCAATAACCATGTATAGAAAACTGTTATGTAATTAGTACTAAATCAAAATGGCCTCAAGTAATTAATGGATGCCCCATAATTAATTACCACGAGTACTATTTGCAACTACAAATAATATTTGCTATTACTCACCTTAAAATATTCGACATATATTTTTAATTGCGAGTTGTATTTGGAGGACAATTTTATCGAACAAATGATTAAAAAATTGATAAATTGAAAAATATTTACCTGGTAGCACTAGTGCCATATTCGGTGCAATTCGTACTAGTCCAATTTTTTAAACAATTACTCTAGATAGGCCAAAAATTGTCAAATAAAGCTCAGAGCCCTTGGTTTACTTTTGGTAGATGACAGGTAAAAAAATTGCCCTACATAGTCTAAGCGATTATTGAAATTAAAAATATATTAATGTATATTTTTTCACCATAATATTTACTTTTATCATACACAAATTTTTTATATACAGGCGTTGTGTGAAGGGGCAATTATTAATCAATGATTCAGGCGTTTCAATTTTAAATATATTCAAATTTCGCACTACCCTAAAATAGGTGATAAATATTCGTTATAAAGAAAAGAGACTAAAACTTGATTTTTTCAGTAATGTGACACATTTTGAAAGTCTATACGCTCACAAAACCCCTGTTGGTTATTATTCTAAACAAGAACATTTTTAAAAATATTCGATTGTAGTTTAAAAAAAAATACTGCCGGCCAATAAATATATTTTTCAAATTTATAGAAAACACCTAACCCCTTATCCCTTAAGCGGGTAAACTTGATAATATCTGTAATATAGATTCTACATGTCATTTTATGCATATGCACGGAGAGAACAGTTTTGGGAATGGTTACTAAAAAATTTAGTAATTTGGGGACAGCTTTAATATTTTAGGAGTGAGCGCTTTTGTGTTTAGTAATAATTTTCATATATTTAGCATAAGTGTTGTTTGGCAACTATGCCTTTACTGAAAAATAGTAATTACAAAATGAAGGAAGATCTAAACTCGAGTTTAATAACTATAACTATACTATAATTATAGTGGTTAACTATTTTGAATTTACCATTAAATATGCACAATTAAATAATAATAATTAATTTAACCGAATTAAACGATAACCAACAAAATGCAAAAGATAGCCGACCAAGGCCGGATTTACCGAACAGACAACGTAGGCAGCTGCCTAGAACGGAAAAAATTAGGGGTAACTAGACAGTAGTGTCGAGCTGCGAGGAACTAGACAGTAGTGTCAATATTGGAACACTCGATCCAACTTGCAATTTCCGAAAACAAATAATATTAAAAGCTCAGATGGGATGAATCTAGAGATGAAGGGAAAACTTCAATATAAATACTTTGGATGAATTTGGACAGATTTTTTTCTAAATTAGTATAGCATACAAAGTTCTTGATAAAAAATAACCGAGAGTTTTTGCATGCATTGTTTGAATAAACACTTCGTGACAAGTGTCTTCAATTAAAAAATTTCAAGATATAGAATGTTTAAGAATAAGATGATGATGAAGTGAAAAACTACTTGAGATAAAAATTTGTTGAAGAACGATTAAACGCACTCTCTCTTAGCTATAGAGTCAGATTGTCTCATGTCTTATTTCTATATTATAATTAGACACGCCAAATTACTAAATTCGAACCTGTAGCCGACTACATAGAAAAATTATATTGGGAATTTGCTTCCACACTTTTAGTATATTAATTAAATACAAATTATTAATATATTGTGAAAAGTTTTAATATAACTTAAAACTATTATTGAAATGTATTCTAAATTAAAAAAGTAATAAATTATTAACTTAATAATGACACGTTAAATATTAATTATTAATATTTTATTTTATAGTAATTACTATAATAGTATATTATGTTTCAAGTATTATAAACGATATTTTAGTTACGAGTTTAATTAAGCAAGCTTGCGAACGAGTGTTTAATAAAAACTAGTGTCTAAAGAAGTTTATAAACGAGTTTCATACTATACTATATCTACGACGAACACAAAACAAAATTTAAGGCGAATTTTATTTGTTAACAATTTGACATCTGTCAACTGTCACCCGGATTTAACCTCACATTTTCTAAATTTATAATATAGCTAACTTAAAAGGCACTGTTGCTAACTTCAGCTCGGGACTAAAAGGCCACAGGTCGTCAATAGAGGAGTAGATAAAATAAAATATCAATAATTAATATTTAGGATTCATTACTTTTAAGTTAAAAAGTTAAAAGTTTTAACAATCAATACCTACGAAATATTAATGGTAAAATGTTTAGTAATGGTTATTTTACAGTTCGTATACTTTTACAAAATGTTTTGGTTTTACAAATAAAGTAATAAATGCATAAGTTTTGGGTTTCATTAAAAATAGAATAAAAGCGAATGTTAAAAAAATGTTAGAAAAAATGTTAAAAAAAAATATTGCAAGAAATTTAAGTCAGATATGCCTTAAAAAATGTATGTCGTTGTTTATTTTATAATTAAAATTTATTTTGCAAACGTTAAATCTGTCAATATTAATTTTTTCTTAGTGTTCTATAGGATTTCAAGATATTTAAAGTAATAAAAACTTCAATAAAAATATTTATGTATGGTTATGTTTTTCTAATTAGCAATATTAATATAAGTAAATTTTGTCAAAAATACCACATAAGTAAACAGTTAATAATTTTACACTGGATTTAAAAAAGGAAAAATCTCTAGTTAAAAAAATACTGGTGAAGCCAATTATACTCATATAAATTAATTTGTATAGAAATAAATAAGAAGATTTTTTTATATTTATTATTTTTATATTGCAGTAATAATACTTAATAATAAAATTATTCTAAATAATATAATAAAAGCTATAATTCTAATTTTATTATTTTTATTACATGTTTATTGGGATAAATTATCAATAATAAACTTAAGATTCTGAGATTATATGTTCTCTTGAAAAACTTTTTAATATTAATTATTATTATTATTAATTATTCTAAAGTACATTTTTTTAATTTGTGAAATTTTAGGGATAATTATAATTATTAGTATTATACTATATTATAGTATTTCAGTATTCCATCAAATACTATACACGAAAACTACGATGACAAGCCCGTAAATTTAAGAAACCACAAATGCAGAGTATTAACGAATATTTAAAGCTTGACCTTGAATCTAAAAATAGATTTGTTACGGGTAGAATTGGCAACACCGCTGGGCTTTACAGCGATTAATGAGTATATATTTTTATACTAGTGGGCTTTTTAACGTATTAATAATATATAATAATAATAAACATACCATTTGTAGGTATATATATATATATATATATTATGGCGAAGTTCAATTTTAAGTAGCAATAAAAATACTTACTTTCGCTCACATACGCGGCAGCTCTCTTTATCGGGAGCGGGTGAGGGTACAGATGGTAAATAATTAAAAATGGGCGCCAGCCAAAAGTAACCTTTTGACAAGGGTAGGAGGGGTAAGTGGGAAAGTGTTTCTTTTAGCAACAAAAAAATTAATGAATTTAGTTTTACAAAACTCCATACTCTTTATTTTTAATAGAAAACAATTAAGTTCATCGTTTAACCTGTTTGCTGCAGTAAAATTACCCAATTGTAATAATATAAACAATGTTGTCAACACCAAAGAAAAAGAAGTATATAAAAAAATAAAATAAATACCTTTCACGTGATTGGTTTACAGTAAGTAAAATGTTGTAAATTCTAAACCTGGTGTTGATTAACTTGTGTTGACTAAATTTCTTGTTCCAGCCAAACAGGAATGGATAATGTTCAAAAGCCTTGGGTGGGCTTCGTCCACATAAATATGACAACAGCAACAACTCTGGTCACACGAACAGACACAGCAAAGCAGGAAATAACGTAGCAGGACACAGTGCAGCAGGACACGACTTAGTAGGACACAGTGCAGCAGGACACAACTTGGTAGGTATTTCTTCACAAATGACCCTTGTAACCTCAAATTTGGTCTCCAATAATATTGATTATTTCTGTTTTAGCGATAACGTTCTATGATAGATAGATGTATGCCCAACTAGGCTTGCTAAACAATGTATAATACAAACAGAAAGTAAAGAAGGCCTAAAAGAGAAATATCACTAAGCATGGTTTCGAAAACACAGGAAAATCTGTTATAATAACAAAAATATAATTTACCTTAGATGTCAGGTGGCCTTACAGTATTAATGGTGATTTATTTAGTTAATTTTATTAAACGATGGTCGAAACTAAAGCATATTATTTGGTTCTCCCTTTCAACGCTACCAAAAGCTTCGACCCAAAAATCACAATGGCCTCCTTGACCGGAAGTTCTGTCAAAAATCCCTTAATCAAATCTAATTGGCCGACCAATATTTATAAAAAACTTAAATATGGTAAGTTAACTTTAATAATTAATTACTTAAATATGATACTTAATAGCTTTTTCCTGTGTTTTGCAGCTCAACAGAGGTTCCCAAAACGGTTCATTTAATATACTTTGGATATTTCTAATAAATATGAAAATAAACTTTGTTTATAACCTCCAAGCCGTGTTTACCATGCCACAATAACAAACCAAGTCGTGTTTACAATACCTAACTGCATGTAATAATTGTCCGCAACAAAGATAAATGGCATGATAACCTGGTTGCCTAATAGTAATTCGAATAAATTAATTTTAAAACAATTTTTCATTTTTTATTTACTGTTTAAACACTAAAAACCCGTTACATACCCCCTGTTCTTACTAAAAAAATATTTTTATTATTAAAATATTTTTTTTTTTTTTTTAAATTAAGAAACCAAATACCCTTCTACTAGTTTTGCGAAAGTCACCATGGACCTGCATCACTATTAAAATAAGCCAGAATAAATTCATTACATAAAAAAATCAAATGTTTCCTTTAACCCAACCATACTAATATAACTATTATAACACTTAGTCAAAATTATTTCACGTCAACATCGAGTATCTATCGCGTACTAAACGTAAAAAAATAACATCGTAAAGTCCTCGGGGTATCTATCGCGTACTAAACGTAAAAAAATAAAATCGTAAAGTCCTCGGGGTATCTATTGCGTACTAAACAAAAAAATAAAATCGTAAAGTCCTCGGGGTATCTATTGCGTACTAAACAAAAAACAACCACCTTCATTCTTTCACAATCATACTAGACATTCGTTCACATCCATCAATTTAAGCAGAAAATTCATTCACTATCACTACCGTTACTTTCACTCGAGTCAAAATCGGGGTTTGGACCATTATATGGTTTCAAATCTTTCACGTGCCAACGACCTAGGACATTTCCAGCTAAGTCTTCTAAAACATATACCAGGGGCGAAACAACAGTTCTGACTTTACAAGCAACGTATTTAGGCGCCAATTTTGCAGCAAAATGTTCGGGTCCTCTTGATAAAACATAGTTGCGCTTCCAAACCATATCATTAACATGAAACGAATCCGGCTGTCGCTTCCGCAGGTTATAGTAGCGAGCATTTCTTTTATATGCCTCCCTTAATCGTTGTCTAATATCCAAATAAAGAGCAGGCAGATTTTCTATATCGTTTGCATAAGCATTACGGTCAATGTTTTCTAGGTCAATGGTGTTATCTACAGCCCCATAATAGTCTCCTCTTGCCGTAACGTATCTTCCAAAATTTAAAAACGCTGGACTCATTCCTGTAACTTCATGCACAGCAGTTCGAATGGCAAACCCAATTTTGTGAATTACTTCGTCCCAATTTCGGTGATCATGATCGTCAATGTATGACCGTATTGCAGCTCCTATTACTCTATTTATTCTCTCAACAGCGTTACTCTGAGCATGATATTTTACGTTGTAGAATGGCTTGCATTTATAATCTGCCAGAAAGAGTCTAAAAGCGTTACTTGTGAAAACTGTGGCGTTATCGCACATGACGAACTGAGGAGTTCCAAAAATCAGAAATACCTGCTCCTCCAAAAACTTAATGACGTTAGGTGCACTTACCTCACGAAGAGGATGTAACAGTGTAAATTTGGAAAAATAATCAGAGACTACTAAAAGATGAACATTACCTTTCCTACTTTTGGGAAGAGGTCCCATGGTATCTATTGATATTGCTTGCCAGGGATAATTAACTTTCTTTGGCTGTCCCATCAAACCAGGTCGCATAGTATTTGCTACTTTCTGAGCGTTGCAAGTTTGGCAAGCTCTTACATATTTCTTAACATCTTGTAAAAGTCTTGGCCAATAATACAAGTCACGAATTCTGTTTACTGTCTTGAAAATCCCAAGATGGCCTGCTTCTGGATCGTTATGATTTTCTTCTAAGACATCAATTCTCCTCGACTTAGGAATTACAATCTTCCATTCCGGTAAGTTTGTCTGAAGCCCAAAGTCTTGAGAAACATGCTTAAACAAAATTTCATTATCTATTTTCCAATCAGAGTACTGTTCTGGTGTCTGTCTAATTTTTTCAAACATATCAGAGTACCAAGTATCTCCTTCGAAATCATTTGGTATAACTTCGACTAAACCTATTTCAAGGGGAGCGCGCGATAACGCATCAGGAACCACATTAAGGGACCCTTTTCTATGTACCATTTGTACATCAAATTGTTGAAGGCGCATAGCCCATCTAGCTAAACGACCTGCAGGATTTTTCAAATTATTCAACCACAAAAGGCTATGGTGGTCCGTAATTACAGTAAAGTGAACACCTTCTATATAAGGTCTGAACTTGTCTACCGCAAACAACACCGCCAAACATTCCTTTTCGGTAACAGAAAACTTCCTTTCGCTTTCAGACAACGTCCTTGAGGCGAAAGCTATGACAACTTCTGCCCCCTCTTTATTTGTTTGGGTCAACACGGCACCCAATCCAACCATACTAGCATCGGATTGGATAGTGAAGGGCTTGGAAAAATCCGGGGTGGCCAACACTGGAGCAGAAATAAGAGATTCTTTGATCGACTCAAAAGACTTATCGGCCTCCAAATTCCATTCGATTCTTTGAGATTTCTTCTTTCCTTTAATTAAGGATGTGAGAGGGGCAGTCAATGAGGAGAAATTCTTAAGAAATCTGCGGTACCATCCGCACATGCCCAGAAATCTTTTGATCTCCGTTGCAGTATTGGGCTTTGGGAACTCCAGCATTGCCCGAACTTTTTCAGGGTTGGTTCTCAATCCTTCCTTATCAACGATAAACCCAAGGTACTTTAAAGAGGGCTTGCAAAATTCACATTTCCCTAAGTTAATTGTCAAATTGGCAGAACTTAAACGGTCAAATACGATATTGAGAATCTCAAGATGCTTATCGAAAGTGGGGGTAGCTACGATGATGTCGTCTAAGTAAACAAATACATAGGGATCCAAATCGTGACCAAGAATAGTGTCCATTAACTTTTGCTGCGTTTGAGCCGCGTTACACAAACCAAACGGCATGCGTATAAATTCGAAAAGTCCCCTACCTGGCACAACAAAAGCAGTCTTTTCATAGGAGGACGGTTCCAAAGGTATCTGTAAAAATGCTTGTCTTAAGTCTATACTACTTAAGAATTGCGAACCCGACAACTTGTTCAAAATGTGATCGACTAAGGGTAAGGGATAGGCACATTTTTTGGTAACTGAATTAAGCCGTCTCCCATCAAAACAAAAACGATACTCTCCACTACTCTTTTTCACAAGAAGTACAGGACTAGCCCAAGGGCTCGTTGAAGGTCTAACAATACCTAAATCTAAAAAACTGTCCAATTCCCTATATAAATGTTCGAGCATGTACGGAGACATAACATGATGACGTTGTTTGATCGGCTCCGCATCACCTGTATCGATTTTATGAGAAATGACACTGGTACAGCCCAATTGCTTTTTATTTAGTCCTTGAAAACGACAAACTAATGTGTCGAGTTGTCTCTTTTGTGATGCATCTAGGTCATCTTTACTATGTATCACACTGACACCATCTGTTCCTGACAAAGTTGAAATTGAATAACCTAAACAATGCTCTCCCTTTCCGATAGACCATGTATTTGTTTGAAAATCCAACTTAAGGGAAAATAAACGAAAGAAGTCACTGCCTAAAATAATGCCGTGTTGAAGCGAAGGTACGACAAAAAAATTACAATATTTACCAACACCATCTACTGTAATTGGGACCCTAACCAAACCTACAATATTTTGCTGCTGACCATCAGCAGTCGTTAATGTCGCGCCAGCAGCAACATCAACCGAAAGATCAAACTTATCTACCAAATATAAACAATGCTTACCAATTATACACCTATTCGCTCCACTATCTACCAGGGCAACCAATGAGACATCACAAATTGAAATTTTAATATAAGGCCGATCATCACAATTTATTTTTACAAAGGACGGGGAAATTTCAACTTTATTTTCATAAAATTTTTTAACATAACCTAGCCAGTCACACCAATCTTTCATACAAAATTTTGTTTTGGCCTTTACCAAAGTAGAAGAACGATGGCCAATACGTCTCCTAGATGTTAGTTTTTTGCGGAGGGCTTGAAAGGTTTATTTCTACAAACGTCGCAATCTGGTCTTCTTATACCCAACTTACCGCAGCCATAGCATTTTAAAACAAAAGGTTTGGAACATTGAATTTTCGAATGTCCTTCTTCGTCACAATTCCAACATTTGAATGCGGCGACGTTGACTTGATGGTTTGTATTTCGATAGGTTTTTGCAGGAGGTGCTGAAATTCTATAGGCTAGGTCAGGTTCAAGAATATTTTCATTCTTTTGAGGAGGTGGTTGATACTTGTTCTGACTAAGATGGGCGTCTTCAATTGAACGACAAACTCTCTTTAGGGCATCTATCGAATCGAATTCCATCAAGGCCAAGAAAGGTGCAAACTGGGGTAACAAATTCTTCTTAATTTGTTTCATCTTTATTTCTTCCCTGGGAGGGTCACTCAGTCTGGAGAATAAATTTTCCAATACAGCTATGAAAATAGAAACTTTTTCATTATGACCTTGGGTTCTTGAACGAATTTCGTCCCACAGTGCGTCGTCATATTCGGTGGGCAAAAAGTCTCTTTTTAATGCTTCAACCAATGAATCCCAGTCTCTAACACCTCCACGAATTGACCTGAACCAAATAAGGGCAGACCCAGTAAACAAATCGACCGCTGAATTATATAAATCTGACTTTGTTAAATTTCTCGATATTCTTAACTCCTCAATCCGCTCTAAAAAGGACCCTAAAGAATGATTCTTTGTAGAACCATCAAATGTGATATTCCATTTGAACACTGGAATCTGTTTACTTATTGTATTTGTGGAGGTAGAGTTATCCATGGTCGTGGATGTCCTGGTACTTTCAAATAAAGCACTTCTTCTAGTTTCTTCACATTTTTCGTTTAACTCACATTCATAATACAATAGCTGTATCTTAAGTTCATCCTTATAGTTTGTAAACTCTTCTATTTGTTCAGCTTCATCTCCCTCCTTTATAATAAACCCTTCTAGCCGTCCTCTAATATGACAAATTTTAGTTCTAATGCAATTAAATGTTTCACCCTCATAAAGCGCCTTGTGAAGATCACCCATATTTTTTTTTAAATCGATAACACTTAACTCTAATTCAGCTTTCTCAGTTTTATAATCCCGTGATTTATTTTCATAAACTGAGTTTAATTTAGTGTCATTAATCAATTGTTGTTTAAGAGCCTTCCTTTTAATCTCAATACCTGATTTAGTAGATAAACCACGTAAAACTAACTCATAGTTAAGTTCATGTTCCGACAAATAATTGGTATCCATTATGAAAATTATAAATTACAAAGTTATATGTTCTCTAAGCAAGTGTAATAAAGTGCAAACAACCACAGCGAATGGTCAAAAATACACAAACAAGTGAATCTCAAAATACAAAAAAAATATTCTAATTAATTAGGCACTGTGCGAAAATAAAAATTATAACTGTCCCACTGTGCACAGTAAACTTTTGGCAGACCAGGTTATCACCCCTTATCTATTATAAATGTCTCAACAAATTGTACGTTAATTCCTGGTATAGAATTATACTTTGTAATTGCTCCCGTAGTCAATTATTTTTTTCTTGCTAAAAGAAAACATAGGTAAAGGAAAGATTTTAGGATTAACCCGGCTGATACCCAACTCCGACAAAGAAAAAAGAAATAAAAAAACAACAAACTAGGCCCCACACGTTGGGCTCCACATTTATATGGCGAAGTTCAATTTTAAGTAGCAATAAAAATACTTACTTTCGCTCACATACGCGGCAGCTCTCTTTATCGGGAGCGGGTGAGGGTACAGATGGTAAATAATTAAAAATGGGCGCCAGCCAAAAGTAACCTTTTGACAAGGGTAGGAGGGGTAAGTGGGAAAGTGTTTCTTTTAGCAACAAAAAAATTAATGAATTTAGTTTTACAAAACTCCATACTCTTTATTTTTAATAGAAAACAATTAAGTTCATCGTTTAACCTGTTTGCTGCAGTAAAATTACCCAATTGTAATAATATAAACAATGTTGTCAACACCAAAGAAAAAGAAGTATATAAAAAAATAAAATAAATACCTTTCACGTGATTGGTTTACAGTAAGTAAAATGTTGTAAATTCTAAACCTGGTGTTGATTAACTTGTGTTGACTAAATTTCTTGTTCCAGCCAAACAGGAATGGATAATGTTCAAAAGCCTTGGGTGGGCTTCGTCCACATAAATATGACAACAGCAACAACTCTGGTCACACGAACAGACACAGCAAAGCAGGAAATAACGTAGCAGGACACAGTGCAGCAGGACACGACTTAGTAGGACACAGTGCAGCAGGACACAACTTGGTAGGTATTTCTTCACAAATGACCCTTGTAACCTCAAATTTGGTCTCCAATAATATTGATTATTTCTGTTTTAGCGATAACGTTCTATGATAGATAGATGTATGCCCAACTAGGCTTGCTAAACAATGTATAATACAAACAGAAAGTAAAGAAGGCCTAAAAGAGAAATATCACTAAGCATGGTTTCGAAAACACAGGAAAATCTGTTATAATAACAAAAATATAATTTACCTTAGATGTCAGGTGGCCTTACAGTATTAATGGTGATTTATTTAGTTAATTTTATTAAACGATGGTCGAAACTAAAGCATATTATTTGGTTCTCCCTTTCAACGCTACCAAAAGCTTCGACCCAAAAATCACAATGGCCTCCTTGACCGGAAGTTCTGTCAAAAATCCCTTAATCAAATCTAATTGGCCGACCAATATTTATAAAAAACTTAAATATGGTAAGTTAACTTTAATAATTAATTACTTAAATATGATACTTAATAGCTTTTTCCTGTGTTTTGCAGCTCAACAGAGGTTCCCAAAACGGTTCATTTAATATACTTTGGATATTTCTAATAAATATGAAAATAAACTTTGTTTATAACCTCCAAGCCGTGTTTACCATGCCACAATAACAAACCAAGTCGTGTTTACAATACCTAACTGCATGTAATAATTGTCCGCAACAAAGATAAATGGCATGATAACCTGGTTGCCTAATAGTAATTCGAATAAATTAATTTTAAAACAATTTTTCATTTTTTATTTACTGTTTAAACACTAAAAACCCGTTACAATATATATATATATATATATATATATATATATATATATATGTTATAAGTTATGTGCGCCACCACTGGAAGTTTATTATGTTTAGTTAGCATTTTTAATTCCTTATAAAAATTGCAATTCTGTAAAAGTTATTCTCTGTTTGCATTTCATATTGTACGTTACTCTGCCATTTAGTTGTAAAATAAAATTTTGTCTTTATAATAAAAAAGTGTTTTTATTAAGTAATAAACTTAACTGGCGCAGTCTTGGTAGGATTAGTCGAAGTACAACATCGTGTTTTACTTGTGTTTCAACACTCTATCGACTAATAAACACTTATTGAACATCTAAGACATTTTTCGCAACTTGTGACGAGTTCGGTCAACAGTGAACCCAAGGATTTTACCGATCCTGGATAAAATCTTGCGTGATTCGCCTGATTCATCGAGAACCAGTGGGAGCTGTGAAATCTACAGAGGATCAAAGGGCACTCGTTTCACATCAACAAGGAGCCGCAAGACCTGCAGTAGTCAAGGACAAAAATCGCCTTCAGAATGCTACAGGATCTTATACTGTAAGTCGTATTTATTTGTTTTATTTTTATTTTTTCAAGAGATCTTGTATTTAAACTGCCTTGAATTACTAATATTTAAATACAAAATTTAAATACTTACTTATTTAAATCTTAAATTTAAAATCTTTATCTCAAAATTGACGAGTTAACCGAGTTATTAAACAATTTAGGAATCAATACAGATTCTATATCTAGCACAATGACAAACATTCCATCTTTCGAAACTAACCATTTAAAAGCTATTCCCGAATTTGTCCGTGACACGTTTACCTTTTCTCGGTATATTAGTTCGTGTGAACTTTTGGTTAAACATTTTTATAACCCAGCTGCAGATCAAGTAAATTGTTACCAAAATAGTTTAATATTGCATTGTCTAATTGGTAAATTAAAAGGACAAGCGAAATTAGTAGTTGATTCGAAACCTATCAACAGCTGGTTAAAGCTAAAAGACGTCTTAACTCGAAATTTCTTTGATTCAAGAAATGAGGAAAACGTCATATTTAATTTAACAAATACGAAACAAAACGAAACCGCACAATGTTTCTATGAACAGTGCTTATCTCAACTTGAACTCAAGTTGAATGCTCGATGTACCTTACACGAGCCAGCCAGAAACAGACCTATCAAGATTAAACAATATCAAAAATTAACATTCAGCATTTTTTCTAAACGGATTGTTGGAACCTTTTTGTACAAATATTTTAAATATGCAATATGCAATATTTATAATAAATCGAAAATCAGTTAACCAAAATTCAGTTCAAAAACATAAAATAGTTCAAAAACCTTTACAACAAAATTCATATCTAAACTTTAAAAAATTTTCCAAATTTTTCAAATTTTAATAATTTACCCATACAAAACCCTCAGTTTTCATTTATGAGGCGACCATTTCAATTCAAAAATATAACGACCTATTCCGGTCAAACAAAAAATGTTTTTGTCCAAATCCAAATTATCGACCCACATATAAACCTACACCTATATGTGGAATTTTACAAAATCCAAGCAAACTTTTTCAATAAAAATAGGAATTTTTTCAAACCAAATAGACAAAAATCAAATTTTGTGGCAGAAGAACTTTATAATGCGGAAAATCAGTCAGATGAGTTTTTCGAAGAACCCTCATATGACCTCAAATAAAGTGAACAAGATACTTATGTTATTTCAGGAATCATTCCAGAAGAAAGCGAACAAGTCACGTAACATAACGACGAGTATACAAAATTTTGAACCATAAGTCAATTAAAAAGTTTTTGTTAAATCAAAACAACGTACCGATAAACTAAAAAATAAATATCAACAACAAGTAGTACTAAACCTCAATAGAAAGTAACGAAGAATCTACCTTGTATTACCCAATCCTAAAATATTCAGAAGACTTTGAAACTTTAACACATAACCCAGGACTACTTCCATTTCTAACTGCCTTTTATCAAGAACTACTATTTTATAAAGACCTAAAACTCCTTGTTAACAAGGCAAATTTAATTAATATCCAATACGACAAATTGATTACTACTTTGGGACAAAATTACACACAAATTTTATTAAATGTAGAAATAGTAGACATTAAAAAACTTGTTAAACATTATCTCTCTAAACGCGGTTTAGGTATATTAGACTATAGTCTAATTAAAACAGTAACCAGAAACCTCAATGATAACGACGGTCAACGCTACGTTCAGCTGTTGAATAAATTACAACATAATCAAAAAGATCTCCAGATTCACTTAAACAAACAAAATACAGTATCGCGAAAATTAATAAATAAGTTTAATGCAATTATGTCAACCATACATCATAAACATATACTTCAATACAAAATTAATAAAATAGCATAGGTACTTAAGTAGAAATGTTCAACCAAATAATCACATTATACTTATATTTAATTATATTAATTTAATTAATAACGATAGTTAGGTTAATTCTTTTGGAATTAGATACAGCAATAAACTTTTCAAAATTAAGCAAACTACATTCTTCAATACTGAGTAACTATGACTTACTTTACGAACTCACATTATTAAATACAAAACTAAACTTACCAATAAAGTCTGATTAGGATAATATATTCGATTACAAAAAAAATTATTAAATAAAGCACTTAAGTTTTTAATTTTAAATTAATTTTTGTTTTGAATACACCAATAATAAACAATGCAAATTTGAGCATTTGTTTTCCATACCCAAAAAAAATAATAATACATTCATGGCAGTTATACAAAAAACAAGATTTCTGTTAAAATCTGATAAAACTTATATATTCGATAACCAGTTAAACTGTAAGCAATTAAGAAAAACTTACTTATGCGACTACTCCGATGAAGATAAATTAAACGACCCCAACATCTGTGAAACAAAATTACTGGATAATATTACCGAAATCAAAAGCAACCATCACCGAAGATTGTAACGGCTAAGTAACGAACCTCATTGTAAAACAACCTTGTCTGCTCAAGTCGATCAACTTTTAAATAATAGTTGACGATAAAATCATCCGAAGCACAGACATTGAGATTTACTAAGAGCAACCATTTATGACAACCTACAAAGTCAAATTCGATACAAAACATACTATCAATTCTGTGAAGATTCAAAATATAAACCTCGATGATCTAATGGACCTCAAGGCGTCTCTACAAGAAATCCCTTTGAAGGAACCTAAATTGGAAATTCACCCAATCAGGATATTTTTGCTTTATGGTTTTGTAATGTTATGTTTGTCCCGGTCCATCTGGAAAAAAACTTGATATTTGTCTACTGAAAAAACCAACGCCTCAACAAATACCAACCAATTTAAAGTCTGTCGACCCCCAAATAACTTTCTGATAAGGGAGGAGTTATGTGCGCCACCACTGGAAGTTTATTATGTTTAGTTAGCATTTTTAATTCCTTATAAAAATTGCAATTCTGTAAAAGTTATTCTCTGTTTGCATTTCATATTGTACGTTACTCTGCCATTTAGTTGTAAAATAAAATTTTGTCTTTATAATAAAAAAGTGTTTTATATATATGTATATATATATATATATATACATGCACGGCTATCAATGCGAAGCCCGGTGCATTACACTGGCTAGTCGAAGCCCGGTAATGCGGGACGGGGCGGTTAACTGTTCGTTGGTGCATAAACAACAAGAGACACACTCCGCTGTGTATCAGAAGCCCTGCGGTGTTGCCAATGTCTAAATTTATAATTATATGCAAATTTGATTTAAAATACCTAGACTATACCTAAACTTAACCTATATTTTTAAATAATGACGTGGGTATACTTAAATATTTAATAATATTGTTGAATTATAATTATTATAATAAAAATTATTATAATAATTATTATTAAATTAATTAAAAATCATTATTTAAAAATATTGTCTAAATTTATAATTATAGGCAAATTTTATTTAAAATACCTAGACGATACTCGATACTTAAACTTAACAATATTCTTAAATAATGACGTAGGTATACTTAAATATTTAATAATATTGTTGAATTATAATTATTATAATAATAATTATCGTTAAATTATAATTATTTATATTATAATAATTTAAAAGTATTGTTGAATTTAGGTACCTATAGGTATAAACATTTCATTTATTTTGTTTATACATCATAATTTTGAAAAGGTTTAATTATCTTTTACAGGGTGCTCTACAAGCTCTATGGCAAACTTTGTCAGATGATAGCTGGGTTAATTATAAACATTTTTTCTTAAATGACATGGATGCGTTTTGTTTTTGTTTAAAAGTTAAGCCTTTAAAAAATATATTTCCATATGTTATTAAAAAATATACAAATATATCAATAGGTAATTATAATTATTATAAGAATTATTTGTGTAAAACTTAAATGGGAATCAAAAGAAGTGAAACTGACTGAATATTTTTTTCATGAATTATAAAGACATCTAGTTTTTTTTAAATTCTTAGATTTAAATACACCAAAAATTCTAAAAAATCTAAATAATGACGTATACTTTAATACACTGCCCGACAAAATTATCGCATAATAAATATAAAAAAATTAACTCTAAAACGCCTTTACCAATCTTTATGAAATTTTGGATAAAAATACTTCAACTTATATCTCAATTTACGTGTTAGAGGGTTTTTCGAGAAAATATGTTTACAGCCTTTTTATTTAATAATGAAAAAAAGTTCGAAATATAACTTTTAGGGATTTTTTTTTAATAAATAAAAAATATGCTGTTAAAGAGCGTATTTTTTAGTACACCCTAAAAATGTTGTACAAATCAAACGAACATTAACGAAGATACAGCGCTTCAAAGTCGGTAAAAATAACGCCTTTTTGATTATTTTGCTGAAAAGTGGTCATTTTTCACGACTTTGAAGCGCTGTATCTTCGTTACTGTTCGCTTGATTTGTACAAAATTTTCAGGGTATACTAAAAAAAATACGCTCTTTAACAGCATATTTTTTATTTATTTAAAAAAATTCCCTAAAAGTTATATTTCGAACTTTTTTTCATTATTAAATAAAAAGGCTGTAAACATATTTTCTCGAAAAACCCTTGAACACGTAAATTGAGATATAAGTTGAAGTATTTTTATCCAAAATTTCATAAAGATTTGTAAAGGCGTTTTAGAGTTAATTTTTTTTATTTATTATGCAATAATTTTGTAGGGCAGTGTATTTAAAAATAGTGTGATTTATAATTATTTTAATAAAAACTATTATTTTATTGAATGAATTATAAGTCATTATTTAAAAATATTGTCTAAATTTAGGCAAATTTGATTTAAAAGACCTAGACCATAGTTGAGGAGCATACGTGGAAAACCGGCTATATCCATTTTAATAAATGTTGGGAAAATTTAGGAAAACTAAACCAAATTAAAAGTTGAAAAATGTGGGGAAAATTGCTATTTAGTTTAGCATCCTATAAACAAGAAAAATGTATTACCAACCAAATATTGTTTTATAGCTACATTATAAAGCTAAAGCTGCCTTTTATCCAATAAAAATCGTAGATAAAATATTACGTTAACCAAAACGGTTGATAAAATAATATTGTAATGGTAAGTATAAATGGACAATCCTTATCTAAAAGGAACCAAGCGCCAAAAACTATTTTTGGACTTAACAAAATTTTTTGTAAAATAACTCATTTTTAATAATGCTCAAAAAGTTTATCATTATTTAGAACTTCTTTTAAATTATTGAGAGGACTCTCAAATTATAATTAAGTTTTTGAGCAGCATTAAAAATGAGTTAGGTATATACAAAAAAGTTTGTTAAGCTCCGAACAAGTTTTTGGTTCCTTTTAGATAAGCACTATCCAAATAAAGAACCCAATTTCTTATTGTTGTTTGGTCGTTTGGTCGTTGTTTGCCATGTATAAATAAATTGTATAAATGTTAATTGACAAATTGCCATGAGAAGCTATCTGTCAAAAAGCAGTTTTTGCAATTCAATGTTACATTAAAATGATATTTAATAAAAATAATTTTTAATTTATTTCATACCGCTATTGGAAATTTTTTTAATAAATTAAAAATTATTTTTATTAAAATTGGAAATGTTTCAAATAAATTAAAAATTATTTTTATTTAAATTATTTAAATGTTACATTGAATAATAATAATAATATATACAAATCCCCTTGTTTCCCCAATTAAAACTATGTAAAATATCTGGTCAACTTGTAAAACCGCCCCAAAGAAAAATGCACTCCAAATAATATTTCAAAAATAAATAATTCTTTAAAATTAAGTGTATTACGAAAGTATTTAACAAAACATTGCCTTTTAATCCACGCCATGTAGTGAACAAAACATAATTTTGGGAATATAACATTTATTTTGAAAATCAGTAGATACAAATTTAAGAATCCCGCATTATTTTCCCCGCCTTTCTATCAAAAAGTCATCGAGCGTATAGTCCCCATTGTTGCCAGATGTACGGGCTTCGTATACTGCGTAATACTTATACAAAGCTGTATATAATCTCCTTTGACTCGTGTGCCCCCTACCGCCAAAGCATTGGAACTAAGGGTGTATATTTTGATAGGTTTGAATAGCATTAGGAAGCCCACCACTTTTTCGCCATTGAAACAAGGGGGCATCACTTAACTCTAAAACAAATTTATACACGCTAATTTTAGGAAGCCCGATTTCGGGCTTCGTAAAAACCGAGTGGGCTTCGTTTATACTGTAGAATGTAACGTTTCGGGCTTGGTAATGTAGGATTGCATATATATATATATATATATATATATATATATATATATATATATATATATATATATATATATATATATATATGTATATATAATATAGTATTGATTTTTTTATTAAAACGGTAAAACGTCAGTGTTCGTCACGGTCCCAACCTATTGCCCAATTGGAATAAGACGATTTTATTACTAAAATACCAAACATGTAGAACATTTTTTCTTCCTTTAAATAAAATTGTAGCTTGTGTAATCAAATTACAAAACAGAACTTTAAAATTATATTATATTTCTACTAAAATTTAAAAAAATCTGCGTCCCAAGCTTAAATCGTCAGGTAAGTCACATTCAATATTTTTATATCAAAATCAAAGATGGCGCTATGAGTTCGCATAAACGATTTTAGAGAAACGTCATTGTTATTTGTTTGTTTAATGTGCCGTACCAGATTCCAATCAAAGTACAGATTGCACGATGAAGATGTAGTTGTTCGTTTATTTTTTTTATAAACAATAAATGAACATGTTAGAATATGCAAAATTAGAGGTTATGCTTAAATTGTGACCGAAATATAAAGTAAATAGAGTGGCAACTAGTGAGTTTATATTAACACGTCAGGTGCGTCACAGTCAGGTGCGTCACAATCTCTTTTGTGACGGAGCTGACTTATGCGTGACGTACCTGACTATTATAAGTAAACTTTTATATTTTTAGAAATTGTGCTATCTCAGGCAGAACGGGCAAGGCGCTATAGAGAGAAGGTTAAAGAAAACCCAGAAAAACATCAAGTATATTTAAGGAAGGGTAGGGAGAGGGCTAAGAAATCGAGAAAACCTATTGCTGAGCTCTCAACAAGGAAACAACGCTTTCGGAGAAAAAGATGGAGATTGGACCAATTGAAATGTCGAGAAAACAAGAAAATCCATCGTGGACAATTTGAATTCCTTGAAGAAATCACGCCGCCAGGCACCCCGGATCCAATTGATGTTAATGAGAAATTGAAAGGGGCAAGAAATCCATATGTAGAAGCGAACAGGTTATCTGGAAGAACAAGAGTTCGTAAATAAATTCATACAGAAAAGTAGGCTATTGGAAGAACAGTTAAAGAAGTCAAAAAAAGCAGTTGAAAAATACAGAAAACGTTATCACAGATACAAGAATTTGGATACGAAGAACAAAAAAAGTGCAAAGCAGAATACAGATCCACCAAACCCCTTCACCAAAGCCATGAACGATACGCAAGGATATGAAGTTCCAGATACTGTTGTAAAGACTTTGGTATTTCATAATTTGTTAGTCAAGCAGGTAAAAGAAAATTACGATAATTGCAGAGCTCTCTGAGCACACTGAAAAAATTTATTTAAAAATTTTTACTACTACGTAATTGTAGTATAGGTTCAGTAAAAAATAAAAAGGCAAAATGTTTAATATACATTTACGATGCATAAAGAAAAACCAAGCATTTATCTAGTAATACTGCAACAAAAATGTAGCCTAAATTAGTATGAAATAATACATGCTTTAGTATTAATGGCGACCTAAAACCCTTAATATATAACAACAGGAAAAATGTCAAATATGTAACAGTTGTTATAGTAGGCTTAACTAAAACAGATCCTATTTAAAAGTATTACAAAATGCTGCCAAACTAATACCACATCGTTAATTTATAAACAACTCAGACAGTTATTATAAGTAAATCAAGTAACAAGTAACTCTTCCGAATATGAATTCTTTTATCGGCACTAAACATTTGTGGTAAGTATTACTACAACGTTCTATTATATCTTAGAAATTTTGAAGTTGGTAATACTAAAACAAAGCTTATCTATACTGTTCATCTCGCACAATCGCCATTGTTGTTAGTAAGCTTGCTTAAAGACGCCTCATTGGACGATTTACTAATAAATTGGAAGTTACAAGATTTAATTTGTGTTTTTAAGGGTAAGTAAATACTTAATACCTAATTATTTATGTATTATTAAGAATATATACCTAACATAACTTTAATTTACTTCATTCTAATATTACGCTTTTTGCTTTTGCTTGTAAAGGGGTATACTTACTTCATTCTATTTAATAGTTTGATCAGTATCACCTTTAGGTTTATATTCGCTTGCAGCCTTTGCGTGGTGACGGGATAAACATTTTTGCCCTTTACCATAGAAAAACTATTCTTTTCTATGCTTTTCCGTAAAAAACCTATTTGGGTATTTCTTCTTACAGCCTGTAAGTTACAGGTATTATTATAATAAGATTCAATGTTCAATATTTGTTTTGAAGAGTTTTGACATTATTTTTTAATATATTAGTAATATCCACAGAACAAGTGTTCTCTATGAGTTTGAAAACTTATAGCTAACCCTTTTGGGAATGACAAACACTTGTTTAATATTAAGTAAAATTTAACAAATAAATAAATTATTTATTATATTTTTATTAAATGTTTTATTGTTACACCTTCTTATATTTAGTATATATATTGTATTATTGTTGGTTTAGGTTTTTATGTTTATCATAAAAGTTAAGAAGAAGATATCATTTATTTTATTCTAAGAATTTTATATATATTATATATATATTTGTTGAAAAACATGTTCTCTTTTATCCTATAACCATTACTGCATACTTTTACATAACACCAAAAAATCTATAATCGATAACCTTTTAATTCAGTATTTATTCCGTTTGGGTGAAGTGACCAGATTTTGTCCAAAAATAGGGGAACATTTTGTATGAATTTATCTTAATTACAAAATTAACACAATGATACAATGCAAATTGAAAATTTGACGTTACTTAATTATTGTTGATTGTATCATTTTTGTAATTAAGGTTAATTTACACAAAATGTCCCTCTATTTTTTGACAGAATTTGGTAACTTTACGTTTGGAAGTAGTACTGCTTACCAAATAAGAAAATTATTGGTTAAATACCGTAACATTAGTACATACTGGTTATACAAGTACTAAATATTACCCTGATAAGTTAATAAACAATAAATATTACTTTTTTTAATAGCATTTCGTTGTTATTAAATATATCTCACTTAAAGCATATTTCAAACGACTAAAGAATGTTCAGACTTACTATAATGCAGTAGTTACTATCAGAATTCGGTAATTCTATTTGATACCACAACGTTGTAGTACAGTACTAGTACTGTACTAGTACTGCTTAAGAAGCTATTAATGGTTAATATGTAACACGACATCTCATTTAACATTACTAAGACTTAAAAACATTTTTGTTGTGGTAATAAATACCACAAACATTTGCTGTCACCTATTTCAACCGTAACAATCTATACTTATTTAACAATTTTTCGGTAACTGCTAAGGATACATTTTTTCAGTGCAAGAGAAGAAGATAATAGCTAATGCTAAAACAGGTACAGTCATAAAGAAATACAAATTTTCATCTTTGCGTAAGACTTCCCTTAAATGTTACTCATCACTGAAAACCCCCAATAAAATGAAAAGTAAACGTTTAGCTTTGCAACCGTTACATAAGAGATGATATCACTACTTTAACACCAGGCAAGAAACAAACAATTAAGAGAGAAAAAATTAGATACCAAAAGAGGTTTCTAAATGAAAATTTAAAAGTTACACGACAAATACTGTTTAGAGTTCCCATCTACTCACGTTTTGCAGACACAGGCCTTGCTGGGTAGTACGACAAAAGTTGTCAGATAGAGACTCTTGTCTGTGCAAAAAACACTCAAATATGCAGTACAAACTCGACACGCTATTTAGAGAACAACTTTGTATAGAAAAAGATATTGAAAAATTATGCATTTTTGTTACATGTGACACCAAATCAAATGAATGCATGAATAATATTTGCTTAAAGTGCAGAGATAAACCTGTCGTTGAAAATATAGAGTTTGCAAAAAAAATATTGGAATGGAAATTTTGGAAATTAGAAAAAGAAGAGAAATTCAAAGCTGGAAAGACTTTTACCATAAGCAAAACCAAACTTGTAAATGAAAAAGGAAAGTTGATGGAACTTTGTCTAAATTTTAATAAAGAATTTAGAACAGTGTTTTGTTCACACGTTTACAAGAAGAATCACCAAACCCAACAAAGACAAAAATGCATTTCTGAGTTGGCATTTGACGAAGCGCAAGCAGAAAATTATATCTGCAAAATGGCATCAGAAATACAAGCAATGCACTTTGGGTCCTCTCATAATCAAGCCAGTCTTCAAACCGTTGTTTTTTACTATGAAAATCAACCATCAGAAAGCATATGCACCATATCTTGTACACGACACGATCCAGCTGCTATTTGGGCATATGCTTTCAATTTTACAAAACTTTAAAAAAACGCATTTTAAGCATCCATTTTTTAGTATCGGGCCTACTTCGCAGTACCGGAATAGAGATAAATTTTATTACTTAAATACTTATTTCAAAGAACTCGGTTTTACTTGCCCAACATGGAATTTTTCTGAAGCGTCACATGGGAAGGGTGCTCCAGACGGTGTGGGGGCAGCAGTCAAAAGAGTGGCCGATGGCATACTGGCTAAAGGAACTAGCATTCCTGATGCCGAAACGCTGTACAATGTCCTTCAGGGAAAATCAATGTAAACCTCTTTATTATATCTATGGATGACATAATGAGTTTTGATATAAAGAAGCAAACTAAAGCAGTTAAAGCCATCAAAGGCATAATGAAAATCGGACAGGTTGTTTTAAAGCCAACTAGCTCAGGCCTTTTTGGTAGAAGTCTATCATGCTTTTGTAAAAAAATCCTGTCAGCTGCAACTGCCATAATTTGCATGAAATTGTTTGCGAAGATTATGATTAAGTAAAAGAATGCAACAGAATTAATAAAGCGGTGATGCCTGCTACTTCACATAACCTTATGATTGATCAATGGGTGGTAGTTAAATACAACGATTTACTTTATCCCGGTGTGATAACCAGTACTGAATTGAAAAATCGATCATAAGAAGTTAAGGTTTTGTATTGTGTTGGACACAATAAATATATATGGCCTGCAAAAGAAGATAAAGTTTTATATTTAAGTGAGAATATAATTTCCCGTATTGAACCTCCTAATAATGCTACCAAACGTGTTTTAAAATTTAAAAATCCATTTTGGATCACTAAGCTTAATGAAAGCTGATTTTCTATTGAGTTTGAGATATTTTGTTTTAAAATTTTGTAGTTTGGTATTTAACTTTAGAGCCACGTACCTTATGTTTATTTAAAACCTTAAGAATAATAAAAGTTACCACATCAGCTGGCTTGTCATCATTTTGTCATTTTTAATCTAAAATCGTCACGACAAATCTTTTGTAAGTCACTTGTAACGGGCAAAAATGCCGTTACAAAAATTTTAATTGGAATTGTGAATTTTAGTTATATTTATGCTTTCAGAAAATATTGGTAATAAACATCTGCATACTTATACTGTGTTAAAATGCAAAGGTAAACAATAAAATGAGTTAGTTTCATAATTTATTTAAATTCTGCTCCATACTGTATAATATCACTTTTAGTTATTTAAATTTTGTCCAATATTTCCAGCCATAACCTCCACATGACCTTCATGTATTTTCTATGAATCCTGAAAACAAATAGTAATGTACTTGCAAAGTATCAGTTGTATTATAAAATAGAACTTACCTATATTTATATGTTTAAGTTTATTTCCATTTTCCTAGCAGATTCTAGGAATAGGTGATAGTTTTCTTGTAAGTGCTGTCATTTGCAATTTGCGTTTGTTTATGTTTTTTTGTGTTTAATTTCCATTGTTTAAATAACCATTGTTAAAGACTTATGTAATTATTCTTCATAATTTAATTTCATGAATATTTTTTTATTATTTTTCTTCGACAATTGAAGCTGGCTGAAAATTAAAAATAAATTAAAATCTAAATTAAATTCAAATTTAAATACACATTATTTTTTTTATTTACATTAATTAAAATATTGGTAATGCCTATAGTTAAAGCTAAAATCCTCTAAACAAATTTGGTTCTAAATGAAAATTACTAATTTTTTTAAGATCTAGCCACGTTCTTTTCTATTCGATACTTTGAAGAAGTCGGTTGTGTTTCAAGCCAAATAAAAATTTATTTAATTCTATTATTATAAAGAACAAGGCAAATCTTTATTTTAAGGTAAATCTTTTAATTATTTTTTTTAATTTAATTTATTAATTTAATAATTTACTTACATTTTTCTTCATTTTTTTGGCACTTTGTCAATGTGGCCACATGGTAATTTTCCTAATGCTTCATTTTGTTGTAGAACAATTGCCACCTTTATTTGAGTACACCTTTATTTGAGTACACCTTTTATGGGTACAACTTTTAAAAGTTAATTAACTTCACTTTATCATCATATCATCTTTAACATAAATTTTGAAGAAGTAGAACAAGGATAATTCTTGAAATATCTTGTATTCATTTCTTTTGTGGAAATTGGAGAAGTTTTTCAAGTTACACAGTAATCCGTTAAATTGTGAAGAATATATTGTCCTTTGTGTTACCGTTGTACATCGTCATCTACTTGTGAACCATCCTGAAGGTTCAGCGACTAAACCGAAGCAACCTAGAAAACAACAGGCCTTAGGAACATCGCCTATCTAAAATAAGGAAATACTACTTACTGATTTTATATAATTGTAAAAGGTAAACTGCAGTTTTCCATTATTGTTGCCAATTTTATTAATTGTGTAAATCAACCATTATTATTATTTCTTCCAGTATGCTAAAAGGGGTATAGTATTTTACTTAATTTTGTTATAGATAGTTTTACAAGCTTACCTAAATATCAGCATTAATAACAGTTGTTTTCTTTTCACTGTGCTATACAATTATAAGTAGATTTTATTTGTTTTGTTGTCCGCGTATTAAAAAACTGTGTGTAAAAACTGGTTCTTTTATTTTATCATCTTTTTGTTTTATTTCAGAAACTAAATAATATTTATAAAATTTTCTATTTAACATCTATTACATATATTACTTCTTAAATCATACTTGACTAATCGAAAATGCTATGTTAGTTATAATGGTTTTTCTTCATGCTCTTTTACTGCCAGCTCTGGAGTACCCCAGGGATCCAATCTAGGTCCACTTTTATTTAATTTGTACATTAATGACTTACTAGCATCACTCGCTTGTTTTACTTTGGCCTATGCAGATGACATTAAAGTCTATAAAAAAATATCTACACCTTTGGATGCTGAATTGTTACAGCGAGACCTTAACACAATTTCCTTATGGTGCACGAAAAATTCATTAAAACTCAATGTTGAGAAATGTGTTGTGGTCACATACACCAGAAAAGAGGTTCCTTACTTAAACCAGTATAAGATCGTCAACACTGAATTAAGAAGACAGAATGAGGTAACTGACTTGGGCGTCTTGTTTGATCAAACACTTTCTTTTGTACCTCATATAAACAATGTTTGTTCAGCAGCCGGAAGGTCATTGGGATTTGTTATTCGATCCACAAGAGATTTTGTAAATGTTTCCTTAATAAGGTCTCTTTATATGTCATTTGTAGCAAGCAAGCTGGAGTATGCAAGTTTGATCTGGTACCCAATATACACATGCCATCGCATAAATATTTATAGAGTTCAAAGAAGATTCTTAAAATACATGTATCTCTTAATTTATGGAACGTACCCAGAACAAAATGCTAACCTGGACAGTATCATGAGTGAATACAAAATATTGCACTTGGACACAAGGCGAGATTTGCAAAGTGCACGTTTTTTATCGAAATTGGTAAGGGGTACAGTTGACTGCGAATACTTACTATCGAAGATTCAGTTTCATGTTCCGAGGAACAACTCAAGAACTTCTGTCTCCTTTCAAATTCCCACTTCCAGAACAAATATTTTATCAAAAGCACCAATAACAACCATGTGCAAAAATGGAAATGAGCTATTAGTTGATATATTTAAATAATAAGGATATTGTTTTTTTTTATTATTTTTATTTTTTATTATTTTATTTCTTAAGTTTTTGTATTGTATGTTCGATATATTTGTTTTAAATATGTGTTATATATATATTTGATATATTTGTTATACATATATATTTATACCATTGTCCTGTAATTGGGAGAATCCTGTTGGGCAATAAAGATTATTATTATTATTATTATTATTATTATTATTATTATTATTATTATTATTATTATTATATTTTTTTTCAAGTAAAAATTAATATTTCGTTTACTTGTTTAATACATAGTTTAATTTGAAATATTTGGCGCCCATTTAAATAAACATCTTTTAATAAAACTTAAATTTTTAGTAACCAACACCAACACACGATCTAGCTTACGAAGTCAAACTGACAACTAGCCGGCGTGTGCGTTTTTATTATTATTAGTAAAAAATACGTTACACAAATATTCAATTTTTGTTCACTTTAATTTTTTTTTGCAGTAAACTTAAATAATAATCTTTTTTCTTTACATTAAAATTTTAAAAATGCAATTTTAATGCTTTGAAACAGTATTAAATATTTTAACGCTGTTACACACCTGACATAAGTTGATCAAAAAAAAAAAAAAAAAAAATCGAGAAAAAAGTCCTAAATTTGAAAAGCCTTTATTGTGTATTGGATATTTACTTTTTTTGTGACCCTACTGTAATAAAATTAAAATTATTTATTCATTTTAGATAATAACTATTTTTGCTCTCAAAATGACGACTTTAAATTCACCTACTGGTGAACTACTGCTCTTCCACTTAACCTGTATATTCAGGATAAAAATATATACATAAAAATAGCACGGAAACATAGAAAAAAAAATAGAAAAATAAACATTAATATTGGTTAAAAATTAGCAATACATTAACAAGGAAATTATACAAGGCTTATAATTATAATAATAATTAGAGAACAAAAACTAGCATAAAAAACACAAACAAACTTGCACAAAATAAGAAACAAAACAAATACAGAAACATTTGCAACATTAAATTATAATCCTATTATTTAATAATAGGGAACGTACTTTATGTTTAAAACAGATAATTGACTTGGACTTTAGTTCATTGGGGATAAGGTTGTAGTACTTATATATATTGAATGTAAAAGATCTTTAAAACATTGTATATTTGTGAAGCGGAGGAGTTATAGTGTTTTTATGTCTACTACTCCCAATCTGGAACTGGCAAAGAATGGAGTAGCTCTGCTTCCGGTTTTTTTTTGTTTTTTTCTTTATATTCAAGTGCTAAACGAGACATCAATTGTCTTCTAATTTCTTTCTAATTCCCCACTAATTCCACTATTTGCTTACTAATTTACCGAGTAATTCCCCAAATTCCCTACTAATTCCTTTAATTTTCCACAAATTCCTCTAATTCCTTACTAATTCCTACAGATTGTACACCAAAATTCCCCTGCGGTTTACCCCTCTGGGTAAACCGCAAAAGAAAATGTGTACACTAATTCCCAGGATTGCTACTAATTCCTCTATTTCCTTACTAATTCCCCTTATATATTATAATTCCATTTTAATTTAAAAAATACCTAGTAATTCCTCTAATTCCCTACTAATTACCCTAATTTTACTAATTTCCAAGTTAATTCCCTACTTATTGACCAAATCTATTGTGTAAACTAGGCCACAAAAAGGTGTACAATTTTAGTACAAAAATTTCCGTAAACATAAAAAAAATCACTAAATTCAAAAAATTCCCGGGAACTTTTATTTTTTTGAGGGTTCATTGTCATTGTAAGAAGGGTACACAAATAAGCTGTTTTTATTCAAATTTTTAAAAACAAATTTAGCCGCGCCCCCGGGGGTTGAAATTGCTTAAAATTCAATAAAAAATATTTTGAATTTTGAATTTGGCATATTAAAAAACTATTAGGTATTAACTAACTTAAGACACACAAAAAAAACGGCTTTTTTTTTAATCGAAGAGCTGCATATTAGAACTTTAAAAGCTTTGGGGAGGGGCTTAAAATTAAAATATATTAACAAGATTTTTTTGTGTTACAAGTGAGTTAATACCTTATAGTTTTTCAATATGCCAAATTCAAAATGTAAGTTGAAATTTTTTTTAAAAACATTCAATCCCCCGGGAGCGCGGCAAAAATTAGAAATTCGGTAGGCTGGGCTGAAATAATTATTTTTGGAAGCTGTTTTTTTTTAATTTTTAAAAATAATTTTTGCCCCGCCCCCAGGGAAATGAATGTTTTTAAAATTAAGACATTTTTTTTAACTAACATTGTGTGGTATTATTTGATTTTAAGATATACATGTATGTATTTAATTATGCCTGAACATAGAGATGATGGACGGGGTGACATTCCATAGACCGCTCAACATTCGAGTTTCGAAACTACTTATTTAACTTGCTACTGCATTGTTTAATGATATTATTATGTTTAATTTTGTTTAGTAATGTTATTATTATAATATGATGTAATATTATTATTATTACAATAATTAAAATTATAATAATTATTATTATAAGACATTCAAATTTGTATTGTGTTTTTGTTATTTTTTATAAAAACTGTAATAAATCTACTAAAGATACTAAAGAAAAAATGTCAAAATTTACTAAAAACTTTTTTTAATCCGCCCATAAATAACTTACATAAAAATTTTACTTCAAAACAAAGTTTGATAATTCAAAAACAAAAGCTCAATTGAAAAATATTTATTAGAAAGCCTAATTTAGATTGTCCATTTTTAGTATAAACACCCTGTATTTATATTATTGATGTTTTACTTTTTTTAAATTTTTTTGAATTACCTGTTAATAACATAAAACACATTGTAGTTATTTACATTGATATTAACCTTGTTTTTAAGTATCTAAAAACATGAAAAACTTTTATTATTTTTGAAATAGTGAAATTAACAGAAAAACGATGATCATTTTTTTACGATTATAAGCGTAAAAAAATGATAATCGTTTTTCTGCCTTTAAATCTGCATCTGCATATATAATTTAAAAAATACATTGTCACAATTACTTATGGACAAAACAATTTTATCTTACAATCAGTTTTAATAAATCGACCGTCATAATTGTAAATTTCATAAAACTCGACGCGCGCCCCAAGATTATAATATGATTACATTTAAACGAAAGAACAACTGTCTCTAGCGTGACGTCACACGGTGCGAGAGAGACAGCGCTACCATTCGCAACAGTATCGTGAGTTTAATTCAAATATTAAAATTATAGGCGAGACGTTGCCAAATTGTGCGACGCAACAACATACAGTATTTAAAAACACGTATATTGGAAAACGTATATTATCGCAACGCCCTCATCGTCAAATGGGTTGAACTAAATATACACATTTTTTCCATTTTTAGTATGTTGCTGCACACTTTCTGTGTTCAAATTTTTCTAAATATTTAAAAAACGCAGGGTCGGACATAAAAAATTTTTGGACACAAAAATTGGGCATTAAATTCTACACAGATCTGTATTAGCAAGAATCTTAGAAAGTGCTGGGATGAAGTAAATTTTAAGAAATAAGCGCTTGACATTAGTGCGTCAGATATACTGACGCAGTATGGTCGTTGACGCAATAAGAATAGGGATTTTATAAATGTATAGACGCAGCAATAATAGAGTTTTGTATATATTATAACCAACTTGGGGCTGGCTATATGCTCCGGCAGCTCACTCGTCTGGAGGCAAGGGTCAATGGTTCGTTGATTTCTCATACTTACACTTTGGGTAGGCGCCACCGTGAATGACAGAGTAAATTAACTAATGTTCACGGTCATTAAGTTAAACTCAATATTTTGTTACTCACTCATATATTTTATCAATAAAATTTTATTCTATATGTTATATAGTTTAGGTTTCATACCCAGTTTACACAATGATCAAGTTAAAAAAATAGTGATATGTTTAAAATTTAAATAAATTATACAATGACGGAAACTATCAATAAAGTTTCATAACTTACTCCTACGCTTATTGTTAAATGTTCATAATATGTTTAATGACAAAAATAAAGATAAAGTTCAATAAAAAAACCTGTGGTCCATTCGTGACTGAATGTACTCTAGTCCTGGTGTAATCGAAGTGCGCCTGGGCTCTTCAACTGTGGGCACCCCAACTCGGAAACTTTCATGCCAACGTTTGACTCCGGATGGACAAGGGCCATGAAGGCAGAAACCAAATGTATGTTGTTGTAAAAAAACAGCGACTAGATGCATTCAATAAATGGTACCATTATAAATCCATAAAACCCCCAGAAGAAACCCTATTCAAAATTAAAACCAAATAAATACCCTACTTAAATAGATTAACCAAATTACTTACGGAAATTTCCGGTTTCTTCTATAAAAAAAATACAAAGCTTCACAAAATACGGCCTTCGACGGTCGATGAATTTACCAGCGTTTCAATCACTACCATCCTAATTAGAAGGATGACTTAGAAAATTAAAGATAATGTTTGTTAACCTCAACATACCTGCACGGTAGGGTGGGCCGAAAAACGTAAAAAAAAAATATTTGAGATATTTATTTTTGGGTAGCAATAAAAAGTTACCTTATGTTAAAAGTAATTTATTAGAAAAAAATGTAGCGTACTAGCCCATTATTTAAGGGTCCCCCGGGGGCCCAAAATATTTTTTTTTGTATGTTTTGACTGGGGTGGGAACAAAAAGTTACCTTATGTTAACAGTAATTCTAGAAAAAAAAATGAGCGTACTAGCCCAATATTTAAGGGTGCCCCGGAGGCCCAAAATATTTATTTTTATCATATTTTAATTGGGTTAACCACAAAAGTTACCTTATATTAACAGTAATTCTAAAAAAAAAATGAGCGTACTAGCCCAAAATTTAAGGGTGCCCCGGAGGCCCAAAATATATTTTTTGTTCATATTTTAATTGGGGTAACCACAAAAAGTAACCTCATGTTAACAGTATGTTTCGAAAAAAATAGCCATTTTAGCCCAATATTTAAGGCCCTGGGGGGCCCAAATTTTTTTATATATATTTTAATTGCGATGGCAACAAAAAGTTACCCCATGTATTATTGCATAGACAAACCAAATGCCTGTATCAGTCTAAGTTTTTTTATTATTTTATTAAGACGCCTTTTGATGAAAAAAAATTAGCAACTCTTGGCTTGATTTTATTAAATTTAAAAAAGATTTTGCGTTACTCTAAATTAATTAACACAACCACTATCGAAATAAATAAAGTCTTAAAAGAAGTAAATGCTTGGTCAGTTAATCATAGACTTCAGTTAAATGCCAAAAAGGATCTATATATATATGATAAATAAAAAACAATATACTTTTAATACCATACATATAAATATTATAGAAATACCTCAGCAAGAAACAGCAAGAAATCTGGGTGTTTTTTTATTATTTATACAAACCTGAACTTTGAAAGCCATGTTACAAGACAACTTAGTTTGTGTTATATGAAGCTGAAATCACTATATTAATTTAAGTATGTTCTAAATTCTAACACCAAGTGCAAAATTGTTTCAACATTAATATACACCCTATTATAGACTATTGCATGCCAGTCTACTACTCATATCATACTGAAACATTTAAAAATAAACTCATGTATTAGATTCATTCAGAAAATTTGACCCCATTACTTCAATCTATTTGGAAAACAAGCATTTAAAAATAATTGATCCTTACAGAAAGTAAATACCTAATAATTGCCTGTATTCAAAGATCCAATAAATACAATCTTGATTTAAGGCACAATCTTTTTCAAATACCTAGTCACAAAACTTCAAAATCTAAGGATTCGTTTATAGACCTATCTATAAAAATTTTGAACGATAAAACATTCTTTAACATAATATTTCAATATCCAAACACATTTAATTTGTTATTAACTGTTGTGATATGAAATTATAGGATTTAGTTTAATTAATATGTGATATGCAGAATAAAATAGATTTAATTTCTTAGTAGGTGGTATGGAAGGACGTCCTTACGAACGCAGCCTTTTGTGTAATTAATTTTGTGTTTTATGCAATAAAGCATTTTTATTATTATTATTATTATTAATTAATTGGATATTTGCTCCTCGAATTCCATCCGCTCCCTCCCACCCAGTATTTTTTATTATTTAAATAATATTGAGACTTGTTGTCATATAGGCCGGTAAAGATGTCCGCGCATCTATATATATATATGGTTATAACCATTTCTTGCTACCTCACAGTAAATTTTTAATGCAGCTTCTGTTACAAGCTTCACAAACTTTTTCACCGCTTGCGTGTGAAAGGGAAACTTGCCGAACCTTATATAGAAGTCGTCTGCTTGACTTATAAATATTTTTAGTTCTTTTATTTAAAAAAAAACATTTCCAAATTTATAAACATTTTTAACCCTAGAATTTGCTAAACCGACAAATTTTTGACGTCAAATTTAATATCGGACTTTTTTTCTAGACATATTGTTAATATAAGGTAATTTTTTGTGATTACCCCAATTAAAATATAAAAAATGGGCCCCCGGGGTAACCTTAAATATTGGGCTAGTAATTAATTTTTTTTCTAGAATTACTGTTAACAAAATGTAACTTTTTGTTGCTACTCCAAACAAAATATAAAAAAATAATATTTTGGGCCCCCAGGGGGGCCTTAAATATTGGGCTAGTACGCTATTTTTTTTTCTAGAATTACTGTTAACAAAATGTAACTTTTTGTTGCTACCCCAAAAAAAATATAAAAAAATAATATTTTGGGCGCCCAGGGGGGGCCTTAAATATTGGGCTAGTACGCTAATTTTTTTTTTACAAACTACTTTTGGCATAAGGTAAATTTTTTTTGCTACCCCTAAATTGAATTCAAAAAATAATTTTTTCGGCCCACCCTACTGCACGTGCCTTGTTCCGCACAAAAAAACCAGTGTTAACGGCTTTTCAGCAATTAATACTCGCCGATATAAGGGACTGCCGAGTAACACACAACCATTTTAAAGCACAGCGATAATACATAATAGTCACCTTCTACAAGAGATACAGATCCTCAACGTGAGCACAGATTATTCAACGTGAGCCGCCAATCGTTCTCGTCGACTGAAGCCAAAGGAGACGCTTTCAAGTCGCGCATACTCCGTGCAAATTCATATTTGTAAAATTTGAAAATTAGAAATTGTTGATATGCAACCAAGATTACCACGAAGTACTGCTAGGCGTATTACCAAATGTCAACAAAACAAATGAAGAAAATTATCGTTCAAACTGCAACGAACCGAAAACAATTACTATAAGTGAGTAACATTAATAAAAAAACACGGCACAAATAAGCTAAAAACTACTTATCCTTTAAATCTAATCTAAACCCCTTTCTTATATAGTAACCTAACCTATAACCATTTTAGAAGAACGAAATTACATTGACAAGTCACACACACGAAATCAACTTAAAGAATCTACAAATCTACAGATCTGACCCAAATAAATCAAAAGGCACTAAAAGGTAAAATACCCCCTAGACCTGCACAAACTAAACATAATTTAACAAGGAATAAACTAACCGAGTCTGCTCTTTTAGCTAAACACCAACCCAAAGTCGGTGACCAAAAGACACATAAAAATAAAGAAAACTAAATATAACAGTGACCAGAAGACACTTACAAGAAATACGAAACTAATAAACATACGCATTCTACATGAACGATATATGCAATATACAGTATGAACGAATGTGTGAGTAATAAACAAAATAATTCCTCATGTGTGCCTAACTTATCTTTTCTATGCTAAAACATGTAGCGTTACTATTTGTAACGTTACAATATATATATATATATATTGTAACGGTTTGATTTTGGGAGTTATAGCTTATTTGGTTAAAATTTATTAAGGGGAGCTTATTTGCTTAAAATTTCAGTACCAAGTCATGTAAAACCACTATTGGAGTACTTACCTTGTATGTGTGTTTGCTTAAGTGGTAAATTTTGATCTATTAAGACTCTTCGTAACCTAGAGGTTTTTATTGATTTCTTGATTATAATTTAGCTTTTTCAGGTATTTCAGGTATAAAGTATTGTAATGTGGACCTGGAACAGACATTTCTGTAATGGCATGATGTGACCGATGTGTTTTTGTTTGAAAATATCATTTAAAATTGTTGTTTTGAGGTTAGACTTCTTCTTCTATATGTCACTTATGTAAGTGATTGAGTGCATTTCACGCGCAGGCAGATTTTGATTTCGGTGACTCGCTCTCTTCGAGCTGACATGGAAGACGGCGGTCACGATTTTGTGAATTTTTTAAAATCCGTCAGTTGGGTAGTCATCCTGTCAATTTTTTGAGAGAAAGAGCCCATAAGATCTAGGTTTTTTTTTCTTGGAGATTAGAATTTTATAACCTCAAAGCACATTTTACCATTGTTTTGAAAATCTTCGTGGCTGATTGTTGTGTTGATTTTGCACTGGTGGTCCACTGCATATTCTCCAGACTTGGCCCTGGGTGACGATATTTCGTCCCAAAATACATATTGAACTTGTCAATGTTGATGATTGGAGAATAGTGTCCGTACATTTCCTGAGTGGATCTGGATGATCCATTTGGCATCCAGAACAGTTGTTGCTGGTTAAGCTTGCTTTTCCTAAGTACCAGTGTAATCTAATGCATGGAGGAGTAGCCCCGATCAAGAAAAATCTCATCGGTCATATCATGTCAAACGTTCCAGGCTCACAAGGTAGATTATAAATTTATTTTAAGAACCTTGTTAATTTATGTTGGAGAACCTGCTTGTAGTATCACTACCGTAGGATATAAACAGCAGATTTGCTGTGTTTGCAGTAATTTTAATTAAACCATCTTTATTATTAATTTTAATTTAAAAGTAATTTTAATTAAACCATCTTTATTAATAATTTAAAGTGCCTAATTGTTTCTAAAAATAAACAAGGTGTATTTGGGGAAAAATTTTGTGTGTAATTTGTTAATAATTCCTACCTTTTTCTTTTTGACTTCCTGTCGATTTAGTCGCGACTGGCTCCTTCCTACTCCTTTTGATTATTAAAGCTATTACCATCTTAAACCCAGGCCTAGCGCCGACTGTATGAGCTAACCGAGGTAAGTAACTTAAGTTTTGTACGCTTTGTGCAAAGCTGACGTTATAATATATATATATATATATATATATATATATATATATATATATATATATATATATATATATATATATATATAATTTTTTACATTTTTTCATATTTATACCTTTTTCCCTTTTTTACAGAATGACGTAACTGTTAATTTATTTAAATGGCAACCCCCATTTTTTTTTTACAAAAATGGATAGACTATTAAATTCTGGTTTCAAAAATATGCATATTAAGTAGGATTGGACTTATAGTTTCTAAAATAATAACTATTTAAGTTGAAAAAATAGGACAAGTAATTTTATTTTAATTTTACAAAAAAAATCGCAGTTGTCTTTGACAAAAACAAAACAGGCTGGTAACCAAGTTGAAAAACATGACAATTGTAAATTTTTCGTTGTTTCTATAAATAAAAATATTGGTTATGTAGCAAAATAAAGTTTGGTTTTGAAAATCGCCTCAAACATACTGAATATGCATATTTTTAAACCCAAAAATTGATCTCTCCATTTCTGAAAAAATAATTGGGGGTTGCCATTTAAAAAATTGACGGTCACGTCATTCTGTAAAAGTGGGAGGGGTAAACAAAAAAATGTTAAAATAGTCCTTGGAAAAAACTAAATTTGACATGTCTTAGCGTTTTTTGCAGGACCTGACCAGAAAAAAATTATTTCCATTCCATACTTTTGCCCAACCCTGTATATATATATATATATATATATATTACATAAAGGGTTTTCATTTCAAAATTAACCACATTAAATATCTTTTAAATTTACAGAACACAAAAAAATATAAAAAATACTTTGAATTATATCATTTTATCACATTATTTAATTTAATCTTGTGCTCATCCCCTCGCCCCCAGCCACCCCCACTTTAGAACTTCAAATGGCACTCCCAACCGAGTGACATATATATATATATGTTATGTTTTGGACAAAAGGGGCTGGTTTATATAAAAACACAATAATTTATTTTTATTGACAAAGCGAACTTTACTGATCAAAAGTTAAGGCAAGATTAGATTTATATTACATATGTTACAACGATGTTATAAAAATGCTGACTAAGAATAAAGTATAATAAGTATGCATTAAATTAAAAAGTAATAAATTGAAGTGGTGTACATAACTCCTCCCTCTTTAAAATTGTATTTCGGGGTTGATCTCCGGATTCTGGGCTGGTCCGGCATTCCTGGTATGTAGGGTGTGCCCAAATTTTCTCCATAACCAAATAATTAAAAATGGTAATAAAATTAGGTATAATAAAAAGGACCAAGCAGGGTGCTGGTAAATTTGGGGTTCTTCCAGACTTATTTGATGTATGGCGTGTTGCAAATTTTGTAGGTCATCCAGTGAATAATATTTTATTTTTAGTGGCTTTATGGAATAAAGACTTTTAATATTTGCGCTTGTGTCGATCACAACCTTCTTTTGAAAAAAATTGAATATTTTGGTTTGCGTGGTCACTGCAATACTTTGATAAAATCGTATCTAATGAACCGCAGGCAATTTGTATTGTATCATGGTTCAAAATCATCAGAAAAAGAGGTTGATGTGGGTGTTCCCCAAGGAAGTGTACTAGGGCCACTCTTGTTTATATTATACTTTAATGATTTACATAATTATGTAAATTTATTTCATATAGAGTATGCTGATGATTTAACAATGATTGCATCAAATAAAAATGCCGAAAAAATGACAGAAGACTTAAATAATAATCTAAATTCAGTCGCCAAATATTGTAAATCATTTAACTTAGCAATTAATCAAACAAAAACTGTAACAATGCAATTTCATCCATACAGCGCACATTACACAAAGAGTAAATTAATAAAACTACATTGCAAATCAGTTGAGCAGGTCGCCAGTTTTAAATTACTCGGTGTGCACTTGGATATGTCCTTAAATTGGAAATCACATATTAATGCAGTTTGTAGCAAATGTTGTAGCAATTGTTATGCTTTATTTAGACTGCGCAATATTAGTAGTAGGCAAGTTGTAAAAATATTTTATTTTTCCAAATTTGAAAGCTTACTTAGATATGGAATTATTTTCTGGGGAAATTCATGCAATGTAAATAGACTATTCATCCTACAAAAAAGAGCAATTAGAAGCATGTTTGGAATACACTTCAGAGACTCCTGTAGAAACATTTTTATCTCAGAAAAAATTATGACACTCTCTTCCTTATTTATTTTTGAAATCTTGAAATTTGTTAAAATAAACTTAACCAAATTTAATTTACAAAATTGTTATCATAATTATCCAACTAGACATGGCAACAATTTACAATATTGCAATCATTCTATGACATTGTATGAATCTAACCCATATTATATTGGAGCAATTTTATACAATAAATTACCTGCACAATTTAAAAACCTTGAAAAAAACAAGTTTTTCTGCAAATTAAAAACTTTACTTTTAAGTAAGGCTTTTTACTCCGTAAATGAGTTTTTAGCCTTTAATTTTTTGGATTGTGTCGGTTAATTTGAGCTCTTTCATTGTTTTATTGTGTTAAATGATTTTTGACCTATCCTATATCTGTAAAAGATCTCTTGGATTAAATAAATATTATTATTAATATTATTATTATTATTCCATTATAAGGGGTAGTTTTTCTTTTATTCCAACTATAGATTTATTAATAGTAAGGGGCCGTTCATTAATTACGTGAGGTGTTAAGGGGGGGGAGGGGGTCGAGCCAAACCTCACCAAATCTCACGTGGGGGAGAGGGGGGGTCTCGGCAAATATCACGTAATTTTTTTTTCCGAAAGAAAGAGTGTAAAATTGCGAGAAAACCGGGTTAAATTAAGTAAACAATTATAAGCAAATTGTTTTTTTAAATAAATCTAATGGAATCAAGCACAGATTAACTTATTTACATTAAAACCATGCATTTTAAAAAATCTCACGTGAGATTAAGGGGGGGAGAGGGGGTCGAGCAAAATCTCACGACATCTCACCAAGGGGAGGGGGGGGTCGAAAAATCGCCAAAATTGTCTCACGTAATTAATGAACGGCCCCTAAGGTTGTTGATCTTCACATCGCATTCGGAAGATCTTTCCAATAATGTTGGGCTTTTGATAATGTTGGAGAAAATGTGTCCTTTACAATCTTCGGTAATGGTTGTAGATGATTTCGGTATAATATTAAATATTTACTATCTGGTATTTTTTGTACGATGGTTGATTCAAATGTCACTGGAGTTGCGGTACAATTGGTGGCGTCATTGGCTTCGGTTATCTGGATCTCGCAAATATTCTGTAGTGGGGTTTCAGTTTTCTTTAACCATTTTACAGTTTAAACTGTTGTCAAAGATAAAGGAATTTCTTGATTTTAACAAAAATTTATCCCGTGGGATTATTGCTACATAAGCCTTATTATTTAAAATAGGAATTGAGAATAAATGAAATATTTTAAATTGTTTTTCTTCGACTATTGGTATTTCAAGAATAAAGGTCAATTTTAAATTATAAAAATATGCTTTAGTTATAATAATTTGTTCGAAGTCAAAAATGTTGTTTATATCTGGATTTAGGGGCAATTTTGAATTTTGACTGATTGATTCCAATTCTGACAACAACTCATTTATGTCAATGATCGAAGTATGCAATTGATTAAGTTTAGCAAAACTAATTGATGATTCTAAATTTAAAATTATAAATCTTATGTTGGTGATTGTATTAAGAAGGTAATTAAAAATAAATTTAACGTGATTAAAATTTTGTTCAGAGTAACCAAAATATTTCAATTCTTGGATTTTATCCTGAAATAGTTTTTCGTTTTGTTTTACAAGGGACAGAGTAGTATTAAATTTATTTATAAGTTTATGTGAAACAGTAATTTGTTCGTTAAAATTTTTTTAAAATGTTTTTTGATTGTTTTGTAAAGAATTTATTATATGATCATACCGTTGACCATCTAAATTGCCAGTGATTGATTTAAAGACGCTTCCCAGAGTATTAGCAAGACCACGTTTAACTCTGTATCGGGGAAAAATTGAATTTATATGATTATTTAGTTCAGATAAGGAAGAATTTAATAACTTATGAAATGTGGCCTGATTTTCTAATTTTATATAACTTTGGTTAAGTTTGGAAATAAAGGTTTTAGACTGTTTGTTAATTAAAATGACTTCCTCGAGAAGCGGTGAAAGATCTTTATAAAAAATTAATTTTTGGTAGTACTTTATTGTAAATCCGTCTCCCAGATAAAAGGGAAGAATACCAGGGTTATTTTGTAATAGCTTAATGATTGATCTCTGATTGGTTTGATGGGGGCTGACTAATGGAATGACCACTAACACTTGGAGAATCCCTAGGCATCTGCAACAATTGTTCTAAATTAGTATGAATGATTTTAGGGTTGTTTGTTGCAGGGGGACGTCGTAAAGCACTTATGTGTTTCTTTTCAGCTTTATTAGTTTTTATGGTTTTATGATTACTATTTATTTCAGTTGTAATTTGTGGTGCGTATTTATTCTTAATTTTTCCCATTTTTTTTGACTTAATTAATATTTCTTCGTTTAATTGTAGCTCGTAAATTTCTCTATTTGAGTTTAACTTATTTATAACTTTTAATTTTTTGTCTGCCAAAGTTTTATGAATATTTTCGTAAATTAATTTTAGCTTATCTTTATGATTTTGTGTATAGTCGTTTAATAGTTAGGCCTAAAACTACTTTGATTGGTTTTAATTTTATACTAGAATGAATACTATTGTTGTATGCTAGAATTGCGTAAAGCATTTGTGTTTTAATATCGCAATTTTTATATTGTTCGTTTAAAAGTTTTAAATGTTCTATTAAGGTAGAATGAAGTCTTTCTACGGGACTGTTGGATTTGGAATGTTTGGCAGACACAAAATGAATTTGAATTTTATGTAGATCAAGAAGTTCTTTTAGTAATGTGTTGTTGAATTCGCGACCGCGATCGGAAACTATTAATTTAGGAAGACCATGATGATTAAAATATTGAAGTAATGATTCTACTATTTCTGCTGAATTTGCTGATTTTATTGGGTATGCTTGGGATAATTTAGAAAATGAATCAATTATTGTTAAAAACTTGTTTTTGGCTATTGTGAAAACATCTATGTGTATAATTTCAAAGGGTTTAACCGGAGTTGGAGATGTTAAATTCGAGTCTTAAAGGTTTACGTTCATACTTTGTCAGTTTACAGGTTTCAAACCCATTTAATATAATTTGTATTGATTTCCTCATGTTTGGTCAATAATAGATTTTTCTTAAATTTTTTTCAGTTTCTTCAACTCCGCGATGGTTTGTTTTTCCGATATGATAATTTTGGACTGTAATTGTTTGTTCTGTTTCGTTAGTTACATCCGTTAATATTGTATTACATTTTTTTAAGTCGTAAGAAGGATGAACGAAAGTCTTTCTAATAATTTCGCAGAACGGTTCAAAATAAGGAGCATGTTTAAAGTATAGTGAGTATTTTATGTTAGGAATAACGTAAGTTTTCATGAAATTTATTACTTCTTTTTCAAAATTGCTTTCAGTAAAACTAACTATAATTCTTTGCCTATTCTCAAATAGCTTAACTATTTTGGGAGTTTGTGTAGGAAAAGACGTTTTGGAGATTACAATTTGGTTGTTACTGAAATTCAGGGGTTCTTCTGAAATTAGAATGCCAACAATGGGATCTTCGCTACGATTAGAGTGAACTGTTTCATTAGAAAAATGAGGGTGTTCTGGGTTATTACTAAAGTTACCTAAATCTTCTAATGCTCTATCAACAAAATCGCTAACTTCATAATTCACGTCAAGTGACTGATTATCTTCCGAAATCGTTTCTTTTACGTGAACTTCGACTCTAGACAAACAATCAGCATTTAAGTTTAAACTACGTTTCTTATAAATATAAAATATCATAATCAAACTCCTCAAGCTTGAGGCGCCATCTGAACAATTTCGAATTGGGTTCTTTTAAAGAGAAAAGCCATTGTAAGGGACGGTGATCTGTATAAATTTTAAACTTCCTACCATATAGGTAGGGACGAGTGTACTTAGTTGCCCATACGATGGCAAGTAATTCTTTTTCGATGGTGCTATATTTTCTTTCAATATCGTTTAGGGTTCTAGACGCATAAGCGACAGGTCGGTTATTTGGAACATTTCCTTGTGACAATATCGCTCCAATAGAAACATTACTTGCATCCGTAGTGAGAAGAAATTGTTTATCAAAATCAGGATACTGCAAAATTGGATCATTACATAAAATTGTTTTGCAAGTTTCAAAACAATGTATGAACTCATTATCGTGTACAATTTAAGCGCCCTTTTTTAAACAGTTTGTTAAAGGTTTTGTAAGTTGTGCAAAATCTTTAATAAACTTTCTGCAGTAGCCCAAAAGTCTGGCAATATAGTCGAGGAATCCATTTTTTATGATCTACAGTAGGGGGCGCTGTCACACAATTGTTGCTATTTTTATTATTTTTGAGGATGAGAAATCCATTTTTGTTGTAAATATATACACTAGATGATATTTCAAAGCAATGTTTATTATTTTTGATATATTAGTATAGAAACATATTTTTTTTACCTAAAGAGCATTTTTACTAGAAAATTTGGCATTTTTATAAAAAAAAATATTCTCTTTAATGCTTGAATCAAAAAACATGTTATTATTAAATACGTAAATTTATTTATACTTAAAAACAATACTTGTATACAAAAACTACAATTTTTTGTGATAATATATCGATGATATTTTTGCAAAAGGGCGAATATGCCATTTTCCTGTTTTGAGAAAAACAATAAAAAGTATTTCTGCATGACCTAAAAAAGAAAAATGAATATATATATATATATATATATATATATATATATATATAATATATATTTATAATATTGGTCGCCTTTTTTCTTTTATATTTTAGTGGACTGTAGATTTTCTTAATTTCCCCACGTGTTGGCTGGTGGATTCTTGGTTAGAATAAAATGTCTGGACGCGCACAACAATACAGTTTTGAACACATATGAGCTCACAATTGTCACAATGTTAACATTAACTTTTCACGCACGAAGACATTAGTACATATACTTAAAAACTTTATTTTAACATTAAAAATTGGGTCATGGCCCCTATCGGTGGTCTTCTCGCTTGGTAATGAATGCTTGCTAACCTTTGTACCCTTGTTCCCCTTCCATCCGCAATCTGCCTGTGCAGATATATTAAACAATGTTTACTCATATTAAATAATATGAATATTATGTGTGTCCGAATGGACATGCCGCCGCCCTTGAAAGTATCCAGGTAAATACTTTCAAAGAAAAGATGGATTTTATATATGTGAACTTTTCAATCTACTGGTAGAACCGCCAATTTGGCACACGCTCTTTTAAACAAACCATTTCTGGTTTGTATGGTAGCCACCCTTACAATCCCATCCTTTCCGGGAAATGTTTCCGTTACTCGTCCCATCAACCACTTCATTGGAGGAATATTATCTTCTTTTATTAAAACCATTGTTCCAACCTTGATAAGTTCATTTTTTGGCTGCTTCCATTTAGTTTTTTCTTGTAGAGTGCATAAGTATTCATTATGCCAACGCTGCCAAAAATGTTGTACGCATTGTTGCCCCAATTGATATTTATCTAATCGGTTCAATGGCAATTCCAGTAGATTTGGTTCCGGTAAAGATGTTATTTCGGACCCGATTAGGAAGTGGCCAGGAGTTAAAGGATTAAGATCATGTGGGTCAGATGAGAGAGGTGTGAGCGGACGCGAATTTAAAATAGCCTCTACTTGTGTAAGTATGGTATAAAAGGTCTCGTAATTAAAATTTTTATCCGCAATAATTCTCACCAAATGATATTTGCAGGAGCCTATAGCTCTTTCATAAAGTCCCCCAAAATGAGGGCTTCTGGGGGGAATGAAGTGCCAATTGACGCGATTCTCCAATAAATAATTTAATATAGTTGGTTCAGATGAAATTTTATCGAGGATATTTTTTGCTCCGACGAAGTTTGTAGCGTTGTCGGAATATATGTCAGTACAAAAACCTCGTCTGGACATGAATCGTTTAAGGCAATTGAGAAAGGCACCCGCCGACAGATCACCCGCTAATTCTAAATGTACCGCCTTGGTACTAAAACATATAAAGAGACATATGTAAACCTTAATTATTTTTCTAGACCTAGTGGTACCGTCCTTTATGTTAAACGGTCCTGCATAGTCAACTCCGCACGTTAAGAACGGACGAGTGGGAGTTACGCGGCTTTTAGGCAAGTCACCCATTATATGTATGTTCGTTTAAGGTCGGTTTCGCTTTAAAACATGACATACACTTGCGCAAGACGCCACGTATAACAGCTTTCCCATTAGTTATCCAATAATTAAGCCTTAATGCAGCCAGGGTGGCTTGTGGCCCGGCATGAAATAGTTTTTCATGCTCATAAGTAATTAACAATTTGGTTAATTTATGGGATTGTGATAACAAAGCTTGGTGCTTTTGCGCAAATGGCGCATTGGAATGCCTTAACCTACCCCCTACTCTTAAGATGCCATCGCTGTCAATAAACGGACTTAAACTAAGGATATTACTTGTGCTTTTCAATTGTCTTTTATGTTTTAGGGAAATAATTTCTGATTTAAATGATTGTGTTTGAGCAACAATAATTAGTTTAGTAAGTGAGTCTGACAATTCTGATATGGATAGTTCACCAACGTTTTTGTTGTTTGGATTTTTTGAATTGTTAATAAAGCGTAAACAATAAGCTGTGACTCTTTTTAGCTTATTGAGTTTTGAAAATTTATTACAAATATCAAAATTGTCAGAGGGATCGGTTAAGACTACGCAACTTCGCGACTCTGGTATATTTGCGATCGTATTGATATTGGAGATAGGCCAGTTGTCTTTATTATTTTTCAGCCAATGGGGTCCCTGAAACCAAAGTGATGCATTAAACAATTCCTGCACCGTGGTGCCGCGAGAAATAATGTCAGCTGGGTTGTCAGAAGATATGACGTGATTAAAATTTTTACTTTGAGCCGTGGTTTGGATTTCGGAGACCCTATTTGCCACAAAGGTTTTCCAGGATGAAGGCTCGGCCGCAAGCCATGCTAATACTATTTTTGAGTCAGTCCAGTAATATGTTTCAAAACTTTCCAATTTTAAGGCACTGGAGACATTGTTAAGCAATCTAGTTAATAGCAAAACCCCACAAAGCTCCAACCGAGGCAGACTAATAGTCTTGAGCGGTGCTACTTTAGATTTTGCGCATAGCAAATTAGTATAAACCTTTCCGTTCTTACTCCTAATTCTAACATAAATACACGCCCCGTAGGCTTGCTCAGACGCGTCGCAAAAACCGTGTAAGTGAATACTTTCAATATCAGGCGCAAATGCATGCCTAGGTAGGTAATAATTATTAAGGCTTAAACAGTCCTTTTGAAAATTAATAAACTCCTTTTTTATATTAAATGGCACTTCGTCGTCCCAATTTACGTCTGATTTACATAATTTTTGGAGCAAGATTTTAGCGTTTATAATGACTGGACCCACTAAACCTAGCGGGTCAAAAATTTGCGCTATTGCCGATAAAATTATTCGTTTGGTAACCCTTTCATGTTCATTAGTTTTTACGGTAAATCTTAAACAATCTTCGCTCGCGTCCCACAACACCCCCAAGGTTTTTACGTTAGAATCATCGGAGATGGCATAAAATGATGCGTTAGAGTTTTCTACATTAGAGATTAGAGATTTTTCATTTGACATAAATTTTCTTAAGGTAAAGCCTGTTTCCTGTAATATTTTTGTAATATCGGATTTAATTTGTAATGCGTTAGATACTGAATCCGAACCCGTGATAAGGTCGTCGACGTAAAAATCGGTAAGAACGATTTTATGAGACTCAGGATATAAATTCTTTTTTAATATGGCTGCCTGATGCAAACTGCGTATAGCCAAAAAGGAAGCTGTGGCGGTTCCATATGTAACCGTGTTGAGCTGAAAATGTCGAATTTTTTCAGATGGAGAATTACGCCACAAAATTTGCTGGAGATTTCGCTGAGTGCTGTCAATTAATATTTGCCGATACATTTTTTCGATATCGGCAATGAATACAACATTATGTTTTCTAAAACGTAATAAAATTGCAAAAATATCCTCCTGAATTTTGGGACCGGTAAGTAAAATGTCATTTAATGAAACATTATTTGTGGTTTTGCAGCTTGCATCAAACACCACCCTCAGTTTGGTAGTTAGGCTATCGTTTTTTAGTACGCCGTGATGCGGCAGGTAATAGTGAGGTTTTTCGTTGATCTCATTATTGGGAATTTCGGACATATGCCCCAATTTTTCGTATTCCCTCATGAACTCACAATAGGCTGTTTGGAATTTATTATCGGCTTGTAATCTTTTTTCGATGGCATGAAATCGCCTTAGCGCTATGTTAAAAGATTCACCCAAACAACCAGCATCCCTTTTAAGAGGCAGCTTTACCACAAATCGCCCGGATGGGACTTGCGCATGAGTAGACAGGAAATGATTTTCGCAATAAGACTCTTGTTCTGTAAAAAACTGTTTTTCTGGGAATTCCTCAATTTTCCAAAAATTTTCAATTTGATCGTTTAATGACAACAAGCAAGATTTTGAGAAATTATTAATTTTATTTAAGGACCGCTGATTATATAACCAAGGTAAAATGGGTTGTTGATTAGGCCCTAACCTTATAGTTCCTTCACGTATCAAATTCCAAAAGACTGCCGCACCCATCAAAATGTCTATCTTTTGAGACTTAAAAAAATCGGGATCCGCAAGATTGATTTTTTCTTTGGTTTTAAATCTTAAATTGGGTATAGATTGCAAAGGTATTTTGCCTGTTATGTTTTTCAAAATTAAAAAATCCAGGTTAACAGAAAAATCATTATAAATTGATTTAATACGAGTGTAAGTTTTTAAAGAAATGTTAGTTTGATTTTCGTTAATGCCCATAATAGGCATGTTTATTTTTTCAAAATTTAGATTAAGTTTAGCAAATAAATCTAAAGTCATAAAGTTGCTCTAAGAGCCATTATTAAGCAAACACCTACATTTAACAGGGTTACCATCCCTATCATATATGTAGCATAAGGCCGTAGCCAATAAAACTAAAGAATTTGAATAATATAAAGTATTAACATCGCTTTGAGAATTCAAATTTAAACTGTTAGGATTAGATTTCTCAGAACTGTCTGTTCTGTTTTCTTTATTCCTATTATAATAAATATTAGCAAAATTATTCAATCCCGCTAGACCAACCGAACTATGGTTGCTAGGGGTAGGGTTTTTTTATTAATAACACTTGACCCCGGACAGGCTGTCCCACCTTGTTGAATTTCAAAGGAATGTGAGTCAGTGCTTGTATTTTGGTTAATGCGATTTACATGATCATTAGATTGAAATGTCCCGAGACTGTCTGTCCCACCTTGTTGGATTTCAAAGGAATTTGAGGCATCATTTAATCTTGATTTATGAGTTATATCATTAGAATGAATTGAATTAAGAGCAGCATTTGGCTTATATGCTCCGGGACCACCTGTCCCACCTTGTTGAATTTCAAAGGATCCTTGAGCATCTAAGTTGGGATTATTATTATTTGAATTTACCTTAGGATTAGGATTTACTTTAAAGTTTGTATTAAAATTAAAATGTAACATGGTATTATGATACTTGTTGCATCGCAAACAGGGTCGGCTTTTACATTCAGTAGTGGCAAAATTTACGCAAAGGTCATGTTTTTTAATTAAAGCGTGGCGATCTCTTCGACTTAGATTAATAAATTGCCTGCAAAATTTTATAAAATGGTTTTGTTTACATATCGGGCAGCCTTGGAATTGATTAGAGAAATGTGAAAATGACCTTTGAATATTTTGAGAAGATTTGTGATTTAAATTTTCTAATACATTACAGCGTTCCTTAAGAAACTTAATGAACTCATCTAACGTGGGTAATTTTCCACTTTTAACCGTGATTTCCCACTCACGCTTGGAGTTAAGATCAAGCTTGGCTGATACAAGAAATATTAACATTAAGTCCCACGTTTCCATGCTTAGACCTAAAGCTTCTAAGCACCGTTTATCCCGTTGAAAATTGTCAAGTAAATTTCTTAACGCAGGGGCCGATTCGCGTGTAATGATAGGTATTTCGCAAATGGACTTTAAATGGGAGTTAATGATAAGTCTCTTGTTATCGAACCTCTCTACTAATATATCCCAAGCAATCGCGTAATTCGCCTCCGACATCTTTATATTTTGAATAACCTGCGCCGCATCACCCTTTAATGCTGACTTTAAGTAGTAAAATTTTTGTATGTTGCTAAGGCGTGTATTTGAGTTTATAAGTGCTTCAAAAATGTCTTTAAACTCTTGAAATTTCTTATAGTCGCCACCGAACTCAGTTAATTGCAAAGTAGGTAGTTTAATATTGGTGGGAATATTTTCCGTATCTACACCCAAGGGTGTGAGTGAACGCGGGGATGAGCTAGCTATATTTCTACTGTTAATATTGCCTATCAACTCTTTGGCATCTGACACCACCGTAAAAAACGATTCCTCAAACGACTCACGCTCCGCAACCTCGGTTTCGTCTAACAATTCAATGTTTGTTTGGCATTCATTGAATTCACCCCACAAATCCTCGGCTTTATCAAGACGCGAAGAAATTTCATATACACTCATTGGATTTGTTTTAAACCTTTCAATATAAGTTTTGAATCGCGTCAATTGGCCCTTCATTAAAGCGCGTTTCTTTTTAAAGACTTCCATTGCAGTAAAATCTATACTTAATTAATATAAAGATTATGTTAGATTTATTACAAAACAAAAGTTCAAGTTTTTTTTTAAGTTAAATAAACCTTTAAAAACTACATTAAACTCATTAAAACTAATTACTGAATTATTAAATTACTAAAGTTAAGTTAAATATTTTTTTTGTTTTTGTTATTTTATTTTAAAAAAATGTTAGTATTAAATTATTAATAGGTAGGTATACATTCAGAAGGGATAATATAACAGCATATAATAGTATTTGATAAACCAATATTAGAGTTGACATTTAAATTTAAAGTATTAAAACTATTTAAAAACAATTACCTCAATAGAGTTTATTAACCTATATAAAATCAGCTGTTTAAACTAAATTCCACCTAAAGAGAGAATAACCTAAGACAGAGAGCGAAAACAATATTCTGAAATTAATTTTAAAATGAGACATTAAACACTTAGAAAAGCATAGCAACAAATTCAATTTTAACTCCCGAAACCTTCAAGGCCATACCACGACAAGTTTTTATAATCCTTTTTTAGGGCCGTCGCGTGACGTCATTCAACAAACATTTTTAATAATTTTGATTTTAATATTAATAATTCGAATAGATTTAAATTGTTTAAAACGTTTTTAGGAAGTAAAGGATGGGATAAATGGAATTTTGCTTATTATTTAAATTTTCCGGCTTTTCCAAGCTATTCTTCTGTATTCTGCTTTTAAGGACTTTATTATCCGGTTAGAAGGAACATGTAGGGGGCTTACCTTTTATTGTTCGCCTTTTTTCTTTTATATTTTAGTGGACTGTAGATTTTCTTAATTTCCCCACGTGTTGGCTGGTTTTTTATTCGTTTTCTGTCTGGTGGATTCTTGGTTAGATTAAAATGTCTGGACGCGCACAACAATACAGTTTTGAACACATATGAGCTCACAATTGTCACAATGTTAACATTAACTTTTCACGCACGAAGACATTAGTACATATACTTAAAAACTTTATTTTAACATTAAAAATTGGGTCATGGCCCCTATCGGTGGTCTTCTCGCTTGGTAATGAATGCTTGCTAACCTTTGTACCCTTGTTCCCCTTCCATCCGCAATCTGCCTGTGCAGATATATTAAACAATTTTTACTCATATTAAATAATATGAATATTATGTGTGTCCGAATGGACATCTTTTTTAGGTCATGCAGAAATACTTTTTTATTGTTTTTATATATATTAAATACTCGTATATACACACACCGCAATGGTCTAAGGATATTTATTGTTTCAATAAAAAAATGTTAACCAGATATAAATCGGTGGCACTTTTCATTTTCTATTTGTTTATTAGCAAGTAATTGACTAAGTTATATAAAAAAAAAAATTAATTTTTTTGTTTAAAAACATTTATCGAAATAATCATACTGGTAATTAATTAATTCTAAATAATTAAAATATAACAAAAAATTAAATTTAAAAATAAAGTTAACAAGCAAAACAATTTTTTCTCGGCATAAGTACTCAGAATTAAATTGTCCAAGTCTTCTTGAGGTAAACGTCTCCATACCGCCCTTAATGCTCCAAAAAGCTGTTCACGATTCTGAAATTGAGCATTTTCGTCTAAAAGTCTTCTCTGGAGCATATCCCATGCATGCTCAATGGGATTGAGGTCGGGTGATTGAGCAGGCCAGGGTAAAACGGATATTTGATGTTGGTCTAACCAGCGTCTTATGTTTCTTGCAACGTGTGGACGAGCATTGTCATGCATCAAAACAAAATTTCGTCCAACAATATTTGCGTGGGGTAGCACAATTGGTTCAAGAATTTCTTCCACATATCGTTCAGCATTCAAAAAATGTTCTACCAAAACGAGATCAGTTCTTCCGTCCAAACATATACCCGCCCATACCATCACATTACCACCTCTATAACTGTGGACCTCCTGAATATTTTCCAGAACTGCCTCTTAGCCAGGTTGCCTTCACTCCCTTACTCTTCTGGAATCCGGATACAATCCATAGCGTGATTCGCCTGTAAAAAGAATCTGGGCCCACTGATCTTCTTGCCAATTTTCACGTTCTCTTACACAATCTAAATGTGCAGCGCGATTCCCTCTAGGTAAAGGCTGACATCTCAAGAGGCGTCTACTTCTTAAACCACCTTCGCGTAATCTATTCCTGGTGGTACTATTGCCTATTTGAATGTTGTGGGTTTCTTGGACTTCATTCATTATTTGCGTAACCGTTATAGTAGGGATACGCCTTGCCATTCGAACAATGAACGATCTTGAACCCGGTTTGTTATTCTTGGCGGCCCTGGATGTCTTTCGGCAAATCACCCCAGTCACGATAACGAGCCCATAATCGCGATATCACACTTTGGGTTGTTTGCAAAGCCTCCGCAACATCAATTTGCCTGAAACCACTTTCGAGCATTCCAACTGCTCGTAGCATTTGATCACGTGAGAGATGTTGTCTTTGCATCGTTACTTAAGGTGTACTAAGTTCTATCACAATCGATACTAACAAAAAAAGGCCACATTCTTTGGTATTTCTTACAAAAACGATTGTAATTTTTTTGGTTAAAATGGATGGATTAAGTTACAAGTTTTTATCTACTGTTTTTCTTTAAAAAATTTATATACGATATAATAAAACTCTAATGTATACTAACAGGACCAGTTTGATACAATTTTTATAGTTTGAAAATGAAGTGTGCAGTTTTTAATCAATATTTAACCAATATCCGTAGACCATTGCGGTGTGTGTATATATATAATATATAATCCATTATATATGTACATTCGTCCCTTTGCCAGAATGATCCTACAGCATGTACATATTGTTTCGTGCATAAACCTCAAAATCGTTAATTTGGCGTATTCGCCCTTTTGCAAAAATATTATTACTACAAAAAATTGTAATTTTTGTAGCAAAAACGACGTTGTTTAAAGGTAAAATTTGTTTACTTAAAAACACATATGTACTATATAGTAAATTAGTGACAGCAACATAAAACGTTCTTGTTAATTAATATATTTAATTAAACTAATTAAAGTTAAAAATGAATGAATGTTTAAAGCATTTAAAATATTTTTGTTATATATGTGGACAATATAATATAAAACAAAACTTAGTTCCAAAATATGAAAATGCAAAACAATTATACCTACAATATTACGGAATACATATAATTGAATATGTTGAAAAGTTTGCAGAACTTGTAATAACAATTTAATTAATTTCTCACAAAAGAAAAAGAAGTAAAATTTGGTGTTCCAATGTTGAGGTATAATTAAGGTAATTTTTTTATTTTTGAATGAACAGCTGGAACTTTTGGTACTTCAACTCTTGTTACTGCCGGTTACAGAGTGATAGTTTTTAAATATAAATAAAATAGCGAATTTAATAATGTTTAGTTTAAGAAGTCAATTTTTTCGTAAAAATGCTATTTTCTATACTAATATATTAAAAATATTAAAACTTGCTTTCGAATATTACCTAGGGTATATTTTACAACAAACGGATGAGAAAAATGGATTACTCACCTTCAAAAATAGTAAAAATACCATTTTACCAATAAAAATACGTAAAAAGTAGCAAACATTTTTTGAAAGCGTCCTCTTCTGAGGGTCTTTGGTAAAAATTAACATCACAAATGGGTTCCTCGATCAAATTGCCAAAATTATTTTGAAAAATTAATATAGTTTTACTTATGTTTTTCCTACTATAGGGTGTCAAAAAATTTACCATCGTTAAATGCGTACAAAAAATAACTGAGACGTGATATAAAACCCTGATAGGGTTTTCTTTTGTGGAAAGTATTAACTTTCATTTGCTTTTGGTCTTATTCCATTCCCTTTCGCAAACCTTAATTTTGTATCAGTGTTATTATTTCCACCCTCTAAAGCTAGTATTCTAACCTGTAAAAACATAGGTAAGCAGGGAAAATAAAATAAAATTGAGCACTTACAGCATAATTAAAAAACTCGGGTTTTTCCTTAAAGTGTTTATTTACTTTTGTAATATTTGCATCCTCAAAAATTGGAAAATACTTTTTAAAGTACTCTGCAAATTGCTAATTCCCCTCATTTAGGGCTTCATGTCCAATCAGGTTAAACTTAATAGACATTTTTTTAACATAACAGAATGTTCTTTTAATAACTTGTTGTTTCTTAAGCTTATTTTTATCAGTTTTTCCACTAAACCGTTATTTAAATTTGTACTGCCATTAAAAGCTGGTGCTGAAATTAAGCAATAAGAATCTATTTAATATTGACTAAAATCTTACTTTCACTTGTCCTATTGCTGTCTGATTTTGTAGAATCATCAAATCCAAATTATCTTGCTCTTGGTTGGTTATCAAATCCCTTTCTAGTTGGTTTTCTTTAGATCGAATGCATTTTACAAACGTATGTGACTACATACCTTGGCTATGGCTGGCCTATGGCTCACTCAGATTCCGAAATTTAAAACTATAAGGAATAATTAATTTTTTATTCAAATTTTTACGTTATTGATTTCGACATTTCGCAGATCGGATACAAAAATTTACTTTTTAACCTGGATAAAAACCTATTTATCTTAAAATATTACGCACTTGGTTATTTAACCCTGCGCTACTTGCGCGGCGTTTTGTTACGAAAAGGGTTGCACGGAATACGCTTGTATTCCTATTAAATTTAAGTAAAACCATCAACCGGGGCTGAATGGATAAAAAATATCAGTTTTTTCAAATTAGTTACAAAACTATTCGAAATTTTTGCCTGAAACTTGGAATGTAGATTTCTTGGTTATTCAGCTATGATCAGAGCTTATTGACCACTTGCCCATATTGTAACTCTTTCAATGACCTATTTTTTTATATTTATATAGTGATCCACTTTATAATCCAGGACAATTAGGTTAAAAATCATGCAATCTTCTAAAAATTGACCTCACCGTAATTTTTTTCTTTTAAACTGCTTATTATGATGTATTGATTTACGTCTAAAAGATACGTCACGGAAGCACAGGTGCTTTTTGAAATATGAGAGGTCAAAGGTCGCGGATTTTGTTATCTCTATTCCTATCGCTTTAACTTGAAAACACCCAATACAAAATTTGAAGATCTCAATTTTTAATACTAGAAAATAGTTATTTGTTTTCGTTTTTTTAAGTGTTGGAAAGCGACTTTTTCATGCGAGCCTTTAGGCTGTGTGCATTAATACGAGCAGGAGAAAATGCTTTTCTTACATGTAAAACACAATATATTTTTACGATCCTTTTATTTTTTAATATAATTTTTAAATACAAAATAACCTAAAAACGTGTTTGACCGCTGTTCTTTTCACACAGAAATGTCACTTTACATTCGAGTTTTGCCTTGCCAATGAAAAGATTTATTTTCTTAGCAACGATGCCATTACAAAATGTGATTTTAGCATAGTCGTCGTAGAAAAAAATATTTGACGTAAATAAGCCTAACCGTTCTTGAGATATTTAGCCGTTGATAAAAATAAAAACTTTATATAGCCGGAAAAATAATGACAAAAAAAATAAAAAATTTGGGTTGGTTTTAATCACATTCATTGGTATATCCCTCATCGTCCGACCGTAGTTCAAATAAAGGAATGTCCTCCATATCATCATTGATCTGAACGTCAGAGGACGTTGCCTCAACATTGAGACACGATTGCCCATGGTAATATCCACAAGCAGTGGAACATTTTAGTCCGGCTTTCCGGCATCCACAATTTTTACCGCAACCCTTTGCACATTTACAAAAAATGGCATTCAGTAATATTTGCGGTGCAGGTGGTAACTGCGTTGGAAACGGCTCCAACATGTAATTTTTCCTAATCAATCCCCACTGTTCAGGATCAAAGTCATTTCCCTTCCAAGTTTGAACTTGGTAGTATACTCTTCACAAATGCTGTTGTGCTGCTGAAGATGTCGGCGGGAGTGAAGACAATTTTACAGCATTTCCTAGTTTTGTTGACTTAGCAAAGGTCAAATACCTATAGTTGTCTAAAGAGGTTTCTGTTGTGGGAGCACCGTATATAGCCAGAATTAACTTGGTTCCATTATAAATTATTTCGGCTACTGAGCAATTTTCTTGTTGGAATATTTGTGCTGCTTTGTATAAGTCAAACATTTTAAATACTTTGGTTTTGCCTTTGTTAAATAAGGCGGACGTTGTATCGCATCCTGTGAGAGCATGTAAAACCAAAATATTCTGTCGACAATGGATATTTATTGAGGCTAGCAGTGGAAAACGTTTTTGTTTCAAAGTTTCCTTTTCCGGGTGTCTTTAAAGTGATATTTTGATGGGAAGTTTGTACGTCCTAGTAAAATGACCAATAAATCAACGTCTTTTCCAACAATGACCACACTGTTTTCCCCTGATCATTCAATAGCTGTCTCAACAATGAGGACGTCAGCATCATCCCGAGCTTGCTTCACCTCGATGTTGGCTTCCCCCAATAATTGTGTAAGCATATCGATCCATTGCTTCCTATTGAAAATATTGCTAATGAACTTTTCTTGGCTAATTGGCGCGTCCATCGCTTCATTAAACCGTACCGCGCATGAGGATGTTGAAGCAACTGCAGCTCGTCGACGTTGTTCCACTCCTTTTATGTTTTTGGTGCTGTCAGCATAACCATCAAAAACAACAACCTTAATGATTCAAAAGGTGTGTCACATATTTTTTCAAAATAGAAGAGAACGTTTCATTCGTATGCCAAACGACACGGTGCAAAAGAAATCCTCCGTCAACAATGTATACCGTGTTGTCATCGTCACTGGTGTCAGCGTCAGCTACAGCTTGGAAGCATTTGTATAGTGCAGATTTGGATGTTCTTCTGACTCTTGCAAGTTTTCTTCGAATTTTTTTTGAATATATATTCGTTGTTAAAGGAGGAATGGGTCGACGGCGACTTTGCAATCGTGCAGCGTACCAGATTATCTTACTGATGACAACGGTAAAACTCGTGGAAAGCTTAAATTTAATCTGATTAAAAGTGATACCAACGATGTTCTGCAATGTCAAGTCGCCTTGAACCAAAGCGCCGGTGAAGACATACAGAAAGCCCAATCTGTGATTTGAACGAACGTGGTCGCTTAGCAGTCTGCTCGACGTTACCTTTCTTGATTTTTAATAGTACTTTCTGCGTAAGGCGCATTAAACTATTAGGAACTTCTCTATTTAGATCGTGAAACATCTGATACGAGTCAGTATTTGTTAGAATGGAACACATATCTTCACAGAGAATGGCTACTGTGGCATTAATAATTTCCAGACGTTGCTCTACTAGACAAGCTTTTTTTTTTCATACCATGCGTTCGACAAAATAGTTGTGTGAACTTCACGAAAACTAATAATTGTCACTGCCTTTGGCTTTGCTGTAATTATTATGTACCCTTTAATTATATCTTTTAATTCTTGCAAAGTAAATTGCGAATCTTAGTTGCCCTCCATATAAGCAAATATATCGTCCGTTGATGAGTTAATTTGATCTGACAATCGTGTATTGGACGTGACGGGCCCGCTAATCGTAAGGCGCAAACTATCCTAACATTGTTTGTGGTATTTAGCTCCAACTGCTGCTAAATCCACATTAGCGATGCGATGAGACCGGTATCAATTGTAACAAAATTTAATATAATTTTTTATCCGCTACAGTAATTATCAACTATAGGGATAAAAATATAAAATTGTAGCTACATATTTTGAGAACAAAATGCCATACTCATATTTGATAGACTAAAATTGGATTATCCTAAAAAAAAAATATGGTCAAAAACCAAATGTTACTATTGACACCATATTGGTGACATGAAGTGTCAATTGTAACGGGGGTATGAAAAGATGTAAGGATACACTTAAGTGGTAGTTTATTTGCATAAAGTCTAAATATTAAAGTTATTAAACAGAAATATGAAAATAGAGAATACTTATAAATATAAAACTAAGTAGGGCGTATACAAAACATGTTAGGCAAAGTTAGTCATCATCTGATGATGCACAATTATTACAAATAAATAGGGAGTTGTTCTTAGCACACGAAGAGTGAGCCCACCCTTCACATAGTCTACACTGCAGCCAGTCCTCCTTACTTCGGTAGTAAGGACCACAGCAAATTAAACAAGAAGTATCATCCTCAGATGATTACGTATCTTTTTCGCGGATCTTTTTCTCTTTGGCGATCTTCTTGATTTTCTTCTATTTTTTAGCGGCCACAGTTTTTTTCTTGATAGATAATACTTTTCTCTGGTTGTACCTTTCTTCTAAAATTTTCTTTTCAGGCGTGTCGGTGAGAACTGCTGTTTTTCCTTTTACCCTTGATTTAGTGCTTTTTGGGTTGGTAAAATCTGCCTTGGGCAGGGGACGTATTTGCTCTTAGGTGTATACAGCTTTCGTAGGAGGTAATGGTACTATGTCTTTAGCATTGAAAGGTCGTGGAGGGGTTGAGGGTTTTCTTAAAGTGCTGGGTTGAGGGTCGATTATGTTATCTACTAGATTTTCTAAAGGGTTTTCCACTTCTACTTCCTTAGTGGATCTATCAGTTACACTACAAGGTGCAAAATTATCATTAGTAAAGATATTCCTATTGAGGGGCAATATTCCTGAGCATCTAAAACCAGCAGAGATGTTTTTGGGGGTTATAGCTAGTGGCAAAGCTTCTCTTACGAGGGCGGGAATATTATAAATATTCATTCGCTTTCCAGGGTTCATCTTCATCCATTGATCACATTCATTATTAAACAAAATCTAGGGGTTGTAATTTATGTGATGTGTGTGGTGGAAATGAAAGTAATGTTATGTAGTTTTTTCTGCAAAAATTAATAACAACAATAGATAAATGTGAGCTATGGTTGTCTAAAATAAGTAGGACTCTGTTTGTTTTATTTGGCGTTTTGTAATTTGCGAAGTTTTTAATAAAAAGTAAGAAATCTTCTTCCTGCATCCAACCACTCTTTTTCCCAGTTCCAATGCAACCGGGCGGGCCATCTCTTATCAAATGCTCGTGATATCTCTTTAAGGGAAAGATAAATATAGGTGGTACACTGTTGCCTAGTGCATTCACAGCTACACAGACTGTAATTAACGTACCCCTTTCTTGCGACGTTATTGCACCCACCTGTTTTACACCCTTTTTGGCTATGATTTTATTGGGTTTTTGAACTGTAGTGCACCCGGTTTCATCGACATTGTAAATGTTATTGGGTTTAAAATTATATCTGTTTAAAACATCAACAAGATTATCAAAAAATTTCTTGACATTTTCCTGATTAAAATTCATTGCTCTTGCCAAGCTTGTTGATTCAGGTGTGCGTATTGACAAATTTGGGTTTCGTTTTAAAAAAGCTGTAAGCCAATCCTCGCTTGCAATTTGACTCAGTTTCCACCCCTCAGGAACTTGTAACAGGGAGAAAGTGGAAAAAAACGGATCAACATAATAGATACATACTAACTATTCAAGATGCATTAACTAAGTATGTAGAAGCGTTTCCAATGAAAGACCAAACAGCAGATACGGTAGCTAGAACATTCATAACAGGTATAATTTTGAGGCATGGAACGCCAAAACATTTGCTTACTGATTTAGGTACTAATTTCACCTCAAAATTATTTGAAAAAATGTGTACAATTTTAAAAATTAAACATCTCAAAACAACTGCATATAGACCACAATGCAATGGAGCGTTAGAAAGATTTCATAGAACGCTAAAAGATTTACTGTCGCACTATATTCAGCCAAATCACAGAGATTGGGATATTTGGCTACCTTATGCTGTAGCGTCGTATTGTTCGTCGACTCATAACGCTGCAAGTTAAGTATGATAGTGATGAAAATTATGTCTCAGAGTTTTTAAATAGAATGAAGATAGCGCATAAGAATGCCATTGCAATGATAGAGAGTAATACGGAAAAAGTCTTTTTAACAAAGAGATGGAAAGGACCATATAGAATAGTTAAATTAAATAATGTGACTGCGGAAGTACAAGAAATACATGGAAATAAATTTGACAAAGTACATGTTAACAGGTTGAAATTATGTCTTGCCACCGAAGATCAAATTAATCAACTAGGTAATACACCTATGAAGGCAAGACAACCAAGTGAGTTAAATTACCCAATGATAAGTTTATACACAGAAGAACAATCCAAGGAAACACGCGAGCAACCAATAAGTAATAAGCCGGAAGTGCAGAGGCCCAGTGCAGGAAATTTCCCAGGAAGAGACAACGGAGTCTCTTCCGAAACAACTACTAATTCAAATTTACTTTCCAGCGAATATTATCCTGCAGGTCCTAGTCATCAAGGAAGTTCATCAAAGTTGGTACCATTGACCATTCCAACTGCCACTTTAGACTTCTCCATGACGACTCCAAAAGCCAAAGCAAAGTCAACCGATAAACATCCAATGGTTTTGAGAAGCAGAGGGATAGCAGAAAATCTACCGTGGATCGATAATAAGAGAAGAATATGATTATCGTTATTCTAAATTAATCAAAATATTTATTTCGTTGTTTTTTGGAATGTTTTAGACGTATTTTTCAATTCTAATGTTATTATCCATGAAAGCCATCAATAGAAAAATCAAGATGACATTGCAAGGACCCAACAAAATCCGAGCCAGCCCAGTGTCCATAGCTACAAGAGATGCAACCAACTCGTACCACCAGAGAATTCAGCAATCCATATGACTGCTTAATAAAATGAAGCAGTCACCACCTCAATCGAAGATGCACTTTCATGTTAGCGCGTTTTCCAACAGTCTCGGAAAGTACGCGCATCCATTGGACAAGAGATATGTGTTAACCACCAAACACATACTTTATGAAGTTGCAGCAACAAGGGACCAAGAAGAACTATAAAAAACTATAATCAGTGTAATACGAGCAGAAAACCACACAGATCAAGCAGGAAGATCAGACATAGGAGCAGGAAAACTGGTATAACCAAAGTATCATCAACATCGTCACCACCGAGCCAATTTTATAGAGTACAAAACCAGCAGTAAGGAAGAAATATGAAACCGAAGGAAATTAAAGTAAAACGAAGAATCATTTGAAACAAGAAGAAAGAAGAGAAGAAAAAACATAAGTTCCCGTGAAGGAAATGGTATTAGTTTTAGTCAGGACAATTAAATGTTTTAGCGTAGGAAACTTAGTTTTTTAACGAATCTCAATTTGTTAGGTTGTTCTTGGTTGTGTTTTAAATTGATTCGTTTAAAAAGGGGGGAGTGATGTAACAGGGAGAAAGTGGAAAAAAACCGTTAAAATATTTCTTGGAAAGACCAAAAATTAAGAGTTTCTTAGAAAGGTTTAGAAAGCTTTAACATGTGCGAAATAAGTAATTTTGAAACGGATTTCAAATGTAACGTCAAAAACAAATTTATAGGGTCGTGCTTAAAGAAAATTCAAATAGAGGCCATAAAGCCATAAATCCATATTGCAGGCTATCTTTATTTTGCCAAAGCCGCCAAACATATGGCAGCAACACTTTCTTTAAACGAAGAAGTTTTGAAGTAAATGAAAAGCGTCAAAAATATAATAAAATTAATATAATTAAAGAAAGTAACGAATTGATTCAGTTGAAAACTAAACTTATAAAAATGGAGATTATAGATTAGAAATAGGAGATTATAGACTAGAAATAAGACGTAAGATTAGGTAGATTGTATTGTTAATATGAAAGCGTGGCTGCTTATTAAAAGATAAGTCTCGATCAGCCAATATAAATTAAGTGTAGATGGATAAAAATTCTAAGCATGGTTTGAACCAAGGGAATGCCCAATAAAATCAAACTCAGTTAATATGATTTAATAACCAGATATAAAAACAGTCGATTCAATCATTAGGCAACCTTTGTTACTTTTAAATCATCTTAAGATTATCATCAAATCTAGTAAATTATAGTTTATCTTGAAGTTGGCGACAATGGCGGAAACTCCGCCCAAGGCCTAGTAAAATTCCCACCTTGTTTGTTCCCGACCTTTCACATAGCCAAGTTTCCGACTTAAGTCAAAGGTTAACGCCTCCTCCCTAAGAATTATCTATCCGCTTAGCTTAAACCCAATATCCTTTCGTCCTTTTCGGTTGGTATGAGAGTTTATGACCTTTTGAACCAGTCAATTTTCTATGACCCTTGCGGGGGGGAGTTACCATGATTTTGACCAATGGTCTTTAAGAATTAATCCCTTCCAATTTTTCCGTAAATTAGTCTATAAAAAACCAACACAACCTTTGAATCGCAGTTCTTATCTAAATTTTATCGCGCTTTCCAAATCGTCTCAGATCTTCGCCAGCCCGTATCAGCCAACTTCATTTGATTCAGTGTAAGGTATTTATAGTAATTATTGTATTTCAAACCAAATTGTTTAGATTAGATTCACTCCGATAAGTTTTGTTTAATTATAGTTACTTACTCTATAGAGTAACTCGCACCGCGCATTTGCTTAGTTAATTATTGCTTACATTTTCCTTTAGTTTACTTTTAGTTAAATTTCTTAATCTAGAGTTCTAATTTGTTTTGTAAACTAGTTCTTTTAAATTAAATCTCTGGAGTAACTTCAATTATCTATTTTTAATTTAACGTAACTTAATTTTACTTGTTTATATCTTTTCATTTTTTATTGTTAACTCTTTGTTTGTTAATATATTTATATGGTTTGAAATATCGCTTTATTGCTCTGTATGTTTTATAAGAAATAGCCCTAAGGGCCGGTTTATCAATGTCCAGTTAAAGTTGCAGTTAGTTATCTGGCAGATAATCTCTATGGATACCATTGTTCTCACAACGATCGATTTGGAATTTAACTGTCAGATAGACTAACTGGAACTTAACCAGAGATTGATAAACCGGCCCTAAATCAAGTTAAGTCGAAAGTAAGTATATAGTGAACGGTAATCGTGTATGAAGTTTTCCGCGCGGTTCGCGAGTGAGTTAAGTGTGCCAATATACATATAGGATTACTTCGCCTTCGACTCGTCTCACAGACATCCTCCAGCCGAAGTCACGACGATCTTCACCGGATTAAAAGGTCAGATTAGATTAGTAATTTGTAACGGGTTCCACACACCCAAAGCTCCCGTAGGCCATCCAAGGAATAAGTAGTAAAAGTATAGCAACCACAAGCACGCGACACAAAAATCCCCGTTACAAACTTTACACCCATTTTTTTCGGCAAACTGGTATGCTAATTTTCGTAAATCTCTCGGTGAAAGGCCAAAATATAGCTTGGAAGAATCTGGACAGTAATCGCATAATTCCTGCTCCTGTTTGTTAGTGAAAACTTTATTGTGGGGATGATAACCAACTTGTGGGTTTTCATTTTTTTCTTTGCAAAAACAAATCGTCTAAGGGAAACATGGCACATTCCATATTGTTTTGCTGTTGTCCTAACCTTTGCATTTTCATTAATAACCAGGTTAGCAGCCTGTTTATATAATTCTTGTGAAATCTCACCCCTATTAGTTTTCTTTTTTCTTGGTCTTACCATTTTTCAAACTACAACAATTAAACAATTAACTACCTAGTGATACTACTTAAAACGGTGTCAATTGTAACATGTTACAATTAACACCCGCAAGGCTGTTAAAATCGACACCACCGGTTCTCAAACAGCATGCAAGTGAACCACTAAACCTAATATTTAAATTTTAAGGACAATGCATGATAAATTTATAGTACGAAACCGTCAGATTTTAGTGCAATATATTGGTTAAAAGTCAGGGCAATAATAAACTAGTTATCACTGATTTATCATTGTGCAGGATCACTTCGACCTGTCTCACAAATACACGCTTTTCCATTAACAATTCAAAACTGCTGCCACCTGAGGTGCTAATGACAGCATATGTCAACATACAATCATTTTTGTTTGCTTCACAGATGGCGGAATAATCTTGAAAGTTACAATTGACACCTGTTAGCAGAATACATGGTGATAGACGAAATTAAAAAGTAATTAAATACCCATTAATGAGTATTTAACGACATTTTCTAATGACCTAATTAGGTGATTAGAAAATGTCATTAAGGGGAAATCGACTTTCCAAATGCTAATGACATTCCAATGAAGTTTTCTCTTTTTTATTTTTCAGAAAATAAAAAGCTGAACTGGGATTTGAACCCATATAGACCTGGTTCAAAGCGAACTGCCCTAACCAATTCGACTACCAAGCCTTCACATAAAATTGTGCATTGATGTTTGAGCGTACCTTAATAATCTCTTTTATTTTTCTGAAAAACAAAAAAAGCCCTGTCGAGAACCGAGCCACGGACCTCTCGATCCGTGGATCTGGTTTTTAGATAAATAAGTAAAAAAGTTACTACGCCCCCTATGGACAAAAAGCATAACTAACGTTGGTAAAGTATAGATAGCTTTATTTGTTTTTATATGTTTAAATTAGATAATGGTAGATGGCGTTGTTTTAGATAAGGTAAATAAAATAAAACTAAATAAATAGGCCCCCTATGGATAAATAGTGTAACTAACGTTGGTAAAATATAGATAGCTATATTTGTTTTTATATGTTTAAATCGGTTAATGGTAGATGGCGTAGTGGAAAAAAAAAACATGATGACCAACTTAAATTTAAATAAACTTAAAGAAATAAAAGTCACTAGACGTGGCTGACGTGGTTTCTAAAATTTCTTTAACTTTCCAAAAAATATTCTAGAAAAAAACGAGAGACGTCATTGGAATGTCAATTAACAATAGAAAACGTATTTTGGAAAAGTCGTTAATGGATTAACTTTCCAAAAAATATTCTAGAAAAAACGAAAGACGTCATTGGAATGTCAATTAACAATAGAAAACGCATTTTTGCCACATAAATATATCTGAAAATAAAAGAAAAAAGGTACTTTGATTTTAAAAATATAAATAGCTGTATTTAAATTATTTTGATCATTAATGTGTATGCAGTTGAAAAACTTACAACAAAAAAGAAAAAATGTATAACTCTAACAGTGATAAGCGTTTTGACCAATCCATGAAGACCGATGCGAAACTTCAAGAACATTCTCCTATACAAGTCATACAGGCTGATGAATACAATATCGAAAATGTGAATAAATGGCATATTGTGTTTTGCGACAAACAGAGGTTTAATACAGACTGTAATACAAATAGAAGAATAAAAACAATAAACTCTACGAAAAAACATCCGTGTTTAGAGGTGAAAAATAGTATACATGGAAAACACTTAATCACATGTCCATGGTCTCTAGATGAAAATACTGAAGGTCCGGATACGTGTTATTGTCATACAAAATAAATAAAAATAATGTTTAAAGCCATATTTGATTATTATTACAGAAAAAAACCTATTCTCATTTTATCTAAATACACTTTTTTCTATTATGAAAGAAGAAGGGATAATAATACCGTATGTTATATAACAGAGATTCTTTTTAAAAATAAATCATTTTAATTATAATGTCCGAGACAGTCGTCAAGAACTCAGCTGTTTTAAAATTTCTTGCCAAAGCAAGTCCAAGACAAAGAAAAGCTATATTAAAAAGTGCAGATAGAGGTTTAATACTTTGTTTGTGTGAGTGTGTTCATAATACAATAAAAGGAAAAGTTCCTCTTACTTCAATACAAAAACAAAAACTTACACCATATAAAAACATATTAAGAAAAATTGTAAAAAAAAACGACTCACTATTGAAAAAGAAAAAGTTCCTAATTCAAAAAGGGGGTGCTCTATTGCCTTTAATACTTGCACCATTAATTAGTGGTGTACTAAGTAGTTTATTTAATTAAAAATGGAGCATGCTAAAAAAATGTTTTTAATAAATCCGGAATCATTTCAAAAAATACAGGATTCGACAAATATTAATCCACAAACACTTTCAAAACTGGATCTAGAAATGCATAAAGTTCTAAATTCAAAAATAAATGACCATGAAAAATGGGTAGAGTATCAGCAAGTTCTACAAAGATTTTTGCATTTCTCCAATATGGCCCGAGAATCAATTAAGTTACCAATACTTAATGACCAAGAAGAGGGTGAAGAGGGCAAAACATTTTCAACTAAAAATGAAAGTTTAACAGTTGACGATATTTTAAAAACAGTACCTAAAAACATGCAGAAAAAAGCCTCTTTACTTTTACAACACATTTCTAAAAATGACAATTTGAAATGGAATAGGAATGGAGTGATTCTAGTTAATAATCAACTTTTAAAAGACTCAAATATTATTGATGTTGTTAATGATATATTGCGTCCCCGTCAACCCAAAGACATGAAAAACAGAGATGCCGTGGTTCGGAGTTTAAAAGAAATTAACACTCCTCTAGAATTTATCCGAAATAAAACATATCGAAATCACTTCATAGACTACACGACCCCCATAAATACTACTCGTGAATCCTCGAGTGACGAAACAGACTATTTCAGTAGTCCTATAACTTTTAAAGACCACAAGAAAAAAGATAGTACGCTTTTAAAATCGAAACAGGAACAATCGTCTAGCAATAGTAAGATAGAAAATATACCTCCACTCCCTAAAAAGACGAGACAATCAACACTATCAGCTCTAAATTGGGAAAAGTTTAAACCATGAATAATTTATACTATAACCCGGAACAAGTATCCGCTTTTTCATCTGTTAAGAAAATTAAAGAAGCTGTACCTAATAATAGTGTTAGTGAAATAAAAAACTGGTTGCAAAAACAAGAAACTTATACTTTACATAAACGTGTTGTTAAAAATTTTAAACGAAATAAATATCATGTAACAAATATCGATGATTTATTTGAAGCCGACTTAATTGATTTAAAAAGTTTAAGTAATTTTAATGATGAAATAAAATATATATTAACAGTCATTGATGTTTTTAGTAAATATGCATGGGTTAGAATGTTAAAAACAAAAACATCCAAGGAAGTTGCTAGGGCTTTTCAAGATATATTTGAAACCTCTAATAGAATTCCGATTAATTTACATTCAGACAAGGGTCTTGAATTTTTAGGAAGTGAAACAAAAAAGTGTTTTAAAAAATATAACATAAATCATATACAGGCCGAAAATCCAGATATAAAAGCTAGTATTATAGAAAGATTTAATAGAACGCTTAAAGAAAAAATGTTTAAGTATTTTACATACAATAATAATTATAAGTACATTAATATATTGCAAACCTTAGTAGATACGTATAATAAAACAAAACACAGGACAATTAAAATGGCCCCAATAGATGTCAATGAAAATAACATATTGGAGGTTTATAATAATGCTTTTCGAATAACGGCTAAAAACCAAAATAAAAATAAATTTAAACTAAATGATTTCGTTAGAATTTCCAAGTACAAACATGTATTTGAAAAAGGTTATGAATCTAATTGGACTTTGGAAATATTTAAAATATCAAAAGTTATAAATAGACATCCACATTCGGTGTATAAACTATGCGATTTACAAAACGAGTCTGTAGAAGGCATTTTCTACGAACCCGAACTTCAAAAAGTAACATTTTCTGAAGATACAGCTTTTAAAATAGATAAAATAATAAGAAAGCGAATTAATCGTGGCATACGTGAAGTATACGTGAAGTGGAGAGGTTACCCTGACAAATTTAATTCTTGGATCCCCCAGGAAAATATTACTTTACAATAATGCAAAACGATTTTTTTTTGACTCTGCTTAGTAATAGTTCTCGAGAATATTTTCCAAACAATAAAACAACACAGTTTAGTACTCAATTGCCCAGTTCAATTCATCTTGAGGGAGAATGGCAAGTAGGCATAACAGAATTTCAATATCCTTGTTCGCTTCTGACTGTGAGAAAAACCCAAAATATTATATACTTAAAAGAACTAACTGATGGAAAAACAGATTATGTATATGAAAAAGTAAGAATCAGTACAGGTAGCTACTATAACATAGAGGATTTATTATCAGCATTAAATGCCAATACGCACTTAATAGGAAGGGGCATATCTTTTAATATGAATAATACCACACATAAAGTATCTGTAAACATTCCTCAAGAAAGCAGTGTAATTTCTATGGTTTTTTCAACTTATCTTGCTCTACAATTGGGATTTGAGCCGGATCAAGATATTTTAAAAATATGCAATGCACCACACCCGTCAAATATAATTTTGGGATTACCGTCACAATTTTTTATTTATTGTGATATTATAAGTCCTCAATTTGTAGGCGATACATTAGCTAAACTTATTCGGGTTGTAAGCGTTGATAATTCAAAATATATTTACGGGAGTCAAAAAATGAAAATATTCTCACCACCTCACTACGTACCTGTTTTAAAACGTGAATTTGAAAATATCGAAATTGATATAAGGACTGAAACTGGTGAAACTGTACCATTCTTATTCGGGACTGTCTGTGTTAAACTTCATTTTAGAAGAATAAAATGACTGTAAATTGTCCATATAACGATTACTATGTTAATCAAGCAGGGTCTGGTGTTGGCACCGTATATAAAGGCGCTTACTATCAAAAAGGGCATGGAGTCGGAAGTTTTTTAAAAGGTTTATTTAGAACTATATTTCCTTTGGTTAAAAGTGGCGTAAAAACATTGGGCACAGAGGCAGCATATGGTGGTATTAATTTTCTCAAGGATGTTATTCAAAGTAAACCACCAAAAACTTCTTTTAAAGAGCGCTTAAATGAAACCACAAAAAATTTACAAGTTAAAGCCATGAAAAAAGTTGACGACATGGTGGGGTCTGGTAAACATATAAAAAGAAAGAGAACGACTAAAAGAAATCAAAAACCATCAACCAGCTGCAGTAAGAACATACGAAAACCTAAAAAACAAAAACTTGAAGATATTTTTGGTTAAATAAATAAAAACGATGTCTTTTATCCATAATCAATCTTGTGAATGTATTAAAAGTGAACTGGACTTATTTGCTATACCATCAACTCAAACTAGTATAGAGTCAGGACAGTGGATTCATTATAAACCTCTTTCATCTCTAACCGATCAAGCACCTCTGGAATTTGTTATACCCGGCATAGGCGACGAATATTTGGATCTGTCCCATACTTTACTGCATATAGAAGCTAAAATATGTAAACCAGATAATTCCAGTTACAAAAATGAATTAGAGGGCGAAAAATCGATAGGACCTGTAAATAATTTGCTACATTCAATGTTTAGTCAGGTTGATGTTTATTTAAATCAAAAATTAATTTCGCCACCAAACAACACTTACGCATATAGATCATATATAGAAACTTTACTTAATTATGGCCCTGAAGCAGCAAAATCGCATCTTACTTCAAGTCTATGGTATTTAGATACAGCTAATTCAATGGATATATTAAACGAAAGTAACATTGGACATACAAAAAGAACTCAGTTTACATCATTAAGTAAACGTGTTGATTTAATAGGTAGGCTTAGTGGCGATATATTTAATCAGGAAAAGTTTTTAATGAACGGTCTTGAACTTCGTGTAAAATTAGTTCGATCGCGAGATCAGTTTGTTTTAATGGCCCCTCAAGATATGGACCCAAAACTTAAAATTTTGGATGCTAGTCTTTTAATAAGAAGAGTAAAAATTAACCCTTCTGTATTGTTAGCTCATGCTAAAGCCTTACAAGTAGCACCTGTTAAATACCCCATAACAAGAGTGGACGTTAAAGTTATTACTATACCTACAGGTGTTCAAGGAAAATCTTTGGATAATATATTTTTGGGTCAATTACCCAAAAGGTGTGTAATTGGTTTTGTATCAAATAGAGCTTTTAATGGAGATTTTACGAAAAATCCATTCAATTTTAAACATTACGATATGAACTTTTTATCTTTATATATTGATGGACAGCAAATTCCCTCTAAACCACTTCAGCCTGATTTTGATAGTAAAAATTATATAAGATCGTACAATACTTTATTTTCGGGTACTGGTATTCATTTTTCAAACAATGGTCTATGCATAAGTAGAGAGGAATATCCTAATGGATTCTGCCTGACAGCGTTTGATTTAACTCCGGATCTTGCTGCAAATACTATGACTCACTGGAATCTAATTCGTAATGGTAGTTTGCGTTTGGAAGTGCGTTTTAAAGAAGCCCTTCTCGAAACAGTTAATTGTATTATTTATGCTGAATTCGATAGTATAATTGAAATAGATAGGAATAGAAATGTAGTTGTAGATTATAGTAGTTAATTTTAAAATGTATGTATGTATAATAATAATAATAAACCTAAATAGCACTCCGTAAACCTGTATTTTATTTTAACTTAAATTTATTTGTACCTATGATATTTTAGTATAACTGTTTGTACCTTCAAACATAAAAGGTTAAAATGCGTTCTTATGAAGTTCTTAGATATTTACACTCGTTTTTGCCAACATACTTTCATAAAGGAGTTTACGCTTTAAATCGTATACCAACTTATATAAGTAAACCGTGTGCTGTAGTTATTAATGAAGATCCTGATAATATGCCTGGAAGTCACTGGGTTGCTGTTTTTATTAATAAACATGGTTATGGATACTTTTTCGATAGTTACGGAAGGCCACCCAAATATATTATAAAAAAGTTTTTAAATAAGAATTCTAGGAAATGGATATACAATCCGAATGTTCTTCAAAGCTTATTTTCAACTGTTTGTGGTCAATATTGCATTTTATGCTTAGTATGTTTAAGTAAGAAATACAATCTAAATAATTTTTTAGATTTGTTTACATTTAATACAAATAAAAATGATAACTCTGTAAGAAAAATGTTTCAAAAATTAAATAAAAATACATTTTTTAAAAGTTAAAACAAGTTTTATTTAAAAATAGGTAAACAATATAAAGCTTATGAAAATAAATAAAATAAATATATAATATAATTAAATAAAAATAAGTAGGTAAAACAAAAACTATACAATAATAATAATAATAAATAAAAATGTTTTTAATATAAAAATACATTTTTTAAAAGTTAAAACAAGTTTTATTTAAAAATAGGTAAACAATATAAAGCTTATGAAAATAAATAAAATAAATATATAATATAATTAAATAAAAATAAGTAGGTAAAACAAAAACTATACAATAATAATAATAATAAATAAAATTGTTTTTAATATAATACATAAATTTTTATAAATATACATAAATAGATATAAAGTTTAATATATTTTTTATTTATCTAAAACCCAACCGTCCATCCAGAAAGGGGCTTCTTCTACTTCTTCTTCTTCGGGCTGTGGGGGTTCTTCTAGATGAGGGGTTTCTTTATAAATATAATAAATAAATGTTAATAAATATAGATTAAAAATATTTTGAATCATTCTAAAATCTAACCTTTCATCCAAAAGAGGAGTTCATTTAGCAGTATGTCTTCTTCCAACGGAGGAGGCTCGCAGGACCGAGAGGCTTCTTCTTCTGGTTGAGGGGGTTCCACAGGCTGAGGGGGTTCTTGATGATAAACCAAAACGTTTTGGTTTATCAAAGGGTCATTGTATCCGTAAGGCACAGTATCGTAACTATTTTCAATCCGTTGTCTTTTGGTATAGCATGTACGATAAATTTTATTCTCGGATCGCGATATAACGTTATAATTTGCCGTAATACAAATTTTACGACTGTTGTGGACATATATCGCTTCAGCATTATCACATACCTGGGCTTTTAGTTCATCAAAATTTACGGACTGAGTATTTTTATGATTAAGCGTTATACCCTTTACTTTACAGATAGTCTTATATTCATTTTTATCCGCACAATATACTTTGTAAGCATAATTTTTAGGGCCACCACTTACAAATTCAGTAATCTTACTACCCGGACCATATTCAGATAATTCATCGGTTAGCATTCCCAAGTAATCGCCAACCTCTGGTAGCCATTCACCTGATTTATGTGTGAATATAACACTATCTGTGTCAAAGTAAAGGACGCGATCGAGTTTTTCTAAATAAGAATACAATTCTAACCGCGCCATTGCCGTGGTATATGCTGCTATAGCGACATTAACAGTTTTTAGTGGTGTTACTGCTTCTTCATGCTTACTCCAGCATGCAAGAAGAACATCGTCACTAATAATTACCAAATTATTAACAATGATAGAGGGGTCCGTAAGCATGTTAAATAGCTTAAAGGGTTCACTAATAATACTTGTCTGCATCAAGTTTAGTCTCTGGCCAAATTTTCCCCAAAAACTATTTAACATGAGTTTTGCGATAAATCTCATACCCGGGTTATTTGATATTTCTAAGATATCCAACAAAATACTTTCATGTTCTAAATAGTCTTGAATATAGGCTTGTCGTGCTTCCTGTGTAGTACACCAGTTAGGCCAGCCACTACACTCTTGCTTAATTTTTAAAAATTTATCAACATATTTAGAGAATAAACCGCCAGACTTGGTAACGCGATCGAATTGTGTTACTTTATACTCCCATATTTCATAAATTTCCAAGACTTTATAATTTAAAGAAATGGCTTTCCGCAATTCATCAGCTACAAAGGTACCAGTAAACTTACGTTCGTCATCTGTGTGAATACATTGCTCTTGGTTCATTGTTTCCACACAGGTTTTACATAACGGAAACGTAAGTTTTTTATTACATTTATACGGTAGTACAGGGTGATATAAAGTTTGAGGGGGTAACACAGAACATTTAATTAGACCTTCTACCGAATTCATTGGTAATTTTCTGCAGTCTTTGTCACCGATGTGAATTTTAGGGTGCCCCACAGGGTACTTTCCATATTTATTTATAAATGGATATAACGAGCAGACATCAAAATAACAGATTTGTTCGTTTTCATCTGAAACTTTATAATATTTTTTTGTAACATTTGTGCGACCACCATAAAAACTGTCTCTTGGATTCAATGGTAAATCTGAATATTTAAAATTATTATCAATGTAACTTCTCACTTCTTCATTATTTTTTAATAAAGACCTAAATTCGCATTCTCTAAAGGATTCCACTATATACCCTGCTTTTAAAAGTCGATCCCTTTTAGCTTCAGTTAACTCGCGTCTTGTAAACATAAAATTATATTCTTCAGTATTATTCTGAAATGAAGTGGTTTGGTGAGGGAAACATTTTTCGCACCCATGAAAATAACAACCATCGAATTCAAAGACAGTGTTGGTAGCCTCACAAAAGCCGTCAACCAAAATATTTTCCTTTAACCTAACTTCCCGACCATTACCAGCATGTATTATTTTCCCTGGATGTGAAGCCTCTTTCCAAAACAACCACTTTAGCGCTATTTCGGATTGGTTATCGGCACGTCTATATCCATTAACTGGAATAATACCGATTGTCTCGGGTTGCAAAAAATTCCTCCGAAACACTTTATTACATACACTGGCTATAGTGGTTGCTTCTTGAAAGGGATCGATATTGTTCGATTTTAAAAAACAATCTCTAAACTTAATACATGCTTTCCTTAAAATTGCGACATCTAATATACAGTACTTGACTAACTCTTCTTTAAAATTAAATAAAACGTTATTTGATACCTGCTCATTATACCATTTGAAAAATTTAGTTCTGGATACCGTATCCATTGAATCAGCCATATAAAAATCGGCATCAGGCATGGGCCCTTCATAATTTATATTTTCAGTTTTATTAAATAAGTGTGGAAAATACCCCTTAACCTCTTCAAATTTAAAAGCACTTGGTAGTTTACTTAATGGTAAAGGCATGTAATTTAGGCTGTCAATAAATTTAATCTTATTACACGTAATCGCGACAAATTTGCATCCATTTCTAATTATATGTGGATTCCATCTATTGACATCTCGTAAAATATGTTTCGTGATGAAACAACCATCGTAACCTTTCATATTATGCCCAATTGCAAAAATATTAAACTTTTTCTCAAATTTATGTAAAAATTCCATAAGGGAGCTAACTGGATTATTTGAAAAAATATGTTGACGTTTACCACAGTTTCTACAATCAATATTGATATCTTCATTCGTTATACATTTTGAACACACCTGCTCCGCGACGCATAAATTTGGTTCGTGTAAAAATGAGTTATTGGACATCTTTTTTTCCTGCATACATTCAAAATCATAGAATACAAACAGGAAATCGTTGTCTATAGAAGATTTAGTTTGTTCGGATAGTTTATGAGGCTGCATATAACAATTATGTCCTAATTTTTTAACACTTAAACAAATTGAACAAAAAGCGTATCCACATCTATGCTTATCTTTAGTCCAATAACTATTTAAACATTTCACACATCTATGTATTTTGGAGCAGAGTTTTTCCTTGTGATTATTTAAACATTCAATACCTCTAAATGTCCTTTTACATGCCTCGCAAGTTATTTGATCCATTTCAGTTCTACATGGCGGTGAAGTATGACAATTTGGGCATATATAAGGACATTTAAGATGATACTTTTTATTTGAATAACGTTTTTTACACAACTCGCAATAGTATGATGTAGCAAAGGCAGCTGTTAAGCTTATTATCAGGTTATAATGGTTGTTATCTAAAATTAAATTTATTGTTTTACGTCTATTGTCTCGCGGTCCCTCAAAATAAGTTACGGACCCCTTTCTATCACAGTACACAACAATCGTAAAATCGTTTAAATAATCTTGAAATTTTTTAATGTGATCATAAGTTCCCCCGTTCGAAAGATCAACATTACTTTCCCTACATAATTGTAACCCCCGTTGTTTCAAAATAATAAAATCATTTCTAAGTTTTTTAAATTCACCCATATCAACCTTAAATGCCATACCCAATGCTATAGCATAAGCCAGACAATAGTTATCATTATTATTAAAAATAGTTACGATACCTCGCTTTTTGGAACAAAAATCCTCATACGTTGAACCTTTTAAAGTTAGTCCTGCGCCATTACCATTGGGCAACTGGAACCGATCGATTGTCATGGTCAGTAAATTATTAGTAAAGAAGCTTGCATTACTCTGCAAAACTTTGCCCAAAGTATCCAATATTGCATCTGCAGATATCTGATCTCTCCTCCTAAACGACATGGGTAACGGCCTATCGGGAAAATCGGCATTGAAAAAAGTGATACCGACTCTATCATTATTTTCGAATCCTCGCATACCATTATTAATAAGTGCGTTTAAACCTCTCTAAAAATAAAAATGTTATACAATTTTGTATGAGGCGCCGTTTGTGTCAAAATTAAAAGTGCTAAATAAACTTATTTAAAACTATAAAAATTTAAAATATTTAAATAAAAAATTATTATAATTAAATAATTATTAAAATAAAAAATTAATTATAATTATTATTAATTAAATTTAAAATTAAAAATATTAATTATTTACCGCACTTGTCTATGTGTATTTTATAAAAAATAATTTTATAAAAAATAATTTTATAAAAAATTATTTTATAAAAAATTAATAATTTAAAGCGTAACGGACGGGACTTTGTAATAGTCCCGTCCGTTACGCTTTTAACTTATTAATTTTTTATAAAATAATTTTATAAAAATTATTTTATAAAGAAATAATTTTATAAAAAATTATTTTATAAAAAAATAATTTTATAAAAAATTATTTTATAAAAAATTATTTTATAAAAAATTATTTTATAAAAATTAATAATTTAAAAGCGTAACGGACGGGACTATTACAAAGTCCCGTCCGTTACGCTTTAAATTATTAATTTTTAAGGAATTAAACAGTCAATCACGATACCTAATTTTGCCAAATAAAACCTTGTTAAACAGCTTTAGTTTAGAACTATTTTTAAAAATTTGACAATTTTATAAAAAATTATTTTATAAAAAATAATTTTATAAAAAATAATTTTATAAAAAAAATAAATAATTTAAAGCGTAACGGACGGGACTTTGTAATAGTCCCGTCCGTTACGCTTTTAAATTATTAATTTTTAAGGAATTAAACAGTCAATCACGATACCTAATTTTGCCAAATAAAACCTTGTTAAACAGCTTTAGTTTAGAACTATTTTTAAAAATTTGACATTGGTAATATAATAGAACAATATTATCTTGTAAATAAAAACACGGCAACTGTCCTATCCGTTACGCGTGGAATGGCCCTTTAGCACTTTTAATTTTGACACAAACGGCGCCTCATAATTTTGTTATTGTTTTTTAAAATTAAATAATTTTATACAATGTTTATAGTTTTCAAAATGTTTATAGTTTTCAAAAATACTTACTCTTAGCCAGTCAATAGGTGTTCCTTGTCCATTGTAATCAAGAAATCTAAATTCAAACCGCCTAGCAGTTAGGTTGAATCTCCGGATTTCATGTTCATATTCGTTAATCAAAACGATGTTTTCAATAGTTTGAGAAGCCATTATTAAACTCTTTAAACTAGGAAGTCACTGTCACTGTCACAAGTCACTGAAATTTAAAACTTGAAGTAATAATAGAAAAGCTTGTGAGGGTTTATATATTCAATTTTGAAGGTGATTAGTATACTAATATACCTCTGATATGCTAAGTATAATCTACCTAAAAATATTTTCTTAATGGCTTCTCATAATCACCTTTTAAAGATTTATTACTTATTACATGAAATTTTTAAGCAGAATTAATACAAAATTTGGAATTTTTATACCTACTATTTCATAATCACTTGTAAACTCCACAAGTAATACATTTTAAAAATAAGTATTAAGGTAAATTTTAACGAAATACACGAAAAAAATAGTTTAAAATTTATTATTTATAACAAGAAAATTAGTTTTTAATGTTAATATTAAATATTATAGAATATATATGTATATATATATATATATATATATATAAATTTTATTGAACATTTTAAACAGGGTTATTACAATATTCAGTATATGACTCGTTTTTAATAAGTATTAAGGTAAATTTTATTGAAACACACGAAAAATAGTTTATTAAAATTTATTATAATTATAACAAGAAAATTTGTTTTAATTTTAATATTTATTAAACATTTTAAACAGAATTAATGCAATATTCAGTATATGACTCGTTTTTATTTCCCTTCTTGGGAACATAAACTATAGACGGAAATTCATTTGGTAATATATTTGTCCTGATTCTGAGAGGTTCTGGTGTTGCTTGTTTTAAATCGATTACTAAATATCCATGTGGTGTACTAGTAGCGTCTCTATATGCCTCTTGAATAAATCTTGCATTTTCTGGAAATATTTGTCTAGCTAGATGTGAAATTTGTGCTTTATCACGAGGGTTTTTAAAATAAATTATATAGTTGGCGTTTAACGAAATATCCCTCTGACCCTTGCCTTGATGAAAAAGATTTTGTGTTATGTAAAATACACTTAAATTTCTATGGTGGCTTCCTTTTGTAAATATATCTACAATGACACTACCAGCCTCTTTCATTAAATCATCTATTATAATTAAAGTTGGTTCCGAACCATTAAAGTCTGTAACGCACTCTGATATGTGCATATATTTAATATTTATTTTGTTTTCTTCATATCCTAATTGCCATTCATCATAATACCATATTATATTATTAAATGGAATATTACAAGTTTCTTTAATATTTTTTATAAAATTTAAGGCAAACACTGTCTTGCCACTAGAAGTAGGCCCCGCAATAATTGCTGTAAAAGGGTGTGTAAATCTTAGATCCATTTTTATGTTTAACTATGGAATGATTTTAAAAGACTGAACAAAAATTTATTTATTTATTATATATATTTAAATAAAAATATAAATTTAATATAAGGTGTATATAAGAAAAACAAAAAGTATGTAAATTTTATAATATATATTTAAAATAAAAATATGAATTTATTATACCTAAATATAAGAAAAAACAAAAGTATGTACATTTTTATTATTATTATTATTTTATTATTTCTATGCAGTTTTTTTTTTAAAAGAATGCATTTGTATCTAAAACCATTTCTAATCTATTTCCTATGCTTGTGTATACAAAATAATTAAATTTATAAATTAATTCTAAAAATACTAAATAATTATTAATTTTAGGCCTAGTTTCGATACATTTAAGAAAATCTCCTGTATCATACCTATTATTACTATTGTTATCATTATGTATAATTCCAACAATTACGTCTTCTAAAATAGCTTTAAATTCGTCGGCTACACATAGTTCTTTATAATCCTCAACTAGGTTACAATGGAATGGTTTTAAGTTAAGTAAGTTATTTAATGTATCTTTTTTAAATATATCATATGCCCCTGTTTTTTTATTCATTATCTTCACCATCGATGTAATAAAAGGTACGATTGTTATTAAAAAGTTTTGCAGATGCCATTCTTCACTTTTATTGTCTTTATCCAGAATCTTCGGTATGCACATCATAACTTCATCAAAGTCTTTTTCCGTGAAAATAAGTCCCTGATATTCCTTGTCAACTTTACATATTCTTACGGTTATTGAAAATTTACTGTATGGGTTTATACCTACACAGTATAAACGATTACCAGATAGAGTAATGGGTATTCTAACTTCTTTCAGGATGCGATGTTTCTCGTAAGCTGCCATCTGTATGTTCGGTCCATCTTGAGGTGGTGCTTCGTTATAAAATGCATCAGGCTTTAAAAATTGTTCAAAACGACTATTGTTATTAAAGTTAGCACACATTTTATTTTTGCTGTTTATTTTCGATTGTATAGACACAACTGATTGTACTAGCTTTAAAAACTGCTATTTATATTTTTAAAATCCATTAACGACTTTTCCAAAATACGTTTTCTATTGTTAATTGACATTCCAATGACGTCTCTCGTTTTTTCTAGAATATTTTTTGGAAAGTTAAAGAAATTTTAGAAACCACGTCAGCCACGTTTAGTGACTTTTATTTCTTTAAGTTTATTTAAATTTAAGTTGGTCATCATGTTTTTTTTTCCACTACGCCATCTACCATTAACCGATTTAAACATATAAAAACAAATATAGCTATCTATATTTTACCAACGTTAGTTACACTATTTATCCATAGGGGGCCTATTTATTTAGTTTTATTTTATTTACCTTATCTAAAACAACGCCATCTACCATTATCTAATTTAAACATATAAAAACAAATAAAGCTATCTATACTTTACCAACGTTAGTTATGCTTTTTGTCCATAGGGGGCGTAGTAACTTTTTTACTTATTTATCTAAAAACCAGATCCACGGATCGAGAGGTCCGTGGCTCGGTTCTCGACAGGGCTTTTTTTGTTTTTCAGAAAAATAAAAGAGATTATTAAGGTACGCTCAAACATCAATGCACAATTTTATGTGAAGGCTTGGTAGTCGAATTGGTTAGGGCAGTTCGCTTTGAACCAGGTCTATATGGGTTCAAATCCCAGTTCAGCTTTTTATTTTCTGAAAAATAAAAAAGAGAAAACTTCATTGGAATGTCATTAGCATTTGGAAAGTCGATTTCCCCTTAATGACATTTTCTAATCACCTAATTAGGTCATTAGAAAATGTCGTTAAATACTCATTAATGGGTATTTAATTACTTTTTAATTTCGTCTATCACCATGTATTCTGCTCCTGTTACAATTGATACCGGTCTCCCACGGCGTTCTCTATATAGAGAACGCCGTGGGTCTCCCCTACTTCTACCGATTTCTTTGTATCAGCTATTGTCTGAATATTTTGTTTGAATTCAGTATTTCGTACGTAGGAAATTTTACGTTTTCTGTGCTGTGATTTTTTTGACTCACCTTTTTAGTCCGCTCCTGTACCACAAATAATTCAATTTGACATAAAATCGAAAGCTGCTGACCTTAACATTTTTCGAGGCGGTTGCGATGTCCTGGGTATTTCTTTTTCCTAATGACATCTTCTGAGCAAATCAAGAGTTTTTTTTCTTGTATAGTTCAAACGACATCGCGAATGCACAGTCACGGAAGTTAGGAATATATAATTAGTCCATCATTTCTGGCCAAACTTGCCATTTTTAAAGTTTCCAAACCGCGCTCAACTTTTATTGTTTCACCATCCGATAGCGGTTTACCGCAAATAAAACAATCTTTACCATCACTAACAAACACTGTACCACTACTTTTCTGAATTATGCACGTTTTACTCGTTATAAAAACCAAAACTATAAAATAGCTGATGACTTTTAGATTTGATAGCTTGTCAAAAACCAAACGTCATCAGGGTTATGGCGACTCCTATTATAAAACCCAGATAAACAAATATTTTTTTCTAGTATTAAAAATTGAGATCTTCAACTTTTGTATTTGGTGTTTTTACGTTGGAGCGATAGGAACATTGGCGTAACTATAGGGGGGCCTAGGGGGCCGGGCCCCCCAGACATCTCTGGACCCCCCCAGGAAAACGCTGACTTTTATCTGTTATAATTTTTTGTTATTACCAAATGTGCAATAGAAATATGTATGTATCATTTACTTATCGGTTATTTTATCAACTTTCAAAATACGAGTAGGTACCTATTTTAAAACCACCCATGTAAGCTCGCAACTAGCAATTGTATCTTTTCATAACAACAAACGGTCATGCGCAGTACAAACGGTCATTAATTATATTCCTCAAGATCACATTGTAGTACTTACTCCCTTTCTGACTGAAACTGTTTGATCAAAAAAATTGGTATTTGTGCCTTTTGGAGACAACATTTGTTTTACTTTTTTAAAGATTCCTAGTCTGAATAACAGGCCCACCCTAGGCCCCCCGAGTCAGATGGCTAGTTACGCCAATGGATAAAACCTTTGACCTCTCATATTTCAAAAAGCACCAGTGCTTTGGTGACGTAACTTTTAGACGTAAATCAATACATCATAATAAGCAATTTAAAAAATAAAATTGCAGTAAGTTCAATTTTTAGAAGACGATTACTAATTATCCTGGATTATTTACCCATAGTTTGTGGTAAAGTGGATAATCCATTAAAAATTATAAAAATTTCACTTAAAACATATGCTAGGTAAAGTGGATCACAATTAAATATAAATTAAAAAAAAAATCCTAGGGAAAAAGCAGTGTAAATGATTAAAAGTGAAAAACTACAAAAATAAGGGAAAAACAATATAAGCAGTTAAAATCAATGAGAAACTTCAAAAATAGGTATTTTATTCTCACAGTCTCTGTTTATATAAAGTCATGTCTTTATCAACAAAAAATTAAATTCTGTTGGTATACTTTATATCCAGGGTGAGTCGGGAGGAACGGACCAAACTTCAGGAGTGTATTTAACACTTGAAAATAATGTAAAAAACTCATATGTTCTTATCCGATTCTTATTTGTTTTCATTAAAACTGTTTATCTAGCCTTCAACTTATTATGTACATTTTCGCATAATCAGAGTATGCCATGTTCGAGGCTCAAAAATATTTTATGACTGTTGTTTTGATAGTGTGTCAATTTATTGTGACAGTAATTGAACGTTTATTTTCGACATTGTATGATTACAAAATGCCAAACACTTATTCAAATTTAGAATATGCAAATATGGTGTTTGTTTGTGGTTTCTGTAATGGGAATGCTACAGCTGCTGTTGAAGAATATCGTCAATGGTTTCCAGATCAAAGACATCCCAATAAAAACGTATTTATCAGAGTTTTTAACAAATTGTGCGAGACCGGTAAGCTTCCTAGTGCTAGCATAACATCTGAACGAGCTACTCGACAAGGATTAGAAGAAGTAGAAAATATTCTGGATTTAGTAGAGGAAGATGAAACGACCAGCTCACGAAGAATTGCTACCCAATTGGCCATCCCACAAAAAAGAGTAATAAACACCCTCCACGAGCAAGGATTACATCCATATCATGTACAGAAAGTACAACACTTACAACCGGAAGATTATGCTAAACGCATGGACTTTTGTCGGTAAAATAAATAATAATCATTGTGTTGTATCGCATATACTTTTTACGGATGAAGCAACATTTACTCGTGATAATAATACTTGTAACTCTAATGTATGGTCAGACGAAATTTCCACGCACAACAGTCGAAAGTTATTTTCAACATAAGTTTTCTGTAAACGTGTGGTGTGTTATGCTCGATAATTATTTAATTGGCCCTTTCATCTTGGAGAATAGCCTCACAGGAGATAACTACTTAAATTTTCTACAAAACTGGTTACAAGGACTACTAGAGGATGTTACTCCAAACATCAGAATGAAAATGTACTACCAGCACGATGGAGCTCCTGCACATTTCGCCCGTCAGGTTAAGCAACATTTGGATGAAAGATTTCCAGGGCGTTGGATTGGTCGCGGTGATCCTATTAATTGGCCTCCAAGATCCCCAGATCTCACCCCACTAGACTATTGTTTATGGGGCTGGTTTAAAAATGAGCTTTATAAAGTAAAAGTGGACACTCGTGATGCCCTAATTCGACGTATTCAAAATACTGCAGCCGTTATTAAAGCAACAGGCACTCTTCGTAGACAAAGCAGAAAATGTTTAGAGGTCAATGGCTTTATTTTTGAACATTTATTAAAAGAACGTTATGATTAAAATAACGTTAATGTATGAACTTTTGTTTTACGCTATAATTTGAAAACAAATAAAAATCGGATAAGAACATATAAGTTTTTTTACATTATTTTCATGTGTATAATACACTTCTGAAGTTTGGTCTGTTCCTCCCGACTCACCCTGTATATAGAATATATCTACCTACAACGTAAAATAAATAGAAAATACTAACAAAAAACTATTCTAAGATTTCTGCTTTTTTGTTCCTCAAGTAAAACACATAGCGACCTCTTCGGGAATATTTAGTTGTGATTTTTCTCACTATTTGCCTGCCCAGTATGAAGGCAATATCTATATTCTGAGGATAAATGAAGAATCTTCATTGAAGATACATTCTTTGGTACAGGTCTTTTTTCGCAAAGTGCTAACAGTAAATTCCTCTTCACTCACTTCCCAAATTTTTACAATAAAGTGACGTGTCGATTGTTAGTTTCGTCCTTTTTAAAGGTTTCTGTAACTTGGTCTAGTTCTGTTATGGTCTTACATGGTTCACCAATTTCGTACATGCTGTTTATATCTTCTGCAGCATTTCTTATAATATCAGTATCTAGAGCCTCATCTTCCTCAACCTCGCATCGATATCGTTATCATTGATATCACTGGCATTGCTGATGCTGGGACTTTTCATCTTCTTAGTTGTTTTTTTCTTAACCTGCTTTTTCTGTTTAGGTTCTTTAGCTGTACTAGGTCGGAGACACCAATGCTCTTCCCAGCAGTTACAGACATCTTCTTGCCCCTTGTTGGTGTTGTGGCTGAGCCCGTCTTTAGTTGGTCCAGATGGTTTACGATTACATCTGTCCAGGAATTTCGTGTTTCTTGAATCCCATTAATGGTTTTAATCTTTGATAAAACAACTTTTGGCTCAAAAGGCACAATTCCACAGGCTTTAAACCCAGCTTGAGCATTTGCATTCGAGTGTTGTCCAAGTCTCAAAACAGCATCTTTAAGTTAGGCGGGAAAAATTGTCTTGGGTAAAACCCTAGGATTCTTAAGTTTCCACTCCTCCATCACTTCTTCACTTCTCCACTTACGTTTGAGCGGTGCAAAATAAACTACGTCCAATGGCTGCAGCATGTGGGTTGAATTTGTTGGCAATAAAACGAAACGGATGTCGTTATTCTCGCATGCCTGGAGAACGTTTACGGTAATATGACTACCCAAATTATTACCAATTAAGACTTTTTTGCCATCAAGCCTCTTAAAATAGGGTAGCATTATGGAAAAGAACTAATCTTATCAGAATCGAAGTTCTATTGTACCTTGAACCATCGAGGCCACCTTCTTTCCAGCCCTCATACATATGTTTAGCCTTAATAAGGCTGCCTTATACACATTAGATGGTTAACGGTCACCAGTTGCGGATATCGCAAACATGACGATTGTACTGGTCTTACTAGAATTAATGGTTCTGTGAGTGTGCTTGGCACCTTTGCCTGCGACAACTTTAACGACACCAGGATCATCTTTGAAGTTTGTTTCGTCATAGTTTACTATGTTCGTTGGTGGACCACCATTTAAAATCACGTTACAGGTTCGCGACTGCGCCCCGGGTGACAAAATAGTTGCACATTTTTAGGCAAAGTAATAACATCATAATAATACACTGATAAACAAATAATGAAAATCCAAAAAATAAAGAGATAATAGAAACTAAGTAAAGAAACTTTTAAACTTTTATGAACAAAAAAATCAGTCCTCTACCACAACTTACACAACTTAGGGGTAAAATCTTTTGGTGCTCTTGACATACCCACTTGTAACATACAGCACATAAGTCTAGTACGCTTGGCCTTCTTCCGTTGGCATAAATAGCATCGCCCATTACCAATTTTTGTTTTTTTTTGCTTTGGTTCATCGATATCATCGGCTGTGGAAGTTGAAGCTTCTTCAATACCAAGAATAAGTCGACACTTTTGCTTGAGCTGTCTATGAATTGATTGTGATTACTTGTGATTTGAGCAAATTTAAAACTAGAGTGCGTAAAAATTCGCGACGAACTATTGTATTGTTGCGATTGTTTAGCTGATATAGTACGACTATAACTTGCACACATCTGATCTACGACTTCAACCATATTTGGTATTATTGTAATCTACTATCATTGGCTTTTTCGATTATGCATCAATTTTGTTATTTACGTGGGTTGTGGACAAACTTAAAACATACTTTTTCTTATAGAAACGTATGAAAGTAAGGTAAGTTGATATTTTTTCTGGTCTGAGTTTTAGATCATATTTTAGATCAATTTCGAGTGGAAAACTAGAAAACGAATTATCCATTGTTATGTTGCGATATGTACCCCTAAAAAAATCTACAAAACGTTTTACGACATCGCCTGGACTATTTGACAACCGAAATGAACCCTCGGGGCTGTGTTCCATCATAAATCTCAAGATTTAGAGTGTACACGTTAATTGTATTAACAAGGCAAACACTTTGATACCATATTTGGCCGGTTTTTAAGAAAAAAGCTGTTCGTCGAGAGTTTTTAGATACAGTAACAACGTAATAGAAATCGAAATCGGTTATAATGCATTGTGCAGTAAATAACATCCATGCCAGTACCATTTGTTCTTCAGAAATCCGTTATATCGTTATATTCTGCCTACCGGACATTTAAACTCCTAATAATTGTAGGTCATATATTAACAGAGTATAATGAATGCTTTTAATTACCAGTTCTGCCTATGAATTACAAACACTGTCAAACTGGATCTTGGTTTTATAATAACAAAATCCAAGCTTTAATATACGTAATAAATTATTACTAATAATACCCGTAGCGGATGCTGCGACGCTGCACCTGTTGCATCATACAATCACAATATGGTGACGGTTCCCCTTCCCACAATAGGCGCGACTGGATTTTACAGCGATATTTTCTGTAAATTTTATGCCTTATTACAGGCTCCTGTAATTTTCGTAAATGCTAGTAAAAGTAGCAGATTTTTACTAGTACTTACATTAATATTTATGCAATATTAGTGATACGACAGAAAAATAGTCCTAATTTTACAAAACTCCGAAGTAGTCAGATTCATTTACAAATTTTTGTAAATTAACATAGCAGTATTGGTAAATTGTCATTAAGTATTACAATGAAACCTACTGTAAATTTACGGGTCAATTTTACAGTGTATAACATTTCTAACAATGCTCTAATTTCACAGGAATCAGTCGGTTTTGCATCTTTATCGCGTTTCTTTTTTCTTTTTTATCATCTATATAAATATTTGTTGACTGAGTTACAAATGGTCTTTGCATTTGCAGCGTTATGTACTGGGCCTGTTTTTTGTCAGATATATTGTATACCTTTGTTTTGGACACAATTTTATCCATTGCGTTACCTTATCTTTTCCTAAATCACACGGGACTTCATCATTATTATCTGGAGTATGTTCATCAATTTTTACTTCATCATTAGCATCTCTTTCTGACTCCAAGTTATGATTACTTTCTTCGCAGTGGTCTCTTTCATCTTCATCCGGATCAATTTCTCCCAATATTTCTCTTGAATTTTGTTAAGCCATTCCATCCATTTTTTAGGATCCTGGCTCGTCATGCTCAAGCAACTAAAATACACCGAATAATAAAAAATTAAAAAACAAAAATTAACAAATAACTTACCGAAATAAAACCAACAAAACCTTATCTTAACCTGTCACGCGGTATACTCTGGTATTCCAGTAACGAAAATCACGCTGTTATATGTAAGAGTGTAATACTGAGTAGGATTAATAATATTATGACTTGCAGTTGTTATAGAACTCGTTGGTTTAAAACTATTCCAAACAAAACACCGATCTTTGCCATAGTAATTCAGAGGCAAATCATCTACACTGTATTATTTTTCTTTAGCAATATTTTCTATATTTACAGCGTCCATGTCTGTATCGTTTGTCGTGTATGTATGGTTTCTTCATTAACTAGTAATAAATTATCATTGACATAGGAAAAATCTTCATCGAAAAATTCGGTTTCTACTTGGTCCTTGTCTTTCATAAGTGAATCATCAGAAAAGTATTCGTCGTCGTTTACGTCGTCTTTATGCAATAGTGGAGAAACTACAGTAGTAATATACAGTAGTAATATAATTTTTCGAGTTCTGTCTGATACAGGTGAAGGCATATTTTGCGACTGTTATTAAAATAAATTATAGTTTTGTTTATTGACACGTTGGTAGGAGGCATCCCTGTTTTTCCCTTACGCTTTCCATTTTTAACAAGTCTTGGTAAACCGATTTATGGACGGACACAAAATACTTACGTTTTTAGCCGACTAATAGACGGGCGCTAATAAACTTTTATAGGTAACACCCGACTCACAGATGTACGACGATGGCTATGAATTTACTGACGCGTCATGACGTCTAACTAGAACGCATCTAAAGGGAATTTTTTATAGCCACGCCCACTCATTCGCTAAAACAACAAAGCTCGGCGTCCGCCTGACAGTCGGATGTTACCATCTAAGGGTTAACGCTAAAACGTATTTGTTGAATATTCTTAGAGGTCGTGGTCTTAATTTGCCTAAAGACGGCCGAACCCTTCTTCTTCAATAGCATTTTGTACACAGTTATGCCATTTTTCTGCAGTTATTAAACTGACTTCTTCATTTAAAAGCTTTTTAACATCAGACAATTTGAACATGGTGTTTTTTGAAACCACATACCCTTTAATTTCTGCCCAAATTAATTCACTTGGGTTTAATTTACATTGGTAAGGTGGCAATCTTAAAATAGTCCTTCCTAAATTATTAACAATATTATCAATTTTATATCCTATGGGATTTTGTAAAATATAATTTTTTGCAAAATTTAAAAGTTGGATATTCTGCATATTCTCATTTATATGAATGTTTTTTCAGACAAGAAAGTCATAAATAAACTTTTTCCTCCATGAATGTTTAATACACTTTTTTCTATTTTAACTGAATGATAGAAGTAATTTTCCATCACAATTACACTATTTTCTTCTAATTTTGGTTTATAAAAATTCCATGTCGATTTGGACTCATTTACATTTAAACCACCACCGACAAACCCTGTATTTGACCCAATGTGTGTGATGAGTATTTTACCTTTTAAATCAGTTGATAATCCCTCGTTAAATGCCTTCCTTGCTGTCCTTAATGTACTATCCTTTTATACCTTAGGCTTCATGTGGCCTGCATTTATTCAAGTTTCGTCCATATAATATATTTTTCGATCCTGTAAACGATAACTTCTGATGTTATATTTGAATCGCCAAATTACTATTTTACTTTTTTTTACTAGTAAATGATTCTGAAAATAAATAATCTTTGTATAACTTGACAAATTGACGAAAAAATATATGATTTTAAAAATATAATATGACTTGATTGTTTATTTTATAATACGTATTACATGTATGCTTTTTGTCACTTTGCAAACTTGTTTTCAGAATAGCATGACAAAGCTGTATAAGATGTATGCAACTCACGGAACATAATATGCGACCTAAGTTATATCAAATATATGTGTATGTGACAGAGAGATCTTCAACTTTTGGACCTGCGTAAATTTAACCACAATTTTAAGCATTTTTATTGAACAAAAATAACTCGTATCTAATCAATGCTTACCCAGTGAGCATTTTTTTGTCTATTTTGGGGAAAACTTTCGAAGTTGTGACATAGCTTAGTGTCAATTTGCACACACGTGTTTCAAAACGACGACTGCTGTCTGACAAATACGTTTCGAAACTGAAGCACCGTGACACAACACATCAAGGGATATACCTAGGAATTGTGTGTCCGACTGGGTCAACGACTATTTAGGAATCAGTACACAATTTCTACACTTTGACGTGCACAATGCCCATCTAATGACGTATACGTGTTTAACACAATTCTCAAATTATTACTGTTAAGTCACAGTATACCGTGGTAAAGTAAAATAAGACACAAAGTGGTAAAGATAATATTAATTGTAACAGCTGTAACTTAAAACACAAAGTGCACAACTATGGTAACAATAATATTAATAATGATAAGCTTTTAACTTTAATGTTTCTATTTCATGGATGCATCACCATAGTACATACAAACATGAATTTATTATACCTAATGCAATAAATAAACTTAATAATTTAAAATGTCTGAAAACCCAATTTTTCTTGCGACAAAAATTTTTTCCTGTAGTTTTTTGATGCCCTAATGAAATAATAATAAAAAAATAATAAATAGCGAAAAATCGTATTTTTAAAAATAAAAAACATTTTTTTTTCTTAAATGTTTCTTTATAGTTTTTTTTGGGGTGGTTTATCAAAAAGGATGGTTATTTGTTATTATTGTCGTTGTTATTTCTTAATTTCGTTGTAAATATATGGGTTTAAATATTTATTAATTAATGGCTCTGATCATAGAATAATAAAGATGGCTGCAGGAAATAAGATTCCCTGTTTGTGCCCAATTTGTGAAACCACACTCATAGGCGGTATTGTGTGACCCATAAATTACTTCGTTGCAAACATGTTCTACCATTTGTCAATTATAACACAAATTAAACATTGTTTCAGTAAATGTGTCAATTATAACGCAAAACAGGAATTGTTTCACGCAATACCGTGTTTATGCGCATGGCAAACTGCATAACCTATCAACACATAACCTATAAAAACAACGCGACCGCGGTCTTTTGTGCAACAAGTGTGCTGATTAGAAGATTCACTATGGGCTGTTTTAGATTGATCTATGGAGCTTTTTCTATCCTGGTCTGCTCTTTTAAATAAATTTGTATTTGTTACAGGGGTATAATCCGTATTTATAACAGGGGTATCATCCGAATTTATAACTAGGGTATCATGTACAACTAATGCACTAGTGGTACATTCAACTAGTTTCTTGTTATTGGAATTATCTTGTTTTTTAACTGGTTGTGACAAAAGTGATTTTAATAACAGTTTTCCAACTTCCTTTTTTTGTTCTTGTATTATTTTATGTTTCCCACTAATAGATTCTACGTAAATTTTATTATAATGATAGGTGTTACATTTGACACAAGTCTCTCATTCTCTAATCATATTAAAAATATTTGTCTTTCGTCCACAAAAATGTTGGGTTTTATAATTAGAAACTCCAAAAATATAACAAACATTAATTGCCTTAAGGTGCTGTATTCTTCATTTGTTCGTTCAAGGCTGGAATATTGCTCGATAATTTGGTAGATGTCGTACTAATATTCTTAAAAAATCTCCTATTTATATTATCTGTAGAAATTTTAACATGTTAAATGGTTCTCCTGATGTTAATTATTCCTCAATAAATAATATTGTGAATAGAATCAATCTTTAATTTTGTCAAATAGGTTATATTTATTATATTTACATGTGTTGCAATTTGTTAATATGTAATATTACTGTATGTGTTATAAATTGTCCTGTAATTGGTTATTTGTACTGTTGGACAATAAAGTATTATTATTATTATTATTATTATTAAAAGATTTCGGTAATAAGCTGATGTAGTTTTAAAATTACGAACCCGTTTCGACGACATTTTGTTCTGAACTAATATTTTTACAAATAAGAAACAAATAAGGAATCGCACATCACACAATTTCTGCAAATGTGTTATAAAATTATTTCTTGCGACTAAACAGTGTTTTAAAATTTAAAATGCCTATATTGTTTCTAAAAAAATAGTAGGTTTTAATCTGGAAATATTTTAGGTTTAATTCATACTTTATTTCATACCAAAGTTACCTGTGTGGCTATATGAACACAATGCCTACAGTTTGTTACACTTTACTTTCCCCAGATCCCTTTTTGCGACCATAATGGACACATATATGTGTATAAACATTAAGGTAACAGTTTTACACAAATCCTTGCTTGCGTTATACATCAAATGGTCGTAAGGAACTGCGACTCGTGTGTATACACAAGTCATATATTGTGTACTCAATACACAATTCCTCTCTGGTGTCATGAAGTCATGGTGTCATGACGTCACTGTGTATTTTTTAACACAAAACAAGGTCTCTGCGACGTAACAGAAATGTCGCAACAGACACATTTCCATTTTATATATAATATGCAAATTCAGATATGCGGTTTATTTTTAGAAATAATTTTTAGATATTGGCCTAAGATCTTAAATATCTTTATTTCCAATGGAACCTGCAGAAATGACACTGTTTGATGTATTTGGCTGGATCGCATTGCTTCTACTGCTTCCACTTGAACATTTACTTTGATATTCCCTCTGCTCAGGATTTTCTTAATTTCAGAAAATTTGTATGGAACGAACTCAACAAATAGATTAGTGCAAGAATATTACGAAATTTAATTTATTTATGGGGATTGTCACCAGAATGCGAACAGAACCGCAGTTTTAATCAAAAAAATGTTTTACCATTGGCGTGATACAACCTTTGGATAAATTGCCACCATAACAGTCAAATTGGCAAAAACTCATAGACCTTTCAGAAACTTGAAAAAAAATTAACTTAAATTTGTTCAACAGTACATCAATCATTAAATGTTAAAGTAGACCGTTTTGGTGTGAATGATAGCACCGTATGTATTTTTTATTGCAAAATAAGCAAACACTAATATTTGATGGGTAATCATGATTGCCAAATGATCGTTTTGAACAAACAATTGCATTTTTTTTCTTATAACTTTGTGAAGCCAACTTTTCAGAAGTGCAGTCAGTTAATGCTTTAGAAAAAATACCTGTTGAAATCCTTGGAGGTTGTGAAATTTTATTTGTACCTCTTTCATGTAAGAGAATATCCTCTTCGTCACTAGTAGAAGAAAGTCGTTTTGGTGGATACCGTTTTCTTTTTTTATTTATTGTGCCATCATAATCAGACTGGATATCAGACTGTTGTTCAGCCAGCTTTAATTTTTTGCAAGCCTTAGCGTAGTCATCTGTAAATAAAAATTTAGATCCAACCTATTCAATGAAAATATCTTAAAATTACCTTCTTGAAAAAACCGTATAACGACTTCATGCAAGTCCCACTTTTCGCCCGGTTCTTCACCTTTCCGTAGAGCTTGCAAAAATTGCTTTTGTTGCTTGTAAGGGGGCCATAGGGGTGTTTCTTTCGAGGCGTTGGCCAGCACTCATGGACAATGGCCTCGCTGCAGCGCGCTGTGGTCATTGAACTCTATTCCTGTAAATATCCCATTATTTTATCCATACAACAAGATAATATAACTGTAAAAATCGTTTTTCAGTTTTCCACGTGCACTGCAAAACTAACCTATAAAAATTGCCGTTACAAGTATGCTGTACCGTACGGTCCAGGTTATCTGTGCTTTTCTATACCTCACAGAACAGATGCCTCACAACACAATGATCTATAATCATAGATCACATACACACATACTGAGTGGATAAATAAGCTGGTTTGTTGAACAAACTTTGTTCTATGAACCTGGTGGTAGGATCTACCGTGCCGCATTCTCTGTATCGATTATTTAGCTAATTTTAAAAACTTTTTTTTGCTTTTAAATTTTGGTGTTTTATTTAAAAAATACAGAATATTTTTGTATCGAACAGCCCATCTCTATACTAAAACCGCCCGCCAAAGATACAAAGGAGTATCCAATTTTTTAAAATCCATCGCGGGGCCGAATCAACTTTAAATTATAATAATGTAATTAATAATAATCTAATTTACAACCATGTCAAAAATGCAAAAATTATTTATACATGCTGTTTATTTGCCTGTTGATATAGCCCACAGGCCTTTAGGGCTTGGTATTATTGGATTTTTAGTGAGTTACGACTGGTTTATTCCATACCTAATAAAAGTTTTAGGTAATAATGCTTGTTAAGTTTGGATACATTTTTTATAAATTTAAATTTTGGACATGTCTAATTGTAATTTATGTGACAATATATTTGCCAGAAGTAGTTTATTAAATTTACATGTAAAGAATAAACATCCAAATGACTTTGAGAACTTGTACAAAGTCATAGAGTAAGTTTGGCTTCAAGTTGAATAGCTTGAGGTTTTAAGCTACATAAGCCTTATTAAAAAAAATTTTACGTAAAAAATTTTTTAACAAAAAGTTTGAAATTGTTGTTTTTTTATTATAATAATACGATTAGTTTTTTTAAACAAACTAGGTAAAGAGCATTTAAGCTTTGAAAAATTATTTTAAGGTTGGCCACGGTGCTCGGGAAGCAGCTTTAAATGAAAATATAAGTTTCATATTTGTTTTGTTTTTATGTATTTATTGCAACAATAAAAGTAAGTTTTTGGTATTTTTAGGATCGCTTAACATGGCCGTTTTTAAGAAAATATGAAATTTATAAAAATAAATTGGATTTTTCGTCAATTTTTCATCAATTTATATTGTAATAAACTATCGTAAAAGCAATACGTACGTTTTTTAACAACTAAAGTATCAAACACATTTTAAACTTATATGTATATATATGTATACTATATACTGTATACAGTTAGTATTTTGTGCACTAAATGTAAGTATTTCGCACATATATGTGCCGTATACGGATTTAATGTATCACGATAAAATTTAATAATATAAGTATTTGTCCAGGCATAAAAAATTAATCTTGGTTTTGCAACATTAATTTAATCAAAAATAGTCCTAAATTAATTACTTATTAAATATACTTATAAATTAATTATGATTTACATTATTATCAAACATAATTGTACCCTTGCCTTTAAATTTAGAAAAACAAATAACAAAGTATTGAAAAGAAACACATAAGTATTTAGGCACCTATTATATTATATTTTTTCAAATATGTCGGCTATTGTATACGCTATAGCGACAAACAGTTCTCAGTAATTTTATCCCATAGTCTTGGTGCATTTTTAATACTTTGTAATTATTCCATAATTCACAAAAATCGTGGTGCAAAGATTCAATTGCTTGCTCGCTATAAAATCCAAGCCCGATTCCTGTTCTAGAACAAAATACCGTTACATGGAAAAACATGGCATGTATTGGGAGAGATGGGTATTCCTAGAGATATATAGCTTTTTTAAAATTTGCTATCTCATGTTCTCATATTCTGTTTGCACCACTGTTGAAAAACAAGAATTTACCACTTTTTTAAATTTTGAAAACAATCTACGAATTTTAAACATGCTACAGAAGTGTCACTTAACTGCCTTAATTTGTCAATATTATTCAAAATTTCAATTTACAGGAATTTCCCTCAAATGATAACTCACCCCCATGAGCATGTTTTCGTTTTATATTGCAGTGCTTCGCCCACGATAAACTGACAGTTTTACATTCTTGCTTCATATATTTGAATAATGTATTTACTGCACCTATAAATAAGTGCAGTTCAGGAGGTGGCAGTATATCTATGAGTTCTTCGTTATCATTTTTACTATGGTATAAAGGAGGATTAATACAATTTTTAAAAATCTGGCATTTTTTTTGTTACCTTCACTAGAAATCCAATTTTGATAATTTTTATTGCATTTTCCAAATGTTCGGTTTGTGCCGCAAGTATGTAAGCTATCACTCGAAACATCGCACCAGGTACATGGATGAGAATCCCGACATGATATTAGCAAGTTTAAGATTTAAGGTATCAAGGAAATCATTAATTTTTAAGATTGACCAAAGCAGTGAAACGTTGTGGTAATTTTCTTGTATTGATGGAGCAAGACCAATGATAAATACTTTTTTAACCCCTGAATCTTTAAATTTTTTAGTATTTTTTTAAGTTTTGTAAGAAATATTAATGGTCTCAATGCTTTTTGATTGAATAGATAGACATATTTTCAAAAATCCCCCTCCTCCATCAATACCAAATTTCAAATGATAATCATAAATATTTCTTTTCTGAATTATGTAATGTATAAATGCTCCCAAATCTTTACAAATAATTGCAATTTCTGGTATTTTGGTCTCTATATTTTTATTAATATGAACAAAATTAAATTTATGACACTCAAAATAATCGTCTAATACGTGATCACTTTTGCTTACCTTATCTTGAAAATTATTTTCGATAATTATTTTATTCTTTAAACCACTGCGAAATCCCTATTGTCTCAGGATCACTAAAATTATAATTTTCTTGTAAGCGCAATAGATCATTAGCGGGCATTACATTATTTGTTTTTAATTTCTTATTTACATTAATAGAAATTCTTAACGGTTTACCACGTATTTGTGACAATGAAATCGAGTTAATAGATTCCTTATCAGCAGAATCAACTTGAACATTATTACTTTTAACTTAAACTGAAACAACCTGCTCTCTTTGTTTCGGATCACATTTTAAGGCTACAATTTCTTTTTTGTTTTCTACCAATCCAGTAGAGTTACAAGAATGATCGTTAATACCGCGAACTATCTTATTTAAACAACTTGAACATCTTCTCTCAGAAACTTTCTTCTGAGCATTTTTATTCTTTTTATTAGTATTATAAGTAGCTATATAATTTACTTTTGACCTTACCAGCAGAAACAAAGAACAATCACAAATATTGTTTATTCCACAAGACCTTGTTATTTTCTTAAGTGGCTCAAAGGAGGTATAGTCTGGCAATGGCAAATTAAAATCACCATTTAGCGAACTTTTTTTCTTCCATTTAATAGGTTTTACTCTACAAGTATTGCATATCACTGCAGGTAGTCTTTCATCTAAAAAGTCAATATTTTTTAAAATCTTCCCCAAACGTTCTTCATTTTGATAACAATTTTCGGTTTTTTTTGGCACATAAAACACATGCAAAAACGATTTTCTTCATGAGATCCCGCTTTCGCCTTTGACAAACTCATTTTACATAAACACACTCTAGTGTGTTTATAAACTGTAAGTATACACACAGTATTATAATACAAGTTAAAATAGCGCAATAATATTATAACCAACAATCTAAACAAATATTTTGACTTATGTCAACTTTAGCAGAATGCTCGATTTTTCAAACGTATTTTAGTTTTTTGGCAGTAAAAAACTTATGAACACACTTCCGTATTGTTTTTTTTTATTACGATATTAATATATTAATTAATATTTTTAACGATTCGGATTTATTTTTATATACATATATAATATTTTCATAAAAACGACCTTGGTCAGCTATCCTAAAAACGGTAAAAAATGACTTTTATTATTGCAATGAATATATCAAAACAAAAAAAAAGTCAGTTTTCTGTGCTATTTAAGCGGCAAAACTTCAGAATCGATGAAGGACCTCTTAAGATTAAAATTATGAGCTCTGCTTTTAACATGACATTTGTTCGGACATATTCTATGATATTTTGGGTGGAGAGCAAGAAAACAAAAATATCGAGTTTTTTTGGCACACCCTAATGTGTATATCTAGCTAATTAAAATCCACATGAAAAATATACCTCAATAAAAACAGTGACTTGTAAATATTTTTTTTTTAGATTTTGCAACTGTTGTTGATCAAACGAGTAAAGAACGTTTTTTCAATTACCAACCCTTACGGAGTTATAAAACGCCAAAGTTTTACCAAATAGGTTTTTATTTTTGCCCAGCATAATCCCATTTATAGTGGGGAACGCAGGATGTTGCTGCAACCAGTCCATCAACTTGCATACACCTTGATGATCGCGGGCAATTCGAGACCTTAGAAGATCTACGTGCCGTAGCATGAAATCTTAGCCCACAAATCTCTTCTATTTCCTCAAAGACGTTGGAAAGAAACACCATCGCTAAAGTCCACGTGGTAAGAACGCTGTCTTCAACTCTCCGGCCATGTGTTAGACTACCTGAAGTCTTCATACTGCGCATGAGTGACTGTTCAATTGCCATATCTGACCAAGTACCGCACCAAAATTTGTCTGACCTTCTTATAGTAAATCCTCCTTCAGTGGTGAATTGGTTAAATTCAATCGGGTCCATTTCGTTTTCCAGTTGGCGCATGTCCTGCAGATATAGGTGAGCAGCCTTGACGTACAGACAACGGCCGCCCTCGTAAAAGTAGGGTGACATGTTCTGCACTGTAGGGAATGACAATAGTTTTGAACCAGTCCTCGAATAGTTCTGAGTCAAACCATCCGCTCATGCTTCTGTTGTATCGAGCGTTTTCAATTCCCCCCTCTGTCCACCCTTGATACGGGTGTTTTGCTTTGTAAACTATGTAAGGAGGTAGTAAAGTTCCATCTGCAGCAATGGCGAACATGACAGTTGTAATACTTTTTGTTGCATCAATTAACCGATGTGCATGTTTTGCACCTATTCTGGTTATAACTTTAGCTGACCCGGGATCATCTACGAAATTCGTCTCATCATAATTAATAATATTTTGGGCAGGAATATCTGATAACGTGACTTGCAGGTTTTCAAAATATGTTTGAATAACTTTATAAGTTAATGCTCCTCTGACGCGCTTTGTGTTTCCGGCCAATTTCACAGTAAGGTCTTTATGTCTGCACATAAAACTCTTAAACCAGTCCATCCCGGGCATATTGTCTTTAAATCTTGATTCTCTTGCTCCAAGTCTCACTGAGTACAGGTTGCCGACCATATTTCAAAGGGTGATGTCCATGATACCTTCTTTGTGTTATAGAATAAGCACACATAGCACCTCTTCGTACCGCTGCCACTGCTCTGCTAACAAATTCTTTGTTGTAATTGGATTTTCCTTGTGGCCCCAACTTTTTTTTATATAATATCAGCATGCTTAAAATAAACAAAATTATTACAAAACAAAAATTACTTGATACTATAACAAAATATAACCTTAAAAACGTCAAATCACATAATATAACCAAATTTTTAAAGAAATTAGAATGATTCATTTTACCCAGCATAGTGACAATTTTAGATTTTAAAAAATGCTGAAGCTTAACCAAAAACATTTAGACAAAAATTTTGCCAAATTTATGTTTAGAACTAATTGATAAAAACATTTAATGCACCTATGTAAATAAAATTATAAAATTAGTGTTTTTACAATCAATGGTTTACACAGATTCATAAAACAACAAGATTTGTTAACGCCTAAAGCGTGTGCGTGGTACTCACGTATTTTTTATGCGCAGCGAAATACCCTGCCTTGATTATTCAGACGTTTTGGCGAAACGACCGCGAGGCGAAAACGTTTTAATTTTTCAGCTGGAGCACAAAACCCCCACCTTTTTAGGGGAACACCTGACTGATTCACTTTACCCACTGTGATTCACTTAACCCCGTTTGACGGTACTTATTACGTAATACTAAATTTCGTTAAATAAGTCTAAAATCGGGGTCTTGATCTATCTTTCTTGCTAACTGGTCCGCTAAAAATATCACCAGAAAAGAAATAAGTTTTAGTTTGCGTTTTATTACCTGACAAGCTCATACGTTTCATTTAATATAGTCTTGTTTCCCCCACTACGTGTGTTCCCCTGTTCATCTTTACAATAACAAAGCAGCCATGACTCATAAATCAATTTTAACAGATTCTAACCTCGAAATTTTAGCAGGTGCTTCAGAGCTTGGTACCGCGTTTTATTTCGACGTTTTTATAACCTATAAATTTTCGTGAAACGTTTATCTTTGGTTTGTAGTTAATTAACTAATTGCTAGTCAAAAATGAACGATTTGGGTAATGAAATCGAGCAACTAATTGTGGAAGAAATCGAGGAAATGATAGTTGGTGAAAATCAAAGGTTAATTATTTAATTAATTGATTGGTAAGTACCAACACATTGAACATGTTTTGTATGCATTGGTGTATATTTTGTACGTAAAATAGTGGCATAAATTAGAAACTATAGTTTGGAGTAATTCAATTGTAAAAACTCGAATTTGTTTATTCAAATAATTTTAGTATGTTTCCCATATATGTATGTAAGTATTACAATAAACAAATTAAAATAAATAAATTCGAATCTTTGCAATTTAATTACTCCAAACTATTAATTTTAAGGTAAAATTTACTGGAAGTTCGATTTATATAAATTGCACTCCCATTAATATTAATTATGAATTTTTATATTTTTAGTCATGAACTTAATTTGCAACGGAGAAGGCGACGTGATGACAGTAATCCTTTTAATTTGGAAAATAAAATGTTTTTGCGATATTTTAGGGTAACTAAAATTGTTGCAGAACAAATATTTTTTTAAATTAGAACCATTCTTAACGCAGGGGCAATGGAAAACTGCAATTTCTGTTGAACTAAAGGTAAATTATTGAAGTATTACTAATTTATATTGCAAATTGCAATAATAATAAAAACATCCATTCTAAAATAATATTTAAAAATATACAGGGTGTCCTCTAATTAATAGTATAACGACAGATTCTTTAGGTAAAAATATTACTCCCACAATTTAACCATTGATAAGTTAATACAGCACATAAGGTGACCTAGTTAAAAGTTTAATTTAAAAAAAATGTTTTTGCACAAAGTTTGGTATTTGGGTATTTTTCAGAGCAGAAATTTTAAATTTCCTAAAAAAAATAATGTAGATTTTAAAGAGGGCTGTCTGCAACACATTGCATATAGCCTATTTTTTTACTTTTTTAGGTTGCTTCATCAATTTAAAATGTCAAAATCCTGTTTACATACATACATACATAATACAAAATTTTATTGTCATTTATTTCTAAAACCTGTGTACCTGAATTAAGAATTTTAAAAAATACGCAAAGGAAAAACTTTATTTTACTTTAAACGAATACAATGTTTCGCATACAGCCCTGAAAAGTATCAAATTTTGTGCAAAAACGTCGGTTTTTTTCCAAAAATGTTTAAAAATTTGACACCCTGCATCTTGGTTATAATCAACTTTTGAACATGGGTAAATAATTGTAAATCTTGTTTTGATGTTTATCATTAATTAGTGGACACCCTGTATATTTATTTTGGGTAAATTATAAATGTCTATGCATTTGTTTTAATTTAATTATTTGTGTTGTTTGCAATTTGTAGGTTCAAAACCATGTTTAATCTTCTGGGGGTGATAGGTGCCATTTATTGCACCCATGTGAAAATTGTAGCTCCTGCTGCTGAAGACCCTGTAAGGTACCAACATATACAGGGTTTCCCATAATTAGCGTGCAATACTTTAACAGCAGGTTCTACGCATATAAGTAAGAAAAAAAGTTTTCATTAAAATAGGTCAAGAAATGTTTCCCAAGGGAGCTACAGCCCCCGAAAGAGAAGCCCCTGAAGATGTTTTTTATTTAATATCTTCAAAACCGTTAAATAGAAAAGTGAAATTTTGGGATATAATCAAACTTTTTATGGCCAATAAGTTGGAATGATAACAAATTCAACATTTTCGTAAGGGCTATTATTTGATATGAGATCATAAAATTTTAGAGTTTTACACATAAAAAAGGTCCCCTTGATGAACTTCAATAGCATGCACTGTTTTTGCTTAAAATCGATTTAAAAATTACCTTTCATAGCATAAAAATTCATAATGAAATTACAACTGGAGAAAAAGATTTAGCGTAGGCCATGGACAATTTTTAAACATGGCCATGGACAATTTTTAAACACCCTGTCACCTGTCTTAAATAATTTTTCATAAAAATGGCAGCTGTGTTCCATGGCCTACGCTGATTTTTTTTCTTTTGTGAATTCATTATGATCTTTTATGCCATGTAATGTAATTTTTAAATTGATTTTAAGCTAAAACAGTGGATAATATCAAAGTTTAACAAGAGGACCTTTTTTGTGTGTAAAACTCCGAAATTTCATAATCTGACATCAAATCCTAGCACGAGACACATACAAAAAAGTTATGTGGTTTTAACCCCTACTCCCAACTACCTGACCCACCCCTCATCGAAATTTTGAATTGTTATTATTACATCTTATTGGCCATAAAAAGTTTGATTAATTCCCAAAATTTTACTTTTTTATCTTAAACGGTTTTGGATATATTAAATAAAAACCATCTTCAGGGGCTCCTCTTTCAGCTCTCTTAGAAAGCATTTCTCGGCCTATGTTTATAGGAACTTTTTTTCTTATTTTTGTACGTAAAATCTGCTATTAAAGTATTGCACGATAATTATGGGATACCCTGTATAACATAATATTTATTTTAGGTGACTCACGGTACCCACTGTTACCGTATTGGATGCCTCAGAAAATACACCGAAAGGTCGCTCATATAAGAGCAAGAAATGTAATAGAGCGATGCTTTGGTGTTCTTAAACAAAGGTTTCGGTGCCTGACCAAACACAGAACCTTGCATTATCATCCTGTCAAGGCAGCAGAAATAGAAGAATACTTCAAAGAATTAACTTGAAAATATAGAAGTTTCTTTGCTAGCTATAACATAGCAACAAATAAATAAATATAATATAGAAATCATGTATTACTTACTATCACTGCATTAGTGTAATTTAGATATAAACATATTTTGTTAAATTAAAATAAAAGACTAAAATAGTACCTATCCATTTAACACCATATTTTAAATCCAACTCAACATATAACCTAGATATGTTTGCAATATTGCATTTACATTTTTCCTATATGACAACTATAAAATGTTACAGTTTATTCTGAAATGCTGAAAGATTTTGCTTCTATACTTCAAGAACATGAAACATGACACATGGAAGATTTTTGTTAAATATATAGGTCTGGCAACCCTAAATGAGTTCCTAAATTATTATAAGAAAAACATGTTTTACAAAACAACTTAGGTTCTAAATAATAAAGGCAAAAAATAGTTAATAAAACGTTTAATTCGTTATACTTTGTTCATAAAGGCTTTTCTATAACATTGTTTTATGCTGTATTTGTAATCAGGCATGTTGGTGGTTTCTTGAAGAAACTTACTCTAAACAACACAATTATTCATTTTCACACTAGTAAGACACTTTTACATATTGCACTTAAAACCCTGCATAAAATTAAGCAGCAGAATTAATAATTATAACAAACTTGTTTTGAAGGCCCAACTTTTTAATTTTGATAAAACATAACTTAACAAATGGACGTATTTTAGCTAAAAATAAATAAAAATGTTTAAAAAAACTACATAGTTCTTAAATGCATGGTATTACCTTATTTTTAATTCATAACAACTTGTAAATTTAATTATAAATATTTTTATTAAATGTCATTGTAATTACTGTTTTAACGGACTTGCTAACTTAGCAAGAGATATACATCAAGACCCCGAATATCAATGGATGGAGTGAGATCATCTGTGTTTAATTTATTTCTTAATTTACTTTTAATTATGTTTAATTTGCTGAACAACCTTTCCACTTCAGGATTAAAGTATGGCAAAATTAAAACTTCTAAAGCAAAACTCACTAATTTTTGGGTTTTTTGGGTTTTCATCATTTGCGTATTTATATAAAGCCACTTCATACCAAAAATTTGTTGTACTTTTTTTCATTTCAATCTAAAAGATAAATATTTCGCCATTGCCTTTCTATATCATCTATGTCTATTTTTGACTTTGCAAAGTTTTGCAATAGAGGCAACAGGGATAATTTGTCATGTTTTAGAACATTCTTATTGTTAAACAAAAAAACATTTTTTAAAATATAATAATTACCTGGAAATCTTTTCCTTATTTGAGAATTAAAAGCCAAAATAAAATTAATTACCCTGTCTCTCAAATCCCTCTCATCCTCCTGAGAAAGTCGTTTCTTCCTTTATTTTCCTTATTGTGTTTTCAAATCCAAAACCAGAATAGCAATTCTTATCAATAAAATCCTCAACTTTTCCTTAAAATATATCAAGTTTTGCATTTAATTTTTTTGACAAGGTTTTGCAAGAGATCATGCAGTTCTCCATAAAGCCGGTTGGATCTGCAGTGTTGCTTTCAAATAATTTATTTACCCTCTGCACATCCACCAAGCTATCAACGGGTTATGATCATTATTATTTTTTTGAAAAACATTTTTATAGTTCTCTTGCCTCAGAGTAGAGTGTGAAAATTGTATGTGTCTAGGAAGCTTTTCAGATGCTTCACTAACAGCTAATTGTAATGAATGGCAAACACATCTAAAAACATAAAAACTATATTATAAAAATTACATCACAAAAGTAAATATTTATGTGCGCCACCAATACCAAATTAGGCAAATACTCTTTTAATTTGGCATAATAGTTATTTATGTCATTAGGTTAAGAAGCAAGGCTTTTTGTGCTAAGCTCAAAGTTTGAAGGCCGACGCGTAGCGGAGGCCTACAATTGAGCGAAGCACAAAAAGACACTTCTTGGCCGAATGGCATACAACATTTTATCTTCAAAGCACTTTATATAGGTCAATTATATTCAACATGAAAGCGGCCTAACCTCACTTTTTTAGAATCTCATTTATTTATTAGCTAAAGATTACATTAAATGTACAATAATTATTATTCCTTTTAGAAGCAGTAATAGTTTGACAATACCTAGCTACATGATTTAAGTAGAAATGGATTTTTGTAAGAAAATGGTTCACTTACCCTCTTGCTATTTCATTAAATTCAATTAATTGTTTAATAAATAGGTATCTAATTTCAATTTGTTTGCATTTTTATTAAAAAAAAATAGGTAGTTTGGAATGTGTACGCTGTGTTTAACATTTAATTTCACTGAAAACTTAAAGCAAATTAAAACTAAAGATAATTTAAATCTTAGAAAAAGAAAACACAACTGTGAAATCCACAGAAACGTCAAATTGCAATGTCCTAACCTCACTTTTTGTTTTATTATTCATATTTAATTTTACAATAATTTAATGAAAAATAATAAACATTAACAGTAAAACAAACAAATGAGTGCTTATTATAAATAAATTAAACCAGTTTAGTACGTTAATTTCTTAGAAAAGGATTAATTTGTCAAAACAATACCCCTAGCGAGAAAAAATCGAACTAATTACTTGCCTCATAAAAATTTTTATCGGCCTAGGCCATAACAAGTTATTTCTTTATCAAATGTTGACAACAATAAAGTTTAAATTATAGACCGCGTGGAGATAAACACTATTATTGATACCAACCATTACACTGGCATTATAAGTTACAATTCCTTTTAAATATTTTCTGCATCACATTCAACAATTTTTGGCATATCAAGAAATGTTTCAATTATTTTGTTTTGATGTTTTAAAGGGAATTCGTGCTTTTGCGTTACCAAATACAATATTTTCATTTTCTTTGTGTTTTGCTGGCGATTTTTGTGTTTTTAATGTAGAATACCTATTTTGCAGAATTAGGAAACAAACTTTGCATTTAGATTTGGGGCCTGCTGTGCTATCTACTACAGTAAGCCATATCGAAAATTCTGGATCTTTTAGCCAAGGTGTATTGCGGCTTGGGCATCTAAAATTTGTCTTGATATTTACTATATACATATATACATATACCTATATGTATATAATATATATGTATATAGCTAACTATTTTTAAAGACACAAACACATGGTTATTATAGGTTATGTAAACCTGGCAGACCTGGCAACACTGCGCGTCATACTCCCGGTTCGCGTTTGAACGCGTTCGAAAAGTCTGAACCGTGTCACATCCACTTTTGCTGTTTTCATTGCTTGCAAAGTTTGATTTTAGCATTTCAATTGGACAAATACGAAAATACCAGAATTATTACTAGAATAATTCCTTATTACTAAAATTATTACTAGATACTGTTTTAAAAAACTTCATTACTAAAACCGAGTTGATATTACCAGATCTGGTAATGGTATTAACAAGTTGGCAACACTAACTATTACACGCTCGATATTCTCGGGATTGCGCACCGATTTTGGTCTTTCAGGCTTCTTTCTTGTCGTTGACGAAGTCTCCCCAAAGTTCCTAACCCCGTTTTTAATGGTATTGATTGATTGATTGATTGATGTTGAAATGGTTACGAAAATCACGAAGCGCTCGTACGTAACAATGACCATTTTGATAAAACGCCTTCACAGCGTAACCACGCTGCTGAGGGTTTTACTGCTCCATTATTACTATATGCAGGAAACATGGCCGATAGTGCATCTACCAACTATACTGCGCGCTTGGCGGGTTTTTTAAAATCGCTCGTTATTCTGCCCCACCCTGTATGAACAATAAAAATGTTTTAAGTTTATTAAATATGCATCTTTATTTTTTATCAATATTTTTTTATTTAATTTAATAAAGCAGCTAATTAACTTACACTGCAGAGTCACAATGAACCATGTTATAACTATTTTTCTGAAAATACAAAATACGTAAATTTGATGATGAATTAAAAAAAGCTTGTCAGTTAGATTAAAAAAATTATACTTAAAAAATTTCTTGATTTCCACAAGCAACGGACGATTTTGGAATGGGTAATGCATAGTTGTTTTTTAAGTTACATATTTCATTAGGAAGAAGTCACACATTGTCAAATCTGATGACCTCGGAGGCCATAACACGTCCCCAAAGCGTGAAATCAGACGCCCTTTATTGTTGTTCTTGGTGTGTGAGATGAATGGATCCATCTTGTTGAGACGAAGTTTCCTCTTGAGGAATAGTCCGCCTTTGTCTGCGTAATTCAGGGCTTAGAAAGTTGTTAATCATCTGAACGTAACGATTAGCGTTTACTGTCACTGTGTTGCCATTTTCCTCGAAAAAATACGGACCAATTACAAACTTTGATGGAACTGCACACCATACCGTCACTTTGGGACTATGCAGAGGTCGCTCATGAAGCTGATTAACGAAACCATTTTAATGAAAGTGCTCTTCGTCACTCATAAACAACACTTCAAGCATTGCGAGCATAGACAAACAAAAAACATTGCGTTGTGGATAGTCGTTTGGTTTCAGCTGCTAAACGATAGCCAACTTGTAAAACTGGGACAATCTGCCTGAACCACTGCGTAGATCTACTATGGAAAATATTTTTTACCTAGCCGATTACTCCTTATATCTGTTGGTATCGTTGGTATCCGATAATGTTGTCGTTAAATGATGTTCAAGTCTTTCGGGTCTAGACACAACGTCAGAGATCCATCTTTCTTTTCTACTATAACATGACTATTTACCCAATCCGTTAAATCTCCTAATTTTGGCACCACCTATTGATTTTCCAATATTTTCAGTCTTTTCTTAAGTTTGGGTTAAAGGTCCAAAGGTTTCTTTTTGTAAGGATAAATTACAGTTCTTTCATTTACTTAACCTCTTAACTGGTCGCTCCGATAAAGTTAAGTGCTCACCGCGTGGGCGTAAAAATTGACGCTTGCGAGAATATACGTCATATTTATTGTTAAAAAAAGAATACGCAAAAAAACCAGTTTTATTTGTTTTAAATACATTTTATTAAATCAAAAACTCACGGCAAGAATATAAATACAACATTTTATTGTTTATATTTAAATTTACTAAATAAAAAAATTCTTGCGAATATATACGTCATACACCCAGAAAAAAACAACTAAAGGTATGAGTGGGTTTTTACACGAAAATAAGGTAAAATAATAAAAACCAATTTTTTATTGTTGACTGTGATAAACACCGAAACAGGGTGCCGGACATAGGCCGGTTCTACATTGCAAACACCAGTATCTTGACTCTATCATAGCAGATATGGCATCGCTTGGTTGGCTTTTGTTTATTTGGCGTAGGTGGAATTATTGATGGAAAATGTCGGTCTATAAAACGGGATACGTTATGTGCTCTTGACCGTCTATGATGTTGATCCACGGGTTGAGCATATTTTTCAATCAAACTTTCCGCAAGCTCTATCAAAAAGTTTAGTCTAGTTTTTTTACCCCCACTTTGTTTATATAAAATATAAGCATTTAGTATTGTAATATTCAATAAATGAAAGAAAATCTTTTTGTAATATTTTTTCAAATGTGTTCGATCAGGGGAATAGAAATGCAGAAAATTATCTGATAAGTCTACCCCGCCCATATCTTTATTATATGAAAGATAACGGCTGGTTTTTGTATTGTTTTGTCACGTTTTACAATATCTACCATTGCGTTGTCATGTATGGTACTTATCATTGTTATATCTTTTTTATCTTTCCATTTCATTATCATTAGTTTTCTTTTGAACATTGCTATAGATTCTCCTTTTACTAATTTTTTTATTTTTATCTTTTCTGGAATTCATTTACGATTAATCCGCATAGTTCCTACACAGTCTGTTCTTTGTCTTACTAATTTTTCTGCCAAATCCGGACTGTTGTAAAAGTTATCCAGAAACAAACAGTACTTCTTATTGAGAAGTTTGTCAGATAGTGCCAATACTATTCGTGTTGCGATGGGTTCCTCATTATATTTATCGCCATAGTTTGTGTCAGATCCTGTATAAATAAACAAGTTATAGACATATCCTGTAGCACTTTCGCATAAAATAAAAAACTTTATTCCAAAACGTTTTTTCTTTGAAGGGATGTTCTGTTTCCAGGATAGACGTCCTTTCCATCCCATCAATGATTCATCAACCGATATGTTTTTTCCAGGAATATATACACTCATGAACTTTGCTTGTAGGTGGTCAATAATTGGCTTTATTTTAAACAATTTCCGTATTTGAGGATCGTGGTCTATCAAATTGTTGTCAGCAAAGTGCAAGAACTTATGTATTAGACGAAATCTAAATTCACGCATTATTTTACTAAAAAATGGCGTTTCGATACTCTCACGCTTAGTAAAATACATTTCAAATGAAGGTTTGGAACATATACCTTGCAAAATAGTGAGACCAATAAAGGTTTTTATTTCATTTGGATTGGTTGTTTTCCATTTGTGAACACGAGATTTGGGTTTTAATTTCTCTCGATTATGGATGATGTACTGATTGGCATATCTAAAAATATTTACCAAAAGGTAGAGTTTTAAAATTTTAGTAAGAGTATTTTTACCTGTTTGTTCCATTCGCAATTAGGTCCATTATATTTTCATCAAAAAATATCTCAAATATTCCTACTGGATCCTGAATGTTTATTGGAACTTGTGGACCATCTTTATCAATATATGGAAATGAAGGACGGGGAATTCCATTCTCCGTCCAAGGAACATCAAATGGTTGATTTAAATTTGGGTGATTATTCTCCTTGTCTTCGTCTTCTTCAGATAAGCTAAACTCGTACTCAGAGGCTTCATCAGATGAATAGTCATAGGAACTACCTTCTAAATAAAGCTCACTACTGCTATCACTGCTGCTATCACACTCATCGGGTTCATCTAAATTAGATTCCGCTTTTCTTTTTGGCATTATAAACCTTATAAACTTAGAACAAACCGATCACGCTACTTATTGAAGGCCAACTGACTATCGGTCACCGACAAACGATGATCGGCGAGTAAAAAGGGTGGGGAAGCACGTGTTCGTCGCAGGCGAACATATTCGGTAAATCCATGGAAAGGAACCATCAAAAATTACGGTGCGAATATATTCGTCATATCCATAAGCTCGCACAGTTTATGACGCGAATATATCCGTCATGCGGCCCTTTGATGTAACTCTCCAGTTAACTGGTTCCGTTAAAAATATCACCAGAAAAGAAATAAGTATTGGTTTGCGTTTTATTACCTGACAACCTGATACGTTTTATTTAATGTAGTCTTGTTTCCCTCCCTACGTGTGTTCCCCTGTTCATCTTAACGATATCCAAGCAAGCCATGACGGATAAATCAATTTTAACAGATTCTAACCTCGAAATTTAAACGGCTGCTTCAGAGATGCCGTTAAAATTTTATTAAAACACGTTAAATTTGAATTTAGCGCCAGAAAGAATTACCAACTTGATAACATGTGGTTATTCTTGACAGTTATAAGTTAGGTTATAAGGAATAATTAATTTCATACTTATTAATTCTCTAAATATGTGTTGCTATAGTGCAAAAATAACCGATGTGGGAAATGAAATCGAGCCGGAGAAAATCAAAGGTTAGTATTAATGAATTAATTAATTCCTTTGTTGTTGCTGCCAAACGTTTGACCAAAAGCAAGCATTTGAAAAATTCAAATGCTTGCTCACTTTTATTATTAATAAATTAAAATTCACGTCAACTACCTAAACCGAACTTTTCACAGTATTCTAAGAAAACGTTTTCCTTTCGTACCTATAGCACAGAATTCTGTGCCTATAGGTAACGTTTTGTTATTTTTATAGGTACCTTGGTATAAATTTTTGCACTACCAGTAAAATACTGGCGTAATTTGATATACCTATAACGTATATGGGTATCTCATGAATATCCAAATAAACCAGTTCCAATTTTTACAATTTAATTACTCCAAACTACTAATTTTGTACTAATATTTTACTGTAACTTGGGCATTAATTTTCGAGCAATATGTTTCAGGGCAGTGGAATGGTGAGTGGCTTAAGCCACTTGTAATTATGCAACTTTTCTCCACTTTAACCAGCCTTGGCTGTGGCTTTTCAAATAAAAAAGATACCCGTACTGTATGGGCCATACATAGAGGATGGTCCACCCCATATACTATACCAATAATTATTGGTATGTTATACGGGGTGGACCATTCTCTATGTATGAGTATTCTTTTTTATTTAAAAAGCCACAACCAAGGTCTGTTAAAGTGGAGAAGAGTTGCATAATTACAAGTCTATTAAAATGGCATTGGAAAATTAGAAAAAGTTTTCAAATAATTTAAAAACACTAAAAACCTGTCAAAACTATAAACCATTATAATTCAGTTATTCCTGGGAATTAAAAAAAAAGTAAGTTTTATATGAAAACATACACATATCAAAATTTTTATCCAATTTGTATTTTTTTGTCTACTATATTTGAGTTACCACCACCATCTTTTGTTTTTGGCCGGCATATTGAAATGTAGTTAATTGTGAATGTTTACCATATGTATCCACCTAGAGTACTTGCAACCTGTATATATTTTTTAATTTAAATATACTGAACTTTTTGATATGGGGTCATCAATAAAGGACTTTACGCTTTTTTAGGGGATTTTTGACCCTTCTCCCACTTGTCACAGCAGAGCAAACCATGTCAGGTTACAAATTAAAAAAAAAACAGTATAATTTTTACAAAAATATTTAATTTTGGAGAAATAAAATAAAGAAATTTATTTTCGAAAAAAGTCCAAATAAAGTGGTCACGTTTTGCTAGACACACCTTCGCCACTAGGGCGTGAAATCCTTTATGGACGACCCCTTTGCTAATGAATCAAACATACCAACATATCGATATGTGTTCATTGACATATTAAAAAGTATAATTAATTTAAAAAATATATAGGTCAATGCCGGATTTACATTTTTAGGGGCCTTAAGCAAAATAATTTGTGCCAATACTATTTATTCTTATAATTGCTGTTCAAATCTATTATATATTATTTTTCTTTAATTTACAAAAACTTTAGATGCGTACAACTACAAAATTGCCATGCCCGTGTGAATTGGGGCCGTCGTCGAATCGAGGTCTTGGGCAATTGCTTTTAGGTAAATCCGGCCCTGATATGAGTATATTATAAAAAAATCATTAACTTTTCAGAACAAAAAAACGTTACTGTGTACATTTTTAAAAACCTAAAAGCATAAAGAGAAGACAAAAATAATGCACAAACTATTTTTTTATAGGTTTTTAGAAAAATACATGATTTTTAAAATATAAAAGTTAAAGATTTTTAAAATTCGACCTTTTGCAGTATCAACGACGATATTTAAAATATTTTTTATTTTAGGTGACTCAGGGTACCCCTTGGCAGCCAAATAGAGTATTACTTTCATAATCCTATGTATAGAAAATTTAACTGTGGATTCCTTGTAAGGAATCCTGGACCCTTACAAAGCATAACTTCATATGAAAAAAAAACTTTTTTTACCAAAGACTCCACTGTAAATTTACTCTTTACCTTACTGGTACCTACCTACATATATGTATAAGTATTTATTAATACATATAAATATGTATATTTATTAATATGGTGTACCTACTTATGAACGAGTATATTATTATTGAATAAAATAGTAAAGAAGTTCTGGAATGAAAAAATAAACAAAAATTAACCTTAATTCTGTTGTATACAAATATATAAATAAATAACATTAAATAAAAATTATATGTTTTTATTGGTACAACTGTTTTCTTACATTTAAATCAATTTAATATTCAGTTTGCATTAATTTATTAACAAAATGAAACTAATAACATGTTTAAATTTATCCTAAAAGAAATTTTAAAAATGTAGATTATAATTTGTATAATATATCTAACATATTATATAAACTCACATTACAATTTTATTAAATTAAATTTAACTTTGGTATAGGTAGTATACAGCCCATTATAAATTGTACTTACAAATTAACTCCCTATAGCACCACACCCATTTTTATGTTAATTGAATTTTTAACTTAATTTTGTAAAATATGCTTGCTTAATATTGATAATACATTGATGTTTGTTGTTAGCATTACAATTATTTTTTATTTATTATTTCTCAACATTTGCAAATTACGAAGGCGTAGAAGGGCCAACAAAAATTTTACAAATTTTAGCCAAAACTAACTTTGATTTTTGCAATTTCTATTCTATAATTGTAACTTGAACTTACAATTGTAACTTGAACCTACAATTGTAACTTGAACCTACAATTGTAACTTGAACTTACAATTGTAACTTGAACCTACAATTGTAACTTGAACCTACAATTGTAACTTGAACCTACAATTGTAACTTGAACTTACAATTGTAACTTGAACCTACAATTGTAACTTGAACTTACAATTGTAACTTGAACCTACAATTGTAACTTGAACCTACAATTGTAACTTGAACCTACAATTGTAACTTGAACTTACAATTGTAACTTGAACCTACAATTGTAACTTGAACCTACAATTGTAACTTGAACCTACAATTGTAACTTGAACCTACAATTGTAACTTGAACTTACAATTGTAACTTGAACCTACAATTGTAACTTGAACTTACAATTGTAACTTGAACCTACAATTGTAACTTGAACCTACAATTGTAACTTAAACCTACAATTGTAACTTGAACTTACAATTGTAACTTGAACCTACAATTGTAACTTGAACCTACAATTGTAACTTGAACCTACAATTGTAACTTGAACTTACAATTGTAACTTGAACCTACAATTGTAACTTGAACCTACAATTGTAACTTGAACCTACAATTGTAACTTGAACTTACAATTGTAACTTGAACCTAAAATTTATTATTGGCATTTATTTTTATAGAATTTATTAGTTATACGCCTGACAAGTAGTGAAGTGTGTGTGGATTCTGGAAAGCACAGGTTTTTGTGTAAAGGGCTGTTCGAAGTAATAAAGGTGAGTAACTTATAGTAATTTATTTATATGTAAAAGAAACATATTAATAAATACGTGTACCTACATTTTTTAATTAAATAATCTTTTTTACTAAAATTACTACCTCTTGCTGGCACCACTGCAGTTCTCGTTCTGATATCCTCGTGTCAAGCACGCTGCGAGGTGCGCGATGGGTATGCGTTGTCGTAGCCTGCCGGCTGGCCAATCAAATTCTATTTGGCGTTCTATCCTTGTTCTTTTCACGGGTATTGAACAGCCGTTCTTTCCAGTGTGGTCGGACTTGTATTTGCAAGCACTGTAGTATCATGCATCTGAGTATTAATATTTTTCTATAACCGCATTACTTTATTAAGAATTTTAATTAGCAAGCGACCATTTAAAGTTTTTATCGAGCTTACTTTTAATTCTAATAATATTCTAGATGGAGGAAGAACTGGAGGATTTTTTACTACAAAGTGGTATTGACAGGGCAACTATCGCCACAATGAAAGAGCAAAAGGTAAGCGCTATTTAAAATGCACGCATCATCTTCATTACACGGAGAAAAATGTATGTTAAAAAACGCATATTAAAATGTATACAATAGAAACTAAAATAATTTTATATATTATAAATAATGTAATTATATAAATATTATATAATTATATATTATTATATTATATAAATTAAAATACTGGAGTAAATAAAAATATTATAATCGTCTTATGATTGAACTTATGATACTGTTGATTAAATACTATTATATCTTTTATTAATTTTACACTTTAAACTTAATATTTTATACAAATTAATTAATATGTTAAATCGGTTTAATATAAAATAATATTATATTTACAATATATCTTAATTATATTTTCATATTAAAATTTATCATAATATTTAGCTGTCACTATATTTAACGTAAAATATAATAAATAGTACCTATTAATTATATTTCTAATATCATTTATTATATTTTTCTCCGTGTATACAAAAATTGTACTACCCTCTTGAAGCAATTTACTGTTTTTTTTTTAATTTCTGAGCCCCTGGACATTTAATTTAAAATGTTTGTTAGGAAATTCATTTTTAAAAACAAGCAGAAGTTTTTATAAAGAATGATTTTTTGCGATTCCGTTACGAATATTTTACTACTTCTCTCGTATTTTGATATATGGGACAGTCCACGCCAAATCGGCCAAGAGTAAGACTTCATGTTTCCGATTTGCTTCAAATTTTCAGGGCCGATAAAGGAACTTTTGTAGGTTTTACAAAATAAACAAAAAAATCACTTTTTGGGAATTTAAATTTGAAAAAAAATTAGATTTTTGTTGAGAATTTTTGAACAATTTTTTTTTATTTTAATTTTTTTCTTAATGAGCGTCAAAAAATATGTTTATATGTTTTTTTTTCGAAATTTTTTGTCTTTCGGGTTTTTAAATAATCGAAAAATAAGAGAAATTACATTTTTTTTGTTTATTATGTAAAACCTACAAAAATGCATAAAAGAGGTTGAAATTTCAGATTTCTCCATTACTTTAGTTCGTCTATCGACCCTAAAAATTTGAAACAAATCGGTCTTACTCTTGGCCGATTTGGCGTGGACTGCCCCATATATTTTTTTAAATTTCTGGTTTTTTAGGTTTTTTTAGTTTCTAAGCACCCTTAATTCAAAATGTTTCTGTAGGAATCTTATTTTTGAAACAAGCAAGAGCTTTTATAAAATATGTTTTTTTTTCGTAACATGATAAAAAAGTTTTTTCTATTGTCAATCCGACCCGTGGGCACACTGTACAAAGCTTAAAAACAATATTATGTAATAGGAGTAAAAAAAAATGTATTACCATTCTTAAAAACAATAATTATTGTCAAATTTGAAAAATATATTACTTTTATGACCAGGTTGGCGGTAATTTTTGTCGACCATTTTTTATTTTTGCATAACTCTCTTATAGGCGCATATAGGAAGATAAATTTTTATAAATTAGGAGCTGGTGGTTCATATTTTTGAATGCACTATGTGGTTCTGGGCAAGAAATTATAAATTTTTACTTACATTCCATTTATTATTTGAAATTACACAACTTGAGAATTTGTAGGTTAAAAAACGCTATATTTTTGAAAAAAAATCCAAAAAAAGACATTTTAAAGTTGTATTTGTATTCACCTTTATCCGTACAATACATTTTTGACACTAATTTTCACTATTATATTTACGCAACACCTTTTTTACACGAAAAATACAAGATTTCGAAAGTAAGAGTATTTTTGACAATTCTTTCATGTATTTGTTATAAGGCAACACATACCTAGGTAATAATCTGTCACGAATAATTAAGAGGCATACATACAAATGCATTTTGTAAATGTTTTAAAAATTGGATTTTTGCCGCGTAAATATACCTCTCAGACCACTGTGACCGGGTTTGAACAGCACAGTAAAAAACATTACAGAATATTACGTTGGCCACATAGTAACCAAGGTAATATTCTGTAAAATATTTACCTTTACAGAATATATTCAGTAAAATCACTCAATAACCATAATAATTTATGCGTTTATTTGAAACACCATATTTTTTATGTAAATATTACATATTTTTATCCGTAATTTTACCAAATATATTTGAAACACCATATATTTTATTTAAATATATTACATATTTTTATCCGTCATTTTACCATTATTTTTTACTGTGAGGGTCAGGAAGTCACGCTACATTTGCTATAGCCAGCCTATAGGCTGGAAGTGAAAAAAAGTTTAATCCTTTCTATTGTATACTGCTGATTTTGGAATACATTTAATAAAATCCGTAAATAAATATAAAAATTGTAATTCCTGTTTTTTTGTTTATTTTTAATTCATAGGCGCAATTCCTTGAGACAACAAAGTCTCGTCATATCCCTGTAAGAAGTCACCAGCCAACATTTTATTATTGAGCTTCAAGATAAAATAAATAAGCAAATAAATATATCTCTTACATCAGTTTATGAACTTTAGTGATTTTTAACCATGCACAAACGACCATTTTAAATATTCTAGGCATATAGGTAGTGGCTTTTAAATATTAAAGATATGGTAAATTTGTATAGTTGGGTACAATTTGTTTTTCCAAATTGTCAGTTAGTGACTTTTGGCAGGAATATGACGTTCTGTTCTATGCAGTGTGTTGCCTAACTTCCTGATTTTTAGTATTCGCGAAATGAGATAGAACAAACCTTGTTGTGTGGATTGTGCACCGGATTAGGCAATTTTTTTAAACTTTTATGAACCCTTTGGGAAAAACATCATAGAAGCAATCCACAAAGCTAGTTAAACCTTTCCTTTTTTTTAAGAAATATTTCAAAAACATCCAGTATGGAAAATAACCTTATCTCGTTTATTAAACAAAATTGTCTGTTCTAGATTGATCTTTCAACAATTAAAGCCATAAGCTCTACAGAACTTGGACAGTTTGTGCAACGGGTGGGAGACATATACAAAATAAAAGAATTTGCCTCGATATGAATCGAAACAAGCCGCCATCGGCTACTTTTTTTACGCTTGCACACAAACTTAAGACAAAATTATCTCATATTGAAGGCCCCGCGAAAGCCATGAACACGGCAGGTCCTTCGCAAAAACCCTCTAAACCCACGAGAAAAATTAATATAACCTGGAAATGCGATAATAAGATCGTGCGAATGCAGGAGGGTGGGGGTGGTCGACAAATTGACGTTTTAAAATCATTTAAAAAACAAGATATCTTAGAGAAAGCAATTGCCTTATATTTTCCCAACAATAAATCAATTAGAAAGGGCTGCTTAGCAGACTATGATGTAGATCTACTAGATTTTGCTGCAAATAGTTTCGATCCAGACTTAACCATTGAGCACATGTTTACAATAACAGGCTTTACCAGGCTTAATTTTTGTCTACATAGAGTGATGTAGACAGAAATGGGCCACGTTTTTATTATTGGTTGTAAAATGGTGAAAAATTAAAATTAAAATGAATTTTTTTTTTCAATCGCAAGATTATTCCAAAACACAACTTTCCATCATATCACATTTTTCAAATTCAGTTGTAAAGTATTTTCATTTTCAATTTTAAAAAAAAAGTGTATTTTCCGAGTTTTCCGAAATTGTAGGGAGAAGTGGGCCACCCAATTTGTTATCTGCAAAATGCTGCGATGTGGTACAAATTCTTGTTCTAGGGGTTTTCAAAGACGCTGATCACAAATCTGTTGGAAAATTTGCAAAATTCAAAATACTTTTCGCTAAATGAGGATCAGAAATTGAAAAAAAACATGGAATTTCATGTTAATGTTTATTTCATGTCTGGAAAAAAGAGTGATAAAGTAGAAAAAACATTTGTTGTTGCGAAAAAAACATTTTTTGTTGCAAAAAAAACATTATTCAGTAGAAAAGCACATATCCTACTCGCAATTGACGCACGTGAAGTCGGCGCGGTCAGTCATATCGATGCACTGCAAGTGGAAGGGTCGGTCGCAGATGTCGCACTGGATGGAATTTTTTTTTGTCATCTTTGCCGGCATCAATTTAGTGCAAATCATGCAGAAATCAATATCCTCTTCTGAAGAAACCGAGGACTTCCTTTTTTTGCCTTTTTTCACAGCTGATTGTGAAGAATTCTTTTTTGGAATCTTTTCCTTCTTGGAATCTTTTGTTGATATCTGCAATTTTTGACGCCGCGCAGCTTCTTTCGCGACCTCTCTATTTTCAGGCGATGTAATGACGCTGCTTCTCATTGGTTTGCGGCCACGATTAGATTTCTGCTTCGGTGTGACATAATTCAGTGGCCCAACAATGTCCAATGTAGAACATGTCGCTGATGTAGACGCAGTTGAAGTAGATGTTGAAGTGGATGTTGTGGACTCTACTCGCGCCCCAGGCTCTTCTTCAATTCTAGATTTCTGCTTCGGTGTGACATAATTCAGTGGCCCAACAATGTCCAATGTAGAACATGTCGCTGATGTAGACGCAGTTGAAGTAGATGTTGAAGTGGATGTTGTGGACTCTACTCGCGCCCCAGGCTCTTCTTCAATTCTAACAAGTTGTTGGAGTTCGTCATCCTTCAGAATAACTTGATTTTCAACAACTTGGTGCTCTCCGCTGAAGGTTGCAGCCACGAAATCGTCCTCGTCAAAAATTTCTGGATTAAATGGAAAAATTCCGGATCTTTCAAAACCTGCAACGATGTTCCGAGTACTAAGACTGTTACGCAGGGCAATGGCGACGATTTCAGCCACATGCTGGATTTCCAACAGCAAACCAATATGATTCTTTGACCATGCATCACATTGAATGGAGTAGGATCTTTTGACCGGTCCAAATACACCAACGTCCAAAGGTTGAAGCCGATGGCTGCAATGAGGCGGCAATGTCAGAATGGTGATTCCATGTTCAATGGCAAGATCGATGACTTCAATAGTGAGGTGCGATCGGTGATTGTCCATTATCAATAATAAAGGATCTTCTTTTGACGCATGTGCAAACTTAATGAAGTGTCGCATGAACTGGACAAAGTCAATGGCAGTCATCCAACCTGAGCCATTTGCGAAGCCGACGGCGCTTGGTGTGGCATTGTACAGGAATGACGTTTTCATATTTTTGCGCGGGAACAAATAGAAAGGAGGAATGAAATCTCCACCAGCGCTAATAGCCGTCACCATTGTCACATTTGTACCACGTTCTGCAGATGAGTGCAAACCAACCCTCGAACCTTTTGCAGCAACCACTTTTACGGTTTTCGTTGGAACCGTGGGGAATCCGGTTTCATCAGCATTCCAAATGCGGGATGGCGGGAATGGATATTTATTCAACGCAGAACGGAGCAGAATGAAAAATTCGTCGACAGTTTCTTTATTGAATGCTTTTGCTCTATTCATGCTGGTTGAAGTTGGTGTGCGCAAAGAGAGTCGTGGGTGGCGTTTCATGAAGGCATAATACCAATCTCTGCTGGCCATGTCGTATTCATTCCATCCGTCCGGGTACTCGATTCCAATTTTTTTGGCAAACTGAAAGGCTACCCGGCGTATGTTGTTTATGGTGAGACCATAGTGTAGTTGAGAGCACTTAATGATATATTCATTCAGTTCTTTTTCTTGCCCTGCAGTGAAAATCTGTAAATAAGCGAAATGTGAAAATTAGTAAAAAATTGAAAAATTCAACAGATATGGTAGTGTATGAAAAGCATGAGCTACAAAAAAATGAGCAATTACAAAATTAAACAAGTATCAAGAAACAATTTGTCAACTAACAATAGTTATTATTTACTTGACAAAAGATAGAGAAATGTAGAAAAATATCTACCGTTTTTCCACCGTGTGCAGGACGTTCTTGAAAGAGATCCAACAATTGTGCGTCGGTAACAGCGGCAATATCCGGAAATCGGTCGACAGCAAGTTTTAGGTAGCGTTGAAATGTCGATCTGCTAACATTGGCAGTAGCACAAGCAACACGCTCCGATATTTTATTTATCTGTACTTGCTTTATAGCAGTAATCAATTTTTCGTAATTGACTACTTTTTTGGGGGTTTTCTCCTTGTTTTTTGGAGGCATAATGACTGAAATGAGAAAAATGAGTAAATAAGACATTTGCATGATTTAAAAACACTTAACTGTGCAAAGAACGCATTATTCAGGTGGCCCATGTCTGTCTACAAATAGTGGCCCACTTCTGTCTACAAGCCCTTTTTTTTGCGTATGCATTCCACAAAAACGCAACGAGAATAATGGGCAAAAATCACTTTGCATTCCAAAGATTACATGTTCAACTAACATATTGCATATTTACCTGAGTATTTCTTGTAAAAATTCGATCACAAATCGCGTGAAAGCGTGCAAGGGTAAAAACGCCGCAATCCGGAGCACGTTGTTTGTTGACAGTGAAAGAGCAGGTTTATAACCCCCGAATGCTTATGAAAAGTTACCTACGTCAAAATACGATAGCTAATATATGCGGTTTGACATAGATGTCACTAGTCTTAAAATAAATCAGGTGGCCCACTCCAACCGGTGGCCCACTTCTGTCTACATCACTCTACTACTTTAAAATCCGAATTGTCCGAAAAAAAACAGAAGCGGGTGAGAACAAGGAAGAAGAAAACACAATTAAGCTACTCATCTTCAAGCAGTGAAGATGGTGCAACGAACAATCGCCCATCCAAAAAAACTCACCCGAATAACAAAAAACAAAACTCAAAATACTCTTTAACAACATCTTCCTCATCGGATGAATTTGCAAAAAATGAAGATGTTAACGTTCAGAGCAGCGGCAGTATAAGTCTTTCACCAAATGACTCGTTTGATATCGAAGAATTTTTAAAACTACATGCCCCAGACCCCAAAGACATGCCAGCAACTGTTGATGAATTGCCTGGTGGTTCTACAAATTATCAAGAATTACCCATCTCTACAGAAGATTATTCAGAATATGAAGTTATTGATCTCCAAACAGTAAACGAGCAATCGCAGAATCTTGACAGCGAACTGACTATTATTCGTCAAAAAATTCAAGTAGACAAACCTCTTTTGGTGAACGCATGCAGGGAAGATCCGGTATCATCCATGAGAAATGCCATGAAGCGTTGCACGTTTTCGCCCTATCAAAAAATCGACGTACAATTTGTGGATGTCGACGAGGTCCCAGAGGGAGCTATCGACGAAGGTGGGCCTTCGCGTGAATTATTCCGACTGAGTTTAAAACAGCTTCAAAATAGTGAGATATTTATTGGTAGTCCCTAACAGTAACGCAATTATTTAAAATGGGCGAATTAGTAAGTACATACATTATATTTCAGGAAGTGAAGGATCTAAAATTTTTAATCTAAACTTAACAGCTCTTGGAAAAGAGAAATATTTACTTGCGGGAAAGATTTTTGCTATGTCGATAATTCACGGCGGACCCCGGCCCAATTTCCTCTCAAGGACTGTGTTTAATTACCTGGCAAATGGTTCTGGACTTACAAAACACCCCATTTCAAAAAGTTATCTCAAGCCACGATGAGTTACTGGATTTGGGGTTTTTACCGGCCTCGTTCGAAAATAAGGACAAACTAATAAAAGGTGTGCAAGATATGCAATTTCCACTTAATATCCAAAAAATAAATATTTTTTCTGTGCATTTTTTTTTACTAATAACATTATATGTTTGTAGAAATTATACACCATTTGGTTATTGACCGTCCTCGAAGAGCCCTTGAGCAATTTGCTGAGGGTCTAAAAATGCTCAGTGTTCTCTCTCTGATTATGAAGTATCCTGAACAAGCATCGTCTTTGTTTTGCTTTAAAGAAGAGACACACCTTACAGCAAAATACCTGACCCGTTTATTTTGTGTTAAAAGATCAGCTGTTGGTACGCAGCGTCGGTTACTGGAGTCCCAAACAACGGCTTTTTGGAGGGATTACCTCCAGAATTGTGAAGGTTAGTAGTGTTTGCTTGAATGACCCACGAATTTATTAAATTTTCTGAAAGTACAGCGTACATTTCTTCCTTTTTCAGATGGTGATTGTCAAGTTTCCTTATCTGACGTATTGGCTTTCGCGACAGGGTGCAATACCGAACCTGCTTTAGGATTTGATCAACAACCAACTATAGAATTCCTGCATGATGATCCATCTTTGTTCCCAAAAAGTAATACATGTGCCCTTATTTTATATTTACCAATAGTGGCAAGCGATGATTATGAAACGTACAAGAACAATTTAACATTTGGAATATTAAATGGCCTGGCCACCTTTGGGCTGTCCTAATAACTTGTTGAATTAGTTATGTTCACCTACACTGCCGTGCAGTTGGTTTACGGCATTTTCTACTAGAAAAATTCATCTTGCGTCTATCCCAGGTACTCAAAAAACCGTATCTATATATATACGGTTTTTTGAGTACCGGGGATAGACGCAGGATGAATTGTTCTAGTAGAAAATGCCGTAAACCAAAAATCGCAAAATTGTTGGTTACGGCGTTTTCATTAAGCACGGCAGTACAAGTCTTTAGAAGTTAGGGTTTGTTTTATTTTAATAATTAACAATTAAGAAATGATCAGAAAAGTTTTGTTATTGTTTTAGTTTATTTATGTTTTGCTTGTTTTAATTATGACTATATTTTATTAAAACATTATAATAAATATATTACATTAAATTTGTTGTAGTACATTCAATACCTTATTCCGCAGATTAGCATACAGAGATATAGCATTGTTTAGGATACCATCTTTTGTCCAGCCATTTTCTGCCATGATGCACATACATACATTTTCGACATCTCTATCGCAAAAAATAACTTCACTAGTTACTTCAGCGTCTCTTTTTAAATTGTTTACTGCTTCTATTGGAATGGTTATTAAATAATTTAAATAGCCATAATTTTCTGGTAATTCAAACATAACTGTTGGACGTCCTGTGGGTGCGATAGCATTCCTCGATCGCCTGATTCTATGTGTATTCCACTGGAAACAAATTTCATCCAACTCACTCTGTAAACAATAAATTTATAAACCTTAAGGTTTGGATTATACTCTTATAAAGAAGGCAAAACCCAACCTACTTGTACTATATCCATAAAACAAAATTGGATTAAAGCTTTATCCAAGTAGCTCCCGGTGAATAACCCTTCATCTCGAATGGATTCCAATAAATTGATCCAGTACTGAGCATTTTCCTTTCTCAATATCGACCACCATGACTCTATGCGCTGATTCGCAGTGCTTCTTCCTTTTATATGCGAAGGCCTTTCACTTCTGTTTCCAAAGCAATCCCGAAAAACACTTTGCAAAGTTTCCAGCATTACATTTTCTGTCCCGCAATCACTTCTTATGGTAAGTGGACATCCATGCAAGTCACCAACAGCTGTCAGGTAATAGCTTGCAATAACTTTTGGATCACTAGACGTTGTGCTAGCTCGTAGCCAGATAATGTGCCTCGAAAAACCGTCAATACAACCGTTTATGCAAATCCCGTATCTTTTTAATTTGTCGTAGGAATCTACATGCCAAAGATAATTTGGTCCCCTGCTGCTATATTGACGTCGTCTTAATCTTCTTCTTCTTCGATATTCTACGCCCTTCCGATCTACCTCAAGAAGTATTTGTCGCACCACCTTTTGACTAACGACAAGTCCATGCTGAATGCACCTTAAATGCATCCACCTGTATCCATGTAATTGGGCAGAAGTAGTTATAAGAGACAAAATAAAAGCATACACATTCTCTAAAGGACTAAATTTCCTTCTTACAAGACCGAGTCTGCACAGGTGCCGTTTTAAGGTTCTTGGGCTTATAAATACGTTATGCTTGCCTTTAAGAAATGATAATATTTCTTTTTGCTGAAGCCCCATTTCGAAATATTGTTTTATTAGTGTATCAACAAAATCCATAGCTACCTATTAAAAACACTTAATTGGTTACACTATAGAGAGAAGAAAAAATAAACTTACCTTTCCACACCGTCTGCCTTGTACGCCTTCGTAGCTTATGTGGAAACTTATTTGTAGGTAATTTCAAGTTACAATTGTAGGTTCAAGTTACAATTGTAAGTTCAAGTTACAATTGTAGGTTCAAGTTACAATTGTAAGTTCAAGTTACAATTGTAGGTTCAAGTTACAATTGTAGGTTCAAGTTACAATTGTAGGTTTAAGTTACAATTGTAGGTTCAAGTTACAATTGTAGGTTCAAGTTACAATTGTAAGTTCAAGTTACAATTGTAGGTTCAAGTTTCAATTGTAAGTTCAAGTTACAATTGTAGGTTCAAGTTACAATTGTAAGTTCAAGTTACAATTGTAAGTTCAAGTTACAATTGTAGGTTCAAGTTACAATTGTAGGTTCAAGTTACAATTGTAAGTTTAAGTTACAATTGTAGGTTCAAGTTACAATTGTAAGTTCAAGTTACAATTGTAGGTTCAAGTTACAATTGTAGAATAGAAATTGCAAAAATCAAAGTTAGTTTTGGCTAAAATTTGTAAAATTTTTGTTGGCCCTTCTACGCCTTCGTAGCAAATGTACCTTTAAAATAAAATGTTCATGAGGGAGAACACAGTAAATAGTGGAATATTATATTATATAAACATTTATTTTAAGGGAACATTCACAAGTATGAATAGTAACTTGTTATTGCTATTACATAAAGAATTTCAACGAAAAACTTTCACACAGTATTTTCATTGTTTTTATACTATTTTATTGATCCAACATAAAATAGGCAATACACCTATCAAAATTATAAAAAGTAGTTAGTTAATATTACATTTTCGTCACAAAACTATCTTTTATCTTATACTTATTAAGTATTACTTAATACATTATAATATTTAAGAATCTGATCATTATTTTAAAGATAAAATATATTTAATTTTATTAGGGTCATTTCATAACAAGGCGCCAATAATATTGCTCAATACTTTTGCTTTTTATCCATATTCTTATGAAATACCAAACTAATACCAAATTAATACTAATTTTTAAAACTTATACCTTGATAACACTTCCCCTCAGAGCTTGAAACCTTATTTAAAATATGAAACCTTTAAAAATTTAACGATTGCTGCAACTCAATATAGTGTCTTGACAACCTTCATAACTTAAAGCATCTTTCATTACGAGGCCTAAAATAAAGTATTCATGTAACCTTTATGAGTAACATTTGAATTTAAGCTAGCCCCCCTTAGTTGGAGGGTCTAACTCAAATCCCCAAAGTATATAAAAAAATGAACCTTTAAAAACCATTAAAGTAAAAAAGCTATAACTCAAACTATTTAATTTTCCCTCTAACTTTAACATATGAAGTTTCTAATATAATTTTGAATACTTGCCTATATTAATTCAATTAGGTATACACCAACATAAAAAGGCACGTTGATTGTTGAATAGTAAACGAGTATTTCGTTTTATTTGTAATCAAGCATTTCGATTTGTTTGGGTGGTTTATTCCTTTTTTTTTCAACACAACAGAATTATTTACAATTTCACACTTTTAAGACACTTATTGCTCTCGGAACCCCACATAATATAAAGAACCAGAAATAAGAAACCATAATAAACTTGTGTTTTGATGGCCCAACTTGATTCAAGTTACTTGAAGGCTAAAATTAAAAAAAATGTGTAAAAAAATTATGTACATAATTGTAAAATGCGTGGTATTACCTAATTTTTGTTACATAAATACAACTTGTGCTTAAATATTGTAAATATTTTTATTTTAATGATTTATTATTTTAGGTTATGTGACATCTTATGTCAACACGGGTCATTGTTGCCAACATAAAAATAATACTATTTATATTCTGCAAAATAAATAAAAATAAACGATAAAATAAAGTAAAGAAAGTAAAAAATATTAAATAATAATAACATTTCTTTATGAAAGGCCTTATTCTGTGGAGGTATAACAGAGATACTCAAAACTTTCTTCCAAACCGTGTTACCACCACTAACATTACTGTTTTAACATACCCGTTAAGTTACATCAATGGGCACGGTTGGTTTTAAACAAAAAAAAGTTTTTGAAATAAGCCATTTCTACTTTTAGCATTTTTGAATTATTCATATCAAAGATTAAAAACAGACAAATTTTTAAAATATTCCAACGACCAGTTTTTCTTTTAATTGATAATTTGTAAAATTTTTAATGATTTATATTTTTTGGTTTATTTTATTTTTTAACAGAAACCAAGGAAACAAATTATTTATGAAAAATTTGAAAATTAACCAACTCTTAGAATTGGTTTTTCTGTTTAAAATGCATATTTAATTTTTTTCATAAGTTGTACAGTAGCGTAGATATGTATTTTTTTTAGTACAAAAACTCAACTTTTTTTAAAATCACACACCTTCTTTAAAACTAATATAAAAAGTTTAATCATCTTGATATATGTAAAACTAAAAAATTTTTTTATTGTTAAATATAAACTGATATTTTTGACGTAATATTTTTTTTTTAAATTAAGGCCTTTTTTATAAAGACAAATTTAACATTTTAAATTTAAATTTCACACGATTAATTTTATAATTATTTTACAACCGTTTTATTTTAACTTGTTACCATTTTTTTTAATTTCATGGATTTTTTATAAATACTTTAATTTTTACACATTTAACAGGCCCGTACTCAGGTTTTTTAATATTCTTAATTTTAACAAATATTTGTAGTTGGTAAAATTTCTGAAATCCCTTAATAAGGATTTTAATTTATTTAGAGTGCCATGGTTTGAACCAAGCTAACAGAACTGTCAAATATTGTTTTGCCTTACATCTAAAAGTTTTTTAATGTTATTAAACTGTTAAAAATGGTGTTTAAGGTGGTGTCTCATGCTAAGTTGAGGAAATTAGTTTGTTTACTTTGTCTTTCTAAAAGTAAATGTCATCGAATGGTTAATTTAACCCAAAAAAACTGTATTAAAAAGTATCTTTTAAAAGACTTTGATTTTAATGACGTGAGACTTATGTACGTCGTGCAGAATAACTTTAAGTGAATATGAAAAAGGTAATTTTAATAAACAAATAAAGCTCTATGATTATTCTTTATTTGAATATGATCATAAAAACAATAAAAAGTGTTTATGTACAATTTGTAAAATCGAAAACAATAGACTATCACACAGATCATTTAAAATTCAAAAATATAAAAACAGAAATGGTTCAATTTTATGTAAAAAATGTTTTTCTGCTATAGGCAAAGGAAAAATACATAAATGCAGTTTATATACTAGAAAAAATAATATGAAGAAAATTATAGAAAATAAAAATAAATCAAATTTAAATTTAAAATTTAATCTTTCAATGGAATGTTTTTCAAATATTCAAAAAAGTCAATTTGAGCACAAATAAAACATTAAAAATTGCTTTAATTATTAGAGAAGAATCAAAAAATAAAAATATTATTGAAAAAGGACTTAAAAATAAGCTTCAAGATTCAAATCACGTTCTAGATGAACATTTTATATGCGTGGAAGAAGAATTTAAAAGCAAAGACGATAAGAAAACACTACGACTAGTTATAATATGCAAATATATATTGAATCTTATTAAGATCATTAAGAAAGAAAGATGTTTAGTTAATAAAGAAATTATTGTTAAAATTGGAATGGATGGTGGGGGTGGATTTTTTAAAATATGCCTTTCTTTGGAACTAAAAAATATTTTAAATCAGCCAGGAAATTCAAAACAAACATTTAAAAATTCAGGTGTTAAAAAGATTTTTATAATTGGTCTTGTAAAAGGTATAGAGGAAAATTATTATAATGTTAAAGATTTTGTTTTAGCTGTAGATCTTAAGTTAGCAAACATAATTATGGGCCTAATGTCTCACAGCTCAAACCACCCATGCACTTGGTGCAATATAACAAAATCTAATTTTATAAAATGTGGGACATTACGCACCATTTCGGGAATTAAAAAAAATTGTTTAAAATGGGTAGAAAGTGGTTCAATTACAAAGGAAGCCAAAAAATTTGAAAATTGTGTTTATGTTCCCTTGGTACATGAAACTATAAATCAAAAAAATATTATCGAAATATTACCACCACCTGAGCTACATTTACTTTTAGGGACAGTAAATACAATTTTTAATTTTATTAATAAAGAGTTTCCCGAAACAGCCATGCAGTGGGCAAAGGCTTGCCATGTAGAGCGTCAAGCCTTGCATGGTGGTTCTTTTACAGGAAACAGTTGTTATAAACTTTTATTAAAAACAGATATTTTATATTCAATTTGTCCTAAACAATGTTTTAAGCATGTGAATTGTTTAGAAAGTTTTAAAAAGGTAGTAGACGTTTGCTTCTCTTATGATTTAAACCCCAATTATAAAGATTTATTGAAAGATTTTAAAGAAAAATACTTACTTTTAAATAAAAATGTTACCCCGAAAATTCATTGCGTATTTTACCATATAGAACATTTTTGTAATTTAAAGAAAGTAGGATTCCGATTTTGGACAAATTTGGGAAAGATACAAAGTTGCGGATACTAACCCATTGTTTCAAAATTCCCTGTTAAAAAGTGTTTACTTTTATAATAGCTTACATTTAAAATAAAATAAAATGTATTATATAATACTGTTTATTGTACACATGTGTTTAAATTAAAATATTTTGTAGGTACTCCTTTTCTATTGTTTTTTTTAATATTATATTTAATTCAATCAAGAAATTGGTTTTTGCAAAAACTATATTTTTTTAAAAGATTTTTTTTTTAAACAAGCCATATGATGCTCTTAATAGTTTTACGTGTAGGTACTAAAACGAAACATACCGGTTTGATTTTATTGCTGTAAAACTATCTCTTAAATAAAATTCTCAGTACGGGCCTGATGAATGTGTTAAATTTAAATAAAATATTTATAAAACTTCCGAATATTAATAAAATTAAAGAAATAGAAACAAATATGTCAAGTTTGTCTTTATAAAAAAGGCTGTAAGCGTACACACCCCCCCCAGCAAAGAATCTGTAAAAGTTACACCCCAAGTGATAAATGAAATATAACACCACGGCAAATGTTATATTAAATTACGAAAAATAAATAAAATAAATACTTACGGTAATAAAGCTCATTTATTTAGTAACCCAAGGTACTTGTAAGGTGTTGTATTCATAGGGAAAGTATTAAAAAGGGAAATAATAAATACAGTAAATAAAAGGCAATAAGTTACGTTTGAACTCAGGTCAAAAACCCGGAAGGCTCCCGTTTATTTTTTTTATTAAGTATCGCTCATAAAACCTTCCAAAATGAGGGATTATGGGAGTGAGTTACACGTATAAAATATTTAAAATTTATAACAAACAATAATGATATTTATTTGGATAGAGCAACAAAAATAACCGCAACCCAAACGACATTTAACTTAGTGAACTCTGAAAGAAAAGGACCTCCTACAACCGTTTAAAAACCACACAATATCTCCTTACTGCGACTACAACCCAAATATAAATAAATATATAAATACCTTTAGATAAATAATACATCATACTAGAGCTTAGCTCTCGTTTTTCATTTTTAATTTTTATCTTCGCTTTTTGCTGATTTGTTTGTTTATTTGTTTGTTTGTTTGTTTGGTGAAAGTAGATTGAGTCTTAGTCTCTATTTTTGTATTTTAATTTAACTTTATTCATCAAGCATTCCGTCTGCAATAGGCCTCCATCATCCAAATAAAGTTTTTATATTTATTTACTGTTGAATTTAAGTTTACTGTTACACAAATTTTCATGTAATATTTATTAGAGTTCAGGCTCAATCAACTGTTGGAAAAGGAGTAAATAATTATCAGGCTCGACTCGGGCTTCAGCTGAGGGTTCGGAATTGTCTATTTTGCCTCACTTGTCGGCAAACTTAAATAAATTAATAATTAACATAAAATACTAGGTAATCAAAATGACACAAATAACAAAGACAAAGTCTACGTCACGCAGTCAGATGAAATCAAACCGCTCGGCACCTAATAAAATTTACAGGATAGTAATTCAAAATGGGCTTCTTGTGTCATGGACTCCACGGACAGTGGGGGTAAATCAAATGTCGCTATCGTACAATTACTGTTGCCACTCACTCCAAACATAATACCAAATATTTAAATATGACTGGTAAAATTACTAGTTACGGAACATAAATGTGAATCCGCGGTTACAATTTTATATTCAAGAAAATCGATATTAAATACACTTCATTTACACAGCGTTTATGTTAAATTCCCCTTTTGAAATATTTATTAAAATTAATTTAATAATCTTAAGTACTGCCCTGACATTTAGCTTAATTAAATCAAATACGGTCCTGCCTATTTTAATTGGATAAAATCCCTGTAAATTCTTGCTCTTTTAATTTGATAATTACTCGTTAAAAATCCCTGCCTTTTATTAGATAAAATACACGTACCAATTGTTTATAACTTAGAATATAAATTATAATACGAAATACCTAGTTTTAAACGTAAATTTTACAGCGTGGTTTATTTTAAAACGTCAGCCATTACAGCGTAATAGATCGAACGATGACGCCAAGTCAATTGATCGAATATTTATCTTTACACAAGGTGTTTGTGTAAACCAATTATACCAAAATGCTCGGGAATATTTATACTACAATAATTTAGATATTTAAAATGTACAAACCTACAAATTCCAACACTTTTTTGCACACACAAATTTTATAACCCTTGTTGCTGCTCGGCTCTGCTCCAATGCTCGAATAATCTTCTCCCCTGCCCGTCACTTGCGTCTAGCATTCTTTTCCCCTACCTTTTCCCACTTAATCAGGAGAGTTTTTCTAACCAATGGCACGCTACCTTTTATATGTCACTTGTATTTCCGTTGCGCTAAATTTAAATGTTAGTTTTATTTACATGGCTTTTTGAATACATTTATTTTAAACAATTAGGATCGTAATAATCCACGGATTGTTTATCAAGGGGGGGGTATTTGCAGATCTCCTCAAGGCCGTTATTTAGTTTTAAAGGAGGTGTGTGATTTTAAAACAAAGTTGTGTTTTTGTACTAAAAAACATATATATTTACTCTACTGTACAACTTATGAAAAAAATTAAATATGCATTTTAAACAGAAAAACCTATTCTAAAAGTTGGTTAATTTTTAAATTTTTCATAAATAAATTTTTTACTTTGTTTCTGTTAAAAAATAAAATAAACCATAAAATATAAATCATTAAAAATTTTACAAACTATCAAATAAAAAAAAAACTGGTCGTTAGAATATTTTAAAAATTTGTCTGTTTTTAGTCTTTGATATGAGTAATTCAAAAATGCAAACGGTCGAAATGGCTTATTTCAAAAACTTTTTTTTGTTTAAAACCAACCGTGTGGGCCGATGATCAGTTAAGAGGTTAAATATTATATGTACCTTTTACCAAACCTATAAAATTATCTTTATATTTTATAAAAACATTCTCATCACCACTTATACTTTGAATCTTTTGTATCGAAATTTAGCTCATCTATCTTACTATTTGTGTGATTGACAATAGCTAGAATCATATCATGCACGCCTTTAATGGAGTTGTAGTAGGACTAGGGTTGCCAACCGTCCTATATTTAATAGGGCAACCTTATATTTAACGCTTGTCAGTAGAGTAGCAAAGGGGTTTCTGCGCCACCATGTCAAATTCAACCGCCAGGAGGCGCCACTTGCCGGTCATTTTCAGTTGGTGGCAGTGTATTGCGCATGAGCGCCCTCTGGAAAAAATGTGGCGGCAGAATTGTGAACTAATAGGTTGGTGACCCGGTAATTCGATATCTTTTAAGTTGGTAATTTGATATCTTGTGGTATGAGCGCCCTCTGGAAAAAATGTGGCGGCTGAATTGTGAACTAATAGGTTGGTGACCCGGTAATTCGATATCTTTTAAGTCGGTAATTTGATATCTTGTGGTATGAGCGCCCTCTGGAAAAAATGTGGCGGCAGAATTTTGAACTAATAGGTTGGTGGCCCGGTAATTCGATATCTTTTTGAGTCGGTAATTTGATATCTTGTGGTAAGGTAATATTTGGCAAATGTATATAAATTTCATTTTTGACACCATTTTTGTTGTTGGCTGTTATGTTGTGGTTAGCTAATGAAAATGCATATAAATTGTAGTTTTGACGCCATTACGGGTGGGCTCGCGCGCAGGAATCATTCACTTGACCTTGACTTGACCTTTACTTAACTTGTTGTATCCTGTCGATGAATTAAATCTATTAAAATATTAAATATATATAAAAAAATATATTAAATTTCTGCATGGGCTGGGAACTGAACCCCAGTCCTTCGTGCACAGCCAGATGGACAGGCGGTGCACATTCCCATCTAGCTATGACAGAACTTAAAACTTTGTGTAATAATAGATGGGTAGTATCTGATCTTCAAGGTTAATATAATGTTTTGAATTTATTTATTTTATTTTTATTAAAGTATGAGTCATACCTAAAAAATGTTTATTAATATTTATTAGGGATTATACGTTAGTTATTGTTTTCATGTTGAGCACTAATAATGATTAATAGAAAGGAAATTGAAAAGGCGATCCAAAATATTGATAAATTTTTAGAAAAATGTGATAAAGAAAAAACTATGAATTTTGAGCATGAATATCCTACTAGACATGAAATATATCAGGAATTTGTGAAAAAAGAAAAAATGAAAAAATGGGTTAGTCAAAAAGAATTTTTGGAACAACATCTTAGTGCTAATACAATACAAAACAAATATGGTAAACATTTTGAAACGTGTCCCTGGTCAAATTCAAAAGCAACTTGTGGTCCTGACACATGTCCGTGCTGTAAGGTTTCATTTTATGTGAAAGAAGCTAACGAGATGTTAAATAAGTTACCAAAAATTACATGTTGCTGTCGAATTAATTAAATAATTGAATAAAAAGTAGTTTAATAATTATAATAGTTATTATATATTTCCTAACAAAACTATTTAAGGTTCAGTCTTTAAGATGCGTTGTATTCAACAACCTGAAGCACTATCTATAACTAATTTAGATTTATTTGAAACAGTTCGTTCTTATGATAGTTAACATGGTAATTTGCTACCAAATTCCTTTAGAGCAATTTTCTGTGGACCCAGTGGGTGCGGTAAAACAAATGCTTTATTAAGTTTAATATTTAATCCCAATGGTGCTAAATTTGAAAATATTTACGTTTATTCAAAATCGCTTTTCCAGCCTAAATATCAATTATTACAAAATGTTTTAAGAAACGTAAAAGGTGTGGGGTATTTTCCATATCAAAAAAGTGATGAAATAATTAATCCCATGGAAGCTAGAAATAATTCAATTTTTATATTTGATGATGTGGCTTGCGATAAGCAAAATAAAATCCGCGAATACTATTCAATGGGTAGGCATAAAAACATAGATGCAGCCTACCTGTGTCAAACTTATTTAAAAATACCAAAACAATTAATACGCGATAACTGTAATATTATTGTGCTATTTAGGCAGGACGATATAAATTTAAAACATGTATTTGATGAGCATGCCTCACCTGACATGTCTTATGATCAGTTTAATAAAATATGCTCAGAATGTTGGAATGAGGATTATGGCTGTTTAACCATCATAAAATATTTTCGTTTAAACAATGGGCGATATCGAAAAGGGTTTGATAAATATATAAATATGTAACATGAAAATTTAACATCATTAGTAATAATGGCAGCATCAACTTCCAATGTAACAAAAAAAACTAAAGAACTCTCTGAAAGTATTAGAAAAAAATATTTAGCACTTAAAACTGGGAAAATCAGAAACAGATGTTGCATTAAATAAATTATTTAACCCTATTACTAAGCCTATAAAAGAACTTGTAAAGCGCAAAACTATTATTAAAAATGAAAAATTTAAACTAAATTATAAAAAATTAAAAACAACCCCCGCCACCACCGATGATGAAGATAATATTGGGCATGATAATGATGCTTTTTATGATGCTGATGCTGCTGCTGATGATCATGATCATGATGATGATGAAGATGATTTTGATGATGATTTTGATGATGATAATGAAGATGGGGTAAATACAAATGTGTCTGTAAATGCTGGCTACCTTAATGATTATCCAAAATTGACTCGTCAATAATTAAATGATTTTTCAAATGATAGTAAAGAGTTTGATACAACATATGATGTAACTTACGATTCTATATTAAATAATTGGCTAATTGGGAAAAGTGTCATAACATTTATTGATAATAGTGATTTTATTATTGAAAATAAAAATTTTAAGGAGACCAAAGGTTTATATGAATTAATGTTTAAAAAGTATCCCCAGAGTTATTCCCAAGAAGATAAGCAAAACTACCAAAAAATTTTAAAATTAACAAATGTTCATAAACGAAACTTTGAAGCAACTGGGGTTACCAGAGGAACTAGTTTGGAAAAATATCGTAAAATAATAAAACCATTGACGATCCAAAAATCTTTCAGCGGAAGTGGTTATCGCAAGCATGATTCCTTTAATATTTTAACATACAATAACAAACCCATAGAATATGTTTATTGGGATAATATTAATGAGTTAGCTGAACGATTAAAATTGTTAGTGGCCTCTAAAGATGCTGGTAATACATCAAATGATAATGAAATTACAGCAATTATTAATGAACTGAAAGAAGCTGGGATTATTTATTAAAAATAGGTACTGTAATGGGCACGATATATCGGGCAGTTAATTTTTAACATTTCTTAATTTATTTTTAGCTTTACAAAATGGAAGATTAAATTTTAAATATTTGTTTTTAAAATTGTATTAGGTGTTAGGTATAAGTTTCACTCTAGAATTCGATACATTCTTTATTTGTTTATTATACAATAATAATTTATGACTCCCATCTGGACGACCACTTGAGGGTTCGTTACAGAAAGACCAAATAAGCTCGTTTTGGTTCATGTTCCTAGTCTTTAAAAAATAAACATAAAAAGAGCGTGTTTAAAACTTACACAGAACAGTATATTTTAGGCAGTTACGTTTTACTATTTGAAGGGACGAGTTGAATTCTTTAATTTTATAAGGGAGTGAATTTAGCCAATAATACATTGATTTTATATAAATTCAGTTTTGTGAAAGTGTTGTTTATTTATATAGGTATGTCTTTTCTATAATTATTTATAATAACTTAAAGTCACAAATATCATAATAAGTAGTTAATTAATTAATATTTAATTTAAACTATATTTTATTTTCTTCTTTGTTAAAGAAGTATATTTTTTTGTTGTGGTTGGACAAACTTAATAACGTATTTATTATAATTATTATTTTATGTTTACTATTTTAAATATTTACATTTTATTATTGTTTTATTGTAATGCAATGTATCATGTTATTACATATTTCTATTTAACTTTAACATACTTTGTTTTGTACAGTTTACATTATTTTGTTTATTTGATAAATTGATTGATATTCTTTATTTAATATGTTGAGACTTTGTTGTCAATCCTGAGCCATGTATGGTTGGTCCTAGGATGTAAAATACATTTATTTCGTTGTGTATTTCGCGATCTTGCTATTTATTTAATTTTGTTAATCTATCTTTGGGGACCTACTAAGGGAGTAGATGATGATGTGCGCTGAGTCTTAGCCCCTTAATTTATTAACAAAATATGTTTTATTATATTGTTGTTGGCCAATTTAGCTATGAAGTATGAACATATGATGTTTGTAATGAAAGAGGCATGTGCATGTGCACGAGTATACGAGGGCCGTACGAAAGTGAATTGAGTTAGGCCTAAGTTTTGTTTCATAGTCTCAGTTTTTATTTACTTTGATAGTTCTTTTACGTTACTCTTCTCCAAACCATTATATTCAATATTTTACGAACTTAAAATGTTTCTTGATATTTTTATGACGTTATACATCTAAATGTATTTATTATTTATGACTGTACACCAATTTTATTCCATTACGGTTGTCCACCGCTATACAACTTTTTATTTATACATTTTATTTACCACTACTATTTATTATGTTCTCTGTGACTTAAGTTACATGCTATTTTATTTTACACATTGTTTTTGTTTGTTGCTGTACATTGATAATAGTTTAACATTTATGTAGGGGAATAATCTTAACAATATGATAATGTGATTGATGATATTATATTTGACTACTTGATTACTTTGATTTTGTTATATTATTTATATTGTTTAGATGTGCGACACATATGCATGTCTGGATTGTAAATGTGGGTTTTTAAGGTTTTACCTTATTAACTTAAATCAATGATACTTTTCAAATACAAACGTTTTTATTTATATTATTAATATACATTAGCAATAATAATTAACTCTTGTATTAATTGCCTTTATTAATAAACTTATTTTAATTTAATACTTTTTCTTTGCTTTTTAAATATCTTTTCAATTGCTCAAGTACTTACGTATCCAGAACCGTATTCACAACAAAAAGGGGTCCTAACTTAATTTATTTAAACTAGACGATCACGTGTTTTGGCCAAAGGTAGTTTTTCTGTGGTTTTAATATTCTTTTTAATTAATTATTAAGTGTCCCCCCTTGCCCCCGGTCGTTACAGTACATTGTTTAATTTTTTGTTAGTTTAATAATGCCTCTTAACAAGTTTGGTCAATCTTTAGACCAATCTAATCAAAATTCATTATTATCAAAATTTCAATATAATAACAATGTTTTAAAGTATACTCCCGATGGTAATATAGATATTGAAAATTTAAAAATATGTAACGTAAAATCTCCAACTTTAAATGGAGATGCTGCTAATATGGGATATGTAAATCAAGTATATGAAGATTTTTTTAACGACACAATAAATTCACTCAAAAAATTTGAACAAGATACATTAAAAGCGCTTCAGAAATTTATATCGCGTGCAGAATTCAATAAAGACGTTGAAAAACTTGAACAACATAAAAAACAAGTTACCAAGGATTTACTGAATTTTTTGAACGCATTTGAAAAAAATAACAAAGATTTTAAAAAGCAGCACATACAAAAGTGCGTGATGACATAAATAAAATTATTGATGTTGAAAAAACTCTGGATACGAAGTTGGATAATATACAGATATCAAGATATTAAGGGAATTAAAGCCAAAATCAATGGTATATTAACAATTGTTACATTACCTTCAGCTAGTCACGCTACTGCTACACCATAAAGAATGTCTAGACAACATACAAAGGAAAAAATAAAAATTGTTAATGAACTTCATAGGCCTATAAGAAAAAAATTTAAACGTAGGAGAACAATTATTAAGGGCATTGACGACCTTTGGCAATCTGACTTAGGACAAATGGACCTGTACGCATCAAATAATAATCAATTCAAATATATATTGATTGTTATCGACTGTTTTTCAAAATATTTATGGGCTAAGCCTTTAAAAAATAAAACTGGTGAAGAAGTTACAAAAGCTTTTAAATTAATATTGAAAGAAAGATGTCCACGAAACTTGCAAACCGATCAGGGAAAGGAATTTTTTAATAGTAGGTTTAACGAACTTATGCAAAAATATTCAATAAATCACTATAATACATTTAGTTGTAAAAAGGCTGCTATTGCTGAGCGTGTAATCAGGACTGTAAAAGAATGACTTTTCAAATATTTTAGTTTAAATGGTTCATATAAATGGATTAATATATTACCACAAATTGTTTCAAATTACAATAATACAAAACATAGAACAATTAATATGAAGCCAATTAATGTTAGTAAGGAAAATGAAGATCAAATTTTAAAGTTTGCATTTACTCATATAAAATTAGCAACCAAACCTAAAGGATATACACCTAATTGGACCACGGAATTGTTTAAAATTGTTAAAGTAAAAATTACAAACCCCATTACATACATTTTAGAAGATTTAAATGGTAGACCCGTTAGTGGAGCATTTTATGAAGATGAGTTACAAAAAACAATGCAACCAGATATTTATTTAGTGGAGAAAGTTTTAAGTAAACGTGGTAACAAAGTCCTAGTGAAATGGTTGGGGTTTGATAATTCACATAATAGTTATATTAATAAAACAAATGCTTTTTAAAATATCAAAGCTCCCCTCCACCCTTATCCAGTTTTTACCATAAAACTAAAAAATATTTTAGTTTGAGAAGTAAAGTGAGTGAGCATATCAAAATGGTTAGTGACATTGATACCTCAGATTTTGATGACTCCGATTTTAATGAATATGAATATGATTTGGAACTTAATGATATGTTTAATATATATGAAGAAACTATTAAAGCTGAAAACAACTTATGATTTTCAACTTTTCACACTGGAATGTGGACTTAGTGGCGCAAGGGGTTTTCTACCCGCAGTAAGAATGGTTGGTAAATTTGGAGCAGAAAAACATCTTTCCTTTGCATATGATGAATGGGTTGATGTTATTGACTCATTTCAAAAACTTTTGGAGGCAGATAAAAGTGATGAAATTAAACTTTGAAGAAATATTAAAATAAGTTTTAATAATAATAAAGTTTTTGATAATAATAAAGTTTTTCAAATATCGAATGATTGTGCCATTTTTCAGTTTATGGATTATGAGGTAATTGAAATTCTTAGATTAGATAAGTTAATTTAAAAAAAACTTTAACTGTTAAATATTTTAAATTTTAATAATTATTATCATTGTGTTTTAAAAAGATCAGTTGAAGTGTTAAAAACTGAATTTAATACTCATTTTCATCAAATACCCACACATGTTGTGATAAACATCTTATCATCCTTATGTTCTTATAATACTAGTATGGCAAATTATTGTTTTTTAGAATGTTTGTATTATTTAGATGAAAAAGTGTTACATGATTTAAATAAATATATTGATTTTTAAACTTACCTTTTGAGTTTTTCTTTACCACAACAGTGGTGAGATGTACCAAACTTTTAACATCTAGTCCTAAGCAATATTAGGTAAATAAAATACACTATTAAAAGAATAACAAAATTTATTTTAATTATATATTTATATGAATATACTACATACTACTAACATTTTTTTTACATTTTTTAAATATTTTTATATTTTTACATTTTTTTTCTGAATTCTTAAGTGTCCGTGGGGCAAAGTATCATTTGAATTTAATAATAAATGCCTTTTATTATCGTAGGGGTTTAAACCAATTTTTGTTTGCTCGATACTATAAACATTATGTGCATTCGATTTAATTATTCGTTGCTTTACAACTTTTTTAGTATTATCCCTCAAACATTTAATATAATCCTCAAATGAAAGCGTTTTAACAACGTTATACCTGATCCCCTTAGATTTTTTTATGCATCTTGAATTTATCGTTTTATATGTGTACATTTTTGATCGTAACCCCACAAAATGTGTTAGACCTGGAACTTTTTTGTTTATTAAAGGGATATTCCATTTGTTATCTTGAGGATAATCACTTGTATCGAACATATGATTATCCTTAAGGATAACTTCATTGTATACATCATCACATGATATTTCATAAATGAGACTATCCGTATCTGTATACAATAATTTTACATTATGCTTTTTTAGCATATAGTCGTAATGAAAGTTATAGACACATGTTTTCGAAATATCTAGTATCGCCATACCGATATATAAAGGTATTTAATTTTAATTCAGTCTTATTTAATTCAATAGCCATAAGGTTTTCATGAAAAATGGTGCGATTATTAAAATTTGGACTAGAAATTAAATTTTTAGCCCCATATCTACCCCCCCAATTACTAACTAATTTAACAATTCGATGTTTTCGTATATTCTCCATAGTTTTGCCAAAAATGGCGTTAATAATTAATTTAAACAAATTTTTTTCAAAGTCGTTTTTAGAATTTTGTCGCAAATTTGTATTTAAGTCTATGTATTCTTTAAGCCAAGCTGATTGATTGAATTTTAATACTCGATGAATTTTACTTAAAACAAGCCCTTGGGTAAGAGCTTGTTTCAAATTTCTATAGGGAATAATATATTTAGATTTATTATCTAAAGTTGTCATAAGTTTTGGTAACTTTGAATTTGGTGGTTTTAGATGTTCAGGGCAGAGGGGTAGGTCTTTGTGTAAATCGTGTAAATGCTGTGGATACTCCAAGTCAACTTCTAAAAAATATCCGATTGGTGAATCATCGGATATTTTAGAAACATCAAAGTTTTTATGGTTTTCAACCCACTCAAACCCCCCATATGGTAAATATTGAGTCATAGCTCAGCCATAAAGGTTATTTACATCGAGATATAGTAAATAATTTGAGGGTTTGGAAGCATCAAATTCATCCCCCATATATTTGTTATTAGACTCTGCATATCGATTACAACATTGACTTACCCCACCACGAATACCTTGTTCCATAAACAATAACATATCTACACATTGTATGGTATCAAGCTTACATTTTGTAATTTTTAACATACAATCCCAAGAATATCCAGGCAACGTGTAATAATGAGCTGATATTTTTTAAGGCAGCTTTCGCGAAATTGTTCAAAAACATCAGCTAATAGTAAAATATCAGTTTTTATATATAAATCGGAATACTCCCCTAAATCTTTAATATTAAAAGCATTCCACACCTTAAGAGAATGGGAATAATCATCATCACTAATATTAGAATCATTTTATTTATTGTAAAAGTTTTCTTTAGGTGGTAATTTAGTATATTTTAATTTTTGTTCGGAATCAATAAAGTCATATGGAAATACCCCTTTACGTTATAATAATTTTATTTTTTTAACCCCCAAATCTGCAAATTCTTTTCGTAGAATTGGATATTTAGTTAAATATGATGATAACTTATCTAAACTTAAAGCCATAAACCGAAATGAATCAATAAACTAAATTGAATATTTGTATCTTTATCAAACAATGTAAAAGAAATGTATTTCTCTTTATTTATTGGTAATAATTTAATTTTACCATATTTTGCAATATCTTTAATAACAAAATGGCAGTCGTATCCGGAAAAATTATGAAATACTATCGGTATGACAAAATCTTTCCTATAATTTAAATTACAGATTTGATGTGCAAACCCGCGGAAATTTCCGCTGAAGTGACAATGGTCTCGGACTATTATATCACCCTGTAAAAAAATCCTATTGCAAATATGACATGATGATGTATGATCTATTAAATTTACATTTGTTTTTAAAGGTATTATGTTGAGCATTTTGGAGTGTATTAATTTAGATATGTCATTTATTTCTCCTGCGAACCATTGCATGCAATCTAAACCACGAAAGCTTTTAAAATATGATAAGTTATCATCATACGTGCATTTTAAATAATATCCAACACTAAAAGCCTTGTGTTCTTGATATTTAAAGGACTTTGTGAAATTATTATTATTGTTAATAGGTAAAAGATTCCATATCAGCGTAAATAACAAACGGTGCTGGTTTTTTGTTTTTAAAATTTTTAAAATTAATTGTTAGTTCTTTGGGAAAAGATATTTTACAATTATTTAATTTTTGACAATATTCTTCATGTTCATATAACTTAATTTGATTGGAAAAATAATTTAAACAACGATCGCAAATAAATATTTTACCATTATGTTTTGTATGCTGACTTCTAATTAGTTTGGATAAATTTTTTATCCACACATAATGATATTTAATATCACAATCCTCCTCATTATTTGACTCTTGATTAGAGTCCAGCTCCTGGGGATAATATTTATTTTGAATTAATAATAAATTTACATGTTTATCTAGCTTGTTTTTAGAAACTCTAGTTGGTAATGTTTAAAAAAAAGAACTATTTTTTGTTTTAATCAACTCCAACGTATAAATATTTATTGATATTGAATTTAATTTTTCAAATTTTGAAATGTCTTTAATTAAAATTGGAAAGTTAATATTTGTAAAATTTAATACGTTGCTATAATGAGAATACGAGGAAATCCTATCCGGATGTTTTTTTGAATGTACAGGGTGTAATGCTGATACGACGGCCCAAGCGAATCAAGCATCGTCGTAATAATTTTTAACATTAACACAGGCATGTTTTTTTGCAATATCTTCAGGTAGTCTAATGAAGGATGATCCGTTACCCATTTCAACTTTATTAATGTTAATTTCTAAACTTAAAACTTTTTTTAATGCCCACCCACTCTCTTTTTCTGCAAATTCCTCAATTTTATTTAAAATTTTATCAATTATATTATTATTAAACCAACTTTTTAAATTTGTGTTTATATTTACAAATTCATTTTTTGTATTAAAATACTTTACATCTACAGTTTCTTCATTATATTGATTTTGTTTTAAAAATTCTCCCCCAAAACATCCATTAACTTTAAGTAATGACATAGATTTTAAAATATTTTTTATCCTAGATTTAAATAAAAAAAATGCATCATTTAAAAATCTAAGGGGGTCTATATGTTTAATGTTAATTATAATGCCTGTTCGAACTCGAGATTTGAATGCCGTTGTCAAATCTTCCCATCTTAGTCTATCACTACGTTTAGTTTTTAATGCACCTCCGACATGTTTTAAATCATTTGAATTTAAATTCAAGGCGATACCGTTTTAATTGACCAATACAGGTTATTATCTTTCTTTGGCTACCTATTGATAAATTATATTTTTTAGCTAAATTCAAACATAGCCTTATATTTTTTTTAATAAAATTTAACCAAACTTTGATATCATTTTGGGTGGATTTTTTGGTTAAAATAATAAAGGCATTTTTAATTAAATTCAAAGATTCCGTACATACCCTGGACACTTCAGATTCGGACATTTTTCTTAAATTTCTCGTATTTCAACTTGGGGTGTAGCCTTGTATTTGGAGTTGACGTCGAAATCCTTTAAACCTAAGAACATCAAACCAAATTTCCCACTATTCAGGTCCTCCAAATTCTTTCCAACCACTTCGGTCAATCGTTTTGGTAGGAAGACTTTACACTCCCCCAATTCAACCAAAGGTAAATCGCCAAATTTACCTTTAACAATCTTAATGGATGTTATGGGGTAAAGCTCCCCCTCTACCAACTCTTGAAGTTTTCGGACTTCTTTTTCAAGCACCGCTGCTACGGCGTTAACTTCTTTTAAAAAAGCCATACTAGAAACATTAATATTTACTTATAAAATAAAAAATTAAAATTAAAAAATAACTTACTTGAAATTGTATACACACAGGTAAACCATAAAAATATTTGCACAAGATGTTGTAGAACTTGTAGTGGATATGTTTTTGCAAACTTGCACTCCTTTTTATAGACAGTTTTCAAACCAAATGTTTACGTTGCACTAGTTCAAATATAAAAGTGTGGGATAGTAATTATGATATTTTTGCAAACTTGCACTCTTCTTATGGATAGTTTTTCAAACCAAATGTTTACGTTGCAGTAATTAATATTTTATTCGTGTGCAAAATTTACATTTATCAAAACGTAATAAGATAGTTGGAGTCAAATAATACATGTGAATGCAAAAATTACATTTATGTTTTAATCACATAAAATAAAATATTTATAAAGTATATTTTTTTTATTTTCACTTCTTTTTGTTACTTTTATTAAATAACATTATGTTTTTTATTACAATCTATATTTATAAAAAAAACTTCTTTTTTGAACATAAAAATATGAAAAATAGAATTAATTTAATTTATTTTTTACTTTATCTACCAACCTTATTACTAATAAAATTAACACTTTTTATGGGCGGAGCCTCAAGTCATGTAACCCAAAGGGTTCTTACAAAAAATTTTTGGGTAAGGGTAAAATAGTAAAAAGTATATTATTTTTTTTAATTTAAGCTTTAAATAATTCATACATTTCAATGTCTCCTTTTAATTTTTGCAAATCTTCATAAAATTTTATTTTTCTTTTTGATAAAGATTCTTTACAAGCCATGATTATGTGGTAGATATCTTTGAAGCCAATTATGTAAAATGTGTGCGTTTGTTGCGCTACACTGCCCACTTTTGAAATGATTCATACATATTGGTTTTTTGTTTTTTAACACTGGAAAATCCCACAGGTTTAAGGTTTCAATGTTCACAATTTTTAAATTTGGTAATAACTGCTCACACACTGTTTTTAAATATTCATAATTTTGATTACTGTTCGTGTAAATAGTATCGTATTCCGTCAATAATTCCATTAAAATATTATTGATTTCATTGAAATTTACATGTCCACTGGAATATCGTAGTCCATGAATGTTTTTTTCTTCAAGGTAAACTTGTTTTCTATTTATTTTTGATAACTGCTTAAATTGCACCATTGGTTTTAAGAAATAATGATTTGTTTGCACTCCATTAGTAATTGCAATTTCTTTTGGATGAAAAAGCCATTTTTCAGCTTTTTTAGAGAATAAATTAAACCCTTGAATATTTATGGACACAACTTTCATATTGTACGGACCAATTAAAACTAAAATGTTTATTAAAAAAATTATGATAAATTGCGAACTATTTCACTGAGTGGGAGGTGCTCTATAATGACATCATGTATAATCATACAATATGCTTTTGTGTTATCGGGAAAACCTTTTTTCGCTTTAATATCAATTTTTATATCAACTGTACTTGATTTTAAGGATTCATTTCTTCTAGAACAATCAATTACAAAAAGGGCATGATTCTTAAATTGCGTATAATTAAGTAAAGGGCGTTTTGATATTGTAAAATCATTTTTAAAACTTGAATAAAATTGTGTATAATTATGGTGAGCCTCAATAAAATTATTTTTTTCAAAATCGAGATTAATTCGCTCTAGGGGGTAATACTCCCCATTTATAATAACACGTATATCTGATATGTCAATGTTATCAAAATATGATGGATCTTTTGTAACATTACTTCTTCTATTAGTATAAAAAGCTAAAATTATAAAGCGGGACTTTCTAATGCGGTACACGTTTTAACCGGCCATATTTCCTTAGTAGCATCTTTTGTTAATTGTGGAAGTTCGTGAGATTCCATTTTCGGAATGGAATTACTATGGGTCTGTCAGATTTTATTGATTCCAATAATTGAAGTTTTAATAAATCATTGGGAGTAAAAACTTGAACTTTTAATGATATATTTTGAATTAATATTTTGGCCTTTGTGGTACCGACAGCAGCCCCACTTTTTTCTTTTATAAGTATGCAATCATCATCATTTCGAGCTCTTACAAGCCTTATAGTTTGTTTACCAAATTGAGCTAGCTGATAATCAGTAAATATACCAAATAAATGATGTAAAGGTATGCGTATATTAAAAGTCGAATCTGTCGCTGATATTGAATTTAATATGGGTGCAGAGGGGTAGTTCCACCCTGCGATATCTAAATGTTTTTCATCACTGCTGTAATTAAGATAACCCTTAATTGTGCTTACAATACCTGGATCGCGTATACCATCAACTTCTTTTCCATTTAATTCATAAGAAGTTCGATCAAACAAAAATGCCCCCATATTGTTTACGACTGATACATCCCCATTACCAAATGTTGTCTCTATTTACCTTCAATTAGCAAACCAGCATCATGCATAAGCAACCATGAATCTCTTTGATTTATTGAAATTTCTATAACATCATTATTATTAAAAGACTTAACATACGGGTAATACGTTCGGGAATTAAATTTTTGAATAGTTTCATCAAACTGTGGTTTTCGATAAATATCGAAGATTTGGTCTAACGATGACACTGTATCCTAGTGATTGTAGAAAGAGTTGATTTGAATGTGTTAGATAGTTTGAACTAGGCAAACGTTTGCAGTCAACAGATTTTAAATTTTTTGTGTCAGTATTTTTATAATAATTGTTGAATGTTAAACCCATTATGATAATTTTTTTAATTCCAAACGAATAATAACTTCTTCTCCCCGAAAATTAACTGGCTTAAAATCTTGGTTTAAAATTACTAAAGTTATATTAAATATTTCTTGTTTATTTATTATTGGTAAATATATAAGATTCCTGGGAATTTCGTTGATTGTATAGCCTGGATCAACGTCTACGGAAAATTCGTAAATAGTGTGTGTTGGTAGATGATTATAATAAGCACCTGTAGTTATATTATAATCAATATGAATGGTTCGAACCTTTATTATATTAACGGAAAGATCTGATTCGTGTTTTTTACCTGGTCCTGGTTTTAAAGTACGCTTTGAAAATCCTAATATTTTTCCTATACCATCTGTTTGCAAAAAATCTATTTCGTATTTTTCGCTTTAAATTTCACACTTTAATGTATTATTGTTTGGTTTAAGTGAAAAATATTTATAATATTCTTTCTTTTTAACACTTTTAGGAATAATTTGTTGCCTAGGATAAGTTTCTATATCTAATATTTCATAAGTACCAGTTGGTATTGTTATTTTCTTAGTAGCCCCAGCTGCTTCTCTATAATAAAAATTATTTTCACCTTCCTCAATATTGGGAATACTGTTATAAAAATAAAATACTATTAAAGCTATACTGTACTCAAACTCTGGATTAAGTTGTATTGAATTTTTAAAATCAATACTTAAAACATGATTATTACTTTTTAATGTAAATAGTTGGGACATTATCTATAAACGATGGTTAATAATAATAGACTAATCATTTTTTTTTATCTCATTTATTTTTATAAAGAAACCACAAGCATAATTGACCGCAATTAGTTTGTCTATAAGTTTGAAAACAATCATTATTATAATTAATTGTAACATTTTTACCTAAATAATTAACTAGTTCAATGGGTGGTTTAAGACCACCAAAACTATCAAAATAAATAACAGAATTCTTTCTTTTAGTATAAGCTACCCAGTGTGTCCCAACATTTTTTGTTACATCTAGATTTAGAATTGCCGATTCATTTTTATTAGGAATATTTGGTAAAGTATCTCGCATAAAAACGCCTCTAAAATAAGGTATTTTAAGTTTTTGTGCATATTTTACTAATTCAAAATCGTATAAGGCTCTATTGGGTAGCTTTATTGGTAGTTTTTTTGATTTTTTTTTTAAATAGACCATATCCTTCCTTAACATTCCTTTTTAAGTATAATCCAGAACCTTTTTGCCTATTTCCTCCATAGCTTTATGATGCCGCCCTAATTCTTTAAGTTTCTTTTTAGCATCTTTTGCAGCCATCACTGTTCTGGCAACAGCACTTGCGCCTCCAACCAACGATCCCATAGCCCCCAAGGCTCCTAATAGTGGTAAAAGAGGTAAAATTCCCCCTTGTTTGAATTCAAATGGAATTATCCTAGGCACTTTAATATTTTTACGACCTCCAGCTTTCTTTATAGTCATACGAGCTGCTTTAAGTGCTGTAGCAGCGGATTTTTTTAGCGAATTTTTATTTAACAAATCTAAATTTATATCTTGAACATGTTTTTTAACTTTATCGACTAGTCCTCGTTTAAATGAGATCGGTTTTCGAGGTTTACGTATACCCATACCAAGTTTTCTTTTAATCTTCATTCCAGTTGTTACTAACCAAGCAGCTGCTTTCTCACCTAATTTTGAGTCTTTAGATTTAACCCTTTTCCAAGCTTTATTTTCCAAAATCCAATCCGCTTTATGTCTATCCCCCAAACTTTTATTTTTTGAGTACTCAATATCGTGCTCTTTACATGCAGAGTATAATGGGTTTATACCAGTATCACCCCTCTTAATTCTCTTGCCTAATTTGGAACCTGGACCACAAAATTGGTATGAGGGCAAGTGAAGCTCAAAGGGTAGGTTATTAATAGCAGAATTAATTAAACCGCAACCTTTATGCCTAAAGCTTAACATTGAAATGATTTTATTTTCATTGAAATTCACGTTTTATAATTAATTGCTAAAGTATGTGGACAGGGTAGTTAATATATGCATTGATTTATTTATTACTACTACTACACCATTAAGTTTTTGATATAAATGCGATAAGTTGTTAAGATTTATATTAGAAGATTTTCCTTTATTAATAATTTTTCAGGTATGAGTAATAGTTAAATAAAGTTTAAATTATTAAAACTGATTGCGTAACATTACATTAACCTTGCATGTTCAGCTCGTCAACCTTCGATGGTCCGCTCGGCAACCTTCGATTGGCCGCCTTTGAATGATTCCTGCGCGCGAGCCCACCCGTAATGACGTCAAAACTACAATTTATATGCATTTTCATTAGCTAACCACAACATAACAGCCAACAACAAAAATGGCGTCAAAAATGAAATTTATATACATTTGCCAAATATTACCTTACCACAAGATATCAAATTACCGACTCAAAAAGATATCGAATTAACGGGCCACCAACCTATTAGTTCAAAATTCTGCCGCCACATTTTTTCCAGAGGGCGCTCATACCACAAGATATCAAATTACCGACTTAAAAGATATCGAATTACCGGGTCACCAACCTATTAGTTCACAATTCAGCCGCCACATTTTTTCCAGAGGGCGCTCATACCACAAGATATCAAATAACCAACTTCAAAGATATCGAATTACCGGGTCACCAACCTATTAGTTCACAATTCTGCCGCCACATTTTTTCCAGAGGGCGCTCATGCGCAATACACTGCCACCAACTGAAAATGACCGGCAAGTGGCGCCTCCTGGCGGTTGAATTTGACATGGTGGCGCAGAAACCCCTTTGCTACTCTACTCTTGTCTCCTATACTGAAGACATAAGTTCTATTTGTGCTTTATTTTAAAAACTTGTTCTATATGTCCTATATCTTAAAAACTAGATTTGTAAAACTTTTTAACTTAAAAGCATAAAAATTATCTACAAACTTACATAGCATTTTTGAATATTGACAAATGTATCAATTATTGGTAAGAATCACAGAACACATGTGTTTTGTGGTTAGTATAAATAAATGTGTCCGAAGAGGATCATTAGGACCAAAATGATTTACCATCATATTCTGCGCTTGGGATTGAGAATGTCTTGTAGAAGATTGAATTTTATTAAATTTGCACCTTTTTACGTGTTTTTACGAGTTTTTTTGCATAATATCCTAAAAAAATTAAATAATTCTTATAGCCAATTGACAATTTGATATTATCAAATTTATCAAATAATGTTGAATATCATGTAAAATTAAGTTGGAATTACAATTTCTGTAAATAAGAACAATAAAGTTAAATACCTTAATTATATAAATAATATTATTATGTAAAATAAATACTCACCTTTACAAAAAATACAAGGCAATAAATTGGTTTCTGTTGGAGTGTCACTACAAACTTTAAGAACAGGTATCTTTTCTCCTGTAGAAAAATCTCCTTCTTTCCTTATTTTATCAATAAGACATTTTCGCTCTGGATCATTTTTGGTCAAACTTAAAAATCTTTGTACTTCTAATTCATCACTATGGCATCTTTTTAAGTGTCGAGCAAAATTGGTCACCAAAACATCGCAAAATATACAGCTATGAGTAGTTAAGAGAGCGGGTTTCAGCGCCAAAGTCGATGGCATGTGTTACCTTTCAGGATTTCAGTGCCGAAGAAGTGTTTTTCAGGATGTCTTCGGCTGAATTTCAGGATTTTCAGGATGTCTTTAGCGCCGAAGACATGGACCTTCTGGTTTTTCAGGATTTCAGGATGTCTTCAGCAGATGCAGACAATGACAACTGTCTAACTAGATTTATGTTGGTAGTAACTAAAATTTTATAAAAAAAAAGTGTACGCTAGCCTAGACTAGCCTAGCCTTGGGTATAGTTGGTTAGGAAAATATAAACACACACAGTTTATATTTAATTTTTTATTTAAAAATTATTTTACATATTTTTATTTAAATAATTATTAAAATACAAATACAAATTAAATGACATTTTTTTTATCTATCCAACTGTTATGCTTATCACTAAATCCTAACCATTTAACAAAAACTTTATTTTTTTGTATTGTTAATATTTTTTCCACCAGATAAACATCAGGATATTTAACTTTTTGTAATTGTTCTTTGTAGAAACCACCCAATACGTTTTCACCATTTGTATCTTGAAGCAAATAGGTAGCTGGATTGGTGTACTGCACTTTTTTTATTACAAAAATTTCGGTCGACCAATTTGGCATGTATAGTTTAAGAAATACTCCTCCAATTTTTGAAATGCGCACATGATCACCAACATGAAATTTTACATCTGATTCACTCATTTTAATATGACTGATAAACTGACTTGCATTTTACTCACTCACATCTGTCGGTTTCATATAAATGGTTCTATGTTTAGTATTATTATATTTGAATACAATTTGTGATAACAAGTTGACCCATTTGTAGTTTCCTTGAACTTTAAACTCTTCCCACATTAGATTTTTTAACGTTCTATTAACTCGTTCAACAATGGAAGCCTTTTTCTCGGTATACGTACTGTAATGATTGACTTTATATTTTTGAATGAGTTTTTTAAATTCTTCGTTGTAGAATTCTTTTCCCAAATCGGTTTGAATATTTTGTGGAACTTGTTCTTTAAAAACCTTTTCCATTGCTTTGCAAACTTCCACAGCACTTTTATTTTTTAATGGATATGCCCACACATATTTAGAAAAACAATTTATAACAACCAAAATATACTTGTATCCATTATTTATTTTCGAATATGGTATCATTTTCACTAGGTCTGCTTGAAATAGATCCTTAAATGATTTTATGATGACTCTACGTCTTTTAAAATTAATTCTAGCTGGTTTATGAAGTTCTTCAACTACATCTCTCTTAACATCAGTGATAAATTTGTTGTTCTTTTGTTGTTGTTGTTTTCGTTTCATATTTATGCTATAACTTAAAGCTCTCTCAGTTCTTCAACAATTGATACTATTTCCTTATCATGTGCTGTGTGTCCTGCTTGCTGTGATGCAATTAATTCACGCAGTCTCTCTACCAACTCGTTTGGATCATTAAAATAAACATAATCGATTTTATTGTTGGTTGCTTTTAAAAATATCCCCTTTCCTTTGGTAAGTGGAGCCAAAATGTTTTTATATTTTTTTGAATTATCTTCTACAATGTTCTGATTGGCCTTATAAAATCGACGGTGTGCGTTTCTTTTTAACACAATCTGTCTATATACTTTTTCATCCTCTTCTGTAAATCCTTTCGGTTCCTTTTTAAAGAGTAATTCATACAGTCCACGAGTTCCTTTGTATTTTTTATTTTTAACCACAATATCTGAACCATCTATTATTAATTGAGAATCTCCAATGTAAAATTTTTCTAGTGCAGGTTCAAATCGTACCCCATATTTATGATCAAACTGATTTTCATTATCTTCATACATTTCATTTACATATTTTCTTGGTAATGTCTCATCATATTGATCAAGATAATCAATAAAACTTTTGTTCTCTCTTTCTTCTCTTTTCAATTTTTCAAAGGTTCTTTGTTTTTCATCATCATCTTCTTCATCATTAATTTCATCTAATATGAAACGTTTTAATGAACTAACATCACCTTCTTTGTTATTCATAAACATTGATGACATAAACGATGGAGATGATGCAACCTCAGCTCTTCTTTTTTTAATTTTCGCAGGATTGGTTGGTGTTAAATAATTATATGGTATCATAGATATTGTTGACTTCTTTTATATTTTGTGGTTTAACTTTTTTATCAGTTAATAAGGGTGATGATGTAGAAGATACCTTCATTGGAATTTTAGTTGTAGTTGTTTGTAGCTCGCTTTGAATACTTTTCAATTGTTTTGTAATTGGAAAAAATATTTTTTCTTGTACATTTTCTCCTTGTTTTAGTAGTTTGAATTTCTCTTTAATGTTTTTACGTTTTTTAATCAATCTTTTCTTTAAGTTTTTTGCTTGTAAATCCATTGTAACACACACAAACACACACGTTCAATAAGCAAGACCTAAACATGCATGAGCTAAAGTATGAGGTTATTCAAGGTTTATATAATGATCAAAACCCATTCTGTAACGTCCACCGTTTATCTTATCATCCTTAAAAATGGTAAGGAATCCATATTGACGTTTCCAACAGTATAAACAAATATTTTTGAAATTGTCAAACGACACATCACTTCCAACATGATCGTTTTAAATTTAATTCATCTTGTTTAAATAGAACCATCACGTTAGCATTATCTCGAATCAAATGTTTTGGAATTTTAGCGTAGGTTTGACATAAATAAAACGAGTCGATATGGTTATGGCCACCCATACTGAAATATTCACGAATAACCTCCTGGTTATCGCACGCTACATCATTAAAAATAAAAATAGCGTTGGGCTTGGCTTCAGACGGGTGAGCGAAACTCTCACTAACATTAAACCCATAATAATTGATCCCCTCTATTGGTCGTAATAGCTCAGCCAGATAGGTGTATATAGGTTGATAGAGCGATCGTGAATAAACGTACACATTTTCAAATTTTAAAGGACCAACAACCAGACATCGAATAGTGGATGGAAATAGTTTACCATGTTTTTCATTTTTTCGAAAGTCCTTACCATCATCATTGTTTTCAACGTTTAAACAATTTTTTTGTTTAACAAATTTCATTTTTTTCATTACACACACACACAAGCACCTTCGCTAATGTATCACATAACATAAATACAAGTGATTGGTGTATTTGATGTTAGTTGTTGGAGTGTAGCCAGACGTTTGTGTGTTTTGCTAAAATATGAAATATTATATTGGATCTGGATTATTAAATAGTGCAATAAATAAATTACCCTTTGAGTTACACCTATCTGGTTACAACTACTGTGGTCCTGGAACAAAATTACAAGAACGATTAACTTGTGGAGATAAAGGTGTTAATGGGTTGGATACTAGTTGTCGAAAACACGATATTCAATATTCGTTAAACAAAGATTTAAAGTTGCGTCACGAGGCTGATAGAATATTAGACGATGAATCAATGAGTCGATTTAGATCTAAAGACGCATCGTTTGGTGAAAGACTTGCCTCTTTAGCTGTGGCAGGAGCTATGAAAACAAAATTGAAACTTGGTATGGGAATAAAAATGGATAAAACGAAAATAAAAAAATGTGTTAACCAATTGACAAAAATAAAACGTTTGATTGAAAAGGTTGTAAGTTAAGTGGAAAAATGTGAGAGTATGTTGTCATCAAATAATCAAATCTGCAGAAATACGAATAAAAAAATAAAAATAAAAAACTCCAGAAATGCACCGTCGCAGTAATCGTACTCGTAAAGTCATTGTGAAAAGAGGACAAAAACAACAACGAAAAAGAAAAGCATCAGAAGTTGTTGGGGTTCATAGTAGTAATAATTTGAGTGAAACTAAAAAACCCAAGATTGATCTAAATGAACCGCTTATTTATCCTTCAGCCAACCCTAGAAAACGTAGTAGGAAGGATGAGGAGGAGCTTGAGGTTGAGGAAGTCAGCAGTGATGAATTTTCAACTAAAAAACAAAGAATCTACTAAAAAAACATCCAGTCAAGTGTTGGTATTCATGCTGTAAATATGTCTAATAAAAAAGTTAAAAGGAAGAGTAAGAGTAGACAACAACAACAACGAAAACCAACCTCAAAGCGTAAATGTAGTAGTAAAATTGGATTTCAAACAGTTGTTGGAAAAATTAAAGAACGTATTTTACAAAGCAAAGCTAAAAATTTGGGTGAAGCTATACATGTAGCATTTAATAGAGCAAAACAGATTTAAAATCAAATAAAAAAACCCAGTGTTGATCGTGTTATTAAAATTCCAAAAGTCGGTGGTTTCCTACCTCTTATTCCTATATTTGCTGGACTATCAGCACTGGGAAGTTTAGCAGGTGGTGCAGCAGGAATAGCAAAGGCTATTGGTGATGCTCGGTCAGCTAAAAAACAACTTGATGAATCAAATTGTCACAATCGGAAAAGGACTCTATCTAAAACCATACAACAAGACTGTATTAGGTATTTTTTTACGCCCGTTTCAAAGCAATCAGGCCTACCGCTAATGCTACTTAATCAACTTCCAAATCGACCACTAACCAATATTGATTTAATAACCTATGCCAAATTATGCAAGATTCCAAATTTTCGTGGTGTTTTTATGCGTGATGGATTACCACGGAAAATACATTTGTAAAATGAACGGGGTGTGATAAATTTGGATTCAACAAATGGTCCTGGGACTCACTGGACTGCATATAAAAAAGCCGGTATAAAAGTTGTTTACTTTGATAGTTTTGGAAATTTTCAACCTCCCTTGGAAGTTGTAAGATACTTTAAATCTAATGGTTATGTGAACGTTTTTTATAATTACAATAGATATCAAACTTTTAATACTGTTAATTGTGGTCATTTATGTTTAAAATTTTTAATAGAATAAAAATAAATAAATAAATTAAATCTTTTATTTCACCCCTATATCTTTATAACAATAGTTAAACTACCACCATGATGGTTTCTCCTACATTGTTCCTGTAGATTTATTTCCACTACTCATCAAATAAATCTCTCACCCCCTCGTTTTGTGATAAAACAAAATTAAATGGGGGTGAAGGATTTGGTGAACAATAATCAACAGGAGGAGGAGGAGTAAATTCAGGCATGGGTGACCAGCATGTTAGATCTCTAGAAAAAAATAAATAAATAAAATGTTAAATAATTAGATAATTGTGGTATTACATTGCCTTAGTCTTGAACCTTTCCTTAAGCTCTAAATCTACCAACTCTTTAAAAGTTGGTAGAGCTAAAGGTTGAGGTTCATAGTCCTCCTCCATGGTTAAATATATCATGGTACTAAAAAAAAATAATAATAATAATAAAATTTTTAATATTTAGATAATTTTGATGTATTACATTGCCTCCTCTGCATTTTGATCATCTAATACAATTATTTCTCCATGTTGTTGAAGAAATCTATAAAAATTAATTTATATTATAAAAACAATCATATATAAATATAACTTACTCTTCTATGGTCATTAATGCTGGCGGTGGTTTTAAATCACTAAAATAAAACATTAATAATTAAAAAAAAAAATTAAAAGAAAAAAAATAATAATAAAAATATTAAATAACTTACTTTTCTTCAAAATACCTCCTTGGATTCATAGGGGGTGTATATCTGTTGGTGGTTAATTCACATTCACTGTATGTATGAGACATATTGAATAATTGTATACTGTGAATTAAGAATAGTATGATTGAGTTTATATAGTCATTTCCTTACGTGTTTGCAATTATTTATCTGATAAATTATAATTTTAATTAGTTGACCTTACTTTTATTTTTAATTATTCATTAGTGATACATAATTGCACAATATTACATCAGCTTTTACATACAATGTATTTTAATTAGTTGTTTTTCCATGTATTGCTTATTATTTATAATTAAATATTGCAAAACAAGATGATAAATTTTCCCAAATGCGTCAAACCAATTTATTATTTTAATTAGCTGCATTTTTGCTTATTACTTATAATTAAAATATTCCGAAATGCGTCATTAACTTAGTATAAAACTGCATGTTGGAATTAACTAGTTATCAGTTGTGTGTTAAACGTTAAAACGTCTGCTACAATTATGTTTATTCTCGATGTACAAGGTTTTAAATATCAATCCGAAGGGTTACCATTTTGGCCGAAGGAGATATCAATTTTGAACACCACCACAAAGGAGGTTATCCACAAGTTTGTGAGACTTCCTTTTAAGATTGATTCATTTGGCTTGAGGTTGAGAGCCCATCTTAATTATACAACTCACAACATCCATGGGTTGGAATGGGAAAAAGGAAATGAAGATGAAAAAACAGAAGAAGAAACTGGTCTCCCTTGTTGGATGGATAATGGGGATTGCAGTTTCAACGAAAACAACAATGACTATTTGGAATTGGGAAAAGAAGAAAATGGCTTAAGAAAATGATTTCAAATACTGTCATAAATGTTGAAGATGAAGAAAATTGTTTGAATTTGAGCAAAATGAGGGAAGAATTTAGATCTCACCATTGTGGAAAACATGATAATAATTTATTAAGTTGTACACAAGAAAATATTTACTTCATTTACTTTTGGAACGAACTTTGTGTTTAAAAAAATAAAAAATAAATATTGTAAAAGAGATTTTGAAACATTATGATTTCAAATTATATATATTTATATATTGTAAATGTAAAAACATAATACATTCTTGTATCAAGAAAATGTATATTGAATTTGTAGTAAAAAAAAATAAAACTATATATATATATATATATATATATATATATATATATATATATATATATATATATATACATGCACGGCTATCAATACGAAGCCAGGCAAATTTGATTTAAAATACCTAGACTATACCTAAACATAACCTATATTTTTAAATAATGACGTAGGTATACTTAAATATTTAATAATATTGTTGAATTATAATTATTATAATAATAATTATTATTAAATTAATTATATCATTATTTAAAAATATTGTCTAAAGTTATAATTATAGGCAAATTTGATTTAAAATACCTAGACGATACTTAAACTTAACAATATTCTTAAATAATGACGAAGGTATACTTAAATATTTAATAATATTGTTAAATTATAATTATTATAATAATAATTATCGTTAAATTATAATTATTTATATTATAATAATTTAAAAGTATTGTTGAATTTAGGTACCTATAGGTATAAACATTTCATTTATTTTGTTTATACCTACATCATAATTTTGAAAAGGTTTAAATATCTTATACAGGGTGCTCTACAAGCTCTATGGCAAACTTTGTCAGATGATATCTGGGTTAATTATAAACATTTTTTCTTAAATGACATGGATGCGATTCGTTTTTGTTTAAAAGTTAAGCCTTTAAAATATATATTTCCATATGTTAATAAAAAATATACAAATATATCAATAATTATAATTATAAGAATTATTGTTGAGGTTAGGTAATTTTGTGTAAAACTTAAATGGGAATCAAAACAAGTGAAACTGACTGAATATTTTTTTCATGAATTATAAAGACATCTAGTTTTTTTAAATTATTAGATTTAAATACACCAAAAAATTCTAAAAAATCTAAATAATGACGTATACTTTAATACACTGCCCGACAAAATTATCGCATAATAAATTTAAAAAAATTAACTCTAAAACGAAATATAACTTTTAGGGAATTTTTTTAAATAAATAAAAAATATGCTGTTAAAGAGCGTATTTTTTTTAGTACACCATGAAAATTTTGTACAAATCAAACGAACATTAACGAAGATACAGCGTTTCAAAGTCGGTAAAAATGACGCCTTTTTGATTATTTTGCTGAAAAGTGGTCATTTTTCACGACTTTGAAGCGCTGTATCTTCGTTACTGTTCGCTTGATTTGTACAAAATTTTCAGGGTATACTAAAAAAAATACGCTCTTTAACAGCATATTTTTTATTTTTTTTTTTAATTTCCTAGAAGTGATTTTTCGAACTTATTTTCATTATTAAATAAAAAGGCTTTAAACATATTTTCTCGAAAAACCCTTGAACACGTAAATTGAGATTTCCAAAATTTCATAAAGATTAGTAAAGGCGTTTTAGAGTTAATTTTTTTTATTTATTATGCAATAATTTTGTAGGGCAGTGTATTTAAAAATAGTGTGATTTATAATTATTTTAATAAAAACTATTATATTATTGAATGAATTATAAGTCGTTATTTAAAAATATTGTCTAAATTTGTAATTATAGGCAAATTTGATTTAAAAGACCTAGACCATAGTTGAGGAGCTTCCGTGGAAAACCGGCTATATCCATTTTAATAAATGTTGGGAAAATTTAGGAAAACTAAACCAAATTAAAAGTTGAAAAATAAAAAAAAAGTGGGGAAAATTGCTATTTAGTCAAAGATTAAATATACTATAATATATTTAATCTTTGATTTAGTTTAGCATCATATAAACAAGAAAAATGTATTACCAACCAAATATTGTTTTATAGCTACATTATAAAGTTAAAGTTGCCTTTTATCCAATAAAAATCGTAGATAAAATATTACTTTAACCAAAACGGTTGATAAAATAATATTGTAATGGTAAGTATAAATGGACAATCCTTATCTATAAGGAACCAAGCGCCAAAAACTATTTTTGGAATTAACAAAATTTTTTGTAAAATAACTTCTTTTTTAATAATGCTCAAAAAGTTTATCATTATTTAGAACTTCTTTTAAATTATTGAGAGGACTTTCAAATTATAATTAAGTTTTTAAGCAGTATTAAAAATGAGTTAGGTATATACAAATAAGTTAGTTAAGCTCCGAACAAGTTTTTGGTTCCTTTTAGATAAGCACTATCCAAATAAAGAACCCAATTTCTTATTGTTGTTTGGTCGTTTGATCGTTGTTTACCATGTATAAATAAATTGACCAGTTGTGAATGTTAATTGACAAATTGCCATGAGAAGCTATCTGTCAAAAAGCAGTTTTTGCAATTCAATGTTACATTAAAATGATGTTAAACAATTTTAATAAAAATAATTTTTAATTTATTTCATACCGCTATTGGAAATTTTTTAAATAAATTAAAAATTATTTTTTATTAAAATTGGAAATGTTTCATATAAATTAAAAATTATTTTTATTTAAATTATTTAAATGTAACATTGAATAATAATAATAATAATAATATATACAAATCCCCTTGTTTCCCCAATTAAAACTATGTAAAATATCTAGACAACTTGTAAAACCGCCCCAAAGAAAAATGCACTCCAAATAATATTTCAAAAATAAATAATTCTTTAAAATTAAGTGTATTACGAAAGTATTTAACAAAACATTGCCTTTTAATCCACGCCATGTAGTGAACAAAACATAATTTTGGGAATATAACATTTATTTTGAAAATCAGTAGATACAAATTTAAGAATCCCGCATTATTTTCCCCGCCTTCCTATCAAAAAGTCATCGAGCGTATAGTCCCCATTGTTGCCAGATGTACGGGCTTCGTATACTGCGTAATACTTATACAAAGCTGTATATAATCTCGTTTGACTCGTGTGCCCCCTACCGCCAAAGCATTGGAACTAAGGCCGTATATTTTGATAGGTTTGAATGGCATTAGGAAGCCCACCACTTTTTCGCCATTGAAACAAGGGGGCATCACTTAACTCTAAAACAAATTTATACACGCTAATTTTAGGAAGCCCGATTTCGGGCTTCGTAAAAACCGAGTGGGCTTCGTTTATACTGTAGAATGTAAAGTTTCGGGCTTGGTAATGTAGGATTGCATATCTATATATATATATATAAATTTTTCTTGTTTTTATTTTATATCGATACATTATTAATTTACAGAATTTTTACAGTACTGTTAAGTGGATTATATTTAACTTTTTTATCGTGTAAAATCAACAAGCAAGCACTGGTGATTGCAGAAACATCCTGATCAGTCTCCCATTCCAAACGAATGTTGACACTTCCATTTTTTATGGTATCCATTTGGTAACAACAATCAATTACAATTAGTGGAGCCCTTTCAATAAATTTCTCCAATGTGAAACAAGGCTCACCCACATCTTTGTAGTAGTAGGACTGTTGAAATCGTGCATACATTTCATACAACAAGGCATACTGTTGTTTGCTAAAGTTTAGGTTTAAATTATCGTAGGGGTAAACCTCAGAGTTCAAATGGACTTTGAAGTTTTTTATTTGGCAGTGATCAAACATGCTGCAATCCTTATTTGGGTGATTTTTTCTATTTGTTTGGAATCCAAATATTATGTAGCGAGGTTTTTCCAATTGATTAACAGCCTTTACGTTCCAAGTGTGTTGTTTTGTTTGATTTAAAAGTGGGTATTCATGAAATTCCCATCCACGAAACGACATAGTCAGGTCTCTACCCTTTTCAATGACTGATAACAGTTGTAATTTGGATTGATCATCCACTTGGACATGTTCAACTTTCCACACAATTTTATCTAGACGTATTGGTGGTTTTTTTCCTGCTTTTGTGGTGAAAACTGAATTGTTATCGGTAAAACTTCTGATTAGTGTGAGCTCTTGTCGTACATTTACAACAACCTTACGAAAGTCCTCAAATACACCCATTAGAATTTTAAACGGTATGCAAGCGTTGAAATGTCCATCACCTTGATGTACAATTTTCACAAAATCCAAATGATTCCAACCTGCATTTTGATAACGTGTGCAATCCTGATTGGTAAAACTAACGTACCCTTTCATAAGAGACGTTAAACCACTCCAGCTATTTCATATCTTATTTCATCGAATAAAAACATTAGAGCTATATTGGTTAGTTGAATTGTACCACTAGCCTTATTTTGTTCATCGAGTACGACCCCTTCCAATTCAAGAAAACTTTTAGCCGGGTAGGTGTAGACATTTTGAGTTTGTATCGGGATACGCACCTTATCTGATTTATTCAAACTTGAATTTGCATAAGGTAAATAACTATGGTACTCTTTATTAACAATTGAATTATCAGTGATAATCCGCTCTCCTATGATTAGAATGTTCATTTTTGTATATACCACCACAAGTACACAGTAGTTTTCTTAATTAAGCACCTGATGTTTGAAGTCTGAATCGAAACCAACACCAAAATTTGGATTTTTTATTTTTTCCACGAATTTTAATGATGTAATAACTTAAAGCCCAAGGACTTTAAAAATGCTCTATTCTTCGAAGTTAACGATTTAAGCTTCGTTGGCACACTAACAGCTTCTGCTTTTCTTGATTTAGTATTTATTCTAGATGATGATGACGACGACGACACTTGAGGGTTATATTTGATTACCATTTCACTTTTTTTAAATGCACTCGTACTGTGATCATCTCACCATTAAAATTAACCAAATTACCATCTTGATCGGTTATTTTAAGAATAATTTCATTCAAATAACGAGTGTTGATTGGTAGATAAATTACGTTGGAGGGGGATTTTATAACCAGGGGCTACTGTTGGGTAGAACATATGTGGGATATGAGAAAGTTTATCGTTGTTGTATGAATTGGCAGTCAAATTACATTCAACACATATAGTATTAACTTTGGTTATGTTGGTTGGATTTTTAGACTCGTGTTTTAAATTTTTTTTCAATTCTTTTTTCTCAAATCCCAAGAGACTACCTATCGAATGGTCCTTGTTAAAGTATATAGTTCCAGTTGATTTTATCTTACATCTCATAGTATTACGCTTTACTTTTAGAGTTAAAAAATGGTGATGAGGTTGTTATGTTGGGGTTGGTGTTGGTTGTTGATGTGTTATTGTTGTTGCTTGTTATGTTTTTGAATGAGGAAAAAGAAAAGATTTAGGGTTTTTCAAGTAAGTTTCCTTGGAAACGTGTTCATGTAGAAAAGTAGCCAAATCTTCAACTTCATACGTTCCTACTGGTATCTCAAATTCTTGATTTTCAAAATAAAACAAGTTGTTTGTTTCATCAACATTTGCAATTGTGTGATAGGTTAAACACAACAACAACAAGTACTGATGCTATTAGTACTACTGTTTAAACTCAACTAATCACTTTATCCTATTTAAAATAGTTTTATAAGGTATAAATGAAATTCAATTTAAATTCAATTTTTTTTTATTTTAAATCCATCTTTGAAATTGAGTAAAATGATCATTTTGATCATTTTCTTCAGTAAATTCTTCAATCATTGATGGAGGACGAGGTGGTGGAGGAGGTATATACTTTTGTTTCTTAGAGGATGAGGGACCAGCCTCCAAACGATTAAGATCTTCATCAGGATATTCATCAACCAAATTGAAACGCCACCTCCTTACAACCTTTTCCAAAATTTTAAATTCCTGCTCACTTTCAATCTTTACCCTCATTAATTTAATTGGAAGGTTTCCAAATTTTTTCTTAAGGGTAACTGCTTTTGGTGTATATGATAAACTAATATACACTTTTTCATCACTCTTTTTTAATTCTTCTAAACCATTTCTATAGACAAAAATTAAATTTAAATAAAATTAGTAAACAAATTAAAATCAATCAAAAAAAAAAATAATAAAAATAAAAAAAAATACTTACGTAAACAGCTGCTTACAAACAACATACAATTCATTGGTTGATAAATTATCTTTATAAGTGGAAAAAAGCACCAAAGTAGATGTAATATTTGCCATTTTGTTTTACGCTGCTGCTGCTGCTGCTGCTGGTTACTCTGTGTGTGTGAACTGTGAAAATCTAAGCCTTACGTTTCGCATTTATACTCACTTATTGACGTAATTCTTAACCTTTGAATTTGTTTTTCTGCATTTTAGAAAAACATGTTTTGCTTACAATGTAAAATTATCCAATTAAAATTTAATTAAAAAAACACACACGTGCAAGAAAAACTAATTATTAGCTTGCGTAATTAGATATTGAAGGTTAACACATGCAAGATAAAACTAATTAAAATTTATTAGCTTTCGTAATTAGATATTGAAGGTTAACACATGCAAAATAAAACTAATTAAAATTTAATGATAAAAAAGTTTAAAGGATAAATAAATATAAATAAATACAAATAGTATACAGGGTGTCCCACAATTAATGCGACAAAATGAAGGTGTATTATCTAAAGACCCCCAGGAATTCCAGAAAATTGTTTAAAAAATTCTTTCTTCATTATTTAATAAGATACAGGGGAGTCATATTTTCTTTATATGGCAACATTGCCTCATAACAAAGTAATAGTTTAATTCTTAATCATCATGACAACAAACAAATATGTTAGAAAATGCCAAATTTAAATGTCAAAATTTGTTACTTTAAGTTATAGGTTATTTATGACGTAAAATAAATAACCTATAACTTAAAGTAACAAATTTTGACATTTAAATTTTGCATTTTCTAACATTGTTGTTTGTTGTTATGATGATTAAGAATTAAACTATTACTTTGTTATGAGGCAATGTTGCCTTATAAAGAAAATATGACTCCCCTGTTTCATATTAAATAATAAAGAAAGAATTTTTTAAACAATTTTCTGGAATTCCTGGGGGTCTTTAGATAAAACACCTTCATTTTGTCGCACTAATTGTGGGACACCCTGTATATACCAAGTCTGTTTATCGTAAATTCTCAGTTTCTTCAAACAAGTTCAAGAGTATGAGTGTCCAAACCATTGATGATATTTCAAAAGAGAATGTGACTAAATGTGAACAAGAAAGTAGACTATGTAAGACAAAGGATGAATATGAATGTTTTATTAAGCATTTAAAAAAATAATTTTAATTTTAAAAAGAGCTATTAAAAATAAAAGCGAATGTGTGGGAAACTTTTCAAAAATTGAATCCAACTTGGCTTTGTTGAAACATTATTTGGAAATTTTTAAAAAAAGCAAAGCAAATGTTGTACGTGGTGGTGCTTTAGGTAGAAAATTTTCACAAATTAAATGGCAGGATGTTGAATCCTGTTTTAATAGTAGAATTCGTACTGGAATTATTAGCAATTTAGGAATTAAAGACCCCAGGGTATTTTTACAACAAGCATTTCGTAGTTTTAATATAAAAATTAAAGGGGGATTGAAAAAGTCAATGTTGAAAGTTAATGTAGTTTTTGCTGGATTGTTTATAAAACCTCAAAATGATGAAACTTCTGTTAAATTTATTCAAACTAAAAATGAAATTATTAATGTTAATACCAAATTGAAAGATTGGTTTAAAGAATTTGTTGTTGACAGAATTTTATTAAAGTTGAGTGAGTTTCAGGAGAAGGATAGCGGTTAGAGTTTGTATAAAATTTTACATTTAAAGGTTAATATTAACCATTATAATCCCATTAAACCGGGCGTTTCTACATACGTTTCCCTACCAGCTTTTGTTGCAAAGTCGAAAAGTGTCATCAATATTCGAAATAATGATGAGTATTGTTTTTTATATTCAGTAGTTGCTGCATTATTTCCAGTTACTGAACATTCAACACGTTTATCATCTTATCCAAAATGTGTTAATTTGCTAAAATTTGATAATATACAGTTTCCCATTGCTCTAAAAGATATTCCAAAATTTGAACTCATGAACAAACTATCTATTAACTATTTTACCATTGATGATGATGAGGAAATTGTACCATTATGTCTAAGTTAATTTGATTATTCACCAAGAATTAATCTTCTTTTAATTTAAACTTTAAATGATCAAATTATTATGAGCAATGAACCTTGTAGTAGTCGAGATGTAGTTATCATTTTGCATGGATTAAAAATTTATCTCGACTACTTAATAGTCAAGTGGGTAATGTTAGAAATGGAAAATGGATTGCGAACGATGTCTTAACCATTTTCTAACTGAAGCTGGAAAAAAACATTTGGATACTTGTAAAATGTTGAATGATGTAAAAGTTGAACTTCCCACTGATGAATAACAAACCCATACATGGAGTTGCATCTACCAAATATTTAGGGGTCACACTCGACAAGAACCTGAATTATCAAGAGCATATTAAGTTGGTCAGCATGAAGGCAAAGAGTCTGTTCGCAAACATCCGTAGGAACTTGGCAAGGGCATGGGTCCCGCCGTCTGAAGGTCTCACAACCATATACCAAATGGCTGTCGTTCCGGCCATAGGCTACTCATTCAAAGTCTGGAAGGATAAAGCTCACTACAAACGCTCCGAAAGATACCTCAACTTATGTAGAGCACTATGCGCCCGAACTATCTCGGGCTGCTACAACGACGTTTCGGTGGAAGCCGCCGGAGTGCTGGCTAATATTAAGCCCATACACCTTGAGCTCTCTTCCAGACTTGCCTTATCTAACATGCGAAAAAGGGCTCCAGTGCAACACCTCAACATTGACTGGCCCGATCCCGATAATATCCCAAGTTGGAACACCGCTAAAGCCATCATAGATGCCGCAAGTCTCGACGAATGGCAATCAACATGGGATGAACACCCTACCGGCCGAACGACCCACTCCTTTCTGCCATCAATCAATAATAGACAGACGCTGAAGATACCACACTCTCGAACTCTTGCCTTAATCCTGACCGGCCATGGAAGGTTTGGAAGACATTTCCACTTAGTCGGCAGCATAGACGACCCAAACTGTCAGGAATGTTCCCTGATCGACGATCCATCACATCGTATCTTACAGTGTCCGCTCTACAATACACCAAGACATACTCTGGTGGATGCACTCCCTGTTTGGCCAGTGACTCTTTATCAATTGCTTATCTTTTTGGTTGAGTCCGAGAAGACCGACCTCCTGGCGCCCTTTGCGTTATGTGATTCTTTGCCCGTTCGCGCCTGACGGGAGCTTACCCTCTTGCAATACGTGAGAGCTGTGTTACCGACTCTGTGTCGCTGCCGGCATGCCGGACATGCCGGACTCTTCCTGCCCCATGGCTTGGCGGCGACTCGCCGGTGCTGGCGCTGGGGATCGCGATGCACCATCGTGCCGTGGTGCCTGGGCCGGTGGCTCGCGGCCGGCCATGTGGTTCTATTTAGTTTAGATAAGTTTAAGTATTAGTTTTAGTTTAGTTTAAGTTAGTTTTAGTAGCATTTGTATTTCGGGCGTAATTACTGCTCATGCAGCAATCAAATATTTTTTTTCTCACTATACGGAGGTATAAGGTACTCCGTACCCTTTGGGTATTCGCGACGAGGGGGCTCATGTGCCACTCTGTTGTTGTTTCTTTCTGTTCAGATTTTTACCCTTTTCTTTTACTAATATTAATCATAACATTTTGTAAATGGATACACCATATATTTAATTTATCTGTACACTAACACTTTTGTAAATGCAAAATAAAAATAAAACAGCTCTGAAGCGGAGGAAAATTGGGAGACAGAGGAAAGGCATGGGCTTGTGGGTTGTGCCGGGGACATCGGGTCTGATTACGGCATTAGTGCCGTAACCGGCTCCGATGTCCGCGACACCTGGGGCCTTCCCCTCTGTCTTTCTTTTTTTTTCCCACTGATGAAACAAAATTATTACGTTTTAAAAATTATAAAAATGAAATAATGGTTCCCTATGTTGTTTATGCTGATATTGAAAGTATTTTGGTTGATTACAAGGATAATAATATTAATATTGGTTGTAAGAGTAAAAAAATTCAAAAACATGAAGCATTTAGTATTGCTTACTGTTAAGGATCTATAGGAAATCCTGGGTATTTTCTCTTATTGTGTTATAAAAGTACGACTTGGTTTTGAATTTGAATTAAAATTAATTATTATAATATTTTGTGTTTTATTCTCGATGTTGATTGTATAACAATTTATTTAAGACTATTACGTGTGCACCTATTACATAAAATTTTACATTGGAGGGGAATGCGCACATGCGCTCTTCAACAAAGTACAAACTTATATAATATCTTACATTAATTGAAACGCTTAACATACCGCCCACCTTGAAACAGGCCGGTGTTTCAATTAAATGAATAAACCTATTAAAATAAAAAAAAACAATAAATGATAATACTACATATAAAATGTTGACATTAACTAAATAAAAGATTTAAATAGTGGGAATTTATCCAGTGAACTAACACAATGTTTTTGACACATACGCATGTTCTGTGTTGCGCATATAACGCTGTCAGATAATTTGACGTTATAAATGTTCAAAAAACTGCTTAAAATAAAAATGAAAGAGAAACAACGAATTATGTTCTGTGAATTATTCTACACCACATTATCGTCACAGGTAGGTAAAACTGAAATTCTATGTATTGCACGCTTAACTTCACCAGCTATTGTTTTAACAGAAACGCAACGCACAACACCATCTTCACCAGGATAAAGCGCAGTAATTCGACCAAGCTTCCATTGCTGAGGGGCCGTGTTGTCATCGTTGAGAAGCACAAGAGCGCCTGGAGCCAACTGAGACGAATTTGATGTTTGCCACTTGTTACGCTGCAAGTATGTAAGTATTCCCTTGCCCATCGTTGCCAAAAGTGTTGAACCATTTGTTGTAGTTGCTTATAATGGGAAAGTCTGTTCAATGCTGTTTCTTCAACTTTCAGTTGTGGTAATGAGGTTAACTTTTCTCCGATCAAAAAATGTCCAGGTGTTAAAGGAACCAAATCATTGGGATCATTGGAGCAAGGAAACAAAGGTCGGGAGTTAAGAATTGCTTCAATTTGTGTTACAATTGTGCAAAGGCCTTCAAATGTTAGTTTTGCACTGCCAATTACACGAAATAAATGTGATTTTGCTGATTTAACAGCAGCCTCGGCTAAACCATTAAAATGGGGGCTTTTGGCTGGTATGAAGTGCCACGTTATCTTGTTTTGCAAAATAAAGTCATCAAAACCACTTGTTTGATAAATATCATGCAAAATGTTATTCGCCCCTGTAAAATTTGTGCCATTATCGCTCCAGATGTGTTCAGGAAGCCCACGTAGGGAGACAAAACGCCTTAACACGTTTAAAAAGGACTCTGAAGTTAAATCGACAGCCACTTCAATGTGTGCTGCCTTTGTCATGAAACATACAAAAATGCATAAATATGACTTAACGAATGATTTGTTTCTAAACGCAGAATTTTTAATTAAAATTGGGCCTGCATAATCCACACTACAACTAGTAAAGGGTCTAGCTGGTGTGACTCTTTTCGAAGGTAAATTGCCCATTTGTGGGAAAATGCTGGAGGGTTTGTATCTAAAACATGTTACACATTTTCTTAAAACTTGCCTAACTGCTGATTTGCCATTTAACGGCCAAAATTCCTGTCTAATTGCTGATAAAACATATTGTGACCCTGCATGCATGTTTTTAAGATGCTCATTGCGAATAATCAACTTTGTAAACTTATGATTACTAGGCAAAACTACTGGATGTATCTGTTCATATGATAAATTTGAATTTTTTAGTCTGCCTCCAACCCTAATTAGACCATCAGAATCTAAAAATGGGGATAATGAGATTAATTTACTGCCCCTTGCAACACTAACTGAATGTTTAAGAGAATTTAACTCGTTACTAAACTCTGAATTTTGTACAAGTTTTGATAGAATTATTTTTGAGTTTTTAATTTCTGCATTTGTTAATTTGTTTTTTAGTCTAGAATCCTTATTTTTATTTTGACAGTTATGAATAAAACGTGAAATGTATGCCATAACCCTTAAAAGTTTTATAAGTGAGAAATATCTATAAAAAATAAAATCCTCTGTGATTTGTAAATTAAAACATTTAATTGATTTTTTTTCTGGAATTTCAAGTACTGTATTTTGTATATTAACCTTTAAATTCCAATATTCACGATTGAGCATTAAAAAGGTTGGCCCATGCCACCATAGGCGTGAATCAATAAGCACACTTATTTTAGCTGTTCTAGAAATTATGTCAGCTGGATTATTCTCCGAGCTGACATGATTCCACTGCTCAATTTTTGAGTGCTGCTGGATTTCCGATACACGATTGGAAACAAACAGCTTCCAGCTACTGGGCTGTGCGGAAATCCAGGCAAGGCAAATTGTTGAATCTGTCCAAAAAAATGTATTGGAAATTTTGACATTCAATGAATTATGAATTTTTATCATTAATTTTGTAAGTAAAACGGCACCACATAATTCGAGTTTTGGTATTGTAATTGTTTTTAGTGGTGCCACCTTGGATTTGGCACATAATAAATTCACAGCTACTACGCCATCAGCATTTTCTGTTCTTACATAAATGGCAGCCCCATATGATGTTTGGCTTGCATCACAAAAACCATGCAGTTGCACGTCAACTGCATCAAACAACATAACATGACGTGGTATTGTTAATTTGTTTAGATTAAAAACATCATACTGGAATTGCTGCCATCTTGTAAGAATATTTATGGGCACAGATTTATCCCAATTTAATTTTAATTGCCACAGATCTTGCAAAATTAGCTTAACCTTTAAAATTATGGGACCTATAAGACCCAATGGGTCGAAAATTTGTGAGATTAAGGATAAAATTATTCTTTTGGTCACCTTTTGTGTATTAAATTGATTTTCTAAAATTAAATATTTAAATGTGTCTTGGTGAGAGTTCCAAGAAATGCCTAAAATCTTGGATTCCTCATCATTATTTATTAAAAAGAATTCTGTTTCCTCTAAAGAAACTTGCAACAATTTTTTTGAATTGGAGTTCCACTTTCTGAGTGGAAACCCTGATTTTATCAAAATGTTAGAAATATTCTCCTTTAACCCTTTTGTAGATTCAATGTCATTTGACCCAGTTATGAGATCATCAACATAGAAATCCCTTTGTATTGCCATGTAGGCTGAAGGGTGACTTTCCTTGAAAGATTCAGCTGATTGCTGAAGACACCTTGTGGCCAAAAAAGAGGCGCTAGCTGTACCATAAGTGATGGTTTTTAATTGAAAATGGTCTATGGAAGAGTTAGGGTCGAATCTCCAAACAATTCGTTGAAATGGTTGATGAATGTCATGTACCAGAATTTGTCTGTACATCTTTGCAATGTCTGCAGTAATTACATAGTTATATTGCCTGAACCTAATTAAAATAGAAAATAAATCATCTTGTATTACTGGGCCTACCTTAAGAACATTATTAAGAGAAATACCAGACTCTGACTCGCAAGAGGCATCAAAAACGCACCTTAATGTAGTTGTCATTGAGTGTTTTACGACACAATGATGTGGCATATAATAAGTCAATTGCTCCTTTGAGTCGAGTCTGGGATCTATCTTAACCATGTGACCCAAATCTAAATATTCTTGCATAAATGAATGATATTGTGTTTTTAAATTAGAATTTTTATTAAGTTTTCTTTCAATTGCAAATAATCTTTTCGTTGCATTTTCTAAATTTGAACCTAGTTTTTTGTAATTTGATTTAAATGGCAATTTAACAACGAAACGTCCAGACAAATCCCTATTATAATTATTTAAAAAATGATTTTCGACCTCTAACTCCTCCTTCGAATATATGTTTTGTTTTGTATCGCACTCCTCAACCAGCCAAAATCTTTCAATTTTATAATAATAATAATAATAATAACTTTATTAACGGTATGACCAATTTACAATATATATACAAATACAAGAATCCTATACAACACAATGTAAACAATGCAATAAATATATACACATATACATATATTACGACACGTTAAAAATTCATTCTGAGCTTATGTTTAAATGTTGGCAAAGAAACATTAAAAAAGTCTATTTCTAGCTTATTCGCATTCGCACATATTCGATTTAGTGGCATAAATCTAGCATAGTCTGTTCTTTGTGTTTTTAAGTAAAACAAATTTTTTTGCCTCGTTTGCCTTTGAGGAATATTAAAGTGTATCATTTGAAGCAGCTCAGGACTGTTTATTAAATTATTTAAAAGTTTATACAAAAAAACCAGACCATGTTCGGTTCTTCTAACAGAAAGTAATTTTAGGCCGATTAACTCTCTCATAAACATATAGTCTAGGTTTTCTGTACTCACATTTAACTTATAAGCACAAAAACGAAGGAATTTGTTTTGAACTTTTTCAATTTTGTTTTCCAAATTTGAAAAATGTGGGCACCAAACAACACAACAATATTCCAGGATGCTACGTACAAAGGACATATATACATTTTTTATACAATAAATATTGTTAAAATCTCTTAAGCTACGTTTTAAAAACCCCAGCATTTTTAGAGCTCTGTTTACCATTTGATCAATGTGCTCATTAAAAGTAACCTTGGTATCAAAGTAAACGCCTAAATCTTTGATTACACTTACATTTTCTAAAATAACAGAATTTAAACTATACGGAAAAACAACAGCATTTTTAACTCTATAAAAGTTTATGGTTTTACATTTATTCACATTAAGTTTCATTAAGTTTCTATCACACCATATTTGTATTTGATTCAGGTCTTCCTGGATGTCACAGCAGTCTTCAATATCTTTAATAACTTTGTAAAGCTTTAAGTCATCGGCAAAAAGTAAATATTGACAAAATTTTATGTTATCACCAATATCATTTATGAAACAATTAAACAAAAGTGGAGAGAGATGACCACCTTGAGGAACACCAGACGTAACACTAATTGTTTTGCTTCTAAAATGGTTGTTAATAAGTACTATCTGTGTCCTATGACTCAAATAGCTTTTTAGCCAATGCAATAATTTCCCAGTTATTCCCAAGGCTTTTAATTTATTAAGTAGAATACTATGATTAACTATGTCGAATGCTTTGGAAAAGTCAGTGTAGATAGCATCTACTTGACTTTGATTTTCCAAAGCATTCAACAGGTCTTGTTCAAAAAGAAATTAAATTACTTGCCGTAGATTTACCCCTACAAAAACCGTGCTGTTCTTTGATTAGGACATCTCTAAACAAAGGCGTTATTTTATTATTAACAATTTTTTCCAATATCTTAGGGATCTGGGAAATTTTTGAAATTGGTCTATAATTTTTAATATTAGTTTTGTCACCATTTTTATGAAGAGGTATAATAAAGCTTTCCTTCCAAACGGCCGGAAACTCACAATTATTTAGAGACATATTAAACAGCTCAGTTAGGGGTTTAACCAAGGAAAACCTACATTCCTTAAGAATTAAAGAAGGGACACCATCAGGACCAGCACCAGCACCCTTAGAAATATTTAATTTAGACAATTCATCGAATACATCACGAATACTACAGTTATTTAAATGTAAATTACTAGCATAATTATAATCAGGTACTTTAATATCACAATTTTTTACGTAAACAGAGCTAAAAAAATCGGCAAATAAATTTGAAATTTCAAAAGTATTATCAGATGTAACATTATTATAAGACATTTTATTTGGCATGAGGTTATTCTTTTTTTTAGTATTCACATACTTCCAAAAATATTGAGGGTTGCAATTGATGTTTCTTTCCAAGGAATCTATATAATATCTATAGCACTCGGCGGTCAAGATTTTACACTGATTTCTCAGAACACTAAATTTATTATAATTAAAATCACTAGAGGACCGCTTAAACTCTTTATGAGCAATTTTTTTTTGGAAAATAAGATGTTTTAGCTCATTTGAAAACCAAAGAGGAAATGTATGCTTTACTACCTTCTTCCTAGGGACATATAATGAAAACATGTAATTTAAAATTTCGTAAAAGGAATTCAAACAAATATTTACATCTTTACTAGCAAAAACAACATTCCAATTAACAATATTTAAATGTTCATTAAGACTAGACAAATTTGCATTTTTAAAATCAAAGTAAAAATATTCAGTTTCTATTTCATTATTGGAGTTAGACAAACATATTCTCAAACAGATAGCCGGATGATATTTATCACATGGTAACAAATTATCATTAGCCATTTCCGTAATAACACTTAAATCATTACAAAAAACAAGATCAAGCATATTATTATAAACATTTTTCACAACATTGATTTGATACAGATTACAAAGCGCGAAGCAGTCGGAGACTATACGACACTTTTCACTTATTTGACCAGATGCACGTACACCATGTTCGTCATTGAGCCACTGCGTGACGGGTAGATTGTAGTCGCCATAGAATAAAGATGTTACATCATCATCCAGGTTGTCCATCAATGATTCAACACTAGCACAGTGGGAGTTATATACATCGACAGTAGAGTTGGGGGGAAGATAAACAACACCAATTAAAAATTTTTTAGATGGTATTTTGACAAATACGAACACTTGTTCAACGTTACTTTCATCAATATGAACAATACTTGACACGTATGATTTATGGACGGCAATAAGAACACCACCCCCACGCTCAAATTTACTAGTAGAAGAATTTCTATCAGCTCTATACACATTATAAGATGTAAGGTTTAGTTCAGCAGTAGAAATCTCTTCTTTTAACCATGTTTCTGTTAGACAAATTATGTCAAATTCTGATGTTAAAACATTGTTTTGTAGTTCTGTAAGTTTGGTTCTAAGACCACGAACATTCTGATAGTATATGTTTATATGTTTTTTTGAAAAAGATTTCATGGCGTTGGTTTGGTCTTTACTCTGGGGTGAAAAAACCTTCCCAAGTACGTTCCCTGAGGCCAAAGCTCAGGCTTCATTATTTTTTCAAAGTTATTGATATCTACTGTCAATTTGAATGACGAGTATTTATCCGGAAACTTTGACTGGACTACATCACATAAAACTTCTGGAAATTGGTCCTTCAAAAAATTGACTAAATCATCACACTTAGTTAGTTAGGATCCAACCGTGAAATATAGACAAAGGATTTTCTAGGGACAACCTTCAACGCGCAACCAGGATTGGTTGAGTTTCCCACAACTATGGGTGTTTTTTTCTTATGTTTCTTGACAACTTCATTGTAACTTTCTTTTGTATCAGGGGTTTTTACAATATTAATATATTTATCGCACAAATTCTTCGTTGCAGCCTCCATTATCGCTGGAGAGACATCTTGCGCTGTAACTACATTTTTTGGCAACGATGGAGCAATATTTTTATTATTTAAAGTGTTGGAACTTTTGTTTTCAACTGTATTTTGTTCTTTATTTATTTTTGTTTTTATAGAAGACTTTTGATTTTCATTAGCCTTATTATTTTTGTTATTGCTGTTTATAATCTTTATTTGATCCATTAAAGAATTTATGGTTATTTTTTGACTGTCAATTAGTAGATCTTTTTGTTTAATAATTTCCTTTAGATAGTAAATTTCAATCTGTAAAGGATCTTCGGTTGCCATTGGCATAATTGTAGGATTTACTTGAGAAGAATTTTCTTCAGTGTTTACACAACATAGAATCTCCTTTTCATTAATAACTTTAACCTTTTTAGATTCAGCACAACTGGGGTGAAAAATTGCTTCACACTTAATGCATTTTACAAATACTTTAGGTGCTTTAGAACATCTTTTACAAGTTTTAATACTTTCATCAGTAGAAGCCATTTTACGGATATAGCGATTGTAGCACAATCAGTTAGGGAACCGATCAGGCTCCGAACCGCCGCGGCGACCCTGGGGCAAATAATTTAAAACTTTTTTTTAAATAATTTAAACAGTTTTTATAAGTAGTTTTTTCATCTCTGTTCTTTTTTTTTTTGATGCATCGACTTTTTGTTTGGTTAATAATTTAGAGTCTATGCTTGACAATGAAGTTAAATGCAATTGAATCTGGTTGGCAGATATATTAGTTAATGGACCTGATACAAGCCATCCTAATTTTGATTTTTGCAAAATTATGTTATTGTTTAATTTTATTTGACCCGCACACAGCAAGTCAAAAAATATGCCCGAGCCAAGTAATAAGTCTACCTGAGTCGGAATGTTGAACGTTGGATCTGCAATAGATATATTGGTTGGAATTTGTATAAATGTTTTTTCAAATGAAACTGATGGTATAGTACCTGTGATTTTATCGAGAATTAAAAATGATATGTTGTTTTGATATGCATTGTAAGTGGACTGTATTGTAGCATTTGTGAATTTGGATATATTGAAATTTGAATTATTTATACCTGTAATAGGTAAATTAATGTTTTTTGAATTTAAATTGAGTTTGTTGAATAATTCTCCAACAGAGCCCGACACTGTACCGGTTGTCCATTAGAATTGAATATTTTTACTATCGCTGTTTGCAATAAAATTTGTGAACATATAGGATAGTTACAATGAGCATTTATTATTTGGTTATTTTGAGAATTAATAGTTTGATTTTGTTCGTTATTTGAGGTGGTGGAGTTATTATTTTGGGGTTGCATGCTACGGTTAATGTTAGAATTATGATTTAAGTTTGGTAAAATTTCAATGTGTAAAAGCGTATTATGTTTTTATGCGCATTTTTTGCATGAACCAGAAAAACATGAATTAGTGGAATGTCCTGATTTTAAACAATTTATACATAAATTTAGTCTTTTTATTTCATTAAAACGTTGCTTGGGATCAAGTGCTAATAGTTTTTGACAATAAAAAATGATATGTGAACCCTTACAAAATTTACAAATGATATTTTGATTATGATTTGTTTCATTAGTTGATACGTGTGAGTATGATTTAACGAAAGTTTTATCATTTTTAGTTTCAATAGTCTCTAAAAGTTGACATCTTTCATTGAGAAATTTTGTAAATTCTGTTAGAGTTGGGAGTTCAGATGCTGTTGTTTCTGATTCCCACTCTACTCGAGTTTCAGTACTTAATTTTGTGGCTAGTAAATAAATTAATAATGTATCCCATTGATCTACAGGTTGTTTTAGAGATTGGAGGCATCTAAAATGAATTAAAAAGTTGTCTAGTAATTTTCGCAATTGTACATGTGATTCCTTTGTTACTTTAGGCAGTTCAACAATATTTTTTATGTGTGAGTATATGATTATTTTATTGTTTAGATACCGTTCCTGAAGCATTTTCCAAGCAATGTCATAATTTGCGTATGTTGCTTCAAGAGCCTTAAGGACACCTGACGCCTCACCTTTAAGAGCAGACTTAAGATAGTAAAACCTTTGAATATTGGTGAGGGAGTTGTTAGTGTGGATTAATGCTTTAAAGGTATCGTGAAAGCTCAACCAATTTTCATATTGACCAGAAAATTCAGGTAGGCTAATTCGTGGTAATCTTATATTAGCTTCCTTTGAACTGGTTTCTGATGACGTGATAGAGCTTAGAAGACGTTCGGCATGTGCTGCTAACTCATAGTATTTTTCTTCTATGGCTATTCTATATTCAGACTCGTCATCTTGTGAAACCAATTCAATTTCCGTTTGTATAAGATTGAATTCGTTAAATGCTTCATTTAATTTTCGTATACGTACGCTTATATCAAAAAACTTTGCAGAGTTATCAGGGTTTTTGAGATATGTCTCGATTCTGGTGATAGACCCCTTAATAACACCTCGTCTTTGTGCTAAAGCTTTAATATCAGTCATATTTGCAAAACAAGATAACTAGCAATTGAAAAATAATGAAATGTTAAGATTTATGTAAGATGTAAAAAAATGAAACAGCCTGTATAGCAACAAAATTGTAAATTGTATGAATGAATGAAGGTAAAAAATTAAATAAAAAAATTACTACTATTTACTTTAAATTTATGAATGAAATTAATTATTTATATGATTTTAAACAAATTGTATAAATTGCACAAATTGAAGCAAATGGTAAAATGGGAGAACTGGATGGATGATGGAATGGACTTACTTTTGACGGTACATGAGCTAATTATTATAATATTTTGTGTTTTATTCTCGATGTTGATTGTATAACAATTTATTTAAGACTATTACGTGTGCACCTATTACATAAAATTTTACATTGGAGGGGAATGCGCACATGCGCTCTTCAACAAAGTACAAACTTATATAATATCTTACATTAATTGAAACGCTTAACACTTACTATCTAAAATGTTCCTATAACGATAGCCTTTCTAAATTTAACATATTTACTGGTAAAAATTGTATTGACTGGTTTGTTTATGAGCTCGAAAAGATTGCTAAACGTGTTGACTATTTGCTGTCAAATCCTGTTCCAATGCAAAAGTTGTCACCAAAAGATGAAAAGGAAAAATTTTATTTAGCAACAAAGTGCATTTGCTGTGGAAAAGGGTTTGTGGGAAAAGATAAGGTTAGGGATCATGATCATTTTACTGAACTATTTCGGGGTGCGGCTCACAATTCTTGCAACTTAAAATTTAAAAAATCTCACGCTATACCTGTAATTTTTCACAACTTGAGTGGATATGATAGTCATTTTTTAATTAAAGCTCTTAGTACCAAGGTAGAGGGTAACATGAATTTATTACCAATAAATATGGAGAGGTATATTTCTTTTACCAAATTCATTAAATATACCAAAGTTAACTTGCGATTTGTGGATTCGTTTAGATTTATGGCTAGTAGCATTAACAAGTTATCTTCTTATCTGAAGGAATCTGAAAGTTGATTACTAAAAAATTTTATTTGGATGATGAGCAGTTTAAGCTGGTTACAAGAAAGGGGGTATTTCCCTATGAGTACCTTAATAGTTGGGAAAAATTACAGGACACTTGTCTACCACCAAAAGAAATGTTTTTTAGTAAAATAACAAATGAAGACCTTTCAGGTCACGAGTACAATCACGCCCTTAATGTATGGCGAGAATTTGAGTGTAAACATTTACAACAATATGCTGAATTGTATTTGAAAACTGATGTTTTACTTTTGGCTGATATTTTTGAAAATTTTCGAAAGTCTTGTTTGGAAACTTACAAGTTGGACGCGCTTCACTATTTAACAGCTCCTGGTTTGGCATTTGATGCTATGCTTAAGGTTACTAACGTTTGCTTGGAACTCTTGACTGAAATGGATATGGTTAATTTTATTGAAAGAGGTATACGGGGTGGTATTTCACAATGTTCCAATCGCTACGCTAAAGCAAATAATAAATATATGGGTACAGATTATAATACCAATGAACCTCAATCTTATCTAATGTATTATGACGTAAATAATGAGCTTTGCCCTACCTACAGGTGATTTTCAGTGGTTAGATGTTGATAATGATGACATAAATATATTTAAAATTTCCAAGTCTAGCGAATACGGGTTCATTTTTGAGGTTGATCTTTGTTACCCTCGTGAACTTTTTGAAACTCATAAAGATTTACCTCTTTGTCCTGAGCATTTGGTACCACCAATTTCATCCGACTTGAAAAATCCCAAATTATTGACTACTTTTTATGAAAAGAAGAACTATGTAATTCACTATTTAAATTTAAAACAAGCTCTACACTACTCTACAGTTGGGAGTGAAAGTGGACAAACTTCATAGATGTTTAAAGTTTAATCAATCGAAAAATATATAGATTTAAATACTGAATTACGAAAGGCAGCTGGAAATGAGTTTGAAAAAAATTTATACAAGCTTATGAATAACGCAGTTTTGGAAAAACTATTGAAAATGTAAAGAAATACAGAACGGTGAAATTGGTTACCAAGTGGTCAGGACAGTTTGGTGCCAACTATTATATATCTCAACCGAATTTTTACAGCTGTAAAATTTTCAATGAAAATATGATACTTGTCGAGATAAAAATACTTAAAATTAAATTTAACAAACCGATTTATGCGGGTATGGTAATTTTGGACATTTCCAAAACCTTTTTATATGATTTTCATTACAATTACATTAAATTATTTATTTATCAATTTTTCGTTGATGATATTTATGCTTGCATACGGGAGGATATTGATAAATTTGATACATCTGATTATCCTCCTGATAATATCTATCAAATACCATTGAGGAATAAAAAAGTTTTGGGGCTAATGAAGGATGAAAATAACGGAAGTCTAATGACTGAATTTATTGGACTACGCTCAAAAATGTACTCGTTGAAGGTGAGGAAAAGTGATGAAGAAATGCAACAGCAAGTGAAAAAATTGCGAAAAGCTGAATTCTCATCAAGAGATATTGACTGCTTTATCTCAAACTTTGGTCTTGTTAAAAAGGCTAAAGGGATTCAAAGATCGGCAGTTAAAAACATTACTTTTGAGGATTATTTTAATACACTCTTTCATTTTAAAACTCTACCTGTAATACAAAATTCCATTGTATCCTTGCGGCATGAGGTATTTACAATCCAACAAGAAAAAATTGCTTTAAGCCCTTTTGATGATAAAAGAATTGTTGATTATAGAAAGACGACTGATACAGTTCCCTGGGGTTATAACGATTAGTCCTTTGTCTTTGTAGTCTTACTTACTCTAGTGCATACACCACCACGCGTACCTGTAATTTTTTTTTGTTTTTTGGTTTTTTAATATATTTATTAAATATTGTTATAGATTCAAGAAACCAAGTGGAATAGAGTTTTTTTTGGAAAAATTGGACAAACAACAACAACCAAAAGAAATAATTTGGAATTAAACGTGACAAGTCTACTTTAAATGAAATCTTGGATAAGTGGGAGCGTGATTTGAATATTCATCAAGAAATTGACACTGAGTATAATTTTATTTTGGACGATTGGTTTTCCATTGGTTTTGACGTTGAAGAATATCCTACCTCTGGAGATTTCCACGCGTGGGATAATGTTGTAGAAAAACAACGTTCTTTTGAAAGATTCCACTACTTTTCAAGTCAATTTATTAATAATTCTAAAACATACCCATTTTGGGCAGTTGTAGTACTTTTTATACGATTATATAGTAAATTTCCTGAATTGGTTTTATCACAAGAGTTTCACGGTCCCTATAGATCTCCATTAGCTTATTTTGATCCAACAAAACCACACACTTGGAATATAAAGTGTATTGATAAATATCTCACTACTACTAGTGGATACCATGGTTAATGTGGCTGATAATAGTGAATTAATTAATAAACATAAAAAAATAAGAAGTAAAATATTTAGATCACCAATTATTTTCTATGAATTATCTCGATTACTACATAAAAAAAAGAACAAATCACGGGGGTGTGTAAAGTTGATTAAAAAGGATATAGAAAGGTTAATTGATAATAAGAAAAGTTATAAATTATAATAAAAAACAATAATGCCTTACCTGTTCTATAAGGTGCAATATTATCTGATTCGCTTTCAGACGAATAATAAAAATAAGTATCTAAAAAAGAAAATGATAACACCTACGTATATTCTATAATCATAATTTGAATTTACCACTTGAATCTTCAGAGTCTGTTTTGGGTATATATTCAGTGTGATCTGACACATCACCCTCATCAGAAGATACAGGATCTTTAAAAAAAACTTGGTCTTAATTACAGAATATTTGAAAATAAATACCTACAAATGTAAAACTTATTTTTGGGACGATTTAGTTTTTTAGTATGCTGTTTTGTATTATTTACTTTATTTCCTATACAAAATTTCTGATAGACTTTGTTTTTTTTTTATTTTTCCTAGGGTGATTTTCTTAAGTTAAGTTAAGACTTTTTACTATAATGTTGGCAATTTATTAGGATATAATAGTTTTTGTTTGATGCCGTTGGTTTTTGTCAGATGTCAAAATAACAGAAAAATATTTATTAAAAGTAGTTATGCCTTTTCCTCACCAACACCCTATATTTTTAATGTATTTTTTCCAATAATTATTAACAAAAATGACATTTATTTATATACAAATTTATCAATATTAAACCTTTTATTAATTAATTATAATGATAATTAAAAGTGTGGTCACCGCACTATAATGCTTATGTAACTGCCTTAGAACGTGTCCAAGATAGGTTTCTTCGCCTATGTGCATTTAAACTCAACATAAGAGTTGAAAATATTAATTATAGAGAACTGAGACTGTTGGTAGGTCTGCAACCACTATCGATTAGGAGACAGGAGTTTGATATTCTATTCATTTATAAAATACTCAATAACCTTATAAACAGCTCAGAATTGCTGTATAGCATTCGTTTGTCTGTGCCACAAACTAGACATACCCCATTATTTTTCATTAATATGCATAGAACTAATTATGGTTACTATTCTCCGATCGATAGGGGGTGCAGATTGGCGAACAAATTTGAACTAAATTTTTTTTCTTTGAACTTGGTTCAATTCAAGAAACAACTTAGGCTAAAAATTAGTGTTTAGTACTTATAGTATTACTGCTGAATATGTGACTTAAACCTATAACAATTGTTATTCTTATTATTGTATTTTATGGTTTTCTTTTACCGTTAATAAAGTTTATTATTATTATTATATTATTATTATAATTATTAATCACAAATCTGGTGAAACTCTTGTTTTAAAACATTGGGTATATTTTTTTGTAAAATGGGTATTATTATTCCTACTTTTCTATTAAAAAGTTTTCGTAACTAACTATAGGTACATTTTTATTGATTGAAAAATAAGAAAATGACAATTTCAGTCGTGCAATTTGTTTTTGATAGTTACGGATTTAAAAAAAAGATTAAAAACTACATTAAACCTATTTTTTACCTACCTGCTGTATTAACATTCTTCAAAATCCTCAATGTTCGAGGTTTAAAAGAATATTTGCTAACAAAACTGTTCTTCTGCATCTTAAAACTGCATAAAAACACAAATTAAAACTAACCTAAAAATGCATTCGCGGTAAATCACAGATGCGATAAATTGGCGCGTCATCTGATAACCTGATTCATTTAAAGGATGCCGCCTAGTACGAAAAGCTGCTCTTATTATTCAGTATAGTAAATATTTAATATCGAAGGTGGAGACACCGTCGGAGACTTGCCCAAGTAAAATATTCACTGAAAAAATATACTGGGTGCACTTGGACTCCAATCTAAAATTGGTTCTAGTGGGTTAGGAGGGCATCTGCGTTACCTTTAGATAAAAATGATGTCATTTGGCTCATGGATGCCAGTTGAACCTAAAATTTTATATGGAGGGATGCCAACTGATACCGTATCTATATATATATATATATATATATATATATATATAGATATATATATATAGATATAAAATCCGTCAGTTGAGGAGTCATCCTGTCATTTTTTTGAGAAAAAGAGCCCATAAGATCTAGGTAAAACCGTTTTCTTAATCTGCATTGCAAAATTTATCATTATATTCCATTTTAGGCTTTTTTCTTGGAGATTAGAATTTTATAACCTCAAAGCACATTTTACCATTTTTTTGAAAATCTTCGTGGCTGATTGTCGTGTTGATTTTGCACTGGTGATCCACTGCATATTCTCCAGACTTGGCCCTGGTTGACGATATTTCGTCCCAGAATACATTCCTTCGTGGAGTGTTGAACTTGTCACTGTTGGTGATTGGAGAATAGTGTCCGTACATTTCCTGAGTGGATCTGGACAATCCATTTGGCATCCAGAACAGTTGTTGCTGATAAAGCCTGCTTTTCCTAAGCACCAGTGTAATCTAATGCATGTAGGAGTTAGCCCCGATCAGGAAAAATATCATCGGTCATATCATGTCAACCGTTCAAGGCACGCAAGGTAGATTATAAATTTATTTTAAGAACCTTGTTAATTTTATGTTGGAGAAACTGCTGGTAGTATCACTTCTGTAGGAGATAAACGGCAGATTTGCTGTGTATGCAGTAATTTTAATTAAACCATCTTTAGTATTAATTTAAAGTGCCTAATTGTTTCTAAAAATAAACAAGGTGTATTTGGGTGAAATTTTGTGTGTAATTTGTTAATAATTCCTACCTTTTTTTGACTTCCTGTCGATTTAGTCGCGACTGGCTCCTTCCTAACCGAGGTAAGTAACTCAAGTTTTGTACGCTTTGTGCAAAGCATAATATAATATATATATATATTTATGGTAGAACGTGATATAGTTAACATATTTTGCTTGGTTATATACAGGGTGTGCTCTAAGACATTTAATAATTTATAATTTATATAAGTTATAATTTTTTTGTAATTTTCTTATACAAAGTGTTTGTAGAATTTAACATTTGCAGTTCACGCTACAAAAATATTAGATAAATACTTGACATATAAAAACCCTAAAATAAACATATTACCATTAGAAGGTTTGTACACACTTTACGAACAATTACGAACACAGACAAGTAATTTAACCATACGGTTATAAGTAATTTAACCATACGTTGGATTATTGGCAGCAAAGAATTCTATTCCGAAAAAAATCGGCTAGATTTCTTGATAACCAAAATAATTATTGCAAAGTACCAGAAATCACTTGTGAAACCATTCATCTAATTTCCCCAGAAGGATGGGTAATTTTACCACAAATATTTAAAGATGAAGGTTTTCGTTAATTAAACCCCTAACCTTAACCAGCCACTTGTTGAACCGGAAATCGAGTCAGTATCGCCGCAATTAAAGTGTTTTTTTTTTCTTAAGAAACTTTTTGGCGCATTATTTAAAACTGCCAATGATAACACTTGAAGGAATACACTGTGAAAATCAGACGAAACCAATGGAGAATTCAATTTATTTATATTACCGATCTTAAAGTTAAATATAGTACAATAAAATAATACTGTCATTAAATTATTATTAAGAAATAAAGAAATATATAGAATGCCTAATCCCCTTTACTTTATTTTGAATATTTAAAATCACGTTGGTACTACTGCAAGTGGGGTTACCAACCGAACAACTGATCAAAAGTCACTATCTTTTGACAGTAAAAGTAAACATTCAATGAAATATGCAAGCTTTTCTTAAAACACAGACATATTAAAGAAACGTATACAAAATAAAGACAATTTAATATCAAAAATCCTAAAAATTTAAGGTAGGCGAAATTTGCACGTTACAGGGTCCTTCAATCCAACGTGGGTTACTTTCAGACGAATAACGACAATTATATTTATTTACACTACCATTAAGGCAAAAGGTAGCTTTATTAGAAAAAACAACGTAGTTTAAAAAATCTCCATTTTGTTGAACTATTTGAATTATTTGTTCGTAAAATTCGATTATTCTATAAAAATACTCTGCAAACAGTTCTTGCAGGTTATGAACCTTATAGGTAAAATACTATTCCCGATGCAGAATCCGCCGTACAGAACGCCTGGATATCTCGCTCGTTCTAGCAAGTTGCAATGTAGAAGTTTTGTAAGTTTCCTGAACAGCCAACAATACATCCAGCGATTTTCCTTCCAAAGTTGCAGTTAAAGGGCGCCCGGACGATCTTTTACGCTCCCTACGTCATTAAATTTTTGGTAAAGTCTGCTCACCGTAGACTTGGGTGGGTGGTCAAGGTGAACTTCATTGCAGAAATGACAAACCTCAGCATAGGTCCTTTTCCGATCGCCATAACCTATCACCATTAAAACCCCGATTCGTTTTTGTTTAGGTGAGCCATCACAAAAAAGTAAATAAAATAAATAAACACAGATTTTTCTAATTTACAAAGCAGAACACTTTGAAAGATTGATAATTATTATAATTATAATTGTGGCAAAACTGGTGAGCCATATCACAAAAAAGTAAATGTAAATTGTATAGGTAAATTAAAAATATGTAAATTTACCATATGGCTAGAGATGTAAAATGCTCGAGCATTTATTTTTGGGGAACGCAAATTGAGCACAAACGAGAATAAACGAGCTAAAACGAGAAATTCACAAAAATTTATTAACAGCATAGTCGAATTATTGAATATTCTTGAAAAGATTCTCAATATTCTCGAGAAGATTTTCAATTTTCTCAATATTCTCGAGAAGATTAACTTTTATCTGGGTATTCTTTTCTTTATAAAAAACATTTAATTTAAATGGTTTAATCGAATAAGTTACAACTTATAATAAGGGAACAAAACTCAGTCTTCTTAAACTACACAAAGTAAATATAAATGGTTTAAGGAGGTTCAAGACCGGTTTTCAAAATAATACCATGATTTTTAAATGTTTGTTATGAAAAGGTCATCTTTTATACATGAAAAACGCGGCTTTTTAGAAATAAATGTTTTAAATGTATATATTATTAATAAAAATGTTTGCATGTATAAAACCAAATTAAAAAAAAATATTTTAACAAAACGCGAGGGAAAATAAACTTAAAATTTTGTCAGGGAGCATTTTATTTATCCTCTTTTTAAGTAAACAATTTGAAAATTATGGTATTATTTAAAAAAAAAATCCTGAACTTCGTTCATCAAATTAGTTAAAAAACACTCTAAAATTAAAAATAAAGGAAATTAATAGGTGCTGTATAACTTACAGACTAGAAAAAATAACAAATATCACTTGAAAAAAATAATACCTATAACTAAAAATGTACCCAAACTGCTGTATATAATATATATTATTAAACCGGTAAACGTAATATATATAAAAAACAAAACAAAATATTGTTTAAAGCAAATCGAAGTAAATTGAATCATTGTCCCACTGATTTTTATTCTAGGGCCTAGAATCTAAGCCAATAGATCTTCTTCGTTTCCTATTAGATCGTGAAAGTCTTCAGACCCATCAGATGTGTCATAAAGACTTCTTCATCTGTTTCGTTATCATTCTCTCCTCTTCAATAATTCGTTTTCTTTTTGTGCCCGAACAGCTGGGCTCAGATTGATTATTTTTAATTGAGCTTTCTCTTGATATCGATCGGCTTGTTGGCATCAATATTTCGTTCAATGTTGAACATTTTTATGTTTATTTTTGGGTTTTATTAATACATGTTTTTTCTTTTTCTAAATTTAAATTATAGGAAATATATGCCAATTTACCTGCTCTCTCTACCGTAAGTTTGTTTCTTTTTTCGAGTGAATAAAGGAATACCGATTAAATGATATTTCTGTAGCCGCGTAAGGAGTTACTAAAGATATTATGTCTAGAGCTACTTTTTTAGCCCCGTTCTTCCGCAGTACCCTTTCCACCAGGTAATGGCGTCGATTTTATGGGTATTCTCCCATAAATAACTACTGGAAAAAGCCTATCTTTCACCATATTGTGCCAGTTCTACTAATATTTGACATTGATTTTCTTTAAAATTTTTGTTATTTACTACTAACCAATGTATAAAATCCATCCCTAAAAAAATTAACCTTTTGCGTGCTCTTCTGCTGTTAAGTATTCTCCCTGGCCCATATACTTAGCCCTTAATAGCTATTCACATAAAAGTGTTTTACTACTACATATGGGTCATATTGACCCATTTTTTATAGGCTAAACCGAATTAAATGATAATTCAAAAAAATTTTTTTATTGGTAAGTACTAAACAAGTGCATCATAAAAAGTAAAAATACATATATAGTTAAATATATATATATATATATATATATATATATATATATATATATATTCAAAAAAACTTGATTTTTAACGAATTTTTTAAACCATTTATAAACTTTTCCGGTGTATGTAATATTTATCGTTAAGATTAAAATGAACAAAACTATGCGTACATTTTAAACGTTTATTTAGTCTGAAATAAATTCGTGTGGTTAAACGCTTTCACTAAACCCAAAATAAACTCTTACAAATGTATATCTATACTTTAGCTAAATTATTTAAATTTTGAAGAATTAAAAACAATTTCTTTACACAACATAAATTGCTTAATTTTCAACTTTTAAAACCTAAACTAATACCTTAAAACTACTTTGTCACTTTTTTGACATATTTTACTCTGTAACTTTTTTTTAATATTGGTTTTTGTCCTGAAAAAAAATCAAGTATACAGACGTTACCATTTTGTATGCGCGGCCAAAAAACATCTGCCTAGCATCCATAGGGTTTGGGTTTGAGGCTACATTTTCACCTTATTAAAAATGCATTTACAAAATACTTTATTTCAAACAGAAAAATAACATTAACAAACTTAAAACACCTTAAAAGTGTTCTGTAACATTGACAAGAAAACTTAAATAATATTATTTTTTGTCTCTTAAATTAAAAAAAACAACCTAAAAATAATAAAAAACATTAATAATAAAATAAAAATAATATTTTTTTTTGTAACTTTGGATCACTATAAATTTTTAAATCACAAAAACCTTTCCTTGTGTGTTAAGTAGAGTGTCTCAAAAAAATCGACTATAAACATCATGGGAATATTTTTTTTCAAACGTTTGTACGAGTTAATACACTGGCCGACAGAAAAGGTGACTGAACCACCTATGACTATGAAATACGATGACAGAAATTACCGATATGATTTCTTCGGATGACCATTTCCTATACTTCGTGTCACACCCAAGCAGTGGAACGCTGTGTAAAACTGGTTATAACCAGTATACTGAATCTTCAGTCTCGGTTTGTGGATCGGAAGCAAAAGATGGTTTCATCAGAACAAGAATTAACCCGTAACCGGTACTGTGGTGTCTGGGAGACACTCATCAACGAACAAAGCCCTGTCCCACCCTCACCTTTTGTTTTAAAAATCTGTCGCTTCCAATACTTTTAAGTTGAGCAGTTATCAATATGCTCTCAGACTTTGAACAAGTTGGATTGTCAAACGGACAAATTATTACAAGTGTTGAGGTGTCTAGTAGACCACTGCGTACCGTTTACGTAACTTTTATAAAACAATTAATTCGTTATGGATTCGCAACAAAGGGCCTTCTAAAAGTGTCCAAAGTGAAGAAAGGCTTTAAGGAAACTGTAATGTAGTGGTTTTATGAAATCTACAGCGATAAAAGTGATATCTATATCTATAGATGACTGTAGTATACTACATAACCATTATAGTGATTATGTCGTTGAAGATAATCACAGCAGCGATTCAGGACTTGTATGTGAAGAGTCTATAGAAAATAATTTTATAGGGTCAGATAGTGAAGAATTTGAAATTTTTTAAGAATTTGATAAAAAAACAAAAAAGTTACTATGGAAAAAATAATTGTAAAAATAAGCTATAGTTTAAAGCAGTTATTTTTGCTGTTAAAAAAAGATATATTTAAATTTTTTTTGTTTATGTTATTTTTTAAGGTATATTCTTCAAAATAAAGATCGTTTTATTTTGTTTGGTTTAATATTTTTTATAGTTTAATCACAAAGTTTGCACTACTGCACTTTTTGTACATGTTTTGATTAAAACCTATTTGTTTAAATTTTTCTTTTATTCAGGTATTATTTTTGGTGATATTCTAACTTTATATATATTTCCTATTATCCCCAAAGCCTCAGATAAAAAAAATAATATAAATTATAATTTTAAAAGGCAGGTGTCTCTCAGACCCCTTAGTACCGTTTATGTCCTGAAAGTCGTACAGTACCGGTTACGGGTTAAAGTCAGAAAATAATTACCAAATTTTGATACCAAATGTCAGTATTTTCGCGAAAAAGAAGATCTTATTTCTACCAATAAACACTCCTGAAGTTACTTAAAGCATATGATTTACTATTAAATATGTTTACGTTTCACGTTAATTTTACTAAAATAAACTTTTTTATTTATAAATAATGCTATTTTTATTACTTTGATTAAAGTAATATTTTTTTAGAATTTTCAAAACTTCGAGACTGATGCGCCACCTCAAGATATTAAAAAATTGGAATATTTTTTCGATATTTATTCATTTTACGCCTTAAGTCAACAATTAATAATATAGGAAAAATCAATTAATAAATAAAAAAAAATTCACTCCACCCTACAAGCCTTGCTCTCCCATTAATATAAACAATACCATATCTACCCTGTATAAAGACCTTGAGACCATATCCAACTGTTCAAATGGACTTTTGTTAAATCCAAAAATTCGCAAAATAATTCGAAATTTTAATCGCAAAAAAAACCCAAAACTTCATAAATTATATACAGAAGCTTGAATTGTAACTTCTAGATTTGTTGAGACATTTTAGCAATTTTTTGGACGTAAATTAAAAATGCTTAAATTTAAAAAAAAAAAATTAAAATTTTTTTAAATTTTTATATTCTTTGCTAATTTTCCAGGACAATATTTTTTTTTAAATAGCTAGAATCACGAATAAAAAAGAAAAGTCTATTTAAAACAGGAAATCCAAAAAGATCATTTTTATTATCTGAGAAATAATTCAATTAAATACTTTGAAGTTTTTGAGAAATAAAGAGAATGCAAGATTTAAAACTAGATGACTTTCTATATAATTTGTATGCAAAAGTTACCCAAGATTGCAAAAAAGAATAACAACACTTACTAATTTCATTCGTTTAATTTACATCACTGTCTGACATTAGATCAACTTCCATATCATTTTGAGGATTAACCTCAATAAAACCTCGTCGATTCGATTGCCGAGGACGTTGCAAAATTTTTTTTTATCTTCATCAATAAGTTTCGTTGAATTATGTTGGGCAACGTCAAAAAAATTTTCAATTAGCACACGAAAATGTGACTTTTTGTGATACTGCTTCTTATTTTTATTATTCAACAAATTTTTCCATCAAGTTATATAGTGAAATTTTGGTACACGTTGGAATTTCAGCTTCAGCCCATAACTCAAAAATGTTTTCAATCGTAATTAATAGACTTTTGTTAATTGTTAATCTTTGAGAACGATAATGGAAATAAAGCGACAAAACCTCTTTTAAACTTGGCAGTTTAAGTTCCACAAATCTTGTTATTTGGCAGACACTTAAATTAATTTGTTTTTCCATATTTAACACTTGATTAATTAACTTAATTAACTTAATTAAAATTAATAAATAAACTGTCAATTTAAACAATTATCAGAATAAAATGTAATCAGTAGCGTAATGATACGAGAAGAAACGTATAATAGTACAAAACATAAGCGGCTAGGTAAAGCTCACGGGAGGAAATGGTGATCGTATTCGATCCCGACTGACGTCACACACTGTAAATCCGTTTTTATTCCCCGAGCGTTATAAAATTAACGTAAAGGTGGATAGCTCAGATGGTAGGGTGGTCGCTTAGTATGCGAGAGGTACCGGGTTCGATACTCAGAAATTGTTGAACTTTTTTTTTGTTATTTTATAAATAAGCATGAGAATAAAAATTAAATTGTGTTCACGTTAGCGTGAGAATAGACACAGCGTATGATAATATACATTCTATATTTCATTTTTTTGTACCCCTTTTTGTAAATTTTCGTTCATTTTGGCAACAGTGGATCAGTCTAAACTTGACAACAAGTTTGGCACCAATTCCTCCTATGAGCCTAGCCGCTTGTTACAGAAGCTTGGAAGGTAATTATGTATAATAGCTGGTAGAGGGCGCAAATAACAATTGAAACAGTCTGAATTTTGAGGCTCGATATCTTTGAAACGGCTTGACTAACGCAAAATGTCAATCAGACCTTTTTTGTAGAACATTAAATTTCATAAGAGGTAATTTTGTCTTACTTATGAAGTAGCTCGTTATCACATTAAAAAATTACAAAGTTTGAAAAAAAAAATGCCCATGTTATTTAAATGGGAAATAGAAAATTACAAAACGCCACCTCTGAATATTAATATTAAGAGCTCATATTTTCACAGGGTCGTTTTCTAGAGATACTCTGATGATTTTTCAATGTTCTTTGAAAAAAAAATATGTCATTATCATTTTTCTTCACACAATTCTAGTTGCATATACGCTTGGCATAAATCTAGTTTAGTGAAAGCTTTACCTCCGTTTAATCTGTCAAATATGTCTTTAATTCTTAAAAGTCTACTTGTTTTAAAAATTTATTCACTGTTGATTTATAGTCGCATATTTTAATTGTGTTATCTGGTTTAATGACAGGTACCTGCTATATGTTAGAGTGGCCCTTATAACCCAGATTTCTCTGTGTCATAAAATCCCGCTAGCTTAGGTGGTCGTAGGTGGAAAGTTCTTTGGAATTGCTACTTACCGGTATACCTTAATGGGCACCAAGTATTTATTTCTATATATAGGTTGGGTTAAAAAAATAAAAATTACTAAAAAAACTTATTACCGTTTTCAAATCCAATATATTTCTCTCTTGCTATTTTTGGTATACCACTTACAATTAAAATTTGATTTTTTGTCTTTCTAACTACCCCTCGTATTAATTGGCCAATAAGTATTAGGTTCACAAGTAAAATTATGCATATAAAAATGTGAAATCACCAACCGCATTAGATAACTTAAATAGGATCTGACCTTAGGGAAGTATACGTAGACAATAACATTCCAAAAAAAGTGAAAAAAATCAAGTATACCGACGTTACCATTTTGTATGCGCAGCCAAAAAAACATCTGCCTAGCATCCATAGGGAATTTAAAAAAATAGGGAATAAGGTGACAAAGGTGTTTAGGGCTACATTGTCACCTTATTAAAAATGCATTTACAAAATACTTCATTTCAAACAGAAAAATAAAATTAACAAACTTAAAAAACCCTACAAGTGTTCTGTAACATTGACAAGAAAACTTCAATTATACATTTTTTTTTAACTAAAAAAATGAAAAATATTCTGTAACATTAATAATAAAATAAAAATATTTTTTTTGAACTTTGGATCACTATAAATTTTTAAATTACAAAAACCTTTCCGGAAAAAGTTTTAGGGGACGAATTTCTCATCTGCTGAATTATCGTCGCATACAACACAGAAAAAATAGGGGTCCTTACTGTTTTCGTTGCCTATGTCACAAATCCATTTTTGGCAATTTTAGATAAATTATTTAAATTTTGAAGATAGTTTTGTCTTATTTTTAAAGTATTGCCGATATTGTTATTAAATTAGTTAACCATTGTTTATAATATTAAAAGATACCAAAAATTACACGAAAAATATCCAAATAACTTATTTACTACTTATAAAAACACTGTTTACAGATTAACTAAACCAAAACTCAATGCTCATTAGAGATGTATTAAGCAGTATTGAGGATAATTTTTGATATAGGAAAAAAGTCCAAGACAATTTTACAAAGGGGCAGCTTTTTTGTTTACATGTTTTGCTATGACGACTAGTCCGTAGATACATTTGGCCAAATATTGTGTTAGGTTATGTATATATACTTACCAGTCAAGCCTATGATCAATATATACTAAATTTGGCAGACTCTGTTGGATATTTGATAGGTATTTTGTGGATCTTCGGTAATAAAATATATTAAGGTTTACGAGGAAAAGAGTAAAACCATCTGAACTGATTAATGAGTATAATCTAACTAAAAAATTTGACAGTTTATAATGTAACTAACTTCACAATAATACCAACTAAAGAAATTTTAAATTGCCAACTACAAAAATTGTATTAAATTAACAATTTTTAATGAAGTCCCATCCCAACTGAACATAAATCAACTTTTGGTTTTCCTAATGGTTTTGTGAGTATGTCTCCCAACATTTCAGTTGTAGAAACATGTGTGACAAAACATTTTTCTTGCATGCTCTACCAAATGCGGATATATCTCTTTCAGTAAATGTTGTAACCATAAAAGTTCTTGACATGCAAAGGAGAGCGCCATATACTCCGCTTCAGTGGAGAGTGCTACAGTGCTTTGCCTCTTGCTTGCCCATGATATTGCAGCCCCTTGTAGGGTAAATACATAACCCGAAGTTCATCTTCTGCAAAAATCATTGTTAACCCTCAGAATCACTGTAACCCCTTAATTCTTCGTCTACATCACGCCTATATGTAAGTTTTTTGTCTATTGTGCCTTTTAAATATCGAAATACTCTTTTAACTGCCTTCCAATGAGTTTGGTTTGGTTTGTTGTTAAATCGGCTGAGGAAATTTACTGCAAAACATATGTCAGGTCTAGTGCATTGAGAAATATATAAAAACCTATAGCTTCTTGATATGGCACGTTGGCTATTTCATTTTTACATTCCTAAATTTCTTTGTTGTTTGTTTCCATGGGTGTGCATGCAGGGTAACATTGATCCATTTTAAACTTCTGAGGGATGTTTCTGATGTAACTTGCCTGATCTAAACTTATTTGTCCATTTTTGTTGTCACAATTTACATTTACACCAAGAATGTTTTTTACAATACCCAAGTCTTTCATTTTAAATGTTTGCATTAGTTTATTTTTCACCTCACTTATAATGTTTTTATTTGAACAACTGAGCAATAAATCGTCCATATTGTAAAGATTTCTCTTTACCCCCAGGTTCGTTAAAACAAGTTTTATGAAAAATTGATAAATTAAATATTTCGTGGCTTTGGATCGTGATCGTCTTACCCAAATTTGGACCTCTACGCTGTGTTTACTTACTTGTTTTATTAGATGCATTGCTTTAAGAATGATACGTGGGAGAATTAGGTTTATAAGAAATAAAATACAGTGGCTTAATTTACCCCAATTTAATTTACGTTAACTTTTTACAAACAAGGAAGGGGTGGCTCTTAGGAGGGTTCGGCCAGGGAAAAAGAGCCTGAGAAAAAACCCTGGTCGGCTATGAAGTAGCAAAGGAATACGCGGTCAGGCATTGTACTTTAAAAATTACGCAAATTAATGTATTGGCGAAATGGCTCGATACTGCATTTAAACAAAGATTTAAAACTGAAGAATATTGGGGTTAGTTAGCCGGGCTAGGCCCAGAATGTAACGAGGTCCACAATGGGAGGCAACCCGCCTATTTTAGTTGAAGGGTCGGGGAAAAGCGATGCAACCCTAGAGAAGTTGGAACAATAACGGTCAGCACTCCTGGTTAAGCACCGAGTAATTTCGCAATACATTAATAAATTTGGACTGATCATAAAACAATGCTTAACCACGTTATAGAAAAGGGTACAAAATGATGGGTTAAGCACAAACAAAATACAAGGTTACATTTGAGCGGTACAAGCATTGAGCAAAGCAAAGCATTAAAATTATAGTGATAATAATAAAAGCGAGAATAGGGGTGGTAATAGCTAAAAGAAAAGGGTTAAAAATAACGTAAAATACAGCTAAACGTAATAGTAAAGGATAAATATACTCATAATAGCAATAATTATATAATAATTATTATTAACAATTTAAAAATGCACAATATTACGTTTAGTTAATTTTACTACACATTTAAATAGATTAAATATTTAGAACTAACCTTGTAGAATACACTAACAACACTTTTAACAATGATTTCAGAACAATAATTTACTTTTACAATTTTACCAAAGAAAACGAACTGTACTGCACCAAATTCAAAACGCTTCTCCTTTTTCAAAACCTTCTTCGATTACCTCTCGTGGAAATTCCTCGCTCAATCTGTACGCCAGATGTGCCCACTTTTTGTAGAAAACACATTGATCTGTTGCACTTTGTGTAAATCCCAGATTTTCTTTAAGGGATTCTGTTAATTTTTTATTCCACGCCTTTCCACTTTGTTTAAGTCCATAAATAGCTTTATTTAATTTCATGATTTATTCTTTTTTCTCGACACCCCTTCTGGAAACCGTGTGTAGATTTCGTCTTTTAAATTCGCCTGTGAATAGGCTGTGGTTACATCCATGTGGTGTATTTCCATGTTAAATTTTGCGGCCAAAGCAAAAATAATTCTTAATGACGCAAAATGCACCACCGGGGAATATGTTTCTTGGTAGTCGATTTTTTGTTTATATCCCTTTGCTACTAACCGGGCTTTGTATTGATTGTTGTCTTTTCTTTTGGGCTATCTAGAACACTCCAAGTTTTAATTTCAATTAATGAGTCATGCTCACTTTTCATGGCCTGTACCCAGTTTTCCTTTTTATTATTATTTAAAGCGTCTATTAGTAGGTATGGTGGAACTACTTTTATACAACTATTAAAAGTGCTTGGTGGTATTGGTACATTCGAACTTTAAAATATTTGCTGATTAATTTATACAAAGATCGTCACATAAGAAATAGCTGACTCAGCCCTGCTAGAAAGCTAATATGCTCTTGACTAAATATTTATATAATGAATATTATTTTTGCAATAAAACCAACACACCCCCTTAAAAATATATGAGCTTATTTTGTTACTTAACGGCTTACGGGGAATTAACAACTGATTATCCAACATTTATTGCATGGGTTAGGGAAAACCCCCACAAAAACCTAACCAGATCATGAACATTTAAAATTAATGTATAACAATACTTATTTCAATTTATAATTTGAACTTATAACAAAAGGAATCATGCTTTTCATTTATCCTGTAATCTCATCTTCTCTCTCAGTCCCTTAAACTGTTGTGGTGGCAATGATTTTGTCAATGGATCAGCTTCTTGATGACCTGTGGGCAAATATTTCAAACAGACAATCTGGTTTTCTACTTGATCTCTTTTAAAATTGTATTTAATGTCGATATGTTTAGAACGTTTGTGATTTACTGGATTATTTGCCATTGCTATGCAACTTTGCTTATCTTCGTATAAAATTATTCGTTTAAACATATCGATATTAATACTAACTAATAAAGATCTAAGCCATAAAGCTTCCTTTATAGCCTCAAATACAGCCCTGTATTCAGCCAGTTGATGACGTAGCAACTGAATTTTGTCGCCAAGTTACAATACAATTTTTAAATAATTTAAATAAACAACTTGTTGTACTTTGGCGATCTATTTCATTATTGGCCCAATCGGCATCAACATACCCTGTTAATACATGTTCATAATTTTCAGTACGCTTATATACCAATTTCATATTTATCGTTCCTTTTACATATCTTAATACCCGCTTTAGACATAACCATAGTTCTTTATTGCATTTTGTTTGATATCTGCTTAACAGATTTACCGCTGTATTTCTGCTGATAAAAATACATAAATCCGGACGTGTACATAACATAGCGTACATTAAGTAGCCAATAACATTTCGACAAGGTGCATCATAACTATCCTCTAAATTTAATGCGGTATAGTTAAATTTTACAGGCAATGGGGTACTGACGGGGTTACATTCATTCATATTAAATTTTTGTAAAACTGATTTTAAATATGTGGTCTGATCAAGTGAAATTTCAGAATTTGATCGGTTTATTCTTATATCTAAAAAATAATTAATTTCTTTTAAATCAACCATGTCAAATTGTTTCATTAAAAATGTTTTAAAATCATTCATTATATTTTTATCCTTAGTTGCGACAACCAAATCATCCACATATAAAAGTACATAAATATTTTTATTTACATCCCCTTTGTTTAGGAAATATAAACAATTATCTGCTGATGAATTCACAAATCCTTTTTCAATTAATACGGTATTAAAGCATTCATACCAGCACCGAGCTGATTGCTTCAAACCGTACAAAGATTTATTTAATTTAAATAAATTTTGCACTAAATTATTTGATTTAACTACAACACCGTCAGGCACCCTTATATAAATATTTTCTTTTAACGTCCCATTTAGAAATGCTGTCTTAACATCCATTTGATGAATTAATAGCTCATACTGATTTGCTAACGCAAGCATACACCGAAATGTACTGATACGCGCAACCGGTGCGAACGTTTCGTTGTAATCTAAAGTTTTTCTTTGACTAAAACCGCGCGCTACTAAACGAGCTTTATATTTGACCCAATTTCCGTTACTATCGCCTTTTATTGTAAACACCCATTTACAGTCGACAATATTTACATTTTTTGGCTTTTGTACAAATGTACACGTTTTATTTTGCTCTAATGATTTTAACTCATCTTTAATGGCATTTTCCCAGTCAACTCTGCATGAACTTTTAGCTAAGTCTTGATAACAACTTGGAATTTCTTTTTCAAACATTTGATTAGCTATCAAATAATTATTTACTTCAAAATTATCCTCTTTATAAGATAATATTGGTTTAGCTTTTAATCTTTCACTCCTTCTCATATCCTGTGTATTATTAAATTTCCTCATTTTATAATATTTAAAATTATTTGAGGTACCCGGACTTTCATTATCACTGTTCGAGCTCGTACTTATTTGTTCATGGACATCCTTTAAGCAAGATATTTGACCTTGAGTGCAATTTTCAAGGACACCTCTTTCATTAAGTGTTTGTTTGCACCTTTTATTGTCCGTTTTACCAGGAATGATATTTTCTACAGATTTACTATCAGCAACATCACCTGCTGATAAATTATTTGTACCTGTTGGTACATTTTCCTCTGTATTTATATTACTATTTATTTCGCTACTAATTTTGACCAGATCATCAAGTTCCAATCTTGATGTTTTATATGTAATTTCATCAAAAATTACATCACGTGCAACTATGAATTTTTCTGATCTCGAATCAAAAATTTTATATCCATTTGGCACAACCCACAAAAATTCCCTTAGACGATTTACTATCGAATTTAGTTCTTTTTGTTTTATTATGCACATAGGCTGTGCAGCCAAATATTTTTAAGTTACCTAATTTTGGCTTTCTATTGTGCCACATCTCAAACGGTGTCTTATTTAATTTTATCGCTTTTGTTGTATTTACCAAATAGGCTGCAGTTAGAATTGCCTCGCCACAGAAGCGTTTGTCTAGACCCGCACTGTGTACCATCGCACGTGCTTTTTCGGTTAACGTGCGATTCATTCGCTCTGCCACTCCATTTTGCTGAGGAGTGTATGGCACCGTGCATATGTTATTCCGTTTTGTTTACAGAATTCCTTCATTTCGCCAGATAAATATTCTCTACTGTTATCACAATATAGATTAACTAATTTTGTATTAAAATGGGCTTCACTTTTTACAACGTAATCTTTAAAATAAATAAACACTTCTGATTTATTTGACATTAGGTAGGTCGCGGTATAATGAGTAAAATCATCAATAAAGTTTACGAAATAATTTTTATTGTCTATTGTAAAAGGTGTTATTGGCCCACATACGTCAGAATGCACAACAAATAATGGTCTTTGTATATACCTTTTATCTTTTATCTTGGCGAAAGGAAGACGTGTTTGTTTTCCGCTAATACACGCTTCACATAACGAATCAATAGGGTTTATATCTTTTAAACAGACATTATCAACGGCTAGTTCATTTACTTTAATTTTAGAGAAATTTTCTTTACTAATGTGGCCTAATCGCTCATGCCACATCTTATTTTTATTAATATTTACTTCCGCCACGTGGCCTGCAGCCCGTGCTGTATTAAACGCATTTTGTATTATTAGTTCTATAATATACAAGTAATTTATGCGCTTACCTTTAATTACTGTAGTATTCCCCTTTTTGATCTCCACATTGCCAGTCTCCGTGAATACCACTGACATTTCAGCCTCTTGGATACGCCTCACTGAGATAAGATTTGCCGGCACACTGCTACTGTAGAGGACATCTATTAACTCTCCGCTGTAGCCAAGGGTGGTATTGATTTTTATTTTTCCAATATGGGTTGCCTCGATGACCGTTCCCTTTTTGGCCACAGTTATGCGAATTGGCTCCACCAGTTGTTCATATGTTGTAAATAATTCAATATAATTTATGATGTGCTCTGTTGCGCCAGAATCCAACACAAATCGTCCTGACCCATCATTTTTGTAATTGCTCATAATAAAAGCAAATGATTTGTTTACCACTGCTGTCGAAACACTAGCTTCCTGATTGTTCTTCTTGTATTTTTCTTGCATTTTTACACTTTGTTTGTAAAAATAACAATCACGTTTAAGATGGTTTTTCCTGCCACAATGGAAACATTTTTGTAGTTGTTTATTTTTAAAAGTTTTTAGTTGAGGAAATTTATCCTTCTTTTTATATTTTTCTTTTGTATTTGTAGCACGAAAATGAAGAGCTTTCGTACTTGTATCGGCATTTTCTCGCACTAAATATTCTTCATGTTCCAATAGAATTCCTTTCACAAATGCTAAAGTGAGCCTATCATCCGTCATCGTTTTAATTGCTGCTTTTACTGGCGCATAAGTTGAGGGTAATGAGTTTAGCATATACCAGACTTTTGTTGTCTCACTCACTTCCATACCACAGGCAGTCAAGTCTCGTACCATTTCTTCAATTTCCATCATCTGTTTTTTTATTGACGTTCCGGGCTTAAATTTGCAATTAAAAAGACGATCCTGGACACATAACTGTGTGAACACCTTCACACAGTACAAACCATCAAACTTTTCCAGAATTTCTCGAGCTGTCGCAGGACCTGGCGGTAGTTGTGATAGTGTGATGTCATCTAGATATTCAATTAATGTCCCTCTTGCAAATCGCTCCCATTTTATCCACTCCTCAGTAAGTGGTGTTGGTGGATCTTTATTTAGCACTTTACTAGCACCTTCTTGTTCAATTATTTCAGTTTCATAGTTTTTAGTACGTCTTTTCCAGTGTAATACATGTAGTAATCGTCATAATTTTTGGGTTTTGGTTGACGGCTTGAATGACGTATGTCTTGATCGACAGGATAAACTAAAAATTCTGGTGCATTTGAACTACTACTGTCACTGGCACTTGGTAAAATGATTGGGAAATACTCGTCTTCTTCTTCTTCTGCCATAGTATCATCACCGCCTTCCAAACGTTATTGGACCAGCACGTCTATTTCGTTGCTGGTTGTTTGCTCACTGTTTTCTTCTTCCTCTTTAATATTATTTGACGTGTTCACAGAATTGTCAATTTCACTGTCAAAAAGGTTGACTGTATTCTCGCCAATTTTAAAATTTTCGCTGTGTTTTTGAATTTTAAAGTCACTGTCACGTACTTTATTGTCTTTAACTTTGTCACTTTTGCACACATTTTTATCGTTTTCGGCACTGTCCAACCAAACGACATATCTGCTGATGAAGCCCCCTCCCACACACACACACACACACACTGGTAAAAGAGGGTCAATTGTTTCTGAAAAAAGAGTTTAATTTTCTTTTTTTTACTATCCTCATTCTACTTAAGAGGGAATCGTAACTTAAACGTATTCTATTAAAAACCTCTGTTACAATTTTCCCTTAAAAATTTACTAGCAAGTTTTTGCGATAATTTCTAAAATGTTTGTTCTGCGCTTTCGCTGCCTCTTCTGAAAGCTGGCCAATAGGCAACAACGCGTTTTTAGTAATAACTGCACCATGAACGAGTATTTTGTTCATTGTGGGTGTCATAGGATGGCAAGGATAAAGTTTCACATACAAGCGCGCAGTGTCTTGAGCATACACTGAAAATATCAAAAGTTATATTTATCACGACAATTTAGTTTTAAAGAATTAGTATTGTACACTATGTCCGACGCGCTAACTAAAGTTGTCGTGGTAAGTTATTCTACTACTGTCGGAATACAAACGACTTTTACGTTATTATTATTGATAAATTGTTAGTTTATAACTCTTTTAGGGTGTCCTTTTAAACTTATATTCATTTATATAATGTTTCTATTAACTTGCCTGTTATATTAACTACGAAAAACATTTGATGTTAAAATTAAAAGAAGTCAGTAATATATTTTACTTACCATTGAGTATTTTTTGCTAAAGGAATATTGAGTAATAAACTGTGTGTATAGTAATAACTTAAATCTTTTTAATAAAAATAATTTTTTTTTACAAAAATACAAAAATATAATAAAACATTATCAACAGTAGGTTGTATATAGTATGTTATACAGGGTGTTTCCTAATGACATGCAAATATTCTTTACTTGCTCCGTTTTTAAGATAAAGCGTATCAATGTTAAAAAAAATCAATTTTTTTATTGTACACCAGTTTTTTTTATATATTTTATACCTTTTTAGATCAAACAATAAAAAATACAACTTTTTTATCCCTCAAGTTTTTCCTGAAATATGCTTAGATTTTAAGGAAAAATAAAAACGTTTCCTTGGTCGTCAGAGCCATAAAACGAAAATTTCAAAATAAAATAAAGAATTGTTCAAATTGTTAAAAAAAAAACAAAAAAGTTTTATTTTTATTTGTTTAAAAAACAGTGGAGTACAGGGTGTCCCAAACTCGACGTCCCAACCTTATTGTGAAAAAATGGTGAGATTATTCCTAAATTAGCACTTTGAAGAGTAAATTTAGACGCTAAGCGCCGCGGCGCTGACGAAAGTATTTTTTCCACAAACATACTTTTTTTTACTAGGGTTGCGAAGATATTTTTTTATTAAAATTTTTTTTCTATAGTTTTGAAGTTATTACAATTTTATTAGACAAATCCATGCATGCCCATGTAAAATTATTATGGCCATGCCTTTTTGACGTTACTCTATAAAACAAAATAGTTTTTAAAGTAATGTCAAACAATTAGTTGAAACTTGTAACAAATTTTTTACTTATTTTTGACATTATTTAAGTTATCATGGTATCACATCAAGAAAAAGTCGATATGCTTTTAATATATGGTGAGGCAAATCGTAATTCCAGGGCAGCACTTCGGTTATATAGACAAAAGTATCCAAATGGAATAGTTCCCGACCACAAAATGTTTAAAAGATTGGAAAAAAATCTTAGGCAAAATGAAGGTGCCTTTAAAATAAGAAAAAATGTTCAGATACGCAAACGAGCCCGAAATGATAAAGCCGTCGTACAAATTATTTGTGTTTGAAAATAGACCAAGAACATCTTTGCGTCGTGCCAGTCTTGCTGTAAACAAGTCAAGAGTATCAATTTGCCGGACTTAAAAAAACAGTAAATATTTTTCATACAAAAGTAATAATTTGCAACTTTTTACACCAGAAAACAGAGATAGAAGACTTGATTTTTAGCGAAAATTATAAATCTAGAAAACCAACACCCACGTCTGTTTTATCATATTTTGTGTACTAACGAAACTAGATTTAAAAGTAACGGGCGGCCGAATCGTCAAAACGAAAGATACTGGGCAATTGAAAACAACATTGGGTAAACGAAATAGAAAAGGGCATTTTGGAATCAATGTTTGGTGTGGTCTGTTGGTCGACATCTGGTAGGACTATTTTTTTATGATTATTCATTAAATGAGTTATTAGATGGAGTGCCGCTTTTATTAAGCAAATGGATTGTGCTCCATACCATAACACCGAAAGTGTTCGTGGATTAATGGACCAAAACTTTCCCAATAAATGTATTGGTAGATCGGGCCCAGTAAGTTGGCCAGCTAAGTCGCCATATTTAAGTCAATTGGATTTTTTCTTGTGGGAAAAAAATATTGTTTATCAAACTCCTACAAATAACATGGAACATCTTAAACAAGAAATTAGAGATGCTTGCAGCTCTTTAAATGCAGAAACAATTTTTAGAGTTACCAGTCGAGAAGTTAGACGACGGTATGAAAATTGTATAAAAGTAAATGGCGATCACTTTGAGCATCTTATATAATAAAACTGTTTTATTTGTGTTTTTTAATAAATAATAATTTGAAATCTTAGTTTTTGTCTAGCTGTAAAGATATACTGACTGGAGTATATTAAAATTATAAATAAAATTGTGATAACTTCAAAACTATAATAGATAGAAATAAAATTTTTTAATAAAAAACCGTAGTAAAAAAAAAGTATGTTCGTGGAAAAAATACTTTCGTCAGCGTCGCGACGCTGAGCGTCGCCATCATTTTTTATTTAATTTTTGCTAAATTTACTCTTCAAAGCGCCTAATTTAGAAATAACTAACAGTATTTTTTCTTAATGTCACCATTGTTTTACCATAAGGTTGGGGCGTCGAGTTTGGGACACCCTGTACAATGATTTTTGCCATTAATATCAATTTGGAAACTCTTTATGACGCCATTTCAAAAATAAATAAAAAACTGATTTTTTAAATTTTGACACGCTCTATTTCGAAAACGAAGCAAGTTATGACGTTAGGAAGAAAACTTCATAAAATGACATGAGGAATCACACCCTGAAATATTAGCATGTTATTAAGGAACACCCTGTATACAATATACATAGACAAAGTCAATCTAAACATGGCATGGCACGCTAATCAACCGAACATTTTTTTAGTAAAGGAAACACAATTAACATATATAACACATATAACAATATCTTCCGAAAATTCCACCTCATAACTAAAAAACAAATGGTAATAATTTTATTAAAAACAAAATATACATTCCTATGTTCGGAAATAATTATATTAACTACCTTTCCAAAATTGGAAGAATCAAGCAGATGGTTATTCAGAAAAATAAGAGAATCCTGTATGTATGTAACACCGTGAATATCCTGACTGAAGAAAAAAACACATATTTTAATTGTGTTGTATTTTTTTTAACAAAAGTGGTTGCTTTTCCATGCTTAAATCGTAAAAAATGTTTTAAGAATCTGATGTTTAGCTTCAATACTGGAAAGTAAATATAAATGACCTGACTTTATAAAAATTGTTGGATAATGAGTCAGTACATGTAATTTAAAAGTAAACTTTTTTTTTGTTAATCTTAAGTAGAGTGTGTTGTGTTTATTTATTAGGTTAGACAAACTTTGGGAGCTACCCTTTTGAAGATTTTTGGCTGTTACAAGGTGCATTATTTTTTTTTAAAGTGAGATAAAGTTTCCAAAACATATACTTTTTCATCACGAAATAAATATGGGTAAATATCTTGTAAGAAACAATACCTCTGAAGCTGACAACTTTAAATTATTATGCCGGTCGGCATATTTTAATCTGCATAGAACATTCAAAATTAGAAACTCTATAATTTAGAGTGGCAAGGTAAAATAATTTTAGGTCGCTAATAAAATGATTTAATATGAAAATAAATCTAATTTGCAAACTCCCTCTAATAGGTCGTGCATTGGATCACAGGAAAAGTTTTCTGTAACATGGAAAGAATTGAGTCGGTTCCATATACAGGGTTCTTTGATGCCAGTGAGAGAAGGATCATTTAAAATCAAAACGGTTTCATATTTATCTCTTGTTCTTGCATGTTTCGTTTTTTCAACACATAAAACATGTCTCAAGTTTTTCGGAACTCGCAAAACCGACAACAAAACTCCCCGACAAAACTTTCGATAAAACCAAGAATCTGATTATGGCATAAATTATTTCCAATTAGAGTTCAAAACGGATTATTTTATTTTTTCCGTCTCTTCGGTCATTAGATTTAAAAAGAAGGGATAAAAATATATTATCTATTTTTGACAATAATTCTGGTGGTAGACAAGGGATTAAATAATAAACAGCTCCGATTTTATGTATTCCTGCATGGGATCCTAAAGGGGTTTCCACATTCGGGATTAAAAAATTTGGACTTCTCTTTAAATAAAATTTGAATAAACAAAGTTTACACCTGTTAAAAAAATTACATATTCTTTGATTAAGAAGATCCGGTAATTCAAACAATTTTTGGATCATTTTACGCATAGGAACAAATGATTCAATAACATTTTAAAAGGTTCTTGAATGGTATTTTTGGACCATTTTATACCTACAACCAATAACTATGTCCACCGGTTCTATGTAAATGCCAATTTCCAATTTCATATTTATATCACTTGCAAATGATGAATTTATCTTATTTTCAAAAATAGTTGATATTTTACACACAATATCTTCATTAACATTGGCGACTTTTAATGTATCTAGAACATAAGTTTTTATTCTCTTTAATTTGATTTTCCAAAGGTCAGTAATCAGCTAAAATCTTATAGATATGAATTCTAGGGATGTATCTATTTTTATATAACTTTGTAAGAAACTGAAGGCATTCAAGCTCTTGGTCATTAAAATGATTAAAATAGTTGTTGTAAATAATGTTAGAACAACCAGGAGTAGTAACATATGAATAAGTAAAACTTTGTACACTGGGCAAGGCACATAGGGGTATTTAAGCAAAAAACGCGGACACAATTATATTTGTTTTAATTTGTGTTGCTCTGATTTAATACAGTATAGCATAAGAAAAGATTTTCAACTAAAATTTATCCATTATATCCCATAAAAATATATACTCTCAACAATAAAAAAAGGAACATTTTTGGTAAATGAAACATATTTTACATATTCTAAAGTTCACATTTTAATAATGTATTTATTAAAATTATACTTACTCTAATTGTATATTTTTAATAAATAAATTATTAATCTGAGGAATCCCAACCCTCTTCGTCACTTTCAACTTCTTGTGTAACTTTTCCTGAAAGCAACATTTCTAAAGTAGTCTTGCTGAAAGGTTCTGATTTTTTGGATTTATTTTTACTATTGCAACTTAAATATGGGTCGGATGTTAGCAATAACTTTCTTGAGAAACTTTCTCTAAATTGACGAAAATGTTTATTTCGCGCTTCCGCGGCCTCTTCTGATAGTGCTCCAATCGGAAGTAAGGCATGCTCGTACTTCATAGGCCCATGAACTAGTACCTTGTGGACTGTAGGAGACATCGGGTGCCATGGATATAATTCCACATATAGTTTTACTGCATTTAAACAATAATTTTTAAATTTTTCAATATTTATTTCGTGACAGCAAATCTTTCCATAAGGTTGTAATTAACACCTGTGATTGATGCGGATGTTTTAAGATTAGCAAAAATCTTCGGCTTGTATTGCCATCATTGCTGTTGCCAGCTTGGGCTTTCGGTACATCAACAATGAGTCCTGTTCTGTTCTAAATCGTTCTTGTATCATTTCTTTTCTTTCCTTTATAATGTTTTTATCTTCCGCTGATCGTATTTTCCATTTCTCAACCGGAATTCTATAAGACAGATGTAGTAAGGTTTCAAAAAACCTTATTCGAGCATGTAAAATCGATAAACCAAATGATAAATTTTCATTTACATTATTGTGTCTTGATAAATCGTTAAACTGCTTCGATGTAGCTTGACAAATGTAACATCTCATAGTCGATTTAGTTTCAGTTGCTGCATTGCACACTTTGCCATCCACCATAGTCAAAAACATTTTGTGCTTAACGACTATTTCTTTTGCTTCTTTGTCTATCTTCGTAGGTAATAGTGACGCCATTTTACTTTTGTAATAATTAATTTCTTCTTTTGTTATGTCCGATGTCTCGTGTATGAATCTTATCCTCATAGGACGACAAAATCTAGGCGAAGATGAAGTTGAATTTTGCCAAATGACTTTATTGTTTAAGATACAAATAAGTCTTAAAGGAACCAGAGAAGACTGAAAAATGTTTGCATCAGAATCACTGCTATTTTGAAATTTTTGCTTGTATTGTGCTTGTTGAGAACCATCACAGCCCCACTGTTAAAGCAAAGTTTCAATTTTTAATTCTTTATAACGTAAATGTATATTTTTAAGTATAATTTAAGCAGGCTTATATTGCCACTCCCACTGTAGAGGCAAGCCAATCATATGTCTAGTAGCGAGGGGTGTTAAAACTACCCGAACTGTAGGACGACAATCGAATACATTCACTCAATTAAGCAGCATTGAAACACATGGGCAGTATCGACTACCCAAATTGATCGCCAATGATCTAGTTTTTATTTCACTTGTTTAAATAGCTTTAGTTTAAGTTATGTGTAAATAAATATCTACTTAAAAACCATACACTATTGTGGTTTTAATCAACAATACAACAATACAACAACATCAAACAAACACAAGCATCGTTTTATGGTCCTTCGAGCAACAATTTAACAACAATTACCAAACAATAAACATTTTTTGGTCCTTCGAACCGGATACAGGAGAGTTTGATCTATGGATATCAAATTTATCGCATCCTAGACGACAACACAATCAGCATTTCTACAAGAACTGGACATCTATAGGAAGACCATCCAAGCCACCGTCTTCAGGCCTACACAGCTTCCTATAGTCTTCAGATTGGGACAACACCTGGTCGCCCATTACGACAAAGCAGTAAGTCTCATTCCATTTACCATCCTTTCTATTCATATCAGAGTGTTTTCTACATGTACTACGATTTATTTTATTATTTCATATAATACGGTGCATTTGCATTTTCCAAATCAATAAGCTAGTTACACATTTCAATTATAATGGAACTAGAAAATCTACAATTTACTCGTGACATTGCAATAAATCGTTTAAAAGATATCAAAAAGATAGCAGTTAAGGCCGAAAAAGATGAAGATCAAAAAGGCGCATTCCAAGTTCGATATGAACAAGTACACATTTTATTCAATGAATTTCAAGCCTTGCATGGGCAAATTATTTCCAAATCATTGGAACTTAAAACATTAGACTTTGCAGCTCAAGAAAAAATTAGATCGGACTTTGACAATACATTTTATGCCATTAAAACGTCATATCAAAGCTTATTTCCTCCAGAAATAAGTGAGTGTAATTCGCCATCAATACATAGCAATAGTAACAATTTCGTTGATAAACAAAATGTGCGATTACCAAAACTTCAATTACCAAGGTTTGAAGGCAGTTTTCAAACGTGGCTCAATTTTCGCGATTTGTACAATAGCCTCATTCACAACAATCTTTCGTTGTCAAATATTGACAAATTTCAATATTTACTCACGTCGTTAGGCCCTAAACCAAGGGCATTTATAAAATCTATACCAGTAGCTGATGATCATTACATAATTGCATATAATAAGTTAATGGACGAGTACAACAATAAAAGACAGCTCGCAACTGCCTATTGGGAGGAGGTTGCTACGTTTACAAAATTACCGTTTGCTACAAATCAAAATCTAAAAACATTAGTCAATACATTTGATGAAAATATTGAAGCCCTTAAATTGTTAAAGTTTCCGACAGATCAATGGGATTTTCCTTTATTCAATATTTTGTTGCAAAAACTCGATGTCGAAACTCGTAAAGCATTCGAATTGCAATATAAGTCAGTCGAATTACCATCATATTTGCAATTAAAAGAATTTATATTAGAGTATAGCAAGGTATTAAACAATTCCGCTGCAAGAACCGATAAAAGGTTATTCACTAATAATATTAGCAACAATCAATCCAAATTTACAAAACCGTTTCAGAAACGAACGGAACATTCATTTGCAGTAAATAATAGTTCACCCGTGTGCTATTTTTGTAAACAATCGCATGCAATCTATCATTGTCAACAATTTTTAAACCTCTTACCCGAAGATCGTTTTAAAGAAGTCAAAAAACTTAAATTGTGCATTAATTGCTTAAGGCCGGGTCATATCACAAACGAGTGTACATCAAGCCACTGCAGAAAGTGTCAAAATAAACACAATTCGATTTTACACTTTTCTACCGATAAATCTAATAACGTAAATTCGCAAAACGATTTAATTACCATTTTACCATCTACATCTAAAATTGATAATATGCCAAACGCAACACAGAGCAGTCATCAATCTTTAAGTATCATGCCAATAAAAGGTACAAAAGCCAATTGTTATCATACCGCTATTAATGATAACTTAGTTTTATTATCCACCGTCATTGTGGACATTTACGATTGTTACGGTCAACCTCAAAGCTGTCGAGCTCTTTTGGACTCAGGTAGTCAAAGTAACTTTATTACGGCAGATTTGGTAAAAAGATTAGGTATTCAATTACAAGATTTCAAATTATCAATTACAGGCATTAATCAGAAATTAACACAGGTTCACGCATCTGCTGAAATTCATATCAAATCTAAATTTAATGATTTTAACACTAAATTACGATGTTTAGTACTACCGACTATTACAAATAAAATTCCGACAATTCCATTTAACACAGACAATTTAAATATAGGTCAAGACATTCAATTAGCTGACCCAACTTTCAATAAACCTGGACAGATTGATCTTTTATTAGGTGCAGGTATATATTATAATCTATTAGAGTCACAAACTATACAATTAGGTGACAGTAAACCAATGTTACATTTAACTAAACTCGGATGGGTAGTAACAGGCTCAATAAATTTAAACTTTAATCAAAGCAACAATATTTGCGGTATAAGTCTAAATGAACAATTAGCGAAATTTTGGGAATTAGAAGAAATTAACATAAAGAAACCCTTATCATTTGAAGAACAATATTGCGAAGATTATTTTAAATCCACCACAACACGTGACGTCAACGGGAGATTTATTGTTAAATTGCCCTTTAAAAACTCCGTCATAAATCTTGGTGATTCAAAAACCATAGCTATCAAACGTTTTAAGTCATTAGAGACAAAATTTGTAAACGACGACAAGTTAAAAGCCTCTTATATTGAATTTATGGACGAATATATTTCACTCCAACATATGGGCATTGATAATGCCATTACACCTGTTTCATATCTTCCACACCATGCAGTTTATAAAGACAACAAAATTCGAGTTGTTTTTGACGGATCTGCAAAATTAAGCAACGGTCTAAACATTAACGATTGTTTATGTGTAGGGCCAACTATTCAGAACGATCTCTTTGATATCGTTGTTCGATTTAGAAGTCATAAGTATGTTATGACTGCTGACATAAAAAAAATGTACCGACAGATCCTTGTTGATCAGTCAGACAGAAAATATCAAAACATTTTTTGGCGAGACAATCAACACGAGACTATTCAAATTTACAATTTAAATACAGTTACTTACGGCACATCTTGGGCACCATTTTTAGCAATTCGGTGTCTACACGAAATTGCATATCAAAATATACATTTTAAAAAGTTTGCCTGTGACACCATATTACGGGATTTTTATGTTGACGATTTGCTAACCGGGACTAACAGCATTGAAGACGCAATACAATTAAAAGACGAACTAAATACTTTATTACGGTCATATGGTTTTGAATTAAGCAAATGGTCATCAAACAACAATAATATTACAGACTCGTGCACGGACAATACAGCTGATTTATTTAAAAGTCAATTTAGTGAAAACAAAGTAATAAAAACGTTAGGTTTGATATGGAATTCACGATCAGATACAATTAACTTTTCATTTCATTCTAATTCAACATTAAATGTAAAATCACAATATACAAAACGGCAAGTCTTATCCTTAATTTCAAAAATTTTTGATCCTTTGGGTTTAGTCGGCCCAATAATCATTAAAGCAAAAATTTTTATGCAAAAACTCTGGCTATTAAAAATTGATTGGGATGACATTATTCCTGAAGAATTAAATAGCGAATGGCTGAATTATATCAGTCAGCTTCCAGTAATTAATTCAATAATTACAAACAGGCCCTTACTTTGTGAAAATCCTATTTCGATAGAATTACACGCCTTTTGCGATGCCAGCGAGTCTGCATATGGCTGCTGCATATATGCGCGATCGACAAATGATCAAATTAACTATAGTACCAACTTAATTTGCGCGAAATCAAAGGTGGCTCCTTTAAAAACAGTATCAATTCCTCAATTAGAGTTATGTGGAGCGCTATTGCTTACAAAACTATTAAAAAAGGTGCAACTAGCACTGGCTATTAAAATCGACAAAATTTATTGTTGGTCCGATTCAGAAATCGTTTTAGCTTGGCTCCGAATACAACCTTGTTATTTAAAAACTTTTGTAGCCAACCGTGTCACACAAATTACAGAAATAACGCAATGCACTGATTGGTATCATATACGAGGGGAAAACAACCCAGCAGATATCATTTCGCGTGGAGTCAATCCAAATGTTTTAATTAATTCCAACTTGTGGTGGTACGGACCTGAAATATTGCATACAAGGTGCGATATACCGGTTTACAATCAAGAAAATAGGACAATAGCCATTCCGGAAATTAAACGTACAGCCATTGCTACAATTTCAACAGAAAAATTCTCGATATTTAATAATTATTCAACATTTTCGAAATTAAGAAATGTAACAGCATATATCTTAAGATTCATAAATAATTGTAAAAAACAACACAAACTTACGAAAAATCTATCAGTAAATGAGCTAGACAACGCCACAAAGGCATTAATTAGACTTTGTCAAAATGAACAATTTACTGAGGAGATTTCGCAATTAACGAAAAAACAACCGATCAAACCATCATCGCAATTATCAAATTTAAGTCCGTTTTTAGATAATGATAGTATATTGCGAGTTGGGGGTAGACTGAGAAACGCAGAAATTAATTACAATCAAAAGCATCCTATAATCGTTCCCACCAAACACAAACTTACAGAACTATTAATCTCACATATTCATGAAAGAAATTTGCATAGCGGTTGTCAATTAACGTTATCAAATGTGAGGCTGCAATATTGGCCACTGTCCGGCAATAGAGCAGTAAAAAGAGTTGTACAAAAGTGCGTTAAGTGTTTTAAAAACAAGCCTCGGTCAATAAATCAAAAGATGGGTGATTTACCCATCGAACGCGTAACAATAAGTAGACCCTTTCTAAAATCCGGTCTAGATTTTGCTGGCCCATTTATAATTAAAGATGGGACAACAAGGAAGGCAAAATTTGTAAAAGCATATTTGTGTATTTTTGTGTGCTTTGTAACAAAGGCGGTTCATATGGAACTTGTCAAAGATTTGTCAACAGATGCATTTATGAATGCACTTAAACGATTTATTGCAAGGCGAGGAAAACCCTCAGACATTTTTTCAGATAACGGCACCAACTTTACTGGTGCCAATAACGAACTTAAAGCAATATATAAGTGTCTAGCGTCTAGTGACACGCAGAGTAAAATAATAAAATTTTTACATAACGATCGAATTTCATGGCACTTTAACATTGCCCAGGCTCCACACATGGGAGGTCTCTGGGAAGCTACGGTTAAAGCGGCAAAAGGTTTTTTGTTTAAAATTTTGGGAAATGCAAAAATGACCTATGAAGAATTATATACCGTCATAGTACAGGTAGAAGCATGTTTAAACTCCCGTCCTCTAACCCCTTTGTCCAATGACCCTTACGATTATGCTCCCCTTACTCCCGGTCATTTCCTCATCGGAGACTCTTTGATGGCGTTACCTCAACATGACGTCACCAACATTCACGAAAATCGACTGGATCGTTATCAAAGGACCCAACATTGCCTACAACAGTTTTGGCAACGGTGGTCCAAGGAGTACCTGTCGAATCTCCAGGTACGGACAAAATGGAGGTTTGAAAAGGCCGGCAATGTCAATGTCGGTGAACTTGTCCTAATCAAGGAGGACAAAACACCACCTCAAAAATGGTCAATGAGCAGGATTATCGAACTTCATCCCGGTCCTGATAATTTAGTTCGCGTAGTGTCTCTCAAGTTACCTAACGGTGCAATAGTGAAACGTGCAATTAATAAAATCTGCCTTTTCCCCAAAAGTGAAGAGGACAATAACAGTGAATGAACTGAATAATTTAAGTAATAGTTTCTATTTTTAGTTTTTTTTGTCATACATACTATTATAACTTTAAGTAGTTTATAAGTAATTAGTGTACCGTCAACAATTTGACATATTTAGTGTTGTACACTCTTTGTTCATGTTTACCAGTAATTAATATTATATATACTTTAGTTGAATATTTCATATTTTGAAAGGTACACCTTTCAAGGTGGCCGGCTTATGTTAAAGCAAAGTTTCAATTTTTAATTCTTTATAACGTAAATGTATATTTTTAAGTATAATTTAAGCAGGCTTATATTGCCACTCCCACTGTAGAGGCAAGCCAATCATATGTCTAGTAGCGAGGGGTGTTAAAACTACCCGAACTGTAGGACGACAATCGAATACATTCACTCAATTAAGCAGCATTGAAACACATGGGCAGTATCGACTACCCAAATTGATCGCCAATGATCTAGTTTTTATTTCACTTGTTTAAATAGCTTTAGTTTAAGTTATGTGTAAATAAATATCTACTTAAAAACCATACACTATTGTGGTTTTAATCAACAATACAACAATACAACAACATCAAACAAACACAAGCATCGTTTTATGGTCCTTCGAGCAACAATTTAACAACAATTACCAAACAATAAACACCCACGTTTACATAAGTTCAAGTGAAGCCAATTCTTCACTTGTCAAAACTTCCAATACATTGCTTAAGTAAAGCATAAGCCGCTCTACAGTATGATCTACTAATGCTTGCAAATCTATTTCTGCACATGTTTCATTAATGCTATAATATTGTTTTGCCGGATAACATTTTTTTTTTGCTTTTTGCAAAATACTATAACAAGGATAACGATCCTTGGAAGCTTCTCGAATAACTTCATATTGTCTTCTGCTTAAAGACGCTTCCACAAACACCGATAAAGCTTCTGTTGGCGTTAGTTGCATTGTTTTTAATGCTCGAGAAGGATCGTAGTTTTTGTATGCTATTTTATATTTGTCACCTCGAGTCGGAGAAGTCATTATGTCTTTAACAACGTTTGCTCCACCTGAATTACCCTGTTCTCCAAGTAGCATCTGTCCAGCATATAGCAGTTCTTGGGCATCATTACTCGTCCTTAGAGTTGATGTTTTACGGCGTTTACTACGATCTGTCAAGTCTGCGAAAGATTTGTGTGGGCGCCTAACAGCTACGTTACAAGCCTCCTTATTTTTAAAGTTCTTGCAAATTCGTCTTTTTGCTCTGCGGGAAAATCTGGCCTATTTATTATTTCATTTTGAAATAAATCCATTTTTTTCATTAAGTTTTTTTCTTCATATTGCTTTATCTTTTCGAATATATATGAATCGTCTAATTTCAATAGCGGCCATCTCCTTTGAAGAATATTTTAAGTAAACGTCAAAAAAACATTCTAAACAGTAATGGGTAAAAAATAAATATATTTTGAAAAAATTGTTCATATGGTAACTACAAATATTTTTTCTACAAAATAAGTAACCAGATTTAAGTTTTAATTAAAAAAACATATATTTCAAAAGGGAAATGGGCATTTTAAGTACATTTTTGTACTTAAAACATCAATGGAGATGGCCGTTATTAAAACTAACATAAAACTTTAATGAATTATTTTCCTTGCAAATAGCCGTTTTTGTTGGGATATAATTTTGCACTAATATACTACGTAATATTTCGATTTTATTAGTGTAAATAACTCATTTAAAAAAAAAAAATTGGAGATGGCCGCTTTTGAAATTAGACGATTCATATCCCCGAGTTACTATCTTTTGATTTGAAGGCCCTAAAAAAATAAAATAGTAGCTGACAATCGTGTCATCGTTTTTCTTAACAAAAATAGGTTAAAGTATAATATTGATTATGAGGGGTTTATGGCACTTACTGGCACCTAGTTTTTGGTTATTTGATGAGTAGAAAGGTAATATTATAAAATAAAAAATAAATCAAAGCCCGGTAATGGGCAGCAGATTAACGAAATAACTTTTCAATCTAAAATTCTTGAATAAAAAGGGATTTTTAAATTAAACATGAAAACACGCAGATAAAAAAAACTGAGGCAGTATTTACTACTTAAAGTAGTTATTTTAATAATACATACCTGGTTCAACGTTATCCATTTTGAAAATTACCTCAGTTCAATCAAAAAGTAGTCAAACTTAACTAAAAAAACTCACTGTTTCTTAGAATCACTTAAAAGTTTATACTTGTAATCGGCTAAGCGCTCGGATGACGGCTAAATGTACAGCCCTTATCGCGTTAGTTAACAAAAGGAACCGCATTATTTGGTCACTTGACGTCTTAACTTTGACAGATAGACGTTATTGCCGAGACTTTGCAATGTTGTGATTTCCGACATTGGACCGGTTTTAGTATACATACTCCTATGTGCAAGGGTTCAATTTTCAGACTTTAGCAAAAATGGATCTTTAAACATTTAATTGTTTGCACAGTTCGTATGCACATAGCGCCCTTATATGATAGTTGGTGAGGATGATATATCGAAAAATTAAGCAAATAACTATTGTGTTGGTTAAAAATTTTTTTGCAAGGGTCACAAAACATTATTAATCTTAACTTAAAAAATATTAACTAAAAATTTCAAAAAAAAAACTATATAAACGGAAAAATTAATTGCCGGGATTCAGCAAAGCATTCTGATCCATTAATATGTCAGAAAATACAGATTTTACAGAAATAAAGGATGGATCACGTTTAGTAGTAATTTCGTATATATTTTTTTGAATAAAGAGCCAGCACTTCTCCGACTTAGTCGGGTATTTTGCATTTAAGACAAAAATGATTTGAAACATACGTATAATGATTTGATTGGGGTATCCAGTTCAAATATTGTTTCATTTATTTTCACAAACGCCCTTGGATTTGCCAAATTGACAATTTATTATTGTAATATAAAATTAATTAATTTTAATACTAACCAATTCATAACCCAATGGCAACTTCAGCGAAGGGTGGTCCCTTAAATACTCATGTACCGAGTGTTCAGTGTCATCTGTGTACTTTTGAAACCTTAGCCTGTAGTTATGCTCCAATATTCTGTAATTTTTATCCAATTGTCAATGTTATAGTGCAACCAATTTAAGGCCTCCTCAAACTTCATAGTCTCACACTCTCTCTACTTTTTCTAAAAGTATTTGTATAAATATTTATAGGCATAGATAGTATTTACTACTGTACTAACAGAGGTACCTACCTGATTCATGTAAAACAGAGCTTTATTTCTTTCACTTAACTAAGTCAAGTTTTAAATATTTTTTTCTTAAATTCCCATATCTACCCCATAACTGGGCGCTAACAGTACGATCACGAAAGTCCCTCTAAGAAGGGATAACATAGGTATTTTTATTTTCCGAAGGGAACATAGTCACGATTTATTAGACAATTTTTTGAATTTGGATTTGGATATTCTGAAAAAATTTACTATGCTTTAATAAAACCTTAAGTATGAATGAGATTAAGTACTTACAATTCGTCAGGGTTACCGGATAACTCATTGTCAATAAGTTTTACCAGAAGTCCCCTTTTTAATATGTTGTTTAATTTACTGTTTTGGAGTACCTCTCTGCCTTAAATGGTTGATTGCAAAAATGTTAGCAATCTGTTCTCCTGAAATTAAAATATTTTGACAATTCCTCTTTTTTTGCAGCTTCACCTACTTCTACAGATTTCTATAGGTATTATTGACAATAATAAAAATCTGAGTTAAACGATACAAAATAATAAAAAATAAACAAACATGCACTGATTTGTGTTTAAAATTATTGCAAATTTGCTGAATTTTGTTTGGCTGTCCAACTTAAATCGATGCACCAATTTTGTAAACAAAAACATGCAATTTCACATTATAATACATAAATAAAAAATGTCTGGATATAACTCTTAAATGTTGTTTTTAGTAAGGTAATGGCAAAACCTAATTTTTTGCTACTTGCTAGGGTCAACGTATAAGATAGAATTGCAAACTATGTACCATCGTGTGGATGATAGCATCGATATGAAATTTTTCTGATTTTAAATATGCAAAATTTTATATTATTTTAATAGCCTAAGTAAAGTTTAAATATATTAACAAAAATGTCAAAACGCAAAGTAATCCAGATTGTACTTACTTTATTTTCGGCTTCGCTGAAAAGAATGGAATAAATAGGAGTACTTGAAGTAGAATGAGTAAGGGCCTGGAATTTTTGTAATTTAATACTAATATTCTCACTGCACACTTCTGAAACTTCAGCTTCTTGTAACAGTATCTCAGAAGACTGATAATAAAATATAAAAACAAAAGAAATTAATAAATAATAATGACATGCAAATATTTCATGGTGTTATTCCTCAGGTCATTTTATGAAGAAAATTTAACTTGCTTCGTTGTCAAGATACAGCTTGCCAAAGTTAAAAAAATCATTTTTACCACTGTTTTCTTGTTTTATCTTTTTTACATCAAACAATTAAAAATACAACTTCTTTGTTTTTTCAAATTATATTATATGTAGTTACTACAAAACGCCCTGGGTGTCTATTCTTGAAAGCAAGAGAAAGGAGTAGTCCCTGGGAGCTCCCGGAGAGCGTCCTCTCACTTGTACTTCCTGATATAAAAATGTCGTATTCTTGAAACATCGAACGCACCGGCGAGTATCAGGGAACAGCGTTTCCGTTCTTTTAACCAATGAAATTGCTAAACATTTTGAAAGAGAACACACATAACCTAAGTTTTTGTCATTGTTTTGTTATTGTTTTTTTTCTTAATTTTTTTGGTTTGTGTTTGATAGAAACAGCAATGGAAATAAAAGCAAAAGTGCGAAACAAAAACAAGTTAGCTGGATTTCGTTCACTCACGATTCGATATCTACAAGGGCAAATTAACAGCCAATTATACAAATGCCATAAGTACAGTCTTATGGAAAGAGGCGGCGTGCATTTTAAATGCAAATCCAGGAGGGGGCAGTAAGGAATGGAAACAGTAGAGAAAGGTAGGTTTTTTGCTAATTTTAAATTTAAATATACCACATAAGTTTTGTGCTGACGTTCCAAAGTGCCGTAAACATGTTATCCCAGACTGATAATGGTGTAGTTAATCCACTGTAATTTAACAATTTCTTGTCCATACCAGAAACGCGTTAAAAGTCCCTGGTTATTAGTGAGTAGTGACCGTCCCAGCACGCTACGTAAGGTTTGAATAACACAAACACAACACCCCAACCAGTTCCACAACGCTTTCAAGCATAATATTTAAGGCGTGGGAGGGCCCTGTAAGGGAACTATTTCCCCGGCCCTAAAATCATTCCAGCATGCTGCGTGAACGCGCCTGATCATATACTGCTGGTTTATTACAATTATTATTTTAATAATAAAATTTCATAAATACCTTAAAACTGTAACGTTTTTATAAATCGTATTTCGATTTATTAAAACTGAATTGCGGAGTATGTGTTTTCAATGCCAAACTCATAAAAAAACCTCTCAAGGTGGCAGAAGGTCATTGTTTTCGGTGCTGAAATTTTCGCGAATATTTTACGCGCGAGGGCGAAGGGTTTGAATCTCAAAAGTACATAACCGTATTACGTTTAATTTTGTTAATACAATATTACAGCAAATGTTATTGAATTATAGGTTTTATACTACAGTTAAGTAAAGGTTGGCGATCAGACAAATAATATTGCAGTTATTTTAAGTAAATTAAATGTTAGGGATTTTTGTTTCACATAATTGGCAATAATGAATTTTAACGGTAGACGCGTTTGAAATCTACGTTGTTCGGCAGTAGCAGACAGATAGTGGCGAAGAACGGGCGAAGTCCGATTAGGTGATAAATTCTCTGAAACACACGTAGTATCTTGGAACTTTTAAAGTTATCAATTAATAAAGTATTGTGATACATACAGACTGAATAGTCTAGTTAACTAAGTTTTACTACGTGAGTTGAATAAACCACTTGTCTGCTGCCAAAGTGATCGTTCTCAATACGCCATTGTGGGGTAAGATTATCTTTGAGTTTTTTAACCATCCTCGTTGCTTTTTATTTGATTTCAGTTCCAGTAAGCTTATAATCAAGTCTGAATAATAATATTTTTTGAGTTTAAGTAAAAACCGGACAAATATCCGTAAGTGAATTTTATTTGGGGGAATGCGGTTATGTATTTACTTTTGATTTAAACCTAGGGTTTTTCCGTGGGATTCGATAATATTCCGAACTGGATGACGTGTTGTGCCTGTGTCCAAGCCATCAGAGTTCTACAGCGCTTCGCTAAGCGTTTCACAGGGTATTAAGAGCCTTAATACAGTCAGGAATCCAGTCAGGAATTCAGTCAGGAGTCCAAGTCCAGAAGTCCAGTTTCCAGGCGTGTCCTCGAGTCCGGATTCAAGGTTGCAGTACAGTACGGGCAGTGAAAATGTCAGAGCCACAAAGCTGAGTATTCTTATTATTTTTAGACACTTTTGTTAAACAGTAAAGTTGAATCGTACAGTCAATTAAATATTCTATTTCTTTTTAAACATTGTTGTTAAACTCTAAAGCCAAATTGTACAGTATTAACTAAGTATAAATGTTAAATATAAATTCGATTAAAGTATTTTTAAGTATAAATTGAATCATTAAAGTGCATTCATTCTGGAATTATTTTACGTTTTAGCCCTTCGAGGACTTGTTAAGTATTGATTATTGTAAATATAAATTTGAATGTTTTATACCATTAATTCTTCTGGCGCCTGACAAATTATTTTATTTATATTAAGTGATGATAAACACAACCAATTCTCTCCTTCGTCAACCTACGACCTAAAGCTCTCCAAAAAGGTAAGACTGCCGCTAGCATTTAGTGAAGCCTAATTAGAAAAACCAAAAAAAGGTTACAAAACATAGGGCAAAATTTATCGAACACAGAAACTGCTTAGCAGTGACTGCTGTCTAATATAACTAGTAGTTATTAACTACTGATTAATTTCATCTGAAATAAATTTATATCCTTGGCATAAAAACAGAAACAAATTTGCTTTCAGCACGCGCCTAAAGAGCGGCATGCTTTGAGCGCGCCATGCCTTTGACTTGTCCAACACAATGTAATATTGTATTATTGGAAAAATAAATAAACTAAAACTAAACTAAATCGTCTTTTGTCGGCTTTACACCGAGTTATTACAAATAAGCGGCAATATTATAATATTCTACTGTTTTTATTATGTGCGGTTTTAACGGTTTCATTTTTAATAAAATTTGCAATTTTTTGTGTAAATGTTTAAAACCAAACGGCAGCAAGTTTTGTCGAAATGGTGTACAAAATACACCAGCGCGTGTAGTTAAAGATTTTTTATAAAATAACGTTACCCACACAAATTTTTTTAACTTTTAGTATTTTTAAGAGAACTTTTTTTTAATTTAATTTGACAATAAAAAAGCCTTTTTTTCTAAAAATTAAGTATTTTCGAGAGAGAAAAAAAATTAAAAGTATTTCTCCACCGAGAATTGAACCCGGACCTGCTGCGTGGGAGGCCGGTAACCCAAACACCCGACCATTCCGTGTCTAACAATTTATAAGCAAATTAAATAATTAACGTAAAGAACGTACTTGAAAATTTGATAATAATAAATATTTATTGTTTATGTTTATTGTTTTTAACATTTAAAATGATCTGTGATCCTCGAAGTACGGTTCTTTAATTTTAAAAAATCATAACTCAAAAACGAAAAAAGATAGACTCGTGCCGTTTTCACCAAATTATTTGCCATCAAGAAAACATTTTTTCAAGTTATATACTTTGTGTCGCTAAAATTACGTTTTTCGCCTCGAAATAGGAACAATTGTTTTAAACCTTTGGATAACGTTTGTTATTGTTTCAATTGACGGAATAGAACTATCCGGATATTTAACTGAGAATAGTTTTCTTGTTTGACGTAGAGAATTGCCCTCTAAAGACCAGCTTATCATGTCAATTTTCTCTTGCAATGTGTAGGACATTATAACTTATAATTTTAAATAAAATAAATTAATTTATGTTAAAACGTTCGAAATACACACTAACAAATGCAAACAACACTGAATCCTCACCTACGCCGGCAATCTACTTACAATGCATCTGGGAAGGGGCATCTGGGGAGGGGCGATCGGATTCACTCGGGTTCACTCGTATAGCTCTCTTTCTCCTTCTCTCTACGTTATATCTTTTTTCTCTCTCGTGTAACGAAATCTCGGAACGTTACATTTTTTCCAATTCACGTCAAATATCGTCAAATATCAGGACGCCACCAAAGAGGTTTCACGTTAAAAGCAGGATTTCTAAAGAGAAAAAACACCAACAAGGAACAGGAGGGGTCCTCCATTGCCCCCTCCACCAAAAATAGAGAAGACCACTGAAGAAAAAATATTGGAAATAGTTACACCAGTCGCAATTCAGGTAAATGAGGATGTACCTAAATCAGAAATTATATTTGAAATGTTAGATGAGTATGAGATTGAGGACAATTCGCAGGTGGTCAATGTTGGGTGGCCAAAACAGACCACAGAAAGCAATGTGAATATTGGTCCTAATTTGGTGACTATTAAACAACATTAAGATATAATTTTTTATAAACTTATAGTTTTATTTAAAATTTTCGTTTTGTGGCTCTAGGGTGACCAAGTTTTTATATATTTTCTTTATAAATAAGCATAAGCCTTAAATTTGAGAAAAATTTAAGGGACAAACAAGTTGTAGGTTTAATTTTTTGACCTAAAAAGATAAAGTTATATTAAAACAAAGGTGTACAATAATAAAAATTAATTTTTTTAAACTTTGACATTCTGTATCTTAAAAACGAAGCAAGATATGTGAAGAGAGCAAGATATCTTGGAAGAGAGCTATGTCATTTAAAGTAAAATTGATTGCCTATCCTATTTCTTGGCAAATTGCATAAAAGTCACAAATTGTGTATAATTTTCATCAAATACTTTTTTCTCTGATTATAACTATTGTATCCGCCCAGCACCTAAATATTGCTCCATAATAATGTATTGTAATTGTCTTTGTCTTTTCATTTCAGAAAAATTACAATCCTATGGAAATTGAGGAAGTACATTCTGATTCTATAAAAAATAACAAAAAGTTTCTCGAAATAAGCCAAAAAGGCATTGTTTCCACAGATACTTACAGGGAAACAAAATTACAGTTACTTAAAAAAACATTATAAAACCAAAGCAAATTATTATAAAAAAGAGGCGCTAATGAAAGAATATTTAATATTTTTAACAAATGTTTCAAATGCAGTCAATAAAATTGTACCTGTAACTAAATGAGATTAATTTGGATGTTTTAAATTAATGTAGTTTTTTCTTGTTTTTAGTTTTATATTGATCTCATCTTAAGCAAATAAAAATAGATACACTGACAATTGTATGATAATTAAAAAGGAAGTTTATTATTTATGTTATTAGAAAAAAATATTTATGATTGTTTAGTTTAATATATTTTCCTGCAAATTTTGAGATAATTAAAAAGGAAGTTTATTATTTATGTTAATAGAAAAAAATATGTATGTTTTGTTTAGTATCAGTATGTTTATTGAAATATTTACGTTGTATTTCATTTCATTATTTCATTTAGATTTTAAGTGGAAAAAGCATATATTTATTAATAATAAATGAGCCAGTTTCCGGAAAGTTTCTTGAAATTTGCTGGATAGTTCCAAGAAATGTTTCCATCCGTTTTGAGGCGTATGCTTTAGAAATAGGCCCGCATTTGGAGGGCAAAAACTTTCACCAACCATTGAATGCAACATGACGGAAACTGAAGCGAAATTTGACGAAAACAGTTTCCGTCTTATAAAATTTTGATAGAAACTTTAAGGAAATTTAATGGAAACGATTTCTACTGTTAACTGTTTTCCGCATTATTCCAGAATTGGGAAAAAAACATATGTATATTAGAAATTTGGTAAAAATTAAAGAAATTATTTTTATTAATTCTACTTAATCGTCAATAATAATTTTATTTTATTTTTCTTTTAAAAATTGTGGCAATAAAAAAAGTATTTTAAAAGAACTTTTATTTTTACAAAATTAAAATTAAAATATATTCTATAATAAATAACAAAATAATATATTCTATTTAATAAACTTTATTAATAAAGTTAATTTAAGCTGCCCAATTATTTCAATAATATTTATTATTGAAATAATTGGGCAGCTTCCGCCTCCAAATTACTTCTCCTTCTGGGCACCCCGGGATTTCTTTGACGTACGTTGATTAAACATTGTTTAAGAGATTTCAGTGATGCTGTTATACAATCCTTAACTTTTTCATTATTTGGCTTTGGATAGGGATAGTGCACCTGTAACATCAAAACATTTAATTAAATAACAAGAAATCAACAATTTTATAACAATTATTTGGTCCTCTCCAATGGGGGATCCTGGACAGTTCAAAATGGCTTAAGTGAATGCATATTTATCTAACACATGGTTTTCTATAGAGAATATTAATTATTATGAACTTTTGACAGTTATTTTAAGTCGCAGTATTCTCATTAAAAACCCATACATTTATCAATGAGAGGCATGATATTTAAGAAGTAAGATATTTGTTTGTTCATGAATATATATCAGGGTTTTACTCACAGAACATTGTTCGGCACAGCGTAGTGCGGAAAAAGGCGTTCGTCTGTTGGTTGTCCTTTATAAAACTCGAAATAAGAGACCTGAAAGTAACAAAAAATAATGGTGAGTGATTATTGTTGTAAATAAACATAATCATACACTTTTTACTTACGAGATTTTTGTAGTCCACCGAGTCTTTCTGTAGCTTTGCAACGTCTTCTGGATTTTGAAATGGCAGAAAATAAGGTTTATTATTCCTTCATAGTTTTTACTTCCCTTTCGATTCGACTGAAAATATATACATCAGTGAATATTTCCGACATAATCAACTTTCACATTTTGTTGACATGAATACTAACCTAGTATCGAAAATCAGGTTAAAGAGATCACGAACTGTAGTTTTAGTAAGTTTAGACCCACCGACAAAAAGGATACAAAGAACTGCATATACCAGGTACCATGCGAATGTGGAAAATTATATGTCGGTGAAACTAAACGTCCTTTGGAAGTAAGAATAAAAGAGCATAAAACCCGTACCCAAAAAGCAGAAACAACAAAATCTGGAATCGCCGAACGTGCATGGAAGAAACACCATAATATAAAGTGGCAAGAGGCAGGCATAATCAATAAGGAAGAAAACTGGTTTAAAAAGAAGTTTAAAGAAGCAGCATACATAGAAAATAACTCTACAATATTTAGCCACGCTAGCGTAGAAATCAAAGTAGTATGGAAACCCCTCATCGCACTGATCGGTGAACTTAACATGAATGTAACGACCGGATCAAGCGGAACAAATAGTATAAATAATCTCGTAGTTTTTAAATTTGTCATTTTAGGCAAAATGCCTTTTTGTTTCTATTTTAGGCATTTGTTTGGGACCTTCAAATTAATCCTAAACATAAAAAAATAAAGCGTTTGAAACCCCTTTGTTTTGCCTAAAAGCCTAAAATGGCGAAATTTTGATTTATTATCCTAAAAGGATATTTTTATGAGCCTGAAATAGGCTCTTTAAATTTTTCAGTAAAAAATATATTTTTCATTGCGGAAAAGTAAATTATTTTTAATTAGATCCTGCTTTCATATGCTCTTATTTTGCCTAGACGCCCTTGGCGAGTACGAGGACCACAAATTACAAAACTAGTGAAAACCTAATAAAAAAAGTAATTGTGTTTTGGCTATCTAAATATTTATTATAAATAATTATGGATAATATTAAGTTTGTAAAATAATGGTTAAAAATTATTATTTACTTTTTATACATAGGTTTTACTGTAATTTCCATACATATATGTAATTTCCATATATGTATACGTATATACACTTGACCGCAAAATTAACCGAACACTTTGTTTTTCGGGAAAATATAAGAAAATATAAACAAATTTTAATTATTTTTAATAAATCCTTTATTATTAAACATTTTTAACCAGAAAAAAATTAGAAAATATGTTTTATTTATTTATAAAAAACAAAAATAAAACCTCTAGCTCGAATGACAGCTCTTAGCCTTTCAGGCATGCTTTGAATTAAAACAGCCACATATCCCTGAGGAATCTGCTCCCATTCAAACAATAGCGCTTCTTCCAATTGAGCCAGTGTGTGAAACTCCGCGTAGTTTTGCCTAATTCTTCTCCCTAGGTTATCCCACAAATGCTCAATGGGATTCAGGTCAGGACTTCTAGGTGCCCAGCCCAGAACTTGAATACCAACGTCGTAAAGGTATGACGCGTTACCTGGGCTGTGTGCAGCCGAGCATTATCCTGCATAAGTAAGAATTGGTCTCCAATAAATGGTGCATAAGGTACCACATGTTCTTCAAGACACTCTCTTATGTACCTGTCAGCGTTTATACTACGCCCTTAAAAGGTTACAAGTGCCGTACGAGCCTCCAAAGAAATGTCTCCCCAAACCATTACACCTCCACCGCCAAACTGTACTCAGGGAGAGAAGCAGCACTGAGTATATCGCTCTCCAGGTCGTCTAAACACATGTTGTCGACGATCAGGTGAGTATCTGGTGAAACGGGACTCATCCGTAAAGAGAACACGACTCCATTCAACCATACCCCAATCGACATGAGTTCGCGCAAATTCCAAGCGCTGTCTACGATGGGCTGCGTCCAACAGTGGGCCAGTGGCAGGTCGATGGGGCACTAAATTATGTTTTCTCAGTCTTCTTAGTACAGTATCTGATGAAATGAATGTACCATGAACATCTGCCAATCTCCTAGACAAGGCTGTAGCAGAAAGTGTCCGGACTCGCAGAACTTGAAGTCGAAGAAAACGGTATTCAACTTCACTTGTTGATCGCGGTCTTCCTTGTCCAGGTAATCTTGAATAGAAAACTGTTTCCCTAAACCTTTGATTTGCATCAGACACTGTGCTTCGGGGAATATTAAGTGTGTTGGCAATACCGTATGCTGCGTCCATCATTGTAAAGTGCAACAGCTTGAGCGGCTTCTTCGGGAGTCATTACAGATTTTTTAAATAATAATAACTTTTAAAACAAACTTGGAAAAACCATAAAAGGCCAAAAACAAACAGGAATAAAAATTAATTGAAGAGCTCTTTCAAACAATTAAAATGTTAAATATATAAAAAAAAATTATAAAACAATGTCATCGTCGTATGCTGCGTCCATCATTGTAAAGTGCAACAGCTTGAGCGGCTTCTTCGGGAGTCATTACAGATTTTTTAAATAATAATAACTTTTAAAACAAACTTGGAAAAACCATAAAAGGCCAAAAACAAACAGGAATAAAAATTAATTGAAGAGCTCTTTCAAACAATTAAAATGTTAAATATATAAAAAAAAATTATAAAACAATGTCATCGTCGTATTTTAAAGCCTAAACAACTTTAACAAAATTTAATCTTATATTTTTTTATTTGTGTATAGTTGTAACATGAATATACAGGGCGTTTAATAAATTTTATTAATAAATTTTGCGGTCGAGTATTTTATTTTATTATTTTAATGTGCTTTCAACAGGCACCAGGCCTAATTACAGAAGTACACAATGACAAACTACTGCTAACTACTACACCACCGAGGACAATATATATATATCGGCATAAGATTTGCTTTTGTATGCAAGAGTTTGTGTTATTATTTTTATTATGTATTTTATATTAAGAAAGACATGTATTTTTTGTTTTATTTTTATTGATAGGACCTGAACAAATGTTATGTTTAATCGTGTTGTTTTTATTTGATATCGTCTATTTTAGGCGGCTGAGGCCTATTTTAGGCACTTTTGGCCTAAAATGTAGGTTTTTATTGCCTATGTCCTAATTTCCAATTTTTAAGGGCCTAAAATCCGGTCTTTGGTCATTATCACCTGAAGACGATTGCAGATACTTGACAATTGAAACGTTGTTCTTTTTTTAATTAGATTTTTATCTTCCCAAGCAGCGTAAGTAATGTCATCGTTTTCATAAAAATCCAAGAAGTTCTAATGTGATGACGCCGGGGCCTGGACAGTTCTCACATTTTTGTAAAACGCACTTGTTATCGCACACAATCGATGATAATATTGACTCCCGGATTCGGTCTACAGTTTTCATCATCTTTTTGATAGCTTTTCAAAGTTGCAAGTAGCAAATCAAAATTGGCACAATAAATACAGAGACAAACTTCTTGGGGAGAATTCAAGCTTACCCACTTTCTAATTTTAATAGTATAATAATTGCTTTTGAGCAAAATTGACACGAATTTTATCATGTTGCAAAAGATTTCAATGTTCATTATTGGTTGGTAGGGTTGCTAGATTTTTAATAATCATCTTAAAAGAAAACACACATACATATATTAAAAATAAAATCATTTATATACACTGCCCGTCAAAATTAACGCATGATAAGTAAAAAAACTCTAACCCTAAAACGCCTTTACCAATCTTTATGAAATTTTGTATAAAAATACTTCAACTTATATCTCAGTTTACGTGTTCGAAGGTTTTTCAAAAAAATAAGTAAAAAAAGAATATTTAAATGAAATCAGACTTTTTTAATTTAATAAATACTTACAAACTCGAAAAGTTACAATACAAAATATAAAAAAATACAAAACTAATAGACCTATTCCATAAAACGGACTTTTGGATAGCGCGTGCGTGAAAAGGCACCTCGTCCTTTTTTTAATTATAAAAGAGAAAGAGATACCACTCTTCTTCAGGCACGCGCTATCCAAAAGTCTGTTTTATGGGATAGGTCTATTAACGTTTTTCTTTAATTTTTTAATTGTCTCTTTCTTCGTAGAGCCATAACCTTAATTGGATCGTTAATTTCATGTATCTGTACCTTTTAAGATTTTATTTACATTCTTTGTCCAAACAAATAAGTTTAATCCTGTGGAAGCTATAATACGAGGTGGGACATGAACAGTCTCATCGACATTGTAGACGTTATTTGGTGTAAATTGGTACATTTCTTGGCAATCCATTAGTTTTGTAAAAAAATCATTAACATTTTTTTTGTTAAAGCTCGTTGAACGAGACAGGCTGGTTCCTTCAGGTTTTCTAAGTGATAACCTTGTATGACGTTGTAAGAACCACCGCAACCACTCTGTGCCTGCTTTTTTCTTCGTTTAATTTTGTAGGTACTTGCATCTGCCACATTGACACATAATGTAAAGAGGTGTTTCCTCTTCTACTTCACATCCTCTGCACAATGGGTCATCTGTCTTCCCCATTATGTGAAGGTGTTTTTTGAAGGGAGCATGGCCTGTGAGGATTATCCAAAAGTGCTTTCGAATGCTCCAGACCAGACAGGCTTTCCCAATATTGTTTGTGCTGTAGTTCTGTCCAGTCAATAGTTTTTTCCTGGATGATTCTTGGCTAGTACCGCATGTGGGTTCCGGCCTCATCAGCATGGTTTCCGCTTCATCAGCTGCGAAGTTTGGCTTCCACCTCATCGAACTGCCTCTGCTTTCTCCTTGCTCTAGGATAAGAATTATCTGATTTTGTGCTTCGGTTAATGCCGTCACGTCTTTCAGACATTCCAGTTCGGCCTTCGAATTGATTTCAAATGCCTTCAGTGCCCGGATTAGTTCTGGTTCGTGTGTAATGATGTAGAGCAACTTCCCCGGGGGATTGCTCTCCCTCATTCGTTGGATACCCAGTTGTATGGCAATGATGCCCGCTTGAAGATCGGTCATCTCTTTTTCCAGGTTTAGTATTTCTTGACTGCCCTGTTGGGATACTTCTTTTATGCCCGCAGATACACCGGTCTTTGACGTTTGTGTTCTACGTACCAGATTATGTTTCCTTCTTGCCTGAGTCAGGCAATCTGGTTGTTTATCTCCTCAGCCTTTATCCTTTTTGAGATAAAAGCTTTATTGAAGTGTTTGTCTTTGGCTTTGTCTGTTCTAATGACTAATGACAGTATTTTCTAGCTCTTCATATATGGCATTATGTCTGTAGTTGGAAATGACTTCGGCCTTATTTGAGATTAGTCTCTGGGCTCCCGCCAACGCTTCAGCTTTAATCAGAATTTGTAGGGGGGAGTCCTAGTATATTTTCCATGGCTGCGATCGGTGTAGTTGTCATTGCACCAGTTATTCCCTAGCAAGCCGGTCCTAGAATTTTGCTGAGTATCTGTTTTACAGTCCTTGTTTTTGTTGCGTGCACCATATTAGCGTCGCATTGTACCATGCCTGGTGACAGTCTCCAAATGTTCTTTTACAGGTCATAAAGGTTTTTACGGCCCTATTTGTTATATTTTCTATATGCTTCCGATAGGTAAGTCTTTTATCCAGTATTACTCCTAGATATTTAACCTCATCTTTCAAGGGCAGCGTTTCCCCGTAGAAGATTAGACTTTTCGGGTTCCAATTTTCTTTTGCGGGGAAAGGCAATAAGAAAAGTTTTTGTGGAATTTACCCTCCTCATTGCACCAGTTTTCGACAGCGTTTGCATTTTGGTAAACACATGGACTGTGTTGCTGCCTCTGATAAGGAGTACAATGTCGTGCGCATATCCTATTGCGTATTCATTTTACAATCGTGTCAGGGGTGAAAGCTTCCCCCCTTGAGGTGTGCCTCTGCACACTTAAGCTCTAACAGTGGTGTTGTTAAGAGTGGTTCTGGCTCGTCGTTGAGTCAGCATCTGTTTGATCCATTTGCCAATCAGAGGTTCTACGTTGCGATCTTTACTGATCGATTTATTGAGTCATATAACGTGTTGTCAAACGCTCCTTCGATATTCAGGAATGCCCTAAGGGCCCTTTCTGTATTGTCTAAAGATTGCTTAGCCCTTTGAGTTACCTCGTGGATGGCGGATTCGCAAGATTTGCCTGTTTGGTAAGCAAACTGGTTTCGGTATAGAGGCCTTCTGTACAGTACTTCTTCCCGTATATGTTGCTCTATCAGTTTTTCTTTTGTTCTCAGAAGAAATAATGTTAGGCAGATTAGTGGGAAGGATTTTGGTTTGTCATAGGAGGTTTTTGCTGGTTTTGGTATAAAATCTCCATCCTTCCGGTATGAGATTAAGAGCTACGCTGGCTCTTGGGATTTTGCACAGTCTTTGTAGCAGCAGGTCTTGGCCCTGCTGTAACATGGCTGGTATGATTCTATCAGTTCCGGCAGATTTCAATTGTTTTAAAGTTTTATTGCCCATTTAACTTTTTTTCAATAGAATCCAGTCCTCCCTTTTACCCCTTTTGATTTCAAGTGTGGTTAGGTTTTGGATCTCCGAATTTTCAAGTATGATTAATCCTGGAAAGTGGGTCCTCAGCATCAGCCTAAGTGTCTCACTTTCAGTAGTCGTTCTAGTTTTAGGCATGTTCCTAGGGTCTGCTGTGGCCTCTTGGACATGGCTTTATGCAGTCGGGAGTAGGCCGAGTTTCTTGGCCTTTTTTATGGCAATTTTATATTCAGTTAGGCGGTGTATGTATAGGTCCCATTCTCTTGTTATTTTCGCTGTGTTGAACAGTTTTCTTGTTTTCCTTCTGCGGTTTTCTAGCTTAGAGTTCCACCAAGATGGGCTATCTTTTTGTTTTGAGCAACGCAGTCGACATGCCCGCTCATAGGCATCCTTAATGGAATCTGTCACAGAGTCGGTGAGTAGTTCAAGATCAAAGGTTCGGGGTTACGTTGTAGTACCTCTTTATATAGGTCCCAGTTCGTTTTTCTTGGGTTTCTGTACTCCCGTTGGGTGTTAATAGTCGATTTAAGGTTAAATCTTATGTATCTAGGGTCTGACAGACTAATTTCATTTGATTCGTCCCTTCGGCAGTGTTATATCGATTACTTCTCTTCTTGACATGGTTACGAAGGTTGGTTCGTTCCCAGTGTTGAGAATATTAATATCTGTGGAGAGACAGTAGTTAAGTAGTGATTCACCTCGTTTGTTGATGTCAGTGCTCTCCCACATTGTGTGATGTGCATTGGCATCACATCCTATTATCAGGTTAGCCGATCCAGGTTATTCCACCAGAGACCTAAGCATGGCGGCTGGGGGTTCCCCTTGTTTATCATATGGAAGGTACGCCGATGTAAGTATTACATCTTGTTGGCACCCTTTTAATCTAAGATTTAATCTTACTGTCGCTGTGTCTTTATCGCACAGAGAATACAACTTCTTGAGTTCGTCTCGGGGTGTGAAACAAGACTCCCCATGTTACCTCCCAGATCCTTATTTGGCCCCTGTACACATACGGTTCCTGAATAAGAGCAATATGAATCTCGTCAGCGGCCATAAACATGCATAGGGCCGCTGTTGCTGCCCTGCAGTGGTGGAGGTTGATTTGTATTATCCTCACTACCATGCAGGGCGATTAGAGTCTAGACAAGGGGTCTTGTGGTGGATTCTCGTCCGTTGGGGTCTGCCCAGTGGGCTCCCCCTTTTCTCCACTTTGGGCTATCGTAGTAGTGAACGAGGATCCTGGTGTCGGTTCCTCGTCCATTGGGGTCTGCTCAATGAGTTTACCCTCTTCTTTTTTCCTGGGTTCCTGAATAAGAGCAATATGAATCTCGTCAGCGGCCATAAACATGCATAGGGCCGCTGTTGCTGCCCTGCAGTGGTGGAGGTTGATTTGTATTATCCTCACTACCATGCAGGGCGATTAGAGTCTAGACAAGGGGTCTTGTGGTGGATTCTCGTCCGTTGGGGTCTGCCCAGTGGGCTCCCCCTTTTCTCCACTTTGGGCTATCGTAGTAGTGAACGAGGGTCCTGGTGTCGGTTCCTCGTCCATTGGGGTCTGCTCAATGAGTTTACCCTCTTCTTTTTTCCTGGGCTCCTTCCCGGTGATACTGTTCATCCATCAGTAAGGTCATTAGGTAGCCAGCGCCTCCCACGACCTTTCTGATGGACAGTACTCTTCAAGTCCCAGTCTCTAGCTGGTTTTGAGCGCCCAGCGTCTGCAGAAACCGGTCCTTGTCCTGTACTTCCTCGGTTAAGTATCCGAGGACCTTTACGGGTTTTGGAAGTTTGCTCGCTTCCAGAATTTGAAGTTAAGCTCTTTTCCCCCACTGTACCAAAGAGCCAACTTTTGGTCCACTCGTTGGCGCATGTAAGGTATAGCACTCCTCCCCCAAGTTTGTACGTCTTCAAGTGCATTAATTTTGCGGTTAATATAATTGATTTCTTCGTTGGTAACAGCAACAGACTCGTGTAGGAATCTTATTCTAATGGGTCTGCAATACCGCGGCGATGATGGAGATAGATTTTTCCATACAACTACTTTTTTTTCGCACACTAATTGTAATGGCACCAAAAAACTCTGTTGGCATCAGAGTCAGTCATCGCATTCCCATTTTCATATTAATTTAATTTGTTATTTGTCCTTTTTATTTAATGTATCCACAACTTTCTTTAAATACAAAATTAATCTAAATTTAGTATGGTTCAGTAAATCTTGCAAATTCATTTCCGCACATGCAGCAGTAATTCTATATGATTCTTCGACTGGATAGCAAGGAAAAATTGTCTTATTGGCCGCTCTTATTATTTCGTATTGGGTTCTCGTTAGACCCAATTTTAAAAACATCTAAAGTAGACAGGTGACCAGGCTCATCTTTATTACTGCTCTTAATTGCTACTCTGTATATTTGCGCTTTTGATAACATCTTTTACCACGTTTGATGCGGCTACTTTACCGCAAGTAATTTCATATTAGTGGCATAAGTCAGTTCTTCACATCATGAAAGCGAAGTTCTTCTGTCTTACGTCACTTGATTTTGAAACTGTTTTTTCAGGACGACCAAGACTCGTTTCTGTTAAAAAAACATTCAATTAAACAATATTCATATTCACGATGTCGCTCGGTACAGTAAAGTCTTCTGATAGTGAGCTGTCTTAGATGCAAAAACATTGCATCAAGTGGTTTAAGGTGTGTGAAGTGTAAAAGACTTAGTCATGTTGGATGTTTAAAGCACACACTGAAAGAAAAATGTCTGCAAAAATCATAAAACTTATAGCTTCATTTAACAACTTTTTTTGTAGTATTTCAACCGACATAAATTTTATCATCTGATTGTATAGGCTTTAGTTATTATAACAAAATATGTACATTGTTGATAAAACAAAATTATTAGTAACATATACAATTTCATTTGTCAAAATCTAACAAAATAATTGTTCAATCAAAATAAGAGTTTCCTAAGTAGAGATGCAAAGAGAGTTACAAGCCGGAAGTGACCCAGACATGTGACGTAACGCGTTGGGTTGGTAGCGCTGTTTTCCGAAGGTGGCGCCACCTATAGATAAGCGATACAAAAATTTCGAACTAAAGATAAGGGAAAGGAAGCTGGTGATAAGGGGATGGGCGTGACTTAACAGTGGTTTGGTCACCTGGCATCCGCTATTTGGAGGATTTATTATTAATAATATAAATTTAATTTTTAACCCCATTTTGAATTGTGACGTCAATTTTTTAGAGATAAGGATATATTTTGAATTATTAATATAAATTTCATTTTTGACGCCATTTTGAATTGCTGACGTCAGATATTTATTATTTTCCCGCCAAAACGTGCGACCTTCAAAGCACCAAAATTGGATATATTATTAGTCTATTTTTAAAAAGTATTATTCAGTCTTAATATTATCGTACAGTAATAATGATTAGTGCAAAGGAAATTGAAATGGCAATCCAAAATATTGATAAATTTTTGGAAAAATGTGGTAAAGAAGGTGAAGAAAAATTTGAAAATAAATATCCTACTCAACAAGAAATATATCGAGAATTTTTGAAAAAGGAGAAAATTAAAAAATGGGTTAGTCAAAAAGAATTTTTGGAGCAGCATCTTAATGCTAAGATTGTAAATAACCAGTATGGTAAACATTTTGAGACGTGCCCCTGGTCAAATTCTGATGAAGGTCCAGATACATGCCCATGTTGTATGGTTTCATTTTATGTGAAAGAAGCTAATGAGGTGTTAAATAAGTTACCAAAAATTACGTGCTGTTGTAAAATTAATTGAATAAACTTTAATATATATTCCTTAACAAAACTATTTATGTTTCATTTCCTAAAATGCGTTGCGTTCAACAACCCGAAAAACTACCTATAAATAATTTAGATTTATTTGAAACCAGTTCTCTGATGCTAGTAAACATGGTAATTTACTACCAAATTCCTTTAGAGCAATTTTTTGTTGTCCTAGTGGGTGTGATAAAACAAATGCTTTATTAAGTTTAATATTTAATGCTAATGGAGCAAAATTTGAAAATATTTACGTTTATTCAAAATCTCTTTTCCAACCAAAATATCAATTATTACAAAATGTTTTAAGCAAAGTAAAAGGTGTGGGGTATTTTCCATATAAAGATAATGATGAAATAATTGAACCTATGAAAGCTCGAAACAATTCAATTTTTCATATTTGATGATGTACCTTGTGATAAACAAAATAAAATACGCGAATACTATTCAATGTGTAGACATAAAAACATAGACGCTGCATACTTATGTCAAACATATTCAAAAATACCAAAACAATTAATACGTGATAATTGCAATATTATTGTGCTATTTCGACAGGATGATAAGAATTTACAACATGTATTTGATGAACATGTCTCACCTGATATGCCTTATGATCAGTTTAAGAAAATATTAGCTATTATAAAAGATTTCACAACACAACAAAATCAAAGTTTTTTCCTGTTGCATGAAGTATTTAAGCGGTTTTTTACTAATTCAAGGTCACTGATATCAAATCGACCGTCAGTTTTTTTGTAGCAGCTTGAGTTTTTCAGATACGCTACATATTAAGTCTGTTTACATAAACTGTCTATTACATACGAGTTTTACATAAATATTTGTAATTTTTATCATGTCTTTATCAAGAAGGCTCTGCATTAACGATCCAAATTGTTTTTGTAACATTTGTGGTGAATATGTTTTTAAAAAATTTCGTTTGAATGTGTCAGACTTTGTAAAACAAGCGTTTTTGGAATGTTTTGGTTTTCCATTGGAAACACATAACAAGTACTGTGTGCCCAGTATTGTATGCAAAATCTGTGTTGAAGAATTACGGTTATGGGCCACTAAGAAGAGACCCTCTTTTAAGTTCCAATCTCCAATGATCTGGCGTGAACCTTTAAATCATCACGATGACTGCTATTTTTGTGTTGTGAATATAAGAGGAATCAACAAGACGAACCGCTCTAAATGGATTTACCCCTCATCAACATCAGCTGTTAGGCCTATTAGAAGTTCGAAAGGTCCACTTTTATCACTACCATCTACATCTAAATAAAGTTCTGATGAATTGAACGATCCAAGCTGCGTGAGCAATAACGACTTCATTCCAGAAAATTATTTCCAACCGAGCTTAGTGATGTAATTAGAGACCTTGGGCTGTCGAAGACTTCTTCCGAATTACTAGCTTCCCGGTTAAAACAGAGACATAACTAAATAAACTAAAGTTTCGTATTACCTCACTCGAGAAAAAACTTACTTCCTTTTTTCACTGAAGAGGATGATTTTGTTTATTGCACTGATATTTCTGGTTTGATGACTGCCATGGGTTTACAGAGATATGATTCAAACGAATGGCGTTTATTTATCGACTCGTCAAAACGCAATTTGAAGTGTGTACTATTAAATAATGGAAATAAACTAGGATCCTTACCGATCGCACATTCAACGAAACTTAAGGAAGAATACCCTACAATTGCATTAGTCATGAAACATATTTTACCAAAATCTTTTATAAAAGACCTTTGTCAAAGAACTTTTATAGTGTAATGCTAGCCTTAGACTACCAGGACTTGTATTATGATTTAAGTGACAATTGATCATATTCATTAAACATTTTTAACATTTTTAACATTAAAATAGTGGTTGAAAATGATTCGTCATATTGTGTTTTAATGTCATAAAAAAAGTTTTTAACATCGCCAAACTGCAATACATTCAATCGGATATTTTAAATTAAATAAAAGAAATGGAAAGATCCTAACAAAACACAACATTTCTGATGCTGACATTGACAGTTTGCCTTTCTTGTAAAAGTCCAGACTTATTTTAGGAGGCCTGTTACTTACATTCATGGCTTCAAAGTCAAATCAAAATTAAATCATAATGGCAAATTCCCTCGGATAAATCATGCATTAAATCAACATACACATTTACAGTCAAATGAAAGGCCCTTAAGCAATGAAGAATGCATTCCTGTTTTAATCCGGTAATGGAAAAATTATTTTGTTCTAAATTATAATTTTCTTCATTCCTTAAAGCTGTAGTATTTTCCTTAAAAGTGGTTTGTGTTTCAGTTTTAGATAATTTGCAGATTCTGCAAAAATAATTTACAGAAAAACTTTCTGAAAAGCCCAATATTCCATTAAAACTTAAATTATCTCCTAACACAAAAGGGTAAAGTATATTCTGTCACTCCCTTTTCCAGTTTCTACCAGTATTCCCTCAGATTATAAGTACCGCAACTCTTCTACTTATATTTTAAATACTGACTCGTTACCAAATTGTTTCCTGGCATCGGAATAAAAAAGCAATGCTAGAAAAATGTTGCCTAACCTTGAGGCATGCTCGGGAGGTATGAATGAAAGATCAATATAAACCGCACCTATTGTGTTTTGACCCCTATGAGATCCTAATGGGTTCCCACTTTCGTAATCGTCGTAGTATAAACATAATGGTAACAATATAATGTCATTTGAAAATTTATTTTTATCACAGATTGCTTTGCATGACATTGCTCACAGATCTTGTTTCACTAATAAGTTCTTTCATGTAAGTTTTAGCACAGTCATAGAAGCCCGAGTGCTCAAATAATTGCTTCAGTTGCTCGCGCAGTGGTATGAACTGGGCAGTATGACTAATAGTTTTTAAAGGAATTACATACTCTTCAGCATTACTTACGTTTTTACCGTCAAAGGTTTTATAATTTTGTCAGCTTGTTCAAATTCCTTGAAACGCAAATATTCAGTATGTAGTCTCTTAAAAGGATTTTCTAGAATGTTTTGTAACGTGCAAATTTCGCTTACCTTAAATTTTTAGGATTTTTTATTAAATTGTCTTTGTTTTGTATACGTTTCTTTAATAGGTCTGTGTTTTAAGAAAAACTTGCATATTTAATTTAATGTTTACTTTTACTGTCAAAAGATAGTGACTTTTGATCAGCTGTTCGGTTGGTAACCCCACTTGCAGTAGTACCAACGTGATTTTAAATATTCAAAATAAAGTAAAGGGGATTATGCATTCTATAGATTTTTTTATTTCTTAATAATAATTTAATGAAAGTGTTATTTTATTGTACTACATTTAACTTTAAGATCGGTAATATAAATAAATTGAATTTTCCATTAGTTTCGTTAAATATTCACAGTGTATTCATTGTTATTCATTGTTATCATTGGCAGTTTTAAATTATCCGCCAAAAAGTTTCTTAAGAAAAAAACAATAGCCACTTTAATTGCGGTGATACTCACTTGATTTCCGGTTCAACAAGTGGTTGGTTAAGCTTAGGGGTTTGATTTACGAAAACTTTCATCTTTAAATATCCTTCTGGGGAAATTAGATGAATGGTTTTACAAGTGATTTATGGTACTTTGTAATAGTTATTTTGGTTATTAAGAAATCTAGCCGATTTTTTTTGGGATAGAAAATCACTCTTTGCTGCCAATAATCCAACGAGCCAACAAGAATTGCATTTATTTAGAATAACCCTTCGCTGTTACTGAAGGGTTTTTATATGCTACGTATTTATTTGCATTTTTGATTGGAATTCTTCGTGTTTTATTTTGATACATGGGGTTAAAATTGTAGTGTTCCGTAATGTCCTTTTGAACTCCAAGTTTTGTTGTTACTGCCATAGCTAGGAAGATCTTCGGCATAATCAGGTTTAATCTAATAACAAGACAATATTTATTTAAGGATAGTGGCCAGGTATTTATGGACTAGTTTACCAGTTACCCCATAAATTAATTGCTTAAAAATCATACTAATACATAGTTAAAAGAACGATTATTGCTTTGTAACCTTACTTTAATGATTTTATAGGATACTTTGTAATTATTGATAAATTCTACTCACAAGTGTTTGACTAAAACAAATAACTCCATCTTGATAAGCAGTTTATGCAAGTTTGAGTTTCAATAGTTGGCGAGTCCTGGCTCTTTATTATAATCATAATATTACGCGTACTAGTGTAATATCTCAATAATTGGGTTATTTCACTTGGTCAGAGTGGTTTTCAAAGATAAGCGTTGTTCCAGTCACGGAAGTTGTCCAACTGAAATATTTGTACATTTTCGGTTACGCATGCATGCTGAGTGAAAATAGCTATTCACGATCGTTTATTTGTATATTTACTTACCTGCTTTACTCGCTTATGCTCACTTGAATAACAACTTTTTTTTATTCTAGTTATATAAATAGAACACCACCAAGAATAAAAGAAGAAAATAAAGAAATTAAAATGGAAGAAATAACAAAAATGTTCGAATCTTTGCATGTTAAAATGAGTAATATACAAACAGATTTGCAGGAAATTAAAAATGGAATGCAATTACAAAGAGAAGAAATAATATCGATAAAAGAGGACATTAGTAATAACAAGCTAGAATGGAAAAGGGAAAAAGAAGAATTAGTCGAAAAAATAATGGAAACCGAAGAAAGACTAGAGAGATTAGAGAAAGAAAAGATACGCAATAACATAGTTATAACAGGAATTAAAATAGATCTTATGAATAAAAGAGAAATAATAAAAGAACTTCAAACTTCCGTAAGAAAATAAATAGGAATAAAAGTACAATTTAATAAAGCGATAAAACTAAAAGAAGACTCTTACATAGTAGAATTGAGAAACTGGGAAGATAAAGTAGAAGTAATGAAAAAAAAGAATATTCTTAAGGGAATTACATAGAAGGAGAATTGACCAAAACAGAAAGAGAAATACAAAAAAAAACTAAGAGACATAGCAAAAGAAAAAAGATCTAACGGAGACAAAGTAAAAGTTATGTTCCAAAAACTTGAAATAAATGGAATAATCTGGAAATGGAATAAGAAAGAAAACACTATAGAGAACACCCCAAACAAAACTTATGAAAAAACAGACAATCCTCCAAAAAACTATTAAACAAGAATAAAAAATCGGACGGTATCAAAAGAGACGAAATGGGCAAAGAAAAGGAAAAACGAAAAGATAAAGAAACAAAAAAAACTGGAAAATTGGGACATGGAACATTAAAAGTATACAAGGTAAAGAAAATGAATTAGAAGAAGAGTTTGAAGAGCTAGGTCTTGACATTTTGGCGATAACAGAAACTAAGAAAAAGGGACAAGGGATAACAAAGTTACACAGCAATAATATATTAATTTTTAGCGGAGTAAAACTAAACGAAAGAGCAGCTGCTGGAGTCGGGTACACAAGAAATTAGAGGAGGAAATAGAGGAATGGCAGGCTTGGTCGGAAAGAATACTAACAGTTGCAATAAAGAACAAAAAGAAAAACATACTAAAAACAATCATTATAGTCTATGGCCCCAATGAGAATGATACAAAAGACATAAAAGACAAATTTTGGGAAAAATTATCACTAGCAACAGAAGGATCTAGGGGAGAATTGTATATAGCAGGAGATTTTAATAGCAGGGTAGGAAAAAAAGATCAAACATACAATACAGTGATAGGTGATTATGGAGAAAATACAAGAAACAACAATGGTAAAAGAATGCTAGACTTTTGTATATTACATAACTTAATTATAACAAACACATTTTTTGAACACAAAAACATACATAAATATCCAAGAGAAGTTAAAAGTATAGACGAAAAGTCAATTATAGATTCCATACTAATTGAAACAGAAAAATGGTGCTAGATACAAGAGTTAGAAGAGGACCAGAAATTAGAAGTGACCTTTTTTTAGTGGTGTCAAAATTAAAAAAATATACAGAAATCAAAGAAAATAAAATAAGGAAAGAGGAAAATGAAACAATAAGGTACCAAAAACTAAGAAATAAAGAAATAGCACTAAAATTTGAAGCAGTACTAAATAAAAACTTTGAGAACTATAAGGAAAATACAGAAACTATGAATATTGACCAGATATGGACATACTTTAAAAACATAGTAATCAATAGGGATGGGATTTTAGTTATTTTACCTTTTTTTAACCGATGTAACTATTTGAAAACCAATAATGCCAAAATGTGTTTTAAAAGATTTTCTTTTATATGAACCTAACTTGTTTTCACCTTTTTTACCTTTTTTGGAGGTTTTTGCTTTAAACTACCTTTTTTATACTTGTTTTACCTATTTTTTTAAACTAGTTTTCGCCTTTTTTACCTTTTTTGGAGGTTTTTGCTTTAAACTACCTTTTTATACTTTTATTACATATTTTTTAATTTGTCAGTTTATTTTCACATATTTGTTATCTATTTTTACGTATATTTACTTATTTTATTTTTTTTTGTGTTCTTTTTAAATTTTCCGCCAATATTTTATCCAGGGCGTGCAACTCAGCGGTATAGAATTTTTTCTTATGGTCGCAGCATAGAAATTATTCTATTATTCTAAATTATTTCTATGGGTCACAGACTGTAACAGTAACTTTCTTTACAGTATTTATTTGTATTGAGCTTATGTTCTGTCATATAATTTCTGTGTAGTGAGTGTCACTCAGTGAAACACAGTTTATTGCATAGAAATAGTTTATTGTGGGTATGTTCTGTGTTTGGGTATGCGGCTAAACAAAATTATAAAAAAAACTTGAACTTTTAATGTTTTTTTTACCTAAAATGCTGTTTTTTTTAACCTAAAATTTTTTTTTAGTACCTTTTTAGTTACCTATTTTTCAGTTTTTAGTACCTAAATATCCCATCCCTACCCAAGCAACACGGCTCGGTAGTATATACGTTTATTAAACGTATTGTTCGTATAAAAACCGTATAACATTTCAAAGGTATAAATAATATACGTTTTTCATATTACTTTTTTATATGAAACGTATAATATACGGATATTATAGGACTTTATCTTCAGTTAACTGATAAATTTATCGTAACATATACGTATATTATAGCAAACAATATATTACTTTTTTTAACGTATATTAGAAACATATATTATATGTATATAATAATCCATTTTTGACATGAAGTCAAATAAAAGCCTATTTTTTTAATGGTGGGACTCGAAAAGTATGATAGGCCCTTACAAAACTTTTTTTGTGAATATCGGATAAATTTGAGCTGTAATTAAGAAATTATTAAAAAAAAACTAAATTTTAAAAACGTATATAACACGCGTTTAAATTTTGTACTTAAATGGTATACAGTATACCTATTTTCCACACTACACAATCTGGTATATAAACGGTATACAGTATACGTGTACAAAACCTATATTGAACACTGCAAAATTTTGTCACATGATTAAATTTACCCAATGACATCGCGTCTTAACCCAAACAGCTGCAGGTTCCGCCCGTGGCGTCATCTTGTAAGAAAAGCCTGTTGTGAAGTTAAAACGCCGGGCTCCAGGCATTGATAAGTAATTATAATTACCTAGGTAAGTGTGCCTAAATAATTTAAAAAAGATTTGCTGTATTCAATTGTTGTTTTTATACATGGTTTTATTCGATTACAGAAGAAAAAAGAAGGCATACTACATACTACACGTGGATAACAATTTTGAGGGTTAGTTCTTATCTTTTGGAAAAGGAGTTGAGGGTAAGTTTTTAATTTATCTTTTAGAAGCTTTTGTTTAACTTCACATGAATGCATTCATGTAGGTACTTTTATCGTTATATGTTAAAATTTGGCAAGTCAAATAAATTAAAAGATTTTTTAGTATCAAGTAAAGGTTTCGTATACGTATATTGTATACCGTTTACATACTGCCTGTTAAAAAGGTTGATCTTATGCAGGAAATTTTAGTTTTCTATACTAGAGATTCAAAATTTCCGAAAAATTTGGGTGCCGGAAAATAGAAAAACTGTTTTTTTATTTTTTTTAAATTAAGATAATGTTTTTAAAGGGCCAGACCATTAAACTTTTATCTTTTTTATTTATTTATTTTTAAAATTAAAAAATATTAAGTTTAAGAATATTAAAAATAATTATAATATTTAAATTTTAAAACAATAAAAATATGATATAGGTAGTAAATAAAAAATGATAATTAATTATTATTTTTTTACAGTATAATTTTTATTGTTCTAAAATTTAGAATCCTAATATAATTTATGTTTTAAATATTTACCCCATATCAAAATTAAATTACAAACAAATATTAGTTTACAATGTAAACTAATATTTGTTCGTAATATGTCACATCGAAATTGAAAATTTACTTTTTTAAACGTCTTTGTAATAAACTTTTAAATAATTAATTGTCTTATTAATTTTAAAGTTTTAACAAAAAAAAAGTATACACATATACTATATAGGTAATATGTATAAAGTATACTTTCTTTTGTATACAAAAGAAAGTATTCTTTAAAAATATTATAATATGTACTTAAAAAAATTGTCGCAATAAAAATATTTTCAAATTTTTTAATTTTTCCCTTTTTCAATTTTTTATTTAATTATTTTATTTCTAAAATTTTCTTCTGTTCTTTTTTTTGTTAATTCATATAGGTACCTATCTTTCTAGGTGGTAGGTATTTCTTAATTAATTTATCATAATAAACATGAATTATTCATAATTATGATAATAAAAAAAAAACTTATAACTTTTTTATTTTAAAAACAAAAATATAAATTAAACCTATAGGTTTGGACAATATAAAAAAATACAAAAGTTTAATGGTCTGGCACTTTTAAAAAGTTTTCTCAATTAAAAAAAATTTTCTTAAATTTTGTTTTTTTTTCAATTTTTTTCTTGAAAAAGTTTTTTTCCTGCACTCAATTTTTAATGAAATTTTGAATCTCTATAATCTCAGACTCGTTCGATAAAGACTTTACTGACTTGGTACATAAGAAACTATTACTTTTCAGCATCACATTGCAGGCAGGTTTCTTTATATATGTATTGTAATTAGCACTGTGAATAATGTTTCCAGTAAATAATAAGGTTACTAAACTTACTACTACTAAAGTCGTGAGTAAGAGGCAATTGCGGCGTAGGGCAGCATGTGCTGTGGCAAATTCAAAAATTAATTTAAATAGTGCTGATAATCATAATTTATTATCTAATTTACAAAGATTTAATAATTCAGTAATTACAACATTTCATTTGGAGAAACCCCTGCTTTCCTCAATAAACACAACAGTAAATAAAATATCTAATATAAAACCCGCAAATAATGATGAAATAATTGATGTAGGCGATTTTTTTGAAAATTCCCCTATTGTGAATTTATCACATAATGTTGTTTCAACAGTCAAGAGTACTGATTCCACCAATGAGGAGTTTTTAAAAAAAATTCAATATTGGGCTTGTACCAACAATTTAACGCAAAAATGTTTAAATGAACTAATTGAAATAATTCAACCGGAGTATCCATTCTTACCCAATGACTCTCGAACCATTCTTAAAACCCCCCGGGAAGTTAATAGGATCACTTTAAATAATGGAGAAATGATTTATCTAGGCATAGAAAAAAATATCATAAAAAAAATTGAATCAACTTCAGGCACTATAAGGGATAATATTATACCCTTGCAAGTAAATATTGATGGTATACCATTGTTTAAAAGTGGAGCTGGTGAATTCTGGCCAATATTGATGCGTAGTGAAGTATTTTGTGATACGACTCCATTTGCAGTGGCAATTTTTTTTGGAAATGGAAAGCCGGATCCTCTGGAAGCATATTTAAAATGCTTTATTGACGAGTATTCGTCGCTTGTTATTCGTTCGGTGTGCTATTTGGGAATAGAATATAAAATTAAAATATGTTTTTTTTCCTGTGACGCTCCTGCTCGAAGTTATTTAAAACAGGTTATGGGCCACACAAGTATCTCAGGCTGCGAACGGTGTAAAATTAAGTCGCAATATGAAGAAAAGAGGAGGTTTTATCCTTCAACGATTCTTTCAGAAGCTCGGACAGATGACGATTTTCTTAATTTCAATGATAGAAATACAGATACGTATATAAAAAGCAAATCGCCATTATTGACTATTGGTGTAAATCTTGTATCCCAGTTTGTGTTGGACCCTATGCATTTGGTTCATTTAGGGGTTATGAAAAGGCTATTAACCTATTGGCTGGATGGTCGTCGACCTTACAAATTTTCAAGGAATAGTATTATTCATATGAATACAATAATTAACAGTGACATAAGAGGTTATGTAACCTCAGATTTTGTCCGTAAATTAAGATCATTTGCCTATATGAAAAGGTGGAAGGCCACAGAATATAGGTTTTTCCTTCTATATGTTGGTACAGTCATTTTAAAGGATTCTGTAAATTTGGAAGTATACAAAAATTTTTTGCTTCTGCATTGTGCCGTTTTTATATTAAGTAGCGAGCCTCTTATAAAAAATCATTGGCAGGAAGCAAAGTTTTTTTTGCAAGAATTCGTCAGAACGACCCCAGATATTTATACGAAGTTTTTTAACACTTACAATGTTCATTCCTTATTGCACATTTGTGACGACGTCAGAGTATATGGTCCTCTAGATTTTTATTCGTGTTTTCCCTTTGAGAATTACCTAGGAAAATTAAAAAGGATGGTAAAAGGCAAATACATGCCACTTGGAAAAATTCATAATCGTCTCAAAGAATCCGAAAAATTTACCAATAAATTAAACCTGGCGAAAAAAAATAACGAATTCGTAGCATCAGGTATTGTCAATGAAAGAGATGGATATTTTGAATGTAAGCAAGTGACTTTTCGCGGAATGCTACTTTCCACTGATAAAAAAAACTGTACTGTGGCAAAAAGGGACGGTGTCGTTTATTTAATTAAAAAAATCGTTCATATCGATAATCAGTATAATTGCATCGCGAGTCCCTTTAAGTACTTGAATGATTTTTTTTCGTATCCAATTCATTCATCAGCTCTTGGCATTTTCTTTGCAAGAGGGCAAAAAGATTTGGTCATGTTTAACGTTAATGAAATATATTGTAAATATTTGCGCATACCATATAACAATGGTTTCGTTTTAACACCAATCCTACACACCAGAACATAAAAAATGTATATTATATTAGTACGTACTCGTAATGTTGAATATTATTATTTTTGTTATATTTGTTTCGTAATGTAATACATTATATTGCTTTTTGTTATGTTCTTTTCACAAAAATATTGAGGTCATAATGTTAATTATTTTATATATGTAAAGATTCTATTTCCTGCGTAGAAGATACCAGAAATGTTTGCAATAGTTGAATTTGAAAAATATCAGTGTGATATTATTCCACTGTGTTGGCTACGGGATAACCAAACGAAATGTTTATGGCCAAAAAATGTCGATGAGAAAGTGGTCCGCAACTTAACTGCCCCAAAAGCTTCCTGGGTAAAATACAAAGTTATCAAGGTCCATACACTAATAGGTAGGTATACTGAAATAAAAATTAAAGTTCTATAATTAAACCTCAAATTACAGATGATTATGACAAAGGCCTACAAAGCCTACAAAGAATTTTAGATGAGGCTGCCACCACTTCTCATGACACTGGACAAAGCAATGCTACAGTATTAACAAGAAAAAGTTTTCATTTACAATCATCTGAAAGTGAAAACGATGTACCCATTAAAGACAGGAAACGAAAAAGGACAAAGTCAAAAAACAAAGAACTCCATAGGTATGCAGTACTTTACATAAATATTCTAACAACTAATAGGCACAAATCTACGAATATGAAGAGCATTTACGCAAAACTTGATAAGTCGAATTTTACCAATATTGAGAAATTTGTATTTTGTTTGTTTTTCTTTGTACTCAAAAACTAAAAATTTGGACTTATTTAGTGTTGGGTGAATGCTCCTGTTTTATTAACCTTTTTTGTCTACCCTTACCATCCCACTTTTACCTCTATCCCATTCTCTTACTACTGGTTGTTTTGCTGTTCCTCATAATATATTTAATTTTTTTTCTCTCTTAGGAATGTTAAAATGCAATATATCTCTATTGTTTATTTTTTTAATGCAATAATTGTTAACTAAAATTTTTAAATGTTTTAAAATTAGGAATCCCACATTATATCCTTAGATTTTTACAGCTTTTAACTGGTCACCATGTCTCCTAGGGATATTTTATTTTTTTGAAAACCTTTGCTTATTATTGTTTTTACTATAGTGTATCCCGGGAATGTTAAATTTATTAAATGTTTCTAAATAATTTACCGTGCACGGTAACACATGTGTTTACTGTCCCACATACACTTTTTTGTTATAATTTTATTTATCAAAAATACCATTCCCATATTCTTCGCCCTGGGTATTATTTATTCTTACATTTTATAGCAATTCCCCGTGGTCTAGTGAAAATGAACAGACACCACTAAAACACACTAACTGCTCAACCACCGTCCAACAGCCAGAACGTTTTTCATCATTTACTCCAATACTAGAGTCGGCTGTCTTCATGAACAATTCTCAAAATTCACCATTAGTCCAAAATCGGGAAATTTTAAACGCTTCCTTCATAAACCAAGCTTTCTCTGAAGTTGATATTGGAAATGCTGAAATTGTACTAGTAAACGAAAATGATGATCAACCAAATGCGGCTGTGCCAAATGATAATACTAGTCATATTTTGGAAGAGATTTTAAGACATGTTGTATACATACGAGAAGTTCAAGATCAGAATACATTAAGATTAGATCAACTCGAAAGATTAAATCAAACAGCCACCGTGCAACAACTGGCCCGCCCACATAGTGTCCCAATACTACCAATTAATAACAAAAAAGAATGTGAAGAGCTGGAAAACTTTTTGACTGAGGATGTCAATCTTCTCTATATGGTATGTGGATATAAAAATTACTTACATTTTATTGTAAACAAAGCATTTTTTGTATTTTAGCGAAGACGACTAGCAGCTGTTGGAGGCTCTTCTGTAAGGAATACGGTGATGAATATACTAAAATTTTCTATATCCAACAAGGTTGCCATGAAATTTAATTGGAGTGGGAGAGACAAACGTCCATTTAGTATAACAAGAATAGCTGGAGTTATTAATGGCAAGTACTACATACATATATACCTACTAATTATTTACCTATTAAATATATTCTTTTTCCATTTTTTAGAAGCTGTTAAACTTTCTTATTCAGGAAGAGAACCTCCTGATTTAAATGATTTTGTTATATCCCAAGCAATAAAGGACTGGCTAAAATTAAGCAAACACCGGCATCTGTATAACAAAGAAAAAGTGTAAAACCCATAGAATCTACGGCGTAGATACGTTATTTTTATTATAAGATATAACTTTGTTTCCTTGTCACATTTGTGCAACAAATTTGTTTATTTAAAGAATATATGTTTTGTTTTTTTGTATACGAGTTATTATTTCAGTAAGGTGCAGTAAGAACAAACTTTTTAATTATTTTAGGTCACTTAAGGACTAATACATTTTATAGTTTATACAGGGTGTTTCCTAACCTCTCTGAAAAAAAGGGGGTGAATTATCACTTAATTTTAAGACGAAAATGTATTTTTCGAATAAAATTAGGTGAGAATTTACCTTCTTTTTTTTGTCTAAAAGGTTACGTAACATCCTGTAAAGAAAAATAACCCTTTCATTATACGTATAAATGAATAAGGAAAAATAACATTTAATACACGTATTTGGTATACGTATAAATTTATATAATACATAACATTTAATAAACGTATTTGGAATACGTGTAAAACCTGTAAATGTAAACTGCTAATATACGTTTACCATTTCATAAAAAAAATCATATATGTATATACGTTAATGAAATGAATATAGAAATCTGTATATATACGTTGAAGTCGCGGACATTTTGCAGTTTATAATACGTTTCACATATACGACGAAGTGACGGATGGTAGTAGATCGTTTTAAACGTTTAATATACCATTCTGTGTTGCTTGGGTAGTAATCAAAACAGCGAAAAAAGTATATGGTGTGAGTAAACAGAATGGAGAAAAGAAAAGATCTGCGTGGTAAACTGAAGAAATTAAAAAACAAATCAAAGTAAAAAAAACAACATGGAAAAATTACCTAGTAAAAAAATAGCAGAGAGTTATGAGACATACAAAAAGGAAAGGAAAAAAGTAAAAGAAATGGTATTAAAGGCGAAGGAAAAATCATGGATAAAATTTGAAGAAAAATTAGAAAAGAATTGTAAAGAAAACCAAAAACTATTTTACAACGTACTAAAAACAATGAGAAATAAAAAAGAGGTGCAAGTAAGTAGAATCATGAATAAAAGTGAAGAAATACTAACAGATGAAACACAGATTATGGATCGATGGAGAGAATACTTTCAAGAACTTTTGGGAACGGGACAAGGAGCTAAAAATGAAAACAACGTAGAAAACAATCAAGGAACAAATATAGAACTAGAACAAATAGAAAAAATATCAATAAAAGAATTAAAAGAAATAATAAAATCACTAAAAAATGGAAAAACACAAGGACACGACAAAATAACCTCAGAGATGCTAAAGAACTTGGGACAAAAAGGAACCGAAATATTATTAGACATATACAACAAAGTATAGAAAAAAGAAAAACTACCGAAAGACTGGGAAATGGCATTAATTCTACCCATACAAAAAAAGGGTGACAAAAAAGATTGCAACAACTACCGAGGCATAACAATACTAAGTACAGCTATGAAGTTATTTGAACAATGGATAGATATTATATAGCAGTTCCCAGAAAAACGCCAACCAAGCACCCAGGAGCTTGGTCAGCAAACCGAACTTATAACATATGTACTACATGTTTTACAAACACTTTTATGTCAACCTTTGTTTCGAGTTGTTATAAAATAAATATAAATAAAATTTTTAAAAAACAAAGTTTTAGTTTTTGGAAATATAAGTGGCGCAGTCGTTGCAGGATAAGCCTAACGATTTTTTTCAAAAAGTGAACCTCGCGAAAGGACCTTCACATCGAAAAATCGGTGAATTTTAATTCTTTATAGTGCAAAATCGAACCCAGAACTTTATAAAGTGAACTACCAGACCGGATAGACTTTCATTGACTAAAGTTCGAGCAGAAAATTGCAAATAGTGAACCACCAGTTCGGACGGACTTTCATTGTGCAACTTTCAAAGAAGTTATCAGAACACTCAAACTAAGGTTTCCAGAGCCATGAAAATTTGGTACTGGTAAGTCATAAATGTCATTAACGGATACTGATTCAGATATAGATCAAAATAATTCGATAATTCCTTTAAACTCCCCTCCTCGTAGATTAAATTTTCAAAATTCTACGACAATTAGCACTGAGGATATATTAAATCAGTTGCAAAATTTAAATTTAAATAGTAATTTAGAAGATACTAATAATTCGTTAAATATGTATTTTCAAAAAGAATATCTAAAAATTATTCCTGAATTCACAGGTAACCCATCACTTTTAAGTGATTTTATTGCTACAAGTGAGCAATTATTAAATAAATTTTACAATAAAAATGATCCAAACGATTTTTTAAATACTTTTCTATTGAAATCTATTAAAAACAAAGTCAAAGGTACCGCCGCTGAGGCAATTGCTTCATTTCCAATAAATACTTGGAAAGATTTAAAAGATGCCCTTCTGGCTTCTTACGCCGATAAACGCGATTTACAAACATTAATAATAGAGTTATGTAATATGAAACAAAGTAACTTAAAACCTTTAGAATTTTACACCAAAGTACAGACAAATCTTAATCTGCAAGTAGGATATATCAACACCCACGGTACAAATGCACAGGATGTAGTAACACTGACGACAAGTTCTCAGAAATTAGCGTTACGCCTATTTCTTAAACATTTAAATAATCCGCTTGGAGATTATTTATCTACCAGGCAACCCAATAGCCTAAATGAGGCACTACACATTTTAACAAATGACTTTAATATTCAAGATAAAAATTCTAATTTCTCAAAACCAAAGCCAATCTATAACCAAAGGCCTCTCGCCATAGACTATAAACCCCAATTTCATCCATCTCAATCTTATCCTAAGAATTCAAGATCAAATGTTTTTAAACCTAACCCTAACTATATTCCCCAAAACAAACCAACACCAATGAGCATAAGTACTAGAAACACCACTAAAAATCCGACAAATAACAGTAGTCAAAATCATTTTAGAAATAATTTTGGACAACCACGTAACTTCATTTCCGAAGAACTGCATAACATTAACGACCCTGAATCGGAAGTCGAAATAACCGAGTACAATGACATTGACATTGACCAAAATAATTCTCATAACGAATGTTTAGAATTAGACAACGCACATTTTTTAGTCGCAGAAGCCTCGGAAGAAACCATATAGAACTTCTCAATATTGACTTTTCAAAATCTCAACTGCCCTACATTAATATCCCTATAAATAGTTTAAATTTAAAATGTTTAATCGATACTGGTTCCACCAAATCATTCGTTAACCCAGAAATAGTAAAAAAACATTTTACAAAAAATATTCGGTACGACCCTTATACAATTTCCACCGCTCACGGCACAAGCCAAGAAAAATATAGCATTAATATTCCATGTCCAGAAATTTTTAATTTAGGTAACAGTTTCATTAAATTTCACATATTTAAGTTCCATAAATATTTCGATTGTTTACTAGGGCTAGATAGTCTTCAAAAATTTAATGCAACAATAAATTTAAAATCTAATAAGCTCATTTTACCACACACAACAATAGACATTAAGTTTAAAGAATTAAGCGACTATAACAACCATATAGTAGTGCATCCAAATTCAGAACAAATAGTAATGATAAACGTAGAAAATGTAAAAAATGGCAATGGTATTTTACCACACCAAAATTAGTGCATCCAAATTCAGAACAAATAGTAATGATAAACGTAGAAAATGTAAAAAATGGCAATGGTATTTTACCACACCAAAATTTTGGCGAAGTTGAAATTCCAGAATGTTTATTAGAAATAAATAATAATAATGCTCATACTACTATAATTAATACTACCAGTGAAACATTATGTATAAATTTAACAGATCCATTCAAAGTTATTCCCGAATCCGATTTTGAAATTAAAAGTCCCAATACTTATTTATGTAATAACTTTAATTACTTTAATACTTCAAAAATTAAATTCGATTTAAGTAAAGTTCGCTTGCAACATTTAAATTCCGAAGAACATCGAGAAATAAAGAAATTACTAAATAATTATTCAGATATTTTTCATTTTGACAATAAAGCTTTAACTTTTACTAACTCAATTAAACATAAAATTCAGTTAAAAAACGAAACACCTATCCATACTAAAACATACAGATACCCATACGTACATAAACAGGAAGTAAAATCGCAAATAGAAAACATGCTTGAACAAGGCATTATAAAACCCTCCAAATCTCCATGGTCAGCCCCTATTTGGGTGGTCCCAAAGAAGTTAGACGCTTCCGGTAAACCCAAATGGAGAGTTGTTGTAGACTATCGCAAATTAAACGAGCAAACTGTGGATGATAGATATCCTATACCTAACATCAACGACATTTTGGATAAACTCGGTAAAAGTCAATACTTCACCACACTTGATCTCGCTTCTGGTTTCCACCAAATAGAAGTGGACCAAAAAGATACAGAAAAAACCGCTTTTACGGTCGAAAACGGCCATTACGAATTCATTCGTATGCCTTTTGGCCTTAAAAACGCTCCATCTACATTTCAACGTGTGATGGATAATGTGCTTAGAGGAATCCAAAATGAAGCCTGTTTCGTTTACTTAGACGATATAATAATTTTTTCCACCTCCTTACAAGAACATATCCATAGACTTAAGTTAGTTTTTGAGCGTCTACGCGAATTTAACTTTAAAATTCAACTTGATAAAAGCGAATTCTTGCATAAACAAGTAAATTATTTAGGACACGTAATAACCACCCAAGGCATAAAACCAAACCCTGATAAGATAAGAGCAATAACCGAATACCCAATTCCAAAAACCCCCAAACAGTTAAAAGGATTTTTAGGCCTATTAGGGTACTACCGTAAATTTATAAAGGATTTCGCGAAAATAACCAAACCTTTAACTAGTTGCCTAAAAAAAGATGCCTCTATCAACATCAATGATCCCGCGTACAAAAATTGTTTTAATACATGCAAACGTCTTTTATGTAATGAGCCAATCCTTAAATACCCAAATTTTGAAGATCAGTTTATTTTAACCACCGATGCATCAAATTATGCAATTGGTGCCGTCTTAAGCCAAGGACCAATCGGATCGGACCTTCCGTGCGCATATGCTTCTCGAACATTAAACGAACATGAACTTAACTACAGCGTAATAGAAAAAGAACTTTTAGCCATCGTGTGGGCTACTAAATACTTCCGTCCGTATTTATACGGCAGAAAATTTAAAATATTGACCGATCATAAACCTCTACAATGGCTTTTCCAGCTTAAAGAACCAAATTCTAAATTAATCAGATGGCGATTACGATTAGAAGAGTACGACTTCGAAATTTTATATAAAAAAGGCAAATTAAATAGTAACGCCGATGCTCTCTCACGTCCCCCAAATAATTTTAATGTCATGGAAACAAGATCCACTAAAGCACAAAAAACCGACCCTCCAAAAAATCCTATATTTCAGTACATGGACAATTTTAACCAAAATATCTCTCTTGACAACATTTCCATTATAGCAGAACCACCTGACGATAACGAACAAATATTAGACGATGACAATATGACTGTCCATACTAGCCTAGAATCCCCTGTTTGTAACATTCCGATTTCAGAAGATAGTTTAAATTTAGGCACAAATCAAATTCATTTAATCTCAGTTAAAACCTGTCCAACGGGACCTATTATAACACGTTTATTTAATAACAGTAAACAACGCATTACTACTCAAATTTCATCTGACTACACAGAAAATGATTTAATAAATTTCATAAAAGAATATATAACCCCAAATGTAAAATATTCCTGTTATTTTGATGACGAAAAACACTATAAGCTACTCAATTCAATTTTACACAACCACTTCAATACTTCAATAAAATTAACAAAATGTAATAAAATACTCGAAGACGTAGATTCAACTGACGAACAGGTCGAATACATAAAAAATTATCACGAAGGTAAATGCAACCATCGTGGAATAAATGAAACTCTTTTAAAACTTTCAGCTTCATACTATTGGCCTAATATGCAAAAATCCATCCAAAATTTTATAAACAATTGCGACGTTTGCAAGGTCGTCAAGTACGATCGTAAACCTCTTAGGTTGAAATTTAATATCACGCCAACGCCGGCTGAACCATTTGAAGTTATACATATATCTATATGTATAGTTTCAAATGGTTTAGTTGGCGTTGGCGTCTGTCTTAAAATACGAACATGTTAAATTTTTAACTATAATAGATGCATTTTCTAAATATGCCCAAGTATATTCATTAGATACAATGCAAGCTATTGAAATTATGGAAAAATTACTAATCTTCTTTTCCCACCATTCAACCCCCGGTTTAATTATCTGCGATAATGGTCCAGAATTTGAAAATGGCCTTATCAACGAATACTTATCACTTCATAAAATCCAAATACATTTCTGCAGTCCTCATCATCCCTCGAGCAATGGCCTTATAGAACGCTTTCACTCTACCTTTATAGATCACCTTAACCTTTTAAATAATAGATCAGAATTTAAAGATGATCCAATAAAAATTAAAGCACTTTTTGCTACAATAGCCTATAATAGTTCGATTCACTGGTCTACAAAAATGTCGCCTTTCGAAATTTTAAATTACGACATGCAAAACATTTTAGACCTTGATTTAGAAGCTAAAATTCTTAATAATTATATAAATAGCCATAAGGAAAAAATAAAAATCCTAAATAAAGTTATAAATAGTCGATTGTCTGAAAACAAAATTAAAACAATAAGCAAATTAAATGAAAATCGCGAAGAAATCCCGGAAATACCCCAAAAAATATTTGTAAAAAGTAATTTTAGATCTAAACAGCGAAACAAATATAAAAAAGAGACTGTTGTGTCAACTAACCCAGCGCGTTTAACTTTTAAACCAAAAATTATAGAATCCAAAACTGGTCGAAAATATACAAAATTACACATGAGTAATATAAAACGTCCCACTAAAAATAATTCTCCTGTTCCAGGTACTTCTTCGTCCAATGGACCGCAATAGTACATATCAAATAACCCCGGTATTCTACCGATAAAACTGGGAGAAGCCAAGTTACAGAATTTTTCACACACTTTCATACATTATCTCGATTTAACTTCTTTAATAAATAATTTTAAAACTTTATCACATCAATATCAAATCATTGTAAATATAGCCGATAAAAGTAAAATATATCAAAAGGAAATGCAAAACTATTTTAACCCTTTCAATACGACTTTTCGGAAATTAATTTAAAACTTTTTTTTTAGTGTTAAAAGTATATTTAGGTTAAAAATAGTTAATTGACTGAATGACAGATTTTTAACTTTAGTGGTATTTAAAAAAAAGGCCTGGGACGGATTTATCCCTGCAGTAATATGCCCTGGGATATATTTATCCCCACAGTAAAGAAACTCTACTATTTTTTGAAAATTTTTATTATCAAAAAACAATAAAATATTACAGAATAATGAAACAAAAAATCTTATTCAAGTCTAAATTATAAAAACAGAATAAAACTCATCAAAAGAAACTAAATATAGATGAATAAAAGCTGGTTAAAAATTTTAATATCAATATGCTTCAATTGAGTTATATCAAACTCTTACTAGCTAGGTCCTAGCTGTGCCTAAGTATGATAAGGCGTAAAACAATTGATGTATAGTGGTACCAAACATTTTTTGCACTGCAGCTTTGTTCTTTTTTCGAAGTAATTGGCTTGACATCGTACGCAACGCCTTCGTCCATCAATCTCTTGTGGAAGATGATCTCCAACGGATCCATCCATCGTTTTTAGGATTTTAGAAGGCCTTCCTTGTCTACGAGTTCTTTTTTTATTGACACATAATGATCTTCCTGTGTTTATTAGACTCTCGGAAACTTCAGTAAGAAATTCAATGTAAGGTACTTTACGCTTGTTGTTAACTTCCATATAAACAATATATGCGTTGTACATAGAAGTCATTAGCAAACGGTAAAAGACCTTTCTCCACCATTTTGCACTTCTCCTATCCAACTCATACAAGGATATCATTTGATCAGCGTGATCGACTCCTCCCATGTGCTGGTTGTAAAATGCGATTGCTTTGGGACATGACAGTTCTTTGCGGCTTCCATCTTTCATTTTTCTGGTGATAATTGTTTCATCATTGTTATGGCAATTACTCATTAGTAATACATCTTTAGTATCTTTCCAGCGTAATGCCAATAAGCCTTCTTTGCAAACAGCTGCTTCACTGTCGCCTCTTTCTTTTAGTTTGGCAAAGAATTTGGGTGTGTTTTTTCTATTGGCAATGTACGTTCCAAGAGCGGGAAACGAAGTGGTGTTTAATAAATTTACAGATGTAAAAAATCGATCGAAGCATAATACAACATCTTGACTTTTTATAGTTTTGGATAATTTTTGAACAACGCGTTCCCCAAGTGTACCTTCACTAGCCTCAGTTTCTTTGCCACTATAAATGCTGGTATCATAAACGTAACCAGTAGTAGCGTCACATCGTGTCCAAAGTTTTATTCCTCTTTTTACCGGCTTCATCGGCATGTATTGCTTTAGCGATGATCGACCTTTAAATTTTGTCATGGATTCATCTATAGATTGATAAGTACAATCGGTTCTAGCTTTCTGAAATTTCTCGCAAAGGCAATTGACAACTTCATCTGCATAATAAGTCTTTGAGGCATTTTGACATTTTTCCGGATGGTTAAAATATAATTTAGAAGACAACAGTAAAAAACGGTCCCTGGACATCGATTCAGAGATTGCCGGATTGCCAAGAGATTTGTTTCTCGACCAATACATATGGATGGCAGGAACTCGATTGTATGACATGACTAGTGTACACCCTAACAATGTCATTATTTCCCCACAATTTGTTTCTTTGTAGGACTTGCGCTTTTGTCTTTCAAGAATTTTAAGTCTTTCATTAGTGTAATGTGCAATTTGCATTATCAAACTTTTAGGAAACATACTAAAAAAATATTCCACTGCCTTTGAACCCCTATTTAGATTAGATTTTACCTGACATGGAACTTCTTGTGGTAATACTTTTTTAGGAGTAAAATTGTCTGTATTTCTTGTCCAATCAAATGGTGGTCTTTCATTTCTTGACGTACTATTATTTTCACTTTCTGTTGTACTGTCATTGACACTTTCACCGGGTGCGATATCATCTATTTCAAAATCGTTATCGTCATCGCTACTAATTTTATTATCATCCTTCTGCTTATATTTCTGGTAATCATCTTGTTCATCTTTTTGCTCCTGGTCACTTTCACTTTCACTTTCATCAAATCCAGAGTTGCCAGTGTAATCCAGGTCCCTACTGTCATCACTGTCATAATACGGATCAACCTCGATGTCGGACATATTGTTGGCTAAATCCTGTAATTCCTCTGGTCGAAGTGGCCTATTCATGCTGAAAAATAGTTGAGTAAACACCTTATGTTTTATTACTGATGGGATAAAACTATCCCCTGTCATATTACTGCAGGGATATTTTTGTCCCAACGTATATTTTTGATATAAAATATGTTATAAAATTATAAAAAATAATTACCTGACGTCTGGAATGAGTAGTGAAGTACAATGCACATAAAGTATCACAAAAATTCAAGCAAAATTTACACAAAAACTGCACAAAATAGGTTATGTGACTGGACTCTTTCAATTTCAAGCGTGCAATGGCCGAAAAACAGCTGGTTATTGGTCACGTGACGTTAAATAAATTAAGTTTTTATTACTGATATCCCAAGTCAAGACATAGAAATACTAAATTGTCCCGACCCTGTTTTATTTAAAGGAACTTAATTAAGTAGAGAATTTTTTAAATTTTCTTTGGGACGTATATATCCCCGCAGTATTGAAAGGGTTAAAATCATTAATTATAAAATTAACGTTATTAGTCAAAAATTAACATTATTTTCAAACTCCCAACGATCGAAAAGGGGACTAATTAACGGATTAGGCACCGTAATTAAACAAATAACTGGTAACATGGATTCCGAAGATGACAAACAAATCAAATATTCACTTGATTTAATAAAACAAACTGAAAATAATCTAATACAACAAATTAATAACCAATTCTCTATTAATAAACAAATTATAAGTAAATTTAATAAAACCGCTAACGACGTACAGCACAACGAACAAGTTATTATGTCCAGAATAAGTGTTTTAGAAAATATAATTAATGATACAAATTCTCATACAGATATTCTATTTACTAAAGATACCCTAAATCAGTTTATTCACCTTTTTGACGTTGTTCTTAATGAATTTCAAAACATAGAAAACTCTCTTTTATTTTGTAACCTAAATATTATTCACCCAAGTATAATCTCTGACGAAGACCTATTTAACGAACTTTCTAAAATATCGCCCTATTTTAAAAATAAACTTCCATTTTCAGTCAATAATATAAAAAACTATAAATCTATTATAAAAACCAAATGTTTTATAAGTAATTACGAAGTAAATTATTTTCTTACAATCCCTTTGTTTAGTTCTAAATCTTTTCAATTGTATTATTTTATGCCCATCCCAAATAAAAACTTCCAAACGATAATTCCATCAACCAGATATATAATTAAGTCTGAATCTGAGTTAGTTTCCCTAGCGACTATTTGTGACAAACTAGCCAACCAATATTTTTGCTCGAGAAAATTAAAAACCTTTGTAAATATATCATGTGAAGCAAACATACTTAATAAAAATGACATCAGTGAATGCCATTTTACTCAACTTAAAGAAGAAAAAATAATAGAATTTATACCAGAAATTAATCAATATTTTGGAGCGTTTCCTAACAAAATTTCGTTTAAAACTAATTGCCAACAATCCCAAGAATTCAAACAAATAAATGGAATATTCTTGTTCAAAAATGAAGACAACTGTGAAATATTCATAGAAGACCAATTACTATTTTTCAATGATAGTACAACAGGACAGCCAATAATATTAGAAACTACCATATTACCCACAAAATTAAGAAATTTGGAACTTCCACCATTAAAACTAAAAAATCTTGGTACAACCGATTTATCCAGCAACTTACAATATTTGGAACCCCTAAAAATAAACAACACTTGGCACCTTTCCGGAACAATAATTTTGTACGTCATAATTATTCTATTTGGGACTTTCTTTGCCTATAAGAAATATATCCAACCAACGAGGAGACATAATAATGTCGAAACAAACATTGCTTCTTCACAATCAACCCCGTTCGATGTCAACGAAATCCAAATTTAATCCTTCACCGGAGTCTCGGAACTACTGAGGGAGGTATTATATAGCAGTTCCCAGAAAAACGCCAACCAAGCACCCAGGAGCTTGGTCAGCAAACCGAACTTATAACATATGTACTACATGTTTTACAAACACTTTTATGTCAACCTTTGTTTCGAGTTGTTATAAAATAAATATAAATAAAATTTTTAAAAAACAAAGTTTTAGTTTTTGGAAATATAAGTTAGACACAAAAATTAGACCAATAATTGATAGCACACTGGAAGAATTGCAAAGTGGGTTTAGAAAGGGAAGAAGTATACAAGACCACATATTTTCAATAAAACAATTAACACAGAAAATAATACAACAGGAACTATATTTGGGATTTATAGATATGGAAAAAGCATTCGACAGGGTACCAAGGAAAGCACTATGGAAAATACTAAAAGAAAGAGGAATAAATCGCGGACCAACAGGATTGCACGCGAGATTGTCCTGCACTGTAACCCACAATATTAATATCAATTTACAAGTTGTTGCTATAAAGATTACCTACCCTGTTTCTTTGTGTCTATGTAATATATACCTACCTCGTTTTGACTGGACCTCTGCAGAAATTGAAAACGTTATCTCTCAATTACCACGTCCATATATCATAGTAGGCGACTTTAACGCCCACAACCCACTTTGGGGCTCTGAAAACTCCGATGCCCGTGGTGAAATAATAGGAAATATTATTCTAAGAAATTCGGACCTTATATTACTAAATGATGGCTCACCCACTTATCTGAACTCCCGATCACAGAACTTTTCACGTATAGATCTTTCCTTATGCTCCTCCTCAATTGCTTGGCGTCTGAAATGGAGGGCCTTGGAAGATCTATACGATAGTGACCATTTTCCCATAAGTATAGAGTTTAATGATAAACAAACGCAGCAATACATACCTGCAAAATGGAACTTGGGTCTAGCCGATTGGGATAAGTTCAGGTCTTACTTGACAACTCCAACATTGACTCAGGAAAGTTCTGCGGCTCATAAGGGTGTTTCAAGGTCTGGTAATCACTACTTGGGCAAAAAACAGGTACCTTGGTGGAATAGCGAAGTCCATGAAGCTATAAAAGAAAAGAATAGACTATTTAATACATTTAAAAGACACCAAACTCTGGAAAATTTAATAAATTTCAAAATTGCCAGAGCCAAGTCAAGGCAAAAATATGTAGGGGAGATTAACTCATCCACACCAACATCATTGGTGTGGAAAAAAATCCAGAAAATATCGGGCCGCAAGCAAATTTCTCAAATAAATAATCTTATAGTTAACAATGCCGTTATAACAGATAAAAACCTTATAGTAGAAAAACTTGCAGACCACTTTCAGAACGTAAGTAGTTCTCAAAATTATGATGTGGACTTTCTGGAAACGAAACAGGAACAAGAAGCTGAACTAAACTTTAATACTCAAGAATTCCACCCTTACAACGAGCCGTTTACCAACAATGAATTGGAGCGTGCGCTTAAAAGAACAAACAAAAGTTGCCCAGGACCCGACAATATTGTCTACGACTTTTGTAGGGAAGCCCATAAAGAGTTTAAAACATATCTTCTTAGTGTTTTTAATAAAATTTGGGCAAAAGATCAATATCCAACCCTATGGAGGGAAGCGCTCGTTATCCCCGTTCCAAAAGAAGGAAAAAATCCTACTAACACAGTTTCATATCGTCCAATAAGCCTTACGTCATGTCTGAGCAAAGTCCTCGAATCAATGGTGAACAAAAGACTGGTCTGGTGTCTGGAAAGAAATGGACAGATTTCAAAATGTCAGTCCGGTTTCCGTACCGGAAGATCGACTTTGGACAATTTGGTTTATCTTGAACAGGCAATCCAAACAGTCTTTAACAAAAGGCACCATCTTAATGCTGCTTTTTTCGATATAGAGAAGGCTTATGACATGACGTGGAGATATGGAATCTTGGAAACTCTCTACCGATGGGGTTACCGGGGGAATATGCCAATTTTTGTCAAGCCTTTTTTAAAAAGTGGGTTCTTTCGTGTCCGTATAGGTGAGTGTATTTCTAGTCGAAGATCTTTGGAAAATGGGGTCCCCCAAGGTTCCACCCTAAGTGTAACCCTGTTTGCAACAGCAATTAATTCTATCTGTGATACTATATGTGATAATGTATATCGTACTATATATGTTGATGATATCGTAATATTTATGTCAGGACCCATTAGATCCAACTTAAACAGAAAAATGCAAGATGCCATCAACCAAGTGGTCGAGGCAGGGGAGAGAAGAGGTTTCAAATTCTCTATCTCAAAATCTAAAATCATGCATTTTTGCCATTTAAGAACTCCGAAATACCGCCCTTGTCTGTTTATGAAAGACTCTCCACTGGACTGCGTTTCCCAGCTAAGATATCTTGGATGAGCGCATGTCGTGGAAACCGCATGTCGAATTTTTAAAAGTCAGCGCATCCAAGGCGCTTAATATTATTAAAGTTTTGTCTAATACACGATGGGGAGCACACAGAGACAATTTGACAGTACTTTATAAATCCTTAATTCAGTCTAAACTGGATTATGGATCTATTGTCTTTGGTTCTGCCCCTAAATCTACCCTCCGACCCCTAGATGTTATTCATAACACAGGGGTTCGTTTAGTTTTGGGGGCATTTCGGACCACGCCTACGTGCAGTCTGCATGTAGAGGCAGGGATTATGGCTCTGGATAAAAGAAGGTTTCTTCTAGCTCTCAATTATATTGCTAAAACAAGAAAATGGGGTCTTAACAACATAACTAAACCGTATCTAACCGATAACTAAGCAGGAAGACAGGGGTCAGTAAGAAGAACTTCCCTGCTTACAAAGGCCCTTCTCCAAGCCGAGGGGTTACCCATTAATATGCCAGTTGAGGAAGGTTCTTGCATTCCAATTAACCCACCGTGGATGCAAGAATATGAAGACAATATTATGGAACTTAAACTTGAAAAACTGCGGATTTCCGGAGATCTTAAAAATTCTGTTTTAGCTTTGTGGGCAGAGGAGTGGTCTGAAAAAGACACCTTTCTGAATCAATTTATTGATTCCGTGGAAGGTGTTAAGGTTGCTGGTCTAAGTAGAAGAGAACAGGTGATTATCACCAGATTAAGACTAGGTCACACCAAGGCCACTAAATCTTACATCCTAGATGGCGGAGAATTACCTGAATGTGATGGCTGTGGAGAAACCCTTTCAGTCAAGCACCTCCTAGTAGAATGTCCTACTCTTCATAACCAAAGAATACTACATGGCATAGCTGACCTGGAACTAAATGTCTTACTCAATTATGACCCTGAAAATACAGCAAAAGTTCTCACCTACCTGAACGACGTAAATTACCTTCAGGAAATCTAATTTCCTGTACATAAGATTTATTTCATTTGTTTATTTGTACCGTTATTTATTTACACTTACCGTTCCTTGTTTGTCTTGTACACAATCTGAGAGGTTTTTAGCCGGTAGGAGTCCGGCACTACCCATGTAACGTTTTAGCTCGGGTGTCCATGAGGATTTTCCTCTCAGAAGATTGGTGCCAATGACCTTAGCAGTCGACGCACCTTAATTTAAAAAAAAAATAATAATAATAATAATAATAATAATAATAATAATAATAATAATAATAATAATAATAATAATATTTATTGTTTGAAAGAATACAAAATTGTATACATAAATATTAAATAAAATTGTTTAACAATAAATATGCTAATCTACACAGAAATGCAACAATGTGCATTTGTATGTGCATTCAATTCAAAATATGTTTATAAAAAATAGCTCTATCACACAGATATAATTAAATTCATTATAAATACACAAACAAAAACATAACTAAATTCATTAATAATATACAGACAAAAACATAACAATACATACTCCATTTATTAAAATTACAATTAAAAATTATATACATAGAAAACAGCAATGTATTTAAAATGTATTTATAACGGGTTTGTGGGTACATTTTAGTTATTTTTTAAATCAATTTGTTTAGTCACAGTAGATCTCGGTAGGTTTAAAACATATATTTTTCATAGATTTTTAAAAATATTTTTTGATTTGGCTTGTTTAATATTTTCTGGTAAAGAATTGTACATTTTTGGGCCCAGATATTTACTACATCTTTGACCAATGGTCATTTTTGGGACTGGTAGATTAGTTTGATGACGTGTATTTGAAATTTTAAATTCTTTATTTTTACCGTATATATGTATTAGAAGGGTCAGGTAGTACAATTGAAGGTGTTAGAATAGAAAGGGTAAGTTCGTTTTGTGAAAGATAAGGTTCCGACGTATCGAAATGAAAAGGATTTAAGTAATTTTCATACTTCTAGCGACCTCTATTATCCAGTAGAAAAACATTACTAAACAAAATTCTTCACTTTTTTATGGTAACATAACTTTAACTTCAAATATCTCCAAACAATGAAAATGTTACTTATACCCTTTTTATTCTAACCCCTTCAATTGTCGACAGTCTGGTTTCTTGGATAATTCATATAAATCATCAGAGGGGTAAGTTCGTTCTTTACTTTGGATAATCTTTAAGATATATTTTTGTGTCACTTCCAGCTCATCAAGAAACTCTTTATAAACTCCACCCCAGCCCAGAATCCCATAACGCAACTGGGAATCAACTAAGGCATTGTAGACCAAATTTAGTTGTTCAACATTTAAAACGTCTTTTAATATTTTAAAATAGGTTATTAGACTTCGAATTTGTTTGTAAATTTGTTCAAGGTGAAGATTCAATTTTAAATGTTGATCTATTATGATTCCTAAGAATTTTATTGCATTGGTAGCTTTAATAGAGAAATGTTGAGTTGGTGATGTAAAGTTAAGAGTATCAAAAGTTGGTAGGCTATTTGTATATGATCCAAATGGCATAAAGTAGGTTTTTTCAATATTTAGTGTTAGTAAATTATTGTCGAACCAATCCTTAATTAAAACAAAATCTTTTTCAATCAACTGTATTAGTTGTTCCCAGTTTGATCCCTCATAAAAAATAGTAGTATCATCTGCAAAACTTATTATTTTACCTTGACTTTTTATTCTAAAGAGATTGTTTATATATAATAAAAACAAGAGGGGGCCTAGGATGGTACCTTGTGGCACACCATAAGTTGCCGTTTGTGGAGAACTCATATGGTTATCGATTTTAACATATTGTTTTCTATCTTTCAGATAGCTGGCCATTAGTTTTAAAGATGTGCCCCTAATCCCAATATCCAATAAATTATCTAGAAGTTTATCATGGCAAACGGTGTCAAATGCTTTTGCTAGGTCAAGAAATATACATATGACCGGTCGACTCTTGTCCACCGATTCATATATGTCTTCCATTAATGACACTATAGCCTGTTGTGTAGACTTGCCCTTCTGAAATCCATATTGTTTAGAGGAAATTACAGAAAATTTGTTGATAAAATTTTCAATTCTTTTTTTTACCAGAGCTTCAAAAATTTTGGCTAAGTTATTTATGAGTGAAATAGGTCTATAATTAACTGGGTCTAGACTATCTCCCTTTTTAAAAATAGGGACAACAATTTAGGTTTTAAATGCGGTAGGACATACACCAGTTTGAAATATTTTATTTATTATTATTGATATATATATAAAGGGTGTCCACTTAAGAGCGCTCTAACTTTAAAATGAAATAAAACAAACTACACTTAGGAAAAAAATATATTTATTTAAAAGAACATCCTATGGCATTAATTATGAAAAATAACATCTTTCAAATGCCCCCGTGGCTGCGCTTCACAGCGCGCATTCTGCAGGTCAAATTTTCTATCACTTTTTCGCACATTTCGGGTTCGATTTCATTTATTATACGAGTAATGTTGGCCTTCAGTGCTTCAATTGTTCGTGGCTTATTCACGTACACAAGGGACTTTACGTAGCCCCACAAAAAAAGTCCAACGGCGTTAGATCGCATGATCTCGTTGGCCACTGGATATCGCCGCCGCGTAAAATGACGCCGTTAAAACGTTTGGCGAATTAAACATTGATTTTGTTGGTAAATTTGAATAATTTGAATGTTGAGCAACCGTGTAACGCTCCATTATCAAATGTCATAATATGCCAACAAAACTTCAAAATATTTGACAGCTGTGTCTGTACTGACTTAGCCATAGCCGCCTATCAAACATCGAGCGTACCTAATTGGACACCCTTTATATTAATATTATGCTTTATATTTTTTAAAGTCTTTGTTGTGATGCCATCGATTCCAACAGAGTTTTTATTTTTTAAGTTATTTATTGTATTTTTTATTTCTTGTAGACCAGTTGGCATTAAGTATAATGATTTCAAAATTTTGAGTTTGTCTTCTTTATAGTTATTTTTTTTTAATATCTTTTGCCATTTTGTCTGCCATATTTATATAATGATTATTAAAAATATTGCCTATCCTTATTTTATCTTTTACGATTAAATTTCCATCGTTTATTTTTTCAATCTGGTTTTTGTAGGTTTTATTATTTTTAAATTCATTTATAACATCCCAGATTTGTTTATTACTTTCACAGGTTTGTATTTTATTTTTATAATAATCCTTTTTTGCTTTGTTTATGATTTTGTTTAAGTATTTTCTATAAGTGCTGTATTCATTTAAAATGTTAATATTTTCCGTTTTTAATATATAATTTATAAAGGTTGTCTCGATAGTTTATAGAGTTAACAATACCTTGGCTTATCCACTTTTTCCTCTTTTGTTTAATTTTCTTTACAATATTATTATTTTTTATTCTTTCCTTAATTAAATTAATAAAATTGTTTGTAGTGGATTCTATATCATTATTTGATAAAAATTCATCCCAGTTAATATTTGAAAGGTCAATGTTTAATTTTTTGTAGTTTATTTGATGTATATATTTATAATTATTTTCACTTTTTGTTTTATTTTTAAATATCCACTGTGATAAAATATGAAAATGGTCTGTTATTTTAGTTAACAATAATCGGTATAACATAATCTTCGAAATTGTTAGGAGCTCATTATATTTAAATATTCATTACTTAATTTAGATGTATTTAAGATGTTTATATTCAAATCACCCGCAAATATGCAATTTCTTACCTTTAAAATATTATCTTTCAAGTATGTATCCAAATCATTAAAAAAATTGTCTACGCAGATGGGGTGTAAACGGTATACTCCTAGAATAGTAATGTTTTCCTTAAAAAGTTGTATTTTAGCATTTATAACTTTGTATTCGTTAATTTTATGTATGTTAAATTCAAATTTAAGTTTTTTTTTAATAAACATTACTACTCCGTCATTGTGATTAAAACTACCCCCGCTATATATAGTATTATACCCCTCTAGTTTAATATACTCTTAATTTGTTTGCCTTGTTTCAGTTAACACAATACAGTCAAACTCTTCATTAAATTGTTCCAGAAAGATTTCGAAATGTTGGAAAATTTTATTTATGCTTCTTATATTTAGATGTAAAAATTTAAAATTTAGATTTTCTTTATTAATTTTAACCACCTCATTACATTCAAATACATTATTTAATATTTCAGTCTTTATCTGTGCGACTCTGTAGATAATCTCTAACAAATGGATCCATGTTTACAGTTAAATACAATAAACATTTAAAACAGAATTAAAAAATTAATTACACTAAGAATACTTATACCTACTACTAATTTATATAATTATAATTCCAATAACAAGAAATATATATATTTAAGCTTAAGCGAAACACACCATAGAAATTAATTTTTTGTAGTTGATCTTGTTATTCTAGTAGTGTCAGTCTGGTTTTTGGGAATTTTTGGGGCTGATTTAGTTTTTTTTGTTTCATGTGTTACCTTTTCTTCGTTTTCTTCTTCGCTTAAGTCAACCTCCCCAATTTCACGCTTTTGTGTTTTGGTCACTATTTCACGTTCAGATGTGTTTGGTCCCTGTATTGTAGTTCCTCCAGTGAGTATAATTTATTTTCTATTTTAAGTCCGTTTAATTGTATGGACGCTTTTTCACCTCTTGAGTTAGCTTCTTTTTTGTATTTTAATAAAATCTTTGTAGTTGTCTGATCTTCTGTACACTGATCGTTGCTTATGGATATACTTGTGCCTTTTAATTTAAAACAGTTCTTTAGCACGAGCAGCTTTTTAGTAAAAGTCAAAAATTCTACTATTATAGGCTTATTTTTCTTTTGGCCTATTGTGTGTATGTGGCTTATATCAGAAGCGTTTATTTGAACTTGCAATCAAATCTACTACTTCTTGAAAAATATCTTCAGAGGTTAAACTGAGCCAAATATAATTAAATTATTCTTTCTTGTTCTTCTTTCCATAAACAGAACTTTGTTTTGTAGATTTTTGTTTTCCTTTTCCAGATTATTTTTCCTTCATATGCATTTATTTTTTCATGAAATTCTTGTTTAAGACTTTTTATTTCTTCTTTTTTTTTATTTTAATTATTCGATATACTTTCAAAAAGGTACTTCATGTACTCCTTTTGTGCTGTACTAAAATCTGCCATATTAACTTGTATTTAAATTAATTTGCTAAGTTTAGATTTCTTGAATTTTAAGTGTTTGGTTTCTTTAGGTGTACATCGAACAAAAAAGAGTATTGTTTATTTTTCACTGCGTATCCAATTTTTCTTATTTTAATACATGTAAAATACTTAGCTTTGCTATGATATGCATTAGAAAAGCCTGCCTTATATTGTTAGCTCCATTTAGAGTAGTCAAATGGACATATTCTCTAATTTTGGCACCACACACACATATGATTGCAGTTTCATTGTTGACAGATGATGGATTTGACATTGGAAATCTTATTAGGTGCTGCCAAAAACCTAGGTGCTGTCAAAAACCTAAAACGACGCAATTAAGTATCTCGAAAATTCTAATTCCTTTTACTTACCCTTATTTACAAGGGTTTTTTTACGCAACAACCAAACAGTGGTCAAACGACATCTTTCGCCAGTGACAATCCCAACCAACAAAACCGAAAATCCACTAAAAAAAAGGAGAACACGCTGTTGAAATATGTTTAAATTTTTACTAATTTTTACTCACATTTGACTTCTAGGCTTATCTAGAATTGAACAAAATTGCTCAAACTTTAATGCATATCGCACGGCAGTCAACGGTCAAAGAGGGAGAGAAAGAGAGAGTTACCGCAATTTCAGCTTGCACAGCGGAGAGGGGTACCACGTTGTCATACCATAAATATTTCCCAAAATATTAAAACCAAAACCACACATACACATTTCCAGACTCAATGTATTTCATTACTAAACCCGATACGATCACAACCAACCTTCATAATTCAAAACAAGATAAATAATAATCGGTAAAGAAATAAAAATAACCTTCCGTACACGCGGCATCGGCGCATTTCAACGTAGGCAACCAGGTATACATCTTAATTATTTGAATTCCTAATACTTAAAACAAAGCTAAATTTAATATAACTCATAGGCCTGTTTAACCGTCAAAATGACGGTTACAAAACTCGTGGCAGCAAAATTTGTTCCAAAATTGTTAATTTTGAACAAAATTTTTGGCCAAAAACAATACTGTAATGATGCCCCAGCCTCCATATTCGCCAGACATGCCTCTGCCTGACTTTTTCCAATTCCCAAAAATAAAGAGAACCTTAAAGGGCCGTCGTTTAGCAAGCATAGATGACATTAAAAGCGCATCGCTGAAAGAACTAAAGGCTATCTCAAAGATCGAGTTTTAGAAGTGTTTCGAGTATTGGAAGAAGAGCTGGCACATGTGCATAATATCCAATGGGGACTATTTTGAAGGCGACAACATTAATGTAGACGAATAAATAAATATTTGTTTCAAAAAACGAAAATTTTCGATATTTTCTGAACACACCTCGTATTTTGTCCAAAACAACAAATTGCTAAAGAATATTCTATCAGCTGCACAGACAAAATAATTTCGTACAATTGATGAAATTTCCAAATTGTAGTATTAACACATTTTGATTTATATAACAAATTCGTTTTTAGTTATAAGCTGCCATAATTTTGACAAAATTATTTGTAAATTAAAGTTGTATTTTAGACTTTCAAGATGTTAGTTCAACAATTACAAAATTTTGTTGATTCTAATTTTGTTAAATATTTTGTTGTTTTAACAGTCTGGATCCCAATTTATGGCCTTCTGGAACATACGTGGCAAAATGTTTTTTTTTAAAGAGCCCTAATAAATCTTTCGAATAAGGGCAACACATTAACAAGAAAGTAGCTGAGTGGAGTGGAGCTTTGCATCTCAACAGTCAATGTTTGTCCAACAAAACTGGCTTGCTAGAAGCAACTTTATATATGCTTAAACCTACCCTCCTATGTTTTTTTGAATACTGGATGCAACAATTAAAAATGGATCATGATCCTTATAAAGTGTGCTCAAGTCTATTCTGTATAATCATATAATATTATTGTGTGCGACCAGGCTAGTGATATTGAATGTGTTTTTATACTTCAAAAACGAATTATTAGACTTTTATTTGGAGTAAACTACAAAACTTCATGTAGAGAATTATTTAAATCTTACAAAATACTAACAGTGACCTCTGTTAATATATTTAAACGTTTAACTTATATTTTTGCAAACAAGAAATTATATGCCACAAATAACTCTTTCCATAATTACAATACAAGACAGTTGTGACTATGAGTTCCTTTCTAGTGACAATCGTTGGCGTTATAATTTTAAACTAGCTGATTATAAATCTATGAATGATTATTTTGCAAGAATTAATTGGCACAATATCATCTCTGGTGATGTCGATTATTCAACGCATGCCTTTTATGAAGTTTTAAATGTAGCCATTGATGTTTTTATACCAAAAACTAAAATTAAATCAAATAATCCTTCTTGGTTTAGTTCAGAAACTATTAAATTATTAAAATCTAAAAATAAATTCTATAGTAAATATAAAAGAACCCATGATCCTTCAATTTTGTCCAAGTATAAAAAGGCTCGCACTGATTCTAAAAAAAAAATTGACAATGATTATAGTTTTTTTATTAGGAATATTCAAGTCAATTTAAAGAATAGTAATATTAAATCATTCTGGGACTATGTTAATTCAATAAAAAAGACGCATGGTTTACCTAAATGTATGCACTTTGGTAATTAAAAAGCAGATGATACTCGTTCTATCGCTAACATGTTTGCTGATTATTTTAAGTCTGTTTTTACTTCTAAAACCACACTTAATAATTACAACTTAAATACATTTTTTTATGATAATATTAATCTTAATATCTCTAGATTTAATGTTTCTTGTGATGATGTTTTTAAGAAACTTGTATCCTTGACCCCCAAGATGTGCTCTGGATCTGATAAAATTCCTCCATTTTTCCTTAAACAAACTTGCCCGACACTTTCATACGCAATATCATTATTATACAATTTGTCGATATCTATGGGCTGCTTTCCCAGTTTGTAAAAGGATACTTATATTACTCCAATCTATAAATCTGGTATCAAAAGTGATGTTAATAATTATCGTCCAATAAGTGGCCTCTCTACTTTGGCAAAAGTATTTGAACAGCTTGTAACTGAATTTATTACACCATTAATTCGTAATTTAACAACAAGACAACATGGATTTTCGAAAGGAAAATCAACAGTAACGAATTTATTAATTTATTCTAATTATATATCTACGGCCATGGATATGGGTGTTCAGGTTGACTCTTTATATACAGATTTTTAAAAAGCGTTTGACAGGGTTGATATTGGTTTATTGCTTTTAAAACTTGGTATTACTGGTGCTTTACACAGCTGGCTAGAAGGTTACTTAACTAATAGAAGGCAAGTTATTCTAGGATATCCTTCATATTTTATTGATGTTACTTCAGGAGTAACGCAAGGGTCACATTTGGGCCCTATTTTATTTTTGCTTTTTATTAATGATATTACTACATGTGTTGAATTTTGTGAACTTCTTTTATTTGCGGATGATTTGAAGTTTGTAATGAATCATTACTAACGATACACATTACGACATCTATGAGACGATTTCCTAACTACCCGACGTCAAGGAAAGAGTTGGACTACCAGAAACCTGCAGTTAGACGAAACTCTAACAGCTGTCAATCGCATATGTTGTCAACAATTGTTGCACACGGCCCGTGTGAAGGATTTATTGCACGCGGCCCCAATTGTTTTTCATCAAGTCGGTCATCAGAATTTCGTCTATAAAACCGCTGCATTTTTCAATGGACAATCAGTCGTCTGGTGGCTCAGTTCCAAATGGTGTTATCAATTGTGAGCCCGAAAACCAACCACTAAATCACAGAGAACTCTCAGTGGAATATTAACAGTAAGTTAACCTGTTTTTAATATCAAAGGGCTTTAAGCCGTATAATATTAAGCTTTAATAACAGAGTTAATGAAACTGTAAATCCTGTATGCATATAACATAACCTAACAACATGTATTTTCCCACTAGAGTCCAATTGCAAATCTGCCCTGTCTCTCTGTAGAACTGAAAACTACGCCCGTGCCTGCCAGTTGCCTGTGAAAAGCCCTGGAACATTTGCCTGTCCTGATTAAAGGCAATGAAAGAACCTTTGTGTGCAAAGTCTACGATACTTTTGTAAATACTGTAAATACTGTATATAATTCTAATATAATTTTGTACATACTTTTACCTTGGTAAATAAACCAGTTTAAGTTACTTTTTGCATTCTAAATTAAACCACCAAACCCTAACTGATTCTTATAAACCCTACTTTCTCCACTGAATAAAAGCAACCCGAGGTAGGTATTCCTCTATATCTGAAGAGTCAACCGGAGAGGAACCTTGGTGAAGTACTTAAGGCCATAACCAGCCTAGGTACGACACAAAAGTATCTTCACTTTTGGATTACCAAATGCTCGAATCAGATCTTGATCGTATTGTTGACTGGCACGGTGGGCTTGAACCAACTTTAAATCCAGCTAAAGACCACCCAGCAAATTTTTGTTGTATATGATTTGTGGATACTTTAGGAGTATTTTCCAACAAAAATCGAAATCCTATACTGAGCACTTTTTTATAAAACTTGATTCAAATTTTTTATTTATTTTTTAATTTTTTTAACACCGAAACTAACAGGTCAAAATTTTGTTATTGTCTGCAAAGCCTCATAATTGAGTGACTAAATAGAAACAACGATAATTTAAATACAATATTTAATTCAAATTATTCTTGAATATACATTATATTTTCTTATACATGGAAACTATTATATTGAGAAACAGCCTTTAATAATTGACAACCATATCTTGCATTGTTAATATCAACTTTGAATCTTTTCCATAATTCATTAAAATCGTGATGGACAGACTCCATCGCCTGCTCGCTGTAATAAACGAGGCCTCTTCCAGTTTTCTTGCAAGATTCAGCAACATGGTAAAAAACTGCGTGAACTTTTGGTGTCACACTAATATTTAAATTTAAGTAGGTTGTTTTGAATTGATTTATGTACATTTAATAATTTGGGTCCAGCTCATTTGAGAAACATGAATCAACCACTTTTTTAAAATAATCAAAACATGTGACAAAATCCAAGTACGCAATATTAATCCTGTTACACATCGATCGCAATTTATCGATATTATCCAATAAAGTCTTGCAAGAATTTCCAGCAAAACATGGTTGATCACCGTATCTAACATCCCTTGAAACATTGCAGGCTTTGATCCATGCTAGACTTATATTTTGAAAACTTGACGACAGCATGTGTTTGACTAAATGATTCACTATTCCAATTAAAAGGTGCAATTCAGGAGGAATCACTATGTCAATAATCTCCGTAGTTTTGTCTTGATTGAAAACAGATTTATGAATGCAGTTTTTATAAAATTTTGCTTTTTAACTTTTAGAACCATCTTTTGTCCATGCTTCAAAATTTTCTTCGCAGCTGCCAAGCGTTCTGAGATTCCCTGATTCGTGTAGTTTATCTTTGGGTACATCACACCAAGTGCATGGATAATAACATGAATGAGCCATTATTCCAATTAATATATTTGCAAGCTTTAAGTCTGTTGCAACTGTATATTTTAATTCGTTTAACTTTAAAAGAGACCAAAGCATTGAAACATTTCCATAATTTTCTTGTGAACCAGATACTAAACCCAAAATGAACAATTTTTTCACACCCGAACTCTTGAATTTTTTTGCTGAAACACCATCTTTATAAGACTGCCGATGTACTACTCGATTACTGCTTGATTTTGTAATTAAATCTTTGTTACATATTAATGAAAGACAAATTTTCAAAAATCCACCACCACCATCTATACCCAGTTTAATATGATCTGTTTCGTTTTCTCTCACTTACATATTCACATAAACCTTTTACATCAATACAATATGCAAATGATTTTGCATACTCAGTTTTTGTCTTGCCAATAGCGTGAATAAATCTATCTTCTTTAATTTGAAAGAATGAATCTAAAATGTGACCAGCACATACCAATTCAGTTTTTAAATTTTTCTGAAATAGTTTACGGTTTTTACTTGCTGCACGAAAAGCTGCAGTAATTCCTAAAGTTGTTTTCTGCAGTAATTCCTAAAGTTGTTTTCTGAATTTTAGCAACATCGGAGCTTAAAATTTCACATTGCTATCAGGGAATAATTTGCTACACTGAAAAAAAAGAAAACAAAATTAATAATTTCAAATATATAAAAACACGAAACTTTAATGAACACAATACTTACCTCTTTATTAATAAAATTGTAGGATATCCATGGGAACAACTGCTAACGAATTTAAATGGAGAAGAAGCTTTTAACTTATTTTATGAAAAACTTATAACAGCATATGATGTATATTTTCCTGAAAAAGTAAAAAGAATTAAAGTTGGACAAAACCAAAAACCTAAAAATCCAGAAATACAAGAAATGCAGAAAATTCTGGAAGCCTTAAGTATTGTTGCAATGGTTAAAAAGGATCAAGAATCCCTAAAAGCATATAATCTATACAAAAACTGGTATCGAAAAAAACTTGAAACTGCTAATAGAGAAGCAAATGCATACTCCATAATCAATTCAGATAACAAACAAAGGGCAATTTGGAGGGCTATAAAAAATGAAACAAAAACAAATAACATTTCTTTAGAAGGTGAGAAGCTAACAGCTGAACAATTAAATTCTTTTTACACTCAAATTGGAAAAAGTACCCAAAAAGAAATTAGCAAAGGTAAGCAGTCACCCTGCTACTATTACAAAAATACCAACGTTAAAAATGCAAAGTCGTGCTTTTTCAAACCAATTACAAGAAACGAGATTATATTAATTGTAAAAGAACTAAAAAACAAGAACACAAAAGACATAGATGGTATTTCAACGGCATTCTTAAAGAATACTCTGTTGTCCATAATCTGTCCAATAGAAATTGTGTTTAATAAATGTTTACTGGAAGGTATATTTCCTGATAAGCTTAAGAGAGCAGTTGTCCTACCAATTTTTAAAAAAGGGGACATAAATGAATGTGGAAGCTATAGACCAATATCAATCCTACCTAGCATGTCAAAAGTACTAGAAATAATAATTAAAAATAGATTGATGGAGTTCTTTGAGAGAAATCAGCTGCTTAATTCAAAACAACATGGATATAGGAAAAACAAATCCACAACAACTGCATTACTAGAAGTTATTGATACTGTTATTAATAGTCATGATGAAGCGCTGCGGTCACAGCTTATTTGCTTCTACTTTTATGGTATCAGAGGACCACCTTATGAATTACTTCAGTCATACCTTAACAATAGAACACAAATGGTAAAATGGAAGGAGAAATATTCGTCGTGTTCAAACATAAACACAGGAATACCACAAGGATCAGTGCTGGGTTCTGTACTGTTTATCATTTACACCAATGATATAACCTCTTGTATAAAGGCTACAAATGCTTGTCTATATGCAGATGACACTTCATTGTTAGTAACCGGATTAACGAAAGAAATTATCAGTAAGAAAACTGAAACTATCCTGAACAATATGCAAGAATGGTTTAATACGAATAAACTAAAACTTAATAAAGAGAAAACACAGTACCTTGAATTTACCAATAAAACTGAAGTTTCTTACAAGTCAATAAAGTTTCTTGGTTTATGGGTTGACAATAGACTGAACTGGGTCAAACAAATTGAAAATCTAGCCAACAAACTAAGCTCTGCAATATATGCTATTAGAAGAATGAAAATAAGTGCTACTCACCAGTGTGCAAGAATAACATATTTTACAAGCTTCCACAGCCAAATAATTTATGGTATCTTACTCTGGGGAACCTCAAGGGACTGCGATAGGATTTTTAAACTCCAAGAAAAAGCCATAAGAACATTGTGCTCTCTCAGTAGTACTGAAAGCTGCAAACCGCATTTCATTAAGGAAAAGATACTTACTGTCCACAGTCTATTTGTTTTATGTATTTTAAAGTATGTGCATGTAAATAAGAATGTGTTTTTAACAAATGGAGAGTATCATAGCTACAATACAAGAAACAAAAATAATTTCCAAACTCCCTATCATAGACTTAATGGAACCCAAAAATATGTGGACTACTGGGGGCCAAAACTGTACAATCGTCTACCTGAACAAATAAAACTATACAACTGTGATAAATTTGAAAAGACTGTTAAGGATATGCTAGTCAATATGTGCCTATACAATGTAAATGATTTCTTGTTTGTTTTTAATTAAGTAATTGGCCTGAAAATGTTTTTTTTTTCTTTCTTTTTACTTACTTCTTTATTGTATTATTGTATTGTTTCTTACTTACCTGTTTATTATATATATGTGATTTTTTGACATGTCATGTAATACTTTTGATGACAATAAATTTATTATTATTATTATTATTATTATTATTATTATTATTATTATTATTATGCGAAGTATTCCCAACAGTGACTTGAAGTGGCTTACCATGTTCTTGTGACAATTTAATAATTGACGAAGCACTTGCAAGTGGTTTTTGAGAACATTCATCCTTTAAAGTTTTAGCCAACAAATGACTTTTTGATTTCAGCGATAAAGAATTATTTATTATATTTTGAATATTTTCAATTTTAGTCCCGTAATTACAAACATGTGATTGTCCTTTTTAAATAGGTGTTAAACACTTAGAGCAATTACGATTCGATTTACTGCGTGACTTTGGCTTTTCTTTTATTTATTTGTTAGTTATTTCACAGGCATTTTCGCGAGAAATTTCACACAAGGTACATTTACATGTTTGATTTAATGCAGTTCGAGTGTACATAGAAGGAAAAGTAAATGTCGAATAATTTGGCATATTCAAATTTCTACCTTTTTTAGCTGCGTCATAAATTTCAATCCTGCAAGTACTACATATCTTACTTGGCAAACGTTCATCGTTAAAGTCATAATCAGTGCAATTTTTCAGTTTTTCTTTCATCCCAGAGCCTATATTTTTCATATTTTTCTTCTTTTTGATGCACATAACACACAGTTTCGTTCTATTTTCCTCGTGAGTAAAAGCATGATTTTTAATTGGATTTTGCATTAAGAGTCCATCCATATCCAGTTTGATATTGTATATTAAAAATGTTTATGAATTTTATACATTTATAAACTATTAATCTACTTATTCAGACAAATAATATTTGATAAGTGAACTGTTAACCAAACTATCAATGTCAATGTATAATGTATAATGTATATTATAAAGTACAAACAAGTCATAGCCTGCCCTGATCCCTTTATATAATCCATGGATACGATCATATTTACGAATTCCTATCGGAACAAAATATTGCTTAAGTATTCTCCGAAAGATACTTGTCCAATCTTGAAAGTAAGCAGGTAAGGTATATTATCCAAGCCTTATTATTATACTGTATGTGAAATATCGTGAAATATAAATTTTTTATGCACCAATTTTGTTGTATATATTTAGTCATTCAATTACGAAGCTTTGCAGACATTAAACACACTTTTGACCTTTTAGTTAAAAAAAAAAAAAAAAATTCGAATCAAGTTTTATAAAAAAGTGCTCAGTATAGGATTTCGATTTTTGTTGGAAAATACTCCTAAAGTATCCACAAATCATATACAACAAAAATGTTCTGGGTGGTCTTTAGCTGGATTTAAAGTTGGTTCAAGCTCACCGTGCTGGTGTAATGACAATTTTCTTGAGTTAAATATAAGTAAATGTAAGGTAATTTCTTTTTCCAAGTACTCGTACTTGGAATTATAATTACTTTTTTAATAATAATGAACTGGAAAGAGTCTCCACTATGACTGATTTAGGTGTACTGTTTGATACAAAGTTAACTTTTATCCAGCATATTGATAAAATTTTTAATAAGGCTATGAGAATGTGTGGTTTTGTTATTAGACAATGTCAAGATTTTACTGATATCCATGTTATTCTTATTCTTTTTAATTCTTTGTCTCGTAGCATTTTAGAATACGCATCAGTTATATGGAGACCCTCACAACAATGTTATATTAACTTGATTGAAAAACCTCAGAAAAAAATTGTGAAATTTTTGCTATTTAAACTTAAGATTTCTGATGATATTAGTTATAATCATAAGTTATCCTTGCTGGGAATAAAATCGCTAGAAACACGGCGTATAAACTTTGATAAAATTTGTATGTTTAAGATATTTAATAATTTGATTCACCCAATACCGGATGTCGATTTTTAACCTAATTCCAAAGGAAGTTAAAAATTCTATATCCCTTAATATATTTTATCTACTCCTAAATTGACGAGCTGTGACTTTATGGTGATTTAGACAAGGGCCAAAGTTAGCGATAGTGGCTTTTGCGCATTTTAGTCACGGGCTGAAGTTAGCTTTATTATAAATTATTGAAAAGTTTAATTCCGTTAAAATTTGACAGATTTCAAATGTTTAACAAATAACATTGGCTTTAAATTCTTCTTTGTGTTCGTCATAGATAAAGTATAGTATGCAACTCGTTTGTATTAAACAATTGCTCGCAAGCTTCGCTCGTGCCTAATAAAACTTGTAACTAAAATGGCGTACATAATATACTATAAATTAAAACTAAAAAATAAGCTTAATGAAGATGTCTTTTATACTATCGAAGAGTTTGCGGCATTTCTGGAGAATAACATTTTTTGAGGGGCCTATTTTAGTCTTATTAATCAATTTATATTGTTTCCCTATATAGTTTACACTCTTTGTTTGTTTATTAACTGTAATTAATTTGTGATTTTACCGATGTACCGTGTAATTACTTAGTTTTTGTTATAAATAGGATAAGAGGGCAGGGCATTAGACAGACAGCATTGACAGCTGATGTGTCGCGTCTACATAATTCTGTTAATAAACTTAAATATAAAGAACTACAAGTGTTTCCATTTACTACATGGTGTCAGATGAAAATCTATAAAGAAATACAGTGTGATTAACGGACAGTAATATTGAAAAATTACACAAGCACGTGAGGGCTGGAAAAATAACAAGAAGGCAAGCATTAGAATATAGTTGAGCAAGTTTTAGAAAATGACTTCTTTTAAACCGCCTAGCAGTTTAAGGTTTGATGACCATGTTGATAAGAATTTTCAACAGTTTAATAATAGTTTTAACTATTATATGAAAGCAACAGGGTATGACGCAAAAGACAGTGAGACAAAAGTGGCGATATTCCTAAATATTGCCGGGGAACAAGCACAAATAGTATTTGAAACACTTGGGCTCAATGATAATGACAAGAAGGATTACAATAAAGTGTTAGCAGCTTTTAAAAAACACTGTGCTCCTGTAGAAAATGAAACTTATGATAGGTTCAAGTTTTTTAATAGGCTTCAGGGAGAAACTGAAGACTTTGATCAATTTTTGACTGAAGTAAAAACACTAGCTAAGCCATGTAATTTTGGTACGTTAGAAGAAAGCTTAGTTCGAGACAAAGTTGTAATAGGAATAAAAAATACGGAGCTACAAGAAAGATTGTTAAGAACACCTAATTTAGATTTGAAAACAGCAATTGAGTATTGCAGGGCAGCAGAAATTACCAAGAAACAAATGAAGGTTTTAAACAATCAAGAAAAATCAGTAGACGCAGTAACAAAAACTAGCTATAAAAAGAGAGAAGAACCAAAGAAGAAACAGAATACTGAAAATCCAATTTTCAACTGCAAGTGGTGTGGGAGGACACACAAACCTCGACAATGTCCAGCCTTTGGTAAGATATGTGTAATTTGTAAGAAGCAGAATCACTTTGCAGAAGTTTGCATGCATAAGAAGAAAGTTCACGAAGTGCAACAAGTTATAGAGGGTAATAATGAAGATGAGGCATACTTAAGATTAGACTCTATACAAACAATTGGCAAACAAGAAAAACAGTGGACCGAAAGGGTAAGTGTGAACAATGTAAACATTTCCTTTAAGCTTGATACAGGTAGCGAATGTTCTATACTGCCTTACAAAAATTTCAAAGAAGCAAATAAAGATGACAAGGCTGTAGTAAGCGATACAAGTACGGTATTAGTAGTGTTTAATGGTAATAAAGTTAAACCTTTAGGGTCAACTGTGTTAAACTGTAAAATTAAAGATAAAGAAAAACAGGTGAAGTTTATAATAGTAAAGGAAGAAAACACAATACCAATCTTAGGGCTTCATGACTGCATGGAATTTAATTTAGTAAAAAGAGTTGATATGGTTAATGCACGCTGGGACAATGTAGATATGTTGGTGGAAAAAAATAAAGATTTGTTTGAGGGACTAGGGAATATAGGCAAATATAAAATTAAAATAAAAGAGGGTGCAATTCCAGTAATTAAACCCTTAAGACGCGTTCCTGAGTCAATTAAACCTGAATTAAAAAAGGCTTTATGTAGTTTGGAAAAAACAGGGATCATACAAAAAGTTACAGGTCCTGTTGAGTGGTGTCACAACTTAGTCATAGTTGAAAAACCCGATAAAAGCCTAAGATTATGTTTAGATCCACAGTATCTTAACCAACATATTGTTCGAGAAAGGTGTTTAATTCCATCGTCAGATGAAATCTTTAGTAGGTTGTCAGGAAATAAATGCTTTACAGTACTTGATATGAAAGACGGATTTTTACAAGTAGTCTTAGATCCAGAAAGTAGTAAATTATGTTGTTTTAGTTCACCATTCGGAGTTTATAAGTATATGCGCATGCCATTTGGGCTTTCCTCAGCTCCGGAAATAATGCAAAACTTAAATTACTCAATTTTTGGTGACATACAGGGTGTTGAAATTTATTTCGATGACCTTATGATTGCGGCAGAAAATGACGAGAAACATGACAAGATCTTAAAATCCGTGTTGGATAGGGCTAGAAAGTTCAATGTCAAGTTCAATAAGAAAAAAGTTCAGTATAGGGTTAAGGAAGTTAAGTTTTTAGGGCTAATCATATCAGAATCGGGAATTAGATGTGACAGAAGTCATGTGGAATCAATTTTAAAGTTGGAGGCTCCAAAAAATGTAAAGGCCTTACAGCAGTTTTTGGGCATGTGCAATTTTTTAAGTAAATTTATTCCACGTTTCACAGAAAGCACAAGCGCATTAAGGGAACTCATTAAAAAAGAAAATGCGTGGGTATGGGGAGAAGCTCAAAATAAAAAGTTCTTAGAGCTAAAAGCAAAACTTAGTAATGCGCCAACTTTAAAAATGTTTGATAAAAATGAATCAATAGTTATACAAACGGATAGTTCCAAAGAAGGAATCGGGGCCTGCCTTTTACAAAATGGGCAGCCAGTATCGTTTTATTCAAAAAGTTTAAGCGAATCTCAATTAAAGTGGGCACCGATTGAGAAAGAGTTATACGCAGTTTGTTGCGGGGTTGAAAAATATCACCAATTTGTATACGGTTATAGAGTGATTATAGAAACTGACCATAAACCCTTAATTTCAATCATAAAAAAAGATATTAATAAAGTATCTTCAAGACTTCAACGTATGATACTAAAGTTGTTAAAGTATAATTTAGATCTCAGATATGTTCCGGGACCTAAAATGTACATGGCGGATTTTCTTTCAAGAAATTTTTTGAAAAACACAGCTTGCGATGATGCAACGTTGTCAGAAATAGTGCATTGTATGAGTGTGGAAGTTCCTATAAGTGATAGTAGACTCTTACAACTTGGTATTGAAACTGAAAAAGATGAAAATTTTAAAACCTTTTTAGATTGGTATGGTGTTGGATTTCCTAAAAATAAAACTGAAATAAATAATTCTGAGTTAAAAGTTTTATATAAGCTAAGAGACAAAATAAGTGCAAAAAATGGAGTTCTCTACCTGGGAGATAAGGTAATAATTCCTAAAAGTTTAAGAAAGGAAATGTTGGAAATTGTTCATGCTGGCCATTTTGGCATTAACAAGTGTAAAAGTAGAGCTAGATCCCTACTTTATTGGCCTGGTTTAAACTCTGATGTGGAAAACCTTGTTCAAAAATGCAAAATATGTGAAAAATATAACTTTTCAAATGTAAAAGAGCCGTACATCCCACATGAAATTCCAGAGTTACCATTCAATAAGGTGGGAATTGACATATTTTATTTTAATAATCATGATTACTTGCTCCTGATTGATTATTACAGTAAATGGATAGAAATTAGAAAATTGTATGATAAAACTGCCAGTAGTGTGATAGTTAGACTTAAACAAATATTTTCAGTACATGGGATACCTGGAACAATAGTTAGTGATAATATGCCATTTTCTAGTGTTGCTTTTAAGCAATTTTCAAAATGTTGGGGTATTAAAGTTGTTACCTCTAGTCCCAGATATCCCAAGTCAAACGGGTTAGCTGAAAAAGGGGTTGGCATCGCCAAAAGACTGTTAAAAAAATGTCGTGAAAATTGTCAAGACATTAATTTGGCTTTGCTGAATTACAGAAATACACCCATTACAGGTACCACATACTCACCGTCACAAATGCTTATGTCACGTTTGTTGCGTGATCAGTTGCCTTGTAAACAATCGGTTCTAAAACCTAAAGTTAGTACCAATGTAGTAAAGCAAATGTTGGATAAACAAGTTCAGATCAAAGACAATTATAACAAATCAGCACAAAAAAGACAAGGTTTTAAAGTGGGAAATAATGTTTTGGTAAGGGATTTAAATAAAAAAAGTGTGGGTACCGGGGAAAATAAGCAATGTATGTGATACTCCTAGATCCTTTTTAGTGCAGAAAGATGATGGCAGGTTTCTTAGAAGAAACAGTATACATTTACGTAGGTCCTTTAATAATGTTAAAATAAATCCAAAAATGGATGAAGCGCCAATTATATCTGAAAAATCTACTCCTGTGACAAATTTTGATAGTGCTGAAACACCTTCAGAATTTGATAAAAATATATTGTTAGATAATAAGACTAGAATAACTAGATCAGGGCGTTTGGTCAAAACACCATCATACTTAAAAGATTTTTTAGAATAGTGTGTAAAAAGGAGGGATGTTATAAATAGGATAAGAGGGCAGGGCATTAGACAGACAGCATTGACAGCTGATGTGTCGCGTCTACATAATTCTGTTAATAAACTTAAATATAAAGAACTACAAGTGTTTCCATTTACTACAGTTTTAATATTGGTGAATTTTCATGTATATATTTTAACTTTATATTGACTTGTCTCTTCTTGTTGTAGGATTAATAAATTTATTATTATTAATATTATTAATATAAAGTGACCAGAAGATAATCATTTAATGTTATATCAAAAAAACCTTAGTAGATAATGTGATACTTACTTGACATCGGTAATGGTCATGACTTCAAGCCATTAAGCCAATCGCTGTTATTAAAAATATCTTTCTTTTTGTGTGCTGCTAGCCACCTAGTTTTGAATTGGTGCTATATTAAGGTCAATTTATGTTTTCAAGCTTTTCTCTGATCTTCGTCCTTACTCGTTAATTATAATTTCTTCAATATGGTCTTGCTTTTTGTTAATATTTGGTTCTTGTGACCCTTTAAGTATATTATAAATATCTTTTCGTAAAAAGAATTTGACACCCAATGGCCCTAAAATAAGAAAATTTATTTGTTTTCTTTGCTTACTGTTAACGAACAAAAAGAGTCATTCAAAATATACCCGCTCTATTCCACGGCTAAAATTGCATTAATTTTATTATTAAATAAGTACCCTCAGTCTCGTCCTTGAAACACTTGAAGTAATAGGTTGGCCCTCCTAACAGTGCAAGCGATACAAGCGCAAGTACCAAAAACGAATCTAAGAACACGACACGTTATCGGAGGCAAGTGAATCAAAATTAGTAAAGCGGAAAACAAAAAATAAAAATTAAATAAACAAGAAAGAAATAAAGGATGATAAGTTTGAAAAGTGCGGGTGGCCCCCGGTTAAGTCACAAAGTGCTTTAACGTCGTAGAAGTTTGTGAGAGAGTGAGTAATTAAGGTTAGCTCACACCGATACCACCTGACTACCTGAATAGTCCCCACAATCGGCGATTGCCAAGGAATACGGACTGTCCGCTAGGGAACAGAATTCAAGCCTAATTAGTCCAGCTAAGTAATTTTCGTAATTGCATGACCTGATAACAGTACAAATTCGATTCTAATCTATAAATTAATCTTTAAATACTTATATACGCAAATTTCGCAATGTTCCCAAAAATGTCATCTGGCTTCAGAAAACAAACAGGTCCCTACACTGAGAAAAGTAAACTATTTCAAGATTTAATTATTAACTGAACAGTTTTTGCACATGCAATACGACCAATGCGCATAATTGTTTATTTAAAAGTCTCGAAATGTTACCTACAGTCTTTACATTAAAATCGTACAGTTTTTGAATATACATTTTTATTACTACAAAAATTTACAAAGATTTCAATTAATGCAGTTCAGACAGTAAATTAATGAAAAATATCTAATATAAGCACTCTTGTATAACAACATTTGATTGTTTGTTCAAGATTTCTTTTTATTTGTTTCAAAAACGCAATTTTAATTAAAAGTAAGAATAAAATTTTAAAGTGTTAAACTAACAACCTTATTTTTCTCAGTGTAGACAACCCATAGACAACTTAACCAAATAGAAAAAGGCGTAAGAGTAAATAAACCAAATCAAGCAGAAACGACACAATATTTATTTATTTATAAATAAGTGTTGTGTGTGGGTAATATGTATATATAATATTGTATGTATATGCATTTAAATAAACAAAAGCCTAAATAGTAAACAACATCACAGAAGATAAGAAGAGCGACCCTCTCTATAACCACTTCAGGGTCGGCTTTATCCATTTTGTATATTAATATTTATGTATTTTTAAATTAAATTAAAAAAAAAATAAGAATGCAAATTAAATGTAAACAGTATAAACACTAATTTAACATTGAAATAAATAAAGGCACTTGGCATAAGGAATATCCACCAAGGCAGAGGACACTTACGGCGGGTTGTGGCCGTCAACACTTCGGTACTGAAGACAAGATTCAGTATCTTACAGGGGGGCAAACAATTCTAAAGAGGTTACCAGGAACCGGAAACTGACTCGGACAGAGACGTTCAGAAATAAACCAACAAGGACAGGTTTTAGCAGCGTACTAACCATTCATGAATCCCAATTGAATGGGGTTATTACTAAAGCCCCGGTTGAGGAGGATTCCGGATTGTACTTAGTTTTGGGTCAGTTCAATGTCCTCCAAAAACCTTTTACCCTCCTTGTCCCGCTCTCCACTAGCCTAAACTGGGCGTATGGCCCGACCCGGCGACAAAAATCCGGGAGTGACCTTAACCATCGACACTGTCAACCACGTCCTCCTAGTGAAGATCTACCAGCCGGCGTAAAAACTTCGGATCCAACAAACACAGGTAATGCTGTGCATTGGCGGGATACGTAGGAGAACGAAAAGGGGGTAAAATAACCCTGGCAGATTAGTGTAAGGTTATGTCGATGGGGCCTGCCATCCGTCCCCATACTCATACCCATATTATTAAATACTTAAAGTACCTACCCTCTTTAAGCCTAATTATAAAAAATGGCATAAAACAACTTAAAAGTCAATTAAAACCCTTTAAACATGTTAAATTAATCGCCTATAATGACATTTTTATAAAGTTTTTTTTGCTTCTTGACTAAAATTAAAAGTTAATTTGATTATAAACGTTTTAAAATGCACGTACGTACCTGGTTTTACAGATCCCATTACAAAAATGTAAAATGAAATATCTAAAATACAAAATAACGAAAAATATCGCGAAACTATGCAAATAACTCATCTACAAATAATAATAATAGTTTATTAGCATCATACATATAAATACATGTTTAGGCAATCAAAAAAGGTACATAAATATTTAAAAAAATAAAAGTTGACTATGTATTGTACAAAAAAAATTATAGACAAGTTATAACATGTTTTTAAAAAGCAATATACAAAATATAAATAAAACATTTACAAGTAGGTATACACAATTAGAATAATAATAAATAAAAGTTGAAGCAATCGGTGCCCAATCATCTGTAAAACAAATTAAAATTGTAATTTAGATAATGTGGAGTAAAAACTATGCCTTAAAAGAAAAGATTTTAATACCACTTTAAACTGTTTAAAATTTAAATCTCTTACGGACTGTGGAAGATTATTAAAAAACATTGGACCATAATAATTTATACCATTTCGGCTTCTGTTAAGCCTATGAAAATCTAAATGAATATCTCCAGAGTTTCGCATATTGACACTACTTTTTTGCCTTCTGGTATTAAACAAATGCAAATTACTTCTAACATACAACAAACAATTTAATACATATGTACAGGGTAATGTTAAAATTCCTAACTCCTGAAAGGCAGCTTTGTAATCATCTCTATAGTTCAACCTTTTTAAAAATACTTACAACCTTTCTTTGAAGTCCAAATATTCATTGGCTATGAGAGAAATGTCCCCAAACTAGAATTCCGTAGCTCATCTTTGAATGAAACAAAGCCAAGTAGGCACATTTAAGGACATTTTCCGAGACCAAATCACACGTCCACTTCTTGCAAACGTTAACTTTCGACTGAGACAGCAAGATGCAGCGCCAATGCTGCCAGATTGGGCGCTTTAGCGCCAATTGGGAGGTTTTAGGAAATAATTTGCGCCTAGTTTTTTATAAAAAGCGCAAACCGCAATTTGGGCGATTTCTGAAAAAATAAATTGCTCTTTTGGAAATTCTCGAATTAAACTAAAAAAACTTATATATCTTCAGATTGCAGATGTGATCACCACAAATAATAATCATAGATGGCATTAAAGTAAGTAGTGTAAACACATATACTTATAATAATTTTGTAATTAGAGGTGACTGCGGTCAAAATTTGAATTCAAGTAAAAGAAATTGAAATATGAGTTCTGATTGGACAGTTAACTGTTTTTCCCCTTTCCGTTACTGGGCTGTTGTGCAGCCAGGTTAACAGTAATAATATTAGTAATAAATATAGCCTACTAGCATTCACAATAATAATGTATAAGAACAGTTTCTATTCCTTATTATTTTGAATGCTAGTAGGCCATATTTAAATTTATTTATTTTTAAAAATAACGAATATTTATTTATTTATTTATTTTTAATAATATTAAACATTTATTTTTGTATATTTCATAAATAATAATAAAATTGTTTATTATCAAGAAAAATGTCTTTATCTATAAAAATATTAAAATGGTGTGTTTAAGTATTTTTAATGCATTTTGCGAATTAACCATTACAAGAATTTCATTTTAATTTTACCAATCTAACGTTGGCGCTGTTTGCAATTTTGTTGGCGCTTTTGGGAGATATCTTACACGAAAATATCTGGCAACACTGTGCAGCGCACGAGTTAACAAAAAAAATACCTGCCTCGTGATTTATGGAACTTTGACCTTTATAAACAAGTTTAATTTTGTTTATCCCTACGATTTTTTTAGAATCGATTTTTGGTCATTTTTTACATACAAATACCCGTATGTGCATCGGTGGTCATCAGTGGCGCGCGTCAGTGGAATCAGTAGACCATCGATGGTCCGTCAGTGGCACGTCAGTGGTCCGTCAGTGGTTTCCGTATTTTCTCACGCGGATTGTTCGGACTGAATATAGTTCTCTTTTTGCTAATGTTAATCCGTTTCGTAAAAAATCTGTTTTACAGGGAATAGAGGTAGCAGGACTACACAGTATTTTTGTTATTATCCTTAAAAGACGAGGATAAATTTGTTTCCTATCTCCCACCAAATTTTTGGATTTTTACATCTTTTAATTATAGGCTCCTTTCAGTTAATGTTTTTTGTCCTAGTATTTCCAGATAAAAATAGTTTATTAAACTGCTCTATCATCTTTATAATCATATTGTTGATTTCCGTGAGATTGTATACTATTCCTTTTACTTTAACCTGCATATTATGTATTTCTTTAAGACCAGCGTGTACAACTAAATTAATGAAATGTGTAAAACATGGTAAATGTTTCCACCCACCTAATTGCCCAATAATAATAATTTATTTCATGAAATTCAGGGGATTTTCAGGGAATTACAATCACAATAATAAAATACTGCAGTTATTTAATAATAAAAAGATGTAATCATTTGAGTAAGTAAGTAAAATTAATTAAAATATGTGGACTTTTGCCATTTAATGATTAAAAAATGTAAATTATTCCTTAAATTATAAAAACTTGGGATATCAACAAACATTTAATGTGTTTTTTAAATTTTTTTAAAACCTCAACAGATAGGTACATAATTTCGGGTATTATGTTTGCAATTCCATTAATTTAAAGAATTTCTAAGGTTATCCCTGTAACCAAACCTAGTAAGGATTCTTACAGCTTTTTTTGCACACAAAATCCGTTTGCGTAGTACGCTGTTTTGAGTGTTTCTTTAGATTAGTTGCTAGACTTCTTATCAAACAGACTTTTGCCAAGCTTCTTTGCCACTTTTAATTTCGGGTCTATATAGAAATCTAAAAATTTGATATTTTTATCCTTCGTTCATATTACCTATTTCTCTCAATTAAAAAATAATTCTGTCTGTTTTATAATTGTTTAGGAAGAGTCTGTTTGTACCACACCAGTCAACCACACTTAGCTGCGCTAACTGGTACCGTGATGCCATCAGCAAACAGTTTATATTTTTTTAATGTCTTGTTAATTAGTTATACCGTGCGCACGTTAAAAGTCCCCCCTGTTATCTTTTGAACGTCAAAATTATCGACATTGGACGAAAACCATTGTCAAGGATATAAAGTATACTACTTGTTGAAGTCAAATTGATAGGTGCCTATTTAAGAAGTGCCGGGGCGGTATTAACTTAAAATTTTTAAATGGGCTTGTGATACCTCATAATACACATAAACAAGCTACGTTCTTTGGACGGTATATGGTGCTGAATCAGCACTGCTGATAACCTTCGTTTAATGTGCTACCGCTATCGTTTATATTACCGCCTATAAAGCGGCCGATGACTAGTTGTACAGATGTGTTCCACACCACACAGCTACTTGCCACTGAGGAGGTCCAAAAGACCAAAACAGTATGTCTTTTGGTGTAACAAAACGCAGTGACAAAGTTTTATAAGTTTTCAAATTCCAAATATTTTTTAGCGATTTTATCCATTTTCCAGATAGATTTGACATATTTCCCACTTTTTATAGCAGAAATGAATGGTCCTTGTTTCTTTCTACAACCCCAATTTTTTTCAGAATTTTTATTAATGGGCAAGTGTATATTTTACCAAATTTTCAATATTTTCATCCATTTCATCCATTTCCCAGGTACACTGTAAATACCAATGTTGTAATTTTACAGCAATAATTGTAGGTCATATATTGCCAGCAATTTACCCAGTAAATTTAAACCTGTCCTAAAAAAATACGGATTACCTGTAAATGTCTGAAAAACTGTGTTTGTAATTTTACAGCAGTGTTTTTAGTATAATGTAAGTTATGATAATGGTAAAAAGCCAGAAATAATTACTGTAAACTATACAGTGGCGCTGTAGAACTACTGTATTTTTGCTGCAAATTACACTTAAGAACTCTCTTCCTTTCTCTTAAAAATTGCTATAATTTTAAATTGTTTCTTAAAACATTCTGGAAATGTACGACAAAATTAATAGTTAAAAACAGAGATAATTGCTGTTTTCTTAACTTACTTTGTAAAATTACTGTAATTCTACCTTGATACTCCTTATGATTTTCTTTTTATTTGTAACAAAAATTGCTGTAATCTTATGAATATTTACAGCAAAACCAATGGTAATATTTTTCTGCTAATAATGTAGTAATAACTCGTTAAAAATACAGGTGGGCCATTACCACGTGAGTGGGACGATATATTGGTTTGTTTGAGATAGAAAAAAATCTTCTATCTCGTACAGAAACCAAGATATCGTCCCACCCATATTTTTAACTAGTTATTACTACAATATTAGCAGAAAAATAGTACCATTACTTTTATTTAATGATAGGTATTAATTAAGTAAATAAAAATATGTTTTACAAAAAAACAAAATATATTTAAAAACGTATGAAAACGAAACGCGCATTATAACTATGTATAACTTAAACACCTTACGTGTTAAAATAAAAAAATAGGTTATATTCACATTCAAAGGAAACACAATAGGGGCCCCTTAATTGTGCTTCCCATGTGCAGGAAATTTCCTAAAATATATTGTCACATTTTGTAATCGTGGTAATATAGTTTGATAATAGAATAATTTAAACTCCATAGTACATTGGACATCTCAGGAAACCAATAAAATTTGTTTTTTAAAATGTTGCAATCCTTGAACGATTTAAGTGTATCTTATAAAAATGTATTAAACTTTAAAAGCTTCTGTGATTTCCGGATGTAGACAAAAGTTACTTATTTTAAATAAAACTGTTCTTTTTAAAATAAGTCGCAAAGAACATGGTTATTTTTGAATTTTTTGAATGTTTGTTGCATTCTAAAAGTATTTTATGTAAAGTTCCACATAGTAGCATAAAATCAAAAATAAATATTTATTGTTTTTAAGAAATGTCTAATGTACCATCGAGTTTAAAATAACCTGTATAGGTTTACACATTTAAACATTTAAACTTATTAAATATTAAATAAATAACAAATAAATATTTTAACAAAATAAAATAAATAACTATCAAAAAAACCAACACAGAAAAATAATTTGCATTTTCTGAACGAAAATCCTAATTTAAATTTTTAAAGTGGAACCATTATTAATTGCAATTTTTTTATAAAAGAAATAACTTTTTTTTTCGAGCCTGCAACTTTTCTTGATTTTGTTCCAGAATCACATATCTCTGGATCATTTCTAGGGTTGTGCTTACGTCCTTCGGAAATTTTATCCCAAAATTGAAGTAAAGGGCGAAGCACACATGGAATGCTTCCGTAAAGAAAGAATAGCCCCTTCTTGCATCAATGAGTTCTTTTTCCATTGCTACATAGTACAACTTTTCATCATTTAAGTCTGAAAAAACAGTACCTTATTAGTTGGACTGTATTAACTGATTTCAATGAATTTTTTGTAGGATAGATTAAGGATGTGCTATACCTATACCTATACCTATACCCGTAGATAATACAAAGTCCACATCATCTGTGTAAGATTGAGAAGTTCGGTAACAAAAATTGTCTGTGTCCCTGAATGAAGGATCATTTTTGTAACATGCTCGGCAAAAATAATTATTCATATTAAAATTTTCTAGAAATCCGCCTATCTGGTGACTTCCCAAATTATCCCCAACAACTGCCAATAGAGATCCTTTTAAATTAATTTTATCTGTAACCGAAATTCCAGTTGTTTCCAAAGATTTTACGTCCTTTATTATTGTTTTAAAAACTTCAGAAAATCCAAAGGATTTCATGTCTTTTTCGTAGCATAAGGCTACAAGTTGAATTTGATCAATTTTTGAACGTTGCCAGGGATTTAGATTAGCAAGTGTCATGTATATGCCTACAATTTTATGTTTTTTTCGCGCGGACCCTAAAGGGTTACATACTTCAAATGCGTCCTGGTGCAAAATAATTTTTAGAGCATTTTTATTTTCTATCCAAAACTTGTTTGTAATACAACATTTACCATCTACAATATCACTTAAAATTTTTTTATCTTTCGACGAATGATCAACTAAACACTGTTCCAAAACAGATTGGCATTTTAATAACGATTCGAGAGTTTCTATTATGTAATAGAAAAAGGATGTTAAATTATCATTTTGTAAATTAACCTTAACCGGAGTAATGTAGTTAAATTTTTTTTTGTAGAAATTTTCTCTGGCGATGTTAGATCTAAGTACGCCATTTTTGGCATTATTTGCTTTAAAGAATATATCTTTCTTAAATAGATTTTCGTCCACTTGCATACCTGATTCGGCAATTTTTTTTAAACAAAAATTTATATTTAAACTATTTAAGTCTCTCAAGGAAGATACTAATGTTTGCAGTGCAATTTGACTAACGAAAAATTTAGATTCCAGTGTCATGTACAAATGGGACAGTAACCTTAGCCCTAATTCTTCCATATTCTGAGAATTACAAGAAGAAACATTATTCAATTCTCCACTAGAATTATCAGCGTCGAGTCCTGCGTCGTTCTGCGCAGTTTCTTGGGTTATATCTTTAGTATTATTTATTAAAAAAGAATTCGGAGAGTGATTTCTAAAAAAATGGGCTAAAATTTCTAAAAAAGTAGTTTTATTCTCACAAATATACTTATGAAAAAGGGCACTTTAAAAATTCTTTTTTTCGAATGTGGTAATAAATATGAGATTTAAACACTTTAAAATCTTTAGTTTGAAAACAGTCTTTTACAAATATACATCTAAAAATAGGAATTTGAATATTGATATCTGTAGCAGTGTTATTAATGGCGGGGGTTTGAGGGTGATTTCTAAAAATGTGGGTGGAAAAACTTGAAAAACTTTTAAATTGCAGAAAACAGTTAGAATACAAACATTTAAATTGCTTTTTATTTGTATTATACCTATGTAGATAAAGGTGGAAATTGTATTTTTTTATTAAATTAAATAAATGCCCACAAAAAGAACATCGAAGCATGACAACAAAAATATAATGAATGCTTCTACTTACCAGTTCTGCCTACGAATCACAAACACTATATCTTAGTTTTATAATATCAAAATATTATATTAAAGCTTTAATAAATTATTAGATACTAATTAATACATGTAACGGGAGCTGCGACGCTGCACCTGTTGCATCATTCAATCACAATATGGTTCCCCTTCCTACGATAGGCGCGACGGGATTTCACAGCGATATTTTCTGTAAATTTCATGCCTTATTACAGGCGCCTGTAATTTTTGTAACTGCTAGTAAAAGTAACGGATTTTTACTAGCACACACATTAATATTTATGCAATATTAGTGATACGACATAAAAATAGTCCTAATTTTACAAAACTCCGAAATAGTCGGATTTATTTACTAATTTTTGTAAATTAACATAGCAGTATTGGTAAATTGTCCTTAAATATTACAATAAAATTTACTGTAAATTTACGGGCCAATTTTACAGTGTAGATTTGTCATATTTTTTTACTTTTTATTGCAGAAATGAAAGGTCCTTGGCCCTTTTTTACTACCCTGATTTTTTTTAGATTTAAAAAACGGACAAGTTCCTATTTTACCAAATTTTTAATATTTTTTAGCAATTCTATCAATTTTCCAGATAGATTTCTCATTTTTATTTGAAAAAACGGCCCTTTCTACTACCCTCATTTTTTAGATTTTTACATAACTGGATATTTTACCAAAATTTCAATATGTGTTAGTGCTTTTATTAAAAAATTTCTAGGTTGTATTTAAAAGATCTTCAACTTTTTATTGCAAAAATGGATAGGCTCGGTTTTGCCTACTACTCTGTTTTTCTTCTTCGGTTTTTAAGATGATTGCAAAGTCCATTTTTTTAAATTTTATTAACTTTGTTTTAGACATTTTTGACATTTTATGGTTTTAACATAAAGACATTTTTAGATTTTTATATTTTCAGATTTAAATTTAAATTATTACAATAAAATAAAAATAAAAAAGAAAAAATTGCATTGTGTTTTGTTGGGTTTTTCAACATAACATTATTTTATTTACTAAAAGTTAAAAAACAACAGAAGTTCCATATTAAGCACTTTTGGTTAGGTTTTGGCCACTTCCAGTGAAATTTAGGGGGACAAGAGTGGGGAGGGACGAGGGTGGTAGGTAGGGGGAGAAGGAGTGGAAAGTGAAAGTAAAATTTAAAAAAAAACAAGAAAATTTAAAAATTTTTATAACATTTAAAATACCTCAATTTTTTTTTAATTTTAATATTTCTTGTAATTTTCGAAAGTGTAGAATTTTAATAATTAATTTTATTAATTATTAAATTCAAAGGTCCTAGAAGACTTAATTTATCAAACAAGGTGTTTATACTTGATATTTAAATACCAAATTGAAAACTTATAGAACCTCGTCACTGTGTTTTGTTAGAGATGTGTTCCTCACCAGGCACCGACAGACAAACTGTTTCGGTCTTTTGGACCTCTTCAGTGGCGGGTAGCCATGGTGTGGAACACATCTTGTAATAGGGAGAAAGTTAAAATAATTCTTAGAAAGAGCTGCAGAAAGGTTTAGAAATCCTCAACATGTGCAAAATAAGTAATTTTGAAAAGGGTACTTGAAATATAACGTCAAAAATAAATTTATTGGTTTTTTTAAGAAAATTTAGTATTTTACAACAGGGTATCCGAATCGTCAAACCATACTTTCTGTAAGCCAATAATTTAAAATCTAAATGAACAGCATTAAAAGTATAATAAAATTAATATTATTGAAAGAATAACGAATTGATTCAGTTTAAAAATAAACCTCGAAAAATAGAGATTATAGACTAGAAATAAGAGATTATAGATTAGAAATAGGAAATAATATTAGGTATATTGTATTGTTTTGTACATATGAAAGCGCTACTACTTATTAAAATATAAGTCTCGATCAGACAATGTAAATTAAGTGTAGATTGATAAAACTCATATGCATGGTTTAAATAAGGTAAACGCAATTAAATCAAACTGAGTTAATACGCTTAAATGTCGATTAAAAATAGTAAAAAACGTTACGTGTCACGTTTATTAGCGTCAAAAAAAAAAGATTTTAATATTTAACTCGACCTATTCTCGACCTATTTTTTAATATGGCCCAAAAGAATTGAAACATTTTCAAAATTACATTTTTTTAAATTTACTGTCAATTTTAATATTTCAAAAAATTAAAAATTTTGGAATTTTTGGAAATTAAAAAAAAATAGCTTACATTTCCTAAATATTTAAAAATATCCGAAATTTTTAGGTTTTATTAAGTTTTTTTTAAGATTTTAAAAACATTTCAATTTTTTTTAAACTTTATGTCGTGCCTAGGCTTGTTTATAGCTCAAAGTACTGTGCTAAGGTTCCTCTTCCATTGGCTGTTCAGTTACAGAGGAATACCTACCTCGCGTTACTTTTATTCAGTGGAGAAGATTGGGTTTACAAGAATAAGTTAGGGTTTTTAAAACACCATATGTTCAATATCATAATAATATAATTGTTTATACAGTTTTTATAAAGGTTTTGTAGAAAACAAAATAATTATTTATATAATATTATAATTATTTATATAGTTTCTTAGTCTTCGATGAGGTCAGGCAAATGCTTTAGGGCATCTAAAGGCAACGGGCAGGGTGTTTTTGAGAGACAGAGCAGGCTTGCAATTGGGCTCCAGATGAGATATACATACCTATTGTAAACACACAATGTTAGGTTATGTTTATTTATACAGTATTCCGTTGATTAACTCTTTTATTAAATTTTAAATTTCGCATTTTAACGGTCCGATCTTTTTGGTTGTAATAAGCCGATATGCATGTGAAATTTAGGACAAATAAATCCATCACTGAATTCTACATATTTGTTTGAAGGTGGTAGACAATGTGGTGTTTTGATTAGAAACATATTTTTGGGCTTCCATTGTCTTTTTATGATGAATTTACAACGTTTCAATTGTCAAGTATCTGCAATCGTCTTCAGGTGATAATGAGAAATTTAAAAACCAGGAGATTATTTATACTATTGGTATTTGTTCCACTTGATCCTGTCGGGTGCATTCATGTTCACCGATCCGTGAGATGAGGGGTTTCCATACTTCTTTGATTTCTACGCTAGGTGGCTAAATATTGTAGAGTTATTTTCTATGTATGCTGCTTCCTTAAACTTCCTTTTAAACCAGTTTTCTTCCTTATTGATTATGCCTGCCTCTTGCCACTTTATATTATGGTGTTCTTTCCATGCATGTTCGGCGATTCCAGATTTTGTTGTTTCTGCTTTTTGAGTATGGGTTTTATGTTCTTTTATTTTTACTTCCAAAGGACGTTTAGTTTTACCCACATATAATTTTCCACATACGCCTGGTACCTGGTATATGCAGTTCTTTGTATCATTTTTGTCGGTGGGTCTAGTTTTAGTAAGTTTACTTCTTAATGTTGTGGCTTATCTAAAGACTGTTTTTAGATTATATGTTTTGGCTATTCTCCTTATTTCCTCTCAGGTTTTCTTAATATATAGGATAACTAAAACGGGCTTCTCATCATTTGCTTCCTAGGTCCCTGGTTTTTTCGATTTAGTGGAAATCTTATCTATTAGTTTCTCTGGGAACCCGTTTTTCTTAAGGTCTTTTTTAATATTGGATAACTCCTCTTTAAGGGCGTCTTCAGTATTACAGTGTTTTAAATTTGTCATTATCACCCGAAGACGATTGCAGATACTTAACAATTGAAACGTTGTGAATTAATCATAAAAAAGACAATGGAAGTTTAAAAATATGTTTCATATGAATTCTACATAGTATGTAGTACATACCTTCAAGATCACCCTCCATATTATTATTATTATTATTATTATATTATCACCCTCCATCAAACTGAATAAAAATCAGACTTTCAAAACACAAATTATTCACTTTTGAAAATCACTGATTTTTGCAGCGCTCTCATGAAATTCGACTGTGTCGACAACTGTCAAATTTAAGCTGACGTAAACGCAAAAATAGGCGGAATTTATACAAAATTCCTTGACACAAGATGGAGCCAGGTATTAATTAACCCTTTACCTTACAATTTACCTGAACAAAAAACATGGATTTTTTTTATTTCGCCCACTTTTCCGAGAATTGAAACATAGTGGGACGTGTCGAAAATTCGCATGAAAATTATATAACAAATAAGCAAATAACTTATAGCATTATTTTTATCTTTAATTAAAAATAAAAGAAAAAAATAATTTATATATGTAAATATATTAAGATATATAAACGGATATATTTAGAGGAAGCAAAATAAAAATATTTTATCTTATTTTTTTGTTCTTTTATTTCTTTAATTTTTTTAAATATAAGAATCGGAATTAAATTTTGCATTTAGCAGTCTTGTCAATTTTATTGAAATATTTCCAAGCAAAATTTTTTTTATGTGGCCCCATACTGAAATCTAAAACAAAGGAAAGTTTCCATCAATGACGTCAGAAAAAAAAATCATCACATTCTGGCAACATCGCAACACTATCAATCATGCACAAGTACGAGTAGTCGCAGGAGTAGCGAATGTGGATTTCCCTAACCACAAATTATTCTAATTTTTAATTCGCGTCAATGATAAAAGATTTCTACTAAAACGAATTAAAGACAGTATATTATAAGAAAGGAATAGCATACTTACGTGAGCCTATTTCAAATCAACAAAAATCAATCAACAAAAATGTGAAAAAACTAGCAAATGTTCCTCTACGCGTTGGTTTTGCAACCTTGTTCTCAATATTTCTCATAGCCGTTGCATTATTGCCACGTTTATATGATATTTGCTCCTTAAGAAAATTATTAACGAGTATTTTCACAGAAAAAATAAGTAAGGATTCCTATTATAATGGAAAAGTTTTCGATGCATCGAATAACATCGAAAGCTTTCGATGCATCGGGTAAAGTCGATGCATCAAATTGAAAACATCGATGTTTCCGATGCATCGATGTATATCGAACATCCTTAGCTCCAGGCGGGTTAATGGTTGTCCATCTTGTTTGGTATGTAATTCTGAGGCCTTTGGACTCGAAGGCGACCGTCTTGTCTCCGAGCACCGCGGTTAGAATCTTGATCGAAATCATTGCAGAAATCGCAGACCTGCAAAACATTTTCAACGTGTATTTGGATGTAAAGCAAATAGCGAGTGGGATGGAATGAGTTCGAGATCCACGTGACTAGGTGTCCTTCTTGAAGGATCGCACGTGATCCTCATTTACTAAACCGTGTTTAGCCATGTAAAAAAATATAATTCCTCCCGACGACCGGCAGAAGTCGCTTGTTGGTGGTGGCGACAGGGTCGAACAGTTCTTGCAAAATACTATCGACTTTGTTAAAAAATTCTTTAATGTCCTTGCCAAAGAGCTTCAGGTCCCGCTCGATCCGTAATTGAAGGATGTCGTTTCTTAGTTTAAAGAAGCCGCTACCGGTAAACCGGCCATCTTTAGAAATCGTGTCCTGAGGTCCCGCCTGCTGACCTTTTCTGCTTCTCTGGGTTTAAATGCTAAATATATTTTGCAAGAACCGCTACTGCCCCAAGGCACCAACGTACCTTATTTATCGAAAAAGCTATCGGAATCATTTAAGATCATTGGATTCTCGAATGGTTCCCTCGACGAGTGAATTAATACCCTTGTCCTTGTCCTCGTAGCTCGATAATTCCTTGTCGCTTGATTCTAGCGGCTGCAAATATTCAAGATCGCCGTGTGTTTGTGTTAGTGCCCCGTTGTTGTCGACGTCGTCGTGATGAAAGATATGCCTTTTTTATCGGCAACTGCATAAAATGTACATCCGGCGAGGTAAGTTTCAACAGATCATCCATATTCCCGATCCAAAAGTATTTTATCGGCAATGTCGTCCGAGCGCCATCACACTCTGCTATAACTGCTCTTCGGAATCTCACATTTTGTGAAATCCAACTTGACGGTTTTGGGGGGCCGACAATGCCCTACTTTCAAGTAAATTTGAAAAGTCGGACCTGCCCGAAAAGTCGATATGTATCGTAAAGCCAGAGTCTATGTCAATTTTAATGTCGACTTGGCTATTGTTGGTAATACGTTTTAACAATGGCGTCTCGTGGTCTGACGGTGGTGTTGGTGATAAGTATGGACAAGATACTTACTTGTCTAGGTTGCCTTGGAGGACTATCATTAAAACCATTATCATCGTCCAGAAAACGTCGCACAGTGAGCTGAATTGCCATTCTAGTTGGACATAATTATTTGATTGGCTAAATGTATTCTAAATGCCCTGAAAACACAAGAAAAATAACCAAAAAAAAAATAAATTTGCTTTAGGGCCCTTTTAACCAACTAGGTATTTTTTAATATCTATTTAAAGTTATTTAATATAAAAAAATAACAAAATAGTATAAATTATATTTTATTTTAAAGAAATCCACTAGGTCATCCATATTTTCGTTCACAAAACAATTTAAATATTTATAAAAAAATATTATGTCATTATTGATGTAATTTTGAATGTAAAAGAATAATATTTTTTTAGCAAATTAAATAATTATGCATTTTTTAATTATTATTATTATTATTTAAATAATAATTATTAAAATAATTTAAAAATCTATTTATAAAATAAAATATTTAATTTTATATTTTATCAAATATTAAACTACTAATCGTCCTCACTTGACGAATCTTTTATTAAATATTCTTCATCGTCACTTCTTTGTTGTTGTTGTTTTGGTATTGAAGGCGAAACAAGTAAATCCAACAATTCAAGTTTTTCGCTTTTCCTTTTAGGTATTTTTCTGAGTGAGTTGATTATAGGGTCATATGTTATTAAAAGCATGTGTAGCAAATCTATATTCGTGGAAACACGTGACTGCTTCCTTGTATGGTGCTCTCTAAATCTACGGAAATCCTTATTCCGAGACTCTTGAGATTCTTCGGAGAGCTGCACGATTGAAAGAATCCATGATTTAATTACCTCCGTGATATGTACCAAAATTTTGTGCACAGTAACATATAGTACCACAAATATAGATTTAAATAATCACTTCTGGTTTCATGACAAATTTTTTCAAATTTATCAATATTAATATCATACCCGGAAGATAAATTAACATCCAATCCCCACTCAGTTTTGGATTCATAAAAAACCTACGCGCTGTGTTCCCATCATTAGTATTTCCATAACCAGGTTTTGGTTTGTCTACAATAAGCCCCATCTAATTTTTATACTTTTTTTTAAACTCTGCCGACCGCTGCTGTAAACTAATTTTATTACTGTTATCTCTAGTTTGCCATTTTTTAATATTTAAGTGATAGCATTCAAAAAAACGAATCCACGCATGCAAAGTAGACCCACAGATATAGCATTTTTGTGGAGATTGTGTGCTGGTTAACGCATTGCATACTTTTCCGTCTACCATGGGTTGTAGGAGATTATGTTTAACAGAAATTTGAGATTCGCCAATACTACAATGTGTTGGAAGAAGTTCAGATACTTCTTTCAAAACATTGTTACTTTTTGTTTTAGTAAATTCATTTGTTTCCTTTGAAAAAATAAACTTAAATGGTCGGCAATAGAGCTTGGATGATGGCCTTGGATTTTGCCATATAATATTTTGACCATTACTTAACCTTAAAGGAACAAATACAAATACAAACAGAAACTCATCAGTAGCTTCGGCGTTCTCAAATTTCTGATTAAAGGTACTGTGACCAGAGCTCCTATCACACCCACATTTGCTAATTAATGTGAATGACAATTTGGAATTTAAACTTTTTAAAACATCACTTTGTGCTTGAATTAAACGTTTAGCTGTTTTATCAAGTATGGCTTGAAGTTTAATTTCGGCACGTGTTTCGGTCACAGAAATATCATCATCTGATGGGTAACACAACTTTTTTGAGTTACTTAAACTTTGGTAAGATGGAAAAACTTTATGTCCCGCCTTCAAAGAGCGGCATTATCTTGGAATACATTTATCTGCGGGACTTCCAATCCGGACCGAAGGTCGAAGACATGTCTCTACGACATCCCGATAATTTTCCCTAGTTGTTCTTTCCAGAAGAATGACAAGTTCACCGGGACCATCGGCGCTCATGCACCCCCACTTCACGAATCCTTCCATATTCTTGAGTTCTTATCGTGTGGCTTTGATCGTATCGCGTCTCTACAAGTGAACTCTTCTAATTTGCGAGGATTTAAATGTTTTTTGTCGGCAAATATTGAATGGAAAAAGTCAAAATCACACTTGCAAAGCGCATACGTGTTGCTTTGTTCAAAGCTATTTTTCTGTCAGGAATTCGGTGGTGTCACTGAGCAACCATACCATGGTCCTGGTAAATCTGAATGGAAACTCTTCAATTTCCTCCTTGAATCGTTCGAAGATGCCCTATGATTGATGTTTCCATCGTTGTGGTATCTATTTATCCACAACCTCAGCCTCTATAATTAAATTTTAATAATAAAATACCCTATAGAAATAAAGTATCAACAAAAAACTAACGCTAATATGCATATTTATTGCAATTTTGGTAATAGAAAATCCCCGGATCTTAAGCATAAAAATTTTGTTTCTTTGTTGATAATTTCGGCATATTAAAGGTTTTTACAAAATTCATTAATACTATGATAATCATGGTGTTATAAGTTATATATTTGGGCGTTATGGGATTAGCAAAACAAAATATATACCCCAACAAATATAAATGATCTACCTACCTTTAAAGTGAAAAAATTATACAATAAAACTTAATTCCCAGTGTTATTTTAATAATACATAAAAAAGCTGGAAATAATGGTAAAAAAAGTTATAATAATTATATAATTTTTTTAATAAATAGTTTAAGCGAAATAAAACCGCTAGTGGAAAGACAATAAATATCCCGAGGAGGGGCCAGCGAAATTTGTTTTAAGGGCGAATTTTTGTTAAATGTACATGTTGGATATACATATATTTTGTCCAGGCAGGTCAACTTAATCATTTTTTTCCCTTTATGAACAGTGCAATAGACTGAAAAAAAATTCTAGAAGTTTATAAAGTTATAATAATAAGAATAATAAAAAGTTTATAAAGTTATAATAATTATAAAATTTTATTAATAAATAGTTTAAGAGAAATAAAACCGCTAGTGAAAAGACAATAAATATCCCGAGGAGGGGCCAGCTAAATTTGTTTTAAGGGTAAATTTTCGTTAAATGTACATGTTGGATATATGTATATTTTGTCCAGGCAGGTAAATTTGATCATTTTTTCCCTTTATGAACAGTGTAATAGACTGAAAAAAAATTCTAGAAGTTTATAAATTACAAAAATAAACTTTAAAGAAATAAAACTTATAGGCATTATCTTGGAATACATTTATCTGCGGGACTTCCAATCCGGACCGAAGGTCGAAGACATGTCTCTACAACATCCCGATAATTTTCCCTAGTTGTTCTTTCCAGAAGAATGACAAGTTCACCGGGACCATCAGCGCTCATGCACCCCCACTTCACGAATCCTTCCATATTCTTGAGTTCTTATCGTGTGGCTTTGATCGTATCGCGTCTCTACAAGTGAACTCTTCTAATTTGCGAGGATTTAAATGTTTTTTGTCGGCAAATATTGAATGGAAAAAGTCAAAATCACACTTGCAAAGCGCATACGTGTTGCTTTGTTCAAAGCTATTTTTCTGTCAGGAATTCGGTGGTGTCACTGAGCAACCATACCATGGTCCTGGTAAATCTGAATGGAAACTCTTCAATTTCCTCCTTGAATCGTTCGAAGATGCCCTATGATTGATGTTTCCATCGTTGTGGTATCTATTTATCCACAACCTCAGCCTCTATAATTAAATTTTAATAATAAAATACCCTATAGAAATAAAGTATCAACAAAAAACTAACGCTAATATGCATATTTATTGCAATTTTGGTAATAGAAAATCCCCGGATCTTAAGCATAAAAATTTTGTTTCTTTGTTGATAATTTCGGCATATTAAAGGTTTTTACAAAATTCATTAATACTATGATAATCATGGTGTTATAAGTTATATATTTGGGCGTTATGGGATTTGCAAAACAAAATATATACCCCAACAAATATAAATGATCTACCTACCTTTAAAGTGGAAAAATTATACAATAAAACTTAATTCCCAGTGTTATTTTAATAATACATAAAAAAGCTGGAAATAATGGTAAAAAAAGTTATAATAATTATATAATTTTTTTAATAAATAGTTTAAGCGAAATAAAACCGCTAGTGGAAAGACAATAAATATCCCGAGGAGGGGCCAGCGAAATTTGTTTTAAGGGCGAATTTTTGTTAAATGTACATGTTGGATATACATATATTTTGTCCAGGCAGGTCAATTTAATCATTTTTTTCCCTTTATGAACAGTGCAATAGACTTAAAAAAAAATTCTAGAAGTTTATAAAGTTATAATAATAAGAATAATAAAAAGTTTATAAAGTTATAATAATTATAAAATTTTATTAATAAATAGTTTAAGAGAAATAAAACCGCTAGTGAAAAGACAATAAATATCCCGAGGAGGGGCCAGCGAAATTTGTTTTAAGGGTAAATTTTCGTTAAATGTACATGTTGGATATATGTATATTTTGTCCAGGCAGGTAAATTTGATCATTTTTTCCCTTTATGAACAGTGTAATAGACTGAAAAAAAATTCTAGAAGTTTATAAATTACAAAAATAAACTTTAAAGAAATAAAACTTATAGGGTTAATCTGAAATCGAAAATGAACACAAGGAAGAAATGAAACATTGTCCTCCTTCTAACGCATCTTTCTGAAGTCACATAACTTTTGCAAACATAGTTTTTTTGAAATACGGAAAACGGAAGAATATAATAATAATAATAATAATAATAATTTATTTATTTACGACTAAAAAGGTAAAATACATTTGAATATGATTTCCATTAAATCAATAATAAATAACCCCTAAAGTTTAACTTTTCTGGGGACAATAACATAAAGTTTACATTACAAATAATATTTACATTATAAAAGTAATAAATAAACATTAAAAAAAGTAATAAATTAAATTATTAGCCAATAAGTAACACACTATTAGATAACCAGCAGTGAATAATACTCCAGCAAAGAGGAAAAAGAAAAAAAAACTAAATACTATGAGATAACGGACAAATAGAAACAATACAATATAACCTATTCTAGTCTTAGCTGCGATTATTTATTAAATTGTTAATTAAAATTTCCGGTGCTTTCATTAAAAAATCTTTTAAATGAACTTTGAATGAATTTAAATTTGAAATACTTCTTACTAATTCAGGGACAAAGTTGAATATTTTTGGTGCCAAAAAAGAAGAAGATCTTTGACCAATTACCTTTTGCATTTTTGGCAGGAGGTACTTATCGTTGCGGCGAGTGTTATAAGGGTGTTCAAGCGTAGGTAAGTTGTTTTTTCTTTTTATATTGATTTTGACATAGTACAAAACAGTATAACTTTCTTAGACTCAAAATATTAGAGTCCTTAAAGGTTAGGTCCGAGGGGTGGGTTGGGTGACCCAACTTGGGTTCTTTCCGAGCATTATTCTTAAAAAATTTTTTTGGGTTGTTTTCAATACTTCTAAGTGTGCGTCAAAGGCACCTCCCCATCCGATTAAACCGTATATCAAATGGCTTTCAACTAGGGCGTGGTAAAGAACTTTTAAGTCATTATAGTTAAGAATAGAATTTAGAAATTTAAATTTATAAATTATAGTTCTAATTTTTTTTAGTAGATGGTCGACGTGTGCATCCCAAAGTGAAGAGGATTGGGCCACAGACACAGTTCCTTGAGGAACACCCCAGCTAATCTTTTTAAAATCGCTATACGAATCTTTGATTTTTACAGATTGTGTTCTAATGCTAATATAGCTTTTAACAAGTGTGTAGGAAGTGCCTCTTATGCCTAGGTTATATAAAATTTTTAACAAGATAGGGAGACTAACTGTATCAAAGGCTTTTGCCAAGTCTAGGAATAGACACATGGATGGACTCCCCTCATCCAATCCTTTGTATATATGACCAGTCAACATCTCAATAGCGTCTTGCGTTGATTTTTTGTTTTGAAAACCAAATTGTGATGGCCATATTAGTTTATATTTATTAATGTAATTATCTAATCTTATTTTAATTACCTTTTCAAATATTTTGGTAAAGCATGCCACTAGAGAGATGGGCCTATAGTTTTTTACTTCATCCCTTGAAAATCGGTACAATTATTGATGTTTTAAAAGCAGATGGGCATTTACCATTTTCTAAGATGTTATTTATTAGGTGTGTAAGAGGGGATACTATATTAGAACTAATATTTTTAATTGTCTCTGCCTTAATACCATCCATGCCCGCGGATTTATTATTTTTTAAGGTGTTAATAATGTTTAACAGCTCCTGTGGGTTAGATTGTTCCAAGAATATAGAGTTACGTTGGGATGGTCTCATAGCCGAATTGTAATGTTCTTTAATTTTTATTTTGGAGGCTAATATTTCGCCAACATGTACGTAGTGATCGTTAAATATATTTGAAATTACTGTAGCGTCAGTAATTATTTTACCCTGTTTTTTTATTGAGTTTATTTCCCTTTTTTATCGTCGCCTGTAATTTCCCGAAGTGTGCCCCACAATTTTTTTGTATCTTGTTTATTATAGTATTCGTTTTTAGTATCACGAATCAAATTTGTAAGCATATTCCTGTATGCTCTATACTATAGAGTCTATAGTTTCTTTTTAATTCTATATTGTTTGGGTTTTTGGCGAGCAATGCTTGCATATTATTTTTTGTATTAATAGAATTAACTAGGGCGGAAGTGATCCATGGCTTTCTTTTTCTTTTTTTGTGATTTATAATTTGCACATTTGTACATAACTGAATTTTTGCTTTAAGTGTATCGATAAAAATATTTGTGGCAATATCAATGTTATTATTTGTATATTTTTCTTCCCATACAGTTTCTTGTAACATTGTATTTATTTTTTTATAATCTATATTGTATATATATTTTCTATTTTGCACATTATTTAAATCCTCGTTATTACTAACCCTGTTAATTTGTAATACCGTTGGGCAATGGTCTGTGATTTTTGAACTTACAACTAATGGTAATAAAAATTCATCATGATTGACTTTACTTTTTAAAAATATGTGATCTAGGCTTGACATTTCCCTTGTGGGTAAGTTGATTGCTGATTTGAAATTAAATTCACTCAAAGTGTCTAGGTATATAGAGGTCTCGTTATTATTTTTAAGCAAATCTATATTGATATCGCCAGCGAAAATGTGATAGTCTGAGTGTTTTGTATAATTTTATAAATATGATTGCAGTTCTGCAGTGAACTGTTTAACGTCTGTAGCAGGAGATCTATAAATACTTGATATTTTTATAATTTTGTTTTGGATAAATATATTTACCTGTAGTAAATTAGACAAATTAAACTGAATAAGAGAATATGTAAAGTTTAAACTATTTTTTATATAAATTATAACACCGTCGTTTTGATTGTATTGGCCTTCGTTATAAAGTAGTGTGTAACCAGGAATATTAAATAATGATTTATCACCCACATACCACGTCTCTGATAACACTATACAGTCAAAATCTACCTCACAACTATTTAAAAAGACAATTAGCTCATCGAAATTTTTTGACAAACTTCTAATATTTGAGCTAAAGAAATTAAAACAATTATACCCAGTATTCACCTTCAGTACCTTGCCACATTCATAAATATTATTTACTGAGTATGTATTACAGGAATATTCATCAAAGTCTCTTATATATTGATCCATAATAAAAAAAAAAACACATACAAAAATAAACAAGAGCAGCTAAAACAACAAAAAAAAGCGCTTATACAATGGCTAAACTATACACTAATAACAAATTTATATTTAGTTTAATATTTAACTTAAGTATATGAATTATTAATATAAAATAACAATAAAAACTACTTTTTTGAAGTTGTAGGTGATGCAGAGTCAGGCAAATTCGATCTTAAATTTCTTAATATAGGTTTCAGCGTTATTAGTTCCGTTTTATTTTTTTTGATTATTTCTTGTTCCGTTTCTTCCAGCGGTCTCTTTTTATTTGTTTCTTTTTGTTTGATCGCAGCCTCCTTTTCTTCGATTTCCTTTTTTCCTTCCTCTGCTCTATTAATATTTTTTTCCTTCCTCTGTTCTATTAATATTTTCTGTGGTCTTTTTGAAGTTGCGTGGGGGTATATTTTTCTCGGTTTATTATAACAAAGGTATCTCTTAATGCAGTTATATAAATCAACTATTACACTGCTGCAAACAAAAGAAGATTTTTTAAATATTTATCTACTTTTTTTTCTTACTTGCTTAAAGCATATCTTTCTAATTATTAAAGGAATTTGTTTTTAGGATTGTAGGAAAATATATTTGTATTTAGAGTTTCATTGAAAAAAATTATCGCCGACGGTGGTCTAGTGGTCTAGGGCATGCTGACTACAAGCCGGAGGTCGTGGGTTCGAATCCCACCAGGGGTATGGCTGTTTATTTGTGTTTGTCCTATTGTGTATTAGTCCTTCGGAGGGGACTTTAAGCCCGCGGTCCGTTCCTACCCCTAACCCGCACAAGCCATTCAGTTGGCTTATGGGACTTCTTAAGAAGTAAGGGTGGAACTAAAAGAGCACTTTTGTATATAAACTTTTGTATTACACTGCTGCAAACAAAAGAAGATTTTTTAAATATTTATCTACTTTTTTTTCTTACTTGCTTAAAGCATATCTTTCTAATTATTAAAGGAATTTGTTTTTAGGATTGTAGGAAAATATATTTGTATTTAGAGTTTCATTGAAAAAAATTAACTTGGAAGAAACGTTATGGTAATGACCCTGCGTTATTGTTATCACAAGTCGGTACGTTTATTAATAAAAACCATTTCAAAAAATCCTAGCAAAGTTATACAGGGTGTTTCTTTTAACTTGAGACAGCTCAATATCTCGAGAAATACGCATTTCACGGAAAAATGTCTTAAATAAAAGGTTAATGTGACCAAAGGGGACATTATTTGGTGCTACCACTAGCCACCCCCTACCCCTCCTTAAGGGTGAAACGGGGGGTAACTTTGGAAAGTCAAATGAAATGACCCGATTTTTTTCACAGAGTTTGGTAGTACATAAAAAAATGAATAACTTTTATTTGAAAGTTTTTTCAATTTATCAACAGATGGCGCTGTAATTCAAAATTTAAGAAAAAGGGGTTTCCTTGTAAAATGTATTATTTGAAACGTTTGAAAAACAAAAATTAACTTTAAATCAACAATAGTCGGCTCTGAAAACAATTTATAACAAATGTTCGAAATGTCGTCCTTCCATTTCGACACCAAGTGGAGCACCAGCGTCCCTGGTCGGTAAACGTTTGGTGCGGTACCTTAAGTGAACGATTAATCGGACCCTTCTTTATTGACGGTGCATTAAATGGCGAAAAGTACCGGAATTTTCTAGAAAACGATCTGACGGACCTTTTGGAGGATGTACCACTAGCACGGCTCCAAAACATGTGGTACCAGCAAGATGGTTGTCCTGCACATTATTCGACAATTGCTCGAGAGGTGTTGGATCGGGAGTTCAATGGCCGGTGCACCGCGGTGGATCGGTAGACGTGGTCCAGTAATTTGGCCTGCTCGATCACCTGATCTTACGCCACCAGACTTCTTCCAGTAGGGTTACTTGAAAGAAAAAGTTTACGCTGCAATTCCTACAACTTGGTAGGACATGGTGGAGCGGATCAGGAACGCCTGTGCGGCGATACCGCCCGACATGTTGGCGCGTTGTGTGCCAGAATTCATTACCCGCATTCAAAAATGTGTTGAAATGGAATGAGGACATTTCGAACATTTGTTATAAATTGTTTTCATAGCCGACTTTTGTTGTTAATGTTAATTTTTGTTTTTCAAACGTTTCAAATAATGCATTTTGCAAGGAAACTCATTTTTCTTAAATTTTGAATTACAGCGCCATCTGTTGATAAATTGAAAAAAGTTTTAAATAAAAGTTATTTATTTTTTTATGTACTACCAAACTCTGTGAAAAAAATCGGGTCATTCCATTTGACTTTCCAAAGTTACCCCCCGTTTCACCCTTAAGGAGGGGTAGGGGGTGGCTAGCGGTAGCACCAAATAATGCCCCCTTTAGTCACATCAACCTTTTATTTAAGACATTTTTCCGTGAAATGCGTATTTCTCGAGATATTGAGCTGTCTCAAGTTAAAAGAAACACCCTGTATATACTCAACAAATATAAAAAACAAAAAACATTAAAAAATCTTACTTATTAAGTTACATAACTAAGTTTCAGAATAAAAAACATAACAAATATTTTATAAATTACTTTAGTGGCAACTTTTTTTTTAACCAAACGCATCATTCTTTCTGCTTCACCTTCGCATATATAGTAGCTTTTAGAGACCGGTTTTGGTACTTTTATCTTAAATAAAATACCCTTGGCCTGGATTGTCTGCTGATCAGATGATGCCGGCCAACAAAATTTGCCTCCGAAAGGCGTTGGATGCATGAAAGATACCTGCAGCTGGTCATCCACAACATCTTCAATGATTCCTTGATACCATTGATCACCATAAACAACGTTTTTTTAAATTGTATATATTTTTTCCTGTGGTATGTTTTTGTCACATAATTTGGTTAAAACTTTCTTCTCATTAGGCAGTTTAACAGGAGCATATGATTAGAGTTGGGGATGGTCATATTGAGTCAATTGACCGCTACCTATTTGACCGGTCAATTGACCTTAAGGCTTAATGCTTTGGTTTCCTTAACATTTTACTTTAACCCACCGAGAACGAATAACGATTAGCAATATGTTTCATTTATATTTATAGGGAATCTTGCGTTTATGTTTCTACATGTATTTAATTTTATTTGTGTACCTCAACAAGTAGCAACTAAGTACTAAGAATAATTTATGGTTTTGTTTTGTGTTACTTATTTATTTTTTATGCACTAGCAAAGTTTTTTTTTCATGATAGATAGTTGTTTTATTTACCATTTGTGCGAGTCATATCGTAAATAAGATAAAGATCTACCTACTTGCCATATTTGGGACTTTGGGAATAGTCCCGGGATTTTTCAGCCGGGCCCGATTGGCCTTTTGGTCCCGAGACTTGGATCTCCTAGGCGCACCGCGAAGTTAGGTCCTAGATCTGTGTAGTCGATCGCGCTTTTGAAGAACTTGTTAAATGAATTTTAATTATTATGCACAACTACATCGACAGTGTATAACTTAATTTTATTGTCCTTTTATAATTTTAATATTTTTTGACTGAAACAAAAAATATAGGTATTTAAACATGCAGCATTGCATTACAATACATTTAGTAGGTACTTACACTGAAAAAAAGGAGGTTAAATTAACCAATAAATGGTTAAATCAAAAGTTTTTGCACATTCAATACAAACAATGTTTACTTGGAGTTAAAAGAACCATTCATGAATGTTAAAATATAAATGTTGTTTTAACAAATTAAAATTTCAGAAATTTATTTTAACCTTTAAACCCTTTTTTGGTTTAACAACTGAAAATATTAAAATAACATACACGGATTATTAAAATAATATTATCATAATATTTAATCAAATTATTTAAAATATTAATTTAATACACAATTAGTAATGAAATAATAAACATGGGAGCAGTTTTAATCTTTAAAATTACTTAAAATAATAAATTTTGGTTTTAAATCGCCAAAGAGAGTTTTAAATAAAGAATGGTGTTCTTCTATAAGTGTTCTTAGTAGCTCAGAGTATTCCGGAAGAACAGTTTTGTTTGTAATAATTTCAATAATATTCAATAAAGCTAAATACAAGTCCCATACCTGATCTCCTTCAAAAATTGTGTACAAAATTGCACATTTCCGCTGCTGACATAATTACATGTTTTTAAAGTACATGTGATTTTACTATAGAGGGTGGTTTATTTTTAGTCGAAAAAATCGTAGAACTGAATTCTTTGATTTAGGCTTTCTAAAGAAAAATATTTTTTCACGTGAATGAAATAAAATAAAATATTTCCAAATTCGTATCTGCAGATACCTTCCCATACATCGTGCATTAAATCTACTGTAACATTTTTTACTAGGTGGAAATTAGGTAAGTCATGCCAAATACATTGTTTTTTTATACCAGTTTGTTTTGTTTTTAGGTCTTCCTCGTAGTTTTACAGTGTCCTTAGAAGATTTTTCTTTTCGTTGATACTAACCCTGGCATCATTTTTATTAATTCGAAAACTTCTGCAATAATTTTTGAATTAAAACTTTGAATTAATCCCAAGATAGAATTAAGTGCCAGATTGTCATCTAATAATAAAATCAATTTAAAATAAATAGTGTATTTATTTACGCCAATACCTTTTCCAATCCATTTTTTTCTAAATCAATTAAATCTTTTTATATATTTTTTGATTTCCAAAAAATCTGATGAATAACAAAGTTGAAGCAAAACTATGTTTTCCAATTGGAAAAAAATTTCTGGAGGGAGACATGCTAAAGAAAAATATATATATATTAATAAAAGCACCGGATGATTCAAGAAGTTCAAATATTTTATACTCAGAACCAAAATCTTTTACCTTTTCGAACAAATTAAGCATTTGAATAAGCTCTTCAAATTTTTTTTCATTTACGGATTTTTTTTTAAATTGCTATAGGCTTCTCTATTAGATTTGAAATGTCAAATATTAAATTTTATAATATTTCTCTGAAGAGAATAGTTACTATATAATTTGGAATAAAAGGCAAGAGCGCTATCATTAAATGATTTTACAAATTCATCGTAGAGGTTTGTAGAATACAAATTTTTATTTAGTTCTATAGAACTAAATACTTGACTATTTAAGTCATCCATTAATAGTGGCATTTCCGACATTTTCGGTATCAAATGTAATTGCTTGAGGTGAAACAGATAATTCTTATTCTTATGTTTTAATAATAAATGACGTTTAAACCCGAAACAAGTATGATATATTCTTGAACATTGATTTTGCTTGCAAGAGAAATTGTTAATAAAATTCTGCTGTTTTTCAAACCCTTTCAAACAGCTTGGACAATAAATCATCGTAACCAAAAATAGCTGTACAAAAATATAAAAACAAAATCAGACTTTACCCGTTCTTAAGTACGCTAAAATAAACTATTACATTCAAAACAAAAAAAAAACATTTAGTTGCATATTATAAAAAAAATCATATAAATTATAATAAATTTTGACGAACACTGTTAAAATCGTCCAAGGTCCTTTAAGATAGTCATGACAGTGGGAATTTTTATAGGTGTTTTTGTTGGAAGCTTTTTCAATATAAGCCAAATATGTTCTACTTCTGGAGGATATCCTGCATTTAGTGCATGGAAGGCTTTAAATAAAAAATCCAGAGCTTGAAAAACCAATCCCTGTTTAAATTTTAAATTGTCAAAGATAACAAAAGTCTATTGAATATCATTAAAAGACGCTCCGGTTGATATTATGTATGGTTGAACTTTTAACTGCAGTTTTATAATTTTTTTTGTCTTCTGCATTCATGACTATCAATTCTTCAATTTTAGGGTACGACTAAAAAACAGTATTTAATTAATATTAATATTACCTTGGGAAATTTGCTCACTTGATGGTTGGTTTAAAAATTCTTTGGTTGCTTTGTCGGTAATTGTATATAAATTTTGCAATGAATTAAAAAACAACTACCACAATTGTTCAAAATGAATATTAATCTGAAATGTAATAATACTTATTAATCGTGTCAATGTTGTAGAAAATTTGAATTCATTTACGATTGAACGTTTTTAAAACTATAAATTAAAACTTAAACATTTAATTTAATAAAGATACTCCAATTTAAAAAGGATTGCCTATTATAATTTTTATGTTATAAGATAATTATTTCTTATAATTTAAAACTTGTTTTGCAATCTAAAAGGGTTTAACAAAATTACAAGTTTATAGGCAGTAATCACCAACTGGTGTATATTTTCGAAGGGGAAATGATTTTTTCCAGTTTTCTATTACCAAGTCCCAGGGTTGTTCATTTCTTTTTACCAAAGCATGCTATTAAATAGTTCCTCTAAAAAATGCATGTAATTTAATGTATTTATTTTATTTTAAAATCATATCAAAATAAGTAGTTAATTACCAGACAAATTGACATCGGTATTTTCTTTGCCCTCTGGTAAACAATTTCTTGCAATGACTTTTCTGTTAATTTATACAATCGCCTGAGATTGCGATACTTGTCTATTAATTTCTCTCTTGCGTTTACTGGCTTTATGTTTTTATTGCCAGGTACTCTTGGTGTATAATACGTTACGTAATTTTTCCAACTGCAAATAAACACACATAATTAATATGAATCGTTAAATAACAATTTAAAGCTTATTATTAAAAAAATAACAAACTTGAGAAGTTTCTGTTGTATAATAAAAAATTGATCAACCATTTCGCAATTATCGTTTAATTTTTTCAACTGCAAATAAACACACATAATTAATATGAAGCGTTAAATAACAATTTAAAGCTTATTATTAAAAAAATAACAAACTTGAGAAGTTTCTGTTAAAGTTTTTTGAGCCCAATTAAACAAACGCTGTGGAGTAGTGATAGCCTTTTCTGATGGCAACTGAAACTTGCACTTGGTCCTTTACCATGCGCAGTAGCATGAAAATGTAACTCCGGATCTTTATTAAAATCTTGCTTACGATAAAATAGATTTAACAAGTTAAAACGATTTTTAAAATGTTGTAATGCTTCGTCTGTCACGTAGTTAAGATAGCGGCAAACATTTTATTTCAAAATTTGTATGTAAAATTTTTTGAAATTTATAAAAGTTTGCAGTATCGTGCTTAAGATCGTCGGTTATCATGATAATGCTTTCATGTTTTACTTCTCGTTCTTTATTTAAGTAAAACACGCATGATTGTTGTTCCAGTGGAAAATTGGGCGACATATTTAACTACAAAACTGTATTTCTCATTCAACTAAATTTTTTATAATGATTTAAAAAAAGAAGCTTGCTGATCCACAATATATATATATATATATATATTGCCTATAGGCATGTGGTTTTAATACATTAAGGCCAGCGCATAGACGATTAACAAAATCATCGAAGTATTTGGATTGTAAAAGAAGAACGATCAGTGCCGATCCAAACTTCAAACGTTTATTCAAATTTGATCAAGTTGGATTGGCACACATCATTTTTTGTAGGCAATCTTTATAGGAGGTAAGATGAATCAAGTGTTGGCCGTAAGACAAGCAATGTCTCCTCCAATCAACATAACCTTCACATTTGGGTGATATGTGCACACACACACTAGATGTGTGTAATTGATTTTGGATATGTTCCCTTTTTTCATCGTCCTTTTTAATGGATACAAAATCTTTTTTACCAGGCATTATCCAGCTGTTATCTTCTCTAAGATAAAAGTCTTTTACCGGGTCTCCGTTTTAAGCTCCATCTTTCTTCCTTCACGAGGATTGTGCGTCGACATTATGCCGTATTTTTTCACCAACTCTTTTGCATTTTTAGCCTGCCCTCTCTACAAACTCTTTTGCAAGCCTGTTTTCGCTCCACCATTTTGGAGCAATAGTTAGAATCATGGTTTTTATTGGCCCTAGTGTAAAGGAATAATTAAATTTTTGTTTAGGTTGCTCCAAAATTTTTAATAGCACTAGCAATGGGAATAAAATCTAATACTATCTTTTTTGAGGTCATCTTCTATTTGTTCGTCTTCACAAACATAATTCCTATTTAAAACTCCCCACTTTTTTGCAATTTCATTGGAAATCTTTTGAATTCCTCTAGTTCTTCTATGGTTTAAAAGCAGCGGTAGATAATTAGAGACATAATTGGAACAGGCAGATAACAGTAAACCTTAATAATAAATAAAACTGTTGTTTACTTAAAAAACAAAACTAAACGTATAAAAACGGAAAAAACTACTAATAGGTATTTTAGTTCATAAGAAAATATTCACATTAAAGAAAATAAACAAACATCCCAGCAACAATTGTGTCCCTAGTAACTATTCTTTTAAATTATTATCAATAGATGACTTGCGATTAAATATTCTTATTTTTAAATATTGGTTTATTATTATTTTCAAATAATTAATTTTAAATCGTAATAAAAAGCATTTTTAACATAATTATATATAACCACAAGGTAAATAGATGTTTAAATACCTATATTTTTTGTTTCAGTAAAAAAATATTATAATTAAAAAGGGACAATAAAATTAAGTTAAACAGTATCAATCTTGTTGTGCACAACAATTACATTTTTTTATCAAGTTTTTCAAAAGCGCGTTCGACTAAACAGTGGAGCAAGCTCCAGGACTCCGCGGTTCGCCACTAGGTTTGATGCGGAACTACTCCAAGTCCTCTAGCATTTAAACGAGTGCTCACCCCATTACAAAATTTTGTATGCATTATCTAGACATTTTTAGCGAATTTTTAAGCAATTAAAAAAAAAATAAAAACAGGCCAAAATTAACAAAATTATAATTTTAATTTTTTTAAACAATTTTTATATTTATAAGCGCATAACGAAAAAGAGCATACAATTAATTACCTACCAATATAATTTTTTATTTTTTTTTCTACGAAGATTTTTCAAGAAGCTAGACCCATTTACAATAATAATAATAATAATAACGTTTATTGTCCATCAGATATAAAATCCATTTAAAGTTATCAATTATAAAACCAATACTATTGAAGTTAATGTCACATTTATTGCAGTTTATATTAAAATTTTTGGTACTAGTATTTCTTGGTATTAAATAATTTATTTGGTTTAATAGTAGGGAAGCGTCAATTTTGTTATGCACCAAATTGTACAAAAATGTTACACTTAACATGGCTCTCTTAACTGCAGGGAAATAAACCCGAATTCATTCAAAAGAGTTAAGTGATCATAACCCTGATCTGGATATGCACCGTTTTGTTTAAAAGAGAGAAATTTTAAAAACCTTCGTTGAATTTTCTCCAAGTTACTTATATTAGTAGAGTATATTGGATTTCAAATTTGAAAACCATACTTAAGCTAAGAGCGTACAAATGAATAATAAAGAGTTTTAAACGCCATTTGACATTTAAAGTTTTTGGTATTTCTAATTATAAAACCAAGGGTTCTGTTGGCAGATGTTATTATGCTATTAATCTGGTTAAGAAAATTTAATTCGCTATCAAATAATACTCCCAGGTCTTTGATGGGGGTGACACGGAAAAGTAAACTTAGTTTTAGGGTGTAATCAAATAATGTTTTTCTCTTTTTTTAGTATATCGTCGGCTTAATCGGCATAATGCGTAACTCCTTTCATACAAATTTTTCAGGAGACACCTAAAACGACTTAAAAACGACTTTACCTTTAACTGTATTTAATTTGACCACAATTATTGTTTTTGTTGATTAGAAAACATCATAAGGTGGAAGATATTATACACTTAGTTAATATTTTAACATAAATCTCAGGAATTAAAAAAAAATGGAGATACCCAGTTTTCTTTTTTGTATTTTAGCTTAAAAGTTGAAGATACTCATTTTTCTTACCATGTAAAATTAAACAGTATGCAATAAAAAAAATCAACATAAAAGCATTTTTATTCATAACTGAAAAGGATGAACTAATCATGAGGTAAATTATTATAGAAGTCGTGATAATCGCTTTCCATGCTTGACTTAAGTAGTTGAAGGTGTGCATATTTTCTGCTTTAATTTTTAGCCTTTGTTTGTGCAATGCCGGTATGTTATCTGTATTAGTTGCTTGAATGATTTTTTTGTTCAGTCTTATTGGAAGAGCTTGCCAATTTTTCTCTGAATGTCGAAGTTTAAAAAACTCTCCATCATTTGAATATTTCAATGCTTTTAGGTCGTTTACCAATGGTGCTCCAGCGATTTCTCCTGGTCAAATGGATTTAAAATATTTCAATTCATCATATTTTTTAAAGAAGTCGTGCATAAGGTATTCAACTCTGTAAGGAGCTTTTTGACATGCTGTTTTGCAGATAAATACGTAGTCTGCGGGAATATTGATTTAATTGTTTCGAATCTTTCTTTCAATAACAGAGTGAACGCTGTCCACTTTCATTTGCCCTTATGTAAATATTTTTGTACCACAGTTACACCCTTTGCCAATGCAAAATTAAATAGACCATTTGATAATGTCGTGTTTCTGTTTTTGTATCCACAGCCGTCACTCCATAATATAATTTTTATGTCACTTTGATTTTCTAATAGATGTTCTAGATGTCCCTTAAAAAAATGAATTATTATACTTATAAATTCGTTGCTTGTCAATCCGCCCTCAGACTCATTCCAAAGGTAACAGTAGCCTTGTTTGCGCTTAATGTCAAATAGCGTAAAATTATGGACGATTAATTTCGTCTTGAAATAAAGCGAAGAAACATTGGATTTTGGAGAGAGCAAAACCGATTGAAGATCCATTGTTAAAACTTCATTTTGAGACTCCTTATCTGCATTCTTTTTATTTCTTGCTTCATTTTTCAGTGTCATGTGTTCATTGTACTTATCTTCTGTTAAATTGCCTGTTTGATAAGCGACACAACTGTCGCATAGATCCTTTTTTGGTTTATAAAGCGACAGCCGTTTCTTATCGAATTCTTTATGGAATGTGGCAATTGATACAGGTTTTTGATTGTATGTTTTCAGTAGTCGCTTTTATAGATTTTATATAAATGGGCTTTAGAGTTCCAAATAGGTTCTAAATAGAGCTTACTGGTGGAAGCCCTGCAGTAATGTGACTCTAACTTTGGTAGAGTCTCGAAAAAATCATGCAGCAAACGAACAGGACGGTTAATTTTATCAGTTATTTTAGGCTGGTCTTAATGGACTTGTTCACCTATGTCGCTGTTTTCCAGACTCTTTTTTGTCCATTTTTTTATAACCCACTCTTTCACCCCTAATGTATTAACATTAGCTTACACACCCTCAGTCTGGCCTTACCCAAATATAACTTATTTGAGTATGATCTTCTGAAAACTTCCCTATTTCCCCTCTGTCTACTAGTGGTTTTTACAGACACGTGTTTTTTTACGAACATCTTTTTTTCTGCCCAAGTATATTTTTTCCAGAATTGTTTAAAAATTATTTCTCTCTTATTTTGCGCTAGTTGTTTGCATTTTAACATAGTATGTTGATTTGCACTCAACTTACAGTGACATGCCTTTTTTTGTGATCTTGGTTCTTTTACAATATCATATCTCCACTTTCCATTTTCCTTTCTTTTCCCTACATAGGATTCTCCTTTTTCTCTGCTGTTTCGGTTTTTGTTTTCATGTCATTTATTTCTGTTTACTTCGTACTTAGTTGAACGTTTTCGTCTTGGATTTTCATCCTCTATTGTATTATCCGGTAACTTAGTTACAGAAGTAGTGCCATCACTTTCTGAGTCAGAGCTATCATCTAATGTTGGATTGAAGTCTGGATCGTTAATATCCGATTCTGTATCAATGTTTTCTTCAATTGGTATCTTGTGAACATCGGCAGTTGCATTAATATCACTGGACTGGACTTCTGAACAGGACGGCATTTTATCAAATAACTGGTCACCTTCCATATTGAAGTTAATTGAGCCCGCTGCTCCTTCTAAAAAAAAACTACATTTGTACGTCTACAAATTGACTATTACACTCTTCTAAAAAAGAAATTACATAGGTAGTCAAATATTAACTTAAAAATATTGGTCCTACCACTTCTATCCTTGTCCAGCATTTTAAGTTCTTGTTCAGATAATTTAGGTTCAAAATTATTGGATTCATTAATTTCGCTCATTTGTGCGTCTGCAAATTGACTATTACGCTTTATAGCAATTAGCGCCTTACTAGACTTCCATTGCCAGTAACATCTCCTTTATCTGAAAAAAGTAGTGTTAAATACGAAAAAGTGCACTAGGCTAAAATTAAGTTAACTAAGCTCAGGTCAAAACTGCTCACTGAAGTTACTTAAAGAAAATTGTAAAATAATGTTAGTTAATTGGATGCCAGGCTTGTCTAGGTACAGAGTTTTGATGATTACTTACCACCCTCATTTAAAAATATGATCTCGGCTTCTTCAATAATTCTTAATAGATCTGAGTTAAAATTATCCTTTAAGGCTGATATTATGAACGCTTTTTTTAACTGGCGGTTCGTTAATATTTCTTTTACGAACATCCAATGCTTCGAAGATCCTATCAATTCGTCTTGCCATGGTCTAGAATAAATAAACTCTATAAAAAGTTTAGAATATGAAAGCTATATTTTACACGAATAAAGAAGCTTCATTTTAGAGACTTCAGGCCAAGGTAACGGTCAGACTAAAGTGTTTTTTTTTTTTAAGAAAAACACAATAAAAACAAATAATGCACGCCGCTGAATCGCTGCCGTATCTGACCAGGAGCGTGGCCATGCCTATTTTTAAATTTTAAGTAGCTGTCGTTCCTCTGTCACCTAGAAACTGATGGATTTACGGAGTTTGCCGACTGAATTTGGCGAGAAAGGAGATACGACGTTTTCTACTTTAGACATTGCAAAGAAAACAATTTAATCTTGGATTTATGGATTTTGCTAGTTCACAAGGTGTAATATTTCCTACCAGATGGCACAATAATGTAATTTTTTCAAAAATGTGGAGTTACGCATTTAACCTTAACTTGAGGGCTATGGCGAACGGCAGCTTAGCAGCGGAGAGATAGGTCGATGGGCAAATGTTGTTTCTCAATACTTACGTGTTTTTACTAAAATAAATCCAAAATTGGGCGCCAGTATCTTATTATGGCCAGTTGTTAAAATCTAAGTCAGACACAATCTTACTAAAGACTAAGGGTGGTTATTAAAAGTCAAGTTTAAAAAAAATAAATAAGTTATATTTGTTTCACCGATGTTGAAATGATCACTTTTTATGTAATAATGAATATTTGTTTGATCTGTAATTTTGGTGCACCCTTATATGGCCATATATGGTTTACAAAAACCAAAGTCTGATAGACTAAATTAACTGAAAAAATATTATTTGATGATACAAAAAAATATACTTAAAATAACTATGTTGAACTCTCAACTCAAAAGTACACAAACTATAAGGGGTGTAGTGCACGTTAACATTAATATTCAAAATTGGTATGACCTGATCGTAGTTGGGGCCCTAAGTAGATTGTGTCTTCGAATGGGTTGGCTTCCGATGTTGAAGTCTCCTACTATGTCAGATTATACAGGATGGCTTTTCAATAACGTAAGAACTTGCCATTATCCAAAACAAGTTCAGGGTAAAAATCCATTCCTTTACAACAAATCTGACATAAAAAGTCCAACATAAAAACCTTAAAAAAATGGTATGATGCCCAAGCATCTAAAAAAAAAAACTATCAACCGCCTAACACCCTTGTTTAAAGGAGTTTTTATAACTATACAACGTCAGGACTGGATAATAACCAAAAATGAGGGAATAACACTAACCTAAAATTGAGAACCTCGTGGATAAGACATTTAAATTCAGCAACAGGTCAAAATCTCACCCAGAGCTCATCGTACCACACAAAAAGTTTTTTAGTCGGAATTATACAAGTAGATTGAGAGATTTACCACGTGTTATTGGAAATTTTCCATAATTTAAGCTTAAACTTAACTCTTATCTAAACTCTTCAACGACTAAATTATAAAAGGACGCTCAACTCAAAATTTGATGCGTAGAAAACTAAGTGTATATATAGAAGACCTGCTGGAAAAGTCTCGAACCCAATAAAATCCCGACATTTCTCCAAAGAATTCCCGCAAATTCTACCAGGACCCAAACTTCAACCGTCAATACTCCCTCAGCCACACTTGCACTGATACCCCCCTAGTAACATACCTAAAAACCCAAATACATACCCCCCTAAACGCAATCATTTGGAAAATTCCCTCCACTAAATTGTCAATAACGGCAAACCAGCGACCAAAATGAATATATTAATTATAATTATTATTATAACTACACACAACCAAACTCACACTGAAGTGTTTGTGTTGCATACTATCAAATTAAACTTTTTGAATAAAATTAAAAGAAATGGCTTAAAAAGAGTTTTAAATACCGTTGGCCTTCCTAGGCAATGCTATCCATGTGTCAGTAAAAGGAATTCCAATAAAACTAATAGATTCTTTTGGAAAGAGGCATTTAAAGAACTAAACAATTTTCCTTGTTAAAATTATACTTAACAATTAGTAAAACTAAAAATAAAACACTTAACCGTGTACATCCTTACCGTTCTAGATGTAAAAAACTATTAAAATAAAATAAATGAGTAACTGTCAAAATGACGGTTACACGCACTTTGCCGTTTAAGCCGACGATATGTGACTACTTTACATTTGTTTGCATTAGGACCCAACTGGTTTTTCCTGCACCAGTCTCCAATCTTACACAAATCATTTTGAAGGGCCGTACAGTCATTAACACTGCGTATTCTTTTAAATATTTTCAAATCATCCGCAAACAAAAGCCTTTCACAAACAATATCTTTGCCTATGTCATTTATGAAAATTGTAAAAAGAAGAGGACCTAGATTACAGCCTTGTGGTACACCACACCACACCAATTGTTGGAGCATTGTCAAAAAATAATCCAACAAATTACACATGAGATATGGGTAAATTGAAAATAATTCTTTAGATCTTTTCGAAAACCCCTTCGGCTCCCATGGCTATTGCCTTGCAACAGGATTTTGAATATCTGTCAAATTATTTTCAATTTATTCTCATTTTTTTGTAATATTAGAGCACTTTGGTATTATTTCAAAATAACTAACAATTGTATGACATTTGACAACTGTCAATTCACTTAATGCCAACTTCAGCCCGTGACTAAAAACCTGTTGCTAACTTCAGCCCGTGACTTAAGAGCCATAAAGCCACAACTTATCATGTGTATTTAAAGGGTCACTTGGTGTCATAAAAACCTGTACGATAATGGGTGTTTTAAAGGTGGGAGTAGAAAAAATATTATAGTGATAATTACCCTCTTATATATGCCTACAAGACAATTATCGCTTGATTACAGCGATAATTGTCTACTGGGAATCCATAATTCCATTGTATCCACGTATCCATGGCAATTATATCTTATATATATATTTTAAATAAAAATAAACAATATTGCTATTGTAATGGTTCCGTAAAAATACCCCTTTATAAATTTATTATAATACATGTTTATTTTTTTATTTTTCTAATTTTAAAATAGGATTAAGTTATAAAATTTCATTTTAAGGCAAGTAAAATTACGAATTTAGGTAGAAAATTTGTCAAGCATACAAAAGACATGTGGCATAGACATTAACCGGGGAATTTCCACCAGAGGTAAACGAAGAAGGTTTTTGAAAAGGAGAAATGAGGCAGAACCGTTTTGAATTTGGTACAGTTCGTTTTCGTTGGTAAAATTGTAAAATCAAGTTATTGTTCTAAAATTATTGTTAGTGTATTCTACAAGGTTAGTTCTAAATATTTAATTTATTTAAATGTGTAGTAAAATTAACTAAACGTAATATTGTGCATTTTTAAAATTTAATATTATTATTATATGATTATTGCTATTATGAGTATATTTATCCTGTACTATTACGTTTAGTTGTTTGTTACGTACACATTTATTTTGTTTACTTTAATAATTAGTAAAGTTGCCCATGTTCCTACAACCCACCTTACACTTACGTATTGTTCCGGTCAGCTTTCTATTATCGCCTAATTTACGATATATGGAAATTTGTGCGTGTGGGTGACAACGCGCAAGACGCGTAAACGGAGAAGCTAAAAACCAAGCAAGAAGTGCACAACTGTTCAATGCCGGCTTTTGAGAAATCCTTTCAATTTTCGATTACCAGCAACCAAAAACAGGAAGTTCCTTTCTATTCATTCTTTCCTAACTTTCAAACTTTTATTCACATTTTATGCTCCTTCGATTGCCCGATTATCCTTTCCAGCAACTTTACTTTCAATCAATCTTTAGTTTTTAAAGGTAAAATAACCGTTTCCTTTCTCTGTACATTTTAGTTTAGTTGTCTAAAAATTTAGTAGTCATTATTTTAATTTGCATTAATTTAAACAATCTAAATCAATCTAGAAAGATGGTAAAGTAATCAATTAATTACTATTTCAAAAATTTGATTCAAGGTCGTTTGAAGACATCGTTAAATTTAAAATTAACCTATTGCAGTAGTTTTTTTTGTTCGTATAAAAACGGTAAACATTTAAATCTATTGAATTTCTTTACAATCAACCAAACTCTATTTAATTTTAAATACTTTCTTTCATTTTTATTGTTAATAAGTTTGATTTCTTAAGGATTGGTTTATTGCATACAAATAATTAAATTACACAATTGTACGTAGTTCTTTTTTGCAGTAACTTTTTATATGTTTACTTTCTTACATAGTATAATTTAACTTTAATAATTCTTTATTATCCTGCTATATAAATATATACGGGGGGTATTCAAAATTAAATCTTTCATTTTATTTTATTAAAATTACCTATTTAAATCTTTCTCTTATTTTAAATAAGGTATTGCGATACTACTGACTCCATACGACCTTACATATTATTCTGACATATATACGAGAGGCGCTTGGAGGGTACTCAATATTTCAGCTCAAAATCATCTTATACTTGATACTTATATACTCTTCAAAATGGGTGATCACTTACTTTTGCAACAAAGATATCTTCAACTAGATAGATTAAAACGAATTGAAACTTCAGCTATAGCCGCCGAAGCTGATGTTGCGAAATTAAGTGAATTCAGCGCAAAGTTTAATATGGCGGAGAGTACAAATAAGGCATTAGAAAGGGTTCATGATGAATATCTTGATTTCATCATGCATTCTGAGGTTTACACTGAGGCTTCCAGAAAACAGGAAATAGCTCGGCTTAAAGAATTCATAGCAGGGAGTGATGAGATTTACTGGAACATTTTGACAATTTACAATAAATTATTTGGAGACAAATCCCGAAGTAAAGAGTCTTCTGTTAGGCTTCCAAAACTTGAAATACCCATTTTTCGGGGTTCCCACGAGGATTGGCAAAATTGGCATGATCTATTCGTGAGTCTTGTACATTCTAACAGTTCTGTCTCAGAAATCGAAAAGTTTACATACTTGCTGAACTCACTTCGAGAACCTGCTCTAGCAATTGTAAAGGCCATCCCTTTGTCGGCTTCTAATTATTCTATAGCATTTAACGCATTGGTTAAACGCTACTCCAATAAAAGAATAACCGCCCAAAAATACTGGTCCAATATTACTCAACTGCCTGATAATTAAAACCATAAAACTTATTTCTAAAAGTTTAGCTGCCTTATCACAACTGGATCTTCCAACTAATAAGTGGTCATTTATCCTATTTGACATGGTTTTAAAAAAACTTGATCGTAGTTTATGTAATAAATTTAAAGAAACTCGGATTGTTTTTCCTACAATATTAATATTCTTGAACAATCTTGTACTAAACGTCACATTCTTTCTGAAATTGCAAGAATTTTTGATCCACTGGGATTTCTTTCCCCTTTAACTTTGGTTGCCAAACATATGATGCAACAGCTGTGGACATTGGGCATAGGTTGGGATGAAAGATCTCCTTCAGAGATTTCTGAATCTTGGATTAAATGTAAAGAGGAACTTCCTTTCTAATCTTCAGATTCCAAGAAGAGCCTTTTTTAACGAAATCGAATGCTGCGAAATTCACTCTTTTTGTGATGCCTCACTTCTGGGCTATGCTTCTGTTGTTTACTTACGCTGCATTCTAGTGTCTGGTGAAATAAAAATCTCCTTACTTACAGCTAAATCCAAGGTGTCACCTTTAAAGCGCACAACAATTCCACGATTAGAGTTATGTGCGGCGGTACTTAATGCTGAGTTGGTGGATTATGTTCGTCGGACCTATAATTCGACCGCCCTCGGTGGTGTAGTAGTTAGCACTGCGGACTACAAGCCGAGAGGTCGTGGGTTCGAATCCCACCAGGGGTATGGTTGTTTATTTGTGTTTGTCATTGTGTATTTCTGTAATTGGGCCTGGTGCCTGTTGAAAGCACATTAAAAATAATAAAATAAAAATTAAAATAAAATTCCTCCGTGATTAGCGCAGAATTATATGCTTATACAGACAGCAGTATAGTTCTTCATTGGATAAAAGGTTCACCTCATAGATTTAAAACCTTTGTATCTAATAGGGTAACGCAGATTCAGGAAAAACTTAGTCCAGATCGTTGGCATCATATTGCTGGAACAGACAATGTCTCAGCAGATTGCTGCTCCAGAGGTCTTTTACCCAAAAGTTTATTAGAAAACACCGAATGGTGGTCTGGTCCAAAATGGCTCTACCTTCCAAAAGAGTCTTGGCCTCTTACAAAAATTTACCCTTCTGTGTCATCTGAACTTGACCAAGAAGAGGTAAAACCTGTCAAAATAGCTTGCATTACTCTTCAAGATGAAAGTGTTGTCTCTCGTCTTCTTACTAAATTTTCGTCCTTTCGAACCATACAAAGAGTTCTAGCATATGTTCTTAGATTTCGCCACATTACAAGAAAAGACAAATACAAAGGTCCCTTATCCATTCCAGAAATTAACGAGGCTACCCTTACACTTGTTAAATTTGTTCAGCAGATTTCGTTTCCTGATGAGATCAAACTTTTAACCTCTGGGAAACCTTCTATTAAACCCATTCAAAAGTTGTCCCCCCCTGCTTAGGAATGCAGATCTTTCTTTTGACAATAAACACCCTATCTTACTTCCTAAAACTCATAAACTTACAGAAATAGTCATCGAACATTTTCATAAGTTCTACTGTCATCCAGGTCCTCAAATCCTTCAATCGATTTTAGCTCGGCAATTTTGGATATTATCCACAAAAAGGGTTAATCCTAAACCTTTACATCTACCTATGGGAGATCTCCCTGCTCCCAGGATTAATCAAGCCAAGCCTTTTGTTCATTCTGGCACGGATGTGGCTGAACCATTTAAAGTTACATTGGGAAAACATAGAGGCGCGAAATCTTACAAGGCATATTTATGTGTCTTTATTTGCTTCGTGACTAAAGCAATTCATCTTGAACTCATGTCTGATCTTTCTTCCGAGGCATTCATTGCCGCCCTTCGACGCTTCGTTGGACGACGTGGTAGAGTGTCTCACATCTACTCGGATTGTGGAACCAATTTTGTTGGCGCTGACAGAATTATTTAAACATATCTTCAAAACGCCACGAAACAAATGAAGATACAGTTTCATTTCAATCCCCCCTCCAGTCCACATATACGCTCTATCCGTTCAATTAAAAACCTGCTATACCGAACAATTTGTTCTCAAATTTTAACGTTTGAGGAATTATACACCCTCTTCGTGCAAATTGAGACCACAATTAATTCTAGACCCCTCTACCCGATAAGTTCAAATCCAAATGACCTCGCTGCTTTGACTCCAGCCCACTTTCTTAACCTGGAACCAATTAATCATGTGGCCGACGAACCCCTTTTGGAAATCCCCTCCAATCGTCTCTCTCATTGGCAGCTACTTCAACAAATTCAACAGTCGTTTTGGAAACGTTGGGGTCAGGAGTATTTACATACCCTTCAACAAAGGTCTAAATGGTTACAGCAAGACAAAACTATTGAATGATTTATTTTGTTTACTTTAATAATTAGTAAAGTTGCCCATGTTCCTACAACCCACCTCACACTTACGTATTGTTCCGGTCATCTACCTATTATCGCCTAATTTACGATATATGGAAATTTGTGCGTGTGGGTGACAACGCACAAGACGCGTAAACGGAGAAGCTAAAAACTAAGCAAGAAGTGCACAACTGTTCAATGCCGGCTTTTGAGAAATCCTTTCAATTTTCGATTACTATTCGTTCTTTCCTAACTTTCAAACTTTTATACACAGTATTTTACGTTATTTTTTAACCCTTTTCTTTTAGGTATTACCAGCCCTATTTTTGCTTTTACTATTATCGCTATAATTTTAATAATTTGCTATGCTCAATGCTTGTACTGCTCAAATGTAACCTTGTATTTTGTTTGTGCTTTTGCAAGTAATAATTATCAAAGTAAGTTTAGACCCACCTACCAGAAACCTAATATTTTAGCTGTTAGTACTAGTAACAGGCAAGTAATATGCTTTAATTGTAAACAACCAAACCATACATTTCATAATTGTACCCTTAAGAGGTCCAAATTTTGTTTTTCCTGATGTGACTTAAGTTAATTGTCCCACCTGTTCAAAATACGGGGAGAGAAGACAGACAAATTAACATCTTGTCTGTCTAATTTTCAACATAAAATAATTTTAAAAAAATCAAAAACATCAGATTCGTTTCGGGACAAGAAAAATTTTTTAATGTGAAAGATTGGGAATTGTGGTTAGGTAGGGTTAAATCTTTTTATTCCATAAAAAATAATTTGGACGCTATAGTTAAAAATAAAACTGGGGATAATCGGCCTTATGTCTCTATCAAAATATTTGATAAGTCTTTGACGTGTTTGTTAGATTCTGGCAGTACTTCTACAGTTATAGGTCAGGCTGGGATGCAGCTGATTGGGTGGTTCAGTCTAAACATTTTTCCTTCAAATATTAATACTGTTACAACTGCAGATGGTAAGCGTCAAAATGTTGACGGATTTGTCAATTTGCCTATAACGGTTGATAACAATTGTAAACTGCTTAAAGTTTTTGTTGTTCCTACACTGCAACATAGTGTACTACTAGGAAGTGATTTTTGTAATGTTTTTAAAGTAAAACTAAATTTTAGTAATAATACGTGGGAGGCTCAAGTCAATAATGTCAATATAGCTACAATTGAGGTCAGTAATACTGAATTAGACGATGTTGTCTTGCAATCTCGAGAGCAATTTACTAAAGATCAATTAAACCAGATTCAGCTTACCATTAAGGATTTTGCCAGTATAAGCCCTACAGACAAGTTATCAAGGACAAATAAATTAGTTTACCATATAGATACGGGGGACGCACAACCTGTCAAACAACGACAATATAATATGTCACCTTATATGTTATCACATCTTAATAAAGAATTAGATAAGATGGTGGAACTCAAGGTAGTTGAGCCTTGTGAGAGCCCATGGTCGTCACCCGTTTTGCTAGTCAAAAAAGCAAACGGCGAATATAGGTTTTGTTTTGACGGGCGTAAGCTCAATTCCTTTTGTAGATAGGATATTAAACACTTTGTGCGACTCTCAGTATCTATCGAGCATAGATTTAAAATCTGCTTTTTGGCAAATTCGTCTGGACGAAGCCTCGAGAGAAAAGACAGCCTTCGCAGTACCCGGAAGGGGTTTATATTGCTTTATCGTGTTGGCTTTTGGGTTGTCAAATGCGGCGCAGGCGCAACAACGCCTTATGGACGTGGTTCTAGGCCCAGAACTGGAACCATATGTTTTTGTTTATCTGGATAATATATTAATAACCTCGAAGTCATTTGACCAGCATAGCAGCTTAAAAGAAGTTTTCCGTAGATTATCTGAAGCGAATTTACCTGTAAATATTAAAAAATTTCAATTTTTTAAGCCATCTTTAAATTATCTTGGTTATATAGTTGATAAATCTGGACTGCGAACAAATCCTGATAAGGTTTCAGCAATGATTAATTTCCCTCAACCTAAAACATAGTACTGAGATAAAAAGGTTTGTTGGAATGTGCTCGTGGTACCGCAGGTTTATTCCGCATTTTTCCACTTTAATGTCACATATTAATGATTTACTTAAAGGCAAGGCCAAAGGACAAAAAATAGTGTGGAGTGACCCAGCGGAGGCCGCATTTAATGACATCAAACAGGCTTTGGTTTCGGCACCAATCCTTTCCAGTCCAGATTTTTCTAAGCAATTTATTATACAAACTGATGCGTCAGATGTTGGCATTTCCGGCGTCTTGACTCAAACGATAGATAATCAGGAGAAAGTGATTGCTTACGCTTCTCGATCTCTCTCTAAGAGTGCGCGCAACTATTCCGTAACCGAGCGGGAATGTTTAGCCGTAATATTTGCTATTGAAAAGTTCAGGGGGTTTGTCGAAGGTTCAAACATTAAGTTAAAAGTAATTACGGATCACGATTCACTTTTATGGTTAGATCGGTTGACAAATCCAGCTGGAAGACTGGCTAGGTGGTGTGTCCGGTTACAGCAATTCGATTTTGATTTGGTGCACCGTAAGGGGAAGTATAATGTTGTACCTGACGCGGTAAGTCGTTATCCAGTTGATTCTGCTCCTTCAGAGCACAGCTCACATTTAGACGAGATAGATATATGTTTGGACATTGACCTCAAAAATCTTGATAAATTTTATATAAATATGCGTAATAAAATTTTAAACTGTCCAGATAAATTTCCTCAATGGTCGGTTAGGGACGATTTTGTATATAAATTAGTACCATTAGCTTCTGTAATAAGTTCAAATATTCCCGAGTGGAAATTGCTGGTGCCAAGAACCCAACGTGGACAAATTTTAGAGTCCAACCATGACAATCCCACGGCCGCTCATTTAGGGTATTCTATGACTTCAGAGAGGATCTGTAACTCGTACTATTGGCCTAAAATGAGGGAGGATATTTTCAGATATATTAAGGCTTGTAAAGTGTGTAACTTGCATAAATCTCCAACTACCGGACAAATGGGGTTAATGGGGGTTGCGAAAACTGTTAATTTTCCCTGGCAGGTTATAGCCATGGATTTTATGGGACCGTTCCCACGTTCAAAGGGCGGATCTTATTTGTTGTGTCAGATTGGTTTACAAAATATAGTTTATTGCAGCCTATGCGAAAGGCTAATGCTGTTAATGTTTGTAAATTTTTAGAGAGAGAGTTTTTCTAGTTTATGGCGTGCCTCAATATATAATTTGCGATAATGGCACACATTTTGCTAATGATTTAATTAAAAAACTCACAGAGAGATATAGGGTTAAAATTAGGTTTAATCCTAGGTACAGCAGTCACTGTAACTTTGTAGAGCGTTGCAACCGTACCATCGCGGTACCGATGCATCGGTACCGCGATTCGAAGCTATATAAAAGGGAACCACAAAGAATGGGATTTGAATATTTCTAAGATAGGCTACGCGTTGCGCACGGCGCACTGTGTCGTATTTGACCTGTATAGGTGACCAAAAGTCGATTTCTGAAGTTGCCCTTACAGCAAAAAAATATACATAAAATTGATCATTATGCTTTTCTTGACAATTTACAACCATTTGTTTATTTTTAAAATATTAATAAGGACCGTGACGTATAAAATTTTAAAACAATGCACAAACACATTTTTTTATATAAATAACTATAAATTATAATTAACAGGAGTTATATTTGGTAGATTGCTTTAAAATAAATGTCTTTTAAGGTATAACTTTAAAAATTAAAAAAATATTTTATTTTATATATAGTAATAGCCGTCCAAATTTTGTCATTTTTTTAACGTGCATTCAAGCAAACTTTTTGCAAATAGTAATGGTGCCCCAGGTTGCCCCAATTTCTTTTGTGTGTGGAAGTGTTTGTTAATATATGAATAATGGTCGTTATTAAGGATTTTGACGGGAAATGTTGAGAAACTTGGCTATACTTGATTTTATGTCAAAAAATGTGTATTAGAGCTCATTTTTTAAACTTTTGTCTTTATTTTCCGAGTTTTTTTTAAATCTGGCGCCTTAAAATTAATTAAAAACATAAAAATAATAAATATATATTAATTTAAAACTAATTTTTATAGCCAATTGGATATAAAAATAACTTCTTAACTTTCTTGCTAACAACATCCATTTCAGATACCCAAATTTAGCAATCCAACGGATTTAAGAAAAATGAATGGCAGATGAGGTATCTAAACAGAAAACTTTAACAGGATAAGAGTACAAGTGCGGAATCCCTTTTAGCTCTGCAAAAGGCCATTAAAAACATAAAAAAGTACGTAGAATAAAAAGTTGTAAAAATCAAAAATAATAAAATTGGTATCGTCCCAGAAAAAAATTGAACACCCTGTATAAATTAAATTACAACCTTAAAAAATATGTATTAATTAAAATATTTTTGTTACCTACAAATTTTTCATGACTACAGTTGTTTCTGAGATAGGCATATGGGTTATCTTACGTGGTTCACCCTGTACTTAGCTTCTTTTAATCCTAACTTATGGTTAAATTTATTAAAAATTATCTTTTAGTATAACAAAAAAGCATTTTCAATATGTTTTTCAACAAAAATATTTTTGGTCACCTAATCACTCTGTTTACGACATAGTGCGGCGGTTCACAAAGTGACGGGTTACAGTCCTGCGTTCTTAAATTTTGGAAGGCATGTTCCATTAGGGTGTCCCTTATTTTTATTTTTTTTACGCATACCCTCTAATTATATTTATTACTTGTTTATATACTCCCAGTAAAAATTTCAGCTCATTCTATAAACGGGAACCCGTGCCGACTTGCATCTAAACCCTCCGTTAGCCAACGTTAGGGGCGCGCGGTATTTTGTAACACGAAACACTTTAAAAAGAAGATATACTTCATGACTGTATTTTTCTAATGATTTTATTAAATATGATTACTAATTAATATTATTGCTTTTGTTTCTATCATTTGTTTCACTAATTTAGTTGATTTTATCCCTTAAATATATTAATATACTAATTATTATTGCTAAAATATACTGTTATATGAAATTTCAGCTTTTTATAAGCATTTTTTTTCTTAATGTCCTCCCAAAAATATTTCAGACAGTTCAATAAGTTTTCGGTAGTCATCTCTCACAATAGACTCTTTTAGTTATTTAGAGTAAAACCCATTAAGTTTATCAATTTCAGAGTTTACGGCCTATTCACCAGACCCTTACGGGTAACTAGCCACTCCCTGTGAAAATATACATTTTTATCAAAGTATACACATAAATAAAATTATATTTTAACATTTGTCAATAATTTATAATAAAAGGGTCACATAATAACAAACACAAAATGACTTACGATCGAAGACCTCGCGACCAACCGTGTTACAAAATACCGCGCGCCTAACGTTGGCTAACGGAGGGTTCATATGCAAGTCGGCACGGGTTCCCGTTTATAGAATAAGCTGAAATTTTTACTGGAAGTATATAAACACGTAATAAATATAATTAGAGGGTATGCGTCAAAAAAATAAAAATAAGGGACACCCTAATGTTCCATGTTTGGGGGACTATTATCGCGGATCCGTAGATGACGGTTTTAAAACGGCCGATCGCGTAAAGTACTCTGAGGAACTTGGGGGTTTGTCGGAAATTTATAAGGGGGTTCAGGAAAAGTTAAAGGCGGCATATGCGCGCAATGCCAATACTTATAACTTAAGAAAACGGGATGTGACATTTTACGTCGGTGACTACGTGTGGAAGAGAAATAAAGTTCTCTCCAGTGCAGCGAATGATTTTGCACAAAAACTAGCACCGCGTTATATTTTGTGTAAAGTAAAGAAAAAACTTTCGAAATTAGTATATACTTGGCTAGACGAGTCTGGTCGTGATATAGGGAATTGGCATATTAAGGATTTAAAGCCGTATACCTCCGACAGCGACATTTTCACTGATGAGGACGATAAATGAGTAGTATTTTGTTTATGATTTTCATGTAGAGTAGGACCTTACCGATTATGACTAATACTGATTGTGACTAACATCAATACCGTAAAACACACAAGTGTTATAGTGTCTCTTATTATTTAGACGTTTTGTATGCGTAAATTACAAGTCTCTACCTATAAAACAAAATACTGTTCTTATTTTTGTATATTAGAGCACTCAATGAGTTGGCTCAATTTTGTAAATTTACTGTAAATATTTTGTAATTAGTCATTGTATCATAGAGTTAAGTAATTTGGCTTATTAGGTCAATTTCAAAATGTAATTATGTCAGGCCAGTGTTACTCCTCGGAGTAACGCTTGCTACGGCACACTCGGTCCGCCGTACAGCCTGTGACCACTTCAACCGCGTGAGTTCGGGACAACATCAAAATAAACTCCAAAACAGTGTAAGCACCTAGTTGTGTCTTATGGTTGTATTGTATCAGAGCGATACAATACACCAATATATTAATTTATCAATTTAGCTGTATTGTACCAAGGCGGTACAATACACTAATATTTCGGTTTTTTGTTGTAGTTTAAATAGCTAACGTTAGTTTGATAGGGTCTTAACCTATTAGGGTCATAGTCAGGGTCCTTTCCTCTTCAAGGATAAATTTGCGAACCTTTTTAATGACTGACTTTTGATTTATTAATGATTTTATTTTTATGGCAATGCGGCATCGATACTGATTGGTGGGTGCGTTGTGACGCTGTGAGTGCTTCTTCCAGTGCGGGTATTTTGCCGTGGGGGGCGCGAGTGGTTTATCAGAGTACACCGGCGGCGCGTTCATTAACATCAGAAAGCGATGGGTCTCTGATACCCGCGGCGGAAGACTCTGCATTGCCTAAAGTAGTCGCTGCGGTACTGCGCTCTCTGCTGGTCATGCGGACCTGCGGCACGGTTTGTTAGCCTTGCGCAAGGGAATTACACTGTCTTTGGTAACTTATTTTAGATACACTTTGTTAGCGACAACCTTAAAAGCCAACTCTCAATCGTGTTTAGTACTGTAAATTTTAAGTTTTTCCATCTTCGTTTTGAATTTATTTTTTTAGCATAACTTTTTTTTTTTTTTTTTGCAGAGGGGGAAATCCTCATGGACGCCCGGTCCTGTTGTTCGGGCGGACCGGGTTGTGCCGGACTCTTACCGGCTAAACCCCCTCCTTTTTTTTCTTTTTCCGAATCACCTTGGAACCGCCTCTTGGCATTGCATCTCGGTGGATCGGGTATCTGTCTTTTAGTTGTCATTTTCGTTAGGCTCGTCTTCACATTTCGTCTTCATTACGTTTCTCAGCCAGTTAGATATGGCCAGTCAGTTTTCGTTTGATCTGAGTATCATTTCTCCAACGTTGTCTCTAGTTATTTCTTGTGTTTGGCACTCCTCTGCCGCAGTTTTCCTTAGGCTTGTGAATTTAGTACATTCGAAGAGAGTGTGCGTCGGGCTGTCCTCGTTCACGCAGTATGGGCATCTGGTGTTGGTTCTCCTCCTATATTTAAATAGGTATGTGGCAAAAGATCCGTGGCCGGTAAGTGCCTGTGTTGTGTAATAATCGGTGTCGCTTTCCTCTCTCTCATACCATCTCCTTACATTCTTTATAAATATCTTCGCCCAACCTTCATATCTATCCCATCTCTCTTGCCATTTTTGTATTGTGATATTTCTTGCCTCTTCTTTCACCTCTGGTCCATTTGGCATTATGTAGGCCCTTTCCAGGGCCAGAAGGTCCAGTGGGGGCAGCCCCGCTATCACGTGTGCCGCTTCGGTTGGCACCGTTCTGTATGCTGCCGAGATGTTGATTGCTAGTCTTCTGTTGACCCTATCTAGCATATCTTTGCCTCAACACCCCGGCCCAGATAGGGGCCCCGTACAAGACTGCCGATGTGATCGCCGAGGCCATAATCCTCCTTTTGGTTGTTCTTGGTCCGTATGTGCTAGGCATTACTTTTCCTAGCACTTTAGTCATCTCGGTTGCCTTATCGCAGATTCTACTTATGTGTGTCGTCATTTTCAGGTTAGTATCCAAGTGTATGCCGAGGTATTTGACGCTTTCTTTATTGGTTATTTTTTTTTCCTTGGATGTCCAGTTCCAATTTCGTTAGGGATCTATTTCCTGCGAGTATGACTAACTCCGTTTTCTGGGTAGCCACTTTTATTCCCATCTCTAGAAGTTTCCTAATAATGCTACTTGCTGCGTATTGGGCCTTGTCTATTATTTGTTCTTTTGTCTTTGCTGTGGTAATAATGGCCAGGTCGTCCGCGTATGCTACCAGGTGTGTACCTCTGTCTGTGTATATTCTTAAAATTTCACAGAGTTGGCCCTAGAATAGACCCCTGCGGGACCCCGCAGCTCGTCTCTATTCTTTCTCCTGTGGGGGTTACAATACTGCGGTCTGTCAAGTAGCTTTCTATTATTTTTGTTAAGTAGTTGCTTATACTTGCCTTTTTAAGGGCCTTGACGATCTCTGCCCAGGGGGCCAAGTTGAAAGCATTTTCAATGTCTAAAAGGACCATACAGCAGAGCTCTCGATTTTTTGTTGCCTTATTTTTTATGTTATCTACTATACCTTTGACATGTTTTATGGCGTCTAGTGTCGATTTTCCTTTTTTAAAGCCGTACTGGTTTTCGTACAGTATTGCCTTCTCTTCTAGTTCCTCTTGAAGTCTGTTTTTTATCAGTATTTCCAGGATTTTCCCTGCCGTGTTAGTCAGGCATATCGGTCTGTACGTGGTCTCGTCTGTTGGGCTCTTTTTTGGTTTTTCAATCAGCACCAGTTTTGCCGTCTTCCATATTTTTGGGAAAGTGCAGTTTTTAATGCAGTTATTATATACTCTAAGGAGGGTCTGCGTGCAGGCTCCAATGCACACCTTCATTACCTCCGGTGTTATCCCATCGGGTCCTGCTGCCTTTTTGGTTTTCAATTGTTCTGCTGCGGCCTTAAACTCCTTCTTCGTGAGGCTGTCTACTTCCTCTACGTCAGGCATAGGGCTGTTCCATAAGCAACGGTCTTTTCTTGGAAAGAGTTTATCAACCTGTTTTTTGACCACCTCAGGGGGGATTGGGTTGTATGTTTTAAGCTTAAGTTTCCTTGTAATTATTTTATACGCTTTCCCCCATACGTCGTCATTTAGTTCATTGCATAGTTCTATCCATTTTTTCTTTTTTGCTTTCCCAATCTCCTGCTTTAATGCCTTATTAGCCTCTTTGTACCTATTCCATGTTTCCCCCCATTGGGTGCCCGTCGGGTTTTTTTCTTCTGTCTCGTAACTTGTCTGCGTAGTTGTATCCAGTCTTTGATTTTTTGCGCTGTCTCCGGTGTGGCTGCGGAAAAATCTATCGTGGAGGTTCCTGTAGCGGCTGAGAAAGTTGGGATGTCACCCTGGTTGAGTACTACCAAGTCGTGAGTCATGAGCCAGTCCTCAAGTAGACGCCCCCTGGCGTTTGTTTCTTTAGATCCAATCAATGGGGTTTTCGCATTTAGGTCCCCGGCTACAATCGTTTCCTTGCTTTGCGTTCTTATATGTTTGCCCATGGTATCCAGTAGCTTTCCAAGATCGTTTAAGTCACCGTTTGGTGAGAAGTAGCACGAGTAAATTGCCGCACACTCTAGTTCAACACTAACGAAGCCTATTTGACTAGATTGTTTTATCACAGGTAGATTTTCGCTTATGCTTATGAAGCTATCACAGTTTATATCACAAAAGTATTTATCTTTTCTCTTTTTATTAGGTTCCTGTCCCATGATAACGTCAATGCCTTCTTCCCCACTTTTCTGTGTTAGGAGATCATGCGCTTGTGCGCATCTATTCATGTTAAGTTGTAGAAATTTTAAGGTAGCCATTTGGAATCTGGTGGTACCTGCTGTGTTGCTTTGTTTCTACGAGAGTTTAAGACTTTTCTGAACGTATTGCACCTTCCGGTACCCGCCCTGTGCCCTTTCTGGTTACATAAGGGGCATTTTTCTTCGTTCGTGCAATCCTTTGTTTTGTGCCCTTCTTGCCCGCATTTGTAGCACATGTTTTTCCTATCTGGGCCGTTGCAGTCTTTTGTGTGGTGGTCGTATGCCCAACACCTTTTGCATTTATCTATAGGTATATCTAGTGTGACCCTGCAGTTTACCAGGCCAACCCGAACAAATCTAAAGTTTGCTAGAAATACCGCTTTTTCTTCCTCCAGCGCTATGGTGGCAGCTTGTGTGTTCCCTGCGTTTGGCCTTAAAGGGCTAACTCTTGAGAGGTTTTTTGAGTCTCCTATTTGTCCTGTTATAGCTTCTATAAGCTCCTCTCGTGTCGTAGTGGCTTCCATACCTCTTATGTGTATGGTGCGCTGCGGTTTCATATTACCCCTGACGCTGACCTTTATGTCGTTATTTGTTGATTTGATGGCTGATTCAAGACTTTCTAGGGCCTTGTCATTTTTATCTGTTGTGATCAGGACTTTACCGTCTCTAGTCATTTTCACTTCCCTAATCGCGTGGCGTTCATCTATGCCCTTTACTTTTTCTTTAAGGCCAGACAGAATTTCCTCATATTTTTTGCCCGACTGTTCCACAATCAGCGCGTATGAGTTTCTTTTCCTGCCTATCTTGCCCTCTGGGTTCATCCAGCATTTTTTTTGTATACAAGTCGATCATTGTCGATGAACTTTGAAAAATGATTTCTAATAGCTTCCTTTGTCGTTCCACAGGCAGGTTGTTTAGATGGTGGATCGCAATTCTGTCGTCTCCCCTGGTTTCCTCTCTCAGCGCCGTCATTTGATTCCAGATTTCTTCATCTGTCTCTCCTATTTTTATTTTAACTATCTTTTGGGTCCTCCTTTCCTCTTGTTTGCTTTTTAGCTTCATTGTCTATTCTAACACTTCGAAATCTTCCTTTGCCTCTGCTAGTTCCGGGTATCTTTTTATATACTGGCTCTGTATGCGTTTTGTCATATGTATGTCGGTGCTTTCTACCAGGACGACTTTAACGGTTGATATATTGGTATCTAGTGGGTTACCAAATACAATCTTGCAATGTTTGTACACTTCCATGTCCCAATTTAAGTTTTCTATTTTTTGTCCAGTCGCTGAGATTATTTACTCCTTCTAAGCTAGTTAGTAGCGGTTCCTCTTCTTGTGTTTGTGTCCCTGCCTCGCATGTATATAGCGTACTTACATATTGTGTTGTCGTTTCTGTCTCGCTTTCTGTCAGGGTGCCGATCTCTCTTGATTTTTTAGGCTTCGGGATCAGATCTATTTCGACGTTTTTTGGCTCTTCCGTCTGCGTGTCTACTTTGTAGGTCGGTGTCTGCACCGGTTCATACTTGTGCTGATCTAGCCATTCCTTAATAGTGCTTCTTTGCAGGATTTCCGTCTTCCTTCTGAGTCACCAGCTCCCTGATTTCTACTTTGGTATTTCTGTTTTCTCCGACAATTTTCTCAAGAGATTTGGTGAAGTCCTCTATGGCCCCCAGTGTTTCCACCAATTCATTAGCTATAGGGCACTTGTTTCTTTTTGTGGCTCCTCCTGCCTCTAGGGAGTCCCTTTTTCTCTTCTTTTCCGCCTCTAGCGCCCCTAGCGAGGTGCTTCTTTGTAACGTTTGAAAGAAGGCTGTTTTTAGTGTTGGTTTGTTCTTTATTTTTTCCTCGTTTGTTGTTTTTGCATACGAGGCTTTGGTCTCGTCGTCCCACTTCAGATCCAGTATTCCTACCGATCCTCTTCTGCTGCTGTCTCCTACCTTCATTATTTCCAGCTGATTTCCTGCCGGTGTGGTTTGTTTTTCGCCAGCTGTAGTAATTTTAGAGGTGTTGCCCCCCCCAGAATCCGTGGGGTAGCCTGCTTTCGCAGGGAAGGATTCCCGGCCAGTGGCCGGACTCTCCTGGGTAATATTTTTACTACTCTCCATTTTTACTGTTTGTTTTTTTTTAGATGGTTTACTTCCATCGCTTTTTATACCTACAGCCAGGTGCTTGAGGACAGCCGCCCCTCTGGGGAACCGACGCTGGCCTAGTAGCCCTAATTCCCGTACACACCATAAGGATGCGCCCCTGGGGGGCATAACTTATACTTCTACTAGAAGTCTTCTAGTCTATAACCGTGGTAATTTACTATAATTTTTATTTTATTGGTCATAAAGAAATTTTCATTTTTTTAAGAAGGGGGGTATATGTAACGTTACAAATAGTAACGCTACATGTTTTAGTACAGAAAAGATAAGTTAGGCACACACGAGGAATTATTTTGTTTATTACTCACACATTCGTTCATACTCTATATTGCATATATCGTACTTGTAGAATTCGTATGTTTATTAGTTTCGTATTTCTTGTAAGTGTCTTCTGGTCACTGTTATATTTGGTTTTATTTATTTTGATGTGTCTTTTGGTCACTGACTATGGGTTGGTGTTTAACTAAAAGAGCAGACTCGGTTAGTTTATTCCTTATTAAAGTACGTTTAGTTTGTGCAGGTTTAGGGGGTATTTTACCTTATAGTGCCTGTTGATTTATGCGGGTCAGATCTATCCTGTTGGGATTTGTAAATTCTTTAAGTTGATTTCGTGTGTGTGACTTGTCAATGTAATTTATTTCTTCTAAAAAGGTTATAGGTTAGGTTATTAAATATAAAAGGGGTTTAGATTAGATTTATGGGATAAGTAGTTTTTAGCTTATTTGTGCCGTGTTTTTTTATTAACGTTACTCACTTATAGTAATTGTTTTTGCGTCGTTGCAGTTTGAACGATAAATTTCTTCATTTGTTTTGTTGACATTTGGTAAATACGCTTCGTAGTACTTCGTGGTAATCTTGGTTGCATATATGCAACCAAGATTACCACGAAGTACTACGAAGCGTATATAGACAGTTTCAAATTTTCAAATTTTACAAATAATAATAATAATAATAATATTTATTTATTTCAAAATAATTTATACATTTAAAGTAAATTACAAAAATATTGGAAATATTGTCACATATGAATTTGCACAGAGTATGCGCGACTTGAAAGCGTGCTTTTTGGCTTCAGTCGACGAGGACGGTTTGCGGCTCACGTTGAGGATTTGCATCTCTTGTAAAAAGTGGCTATTATGTATTGTTGCTGTGTTTTGAGATGGTTTTGTGTTACTCGGCAGTCCCTTATATCGGCGAGTAATAATTGCTGAAAAGCAGTTCACACTGGGTTTTTTTGTGCGGAGCAAGGCACGTGCAGGTATGGTGAGGTTAAAAAACATTATCTTTAATTTTCTAAGTCATCCTTCTAATTAGCATGGTAGATTTTCAAGTGAATGAAACGTTGGTAAATTCATTGACCGTCGAAGGCCGTATTTTGTAAAGTTTATTATTTTCTATAGAAGAAACCGGAGATTTTCGTAAGTAATTGGGTTAACCTATTTAAGTAGGGTATTTATTTGATTTTAATTTCGAATAGGGTTTCTTCTGAGGGTTTTCTGTATCTGGAGGTTTCATGGTTTCAACCCCGGATTTATAATGGTACCTTTTATCATCAAGCTGTCAATGCCCACGCTGGGCGCCAAATTTATATAACCAACTAGGGGCACTTTATATGTTTCGGCAGCTCACTAGTCTAGAGGCAAAGGTCAATGGTTCGTTGATTTCTCATACTTACACTTTGGGTAGGCGCCACCGTGAATGACAGAGTAAATTAACTAATGTTCACGGTCATTAAGTTAAACTCAATATTTAGTTACTCACTTATATATATATTTTACCAATTAAGAAATTTCAGGTTTCATACCCATAGCTATGGTTTACACAATGATCAAGTTAAAAATGGTGATGTGATGTTTAAAATTTAAATAAATAACTGGTTACTTTAAAAATATATTTTTTGTGCAGTTCCAGTAACCGGATAGTTTTTTCTTATTATTTTCTGTAAACTTATTTATGATCCTCATGTTGTTATCTCTGTTTGCACACGTTATGGACTGAATAATAGAAAAAATGTGGAACTCAAGATCATCGTCATCGACATAGATATTATTAAACATATTACTTGGAGTTTCCATAAATAAAGGAAAAATAATACCTAATCCAAACGAATCGGAAAATTTTTTACAGTTAAACTTTCCATGTCTACCGTACATAGCCAAATTAATAATTTTCAGGGCATTACGTCTTGCATATATATTTTTTCTGGCTAAAAGCTGCATAATATGAATTCCTGTAGCCTTGTAGAAACGAAACTTGTTATTCTTGCAACTTAATGAAATCTCCATACAAGCAAATAAGTTTCTTTCTTACTCCCTTTCTTCCAAAGATTTTGGTTCTTCATTGGAATAAAGAGATAGCTGCTTTAAAAGATATTGAATGCCTCCCAACTCACTAAACGCCATCAAATTGTTTTTGTCATCAAGAAGATGGCGGAGGATCATCGCAGTGTACAAATTGTTTTCATATTTAAAATTATTAGTCACCCAATCTAGAAGGTCCTTGTCCCTTGCTTCTTCCAAAACGTCCAGCTCGTGCTTTCCCGTGCAGCATTTAATTATAAAAAGAATATTCATTAAAATATCGCTCTCACGTAGCAAGTCTTCATCCATGTTCTTTAAAATATTCACCAGAAACTCAATTAACGAATGCTCCAATACTTTCTTAATGAATTCCTCAGATATTTCGTGTATTGCATAGTTTGTCAATTCCAATAATAAGTTGGTTGTATACAAAGCTATTTCAAAATCGTTGTAGGAAAGCCATCGTATAATATATGGTACTATATTGGTGGATCGCAGCAACTTGTAGTCCGGTTTTTGGCATTTCTTCCTTACATCTTTTAGGCTTTTCAACAACTTATTTCAGTACCTAAATACTTGGTCGATGAATAGTGATAAAGTCGTTTTATAAAATCGAATAGTCTGCATTTTTCGGTTAATTTTAATAAAGCGGTTTTTATGATCTTGTTTTCTTAAATAAAATATTTCTAATAATACAACATGATTGAGGATTGTATTTTAAATTAAATGTTTATACCTATAATATACCTCTATAAAAACATCATTATTACAATCGTAATGCCTGTACAAAAATTTTTCACCTATATTTAAACGCCTTTATTTTAATCCTAATACCTGTAAAAAAAATTCCAAATAACTTTATTTCTAAAATTGTTGAGTAAAATTTACATATAAATTGACACGATGATAAATGATAATTAAATTGTTTTTTTTATTTTAAGCATCTTTTAATTAGGGTTTTAGTAATGTAGTTGATACAAATTAATGTTTAAGCTGTGTTATTATAACACTGTTATAAACAAATTTAAATAAGTTCCTACTGCAAAAGTAAACACAATTTTTAATGTATCTATGAATGTTATTAATAAAAAGGTATTGTACAAATAAATTTACCTTTAGTAAAAAGTATTTTGGATAGCCCCTAAGGTCATTATATTATAATGTAACTTAGACAAAAACAGTTTTAAATATGGTTTTTTTGTCCTTTTTTACTAAATATTGGAGATACTGCTTTTTAGCCTTATAGGGCAGTATGTATTTACATTAGAATATAATGTAACGATTTATCGTTATTAACAATAAAAATTGACTTGGTTAGAAAAATCTGTTTATCTGTAGATCGATTTTAATTTTCAATTTTTATTAAAATTCCGTTTAAATAAATATTTAGAATTAAAAATATTGCGGCAAATATACCTGGCGAAAGAAATGAACGCATCACCATAAAGGTATAATTATTGTGGTGCTTTTTTGGATTGTGTAATGCCTCTTAAAGTGTACTTCTTGTCTTTATCAAAGATTTGTCTTCCAAACTGCAGTCATCTCTTTAATTGGTACAATAAAAATAATATTTAAATCTATGATATTTACGAAGGAAAAATGCTATATTTATCCTCCATTAATCTGGTATTTAATCTATTTTTTCCAATAACCATTGCATCTGTACAACGTCAATTTTAAAAGCTTCTGAACACAAGGATTAATGGGGAATATCCAACTCAGGGATTTTATTATGAGTTGCTTGAAGCAACTTGCTTCTATCGATGTTTGAATTTAAATCTTTAGAAATTTTAAGTTAGAACACTTATTATCTTATTATTATTGCATCCATTTTCTTTTTGTATAGGTTGCTTAATTCTCAATATAATTGTAACGGTTTACTTTTACATATTTGTGGCAATTGATTAGCAGATGAACACAATTAATTTCTTTCAAATAATGTTGGTACTTATTTGCATATAAGAAAACGTACGTTATTTATGTTTTGTAGTTTATTTAGTAAACAAAAATTTAATACAAATATCCACTATTAAAAAGATAAAGGGATCGTCCGTAAAGTACGTCAAACCGTTTGAGAGAATTTCAGACCCCCTTCACCCATGTCACCCATAATCGCATTTTGAAACTTTAAAACAAACCCATTTTATTTTACGTTTTACTAAAAGGAAACAAAAGTATTTAAAAAATGCGATTTCGATGTAGAGGTTGTACAGCTGCGCCATGACCGTGGCCAAGAACCGCCAATGCACCAGGTCAAGATCAGCTGATTGCCCCGGCAGCGTGGAGGTGGCCAACGGAGGTGGTAGAGTGGAGGTTATACAAGCGTGTCTTCAGGCACGCGGCGCGCATGCCCGACCATCAGAGAACCGTCGCCGCCACCGATGCTGCCGTCGCCACCGCTTGCTAAGAAATATTATCGCCACTTTTGCCGGTCTTTTTGAAACGCGAGCACCAGCAACGAGTCGAGAGCAGAAAGTTCGCGAACACTGATTGTCGTGAACACAAAGAAGAATTTAAAGCCAATTTAATTTGTTAAAAATTTGACATCTGTCAACTGTCAACGGATTTTACCTCGCATTTTCCAATTTCCATTTATAATAAAGCTTACTTTAGCTCGTGACTAAAATGCCCAAAAGCCACTGTTGATAACTTCAGCCTGTGACTAAACACAAAGTCAAAGCTTACCAATGGGGGAGTAGATAATAGTATATTATGTATCAAGTTTGATAAACGCAATTTTATACACGAATTTAATTTAGGCACGAGCGAGCTTGCGAGCGAGTTCTTAAATTAATGAGTGTATAGAAAAGTTTATAAACGAGTTGCATACTATACTTTTTCTACGACACACATCATAATTATAAAAAATAAATTTAATAAATATTAATGTCAGTGTCAGTGTGCCAAACGCTTTTCAATCATAGATATAGGGCTTCAATTGAAATGGAAATAGAAGGTGAAGATGTTTTTATGGGCACTCCACCCGAAATAACACAAGCAGCCGCATTCGCAACAAGTAGTTTACTGCCGGAAAAATCTAAGGAACTACCAGAGAGGAAAATGTACAAAACAGCCCATTGGAATAAATAAATTTGGCAACAATGCCAGTGTAGTAGCAAAATTTTTAAATTTGCCTGATCCTGATTGTTACACCGGCCATTGTTTAAGAAGATCATCAACAACAATTTTAGTAGACTCGGGTGCGAACATAACCGCTTTAAAGCGTTCAACAGCTGTTGCGGAGGGGTAGACCACTCTTTAAACAACAAAATTAAAACAGCCAATAAAATCCTAAATAGTGTTGAAAATACCAATGTGCAAGAGAATACTAAGACCCGAGCTGAGACCATTGAAGTTGTTGAAAGTTTTAATTATGAAATTGAAACTGAAACCAGTAATGTCAACATAAATGAAACTGAAATCAGTAATGATAACATAAATACCATTCCAGTAAAATTAAAAGACCCGATAGTTTCCTTTTTAAATTGTGGAAATATATCTAATATAACAATAAACATAATTTTTTTTTTGTAGGCAAAAGACTTCGGTCGATAGCCTTTTGGTTTTTCCAATTAATATATTTACTACTACATAAATTTTAATAAATAATGTAAATTTGTAATCAACAATTGTGATAATAAAATAATTTTCATATTTTAGTTTTATTTCACAAGAAGAGCACCGTATTTTGACAATTGTGTGATATTTGACAAGCAATTAAAAAAATATATCCAATGTGACTGTAAGTATAAATTTCCGTAAGTAAACTATTTAAGGCGTATTCATGCTCACTTAAAATAAGAAATAAGATATAAAGTTAAAACTAATTAAAGTAATGGTTGCGTTCATGTTCATGAAAATAAGAAATAAGACTAAGGATAAATAACTTTTAACTTTGGTTCTTATTTTTGTGTATAAAACTGCGCAAAGGACAAAATTGGTATGTGAATTGGTTTTTATGTGCTGGCCATAAATTCATGGTGTTGGAGATCGTGTTTAGTGTCGCTGTCGGTTGTTTACGTTTATAGCCAAAATATAATCCACAATAATAAAATATAATTGTGTGACAACATTTTTTATTTCTTATGTTATCAGCATGAACGATTAATTGCCTTCTTATTTCTTATTTTAAGTGAGCATGAATACGCCTTTAATAAATTTAAATTAAGATTATTTTTTGAGGTTTTTAGAAACATTGTGAACGTTTAAGCCAGTCAAAACAGTGGGAATTATTTACTTACATTATTGCTGGGATGATAATTAAAGTTTTTTTTTGATATTTGTAATTTGATAATTGTTGGAGCATTGTCAAAAAATAATCCAACAAATTACACATGAGATATGGGTAAATTGAAAATAATTCTTTAGATCTTTTCGAAAACCCCTTCGGCTCCCATGGCTATTGCCTTGCAACAGGATTTTGAATATCTGTCAAATTATTTTCAATTTATTCTCACTCTTTTGTAATATTAGAGCTGATAATAAAATAATTTAAAAATTTTAGTATATTTTACAAGAACGACACTATGACGTTTCGGACATTTGACATAACCTTTATAATCTGTAAAATTTGAAACGCAATTGCACATATATCCGATGTGACTGTTAACATAAATTTAGCCCAGTAAACTATTGTAGATTGGTATTGAAATGATGAAATAATTTACACATTTTGGTATTATTTCCCAATAACTAACAATTGTATTTGACAACTGTCAACTCACTTAACGCTAACTTCAGCCAGTGACTAAAGAGCCATAAAGCCACATGTGTATTTAAAAGGTCACTTAGTGTCATGGAAACCTGTACAATAATGGGTGTTTTAAATGTGGGAGTAGAAAAAAATTATAGTGATAATTACCCTACAAGACAATTATCGCTTGACTACAGCGATAATTGTCTACTAGGAATCGATAATTCCATTGTATCCACGTATCCATGGCAATTATATTTTATATATAAATATTTTAAATAAAATTAAACAATATTGGTATAAATAATTTAATACATTGTAATGTGTGAAAGGTGTTTGATGATAAAACACTACCAGTTCCCATTAACTACTTTATTTACGACCGGTCATGTCTACATTATTCTATATATCTAATTAATGGTATATTATTATACGAGCATATAATGAGGGCTATTATTCACGAAGGTTAAGTTTATGTCACGAGCGTAGCGAGTGACATAATTAACCTGAGTGAATAATAGCTCATTATATGTGAGTAGAATACTATGCTTTGTCCACGACTACTATTGACTTTTAACGGATTGTAATGCAAAAAACTTTATATTTATTATAACCTATTTGACATTAACAAAACCAAACATTAAAGATGCCTGTGACTATTTTTAAAACTATTTATTTATATTAATTGTAATATATATGTATATATAAAATATACCAGTAAAACTGACTCTGAGAATGAATTAATTTTCTTGGTCGCTCTCCAGTCCAGGTGTTGTACACAGATACGTACAAATTTCGGGATTTCTCAGGCAACAAATTCAGGGAAGTGACTTTTGCAGCTTCTGTTATCTCCGGTGGAGTACACAATATCTCTTCCTCACTATCAATTTCCATTGTTAACGTATTTTTGAAAGCAAATTATAATTTTAACAGGAATTATTATTGCACCACCGCGTCGTTAAAATTTGACGTTTCAAATAATTATTAGTTGTCAGTTGATTACATGGCTTCCTACTTGATAATTCTATTATTTATAGATTATGCAGTATTTTATTTCCAATGAATGTGATTTTTTAGGTAATTCGTATTTCGAAAAGTGACTTCTGTGATGTTTTGTTGAGTGCGTAACATCTCTTCATCTTTCACGCTTTGATTTTTATGTATAATATAAGCTTAATAATAATTTGTAACAAAAATCGTGTGCTGGATCGAACTTATGACGTTTCAAATTGACAGCAATTTATGCTAAGCTTGTCATGTCATGTCAATGGCTTACTTACTTGAAATAGTCTACTTAATGTTAAATTTTTATTCAATTGCATTAAAAAAACATATTAATAGTAATACTTTAACAAGACTTTTATGATTGGTATAAAGTTAGCTAATTAAAGTGCCTGGCTATAATTGCCTAGACGAACTGATAAGTGCTTGCCAGATACAATCTATATCGTGTGTCCTATATGAACTCTAGACCAGTGAATAATGATTATTCACTGCTATTATTCACTCTGTGAAATATGACTATTATTTTGCTTTAGAAAACTCATTTATAAAGTATATATTATAAGGTAGTCGTGGATAAACATTATTTTAACTAAAACTATATTACATATTATACAGGGTCCTGCAACAGTGCGTCGGGCTTTCCTAGTGCCTTTACAGTGAGGGATAGAAAAAAAAGTTTCCTACAAAAAATTGTTGGTTTGAAAATCTTTATGCCGAGAAATTATTTTCAACAATACAGGGTGTTCCATTTTTGCGGTATAACAAAAACATACATTTTTTTAAATGGAACACACTGTATTTATTTAAGTTTTCCGATAACATCTTTCAACCTCTACATTGTTGTCCATTTACTTTTTGATTTAAATACAGTGTTGTCAACTTACAATTTTTTTTTCAAAAAATCTTGCAAAAGCAAGCTGAACTTTAAAGAATCGAAGCGACCTCAGTTTTTAAAGGTAAGAATAAATTTTAGCAACAATCCCAGTGCAGTTAATAAGCATCATTTTGATTATGAGCAATTTAAATTTAGTAATACAGGGTGTTCAGAAATAAATGCCAAACTTTGCAAACTTCAGAGTGGTTTAACTAATTTTTTTCAAATGGAGTGCCATATTTTATGTCATCATTCGATAGGTCTTTTTCTCCTCTTTAATGTGATATGCCATATCTTATTTGTAAACCTCATAGTTGTTGAGATATTCAATATTTTTCACAAAAGTAACCATTTAATTAAATTTCTATGCACTGAAGTAGGCCGTGCTGAAGCAAAATGTAAGTAATTGTCAATGTAACATTTGATAAAATTTTCTTATGTTAAAACTCGAAATGTTAATTAGTAAAGACCAGATTTTAGGCAAAATACCTTTCGTCAATTTTAATGGGACATTAAAAATTCTTCATGCAAAATAAGTTTTGGGCATTTTTAGTGAAGTTTAATCCAAAATCATTTTTGCCTTGTTTGCCTCTCTTAAAATGCCTAAATGTCCGGTCTCTATTAATTAGTTTGTATTAAATATTAAAAACTGACCCTGTAAAAAAACTTTTAAAAAAACTAGAAAAAACGTTGCTGTTTTTGTATCATAAAAGTGCTTCTCTCTGTTTTGTCGTAAAAGTAGACCGCAACTTATTAACATGAATTTTGAAAAAGACGAACTAGTCGATATGATTTTTGTATTGGGGGAGACTGATCGAACTTGTTTATTGGCGGCTAGAATTTACGCGATGCGTTATCCAGAAAAAACACACCCGGATGAGAAAAGCTTCAGGAAACTACTCAATAGATTTATTGAAACGGGAAGTGTACATTATAAAAAAACAAGGGAGAACAAAACCTGTTGTCAATGAGGAAAGCGAATTTTCAGTGCTATTAACAGCAACTGAGCATCCCAACATTAGCCAAAAAGACATCGGTGAAGCAACCGGCATAACCGAGAGATCAGTACAACGGATTCTAAAGAAGAATCGATATCATGCGTACCATATTCAGTTGCATCAAGAACTTAGCAATGCTGATTTTAAATATCGTTCCGAATTTTGCACCTGGGCAAGGCTGAAAATACAGGAAGATCCTGCGTTTTTTCAGTATGTTTTATTCACTGATGAGGCGACATTTCATAAAAGCGGATCTGTAAACAGGCACAATTTTCATTATTATTCAACTGAAAATCCGCATGTTATGAAACAAGTTGATCATCAGCATCGATGGTCTTTGAATGTCTGGGAAGGAATTGTTGGAGGATATGTGGTAGGTCCACATTTCTTCGATGGTCATCTCAATGGGCCTATGTATTTGAATTTTTTGGAAAAGGTTTTACCTGGATTATTAGCTAATGTACCTCAACATACAAGAAACAGGATGTGGTTTCAACAAGACCTGCGCATTTTTCGCGAGACGTGAGGGCATATCTTGATGGCATTTTCCCCAACCAGTGGATTGGTAGAAATGGACCCTCCAGATGGCCTGCTAGATCTCCGGATCTGACAATACCTGGAACTTTTCTTGTGGGGGTATGTAAAGGGAATTGTTTTTAACGAACCACCTACCACACTTATGAATATGCAACAACGGATTGTAAACGCTTTTGCAAGTATTTTACCTGAAATGTAAGGATGAGTGCAAAGGTCTTTTCAGCAGCGAATTAATTTGTGCCTGAATGAAAATGGAAGACATTTTGAACAATTACTATAGTAACGTTTTTACTATGTATTTTCAATTTTTTTACCTTGCATGGTTTTTGAATAAAATAATTAATCTTATTATTATTAGTATTAGTATTATTTGTTATTAGAAGTCATTTTGATTCTTACATTTTGACAGTTGTTTTGTCCCAACACTTTCTACTTAAAAATGTAATGAAATGGTTACTTTTGCGAAAAATATTGAATATCTCAACAACTATGAGGTTTACAAATAAGATATGGCATATCAAATTAAAGAGGAGAAAAAGACCTATCGAATGATGACATAAAATATGGGGCACTCCATTTGAAAAAAATTAGTTAAACCACTCTGAAGTTTGCAAAGTTTGGCATTTATTTCTGAACACCCTGTATTACTAAATTTAAATTACTCATAATCAAAATGATGCTTATTAACTGCACTGGGATTGTTGCTAAAACTTATTCTTACCTTTAAAAACTGAGGTCGCTACAATTCTTTAAAGTTCAGCTTGCCAACACTGCCAACAGTTGACAACACTGTATTTAAATCAAAAAGTAAATGGACAACAATGTAGAGGTTGAAAGATGTTATCGGAAAACTTAAATAAATACAGTGTGTACATTTTAAAAAATGTATGTTTTTGTTATACCGCAAAAATGGAACACCCTGTATTGTTGAAAATAATTTCTCGGCATAAAGATTTTCAAACCAACAATTTTTTGTAGGAAACTTTTTTTCTATCCCTCACTGTAAAGGCACTAGGAAAGCCCGACGCACTGTTGCAGGACCCTGTATTATTTCTTACTAAACTAATTCTATAGGTTCGCTGCCATTTGACTGGCAGCAGGAAGTGTATTGGACTCACTATTGCAATCCAAACACATTCTTTAGTATTTGCAAAATTAATCCATTACACCTCCCACGGAAAAGGAAAAAAAAAGATTTTTTTCCATTGAGAAAAAAAAAATCCTTTTTTTTCATCCATAATAAAACTTAATTCTATCTTTATGCACTTCAACTAACCTGCTGTCTATTCATATAACTACATTAGAGTCCTTATTTTCTATCACTTAGTAGGGTCCTTTAAATATCGCTTTCTGTTTATTGTTTTCGCCACAGTTTTTTAATAACACCTTATCTCCTTTCTTATAGCCAACAGATTTACAATGGTTTTTCTTATCAAAATATTGTTTTCGCTTTACTTTTGATGCAATTAAATTTTTTCTAGCGTCTGCATTTGCAGTTTGTAGACGGTACTTTAATTCTAACGGATAGTTGTCGAAACTGTATAGAGGATCTATTTCTTGGATTAAATTAGAAGGTAGTATACCAATTTTCCCAAATACAAGTTCAAATGGTGTATATTTTGTCTCAGTGTGCACTGTGTTATTGTACGCGAAACTCCAATATGGTAACCAAGTACTCCACTGAGTTTAACGCTTGAATTCGTAAAAATGAACCTAAATTCTTGTGTGAATTTTCTAAAGCGCCTAGAGTTTGATGATGATATGCCGTCGATCTTAATGAATTTATTTTTAATAAACTACAAACCTCTTGGAATATTGAAGCTGTAAATTCTGTGCCTTGGTCAGTTAGGATTTCCTGAGGAATTCCGTACCGCAATATAAAATTTTCCACAAACGCCTTTGCCACCGTTTTTGCTTCTTTATTTGGTAACGGGTAACATTCTACGAATTTACTTAATTCGCATTGCAAGGTTAGAATATAACGATTATTATCTGCGTCGTTTTCTAGTGGCCCTACCATATCGAGCATTACCTTTTGGAAAGCTGTCATTGCTGTAGTAGTGACTTTCATAGGTTGTTTTTTATTTAAAGAATACTTACATTTTTGACAATCATCGCATCGTTTTACAAAATTTTCAACATCCTTTTTCATACCATTCCAAAAATAGTATTTACGAATATTATTAAACATACGATTTATACCAGCGTGCCCTCCTGTGGGTAGCATGTGAAAATCGTTCAAAATTAATTGTTTCATTTCGTGACTCGTAACTTTTTTCTGTCCTTTAATTACAGAAATTTTAATATATAGACTTTTTATTCTACTTGGAGCTCTCAAGATTTTATTTAATATTTGTGCATTTTGTTCATTTTTTAATATTATTAATTCCGGAATTTTAAATTTCTCACATACTTCTTTCAAGTCTCTCAACGATGCATCTAGTGCGAACGCTGATCGAGTATCTTGTTTCAGATATATGATATTATCACTTACATTATAATGCACATTCTCATTTACTTTAACATTTTTATTGTTGTGTTTGTCTCGACATTTGTTTAACATTGCATCTAATTCTTTTCTATGAATAATTTGCAACTCTGCAAAATTTTCGGGAGGTTTTAATAATTCTACCACTCCAGGGTGATCAGTCCCTTCGTGGGTTAAACCATTTTTTATCTCCGTCTTTTTTACCTTGCTTTGTGCCCTAGTCATTACGTTTATAGATTGACAGGTCATTTCTTTCAATAAATCTGACTCAATTTGGATTCTTGAGAGTGCATCGGCTGTTACATTTTCACTGCCCTTAACATAATGAACTGTAAAGTCATATTCCTCCAAAATGAGTCTAAATTTAGTTAAACGACTGGATTTCGAACAAATAAATTAATGGTCTATGATCCGTGTATACTAAAAATTTAGTTCCATATAAATAAGGTCTAAAGCGTTTTACAGCCCAAACTATGGCTAATAACTCTTTTACTATGGTAGCATAATTCTTCTCTGCCTTATTTAATGACCTACTCGCATAAGCTACAGGTCTGTCATCAAAATTTGATAGAACTGCCCCTAATGCGAATTTCGATGCATCGGTTCGTAATATAAATTTATTTTCTTTTAAAAAATTAGGATATTGCAATATGGGTGGGTTTGTAAGTATTTGTTTTAATGTTTCAAATGAATGCTGACATTCTGGTGACCACTGAAATTTTATACTTTTTCTCGTAAGTTGATTCAAAGGGTAGCAAATTTCCGCAAAGTTTTGTATAAATTTCCTGTAGTAATTCGCAAAAGCCACGAATCTTTTTACACTTTTAGCGTCTTTTGGTACTGGATATACTTGCATTGCCCTAACTTTTTCCGGATCTGGTGATATACCTTTCGAAGATATGACATGCCCTAAATATAAAATTTCTTTTTGAAGGAAACTGCACTTATAGGGGTTCAATTTCAAATTAACCTGTCGCAACCTATCTAGTACTTTAATTAAATTTTTATTATGACTTATTAAATTGTTTCCAAAAACAATAAGATCATCTAAATAAACAAAACAACTTTCGTAGTTTAACCCGGACATGGCCATAGTCATAGCTCTAGAAAATGCGTTGGGACTATTTTTTAATCCCAATAGTCATTTGAAATTGACCCCTTTCTGTCGTAAAAGCAGTATAAGGCCTACATTCTTTTTCCAATTCTAATTGGTAATACCCTTGATAGAGATCTAAATGTGAAAAATAAATCGCGCCTGATAATGACTCTAAAATTTGTTCTATTGAAGGTAAAGGGAATTTATTATCTTTTATTTTATTATTTACTTATTACTTTCGATAGTCGATTACAAGACTAAAACGTTTTTTCCCTGTACTATCAGCCTTTTTTGGAACTATTAGGATTGGTGCGGACCACTCAGAATTCGCGGGTTCAATTATACCATCGGATAACATTTTGTGTATTTGTTTATTTATTTCTTCTTTCTGGGTATAAGGTTTTGTGTAAGCTGGAGTAATGTCCGTTTGTAATCGGATCTTTTGTTTGTAAACATTAGTTGTACTAAGCGTGTCATCCTGTAAAAAAAAATACGTCCGCGTACTTTGCACAGATTTTTTGTAGCGAATCACGTTCTTCATGAGTCATAGCTTTGGTATCTAATAACTTTATGAAACTATCTACCCTATCAATTGAAAATTCTGCATTGTTAAAGTATCAAAATTATTTAAATTCTCCAAGTGGGGTTTAAAATTTTTTATTTGAATATTTTTTTCATTTAGATTTAAAAACTTTACTGGAATTAAGCCTTTATATGGTTTAACTAACGCGCCTGCTACGAAAACACCTTCGCACGTGTTATGTATAAAATATACATGTTTCCTTTTTTAACTTAATTTGCTTTATATAATTATCTTTGTCATAGTTAGAAATGTATTTCAATCTTTTATTATTTAAATTAACCAATAGGCAAACGCTACTGACCTATCCTTTAAGCATATCTATCGCGCATGGCAGAATGCCTTACGTTAAGAGCGTTCAAAATTAAAGTCAGACGTGTGTGTAGCTAACTATCGTGTAACACCTTCTCACGTTGCAATTGTGTAACAGATAAAAATCTTAATAAAGTGATTTACAAATAAACATTTATTTTTTAAAAACTTAAAATACCAAAGAAAAAACATAAAAGTGGCGCAGTCGGTAGGATAAAAAAGTTGTTTAACAAAAAAAAGTTAACGACCGGGACTTTTGGTGAAAGTGCTAAAAGCTGAGTTCCAACTCTTCACCCAGAAAACGGACCAAACCTAACCAAACTTAAGAAGCAATTATTGGAAGGATGCTAATGTAAGTACCCCAAGTTGCTATTCTAAATATTGATTTTTATAAGGTATAATCCTTATCCTATTTATTTATAATCCCATATTTTAAATTATTAACGAAAATGTCTCGATAGTGACAACGAAAATGAAATTGAAAATGAATATATCTCAATAAATGATGCAAAGTGTATGATACCACAATTTTCTGGAGAACAATCTCTACTTTTTGATTTCATCGAGGCGGTCGATTACGCAGATGAAAATATAAATCCGGTAAAACGCGGAATTTTACCATTTATAATAAAAACAAAAATTTTAGGTAGGGCCAAAACACTAATTTCGGCAAGAAATTTAAGTGATTGGGCAGAAATAAAAAATCTTTTAGTATCTCACTACGGTGATTGTCGAGATGTCGAAGGTTTAATTAGAGATTTGACTTCTTTAATTCAATTTCCTAATGAAAATGCTCGCCAATTTATTGTAAAAATCGAAAATTTACTTGTTAAAATACGCGGAGCCTTAGCAAAGGATTTAGAATTAACAAAAGAAGAAAAAACCGCTTTAACTAAATCCTATGAACGTTTAGGGTTAAAAATTTTATTATCAGGATTAAAAGATCCTTTGGGATCACTAATTCGCGCACAAAAACCTTCTAGCTTATCAGAAGCTGCACAATTTATAATTGAAGAAGAAAACATAATTTATCTGCAACAGTTTAGAAATAAAAATCATAACTTAAAACCCCAATTAAAATCAAACAATTTAATTCCTCGTGAAAATTATAATTCAATTTCACAAGCAAGTGCCCAAATAAAAAAATGTACATTGTGTAATAAAGTAGGACACGAAAATAAAAATTGTTTTTCAAAAAATAGACCAAGTACTTCACAACAAAATTTACCCCAATATAATAATATTCAAAAACCACAAGAAGTTCCCAATACTACCCAAACACAGCAAACACAAAGACCAAATTTTACTCAAAACAGACAGACAGTAATTCAACAAAATAAAAATTATACACCCCGTATAAATTATATAGAAAATGAGGATTTCGATCAAATGAACGAAACCGAAATTTACGACGACCAACAATTTATAAATGACAATGACACTGAACAAACTCAAAATTCTTTTTTAGAAATAAACCCCCAAAACATAAACGACCCCATAGAGGAAATTATTCCACAACTAGAGTCCCTTCAATTTTAAATACAACAAAACCTAATGCAAAATTATTTTACATTAAATCATTAAATCATAACTTAACATTTTTAATAGACTCAGGCGCATCAATATCTGTAATAAAACAAAATCCAAATTTAAAAATAGTTGACGAAAATAAATTTTGTATAACAGGCATTGGACATTTTGAAGAATTCTTAGTAAGCAAAAGTACAAATTTAAAAATTTTTGATAAACCACATAAATTTTATGTTGCAGCCTTAAATATACCATTTGATGGCATTATTGGAGTTGACTTTTTAGAAAAATATAACTGTAAATTAAATTTTAAAGATAAAGTTTTAGAGACCCCGTATAAAAATATCCCTTTATATAATACGCATAATAGTAAAATTGAAACCGATGACATCATTCAACCTGATGTCACCATAACAAGAAATAGTGAACCCATTGTTTACCATATCCCAGCTAGATCCATTTCTCAAATTCGTATTAAGTGTAGCAATTTTGCAAACGGTACAAAACTCTGTAATAGAACCAAACTCAATAACAATGTAATTATACCAAGCGCTTTAGTTACAGTCAACAATGACTTCTTTGAAACTATGATTTTAAACAGCCACAATGAAAATATCTCAATAACAATACCACCTGTTCATCTCTACGATTTCTATGAATTTACAACTTTTAACGCAACTGAAAACAAAACAAATTTATTTACTATGAATATCGATGATAGATTTCAAGAAATAATAAATAAACTACGCTTAAACCATTTAAATTCGGAAGAATACGAACAAATATTTAATCTTTGCGAAAATTATCAAGACATATTTTTATTACCAAACGAACCCTTAACTTTCACAAACGTTGTTAAACACGATATTAATTTAACAGATGAAAAACCTATCCATGCAAAAACTAACAGATACCCCTATATACACAAGAATGAAGTCCAAAAACAAATTTCAAAATTGTTAGATCAAAATATTATCCAACCAAGTACATCCCCATTAGGGTGATTCATTTCCGCAAAGTTTTTGTTTTCTTCGGTGCTCAAGCAAAATATTAATCTGCATATAGAAAAAAAAATTCTCAACAAATTTGAGCTCTTAATATCAATTTTAAGTACTTGCAGTTTAAATTTAAAGTTTTCCCATTTAAAATGCATGTAAAAAAATGTTTTTTTTTTCAAATTTCTAATGCTTACCCACCTTTGACAATATTGCAAATCGGTTTAATACACCTTATGGGGAATTTCACGCTCTTTAAAATTGCTTTTGAGTTTTTTTTTGTAACTCGCATTGGTTCACCAGTAGGAGTCGTCAAAGGACAGTTTTTGAAAAAAATCGTTTTTTTTTTTGAAATTTTTTCTAACAAACCGCAAAAAGTATCGAGAAAAGTTTTTGTTTTCTTCGGTGCTCAAGCAAAATATTAATCTGCATATAGAAAAAAAAATTCTCAACAAGTTTGAGCTCTTAATATAAATTTTAAGTACTTACTATTTAAATTTAAAGTTTTACCGTTTAAAATGCATGTAAAAAATATATATTTTTTTCAAATTTCTAATGCTTACCCACCTTTGACAATATTGCAAATCGGTTTAATACACCTTATGGGGAATTTCACGCTCTTTAAAATTGCTTTTGAGTTTTTTTTTGTAACTCGCATTGGTTCACCAGTAGGAGTCGTCAAAAGACAGTTTTTGAAAAAAATCGTTTTTTTTTTTAATTTTTTCTAACAAACCGCAAAAAGTAGGGAGAAAAAAGGGCTGAATCATAAAAAAAGTTATCCAACCAATATTTAATGAATTTACAGCCATTTTTATAACTGAAAACGTAAGAAATTGATAATTACCAACTCATAATGTTATTTAGATTGATTTTTTCTATTTATTATCATTATTTCCCTACAATAAGAAGTTTTTTAAAATTATTAATTTCTCACTTATAATGAATATGAAAACAACAGATAAATTCATAAAAAAATAGCAAAAAAATATAAATGAAGATTATTTAATTTTTTGAAGCGAAATTTGAAATATGTTACATAACCTTCTGTATATTCCGATTAAAGTTTTGTTGTTTTTTTTTATGAATTTATGTGTTGTTTTCATATTCATTATGAGTGAGAAATCATAATAATTTTAAAAAAAGTTCTTATTGTAGGGAAATATAATGATAATAAATAGAAAAAATCAATCTACATAACATTATAGGTTGGTATTTATCAATTTCTTACGTTTTCAGTTATAAAAATGGCAGTAAATTCATTAAATATTGGTTGGATAACTTTTTTTTTATGAATCAGCCCTTTTTTCTCACTACTTTTGGAAATTTGCTCGAAAAAATAAAAAAAACGATTTTTTTCAAAAACTGTCCTTTGACGACTCCTACTGGTGAACCAATGCGAGTTACAAAAAAAAACTCAAAAGCAATTTTAAAGAGCGTGAAATTCCCCATAAGGTGTATTAAACCGATTTGCAATATTGTCAAAGGTGGGTAAGCATTAGAAATTTGAAAAAAAAACCATTTTTTTTACATGTATTTTAAATGGGAAAACTTTAAATTTAAACTGCAAGTACTTAAAATTGATATTAAGAGCTCTACCTTGGTGAAATTTTTTTTTTCTATAGGTAGATTAATATTTTGCTTGAGCACCGAAAAAAAAGAAAAACTTTGCGGAAATGAATCACCCTAATCCCCATGGTCATCCCCCGTGTGGATAGTCCCGAAAAAATTAGACGCAAGCGGTCAGAAAAAATGGCGTATGGTAATAGATTATCGGAAACTTAACGAAGTAACAAAAGAGGATCGTTATCCTTTACCTAATATTGAAGATTTACTAGACAAACTCGGGCGTTGTAATTATTTTACCACCCTTGACTTAGCAAGCGGGTTTCATCAAATAGAAATGAAACCAACAGACATAGAAAAAACAGCGTTTACTGTAGAACATGGGCATTATGAATATAAAAGAATGCCTTTTGGTCTAAAAAACGCGCCATCCACATTTCAGCGTGTAATGGACAATGTAATGTCAGGGTTGCAGGGTGAAATGTGCATGGTTTACATGGACGATATAATTGTTTACTCGACTACTCTTACCGAACACATTCAACGGCTAACCGAAATTTTTAATAGATTAAGAAAATATACACTGAAAGAAATTTGTTGCTAAAAGTAAATACAAATTTATACTAAAAATTTTATACTAGTGCTTTACACATTTATACTACTGTTTATTATGAATGTATGTTAAATTTTGTAATACATTTATTGTAAAGAAGATATGTTCGATCTAAATAAAAATAAACTTACCCTTACTATAAAATGTAAACTATAAGTGAATTACAGCAAAAAAATATTGCTAGAAACACATTTATATTGCTAGGGCAGCAATAGGCTGCTAACCAAACGAATATATTTGTTTTAGCAATGTATGTGGTAGTCCATATATGAAACATAAAATATATTTGCCCTAATTATTTTTTTATTTAACTTTAGTATATATTTCTTTCAGTGTAACTTTAAAATTGAACCCGATAAGTGTGAGTTTTTACAAAAGGAAGTAGCTTATTTAGGACATATAGTAACACACAAAGGAGTAAAACCCAACCCCGATAAAATTATAATTATACAAAATTTTCCTTAGCCAAAAAATCAAAAAGAAATTAAATCCTTCTTAGGATTAGTTGGATATTACCGCAGATTTATAAAAGACTTTTCAAAATTAACAAAACCCCTAACTAATTTATTAAAAAAAGATACACCCTTTATTTTTGGTGAAAAATGTAAAGATAGCTTTGATATTTGTAAAAACATATTAACTTCAGAACCATTGTTACAATACCCAGATTTTAATAAAAATTTTATTTTGACAACTGACGCTTCAAATTTTGCTTTAGGAGCAATTCTTTCTCAAGGTGAAATTAATGCAGACAAACCCATAGCATAGCATCACGTACACTAAACGACGCTGAAAAAAATTATTCAACCACAGAAAAAGAATTACTAGCAGTCGTGTGGGCAACAAAACATTTCCGCCCTTATCTTTTCGGACGTAAATTTACTGTTATAACCGATCATAAACCCTTACAATGGCTATTTTCAGTAAAAGACCCAGGATCAAAATTAACACGTTGGCGATTAAAATTAGCAGAATATGAGTATGACATCATTCATAAAGCAGGAAAACTTAATGTGAATGCGGACGCTTTATCACGAATACCAATAAACGCACTTCAAAATATTACAGAAAATCAAATTCAGCACGATATTTTATCTAAATTTAATAATTTTTTAAAATTAAGTAAAGAAAAATCCCTAACTAACTTTGACCTAATTAACGAAACAAATGATCAGATTCATTTTAAAAAACATAAAAACATAATTATTACATTGTATGAAAATAAAGAAATAGTCGACACAAGTATTAATATTCAAGAAATTTTAAATGATATAAATTTAGACTCCACCGAACTTTTAGAATCAAACGAAATTTATAATTCCGTTATGAATCCAGACAAAAAATATATTTTTAACATTTTTAATTTTAATGATGAAAATAATATTAATTGTAAAGAGGCATTTTACTTATTTTCAAAAACTAATTTAGAAGATAACAAACATTATTTTGTTAATCCATTGCCAAATTGTAATTTAAAACCTATATTATGTAATATATTTAAAAATAGAAATATTAATTTTACTATTTGCAAAAATATTGTACAAACACCAATATCAAAGGAAGAAAAATTAAATATAATTAAAGACTTTCATACAAATATCGACAATTTACATAAAGGTTATCACGAAACATATAATAAAATTAGAGAAAAGTTTCATTGGAAAAAAATGCGTAATGACATCGAAGACTTCTTAAAACAATGCACAACCTGCAATAAATGTAAAACTAATAGAAAAAATTTGAGATATCCCATGACAATAACAGACACACCCACGAAACCATTTTCAAAATTAAATATTGACATATTGGAATTTAATAATTATACCCTTTTAGTGATTATTGATAATCTTAGTTCGCACAATCATATATTCTTAAACAAAAAAACAGTAAAAATATAATTAATAAATTAAATGACTATTTTCGACATTACAAAATACCGCAAATAATTCATTCTGACGTAGGACGTGAATTTAAAAATAACAATCTTAAAGAATTTTTCGACAGTTTGAATATAAAACAAGTATTTAGCGCTGTAGCTCATCCCCAGTCGAATGGTACAGTAGAACGTTTAAATTCCACCCTTCTTGATGTAATAAGATGTTATTTAAATGAAAATCCAAATGCTACACTTAAAACAGCATTATTAGTAGCAATTAATTCTCATAATAATAGTATAAGTCAAACTACAAAATTTAAACCAATAGATTTAATATTTTCTTTTGAGGACACTAATTTAGATGAGTCACAACTATTTGAAAATACAAATAAGTCAGAATATTTACTTAAACAGGCATTAGATAATTCCCAAATTGCAAAAGAAAAATCAAAAGAAAGATATGATAAAACGGCTAAAAATAAAATTAAATACAAGGTAAACGATTTTGTTTATGTAAATAAAGAAGGTCGTAGACTTAGTAAACTTGACGAAAAATACGAGGGCCCATATAAAATATTAAGAATAATTAATGATACCACTGCAGAAATTCAATATCCAAATTGTACTAATATTAACTTTGATAGACTAAAACCGTGTATTGAAACAAATAATCTTGTTACAGATTAACGACCCTGTTGATGGTTGGGACAATTCATTGTTACAAACTAGACAAAATTAAAGACAACGCAGGACTTTATATAGAACAAGGACTAGACGTAAAAATAAGTAATTCTTTTTGGAAACTCTTAGCAATAAAAAATACCACACAAATTAAATTAGCATTACAAAATAATGACAATCTTAAGACCCTTATAAATTTAAAAATATACCCCGAACCAGATCATTTTGTACACGAAGCCTACATTGCATTTTTTAACGATATTAGAATTCATTTAACTTTGTTAGAAACCACGTCGAAAAATTTAAACAATAAATTAAATGATTTGTTGACAGAAGTTCCTAAATTACGTAAAAAACGCGGTTTTATAAATGGTATAGGTACGATATTTAAAACGATAACGGGCACCCTAGATGGGGATGACGGAGAATTCTACGAAAAAAGCATTACTCAATTGGAAAATGACGATAAAGAAGTTCAAAGACTTTTAAAAGAACAAATATCAGTTGTGACCTCAACTATAAAAAATTTTAATTACTCGATTCAAAATATTCAAATAAATAATGAAATCATTAACGAAAATTTTAAAAATTTAAATAATTTAATCCAAGATGAATTAAATAATTCCTTTCTGGAAAGAAAACGGCTAGAAGTTTTTAACATTATAGAAAAATTGTTAGAATCCTATTTTATTATTGAAACCGAATTAAATGTAGTGATTTCAAGTATAAGATTTGCAAAATTAAATGTCTTTTACATTGGGCTCATACACTCTGATTCTTTATTGAAAGAATTAACTCAAATTCCAAATTATTTAAAACATAACAACTTACCATTTTTACCAATAAAAAACGAATTGCCATTTTTAATAGATACTTTTGAACTTGAAAGTTACATTACTAATGAAAGAGTCATTTTTATAATTAAAATCCCTTTAATTGAGTATTACGACTTAAAATTAAACCACATTATTCCTATCCCAAAACAAGATTCAAAATCCCATTTTTATTCCTTGTTACCTGTTAAAGTCAGTATTTGGCAATTTCAACCGATGGTATGCATTATGTAACTTTGGACTTGGAGAAATGCAAAATTATAAATAAAATCCATATCTGCTACAACAAAATAGTAGATAGCAAATTTAATGGACCCTGCGAAATACAAATTCTTACAAATCAAATACCGACAAAATGTAATAACTTAATTAACCTCGACCTACATGGATTGAACTTGACACCTTTAAAACGAAACCAATGGCTTATCATCACTTACGAAGAAATCTACCTACGTAGTAAATATAATAATAAAGTTACCAGTACTAATTTAGATGTAGGAAATTATATCCTTTATGGTCAAGAATCCTGCCAATTTAATCTTGGAATAATAACCTTTTTTTGATGCAAAAAATTCAACAATTGAAGAAAATACATTCATCCCGTTGCCAGAGTTGGACTGTTGTGAAAATTTACCAAAGAAATCTAATGTGAATTTAAAACCTATAAACATTGGTGCAGTTAATCTTAAAAATTTAAAGGAAGCCGAAGAACAGTTAAATGGTTTTTCTGACAAACTGAATAAGCTTGGTAGTGAAACTTTCGTTCAAAGACATTCAAGTTATATAACATACGTTATAGTTATTATAATAACAACGATCATAATTTACTTGTGTTGTAAAAGCTCAATTTCAAGAAAACTTCTTGGTTACTTTCTTGGAAGTTCAGATGGAAAACCACCACCAGATATGCAGCCAAATATTTAACCAGTGTACGTTTACACCCCGTAGACGTCCATCTATCAACATCGAGATGAGTTCCGTTTCCGAAGAAGTCGTATTCCAACAACCTACTCCAAGGTCAAGTTTGATGGTAAACCCCAAAAAGAAAAGGACAGTACTTTAATTGTTCTATAAAAAAAAACAAAAAAAAAATATATATTTACTTATTTCCATACTTATATTTTATTTTTATATTGTACTTATTGTTTTATACTTTAATCATATAATCATTTATTTAATATTATATTATTAGTATATTTTTACAATTATTATTTTATTTATACTTTTAATTTTGTCAACCTTTTATTAATTTTTGTTATTCATTAATAAAAGGATTTAACGGGGGAGGTGTTATGTATAAAATATACATGTTTTCTTTTTAAACTTAATTTGCTTTATATAATTATCTTTGTCATAGTTAGAAATGTATTTCAATCTTTTATTATTTAAATTAACCAATAGGCAAACGCTACTGACCTATCCTTTAAGCATATCTATCGCGCATGGCAGAATGCCTTACGTTAAGAGCGTTCAACATTAAAGTCAGACGTGTGTGTAGCTAACTATCGTGTAACACCTTCTCACGTTGCAATTGTGTAACAGATAAAAATCTTAATAAAGTGATTTACAAATAAACATTTATTTTTTAAAAACTTAAAATACCAAAGAAAAAACATAAAACACGCCTCTTGTGGTAGTATTACGCTTTCATTTTCGTTGTTTACCGAAAAGAATCTTATACTCTCACATCTGGCTGGTAAATATGTATTATACTCATGTTTCGCTTCTAATGGAATCGTAATTTTTTGTCCGTTTTGCAAAAAAGAAAAAATATATTTTTTATAGTCCATTACAGCTGAAAATTTGTTAAAAAAATCTGAACCAAGTACTCCATTCATACCAGAATCAAATTCATCTACTATCAAAAATTTATTATTTATACTACAACCCCCTAATTTAAATGATATGTTTGTTACCCCATGCGAATATGTTGAGCCTGCTATACCATTAATCTCTGTATCTAACAAAAATATTAATTCTTTTGATTCATATTTTACCTTTATAAAATTTAAAGCGTTTAGTGATAAAATTGTTTCCGAATTACTGCGGGGGGGGGTCGAAAAAACGTTTCTGGGATTTCGGTACTAGTTGTCGGTCTTGGACTTGTATTTGCACCCGAATCATTTATGAAGTAACTTCTTCTTTGAGACTGACCTCTAAAATTTGAATAATTTCCTCTACCGTGCCTATTATATCCGCGATTAAAAGTAGTACCTCTATAGGAACTATTGCTATTGCTATTATTATAGCTTTTATTTTTGTTATTAAAAGAATTGTTGTAATTACTTGTCCTCGGTCTAGTATTATTTCTATCGTTATTAACATACCTAAAATTCAAACCTCTAAAATTACCTCGCTTACCAAATAGAAAATACCTGAGAGATGGAAGAGCGTTTGGCCACATCTTCATCTTTTGCTCCGATAATAGCGCTTTGAATTGATGTATAATTACGCGCTTTAATAAGCATTTTTAAGTCGTGGTCGCGTAACCCGTTTGAGAAAGCACTAATAGCAATTTTTTCGTTTATATTCGACAAAATTCTGGCTGTGTCTTCATCTCCATCGGCCTGCAGTAACGTAAGATTAACCATTAACTCCTCGATAGTTTTACCGAAATCATCGATTGAGTTCTGGTTTTGTTTAGCGTTGTGCAGCTCGAAGGATAGAGCAGCGGCAGATTTACGCGGTAACAAATGTAATTTAATGTCAGAAATAAGATCCTTGTTTGATTAATACACTGTTTTAAGCCGCAATTTGGCCGACTGAGTTAATTTTGTTTTAAGAACATAAGTTGTTAGCATTTTCTTCCCGTCTGCATCTAATAACCCGTCGTATAATTCAATTGCATCAATAAGCTGTTTTGTTACATCCTCCTTACCATTCATAGTAGGCAGCAAGGATGCTGCTACTTTTAAATCAAATTTGTCACCCATTTTTGTTTCTAAATCTACCTTAATACTATCTGCTACCCTAACTTGCTCTTTAGCTATCCTACACCTGTCCTGTAACAATTCACTAATACTCTCAATACTGTTTTTAATTTCTGTTAAATAACTACTTAATTGCTGCTTTGTAAGGTCATCTTGGTCATTTAAATTTATTTTAATTGATTTAAAAAATCATTACTTATTCTATTTAGCTTACATATATTATTGTCAATAACTCTTAAATCTAACCGACGTGCTTCATTTTCTTTTCTTAAATTTCTAGAAAATACCTTTAATTCCTCGTAAATGAACTGAAGTTGCTGCGTATCACTCATCTAGAAGCACCATGTTTTTTTTTTATTTATTCACCTCACTTTCACTTTGACGCGGCATCGCTGCTAAGGATTTCCCTACTTCTCAGGATTTCGTTGCGGATTTTCCTATCAAGATACCTTTTTACCCTCTTTTTCAAATAGAGGACAATACCACAAAGAAATACAACTGCTAAAACCATTCCAATTACTTCATAAACGTTAAAGTGTAGACCTTGGTTAACGCCATCGGAGACACCTCCACTATTACCTGCCTGGGAAATAATTACCTCTTTTTTAGAAACTGAGAATACACTCCGTTATGGTAAATTCGTCACTTTTCCTAGGCGAGACCATTCCGAATTGGCAGGATCGCCAATGTGTGAAGGGTGTTTGATGATAAAACACTACCAGTTCCCATTAACTACTTTATTTACGACCGGTCATGTCTACATTATTCTATATATCTAATTAAACAATATTTTAACTAAAACTATATTACTTATTATATTATTGCTTACTAAACTAATTCTATAGGTTCGTTGCCATTTGACTGGCAGCAGGACGTGTATTGGACTCACTATTGCAATCCAAACACATTCTTTAGTATTTGCAAAATTAATCCATTACAACATATATTTACAAAACGAACAAATATAAAATTATATTTTCTCTAATAAACTTTTAAAGTAATCCTTGTTTTCTTGATAAATATCTTCATCATTCCGTTCCAAAAATTTTACAAAATACTCCACGGTGGTTTTTATTCCGTCAATTGAGAGATTTTGGCTTTTTAAAATTTCTTCTACTCTTTTTCTAATTTCTGGTGGACCAGTAACACACAGCTCCAAAATAATAAAATCTATGATTTGTAATGTATTTAAGGAGTCGTTCCTAATTTTCTTACATATGACGATATTATTTTCTGATGCCTCACTTTCATTATTAATGTTTACTACATTGTGATAACTGGTTACTTTAAAAATATATTTTTTGTGCAGTTCCAGTAACCGGATAGTTTTTTACTTATTATTTTCTGGAAACTTATTTATGATCCTCATTTTGTTATATTTGTTTGCACACGTTATGGACTGAATAATAGAACAAATGTGGAACTCAAGATCATCGTCATCGATATAGATATTATTAAACATATTACTTGGAGTTTCCATAAATAAAGGAAAAATAATACCTAATCCAAACGAATCGGAAATTTTTTTACAGTTAAACTTTCCATGTCTACCGTACATAGCCAAATCAATAATTTTCAGGGCATTACGTCTTGCATATATATTTTTTCTGGCTAAAAGCTACATAATATGAATTCCTGTAGCCTTGTAGAACTTGTTATTTTTGCAACTTAATGAAATCTCCATACAAGCAAATAAGTTTCTTTCTTGCTCCCTTTCTTTCAAAGATTTTGGTTCTTCCTTGGAATAAAGAGATAGCTGCTTTAAAAGATATTGAATGCCTCCCAACTCACTAAATGCCGTCAAATTGTTTTTGTCATCAAGAAGATGGCGGACGATCATCGCAGTGTACAAATTGTTTTCATATTTAAAATTATTAGTCACCCAATCTAGAAGGTCGTCCAGCTCGTGCTTTCCCGTGCAGCATTTAATTATAAAAAGAATATTCATAAAAATATCGCTCTCACGTAGGAAGTCTTCATCCATCTTCTTTAAAATATTCACCAGAAACTCAATTAACGAATGCTCCACTACTTCTTTAATGAATTCCTCAGATACTTCGTGTATTGCATAGTTTGTCAATTCCAATAATAAGTTGGTTGTAAACAAAGCTATTTCAAAATCGTTGTAGGAAAGCCATCGTATAATATATGGTACTATATTGGTGGATCGCAGCAACTTGTAGTCCGGTTTTTCGCATTTCTTCCTTACGTCTTTCAGGCTTTTCAACAACTAATTTCAGTACCTAAATACTCGGTCGATAAATAGTGATGAAGTCGTTTTATAAAATCGAATAGTCTGCATTTTTCGGTTAATTTTAATAAAGCGGTTTTTATGATCTTGTTTTCTTAAATAAAATATATCTAATAATACAACATGATTGAGGATTGTATTTTAAATTAAATTTTTATACCTTTAATATACCTCTATAAAAACATAATTATTACAATCGTAATACCTGTACAAAAATTTTTGACCTATATTTAAACGCCATTATTTTAATCCTAATACCTGTAAAAAAAAATCCAAATAACTTTATTTCTAAAATTGTTGAGTAAAATTTACATATAAATTGATAAGATGATAAATGATAATTAAATTGTTTTTTTTATAATAATAATAATAATAATAATAATAATATTTATTTAATCCAAAAGATCTTTTACAGATATAGGATAGGTCAAAAATCATTTAACACAATAAAACAATGAAAGAGCTCAAATTAACCGACACAATCCAAAAAATTAAAGGCTAAAAACTCATTTACGGAGTAAAAAGCCTTACTTAAAAGTAAAGTTTTTAATTTGCAGAAAAACTTGTTTTTTTCAAGGTTTTTAAATTGTGCAGGTAATTTATTGTATAAAATTGCTCCAATATAATATGGGTTAGATTCATACAATGTCATAGAATGATTGCAATATTGTAAATTGTTGCCATGTCTAGTTGGATAATTATGATAACAATTTTGTAAATTAAATTTGGTTAAGTTTATTTTAACAAATTTCAAGATTTCAAAAATAAGTAAGGAAGAGAGTGTCATAATTTTTTCTGAGATAAAAATGTTTCTACAGGAGTCTCTGAAGTTTATTCCAAACATGCTTCTAATTGCTCTTTTTTGTAGGATGAATAGTCTATTTACATTGCATGAATTTCCCCAGAAAATAATTCCATATCTAAGTAAGCTTTCAAAGTTAGAAAAATAAAATATTTTTACAACTTGCCTACTACTAATATTGCGCAGTCTAAATAAAGCATAACAATTGCTACAACATTTGCTACAAACTGCATTAATATGTGATTTCCAATTTAAGGACATATCCAAGTGCACACCGAGTAATTTAAAACTGGCGACCTGCTCAACTGATTTGCAATTTAGTTTTATTAATTTACTATTTGTGTAATGTGCGCTGTATGGATGAAATTCTATTGTTACAGTTTTTGTTTGATTCATTGCTAAGTTAAATGATTTACAATATTTGGCGACTGAATTTAGATTATTATTTAAGTCTTCTGTCATTTTTTCGGCATTTTTATTTGATGCAATCATTTTTAAATCATCAGCATACTCTATATGAAATAAATTTACATAATTATATAAATCATTAAAGTATAATATAAACAAGAGTGGCCCTAGTACACTTCCTTGGGGAACACCCACATCAACCTCTTTTTCTGATGATTTTGAACCATGATACAATACAAATTGCCTGCGGTTCATTAGATACGATTTTATCAAAGTATTGCAGTGACCACGCAAACCGAAATATTCAATTTTTTTCAAAAGAAGGTTGTGATCAACACAATCAAAAGCCTTTGAAAGATCAACAAATACCGCCATAACGTTTTCACCCTTATCTAACTTTTTATAAATAATATCCATAATATCTACTAGTGCTGTAATTGTTGATCTCTGTTGCCTAAAGCCATGTTGACTATTACTTAACACATTAAAATGGTTGAGAAAGCTTATGATTTGATCAGCAATAATTTTTTCGAAAATTTTTGAAAAAATCGAAAGTAGAGCAATAGGTCTATAATTGTTTAGATTACTGGTGTCACCTTTTTTATGTAAACAAATAACTTTTGATATTTTTAACATATTTGGAAACCTTGCTTGATTTAAACACAAATTAACCAAAAAACACAATGGTTTAGCTATACAATAAACACTTTTCTTTATAACATAACTAGAAAAATTATCAACACCACTGGAATTAGTATTTTTTAAGTTCATAATTATTTTAATAACAGTTTGTTCAGTAGTATCGTTTAAGTAAATAGTTTGGTTTACACCAGAAAGTTTAATGTCTAACTTTTCTTGGTAATTATTGCCTTGAATTATTTCTTTGGGTATATTAAGAAAATAGTCATTAAAAACATTTGCTATTTCTTTACTATCAGTTAAAGTAAGACCATGTAGTTTTAATATTTAAAGGTTTCTTGTTTTTTACTTTGTTTTTAATGTTTTCGTCGATAACGTTCCATACGGTTTTAGACATGTTTGAGGAATTGATAATTTTTCTGTCATTATAGAATTTTTTAGCACACATTATTACTTTTCTATAAATGGCTTTGTATTTTCTATAATAGCTTAAGTTAATAATACCACACTGCAAGTCTTTATAAATTTTTTTAAGATTTTTGGATGATTTTATTATACCGGGAGTAATCCAATTATTATTATTTTTTTTATTAGTATATTTTTTGTTCAGGATTGGAAAGCATATGCAGTAGTAGTAGTCCAGTATATTAATAAAGTTTTGAAATTTTATATTTATATCTTCATCGCCCAGCAAAACTGAAGACCAGTTTTCAAACTTTAGGTAATTAATAAATCCTTCAATATTTTTTAAAGAAAATGATCTACTTTTATTTACATTATTTCCGATGTTATCTTCTTCAACTAAGAATTCAATAATTTGAGCAGTGTGATCGCTTAAACCATTATTAGATATACTAAAGCTAGTTAATGAATTATTGAAGTTTGTGCATACATAATCAATTGCCGAAAGAGATTTTTTTGTTATTCTCGTTGGTTCATTAAAAACAGTAAATAAATTGAAGGAATGAATTAAGTCTAGTAACTTTGTTTTAGCATCACTGTTAATTAATAAGTTTATGTTTAAGTCACCACATAAAATTAATCTAAGCTTGGGATATTTATTACTAATTAGGTTTAACACAGCTTCTAACTTCACAAATTATACAAAATATACAACAATTTGATTCCATTTTAATCACAGCACACTCAAACACTTTTTCTTCATTAAATTTCGAGAAGCCTGGAAGGACACAACAATTTTTAAAGTATTTTTTTGCTAAAATTATGATTCCTCCGTGACGAAAGTTGCTTCTAGTGTAATGACCAATAGTGTTGAAATTGTGAATTTTGATGTGATTAATATCTTCATTAGTACACCAGGATTCAGTAACACACATCACATCAATATTTTCTGTGAATAGGAATACTTCTAATTGTTCAATTTTATTTTTTATACTTTGAAGATTCTGATGAGCAATCTTTATATTTTTAAGTTTGGTGTGGGGTAGTTGCTATTGACTAAGATATTGGGTTTTTGATTTAATAGAATTTATTTGTTTAACGTACATTGGACATTTAGGATTCTTTGAAAAGTGATCACAGTTTAAAATTGACTTAAAACGTTTATTGTAATTAAGGCAATTGATGCATTGTTATTTTGTACCATCTTTGTTACAGTCTTTGAGTCTATGATTATTAGCACATAAAGGACAAACTACATTATTAACGCAATTTTTTTCAATGTGCCCATATTCAGAACACTTGTAGCATCTCGAAATAGCATATGTTTCTATAATCCTGCATTTTTTCCATTCGACAAACAAAAACCCCTTATCTAAAATTGTATTTAAGATTTCAGGTGAAACTTGAATAGTAAGATTTACACTTTTATTATCATTAAAATTGGCTACATGCACTATTTTAAAATTATTTGAATCAGTAACATTTAAATCGTTTAATTTAATTATACTTGTAGCTAACTCTTCATTGGATTTTTCAGTAGGAAGCGTATCATAAACTTTAATTCTTGGCTTATATTTATCAGGAATTGAAACTTTAAAGTCGTTACCGGCGCATCGTTCAATATTGGATTTAATATTATTCATTGCATTTTCATCTAAACAGGTGACAATCATTTTCTCTTTGTTTACGTTTTTTATATTTGTTATGCCCGGACCTAGGTCAATCGGATTGATGTTTTGTGTAAAGTTTTTTATATCATTGCTTAAGTTTTTTGTTTCTACAATTAGAACAGGTGATTGTTTTTTTGTTATTTCATTATACTTTAATTTTGTACCACCTTGCCCCATCTCTTGGATTTCATTTAAATTGGTAAAATTACTTGTAGATTTTGTTTCTTCTTCTTGAAATAAAGTTTTGTAATTGTTATTTGATTGTAATAATTTTTCTTGCAGTAATTTATTAGTTATTTTTAGTTGTAAGTTGTATTCATGCACTAGTTTTAACTCACGTTTGCAATAGAGTAGCTCTTGCTCATTTAATGATTTTTCAGTAGGCAAGCACGACTTGCAGATCCAGTTGTCTTTATTCACATTGATAACTTTTGCAATAGATTTGAAGCACTTTTTATGCAGACCATAGCCGCAGATAACACAGTTAACCACTGACTGCACTCCACCATTACAAAATTCACATTTTCTACTAGATTTTTTACTTTTATTACTGCGTATAGAAGCATCCGAGTCATCATCGGACGCCATCTTTTTTTTTTAAATGTTTAAGCTGTATTATTATAACACTGTTATACACAAATTTAAATAAGTTCCTACTGCAAAAGTAAACTCAATTTTGAATGTATCTATGAATGTTATTAATAAAAAGGTATTGTACAAATAAATTTACCTTTAGTAAAAAGTATTTTGGATAGCCCCTAAGGTCATTATATTATAATGTAACTTAGACAAAAACAGTTTTAAATATGGTTTTTTTGTCCTTTTTTACTAAATATTGGAGATACTGCTTTTTAGCCTTATGGGGAGTATGTAATTACATTAGAATATAATGTAACGATTTATCGTTATTAACAATAAAAATTGACTTGTTTAGAAAATTCTGTTTAATTTTGTTTATCTGTAGATCGATTTTAATTTTCAATTTATATTGTGGTGCTTTTTTGGATTGTGTAATGCCTCTTAAAGTGTACTTCTTTTCTTTATTAAAGATTTGTCTTCCAAACTGCAGTCATCTCTTTAATTGGTACAATAAATATGATATTTAAATCTATGATATTTACGAAGGAAAAATGCTATATTTATCCTCCATTAATTTGGTATTTAATCTATTTTGTCCAATAACCATTGCATCTGTACAACGTCAATTTTAAAAGCTTCTGAACACAAGCATTAGGTAATGGGGAATATCCAACTCAGGGATTTGATTATGAGTTGCTTGAAGCAACTTGCTTCTATCGATGTTTGAATTTAAATCTTTAGAAATTTTAAGTTAGAACACATATTATCTTATTATTATTGCATCCATTTTCTTTTTGTATAGGTTGCTTGATTCTCAATATAATTGTAACGGTTTACTTTTACATATTTGTGTCAATATAGCAGATGAACACAATTAATTTCTTTTAAATAATGTTGGTACTTATTTGCATATAAAAAAAACGTACGTTATTTATGTCTTGTACTTTATTTAGTAAACAAAAATTTAATACAAATATCCACTATTAGAAAGATAAAGGGATCGTCCGTAAAGTACGTCAAACCGTTTGAGAGAATTTCAGACCCCCTTCGCCCATGTCACCCATAACCGCATTTCTAAGTTAAAAGATGTAATATTTTGAAACTTTAAAACAAACCCATTTAATTTTACGTTTTACTAAAAGGAAACAAGAGTATTTAAAAAATGCGATGTAGACGTTGTACAGCTGCGCCATGACCGTGGCCATGAACCGCCAATGCACTAGGTTAAGATCAGCTGATTGCCCGGCAGCGTGGAGGTGGCCAACGGAGGTGGTAGAGTGGAGGTTATACAAGCGTGTCTTCAGGCACGCGGCGCGCATGCCCGACCATCAGAGAACCGTCGTCGCCACCGCTTGCTAAGAAATATTATCGCCACTTTTGCCGGTTTTTTTGAAACGCGAGCACCAGCAACGAGTCGAGAGCAGAAAGTTCGCGAACACTGATTGTCGTGAACACAAAGAAGAATTTAAAGCCAATTTAATTTGTTAAAAATTTGACATCTGTCAACTGTCAATGGATTTAACCTTGCTTTTTCCAATTTCCATTTATAATAAAGCTTACTTCAGCTCGTGACTAAAATGCCCAAAAGCCACTGTTGCTAACTTCAGCCTGTGACTAAACACAAAGTCAAAGCTTACCAATGGGGGAGTAGATAATAGTATATTAAGTATCAAGTTTGATAAACGCAATTTTATACATAAATTTAATTTAGGTGTGCTTAAATTAATGAGTGTATAGAAAAGTTTATAAACGAGTTCCATACTATACTTTTTTTACGACACACATCATATTTATAAAAAATAAATTTAATAAATAATTATGTCAGTGTCAGTGTGCCAAACGCTTTTCAATCATAGATATAGGGCTTCAATTGAAATAGAAATAGAAGGTGAAGATGTTTTTATGGGCATTAGCCCGAAATAACACAAGCAGCCGCATTCGCAACAAGTAGTTTACTGCCGGAAAAATCTAAGGAACTACCAGAGAGGAAAATGTACAAAACAGCCCATTGGAATAAATAAATTTGGCAACAATGCCAGTGTAGTAGCAAAATTCTTAAATTTGCCTGATCCTGATTGTTACACCGGCCATTGCAACAATTTTAGTAGACTCGGGTGCGAAAATAACAGCTTTAAAGCGTTCAACAGCTGTTGCGGATGGGTAGACCACTCTTAAAACAACAAAATTGAAACAGCCAATAAAATCTTAAATAGTGTTGAAAATACCAATGTGCAAGAGAATACTGAGACCCGAGCTGAGACCATTGAAGTTGTTGAAAGTTTTAATTATGAAATTGAAACTGAAACCAGTAATGATAACATAAATACCATTCCAGTAAAATTAAAAGACCCGATAGTTTCTTTTTTAAATTGTGGAAATATATCTAATATAACAATATACATAAATTTTAATAAATAATGTAAATTTGTAATCAACATTGTGATAATAAAATAATAATAAAATAATTTTCATATTTTAGTTTTATTTCACAAGAAGAGCACCGTATTTTGTCAATTTTGTGATATTTGACAAGCAATTAAAAAAAAAATTCAAATGTGACTGTAAGTATAAATTTCCGTAAGTAAACTATTTAAGGCGTATTCATGCTCACTTATAATAAGAAATAAGATAAAGAGTTAAAACTATGTAAAGTAATGGTTACGTTCATGTTCATGAAAATAAGAAATAAATAATAATACCTTCTTATTTCTTATTTTAAGTGAGCATGAATACGCCTTTAATAAATTTAAATTAAGATTATTTATTGACGTTTTTAGAAACATTGTGAACGTTTAAGCCAGCCAAAACAGTGGGAATTATTTACTTACATTATTGCTGGGATGATAATTAAAGTTTTTTTTGATATTTGTAATTTGATAATTGTTGGAGCATTGTCAAAAAATATTCCAACAAATTACACATGAGATATGGGTAAATTGAAAATAATTCTTTAGATCTTTTCGAAAACCCCTTCGGCTCCCATGGCTATTGCCTTGCAACAGGATTTTGAATATCTGTCAAATTAATTTCAATTTATTCTCACTCTTTTGTAATATTAGAGCTGATAATAAAATAATTTAAAAATTTTAGTATATTTTACAAGAACGACACTATGACGTTTCCGACATTTGACATAACCTTTATAATCTGTAAAATTTGAAACGCAATTGCACATATATCCGATGTGACTGTTAACATAAATTTAGCCCAGTAAACTATTGTAGATTTTGTATTAAAATGTTGAAATAATTTACACATTTTGGTATTGTTTCACAATAACTAACAATTGTATGACATTTGACAACTGTCAACTCACTTAACGCTAACTTCAGCCAGTGACTAAAGAGCCTTAAAGCCACATGTGTATTTAAAAGGTCACTTAGTGTCATGAAAACCTGTACGATAATGGGTGTTTTAAATGTGGGAGTATAAAAAAGATTATAGTGATAATTACCCTCTTATATATGCCTACAAGACATTTATCGCTTGACTACAGCGATAAATGTCTACTAGGAATCGATAATTCCATTGTATCCAAGTATCCATGGCAATTATATTTTATATATATATATATAAATATTTTAAATAAAATTAAACAATTCTGGTATAAATAATTTAATACATATATTTACAAAACGAACAAATATACAATTATATTTTCTCTAATAAACTTTTAAAGTAATCCTTGTTTTCTTGATAAATATCTTCATCATTCCGTTCCAAAAATTTTACAAAATACTCCACGGTGGTTTTTATTCCGTCAATTGAGAGATTTTGGCTTTTTAAAATTTCTTCTACTCTTTTTGCTAATTTCTGGTGGACCAGTAACACACCGCTCCAAAATAATAAAATCTAAGATTTGTAATGTATTTAAGGAGTCGTTCCTAATTTTCTTACATATGACGATATTATTTTCTGATGCCTCACTTTCATTATCAATGTTTACTACATTGTGATAACTGGTTACTTTAAAAATATATTTTTTGTGCAGTTCCAGTAACGGGATAGTTTTTTCCTTATTATATTCTGTAAACTTATTTATGATCCTCATGTTGTTATCTCTGTTTGCACACGTTATGGACTGAATAATAGAACAAATGTGGAACTCAAGATCATCGTCATCGATATAGATATTATTAAACATATTACTTGGAGTTTCCATAAATAAAGGAAAAATAATACCTAATCCAAACGAATCGGAAAATTTTTTACAGTTAATCTTTCCATGTCTACCGTACATAGCCAAATCAATAATTTTCAGGGCATTACGTCTTGCATATATATTTTTTCTGGCTAAAAGCTACATAATATGAATTCCTGTAGCCTTGTAGAAACGAAACTTGTTATTCTTGCAACTTAATGAAATCTCCATACAAGCAAATAAGTTTCTTTCTTACTCCCTTTCTTCCAAAGATTTTGGTTCTTCCTTGGAATAAAGAGATAGCTGCTTTAAAAGATATTGAATGCCTCCCAACTCACTAAACGCCGTCAAATTGTTTTTGTCATCAAGAAGATGGCGGAGGATCATCGCAGTGTACAAATTGTTTTCATATTTAAAATTATTAGTCACCCAATCTAGAAGGTCCTTGTCCCTTGCTTCTTCCAAAACGTCCAGCTCGTGCTTTCCCGTGCAGCATTTAATTATAAAAAGAATATTCATAAAAATATCGCTCTCACGTAGCAAGTCTTCATCCATGTTCTTTAAAATATTCACCAGAAACTCATTTAACGAATGCTCCAATACTTCTTTAATGAATTCCTCAGATACTTCGTGTATTGCATAGTTTGTCAATTCCAATAATAAGTTGGTTGTAAACAAAGCTATTTCAAAATCTTTGTAGGAAAGCCATCGTATAATATATGGTACGTTATTGGTGGATCGCAGCAACTTGTAGTCCGGTTTTTGGCATTTCTTCCTTACGTCTTTCAGGCTTTTCAACAACTAATTTCAGTACCTAAATACTCGATCGATGAATGGTGATAAAGTCGTTTTATAAAATCGAATAGTCTGCATTTTTCGGTTAATTTTAATAAAGCGGTTTTTATGATCTTGTTTTCTTAAATAAAATATATCTAATAATGTAATGTAATGTGACCTGATCAACAAAGGGGGGCTACTGGGCTTGGACCCGAGCAAGAGTAGGTCAGTAGGACCTTTTACCCTTTCTCTTGGATAGGAATAGTTGCATTGGGTTTGGTGGTGGGGGTTTGCTTGCGCAAACTGGGTTTTGGGGTGGAGGGACGGGATAGTAAAGGTATTTGGGCCGCCAGCGGTCTAAATATTATATAGCAGGGGAACGGGAGTATCAGTGTCTATAATAAGTCACTGCACTCCCGCTGTCTGCATAGATTGTACCATGATTTGTAGATGTGGAGAAACATGTGGGCCTCCGTCCTGGCTTGGGGCTGAAACAGCTGGTTTAATGGTTAAAGCGAAATAAGTTTAAGTGTATTATAGCAAATTTTGGGAGGTGGGTGTGGAATGCCTCTTTTAAATAAGTAATTACTTGTAAATATGTTTATATTCTGACTTGTCGTTGGGTTGGGCTTTATAGAATATGTATTTTAGTTTTTGTGTCTAATAGTTTAAATTATTTTAGTTTGATTTGTTTATTTAATTTTTTTTTTTTTTTTTTTGATTTTTTATTTTTTAAATTTTTATTTTTTATTTTTTTTTTTTTTACCCATCTCCATCTTTTCTAAATCAGTTATACAAGTTTTTTAGGAGAAACAGTATAGTGAAAACATAATTTCGTTTAATCAAGAGGTGATTCGACTGCCCCCCGGGCTCCGCGGTGTCTTCTGCGATTTGTTGGGATGTAGTCTATAGAGGCAGTGAGGAGAGAGTTGTCTATCGCCTCTATTCTTAACAACGTCGCTTCGGTCAGTTTACCGATTGTAGTGAGTAGAGGTTCTAGAGCTAGCTCTCTTCTAAGTTGCGCGTTTGTTACGAACCATGGGGCAGATGTGATGGTTCTCATAAATCGGCTTTGTTGTGCTTCGAGTTTATTGAGGTGAGTTTTTGCGGCTGTGGACCATGCAGGGCAGGCGTAGGTGGCGATTGGCCTAAGGATGGACAGCCAGATCAGGCGCTTGTTCTTCAGTGAGAGGGCAGAGTTTGCATACAACGGCCTTAGCGCGGCGCTTGCGCCTCTGAGTTTTCTACGTGTCTCATCGATGTGGGGGCGCCAAGTCATTTTGGCGTCCATGGTTACTCCCAGGTAGGTAACAGTGGGGCGCCAGGGAATATTTGTGCCTTTGTAAGTTGTGGTTTGCGGGAGAGACCTGCCGGTTTGGAATATAATGGCCTGGTTTTTATCTGGGTTTACTTTGAAACGCCATCGGTCAGCCCAGTCCTGGATCCGTTTTAGTCCTTTTTGCAGCTTGGTCTGGATCATGTGGATGTTTGTGCTTCTGGCGATTATCGCTGTGTCGTTCGCATAGAGTGCAAGGTCAGTGCCTGGGGTGCGTGGAAGGTCGGACATAAATAGGTTAAATAGTGTTGGCCCAAGCACTGACCCCTGGGGTACTCCTGCACTAACGGGTCTTTGGTCTGATTTCGTGTCTTCGATAGTAGCTGAGAAGGACCGATCTTCAAGGAATGACTTGATAAGCTTTATCAGGGGGGTTGAAAGTTCCATGTTAATAAGCTTTATTAGCAGACCCACATGCCAGACAGGGTCAAACGCCTTGCTTATATCGAGCAGGATCATGCCGGTCTTCAGCTTATTGTCCAAGGCCTGGTTGATGTTCTCTGATATCCTGAGAATTTGGAGCTCTGTGGACAGTTGTTTTCGGAAGCCGAACTGCTCCTCAGGTAGCAGGTTTTTTTGGATGATTTCCTGGTCTAGGCGTAACTTGATTGCTCTCTCGAGAAGCTTTGCTAATGTTGATAGCAGGGAGATTGGCCTGAATGCTTCTGGGTTTAAACGGTTCTTGCCAGGCTTGGGGTTGAGGATCACCTTGGCAGTTTTCCAGCAGCTGGGGAAGTGTTTTGTCCTTAGAATGGAGTTAAAAAGAGTTCGCAGTTGGATAATTGTTGGCTCCGGAAGGTGCTTGAGAGCGATGTTGGGTATCTGGTCTTCTCCAGCTGCGGACTTATTTCTGAGGCCTGCAATGATCGTGCGTATTTCATTCAGAGAGAAAGGGCGTATTTCCTCTTCGTCCGGATCCAGGATGAAATCGCCGACAAAATCTGCCATGGCTTGGTCTTCTTGTGCGTATTTAGGGAGCGGCGGGTTTGTAGTAAATTGTTCTTCCAGATGTTGGGCGAAAAAGTCGGCTTTTTCCTGGCTCTGAAATAGTAGGCCCGCCGGTCCTTGAATTGGCAGGATTTGGGTAGGGTCGGTGGTTTTTAGGCCTCTGACTATTCGCCATATATTTTTGTCTGACGTTTCTAGGTTTTGAAGGGTGTCCTCCCAATTCTTATTTCTATGTTCACGAAGAGCCGTCTTTACTTCTGCTGAGAGTCGGTTGTAAATATTCCTCTCTCTGGGGTCTAGGGAGCGTTCGGCTTTTTTTTTGGCGGCTCTCTTCCGTTTTATAAGTGCTCTGATTTCAGGGGATCTAATAATACAACATGATTAAGGATTGTATTTTAAATTAAATGTTTATACCTATAATATACCTCTATAAAAACATCATTATTACAATCGTAATACCTGTACAAAAATTTTCCACCTATATTTAAACGCCATTATTTTAATCCTAATACCTGTAAAAAAAATTTCAAATAACTTTATTTCTAAAATTGTTGAGTAAAATTTACATATAAATTGATACGATGATAAATGATAATTAAATTGTTTTTTTTATTTTAAGCATCTTTTAATTAGGGTTTTAGTAATGTAGTTTATACATATTAATGTTTAAGCTGTGTTATTATAACACTGTTATACACAAATTTAAATAAGTTCCTACTGCAAAAAATCTATGATTTGTAATGTACTTAAGGAGTCGTTCCTAATATCTTACATATGACCATATTATTTTCTGATGCCTCACTTTCATTATCAATGTTTACTACATTGTGATAACTGGTTACTTTAAAAATATATTTTTTGTGCAGTTCCAGTAACCGGATAGTTTTTTCCTTATTATTTTCTCTAAACTTATTTATGATCCTCATGTTGTTATCTCTGTTTGCACACGTTTGCACACAAATGTGGAACTCAAGATCATCGTTATCGATATAGATATTATTAAACATATTACTTGGAGTTTCCATAAATAAAGGAAAAATAATACCTAATCCAAACGAATCGGAAAATTTTGTACAGTTAAACTTTCCATGTCTACCATACATAGCCAAATCAATAATTTTGAGGGCATTACGTCTTGCATATATATTTTTTCTGGCTAAAAGCTACATAATATGAATTCCTGTAGCCTTGTAGAAACTAAACTTGTTATTCTTGCTTACTTAATGAAATCTCCATACAAGCAAATAAGTTTTTTCTTACTCCCTTTCTTCCAAAGATTTTGGTTCTTCCTTGGAATAAAGAGATAGCTGCTTTAAAAGATATTGAATGCCTCCCAACTCACTAAACGCCGTCAAATTGTTTTTGTCATCAAGAAGATGGCGGAGGTTCATCGGTGTACAAATTGTCCTTGTCCCTTGCTTCTTCCAAAACGTCCAGCTCGTGCTTTCCCGTGCAGCATTTAATTATAAAAAGAATATTCATAAAAATATCGCTCTCACGTAGCAAGTCTTCATCCATGTTCTTTAAAATATTCACCAGAAACTCAATTAACGAATGCTCCAATACTTCTTTAATGGATTCCTCAGATACTTCGTGTATTGCATAGTTTGTCAATTCCAATAATAAGTTGGTTGTAAACAAAGCTATTTCAAAATCGTTGTAGGAAAGCCATCGTATAATATATGGTACTATATTGGTGGATCGCAGCAACTTGTAGTCCGGTTTTTGGCATTTCTTCCTTACGTCTTTCAGGCTTTTCAACAACTAATTTCAGTACCTAAATACTCGGTCGATGAATAGTGATAAAGTCGTTTAATACAATCGAATAGTCTGCATTTTTCGGTTAATTTAAATAAAGCGGTTTTTATGATCTTGTTTTCTTAAATAAAATATATCTAATAATACAACATGATTGAGGATTGTATTTTAAATTAAATGTTTATACCTATAATATACCTCTATAAAAACATCATTATTACAATCGTAATACCTGTACAAAAATTTTTCACCTATATTTAAACGCCATTATTTTAATCCTAATACCTGTAAAAAAAATTCCAAATAACTTTATTTCTAAAATTGTTGAGTAAAATTTACATATAAATTGATACGGTGATAAATGATAATTAAATTGTTTTTTTTATTTTAAGCATCTTTTAATTAGGGTTTTAGTAATGTAGTTGATACAAATTAATGTTTAAGCTGTGTTATTATAACACTGCTATACACAAATTTAAATAAGTTCCTACTGCAAAAGTAAACACAATTTTTAATACAAGTACAAATAAATTTACCTTTAGTAAAAAGTATTTTGGATACCCCCAAAGGTCATTATATTATAATGTAACTTAGACAAAAACAGTTTTAAATATGGTTTTTTGTCCTTTTTTACTAAATATTGGAGATACTGCTTTTTAGCCTTATATGGTAGTATGTAATTACATTAGAATATAATGTAACGATTTATCGTTATTAACAATAAAAATTAATTTGGTTAGAAAAATCTGTTTAATTTTGTTTATCTGTAGATCGATTTTAATTTTCAATTTTTATTAAAACTTCCGTTCAAATAAATATTTAGAATTAAAAATATTGCGGCAAATATACCTGGCGAAAGAAATGAACGCATCACCATAAAGGTATCATTATTGTGGTGCTTTTTTGGATTGTGTAATGCCTGTTAAAGTGTACTTCTTGTCTTTATCAAAGATTTGTCTTCCAAACTGCAGTCATCTCTTTAATTGGTACAATAAATATAATATTTAAATCTATGATATTTACGAAGGAAAAATGCTATATTTATCCTCCATTAATCTGGTATTTAATTTATTTTGTCCAATAACCATTGCATCTGTACAACGTCAATTTTAAAAGCTTCTGAACACAAGCATTAATGGGGAATATCCAACTCAGGGATTTGATTATGAGTTGCTTGAAGCAACTTGCTTCTATCGATGTTTGAATTTAAATCTTTAGAAATTTTAAGTTAGAACACATATTATCTTATTATTATTGCATCCATTTTCTTTTTGTATAGGTTGCTTGATTCTCAATATAATTGTAACGGTTTACTTTTACATATTTGTGGCAATTGATTAGCAAATGAACACAATTAATTTCTTTTAAATAATGTTGGTACTTATTTGCATATAAAAAAACGTACGTTATTTATGTCGTGTTGTTTATTTAGTAAACAAAAATTTAATACAAATATCCACTATTAGAAAGATAAAGGGATCGTCCGTAAAGTACGTCAAACCGTTTAAGAGAATTTCAGACCCCCTTCACCCATGTCACCCATAATCGCATTTCTAAGTTAAAAGATGTAATATTTTGAAACTTTAAAACAAACCCATTTAATTTTACATTTTACTAAAAGGAAACAAAAGTATTTAAAAAATGCGATTGCGATGTAGAGGTTGTACAGCTGCGCCATGACCGTAGCCAAAAACCGCCAATGCACTAGGTCAAGATCAGCTAATTGCCCCGGCAACGTGGAGGTGGCCAACGGAGGTGGTAGAGTGGAGGTTATACAAGCGTGTCTTCAGGCACGCGGCGCGCATGCCCGACCATCAGAGAACCGTCGCCGCCACCGATGCTGCCGTCGCCAACGCTTGCTAAGAAATATTATCGCCACTTTTGCCGGTCTTTTTGAAACGCGAGCACCAGCAACGAGTCGAGAGCAGAAAGTTCGCGAACACTGATTGTCGTGAACACAAAGAAGAATTTAAAGCCAATTTAATTTGTTAAAAATTTGACATCTGTCAACTGTCAACGGATTTAACCTCGCTTTTTCCAATTTTTATTTATAATAAAGCTTACTTCAGCTCGTGGCTAAAATGCCCAAAAGCCACTGTTGCTAACTTCAGCCTGAGATAAACACAAAGTCAAAGCTTACCGATGGGGGAGTAGATAATAGTATATTATGTATCATGTTTGATAAACGCAATTTTATACACGAATTTAATTTAGGCACGTGCGAGCTTGCGAGCGAGTGCTTAAATTAATGAGTGTATATAAAAGTTTATAAACGAGTTGCATACTATACTTTTTCTACGACACACATCATAATTATAAAAAATAAATTTAATATTCAATTAAATTATTTGTATATAGCGACATCTATACAAAAATTTAGTAACCAAATAAAGGGACCTGTTTTATGTGTTTAAAACAGCTGTTAATTTAATAGTGTCAGTGTCAGTGTGCCAAACGCTTTTAAATCATAGATATAGGGCTTTAATTGAAATGGAAATAGAAGGTGAAGATCTTTTTATGGGCACTCCACCCGAAATGACACAAGCAGCCGCATTCGCAACAAGTAGTTTACTGCCGGAAAAATCTAAGGAACTACCAGAGAGGAAAATGTACAAAACAGCCCATTGGAATAAATAAATTTGGCAACAATGCCAGTGTAGTAGCAAAATTTTTAAATTTGTCTGATCCTGATTGTTACACCGGCCATTGTTTAAGAAGATCATCAGCAACAATTTTAGTAGACTCGGGCTGTTGCGGAGGGGTATATAGACCACTCTTTAAACAACAAAATTGAAACAGCCAATAAAATCTTAAATAGTGTTTAAAATACCAATGTGCAAGATAATACTGAGACCCGAGCTGAGACCATTGAAGTTGTTGAAAGTTTTAATTATGAAATTGAAACTGAAACCAGTAATGTGAACATAAATGAAACTGAAACCAGTAATGATAACATAAATACCATTCCAGTAAAATTAAAAGACCCGATAGTTTCTTTTTCAAATTGTGGAAATATATCTAATATAACAAAAAACATAAATTTTAATAAATAATGTAAATTTGTAATCAACAATTGTAATAATAAAATAATTTTCATATTTTAGTTTTATTTTTCAAGAAGAGCACCGTATTTTGACAATTGTGTGATATTCAACAAGCAATTGAAAAAATATATCCAATGTGACTGTAAGTATAAATTTCCGTAAGTAAACTATTTAAGGCGTATTCATGCTCACTTAAAATAAGAAATAAGATAAAAAGTTAAAACTATGTAAAGTAATGGTTCATGTTCATAAAAATAAGAAATAAGACTAAAGATAAATAACTTTTAACTTTGGTTCTTATTTTTGTGTATAAAACTGCGCAAAGGACAAAATTGGTATGTGAATTGGTTTTATGGGTTTTATGTGCTGGCCATGGATCCATGGTGTTGGAGATCGCGTTTAGTGTCGAAGTCGGTTGTTTACGTTTATAGCCAAAATATAATCTACAATAATAAAATATAATTGTGTGACAACATTTTTTATTTCTTATGTTATCAGCATGAACGATAAATCGCGTTCTTATTTCTTATTTTAAGTGAGCATGAATACGCCTTTAATAAATTTAAATTAAGATTATTTTTTGACGTTTTTAAAAACTAATAGAAACATTGTGAACGTTTAAGCCAGTCAAAACAGTGGGAATTATTTACTTACATTATTGCTGGGATGATAATTAAAGTTTTTTTTGATATTTGTAATTTGATAATTGTTGGAGCATTGTCAAAAAATAATCCAACAAATTACACATGAGATATGGGTAAATTGAAAATAATTAGATCTTTTCGAAAACCCCTTCGGCTCCCATGGCTATTGCCTTGCAACAGGATTTTGAATTTCTGTGAACTTATTTTCAATTTATTCTCACTCTTTTGTAATATTAGAGCTGATAATAAAATAATTTAAAAATTTTAGTATATTTTACAAGAACTGCACTATTTTGACGTTTCCGACATTTGACATAACCTTTATAATCTGTAAAATTTGAAACGCAATTGCACATATATCCGATGTGACTGTTAACATAAATTTAGCCCAGTAAACTATTGTAGATTTTGTATTGAAATGATGAAATAATTTACACATTTTGGAATTATTTCACAATAGCTGGCCATACACAGACGTTATTGCGCGCGGTTTATTGTGTTATCTGCAAAAGCATATGGAAAATCATGTACGTGAGTGAGTATCGCCGCGCGCAATGATAGAACGGGAAGGGATTTCAGACGTGCTTTCCTCTGGAGTGTGGAGTGTCCACACGCCACATTCCGCGTCACGGTTTACCTTTGCTTGGCAAAATTTCACGTTGAAAATTTGTACATGATCACATGCAGTTTCAAACGACTCGATAAATGACTCTTTTTGCCCACTCACATACGATTTTTCCTTTTAAACTGATATACCACGAGCAATCACTTGCTAAATCATTTGAATACTTTATCAAGTGTATGGAACATGACGCTTTTTTTGCCATGCCGTTCTTTCGTGCATACTAACCGCTACATCCCAACACGCCACGATAAACCGCGCAAAATAACGCCTGTGTATGGCCAGCTAATAACTAACAATTGTATGACATTTGACAACTGTCAACTCACTTAACGCTAACTTCAGCCAGTGACTAAAGAGCCATAAAGCCACATGTGTATTTAAAAGGTCACTTAGTGTCATGGAAACCTGTACGATAATGGGTGTTTTAAATGTGGGAGTAGAAAAAAGATTATAGTGATAATTACCCTCTTATATATGCCTACAAGACAATTATCGCTTGATTACAGCGATAATTGTCTACTAGGAATCGATAATTCCATTGTATCCACGTATCCATGGAAATTAATAATTATGACATTTGACAACTATCAACTCATTTAACGCTAACTTTAGCCAGTGACTAAAGAGCCATAAAGCCACAACTTATCAATGTGTATTTAAAAGGTCACTTAGTGTCATGGAAACCTGTACGATAATGGGTGTTTTAAAGGTGGGAGTAGAAAAAAGATTATAGTGATAATTACCCTCTTATATATGCCTACAAGACAATTATCGCTTGATTACAGCGATAATTGTCTACTAGGAATCGATAATTCCATTGTATCCACGTATCCATGGAAATTAATAAAAATAACGTCAGTTTTTATTTTAATGTGACAGTTATTTAAAATGTCACGTTTTGATAAAGGATCATTTGAATCAATTAATGAAAATGTGAAAAATAGTGTACCAAAAAATACTGCGAACAACAAAAACTATGATTTAATTAGTTTATTCGTGTAATTATCTAAACAAATTACACTCGTGCATAAAAATAATCAGATAATTTTGCATTCAAGCATATTGCCTTTTAAAAAATGCATTCGGTCATTTTCATATTTTGAGGAAAGAGGCCTCCACCTTCGGTGTCGGGCTCTTTCCAAAATATGAAAATGAACTCATGCATTTTTTAGGCAATATGCTTTCTAGCAAAATTATCGATAATTTTTAAGCACTTGTGTAATTACCCATGAAAATAAAATCAAAACACGAATTTAATTAAATTATAATCCAACTTAAAGTAAATATGTCGAGAGGTATGCAAGTTTTGTCGTAAGTATAAAAGCTTAAATTTAATAAGATCAATATTCAACAATTGGACTATGCTTATTTAAAAAGAACCAAGGGCCAAATTGTAGTTTTGAGATATTAGAGCTTAAAGATTATAATGCTTTATTAAAACAATGAGATACAGAACTCCAGATTTTTTAATTAGGTATTGCCAGATAGTTAATATTTTATTATAGGCATTATTTTCTCCAAGATTATTATGCTAGAAACATGATTTTGTAGGTATTTTTGGTAAATGGTTCCTTTTGAATAAACAACAAACTATAAATTTTAAATTTTTGGATAGAACTAAGTGCCAAAAAGTTGAAAAAGCTTCGGGTTTTATTAAAAGAGGGTATGTTTAAAAAATGTTTCTATTTGTACAAATGATATGACTTTATTTCCAGAACGTTGCAAAATCAAAGGAACAAAAACATCATAACAATTATGTAATTATATATTTTTAGTCATTTACTACGTCTTCCTCAACTTCAAAATCCAAATTTTGTCCAAACCCATCGATATCATCCTGAAATTCTTGAATATTGCCTATTTTATAGAACGGTCTCGCATCTAATGGAATAAATCGCATCAACTACTTAATATCTTCCGCCTTTTTGTTGGAAATTTCTTTACCGTCTGGGTAAAGCGGTGTCAATGGAGAGAAATCTTTTACGATTTTTCTTCCGCGAGAAACTTTGGAAATGTCAACTTCTTGATATCGACTCTCAGAAGCCTGGCTTTCTTTTAAAAAAATTGAGAAGGGTTTATCTTTTTGTATTTCTATTATCTTTGTTTTTAACCAGGATACTGTAGTTTTATCAACACTTATTTTTCTATTTGAAATATGTTTTTCTATATCCTGAATCGAAAAAAAATCTTCAGATTTCATATCAATCACTTCAATAGGATTGTGCTTCTTGCTCCTTTTAATGATTGACCTAAATTCATCTATTGTGTAAATTCGAACTTGGTTCAATTTGGGCAAAGTCCGTATCATTTGGAAGAAAACTGTGCCCAGATTCTAAATATTTAAAATAGATAGTTCTCAAAGTAGGATGCTCACTTAAAATCTTTTTTAAGAGAAGTACAATTTTTATATTTCGGTTTTGACCACCGCAGCTATCAGACCAGAGAATTAGGTATTGTACTCCTTCTTTAAGATGAAGATCAATAAACTTTTTTAGACAGGACCCAACTTCTTGGGCTCCCCTGCCAGCCACACCTTCCTTCCAAATAAACGCATAAGGCTTGTTTGTAGAGCCTGCATGGATACTTTCATTGTAAATGCCTAATTGACGCTTATAATAAACGATATTGGTTGGAAGTTTAGGTAAACTTAAAACTTTTTCCATATCATAACACAGTGTTTCCTGTAAAGGATTTGTACTCGCATCTTTCATGTCATTTTGCATAGAAATTTTTGCCAATTTTGCGTTCGCCAAGTGTTCTTCATGTAAAGCTTGAAGTTGCTCTTTAAAAACATTGTTTATCTTTGTGGAAGAAGCGTCGCATTTATTACAAGTGTCCTTTATTGGTGGTTTACGTCTCAAATTAAAATTTGTGTAAAATATTTTTTGGTAGAAGGTAAAACTAACTTTTGGATTGCTCTCATCTTCCAAATACATCTCATCCATTTTTGCTTCAGTAAGGTCGTAGGATAAAAATGTTGCCTCTGTTTGGCCTCGGGAGTAGTGTGATATATAAGTCGGAAATTGTTTGATTTGGTCAATAATCTTTGTGATAGTCTCTTGACTTATTTTCTTTTTTCCTATTCTATCGCCACCTATATTGCCGCATTCATATTTCAATCGACCTTCACGCAATTTTGTCAAACATGTATTTACACGTTTTGTTGATATTTGGTAGGTTTTAATAAAAGTGCTTCGACAGACTTCTATATTTGTTAAGTAATATGTTCTGGAAAAGTTTTTGGGTTTTCTGTTACTTTTAGATGGTTTTCTTTTAACAATGAATTCTTTCACTGTTGACGCGGTAAACCCTGTTTGACTGTCATAGGATGCTAAATTCCAAAAGTGTTAAAACAGCTTCCCACGAGTTTCGACTGGAACGTTTTCGATGCATTTCTTGTGGCAATTACATTGAAAATTTATAAACTGTTTACTTTCTTTTAACTTTCCCTTAACAGTATAATGCTTCATATTAGAGTCTTTTAATTTTTTCCTTTAGAAAATGTTTGGCCAGGGTACTTATTATGTCGTCATTTTTAAGGACGCCCTTTCCAGTTTTGTTTCTCCTCTCTAAGCTTTTCAACCCTTCTAATTTCTTCATCGCTCATTAAGTCCTCTGACGAGATTTCTGCATCACTTGAGCTAGAGGTGTCGCTGAACATTTCTGGATTAAAATCGTTGTCGTTGATATCTTATTTTTATGCTGCTCAGATTCTGTGACGTCAAAACTTTGATTTAATATCTGTGTTTTTTCGGGAGTCTTCTGGATATAGTCAGAAATATGCGCACCTTGTAAAAAACTTCTAAATTTATCTTCAATAATAGGACACTCCTCTACTAAAACGTGACTATTTTTGGGCAGTGGATCTAAAGTAGTGTCAATAGGTTGAACATAACCATCTGCATTTTGACTTATACCCAAAATTGTTTTTCTGGATACATCAGAATTGTTTTTTGTAAGGTCACCTACAGACATAACTTAATAAACTTATCAGCTTTTAAATTTTTGTTTACAATGTCTTACCATCTAAAACATTTGTAATTGTAAATTCTTTCATTATTATTTTATTGTTATGTTGATCTAATGGATGAACCTTCTTTCGGAGAATCTGGAAAGTTGCTCTTTTCTTCCGTATTTGGGCAGCCTAAAAATATGTACATTATTATATTACATAATAGTTTATTTTAAACTGTAAGGCACCTTTTAAAACATTTGAGTCGAGAAATAAATTTTCTTTGTCGTCAGTTGCAGCAGAGTAGGTCCCTTCTTAGAGAATCATGATCTGATCATGGTGGCCATCGTTATTTACAAAGTTCTCTACTGAAAATTTTATTTACAGGTATTTTGTTTTTTAGGTTTTCCTAAATGCTGGGTTTGTCCAAGGAAATAAAATAAAATAAGAACTTAGGTGTCTGTTTTTATATGTGACTGTTCTGACAGAGCAATAATAATTAATTATTAATATAATATAAAATAAGACATAAAATAAAAGCTGATTAACTTTTAACATTCTATTTTATATTATTTAAAAGAAAGGTTTCTTCTGTGTCATTTTTGGATGTGGTTTACTTTTTTTATTTTTTTTTATCATAGCCAAACTGATTCCTAGTTATTTTAAGATATCTAAAAGAAATTCTTATTTCTAATTTACTTTCTTATTTTGTTGTATAAACCCAAACAATTCAAAATATTTTTTATTTTATTTAAGTCCTTGTATAAATAAATCCACCATAAAACTTAAAATAATTTTGCCCAAAAAGCTAGTACTTACTGTCTCTGTAGGATTCATCTTTTGCATCAATTTCGTAATAAATTTCTATATCATTTTGGTTTTCGCATGTAGTAGGCAAAGTATTCTAAAATAAAAGATTCATAAAAGCAACAAATTTCTAACAACATCCTCAAAAGGTGTCACAAAATTGCATAAGAACCAATTGTCTTATACATCTACAACATATTTTGACAATTGGTTTCTTTTACATAATTTTTAATTACCTAAATTTTCCTTATTAAAACACAAATCAGAATTAGAAACACTTTAGAATGCAGTTACTTAGTGTACTATATTAAAATACAGAGTTAATTTTTATCAAAAAATATACTCAATATTATTTAGTTGGATTTATTAAAAATAAAAACATAACCAACAAAAACTTAATGCTGTACTTACAACAATCTTCTGCTTTTTATTGACATTTGTGTTCTACAGCGCTTGCTTTAAAATCCTTTTGGCTCTCTCACTCATTGCAATAATTGATACAGATTAAACACTTTTAAAACACCAACAACGTCAAGAAAACAATCAAAACAACAGCACATACTTTAAAAATGTAAATGGATCCAAGTGACAGAATGATTAATGTAAAGGAAATCATTCCTGTGGTTCCCTTTATTGAAATTAAAAATGTATGTTTTTTTGACATGTCGTTTGGTTCATTGGCCAAAAGATGGCACTAGAGTAACTCTAGTAGGGCAGTACCCAGTAACCTCGGTGGTCGTGGAACGTTTGTTTACAATTTATATTTGACTAAAGGGGGTACCTACTACACTCCTACAAAAGACCGAGGGGTAAACCACTGACTTATTAAAAATAAAAAGCGCATACAGATTAACGGCTAAGGAAAACAATCACAAGGGTAGTCATGCGCAACGCGTCGTTTAGAGAAATTTCTTATTGATAAGGTCTTTTCCTTATTGATAACGACTGATAAGGAAAAATTAGAACACAGCGTCCACATAACGTTAAACCACTCAACGGTTGGACGTTGGTCTCGCTGATTTTTAAGTGGTTTACCCCTCGCAAAAGACATTAAAAAGGTATAGACTTGTAAAATATATTAAATATATACAATAAAAAATTTGAAATGAAAAAATTAAAAATTATAGCACTTTTCATGTTGAATATAATCCGGTCTCTAATTATAACTTTAGCACGTGTGTTTTATATATTTTAATTATTAAACTGGCGCAATAACAAACAAATTTTAATACAAAAGACTTCATTTTATGTAAATTTATTCAAATAGATAATATTTTTTATCGACTCTAACGAATTTTCTCTGTTTCCATCAGGGTTGCAATGTTTAAAACAAAATGTTTAAAACATACGTTTTAAACATGTTTTAAACAAGACTCTTGTTTTAAACAGTTTTGTTCAAAACATTTTGTTTTAAACTTTTTAAACATGTTTTTTATAAAGGTTATAAACAGTATTTTTTAACTAATAAAATATTTTTTTTTAATTTTTAATTATTTAAAAAAATGCATAAATAACTTAAATAATAAATATTACTTAAAATAAATTCTAACAAAAAATTAACAACGATATACTTAAATATTCATCAAAAAATACAAGCAAAAAAATAAATATTTACTCAAAAACAAGTATAAACTTTAAAGTTTTAAATTAAAACTTTTAATCAAGTGATTTATTTGTATTAAATTCACGTACTATAGAAACCAATTGTTTAATTAAAAATTAAACAGAAAAAAATTATTAATAGAATTTGAGTTTAAAAAAGGTTACTATCAAAAATTCAGGAATGTGCAAAGTTGCGTATAGCAGCAGGTAATTAAACGAGAACACCTTACGCAGCAGTGCACCAATTGCGGCAACCAGCAGTTCCACAACAAAGATGCATGTGTTTTTTGTTATTGTTGTTTAATTTTATATATTGTTTTATTTTATAAATGTTTAGAACTACTGTTTTGTTTATATTGTAAATTTGTATATAACTCAATAAGTTTTTAATAAAAATCAGTTCCAAAACGAATTCCATTTGGTTTTATTTTGGTATCTCATCATTGTTCATTAAGAACTGGGAAGTGAGCAAGATCAAGGATTATCCTTGTACTCGCCCAGTGATTGGTGAATAAACATTGGTCTTTCGAACAACCAGCCCTTTGATAGCCCCAGTTCAGGAAGCATCAAGAAATAAAGCCATGGATAAATTTTAAGAATTCTGTGAGGCCCAAGAAGGCATTAACAACGAAAGAATTTTGTCTAACATGAAAAAAGATGGTCCAAGCAGAAAAATGAAGCAATACCTTAACGAACGAATGGCAGCAGCGCTATTGGACAAGGCCAAGAAGAATCACGAAATGATGACAAGTTGTGGCGTCAAGACTCACGAATACTTTACATCGAAATTCATTAACCAGATCGAGTCAAACACCACTGAGGCCGCGACATCATAAAGTGTTCAGAAGAGGTCCAAAATTGTCAGGCACCAAACATCTCTCCACATTCTTATGCTAATCAGATGCGTCGCGTCAAGGAACTAGGCTTTCATATTACAGACGTACAAGAAGTCCTTGGTAGCACACGGAACAGTATGAGCGACATGTCTGCTGTTCAAATTGAATGCCAACTTCAGGAAATTCGGAAGCACATGGAAGTTAGAGTAAATCACGCAGATGAGTCCATGTATCCTTTGCACGACCAATTTCAACAGCTGAAGACAGAGTACAACCAAGTACTTATGGCAATGGTTCAACTAACTACAACAAACACAAAAGTAACTGATTCAACGATCAAGTCAACAATCAAACTGCCAACCCTGCAGATTCACATTTGGAGAGAAATACGAAGAATGGGGCATCTTTCAGGTCATCTTCACAAAGGCAAACCATGAAAATATCACGATTCCGGAAGTTGACAAGATGCACTACCTTAAAACGTACACAAAGGGAGAGGCAAGTCGACTGATCCAACACTTTGAAATAACTGAAGCTAACTACAAATCTGCGTGGGAAACGCTTCAGATAAGGTATCACAACCAACGATTAATTGTGACTACTCTTATAAACAAGATATTGGAAATTCCAGTAATGCACAAAGAATCGGCAAAAGAGCTGAAAAATTTACACGACACTACGATGGAGTGTCTACAAGCCATCAGCATGTTGAAAGTTGACACGACATTGGTGTTGTGCATTCTAACAAAAAAAATAGATGCACATACTAATGAACTTTACGAAGTCACATTTCAAAATCCATTGGAACTCCAGAAACTCTCCGACTTTCTGGCGTTTATTTTACGACGTTTTCAATCCCTTGACGCACAGCCCAAAGCAAAGTTCATGGAAAGGGATCAGTGAAAGAAAACTTTGTCCGTCACAACAGCAAACCTTCCTGCAAGTATTGCTCTGAAGAACACTATATCAATTATTGTTCAAAATTCAATGCCTTAGAAAAAAAGTTATGCTACAACTGTTTAAACCATGAGTTCAACACGAAATGTAACTCCACAAGGAAATGCATGATATGTAAACAAAATCATCACACATTGCTTCATCAAGAGCCATTACCAGATAAGCGAGCAAACAAGGATGGAGCACCAAAATCAAATTCAACTATGACTGCTGTTACCAACCACATTCAAGAAGATAACAAGACGGTTCTCCTAGCAACTGCACTAATTAAGGTGCAGGCCAATCAACATACCTATGAAAACCTTCGTGAACTAATTGACCCAGGGTCCCAGGCGTCATTTATCACAGAAGAAGCTTGTAATCTGCTGGGATTACCAAAACAGAAAATCACAGCCAAGATAAGTGGTCTTGGTGCAGAAACAACCGAATGCAAGTACAAAATCACAGCAGCCTGCAAGCCAAGGACATCAAACGCATACAAATTCTCCACAGAGCTGTTGGTTATTCCCAAGATAACCAATACAACCCCATCCAAGGAAATCAAAACAAACATGAATCAGTGGAGCAACTTTCATCTTCTATAAACCAGGTCCAATAGACGTACTCCTAGGTGCCCAAGAATACCAAGACATCCTATTAGAAGGCGTAAGAAAAACTAAAAACTAAAAATGGTCTCCTAGGCTTTGAGCTGGGATGGATTAAGTATGGTATCAAAAACAGAAGAAAATTCCCAAATATCCAAGTTTTGGGAGCTAGAATATATAACAGAACAAAGGCAGCTCACTGAAGACGAAATCTACGATAATTCCACTACGAGGGACGAAGACGGTAAATACACAGTACGGATACCATTTGCAACGCAGCCGGAAAATGTTCTTGGTGAATCCAGAGGAAGGGCATAAGCAAGATTTTTCCAACTTGAAAAGCGCTTTGAAAAATACAACAAACTAGGCAGTGAATATAAAAAATTCATGCAAGAATACATCGATCTGGGACACATGGAGATTGTTCCAATTAAGAAGGAATCAAGTACTACGACAAAACTAAGGGTAGTATTTGATGCTTCCTGTAAAACAACTAATGGAATAAGCCTCAACCACTGCATGCTGACTGGCCCACGCTTACAACAGGATTTGTTAGACATACTGCTACGCTGGCGTTGTCACAAGATTGCAGTTTCTGCTGATATAGAAAAAATTTATCGGCAGATCTCAATTCACCCCGACGATCAAGAATACCACCGGATTCTCTGGAGATTCTCACCGCAAGAGCCAATCCGAGAGTACAGATTGACAACTATAACCTATGGAACCGCATCTGCCCCATACTTAGCGATCAGAACCATGCAGCAGTTAGCGGGGGATGAAAAACCGAAATTTCCAGTTGCTTCCGAAGTTGCCCTTAAAGATTTTTACGTTGATGACCTGCTCTCGGGAACGGATTCGGAAGAGGATGCCATCGAACTACAGAACCAACTAATCGAAATGTTTAAATCCGGAGGTTTAACGTTAAGAAAATGGTCAAGCAACAACTTTGGAATCCTTCAACACTTGCACAAGGAATTGAAGGACGAAACGGCTCTTGAAATGAAGATGGATGATGTAAAAAAATCCCTTGGAGTATCATGGGCTCCCCATGGCGATACAATCAGCTTTAAGGTCGACCTACCTAAGAAGTTACCAATCACCAAAAGAAGTATCTTATCGGATACAGCCAAATTATTTGACCCTGTCGGTTGGTTGGCACCAGTTATCATTCAGGCCAAACTGTTAATTCAAGAACTTTGGCTACAAGAACTTTCATGGGATACACCAGTTTCGCAGAGCATTCAAGAAAAATGGACAAAATTTCAAAAAGAACTTCCCGTTGTTGAGGATGTTTCAATTCCAAGATGGACTCATCAAAAGAAAGGGACAAAGATTGAGCTTTACGGGTTTTGTGACGCATCCGAAAGAGCATATGGCGCTGCAGTTTACCTCAAAACAAAAAAAGAAAATGGCAACGAAGTTGTTACGCTATTAACAGCCAAATCCAAGGTAGCACCAGCCCGTACAAAAACGACACTTCCCCGACTGGAGCTGTGTGCGGCTGTATTGCTGGCCAAGCTAATGAAAAAAGTAACAACTGCACTTCAGCTACAAGAAGTCACAATATTTTCCTGGACCGACTCCATGATTGCATTGGCATGGATAAATGGACATCCTAGTAAATGGAAAACCTTTGTGGCAAACCGAGTATCAGAAATCCAATCCCTGCTACCTATATCTGTGTGGCACCATGTAAGATCAGAAGATAATCCTGCAGATTTAGTATCCCGCGGGTTGGATCCATCGAAAATAGCAAGACATACGCTCTGGTGGAATGGACCTAGCTGGTTAACCACCGGTTCTTACCCTGCAACAGCCCAAGTTAATTCATCTACTGAAATGGAAGCTAAACAGTGTATCAGCAGTCTAGTAGTCACTCAACAAGAAGAGGAGATTTGCGAAAAATGTTCATCCCTTTCCCGACTACTACGAACTATTGCCTATTGCAATCGGTTTATCAGCGCAAGTAGAAGAAAGCCAGCAACCAAAGGAGCCTTAACTGTAGAAGAAATTCAGCGTTCCAGTCAAAGCTCTGACCAACAAAAGGCAACTGGATAAACAAAGCAAATTAAGAAGTCTTTGTCCATTTCTGGATAAAGACGGACTAGTACGAGTCGGAGGGCGATTGAAACACTCAGTTCTATCCTACAACGAAAAACACCCAATATTCATACCGGCAAAAAGCAACTTGGGGAAGCTTATAATACAAGATGCTCACACCAAAACTGCATGGAGGGCCCAGTCAAACCCTTGCATTCATAAGATATAGGATTGTCAATGCGAAAAAACTGGTAAAAAAACTTGATAAGCAGATGTGCTAGATGCATACGTTTCCGCGCTCAAACTTCAGAACAACTGATGGGACAACTTCCAGCTCCAAGGAGTTGATTACGCTGGACCCATCCAAATAAGGACAACTAAAGGGAGAGGAAATAAATCGTACAAGGGCTATATTGCCATATTTGTTTGCCTTTCCACTAAGGCAATCCAGTTAGAAATTATCAGTGATATGACAACTGAAGCATTCTTAGCAGCCTTCAAGAGATTTAGTGCAAGAAGAGGTACTTGTCAACACATGTACAGCGACAATGGCACAACATTTGTTGGTGCGAACAATGTCCTACAAAATGCTATTACAAACCTTCTAAAATCCAATCCGGATCTACAGGATCAAATATCAACATCAGGAACACAATGGCACTTTATTCCCCCGTCGGCCCCCCACTTTGGTGGTCTTTGGGAAGCTGGAGTGAAATCTACAAAACATCATTTAAAACGAGTAATTGGAGAGTCAACTCTAACTTATGAAGAGTTGACCACTTTAACCCACCAAATAGAAGCTTGTCTTAATTCCCGCCCACTGTGTCCTCAAACCGAAGATATTAACGACTATTCCATACTAACTCCAGGACATTTCCTTATTGGAAAAGAGTTTCTTTCACCAGTAAATGTAGTCTCAGAGGATATTGACACCGAAATGCTTGGACGATGGAAGATGATCCAGAAGATGAAAAAAGACTTTTGAAAATCCTGGTGTGGAGAATATCTGCATCAGTTACAACAACGGTACAAATGAAATCGAAAACACGACAATCTGGAAATTGGAAATATGGTTCTAGTAAAAGAAGATTGCATTAGCCCCAGTAAATGGCCACTGGCGCGAGTGGTTGATACTCATCTAGACGCAGATGGAAATATCCGTGTTGTAACAATAATAACACACAACGAAAAAGGCCAATACACAAACTCGTATTACTACCCACTGCAGCTGAAAATGGAGAGGGAAAGCCGAAACCAATTCCTAAACGACGTTCACCAGGAACCTTATGGAAGATTGCGATAACAGCAATTTTGTTTATTACAAGCATTTCATCATCAACTGCAGAGCTGTTTAACATAAACTACCTGGAAGCTGGATTATATGTGGAACATTTCTGACGCCAAGGTGGAAAGAGGAATTTTTAGAATAGAAGTAAAATTTCCTCAGGCAAAAATACAGAAAGACATGGAAACTATTGCGAAGGTCACCAAACAGTTGGAAGAATTTTGTTGGAAGATTCAAGGTCTAGTAAAAAAAACAGAATGCAAGATTTTAATAGAACACTTAAAAACAGAAGAAAACCAGTTAAAATGGATCAAAATGGGTTTAAAAAACGCAATGTCACAGAAAATGTCGAGACGAGGACTTCCAGGAAACCTTCTAACATCAGTATTTGGTGTAAACGATGAAGTGTATGAAGATATCAGCACGTTGGACAAAAATCAAAAACAATTGATTCACTCATCCAAACAACAGACGAAGTTTATGCTACAAGCATTATCCAAATTTAACGAAACTGAGGCAAGGATCAACGCAAAACTCAACCAGTTCCGATCAAAGCTGAACCAAGGCATAGAAGCTATCAACAGCATGAACACATGGTTTCAGAGCATATAAGAGAACAAACTGGGAATCCACTTGTTAAGCTTTTATCAAGTAGCACTTAACTACTTGGATGAAGTACTTAACCACTACAGGAGTCTCCTTCATATCCATGTAAACAAGGGGGATTTCTACGAATTTATTTCACCAGCTCACATCGATGCAATTATCTTAGAAGCCACCAAGAAGTTACCGAGCAACCTGGAAATTATTTCTTATCCATTGATGAAAACAGAATTGGAACAACGTAAGAATCAGACATCGTTGTTTGGGTATTTTGTTATGGCAGAAACATCAAATTTCACACTACTCAAGTGTACACCAATACCACACCGAATCGAGAATGGATTTTATTGGGAACTTGATTCAACCAAGAACATATTGGCAATCGACTACGACACCCAACGTTTCTTTGAAGTAACTGATGAAGAATTTATGATGTGTATTACGATCAACAAACAATTATACGTCTGCTCACCGTCCTTCATTCGAAACATAGACAACAGCCCAAACTGTATAATTGATGAATTATACAGAAAATTGGATAAGTCTTCATGTCCGTTATCCAAAACCAAAATCAACAGTAGTGTTTGGAAACAACTCTATACTCCAAACAGCTGGCTTTTCACATCCCCTACACAGTTTAGAGTTGTGTTTACCTGTAATGGAAAACGACAGGAACAAGACTGGAATAGTCACAATTTCCCCAAATTGCATAATTACATCTAAATCAACAATCCTCACGCCACGGAGGTCAGAAGGTGTGTCTGTAATAGCAGGATATACTCGGCCCGTGGATGTCAATTTGACCATTTCCAGGTCAAATATGAAAACAATCGAAATAGATGACAAAATAATGAAGCCAAATGAAGAGGATATAAATGAGCTGAGAAGCCAACAAAACGACATACAGGAAACCATCGAGGATTTTCAGTGGAAGAAGGTGGTTCATCACTCAATTCTTATTAGCACCACGACGTGTGTCATACTTGTTGGCTCCGTATTAACAACCTTCTGGTGCATCTGGAGGTTCAGACGACGCAATAAACAAAACAAAGGTGGACCAACCAATGGAACTAACCAGTACCAGGCCCATTCAAGGAGCAGTCTCCATCGACGTACTGAGTCCATTGAGAGCTGACGACTAGGGAAATTACCATTGAATCTCAGGGACACTCTGCTGGTGGTCGCCAATATGTTTAATTAAAAACAGAAAAAATTATTAATAGAATTTAAGTTTAAAAAAGGTTACTATCAAAAATGCAAGAATGTGCAAAGTTGCGTATAGCAGCAGATAATTAAACGAGAACACGCAGTGCACCAATTGCGGCAACCAGTAGTTCCACAACAAAGATGCATGTGTTTTTTGTTATTGTTGTTTAATTTTATATATTGTTTTATTTTTAAATGTTTAGAACTACTGTTTTGTTTATATTGTAAATTTGTATATAACTCAATAAGTTTTTAATAAAAATCAGTTCCAAAACGAATTCCATTTGGTTTTATTTTGGTATCTCATCATTGTTCATTAAGAACTGGGAAGTGAGCAAGATCAAGGATCATTCTTGTACTCGCCCAGTGATTGGTGAATAAACACAAATTTAGCAAACTTTTCTGCTGCCTAATCGATTACGTAATTTGGTATTTACTAATCCAAAAGAAGAAAATAATCTTTCAATATTTGCGAAAGATGCTGTAGCTGTATGTAATTGAATAGTTAAATTTATCATTTCAGAACTAATTCTGTTTTTTAAAGCTAACCACCATTTTATAGGTTGCACATTTTTTAATTCTTTAGAAAACAAGTATTCCTTAAATGCTGAACTTTGTCCCTGAAATTGTATAATATTTGGCAATGCCTCTGGATGAAAAGAATTTAAAAACATCAATACTTCATCTAATTGTTATTATTTAATTTTTGACCTCTAAAACAGTGATTTAATAAATTTGCGCTTTTATGTCGGGGGTGATGCTTTAAGGGGTTGTTTATCGGGATGGTTTTTGATTTAAGTAGCTAATTGTAGGGCTAGGCTGATTTCTGCCGAGATGGTCTCTGCTCTGCTTTCGACTTCAAGAGGGGTGTTTAGGGGAGATATGGGGTAGTTTGTGGAGCGTAGCTGGTTATAGAACATATGCCAGTCTGTGATTTTTCTATTGATAGTGTCTTGTGAGGGTGTATGATGTCCCAGATGAATTAAGACTGGGCTATGATCGATGTGGTACCCGTCAGTGTTTTGGCCGTGATGTCTTGTTGATAGTTTTTAAAAATAACAACATCTAAGATATCTGGTGGATGATTTGGGCGTAAAAATGTAGGCTCAGAATGTCCGATCAAGTCCCAGTCCGAATCTTCGGCTAGTGTATATAATTTTCTTCCACGGCTGTTCCAGGACACATGTTTCGCATTGAAATCTCCGGCCAGAATTGTAGGTATATCTTCGGCGAGTGCGTCCTGGAAGCCGATTGTGGAAAATAGGTGCCCACCGGGAAGGTACCCAACCATAATTTTTAATTTGCATGCAAAGGCCGTTTCCACGTATACTGCGTCCGCCTCTAGAACGCTATTTTGTGGGCGTAGTTTGTCATCTTGAAGGAGTGAGTAGGGCTGAGTTTTGTTTCTGTGATGAGAGCAATTTCAGGAGATACTTCAGCTAGAAGGGCTTCGAGCTCGAGCCTTCTGGAGCGTAGGCCGTTGGTATTCCAGAGGTTAATCCTAAGTTGAGCTGGTTTGCCTGATCTTTATGCGCATTTCTCAGATGACAAGACTGCCCTGCATAGCGTCGTTAGTGTTTGATCTTGAGAGGCCAATTTAGTGGATAGATCGTTTATGGTGGTAGTTAAGGTTGTCATGAGCGTGGCTAGGTCCGTGGTTTTCAGCTGTGGAGGTGTGGGTATGCCGCCCTGGTTTAAGGCCTGACTGTAGGACGGGGCTTGAGTGCCTACTGTTGGCGTGGTACGTGCGGGGGGATTTTCTGGCGTGGCATTTGGTGTAGTCGCTTTGCGAACGTTCGGGTTTCTCATCAATACTGGAGCGTTTGCTGTGTGGGCACCTCCACAATTTACACATTTGGGCGGCGTATCCCTAGGTTTGGTGCATTCCCAGGTGGCATGTGTTCCAGCGCATTTGACGCAGCGATATTCTACTGAGCATTTAGTCTGTGAGTGACCGTACTTCTGGCAGCAGAAGCATTGCCCCATTGAGGACTTCCTCTCCAGTGCCTCTACCTTGACACGGATTCGGCAAAGGTATTCCATACTGAATATTCTATCCTCATTCAATGGAAGTTTTGCTAGGATAAGTGGCATCAGAGTTTTTCGTGGGCCCTTTTTCATTCTAACCACAGTGGATGGGTAACCATGTTGTATAAGGCCGTCCTCTACTTGTTTTATTGGGATTTCGCATGGGAGCCCCCTAAGTACTACTTGCAGTTCCCGTTCTTAAGGTAGTCGGTAGGTGTGATACTCTTCAGAGTTATTTGTAAGGAATTTTGCAATAGCGCGATAGTCGGTTATGTCTACCGGGAAAAATTTTATTTCGTTGGCCGTGTTTACTGCTTTGGTAAAATTCCAACCATTTTTTTTGAGTTCGGCTGAGACCATATTCCATCTTTCCTTTCTTACCAAAACTATGGGTGGAATTTTTATTTTTGGTGGTAAGATTTGAGTGACTGCAGAAGATTGATTGGGGGGGCGTAGGAGGCATTTGGTGGTTGCTGTGGTGGGATTTGTGAGCTTACAGCTTGGTTCGAGGAAGTAGACGGGGTTGGTTGGGCTGGTGGGGTGTAGATGGTAGAGGCAGCGTTTTCAGTGGCTGGTCTAGATAGAGTTGATGGGGGAGTTTTCGTTGGGGCATATAAGTTAAGGCCGTAGAGGAGGAGGCTGTTGATAGCGGTGGGAAATCGTTTGCTAATGTTGGAGAGAGGGGCTGATTTTCTTTTATCTAGGTTCCAGGCTGTTGTGTAATGAATAGGATCTTCTTCGCTTATTGGCGCGATCCGGGGTGCTAAGTGATAATGCCAGGTTTGAGGTGGCTTTGCCGAAATCTGTGTTTTTTAGGGCTATGAAATTGGCGTTCAGAACATCAATTTGCTTCTGGAGTGAGTTAATTTGTTCCGATTGGGCTTTCATTAAGTCTGTCTGGTTTGCTAATTGAGATGTTAGACTTTCTACTAAGCCTGCAGCCTTGCATTTTCTTGTAGAAGTCGGGGATTTTATGGGGACCCAGGATGGAGGGCTTTATTAGCGGGTTTTTTTCCAGATTGGAGCAGCTGGGTGATTTTTGTTTCAATGTTGGGAGAGATCGAAGATTTGCCCTTCTCCAGGAGATTAGTGACGTCGACCAGAGTTTTTTCTGGCTCCTTTTCTTTATCCTTATCCTTCTTTCGCTTTTGGTTATCTCCTTGGGCCGGTCCGGTTTGATCTGGGGCAAAGATGGTTGTTTGTTGCCTTTTACCGGAGTGCGGTGCACTTTATTTGACTTTAAAAAGCCTGAGGTTGAAAAATCGGGGTAGAACAGATCCAATGAGGGAATTTCAGAGGGTTTTGGGGATGATATGTGAGTTTCTTGTGACATATTATGGATTTGTAATTGAATATGCACCAAAAAACAGAAAACGGGCACTTAAAGGTGACCAGATTGAATATGTGTGTTTGCCAGTGAGTGTAAAACTTTTTAAATGATTTTTTGCAAGATTATACGGGCTTTTAATAATAGAACGTGGTGTATAAACTTTGAAACAGTGGACGTGCACGAGGTGAAAGATAGTTATCAAGTGGGCGTGGCCTGCTCGAAATCTTGGTTGACCAATGAGCGGGGCTTTGTTTGACTATAAAGCCTGAAATCGGCCTTCGACCGTAGCAGACCCTACGCAGGCTAAGGAACTTGATTTTTGGAAATGATGCTACACTTATATGTATAAGCCTAGTATAAACGATATAAATAAATATGACAATAAGTAATACATTAAACATAATCAATAAAAATGAGGTAATATGTAAATGGACTAAGACAGACATTTAACACTAACCTCGTGCACACTGTAGAACAAAATGAACAAAATATAGGGGCACAAACAAAAAACGAAGCATATAGGGACCGACGCCTACTCGATCCGGCGTCGGTAGTTCCTGTCTGCTCGATTAAACGCACTCGAATGATGTGATAATACAACATGTATTGAGGATTGTATTTTAAATTAAATGTTTATACCTATAATATACCTCTATAAAAACATCATTATTACAATCGTAATACCTGTACAAAAACTTTTCACCTATATTTAAAGGCCAATATTTTAATCCTAATACCTGTAAAATCTTTTTCCAAATAACTTTATTTCTAAAATTGTTAAGTAAAAATGGGAGCAAAAAATTGTTGTCTAAATCACAAGGATAAAAACACACCTCTTAAAAAACAAGCATCATTATTTAAATGGGTAAAATTAACATTAAATTCTCCTGACACAAGAATTTTTTACGATACACCTAACGTATTTAACACATTTTCTATCACATCTTAAAATATTTTAAAATTACCACTAAGGGGGTCTGTATATATTTACAATTATTAAATTAATATCTAAAATCTTTATCGCATTTATTTCCACAACTCTTTCTAATGAGAGACTTGTAATATTTTGTAGTTCAATATAATTGGTTTTACATTATAATAGTATTACAGATTCACCACCTCTACTTTTTAATCTAGAATAGAAAGAAGCGCAAGTGTATCCTTCTATAGTTAATGCACATATTTTATTAATAGTAAGCCAATGTTCACACAGAAACACACATGAAATGTTTTTATTGTGCAAGAATAACTCTAGCTCATTTATTTTATTTTAACTGATTGTATTTTAAATTTACAATATTAAAAGATTCCCTTAAGTGGCCTGTTTGATTTTTGGTTTTGGGTGAAAAACCGAGACAAGGATCCATAATTTTTTCAAAATTACACAAATAAACAGTGATTTTGAAAGACGCATAATGTTGTGGAAACTTGGATTCGACACTTTCACAAGTAAACGGGCTAAAGGACTTTTTGAGAACAACTTTTAAAGCGCAACTGCTGGAGCCTTTAAGATTTCCCATAATACCAGTTTTTTTAGCAGTCTTTTACTTCTTCTTATTTTTCCCAACCACATCAGACCATGTATTGATGTATGTTGGTTCATCATTATTAATGTTTATGAGCTTTTTACAAATATTTTGTATGGTTGCTTCTGAAATAGCCGAGCATGCATTATTCTCGGTAATAATTGTGGATGGTATGTCGATTTTATAGCATTTATTTTATTTTGATGAATTGTTTATGACTTAATTTTTCTTGGATATTTTTTTGAGGGACGGATTGATGTTTTTTAATTTTCTTATTTGTTTTATTTTTGGTCTGTGCATCTGACGATCTCTCTTGAGATTCTATATTTTCAGAAGTATTGTTGTTTAATGCCACCTGTTGATTGGTAGATAAATCAAAAGAGTTAATTGTGTCGCAAACTATCGGGTTTTTATAGAGTTTATAAGTGATTCATTCATCCATGGTTTTAGTTTAATTCTTGTTTTATGATTTGTGTAAGTTGTAGAGGTATTTATGAAATATTTAAATTTGCTTAAAAATAATGTATATGCTCTGTTTGGATCTCGTTCTTGATAGATATCTTCCCATTTTTCATTGTTTAGCATTTTATTTAGTGTATTGTAGTTAATATTTTAATTGTAGATTTATGATGAGGTTATAATGATCTGTTATATGGGATCTATATACAATAGATGTTATGTCACTATGTTTTATACGCTCACTATTTTTTATAAAATCATGATCAATGCAAGTTTTTTTTTCTAAAGTTACCCTAGTTGAGCGGTTTATAAAAGAAAGATATCCGCAAGAATTTAGTACATTTATATACGAATTTGTTATTTTATCTGAAGTTTTCAGATCGATGTTTATATCACCAATTAATAAATTAAAATCATGTGTACTGTTTGTTAATAAGAATGGCTCAAGTTCCCCTAAGTAGATAAGCAAAGCCGGTCTGGGACCACTTCACATTTCGGCCGCATGGTGGCGCCACTAGCCGGTGGTGGCGCCACTAGCCGGGTTTTACACCCATGACCATGTATGGATTGGCGGGAAATTCAAAATGGCCGCCCTGACCGCCAACCAATTGCAGAAATAATGATGGGCGGGGCATGTTGAATTCAAAATGGCCGCCGACCGCCAACCAATTGCAGAAATAATGATGGGCGGGGCATGTTAAATTCAAAATGGTCGCCGCCAACCAATTGCAGAAGTAAAGTACTGGGAAATGAAAAATTATGACTAGTGGTGGCGCCACTTGCCGGGCTAATTCTCAAGTGTGGATTGCACAATATTTCAAAATTTTAATTTATTCTGGCGCCACACTGACTGTGTTTTTCTCACACACGTTGAGACGCACTTCCCTTAGAGGCCCCATTGGGGGGCCCGTAACCTTACACGATACTTTGAATTTTTTCCGCATGTGACGTCACCTGCTACAAAATGATAAAATATTGCGCAATATTACGAAATGCAAAATTATGACTCATAAAGACTGACGCCACATTGGCGGCACGTATTTTTATTATTTGCATATTTAATTGCATCTAATTATTCAAATGTAATTCTCGGAATTTTCGAATTTTCCAGATCAAGTTTGTTTTGTTTATTTAGTTTATAACTAGTAAAGGAAGTTTGCTATTTAAAGAGAGCAAAGCAATTATTTACTATTCTTTTAGTTAACTTTGCATCGACTACTACTGCTGCAAAATATAAATTTTTAAATAATTTTATAATATATTAAATAAAATTGAAGTAAGTAAATCATTCGAAATATTTTAATTTTTATTAATTTATTTTTCTTTTAGGATGGAGTTTAAAGCATCTCAAGCAAAAGTGAGCACCCAAATTGTACAAACATTAAGAGCTGCTTGCAAAATTTTGGAAACAAAGTGCAGCGCAGATGAGGAGGCCCTTTGGCTGGGATATTTAAATAAAAACATTAAATGCTTCTCCAAATTAATAAAAAAGCATAGGGATAGCACAGGTACGCAACGTAATCTAATAACCAATTTAGGTCAGCTCAAACATTGCAAAACAATACTTAAATCAAAAAATGTTGTGGGGGCGGGTTTAAAAGGTACAATTAAAAGGAGTAACCGCGTGCAGTGGCAAGATTTAAACAGTGCCTTTAACTCTCGCCTACGCACAGGAATTATAATTAATTTAAAGCACATAGACATAAATTGCTTTTTAAACGATGCCTTTTTTCTTTTTAAATCCCTGGTGTGCAACATTTTAAAACAATTTCCCCTAATAAAAGTTAACGTTTGCTTTGGGGGAGAATTTATTAAAAGGAGCGGAGACCAAATAATTAACGAAATTAAGTATTTTAATACCAAAAATGAAGTAATTGATAGTGGGGTTGATTTAAAAAATTGGTTTTACGAAAATGTTGTTGATAAAATTTTGAATAAATTGAGTGAATTTGCCGAGAAGGATTCAGGGTGGGCTTTACATAAATTCTTAAATTTGGAAATTAACATAAATAAATATGAGGTGGGTAACGGTTCGTCTTATATTAAACTACCGGAACAGATCGCGAAAAAGCGTGCCTGTGTCAATGTCAAAAATATGGACAACGCCTGTTATGGATGGTCCTTAGTCTCGGCTCTATTTCCTGCGAATACCCATGTAGATAGAACTTCCTCGTATCCCCATTACAGGGATGTTTTTAATTTCGCGAATATTGAGCTTCCCATGAAATTAAAGGACATTTCAAAATTCGAAAAATTAAATGCTATATCCATAAATGTTTACGGGCTAGAGCTAATTGATTCGAAAAAAGGCCCCAAGTATCACACTTTACCTGTGAGGCTTACTTCAAATAAACTAGCTCGACACGTTAATTTACTTTTGATTCAAAATATTTACTTCCTTCAACAGTCCGATTGCGAACCATTCTTGGACGTGGCCGACGACATTGAAATTAAGTATCATTACGTCTGGATCAAAAATTTATCTAAGTTGGTAAATAGTCAGCATACAAAACATGAACATAACATTTTTATTTGTGATCGGTGTTTAAATTATTTTTCATGTCAAATTAAATTGAATAATCATGAAGAATATTGCCAAAAATTAAACAAGTGCAAAATTTCTTTCCCAAAAGAAGATTTCGTGGAGTTTTCAAATGAAAAATTCCAACAAAAAGTTCCCTTTGTCATGTATGCTGACTTTGAAGCTATTCTTTTACCGATTACTGATAATGAAAATTTCACAAAAACATCCAAATATCAACAACATGAAGCTTTCAGCGCCGCGTATTATTTTAAATGTGACTATGATGATACTTTATCATTTTACAAAAGCTATCGCGGTTTGGGTTGCATAGAGTGGTTCGCAAAGGAAATGTCGGAAGTTTCAAAATTTGTTGAATTAAAATTAAAAGGTAACGTACCTATGGATAATAGCGTTGATTTAAAGGATGCTACTCCTACGTGTCACATTTGTAATAAACATTTTATACAGGGTGATATAATTGTTCGGGATCATAATCATCTTAATGGCCAATTTTGTGGCTACGCTCATCAGGTTTGCAACCTGAATTACAAAAATACATTTACGGTTCCGGTTGTTTTTCATAATTTAACGGGCTACGACTCACATTTTATAATTAAAGATTTAACCAATTTTAGTAGAATCTCTCTCTTACCGATAAATAAAGAAAAGTATATATCCTTTACTGTTTACGACAACGAAACTTTATAAAATTCCGCTTTATCGATTCATTTCGTTTTATGGCCTCTAGTTTAGACAAATTAGCTTCCTATTTGACTGAATTTCAAAATTTTAAACATGTATTTTTAAATTTAGATGATGACAAATTAAAACTTTTACAGCGTAAGGGCGTTTTTCCTTACGATTTTGTAGATTCTTTTGAAAAATTAGATTTTCCTAGCTTGCCCGAAAAAGCGGCCTTTTACAACAAACTAAATGATTGCGATATTTCGGAAAATGATTATGCGCATGCTCAGCATGTTTGGCGTGAATTCGGTTGTCAAAATTTGGGCAAATATTCAGATCTTTATTTAAAAACCGATATTCTCTTATTAACCGATGTTTTCGAGCAATTTCGCAACAGTTGCTTTAAAACATATGGGCTCGATCCTGCGCATTATTACACTTTGCCCGGTTACACTTGGGATTGCATGCTTAAATTCACCGGTTGTCGTTTGCAAATACTAAAGGATGTTGATATGCTTTTATTTATCGAGCGCGGCATTCGGGGCGGTGTTTCTCAGTGTTGCGATCGCTATGCGGAGGCAAACAACAAATACATGGGTAATACGTACGATCCATTAAAATTATCTAAATATTTAATGTATTTTGATGTCAATAACCTTTACGGATGGGCTATGTGTCAATATTTACCCCATGATGGGTTTCAGTGGCTCGAAAATCATGAAAACTTTGATGTTTTTGGTGTATCGGATGAATCACCGGTCGGGTATATTTTGGAAGTTGATTTGGAGTATCCTCAAAATTTGCACGATTTACATAAAGATTTACCCTTCTGCCCCGATCATGTTAAACCACCAAATTCAAAATTATCAAAATTAATGACCACCCTTACTAACAAATCAAAGTATATCATTCATTATCGAAATTTAAAGCAAGCATTATCTCACGGAATAAAACTAACCAAAATTTATCGAATTTTAAAATTTAATCAATCACCCTGGTTAAAATCCTACATAGATTTAAACATAAATTTGCGAAAAATCTCCAAAAATGAATTCGAAAAAAATTTATTCAAATTAATGGTTAATGCCGTTTTCGGCAAGACTATGGAGAATATTCGAAAACACAGAATAGTAAAATTAGTCAATAAGTGGGAGGGTCGATATGGTGCCAAAAATTTAATTGCCAGTCCAAATTTTCAGAATCGGACTATTTTTAGGGATAATATTATTGCTGTTGAATTAAGTAAAACTAATTTGTGTTTCAACAAGCCTTTATATATTGGTATGTCAATACTCGATATATCCAAGGTTTGCGTCTATAACTTTCATCACGATTATGTTTTATCTAAGTTCAACAACAACAACAACAACGCCAAATTATTATATACAGACACCGATAGTTTGCTATATGAATTTACCTGTAACGACGCATATGAGGAAGTTATACTTAAAGATATTCACATATTTGACACTAGCGATTATCCAGAAAACAATCGATGGAATATCCCTTTGTTAAATAAAAAAGTTCCCGGTTTAATGAAAGACGAACTTAACGGGAAAATTATGACACATTTTATTGGTCTGCGCTCCAAAATGTACACTTTTAAGTTTGAAGGCGAAAAATGCGTTAAAAAATCGAAGGGTGTAAAATACAATATTGTTAAAAATTCTATAACTTTCCAAGACTATTTCGAGTGCCTAAATTTAAAAACTAATAAAATTATAAATCAAAATTTAATAAAGTCTATCGCGCACGATGTTTTTAGTGTAAAGCAACAAAAAATTGGCTTAAGTTGCTTTGACGATAAAAGATCCCTTTTAAATGATTCGCACGACACTTTGCCTTTGGGGCATTATAGTATTATTTGACTTTATTGTATTTGTTACCCTGCAATTATTTATGTGCGTCACTATATGTTTTTTACTTTAGCTTAAGTTTTTGTTTATCTGCTGTAACCTATAATTGGTATTAGTTTTTGTTGCGTACCAACTGCAAATTCCTATTTTTATAATTGCACGCAAGGTCCACCAGCCGGACCCCCAAGGCGATCGAGTTTTAATATAAATAATAAATGACATCTTCAGTACCATCAAAACATGATCGGGGCAGTCAAACAAACATTGTGTATACGACGTGAACCATTAAAACTGGACTGGATTCCATTTAAACAATCTTTACCAGTTGTTCAAGATATTGCAACTTTAATACAACAAATGATCCAGGATATACGTGAACGTGAAAATATTGAAAATAGTGATGACGACTACGACATACGCATTGGAGTTGAAGACGAATTGGTATAGTATATACAGTTTATTTAAAAGCATATTAGATGATATACTATGAGAAAGTAAAGCACTTTTAAATCCTAAATTGTTTTTTATTTAGTCTCTTATTAATTGTACATTATAATGTTATATTAAGTCATTTTTGTTGATCCAACTCTTCTCGTTTACTCCAAACCATTTCACGTATACCTTTGTGCCTTTTCGCCTTAAAATTTTCTCGACCAAATGAACATCGGGAAACTTTGCCTTTTGTAATTCGAATTCATAAAATCCTCCCAGAATAGGTTTTCCATGTTGATCCTCCAATATGTAAGTTGTAGGGTTTGTTAATTTAACCTGTTTTACAGTAAAAATTTCATTTGACCAGTTTGGCGTGTACCCTTTAGAAAATGCCTCGCGATATTTGCTTATCCGAACTTTGTCTTTTAATTTGAATTTATTATTAGGACTAAACATTTTTAATTTGCTAAAGGTTGATTTTAACAAACTTTTTTCATTCTTTGCATTTACATCAATCGGTTTCATTTTGATAGTTCCATGTTTAGTAGAATTGTATTTGTGTACTATTTTAGGCAATAATTCTAACCACTTATAATTGCCTTGATAACTAAATTCCTTCCACATTAACGATTTTATTGTTCGATTAACTCGTTCCACAATAGATGCTTTTTTAGTACTAAATGTACTATAATGATTAATTTTTAACTTATCCATAAGGTTCTTAAAGTCTTTGTTGTAAAACTCCTTCCCCGCGTCTGTTTGTAAGTTTTTCGGAATATTTGGCTCAATCAAAATTGTTTTTATTGCCTGTGCTACATCTTTTGAAGTTTTATTCTTTATAGGCAAAGCCCACACATATTTGCTAAATGCATTAATAACCACCAAAATATATTTAAATCCTTTATTTTGTTTTGCATAAGGTATCATTTCGACCAGGTCACCTTGAAATAAATCATTTAATCCGCGAACAACAACTCTTCTACGCTTAAAGTTTTTTCTCGCTGGTGCGTGTAATTCACTCACTATTTTGCGGTTTACTTTTATTTTTCTTCATCATTCTGTTAAAATCGGATATTTAATAATCATTTCCAGAAAAACATGCGTAATAAGCTTATCTGACTGTAGTGAAATCCTATCACCGACTTTCAGTTTAATATTCAACAATTTGTCGTGTTTATACAATTGATCGTTTATTTTAATTTGAAATGTATTGCTACTGGCATTAACGTGATTTATAATTCCCTCTTTTAAAGGAAATTCATAAACTGAATAATTAGTACTTAAATCATAAACAAATGTTTTAGCTTTGATGTGGTAGTTAATACTTTTTAATGTAATATTTAATAAACCATATGCAGATTTTAGATGGCTTTTGCTCAAGTGATTATGCAATTCACGTCCGAACTGGTCTACAGACATACTAAAAATGTTTGATTTTGTTCAAACTATTCGATTATATTAGCTTCTTTTAACTCTTCAATTATGCTGTTTATTTCATTCGCATGACTATTATTTCCCGCAAATTGTGAACTAATTAATAATCTTAATCGTTCAACTAACTCATTACAGTAATCCCAATGCACATATTCTTTTAATTTATTTGTGTATTGCATTTGTAATCCTTTCCCAATACGTTGTTGTTGTTTTGGTTGTGGCACTCTTAATTTCGATCTGTATTGGTTTTCGGTTTGTTTGTTTGATTCTTCCAGTAGGGGTTTAATTACATTTATATACTTATTACCTCTATTTCCTGTTTTTTGTGCATTTGCATCAAAATTTCTTTTTTGTGCATTTGTGCTCAATATAATATTTCTATAATTATTTATATCTTCTGGAGTCATTAAACTTTCGTTTATTTTTAAACAAGAATTCATATAAACCATAAGTACCCTTATATATTCTATCTTCCTTTTTATTTTTGTTCTTTATAACAATATCATTTCCTTTAAAATCCATTTCTGAATCTCCATAGTGAAATTTTCCCAAAACTGGTTCGTAAGTTAAATAATGAGTATCAAATCTATTTTCAGTGTCTCGTATAAATCCTTTAACATATTCACGTGGCATTTCATCAAATTGATCTAAATATAAATTAAAAGATGTATCTTGATTTATGTAATCATCCATGGTAGCAAATTGCGAAATCGCGAATACTGTCATCGTAAAAATAACTGTCTTGTAATGTGTAGTCTTGTAATGTGCTATCAAATATTTCACCATCATTAATAAAATGTGGTATTGCTGCCGGTTTTTTTTTATTTTTTTTTATAGGACTAGGTGTTAATTCTTTTGGTATATGGGTTTTTTTAACATCATACTCGCTTTTTATTGCCTCTTCTTTTTTAATATCTGCCAATGATGGTTGTGGTTGCGTCGGGGGCTGCGGTGAAGCTTTTGATATTAATTGTTTTAATGGTTCCAACTCGAACTCTGTTTGAAATCTGCCAGATTTAATAGCATTTAATTTAGCTTTAATATCCCTCCTAATTTTTATTAACTTTTTGGTTAATATTTTGTCCTTCATATTTGTGTGCGTGTTTGTGCCAACAAGGTTTTTTAAATACTAAATTAATTTTACGAAACAAGTATATTTATTATTATTACCAAACATTTCAAAAAACCACACTGTTTTTAAAACCAGCACACTGTTTTTAAAAACAGCACACTGTTTTTAAAAAACAGCACACTGTTTTTAAAAACAGCACACTGTTTTTAAAAAACAGCACACTGTTTTTAAAAAAACAGTGTGCTGTTCATAAAGCGGTTATTTTGAAATTATGTATTGATCAAATCCTTTTCTAAAGCGGCCTTTATTAATATCAAATTCTTTACATATTACAAGAAAACCATATTTATCATTCCAACATAATGAGCACATATCATGAAACTGATCAAAAGGCATGTCAGTATTAACATGATCTTTATAAATATGTCTTAGGTTCATGTCATCTTGTTTAAAAATTATCAACATATTTGCATTGTCACGTATAAATAATAGTTGGTACGAGCTATTTTTGTACGCCCCTGTAGTATACGTAAAGTACCAACAGGTGACGTCACATGCGGAAAAAATTCAAAGTATCGTGTAAGGTTACGGGCCCCCCAATGGGGCCTCTAAGGGAAGTGCGTCTCAAAGTGTGTGAGAAAAACACAGTCAGTGTGGCGCCAGAATAAATTAAAATTTTGAAATATTGTGCAATCTACACTTGAGAATTAGCCCGGCAAGTGGCGCCACCACTAGTCATAATTTTGCATTTCCCAGTACTTTACTTCTGCATTTGGTTGGCGGCGACCATTTTAAATTCAACATGCCCCGCCCATCATTATTTCTGCAATTGGTTGGCGGTCGGGGCGGCCATTTTGAATTCAACATGCCCCGCCCATAATTATTTCTGCAATTGGTTGGCGGTCGGGGCGGCCATTTTGAATTTCCCGCCAATCCATACATGGTCATGGGTGTGAAACCCGGCTAGTGGCGCCACCACCGGCTAGTGGCGCCACCATGCGGCCGAAAAGTGAAGTAGTGGTTCCAGACCGGCTTTGCTTATCTACTCCCCTATAAAAATTTATAGATGGAGGCCTATATGTTGTTAAAATATTGTAGCCCAAGTTATTAATTGAAAAACTTACTTTAGTTATAATTATTTCAGAATTTTCTAATTTGTTTTGAGTAACTTTGGCTTCAATATTATTGTTTATGTAAATTACAAGTCCATCATTTTGGTTTATTTTGGATTTATTGTAATATAATGTAAAGTTTTTAATGTTAAAGAAAGAAGTGTCAATAATATTCCACGTTTCACCTAAAATAACAATGTCACAGTTAAACTTTAGAGATTCCAAATATATTAATATTATTACAATAAAAATAATAACAACCTGTTATGTATTAGTGAAAGGCCTCTATCTCTTGTAACATATTTATTAAATCAACAACAGCTTCTTAACATCCAAAAATATCCCATAGCCAAAAACCAAAAAGGAACTGCCGCCATCTCTATCTATTGTTACCAACCTAACTATTACCAACTTAACCCTTAGGCGCGAATCTTAAAAATACATACAATCATTATAACTTAAATATATAACATTTTCCCCCTTCTTAAATAAAAGTTGCTACAAATTTAACCTATCAGGCTTTTTTACAATTCTGCCGGACCTAGTAATAGTATTCTGTTTATCCTTAACGTCTACCTAACAATCTACGTCACAATCACTTTTGCTATTGACATCATCCTTACTATATACCTTACAATCTACGTCACAATCACTTTTACTATTGTCATTATCTTTACTATATACCTTACAATCTATGTCACAATCATTTTTGCTATTGTCATTATCGACTTCCACCGAATCTTTGAAGCCTGTTTCACTTTCACTAACCAAAGGAATGTCGACATAGTCTTTTAATCTCTTTGGTGTAGCCTCTTTACACATATCCTCTACCATTACTTTTGGCAATTGGACCAGATTCTCGCCCAATGAGCGCAGACTAGAAACATGCATGTGTTTTATAACTCCCCCTATATTAATAAGGTAAGTAGTGCTACTCAATATCTTAAGAACCTTTTCCAATTCCCATTTCTTAGTTATAACATTTTTAACATAAACCTGTTCATTTACAGCAAATAGCTTACAATTTCTTGTACCACTATTTAACTTATTTTTATTGACATTAAAAGGTTTAAGCAAATCGAACCTTGTCCTAGGCTTTATCTTAAATATACATTCTGCAGGAGACATATTTGTAACCGTAGTGGGTGTGTTTCTATAGGAAAACAAAAAGTTTGCCAAATGACTCTTTAACTGAAAATCATTCATGTTTGATTTATCCTCAAAATACTTTTTTAAACATTTTTTTACAGTTTGCACTGCTCTTTCCGCACTACCATTACTTTGCGGATGATAAGCTGGTGATTTAACCGGTTTAATACCATTTGCCTGGCAAAAACTTACAAACTCGGACGAGCTAAAAGGTGGACCATTGTCTGAAACTAGTTCTACCGGAATACCAATTATTGAAAATACTTCCTTTAATTTTAAAATCGTTTCTTTTGCGTTTGTTCCGCTATCCATTAACTTAACATCTATCCATTTAGAACGATTATCCACTATTACTAAACAGGTTTTATTAGAAAAACAAAAAAAATCAATGTTTACTCTATAAAAATTACTAGGTGCCGCAGGCCATGGAAAATAAATGTTTTTATTAGAAAAATTTTGGTGTTCCTGACAAATTATGCAACTGTTTATTAGTTTTTCAATATCCTCGCCTATTCCTGGCCACCAGCAGTAGGAACGAATTAACATTTTGGTCCTAACAATACCAGTATGTTGTTCATGAAATAGGGTGAGAATTTCATCTCTTAATACACTTGGCACCACTACTTTATTACCTAATAATATGCAATTACTTTCAACAGAAAGTTCATGTCTTTTTATAAAATAAGGTTTCAATTCTAATCTCTCTACCTTTTCAGGCCATCCTGACAAAGTTAGATCTAAAACTTTACACAATATGACATCTTTTTTTGTAGCACGGGCTATATCCTCGCTACTTAACGGTACTGTTTGTGTAATATTAAATGAATACAAATTATCCGCAATTTTCGTATCAGCCTCTATGGGCAACCGCGACAACGCATCTGCGTTTGAAATTAAGTCACCTTTTCTATACTTGATATTGTAATTATAACCTGACAAAGTTATAGCCCAGCGCGTTATTCTTGCAGCCGCCGAAACAGGCAACCCTTTGTTTTCCCCGAAAATAAACTGAAGAGGTTGGTGGTCACTAATTAATGTAAATTTTCGACCAAAGATAAATTTATGGAATTTCTTGACTGCAAACATTATCGCTAACGCCTCCCTCTCAATATTAGAATACTTTTGCTCCGTCTTCGATAATGTTGACGACGCGAACAGAACTGGGCGTTCTACTCCATCAACAACATGACTTAAAACAGCTCCTGTTCCATATTTACAACTATCACAAGTTATCAATATAGGTAGGTTAGGATCATAATGTACAAGAACTGCATCGGAAGTTAACAACTTTTTACTTTTACAAAATGCTTTTTCGCATTTTTCGGTCCACTTAAAACTTACGTTTCTTTTACATAATTCGTATAAAGGCTTTAATGTAGCCGACAACATTGGAATAAACTTTCCATAGTAATTTAATAACCCTAAATAGGACTTTAATTGAGTTAAATTTTCAGGCACAGGTGCTTTTACAATACATTTTACTTTTTCTTCATTCGGATGTATACCCTCCCGATCAATTTTATGACCCAAAAATTCCACCTCTGTGACGAAAAACTTAGATTTAGACAAGTTAATTTTTACATTATACATTTCCAGCCGTTTAAAAACTCGCTCCACTGTCTCGTAACAACCCTGCAACGTGGTACTATAAACTAATATGTCATCCAAGTAGCAATTTACATTCTCCAAAACCGTCAATATATTTTCCATAATGGTTTGAAAAATTCCTGGAGCCGAACTTATTCCGAACGTCAATCTGTTAAATCTAAACAACCCCAAGTGAGTTTTTATGGTTAATAATTCTTTAGACTGATCGCTTACCGCAAGTTGCTGATACGCTCCCTTAAGGTCTATTACTGTAAAATACCTTTTCCCACTAAGGTTTGCAAATATGTCTTCTGGCAATGGTAATACGCAATGGTCTACATCTATTACTTTATTGACAGTTTTTTTAAAATCCACACAAATTCGGATTTCACCGCTTTTCTTTGTACAACTACTATGGGACTAGCCCAATTGCTAAAATGAACTCTCTCTAATATACCTGACTTAACCATTCTGTGTAATTCAGCCTCTACCGTTTGTCTTAATGCATAAGGCATGCTATAAGCTCTATGAAAGATTGGTTTTGCTTCTCCTTTTACATTAAAATTGACTTTAAATTTCCTAATACAAGAATTTGATGTGTCATTAAAAATTTCCTTAAACCTACTTCTTAATTCTAACTCTAACTCTTGACCTTTACTTTTTTCTACCGACTTTAAAACATTGTCGTTGTTATGACACAACTTACTTTTCCAATCAGGATTTAAAACATTTAACCAATCTCTACCTAATAAAGGTGAAAAGCTATTATTACTTTTTACAACGACTAAAGGCAAGTTTAATGATGTCCCCTGAAACCTAACATTTACATGACATTGGCCTAAGACTTCTACACTCTGTCCTGTCACAACCTTAAGCTTAATACTAACTGGCTCTAGTTTTTTATTAACCATGTTTTTAAAATCGACATAATTTATCACTGACCTACAAGCTCCTGTATCTACCTCCATTGGCATTTTGATACCATCAACCATCAAGCTGACCTTCATGGCGCTCTCATCTTGACTCAGCTGCCCAATAAATCCTATTTCCAAAGAATCTCCACTGTCTGACTCCGACTCCCTTCCATTGGCTGTTGACTGGACTGAATGGACTTTTCCTGACGATTTTGACTGCTGACCTTGACTTTTTGATTGACCTTTGGTATTATACCCATTGTACTTTGACTGACTTTTACTACTTGCATAATTTCTTGGCTGACTCTTGTTAAACATAGTACTCCTTGACATATTGGGCTTCTTACATACTCGGCTGGTATGCCCATTTTCATTACAGTTAAAACATTTCCATTCTCGAGCTGGACATGTATTTACATCATGGTAACGACCACATCGCCAACAAGATTTATTAAAACCTTTTTGTTCATGACTACCAGCAACTTTTAATATCATTTCCGAGGATCCCCTGCTTCCTTAAACTGTAATGTCTCAGGCTCACTTAACAATTTTTTTTGTATCTGAGCCCCACGTACCCCACATACTAACTGATCTCGTAATGCCTCATCAAGAAACGTGCCAAACTTACAGTTTTGTGCAAGATCTTTAATAGCACTTATATATTCTTTTAAATTTTCGTCTGACCTTTGTTTTCTGTTATGAAACTTGTATCTTTTTATGATAATACTTGTAGTAGGTTCATATTTTTCTTTCAGTTGTGTCATAAAAACGACAATATTTTAAAGTCGGTAGAAAAAAGTAAAGGTCAAGACTTAGAGTTAGAATTAAGAAGTAGGTTTAAGGAAATTTTTCTTTCAAAGCATTTACCAACTCTGCATACGATTTATTCGTTGGTGTATCCGGGTAAAGTTTGGTTTTCAACTCTTGGTATGCCTTTGCTCCTAAGAAAGTTAACAAGTTTGCCACCTTCAGCTCACTTTTTGTAGCGTGGACTAAAAAATACTGCTGCAACCTCTCTTCCCAACTGACGAAGGACTCCTCCTTCTCCTTGAACTCTTCAAACTTGGGCATGATTCGTAAAAATTTGACTATTTCCCTTGCTAGGCACTTGACTACACGTGCATTCGACTTATTTTCCCACACGTGAATTCGACCCGACTCGTCGCCAATTATGTTATGTATTAGTGAAAGGCCTCTATCTCTTGTAACATATTTATTAAATCAACAACAGCTTCTTAACATCTAAAAATATCCCATAGCCAAAAACCAAAAAGGAACCAACCTAACTATTACCAACTTAACCCTTAGGCGCGAAACTTAAAAATACATACAATCATTATAACTTAAATATATAACACAACCCTAAAAAACTTTGGTCCCAATTTAAACAATGGGGTATTCACAATAAGAATGATAAAAATATTCCACCACATTTAAGTAAACCCAATGAGATAAATAAAGCTTTTATTGACCTTAGTAAAATTGTAACACCTATAAATATAAATACTAAAATGTTTTATAGTAATAATACAATGGTAAATGGCTTAAAACTAGAATTTAAAGAATAAACTGAACAAGATATGAAACAGGCAATTAAAGAAATAAAATCAAAAGCGGTTGGGATTGATAATATTAGCCTATTTATGATAGACCTAATATTACCATATTGCGCAGAAACGTTAATAAACATTTTTAACGAATCAATTAACACAGGAGTTTTTCCTACCATTTGGAAAATCTCAATTATAAAGCCTCTCCCAAAAAAAACTAACCCTTTAAACTTTAGTGATCTCAGACCCATAAACTTCTTACCAATACTATCCAAAGTAATGGAAAAACTAGTCAATAAAGATTTAATTAAACATATTAATAAATATAAAATTATACCACCCATACAATCAGGGTTTAGAGCAAATTACAGTACAACTGCTGCTTTGGCTAAGGTTACAAATGATCTCTGCTTGGCTATGGCCAAGTTGCACTTCTATGGAATTGGTCCAAAGGCATGTCTGTGGTTTGCTAACTACTTAAAAAATCGACTACAACTGGTTGATCTGGATGGAAATAGGTCTAATGTAGCAGTGACAAAACATGGAGTGCCTCAAGGGAGTATCCTGGGACCCATCTTATTCTCAATTTATACAGCCGATCTTCCAGAAGTAATTAAAAACTGTCGTATTCATATGTTTGCCGACGACTGTCAGCTAATAAAATCATTTTATCCGTCAGAAATTAACACAGCCACTAACGAAATAAATAAAGTCTTAAAAGAAGTAAATGCTTGGTCAGTTAATCATGGACTTCAGTTAAATGCCAAAACGAGTCTTGTAATAAATATTGGTACATTATACATGATAAATAAATCCAAACAATATAATTTTAATACCATCCAGATAAATAATATAGAAATACCTCAGCAAGAAACAGCAAGAAATCTGGGTGTTATTTTTGATACAAACCTGAATTTTGAAAGCCATGTTACAAGACAACTTAGTTTGTGTTATATGAAGCTGAAATCACTATATAAGTTTAAATACGTTCTTAATTCTAACACCAAGTGCTACTCATATCTTACTGAAACATATAAAAATAAACTGCAATTAATGCAGAACTCTTGTATGAGATTCATTTATTTAGTCGGAAAATTTGACCACATTACTTCCATCTATTTGGAAAACAAGCATTTAAAAATAAGAGATCGTTACAAGCATAGTTTGGGAAAATTAGTTCAGAAAGTATACACCAAACAATTGCCTGAATACCTTTCAACACCTTTATTCAAAGATCCAATGTACACAACCTTGATTTAAGACACAACCTTTTTCAAATACCTAGTCATAAAACTACAAAATTTAAGGATTCGTTTATGTACCTGGCTATAAAACTTTTGAACGATAAAACATTCTTTAAAATAATATTTAAAAACCCACAAACATTTAATTTAGAGTACAAAAATTTGATATTAACTGGTGATAATATGTGATTTATAAAATTTATGTCAACTCCAACATGTTTAATTTAGAATACAAAAACTAGTTAGTAACTGTGATAATGTGTGATATGTAAAACTTAAGTAAATTGTATGAAATGATAGGACTTAATGTAATTGATATGTGATATGCAAAATAAAATAGTTAAAAGTTAATTTCTTAGTACAGGTGGTGTGGAAGAACGTCCTTACGAATGCTGCCTTTTGTGTAAATAATTGTGTTTGTTTTTTTTTACACAATAAAGCATTTTTATTATTATTATTATTATTATTATTATTACATTTTTATTAGAATAACTAATAGTGTAAAATAAAAAACTCAATTTTTAAATTGGTAAAAATAATTTTGGGTAGATATTGTCTACCCTGTCTACCCGCACGCTTTGCCACTGCTACTTCTAACAACTTGCTTTTAAGACACTTCTTAAAATACATGCATGATGTTTTTGAACTTACTAAGGTTTTAAACTAAAATACAAATTTTGATAAATAGTTTATTTATAATACCTACCTTTATTTAAATGTAAAACTTGGAATTTTAAAAATAAAATATGTAACATTAAATAGAGAACTTGTGTGTACCATTTAATACTTACTTTAATATTAAATCAAGAAGTTGGTACCACTTTTTTTGCTTCACCTGGCAACACAGATTTTGTGAGTGTTAAATAAGTAAGCTATTTATTATATTTGTAAAATATTTAAGTATAAGCAATAAATTGTTTATAGTTTTTTGTAGGCAATTTTTATGTTAAGGAGTGCACAACAATTTAGTCGCAATTCAGTTACTTATAAACCATTGTATAGAACAAATTTATTTAAATAATTAAACGGTTTAGTTTTATGGGATACAATATTTGGTTTTATTCTCCAAGGAACATTGGCGACGAGAATAATTGGTATTTTGTTGTGGAAATTATAAATTCAAAAGAAAAATGGCAAAAGCACATGGTCAGGTTCGCGAATTTGATCCCCAAATCAGGGATTGGACGATATTTAGCAAGCGGCTTGAAAATAACTTTGTGGTAAATAAAGTTACAGACCCAGGTATAAAGCGTGCAATATTATTAAATGCACTTAATGAAGAGGATTTCAAGCTTCTATATAATTTATCACGGCCTTCCAAACCTGAAGAAAAAACTATGTGGATCTGGTAAAGTTACTATATGTTCATTTTAAGCCTGTGAAATCAGTATTTGCTGCACGTTATAAATTTGACACTGCAGTCAAAAATTAATAATAATAATAATAATAATAATCTTTATTTCCCAACAGATTAACAATCCAATTACAGGAAAATTTACAAATAAAAATTAATATAATAGTAATTTAAATATTCTAATGTAAATTTAGGAATCTAAACTTAATTACTATAGTACTTTATAAAGGTTCTTATTAACAAAATATAAATTCCAATAGCAACAAAAAAAAACAATTATTCACTAAATTATTAAATTAAATGTTCTTTGACGCAGTTAATAATAAAATTAATACTGTCAAAATTAATATCACATTTTTCAGACACTTTATTAAAATTATCACAAATAATATATAGTGGGGATCTAAGCATAATGTTTGTTTTGCATGGTGGTAAATAAAATGTTTTATGCATCCTTGCTGACAGTCTTGGAATTAAAAAGTTTAACATAGATAAAAGACACATGCAATCAATCCTATTCTGAACCAGCATGCTCACAAACCTTATGGAGCAGATTACCCTCCTACTCTCCAGACTGATAAAACCAAACATATCCAGTAAAACATCATTATTAAATCCCCTCTCAGGATAAATTCCTTGAGTTTTAAAGTAAATAAATTTTAAGAATTTTCGCTGGACATTTTCAATTTTTATCTTGTATGTGTTGTACAAAGGGTACCAAACAAGTGAGCCGTATTCAAGTTTTGAAACAACATAGGACCTATAGAGTGTTTTAAGTGCAAGACAATTACTAAAACCACTGCAGTTGCGAATTATAAATCCTGACATACGATATGCAGAGCTACAAATATTGTTAATATGAATATCAAACAAGAACTTTTGATCAAAATGGATACCCAAGTCCTTAACCTCTATTTTTCTTTTAATGTTTAAATTTCGAAGGGTATAGTCAAACTCTATTATCTCCTTTTTCCGGCTAAAACTTATAATTTGGCATTTGTCAACATTTAAATACAAAAAATTCTGCTGACACCAGGTATCCAATTTTACCAATTGCTCCTGAATAAAGTTACAATCTTCCTGGGTTGCTATAGAGCTAAACAATTTGAGATCATCGGCAAACATAAGTTTTTCACAATCAATGTTGTCCACAATATCATTTACAAACAGGAGAAAAAGTAATGGACTCAAATTTGATCCCTGAGGAACTCCGGAAGTAGCAAAAAACCTCGTTGACAAATATCCATTGTAACTAACATATTGTTCTCTACCTTTTAAATATGACTTAAAAAAACATATTAAATTTTCAGTAAGTCCAAATGTCCTTAGCTTACTCAATACAACTCGATGGTCAATTCTGTCAAAAGCCTTCGCGAAATCAGTATACACGACATCAACCTGCCCTTGATTGTCAAGAATATTACATATATATTGTGAAAAACAGGTTAAATTTGTAACTGTAGAACGCGAACTTACAAATCCATGTTGATACGGAGTTATAAGATTGCATACATGGGAGTAGACATGCATATAAACTGACATCTCAAAAACCTTCGAAAAATTATTTAAAATTGCAATTGGCCTATAGTTCCGAATTTGGCTTGGGTCTCCATTTTTTAGAACCGGACATATCCTAGCAGTTTTCCAAATGTCTGGGAAAGTTGAGCTATTCAAAGATAGGTTAAACAATTTTAGTAGTGGTTTAAGAAATATGTGTTTACAGTCTTTTACTAGGTATTTGATCTAGACCTGAAGTTTTTTTATTTGCTAATTTATTAATTGATTTTAATATGTCATTTTCATTAATTATAATTTTATTTAAATGGGAAGCATTATCATTAAAAGTTAAATCTATATAATCATTTGTTGGCTCTGTATACACACTACTAAAATAGGTTTTGAATGCTTCGACAATTTGTTCAGGAACATCAAATTGTGCGTCGCCATTGCACATAACACCCGGAATACGGGTCATCCCTTTTTTAGTTCTTACGTAGTTCCAAAACTTGTCAGGCTCTAGTATGACAGAATTTTGAACATTTAAGATATATTGCTTATAAGCTAGGTTTATTTTCGATTTTAGTATTGAACGCGCATTTTTAAAGTTTTGGTAATTTATAGCAGATTTTTGTTTTTTGTACCGCTTATGGTAGTAGTTTTTAAGTTTTAGAATTTCCTTTATTTCAATGGTATACCAATGTGGGTGTTTTTTGTTTGATGTTTTATATGTAGGGACGTTTTTATCAAGAAATGAATATATTTTTGAATAAAATTTATCACATGCTGCATTGATTTCTGTTTCGTTATTTAAAAAATTCCAGTCTGCCTGTAAGAAATCGTTATACAATTGAACAAAATTAGCCCTTTTATAATTGTAAGTCTTGGCTTGATTAATATTTACAGTAAACTCATGAACAGTGCTGGCTTTAAGAGATATAGATATGTTTAAAGCTGGATGATGCAAATTTTCAGGAACGAATGGTACATCATGAGTAACACATATTTCATTTACATTACTACAAACTAGATCTAGAGTTCTGTTATAGTTATTTAGGATATCATTAAATTGTTTATAATTATTAAAGTTTATAAAGTCATTAAATAAGTTTAATTTTGAATTAGAATTTACATTAAAATCACCGACAATAATAGTTTCCTCATTAAGGTTAGACAATAGATTGCTAAGTTCATCAAGAAAAAATTCAAAGCTATTAACAGACATATCAGGTACAATATATACAATAAATAAATAAGTTATTACAGAATTGATTTTAACTCTACAACCAATTATATCAAGTATAGGTATTTCATTTGTTATATTGGTTAGATCTAATTCGGTTACATTAATGTATTCTTTGCAGGCAAATAACACACCTCCTCCACGTGTAAGATTTACCTTATCGAACTGCCTATCTTTTCTAAGAACACGATATTGGTTATTAAAATACTCCGAGCTGGATATATCTTGAGATAGCCATGTTTCACTTAGAAGAATAATGTCATAATCACAAACTGAGCAAACAGAATAAAATTCGTCAGCCTTGGATCTTAAACTTTGCACATTTTGATAATATATATTTAAAGGAATATTGGATTGAAAATTGTTGGGAGTATTTAGTTTTCCGCTTTCACCATAATTTTTGGAACACCTCTTTCATATTTTATATATAAATTATTTTCACCATTATTTTTCCGTTCATCCATTTCCTTACGCAATTGAGAATAATGTTCCATTTGCTTTGGAGTTTTATCAAAAGATATGCCAATATGTTTTAGGGTAGAGTCTTTTAAGGATTTCGCTTTTTGTATTACATTGTGAACCTGATCAACATTATCCAATGTTAATCGTATAGGCCTTGGTTTCTCCCTATTCGGTATATACTTGCCTAAGCGATGAGATTTTTTAATGGATACATCAGCTTGTATAATATTCAAAACTTCATCAACTGACACTTTTTCATGATTTAAACGGTCTTCTTTACTTTCAGCTAAGTTTTCTTTTAGGCCATGAATAATTATGTTGCATTTTCGATGTTCACGCTCAGTCATTTCTTGAATTATATCATTAAACATATAGATGTCATGTTTATTATCAGCCGGTATTTGTTTTTGGGTAATTTCTTTTTGGAGATTTAAAATTATTTGCTTTAGCTCATTGAAATCTTTTCCAAAACCACTACAGTTACTACAAGTATAGGCAATGCAGGACTTTGAAGATAAGATCTTTAGTTCTGTTGCGGTGACTCCAACACATGTATTTTTGTAGGGTTTTTGGCATATACAACATGTAACAATTTTAGCTTCATCGGTATCCACATTGCAGCACGAACACTTAATCATCTTAAGTAGTTTCTGTATAATTTTTCAAGCTGAGTAAAAACAGTAACAGTGACAACGCCGCAATTGTTCGGGTGCACGGGACAGATCAAAATATAACCTTCAAATTCACAGATTGTGTTTTTGTACTTGTTTATATGAACAAACTTGCCGTTTTTTTTAATGCTATTTGGTTTATTTATCGATTCCAAAGGTCTATTTCACTATTAAACAGTCTTATTTCACTATTATTTACACCTAATTTGGCACAAACAATCAGCACTGTTGCCAGGTTTAAAGTTAAATTAAAATTACACGAAGGAGCGGCAGAATGGGCAGCAAGAGTTCGCAACCTTGCTGTAAATTGAGAATTTGGTGTCGAAAGTTTAGATACAGTGCTTCGAGACAAATTTATTGTTGGTTTCGATAAGGGCCAAGTGCAAGACCGACTCTTTGAGAAAAATAATTCAATAAATTTCAGCAAAGCGGTTGAAATCGCTTCAGCAAAGATGGCGGCCCAGTGTAATTCGGCGAGTCAAAATCCTCAGGCGCAGGCGAGTCTTGATTCACTGGATGACTTCGTCATTTGATTCACTGGATGACTCATAAACTTCGACCGCCGACTTCGGTGCCGTCTGACATTTTTTTTCTGGTTGTTTTGAATTTCCTCGTCCAAGTTTTTTGGTGCAGTGATTACTTGCGCTCCGGGAGCCACTTTTCTTTTTGACAGTTTTGCGGAGTATTGATGTTGATGAACGCATTGTAGCAAAAGTGATTCAAATGATACTCTCTTTTCAAGTGCAACATCGTCAAACCTAGACGAAGTACCTGGCACATCCTGTATGTTGGCGACATTAGCATCCTGTTCGTTTTCTGCAGTGCCGTTGCTGGCTAGCAAATTTAGAGAGTCCCACCGTTTTAAAGCTTCGATATCAAACTTTTCCCTTGTCACTTTATCATCAAATGGCATAATTCCGGCCTTCTTGAAACCATTCGTTATGATACTTGCTCGAGTCTCTTTCCATGTTTCTGCAACAAATTCAGAAAACCTTCCCATATTGTGCCTTTGCCGCTTCACCAACTTTTGATCCCAGATCGTTTTTACAGATTTGAATACGGCAAGGTCTAGGGGATGTAAAAGATGAGTAGTATGTGGTGGTAACTTAGGAATTGTGATATTTTCACTTCTTGCTAAGTCAATGACTCGTCTTGTGACATGTGAGGAATGCCCATCGTAAATTACGAGTATTGGCCGCTTTTCTCCTAAAGCTGGAATTACAGTATTCTGGAAATAATTACAGAAAATATCTTAATCCATCTACCCTTTTTTAGACGCGGCATATGACATCCCCGGATAGCCATAATCAGGAGCTTGCCATACATCCCAAATATTAGCACCTTTAAATATGATTAATGGTGGACCCTTTTCGCCAGATGTGCTGGCCAACAATGAGACAGTTGTGTTCTCAAGACCTGGGATGCTCAAGGCAGTCCTCGTTTGCCGACTACTTTAGTTTTACTCGGACCTATGCAAAAACTGCTCTCGTCAAGGTTCCAAATTTGAGAAGGCGAAATTTTAAGATTTAGATCATTTAACGTTTTTTTTTTTCAAAAGTTGAAAGTATCCATAAATCGTAAAAGGATCAGTGGCCTTCTTCCTAGCGTATTCAACCAAACGTGGCGTTTTTAAACTTAATCCATATCTTTTAAAGCCAATAAACCAGTCGGTGCCTGGCATGCTATTTTTAAATGGAGTACTTATATTGTGCTATTTAACAAACTGGAATACCAGCTGCAGGACTTCCTTTCTGGATAGGCCAAATCCCCACTTTTCTAAGGTGGCAATGCCCCTGGCTAGCCCTAGCTCCTGGTTCCAATCTAATGCTGTTGATCTGCCCTTCTTTTCTTTTTTTACGCCGCGAAGTCCTTTCAGGCTGCTGTAGATAGTGCAATACGGAATTTTGTAAACTCTAGTGGCTCTGTAAACAGTCATTCGACCTGACCGAACATCCTGTACAGCTGATTGTAGATCTTCAGCTGAATACTTTAGATCACCTTGCTTTTTTGGTAATTACGAACCATTTTTCAGAAACTGTAAAATAATGGGGTAAATGTAATAGAACGGGGCAAATGTGATATACTTTATTTTACATTTGCCCCGACTACATATTTTCCGGGGGGCAAATTTGACATAAGCTATTATAAAAAAAATCGCAATTATCTTACTAAACCTGTTAACAACAATGAAAACTACCCAGTTTCTTACATATGTGACCAGGTTTTTAAAATACCATCTCTAAAAGATTGACAACATAACAGAATTCAAGACCTTTTAAACTTGATTTGTAACTTCAAATGACAAGTCACACGAGTTGACAGATAATTTTGTGTTCGGTCGGTAAAGTTTTTTTTTTTAATTTTACATTTGCTCCATTTTTACATTTACCCCATTCCACCTTAAACCTTATGTTGTTGATGTTAAAATAATAAATAATAATTATCACTTTTGATTGCCCGGTAATAAACGCGATAATATAAATAAATTTATTTAATAACTTGAAATAAAAACAGCTCCGGGTTCGAAGATTTAGGTTAACTATTGTAAACCTTTTAAATGAATTATGGCGAGATCGAATTAAACTATAACGTTATTGGTTAATCAATCTATTCAACCCCTGTAATAACTATAGGTTTACAACCTATAGTTATTACAGTAATTTTCAGTTTAAAATAACCAAAAACAGTACAGTATAATCTGGAACGAATCGTCAATATTTGCACACAATCGGTTGCGAACCAGTGCTCCTAAAGTAACGAAATAATTGGGTGAATCTGACCTTTGAGGTTGGAGTTATGGATGCTTCTGAAGGACGGATTGAAACCTTTCTTTAATAAAAACAAAATATAGATTACCTTAAAAGACAGGGTTTTAGCTTAAGCATTAAAGATGGTTAGGAATCTGTAGACATCCAGCTAACGCTGTTGATTTGGCACTTTACACAAATGTAACTCCAAAACAGGAACTTGGCCTTATCCAAAAATAGTACTGACGATATTTAAATCCCTTATTAAATGTTAAAGAAAAATACTCAACACGTATCGATCAGACTGACAGACTTTTCCACCATTATTGTTTAAAAAAAAACCACTTCCGTTAGCTTCGACAATCCGACGCACATGCGCAATAAAAAAACCCATGCATCACAAAGAAAATATAAATAAATATAATATATCAATAATTTTAAAAATGTTGCATGTTTATTATTTACTAAATATTGCGACCGGAACAATTCAAGGACGGTACGACGTCACCGATCAAAGGAAATCAATAAACAAACAAAAACAATAAATGCTCGTAAATAAAAGTTATTGTTTTATTTAACTATTTCAACGAAATAAATTACCAATTATTATTAACCCTTTTATAGATGTAAATTTATTATTTTCAAAAATTTAAAACAAAATTATTCATCGTCAGCAAGATAGGCATAAGGATTTAGATCCTGGGCATGCCACATTCCACAATTCTTCCCGGAGTCATACGATAACTCGTATGCCCACCGACCTAGCTTACAACTTATTTTAAAGGGACCAACAAATGTTGGAGCTAATTTATAATTAAAATTATCCGCCGCATTGGCGCCATACCATTTCGCCTACCGCGTAATGAACTGCCCTACGCCTAAGATTATAAATGTTCTTACTTCTGTCTGCCGAAATTTTAATCTTGGTGATGGAACAACCCTTTTTATTAGAAGGAAGATTGTCAGCCCAACTTTTATAACTACCGCGTATATAAGAGGAAATCACTATCTCAAATAATATACCTACTGAGGTACGCCATAAGTCAAAAATATTCCTTTCTCTATATCCTTAGCCAACAATTTCGCGGTAGCAGCACGATGTGGGAACAATGCAACATACTTGCTAAAATAATCCGACACCACTAAAACATAAGTATAACCATGGCAGGGTCCATTTGGACCCCAACAAATTTATTACTCTTGTTCTGCTACTTAATTATAGATGCCATTAATTGACATTTGGTGTATTCCTTATTTAAGTAATAGTCGACCGATATCATACATCAAGCACTGTTTTTACCTTACAGTTTCTACAAAAACTTTATTTAGGGTCCAATTTGATCCTGCCATGGTATAAGAGTTACATTATCGCGGATGCAGAGGAGGACCTTTTTAACAACTTTAGGTCGTGATCTAATTCAAGAACATCTAGTACATAGAACACAACAACATTTCTTACCCAGAGAACTACGCACCGTCATGAGCAGAACTTAAAGTGCACATGAGGATCAAGCCGCACCTAAAATCCAAGCTTTACGGGATACTGTAGTAGCACCAGTACAAAGAAAGAGGCTACAGAGGAAGAGGTGCCCTTACTCACAAAAAAAGAAGGGACCATTTGCACTGTTTGCAAAAATGTTATCTGCAAACATAATAAAAAACCACTATAATCTGCAAACTATGTGCAGAAAAATAGGTAGACAAACATGTTCGCCATTTTTTTTTGTGAATACAAATTTTTATTTTTATGTTACAGAGATAACTTTTAGTTTAGATAATTGTTACGAAAATTTATAATTAGGGGAGCCAGAACACCTATTTCTTATTTAAACTTTTTTTTGAAACTTTGCGGTTTCTTTCTTATGTTTTAGTTTATATTCAATAAAAGTCGTAGTTTAATTTTTTTCTGTGTTTTTTGCCAAACCTACATTAAAAGATAACTATAAATAGATTAAAATGTTAAAACTCAAAAATATCCAAAGCAAATAACAAAAAAAATAAGGGTCCATTTTGACCCTGCCATGGTATGAGTGTAACAATTTTGAGCCATGGTACTTAAGTAACTTGAGTACCTTGAGTCGACCTAGGAAAGGGACATATATAATCAAGGATGATAGCCACGGTTGTTTGATTTCAGGCCGAGAACCTAACAATCTTGCTGGTGCTTTCTGTTCAACCTTCTGTTCTGAACAAACCTTACAATTCTTGATGTATCTGGAGATGTCCGCCTTCATTTTTGGCCAAATATATTTATTTTAAATTCTTCAAAACCTACATGTCCAGAAGTAACATCATCATGGTACTTCACTAAAATTTCCTTTCTCCTATCCTTAGGAACAACAAGTTTCCAGTAATCTCCACCATCGGAAAACTCAGGTATTGCGGGTTTACAAAATTTATATAATATGCCGTTTTGAATATACCAACCAGGATATTTGACTGGATTGTTTTTAATTCGAGATAACATCCTATGATACCATTTATCGGAGGTATTTTTAAAAAAAGAAGTATAGTATCGACCACATCGACTAACATCTTCACAGAACGACTGATCATATCGGGTACAAAATTATCCTTACCCTTCTTAGGAATCATTTCAAAGTTATAGGGTTGTAAACGTAAAATCCACCTTGCTAGTCGCCCTTTAGGATGTTTCATATGTTGTAGCCATAACAGAGAGTAATGGTCAGTAATTACCTTAAAATGGTAACCCTCTAAATAATGACGCAGGCTTTCGATAGCCCAAATAACAGCCAAACCCTCCCGTTCGGTCGTGCTATACTTTCGCTCTTGAGAAGTAAATAAACGAGACAGGAAACAAATGAAATTCTCGCCTTCAGGAAATTCCTGAGACAATTCAGCCCCTATCCCATAACCTGAAGCGTCAGTTTGCAAGATGAAGGGTCGTTCGAAATCAGGACAAGTTAAGATCGAAGTGAATGCATTGCATTTCTCGTGACCAACCACAAAACCAGCTTCCATTAACCTATAGAAAACCTTAGTGAGAATGTTAAAGTGGGTTTCAAAATCTTTTATAACAATTATGACATCGTCTAAGTACACCATTACAAAAGGGCCCAAAACAGTATCTATAAGACTTTGCCAAGTAGCTGGGGCATTAGTAAGCCCATAAGGCATAACTTTAAACCTATACAATTCATTTTTTATAAATATAACCTTAAAGTGCATAACAGCTTAATTATAAACTGTAATATTTCGTGAATATTGCAAGTTTAAATTGCTAGCGATATAGGGTTGCATCTGCTAGATTGTGATCTTTTCTTGGAATAAAAAAGTGTAGCGATATAGTGGTTTTGTTAAAAACTAAAACATTTTAACCTGGGTTGCATGGTAATGCAATTTTGAGGTTAAATTTAATAAATAAAAAGTCCTTGCCACGCTGCGGACTCGAACCGGGGACCGTTGGATTGGTAGACGCTCGACTGTTCCAACCGGAGAACGATATTCTATTATTCTTTACATTTAAATATATTCTAAAATGCCACCAAAAGCTAGTTGCCAAACTTGTACACAATTGCTGAAAATTGTCAATGACCTAAAACTAACAATCTCAGCTCTGAAAACTGAGGTTGAGTCTCTCAAATTAACGGTATCTGAATCTACCCAACATAAACAATTGGATGGATTGGCGTTTGAAGAATTGGTGCAAGAAGTGAACGAGAGAAATATCAGGAAGAATAACCTGATAATTTTTAATGTTTCTGAAAATGATGGTTTGTCTAATGCGGATAGAAAAAAGAAGGATAAGATCGAGTTGTCTAAAATAATAGACTATCTGGAACCTAACTTTAACATGGAAAACATTTCACCTATGCGGCTTGGCAAATTTGATCCTTCGAAAACTGCACCCAGACCAATTAAAAATGCATTGTCAAATGATGAAGATGTATTCAACCTATTAAAGAAATCAAAACAACTGAAAGACAGTGATACGTTCTCTAGGATCTTGTTGTCTACTGATAAAACCCATAGACAAATGGAATATTTTAAAAAAGTTAAACTTGAATTTACTCGTAGATGCGCAAATGGAGAAGACAACATACGTATTAAACATGTCAGGGGAATACCCCAAATATGTTTAAACTAAATAAGCCCAACAGCGAAGTATGCCTAAAACTCTATTTTTAAAATGTTACAGGATTGAATAGCAAGGTTGATGAATTCTATTCCGCTGTAAACTCTTGTGATAGTGACTTTGTAGTGCTAGTTGAAACATGGCTTCATGATTATGTATATAGTTCAGAACTGTTTCCAGATAGGTATGCTATACTGCGAGCAGATCGTTTATATGACCGCACTACCGCCTCACGGTGTGGCGGTGTTCTGATTGCATATGATCAAAAGTATAAGGTAGAGATTATTGATTTAGTTAATGATTTTCCATTAATTGATGTATTAGGATGTAAATGTTACTTTAATACCTATTGTTTGTTTATATATGTACTTTACATACCTCCTCATATACCTGGAGCCGAATATGTAGCTTTTTTGGATCATTTTGAGAGCATTGTTGTTAATAATAAAAATATATTAATTCTGGGAGATTTTAATGCCAACAAATTCATAGTTAAAGACTGATGTAAATGCTTAATTGCTGAATGAAATGTTGGCATTTTTGAACTTAAAACAAGTAAATAATATTTTAAATCATCAGCAACGCTTGTTAGATCTTGTTTTAACCAATACGAAATGTAATATTTTTCCTAATGATTGCCCATTAACAGCAGCTGACCCATATCATCCAGCAATTGATGTATTTCTAAAAGTTGAGCATTCAAAAACAAGAAATTTTTTGCAGAATGACACGGTTAAAGCATACAACTTTAAGAAAGCAAATTATCCTGCTCAATATAATGAGTTATTATCTATCGATTGGTCATTTTTAGATAACATTTTGCATTTAAATGATATGTGTGAAAAGTTTTATGAAACCCTGTATAGACTATTTGATAAGCACGTTCCTCGGTTTAATTCAATTAAGCACAAATATCCACCATGGTTTACATCAGAAATTATATACTCACTAAAATTAAAATCTAACTTTCTAAAAAAATTTAAACGTTCGCAGAATCAACATTACTTTGCGGAATATTCAAGACTTCGCACATTTTGTAAAAGGAGAATATCACATCATTACAAACAATACTTAATAAATATTGAGAATAATATTTGCAAGGACCCTAAATTATTTTGGAGCTTTATACAAAACAAAAAAAATCCACAAAAATACCTGGTGAACTGTACAATGAAAACTCTGAGTATACAACTCCCTTGGAAATTGTGAATGGTTTTGCTATGTTCTTTAATTCCGTTTATTTGCCAAGCTCGCATCAAGTTGTGAAAGGTGAATTTAACTTTATGTATGAAATCCATAATGAGAGTAACTACCAATTCAAAAAAGTTGGGGAAGAAAAAATATAAGTCCAATCTCTCAAACCAAATTTATTAGTACGACCGGTTTCGCAAGTTTTTTTAATTTACTTGCATCTTCAGGTATACTTTTTCTAATCTACAAAAAAACACAACAAAATTTAATTCCTCAACTCAACATTAAAGCATATATTAAAAATTAAAACATACATTAAAAACTCTTTTTCCTAAGTCTATGTATAAAATATTTTTTAAAGCCAATGTGTAACAAAATTTCTTTTTTAAATTCCTTAAATAATTGAAATGACAAACACAAAAACGTGGTTTATTAACCTATAAAAAGTTTTACCAAGTGATAAAGGCAACTGCAACCCATTCTAGTTATTATACTTACAATTCAGCATTAATGATGAAGCTATCTTATCATAGAGTCTAATTAAACAATTAAAATACATTATTTATTTCGAAACTTATTACAAAAATTCATTCGATGTGGTCTTGACCGTGAAGAGAGAAACAATGTCGTTGTCGGCGATAATTACCTCGGAACTAAACTCAGTGGCGCCCTCTGTTATCCAAAAAATTAATCAAAAAAACTATGTTAGAGAAAAGAACCCCCGCAAAATTCACAAAAACCCAATTTAATTTATTTATTTCGAAACTTATTACAAAAATTCATTCAATGTGGTCTTGACAGTGAATTTAACATTTACACAAATTTAATTCATCTTAATTCTATCACTGAGTTTGATATTCAACGCGCTATTAAGAAACTTCCCAATAGGCTCACATCTGCTAATGACATGATACCAAGTTTTTTAATTCCCAATTGAACAAATGTGTTTGTTAAGCCACTATTTTCTATCATGAACGCCATTCTTAAAACATCTGATTATCCAACCCTCTGGAAGATTACTAAAGTATGTCCGGTATTGAAATCGCGTGATAGAAGTAACATATTAAATTATCGGCCTATATATATTCTCAACAACTTTTAAAAGGTATTTGAATTGTCCGTGTACACTCATCTATTTAGTCAAACAAAAAAGGTTACATCTATTTATTAACATGGTTTTATGTCTGGTCGATCTACCGTTACAAACCTGTCAATATTTAAAGAGTTTATTACTAAAACTTTTGATAATAGAGGACAGGTTTATGTAGTGTATACAGATTTCTTTAAGGCATTCGATCGAGTTGATCATTCCATTTTACTTCGGAGATTATGCGAGGTTGGTTTTGACCTAAAAATTGTTAATTTGTTTTGTTCATATCTTCAAAATAGGTCTCAGTATGTATTCTATAACGGCTTTAAATCTAATAGTTATATTGCAAGTTCCGGTGTTCCTCAGGGTTCCAACTTGGGACCTCTGTTATTTAAGATATTTATTACCAACCTATCCCAATCACTAACCTCCGAACATCTTTTATTTGCCGATGACCTCAAAGTCTATCAGAATATTAATGACATCGAAGATTGCAAAAAACTACAAACTGAATTAAATCATATTAACGACTGGTGCAGGAACAACAATTTAACAATGAATGTAAAAAATGCAAAATTTGTTCATTCAGTTTAAAAACAAACCCTATCATTTATCGATATAAATTTGACAAAGACTATCTAGAGCGTACAACCTCAATTAGAGACCTTGGAATTATTTTCGATTCACAGTTATCATTCCCAGATCACATACAATCTATAGTTAGTTCTGCATTTTCCACCCTGGGTTTTATAATTCGTAACTGCACAAACTTCACCAACATTCATACATACAAAATATTATATTGTTCACTTGTTATGTCTAGACTTGAATATGCGTCTCTAGTTTTTTATCCTTATTACAACATATACATTGATAAAATTGAAAATGTACAGAGACGTTTTCTAAAATATTTGTCGTATAGATTAGATGGAGTATATCCTCAAAGGGGTATTGAGCAAGAACACTTGCTATCAAAATTTAATTTACTTTCTCTTAAAGATAGACGATTTATATATAGTCAACTTTTTCTGCATAAATTATTATACAATCAAATCGACTCACCAACTCTCTTGTCAATGCTTAACTTTTATATACCCAGAGTAAACTCACGCCATCGCATAACTTTTTTAAATAATATGTCAAAATCTAATGTTTCATTAAATTCTCCCATTAATGTTATTTTACGAAACTTTAATTTAATCTGTAATTTATGTGATATTTATATCTGCTTTACAACATGTTTGTTTCACTTACATACAAAGCAACAATTATTAGATTATTATGCATTTAATGTTATTACTAATTTTTATTGTAATTTTGTCCTGTTATTGGATTTTCTGTTGGGCAAATAAATACATTATTATTATTATTATTATTATTAGGAACATTAAAAGCTTTAGAATCTCTGGATGATTCAGCTAATCCAACCTGCCAATATGCACTCTTGATATCTAGAGAAATAAGATAGCGAGCATCCCTAAGCCGATTTAAGATAGAGGCTACATATGGAATGGAATAGCTATAATTTTTTGTCACAGCATTCAGCTGTCTATAATAAATACAACTCTTAGGTTGATGAAGATTTATAAGAATTAGGCTTAGACGTTCAGACTCAGAGACTGACCTACTAAGTCTGGCAAACATTTGACGAATTATGGCTAAGTACAATCCTATAAACCTTGAGTGCAATTTCTAATTTGATCCATCAGACGAAAATCATAATCAAACGGCAAAAATTCTTTGACAAACTATTAATCCCAAGAATTCACCATATGACGCACATCACGGTACCAAATTAGAGCTTTTCCCCCAAATAGGTCTAATGCGGATCTAAACAATTGATAACTAGAAATTTTTCTTGCCACCTTTAACTCAACCACGCGCTCAAGAAAGTCATTTAAACTTTCATCCCGTTCTCCGAGAAACTTAATACCCCATTTAGCTACCGCTATAATTGATAAATGGTCAGCATTTCTGGGAGATTCGCCGATTCCTAGGTTCTTTATTTATACTAACACTGTTTAGTTGTTTTAACAAAAGAATAGTTGAATTAGGTAATCATTCTACAGCATTATCGTCACCCAGAACAGGATTAACATAACTAACATGCGCAGGAGTAGAAATAGAACTAGATAGTTCATAAATGTTGATAAATATCTGTGATAAATGGCAAAAACATAAAGATAATAATTTGAATATATTAGCTGTTTTTCTGGATTTTAAAACGGCAAACTATTAATATAAACTTACTATTAAGAAAATTAAATAAAATTGGTTTTAACGGAGTGGCATTAAGTTGGTTCGAATCCTTTTTTAAAATAGAAAGCTAAAGTTAAGTTTAAAAATAAATTCTCTGAAGAAATTAAAAATGAACACGTGGTTCCTCAAGGAACTAAATTAGCTGCCATATTATTTATTTTATACATTAATGATAATGCAAAAGTAATATTAAAATGTAAAATAGTTATGTTTGCGGACGATACCATGTTGTATATAATTGGTAATAACCTAGAGGAAATGAGAAAAGAAATGAATTGTGATCTTCAGAGAATTTATACCTGGCTTTGTGATAATATTTTAAGTATTAATATTCAACAATCTAAATATATGGTAGTTAGTAAGTAATAATAATATAGACCTTAATATTATAATAAATGAAATAAAATTAGATGTTGTTGAAGAAATTAAATCCTTGGGAGTTTTAATTGACAAACAGTTACATTTTTTAAGCCATTTTAAGTATCTACAAAGTAAGGTTATGAGAGTAATACTGCAATGTAACAAATACACACCTGTAAATTTAATGCTAAATGTACTAAATTTTATGTTAAACAAAGAATAACTTTTAAAACCTTAATCTTTGTTTTTAAAATATTAAACCGTATATTTAAATAAAAAAGCAAAATTAAACTGTGATATACATAACTATCCAACAAGGCAAGACAAATATATTTATATAGATAAACCAGCGTCTAGTTAATATGGCAAAAGTATATTTTTTAAAGGTTTTCAATTGTATACTAATTTACCACCTGAAATTAAATACTGTGAAAACTTCATTCATTTTAAAAACTTGTTAAAATATTTTGTGATAGGAAAAATTGTGATATATGTATTTAAAAGTAAAAATAATGTTGTTTTAAATAGCAGAGGCTAAATAAATATATTATTATTATTATTTATTAATCGGTACAGTATCAATTCGATCATTAATAAGATTGACCACAGGAGTTTCATTAGAAATTGAGTATGCTTGAGAAAGAGCAGACAATAATTGACAACAGAATACCATTAATTGTTCCTTACTTGAAATGATCTCGGTATCTGAAGAATGTATTCTAGTATACTATGTTGTATACTGTGTTGTAAGTGCAATAACCTTGAATTTATTCGTTTAAATTCATTGTGCTTGTTAAAAATGTCAAGCTCTTAAATGTATCCGTTAATTTCATCTAACTTTAAAGTACAAATTCAAATTTCCTTTGACGCATCCACATAATCTACAGATCATTCAAGTTGACCTGACTTATCTAACCTTAATGCATCTCTTAATAAGGCAAGCTTTTCTACCACAGTATTCCCTAAGCTTTGAGTTCTTATAAGTAATTCATAAGTCAGTTTGTCACTTAATAATCTTTTAATATCCATCTCTAAAGTTAAAAGTAGAGCAAATAGGTAGTTTAAACGTATTTACCAGGCCTAAATTAATTATTAATAGTAAAATAAAATGATATAAAGAAAAATACCAAATAATTGCCTCCTATCAACAATAACTATTGTAAACCACTTACCTTTTAAAATCGAGATCGAATTAAACTATAACGTTATTGGTTAATCAATCTATTAGGACTCTTTAGGTAAACACTTTTTAACTTTCTGTTATAACTGGCCAATTATAATAGGTTTACAACCTATAGTTATTTCAGTAATTATCATTTAAAATACCCAAAAACAGTACAGTATAATCTGAAACAAATCGTCAATATTTGCACATATTCAGTCGCGAACCAGCGCTCTCAAATAACGAAATAGTTTGGGAATCTGACCGTTGAGGTTGGAGTCATGGATGCTCCTGAAGGACGTTTTCGCCACTCTAGAACCGGCATACGATGGATGGTATGCTCACCTATGGAGTTAGGAAAACTAGTAGCGGCTGTGACGGAGCGTTCGGCTACTAGGCCAGCTTCTGTTCCCCAGAGGGGCGGCTGATCCCCAACACCTGGCTGTAGGTATAAAAAGCGATGGAAGGGAACCATTTAAAAAAAAACCAAATTTTGGAATATGAAGGATGAAAAACATAATCCCCAGGAGGGTCCGGTTACGCCGGGAATCCCTCCCTGCGCAAGCAAGCTGCCCCACGGATCTGGGGGGGCACCATACCCAAAAAAGAATTTAAAAATCAAAAAACCCAAAAAAAAATCAACATATTCAGGAAAGCTGTCGCAAGGAATCCGGGGAAGGAAATAGCCAGAGCAAGACGCCATCTGGAACCGAACTGCCCATGCATCCAATGCTGGATGTAAGCAGAAGGGGGTCACTAGGAAACTTGGTGGACCTCAAGTGGGACAAGAGTGCCAACACCTCAGTCACGGTCAGAAGATTTAAGGATGTATTCCAGGCAATTATTATTAAAGTAATTAATCGTTCGGCTGTGTTTTGATGTGCTCCGATAAAATGTTAGTTTTACAAGGTTTAAATAAGGCATTAAATATCGACTATTACAAGTTTAGTTTTAAGTGTATTTGTGACTATTAAAAACATAGGTGTTTTGTGTTTTATGGGAATAAAAACACTGCAAAAAATTGCAATTAAAGGCAAAATATAAATTGTCCGTGCCTGGGATTGGATCCTGGGACTCTGGGAGTGCGACTTTTGTCTGGATTGGTTTCAAAAAATCAAAAAATCAAAATCAATTTATTTGTAAATTGAATAATTACATAATATAAAAAGGGTAAATAATAAAGGCCGCAATGTGGTGATGTGGTTGGCTGTAAAGAGGTGCGTGGAAGTGTTGTTCCACCTCTTGAGCCTCCCTGCGGTGAAGATGCGTGGTACGGGTGGTAGCAGCGCAGTCTTCCGACGGTCTTTGTCCCTTGTACTAAGCCATTTTTATTGGCATGGAGTTTGTCTGGCCTTTTCTCGCAGAGCGAATGTGAGGCCAGCTTCATCCGGGTAGAAGAATAAAAATCTAGAAAATTGGCGGAAAAAGAATGTTGATGTTGAAGAATTTAGAAGAATGATTGGTTTGCCGATGCGTTTGTCCGCTCGGCTAACTTCCTTGATAATATAATTTAAATTACTTATCATTAGTTCAAACATGGCTGAAGAAGAAAATAAAATACCTTGTAAAAAGTGTTATAAAGTACCCATTTCATATGTAAAGTGTATCATATGTGGGTCAATTTGGCACCCAGGCTGTGCAAAATGTAAACAGGCCATCTTCATTGATGATAAATAAAATGCTGCCAAACCAATGAGAAGACCTCGGAGAAGACCCAAATCAACCATCAAGAACCTGATAATCCTCTTCTGGTGGAAATTTTTTACCTCAAGGAAATTGTTAATCAAAAGGATCTTGTTATTACCAACCAACAAACAACAATTAACTCGCTGCAGGAGCAAATTTCATTGTTAAATATAATAAATAAAACCAAACAAAATAATATTATGCAACCAGTTGGAAATAAAAAAATGCACGTATAAGGATGTTTTAACAAAAAAGGTTACCCAAGATACCAAAGAAAAAATCAAAGAAAAAGCCAAAAAAATGTTTACGGAAAAGAAAGTGTCTGCAGCCATACTGGAGGCAACTACAAAAAATATATGCAAAAAATTAACAAACATTGAAGATATAAATCCGAAAATTACTAAATCAAAAGATGACTGGGTTGACGTAGTTAAAAAAAAGAAAAAAAAACAATAAAACAGAAACCATTGGTGTCTTAAAAAACCCGACAACCTGCTTATTAAAGGTTGTACCAAAGAAATCGTTTATTTATGTCTCCAGACTTGATCCAAAAACACAGTCTGGTGACTTAACTGAATATTTAAAAGAAAAATTTCCGGAAATAAAGTGCGAGAATGTCCCGTCAAAATATCCAGATCATTATTCTTCTTTTAAAATAACTGTAGATTTTGAAGTTTGAGGAGGTGATAAATCCAGAGTTGTGGCCACAGGGAACGTATCTATCTAGGTTTTTTCACCCAAAAACCCAAAGACAAGCCCAAAACATAAAAAGTAATAATAAAATATAAGCCACTACAGTTTTAAGTTCAAATTCAAATATTGGTTCTTTAAATATTATGCATCAAAATGTGAGGTCTATACGTCAAAAATTAAACCAAATGGAAGCCTTTATTCTCGACAAAAGCATAAATGTTCTTTGTCTGACAGAACATTGACTACACAGTGAAGAAATGGAGACTTTTAAACTGCAAGGTTTCGATCTAAAAAGTTACTACTGCCGACCGTATTGTTCAGGAGGTGGAAGTTCTATTCATTGTAACACAAATCTTCTAGCAAAAACTGTACGCAAACTTAATGAACTTAGTGTGGAAAAATGTATTGAGATTAGCTCAGTACATCTGCAGGATCATGACATATATTTAATTTTTATATATAAATATCCAGCAGGAGATTTTGATAATTTCTTGGAAGTTTTAGATGAGCTTATTTCCAGAATAGGTTTTAATAAAAAAATTATTTTATTAGGCGATTTTAACGTTCACTTTGGAACACAGGAAAAAACCTGTGTAGCTCTTTGTGACTTGTTGGATAGCTATGGTTTTAAACAATTAATATTTCAAAATACGAGAAATCAATCTTGCCTTGATAATGCTTTTTTAAATTTTAATGTTAGTTCTATTTCTATATCACTCCTGGAATCTAGCATCTCTGATCATTGTTGTCAAATAATAAACTTAAAAATTAACAAACATACAACTAAACCAAAAAAAGAAATTAAACTTTGCAGACCAATAACACAAGGTGGTTTATTTAAATTTTACAACTTCATTGAGCAAAGCTCATGGCAGTTTATAAATGATAATAGGGAAAATACCGAATCTAAATTTAATACCTTTCTTAATATCCTAAAAAATGGATATTTGAAAGCATTTCCTGAGAAAAGGGTTGTATTAGGGTCTAAGGATAATAAAACTTCAGGGTGGTTTAATGAGACTCTTAAACAGATGAGAGAAACTCTTTGGTTACTACACGACAACCATAAGAAGGCAAACACCACAAATAGCAAAAAAATACTAAATGAATTGAAAGCAAAGTATCAAAAAGCAATTAGACAAGCAAAAATAAAATATAATGATTACAAAATTAAAAACTCAGGAAACTCCGTTAAATCCATGTGGCAAGTAATAAACGAAAAAAGAATAACAAAAAAAAGAAAAATAACTCCAATATTCAGCCTAATATATTTAATAAGTACTTCTCCGAAGTAGCCCATAATATAATACAATAAATTGATTCGAATGTAAACTCAGTAGATTTTAGTTGTCGTGTAGTAAACAAGGAGTTCTCATTTGATGATGTTTCATTTAATGAGGTAAGAGATATTATTTTTAAACTTAAAAATAAAACTAGCTTTGATATTTTTGGTCTAAATGTTAAACTTATTAAAACAATCGGTAATCTAATCTATATACCACTTACAAAATTAATAAACTTAAGTTTTAGAGAATCGTTATTTCCTTCAAACTTAAAAAAAGGGATAGTGGTTCCAATATTTAAGTCTGAAGATCTCTAAAGTATATGAGAAATGCATGACCTCCAGGATAAGAAATTTCTTTGAAAATAACCGGCTTTTTACATACTGTCAATATGGTTTTAGGCAGGGCAAGGACACTTATCTTGGTATACTGTCCTTAATTTCTAGAGTAACTAATTCATTTGAAAATCTTGAATTTAACAGCACGGTATTTTGCGACCTTAGTAAAGCCTTTGACTGCGTCTCTCATGACCTTTTTTTAAATAAGCTTCAAATTTATAAATTCTCTGTCAACTGCTTGAACCTTATTAGATCTTATTTGGAACCTAAAATCCAGGTCGTAAAAATAGGGGAAGTAATGTCTGAAGAAAGTGTAATGGACATAGGGGTCCCACAAGGATCCGTTCTAGATCCTCTTCTTTTTTAATATTCATTAATGATCTGCCTCTTGTTGGTCCTTTAGCAGCATTTACTCTATTTGCAGACGACACGTCTTTCTCTAGATCAAATGGGGATTTGAGCGTTGTAGAGGATGAGTCATGTGAGACGCAGTCAAGGGTGGAGCAATGGTTTAAGGCCAACAAACTTTCACTAAATTTAAATAAGACTCAGAATATAATATTTTCACTAGTAATACCACTAGAGGTCAAATTATTTCCGGAAATTTTTTCGAGCTCATGAATATTTTGAAAATTATCCCGAGTCGAAGACGAGGGATAATTTTCTAAAAATATTCATGATGGAGAAAAAATTTCCGGATTTAATTTGACCTCGTGTGATATTCGGTAAGAAAATTCCACACCAAATTGTGTTTAAATAATTAAAATTTATTTTTTGATTTAACTTGACCTCGACTTGATTATTTGGTTACCATGGCAACTAAGTCAACCCCAACCTAAAAGTTATTTCAGTTTTGAAGCTGTCAAGCGGTACGACGTAAAAAAATGTGAAATTGTCTGCTGTAATGATCAATCATCGTGCAATGACTTATTTACCCGCATTATTAGAGGGTTGTGGCTCCTACTTGAAGAAAGAAAATTTGTTTTGAATTGTTCACGAATATTTGCATCTTAACTATTCAAAAGTCAAAGTGCTAAATGGAAAAAAAGGTGAATAGAATAGTGTCTAAATATTATATATATTTCATTAGACATAGACATTTGATTTATTTCAAGTCCTGCATTTTCGCCATTAAGAAGAAAGGAGGTGTCCAACGAATATAGAAAACATCTAAACTTTGTAATGGAAATGTATCAAAATTATCATGTAAACAAATAAAAACCAGATTGTCAAAAAAATATTCTGTCATTATAAACGTCAAAAAAATTTCCAGTATAATTCGCTGTTGGGTACCCACGAGGAAAAAATTTCCACTAAAATTCAACCGTTGCCATGGTGATCTATCAAAAATACACGTTTTGATTGGTTAAAAATTACAGGTGTGGAATTTTCACTTAAAGATGTCCCAAATAAAAATGAATCAGTTAAATTCTTGGGAGTTCAATTAGACAGGGCTCTAAAGTTTGATCACCATGTAGATAACATTTGTAAGAAGACTAGGAGAAGTGTCTTTGTCCTGCGTGGATGATTCTGTGTCTATGGATGTCCTAAAAAATGCTTACTTTGCTCTTATTTACTCGGTTCTTACTTACGCCATATTAATATGGGGACACTCCCCGCATGCTGATAATGCATTTGCGCTTCAAAGAAGAGCAGTAAGGATACTAGCAGGACTACCCTATCGAGCAGACTGTAAAACAGCTTTTAAAAACTTAAAAATATTAACCTTACCATCAGTTTTTATATTAGAGACCCTGCTATACATAAAAAATAACGAAAAGGATTACATTACGATGTCGGGTATCCATAGCTACCACACAAGAAATAAAAATAAACTTCTTGGGAATTAAGTTTTTTAACAATGTTCCACTTAATATAAGGAATTATCCGGCCAAAAATTTTAAAAATATAATTAAGGAAATTTTAATTCAAATTCCTTTTATTTAATTGATGAATTTTTAAATTTTAATATCACCTAGTTATAAGTTTTATCGGTTTCTATTCCAGTTCTATACTAATTTTTATTAAGTTTGCCAATCTATTTTGTAAATATCTAATTATATTCCTGACCTGTTTTTGACCTGTGTAAATACTACTTTGTATATAACATAAATAAAGCTTATTATTATTATTATTATTGTACATTTAATGTAATCTTTAGCTAATAAATAAATAAATAAATAAATAAAATGAATAGGAGCTTCTCCCTAACGGAGCTAGGGGATGCAAGTCCTTTCAGAAAAAAACAGAAATGGGAAACGCAAGCAATAAAGGGAAGAAAAGTAACCCAGGTAAAACCCCCTGGACAGAAGGGTTAACCAACCTGTACGGGACTTATAGCCCGCATGAAGCTAAACAAATAAACAAGAAAAGAAAAGCCGATACACAAAGCTCGCCAGTAGCGCAACGCGCTGAAGAGACGGAACTTAGCCCTAAACTCACGGAAATGAGAGACAAAATGAAGGATTTAACTAAGTACATCGCGGAAAACAAAAATGTACATTAGGGTGTTCCAAAAAAGTCGATAATTTTTTTTTCGATTGCACGTGAAATTCTTGTTATATATGCTATAAAAAAAATTCTGTAAAAATTTGAGCCCTTAATATCAACTTGAAGAACTCCATCATCGAATTTTAAGATTTTCCATTGATTTAACATGGAAAAATGATTTTTTAACCTTCATTTCTCCTGCAAACTATGCAGAACATTATTTTTCGGAAAAACCATCACTGATCCTTCTTCAGCATTAAATTCTGTAAAAAAAAAGTTCTTAGGGTCCAGTCTCTAACGTCAACCCTCTCGTTTTTATTTGCGTTGAAAAATATAGATTTTGTAAATTTCCATTTTTTCCATTTAATGTGTAAAATTTTGATCTCAGACCATAAAGTTTGAGAAAATTTTAGTAGATCGTTCAATGTTTCACAAATCTGTGACTGTTGACTGTTATAAATTTTTTTGATATTTTGTTGATAGATTTTCAAATTTTTTGTGAAATTTATTATGATAGCGAATAATCATTTAAAAAGATAATACAAGACTCAGGCAGGAAGACGAAAGTCGTTAGCCATTTGGATTTCCAATAAAGTTTATTATTATTATTACAAGACTCACAATTTTGGAGCCAAAAGTGATACAAAAAATTTTCTTGGTGCTGTTCTATGGTACCGAATTTACAATAAACTTACACGTCCACAAAAACCAAGCTACGGAAAAACCAAGGGAGAGGACGGAGGCCATAATAGTGGAGAGCAACAGCTCAACCTATGCGGAGACCCTAAGAAAGGTGAAAAACAACATAGACCCAGAAGACATAAAAGAGATAAGATTGGCAAGACGCACGGCAAATGGCGACCTCCTAATATCAGTTATGAACCCGGGAGCGGGCAATATGCTGAAGGAAAAGCTGGAGAATGTAGTAAAGGGTGCTTAAAAACAGCAAACAGAAAACCCTACACATCCAGGGAATAGATGTAGACATAACAAATGAAGAAGAACTGAAAAAAGCCCTGGTGGACACTAATAAAATGATGGACCAGTTTGAGGTAAAGGCCCTGAGACCGAATAGGGGAAACTCACAGTCGGACACGATAAAGGCAACCCTAAGGGATGCGGACCGACTAATAGAAGAAGGAAGAATAAGAATAGGGTTCAACCTCTGCAGGGTTCAGGAGAGGAGAGAACTGATAAGATGCAACAGATGCTGGGCATACGGGCACCGCAGCCTAAAGTGCTCCTAAGAAGGGCACCTACGTGCAAGCTACAAAAAAGAGGCTTTCTGTCCTTTGTGCCAGAAACAGGGACACGCAGCAGGGGCAGGAACATGCGATGCCTTTAAAAAGGCCCTGTCACTAGACAAAGATTAGTCCAAAGAAAAACATCTTCAACATTAAAATACTACAAATCAATACCAACCGCAGCCTGGCTGCTCACGATATGTCAATAATGACGGCAAGTAAAAATAAATGCGACATAATAGCAATAAGCAAGCCAAAATTAAAGAAATGCATGAACAAGAGAAATACGTATTGCAACGAAAACTGTACCGCTGCTATTATTAACCTAAACAGGAACCTTAAGGTAATAAAATATGATATTGGAACATGCTACGTTATGGTAGAACTGGAAGAATATAAGCTGTATAGTGTTTATTAGGGTGGGCCGAAAATACGCTTTTTTAGAATCCGGATGCATTCTAGACTCGCCCAACGCAATTAAAGATCAAAATGTTCAAAAAAAATTTTTCTTAACTTATTTCGATCGGAAATTTTATGCTCTACAAAAAAGGTCATTACACAAAATTACTTCAGATGGATAGTTTCAGAAATAAACCCGATTTTAGTATCAAAATTGTTTTGAACATTTTGATCTTTAATTGCGTTGGGCGAGCCTAGGATGTTGATCGAAAATTTTAATCTTTTACAAAAAATTTTTTTACAACATAATGAACAAAATTTTTGCTATTACTAAACAAAATTCTAAAAAAGCGGATTTTCGGCCCACCCTAGTGTTTATATTGCCCTATTTAATCAGTATATTCTAGAGCTAGAATTTCAAATAAGAGGCGATAGGTCACAAAAAATGACCATCATCACGGGAGATTTCAACGCAAAAAAACATGCTGTGGGGAGGAGATGTGACGAACAATAGGGGCAGCATGCTGCTTGAGAGGTTTTTAGCTTTAGAAATACAGGTCCTTAACACCGGAGACACCCCGACCCTGGAGAGATGGAACGGAAGATCTTACATAGACATTACCGCGGCATGCCAAAATGTTATAAGGAAAAACCCAAAGTGGAAGGTCCTGGATATGCCGACTTTGAGCGATCATAACTACGTCTTGACAGAAATCACAACAGAGAGCCCTAGAAACACTATGACATTCAAACATGGATTCACACAACGTAAACAAAATGAACCCTGGATAAAGTGCTTCAAACAGCATACAAGAAAAGCACTCCCAAAGTTAGATGCCCAGCGGACTACCAGATGCCCTACTGGTGGACGGAAGAAGTGGAGGCCCTAGTAGCGGAGGTGAAACAAAAAAGACGGAGATTCTAAAGGACAAGGACAGACGAGGATGGAGAGTGGGAAAAAACCGAGTACAAAAGGTCACAAAAAGAGCTAAGGAAAGCTATAAATACTTCAAAAAGGCGGGCATGGAAAGACCTGTGCACAAAACTAAACAATGACATTTTTGGAGACGCCTACAGAATTGTAAAATCCCAGCTGAAAAAGATAAATAAAAAAATAGAGATGGCAACGCAAGAAAAAATTGATGTTTTTAACGATCTGTTCATCCACCAGGAAAATCCAAACAAAACAATCTGTGATAACAACGGGACTATAAACTGTGATACAAGCTGTGATACAAATAGTGATAACAACTGTGATAATAACTATGATAACTACGTTACATTTACTGAAGGAGAAGTATTAGCCGCGGCTAGAAAGCTAAAATCAAAACGGGCACCGGGACCGGATGGTATTCCTCCGGAAGTTATTAAGTACCTCATCAATGCAAATAAGAAGTACTTCACAAAGATGTTTAACGGTCTTCTAGAAAAAAAATTCTTCCCATCGGTATGGAAACGGGCCAAACTAATATTAATAGATAAACCAAAAAAGGTGGCGACAGATCCAACCAAGTACAGACCCATATGCCTCATAAACTCTATAGCCAAGGTGTATGAAAATCTCATCAAAACGACAATTATGGAAGAAATTGAGGAAAAAGGGGGATTAAGTCCGACGCAGTTTGGCTTCACGAAAGGAAAAGGGACCGTACATGCCATAAATGAAATATGTCGCAATGTCAGGAGCAAAAAAGGTATGTACCATGCTTTAATATTGGTAGATGTAAAGAATGCCTTTAACACGGCATCATGGCAAAAAATTACAAATAAACTTAGAAGGAGAGGAATTAGCAAATACCTCACAAACACCATTGCGTCATATCTCAGTAACAGAACCATAATACTGGAAAAGGGTTTAGAAAGAACTATCGCGGGGGGAGTACCACAGCGATCTGTATTAGGCCCGATTCTGTGGAACGTCCTTTATGACAATATAATGAAATTAGATAAAAAAGAGGGCGTAAATCTAATATGTTATGCGGATGACCTGGCAGTCCTGATATCATCCGAAGATCAAAGAAGCCTAACCCGAAATGCCGATGAAATCCCCCATAGCATACGGCTATGAATGGAGAGAAATGAACTGCAAGTAGCCCCAGAAAAAACGGAAGCGATAATGCTATGTCGCAGACCACAGAGGAACATAGTGTTCAACATGGGCGGAGTGGAAGTAAGGCCTAAGAAGACGGTTAAGTACCTGGGCATGACGCTGGGCCGTAACCTGAAATTTGGAAAACACCTAGAGGAAGCCCGAAAGAAGACAGAGTGACCAAGGCCCTAATGGCAATCCTGCCAAACATAGGCGGTCCCACGGCACTAAAAAGAAAAATGCTAGCAATGACCACGCAGTCAATCATTCTTTACGGGTCACCAATATGGGAGGTGGCACTAAACAGTGAGAAAAACCTTCAAACCACCAAGGCAACGCAGAGACCGATGGCACTGCGCATATGCAGTGCTTATGGCACCGTCTCCACCGATGCGATGGTTATGGCGTCACTGCCCCCGCTACATCTGGTTGCAAAGGAAAGGAAAAGAATCTTCGAAAAGGGCATCACGTCTGAAGCGGAAAAAAGGCCGAGAGGGCAATCACAATGGAAAAATGGCAAGAAGAATGGGACAACTCAGGAAGGGGACGGTGGACCCATAAACTGATAAATGACGTTAAAATATGGGCCGAATGAAAATGGGGGGAGTTAAATTACTTCCTTACACAATGTCTATCAGGACATGGGGCATTTGGAGGATATCTTCATAAAATTAAAAAGCGGAACAGCGGAAACTGTTTTACTGCAACGAGCACGACGATGCAGAGCACACGATGTTCGTATGCCAAAGATGGAGGGCTGAGAGAGACTCTCTGAATAAGGCTATAGGACAGATCACGACAGAAAACCTAATAGAAATCATGCTAACATCTATAACCAACTTGGGATAGTTTATATGCTCCGGCAGCTCTCATGCCTGGGAGCAAAGGTCTGTTGGTCTGTATTTCCCATACTTACATTATGGCCTGGGCGCCACCACAACTTTAAAGAGTACAATAACCTAAGGTTCTGGTCATTAAGTTAAACTCAAGGTTTAGTTACTTACTTTATATTTTAAATGCAAATTATATTAAATTTAATATTTAGGATCTTAAAATCAGTACCGAATAGCTATTGGTTTACACTAGACTAGAAAATGGTTATAAAATAATGTTTCATAATTTACTGCAACGCAGTAAAAAAAATTAATAATGATGAAAAAAAACCTGTATCCCGATTAGGGTTACTGGACGTCTGGTATACTCATTCAGAGGGCTGGATCAGGCTCCTGGATGCATGGGGCTATTCGTGCTCCATGGGTGCTGTCATAAAAGCAATCTTTGGGACAACCAACACCAGGTCGTCAGGTCCATCAGGGACTCCTCCGTAGGAAAATCCCTCAGGTTAATTATTTCGCTACAGTTATAAGCGAAGACCAGGATAACCTCTCCAGAAAATGTGCCCCCAAGAAAAAATCCTAAATGAATAATACTTCGAATCAAAAATGGGTTACCACAACAAAAAAATACTTACGGAGTTTCTCCGGTTTTTTCGATGAATTTCTAAAAATAAGACCTCCCCAGGTCGATGGAATATTTCCCACGTACTTGAGACGGCTATTTAGCAAACTAGGAAATAGGATGACTTAGAAAAAGTTGGAATATACATTTGATTGCACTCACCACGCTGCTCGATAACAAAAAACTCAATTATTCAGGAGACCACTGCAACCACTGTTCTATCTAATTGCGATAAGTTGGTATTATAGGCAAACAACTAATTAATTACTAAACGAATCGTAATTACACTTTGATTAGATTTAACAAATTATCTAACCGGAATACCGGCCATTTGCCCGCGTCTACCTGTTGATTCTCCCCTACTCCGGAACAAACCTCTTATACGCAGTATCCCCATACCAATGCTACCAACGTACAATTTAATTATTGTAATTTTCTTAAGGAATAGCGCACCTCAGCAACATATAAAAAATTATAGAGTTAATGAGCAACGCAGTGAATACAAACAAAATTAAACCAACCTTAGAGCCATGGCCCTTCGTGAATGCATTCCAAAGAAACAGTTGCCAAAAACCGAAATTCCCTAAACCGGTTAAAACGTCAAAACAATTTGAAATAATTCAACTATCAAAATTGACAAACAAACTTTCCAAATATGAAACCCTACATGAAATAAAAGTAAGTAACGTTTTTTATAAAAATATTAATTATAACTAACTTATTCTAACCCCCTTTAACATATTCTAAAGTACACTAATGTTGTAGGATTACCAGAGCCCCAGATAAACTTAAAACGCATACATACAGTAAAGGAGACCCAGGAGCACCCACATCATTCACCTACACTTATTTACTTAACCATTCATACTTATCCCATATCACACATATCGAAACAATAACTAAAAGGTAAATACAGTCGTAACCTAAAAAATGTACCAAGATCTTCCTGGTTATCAATAAAACTAAATTAAACGTACTCTTGTAGGCATGGCAAATCAAGAACATGAAGCCAGCGACCTAAAGACCCCAAAATAATAATCAAAACATAAAAATACAATACCACGGTAGGTCTAAATCCAGTCTATATTGACCGGATTAGCACCACGTTTTTTATGATATATTTATTATAAAAAACGTGGTGCTAATTCGGTCAATATAAACTGGTTTCAGGCCTACCGTGATACTCTTAAGCCGATATGCGATATACAGTGTGAACAGGTGTGTACTCAATAAACTAAATTATACTTATACAGTGCTTAACTTATTTCGATTACATAAATCATGTAGCGTTACTATTTGTAACGTTACACATCTAAAGAGCACTGGATAATAATAGAAGAAACATTTACCAGGATAATGGAAAGAAAATGCAAGGACGAATTGGAGCTGGAGCGATAAAGAACAGGAGATAGACGAGGCCGTTGGGGTACCTGTCATACTGTACAGCATGTATATCAGCCCAAATCGATCGCACACAGAATTCGTGGAATGCATAAGGGACGTAGAAGCAAAGATCAGGGACAGCACCTCCAAGAAGAAAACTATGGTCATGGGATATATAAATGCCAAAAATGAGTACTGGGGTGGAAATGTGACAGACAGCAGAGGTAACACTCAACTGGAATGGATTTTTGCCCTGGGGCTATATGTTTTAAATAATGGAAATACCCCTACACTAGAAAGATGGAATGGATCCTCATACATAGATCTCACCCTCGTATGCGCCCAAGTCATGCAAAAGGGTCCGAAATGGCTGGTTATGGACGAACAAACGCTTAGCGATCATAACTATATAAAAATAAAAATCCAACCCGAAATCCATAGAAATCCTCCAAAATACAAATACGGCTACACAGACAAAGAAAAAATGAATACAGAATTTAAGGGGGAATGCCAAAGAAACAGAAGGGATACAGATGTCACTAAATACCAACAAATGATTAACAAAGCCTACAAGAAAAGCACTCCAAGGGTCAGGTGTACGGACGAATACAAAATGCCGTAATGGTGGACGGAGGAAATTGAGGTAAAGATCGTAGAAGTCAAACACTACAGAAGACAGTATATACGAAGTAGAACACAAGAAGACCGGGAACATACAAAAGAAATATACAAACATGGTAAAAGAGAACTAAAGAAGGCAATACATAAATTTAAAAGAAACGCATGGAAAGAGATGTGTAACGACCTGGAAAATGATGTATATGGACAGGCGTACAAAATAGTAAAAACCCAATTTCAAGAACTAAACCCGAAAACAAGGCCTAATCCAGAGAAAAAATTAGAAATATTTAAAAGTCTATTTATGCCTATTGGAAACAGAAAGGAGTATAACTTCGATGATACCAACGAGGGGAGGAATATGTCCCTATAGAAAAACAAGAACTTCTAGACTCTTCTACAAAGCTGAAGACAAAAAAGGCCCCCGGTCCGGACGGCATATCCCCGGAAATAATAAAATACCTAATAAAAGAGAACAGCGAATACTATACCAATCTATATAACAATTTAATGAGGACTAGCAACTTCCCCAAAGAATGGAAGAGAGCGAAACTGATTCTGCTGGAAAAGCCGAAAAAAGTAATAACAGACACAACAAAATATAGACCAATATGCCTTATTAATACAGTAGCAAAAGTATTTGAAAACATAATCAAAAAGAGACTTGTTCAAGAAATGGAGGAGACAGGCGGTTTCAGTCATTCCAAATTTGGTTTTACCCAGGGCAAATCCACCATAGATAACAAAAATAAAAAACATAGTGCCCCAGGAAAGACATATGTACCATGCATTGATCCTGATAGACGTAAAAAATGCCTTTAACGCTGCTTCATGGCAAGTAACCATTAGGAATCTAAAAGAAAGAGGGATCAGCAAAAACTTGCTTAAGCTAATTGGGTTATACCTGCATAACCGATGCATTATAGTAGACAGAGAGATAGAGGAGGAAATCGGTGGAGGGTCCCACAGGGGTCAGTGCTGGGCCCCACGCTGTGGAATGTCCTCTATGACGGAGTCATGAGACTGGAGGTTCCGGAGGGGGTTGAACGTCGTGTGTTACGCGGATCACCTGGCAGTGGTAGTATCCGCGAGGGACCAAAAGACACTGCAGAGAAAAGCAGATGAAACCCTCCAAACCGTGCGATGCTGGATGCGCACGAACAAACTGGAAATAGCACTGGAGAAAACTGAAGCCATCATACTGAGCAACAGATGGCAAAAAGATACAGTGTTCAAGATAGGAGACCAGAGCATAAGACCAAAAGCAACAGTCAAATATCTGGGTATCATACTGGACAGAAAGTTACAGTTTAGCAAGCATGTGGAGAGTGCTTGCAGAAAAGCCAAGAAGGTGATTAAGGCCCTAAACGCTATATTATTATATATAACCAAATATTGGAGGACCCTCGAAAAAAAAAGAAGAATGCTGGCTATGGCCACCCAATGGGTGATCCTATATGAAGCACCAATATGGTACGAAGCAACAAAATACGCGATACAGACGCTCAAATCCACCCAAAGACCAATGGCTCTGAGAGTCTGCAGTGCCTACTGCACAGTATCTACAGAGGCTGCTCTGATACTGGCAGAAACAGCTCCACTACACCTAATGGCCCATGTGAGGAAAGAAATGTTTACCCAGGGACGGGAAGCAGAGGACAACAGAGAGGAAGCACGAGAGGAGATGATGAGAATGTGGCAGGATGAATGGGACAGAACGACGAAAGGCAGATGGACACACAGGCTAATCAAAAACGTTAGGAAATGGACAGAAAGAAAATGGGGGGAGATGAACTTCCTTCTGACCCAGTGTTTCACCGGACATGGCACATTCTTAACTTACCTGAAGGAAATAAAAAAGAAAAGGGACTCCAAATGTTTTTATTGTGAGCGAGACGATGACGCAGAGCACACTATGTTTGAATGTCCAAGGTAGATAATACATAGAAAGACACTTACAACTATGGTTGGACAGGTAGACGCAACAAACATAGTAGATAAAATGTTAAGCTCAAAAGAGAACTGGAAAGCTGTAGAGAAATATGTTAACGACGTGATGACAAAAAAGATAACACAGGAATTGGAACTAGAAGCAGAAGGCAGGAATTAGGCTCGGTGGTACCTGATGGCAAGTTTACAACAAAACGGTTCAAGGTTCAAAAACCGAAAAAGGAGCCGAATGCACCCCAGACTTACAGGCCCATATGCCTGTTGGACTGTTGTGGAAAACTGTTAGAAATTCTGATCCGAGACAGAATCCAAAAAGAAGCGGAAGAGAATGGTGCTCTACATGATAGAAAATACGCCTACAGAGCAGGTAGAAGTACCGTTAGCGCGATTTATAAAGTTCTTGACATACCCGAACAAATAAGAAATAAGGTACATAAGAATAGAGAAAGGTGTGTTATGGTCACTCTGGACATCAAAAATGCGTTCAACTCAGCCCCATGGCAAGGCATAATCCAGCAGATGGAAAAATACCAGTTCAGTGAATACCTCGTAGAAATAACCAAGGATTATCTAACAAATAGGAAACTAATGTCCCAAGGGACTGAAAAGAATATGACATGCGGTGTTCCTTGGGCCCACCCTATGGAACATTTTTTACAACCAGATATTGGAACTAAACCAAGAGAAGGGAGTTGAAGTTGTGGTATACGCAGACGACATAGCCATTATTGTCTGTCATAAAAACATAAGAGAGCTCGAAGAAAAGGCTAAATATGCAGTGGACCTCATAATGTACAAACTGGCGGAAATGGAAATCGAGGTGGCAAGTCAGAAAACTGAAATTGTTATCCTGGTGGGAGGAAGAAAGATGAGGGAGTTTAGGCTAAGAGTCGGCCAAACAGAAGTGCTCAGCCAGACTTCACTAAAGTACCTAGGTGTACATTAGAGGTGGGAAACTATCGATAAATTTAAATAAGAAAAAACTATCGATACATCGATACTATCGAAAAAAGAAATTCAGCATCAAAATTAAGGACCATTTATTTAAAAAGTAATTTATAAGCGCCCATAAAAATTTAAATATTTACATTATTTGACTTAATTCGTGACTAAATAAAAAACGGTACAAATTCAGTGACATAACCATGGAGCCCACACAAGGAGCCCAAACTTAATAGGGGAAATTGGCAAAACCTGCCAGCGGCGCTGATTTTCTATGCGCATTGACGTCTTCTGTTTGGTAGCGTTTCGGTACAAATCAAAAAATCACACCAGCGCCCTCTTATCTTAGGAATATTTTTGTATACATTAAGTTCGGACTCCTTGTGTAGGCTTCATGGATATAACCTTCCTCTCAAATTTTGACAAAGTACATGCATATAACCATTGACTTACGTCTATATATATATAACACAGAGAGATGATCACAGCTCTTGCATATAAATAATAGTAGTATTATTTCTATGAGCTGTTGTCTAGAGAATAGCTGGCCATACACAGGAGTTATTTCGCGCGGTTTATCGTGGCGTGTTGGGATGTAGCGGTTAGTATGCACGAAAGAACGGCATGGCAAAAAAAGCGTCATGTTCCATACACTTGATAAAGTATTCAAATGATTTAGCAAGTGATTGCGGGTGGTATACCAGTTTCAAAGGAAAAATCGTATGTGAGTGGGCAAAAAGTATCATTTATCGAGTCGTTTGAAACTGCATGTGATCATGTACAAATTTTCAACGTGAAATTTTGTCAAGCAAAGGTAAACCGTGACGCGGAATGTGGCGTGTGGCGTGTGACACTGCTGAAATGATGTACGCCACAATCCAGAGGAAAGCACGTCTGAAATACCTTCCCGTTCTATCATTGCGCGAGGCGATACTCACTCACGTACATGTATTTTTGCAGATAACACGATAAACCGCGCGCAATAACGTCTGTGTATGGCCAGCTAATTGTCTGTCAATCCAGTGTTGCCAACCTGGATTTTTGTCGGGAAATCTATGAAATTTCGTCTAAAGATTTAACAAAAACTATCGATAGTATTTATAAAACTATCGATAATGCGCTAGTGTGGCTTTCGTTCGAAAACTATCGATACATCGATATTTGCATTCGATAGTTTCCCACCTCTAGTGTACATCTTGACACTGACTGTAGGATGACCACGCACGTCCAAAGAACATGTAAAAATGTACATGAAGTGATAAACCACCTACAATGGATAATGTCAAGCGTTGGCGGACCGGGAAGCAGTAAGAGGAAAGTGCTGGCCTCCACCGCCAGGTCAATTCTTCTATATGGAGCCTCGACATGGGTAAAAGCGCTTAACTACAAACACTACGTGAGCATGCTAGAAAGAATTAACAGAAGACTCTGCATAATTATCTGCGGAGCATACAGAACAAGCTCAAGTGCAGCCGTACAGTTGCTGGCGGGACTTCCTCCAATCGACCTGGCGGTGCGAGAAAGAGCGGAGGTGATGAAGGGTGGTAGTGCGACAGATACAAGACAAAGACTGTTGCAGGAATGGCAGGGGAGATGGAACGACTATGGGGGCTGGGCAAAGGTATTCATAAAGGATGTGACAGAGTGGACCAACAGAAAGGTAGGAGAAGCAGTGACGATCGAGAACGTAGCGAACATCATACTTAGAAGCGAGGAGTCGTGGAATGCAGTCACAGAATGGCTTGGGCAAACAATGCAGTACAAAGCAGAATTCGAAAGGAGGAGAGAAGCCGATGGGGCTAGGAGGGGAGCTCTACCCGAGATAAATTGAGGTGTTCCTCCGTGCCACAGATGAAGTAATGCCTTGAATAGGCTGTTCCGTCTGAGGTTCATCAGGGAGAAGAAGAAAGGCGGTTTTTTAGTGGGCATTGACAACGAGTCCCACACTATCGAAGGCAACAACACTCAAGCCCTTCGATGTGCGTAAAAGCATTTTTCCCCTTTCTTAAAAAAAAGGGTTGGGTTGGGTTGGATTGGGTTGGGTTCCCGTGTAGCCCGTGTGGGGTTTTGTGTGTTTCCTCCATCGTGGCACGTCCCCCGGGTGGCGGATAGGGCAAAGCCTCCCAGATATGGGTGGCAGGAGCGAAATCAAATAGCTCTCGCGGACCAAAAAACACACACCTGGCCGAAGGTATAAAAGGCGATGGAGAAAACCATCTAAAAAAACCGGACATGCAGTCGGCAAACGGTGTAGTGTCTACGGTGCAGGGGAGGGATACCCCAGTACCGGTCGGGAGTGGTGGTGGCAGTGCAGGCCCCACCCGATCGTCAACCAGCGACTGTACGGCTCCGGGGGTAAACCAGCGGGAGCTTGGTAGCTGTTATTGGGAACCTGGCCGAAGGTATAAAAGGCGATGGAGGAAACCATTTAAAAAACAGAACATGGAGCCCAATAAGGACAAAGTGTTTACCGAACAAGGGAGGGAGACCCTAGTTCCGGTCGGGAAAAGTGGTGGAGGTGCAGGCCACACCCGACCGTCACCCGACGACTGTACAACACCCTCGGCAGGGAACCAGGCCGGGGTGCAGGTGACTGGTACTGGAACACTGGCTAGGACGGCCAAAAGTATGTCGCTAAGCGGGTCGGCGGAGAACCCGAACACAGGGACAGGGGAAAAAGGCGACCACAGTAGAAGAGGGTCTATCGGGATCCTTGATCTTACTTGGGATGAGGAGCTACAAACCTACACGAATAGAGAAGACCTGGAAAACAGGATAAAGGAGAGAAGGGGCCTTCTAGTAGGCCAATCGCTCCTAACCGAGATGTTAGCTAGAAAAGACCCCACCCCTATAAACAGCGAAGACAAAAAAAGAGGAAAATGCCGACGGAAGAAATCACAGCCTACAAGAAATGTAGATGTAAATGTCCTATTGCAGCGACGGTGGAAGAAAGTATCCTCGAAATTGAAACTCTTTACAGAAACCTCGAGAAAGTTATAAACGAGAACCAGAACACGAACAGAAAAATCAGAAATATCGCTACGCTCATGAAAAGGCAGGTGGATGTTCTGGAGCAACAGTCGGTGAGGGAATGGATAAAGGACCTGGAAATCCGGGCACCCAACATGACCCACGACGTGGACACTCAGACAGGACAAATGACCGAGGAAATAACACAAAAAAAACCCAAACAAGGGAATTCGGACGCCAAACGGACGACCCCGATAGCATAATTGTTCTGAAACAGCTAAACAACTATAAAGAATGGTCCTCCCTGGCCGAAAAGAAATGGAATAACGAAATCTTCAAAAGCACGGACATTAAAACAGGAAACCTCTTGGAGACCAAGGATAGCGTGGTAAAGGTAGTGGCAGTGGACCAAAATGGTAAAGAGATGGATAAAGGGATCCAAAAAGCCTTTAAGGAGAGATACCCGGAATTATGTGAGATAAATGAAGACTTCGGGGTGCTGGTGCAGGAATGCAGCATCAAAACCAAACAACCTGGAAACAAGACGAGAAAGAAGATTATTAAGATAACAATTGACGGCTCAGAAGAGGACCTTTTCAACAAGATTATGCGAATCAAAGAAGAAACGATCGAAGACGACCGGATCGCCTTCCATCAAATTGAAAACATAGATGTTGAATGATTCAGAAAGTTGCTGGAGGCAATTTTCCACAACGAAAACGTCATGACCACCATTTTTGCTAATAAAACAAGCACACAGAAGACTAAGACAAAAGAAAATAAAACGTATGCGGTCGTGGTAGATAATAAAGGAACAACCTACGAGGAGACACTCAAGTTCGTTAAAACGGCACTAAAAAACAAGGTGGAATACGAAGCACCAGGGATGAAAGGCTCATTATAACTACTGAAAAAAACCAGGAAATACTCGACAAAGTACATAAGGCCATTAAAGAAGATAACAACCTCGAAAGAGGAACTACCAAAAAAATGGGAAACAGAACAGAGACTGAGGCTATCCACATCCGTGGGTTGGACGCAGACACAACAGCAGAGGACGTCATCACAGACATTAAGAAGCATCTCATGCCGAACACGGATTTCAAACTAAGTGACCTACGACCGGCTGCAAATAACACACAAGCGTCACCTTGATACTGGAGAAGAAAAAGGCAGATAAATTAGTCGAAATGCGACATATAAAAATCGGCCTAGTTAGCTGCAGCCTGAAGGCCCGCATTAAAATAGGCATATGTAAAAGATGTTGGTCCTACGATCATCAGGAACAGGCATGCAACGGACCAGACAGATCGAACACCTGCCTTAAATTGCGGGAAAGGCCAAAAATTGCGAGCAGGGTGAACACTGCCCCCCCTGCGATAAAATAGGACACAGAGCGGACAGCGGAAAATGCCCAAAATTCAGGAAATCCTTGTCAATAGTGAGGAAACATAGGAACACCAGCATCAGAGATGGCCAACGTATATAACATAGAAACAGAAACAATAGAAACAAAAAATAAAATAATTAAATGCCTTCAGCTAAACCTAAATCGATGCCGAGCAGCACACGACCTCTTACATGAAACTGTCAAAAAAGAGGAAATAGACATTATAATTGGACAGGAACCAAATAAAAAAATGTTCAACGGAAAACCATACTGTGATAAGCAGCCATATTGGCAAAGGTTTTGTATATGTAGAACTAAAGAATTTTAGCGTCATGGCATGTTACTTCTCACCAAACGGTGACGTCGGTAACTACGAGGAGCTCCTGAATAATATGGAAACAAAGATTAGACGCGGCAAGAAAAACATCATCATAGGAGGCGATCTAAACGCCAAGACGCAGATGATTGGCTCGAGGAACACAACCCAAAGGGGATCACTGCTGGAGGACTGGCTGGCAGCAAATCGGCTGACGATCTTAAACACTGGGGACACACCAACCTTCTCAGGAAATGCAGGAAACTCTATTATTGACTTCACAGCAGTATCAATCGGTCTAAGCGCGGCCGATTGGCGAGTTGAGGAAAACACTGAAAACCTAAGCGATCACAACACCATTAGGTTTGATATTGTAAACGTCTCAAAAGAAAGGCACAAAAAAAGAATCCCCAGCGGATGGCGAGTAACGGACAGGACGATGAAAAATTTCAGCGAGGACTGTCCTGGCATGTTCTCTGGTATTAGCAGTTACGACCCAACAAGCATTACAAACAGAATTAGAAAAAAATGCGATAAACACTTCAAGGAAACACGCCCATATAACTATAAACATGCACCAGTTTACTGGTGGAACGAATACATCAGAGCAAAAAGATCCATGTGTATCCATCTTCGAAGGATATTTACAAGGTACAGAAAAAGAAACCACGTAGATGAGGAAGTCCCTGTAATAAAAGAAAACCTTAAGAAAGCCAGGAATGATCTTAAAAACGCGATCAGGAAGAGCAAGGCGGCACACTGGAAGAAACTATGTGATGAGCTGGAAGAGAACATCTGGGGAAAGGCCTATCATATTGTAACAAACAAGTACAAGCTACGTAAAAAAACCCGGATAGACGACGAAGTAGTTGAAAAACAAATTGAGAAACTCTTTCCGAAACACGACCAAATCATATGGACATATTGCGCTGTGAGGCAGGAGGAAGCAGCGCCGCACAGTGGGGCAGGGACCCTCAAAACCTGGCGGAAATTAATTAAATAAAATATTATTTTAAAATACCCACTTTTAGCACGTAAGTAGTCTACTTACTGAGCCACCTTTCGGCAGTATTTAAATGTTTACCCTGATTGCCACAAGAGTGCGCAATATTTGCGATTTGACAGCGCAAGCGTTTTGCTTAATTTATTTTGTTCCTATTTAAAGTGTAATTCTAGGTGCAATTGATTAACAATAATATTTTTTGACAATGGAAGCTTCAACTTCAGGTATGTAACTATATTTCAGTAACTTTTAAATTATTTTAATATTACAGAGACTTAAATAAATAAGTGACATAATTTAATGTAGTAAAATTTAAAAAAAAACTAAAATAACTGTCATTTTATTTGGCTTCCCAAGCATATCAACTATCAATGTATTTTTTTATGTTACCACCGTATCATTGACTTTAGGAAAAACCAAACACTTTTTGCTATTTTTTGCTACTAATTATAACCATTTTTTCCCTAATATTCGATATTATTTGTTAGGTACTATTAATTATTTTGTTTTAGGAACAAATTTAAATACATTAATAATCACAAGAAGAGAACTACTGACTATTATGAAATGTTCTGGCAAAGATAGTTTTAAAAACCAGTATGATTTTTTAGTAAAATAGCTGGAACAGCGCACGGGTTGTGATAATAATAATTTAAATAATTTAAAGCAGAAACTATTAAAATTCAAATATCAGTATAGATTAAAATGGGCAAATGCATGTAGGATCGAAGAAAATTTTCAAAATATTAATAAAGAGTGGCTTAAAACATCACTTTCGTTCCCTCTCTTCACAAAAAATGTACCGCAAAATAAACGCGGTCGGCGGCATACTTCATTTGAGATATGTTCGGACAGAACAAAACGATCTAAAACGAAGGATTTGCGTGATTCCAATTCTACTTCATCATTAGTTTATGCTACTTGTATGAGCTTACGAGCCCAAGGGCAAGTCCAAGCATCAAAAGTTTTAAAAAATATAACCATTAATCCAGAGCATGCTAGACTTTATCAACAAGCTTTCCAAAAATCATTGGAACCACAACAACTGGTTTTGCCCGCTAAAGATGCTCTGGCTGCGCCAAACTTTCCCGCGAGCAATATGATGTAATTAGAAGAAATTCGCCAGAAAAGTTTCCTTCCTACAAAATAGTGCAGGCAGAAAAAAAATTATGCTATCCTATAGATATTTCAGCAACTGAAACTGGTGCTTCTGTTAAATTACAAGCTCTATTAGATCACACTTTAGAGCGATTATGCCAAACATTGTCACACGTCATCATTCAATCTTTTAAAGAATTGAATAAATTATGTTTGATTTCTAAATGGGGGTTTGAGGGGTCTTCAGGACACAGTTCATACAAGCAAGCATTTTATAACCATAAATCAGACGATTCAGCTGCTTTTATAATATGCTTAGTTCCACTCTGTTTAAAAAATGAAGACGTAGTAATATGGCAAAATCCACGTCCCGGATCTACGAGATATTGCCGGCCTATTAAAATCGAATTTAAGAAGGAGTCCACTTGTGTTTCTATTGCAGAATATAATAAAATAGAGGATGAAATAAAGAAGCTGATAAACAGCAATATAACAATTAAGTCTAAACAATTAAAGGTCAATCACAAGTTAATCTGTTCCATGGTGGACGGAAAAGTCTGTAATGCCCTAACAGAAACTACATCTACAATGAAATGTTTTATATGCGGCGCTACTTCTAAACAGTTTAACCAAATAGACAATATGATTGCAAAGGAAATAAAAACAGAAAATTTAAGATTCGGTTTGTCAGTGCTACATGGGTGGATTCGCTTTTTTGAATGTCTGTTGCATTTATCTTATAAACTCCCAATTAAACAATGGCAAGCTCGTGGGCCAAACAACAAGGAAACTGTATCTGAGAATAAAGCTCGTATTCAAAGAGAATTTAAAGAAAAATGTTGTTTAATTGTAGACAAACCTAAACCTGGGTTCGGTAACTCCAATGATGGTAACACCGCCAGGCGTTTTTTTTTTAAATCCAGAACTGTCTGCACTAATAACTAAAATAGATCTTGGAAAATAACTACATATAATATTGATCGTAGTATCTAGTGGATTTGAAATAGATGCAGAAAAATACCGTCTCTTTGCACATGATACGGCTAGATATTTTGTTTCATGTATCCTTGGTACAATATGCCTCCAACATTACACAAGTACCTAATCCAAGGACCGGAAATTATATGCTCAGCACTTTTGCCTATTGGTCAACTAACGGAAGAATCGCAAGAGGCGAGAAATAAGGATTTTAAGAGGTATAGAGAGCAAAATTCTAGAAAATGCAGTCGAGAAAAATCTAATAGGGATATTTTTAATTTTTTTTTAATAAGTTCAGATCCTGTAATCTCTGGTAAACAAAAATACAAAAAGAACAAGCCCCAAAATCTTCCGAAAGAAGCATTAGCCATGTTAAAAGCCCCATCTTTTAATTTTTATTGTGACAAAGAAACAAATGTTATTGATGATAAAGATGATGATGATGAAGATAGTGATGATGATGCTTTAGCGTATTTTTAAGAATATTAGTTTTAAATAATTCTATAAATGTTTCCAATAACATGATAACACATAATTGATTAATTCTTGTTTATTGCAATACTACACGTTCAACACACTTCAAACTCTAATAAAAGTGATTTATAGAGTAACAAAATATTTTAATTTTTACGAAAGCTAATTCTTTAAATAGTTATCATAAATATATTGTTTTAGAAACTTAATTATATTTAATGCCAGCTATGAGGGTTATTTACCCCACTGTGCGCCGTTCAAATATGAAGAACTGGAGCAGGCCATAAATGAAACCAAAATAAAAAAGGCGCCGGGCCCGGATGCTATTACTCCTCAGATCCTACTGGCCTGCGCTAGAGCTAACATGGAAGTATTCCTAGAAATGTACAACAAATGCCTCCAAGATGGAAACTTTACAAAAGCATGGAAGAGCTCAAGACTAGTTTTGATCGAGAAGCCAAAGAAATCCCCAGAAACACAGACAAGTTACAGGCCTATCTGTCTGATAAACACAGCGGGCAAACTTCTGGAAAAGCTCTTAAAAAACAGACTAGAAGTGGAATTGGATAGAAAAAGTTTAATTCATGACAATCAGTACGGGTTCAAAAAAGGCTGGTCAACTTCCTTCATCGTGGTGCGTCCCCCGGGTGGCGGATGGGGTAACGCCTCCCAGATATGGGTGGTAGGAGTGAAATTAAATAGCTCTCGTGGACCAAAAAACACTCACCTGGCCGAAAGTATAAAAGGCGATGGAAGGACACCATTGAAAAAAACCAGGCATGAAGTCCGTAACAGGGTCAATGCTTACGGGACAGGGGATCGGAACCCCAGAACCGGTCGGGAATGGTGGTGGCAGTGCAGGCCCCACCCGATCGTCAACCAGCGACTGTACGGCCCCGGGTGCTTGGCAACAGCTTCTGGGATACCGCAGAGGAGTGATGGAACATTGACTAGAATGCTCACAAAAATGGCAGAAGTCGCGAAGGAGGGAACTAGACGAGGGAGCCTGATAACTCCATGTAACCTTAATGTCTCTACAGAGATAGTAAGATGCAACTCGCTAAACGCAGATAAAAAGCGAAAAAACATGGATACCTCTTTTAGTAGTATTGAAGCGTATAAGATCAAAGAAAGCTCAGAGGTCTTCGTTCTCAGAGAAGCCCTAGGGGAAATAACCAGGTTAGGGAAAACACTGGAGCAGCACATGGAGCAGAACACAATTTGGGAAGTCAGGGAAGTATGTGTAAGACTGAGCAGAAAAGTGGAGATAATTAATAGAAGGATTGTACAGAGCTGGCTAGAAGACCACAGGTATGAAAGAGTCGAAAAAATAATCGATCCCCATAACTGAGATGGAAAAAAAGGAAAAGGAGAAGAAAGGGTCAGCCTTTTTCACTTTGGGATCACTTACAAAGCAAAGAAGTTACTCAGTAACGGAATTGGACGAGAAAAAAGAACGAGAGTCTCCCTGGAACCCGAAAAAATTGTCAAGAAGAATAAATGCCCTATAGCCATGGAACTGGTGGAAACACTAAAGGCTATAGTGGAGTGTACCAAGAACCTAGACAAGGTGGTCGGAGAAAACAGAAACACAAAAACCGAGATCAAGGACATAGTGACAAAACTGAAGAGGAAAACGGAAAACCTAAGTAGAAGCACAATAAAGGAGCGGCTTGAACAACATAAGCACGAACCAATACCTATACCGACCTACGAAGCAGATACGCAGACGGAAGAGGACCAGACGCAAAGTGCACAAAGGGCTACCAAACTGACAAGGGAGTTTGGAACCCAGACGGATCATGAGGGGACGATGGAGGAACCAGATGAGGAGAGGATTAATCTGGACGAATTAAACACCTTCGAAGCCTTCGCAGGAGCGAGGGAATCCAGGTGGAGGCCGTGAAAAGGGCGAAGATAGGGGGGTACGAGACAAGACTCATTGAGAGCTACCTTCCGCATAGGGCCATAATAACACCCCAGGGGGACAAGGTCGGGGAGAACTGTGGGGTGCCGAAGGGCTCAATACTGGGCCCGACCCTTTGGAACGTCTTTTACGACCAGGTGCTGAGGATCCCCAGGAAAGAATAGACCTTGTCGCATATGCAGATGATCTGGCGATAGTGGCGAGGGCAAGGACTGAGGAAAGGCTAGTGGCGAAGGCGGAGCAGGCGGTGTGGACAGTGGTGGAAACGCTGAGGGAAATGGGTGTCAAGGTGGCCGCCAAGAAAACAGAAGTGTTGATCTTGGTGGGCAGAAGAACTCTCACGAAGCTTGAGATGAGGGTACAGGGTCAGGTGGTGGTGGTGGAGCGTCCCCCGGGTGGCGGATTGGGGAACGCCTCCCAGATATGGGTGGTAGGAGTAAAATTAAATAGCTCTCGTGGACCAAAAAACACTCACCTGGCCGAAGGAGATATAGCCAAAATAACAATCTACACGTATCCACGTACGCCCTTCTAGTCGGTAGTAAAGAAAAAACTTTTCTAGAAACCCTAAAATGCGCCAAAGATAAAATAAAAGATAGCACACATATACGTGGACTAAGGAGCACAAGAGACGGAAAACTGCTAATTACAATGGACAAGGACAAAGAGGCTCTAGAAAAAATAGAAACAGCCTTAAAAAACGGAACTGAAAATACAGGCTCAGTCAGAAAGCTTTATGACAAAGAGAAACGTGAATCGATTGGTTGAATGTAAGAATGAATTTTTACATTTTTAATGTTTAAATTCAAATTCCGCCATTTGGAATAATGTATTTCCTTATTTCAATAAAGACGTTTATTATTATTATTATTATTATTATTATTATTATTATTATTATTATTATTATTATTATATAAGGGGGATGGACGCGGATACTGAAATCAAGGACGTAAAATCGGCATTACAGGAAAATGTACCAAACCTGGAAAATAAAGATTACAAGCTGAGCGCGCTAAGGCCAGCCAGGGACAACACCCAAACGGTTACGCTTACCATGAACAAAAAGGACGCAGAGGAACTAATGGCGAAGAAGATGATAAGGATAGGCATGGTAAGGTGTAGGTTAGAAAGAAGACTCAACATAAATAAGTCTTATAAATGCTGGGGCTTTGGGCACACAGGAAATGCTTGTGAAGGGACAGACAGGACAAACTCCTGCCTAAAATGCGGACGGGAAGGACACAGGGCCAGAGACTGCAAGCACACGGAAGGGTGCCCCCTCTGCAAGGAAGAGGGACACAGAGCTGGTAGTGGGCGCTGCTCAGTCTTTCAAAAACACCTGACAAAAATCAGAAAAGACGAGACTCAAAAAAGCAGAAATGGGGGATAAACGTATATGTGTGCTACCTTCTATATCTTTTATTTTATCTTTGGCGCATTTTAGGGTTTCTATAAAAGTTTTTTCTTTACTACCAAATAGAACAAATCAGCGGGGCCAAATCCTGGAAGAATGGTTGGCCGAACTCGATTTGGTAGCAGTAAATGAAGGAAACGTGCCAACCTTCGAAGGAAGCATTGGATCCTCGGTGATAGACTTCACAGCCACAAATGCAGGGTATACAGATAAAATAAAAAAACTGGAGGGTGGACGCAGGTAGTGAAACCCTAAGCGACCACAACAACATCCTTTTTGACATATGCGTAACGATATCAAAGAAACCACCACCGAAAGAAACCAAAATCGGCTGGAAACTTACAAAAAGCTACCTGGAAAATTTCTCCAGAGACTGCCAAAACATGTTTCGCGATATTGAGATAACACCACAAAACGTAGTCCAGTGCATCACCAAAAAATGCAATATGCTTTTTAAAAATGCAGGTACGGCAGACAAAAGCCACAAGCAAGAATAAAATAAAACGAGGAAAGAGTAAATACGGCAAAATAAGCATATAAAAACGCTAAGAAAAGTAAGCGAAGTAAATGGAAGGAGTTATGCGAGGAAAATATATAAGAATTATTGACAACGAAGGAAACATCAGGAAAAATACTCGACATGATGAGGAAAATCATGGTAGAAAAAACTAAGGAAGAGCTAAGAAGGGAACAGGCGGCCGCTTAGAATAAGCACCTGAAGAAATGTCTAACGACGGTTCCAGGGGCTTAAACAGGAGGGGTTTTAGCCGGTAAGAGTCCTACACTACCCGACTTGCTTGAACAACAGAGCCGGGTGTCCATGAGGATTTCCCCTCAACCAAAAAAAAAAGGTTGGGTTGGGTTGGGTTGGGTTGGTTTGGGATAGTTGCCCCATGTGCAGCGAGGCAGGCCACAGGGCAGGAAGTGGAAAATGCCCAGTTTTCCGCCAGTCTCTGTCGCGCGCGAGAAGGCAAAGAGATACCAGGGGGCTAGGCAAACTAGCCACAGTAAGTGGAAACAACCAAGGAACTTAAGATACTGCAGATTAATCTAAACCGAAGCAGAGCAGCTCACGACCTGCTAACTAAATACATCGAATAAGAACAAATAGACGTGGTCATTGGGCAAGAGCCTAATAAAAAACTAGTCAATAGATTTAACTGTGATACTAACTGTGATTGTTTTATTTATTCTAACAATTACCAATCTGTGATAAAAACTGTGATAAAAGAAGGAATTGTGTGTATCGAGTACAAAAACATAGCCATTTGCTCCTGTTACTTCTCACCAAACGGAGATATTCAGGACTTCGAGATGCTCCTGAATAATCTAGAAAAAATAGCCCGGGACACGAAAAAGGGAATCATCATCGGAGGGGACCTAAACGCGAAAACATATATGATCGGGTCAAGCACAGATAACACAAGAGGAACCATGCTCAATGATCTCATTGATGCACAAAATCTGGTGGTCCTAAACACTGGCAATACACCCACATTTGTAGGATCACAAGGAAAGTCGATAATTGACTTCTCCATGGCCTCGGAGGGGACGAGCAGACTCATTAGTGACTGGAAAGTGCTGGAAGATGTGGAAAACCTGAGCGACCACAGATACATAAGATTTACCATAAACTCAAATCGAACAAAGGATCCCGAAGAAGCGGAAAAAGCAGACGCAAGAAGATACAAAATTACCCCGAAGTCCATGGAAAAATTTAGTAGAGATGCAAAGGACATGTTCAGTGGCTCCACCGACACTAAACCCCGAGAAATCATCAAAAAAGTAACAGAACTGTGCAACAAACATTTTAAAAAAACAAACAAAGGAAACCTAAAACCACCAGTATACTGGTGGAACCAGGAAATTGCTAATACGAGAGAAGAATGCAACAGGATCAGAAAACGGAGTAACGGAAGAAATCAAAGCAGCTTGGAATGCGAAGAAAAGAGAACTAAAAAAAATAATAAACCAAAGTAAAAAAACAAAGTGGAAGAAACTCTGCGAAGAACTGGATAACAACATTTGGGGCAAGGCCTATTAAATAGTCACAGGAAAATTCAAGCTGAGGATAAGGAAAACTATAAGCGAGGAGAATACCACAAAGCAGATTCAGAAACTGTTCCCTACAGCACCTATAATAAGGTGGGAAAGGGTAGCACAAAATGAAAACGAGATACCCCTATTCAACGTCGAGGAGCTGGAAGTCGCAAAGAACCAGATAAAATTAAAAAAAAGCCCCAGGCCCCGATGGACTGCTGCCGGAGGTAATGGTAGAGGTAGTCAAAGCAAACAAAAATATCATACTAGACACTTTCAATAAGTGCTTGCTAAGAGGCGAATTCCCTGCAATTTGGAAAACCGCAAAACTGGTCCTAACGGAGAAACCCAAAAAGATCGGAAATGTACAGGAATCATATAGGCCAATCTGTCTTATAAACAGCTTCGGAAAACTCCTGGAGATAATGATAAGAAACAGACTGATAAATGAAATAGAAAGAAAAAATCTTGTACACGCCAAGCAGTTTGGCTTTACTAGAGGCAGATCAACAATTAATGCCCTCCAGGAAGTAATGAACATCAAAGAAAGTATAAAAACCAAAGCATTGAAAAACCAAGGATACTGCCTCATGGTGTTGTTAGATATTGAAAACGCCTTTAATACGGCGCCCTGGGCAGGTATTGTAGAGGCCCTGGAGACAGGAAGAGTGGAGAGATACCTAATAAACATGGTTAAGTCTTACCTGGAGGACAGAGAAATTACTACATCAACAGGAGCAAGGTATGCGGTAACCTGCGGGGTGCCGCAGGGCTCAGTCCTGGGACCAACCTTGTGGAACATATTTTATGATAAGGTACTAAGAACCGAGATGGAACCAGGGGTGCAGCTGATCGCATATGCTGACGACCTGGCCATAATTGCTAGAGCAGCAAATCGAGAGTCACTCCAAGACAAAGCACAATATGCCACAAGTAAAGTAATAAACACCTTAAAAGAAATGGGCCTTAAAGTAGCAGGACATAAAACGGAAACACTCTTAGTGGAGGGTAAGGGGAAAATACAACAGATCTCTATACAGGTAGAACAAAATGACATCAACAGCAGCAAATCAGTCCGATACCTGGGGGTGCATCTCGACAAAGACCTGCGAATGGTCGAACATGTACGAAGGATCACTACCAAAGCAGGGGAGATGACAAACATACTCAGCAGGATAATGCCAAATGTAGGGGGACCGAAATCTAATAAAAGAAAAGTCATCAAAAGCGCAGTACTATCTGCGGTCTTATATGCAGCCCTGATATGGGAGACAGCACTGAGGCACAAAAAATATGTAAACGCCTTGGAAAACATAAACAGAAAGCTTGCAAGCAGGATAATATCAGCGTATAGGACGTCATCTACGCAGGCCACCCTGGCCATTGCGGGTATGCCCCCCATATGCCTGGCAGTGAAAGAAAGAAGTCGGATATACAGGGAAGGACCAGAAGCCAAGGACAGGGGATTGGGTTGGGTTGGGTTGGGTTGGGTTGTGGGATGGTTACGATAGAAATCCCAGCTTAATTATGTGAATTTATTTGTAACAACTTAACAACTCAACAACTTAACAGCGAATAATGTATAAAATATCAGGACTACCAATTGCGACGAGTGGCGTGTAAGTCGGCGTAGGTAAGACTGACCGAAGCGTCCCTTCTTCCCGGCTCAGCCACATCTTGCCAGATGCTGTGACACTCGACCTTTGGTCCGGGTTCGTCCATTTGCGGGCAAAGGGGTGTCTTGTCGCTTCTTGGTTTGGGCGAGTCGCCACACCACCCCCCTGCGGAGTGAAATTACTCATGGAGGAACTTCGGGAACCGGACCCTGCGTCCTGAGCGAGTGACGCGCTCCGGTGGCGCTGTGGATTCCGGGGCATGTGCTGAAGTAGGTTTTTCCTCCGTAGTAGGGGACGTTGTTGGCCTTGGTGCGGTTTGGTCAACCAAAATGTGGGCGGGTTTGACGCGGTCGATGGAGACTTTTGCTGCTTCTCCTCGGATTTTGAGCGTGATGGTTTTCTTGTCTCTCGCTAGCACTTCGTAGGGGCCGGTGTATGGCGGAACCAATACCAAGGATGGGCAAAGACCTTCATAAAGGACATCAAGCTATGGACAAACAGGAAGTGGGGTGAAGTAAACTTCCACATCACCCAGGCGCTGACAGGACATGGCGTTTTCGGCAGCTACCTGAAAGAAATTAAAAAACTGGAGAGTGAGGAATGTTGGTTCTGCGTGGCGGCAATGCTGGAAAAGATTATGAAAATTAAGGAAGCGGAAGAGAAAAGAAGGGACACAGAATAGGGGCCCTATAAGTACACCCCGAAGAAATGCTGATAGCGGTTCCGGGGGAAAGAGGAGGGGTTTTAGTCGGTACGAGTCCGACACTATCTGACGCGATAGAACATCGGGCGTCAGGTGTCCATGAAGGATTTCCCCTCCAAAAAAAAAAAAAAAAGGTTGGGTTGGGTTGGGTTGAACAACACCAAGTGTAGGTACTGGTGGAGATAATCAACAGAACGATCGTACAGAACTGGTTAGAAAAACACAAGTACGAAAGAGTCGAAAAAATGTTGATAGACGCGGATACCCAAACCACGGAGCCAGAGGAAGCCAGACCAGCTACGGCAGAGATGGGTACACAAGTAGACGAGGAAATAATGGTATACGATATTACTAACTTAAAAACAGAGAAAATGATAGACGAGGCATGTAAATATGGGAGATACGAAGAAGTCATGAACATAAAATGGAGCCCCGAAGAGTACAAATCCTCCCAGATTCGATACGGAGCACATGATAACAGCGAGAGAGAATACGACATGGCCATCCTAGTAGACCAAGAGGATCCGGAAATGAACAAAGGGATACAAAAAATTTTCAGGGACAGATATCCAGAACTCCTGGAAAGCGGCCAGGACGAGGACATCTACTATATAACACAGACGATCACCAAAAATGGAATACAGAGCGAAATACAGAATGTATTCAAAGTAAACGTCCAGACAGGAAACGATAAAATAAGCAGCCTAGCTACCGCTCTATCAAATCTGCGGCAAAAACTCACAGTCCTAGGTAGGAAGAAGATAGCACTGCATATCCCTGCAGGAATAGAGATAGAGTCGTACCGAAAGCTAATAGAGGTAGTTTTCCGCCTAGAAAATTTCAGAGTAAACATACACCTGCCAAGCAGCGCGGCAACGGCAAACAAAACTTCATACGCGCACACCCTGAGAAGGCAAAGCAGCAGAAAATCCACCAGTGCCATAATCATAAGCAAAGAGGGTATGGACTACATGAGCCTACTAAAGGCAACAAAAGAGGCTTTAAAAGGACAAAATAAAATAAAAATCAATAAGGCACGGAAAACCAAAGTGGGCAACCTGATGCTGGAAGCAGAGGCGGATGTGGAAAAAATGGAAGAGTTGAGAACTCTTATCCAACAAAGGGTCCAGGGCGCAAAAGCCCGCAAAGTAGGGAAAACGGCAGGGGTAGCAAATGGGGTGCACCTACACCTGGCCAACCTGGACGCGGACGTCACACCAAAGGAGATCAGCGAAGCCTTCAGTGAAAATGACCTCAGCGTCAGCATTAAGGCGCTCCGCAAAGGGCACAGCGAGTCCCAATACGCTACTGTGGTGGTACCTAGGGAAGCCGCCAACGATATCCTAAAAAGAGGCTCAATTCAGATCGGGATTGGGTGCTGCAGAATACGTGAAAGCATAAACATCATAAGATGTAACCGATGCTGGGAACCAGGACACTATGCAAAGGACTGCAAAGGAGAAAACAGGTCAAATAAGTGTAAAAACTGCGGGGAAGATGGGCACTTGGCAGCTACCTGCAAGGAAAAGAAAAAATGCCTGGCATGCAACGCGGAAGGACACCGTACTCTCGCGTTTGGGTGTCCCAGGTACAGAAGACAAACGGCAAACCCAGACCCCGCCCCCATCTTAAATATCCAAAATGGCGCACCCAAAGATCAAAGTCAAGCAAATCAACCTTAACCGTTGCCACGCAGCACACGACCTTCTCGAGCAATCGATCAGGGAGGACAAAATTGACATAGTGATAGGGCAGGAGCCCAATACCAAAAGACTGAAAAACTGGAACTGTGATAACAAATGTGACTGTTTTATATACGTAAACTGTGATATAGCTGTGATTAAAGTGACCAGTCAGGATGGTTTTGTGTGCGTTGATTTAGAGGATGTAAGTTTTTATTCGTGTTACTTTTCACCTAACGGAGGGATAGGCGACTTCGAAAAGCTGCTTGATTCCCTAAGCTCCCATTTGAGAAACGTCCGCTGTAAGAAGAGGATAGTGGCCGGAGACCTCAACGCCAAGACAAGTATCCTGGGGTCAAGAGTTACAAACCAGAGAGGCGAAATACTGGAGGACTGGCTGATGGCAAACGACCTGGTTGTACTAAACGAGGGGGATAAGCCGACGTTCGTAGGACAGGCCGGCTCATCCCTAATCGACTTCACTGTGGCCTCGCATGAAATCGCGGATAGGATCCGGGGATGGAGAGTTGAGGAGGAAGCCGAAAATATGAGCGACCACAGATCTATAACCTTCGAAGTACAAAGCACCGCATTGGTAAACAAGAAAACGGCCTGGTGCCCCAAAAGGTACAAGGGCAGTATATCCAAAATGACAAATTTCTCTAGGGCATGCCTGGATATACATATGGAGAAAAGTAGAACCCCGAAAGACCTTATGAATAAAATCACGGAACTATGCGAGAAGTTTTTCGGGAAGACAAACACGAAGGGCGACAGGTACACCCCAGTCTACTGGTGGAATACCACAATTGCAGAAAAGAGGAAAAACTGCACGGAAGCAAGACGATTCCTTACAAGAACAAGGAAGGCAAACCCAGGAGGAATCATCTGCCAGGAAGCTGGGGAAAGATATAGGGAAGCCAGAAGGGCACTAAAAAAAGAAATAGAAAAGGCCAAGAGGGAGAAGTGGGTCGAACTTTGTGAAGAGCTAAACGACGACATCTGGGGGAAGGCATACAAAATAGTCACGAGAAAACTGATGCTAAGACCAAACTGCGTGATACCCTCAGAGGTTATCAGTGCTCAAGTGTCGAAACTCTTCCCTAGGCATAGAAAATGCATCTGGACAAAAAAAACCCTAACAGAGGACGAAGTGCCCCTCTTCACAGAGGAAGAGCTGGAGACCGCCGCAAGCCAGCTAAAAAGCAAAAAGTCGCCTGGGCCGGATGGCATCACTCCGGAAATCTTAAAGATTGCAATAAAAGGCTGCCCAAGGACTTTCACTAGTATATACAATCAGTGCCTGACTCAGGGAACCTTCCCTAGAGAATGGAAGACCGCTAGATTAGTACTTATAGAAAAACAAAAAAAAAACCAGAACGATAAAATAGCCTACAGACCGATATGTCTCATTAACACGGCCGGTAAGGTACTGGAAAGGCTAATAATAAAGAGGGTGAAGGAAGAGTTGGAGGACAAGGATATTCTACACGAAAACCAGTATGGATTCAGGAAGGGCAGATCCACCATAGATGCCATAAATCATGTGAAGGGAATAGTTGAGCAAATCCGGAGGAAGGCAACAAAGAACCAGGAATTTTGCGGGATGGTGCTCCTGGACATAGAAAACGCATTTAACTCTGCCCCCTGGTCTGAGATTATCAAGGCGGTGAAAAAAGCTAACATCAGCAGCTACCTGACGAACATGATTCAAAGCTACCTAGAAGACCGGGAAATTATCTCCCGGGATAAGCTGTGGAGTACCGCAAGGGTCCATACTGGGTCCTACGTTGTGGAATATTTTCTATGATCAGGTCCTGAGAACAAAAAATGAGAAGGGCACGAGCCTAGTAGCATATGCGGATGACCTAGCAATAGTCACGGCGGCAAAGACAAGGGAGGAATTGGTCGATAGGCTAGAGTATGCGGCAAAAATGGTTGTGAGCAAGCAGACTGAACTGGGGATTAAAGTAGCTACACACAAAACGGAGATTATCATACTAGCAGGGAGAAGAAAAATATATGAACTAAACATAGCAATACAAGGACAACTTATCTCGAGCAAGCATGACGTAAGATACCTGGGAATCCACCTGGATAGAAACCTTAAGATGACCACGCATGTTAGGAAGGACTGTGAAAAAGGGCTTAAGATGGCCAACACCCTAAGCAGGGTAATGCCAAAAACGTTCGGACCGAGAACGTGGAAGAGGAGAATTATGGCGTCGTCAGTGATTTCGGCAATCCTGTACGGGGTCACATCGTGGAACGAGGCGCTAAGATATAAAAAATACTCGGAAATGCTCGGAAACGTAAACAGGAAGCTCGCCGTAAACATCACGGCTGCATATAGAACGGTATCAACTGAGGCAGCACAGGCGCTAGCGGGTCTTCCCCCATTAGATATCCACGTAGAGGAGAGAATTTTCATAAAGGAAAATGGCCCAGACTCAAAAAAAGTAGCTAGAGAAATCACCCTCAGAAAGTGGCAGGAAAGGTGGAGGATGTACGATGGATGGGCAAGGGTTTTTATTAAAGACGTGGCGCTATGGCATAACAGGAAGTGGGGGGATGTGGACCACTACTCCACACAGGCAATGACGGGACATGGATCTTTCGCCACCTACCTCTTCAAAATAAAGAAAAGGAGCAACACGAAATGCGATCATTGCATAGAGGAGGATGACCCAAACCACACAATTTTTCACTGCGTATACTACGAAGAACTGAGAAGGGTAGCGGCAGAGACATGCAGGGTGGAAAGGATCACTAAAGAAAATATCGGGGATTTGATGATGCGGTCGGAGGATGATTGGAAAGAAATAATCGGGTGGTTGAGAGAAACTATGAAAAAGAAATGCGCAGAGGGGTTTTAGTGGGTGGGGAGAAGTCCGAGCCCCACACAGGCCCAGCGACAGATCAACAGCTGGGTACGTGCATTAACGCATTTCCCAAACCTCCATAAAAAAAGGGTTGGGTTGACTTAACTTGACTTATCTGTTTCCAGAACTTAAACGAAAAACCCTAAAATAAAAGATTGTAACCTATCTTATAACCAACTTGGGGTTATATGCTCCGGCAGCTCTCATGTCTGGGAGCATAGGTCTGTGGGTTTTTATTCTTCATACTTACACTTTGCTTGGGCGCCACCACAACTTTAAAGAGTACAATAACCTAAGGTTGTGGTCATTAAGTTAAACTCAAGGTTTAGTTACTTACTTTATATTTTAAATGAAAAATATATTAAATTTAAGTTAATGTTAAAATCATTACCGAATAGCTATTGGTTTAAACTAGGTTAAAAATGGTTAAAATATAAAATAATGTTTCATAATTTACTGCAACGCAGTTTTGCGCAATAAAAAAAATTAATAATGATGATAAAAAACCTGTATCCCGATTAGGGTTTCTGGACGTCTGGTATACTCATTCTTAGGGCTGGATCAGGCTCCTGGATGCATGGGGCTATTCGTGCTCCATGGGTACTGTCATAAAAGCGATCTTTGAGACCGTTCCATCAGGAACTCCTCCATAGGAAAATTATTTCGCTACAGTTATAAGCGAAGACCAGGATAACCTCTCCAGAAAATGTGCCCCCAAGAAAAAACCCTAAATGAATAAATAATACTTCGAATAAAAAATGGGAAACCACAACAAAAAAAAATACTTACGGAGTTTCTCCGGTTTTTTCGATGAATTTCTAAAAATAAGACCTTCCCAGGTCGATGGAATAGTTCCCAGGTACTTTAGATGGCTATTTAGCAAACTAGGAAATAGGATGACTTAGAAAAAGTTGGAATAACATTTGATTGCACTCACCACGCTGCTCGATTACGAAAAACTCAATTGTTCAGGAGACCACGGCAACCACTGTTCTATCTATTTGCGCTAACTTGGTATGATAGGCAAACAACTAGTTAATTACTAAACGAATCGTAATTATACTTTAGTTAGATTTAACAAATTATCTAACTTGAGAACCGGCCATTCGCACCTGTCTACCTGCAGAACCTTAGCGTCTACCTGTTGATTCTCCCCTCTCTCGAACAAACCCCTTATGCGCAATATCACCAAACAATGCTACCAACGTACAATTTAATTATTGTAATATTCTTAATACAAAGCGCACTTCAGCAATATATAAAAAATTAAAGGATTAATGAGCAACGCAGTGAATACAAACAAACTTAAACCAACTTTAGAGCCATGGCCCTTTGTGAATGCATTCCTAAGAAACAGTTGCCAAATACCAAAAGTCCCTAAACCGGATAAACGTCAAAACAATTTGAAATAATTCAACCACCAAAATTGACAAACAAACTTTCCAAATATGAAACCCGACATGAAATAAAAGTAAGTAACGTTTTTTATAAAAATAATAATTATAACTAACTTATTCTAACCCCCTTTTATCCTATTCTAAAGTACACTACTGTTGTAGGATTACCAGAGCCCCAGATAAACTTAAAACGCATACATACTGTAAAGAAGACCCCGGAGCACCCACATCATTCACCTACACTCGTTCACTCAACCATTCATACTTATCACACATCATACATATCGAAACAATAACTAAAAGGTAATTTCAGTCGTAACCTAAAATATGTACCAAGATTTTCCTGGTTATCAATAAAACTAAAATAAACGTACTCTTTTAGGCATGGCAAATCAACACCATGAAGCCAGGGACCTAAAGACCCCAAAATAATAACCAAAACATAAAAATACAATACTCTTAAGCCGATATGCGATATACAGTGTGAACAGTTGTGTACTCAATAAACTAAATTATACTTATACAGTGCTTAACTTATTTCTAATACATAAATCATGTAGCGTTACTATTTGTAACGTTACATATACCCCCCTCCAAAAAAATAAGAATTTATTTTAAAAAAACAATAAAATATACAAACAACTTTGGTAGCTGGTCTCAACCCATTTAGTAATCTTATGAACCATTAACAGTTAAATTGTGATAGATGTGAAGTGGAACGAGGAAATTCCGATGCAGACTTCGTCATGCTATACCTCTAATCTAAGCAAATAAAACGTCAGCAAAATTAAACTATATGGAAAATAAATTCTCCTTGAAGAGGAAGGATCCTGACTAACCCCGTAAAGTTGGTATCTGGTACCAAAACACAAAGTATAAAAGGCAACCGGTCTCCTGCATCTGAAGCAGGCCGGCCCTGTACAAAAACGGTGACATTATATAGTCTATTCAATCCAATCTTCAAAAATAAAATTTACAGTACTCTACTGTAAATTTATAACCAAGTCCTAGTACATAGTACCTAGTACCTGATAAAAAAGTTCAAAACTTTACAAAAAACTGTGTTAATTCACAGGGTGTGGTGTAAATCACGATGTTTTTCCGACACCACACGGATGGGTTTCAGCTACAGGCAGTACGGCTTCACTTTGAATACCATAGCAACGTTGTTGGAGTTCCAACGTTGGCCTGACGAGATAGATTAGATAACTTCTTCCCGGATGAGTGACAGCGACAGCGACAAAAGAAACGCGTAGGCGACTCCATCAACGTTCAGCCATTTCCCCTTCAACCTCCCAAAAGAATTACTATACCATTTATTGTCTGTCGACGGAAGTTGGAAGAGAAAAGGCCCAACTATCAACTTAATCAACCCCCAACGCCTCCATCATCACTATCGCTCTCCCCACATCACATGGACTGAATACAAACTACTATCTAAAAAAATCTTAAATACCGGGATAAAAAATACATATTTAAATGAGGAGGACAGGGTAAGACGAATAATCAAATAGTTCACGCTATATAAGATTAATGCTTACACTGTGTGGCGTTATTTAACTGACGACCCGACACCACTCGGTATATATATATATGGTCACAGGCTGTACGGCTGACCGGGAATGCCGTAGCAAATGATACTGGAAGAGTACATTGGCCTGACAGGAATTACTTGTATAATTTACAAAACTAAAATCTAAAACAACTTATTAAACTACTATTATACAAAGTTTTTACAAAAAATTTACACTTGAGCTAGCTCTAGGAGTGCTCTTATTATATTTATAGTAGGATCTTATTTGATATGTAGAGGTTTGTAATTTACGCATACAAAACGTCTAAAATTTTAAGAGACACTTTAACACTTGAGTGTTATTCGGTATTGATGTTAAGTCTTAATCAGTATTGGTCAAAATCGGGAAAGGTCCAACTCTACATAAAAATCAAAAATAAGATACTAACTACTTGTCGTCATCTTTGGAAAAAACGACTATGCCAATTTCCCAAATCACGACCAGATTCGTCTACTAAAGTATAAACTAGATTAGACAATTTCTTCTTTATCTTACATAAAATGTACCGCGGTGCTAGTTTCTGCGCGAATTCGTTCGCTGCATTTGAAAGCACTTTGTTCCTCTTCCAAACAGATTCACCGACATAAAAAGATACATCTCTTTTTCGTAGATTATACGTATTAGCATTGCGTGCATATGCTACCCTTAGTTTTTTCTCAATATCTTTATAAATTTTGGACAGACCACCAAGTTCCTCAGCGTACTTTACGCGATCGCCCGTTTTAAAATCGTCCTCTACAGATCCGCGATAGTAATCCCCTAAGCACGGAACATGTCGTCCAAAATTTAAGAAGGCAGGACTATAACCTGTTACTTCGTGAACCGCAGTACGTAATGCGTAACCAATTTTAGAAATATTCAAATCCCACTCGTTGTGGTTTTCTTTAATATAGCTACGGATCGCGGTACCGATGGTGCGATTGCACCGTTCTACAAAGTTACAGTGGCTGCTGTATCTAGGATTAAACCTAATCTTTACTTTATATTTCTCAGCCAAATTTCTAATTAAATTATTCGCAAATGCGTACCGTTGTCGCATATAATATACTGGGGAACCCCATACACTAGAAAAACGTCATTTTCTAAAAATGTACATACACTTGCGGCGTTAGCTTTCCGCATAGGCTGTAATAAACTATATTTAGTAAACCAATCTGAAACCACGAACAAATACTGTGATCCGGCCTTTGAACGAGGTAACGGACCATGGTCCATGGCTATAACTTGCCAAGGAAAATTTACAGTCTTTGCAACCCCCATTAACCCCATTTGTCCCGTGGTTGGTGACTTTTGTGAATTACACACTTTACAGGCCTTAATGTACCTAAATATGTCTTTTCTCATTTTTGGCCAATAATAAGAATTGCAAACTCTTTTATACGTTTTGCTATAACCTAAATGAGCAGCAGTAGGGTCGTCGTGGTTGGACACTAGAATTTTACGGCGTTGGGTTTTCGGAACCAGCATTTTCCACTCGGAAATATTGGAACTTATTACTGAATGAGATGTAACTAATTTATAAACATATTGGTCTTTAACGAGCCATTGAGGAAATTTATCAGGGTTGGCTAAAATCTTATCCCGCATATTAATATAAAACTTATCAAGGTTTTCAAGATCAATGTCCCAACATATATCTATCCTATCCAAATGTAAATTAAACTCTGAAGGAGCAGGATCAACTGGACTACGACTTAATGCATCAGGTACAACATTATATCTACCCTTACGGTGCACAAAATCAAAATCGTATTGTTGTAACCTAACACACCATCGGGCCAGTCTACCGGCGGGGTTTGACAACCGATCCAACCACAAAAGTGAAGCGTGATCTGTAATAACCTTAAACTTTATATTGGAGCCTTCAACAAATCCCCTAAATTTTTCAATAGCGAATATTACAGCCAAGCATTCCCGCTCAGTAACTGAATAGTTACGCTCACTTTTGGAGAGAGATCTGGAAGCATACGCGATTACTTTTTCTTGGTTAGTGATATCTTGTGTTAAAACCCCGGAGATACCTACGTCAGATGCGTCAGTTTGTATAGTAAATTGTTTAGAAAAATCTGGACTGGACAGAATCGGAGCAGATACTAAAGCTTGTTTTATGTTATTAAATGCGGCCTCAGCAGGATCATTCCACACAGTCTTTTGTCCCTTGGCCTTGCCCTTTAGTAAATCGTTAATAGGCGACATTAAAGTAGAGAAGTGTGGAATGAACCTACGATACCAGGAGCACATCCCGACGAACCGTTTGATTTCAGAGGTTGTCTTTGGCTGAGGAAAATTAATCATTGCAGAAACTTTATCCGGATTCGTACGCAGTCCAGAATTATCAACTATATAACCAAGATAATTTAAAGAAGATCTGAAAAATTGACATTTTTTATTATTCACTGTTAAATTCGCTTCTGAAAGTCTACGGTAAACTTCCTTTAGGAGAGATATATGTTGGTCAAATGAATTTGAAGTTACTATTATATCATCGAGATAGACAAAAATAAATGGTTCCAACTCTGGTCCGAAAACCGCGTCCATAAGGCGTTGCTGTGCCTGAGCTGCATTTGACAGACCGAAGGCCAAAACGTTGAAACAAAATAAACCCCTTCCGGGTACAGCGAATGCCGTCTTCTCTCTCGAGGACTCATCCAAGGGAATTTGCCAAAACGCAGATTTTAAATCAATACTAGAGAGATAACGGGAATCACGCAACATGTTCAATATTCTATCAACAAAAGGAAGAGGATATGAATCCTTTTTAGTTAAAGCATTCAGCTTGCGCCCATCAAAGCAAAATCTATATTCGCCATCAGCTTTCTTAACCAATAAAACTGGTGAAGACCAAGGGCTTTCACATGGCTCCACTACCTTGAGCTCTAACATTTTGTCCAATTCCTTATTGAGATGTGATAACATATATGGTGACATATTATATTGACGTTGTTTAACAGGCTGCGCGTCCCCCGTATCTATGTGGTAAATGAGCTTATTGGTTCGACTTAATTGCCCTTTGATGCTTAATTTAGCAAAGTCCTTGATTACAAGTTGGATTTGGTTTAGCTGGTCCTCCGAAAAATCCTCTCGAGAGTGTAAGACAACATTGTTTAAATCATCACCGCCGACCTCAACCGTTGCTATATTGATTCTATTAACCTGAGCCTCCCAGGTATTATTACAAAAATTAAGCTTAACTTTAAAAACTTTACAAAAATCACTGCCAAGAATTACACTATGTCTCAAAGTAGGTACTACCAAAACTTTAAGCAGCTTGCAGCTGTTATCAACCGTTATAGGTAAATTTACAAATCCGTCAACACTTTGACGTTTACCGTCCGCGGTTGTTACAACATGAATTTTAGAATTAAAAATTTTTAAATTAAACATACTAATGAACTGCAAACCGTCTTGACCGATTATTGTGGAGGTACTGCCAGAATCCAACAAACATGTCAAGTACTTGTCGAAAATTTTGACAGAGACATAAGGACGGTTGTCGCCCGTTTTTTCTTTAACTAAAGCGTCTAAACTATTTCTAATACTATAAAATGACCTAACCCTACCTAACCAAAGTTTCCAGTCCTTAATATCAAAAAAACTTTTCCTGTCTTGTGAAAAACCTGATGATTTAAAATGTTTAAAGACCGCTTTATGTTTTAAAGAAGACAGGCAAGGGTCTAATTTGCCGGCCTTCTCTCCTGGTTTTTTGAACAGAAGGGACAGATTGTTTTTATGACATCAGGTCTACCACAAGAAAAACAGAACATAGACCTCTTTAGAGTACAATTTTGGAACGTATGGTTCGGCTGTTTGCAATTAAAACAGATTACCTGTTTCTTACTAAATTCCCTCTTGTTGTCACAAACTGCTGAGACATTAGGCTTTTGGTAGGTAGGTCTAGGTTTAAAAGTAGAATAACTATTCCCAAAGCGAGGTTTAACATTATTAGTAAAAGAACTACCCGAGGGTTTATCAACATATTTCAATTCTGAATCTAGGCTTTCGACACTTTTGTCTCTGTCAAAAGATTGTTTAGCGGCTTCCTCCAGCCTCCGACAATAACCACTCAAGCTAGGTATATTAGGGGTATCCACCAAGACGAGTTGACTAAAATAATGTGGTAAAAGATTCTTACGCAAATACTTGATCTTTGTAATTTCGGCTGGTTCCTTACTTAACCTATTGAAAAGAGTCTCCATTACCGCGAAAAAAATAGCCATAGACTCGTGTTTACCCTGACGTCTAGTCTTAATTTGTTCCCAAATAATCTCATCGTAATCATCAGGTATAAAATTTTGTTTAAGTAACTTGATCAAAGAATCCCAATCCTGGACAAGATGCTTATTTGTCCTAAAAGCCATGCCTTACCTGTGAACAAATCTATTGTTGCATTAAATAACTGATCCTTAGTTACACCTCTCGCCTCTGCCATTTCTCCTACCCTCTCAATAAAAGGAATTAAACCCATACTATCATTTTCCCCACTAAATTTTAAATCCCACTTATCTATACGTGGTTGTTTGTAGTTAGATATGGGTGCACTAGATGGCCCTATGCTATTGTTAAAAACGTGAGTACTGGAAGAAGGAGGAGGTGATAACATTGGATCTTCTTCAATGATTCTATCATGAACTTCTGCATCTAAATGCAGGCAAGTTGCATATGCTTCATTTTTATATTCGTTAAAAGGCTTAATTGCCTCTTCATCCGCTTCAGGAATGGGAATTCTTTGGACTCTTTGGGTAACATGATTAAGTCTAGATATCAGCACCGAATATAAGGAGTCTGAAGTTCTACCTTGAAAGTCTGAAATTAATTCAGTAATTGAGTCTAAAGTATTTTAAATGGCTACCTTTTCAGTGTCAAAAACTAAATTATCAATTAAAAAAACAAAAGGATTAAGTTTCTCCTTTTTCAACAACCTAGCCAAAATTTTGCGTTTCTCGTCATGGTTTCTACTGGTGACTGTGCCTCTGATCTTTAATTCATAGTCCAACTCCTCTGCGCGAAGATGCTTGGCAATAATTTTCGTCTCCATGATTACCGAATAAAAAAATCAATACAGCAACTATCAAGTCGCCTATTCAACCACCGGACTTAACTTTAAAATGACTGGTTTACTAAAATTGATTCTAAAAACTACTAAAAAATCATGGACCAACTACAAAAATTGGGCCAGTACGGACCTGGACTCAAATTTAAATCAAAATTTAAAAATAAGGTAAACACGCATAAGTATATTAATATAAAATAAAAGTATGTCAATATAAAATAATCATTAATGTGAGTATCTCTATACTCAATAATTCGTAGAATTAAATAAAAATTTTGCCTACTTGGCATATAAAAATCAAAATATAATTTTAATCATTTGTGGGTACACACTGTATATCGCAAAGGCCCAAAAAATATTTATCGTCGTATCAAATCCGAAATTCGTAATCAGGTTATGCCGTTAATCCTAAAGTAAGATCTTAAATGTTAAGTATACCAGGTTATTATTACAAAAAAATGAAACGTAATGTGTGTAAACCTTAAAAAAATGAGTAAATTATGAAAAATTTTACAAAGTTAAATTTGACAGATAAAAAAAATTAAAAAATGAATAAACCAAAATGCAAGTATGAAAAATCGGGGCCACACGTTTGCGCGCCAATTTTATATAACCAACTTGGGGTTATATGCTCCGACAGCTCTCATGTCTGGGAGCATAGGTCTGTGGGTTTTTATTCTTCATACTTACACTTTGCTTGGGCGCCACCACAACTTTAAAGAGTACAATAACCTAAGGTTGTGGTCATTAAGTTAAACTCAAGGTTTAGTTACTTACTTTATATTTTAAATGAAAAATATATTAAATTTAAGTTAATGTTAAAATCATTACCGAATAGCTATTGGTTTACACTAGGTTAAAAATGGTTAAAATATAAAATAATGTTTCATAATTTACTGCAACGCAGTTTTGCGCAATAAAAAAAATTAATAATGATGATAAAAAACCTGTATCCCGATTAGGGTTTCTGGACGTCTGGTATACTCATTCTTAGGGCTGGATCAGGCTCCTGGATGCATGGGGCTATTCGTGCTCCATGGGTACTGTCATAAAAGCGATCTTTGAGACCGTTCCATCAGGAACTCCTCCATAGGAAAATTATTTCGCTACAGTTATAAGCGAAGACCAGGATAACCTCTCCAGAAAATGTGCCCCCAAGAAAAAACCCTAAATGAATAAATAATACTTCGAATAAAAAATGGGAAACCACAACAAAAAAAATACTTACGGAGTTTCTCCGGTTTTTTCGATGAATTTCTAAAAATAAGACCTTCCCAGGTCGATGGAATAGTTCCCAGGTACTTTAGATGGCTATTTAGCAAACTAGGAAATAGGATGACTTAGAAAAAGTTGGAATAACATTTGATTGCACTCACCACGCTGCTCGATTACGAAAAACTCAATTGTTCAGGAGACCACGGCAACCACTGTTCTATCTATTTGCGCTAACTTGGTATGATAGGCAAACAACTAGTTAATTACTAAACGAATCGTAATTATACTTTAGTTAGATTTAACAAATTATCTAACTTGAGAACCGGCCATTCGCACCTGTCTACATGCAGAACCTTAGCGTCTACCTGTTGATTCTCCCCTCTCTCGAACAAACCCCTTATGCGCAATATCACCAAACAATGCTACCAACGTACAATTTAATTATGGTAATATTCTTAATACAAAGCGCACTTCAGCAATATATAAAAAATTAAAGGATTAATGAGCAACGCAGTGAATACAAACAAACTTAAACCAACTTTAGAGCCATGGCCCTTCGTGAATGCATTCCTAAGAAACAGTTGGCAAATACCAAAAGTCCCTAAACCGGATAAACGTCAAAACAATTTGAAATAATTCAACCACCAAAATTGACAAACAAACTTTCCAAATATGAAACCCGACATGAAATAAAAGTAAGTAACGTTTTTTATAAAAATAATAATTATAACTAACTTATTCTAACCCCCTTTTATCCTATTCTAAAGTACACTACTGTTGTAGGATTACCAGAGCCCCAGATAAACTTAAAACGCATACATACTGTAAAGAAGACCCCGGAGCACCCACATCATTCACCTACACTCGTTCACTCAACCATTCATACTTATCACACATCATACATATCGAAACAATAACTAAAAGGTAATTTCAGTCGTAACCTAAAATATGTACCAAGATTTTCCTGGTTATCAATAAAACTAAAATAAACGTACTCTTTTAGGCATGGCAAATCAACACCATGAAGCCAGGGACCTAAAGACCCCAAAATAATAACCAAAACATAAAAATACAATACTCTTAAGCCGATATGCGATATACAGTGTAAACAGTTGTGTACTCAATAAACTAAATTATACTTATACAGTGCTTAACTTATTTCTAATACATAAATCATGTAGCGTTACTATTTGTAACGTTACAATCTTTATTAAAAACAAAATATATATTAACTTAAAGACAGGGTTTTTTTCCGCTAAACAGTAAGCAAAGCCGAAGATGGTATATAGCTTAAGTATTGAAGTTGGTTAGCAATCTGTAGACATCCAGCTGACTCTGTGGATTTAGGCACTTTACACAAATGGAAAATACTCAACACGTATCGATCAGACTGACAGACTTTGCACCATTATTGTTTTTTTAATCCCCCTTCTGTCAGCTTCGACAATTCGACGCACATGGGCAATAGAAAAACCCACGCAGAATATATAAATTAAACCCATTGTTTCGTCTTCGCGAAATGTTTAATATTTGTTTAATTTGATTACATTTATTTAAATATTATATTTAGCTTATTGCCCCCCAACGCGCATGTTTATCGCAACTATTTTTAATTACCCATTTAACCGCGTGAGGGCGTAAGTGTATTAAGAAATAAGAGTTCGAACCGCAAGCATCCCCGCGAAAGAGTGATCTACTACGCGACATTATACCCGCCTTATCCCGCTTTATCCCGCTTGTGCATCTCAACCGCTTGAAACCAACGCTAAAGCCTAATTGCCTGAAACCAGACCAGGGCCCTGAGTGTCGTCATCAGCACCAGCAACAAGGTAGGACTTTATTAGTATTCTTACTGCCCACGTTTTATCTTGTAACATAATTCAGTCAACTAACACCACCATCCCCTATTTCTCACATTCATACAGTCCACTGCCTACCATTTTGCTTAAATAATAAAATTATTAAAACAGGTAAGTGATAATAAATAAATATAATATATCAATCATTTTAATAATATTGCATGTTTATTATTTACTAAATACAGTTTTATTTTTCAGGCCATCGAAATATTGCTACGACGCCACCGAACAAAAGAAAACAATAAACAAGCAAAAACATTAATGCCCGTAAATAAAAGTTGTCTTATTGAACTATTTTAACGAAATTAATTACCAATTAGTATTAATCGATCAGTTTGCATATTTTCAAAAATTAATTTATCTCAAGAATATGCCCAAATTTGGTTAGACGATAAATCTAAGGAGTTATTTACAATTTAAACTCATAAAGGTCTATTCCAATACCAACGTTTACCATTCGGGGTGGCATGCGCAGTTGAAAAATTTTAAAAAACATGGAATCTCTTCTGCAAAATGTAGAAGGGTGCGTTGTGTTTTTAGACGATATTTTAGTTTGCGGTAAAAATCAACACGATAAAAGCTTAGAAAAAGTATTACTAAAATTACAAGAAGCTGTATTGAAGGTACAGTCAAATAAATGTAGTTTTAATCAAAAATCTGTAAATTACTTGGGTTATGTAATAGGTAAGATGGTTGCATACTTGTCCGGACAAAATATTGGCGATTAAAAATGTCCCTACACCCAATAAAAGGTACTTTTAATCGGAAAAAAAGGTTTTTGCTAAATTATCCCTAGATTTTGGGACAATATCCCTTTTTCCCTGCCGTACATCCAAAATGTAGTACATATTAAAAGCCTTGGACGAACTACTACCAGCCAGAATTTATAGCGAACGCATGACCACATATTCAGCGCCAGACGAATAATGGAAGAAACATGGCGAAGAGGGAAAAAGATATATGTAGTAACCTATGACATAGAAAAAGCTTTCGACAAAATTGAACACTCAGCAATTATAGAAGCCTTAAACGCAGTGAACACCCCACAATGGCTTATAGAATTAATTGAATCGGCCTGCCTGAAAGAATACACGTGCGTACAATGGTTTGGTCAGACAACAAAACTATTCCGGAAAACAAAATGAGTAAAACAAGGCTGCCCCCTGTTGCCGGGACTATTCACACTAGCGCTCCACTGCATCCTTCAACAGACGACAGCTGAAATACCGGGAATATAACTAGACAATGACCTGACTGACTTCGAACTGCCCACCGTGCTTGCTTTTGCAGACTACCTACTTCTCATCGCGAACAACCTAACAGAAATCGAAAGATTCACCGATGTTCTTACCAAGCATATGAACGCAAATGGTCTAAAACTCAACGAAGTAAAAAACAAACTATTAATTCGTAACCCTAAATTTCCGACTAGACTACACAACAACAGGCCCAAAAAAATAGAACCGTTCACATTTTAGCTCGAAAACAGCCTTAAATACCTCGGCTCTACAATTACCAGCACCTTAAACCGCCCGGAAACTACAAAACAAAGAATAAACGCAGCCACGCGCTCGGCGCGTTTGCTAAACACGTTTATAAAAAACTGTAGTCTTTCGTGGAAGCACCGGAAGTTGATATACACAACCGTGATCTCTCCCACGGTGACATACGCACTAAACACATGCGCACTGACCAAAGCAAACCGACAAAACCTCCAAAAATTCGAACGCAAAATACTCACCTTGTTTACGATTGACCTAACGGACTTACAGAACCAATCGCTCAGCGTCCTTCTAAAAGGAAAAACAATCACCACACGTGTCAGTGTTGCACAACTAAAATACTGGGCACATGCCAAGCGTAGACGCCGAAACCACATACTACAAGCCACCTTAAGTCTAGACCTCATCAAAAAAAAAGTCGGTAGACCTTGCTACACATTCCACGATACCTTGGCACAGACAATCCAACTCTCACAAACCGACCTCGTCCGATAGGAACACATCAGCACCCACAAAAACCTTATGCGGAAAGCGACGGAAAAACCAACTTCCGGAATCCGACCCGGACAGCGACACCGACATGGACGAACAGGAAGTAAACCAACAAAGATATTCATGAATCCCAATTGAATGGGGTTATTAATAAAACCCAGGTTGAGGAGGATTCTGGATTGTACTTAGTTTTGGGTCAGTTCAATGTCCTCCAAAAACCACCATTAGCCCTCCTTATCCCTCACTTCTCTATCCTAAATTGGACGTAAGGGCCGACCCGGCGCCAAAAATCCGGGAGTGGCGTTAACCATCGACATTGTCATCCACGACCTCCTGGGAGAGATCTACCAGCCGGCGTAAAAATTCGGATCCAGCAAACACAGATAATGCTGTGCAGTTGCGGGATACATAGGAGAACAGAAAGGGGGTGGGAAAAAAATCACAGGCAGATCAGTGTAAGGCGATAACGATGGGGCCTGCCATACATTCTCATACTCATTTTAAATTGAAAATATAAAATTGTTAAACTCATCTCTTGGATCAATAAAAAATGATGTGCATCTGTTGTGGTACTTTTTTAATGGGGTGTAGTAAACCTTCTTATTTGTAATAAGCTTCCCAACAACAAGTTACGGGAACCAATAACACTAGCTCATAGCTTTAAGCAAATATTAGAAATATTTACACCACCAAAACAAAATAAAGTGAACAGTTACACTTCGCCTCTGAAGATGCCAACATCGTTGGCGAAAAGTACTTTAAGCATTTTGTGTTTTGTTTTGGTGTTGGGGAATATTTCTAATATTTGTTTAACATATCACCATAGTTGTCCATTTTTAAGTACATAGCTTTAAGGGTTTTGTCCTTTGCCAGATATCCTCGTTTATCCTATTAATAGGACATCGTAAACCTCGGTCTTGTAAAGTAGTTCGTTTCCGACCGCACATTCTTTATGTGTCTTTTCCATCGATTGGCTTTTTGGATAAAATTTCTATCCTGTAATGGTGCTGACAAAATCCAGTCATCTTCCGTAATATGTACTTTGAGTATATTTAATTACATTGGATGCACAACTCTGTATTTGCAGGATAAGTGATTTTTAAGAAAAACATGAGAAACCGCTCATAAGGTTAAAATGCAAAAATAGTATAGACGTGCTTCTGCATCATTTTTATCCAAAAAAGTAAAAAAAAATCAAAAGATTCAAAAACATAGTTTTGCATGTTTCTCGTTCAAAGACCAAGTTTTACAAGTGAAAGTGCAAATGCCACAAAATAAAAAAAAGTCCAGCTTATTACAATCTTTAATAAAAATTAATTTACATAGTTAAACTTAAATTCTAAATAAAATTTCGGGCATTTCATCTAAATTCTCAGTATCACTTAAGTGGTTACTCGGCTCGACAATTTTGTAAAACTGGTTCTGGTATTTATCGCCAGCCAGAGCCATAGTGTTTTTAACCTTTTTAGGACGTAGTCCTGAAGATGCTTTCTTCTTTTTACTATAATACCATCAGAACATAAATCTGACTTATAAAATACTTCACCTTGAACTGTAATGTTGTTCTTTACGTTTTGTTTAGTAAAAATAAATCTTTTGCACTCATTAAATTTGAAATGCAATAGAGCAGGTCTTTTGACGATGTCGGTTGCCAATGTTTTCCAATCCCAAATACTCCAGTATTCGTCAAGCTTGTGAACTGTCGAAAATTTTCCAGTATAGTTTCATACTCACTTTGATTAACTATAACTGAATGTTTTTATCTCTCTTTAAATGAAACCAAATACCCTGTCGAGAGGTAAAAATATTACTCGAAAAAGTAATTTCAAAAGATTTGTTGTGGGCAGGTGCCTCATATACTAAGTAATAAGGCAACATAGACATTATGACCGAATTTTTGTTTTGGCTCCCGCAACCGTCCGCAAATAGATGGATTTTTTCGATATTTTCCGGAAATATGTTAGCCACTAAAGTGGCATGCACATCTGATGCTAACGTTGGAGTTCTTATGATATTATGTCTCTAACCATGAGGAGGAATGAGCTGTTTGAGGAGTTATTTTGGTTATTTTGACATACTGTGAAATTGTTGAATATCTCTAATTCTTAACAATTTGGAAATCATGGCCAATATTTTGGTTGTCTAAAAAAGGTTTCGAGCAAAAAATATAGAAAAGTGTCTTACCTTAAAGTTTCTTCGCTCTATTCCAGGTTTCATATACTTTAAATAACTAAATAAATATTTAAAAAATACTTTTAACAGTTTAAATTAGAAAATATAACGTTCTTTCTTTCAAAGCTCAGTAAACTGTAACACCAGCAAACAATTAATAGCAGGTGATTCTTATGTCGTTACGTGAGTTTTGCATCGGACAGGAAGAAACAAATACCCAGTTTTGCATCTGCGTTAAGTTTTTAAATGTATTTTATTCTACAAATATTAATTTATGCATCTGGTTTACTTAAGTATGCTGAGGGCAGTGCAGTAATGTACATAAATAGGCTAAACATTGTAGTATACTACGATCTTTATATAGGTCCAATTATTAAACTTTTTTTGATAAGCTGAAAAGTGTTTTGTTGTTCTTGATTCCAAAGGAAATTAATATGTTTTTTGTTAACATCGTCAATGGGCGTGCTATTTTCACAAAACCTTTTATATATGTTCTAAAATAACTGGAAATGCCCACAAATTGTCTGACCTCGTGTACATTTTTCGGTTTTGAAAAATTTTCTACGGCTCGAGTCTTTTCTTTTCCAGGTCGTACTATGCTAAGTTCATGTCCCAAATAAGAAGCATTTATTCAAAAAGGGACATGTCCACCTAAAACACCTAAAATGATTTTGAGAAAAACGAAAAAAAGGTTTCAGATTGAGACCGTTAGAGCTAACATGTTAAATGCGATAAATTATAATTCGTTATCCGTCTAAAAATATATTACCAAAAAAAACTTTGAATAGTATTTTTTTAAGAGTAAATTCTAAAATAATTTTGACTGAACTAAATTTTTACGTCCCATTTTGTTTGAACTTCGACGTACTAATTTTGGTTTTCACGTTTTTACAAAGTGAAACTAAATGTTTGTCTTTGTGAACTTTTATTTAAATGAAAGTAAGACAAATAAGTAACATTATATTTTCTCAAATATTTAGTTCATGGTCAGCTTCCAAATAGTCGCACTCTTCTGTTTCCATTTCAGCTTCTTTAGCTGCAGCCTCTTCAGTTGCACTTTCTTGTAGAATTAAAAAAGGTAAAGTTTGCCACTTCAGTTCTTCGTTATCAAATTGTTGGGATGGTGTCCCCTTGACAGGGTTTCGTTAGATGGAGGGAAAGGGATAAAAACGGCTGGATTTATAAAGACGGGAGAGCCAGGTCGGGGATAGATGGAAAATCCATTCTAAAACCATAAGAGCAGAGAAAGTCCCCACCACATTTTTAAGTAATTCGATTTAATAACCATCAGTCTTGATAGGCAGTCTTTATTGTAAAGTCTCTGAAAATAAACCTTCAATATACAGTCCATACTTATATTCGTCATTTGCATGCAAGTGTTTAAAGTCGACAAGAGAAAACTGCAAGCGCCCCAAATTCACCAAAAGGAGCTTGGGCCTGCAGTAGGCTGGTTCAAAAAAATCAACTATTTTTTCCCTGAAATTTGGCACTGAAATAACTGGTACCAAAAAAAGACGCCTGTGAAAACCGGAGCTCTTAATTTTAATATTTAGAGATCGCGCATCGAGAATTTCTATTTCCCATTTAAATAACATGGGAAATTTTGTTTTGTTTCTTAATAATTTTCTAGCTCACAAACTAATTAACAGATTTGTATGCGCGATATATATTCTTGTGGGAAATTGCACGCTCTACAAAAAATGTCTCCTATCATTATTTGATAAACCAACTAGTTCAAAAATTGTTCAAAGTCAAATTTTAGGCAAATTCATTAAAGATATTATCAAAAATCAAAATTACTATGTTCAATAAGCCTAATTGAAATTAATTCCACTGAAACACGTACTATTACTGGAAATAATTTATTAAAAAGGATTTAAATCAATAAAAAAGGATTTTAATCAATCAAAAAGAATTTTAATGAATTCCAAAAATAGTAGGTGTTTCAGTGGAATTGATTTAATATTTTATAATAACTAACTTATGAATTTGCCTAAAATTGAAGTAACTAACTTTGAATATCTTTTGAACTCGTTGGTTTATCGAAAAATGATATGAGACATTTTTTGTACAGCATTAAATTTTCCACAAGAATATATATCGCGCATACAAATCTGTTAATTAGTTTGTAAGCTAGAAAATTATAAAGAAACAAAACAAAATTTTCCATGTTATTTAAATGGAAAATAAAAATTATCGATGCGCGACCTCTAAATATTAGTCTTTTTTTGGTATCGTTAAGATATTTCAGTGCGAAAATTCAGGAAAAAAAATAGTTGATTTTTTTGAACCAGCCTAGCCTGCAGCTAGATAAAAAACTAACAGGGTCCTCACATATAGACTCAGTGATTTCTAAATGTGAAAAAGGTATTAACTTTCTAAAAATGATAAACAAAACATGGTGGGGGGCCCACCCAGACATTTCTCTCATTTTGTATAAAACATATATAAAATCCACTATGGGGCTATACTTTATAGCTCTGCTAGTAACCATATTTTGAAATGAGTGGACATTATTCAAAACAAATCTTTACGTATAGCTATGGGGAAGAAGTGGAAATGGAAATTAATTTAAAAACATGTACTATTCCATCAACACAGTATATTTCACATATGAACTTTTGTATTATCTCAAATACATTTTGTTTCGCGTTTTTATCACCAAATAATTCAACACCGCCGAAGAAACGCTTGCTGATACTCAGATTTTTTTTTAGTATTTTAAAAGGTCTTTTTTTTCTTTCTTTAATAAAGCAGGATTGGAATTACACCCTGTGATAGCATGAAATCCCGGCAAGCTTTTACACAAAGACAGTCCCAAGTGCTCATGGATCTTGGTTAAATCCACATATCTTGATTCCGGTGCCTGCCAGCATCCCCACATGTAAATTATCATCTCTTAAATGATGCATACTACCCAGCATTATTGCGGCAACATCAGTGTCAGAACACCTGATTACAATGTTTGCTTAAGCATCGATATTACACACATGATAAAAAATAATTGTTGTGTCAGCTTCTTCATGCTCCGGACACGATAAATTTTCATTAATATTAGACACAACTGCATTATTATTGACGATAAAAGAATGACATTGCCTAAAATTAATCTTAACCAATTTATTGCCAATAAATGGTGCCATTTCATCAGTGGCCCAGTGTATAATAAAAAAATCAACGAGTGCTTGCTTAAAGTGTGAATTTTTTAACGCTTTCCCAAAATCAGCAGGTCGAACTTGATCGGGTCCGGTAATAGTAAAATCGAGTTGTATACATTCATGCCGTAAATATCTTTCATAATCCTTGATGGAAGGGGTAAAATATTGATCGAAAATAACGTCAACTCTTATCGCATTTAATTGTGTTACCATTTTAAAAAAATTTTTAGGAACATCTTTCATTGTGTAAAGTAAAAAAAATACATCAATTAATAATATATCTATGTGCGGTGGTGGTTGTTGTTCAATAAACAAAATTCATGTACAAAATTTAGATCGTAATTTAAGTCTGAACAAATTCCGTCTTGACTTTTAACCTAAAACATGGGAGATAAGTCCATTTTCCCGATTTTTCGGTTCTAATTACGTTTAAATTTGAACCAAATTATGACCGTTTACAATCTACAGTCCAAAAAAGCCCAGGGCACTGCGCATGTCGATTAATAAAAGAGCGACAATATTTAAATTTGAATATGTCGTTGCTGCGCCTGAAAAAACATCTATGTGCATTTTAGCAAATTTTACAGGAGAAGGAAACGACATTTTACTACCAGATAAAACTTTGATGAAAATATTTCCTAATATTTTTCAGTATAATTAAGTATTGAAATAATATTAAGGAATGCATACAGGTACAACGGACATGCTTTTTCAAACATGTGAACACCTTACGGGGTTACGTAACTCTATTTCTGCTGTTCCGATTGCTTATCTTGTGACGGTCTGTATACGAGGTGTGTTCAGAAAATATCGGGAATTTTCGTTCTTTGAAACAAATATTTATTCGTCTACATTAATGTTGTCGCCTTCAAAATAGTCCCCATTGGATATTATGCACATGTGCCAGCTCTTCTTCCAATACTCGAAACACTTCTAAAACTCGATCTTTGAGATAGCCTTTAGTTCTTTCAGCGATGCGCTTTTAATGCCATCTATGCTTGCAAAACGACAGCCCTTTAAGGTTCTCTTTATTTTTGGGAATATGAAAAAGTCAGACAGATGTATGTCTGGCGAATATGGAGGCTAGGGCATCATTACAGTATTGTTTTTGGCCAAAAAATTTGTTCAAAATTTAACAATTTTAGAACAAATTTTGCTGCCACGCGTTTCATACCCAAAACATTCGAAAAAATTTCATGGGATGAGCCAATCGATATACCAACATCATCAGCGACTTCTCTGATGGTTTATAACCATTTCTTCCACTTTTTTCATGTTTTTATCGGTTGTTAATGTGCTTGTGCGTTCGGGGCGTTCGTTATCTTCAACGTCTTCACGGCCATCTTGGAAACTCTTATACCACTTATAAACTCTTTTTTTACTTATAGCAGATTCACTATAGGCCTTTGTTAACAGTTCACAGAATTTGTTTCATTTTTTAAGCAAAATTGGATACAAATTCTTTGATTCATTTCTTTTAACGAACGAAAAATCGCCGAGCTTATAAAACACGTCTAACCTTAGCGGCTGCCACAGACAAAGTAAACAATGAAGCTAAAGATTTTATCATACTTCGGGGGCATGTATACCAACATAATAAAGAAAACTTTATGGCAACCGGACCCTCTGAACCCGCGAAATTTAACAATTCCCGTTATTTTCTGAACACACCTCGTATATATGAAAATAGACGATAATGAATTCTTTGGAATACCTGTAAATCAAACCGAACGAAATTTTGCATTATAGAAATTTTATTTATATATTTTTTAATTGGTATACAAATAACTCTAAAATAAATGGACGAATTCTTTGCATTCATTATTTGCAGTAAAATTAAAAAACGGATTTTTTCAATGGTAAAATTTTATTTTTGAAATAAAATGATTTACCAAAAATTTTATTAGAGGTTTAAATCGTTTAACTAAAGATAAATTCTGTTTTTCTAGTGCTGAATTGGAGTTAACAGGCTGAACAGGTTTTAAATCAGTTTTCGTAGGTCAAAGTAGGTTTAAATTACAATCTAAATTTTCACTCCGGTTATATCTGCTTCACATTCTGCAATAAACGTTTCTTTTCTCCATTTTCTTCAATATTAGTGAGAAAATTTTCAACCGGATCTGACGCTGCCTTACCAGATGAAATATTTATTAACTGATCTTTAGGCAGTACTGCTCTGAATGGGTAAATAAATTTATCAAAGGTGTCGATAAATTTTTGTTATTGTTTGATGCTATTTTTAATATTATGATTTTTTAAGTCTGCTGTAACATCCTGTTCTTTTTGTAAATCTAACTCTTCATAAACATAACTAATTATTGTTGATCTAAAATCATGGCTACAAGCCCATCGTTGGCGTGCTAAGATGGAATTGATAAATTGCAAGATTTTAAAAAATTTAATGTTAATAAATTTAATTGTAATTTTTAATATATGAATATAAACAACCAAGTTGTAAAGTTTCACTATTTTTACCTTATAATAATAAATCATTTATAGGTAAATTTATTTTATTATTGATCAAAATAATTAAAATTATATAAAAGAACATTTTTTTAATGGAAATTAAATTAATTATAATTTGGGTACATACCTGTAAGTCTCTTGGCAGCATCTGCATTGATTGTTTGTTCCAGAACTGTCTTGAAAAAGGTTTATTAGATCTTTTAATACCGAATCAACCTTTTTGAAATTCCTCATACAAATAAGGATGAGTTTTGGCGATGTTTTGCAAATTTGCATAGTATTGAACTGCCCACCGAGCATAATTTTGCTAATTGCATATAAAGCATATAAAAGTGATTTTAGGCAATACAAATTTAAATAGTTCAAAATCTCCTAGTCGTGTGCTTCTTGATAAAGTAAAATAATATTGCACAAGATTGATATAGATTAAATAAAATTTCGGTGTCCGAACTGGCCGTTAAAAGTTTGCTGCTTGTAAATACTATAGTCATTTAATAATTCATTTGCAGACGTATAACTTCCTGTATGATGAGATCCGTGAATATGGTATTTTTTGTTGCTAAGAATTACTTAAAATGTAAAATTTCCAATCCTACTGCCATTAAAGGTCTCTTACACCTGTTGAAGTGCCCATCGCTAGCAAATTACTTTGTACCACAACACTAGATAAACCACAGTCATTTATTACTTTGCCAACAGCTTTAAAATAAGCCATCATAATATAAAGGCCTTAAATGTATAAATAAATTGTCAAACTTAGGTTTTTCGGTATCTTGGATTTGTAAAGCTACTTTCGCAATCGCGAGATCGTAAGTGACATGTATGGAAGATTGTTTTAGGTATTGACAAATTTGTTGACTTTGCCTCATAGTCTCCAGAACCATTGATGAATTCGTAGGTGATGATTTGATGGGAGTTAGATAAGAAATTATTTGTTTCGCATATTCATTAGTAGTATTAAAGTATTAAAACCAACCCACATAGGAACATTAGGTAATTTTAAAGCGGTAAACGGAAAAGAAGCCCTTTGAAATAAAACCCTGGAAAAATTACCTCAGGAAAAAAAAACCCAGGAAAATATACCTCTAGGAAAATAAACCTTCAGGATAAAATAACCCCTTAAAAAAACCCCGGAAAAAAACTCCAGGAAAATAAATCTACTTAAAAAAAATAAATCTACGAAAAAAATTAAAAAAAAACACCAAATAAATGCCGTTTATATTTAGTATATTTAATAATACGAATCTTGAAAAAAAAACACCGGAAAAAATATTTAATTTAATTTTTTGGTTTAAACCTCATGTTATGGGATATGGCATTTAAAAAACTTTTCATATCCCTTACTTTATTATTATATTGTTGACACAATAATTTTAGCCGCTCCTGCAGAACCTGATAAGAGGGCCGTTTTCTTTTAACATCTGGTTCCAAATTTGCATTTTGTAGTTTGGCCGAATCCACAGCCAATTCCATCCTCATTTTTTTAATCAACAACCAAACTGATGGATGGTTTTGGCCAACAAGGTTGGAAAATCTGTTGTTCCAACCCTCTGTAAGGTTGTTAGTTCTGTTTTCATCAGACAATGTGGCTTCATGGACATTCCATATTTTTGGCAAAAACATTGGAGCAATGTTTCGGGTTTTCGAAGAATTTCCAATTTTTTGGAATGTTCCCGAAATATAGGTGGCATCGAAATAGTTTATTAGCTCCGAATATTCTTCACCTTCAGGAGTCGCCTTTAGATGATCCATTCCTTTTTGAACATCCTCTATGGGAATGAAGGCCAATCCATCCAGTTTTCCACAAAAAGTACTTAAATTTGGATTTTCCATGTAGGTCTTTTGTAAGCCTAATTCCTGCAGTTTTCTATAAGTACTTTGGCAAAGGTGATAAAACAACCTCTTATATGAATATGCTCCCCCAGTATGCAAGTTGCTGCCTGCATAGCAGCCTTCTCAAAATCCATGTGAATTACCGTTGGATCTGGAAATAAATCTCGCTGGCCACATTCATCTATTATTGTTTGTAACATTTTTTCATACGTTAGTTGATTTTTTTTTCTAACAAACAATATGCTGCTGTTATAACGTAGTTAGAAGGTGCTACAGGAACTCTTATAACATACAACTGCTTAAAGAAGCGAGGTGCCAGTGAATAATTTCCGTCGAGGTACCATGTGGTGGCAGCAGCTAAGTACCCCAGGCAATTATCATCTGCAAAGATAATTATTCTTTCTTTGGCATTTAAGCCATTGTCGTTTAGAATAAATCTTTTGTTTTCGGGTCCTCCAGTACTTTTCCATTCTTCTAAAAAAAATTGGGGGTGTCACTAAGAGAACGCAAGGCAGAAGCTTACTTCTTAGTTACCTTAATTTTTAATTTTGAACAGATTTTCAAATGTATGCATCATTTTGGAAAATTTAAAACATACATCATTTTCTTAATAAAGGCTCATACCTAAATGTATATAAAAAATGTTTACCTTTAATAACGAGGTCCGTTAAGAGAGTTGGTTCTTTTGGATTGTGTCCAGCTTTAATATTCCTGAAGGTCCTTTTTAGATGATCCTCTTTAACCATTCGACCCCTAACATTTTCTGGAAGTGCTGCTATACCCTCTGCAAAAATTTGGGATGGCTTCGCTAATGTATCTTTGCAACGTTCCTTCATGTGGTACACTGCCTTTACTACCTCAACATTTTGTGGATCCACTGGATGATTATGTTCCTTTATTTTTTCTCCTGCACCATGGTTTATATCGGTTTTAACTAATGCTCTGCACTGAATTAAAAAAAATTCCATTAACAATTACTTTTCTTATACCAACAATAGATCTATCCCATAAATAGAACTATTAGATAGCGCGTGCGTGAAAAAGGGACAAAAAATGAATTTTTATTAAAGAAAGACAGAAAGCCGCGCTTTTTTACGCATGAGCTATCCATTCATGGGATAGGCCTTTTATAATGCTTTAAGCAAATTAAATATTATTAATTTAAATTATATGATAGCATTGTGTATAAAATATAAAAATATTAATGTAATATAAAAAGATTAATGTAATATAATAAGAATAATACTTAAATTAATAATTAAAATTTTACCTTAAAGGAGTTGTATTTGCTGCACCTCCATCGTACACTGGTAGCACAGGTTTTATGGATAACATAAATGTACCCATCCCAACAAAGTTTTGGTTTACCTCTTGGTGTTTTTAAAAACTCCATGATGTTAAAAATTCTCTTATCGATTTTATTTTATTATAAATTATATGTGACACTTGTCAAACCGGGATTTATTTTTTGGCTTTTTTTTTCCTTGGGTTTTTTTCCAAGGTTTTTTTTTCCTAGGGGTTTTTTTTTAATGGGTTTTTTTCCGAGGGTTTTTTTCCAGGGGTATTTTTTCCTAGATTCTTTTAAAGCATGGCTAATCATCCAAATAGTATCTATTTCAGTATATAATTTTAAATTAAAAGGTTTTAGATTTTCAACCTCATGGGCCGACAATTGCAGATCATCTGTCATCTTTGGTTTTTTCGGGTAAGGAACTGCATCTAAAGATAAGGCTTCAAATGTTCTCCGTCTTCTTTTTTATCATTCAAGGTTTATTTGTCATTGTAAGAGGGTAAATTTGATATTTCTGATGCATCAGGAATATTCAAATTAAAAGTTTAATAAATAATGCCAACAGTATCATGCAACGTATCCTTCTTGTTTCCAAATCGATCAAAATTATGTAAAATTCAGGAGTACTACTATAACGTAGGTTCCCCCATTTTTTCTTTACCTTTAAAGCGTCTGGGGGGGGCTTGGGCCTTTCGGATTGGTCTGCCTTCTTATAAAAGATCTTAAAATAGTCACCCAAATAAAATATGTAAAATGCAGGAGTACAACTATAACGTTGGTTCCCCCATTTTTTCTACATCTCCAATTAGGGCAAAGTTATACTGACAAAATCTAAGTAAAATAGAAAATAATTCATCCTGAAGTAGTAGTCCTAAATTAAAAGTTTCGCTTTTAGATTTGCAAGATGAGTCTAAAACAACACGCAATTTTGTTGTTAGTGAATCTTTCAAAACACAAAATGGAAAATGGAAAATAAGAACGAGTTTTTAACTACATATTAAGACATTTATTTAAAAAATCTCAGCAGTATTGAAATGACGTAGGTCTGGGAGCTCTGGGATCTTACTCTATAATAATCTATACCACAAATTGAAAATGGGAGTTTACCTGGCAAATTACCCATTTTTGGCTAAAAACTTGTAGGATTAACCTTAAAACATCTTAACCATTTTCGAATTACATTTTTAATAAGGTTTTTAACATTTAAAGGCCAAAATTGTTTTCTAATTTGTGCTAAAATAAATTCTGTACCAGCATGCACATTTTTTGTGTGCTCATATTCTATTAAAAGTTTAGTAAAAATATGATTTTTTGGCAACAAAATTGGATGATTACAAGACTGAAATGCCTCCCGAATGGTATGGTCCAATGACTAATGTACCATACCCACCAACACTGACAGACAGCCTGTTTCGACCTGTTGGGTCTCATCAGTGTCAATGTTCACTTATAAAGAAATAAGTGACCAGGACAGCGGCAAGTCAATCTGGAGACATCTACCGTCTAAAGACGTGGCATCGCTGTGCGGCGTGCAATCACAATGCATTTCGACACACACATTTTGACAAAAAGATTTTACATAAACTACATCATCATATGCATTTTGTGACGCATCACAAACACCATGAAGTTCATATTTTTCGTTAAAATAGTTAAATATATACGGGGTTTAGGTAGTTGAATCAAGTATTGTTGGATTTTTCGTTTTTGCGTTCGAAAATTTGTTTCCAGTTAGGTATATGTATTCTAGCGCGCATTTGGTTAAAAATTCATATTTTTACAACCGTTGAAGTTAGCGACTTTTTTTTAAACTTTGTTAATGTTTTGACTACATTTGACTCGTATATGTATAGAAATTTTCAATAATTCACATAGCTCGCCGCAGAGTAAAGTTTTTGATGCACGATTTTGATAATTCTATATTGCAAATTTTTGTTTTTAAAATCCTTAGAAATTTTTAAAATTACTGAATTTATATTAGAAGCGCTCACATTTCAAGTATAAGTCTGCAAAAAATCAAAATTTTATTTAACGATTAATGTTACGAATCACCCAACCTCATGGGGGAATAAAATCGCCTTGTGAAATTAAAATTCTTTTTTAATTATATTATGCACAATATAACAATTTTCTAAAAAAAAAAGAATAATTTTTAATCCCAAGAAATCAATTTTTCTAAAATCTGTTGCAGATACAAACAAAGAAATAATAATAATATTTTTGGGATACATTTTTTTTTTCCAAATTCACTAATTAATTTATTAATCATAACTACAACAGAAAATGGTTAGTACGACAAGTCAAAAAGATAAATTAAAGTATACTGAACATAAATTTGCTAAAATATAAGAATGATTTTTTTAACAAATATTTCTTTATTAAAAAAAAATTCAATAGAAATATTTTAACTCAATGATTTTTTGTTTGTTCTAGCTATATAATATAATATTATTTTATTGGCAAAATTAAATTAAAAGTTTACCCGTTAATTAACCTAACGGATGTGTTTATATTTTAAATTGAAATTACTAATATAAAAATTCATATTTCTGTAACCGTTCAAGTTAGCGACTTAATTTTTGTTTTTAAAACTTTGTCAATGTTCTGACTACATTTGACTCGATATATATGTATAGAAAATTTCAATAATTAATATAGCTCGCCGCAGAGTAAAGTTTTCGATGCACGATTTTGATAATTCTATATTGCAAAAATCTAAAATTCTGATTTTTTGCAGACTTATACTTTAAATGTGAGCGCTTCTAATAGCAATTCAGAAATTTTAAAAATTTTTAAAGATTTAGAAACAAAAAAATTTGCAATTTAGAATTATCAAAATCGTGCAAACTTTACTCTGCGGCGAGCTATGTGAATTATTGAAAATTTCTATACATATATATCGATTCAAATGTAGTCAAAACATTGACAAAGTTTAAAAAAAATAAGTCGCTAACTTCAACGGTTTTAGAAATATGAACTTTTATCCAAATGGGTGCTAGAATACACATACCTAACTGGATACAAATTTTCGAACGCAAAAACGCAAAATCCAACAATACTTGATTCAACTACCTAAACCCCGTATAGAATACGCCCCGCCCACTGACGGCGCGAGCAGATTATGCAAGACAGAGTAAGCACGTGGACACGGTTTCGAATATCCGAGCACTCCAGTGTTGCCAACCGTACCATAATTATGGTATTTGTACCATAATTTTAAAGGTATGTACCTTCCATTTTTATAGCGTACCATAATACATTAATTGTACCATAATTTCTTTTTTACAATATTGTTTTAACATAAATTAAGTATTATAATTTTTAAGCATGCTTTTGCACTGAAAATACATTAGGCAACATTGCGATCAGTCCTGCCAGTACAGTATTAAATTTTCATAAACAGCTGTTAATGAAAATTAATGTTCTAGGTTAGCAGCAGTTATAACTGTTATGTTCTTTTCTATTCAAACTTTTGTTTTTCACCTCTGTGGTTTTTAAGAAAAGATTTTTTCGAGCGGTATAAAAATTAAAAAAAAATGTATAAATTTTGACCCCTCAGAAAAAATGTGCGAATACATAACTAAAGATAATTTATTCAATAATCAAGACTTTGATGAATGCGATATTATTTCTAATTAAAAGTGTTAATTTATTAAGTTTAAAATAATTTATTATTTTTTAACAAAGTTTATTTTTTTGTTTGTACCTTATTTATTTTATTTTATCAAAGTTTGTGTTAAAATAAATATGACTTTTCTTAAAGTGCCTAGTTGATTTAATTTTAAAGTCCTAAAATATACCATAATTTGTGCGATAATATTTGTTTGGTGCGTACCATAATGTACCATATTTTTTCTAAATGTGTACCATAATTTTTATTTTGAGGTTGGGTAAAAATAGAATATAAGTATGGATATAAGTAAATATACATATTTTTTTGTTTTTTTATGAAACAGTACTGTCCTTTTCTTTTTGGGGTTTACCATCAAACTTGATCTTGGAGTAGGTTGTTGGAATACGACTTTTTCGGAAACATAACTCATCTCGATATTGATAGATGGACGTCTACAGGGTGTAAACGTACACTGGTTACAACAGCCTCCGCTGTCGGGTGGTGGTTTTTCATCTATCTGAACTTCCAAAAAAGTAACCAAGAAGTTTTTTTAAAATTGAGCTTTTACAAACAAGTAAATTATGATCGTTGTTATTATGATAACTATAACGTATGTTATATAACTTGAATGTCTTTGAACGAAGGTTTCACTACCAAGCTTCTTAAGTTCGTCAGAAAAACTATTTAACTATTCTTCGGGTTCCTTTAAATTTTTAAGATTAACTGCACCAATGTTTATAGGTTTTAAATTCACATTAGATTTCTTTGGTTAATTTTCACAACAGTCTAACCCTGGCAATGGGATGAATATATTTTCTTCAATTGTTCAATTTTTTGAATCTTCAGAAAAAAGGTTATTATTCCAAGATTAAATTGACAGGATTCTTGACCATAAAGGATATAATTTCCTACATCTAAATGAGTACTGGTAACTTTATTATTACATTTACTACGTAGGTAGATTTCGTCGTAAGTGATGATAAGCCATTGGTTTCGTTTTAAAGGTGTCCAGTTCAATCCATGTAGGTCGAGGTTAATTAAGTTATTACATTTTGTCGGTATTTGATTTATAAGAATTTGTATTTCGCAGGGTCCATTAAATTTGCTATTTACTATTTTGTTGTAGCAGAAATAGATTTTATTTACAATTTTTCATTTTTCCAAATCAAAAGGTACATAATGCATACCATCGGTTGAAATTGACAAATACTGACTTTTAACAGGTAACAAGGAATAAAAATGGGATTTTGGATGTAGTTTTGGGATTGGAATAATGTGGTTTAATTTTAAGTCGTTATGCTCAATTAAAGGGATTTTAATTATAAAAATGATTCTTTCATTAGTAATGTAACTTTCAAGTTCAAAAGTGTCTATTAAAAATGGCAAATCGTTTTTTATTGGAAAAAATTTGGAATTTGAGTTAATTCTTTTAATAAAGAATATGAGCCCAATGTAAAATACATTTTGCAAATCTTATACTTATCTTTCTTATCTATAAAAACTTCGAGTGTTTTTCTTTCCAGAAAGGAATTATTTAATTCATCTTGGATTAAATTATTTAAATTATTAAAATTTTCGTTAATAATTTCGTTATTTATTTGAATATTTTGAATCGAGTAATTACATTTTTTTATGGTTGAGGTCACAACTGATATTTGTTCTTTTAAAAGTCTTTGAACTTCTTTATCGTCATTTTCCAATTGAGTAATGCTTTTTTCGTAAAATTCTCCGTCATCCGCATCTAGGGTGTCCGTTATCGTTTTAAATATCGTACCTATACCATTTATAAAACCGCGTTATTTTCGTAATTTAGGAACTTCTGTCAACAAATCATTTAATTTATAGTTTACATTTTTCGACGTGGTTTCAGACAGACTTAAATGAATTCTAATATCGTTAAAAAATGCAATGTAGGTTTCGTGTACAATATGATCTGGTTCGGGGTATATTTTTGAAGTTATAAGGGTCTTAAGATTGTCATTATTTTGTAATGCTAATTTAATTTGTGTGATATTTTTTATTGCTAAGAGTTTCCAATAAGAATTACTTACGTCTAGTCCTTGTTCTATATAAAGTCCTGCGTTGTCTTTAATTTTGTCTAGTTTGTAACAATGAATTGTCCCAACCATCAAGAGGGTCGTTAATCTGTAACAAGATTATTTGTTTCAATACACGGTTTTAGTCTATCAAAGTTAATATTTGAAGTACAATTTGGATATTGAATTTCTGCAGTGGTGTCATTAATTAGTCTTAATATTTTATATGGGCCCTCGTATTTTTCGCCAAGTTTACTAAGTCTACGACCTTCTTTATTTACATAAACAAAATCGTTTACCTTGTATTTAATTTTATTTTTAGCCGTTTTATCGTATCTTTCTTTTGATTTTTCTTTTACAATTTAGGAATTATCTAATGCCTGTTTAAGTAAATATTCTTATTTTTATTTTCAAATAGTTGTGACTCATCTAAATTTGTGTCCTCAAAAGAAAATAATTAATCTATTGGTTTAAATTTTGTAGTTTGACTAATACTATTATTATGAGAATTAATTGCTACTAATAATGCTGTTTTAAGTGTATTTGGATTTTAATTTAAATAACATCTTATTACATCAAGAAGGGTGAAATTTAGACGTTCGACTGTACCATTCGACTGGGGATGACCTACAGCGCTAAATACTTGTTTTATATTCAAACTGTCGAAAAATTCTTTAAGATTGGTATTTTTAAATCCTACGTCCTACGTCAGAATGAATTGTTTGCGGAATTTTGTAATGTCGAAAATAGTCATTTAATTTATTAATTATACTGGTTTTTTGTTTAAGAATATATAATTGTGCAAACTTAGTAACATTATCAATAATCACTAAAAGGGTATAATTATTAAATTCCAATATGTCAATATTCAATTTTGAAAATGGTTTCGTGGGTGTGTCTGTTATTGTCATGGGATATCTCAAATTTTTTCTATTAGTTTTACATTTATTGCAGGTTGTGCATTGTTTTACGAAGTCTTCGATGTCACTTTTCTCTAATTTTATATTGTTTCGTGATAACCTTTATGTAAATTGTCCATATTTGTATGAAACTCTTTAATTATATTTAATTTTTCTTCCTTTGATATTTTTGCAAATTGTAAAGTTAATATTTCTATTTTTAAATATATTATATATAATATAGGTTTTAAATTACAATTTTGCATTGGATTAACAAAATAATGCTTATTATCTTCTAAATACGTTTTTGAAAATAAGTAAAATGCTTCTTTACAATTAATATTATTTTCATCATTAAAATTAAAAATGTTAAAAATATATTTTTTGTCTGGATACACAACAGAATTATAAATTTCGTTTGATTCTATAAGTTCGATGGAGTCTAAATTTATATCATTTAAGATTTCTTAGATTTCTTGAATATTAATACTTCTGTCGACCATTTCTTTATTTTCATACAATGTGACAATTATGTTTTTATGTATTTTAAAGTGAATATGATCATTTGTTTCGTCAATTAGGTCAAAGTTAGTTAGGGATTTTTATATACTTAATTTAAAAAAATTATTAAATTTAGATCAAATATCGTGCTGAATTTGATTTTCTGTAATATTTTGTAGTGCGTTTATTGGTAAGCGTCCGCATTCACATTAAGTTTTCCTGCTTTATGAATGATGTCATACTCATATTCTGCTAATTTAAATCGCCAACTTGTTAATTTTGATCCTGGTATCCTGTAATGGTACGATATACGGGGCAGTTAATTTTTAACATTTCTTAATTTATTATTTTAAGGCTTTACGAAATATGAAACTAGTTCTAAATATTTAACTTAAAATTGTATCAAGTGTGCATTAGTAACTTAATATTTGGACCTATTTTGTTTATATTATATAATTTATTAGGGCCACATTTAACCTAAGCATTCCAGAGTTAGAGTCTTTGTCAACACGTAATAAAAATAGGGTATAGTAAGTTTGACTTATAATGATATTTGTAAATCACTGTAAAGGCGCTAAGTGTAGACCTACGTGTTGATGTCTTTAAGCATCCCATGATGCACTAGGGAGACTTACCAATACCGCACGTATGTCTGAGCCATATCGGTAGAGAGATGAGGTTTTTACGTTCCAAATGAACTATATATCGATAGGCCTGTTTGGCTTTGATAAAATAAACATAAAAACAGCATGTTAAAAACTGAAGAGACAGTATATTTTAGACAGTTACGTGTTGCTATTTAAAGGGATTAGTTGAATTCTTTAATTTTGAACAGTTGGTTTTTGCTATTTGAAGCGAGAGTTACGTTTTACTATTGAATTCTTTAACTTTATCAGGGAGTGAATTTAACAAATATTACATTGTTTATTTATATAAATTCAGTTTTGTGAAAGTGTTGTTCATTTAAATAGGTATGTCTTTTCTATATTTAGTTATTATAATCTGAGGTCACAAATATCATAATAAGTGGTTAATTATTTAATATTTAATTTAAACTATATTTTATTATTATTATTTCAACCAGTGGCGGCTCGTCGGGGTAGGCAAGGTAGGCGCCGCCTACCCTGGAAATATGGATGTAAAATAATAAATATAAGTAATTTAACATTAATAAAATTACCAAATTTAATTTTTTTTGCATTCATAAATCTTATTTATCGCAAATAAAACCTTTTATTGAATTGTTGCGTGATGCGACATGACGAAAGTAGCTAGTTCACACCATAGAAAAAGGATTCACACCTTTATCTATGCTCTAAATCAGCATCTAAAACAAGCAAAGGCGACTATCCCAAGCGCCTATTTATTTGATTCTTTCACGTCAACCAAGTGAAGAACGCTATACCGCTGACCAATAGAAACGCCGTTGACGTATGGTAAAATTGCGATGGATAGGCGACACGATTGTTCGCCTTCGGCTAATCCGAAAGCCGATTCGGCTTCCGACTTTTTTTTGCCAGTAAGTTATTTTTTTAAGCCGGTAATCGATAAAATGATCGATCTCAATTCAAGAGGTTCAGAATATAATATGAATTTAATATTAAAAGTCCTGTAAATAACATCATTTGCAAGAATATATTAATATAATAAATAATTAATTTAAAATAGTGACATCTGTTGAGATAAATTCGAACGATAAAGGCCTTTTAAGCAGATTTCTTTTACATTTTAGTTCTGTCAATTAGATGTTTTTGAGTTAAACAATTGTTTTAAGCCAAATTCACTTTATTTTTGTGACTGTGTCAGGAAATTAATTACCCGCTAAGTATTACTGTATCATTATTTATTATGTTAGTATTAGAATTAGGTACCTACTACCTAATAGGTAGGTAGTATTAGCGTTGATTATTAGCTTTGTTTAATAACAAGGGTATTATTTTGCAATAATGGAGGGCCCATTTCATGACATTATTTGCTCATTACTTGAAAATCCATTTTCTCGCCTTAATGAAAACGATCGAAAAGAATATATGATTAATGATCGCCCTATTCCACATCTAAATCTTTTAAAACCTAATAAAAAACATGGTTCAACTTTTTCTCGATCGTTTAAAAAGCAATGGTATGAGAATCATCGATGGTTATGTGGTAGTTTTTTTAAACAGAGTTTGTTTTGTTGGCCGTCGCCTACCCCAGCGCGGAAGGCACGAGCCGCCACTGATTTCAACTTGTTTTTTGTGAGAGAAGAAATAAGCTGAATTGTTTTTATCTTAATTGTTGTTGTTGGACAAACCAAATTACAAATATATTATAATCATTATTTTATGTTTATAATTATTATATTTATATTACATTTACTTTAACATATTATATTGTAATGTAATTTTACATTTTACTACATATTTATATTTAACATTCACATAGTGTATTTTGTACAGTTTATCTTATTTTATTTATTTGATAAATTGATATTCATTATTTAATATGGTGAGACTTGTTTCAAGTTCTGCATATCAAATGAGTTATTTAGTTAGGGAACTTTGTTGCCGGTTGCTGGTAATAGGACGGTGGATACAGCTTTGCTTTGACAGGCGCACCCCAATGTCCAATAATGCCAGTTAACCAATTTAGACAAAGAATGGTTAGATAGGGATATTGATATGAAGTTGTTGTTTTATGGTCTTATTTTATTATTATTGATAATCATTTTATTTTGCTATATTTGATTTGCACTGACATGTTTTTATTACTTGATTATACCTGATTGTATTTGGTTATTTATGGCTGTACAATTAAATTGCATTACCGTTGTCCACTACTACACCACTTGTTATTTATATATTTTATTTATACAAATACCATTTATTATTGTTGCTTGTGACCTAAGTTATATTATACTTTATGTTTCACATTATTGTTGTTTGTTGCTGTACATTGATAATTATTTCAATGTGTATTTGCTTTTCTATACCGTCCGAGCCTACCATTTATGGAGGTGAATAATCTTAGCAATATGATAATATAATTTATTATATTCATATTGATTACTTTGATTTTGTTGTATTATTTATATTGTTGAGATGTGCGACACATATGCATGTCTGTATTGTATATGTGGGTTTTTAAGGTTTTACCTTATTAACTTAAATCTATAATACTTTTCAAATACAAATGTTTTTATTTATATTATTAATGTACAGTAACAATAATTAACTCTTGTATTAATTGCCTTTATTAATAAACTTATTTTAATTTAATACTTTTTCTTTGCTTTTTAAATATCTTTTCAATTGCTCAAGTACTTACGTATCCAGAACCGTATTCACAACAAAAAGGTGTCCTAACTTAATTTCTTTAAACTAGACGATCACGTGTTTTGGCCAAAGGTAGTTTTTGTGGTTTTAATATTCTTTTTAATTATTAATGTGTGCCCCCCATGTCCCGTTCGTTACAGTCTTTTACTGAAAATAGTCATTGTAAGGGTTTATGATCGGTTATAACAGTAAATTTACGTCCGAAAAGATAAGGGCGGACACAATCCATGTGTGGATTGAGAGGGCGGAAATATTTTGTTGCCCACACGACTGCTAGTAATTCTTTTTCTGTGGTTGAATAATTTTTGTATTTAGTGTACGTGATGCGTATGCTATGGGTTTGTCAGCGTTAATTTCACCTTGAGAAATATTTGCTCCTAAAGCAAAATTTGAAGCGTCAGTTGTCAAAATAAAGTTTTTATTAAAATCTGGGTATTGTAACAATGGTTCTGAAGTTAATATGTTTTTACAAATATTAAAGCTTTCTTCACATTTTTCACTAAAAATAAATGGCGTATCTTTTTTTAATAAATTAGTTAGGGGTTTTATAAATCTGCGGTAATATCCAACTAATCCTAAGAATGATTTAATTTCTTTTTGGTTTTTTGGCTAAGGAAAATTTTGTATGGTTATAATTTTATCGGGGTTTGGTTTTAATCCTTTGTCTGTTACTATATGTCCTAAATAAGCTACTTACTTTTGTAAAAACTCTCACTTATTGGGCTCGATTTTAAAGTTACATTTTCTTAATCTAAACTGCGCACCACTCAATGTGTCGCGACCAAAAATTTCGTTCTTTTTCAAAACGACATAACTTTTTTGTTTCTTGAACGATTTTATTTTGGTCTGTGATGTCTGCTAGCCTCATCCTCTGGCAATTCATGCTATAGATATGAAGCTCACGGTTTGTCATGTAAATTTCATACAGGGTGATATGTTAAACGGTGAAAAATTTCAATAACTTCATCCAAGCCCTGTTTGTAAAAAAATAATTTTTTTCTCGTTTTTACTTTGAAATAATGAAGTATTATGTGTTACCTTGAACCGTTTTACAAATTTTTCTAATTGGAATCTTAACAACGAAAATATGATTTTTTTTTCAAAAGAGTACATTTAATGCTTTTTTGTAGGCAATACACTAGGCCTTTTTAAGAACAAGAAGATAAGATGGTGAAAGATCGTTCCTTAAATAATTCTGAACAAGCGACATGCAATAAACTTCAATCATTTTCAGAGGAACCTAAGCAAAGACCACTTTTTCAAAATGACATTTAGGTGAAAATTGTGCGAAAACTAAACCTGAACCGATATTTACGTTCGTGACATGTTTTCTTCATAATTTTGACCTGATTGTAATTCAGTTGTCAAATTTAAGTTTTAGATAAAACCATAATCACCAAGAATAAAAATTTGAGAGCAATTCCCGGCTGTTAAATGTTTCAATAAAATCTGATTGCTGGTTTCACTGTATTTTTACTGTGTTTTGCTTCTTTAGTACGGTATTATTATGTCGCTGAATGATCAAATCGAGGATCAAATGATGAAAATTAGTTCTTGAAAAACATTCAAAACGCATTATGAGGGATATTCTTGTTTTTTCAGTTTGCTTGTGTTTTTTAAAATTTCGAAGTTTTTTTGCATAAGTTATACCTACCTACCTACCTACATACCTACACACATCTTACCCAGGTTACTTCCATTCTTCCTTAAGTGATTATTATTTATTTTTATTTGAAACTTAAATTTTACAACTGAATCACAATCAGGAGGTCAAAATTATAAAGAAAACATGTCACGAACATAAATATCGGTCCAGGTTTAGTTTTCGCAAATTTTTACCAACATGTCATTTTGAAAAAGTGGTCTTTGCTTAGGTTCCTCTGAAAATAATTGAAGTTTGTTGCTTGTCGCTTGTTCAGAATTATTCAAGGAACAATCTGTTTGTTCCTTAAAAGGTATTAGTGTATTGCCTACAAAAAAGCATTAAATGTACTCTTTTGGAAAAAAAATAATATTTTCGTTGCTAAAATTCCAATTCGAAAAATTTGAAAAACGTTTCGAGGTAACACATAATACTTCATTATTTCAAAGTAAAAACAAGAAAAAAATTATTTTTTTACAAACGGGGCTTAGATGAAGTTATTGAAATTTTTCACCGTTTAACATATCACCCTGTAGGAAATTTACTTGACGAACCGTGAGCTTCATATCTATAGCATGAATTGCCAGAGAATGAGGCTAGCAGACATCACAGACCAAAATAAAATCGTTCAAGAAACAAAAAAGTTATGTCGTTTTGAAAAAGAACGAAATTTTTGTTCGCGACACATTGAGTGGTGCGCAGTTTATTAAAAATTTCGGTTAGCCGTTAAATGTGTTCGGTAATAGTAGTCGAATAAACACTTATATCGTCCATAAAAATCATGGACATTTTACCCTGCAACCCTGACATTACATTGTCCATTACATGCTGAAATGTAGATGGCGCGTTTTTTACACCAAAAGGCATTCTTTTATATTCATAATGCCCATGTTCTACAGTAAACGCTGTTTTTTCTATGTCTGTCAAGGGTAGTAAAATAATTACAACGCCCGAGTTTGTCTGGTAAATCTTCAATATTTCGTAAAGGATAACGATTCTCTTTTGTTACTTCGTTAAGTTTTCGATAGTCTATTAACATACGCCATTTTTTCTGACCGCTTGCGTCTAATTTTTTCGGGAATATCCACACGGGGGATGACCATGGGGATGTACTTGGTTGAATAATATTTTGATGTAACAATATTGAAATTTGTTTTTGAACTTCATTCTTGTGTATATAGGGGTATCTGTAAGTTTTTGCATGGATAGATTTTTCATCTGTTAAATTAATATCGTGTTTAACAACGTTTGGGAAAGTTAAGGGTTCGTTTGGTAATAAAAATATGTCTTGATAATTTTCGCAAAGATTTAATATTTGTTCGTATTCTTCCGAATTTAAATGGTTTAAGCGTAATTTATTTATTATTTCTTGAAATCTATCATCGATATTCATAGTAAATAAATTTGTTTTGTTTTCAGTTGCGTTAAAAGTTGTAAATTCATAGAAATCGAAGAGATAAACAGGTGGTATTATTATTGAGATATTTTCATTGTGGGTGTTTAAAATCTGTAGTTTTAAAGAAGTCATTGTTGACTGTAACTAAAGCGCTTGGTATAATTACATTGTTATTGAGTTTTGGTTCTATTACAGAGTTTTGTACCGTTTGCAAAATTGCTACACTTAATACGAATTTGAGAAATGGATCTAGCTGAGATATGGTAAACAATGGGTTCACTATTTCTTGTTATAGTGACATCATGTTGAATGATGTCATCGGTTTCAATTTTACCATTATGCGTATTATATAAAGGAATATTTTTATACGAAGTCTCTAAAACTTTACCTTTAAAATTTAATTTACAGTTATATTTTTCTAAAAAGTCAACTCCAATAATGCCATCAAATGGTATATTTAAGGCTGCAACATATCTTTTATGTGGTTTATCAAAAATGATTAAATTTGTACTTTTGCTTACTAAGAATTCTTTAAAATGTCCAATGCCAAAATTTATTTTCGTCAACTATTTTTAAATTTGTATTTTGTTTTATTACAGATATTGATGCGCCTGAGTCTATTAAAAATATTAAATTATGATTTAATGATTTAATATAAAATAAATTTGCATTAGGTTTTGTTGTATTTAAAATTTAAGGAACTTTAGTCGTGGAATAATTTCTTCTATGGGTTCGTTTATGTTTTGGGGGTTTATTTTGTAATAAAGAATTTTGATTTTGTTCAGTGTCATTGTCATTTATAAATTGTTGGTCGTCGTAAATTTCGGTTTCGTTCATTTCATCAAAATCGTCATTTTCTATATAATTTATACGGGGTGTATAATTTTTATTTTGTTGAATTACTGTCGGTCTGTTTTGAGTAAAATTTGGTCTTTATGTTTGTTGTGTTTGGGTAGTATTGGGTTCTTCTTGTGGTATAAAAGGTTTTTGAATATTATTATGTTGGGGTAAATTTTGTTGTTTTTTTAAACAATTTTTATTTTGGTGACCTACTTTATTACACAATGTACATTTTTTTATTTGGGCACTTGCTTGTGAAATTGTATTATAATTTTCACGAGGACTTAAATTGTTTGATTTTAATTGGGGTTTTAAGTTATGATTTTTATTTCTAAACTGTTGCAAATAAATTATGTTTTCTTCTTCAATTATAAATTGTACAGCTTCTGATAAGCTAGAAGGTTTTTGTGCGCGAATTAGTGATCTCAAAGGATCTTTTAATCCTGATAACAAAATGTTTAACCCTAAACGTTCATAGGATTTTGTTAAAGCGGTTTTTTCTTCTTTTGTTAGTTCTAAATCGTTTTCTAAGGGACCGCGTATTTTAACAAGTAAATTTTCGATTTTTACAATAAATTGGCGAGCATTTTCATTAGGAAATTAAATAAAAAAAGTCAAATCTCTAATTAAACCTTCGACATCTCTATGATTGTACAATCACCGTAGTGAGATACAAAAAGATTTTTTATTTCTGCCCAATCACTTAAATTTCTTGCCGAAATTAGTGTTTTGGCGCAACATAAAATTTTTGTAAATGGTAAAATTCCGCTGTACGGGGTCCGAAAGTGATGAGGCAATGGGCCTGGTTATACGTCTCTTATACTCATACTCAATTCCGCGTTTAACCGGATTTATATTTTCATCTGCGTAATCGACCGCCTCGATGAAATCAAAAAGTAGAGATTGCTCTCCAGAATATTGTGGTATCATACACTTTGCATCATTTATTGAGTTATATTCATTTTCAGTTTCATTTTCGTTGTCACTATCGACATGTAAGTTGTCTTGAGACATTTTCGTTTATAATTAAAATATGGGATTATTAATAAAAAGGATAAGGATTATACCTTATCAAAATCAATATTTAGAATAGCAACTTGGGGTACTTACATTAGCATCCTTCCAATAATTGCTTCTTTGGTTAGGTTTGGTCCGTTTTCTAGGTGAAGAGTTGGAACTCAGCTTCTAGCACTTTCACCAAAAGTCCCGGTCGTAAACTTTTTTTTGTTAAACAACTTTTGGATCCTACCGACTGCGCCACTTTTATGTTTTTTCTTTTTAATTTTAAGTTTTTAAAAAATAAATGTTTATTTGTAAATCACTTTATTAAGATTTTTATCTGTTACACAATTGCAACGTGAGAAGGTGTTACACGATAGTTGGCTACACACACGTCTTACTTTAATTTTGAACGCTCTTAACCTAAGGCATTCTGCCATGCGCGATAGATATGCTTAAAGGATAGGTCAGTAGCGTTTGCCTATTGGTTAATTTAAATAATAAAAGAATGAAATACATTTCTAACTATGACAAAGATAATTATATAAAGCAAATTAAGTTAAAAAATTAAACATGTATATTTTATACATAACACATGCATTAGGATAAATTTACTCAAAGCCCTTTGTTGCTTCTTGTAAACATCTAGTAGCCGAATATGATGCGCTTGCAGTGCCATATGTAACAGTATTTATTACATAATGATCAGGATTTTTGTTTTGATTAAATCTCCAAACAATTCTTTAATAAGGCTTATCATGAATGTTGATTTGTCTGTACATTTTTTCTACATCTCCAATTAGGACAAAGTTATACTGACGAAATCTAAGTAAAATAAAAATAATTCATCCTGAAGTAGTAGTCCTATATTAAAAGTTCCGCTTTTAGATTTGCAAGATGAGTCGAAAACAACACGCAATTTTGTTGTTAGTGAATCTTTCAAAACACAATAATGTGGAAAACAATTATTAAATTTGGTTTTATTCAAATTTAATTTTGACATGTGACTTATTTTAATGTATTCTTTAATGAAATCGTAATAGTGAATTTTTAAGCAAGAATTTTTATTTAGTTTTTTTTCTACTGAATAAAATCTTTTATAGCATTTTTAAGATTATTTTCTAATTTATATTTATTTGTTTTAAAAGGCACTTTTACAGCTGTAATAAACCATTCATATTTCACCGCAGTTTTCTGTTACCGGCAATAGGTAGTACTTCCACCAGCCAACAGATGCCGTACCATGTACTAAAACAACTAATTTGACATTTAGTAACGGCGCGCCGCGGCGGCGATGTTGTTTTTACAGTATTTCTTTTTGCAAGTTTTAGCTATAAAAGGCTAATTTGGACATTATTAAAATCAGTCTACTGGTGGCTCAAATTCCGACTGGTCTAATACTTGCTGGGAGAACCAATACCGAGACTTGAATGCACAAGGATTATTTCCTGGTGATATAAAACAGTAGGTTAACCTGGGGCTTGTATGCTGGGCTTTTATGCTGAGCTGTTATGCCGTATTTAACCTATTTGTACATCCTGCCACCCGTCCTGTCATTGATAATCCATCTAACATTCCACATTTAACATCAAAGTGACCATAACCTCACTTATATATTTTGCATTTAATATTTCTTCTTTATAGCCCCAGTTGCAAGTGAACCTGCCTGTCAGTGGAGGAAAACGGACCCTGTACCTGCCTGTTGCCTTTTGGGTGCAAAGAACGAAATATTGACCTGTTCGCACACATGTTCATTGTATTATATCTACCATAGACCTTTATTTTATGTATAAATCCTTTACTTATGATTTTGTATATATTGTTTATATTTATATGAAAGAAAAAACAACTTTAAGTTATTTTTGGCATTTAAATTAAACCACAAAACCTGAACTAATTCTCAAACCCTATTTCTCCACTGTAAAGTTACTCGAGGTAGGTATTTCCTCTGTCAAAGAGAGAGACCCTATAGTGCGTACTTAAGGCCATTACCAGCCTAGGTACGACACGAATTTGGCGCCCGAGCAGAGACCTGATTTTTCCTGAAAATTTCCTGAAAACCTAACCTACAAAACCCGCGAGATCCAGAGTAAGGTGGTATAATTTTTACCAATTAAAATGACAAAAACAAAAACAAGCCCGACAAAAAAAACCCGACGACCAGGTTAAAACACAAGGCCCTTCCCAGGCAGAGGCTGGAAATTCTTCAACCGAAGGCTCAGCTGCAACTGGGGAGAAAACAGGGATAAGTTGGATTTATGTACGGGTTATGGCTTAGAAGCAACCGGTACAGTAAACGATTTGCGTTTAAGACTAAGAAATCATGTCACCGGAACCAAAGAAACCCCAGCTAATCTAATTTCTTGTGGGAAACCTAATTTTTAGGCCCACCTGCTGATGATAAAAAGGTCTGTGACCAGGTTCGAAAGTGAAATGTACACTTTGGCAATAGTAATGCAGTCTCATTTCTCGAAAGAATACAATAACTAAAAATATGCTATGACTTTGATGAGAAAAATCTACTCAAAGCATTACCAGAGCTACTAAGAGGAAGTGCATTATTGTGGTACAAAAACTGGAAGGCTGGCTGGAAGGACTGGGATGATTTCATAGAGGATTTCAAGCAAACTTACTTTCCCAGCAGGTATATCGAAGACTTGCTGGAGGAAATTTCTCGAAGAAATCAGAGGCCCAAAGAAAGTATATGAAGTATATGATGGAAATACAGTCACTTATGCGAAGATATGGCAAATATACTCAAGCGGAAGAATTATACACTCTGTATAAAAATTTACGCCCAGAATATTGACAATACATCCGGCGCACCGATGCCAAGTCGTTTAAAGATTTGGTGGGGCAAGCAGAGGAGTTTGAACGTCTACAAAAAGAGATAGAGGCACAAAAACCTGCCAGGGTGGTTCAAATTTACCATGTAGCCCCCATATTACCAGCAAAACAGAATTCTACTCATAACCGGCCAACAAATCTATCAGTGAAGCCACCGAATACCCCAGTATATGACCGAAATCGTATATGCTGGAGGTGTGGTAATTAAGTCTAATTTAATGTTCACGCTAAAAGTTTCATTATAGATAAGTAATTTAAAAAGAAGTATAGTATTTCTATGTTTAATGAGTGAAATTATAAACATTTAGTTCAAATACTTGTGTATTAAATTAGATTTTTGTTGTAAGACCAAATTACCTTATGCAGGTGCATAAACCATATAAAATAACAATAATCATACCTTTGATACGTATGGTCGGTTCACATTTAAAATCAACTATGAATAAGTTAAGAATGGTTAAGTTCGAAACAAAACTTTAAAGTCGGCTTTTAAACTGCAACAAAATGTGTAAAGTGACTCTAAGGTCGAAACAAAAATATTAAAAATATTATACTCAAATTTATATCCTCCATTGAGTGGTTGTTAAGTTGATCTTGTCCCGGCTGGTGGCTTCAGTGAAGACATGCAGCAATGGTGGTTTTTCGGTTGTTGTTGTTGGTTGTTGTTAATTGTAAAAATCGGGGATGTGGCATCAGGCCAAAATAGGGAAGAAAATCCTTAAGACAGTTATTACCGACAAGGCAAGGCTTAACTATATGGTAAATACGTTAGGTATAGGTAAAACCTAAACGTAATTCAGAACAAGTGACAAGCCACAAACTATCTATAGCATAAATTGCCAGAGGATGAGGTTAGCAGACATCACAGACCAAAATAAAATCGTTCAAGAAACAAAAAAGTTATGTCGTTTTGAAAAAGAACGAACTCTTTGATCGCGACACATTGAGTGGGTGCGCAGTTTATATCATCCTCATTTATTTTATCTAACTAAAAATACACAAACTCACTAAATACATCTGTAATAATGTACATTTGTTAATTGAACAACGCCCATTATGATACACATATACAACATTTGTCTACAATGCTGCAAAAGCTGTCAACTTTATTGTTATTTCCAGTGTTGCCGGAGTACATTTGTACATTTTTTGTACGTTTGGTGCTTTGGTGGACCAGAGGTACTACAAGGACTATTTTGGTACATTTTCATGAAATTTTTGAATTTTGATATACTTTCAATATTTTTCCTATTTTCAATAAATTTGTTGCTTTGTTTCTCTTACTTCGCGGTAATTTGCTGGTATTCCGCTTCCTGTCTTACAATAGCGTTACTAAAATCGCCTATCTTATTTTCATATTCGTCTGTTGGCAACATCGCGTTATATTTAATTTTGGGGAAAAAACAAAAAACCCAAAAACATTTTTGTTTATTGAATTTAAATGAGACGTACATTTTAGGGAAATTTGCTACATTTTAAAAGTCAAATTTGATACTTTATCTTTCCAACCACTGGCAACACTGGTTATTTCATTGAAAATGGTATACAAACAAGATATCAGTTTTGATTTGCATTTATTACATAATTAGAATGTCTTGAAACGTAAAACAAATAATTTTAGATTGATTATTTTATTATGTAAATAATAAAATTGATTTTTATATTATTCGAACAATTTATTTTTTATGAAAGTAACAATGTTAAAATGTCAAAAAACAAAAACTTAGATAATTATGTTTCCGGTAATTCAAAAATTGTTTACAAATCATTTTTTTGCGCTAGGAAATGCTTTTAGAAACTCTAACACAAGTTGTACAACAAATTGTTTTTGATCTTCTTTGTATATTATGATAGAGTTATACAGTGCTTGCAAATCCAAGTCCGACCGCACTGGAAAGGACGGCTGTTCAATACCCGCGTGAAAAGAACAAGGATAGAACGCCAAATAGAATTTGAATGGCCAGAGCCCCGGATGCGTGCGAATTGTAAGCGAGGTCAACTCTGCCAGCCAGTCTGGCTGCATTTAGACTATGTGATTTAGTGTTAAGCAAACTGCGTTAGAGTGTAGATGCACATTTTAATTTTCTTTTTAAATATTTTATACCCGAATACTAAAAATAAATTTTTTTGATTTTTTTCCTTGAGAACTAGGGCAACAACAAAAATAGTATTCTTAATAAAAAGATTTCTCAAATAAATAATAATTCTGAATAAAAATAACTATAAATAAAAATAAAACTCCAAAAATAAATAATAAAAATAAATAAACTCAAAAATTAAATTAAATGTTCGAACAAGCCCCCATAGGCAGCCAAACAATAGCCTAACCTATTATAAAAATTCCAGTCGGAGCTGCATCGGAACTACACAACCGTGCGTGAGAAAATTATTAACGGTCCCGCAAATAATCTTTGAATTTCTCGTTCAGAATTACCAGCAAAATGCCAGATTAAAATCTGAACTTTTTGTTCCAACGTGTACATTTTTTAATTAAATAATCTTTTTTACTTAAATTACTACCTCTTGCTGGCACCACTGTAGTTCTCGTTCTGATATCCTCGTGTCAAGCACGCTGCGAGGTGCGCGATGGGTATGCGTTGTCGTAGCCTGCCGGCTCTGGCCAATCAAATTCTATTTGGCGTTCTATCCTTGTTCTTTTCACGCGGGTATTGAACAGCCGTCCTTTCCAGTGCGGTCGGACTTGGATTTGCAAGCACTGTATACTCTCAAATGCTTACATGTAAGGATGGTCAGAAATTAAAATGTTGTAAATAGAAGTAATAACTAGAATAAAATATATATAGAAGATTTAAACAAATTATTTATAGCATTAGTTATAATTGCTAATTTATTAAAAATAAATACATACTAAACATATTAGTTAAAAGTTAAAATAAAAAAAAACTAAAATACTATTGAATAAACCTTATATGTTAAATCAAACTCAATAATTTCTAAAATTTGTTGGACACAGTTGATAGCAATATTGTATAAGCAGAGTAATGTATAGATAATAAATAATATATTATTTATTATCTATACATTAATATTATAATAATGGAATAATGTTAGCAATACTCTCACACAAATGCTTAAATCATTTCTTAAAAATAGTGCTGTTTAACATTAAATGTTAAATTTTATAAATAGCTTCTGCTAAAAGTAAGTAGTGGGTCCACTGCTTAATTTTCGCAGAGTGGGCCACAGAGCGACCTGTGCCCCTGCAAAAATTCTAAGTAGACGCGCCTTTGTACAGTTACGGAAATAAGTAATGTCCATTTGAATGCTCCATTGTAATTGTTCGGAGGCATTCGGAAATAGTCAACATCTGCCTTTAGGGATTTACTACCTGCTCGTATTGAATTAATTATTTTGGGTATTTTACATATTTAACTGTATTTTTATTAAATTGTTAATTTTTTTATATATTTTTGTATAGTTTTATAAACATTTATTCCTATTTTTTCATATTAATATTTTAAATTTTTATATTAATATTTTAAATGTAGGACAAATTTTTAAATATTTGATAAAAAATATCGAATATTTATTTTTAAAGCACCTCAAAAATATTGTTCAGAATCTCAAAAAAATGGTCCTGTTAAAATTTAAGCTCTTAATATTACATTTACGGGTCCTTCTTCGGGAATTTTTATTTCCCATTAAAATAATACACTGAAAGAAATATATGTTTGTTTTAGCAATGTATGTGGTAGTCCATATATGAAACATAAAATATATTTACCTTAACCATTTTTATATTTAGTTTTAACATAATATGGTTAAGGCAAATATATTTTATGTTTCATATATATGGACTACCACATACATTGCTAAAACAAACATATATTTCTTTCAGTGTATGAGATTTTTTTTAAATACTTTAAAATAGTTTAACTCGGATTAGTAAAACTGAAACAAATTTTGGTAGGGCTCTTTTAAAAGGTATTCAAGGTAAAAGTTGAATTTATAGAAATTTTCAAGATTTTCAAACTTTTTCAGCGAAACAAAATTTATGGTAAAATTTAGTAGGACCCTTTTTTATGAAAATATTATCTAAAACCATGAGCAAAGAAAGCTGCCTTTTTATTTAAAAAGAAATAGTAAATAATTACATTAATAATTGAGGAGAATCCGTGCAAAACCGGCTATATCCACTTTAATAAAATGTTGGGAAAATGGCAAAAACTTTCGGTTTCCTGGCCTTTACAGATAAAAGAAAAAGCAAACTTAAGTTTTGTGGGCTTTGTGGTACTTGATTTATAAGACATACTTTCGTTTTCAAAAACTTTATATAAAGGCCAAAATTTCAAAAAATGTTTTGTATATAGCCGGTTTTGCTCAAAAACCGAATAAAAAACGAATAAAATGTGAAAAAAAAACCTTTATTATTCAAAAATATTAACAAAATAAATTTAGTGCAAACATGAAAAAACAGAACAAATTTTATTAGTAGTATCGACATATCCAAGCCACATGCTCATCATCATTATTATTTATTGGATATAGCCGGGTTTGCTATAAAAACGTGGATTTGGCCGGTTTTGCTCCTAAAGCAACCTTTTAAATGTGATTTTAACATGGATATAGTCGGATTTAAACAGAATTATCTTGGTTGTCGATAGAAATGAACCCAAAGATGCGAAATCAAAAAAAACAAAAACTGAATAAAATGGATTTAGCCGGTTTTGCACGGATGCTCCTCAATTATAGTTGAAGCATGGCATTCCCAAAGGGTTTGGACCAAATTTGGTCAAATATTATATTATAATTTAAAAATAGTCTATGTGCCATGCAAAACAAGTAAAAAAATTTTCTCCATATTATTTTTGTATTTTAAAGATGGATGGATTTTCATTGATTTCTCACAATTTTATTTTTGACACTTAGAGCCTTTGGGAATACCAAGTTAAATTATTATAATAATTATAAATTTATGCCGTTTCCATATTTTATTGGATTTTTATACATTGAAATAAGTTGGTATTGGGCAGATATTTCATAAAACAAGTAATGAAAACTAAAATGTTGATGATAGTATATTATTATTTATTATACGAGAGATAATGCAGGCTATTATTCAAAAGGATAAGGTTTGCATGTCGAGCCTTCAGGCGAGATACGTAATTCATCCGAGTAAATAATGCGCATTATTTCGAGTGTTATTTTTTTTTTACTCCAATTAAGTAATTTTCATTGATAACAAAATTTATTATAACCTCACTTTTCTCCTATTTTAAAGATCATTATAGTCGCCCCTCGTATATATAAATAAATCTGACATCTGTCAACCTTACTTTTTTCTAATTCAATTTAATTTCAAATAACAGTGAATATTAAAATTAGCCAATCACTGATACCTATAGCTTATAACAACGTGAATATAATAATAATATATTATAATTCACTTTGATAGGCCGGGCGGTTATATTGGTTACCATTATTAACGCAAAAAAAAACAAAAAATTTCAATAATATGCAATAGAAGTAGAAAAACGTATTAATAGTGCACAAAATGCATTTTAGTTTAATTTATAATTATTTTAAATGTCTATATTTCATTTAAATATATTATTTTATTAATAACAACTTATTAAATAATATATAGTTTATTTAATAAGTTATAGAACATATATTTTATTTAAATTATTTCAGAATCAATGTTATTCCTTAAATATTTAATTATTGCATAAAAGCTTAAAAGTCAAATGAAATGTGCTTAGAAAGAATGGTAAATAGCAGGTAGGTAGAATTACTGAGTTTAAAAATAGATATGTTAATTTTATTAGCAAAACCCGAATGCCTCCGAACAATTACAATGGAGCATTCAAATGGATATTACTTCTTTCCGTAACTGTACATGTGTCCATGACCAGCAATTTTTCCTTAGTAAGAAATCCTTACTTCGCTGCTCAATTCCACCTTTATAGGACTATGTATTGTGCTTAGGGTTGGGTTGAAAATTTCAACTTTGAAAGTTTCAAACTTGAAATATTTCATTTAGTTTGAAAAGTGAAATTTTTAAATATTTCAAATGAAATTTTCAATCCGAAAATTTCAACATAGCCTGTGAAAGTTTCAGAAATTTCATTGAAAGTTTCGCAATTTAACGAAAATTTCGCATAAATTTCACATGCGGCCTCCCCTGGGACCCTTAATAATAATTTACCACAGATTCCGAATCGACCAATAAGAACGAGTTATCAAGCGTCTGGGCGTTTTTGTTTAGTTCGGCTTGGAGTTGAATACGTAATTATTGTTTCTTATATGCATAAATTAATTTAAATTATTTAATTCAGTTACCAATTTAATTTATAAGTTAAATTTTTTTTAAAGTCATGATTAATTTAAACTTTTACTTTTGCTATAATTGCATCGGAAAACTGATAAAAAATGCCTTTGGCTCATAAAATTTTGATGAAGTTTCTTCAATTTTCGTAAAATTTCAGTAAAATATTAAAAAAAAATAAATATATATAAATATAAAACAATGAAAGTGGCACAATCTCATTAGCTTACCAAGAGTGCTATATCTCTTTTAGTTTTAGTAATTTTAAAACTATTTTAAAAGGAAATCTCAAAAAATTTGTGGTTAACATGGGTATTTACTATTTATATTATTGGTGCAGGGGCCCACAGAGGGGTAGGAGGTAAGAGAGGCAATTTGCCATGGTCCCCGAGTGGGGTTATTTCAATATTAATATATTACACTTAAAGTGATTAAAATTTATTAAAAGTTTGATTCTAGTATGAAATAACTGGACAGAAATGTACGTAATTTTTAGGTTTTATTTTGAAACTAAACTATTTGGCACAGAAATGTACAAAAATTGATGTCCATACGACGTCTCTCGTCATTTTCTGTTTGCTGGGATATAGACCTATATATAAAAGATTTAAACAGATCATTCATTGCATTGAATATAATTATTAATTTATTAAAAATAAATACAAACTAAACATATTTTCTTAATTAACTTATGTTTAAATAAAAAAAGACCAAAATAGTATTGATTAAACATTATATGTTAAATCCAACTCAATAAATAAAATAATAACTACAGTTCTTTTTATTTATATTAATAAAATAATAACTACAGTTCTTATTTATTTACAGATAGTTTACATTTCTGTAAATTAAATAAATACTTACAAGTCGTTTAAAAGTTTCGCTGTCCAATAAAATCTGCTCAAGTTCTTAAGTGTTTTGGATGCTTGTGCAAAGTAAAGCAAAATTGTCTGGAATGTCTCCTCGGACAATTTGTCCTATTTGTAAGTTATTCAATTTATCCAAAATGAGTTTTCGGAAAGCTTTGATGTCAACTAAATACTCCAGGAGACGTTGTTTTAATATCTTCGAAAACAAAGAAAATGTCGTATGTAACTGAAGCTTGGTTTTCAACGTTAGCAGATACATTATTATACAGGATTTAAATTTGGTTACTAACGTTGGTTTTTGAATTATTGTTGGTATCATCGTCCATATCACCTTAGTGTGCTTCGTTTAAGTTTTCTAATAATCAATTGTAATGCAGCAAAAAAATTAAACTGTACCGGAATCTACCGAAGCTTCCCTGGAACTTTGCACAGCTAAAACCAGAAAAAAAATTATACGGCCAAGTAAATATTTTATTTTAAAAAACTTACCACTTTTTGATTCTGAAAGACTTGGAGGGTTCTACATTTAAAAATCCTCATAGTGTTTCTTTGTCCGTTATCTTTTCTGCCGATTAGAACGAACAAGTTTATTACCAGTATCATCGCTGTCCGTTGTTTCACATTTTGCTTGCAATAATTTTTCGATATAAGGTGTTAGATAATTTATAAGCTATTATAGTTAATTTTTGTATTTTAAAGTAAAAAATTAATTTATTATAATTATAAATATTATTACAATTTTCGAATTTGTAGCAACTAAATGTATCCAGGGGTCAATGATACATAACATCATTAGAAAGTTAATAAATCTCCTGTAAACATTGTAGTTTATAAACTCTTGTCCATAAAGATCGCCATAGAGTAATAAAGTAGTTTTACAGATTAACAGTTTACAAAATATTCTAATTCCGACGTTTAGAGCTAGAAAGTGCACATTCAAGTGACATTTTGACCTATTTTTTAAAGGAACTGAACCAGTGTAGAGAAGAAAGAGTTTTTAGCCGAGTCCATTTTCATCTATCAACATTGTTTATACTCCATATTTGCAATATTGCAAATTCCCAAAACAGACTTAATGCATGTAGTCTTAAGTTACCTGACCCATTACATCAGTTAAATTAAACCGTAAAATGGGCGAAATGGATTTATAATAATTATCGAATTGATAAAGTTTTCGTGGGTCCTTTGATTGTTTAAAAATGCACCTTCTGTCAGGCATTTTGTTCAGCCTTGCTAAAAATTATAACCCAGAACCGACAAAACTAATGCGTAAGCATCACACAAAATTTTGGATACAGAAATCCTTAAAATGCGCTCATTTTATTCCATACCTAGCTGTTCCATTTCATTTATAAAAATTCAAAAAAAAATCATAAATATTTTTTGGTTTAGTATTACCATGAAATATGCCTATAGCAAATACTTTCTTTGCCAGTTTTTTTTATTATAGGGATACTGGATATTACTAGACTTTCTGAGAGAAAGACTGTCAACGTTTTAGTCAATGTTTAATAAATTATTTTTAAAAATGTGCTTTGTCAAATTTAAAACCTAATTTATACCTGATTTATTGCCAAAATGATAGTACTTGCCAGGGCCAAGGTCAATGTATTCTGCAATCTTTGGGTCGCCGACTATTTTTAATTATTTACTTTGCCAAAAGTGTAATTAAATGTTCAGCGGGTTTACTTGAGACAAGGTTATTTCAGCGCACATTTAATTGAGGTAATAATTGTACCTCTCTCGGCTCAAAAATGGGAACTACTGGTTAAAAATTAAAGTTATTTGGAGTTTCTGCGTAACAGGTGCATTTTTTTTCTTATAATCTTTGTAAATGCCCTTTACTATATGGTTCGCTTTTTCTTTTACGTTTAATGTCCTACAAATACGTCAGAATCTTTGTATGATAATTTATTTTATATATATTTTATTTTATTGACTTTTTAATTTTGTTCTTTATAAAACTTTTGCAAGTATTTTGAACCTTTTGTATTCTGCTTTTTGTAATATTATCAAGACATTGGTAATAGACCAGAGCGCAATAATTAAAATTTGACAACACTAGAGACTCACAGAACAAGGTTTTAATCTTTCTGGACAAACAATTTCTGTGGGGGTAAAGTAGTTTTAAAGCTAGGAATGATCTCTAATCTCTAGATATATTTGGATATCTGTGATCTAAATCTGAGGGTATTATCCAGTTTTAAACCCAGATTAGAAACACTATCAACGACCTGTATTATTTCGTTTTCTATATGTATAGAGAAATCTTGTTCTATTTCTGTAATAGCCGACTAGTGATCTTACATTTAAATGCCCTATTTTAATATTATTCATTTTATAATAATACAAGTAAACTATTTCAATTAATAAACAAAGAAAAAACAATGCTATATAAAATAAGAAAAATAAATTTAAAAAAAAGAAAGTAACGCGATATTTAATTTAGTTTGCGACTAAAGAATAAAAAAAACGCAACGATTAACACCAAGGTACCTAGTCAGTAAGGTGTTGAAACAGTTAAAATAAATACACCAATTTTTAAACCTATTTAAGTCCTGAAAAGATAAAATTTTTGATAAATACCCATCCGTTTAGCAGTTAGATCTTCTTTAATTACTATCTTAGTGCCCTTAAGTTTGCTTTTATTTCTTACCACGTATTTGCAAAACCTTACCATAATCGGACGATGCGAAACTTCTATGACAGGAATCAAAATCCACTTTATTACCCTTTACTATATGGTTTGCTTTTTCTTTTACGTTTAATGTCCTACTGGTTGGCAGTGGACTGTATGAAAGTGAGAAATAGGGAATGGTGGAGTTAGTTGACTGAATTATGTTACAAGATAAAACGTGGGCAGTAAGAATATTAATAAGGTCCTACCTTGTGGCTGGTGCTGATGACGACACTCAGGGCCCTGGTCTGGTTTCTGGCTGTAAGCGTTGGTTTCAAGCCGTTGAGATGCACAAGCGGGATAAAGCGGGATTAAGCGGGATAAAGCGGGTATAATGTCGCGTGGTAGATCACTCTTGTTCGCGGTGATGCTCGCGGTTCGAACTCTTATTGCTTAATACACTTACGCCCTCACGCGGTTAAATGGGTAATTAAAAATAGTTGCGATAAACATGCGCGTTGGGGGGCAATAAGCTAAATATAATATTTAAATAAATGTAATCAATATCAATATTAAACATTTCGCGAAGACGAAACACCTACAAATACGTCAGAATCTTTGTATGATAATTTATTTTATATATATTTTATTTTATTGACTTTTTAATTTTGTTCTTTATAAAACTTTTACAAAACACCTTTGCAATTCCTATTGCAACTTGCAGGATACCAACCGAAAAAAAATATAAATCTTTTAAAAATATTATAAATTAAAATCAAAACAAAACTTACCTCTTGCCACACGACTGACACAGACGACACAATACTGCTTTGCATTAACAATTAACATTGCATTGTTGCGAGTACCTTTGATCGATTTCTTGAGTTTTCTATTGTGATATACATAATTAAATTGCTTTATCCAAGCCAATGTTATCCTTCTCTAATAGTTTTTTTCTGGTTTTTTGATTTCTTATGTAACAAATTAGCATATCCTTAGTTAAAGTATCTTATAATGCGCTCAAATTCACAAGATAATGTTTAATTATTAAGTTTGGTCACATACTGGTCCAAGGTTTGAACTTCATCTTGTTTAAATGTCAAAAACTTGTACCTTTAAAAAGTGATATTCTTCTTTGGATTAAAATATTGATTAAAGTTTTTTATTAAAATATCAATTTTATTTTCTTTACCTTATTGAAATCTAAAAGTGTTATATTCTTATTTTCTAGGTGGTTATTTTACTTGCTTTTAGGTGGTTTTTAAATTTTGTTTTCAGAATTTTCAACTCTCTGATACATTATTTTTAAAGATCATTTGATTTATTCCACGATAATCCATGTCATCCATGGTTACTTTTCCAATATTCTGCCAAATATTATATTGATAAACTTGTTAGGTATTTTCGTAACCTGATTTTTTAAGTATACTGAAATATTTATTTTGGCATATTCGTGATCATCTAGTTATATTACTTACTTTATAAAATTAGGAGTCTACGTTGTAAAGTTTTAATTATTTGGGCATCATACGTTTAAAATCAATAAAATCAATTGCAAAACCACTTTAAAGCCACACCAGATCAAAGGGAACCCATATTTGTTTGTTATTTCTTGTATTTTATGTAATCTGAGCAATCGATCTCTTTTAGGCCTTCTATCTAAAGTGTGCGTTTTTGTATTGCACCTATATCTCGTGCTTTTTTACTATTATTGAAGCCCCGTTATACGTTTGGCTTTTATCTATCGCCATAGATTGTGATTACCTGGGAAAAAACTAAATAAAATTATTTGAAGAAATAAATACGAACCTGTACCTGTTGTCCACCGTCGCGACGCAACAATAGAGTTTTGTCAAGCAGTGTAACCTACCTGGACCTGTTGTGTAATCTGGATTGAGGGTTGTTACATCTTGTTCGAGTGGCTGGAACCCACTTAACATTACGAAGGAATATTAATAATTTAATAAAGTCAACTTAGAGTAAGAATAATCTATTTTTTTATTGTGTAAGCCGAGTACAATTGTCCAAGGTATTTATTTTTGATTTTCTATCTATTTATGTGTCTCAAATGTTGACAATCACGTTATAAAAATTATTTACTTCGTTTGATGATTTCGAGTTATTTAATGTTTATTAAATTTGACCTTGAACGAAGTTGATTTGTTTTCGTTATAAAAAGAAACTAAAATATCCTTTTTTCCTCAGTCCTATTTTCTGTAAGAAGAATTTCTTTTGGCTGGCGCCCATCTAAAAAAATACCACCTGATGACTTACCCACCCCGCTCCCGACTAAGAAAGGCTGTCGCGCATGTGACCGAAATTTAAATTTTAAATTGATATGATAGTAAAATTTCGCCATAGTATTAACGTACTATTGCGGCCGATAAAAAGTAATCGATTCTTTATCAAGTTGCATGTTTTTCTTAAAAATTGGCTATTGTAAGTAGGGTTTTTTACGTCAGTCATGCCAATTAAATTATTTTGACAAGAAATCATAGGTGTATGACATATTTAATTTTTTAATAAAAAAAACTTAAAATATATAAAGCATATTATTCGTAATACAAACAAAAAGAACAAACTATTTGAACGAAGTTGATTTGTTTTCGTTATAAAAAGAAACTAAAATATCCTTTTTTCCTCAGTCCTATTTTCTGTAAGAAGAATTTCTTTTGGCTGGCGCCCATCTAAAAAAATACCACCTGATTACTTACCCACCCCGCTCTCGACTAAGAAAGGCTGTCGCGCATGTGACCGAAATTTAAATTTTAAATTGATATGATAGTAAAATTTCGCCATAGTATTAACGTACTATTGCGGCCGATAAAAAGTAATCGATTCTTTATCAAGTTGCATGTTTTTCTTAAAAATTGGCTATTGTAAGTAGGGTTTTTTACGTCAGTCATGTCAATTAAATTATTTTGACAAGAAATCATAGGTGTATGACATATTTAATTTTTTAATAAAAAAAACTTAAATTATATAAAGCATATTATTCGTAATACAAACAAAAAGAACAAACTATTTATTGGGCGACCAAAATAAATAAATTTAAACTTAAAAAGAAATAGTATACTACGACTATAACAATTATAAAAGATGAGCCAACCAGGGTTGGATGGGCTCAGCAAAACCGGCCCTGGCAATTTTATCATTCAGCCCTCCCTCGGGCATTATCTTACATAATCTTACACATTTGTAATGCTATAAAAACTCCATTTAAAAAAAAATAATTAATACTTGGTAGAACCACCATTTTGTAATCTCCTAGGCATGGAACTAATTAAATTTTGCATATCGTAATTTTCTTCCAAATTGTTCCACTCATTTTGAATTGCATTAATAAGGTCTTCTCTATTTCTTGGTCTTACTTCATATTTATATATTTTTAACGAGATATCCCCAAATATTTTCGATTGGGTTTAAATCGGGGCTTCTTGACGGCCAAGGAAGCGTTGTAATGTGATTTTCTTCTAGCCAATTATGAACCACATGAGCAGTGTGAACTGGCGAGTTATCCTTAAAATGAAAAAAATATATTTTTTTGATCAGGAAAGATAAATCATAAAGTGTTACGTGTTGAAACACAAAATCATTATAAAATCTTTCTTGCACTAACGGGAGCATTACATCGTTTAAAATTTCCACGTATCGGTTCCCAGTTAATCGGCCTTCTACAATATGAATTATACCAGCCCCTGAAGATGATATCCACGCCCACACGTGGACAGAAAATCTTCCGCTGTTGTCAGTTTGGTGGAGGTATTTTTCATCAAACTTATGGTTTCTGGGACGATAAACTCGCAGTTGCCCATTGTAGCAGGATTGAAATATTTTTTCATCTGAAAAGACTACTCGCTCCCAATATTCAGCGTTTTGATTTAAAAAATTATTTGCAAACTCCACTCTTGCCTCTTTATTAACATCCGTCAAGCGAGGCTTTTTAGCACTCACGCAGTTAAATAAACCTTGTTCTCGCAACCGTTTTCTTGCCGTCCTAACAGATGCTGGGTAGTTGGTTTCCTCCTTGGTTGAATGGAGTTAGAAAATGGGTTTTGCCTCACATATTCAACCAACTCGTTGTCGTTTACTGGAGTTGTCTTTCTTAGACGCCCAGAACCCATTACCCTACTCAGGTCACCAGTTTCCACCCACTTTTTGTTTAATTTTTGAATAGCGCTTTTGCTGCAGTTTATTTTATCTGCTATTTGTTGTTAAGACCATCCTTCTCCAATTTTGGCAATAATATAGCCTTTCTCTGCTTTACTTAAAGTATGGTAAGGCATAATTAAATAATGACTTTACTTAATTTAAGATGACGTTACTAAATTTTATAAAATTATTTTTGAAATGCCACTGGTGACAACCATATTTACAACGGGAAAATTAGTCGATTACTTTTTATCGGCCGCAATAGTACATTTATAATTGCGTTATTTTAAAATTGGCCAGGTCTAATGAAACAAGTATTTGATTTAAAACCCCTGATTAAATTTAAGTAAAGATAAAGGGGTTTAAGTCAGAGCACAGGGAAAAGGGACCAGAAACACCCTAGCGACTTACTCAGTTCAAATAAAAATAAAATACTTAATAAAACAAAGTCATACTAGTCATAATCACAAGAATACAGTATGAACCATAAGGGAATAAAATAACATGAACAATATATAAACATATTTTATTGAAATTGGGTATTTTATTAATACTCTAAACATTTTATACTCAGGTAAAGTCATTATAAGAGATTGTCATTTTATGACAAAGGTGTGTACAATTGGTTTACCTTACCACGCATCTTTAAACTATTGGACGATGATACCATTTTATAAAATAATAATAATAATAATAATATGGGACAGCTAGAGACAGATTTAAAAAAACTGTTTTTTTTCAAATGCGCTACAATAAAGCATATTCTGTCAATCTAAAAAAATTGAGTATTTTTTTAATATGAAATTTTGAGCAAAATGTATATTAATAATAAAATTAAATAGGGCGTATACTGCAAAAGCGGCCTAACTGAAAATAAATCTTTTTGTATTTTTATCTTTAAATATTCCTATTATCGAGTGAAGTAGCCTAAGTAAGTGTGTATTAATAAGAAGAGTAGTTATTACTATATTAAAATAATTTATTGTGCTAGTTTACTCGATAAGCGCATAATAGGAATATTTGTTATTAAACCCCTATACATCAATATAAGTGTTTTAGGGTCACGACCCCAACACACCCTAGTTAGACTTTTTAGCATATTCACCAGTCTAAAGCATTTATTGTAAACGTCGGTGACATGTAGTTCCCAATTTAAAGGTTTGTCAAAAATATCCCCTAAGAACTTGTAACTATCTACCAAATCTATTTTGGAATTTCCAATTTTTAATCGAGGGTTAGGGCGAGTTGCCTTGATTAAAAGGATGGCTTTACAATTTTCGGCTATCAGAGTCAGACCCCTATCCTGAAGCCATTGAGACACCGAATATAGTGAAGAGTTTAATCTCCTTTCTGATAATTTAACATCTTTATGGGTAGAATACATAACAATATCATCTGCATACTGGATAATGTTCACGCCTATACCCAACGCATCCAAAATAGACCTAGTGTAGCCATTAAGGAGCAAAGGAATGACCCCTGAGGGAGGCCTTTATAGGAGGTTCTGATTAACTTTATCCCCCATGAAGTATTCACTTCAACATTTTTTTTGTATGTTTTCAATCCAATTTTTTGGGAGACCTATTTCTTTAAGTGCCTGACGAAGTATTTCCGAAATGACGTTGTCATATGCTGTTGCAATGTCCAAGAACAATACCAGGGTTTTTTCCCACTAATAAAACCATTGACCATGTCGAAATATAGGTTTGATACATTGTCACAAACTCCCCTCACCTTTCTGAACCCGAATTGGAAAGGTGGGAAAAATTCTTATTTTCAATCCTCCATTCCATACGAATAATAATAATAATAAAGTTTATTTTTTTCATAAATAAATTACATTTACAAATTTCTTGTACAAGTATAAACTTAAATATTATGAAAAAAACACAAGATTGTACTCAAGAAGATAGAAATATTCTACCCCTCGGTTTTCAGCACAAACCATGACTACACACAAATTACATTCATTTTATGTTATGCCTATCTAATTAAATTAAATTGTTACATAAAATTCAAATAAGAGAAGAGTAAAAAAAGAAAACCAATTATTCCATTTAAGCCCAATACAAAGTTAATTTAAAAAAAAAATTTATGAAAAACAACTACTTACTGATCATTAAAGAGTAGCGATGAAACTTGCTTTTTAAACTCCTTGTTTAAGGATTTTATATTGTTTGGTAATTTGTTGTATTTTTTTGGGATATTAAATGTAAAAGATCGAATGTTCTGTGAGTAGGGGGAGTAATAAAGTGTTTGCTTCTTATATTTATGTTGTGAACATCCGTCCTAAATTCAATATTACTACAAAGGTAAGAAGGTGTTTTCGACTTTAATATCTAATGGTAAAAGCATAACGTCTGAAGTTCCAATCTATTACTCTTGTTTAATTAGTTTAATTCCTTTATTTTTGTTGATACTCTAGACCTACGTGATAAACCAAAAATAAAACGAATGCAAGTATTTTGAACCTTTTGTATTCTGCTTTTTGTAATATTATCAAGACATTGGTAATAGACCAGAGCGCAATAATTAAAATTTGAAAACACTAGAGACTCACAGAACAAGGTTTTAATCTTTCTGGGCAAACAATTTCTGTGGGGGTAAAGTAGTTTTAAAGCTAGGAATGATCTCTAATCTCTAGATATACACTGCTCAACAATTGAAGTGGATATTGTAAAATTTTGTTTATTTTTATCAATAATTCAAAATAAAATAAAAAAATCATGTAACATAGAAAACATTTTATTGATTATATGTATAACGGAAAAAAAAAACCATTTAATTCAAAATTACAAGAAAATTAAAAAAATTGAAAAAGTAACAACATACAAAATTCTTGCATTGCGCAATTTACAAAATCCCTATAAAAAAATTAATATCTTGTTGGACCTCCCCTGGCTCGTCTTAGTGCTGTCACTCTATTTGGCATGCTCTCTATTAAATTATTGATAAATTGCTGAGGTATGTTTTCCCAAATTGCCTGCAACTCATTACCCAACTGTTCTAAGGTTTGGGGAGGCTGTTGACTTCGGTTTAATCGCCTGGACATTTCAGCCCAAACATGTTCAATACAATTCATATCTGGTGAACAGGGTGGCCAATCCATTCTTGTAATTCCATGATGTTCTATGCGATCGTTTACAATTCTCGCACGATGAGGACGAGCATTATCGTCAATAAAAACAAATCGTTCACCTATTGCACCAAAAATGGTACAATAATCGGCTCTATAACCCTGTCCCGATATCGTATGGCAGTCATTGTCTCATTAATTAAGACCACTAAATCAGTGCGACCATTATAACATATGCCTCCCCAGACGCAAACTGATCCACCACCAAAAAGAGTTGTTGGGGCCATTAAATTTTCATTGTATCGCTGTCCTCTTTCTCGCCATACCAATATTCGGCCATCACACGTATACAAACGAAATCTGGACTCGTCTGTAAAGAGGCAGTGCCTCCAATTTTGAAAAGTCCAAAGACTGTGTTCTTTCGCCCACCGATATCGGTATGCACGCTGCTCCGCCGTCAGTCTTGGGTGTGTTGCGCGACGTCTAGCTCTTAAGTTACATGCATGCAACCTTCTTCTGATAGTTTGACCAGAAATTACTCGTCCAGTAGCTTGTCTAAAGAAGCTGTTAATTCTTGAAGCCGTAAATGTTCGGTTTCTTCTCGCAGTCAGGACTATAAAGCGGTCTTGAGCACGAGTTGTAGCTCGTTCTCGTCCTCCCCCATGTGTGTACGCTGCAGACCCAGTTGCTTGATACCGATTCCAAGCACGACTTACGACACTTTGAGACACAATCAGCCGCGTGGCGACTTCTTCTTGGGACAAACCTTCCTCTATCCAACGCACTAATTTTTGCAGTTGTACTGCCTCTAATCGTCGAAGCGGCATATTCTTTACACGAATACACAAAATTATTGATAAAAGTAACAGAACAAAGTAAGAACAAGTTCTTCCGCACAACTGATACGTTACGATTTTCAAACAACATTCCTGCATATTTTCATGAAAGAGTTAAGAGCATTGACAACGAACAATAAACATGCAAAAAATAATCGCTATAAATAGTGTTTATTGTTAATACAAAAAAAAGTTTTTTTTTAATGTTTAAATATAAATTTCAGGATTTTAGCAATTATCCAGTTCAATTGTTGAGCAGTGTATTTGGATATCTGTGATCTAAATCTGAGGGTATTATCCAGTTTTAAACCCAGATTAGAAACACTATCAACGACCGGTATTATTTCGTTTTCTATATGTATAGAAAAATCTTTTTCTATTTCTGTAATAGCCGACTAGTTATCTTACATTTAAATGCCCTATTTTAATATTATTCATTTTATAATAATAATAATAATAATAATAATAATAATAATAATAATAATAATTTATTCATCAGTAAAACAAAATTACAAAATAAATTTTGCCTATATGACTAGTCACACAAAAATAAGTAAAAATAATGACACTTAATATTAAATACTATAACATATACAAGAATAAAATTTAATGATAAAATTAAAAAGAATCCTTAAAAAATTCTTCAACAGAATAGTACATTTTATTTAAAAAAATAGTGTGTAATTTTTTCTTTAAAATATTAATATTTTTACAAGATAAAATAACATTTGACACATGATTATGACATTTTATTCCCTGATAAGCAAAGGCTTGAGAGACTGACAATCTGGAATAAGGCAAATATAGGTTTTTATTACCTCTAATACAAGTAAACTATTTCAATTAATAAACAAAGAAAAAACAATGCTATATAAAATAAGAAAAATAAATTAAAAAAAAAAGAAAGTAACGCGATATTTAATTTAGTTTGCGACTAAAGAATAAAAAAAAACGCAACGATTAACACCAAGGTACCTAGTCAGTAAGGTGTTGAAACAGTTAAAATAAATACACCAATTTTTAAACCTATTTAAGTCCTGAAAAGATAAAAATTTTGATAAATACCCATCCGTTTAGCAGTTAGATCTTCTTTAATTACTATCTTAGTGCCCTTAAGTTTGCTTTTATTTCTAAATATGTCTTGCTTTACCACGTATTTGCAAAACCTTACCATAATCGGACGATGCGAAACTTCTATGACAGGAATCAAAATCCACTTTATTTATTTTAACTCCCAGCGTTTCATCAATTAAAATTATTAGATTTTCCTGTAAATTTTCACTTTCCACTTCCAGTATTCCATATATTCTTAAATTATTTCTTCGGGTAAATTGTTCCTGATTATCAATTTTATTTCGTATTTCTATTAATTCATTATCCAATGACTCGACCTTTTCAATTAACACCTTGTTTTCACTGGCAAGTTTTTTACTTATTGTTTCAGATATTTTATCAACTAACCTCGAAATAAAATCTTCAGATTGAAATATCTTTTGTACTACACGTTGAATAATATTTTCATCATCAGCTTCGGTTTTGACACCTCTAGTTCTACTGGTGTGTGTCATTTTTAATAAATAAAACAGCTTCGGACTTAAATAAAAGATAAAAAAACACTGGACAAAAAAAATTGTCGACTACTCGGCACGCAACATAGTCGATTTGAATCTTAAGTAAATGTTTAAAAACCTTTCGTATACAGGAAGATAGGGCAATTGGCCTGTAAATAAGATGGGATTAAGGCTCCTTACCTGCTTTAAGTATCGGTACTATTGTAAAATTGAACCAATCATCTGGGACTTGCCCATTACCTAGTAGAATGGTGTTAAAAAATTCAAGAAGGTTATGATGTTTTAACATACTAAAAGATGTTTTAACATACTAAAAGATATTTAATCCGGACCCGGGGCCGAATCTTTTGGTTTATATAACCTTTTGAAGATTTAATAATATTAAAGATTAAGGTTGCATATTGGCAGTAAAACACATCCTCCATTTTAAGTATTCCATGTATAACATAATACTGTGTTATGTGATCGCTGTACTGAATATTATAGGAGTATCTAAGACAGCAGTTTTTAAGTTTTTATATCAAAGACTTAGTATTTAAATTTAAAAAACTAAAATATACATTACTACAATAATAAAAAGGGCTTAAAATCATGGTATTAGTAAGTTTCCATTTAACAGAGCTACTTAGGAAGTATGTATAGCAATAAATAGATTTAAACTTAAAATAAGCATTTTTTAAAAGCGTAGATACATGTTTTTCAAAATTTAGATTAGCATCAAAATGTATTCCTAAATTTTTTACACAGTTTTCTAGTTTTATCACAGATTCGTTTACTTTTATATCACAGGTCTTATAGGTTAATGCTTTTAGACACGTAGAACTTGTACCAACACATATACCAACAGTTTTTTTTTAATTTAATATCAGATATTATATTTGGACCACTTAGAAACACTCACTAGATCTTCATTAATTTCCGCAATAACTTCATCAATATTAACAGGTAAAGCTGATATTCAAGATGGCGGAGAATGGAGAAGCGAAAAATGATCCACCCGAAAAACCATGCAAAGGATGTAAAACTGTGGCCAAGTCTGGTATAAATTGTGTAAAATGTGGAACTTTAATCCACTACGGATGTGCCAAGAAGGTAAAAAAGTGCTGTGGCCTTAATTTAGGCGAAAATGAGGACTTTATCAATGAAGTGGTGAATGAGGCAAGTACTGAAAACTTTCAATTACTGAAATTACTGGTGCTTGCCAAATTTAAAACCGCCGGCTCCGAAGTAAGGCATTAATAAGAAAAATGAGGAAACTAATGTAGGCAACTCAACATACGCACATGTAACAACAAAGAATACGACACAATCTGGCAACACCGAACCTGTCAAAAACCAGCAGACAAAACATGAGGTAAAGAAAAGCGAAGCAAGTACAAGCAAAACAACAAACAAAGAAAATGATGGCTTTATTGAGGTTAAACGAAAGAAAAGATTCATACAGTGCTTGCAAATCCAAGTCCGACCGGTTTGGGAAGGACGCTTGAAAATAACAAGGATAGAACGCCAAACAGAAGGCGCTTACAATACGCACGCCTGACGCTCTGACCAATCAAATTCTGTTTGGCATTCTATCCTTATTCTTTTCACGCGGGTATTGGACAACCATCCTTTTGAACGCGGTCGGACTTGGATTTGCAAGCACTGTATATGGGAAAAATGAAAATGTAACGTCCAACAAGCTCAGTGGTTATATTGCAAACTCCAACATCCATGTTTCTAGGTTAGATTTATCGCATACAAAGGAAGATGTAATAGGATACATAAGAGAAAAAATACCAGAACTAAGGGAAAAAAATATTGATTGTACAGAGCTGGAGGTAAAAACAAATGCCTACAAAAGCTTTAAAGTTTTAATCCCAGCAACTCAGAAGAATAATGTCCTTAGTAAGGAATTTTGGCCAAATAATGTCGCAATCAAACTATTCTGGGAACACAAAAATTTTCGGAAGGAACCAATGAATTGGAACCAAACATAAAAAAGAAACCAGTAAAAGATAAAACACTTAAAATAGGACATGCTAATGTCCAATCAATAAGAAATAAAAGAGGTGAACTTGAAATATTCCGTAATGAAAATAAGTTTGACATAATGTGTTTGACAGAACATTTCTTAACAGGACATGAAGCTGAGATAAGCCAGGTGGAAGGTTATACGATCATATCCAAATATTGCAGGAGTGAACATATATATGGGGGTTCGCTTATATTATGTAGAAATGATTTAGTACCCGAAACAAAGGAAATGCCATACATGCTAAAAGAAAGCAAAGAAATAAACTGTGAAATAGCTGCAATAGAGCTTAGTGTGTATAAACTTGTTATTATTTCTGTATACAGACCACCTTCGGGAGACTTTAATGTTTTTATGAACTCAGTGGTAAACGTCTGCGAAAAATTAATAAGTGCCAATAAATATGTGATACTGTGTGGTGATTTTAACGTTCATTTTAAGAAAGATAATGTAAATGTAAAAAAAATTAATAGACCTTACAAGGTCATATAGACTTGAAAAACAAATATATGAATGTACTAGACTAAATCACTGTCTTGATAACATTTTTATAAATTTCTGTGATAAACTTAAATATAGCACCAAACAATGCAACCCATATTTATCAGATCACAATATTATTTATATTGAATTATTTATACCTGATTTAGATATAGAAAGAAAAACTGTGATATATAGGCCTTTTACACAATATGGTAAATATGTATTTTTCAGAATCATTTAATTGATTGGTCATTTATTAATCATAAAATTGATATTAATGTAAAATTTGATATGTTTTTGAGAATCATTTTAAACCATATGAAAATTGCAATTCCTAAAATGGTTAAAAAAATTAGGGGTGATAAAATTATTAAGTGGTTTAACCAAGAAATTTATGCTATGAGGGAGAAGTTGAGATTTTTTATGTCTTTTTACGAGAATTTTAGGTGCAGTCAAGCAGCGGAGATGATAAGAGGATGCAGGGCAGAGTATCGTAAAAGCATAATAGCGGCCAAAAAAGCAGTAAACTCTAACTATATAAAATCTCAGTCAAACAAATCAAAAGCAGCAGGGGATTTAATAAACCAGTACAAGATATGTGGTGGAAATGTCAATGTGGAAGTCAAGGCATAAACTTTTAGCAAATTCTTCGCAGAGATAGTGGAAGATCTTCGATCAGGGCTGGATGATTCTGGGGTGAGTTTTCAGGGTTACTTACCTTTTACTCTTAAAGATTTTTATTATAACGAGGTAAGAGATGCAATCAATGCTCTAAAAAATAAAAAAAGTAGGGATATATATGGTATGAACATTAATTTAATTAAATCCATTAAAGATATAATTATTATATCTCTTACAAAACTTCTTAACAAAAGCATAAAGAAAGGTATATATCCTGAATGTTTTAAAATGACCAAAGTTGTACCTGTTTTTAAAAAAGGAGACCAGAGTAGCCCCGGCAACTACAGGCCAGTCTCACTCATACCAGTTATGTCAAAAATAACGGAACACTTACTAAAAAAACAATTGTATGAATATTTTGAAAAAAATAATTTATTTTTCAAAAATCAATATGGATTTCGGAAAAACCATTCAACCACTTTGGCTGTGTGTAATATAATTGAACAGATAATATCAGGATTTGAAGATAAAAGGTTCACCTCGGCGGTATTTTGTGACCTATCAAAAGCATTTGATTGCGTTGATCATAAAATACTGCTAGACAAACTTCATTATGTGAGTAACTCTGGTCTGTCGTTGATGAGGGACTATTTGGTAAACCGAAAACAAGTGGTTGAAGTAGGAGGTCAAAGATCAAAAGAAACAATCATAAAGTATGGGGTGCCCCAAGGCTCAATTTTGGGTCCGGTTCTCTTTCTGATTTACGTGGGTGATGTTGAGAGCTCAATCAGATCTGGAAACCTGGTACTGTTTGCAGATGACACCACTTAAATATCTTCAAACACAGACATAGATCTGCTCGAAATAGAAAGAGATAATAATATTGCTGAAATAGGAAACTGGTTTCAGGCAAATAAACTCTGTTTTAATGAAAATAAAACAGAGCTAATGACATTTTCCCTGAGACATTCTCAAAATATCATTGAAAAACGATGTGTCAAATTCTTGGGAATTTACTTGGATCCCACATTGACATTTGAACCACATGTCAACGAGATGGCTGCAAAATTTCAAAAAATATTTACTTGTTAAAATCAATTGTAATGAACCAGTAGAAATTCACCGCAGTTTTCTGTTACCTGCAAGAAGTAGTACATCCACCAGCCAACAGATGCCGTACCATGTACTAAAACAACTAATTTTAACAACCCAATGGAGCAGAACTGCGTGATGTTTTTACAATTGTTGATTATGTAGATCTTGCCACAGCTAAACTAGTCTATCTTTTACAAGTACAGAGCCTGTGCTTTTACGGTATTCTGGCCTGGGGGTCTTCTGCACACTCGACGCGTATCTTTGGCTTGCAGAGACGGGCAATGAGAGTGCAAAATAGGGTAGTATCGTGAAGACGTTAAGCTAAAATTTATTGAACAGAGTTTATTAACTGTAACTTGTAGATATATATATGAGTGCCTAATATATGCAAAAAATAATGTAAATAACTATAAAAGTCACTCTGATATCCACGAACATAACACCAGAAATAGAAATAATTTAGTAAATGAATACATTAGGCTTAGGAAATCTCAATTTTCGACCTCCTACCATGCTCCAATCTTCTGGAACAAAATCCCTATAAATCTCAATTTTCGACCTCCTACCATGCTCCAATCTTCTGGAACAAAATCCCTATAAATGTGAGAGATCTTCAATTGAAAGAATTCAGAAAAACCATGAAAACTTACTTGATAGAAAAAGCGTTTTATTCTATTGATGAGTTTTTATTATCGCCATTTTAAACCTGTGATGTACCTGATGTTTTAGTAAGATGTACCTAATGTTTTAGTATATATTTATTTAGTAGTGTTCATTATTTTAATTATTTAATGTTTTTTATATTTTAATTCTTTAATTTCCCTTCATTGACTTGTGCAAAATAATTTATTGTTACACCAATAAAGATTATTATATTATTATTATAAATTTGAGTATCATCTGCATATTGGTGCATAGAGCAGAACTTGATGACCTTTTTAAATCTGCAGTAAAAATACTAAATAGAAGACCTTGGGGGACACCCTTAGATATCTGTAGCATGGTTGATTCTTGATTATTTATTCTTACGCATTGTTTTCTATCAGTTAAATACTCCAGGAACCAGGATAAAACAGAGTTGTCGAAGTTGTAATAATGTAGCTTTGCGACTAAAAGTTTATGGTTTATAATGTCAAATGCTTTGCTGTAATCTAACAATACAAGTAAAGAGATCATGGAGTAATCATTAGCTCGGCTTAGATCATTGGTGATTTTAAGAAGTGCAGTATTTGTACTGAATTTTTTTCTAAACCCAGATTGTGTTGAAGGCAAGATATATTTGTTAGCAAATTCCGATACTTGTTGCATAACAATTTTTTCAAGGATTTTGGATGCTAAAGAAAGGATGCTTATTGGTCTCAGATCTGACCGCTACTCGGCTTTATGACTTTAGGAACTGATATCACTGCTGCTGTCTTCCAAAGTTGCGGAATTTTTCCTGTTTCTAATGACTTATTTATTATATGTCTTAGAGCTGGTAAGCAATAGGGAGTACCAACTTCCATATTTTTAGATTTAATCTATCCATACCCTCTGCATTCGATTTAATAGTCCTAAAAGCGTTTAATATATTTTGTTCACCAACTTCATAAAATTTAAGAGTTTCTGGGATGTGTTTATTTAAATAATTTATTATTAAATTTTCATTGATATCCAGTTTAGGAGTGGATCCAACGAAGTGTATAGATTCACTATATGATTCACTTTTATGTATATTTAGTTTCTTTAATCCACTCCACAATTTCTTAGAATTAATATTTACGATCTGCAACCTCTGGTGAATCGGAGAGGATTAGCAACCACGTACAGTACAGTGGTGAATCTTCGGCAATCAACAGTCTCCGTTGAACAGGACTGGAACAAACCCAGACACACAGCTACAGAGCATAACTTCCGTTTATCAGCTCATAAACGGCAAATAACTTAACCATTTTATGAATCCCAAGGTCAAAAAAATATCGAACATGCCTTCAAGGCCCCAAACTTACAACTCTAAAACATTACAGTACACATAAGTATTAAAAAAACAGAAAAATAACTAAAAGATTAATTAAATACACACCCTATTCGGAGTTTTTCTGGACACACGATAGTAATACTGGACAGCAAAATCAACTAAAACTTTGATTCCTGACTACCGACATGGCATTTGTGTCGCCTGGCTTGATTATAATATTTTGGGTGCTAAAATAGAACACCTTCGTCTTAGAAACGAGCCTGACTAAGAATTAGAATAATTGAAAATTAACTTACACATGGCGAAAATTGGACGTCTTGTTTTCCAACTAAACTTGTTAAATCCAACCAAAATAGATATCTTACTAGATCATCCAATCCCTTAACTCGGTTTTCGTATCAAAATATATTATCAAACTTATTGGATGACTTCTATAATTATGGATTTCCAATCTATACTTCTCGCCATGTCACCCTCACTCTTACAATGACCTTTTAAAGTCCTGACGCTCCACACTCAAGCCCCCAGTAAAACCCAATCGAAACGAAACCCATACTAATCAACACAGAATCCATATTAAATTCAATTATGTTAAACCTTCTCATCGATAGATGGCGCTAAGAGTATGTTAAATTCAATATTAAGAATTGAATGAGTATTAAAATCAAAAAATAAAACAGGAAGTGAACCAAACGCTACATTATTTAAAACGCTTACCAGCTCATTCATATTACAGGGTCCGGCATCCGAATTGAACGGTTGAAAAGGCTGCTATTGAAATACTATTGATTTGGTATATGTCAAATAGTGAGAGACTTATACCTTATTGCCGAAGGTTTCGTGTGCAATGTCAAACTGGCCGGTTAATCAACGGATCTTTGCTGTAAATTGGTTTACCCTAACCCAGTCCTTCGTATACAAACGCAGAGACGCTTTCGTCGTGAATATAATTTTCAAGTGCGAGCTAAGGTCCCATAAAAAATGCCATTTTGAGATGGGTAAGAGATTTTAACGAAAAAGGCAGTGTAAAATCAAAATTTGCCGCTGGAACTCGTACAGTTTGTACACAAGAAAATATTGGAAGAGTCAGAGAAGCGTTTGAGCGGCACTCGATTGCTCTACACATTTCAGACCGAAGTTTGCGACGAATGTTACATCTGGATTTAAAACTCCATCCAAAAAACCGACAGTCCAGAGGCTAAATCCCATTGATAAAGTCAATCGACTCAATTTCTGCACACAATTTTTAATTGCCATTGTACACGAAACCTTCGGCAATAAGGAACAAGTCTGTCACTATTTGACATATATTAAATCAATATGTAGTATTTCCATAGCAGCCACAAAACTTTCGGCAATAAGGTACAAGTCTGTCACTATTTGACATATATCAAATCAAGAGTATTTCCATAGCAGCATTTTTAAAACCGTTCAATTCTGTTGCCGGACCCTGTATAAGGTAAATTAAAAAAGTCCCCCGAACCCTGATAGTTGATCTCAGAAAATTCAGGTATATTCGCACATGAGGGGGGAACTAATGAGTCAATAAACGTAGGTTTCCACGCATCATCAGAGTTGAAAAAAAAGATTCCTCTGTTAAAGGCCTTGCTATAACATTTGACTGTCCTTCACACCTCAGATACATTGTTATCCCTATTTAGATTTGAGGCAAACTTAATGAAAGAGGTCTTTTTCTTTCTTTTAAGATTTAATTTTACCTCCGCAATTATTTTTTTTGCCTTAATAAATGATGTCAATAATCCATCCTTGTAAAACTGCTTGACAGCCGCTGCCCTCCGAACGATCCAAGCAGAGCACTCCTTGTCCCACCAAGGACAGATTTTTTTTGAAAAGCTAAATTTCTTTATTGGGATATTCTTGTTACTTGCTGACCTTAGATTTTTAGTAAAATTACTATAAAAATCCTCTCCTGCCCAGGCCTGGGGGAGAACCGTTAAGGTCGTGGACGAAACCTTACCAATTTGACAATTTGAAGTTCTTTTTTTTAACAGAACTACATATATTTTTTACCTTGGGTCTAGCCCTACCTATCTCTGCATAAATTAAAAGTGAAAAATGGTCAATACCAAAGGTATCCTCAAGGGTAGTTTCCTTTACCAAACATGCCAAATTGGATGAGCATAAAGCCAAGTCAATTACACTTCGACTTCAAAAGGTGGGATTGCCATAATTAAACAGTACAATGTCATTTTGTTAAAGAAAATCTCTAAGCAACTTACCATTCTTGTTACACAACTAATCCACGCCTGGTTGTGACAATTAAAATCTCCCACCCATATAAACCTTTGCCCTAAACTACGCAAGATTCTATCCAACAACCTTTTATTAATGAACGCATTTGGAGGAATGTATACCGACCCTTTCAAACTCTGTTAAATTTATTGACATCTGTTTAAAATTAAAATTAATTAACAAAGCTTTGCCATCATCTCTATTAAGATGGTATGTATCCTCTCACATACAATGAATCGTTTAGTCTAATCCAAGTTTCCGAAAGGGATACAATATCTGGGTAATGGAATGAAATAATATTCATTAAATCTGACTTTTTCGCATATACACTATGAATGCTCCAGTGCAAAATTTTTAGTTCTGCTGTGAAGAGAATGCAAATGTATTTGGCCCCTCCAGGCCAGGGAAGTCAATTCTTACAAATTGTTTTACTAATTCGATAATTAAACAGGGATTACTATTAAACATTTCAATAAATAGCTGTTTAAAATTTTGCTTGACATACCAACCTTTTCTGAACGAGTGAAGCTATTATTATTAGAAGAAATAATAAATTAGGGGATTCATGTATGCTACCATTTGAATTTATTATTGTCATAAAAATTAGTTCTTTTAATTGACCTAGGTGGAGTACTTTCTACAATTTTGGTGAAATTAAAAATCTTTTTTATGTTAACAGGCTTCCTTACCTAGAAATAAAGATGAAGACGAGCACACAATATTTTCCGTACCTCCCAAAGAGAACCCTCCAGGGATTTTTTGAGAGGCCTCGTAAAAGGATAAATTATAGTTTGCCATAATTTCTTTTTATCTTTTCTTATCTAATAAATTCCGGGCAACAACAATTTTTAAAATTTTTACCAATTTCTGTGGCAGAATGCTTTCCCAAAACACACAAGAATTGAAACTTTACCCCTCGAAGTAAGTCACAAGTCATAACTCATTTATTATTGCATCAAAATTACATAATAATAATAATAATAAGTCAATTAAATATAAATAAATATGTGTATAACAAGTAAAATATAAAAAAATTTTTAACAAACAACATAACTTCTCTTTTAACTAGACTAGTTACAATAAGAATTCTTCAATACTATATACAGGTTTGCCTAATAACATATTTTTAACCAGCTTTTTAAATTCTTCTGCTTGTTTAGATTTAACTTCCCTTGGCAGATTATTGTATAGTTTTGCACCCCAGTAGTCTACTCCCTGTTGTGTTATTTTCGTTTTGTGAAGTGGAGTTTCTAAATTGTTCTTGTATCTGGTATTGAAGTTATGATACTGGCCTATCGTAGAAAACTTATTCAAGTTTTTATGAACGAAGTTGATACACTCGAGGATATATATTGCTGGTAGTGTCAGAATTTTGCATTTTATAAAATGTTCTTTGCAATTTGTTAGTGGGCCAAGGTCACATTATACTCGAATGGCTTTTTTTGCATTATAAAGACTTGTCTAGCATAGCTAGGGGTACCCCAAAGAAGTATTGCATAGGATAGTATGCTATGGCAGTTGGCAAAGTATGTACAGAGAGCTGCTTCTTGTGTACTGAATTTTTTTACAACTCGAACTGCAGAAGACATTCTTTTTATTAAATATTCCGTATGCGTTGTCCAGGTAAGTTTGTTGTCTATGGTTACACCCAAAAACTTCAAATTATACTTTTCCTTTTTTCCAAAATAAAGATGTTGCGTTTTATCTTCATTTAATTTTAGCTTGTTTACTTCAAACCATGTCTTTGACTCTTCAAGTGTTTTTAGTTTCTTTGCTTTTAAGTCTTTTTCATTAAATGATTTTATTAAATAGGTGGTATCATCTGCATAAAGGTAAGTACAGACATTGCTTTTATGGATTTTTAGGTCATTAATGTATATAATAAATAATATTGGGCCTAATATAGATCCTTGCGGCACACCATACTTTACAGTATAGTGTTTTCTGTCTTCGAGGTATGATTTAATCAAATTTAGTGGTGGTCCCCAAATTCCATAAAATTTTAGCTTATCCAGAAGGATTTGGGTACTTAGAGAGTCGAAAGCTTTGGATAAATCATTTGATACGAGTTCCACGAATTCTTTGTTATCCTGAGCCTCTAATATTGAAGTGATCATTGCTAGCAGTGCGGTGGTTGTTGATCTGTTTTGACGATACCCATATTGGTTTTCGTTAAGAAGATTTTTATTTTCAAAGTATTTAATCAACCTGTTTTATATAACGCTTTCAAAAATTTTTGATATTGCAGGAAGGATTGATATTGGCCTGTAATTGCTTGGATCCGACTTTTCGCCTTTTTTAAAAATGGGAATAATTTTGGCCCTTTTTAATTCTTTTGGAAATGTTCCCTCTATAAGACATTTATTAATTATATATGTTAATGAAGAAATTATATTTAACTTTATTGATTTAAGTAAGTTGGTCGACATACCATATATATCTTTAGTTTCTTTGCTTTTTATCGTAGTTATTATTTTTCCTATCTCTTCTTCGGTAACTGGATGAAAGAAACAAGAAAAGACAGCTCTTTCCTTATTTTTTTGTAAAATTTCAATGCTAAGCTCATTATCATTTAAAAAAGTTGCATTTAGTTTTTCTCCAACTTCTGAGAAAAATTTGTTTATAGTTTCGCCATCAATTTTATTCTGGATTATAGGTGGTTTTTGTTTTCCTATCTCTTGGTTGATAACCTTCCAGATGGCTTTGGTTTTATTTTGTGAGTTAGTTATTGTTTGTTCGTTATGTTCTTTCCTTTTTTTTTGTTAGAGTTTCGTTGTACTACTTTAATTTTTTTATAGGCCTCAAAAGACTATTTATTTTTTTACTTTAAAAATGGTGTCTAGAGCATCCAGGCTATTTTTGAGGTCTTTTAATTCTTGGGTGATATAGGTATGTTTATGTGGTTTATTTAATTTAAAACTTATTTCTTCTTCAGGACAGCACTTATTATACAAAATCAAGATTTCTTCAAAAAAACGTGTAAAACAGTCTGCTGCTGATTTTTATTTAAGATGTTGTTCCAGTCAAGGGTAGCTAGGGATTTTTTTAATAAGTCAATATTTTGAGAGTTTAAACGCCTTATGGTTTTTTTAATTGATGTACATTTTATATTATGGTTTTCATCTAAAATTTTTATAATTTGTGCATAATGATCGCCTAGATGAAGATTTACTGTTTGGGTTAGGTTGTCCTTAATTTTAAAATTGCAAAAAAGTTGTCAATGCAAGTTGAACTTTGATTTATTTCTTTTGATGGATTTTTCATTATAAATTTAAAGTTGTGAGTTGCAAAAACATCTCTTAAACATTTACTTTCTTTTGTTTCTACTAAGAAGTTTACATTAAAATCTCCCGCAAATATTATCTTTTTGTTTTTTTTGTGAGTTGTGTAAAATTTCTAGAACAGTTTCTATTTTTAATAAAAATTTTTGATAATTTCCCAAAGGCGAACGGTAGACTGCTATTACTATTGCTTTTTCTTTAATTAGTTCAATTGCACTAACTTCTAAATTTTTTTCTTCTTATTCTGCTTTTATCTCAGGGATTTTTTTTAAATCAATATTGTTTTTAACCAATATTAATGAGCCTCCGTGTGTATGTTTCTCCCTACTATAGTTATCTGCTACCGTATAATTATTTATTTTTAAGTTATCTATATTTTCTTTTTCAGTTACCCAGTGTTCTGTTATACAAACTACATCCATGTTCCCATCATTTAAACATAATTCCAATTTGTCTAATTTATTTTTTATGCATTGTATGTTTATGTTGGATATTATTAAATAATTTTGTTTATTAGTTTTTGTTGATTTATTTAAACTGTCCAGGTGTTGTGGTTCGAAATAACTTATAGCGTGATACTGTAATTCCTGAAGGCCAATTATCACCATTATAAAGTTGGTCTAATAAGGAAAAGACCTTTTGCGTTTTCTCGAACTGGGCAAGGTTCTACCGTAACGTCCTGTATATTGAAAGTTTTTTTTACGTATTCTTCAATGGCTTCTTTTTTTGTATTTAAAGACACTCTGCCTAAATGTATTAACGCTTTTTTGGAGCCGAATTAAATAAATTTTTATCGTTTGTTTGTGATCCAAACACTTTTTTTATTATTGTTTGCTTTATTTTGTATTTCATTGCTTGTTTTCTTAATTCTTTCTGCTGGAGGTTTTACAGCAGATGTTGACTCAGAATAAGAGAGTTCTTTTTCTGCATTCGGTAGGTTTGATTTATTTTGAGATTTATTACTCGTATTGGCAACGTCGCACTGTTTTCTTTGTAAGTCATTTCGTAATAAATTAATAATTAATTCTTTGTCACTCACCATAGTTTCTAAGTTTTTAATAATTGATTTGGTGTTCTCCAATTCAACTTTTAGCATTTTCGCATTGTTTTGGACGCATATGAACTCGGCACTATTTTTCAGGTTATGATTGTTTACATCGTTTGCATCAGTAAAAACTTCTGCATCTTCGTCACCATTTATGTATGCCTTTAGTTCTTTACTCACGGGCACATTGTCTGATACATTTTTATTTAAAATTATGTCGATTAATATATATTTTTTTAATTTTGTTAACTCAGAGGAAAATTCACTGTAGTTCGCCATGTTGCCAGCTAAACATAAAAAGAATTAGAGGTGTATTGACTAAAGAACTGATCCCATCTTTGTTCTTAACTTTTTTTTTAATTCTCCTAATATTAATTATTTCTCTTGATCTCTCCATAGTCTTAATATTATTCTGGATTTCTTCCTCACGTATGTCTACTTTAATATTCCTAATGAGACCTTTGCATACCGTACCTTCATTTGCAAGCTAACCATAGGGAAAATACATTGTAACTGGACCAGATAAGTCGCAGTCAACACAAAGCGAGAACCTTTTCAGAAATGATTTGGATGCGTCGTCGTGACATGCGTACTAAAACAAATTTTACCAGATTTACACCGCACAAAATAAAAAACAATAATAAAGCATCGATGTATGTTTTTCGCTTCGTGCTGACTAAGACTTATCTGGTCCAGTTACAATGTATTTTCCCTATGGTTAGCTTGCAAATGAAGGTACGGTATAATCAAATGCAGGCCCGTTCCTAGTGCGCCCCTTTTATATTTAAATATAATACATTAAATATTTTAATTTAAAGACCTAAAATTTAAAAAATATATATTTTGCAACAAACTGTCAATATGTAATTGAAAATGTAAAAAAACTGCTTATTAAATTACCACACAAACAAAATCACAAAAAATATTTAGTAATAAAAATACTCTAAAGAAAACAAAACATATAAACAATATAATAACTACAACTGGTTTTTAGTGAAAAATGCATTAGTCAAAAATGACTAATAATGACTAATGAGTAGTAATAATACTAATAGTTTTCAAAGTGAAAAAGCAGTCACTAATAACTGCAATCCACAGCAATTTGTATCCATCCCGGACATTTAACAGATTATTATTATGTAAAATTGTCCCCTGAATCCGAAAAATTATGAAAGTAGAGCAGTTTTTGAAATATATTTAATTCCATATTATATGGAAAATTGACTATATCTCAAAAACTGTTTTACTTTTATTACTTTTGACAACAATTTTACATAAGTCCGGGATACAAATTGCTGTTGGCGATAATTTTTATTCAATTTTAGAGAGTAAGATCGTTACCAAGTCATATACTATGTAAACAACTGTTAAACTTTGCTACGATCAACTGCAACTATCAAACAAATACTATAGCTATTTGTGTATTAAGAGCGCAAAGTGTCGCTCTGAGGGAGAAGTGCGACGCTTAGCGGAGCGCGGCGATCTCCCGAGAGTTTTTCCAAAATGTTTGGTAAAAATTAATAATTATTGATAACCTCAAATTTGACTTTTATATACTGGACGTTTCGTTATTATGGTTTCTTTGGTAACTAAGCGAGCGTATGGATACTTTGTCGCTCGGCGAGCGACAAAGTAAAAAAACGCTTGCTCCTAGGAAAAGTGCAACTTTGCGCTCTCTTTTGAAAGCGCTTATTTGTACTTTTCGCTCGGGTGTAGAAAAAAATATTATGACAATTTCCCTCCTTTTATTTAGAAACTCATATCAAGAAAAAAATTAAGCCGCCAATATCAAAGCTGCCAAAGGCGCTTTATAGCGGCCGAAAAAAAAACTGCATGCGGCCGACGTAAAGAAAGGCGGTAACCTTTATCCTATGTATGTTTAAGTATTTGTTTATTTGCAAGAAAGTTTATCGTTACAAAGTACTGATTGACTCTTTGATTTTGCGCCCCCAAAATGTTGCGCCGGCGCGCGTGCACGCACTGCAAATGTCTCGGAATAAAAGCCTTGAAATTATGAGACTGTAAAAAAAGTTGATTAACCAAAAATTTGTTGGCCTTATCAAAATTTTTAAAGTACCGAGCTAACCTATTTTTTCCCTTTTAGCGACTAAAAATATCTGAGTTTACTTCCATTGAGAAAATTTTACCCATTTTAAAATAGTTTAAACTATCTTTGTTACTTTCTACGTTTATAGTAAAGGGGCCTGTATCATAAAGATCATATTTAAGACTGTCAAGTTTTTGTCTTGACTCTTGCCTCTTTTTTCTGCTGCTTTACCGTTATCGACTTTTGAAAAAACATTGTTGGTTAATTCCATGGGTTCAGAAATTTTAACATTGGAAAGAATATTAATCTTACCCAAAGGTAAATCTACTCTTTCACCATTATCATATATAATAAAACCATTTTTAACCGCTACATTTAACTCTGCTTGGGTATCTTTCAACTTATTTAGTTGAGAAAAAAATTCATTGTCAAGGTTATATCTAGAATCTTCACATAATTTTACTAAAATATGAGCAGCCTCCTTCGCGGAAGGAGAGCCCATCAAAGCACTATTTACATAATTTACGTCATAATCAGCTGAGCCACCCCCCGGATCATCCAGGGAATTACAACGACCTGTCTCTTTAAATGCACAGTTGCGATTTTGACTATAATTACATTTAAAATTGGTAAAAAGTAAGGTTAATCCTTTGACAGATGTCAGATTTAATTTATTTAATTTTTAAAATCATTTTATTATCTTACTGGAGTAGATAAATTATAGTATTAAACTCGAGATTATCCACATTATTCACTCGGATGATTTGAGTCTCTCGTCTGATGACTCGAGATGCAAACCTTATCCTCGTGCATTATCTTACTTTAATTTTAAAAAAATTAAATAATTTTAAAAATAGAAACTTAAAAATTAAAAAATTTAATTTAACATTTTTAATTGTATTGATGTCATTTATTGCTAGGAACTTTTATTTTCATAAATAGCAAAGCAATATAAAAAAGCATTATGCATGAATGCTTTAAGGCACCAAGCAATCTACAAAGCCATTTTAATAAAGCAAACATACACATACACAAGTAGCAATTATTATTTATAGATACCCCTCTGATGCAACCAAATTAAAGTGTGATGAAACTAAAACAGGTGAGAACACATACAAAACATTTAGCAATACATTAGGCAATCTACAAGGCTATTTAATAAAGCAAACATACACAAGTACCAATAAGCATTGTACTTATAGATATAACTTTGATGTGGAAGGCATTTCATCCCAGATATCTGTTTTAAAATTTACAAAATCAAAATATTTCAATGTTGATTGTTCTGCAACAGATTCTAGGTTCTTCCGACCTAAAAAATTCCACCAATATTTCATCACCATGCTTATTGTCTGCAGTGGGGTCCATTGTATTGGCAGAAAGTATTGATGCAGCATTGCGCCCCAAAACATAACTTCTTAGTCTGTATTTAAATTCTAGGGCAGACATTTTATCATGACCTGTACCCATGCCCCTAAGAGTAGAATATGATTGCTCATTCATGTCTTGATTCAACGGCCTAGTTAATATATATCTAATTGAATTGGGTGAGGCCTAATATTTTTCCCGGAAAATACCGCAGAAGGCTTTGTAGGGATTTATTACTTAACAGTATCCCCTTTTGGAAGGGAAGAAGGGCGGCCTTTTTAGTTGGTAAGGCATCGAGGGATTTTCTTTTAGCCAAGGCACGTATTCCTCCCATCAACTCGGTCATACGATTAATAAAATCATTTTGTTTTTCCAAGTTTACCCAAAGGCCAAATCATGCTGTCCAAACTTGTTAAAAGTTAAAAACGTCAAACCAGTCGTTGCATAGCTGGATAAATTCTGCCGTGTCTCTCCAATATGGGTCCTCTTGTAAGTGACCCATTTTCCCCAAAAATAATAAACCTTTGGTTACCCTATTTGAGAACACTTAACCGCCCACTTAACCTTTTGTCTCTCAGTTCCTGTCACCTTCAGAATTTTTTCCACTAGTCCTGGGATTATAGTTATCTTATGTGTGGTGCACTAACCTCCATATGCTTTTGGTGGAGATACATGCGCCTGTGAAGATAAATTTCGTGTCCAGGAATATTGTACCAATTTTATCATGTGCGGAAAATTGACGCCAATTTCACAGCCCATTGATTTTAAAAATGCCTGGTTATTTGGCCCCAAATCACATACCGTTGCAACAACTGTGTATCCAGTGATCTATAATGTTGCAACAATATGAAAAATATCCGTTAGACATGTTTTGCGTGGCCCAACCTTAAAAAAGAAAGTATGTAAATATCCCCCTGAGTCGAAGGGGGCAAGGACGCTGGCAAAGAGGCCCAAGGCTTCCGGAGTAAAATCGGGAGGCCAGGAGACTGCTTCGTACAGCGCCGCAACGTCTGCTGGTCTCGGGGTGACCATCGTGCCGGATGCTTATCCGGACGCGGTGATCACGGAAGAGCAGAGTAAAAGCATCATGGGGAAACTAAACGCCCACATTGATCTAATTCCCACAGTTTGAGCAGTTTCGCTGGTCGTCGCAGGGAACCATCACGGTTAAATGCGGAGACCAGTGGACGTTGGACTGGCTGGAGGGGATCATCTCCTCGATCAGACCATGGGAAGGGGCATCACTGCGCGGTACATTCCCAGGGCAATTAAGATGGTTGCAGCTGTCCAAGGTCTCCCAGACGACACCCCCACCATCCTTAAGCGACTCAACCGACAGAATCCTGGACTTAGGACAAATCTGTGGAGGACGTATCACCGGAAAGATGAGAAGAACAGGGTTCTCCTGGTTTTTGGAGTTGACGAGGCTTCAGCCGAGGTCTTGCAACGACAAAAACTTAAAGCGTTCGCAGGGGTCTCCGTCGTCACTTTCATGACGAAGGCAAAGGCTCCAGCGGCGCCGGAGAAAAAGACGGCTCCAGCCGAGGAGGGTAGTAGCAATACTCCCTTATCGGAAGGAACGTCTACGCCCGAATCAGATCCGTAACCTAGAAATCAGGTCCTATATCCATCCTCCACCATGGATAAAGAGACCTCATTTCTACAGAGCAATTTGCATCATAGCAAAGGGGCGATTTTCTTAATAGATCGTCACATAGCTATGGGGCAGACACATATATATCTCCTACAAGAACCTTGGTCATACAAGGGTCGCGTAAGGGGCCTAGGTAGATGGGAAAAATCTCTCTTCTACAAGAGGGACGACCAACTAAATCCAAGGGCTTGTATCTACGTCGACAGACGGATCGAGTCCTCACTAATAGCTAATTTCTGTTCTAGGGACTTAGTAGCGGTGAAACTATGCCTTAAGGACAGACCAGGACAGAGCATATCCTTGGTGGTATGCTTGGCCTATCTGCCCTATGACTCGACAGACGATTCTCCAACACAGGAGCTCATCGATTTAGTGGAATACTGCAGCACATTGGGCCTCCCGCTGATCATCGGATGCGATGCCAACGCACAACATACGGTGTGGGGAAGCACCGACACGAATCGGAGAGGGCTCAGCCTCTTGGAGTATCTACATACTACCGATCTGGAAATCCTAAACCGCGGCACTACACCGACCTTTGTCACGTCACGAAGACAAGAGGTGATAGACTTGACATTGGGCTCCCTCTCCCTGGCCCCGATGACAAGAAAGTGGAAGGTGTCTGAAGAGCCATCCCTGTCAGATCACAGGCACATTCTCTTTAGCTTAGACCTAACTCACGATGCTGGGCTCAGTAGGTTCAGGAACCCCCGGAACACTAACTGGGACCAGTATGTTGAGATGCTAAAGACTAAGCTAGTGGACTCTTCCATGACGTGCCGCAGCTTTCGGCAAGTGGAGGAAACAGCCGAATTTGTACGGGAGGCAATCATCACATCGTACGAACGAAGCTGCCAGCTTCGGGTCTATCGAGGAAAAAAGAAAACCCCTTGGTGGAACTTTGACCTCGATAAGGCTCGCAAGGAAACCCGCAGGCTCTTTAACAGGGCCATGCGGTCTAAATCGCCTGCGGATTGGGACAGCCACAAGCAGTCTCAGCGCAGGTACAAAGATCTTATAAGAAGGTCTAAGAGGGAATCGTGGAGGACGTTCTGCGGTAACGTTGACGAGCTTTCAGTAGCCGCCAGGCTTCAAAAGATTCTCTCAAAGGATCCGGGACGAGAGCTGGGGACATTAAGGCTTCCCTCTGGTGACTATAGCACCACCGCGGGGGAGGCACTTAAATGGCTCCTGGAAACTCACTTTCCAGGCTCAAAAATCCTGCAAACTGTTGAACCACCAAGGCGGGCTCCACCAGCGGGCGTAACACCGACTGACTGGAAGTTAGCTGCAAAGGTAGTGACAGAAAGCTCCATAAAGTGGGCCATCCACTCATTTGGATCTTTTAAAAGCGCGGGACCAGATGGCATCTTTCCGGCTCTCTTACAAAAGGGACTAGAACCACTGACACCGAAAGGTTCGAGTGGTGTTCATCCCCAAGCCAGGACGTTGTAACTACGATACGGCAAAGGACTATAAAAAAACTATGGAGAAACTGGTGGACATATTTATTAGGGACGGGGCACTAAAAAGAATTCCCATGCATCCCAATCAACACGCCTACAGAACAGCCAGGTCGACGGAGACCGCTCTTCACAGCCTTGTGACAAGACTAGATAGAGGGACTCGTCCTAAAGAGATGGCTCTGGGCACGTTTCTAGATATTGAAGGAGCTTTCAACAACACCTCCTTCGAGTCGATAAATAGAGCTGCAGAAGGCTTTGGCATAGAGAATACCATTGTCAAATGGATCCGTGTCATGCTGGAAAGCAGGATCATTACAAGCTCGATTGGAACTACGGAGATCAGCTCAACCGTAGCCAGAGGCTGCCCGCAAGGAGGAATACTATCGCCCTTGCTGTGGTGCCTAGTGCTGGATGGGCTACTTCGTATCCTAAACGAGGAAGGCATATACACTCAAGGCTACGCGGACGACCTCGTCATCGTCGTAGCCGGAAGGGTACCAAACACTATTAAAGAGATCATGCAAAGAGCTCTTAATAAGGTCGAAAGGTGGTGCAACGATCACGGACTATCCGTCAATCCGGATAAGACAGAAGTAGTACCATTCACCAACCGAAGAAACATTAACCTTGAGGGGCTCACGCTCTTTGGATCAAGACTGACCCCATCCAAATCAGTCAAGTATCTAGGAGTCATCATTGACTCCAGGGTGGTTATACTCGAATCGTGCGATGTGGTCATATCGTGAGAAAGTGGGCGGAGCTTGCCGATATCATGTCAAAATATAAAATTGCGTATTCTCCAAAAATGTGACTTATCCCATCCCACAATATCAAGAGAAGGGAACATCGCTTGATCCTTAGTAGGAGAACACGTCAATCGTGTGAAAAATATAACCTAAAAATATTTCTGGTTATTTATATTTTTTGACACTAGTAATAATTATAATTATTATAAGATGAATTTTGAAGACGTTGCGTTGCTTCATGTAATTGATGATGTTGCTGACGCTGAAGAGCAAGTAGATCGACCTAATAGAGCCTTTTTACCCAGGCAAAATCCATTTTTATTGTCCGACGATAAATTTGTAAGATTTTTTCGTTTGACTAAAGAGCTTGTACGACTTGTGATTGATTTACTAAATAAGAAGTTGAACTGTGTGTAAAATGTGCACATTTGGCGATATTTATGATAAAAACCGACGTGCAGGTGCAAAGTAACCCCACTATAGGGTATTTACATTTACAAAATACCATAACGTATCAATATAATATATTATATTGTATTTTGCAACAAAATAAACCGAATATAACAAAAACCATAGTAGAAAGACTTACTTAATTGCTTTACCCTGACTAAAACTAAATCTGTGAACAATCGCTATCGCACAATCGCAAATAACCTGCAAACACTGCAATTGTCAAAACGAGAAATAAACAAAGTCACGTGCAGAAACCCTATAATACGATTGGTTGGTAGATATGTCAACAGCGCAAAGCGTATCGTAGACGAAAGCTCACATCCCATAACTTTGAGAATACACATTTTACGGGTCATGCGATGCTGGTGTGATGTGATCTATCGCTCGAGAGAAGGGATTTCTCACTTCTCACGATCTCGAGTATAGGGCCCCAGGCTGACCTGGAAGGAACATGTCAACAGGGTCGTCCAGAGGGCCACTCATAGCCTATGGGCATGCAGAAAGACCATTGGACGCACCTGGGGCTTACAACCCCACATAGTGCACTGGCTTTACACAACAGTCATAAGGCCAATGATCGCATACGGCAGCCTTGTGTGGTGGAATGCGTTAAGCAAGCCCACCTACAGGAAGAAGATGGACAAGCTCCAACGATTTGCCTGCATGGGCATAATTGGAGCTTTCAGAACCACTCCAACACTGGCAATGGAGGCCATACTGGGACTGGCGCCTCTACATCTCTTTGTGGAGGCACGGGCTCGGGAGGCCTCAGTCAGACTCAACGATTGGGGACAGTGGACTCAAGGGGGGGAAAACTCAGGGCATGCAAGGGCCTGGACTGTGACTATCAACCGGGACCCCCTTCTCACAAGAAGGGATGCAATGCCAAAGACGTCTACCCCCCTCAGGAGATATAAAGTGGTTTTCCCCTCCAGAAACGACTGGAGTGAGCCTGACCCAGGCTTTCTCAAACCGGAAGGGCTCATCTGGTATACAGACGGGTCTTTAATGAAAGAAGGTGCAGGAGCTGGTGTATATGGAGAGCGACCTGGGGCGAGAATAAGCCTTGCACTAGGTCGATACCCAACGGTATACCAGACTGAAATCTTTGCCATCCAGATATGCGCCCAAGAGAATCTCCAGAGAGGCTACTCGGGTAAACATATCTACATATGCAGCGACAGTCAAGCAGCACTCCGGGCTCTTCACTCGGAAAGGGTCAACTCGAGACTTACACTGGACTGCATAAAAACCCTTGAACTACTCAGTGTGCTCAACAAGGTTAACCTTATCTGGGTACCGGGTCATCGAGGCATCAGAGGCAACGAGGAAGCAGACCAGCTGGCTCGTGAGGGCAGCAACACGGCCTTCTTGGGGCCAGAACCTGTCATAGGGGTCGCCTCATGTCTGGTAAAAACCAAAATCAGGAACTGGACTAACGACCAGTTCCAGAAAAAATGGCGTGAACAACAAGGCCTCAGGCAGTCAAGGGCCTTTATAAAGGGTCCTACTACCTGCAAAGAGGCAAAAAGACTTCTGAAACTTAACAGGAACCAGTTAAGAACCATCACAGGAGTCCTAACAGGACACTGGGTGGTCAAATACCACCTACACAAAACCGGACTCAGCAACGAGTCGGACTGTAGGTACTGCAGCGAAGTAGACGAAACTACCGAGCATATAGTCTGCGAATGCGACGCTCTAGTCAATAGTAGACTAAGACACCTAGGGGACAGATACTTGGAACCAGAGGAAATAATGCATGCCCGACCAGAGCGGGTCTGCGCTTTTCTTAAAAGCTGCGGGCTCGTAAGGTAAGGCAGAGCTTCACCAAAAGGGGGTTTGCACAATGGGCCGTATGTGTGCCTAAGTGCTGCCTGCAAAGGCTCCCCTTCAAATCAATCAATCAATCAATGTAAATATGGTTTGCCTATTTATTTCATTTAAAAACAAAGACGCATGTAATTTAAATCGTACGAATAAGTTAGATAAACAACCGCCCTTAAACTGCTTGGTTAACAAAATGTATTCCCCTCCGTTATAAGCGTGCAGTAGACATGTTTAAAACAATTAAATTAAACGTTTAATTATCCGAAATGTTTTACTTCCCCTCCTCTGTGTAAACCCACCTTTCAAGTCGAGTGAGGACAACCTTGCAGTTTCAATGACGTAAGGCTATAGTCGATCGTAATAAAATTCTTTAAAAATGTTTGTTTACAAAAACGAAATACCTTGTAAATATTTTTTTAGAAATGGTATTCATAAAACTCATAAAAATCTCATTCCTAATCATTTGAAAGATAACTTGCAGGAATTTCTTCTTTATTTTGTACTTTGTGTAAACCTGGTAGATCGTTTATGTCGAAATTTTCCTAATCGTCTGAAACGCACTTTTACTTGCATTTGTGAGGGTGGTAAGTTGTTTATGTCGACGTGGTCCTCATCGCCTGAATCTTCATCAGTCAAATTTTCGGTAGAATTGTCAAAAGGAAATAAAGTTGTTGTGACTGCATTTTTTTTATTATCCTTAATAATTGCCAGAGCCTTGTGTAAGGAGAAACCCCTAAACGGAAAATATTTCTATAAATGAGGCGTTTATTTGCGATACCGGCAAAATCGGTATACACCTGATTCGAATTCGAAGCCTTTACTTTGATATTCTAAGTAAGGGCGGAAATGTTCAACTTTGTTAGATTCCTGGACATTTGGGTATATTGGGAATGAGTATGCAGATAAGTTGGCAAAGAAGGGATCTAACTTAATTGCCAAAAAATAAATAAAAACAAAAAGGTAAATGATGATTGGTTGAGTTTTTGGAAGGTCTCTTCACTCAAGAGGGGTCGTAAATATGCTTTATTAAGAAATAAACAGTGAAAAAGTTCATGGTTCGCAGAAATAAAATATACTGGTAGAGAATTTATTACCACCATATGTAGAATTAGATTTGGGACTGTTTCCCCCTGAGCATCTATTTAAAATAGGAATTAAAGATGACCCCTTGTGTTCTTGTGGGTCACATGGGAACTTAAACCATATATTTTTTAGTTGCAGATTATTTAAAAATGAAATTAATGATTTAATTAATAGTCTTATTCTATTGGGCCGCCAGCTTCCATTATCCATTAACGCCGTAGTTGCTAGTCTATTGCAGGACACATTTATGCTACTTTTTAAATTTTTAAAATGTAACATTAAAATATGATATGTGGGTTCAATCCTTTTTTCTGGTTGTTTTTACCGAAAACCTTTGTTTGTATTTGTCTAACCTTGAAACAATCATCGTATGTCAAGGAATTTTCGTTCGGCCAATCACTGATGCCTAACAACGTGATTATTGAGTTTATTATTCACGTTTTAGGCAGGGAATTTATAATGTTTATCAATATTTACGAAAAAAAAAACAAAATTGTGAAATAGGAGTAGATAAATGGACTCAAATACTGTGTGTATGCATTGATTTTGGACGTAAGCAGCAGTTGCACACTTATGTTCTGTGGCAGCATTAAAATACTTTTTTTTCTTCTTTAAAAAGGGGGCCAAAAGGTGTTTTTTTTACAGTGACAACTGTTTTCCATCCAATATGGATGTATAGTATTGAATTGTCTGTTATTTATTACTTAGGTCTCGTTTGTGGCAAGAAGCACTGGGAATAGTATATCAAAGCCATGTGCCCAACTCACACAGAGTATGTGACAGGCACTTTTTGGAAGACTCATTTATTCCCCAAACAACTAGTTTGAAACTAAGACCTAACACGATTCCCATTCCTTGGAATTTAGGGAAAATTTTGGAGAATAAACCAGTACATTTATAATATGATGAGGTTAAACAAGTACACCTATCATATACACCAATAATTATTGATGACATTGTCTACCTGGTGTTGACTCGCAGGTAATATTACATATGTTACATATTTTAAAATGTTTTATTTTGCGAGTTAATTTAAAACCTATAATGTTTTCTACTGGAACATGGTCCAGTGAAATACCTAATAGAATTGCAAACAGGGTTGTTATTAATTTACTATGGCAATTTTTAGTTTCAGTTGCCATTCATATCTGAAATGGCATATCCCGACCTTAGAGCTTCCCCAATAAGGCGTAGGAAATCTGTTTCAAGTCATTTTGCAAAAACACGATAAGACAAAAGCTCTTATGAATGTCATACAAAGGAAGGAAGAACATATTCGCAAATTGAAATATGGCCGCCATAAGAAAATCAAAATATGATGGTAACTCAAAATATATTATGCTATTATTTTGCAAAAACACGATATATCGCCTAAGAAAAAAGCTCTTATGAATGTCATACAAAGGAAGGAAGAACATATTCGCAAATTGAATTTTTTTTGCCGAAACCGTGGTAATCAATTAAAAGATATTGCCAATATCCACACAACTCAACAGATTCAGAATATTTTAAAAGGTAATTATTTTGATACAATACAAGTATCCTTCTTAAGTGTGACCCATTTATTTGCGACTCACCCCTGTAAAATCTTTATTTAATGTGCAATTTTAACTGGATTTGTATTTTGGGACCAAAAATTACATATTTTTACAAAATACAAGGCCTACCATGTCAGTTTTTAATAGTAAATTTTTAAGAATTCATATTAGCGATTTTTTTAAACAAAATCTAAACACGGCACTGGATTTACTACACCTCAAAACGACCCTATACTATTTTATTGAAAAATTATTATTATTAAAAGTAAAAAAATGCACAATAATAACTACAAAAATTTATTCTGTTAAGTTATGCATAAAAAAACAGTGAAACAAAATTAAACTAATAGCAACATGGTACTATTACTATAAGTTTAATTTTATTTCAATGTTTTTTCATGGATATCTTGACAGAATAAATTTTTGTAGTTATTATTGTGAATTTTTATACTTAAAATTTTTCAATAAATTTAGTATAGTGTGACGATTGGGACTCCACCAGTAGTGTTTTGGACTGTTGGGTGACGTATGGTTAATAGGCCAAACTTACATTATGACAGATTTATTTAATCTAATCCCTGTATTACAAAAATGTGTGGTTTATATACAAACTTAGAACGTACACGAGCTATGTTTTTGATGATTATTGCAAGATTGCAGTATATTTCTATTGAAATGCATATATTACGCCTGCAATAATCTGAAACTTCCTTTGCTCGGCTGTGGGAATTTAATTATTTAAATACAATATTCAAAATTAATTAAAATAAATCAATAATATATGCTTATTTCGTGACATCTCCCTCGCCTAGAAAGTACGCCACTAAGCTTGATGGTGTCATGTTCTAAATTTGCAATAAACCGCTGACACAGTCCTAGACACTTAGTTTTATCTTCAAGTCCGCCATGATGAATTTTTAATGCCCGCGTTTAATTTTTGGAAATATTGTTGGTTTTTGAGTGGTGTTAAAGTGGTGAAGTGTCTAGTACCATTACATTGTGTCGGACTCCACATGAAAATAAAAAGTAACAAAAATTAAGTATTCTTAAAATAATAACTAAACTAAAATAATAACTAAACTTTGCAATTTGTTTCTCAAGCTAGTTTTTATCTTAAACATGCGCTTGTAATTTAATATTAACACTTCTGACCTAGCCAACAATTTTATTCCTGCGATGGACATGGAACGCATGAGCGACTCGTTTTGTCATCATTGGAAATTGCTAACCCTCACTGGTCATTCCTGGGGTAAGCTCGGACGAGTGTCAGCTGGAATTGATCTGGAAGGTTGATGTCATCTTCACAACAAACGTGGTACGGGATACCTTCTTGTGAGGAACCATTTCCAGGGTTTCCAGTATTTTTGGGTATTTTATTATACTTTTTCCATTTTTCTTATTTCTTCTTTTTACAGATGTACATCATTATTAGTAGCAATATAAACATGACTAGTATTGCGGATCCAGCAATTAAATTTACTGCAGTTGAGATTTCTGCAGCTTCTGCTCGAGGTATGGTGGCTGCTAGTACTACTGGGTATCTCTTGATTAAGAGGAATACCACGCATGCTGAAAGGATACCATTCCATAGGATAAACATGGAGTCTCCAGGATTCAGTGTAATTCTAGCCCTACCTATCTCTGCATAAATTAAAAGTAAAAAATGGTCACTACCAAAGGTATCCTCAAGGGTAGTTTCCTTTACCAAACATGCCAAATTGGATTAGCACAAAGCCAAGTCAATTACACTTCGACCTTGTCTATTAAAAAAGTTGGGATTGCCATAATTAAACAGTACAATGTCATTTTGTTCAATAAAATCTCTAAGAAACTTATCATTCTTGTTACACAACTAATCCTCGCCTGGTTGTGACAATTAAAATCTCCCACCCATATAAACCTTTGCCCTAAACTACGCAAGATTCTATCCAACAACCTTTTATTAATATACCCATTTGGAGGAATGTATACCGACCCTACACAAATGTCATCTATTTGTACATTGACGAACTGAACCCTTTCAAAATCTGTTAAATTTATTGACATCTAAACTGCGCACCACTCAATGTGTCGCGACCAAAAAGTTCGTTCTTTTTTAAAACGACATAACTTTTTTGTTTCTTGAACGATTTAATTTTGGTTTGTAATGTCTGCTAGCCTCATCCTCTGGCAATTTATGCTATACATATGAAGCTCACGGTTGGTCAAGTAAACTTCCTACAGGGTGATATGTTAAACGGTGAAAAATTTCAATAACTTTATCCAAGCCCCGTTTGTAAAAAAATATTTTTTTTTTCGTTTTTACTTTGAAATAATGAAGTATTATGTGTTACCTTGAAACTTTTTTCAAATTTTTCGAATTGGAATCTTAGCAACGAAAATATGTTTTCTTTTCCAAAAGAGTACATTTAAGGCTTTTTTTTAGGCAATACACTCAGTCTTTTTAGGAACAAGATAAGATGGTGAAATATTGTTCCTTAAATAATTCTGAACAAGCGACAAGCAACAAACTTCCATTATTTTCAGAGGGCCTAAGCTAAGACCCCTTTTTGAAAATGACATTTTTGTGAAAAATTGCAAAAACTAAACCTAAACCGATATTTACTTTCGTAAAATGTTTTCTTCATAATTTTGACCTTCTGATTGTGATTCAGTTGTCAAATTTAAGTTTCAGATAAAACCAAAATCACTACGAATCAAGATTCGAAAACAATTCCCGGCTGTCCGATTGCTGGTTTTTAATGTTTTTTTACATATCGTAAATAAGTATTTAAGGGACCACCATATTGAAAAAATGAATGGGCCACCTTTGTCTCCGGATATGAATCCTATTGAGCATGTGTGGAGCAGGATAAAATTGAAGACGAAAGAGAGGGAAGGAGGCATGGAAAATTTGGATGAATTGGTAAATGCTATTCAGGAAGAATGGGGTATCCCAGAAATTTCTAAGTAACTTGGTCGAGGGAATGCCCAGGAGGGTTAACGAATTATTACGGCTTAGGCCAACGAAATATTGAAAGGTATTATTGTTATTGTTTGTTACATTTTTCTGTTGAATGTTGAAGTTTTGATTATGATTATATCTACGCATACAATTTTCAAAAATCAACAAAAATATTTTTATTTAACTTTATTATAAATTAGGTAGGTACTTATCAATGATGTTATCACTACTGAGCAATGTAAATGTAAGTTATGTAACATTATCCTAACCACTCAAACAAATTGCAGTAATTTCGCCCAAAAAATGAATCCCCGAATGACATTTTTATCATAAATATGCAAGAAACAGGACAGCAATCGGATTTTATTAAGACATTTAACAACAGGGAATTGTTTTCGAATTTTGATTCTTGATGATTTTGGCTTTATCTGAAACTTAAATTTGACAACTGAATGACAATCAGGAGGTCAAAATTATAAAGAAAACATGTCACGAACGTAAATATCGGTTCAGGTTTAGTTTTCGCAAATTTTCAACAAAATGTCATTTTGAAAAAGTGGTCTTTGCTTAGGCCCCTCTGAAAATAATGGAAGTTTGTTGCTTGTCGCTTGTTCAGAATTATTCAAGGAACAATCTTTTACCATCTTATTTTCTTGACTGAATATATTGCCTACCAAAAAGCCTTAAATGTACTCTTTTGGAAAAAAAATCATATTTTCGTTGCTAAGATTCCAATTCGAAAAATTTGAAAAATGTTTCAAGGTAACACATAATACTACATTATTTCAAAGTAAAAAAGAAAAAAAAATATTGTTTTACAAACGGGGCTTGGATGAAGTTATTGAAATTTTTCACCGTTTTACATATAACCCTGTAGGAAATTTACTTGAAGAACCGTATGCTTAATATCTATAACATGAATTGCCAGAGGATGGGGTTAGCAGACATCACAGACCAAAATAAAATCGTTCAAAAAACAAAAAAGTTATGTCGTTTTGAAAAAGGACGAACTTTTTGGTCGCGACACATTGAGTGGTGCGCAGTTTATTTAAAATTAAAATTAATTAACAAAGCTTTGCCATCTTCTCTATTATTTAAGATGGTATGTATCCTCTCACATACAATGAATCATTTGGTCTTATCCAAGTTTCCGAAAGGGATACAATATCTGGGTAATGGAATGAAATAATATTCATTAAATCTGACTTTTTTGCATATACACTATGAATGCTCCAGTGCAAAATTTTTAGTTTAGCTGTGAGAGCAAATGTATTTGGCCCCTCCAGGCCAGGGAAGTCAATTCTTACAAATTGTTTTACTAATTTGATAATTAAACAGGGATTACTATTAAACATTTAAATAAATAGCTGTTTAAAATTTTGCTTGACATACCAACCTTTTCTGAATGGGTGAAGCTGTCATTATTAGAAGAAATAATAAATTTGGGGATTCATGTATGCTACCAATTGAATTTAATATTGTGTCATTGTCATAAAAATTAGTTCTTTTAATTGACCTAGGTGGAGTACGTTCTACGATTTTAGTGAAATTAAAAATCTTTTTTATGTTAACAGGCTTCCTTATCTAAGGTAACTCCAGGCAGATTGAGAAATGAAGATGAAGACGAGCACACGATATTTTCCGTACCTCCCAAAGAGAACCTTCCAGGGATTTTTTGAGAGGCCTCGTAAAAGGATAAATTATAGTTTGCCATAATTTCTTTTTATCTTTTTTTGCCTAATATTTCCGGGCAACAATAATTTTTAATTTTTTTACCAATTTCTGTGGCAGAATGCTTTCCCAAAACACACAATTTACTCCTCGAAGTAAAAAGAATTAGAGGTGTATTGACTAAAGAACTGATCCCCTCTTTGTTCTTAACTTTTTTCTTAATTCTCCTAATATTAATTATTTCCCTTGATCTCTCCATAGTCTTAATATTATTCTGGATTTCTTCCTCACGTATGTCTACTTTAATATTCCTAATGAGACCTTTGCATATAATCAAATGCAGGGCCGTTCCTGAGGTGTCTGGCGCCTACGTGCAGCATTCTTTGGTGCGCCCCTTTTATATTTAAATATAATACATTAAATATTTTAATTTAAAGACCTAAAATTTAAAAAATATATATTTTGCAACAAACTGTCAGTATGTAATTGAAAATGTAAAAAAACTGCTTATTAAATTACCAAACAAACAATATCACAAAAAATATTTAGTAATAAAAATACTCTAAAGAAAACAAAACATATAAACAATATAATAACTACAACTGGTTTTTAGTGAAAAATGAATTAGTCAAAAATGACTAATAATGACTAATGACTAGTAATAATACTAATAGTTTTCAAAGTGAAAAAGCAGTCACTAATAACTGTAGTCCACAGCAATTTGTATCCATCCCGGACATTTAACAGATTATTATTATGTAGAATTGGCCGAAAAAAAGATCTGCATAGGGCTTTAATGCGGCCGACGTAAAGAAAGGCGGTAACCTTTATCTTATGTATGTTTAAGTATTTGTTTATTTGCAAGAAAGTTTATAGTTACAAAGTACTGATTGACTCTTTGATTTTGCGCCCCCAAAATGTTGCGCCTGCGCGCGTGCACGCACTACACGCTTGCCAGGGACGGCCCTGATCAAATGTCTCGGAATAAAAGCCTTGAAATTATGAGACTGTAAAAAAAGTTGATTATCCAAAAATTTGTTGGCCTTATCAAAAATTTTAAAGTACCGAGCTACCCTATTTTTCCCTTTTAGCGACTAAAAATATCTGAGTTTACTTCCATTGAGAAAGTGTTACCCATTTTAAAATAGTTTAAACTATCGTTGTTACTTTCTACGTTTATAGTAAAGGGGCCTGTATCATAAAAATCATATTTAAGACTGTCAAGTTTTTGTCTTGACTCTTGCCTCTTTTTTCTGCTGTTTTACCGATATCGACTTTTGAAAAAACATTGTTGATTAATTCCATTGATTCAGAAATTTTAACATTGGAAAGAATATTAATCTTACCAAAAGGTAAATCTACTCTTTCACCATTATCATTAGGGATGGGATTTTAGTTATTTTACCTTTTTTCAACCGATGTAACTATTTCAAAACCAATAATACCAAAATGTGTTTTAAGAGATTTTCTTTTATATGGACCTAACTTGTTTTCACCTTTTTTTACCTTTTTTGGAGGTTTTTGCTTTAAACTACCTTTTTTATATTTTTGTTACTTATTTTTTTTAACTTGTTTTCACCTTTTTTTGGAGGTTTTTGCTTTTTATACTTTTGTTAAATATTTTTTAATTTGTCTGTTTATTTTCACATATTTGTTACCTATTTTTACGCGAATATACTTATTTTATTTTTTTGTGTTCTCAACGGTATAGAATTTTTTCTTATGGCCACAGACTGTAACAGTAACTTTCTTTACAGTTACCTTCTTTGTAGTGAGCTTATGTTCTGTCATAGAACTTCTGTGTAGTGAGTGTCACTCAGTGAAACACAGTTTATTGCATAGAAATAGTTTATTGTGGGTATGTTCTGTGTTTGGGTATGCGGCTAAACAAAATTATAAACGAAACTTGAACTTTTAATGTTTTTTTTTTACCTAAAATGTTGTTTTTTTAACCTAAAATGCTTTTTTTAGTACCTTTTTAGTTACCTATTTTTCAGTTTTTAGTACCTAAATATCCCATCTTTAATTATCATATATAATAAAACCATTTTTAACCGCTACATTTAACTCTGCTTGGGTATCTTTCGACATATTTAGTTGAAAAAAAATTCATTGTCAAGGTTATATCTAGAATCTTCACATAATTTTACTAAAATATGAGCAGCCTTCTTCGCGGAAGGAGAGCCCATCAAAGCACTATTTACATAATTTACGTCATGATATTATAGGTATTTCCGAAACTTGGCTATCAAATAATGTTCCTGATGATGTTGTACAGATAGATAGGTTTTAATCTGGCAAGAAAGGATAGAGGTTTAAGAGGGGGTGGAGTTGGCTTTTACTTGAGGAATAATTTAAGGTGTCACGTGCTCAGCGTCAACTCTGGCGATTGTTTAGAACAGTTATGGGTAAGTTTAAACGTTAATAACGTTTCTTGTGCCTTTGGAGTTATATATTCTTCTAAGAGTGTTTCCGAATTTCATGAGATATTTGAGGACACCTTATCTGGGCTTCTCCCAGTGTATGGCGAAATTTTCTGTGGAGGTGATATTAATATTGATTTAATTAGTAATAATAATGATACAATAAAATTTATGGACTTATGGAATAGATACCTTTAATTTAAAACAAATTATAAATAGTCCCACGCGTTTAACAAAGTCTTCAGCCAACAGTAAACAAATTTAAGCCTCCGTGGTTAACAGATAACGTGGACAGATTAATGAAGTTAAGAGATAAAGCTTTAAATAACTATAAAAAAACTAAAATGAAGGATCACTGGATTTACTATAAGAGTTTAAAAAATTTTACAACTAATTCCATTCGAGCAGAAAAAAAAATTACTTACAACATTGTGTTAACAAATACAAAAATAAAAATAAAGCATTGTGGGAGAAACTGGATACACTTGACATTCATTTAAAAAAGAAATCTAATCAGCTTCCAGAATCTCTTGACAATCCTAATAAGTTTTCTGTAAATAAAACCCCTGATGCCAAATTAATAAAATTTTATAATGACAACAAAATAAATAATGTAAATCCTTCTTTTTATTTTCATTTGGTTTCGGAACAAATTGTGTACAAATATCTATTGGAAATTAAAACTAGAGCTGTAGGTGTGGACAAAATAAGCATTGACATGTTACTGCTTTGCTGTCCTTACATTTTACCATATATTACAAATATAGTTAACTCTTGTTTATTGGATTCTGTGTTCCAGAGGTATGGAAAGTGTCAAAAGTGCTTCCTTTGCCAAAAAAACTAATATATCCAGCTTGAATGAACTGCGCCCAATTTCAATTTAACCTGTGCTATCCAAAGTCCTAGAAAAAATAATTAATTTTCAAATCAGAACTTATATCAATAATGGCAATATCTTACCACCTTGCCAATCAGGCTTTAGAAAAGGCTTTAGTTGTGCCACAGCTCTCTTAGACGTTGTGGATGATATCTTAAGAAATACTGATCAAGGTAAAACATCTATTTTAATACTCCTAGATTACTCGAAAGCCTTTGACACTATAAACCATAAAATACTCCTTTCTATTCTACATTATAATGGATTTTCAAAAGAAGCCATTAGACTTATTGAAAACTATCTAAGTTTAAGAAGACAGTTTGTCAAAACTAATAAGGGTGAGTCACGTAAAGTTTTTGTTGGATGCAGTGTTCCACAGGGCTCCATTTTTGGACTCTTGTTGTTTTGTTTATACACGTCTAATTTTATCAACTCTTTGAACCACTGCAAGCCATATTTATACCATCAGAAATGCTTCAAGCTGCTGATCATATAAATAAAGACTTGGATATCTTGGTAAAAACTTCCGAAACCCACCAACTTAAAATTAATTCATCTAAATCATGCTTCATTACGTTTGGTAAGAATAGGGATGCATTTTTAGGAAATTGCAAAATATTGGTCAAAGGATTTGGTTTATTCCAAAATGGCAAAGAATCTGGGGTTAATGTTTGATGAAAACCTAAGGTTTTCATCAAACATTACAAACGTTTTAAAAAAGAGCTATACTAGCCTTAAAACTCTCTTTCATCATCGCCACATCCTTTCCCATGATTTAAAAATAAAACTATGCGACTCGTTAGTTCTGAGTCACTTTAATTATTGTGACGTGGTTTATGGTCCATGTTTGACTAAATCTGATGAAACTCGTATACAGAGAGTGCAGAGGAGTTGCTTGCGTTATATCTATGAAATTCGGAAATACGATTCTGTTTCTTTAAAACTTAAAACCGCCAACTGGCTTAGTATGCTAGATAGAAGGAAGTTACACGCCGTGACGCTCTATCATTCAATTATTATTGGTAAAACTCCCCCATATTTGTATAACAAAATTACCTTTAGAAGCGACGTTCACACCTTGAATTTGCGTTTCAAGGGTATGCATTAGAAGAATATGGGGCGGTTCGTGAGGGTAATTAAGTGATTGATTTATGACCCACCTTGACAGGTGTGTGTAATTAAGGGTTTGATTAGTGCCGACACAGGGTAATTAAGGGATTGATTAGTGCCGACACAGGGTAATTAAGTGACTGATTTATGACCCCTTTGACTGTTTGGTGTAATTAAAGCGATATGGGATACTTTTTGGCTGTAATTAAAGTGCTTAATTTATGACTATATTGACATGTGGTGTAATTAAAGTGGTTGATTTATGACTAGTTTTAAAAATCTCATTGGTATCAGTTTAGACAAGATTCAACAGGTTTTTATTTAAATAAAGAATTTAATTTAAAAAAATAACAAATAATAGATATAGGTACTTTTTTATTTAAAATATAAGTTACCTTTTTTAAACTATCGTAATGAAAATTTGTTTTGCGTTGATTTTATTTAAATATAACTTATATTTTTAATTTTAATCATTCTTTTCAAAGCTCTCTGAAAGCGAACATAAAATGGATCTTTCGTTTAAGCATCCTTTTTGCGGGATTATAAGCGGTCCTACCTCATGTGGAAAGACGGTATTTACTTTAAATTTTATAAAAAATATTAAAGAAATGTGCAATGTTTCTTTTAAAAATATAATATGGCATTATGACGAATGGCAGCCTAGTTATACAGAAAATAAATTAAATATTAAATACACACAAGGTTTACCAAACATGGCAGATTTTAATGGTACCGAACCAACTTTAATTATAATAGATGACCTAATGAAGGAAGCTGGTGGTTCAATTGTGGATATATTTACAAAGGGAAGTCATTATAGAAATTTAAGCGTATTTTACATAACACAAAATCTTTTTCATCAAGGAAAAGGTCAGCGAGATATTTCATTAAATGCCCATTACATAATCTACTTTAAAAACCCTAGAGATAAAGCGCAAATTTCACATTTAGCAAGACAAGTATACCCTGAAAATTCCCGATTTATTCAAGATGCTTATTATGATGCAACAATTAGACCACATGGTTATTTAGTACTGGATTTAAAGCAAAATACGCCTGAAGTGCTTAGAATAAGAACAAATATATTACCCAACGAATATCCTACTATTGTCTATGTGCCAAAGAAGGGACGTAAACACGAATCCTATGCTGAATATTGTATTAACCCTGTATAGTTGTGTGAGACACCTCCAGACATGTTAAGACGTGTTACAAAATATTTCAATATAAAAAAGAATAGCTTACGAAGTAAAATATCAGTTTGTGTCTGTAAACTTAAAAAAGTTGTTTGCTAGAGTCTTAGCCTAATCATGAATATTGATTTTAACAAGATGTTTGATAAATGGTCCCAAGTGTTTTGTGATACAAAAAGGTTTAAACATAATTTTAATACAGACAAAAAAATAAAATTGAGTAGTGTTGAAATAGATGAGAAATGCACTAATATTCAAAAACACATAGAATATTTAAATAAAATGGACGATAAGGTTGATAAATCTTTAAATAGATATCCCACAAGACAGGAAATACTAGACGACTTTAAAAAGACCTTAAGAAAAATTGCAGAAAAAAGTGAAGTTCTTCAAAAAAAGAAAAAATTATATTACAAAACGGTGGTGCACTCTTGCCATTAATACTTATACCGTTAATAAGTGGTGTACTAAGTAGTTTATTTAATTAAAAATGGAGCATGCAAAGAAGATGTTTTTAATAAATCCGGAATCCTTTTAAAAATTTCAGAATTCAACGGATATAATTACCCCTCAAACGCTTTCACAATTAGATATGGAGATGAAAGAAGTTTTAAGCTCAAAAATAAAAGATTATGAGAAGTGGTCAAAGTATCAACAAGTTTTACAGCGCTTTTTACATTTTTCCAATAATGCTAGAGAAGCGGTTAAAGTACCACTATTAGAGCAAGAAGCGGTTGAAGAACCCAATGCAATAAGTCCTGTTAAAAAAGATGTTTTAACGGTTGAACAGATTTTGGAGACTGTTCCTAAAAATCTGAAAAATAAATCATCGAAGCTTTTAGAGTATATTACTAAAAACGATTATATTCAATGGGATGAACAAGGAGTTGTACGAGTAGACAATCAGCTAATAAAAGACTCAAATATTATTGATATTGTTAATGATATATTACGTAACCGTCAGCCTAAGGATAAAAAAAATCAAGACCTAATAGTACATAGTTTAAAACAAATAAACACTCCTATGGAATTTATTCAAAGTAAAGCATATCTGGATAATTTTATAAACTATACTACACCAACAAAGTCGAGTCGTGAATCTTCGACAGATGAAACCGGAGGGACTATAAGTTCAACTAAGCAGCAAAAAAAATCTAGTAAATCATTAAAATTGAAACAAGAACAATCATCTAACCAAAAAAGAAGAAAAACAAAGTCATTAGGGACCAAGTTAGATTGGGAAAAGTGGTAGACGATGAATAACATATATTACAACCCTGCACACATAGCCGGTTTCTCATCTATAAAGAAAATAAAAAAAGCAAAACCAGACATTAGTGTTAGTAAAATTAAAAAATGGCTACAAAGCAGGATACATATACTTTACATAAACCTGTTGTTAAAAAATTTAAACGAAATAAATATCATGTAACAAATATTGATGATTTATTTGAGGCAGACTTAATTTATTTAAAAAGTTTAAGTAAATTTAACAATGATATAAAATATATACTAACAGTTATTGATGTATTTAGTAAATATGCATGGGTTAGAAAATTAAAAACAAAATGTTCAAAGGATGTTGCAAGTGCATTTGAAGATATATTTAAAAGCTCTAGTAGAATTCCTATTAATTTACAATCGGATAAAGGTGGTGAATTTTTAGGGCCTGATACCATAAAGTGTTTTAAAAAGTATGGTATAAATCATTTACAAACTGAAAATCCTGATATAAAAGCTAGCGTTATAGAAAGATTTAACAGGACACTTAAAGAAAAAATGTTTAAGTATTTTACATATAAGAATAGCTATGAATACATTAATGTGATAGATACTTTAGTAGATCCTTATAACAAAACAAAACATAGTACGATTAAAATGGCCCCAAGTGAAGTCAACGAAAATAATATATTAGAAGTATACAATAATGCTTTTCGTATAACACTTAAAAACGTAGATAAAAATAAATTTAAACTAAATGATTTCGTTAGAATTTCCAAGTATAAACATATTTTCGAAAAAGGTTACGAATCTAATTGGACTATTTAAAATTTTATATACCGAGGTATTTGATTTATAGGATAAACTCCCGTATGAACATGTATTGGTAAAAATCTACGTAAATATTTGATAACTTCAGATGAATACATTACACAATTTTAACGTTTGTGCATTGAACGATCATACAGTTATGATTAAAATATTTTAGGTACAGGTGCTTTTAAAGAAAATAAAAAAAAAATTTAAGTAGCATTTATTTCAATTTTTTTTATAATATAAGGTTAACTAATACATATGATATATCTAACTACTGTAATCAACCACTACATTTCTATTCTTATCTATTTCAATAATATTATCGAATTCAGCATAAATAATACAATTAACTGTCTCTGTAAGTGGCTTTTTAAAACGTACTTCCATGCGTAGACTACCGTTTCGAATAAGATTCCAATGAGTCATTGTGTTTGCCGAAAGGTCAGGGGTTAAATCATAGGCGGTTAAGTAAAAACCATGTGGGAATGTGAGTCTATCTATTGATAATCCGTTGTTTGAAAAGTGAATACCAGTGCCAGAAAATAAAGTATTATATGACCTTATATAATTATTATTTTCAAAATCGGGTTGAAGCGGTTTAGAAGGAATTTGCTGCCCATCAATATACAGTGATAAAAAGTTGATATCGTAGTGTTTAAAATTAAACGGATTTTTCGTATAATCACCGTTGAATGCTCTATTTGATACAAAACCCATAACACACCTTTTTGGTAATTGGCCCAGAAATATATTATCCAGTGATTTTCCTTGAATGCCTGAGGGTATAGTTAAAACTTTAACGTCAACCCTTGTTATAGGGTATTTAACAGGTGCTAGTTGTAAGGCTTTAGCATGTGCCAGCAATACAGACGGATTAATTTTCATTCTTCTTACTAAAAGGGTTGCATCTATGATTTTTAGTTTTGGTTCATCATTATCAGGAGCCATTAAAACAAAATTATCTCTTGATCTAACTAATTTAACGCGTAATTCTAGACCATTCATTAAAAACTTTTCCTGATTAAATAGGTCACCACTAAGACGTCCAATTAAATCTACGGTTTTTCCAGATGCTGTAAACTGGCACCTTTTTGTATGTCCTATATTACTAGCATTTATTTCATCCATTGATTTAGCTGGATCTAAATACCATAGACTTGAAGTGAGATGAGAATCTGATGCCTCAGGACCGTAATTAAGTAATGTTTCCATATATGATCTATAAGCATATGTGTTGTTCGGTGGAGAAATTAATTTTTGATTTAAATAAACATCAACTTGACTAAACATTGAATGCAAGAGATTATTTACAGGACCAATCGTTTTTTCACCCTCTGTGGCGTTTGTGTAATTTGAATTATCTTGTTTACATATTTTAGCTTCTATATGCAATAGAGTATGGGATAAATCCAAATATTCATCACCTATACCGGGTATAACAAATTCCAGGGGTGCTTGATCCGTTAAAGATGAAATAGGTTTGTAATGAATCCATTGCCCAGCCTCTACACTAGTCTGCGTTAAAGGTATGGCGAATAAGTCCAGTTCACTTTTAATACAATCACACGATTGATTATGGATGAAAGACATTGTTTTTATTTTTTATTTTAACCAAAAATATCTTCGAGTTTTCGTTTTTTAGTCTTGCGCGTGTTCTTACTTTCAATAGCTTTCTTTCTTTTTATACGACCTGACCCCACCATTTCGTCGACTTTTTTCATAGCTTTAGCTTGTAAATTTTTTGTACCTTCGTTAAAACGTTCTTTAAAAGCAGCTTTGGGTGGTTTACTATGAATAATATCCTGAAGAAAATTAACACCAGTATGAGCAGCCTCTGTTCCTATTGTTTTTATTCCACTTTTAACTAAAGGAAATATTGTTCTATATAATCCTTTTAAAAAACTACCAATGCCCCGCCCTTTTTGGTAATAGGCGCCTTTATACACAGCTCCCACGCCCGAACCAGCTTGATTTACATAATAATCGTTATACAGACACTTTACGGTCATTTTATTCTTTTAAAGTGTAGTTTAACACTGACAGTTCCAAATAAGAATGGCACTAATTCACCGGTTTCGGTCCTTATATCAATTTCTATATTCTCAAATTCACGTTTTAAAACAGGAACATAGTGCGTCGGTGAAAATACTTTTATTTTATGACTCCCATAAACATATTTTGAATTATCCACGCTTACGTTACGAATTAATTTAGCCATAGTGTCTCCTACAGTCTGAGGCATTTAATGAAATATCTCGCTGACCTTTTCCTTGATGAAAAAGATTTTGTGTTATGTAAAATACGCTTAAATTTCTATGATGACTTCCCTTTGTAAATATATTCACAATTGAACCACCAGCTTCCTTCATTAGGTCATCTATTATAATTAAAGTTGGTTCGGTACCATTAAAATCTGCCATGTTTGGTAAACCTTGTGTGTATTTAATATTTAATTTATTTTCTGTATAACTAGGCTGCCATTCGTCATAATGCCATATTATATTTTTAAAAGAAACATTGCACATTTCTTTAATATTTTTTATAAAATTTAAAGTAAATATCGTCTTTCCACATGAGGTAGGACCGCTTATAATCCCGCAAAAAGGATGCTTAAACGAAAGATCCATTTTATGTTCGCTTTCAGAGAGCTTTGAAAAGAATGAATAAAATTAAAAATATAAGTTATATTTAAATAAAATCAACGCAAAACAAATTTTCATTACGATAGTTTAAAAAAGTTAACTTATATTTTAAATAAAGAAGTACCTATATCTATTATTTGTTATTTTTTTAAATTAAATTCTTTATTTAAATAAAAACCTGTTGAATCTTGTCTAAACTGATACCAATGAGATTTTTAAAACTAGTCATAAATCAACCACTTTAATAACACCACATGTCAATATGGTCATAAATTAAGCACTTTAATTACAGCCAAAAAGTATCCCATATCGCTTTAATTACACCAAACAGTCAAAGGGGTCATAAATCAGTCACTTAATTACCCTGTGTCGGCACTAATCAAACCCTTAATTACACACACCTGTCAAGGTGGGTCATAAATCAATCACTTAATTACCCTCACGAACCGCCCCATATTCTTCTTGCATTCTCCACCTTTACATCATACAGCATCGTTTGAGAGATCATTTTCATACAACATTTACTGGCTGTACAATGGACTGTCATTATACCTTAAAAACCTTTCAAACTTTAAGTTTAAATTTAAAGAAATATTATTTGGTAGCCAACTTTAGATTAGTTATAGTTTAAACTTGTTCATTTTTAGTGTTATTTATATTTAGATGTTGTCTTAAATTTATTGGTGGGCTATTTTTGGCTCGCAGAAAGCCTGTTGCGGGCGTATTATTTATTTATTTTATTTAGGATAATGCCATAGTGTTAAATTGTTTAAATGTCTATTTTGTAAATTATTTATAGTTGTTTCTGGAGTAGATAAATTATAGTATTACACTAGAGATTATCCACATTGTTCACTCGGATGATTTGAGTCTCTCGTCTGATGACTCGAGATGCAAACCTCATCCTCGTGCATTATCTCACTTTAATTTTAAAAAAATTAAATAATTTTAAAAATAGAAACTTAAGAATTAAAAAATTGAACTTAACATTTTTAATTGTATTGATGTCATTTATTGCTAGGAACTTTTATTTTCATAAATAGCAAAGCAATATAAAAAAGCATTGTGCATTAATGCTTTAAGGCACCAAGCAATCTACAAAGCCATTTTAATAAAGCAAACAAACACATACACAAGTAGCAATTGTTATTTATAGATATATATAGATACGGTTTTTTGAGTACCGGGGATAGACGCAGGATGAATTGTTCTAGTAGAAAATGCCGTAAAACAAAAATCGCAAAATTGTTGGTTACGGCGTTTTCATTAAGCACGGCAGTATTGTCTGCAGTGGGGTCCATTGTATTGGCAGAAAGTATATATCTTATTGGGTGAGGCCTAATATTTTTCCCGGAAAATACCGCAGAAGGCTTTGTAGGGATTTATTACTTAACAGTATCCCCTTTTGGAAGGGAAGAAGGGCAGCCCTTTTAGTTGGTAAGGCATCGAGGGATTTTCTTTTAGCCAAAGCACGTATTCCTCCCATCAACTTGGTCATACGCTTAATAATATCATTCTGTGTTTCCAAGTTTACACCATACCCAAGGGCCAAATCATGCTGTCCAAACTTAGAATGTGAGTTAAAAACGTCAAACCAGTCGTTGCATAGCTGGATAAATTCTGCCGTGTCTCTCCAATATGGGTCATCTTGTAAGTGACCCATTTTCCCCAAAAATATTAAACCTTGGGTTACCCTATTTAAGAACAACTGTCTCTCAGTTCCTGTCACCTTCAGAATTTTTTCCACTAGTCCTGGGATTATAGTTATCTTATGTGTGGTGCACTAACCTCCATATGCTTTTGGTGGAGATACATGCGCCTGTGAAGATAAATACCGTGTCCAGGAAGTGATATCGTACCAATTTTATCATGTGCGGAAAATTGACGCCAATTTCACAGCCCATTGATTTTAAAAATGCCTGGTTGTTTGGCCCCAAATAACATACCGTTGCAACAACTATGTATCCAGTGATCTATAATGCTGCAACAATATGAAAAATATCCGTTAGACTTGTTTTGCGTGGCCCAACCTTAAAAAAGAAAGTATGTAAATATGTTTTGCACTTTTACTTGCATTTGTGAGGGTGGTAAGTTGTTTATGTTGACGTGGTCCTCATCGCCTGAATCTTCATCAGTCAAATTTTCGGTAGAGTTGTCAAAAGGAAATAAAGTTATTGTGACTGCATTTTTTATTATCCTTAATCATTGCCAGAGCCTTGTGTAAGGAGAAACCCCTAAACGGAAAATATTTCTATAAATGAGGCGTTTATTTGCGATAACAGCAAAATCGGTATACGCCTGATTTCCCAGCAACTATGTTTTTTTAAATTGTTCTGGGAATTCGAAGCCTTTACTTTGATATTCTAAGTAAGGGCAGGAATGTTCAACTTTGTTAGATTCCTGAACATTTGGGCATATTGGGAATGAGTATGCAGATAAGTTGGCACAGGAGGGATCTAACTTAATTGCCAAAAAATAAATAAAAAAAACCATCAGAGGATTTGTTAGCCTTGTAAAACAAAAAGGTAAATGATGATTGGTTGAGTTTTTGAAAGGTCTCTTCACTCAAGAGGGGTCGTAAATATGCTTTATTAAGAAATAAACAGTAAAAAATTTCATGGTTCGCAGAAATAAAATATACTGGTACAGAATTTATTACCACCATATGTAGAATTAGATTTGGGACTGTTCTTCCCCTGAGCATCTTGATTATTATTTTCTTGGAGTAAAATGGCTCCAATACCATCTATGCAAGCGTCTACGCGAAGCTCACAATCCTTATTTGGGTTAAAATGCATTAGTACTGGAGGTGTCATGAGTGCATTTTTTAGTCTTATAAATGCTTTATTCTGTTCTTCTTCCCAGCTGAAGTTTTTTGTGGCTTCGTAAAGTGGCTTGGCTATTTCGGTGAAATTCCTAATAAATTTTCTATAGAAGTTGCACATTCCCAGAAAACTCTGTAATTTTTTTATTGATGTTGGTGTTGGAAATTTACTAATTGCTCCTATTTTTTAGGGACAGGAGAGATTCCTTCAGGCGTCACTACATATCCAAGGAGGTTTATACGGTTGGAAGCGTATACGCATTTGGATGGTTTTAGAGTCCGTATTCCCGTAGTCTGGAGAAAACTTTGTGCAGTCGGATAAGGTGTTCTTCAAAGGTCTTGGAGAAGACAACGATATCGTCCAGGTACACCATTACTTCATTCCATTTCATGCCTTCAAATATTGTGTATGCTAAATTTTGAAATGTTGCTGGTGCATTGCATAAGCCAAAGTGAAATAAAGGCTGTATACTCCTTGCTGCTTTCTTCTACTCCAACTTGCCAATATCCACTAAATAAGTCCAAAGTTGTAAAATATTTTGAGCCCCTCAGGTATGTCATGATGTCGTCAATATTGGGGATTGGATATGATTGCTTTTTTGTTACTTCATTTAATTTTCTGTAGTCCACGCAAAATCGAATATTTTTATCTTTTTTCCTCACTAAAACTACTGGACTAGCCCATGGTGACGAACTTGGCCTAATGATGTTGTGTTTTTCCATTTCTTCTATCTGTTTTCTAATTATTTCTCGTTCTGTTTGAGATACCCTGTACGGTTTACTTGTAATGGGTGTTGCTCCTTGGACATATATTTTATGGCTGGTCTTAGTGGTCAATCCCATATTTTTAGTTTCGGTGACAAAAATGTCGCTGAATTCTTCTAGAAGTGTTTCCAATTGATGTTTTTCCTTTCGGCTTAAGTTGTTCTTTATTGTATTAGGTGTAGTGGATTGTATTTCTTTTTCTTCTTCTATTAGAAGTACATAGTCGAGATTTTCTTTATAAGATTTTGGGGGTCCAATGTGGCCAATACAAGAATTTTCCTACAAAATTTGTGGTACTGCTGCCATTGATTTTATTTCTAGTAATGGTAAAGTTGTACCTGGATCGAGTTTTAAAACTATAGCTTATCCTCTTTTTCTTAAAAATCCTTCGTTGGCGGTAAACTTAAGATTTTTTAGTTCTCCTATATTTTTGAATCTCCATAGTTTAACAGAAATTGTTCCGTTGGGGTAAACCTTGTAGTCTTTGGATAGTTGTAGCTTTGCGGTTTCATCGGTATTTATATTTAAATATTATGTTTGATTGGATTGGTTGTATTTCTCTAGCCAAGGATTTCTGAATAATGTTGTAGTATGATCCTGGGTCCAGTACAATTTCTGTTTATTCATTTGCTACGCCTAATACCATTAAAATTGATTTGACAATGTTTTTTGTTTTGGCGACACCTCCGGTTAGTGGTTGTGCCTCCCATTGGAGTTTGGGTTGTAGTTTCCTGATCGGGGTGTTAAATTTGTGTTTCTGGGATAATTTTCTCGTTCATTTCCTGTCTTCATTGGGTCCATAATTTTTCTGTCTGTAATCATTCCAGCGGTAAGAGTAATTTCTTCGGGGGGTTGTGTTCCGGAAAAAACATTTGCAAGGGTGGTGTCCAACTTTCTTACAAATATTGCAATATGGTCTCCCTCTTTTGTCCCTTGTTTATGGATAATACTGCTGGTTCCGTTGTTCTGGTTTATTGACTCTTTGTTAAAGTGTTTGGGTTTCATAATGCGACAATAGGGTCAAGTTACTCATTTGTAACGAGAGAATTCTTTCCTTTACTTCACTTAGTTTAAAAACAATTTTCTTTAATTCTCCCATATCCATCAGCAGAAGACATGGCTGTAGACGAAATTAAAAAGTAATCAAATACCTATTAATAAGTATTTGACGACATTTTCTAATGACCTAATTAGGTGATTAGAAAATGTCATTAAGGGAAAATCGACTTTCCAAATGCTAATGACATTCCAATGAAGTTTTCTCTTTTTATTTTTCAGAAAATAAAAAGCTGAACTGGGGATTGAACCCATATAGACCTGGTTCAAAGCGAACTGCCTTAAACAATTCAACTACCAAGCCTTCACATAAAATTGTGCATTGATGTTTGATGCGTACCTTAATAATCTCTTTTATTTTTCTGAAAAACAAAAAAAGCCCTATCGAGAACCGAGCCACGGACCTCTCGATCCGTGGATCTGGTTTTTAGATAAATAAATAAAAAAAGCCACTAAGCCCCCTATGGATAAATAGTGTAACTAACGTTGGTAAAATATAGATAGCTTTATTTGTTTTTATATGTTTAAATCGGTTAATGGTAGATGGCGTTGTTTTAGATAAGGTAAATAAAACAAAACTAAATAAATAGGCCCCCTTTGGATAAATAATGTAACTAACGTTGGTAAAATATAGATAGCTATATTTGTTTTTTAAAAAAAGCCACTAAGCCCCCTATGGATAAATAGTGTAACTAACGTTGGTAAAATATAGATAGCTTTATTTGTTTTTATATGTTTAAATCGGTTAATGGTAGATGGCGTTGTTTTAGATAAGGTAAATAAAACAAAACTAAATAAATAGGCCCCCTTTGGATAAATAGTGTAACTAACGTTGGTAAAATATAGATAGCTATATTTGTTTTTATATGTTTAAATCGGTTAATGGTAGATGGCGTAGTGGAAAAAAAACATGATGACCAACTTAAATTTAAATAAACTTAATGAAATAAAAGTCACTAGACGTGGCTGACGTGGTTTCTAAAATTTCTTTAACTTTCCAAAAATATTCTAGAAAAAAACGAGAGACGTCATTGGAATGTCAATTAACAATAGAAAACGTATTTTGGAAAAGTCGTTAATGGATTAACTTTCCAAAAATATTCTAGAAAAACGAAAGACGTCATTGGAATGTCAATTAACAATATAAAACGCATTTTTGCCACATAAATATTAAATATATCTAAAATTAAAGAAATAAAAGGTACTTTGATTTAAAAATTATTTTGATCATTAATGTGTATGCAGTTGAAAAACTTACAACAAAAAGAAAAATATATAACTCTAACAGTGACAAGCGTTTTGACCAATCCATGAAGACCGATGCGAAACTTCAAGAACAATCTCCTATACAAGTCATACAGGCTGAGGAATACCTTATCGAAAATGTGAATAAATGGCATATTGTGTTTTGCGATATAGAATATAGAATAGAATATAGAATGTAATACAAATAGAAGAATAAAAACAATAAACTCTACGAAAAAACATCCGTGTTTAGAGGTGAAAAATAGTATACATGGAAAACACTTAATCACACGTCCATGGTCTCTAGATGAAAATACTGAAGGTCCGGATACGTGTTATTGTCATACAAAATAAATAAAAATAAAAATAATTTTTAAATCCATTTTTTGATTATTATTACAGAAAATTAACCCTGTTAGAAGCCTACGAAATTAATAAACAAATAAAAAACAAAAAAGAACAATGCCTTAATGAACAAGTAAATTTATTATATACACCAATCTACAATTATCTAGTCAACTAACCAAAAACAACAACAACAACCTAACCTCATTTTATATTTTTAGTTTTAATGTTAGTTTTAATGTAACAATTGTTTAACTCGTGTTTAGTCTTATTGATTATTTATTATATCGACAACGTAGTGATAGTTTATTTATGTAATAATAGTATATTTTAATATTTTGACGTGTAAGTTACTTTAAAGTATGCTTAACCTATATATATGTATCTAATGTCTATTTATGTACCTCTTGTAGAAACCCTGAAGATGCCGTAAGGCGAAACCGGTCGGTGTTTAAAATAAAATATTACAGCAGGGAAGTGCAATTTTAATCCAAACAGATTTATTTACAAAACTAAAGTACCACTGCTTAAATGGATTACATAATTAAACAAATTACAGAAAAACCCTATTCTCATTTTATCTAAATACTCTTTTTTTCTTTTATGAAAGAAGAAGGGATAATAATACCGTATGTTATATAACAGAGATTATTTTTAAAAATAAATCATTTTGATTATAATGTCCGAAACAGTCGTCAAGAACTCAGCTGTTTTAAAATTTCTTGCCAAAGCAAGTCCAAGACAAAGAAAAGCTATATTAAAAAGTGCAGATAGAGGTTTAATATTTTGTTTGTGTGAGTGTGTTCATAATACAATAAAAGGAAAAGTTCCTCTTACTTCAATACAAAAACAAAAACTTACACCATATAAAAACATATTAAGAAAAATTGTAAAAAAAACGACTCACTATTGAAAAAGAAAAAGTTCCTAATTCAAAAAGGGGGTGCTCTATGCCTTTAATACTTGAACCATTAATTAGTGGTGTACTAAGTAGTTTATTTAATTAAAAATGGAGCATGCTAAAAAAATGTTTTTAATAAATCCGGAATCATTTCAAAAAATACAGGATTCGACAAATATTAATCCACAAACACTTTCAAAACTGGATCTAGAAATGCATAAAGTTCTAAATTCAAAAATAAATGACCATGAAAAATGGGTATCAGCAAGTTCTACAAAGATTTTTGCATTTCTCCAATATGGCCCGAGAATCAATTAAGTTACCAATACTTAATGACCAAGAAGAGGGTGAAGAGGGCAAAACATTTTCAACTAAAATTGAAAGTTTAACAGTTGACGATATTTTAAAAACAGTACCTAAAAACATGCAAAAACTTCACAACACATTTCTAAAAATGACAATTTGAAATGGAATAGGAATGGAGTGATTCTAGTTAATAATCAACTTTTAAAAGACTCAAATATTATTTATGTTGTTAATGATATATTGCGTCCCCGTCAACCCAAAGACATGAAAAACAGAGATGCCGTGGTTCGGAGTTTAAAAGAAATTAACACTCCTCTAGAATTTATCCGAAATAAAACATATCGAAATCACTTCATAGACTACTCGACCCCCATAAATACTACTCGTGAATCCTCGAGTGACGAAACAGACTATTTCAGTAGTCCTATAACTTTTAAAGACCGCAAGAAAAAAGATAGTACGCTTTTAAAATCGAAACAGGAACAATCGTCTAGCAATAGTAAGATAGAAAATACACCTCCACCCCCTAAAAAGACGAGACAATCAACACTATCAGAATAGAATAGAATTCCAAATAATTTACATTCAGACAAGGGTCTTGAATTTTTAGAAAGTGAAACAAAAAAGTGTTTTAAAAAATATAACATAAATCATATACAGGCCGAAAATCCAGATATAAAAGCTAGTATTATAGAAAGATTTAATAGAACGCTTAAAGAAAAAATGTTTAAGTATTTTACATACAATAATAATTATAAGAACATTAATATATTGCAAACCTTAGTAGATACGTATAATAAAACAAAACACAGGACAATTAAAATGGCCCCAATAGATGTCAATGAAAATAACATATTGGAGGTTTATAATAATGCTTTTCGAATAACGGCTAAAAACCGAAATAAAAATAAATTTAAACTAAATGATTTCGTTAGAATTTTCAAGTACAAACATGTATTTGAAAAAGGTTATGAATCTAATTGGACTTTGGAAATATTTAAAATATTAAAAGTTATAAATAGACATCCACATTCGGTGTATAAACTATGCGATTTACAAAACGAGTCTGTAGAAGGCATTTTCTACGAACCCGAACTTCAAAAAGTAACATTTTCTGAAGATACAGCTTTTAAAATAGATAAAATATTAAGAAAGCGAATTAATCGTGGCATACGTGAAGTATACGTGAAGTGGAGAGGTTACCCTGAAAAATTTAATTCTTGGATCCCCCAGGAAAATATTACTTTACAATAATGCAAAACGATTTTTTTTTTACTCTGCTTAGTAATAGTTCTCGAGAATATTTTCCAAACAATAAAACAACACAGTTTAGTACTCAATTGCCCAGTTCAATTCATCTTGAGGGAGAATGGCAAGTAGGCATAACAGAATTTCAATATCCTTGTTCGCTTCTGACTGTGAGAAAAACCCAAAATATTATATACTTAAAAGAACTAACTTATGGAAAAACAGATTATGTATATGAAAACAAGATGGCGGATACTAAAACAGCTAATTTAAAGTGCACCAAAAAATTAATCGCTAAACCATGTAAAAGATGCAAACATGTAGCTCAAAATGGACTAAAGTGTGTTAGTTGTGGTGCAGTGTCTCACCAAAGCTGTGTTAAGTTGTTAAAAGACGTGGAAATCATAAACTCCGAAGAATTTATTTGCTGTGGTGACTTAACCTCTAATGATCCAAACCTCTCCAGCTCCACAAATTCAACGGAAAACTCATCGGAAACTGTCATTAACGCCCTGGAAAGCAATCTAAATACTCCAGACAGAATTATGGAATCTCTATTGCGTGAAAATGCTGTGCTGGAAGCTGAAAATAGATTGCTGCGAAGTTTAATTCAGGAAAAAGATGAGAAAAATGACCTTCTACGTGAAAAAATTTTGAGATTAGAAGTTGATTTGGAAGTGAAAAACACGAATTTTACAAGTAAGAGTTTAAATTCCAATCAAAATAAAATTAAAAAAGCTAACGAAAAATCCAATAAAGTAATACAGAATACGCCATCTACACCAATACTTAAAAATAAAAATACATCACAAATATCGATACCTTTAATGTCAGAAATCAGCGCTTCATCTAAAAACTGTAATACCGATAATAAGCCAACGTAAATCAAACAAAAAATGTAAACAAAACAAATTCCACGTATTTAGGAATTGTCGGCACTAATCAACAATTAAATGATGTAGCTGTTGAGAAAAGGCACTGGCTATTCGTATCAAAATACAAAACGTCCTATACAATAGACAATTTCAAGGATTTTTTATTAAACAAATTTCCAAACAACAACTTTATAGTTCAGCAAGTTCACAATACAACATTTAATTCCTATAAACTTGGAGTTGAAGAAGACCAAAAAAAGAACTTATTAGATCCAAACATATGGCCTGCTGGAATCCGTATTCAAAATTATTTATTTCGAAGAAACTTTTACAAAACAAAGCAACAGTAACTTGGACCATGATATTCTTTTATGTAATGTGAGATCTCTTAACAGTAATAAAATTGACCAAATCACTATTGATATTAAGAATACAAGTATACAGTTTATTTGTTTGACAGAAACCTGGTCAACAGGTAAAGAAATTAAAAACGCTAACTTTCCAACATTTAAATTACTTTCGCATTTTTCTCGAAATAAACAAATCGGAGGAGGAGTTGCAATTTGGTGTAAAGACAAATTAAATGCCCAAGCAATTGACCTTGACCGTTTCTGCGAGGAAAAAATTTTCGAGGTATGCGCTTTAAAATGTAAAATTAATTTAAACAATATTGTAATTTTAACAATTTACCGATCTCCATCGGGCGATTTAAATTTATTCCTAAATAAACTATATGCAGTTTTGGAATATATTTATTGCCACAATAGTTTAATAATTTTAAATGGAGACCTTAATATTAATCTTATTGACAGCAATAATAACACAAAAAATTTAATTAATATAATATCTACATTCAATTTAAAACAAATTATTACTGAACCCACCAGAGTGTGTGGGAATAGTAGAACACTAATTGATCATGTTTACATAAACAAATACAACTGCTGTAAATTTGTAACATTGGATAATCTTATTTCAGATCATAAATATATATTTTACAAAATAGGCATAAACTTAAAAACAGAACCTTTATCCACTTATAAAAGAAGGTATAGTGTTAACAAGATTCAACAGTTCTTTTTGGATTTGTCAGGGGAATCTTGGTCTAATATGTTTATGTTGAAGGATTTAAACGATAAATATAATATGTTTTTTAAAATATTTAACTATTATTTTCAGCTTAATTTTCCTAAAGTAAACACAAACAACAAAAAATCATGGATCAACAATAATATAATAATATCTAGCCAAAAACTAAAAAATATGTATTTTTTACAAAAAGAAAATATAATATGCAAAACAACATATAATAAATTTAAAAGCAATCATCAAAAACTAATTAATTGTACAAAAAAAGAGTTTTACCAAGACCAGATTACTTCCTCGGCCAATCCGAGCAGAACTGTTTGGCAGATTATTCATCAAGGTAACAAAAAACTAACAAATATTCACCTAAAACATAATAATGAAATTATAAAGTCTCCTAAATTAGTTACAAACAAGTTTAATAATTTTTTTGTGGATATTGTTAAAACAACACGTAGCAAAATTCCAAACATATCTAGAATGTCAACGCATATGAGTAAATTATCCCATAGTATGTGCCTTATGCCATTTACTGAATCGGAAGTTATGGGTTTATTTAGCAAGCTTAAAAGCAAAAAATCATATGGTCCAGATGAGATTCCGGTGTGTATATTGAAGAAAGTATGTGAACCGCTTATTATTCCTATAACCCATTTAATTAACAGTTCTTTTGCAAAAGGTGCCTTTCCCGATGCTCTGAAGACTTCACGCATAATTCCAATTTATAAAAAGGGCGATCCAGAAGGTGTGGAAAACTACAGACCTGTGGCTTTAACTTCGTCATTTTCTAAAATCTTTGAATATGCTATGCTTGACAGACTTACTAGCTATTTAAAGAAAAATAACATTTTATTAGATAACCAACATGGTTTTAGGTCTAAGCATTCCACACTTTCTGCAATAAACATTTTTTACCAAAAACTAGTTGAATTTATTAACGCGGGTGAGTGCCCTGTGGGCATATTTTGTGATCTTAGCAGGGCATTTGACTGCGTTGATCATAACATTCTTCTAGATAAACTTGAAAATTACGGAATTCGTAGAGTTGCCATTGATTGGATAAGGTCGTACCTAAGCAAGAGGAAACAATATGTTGAATGCATGGGGGTCTCATCTGAACGCACTGATAATAAGACAGGTGTACCTCAGGGATCAATACTGGGCCCTGTTCTTTTCATTTTGTTTATGAATGATCTGCCTGCATACCTTCATGACGAGTGTCTGGTGATGTACGCCGATGATACCACTGTTTTGGTCTCGGATAGAGACAATAATAAACTCTTGGAAAGGTGTAGCAGAGCCGTATCAAAATTATGTGACTGGTTCTGCCAAAACAAATTATACTTTAACACTTCCAAAACTAGTTGTATAAAATTTCACGCAATTCAAAAGAGCATAGAGCCAGTCACTGTTACTATAAATAACGCAACTGTCTCAAATTCCAGAACGGTAAAATTTCTCGGCGTATATTTCCAGGATACTTTAAAGTGGAATGAGCATTGTTCCCACTTGATCTCCACGTTAAGCTCAAAATGTTATCAAATAAGATTTTTAAAACCCATTTTAACATTGGAACAGATTAAGTGCTATTACTATGCGGAGGTGTACTCGAGACTGATTTACGGTTTATGTTTTTGGGGCTCTTCACCTATAGCTAAAGACGTTTTTATTATACAAAAGAGAATTTTAAGGTGTATTATGGGTCTACCATCATACCACTCGTGCAGGAACGTTTTTAAAACATTGGGCATTTTACCTCTTCCCTCCATATACATTCTTGAAATTCTTAAATTTGTTTATGGTTTAAGAAATACATACAACGTCAACAATAAAGTTCATAGCCATAACACCAGGCAAAAATATAACTTTTATCTGCCGTGGCCCAGAGTTGACATATTTAAGAATTCACCAGGCTACCAGGGTCAGAAGTTCTTCAATGCATTACCAGAAGAAGTCAAACAAATAAACAGTTATACTCAATTTAAAAAAAAGATCTTGGCAATGCTTAAGGAAAATAATTTTTATAGTATAGATGAATTTCTAAAATTTTTAAATAAATAATATATAGTAGGTATTACATTTTTGTAAATGTCTTTATATTTTTTTGTAAATGTCTTTATAATTGATGTTATATTATTTTGTATTTTTATCTTTGACATGTCTTATACAATTGTAAAATTGTCTTTTGGACTAATAAAAAAAAAAAAAAAGAAAGAATCAGTACAGGTAGCTACTATAACATAGAGGATTTATTATCAGCATTAAATGCCAATACGCACTTAATAGGAAGGGGCATATCTTTTAATATGAATAATACCACACATAAAGTATCTGTAAACATTCCTCAAGAAAGCAGTGTAATTTCTATGGTTTTTTCAACTTATCTTGCTCTACAATTGGGGTTTGAGCCGGATCAAGATATTTTAAAAATATGCAATGCACCACACCCGTCAAATATAATTTTGGGATTACCGTCACAATTTTTTATTTATTGTGATATTATAAGTCCTCAATTTGTAGGCGATACATTAGCTAAACTTATTTGGGTTGTAAGCGTTGATAATTCAAAATACATATATTTACGGGAGTCAAAAAATGAAAATATCGAAATTGATATATGGACTGAAACTGGTGAAACTGTACCATTCTTATTCTGGACTGTCTGTGTTAAACATTATTTTAGAAGAATAAAATGACTGTAAATTGTCCATATAACGATTACTATGTTAATCAAGCAGGGTCTGGTGTTGGCACCATATATAAAGACGCTTACTATCAAAAAGGGCACGGAGTTGGAAGTTTTTTAAAAGGTTTATTTAGAACTATATTTCCTTTGGTTAAAAGTGGCGTAAAAACATTGGGCACAGAGGCAGCATATGGTGGTATTAATTTTCTCAAGGATGTTATTCAAAGTAAACCACCAAAAACTTCTTTTAAAGAGCGCTTAAACGAAACCACAAAAAATTTACGTTAAGTTAAAGCCACGAAAAAAGTTGACGACATGGTGGGGTCTGGTAAACATATAAAAAGAAAGGGAACGACTAAAAGAAATCAAAAACCATCAACCATCTGCAGTAAGAACATACGAAAACCTAAAAAACAAAAACTTGAAGATATTTTTGGTTAAATAAATAAAAACGATGTCTTTTATCCATAATCAATCTTGTGAATGTATTAAAAGTGAACTGGACTTATTTGCTATACCATCAACTCAAACTAGTATAGAGTCAGGACAGTGGATTCATTATAAACCTCTTTCATCTCTAACCGATCAAGCACCTCTGGAATTTGTTATACCTGGTATAGGCGACGAATATTTGGATCTGTCCCATACTTTACTGCATATAGAAGCTAAAATATGTAAACCAGATAATTACAGTTACAAAAATGAATTAGAGGGCGAAAAATCGATAGGACCTGTAAATAATTTGCTACATTCAATGTTTAGTCAGGTTGATGTTTATTTAAATCAAAAATTAATTTCGCCACCAAACAACACATATAGATCATATATAGAAACTTTACTTAATTATGGCCCTGAAGCAGCAAAATCGCATCTTACTTTAAGTCTATGGTATTTAGATACAGCTAATTCAATGGATATATTAAACGAAAGTTGTTACTGGACATACAAAAAGAACTCAGTTTACATCATTGTTGATTTAATAGGCAGGCTTAGTGGCGATATATTTAATCAGGAAAAGTTTTTAATGAACGGTCTTGAACTTCGTGTAAAATTAGTTCGATCGCGGGATCAGTTCGTTTTAATGGCCCCTCAAGATATGGACCCAAAACTTAAAATTTTGGATGCTAGTCTTTTAATAAGAAGAGTAAAAATTAACCCTTCTGTATTGTTAGCTCATGCTAAAGCCTTACAAGTAGCACCTGTTAAATACCCTATAACAAGAGTAGACGTTAAAGTTATTACTATACCTACAGGTGTTCAAGGAAAATCTTTGGATAATATATTTTTGGGTCAATTACCCAAAAGGTGTGTGATTGGTTTTGTATCAAATAGAGCTTTTAATGGAGATTTTACGAAAAATCCATTCAATTTTAAACACTACGATATGAACTTTTTATCTTTATATATTGATGGACAGCAAATTCCTTCTAAACCACTTCAGCCTGATTTTGATAGTAAAAATTATATAAGATCGTACAATACTTTATTTTCGGGTACTGGTATTCATTTTTCAAACAATGGTCTATGCATAAGTAGAGAGGAATATTCTAATGGTTTCTGCCTGACAGCGTTTGATTTAACTCCGGATCTTGCTGCAAATACTATGGCTCACTGGAATCTCATTCGTAATAGTAGTTTGCGTTTGGAAGTGCGTTTTAAAAAAGCCCTTCTTGAAACAGTTAATTGTATTATTTATGCAGAATTCGATATTATAATTGAAATAGATAGGAATAGAAATGTAGTTGTAGTTTATAGTAGTTAATTTTAAAATGTATTTATGTATAATAATAATAATAATAAACCTAAATACCACTCCGTAAATCTGTATTTTATTTTAACTTAAATTTGTTTGTACCTATGATATTTTAGTATAACTGTTTGTACCTTCAAATATAAAAGGTTAAAAATGCGTTCTTATGAAGTTCTTAGATATATACACTCGTTTTTGTCAACATACTTTCATAAAGGAGTTTACGCTTTAAATCGTATACCAACTTATATAAGTAAACCGTGTGCTGTAGTTATTAATGAAGATCCTGATAATATGCCTGGAAGTCACTGGGTTGCTGTTTTTATTAATAACAATGGTTATGGATACTTTTTCGATAGTTACGGAAGGCCACCCAAATATATTATAAAAAAGTTTTTAAATAAGAATTCTAGGAAATGGATATAGAATCCGAATGTTCTTCAAAGCTTATTTTCAACTGTTTGTGGTCAATATTGCATTTCATGCTTAGTATGTTTAAGTAAGAAATACAATCTAAATAATTTTTTAGATTTGTTTACATTTAATACAAATAAAACTGATAACGCTGTAAGAAAAATGTTTCAAAAATTAAATAAAAATACATTTTTTAAAAGTTAAAACAAGTTTTATTTAAAAATAGGTAAACAATATAAAGCTTATGAAAATAAATAAAATAAATAAATAATATAATTAAATAAAAATAAGTAAAACAAAAACTATACAATAATAATAATAATAAATAAATTTTTATAAATATACCTACATAAATAGATAAAGTTTAATACATTTTTTATAAAACTATACAATAATAATAATGATAATAAATAAAATTGTTTTTAATATAATACATAAATTTTTATAAATATACATAAATAGATATAAAGTTTAATATATTTTTATTTATCTAAAACCCAACCGTCCATCCAGAAAGGGGCTTCTTCTACTTCTTCTTCTTCGGGCTGTGGGGGTTCTTCTAGATGAGGGGTTTCATTATAGATATAATAAATGTTAATAAATATAGATTAAAAATATTTGAATCATTCTAAAATCTAACCTTTCATCCAAAAGAGGAGTTCATGTCTTCTTCCAACGGAGGAGGCTCGCAGGACCGAGAGGCTTCTTCTTCTGGTTGAGGGAGTTCCACAGGCTGAGGGGGTTCTTGATGATAAACCAAAACGTTTTGGTCTATCAAAGGGTCATTGTATCCGTAAGGCACAGTATCATAACTATTTTCAATCCGTTGTCTTTTGGTAAAGCATGTACGATAAATTTTATTCTCGGATCGCGATATAACGTTATAATTTGCCGTAATACAAATTTTACGACTGTTGTGGACATATATCGCTTCAGCATTATCACATACCTGGGCTTTTAGTTCATCAAAATTTACGGACTGAGTATTTTTATGATTAAGCGTTATACCCTTTACTTTACAGATAGTCTTATATTCATTTTTATCCGCACAATATACTTTGTAAGCATAATTTTTAGGGCCACCACTTACAAATTCAGTAATCTTACTACCCGGACCATATTCAGATAATTCATTGGTTAGCATTCCCAAGTAATCGCCAACCTCTGGTAGCCATTCACCTGATTTATGTGTGAATATAAATACTAATATGGCCTAAAGGAATCTAGAATTAACCCAAACGGGCTAAACATTAAGGTAAACATTCAATTCAGTGTGAATATAACACTATCTGTGTCAAAGTAAAGGACTCTGCGATCGAGTTTTTCTAAATAAGAATACAATTCTAACCGCGCCATTGCCGTGGTATATGCTGCTATAGCGACATTAACAGTTTTTAATGGCGTTACTGCTTCTTCATGCTTACTCCAGCATGCAAGAAGAACATCGTCACTAATAATTACCAAATTATTAACAATGATAGAGGGGTCCGTAAGCATGTTAAATAGCTTAAAGGGTTCACTAATAATACTTGTCTGCATCAAGTTTAGTCTCTGGCCAAATTTTCCCCAAAAACTATTTAACATGAGTTTTGCGATAAATCTCATACCCGGGTTATTTGATATTTCTAAGATATCCAACAAAATACTTTCATGTTCTAAATAGTCTTGAATATAGGCTTGTCGTGCTTCCTGTGTAGTACACCAGTTAGGCCAGCCACTACACTCTTGCTTAATTTTTAAAAATTTATCAACATATTTAGAGAATAAACCGCCAGCGTATCGCGTATCGCGTATCGCGATCGAATTGTGTTACTTTATACTCCCATATTTCATAAATTTCCAAGACTTTATAATTTAAAGAAATGGCTTTCCCCAATTCATCAGCTACAAAGGTACCAGAAAACTTACGTTCGTCATCTGTGTGAATACATTGCTCTTGGTTCATTGTATCCACACAGGTTTTACATAACGGAAACGTAAGTTTTTTATTACATTTATACGGTAGTACAGGGTGATATAAAGTTTGAGGGGGTAACACAGAACATTTAATTAGACCTTCTACCGAATTCATTGGTAATTTTCTGCAGTCTTTGTCACCGATGTGAATTTTAGGGTGCCCCACAGGGTACTTTCCATATTTATTTATAAATGGATATAACGAGCACACATCAAAATAACAGATTTGTTCGTTTTCATCTGAAACTTTATAATATTTTTTTGTAACATTTGTGCGACCACCATAAAAACTGTCTCTTGGATTCAATGGTAAATCTGAATATTTAAAATTATTATCAATGTAACTTCTCACTTCTTCATTATTTTTTAATAAAGACCTAAATTCGCATTCTTTAAAGGATTCCACTATATACCCTGCTTTTAAAAGTCGATCCCTTTTGGCTTCAGTTATCTCGCGTCTTGTAAACATTAAATTATATTCTTCAGTATTATTATGAAATGATGTGGTTTGGTGTGGGAAACATTTTTCGCACCCATGAAAATAACAACCATCGAATTCAAAGACAGTGTTAGTAGCCTCACAAAAGCCGTCAACCAAAATATTTTCCTTTAACCTAACTTCCCGACCATTACCAGCATGTATTATTTTCCCTGGATGTAAAGCCTCTTTCCAAAACAACCACTTTAGCGCTATTTCGGATTGGTTATCGGCACGTCTATATCCATTAACTGGAATAATACCGATTGTCTCGGGTTGCAAAAAATTCCTCCGAAACACTTTATTACATACACTGGCTAGAGTGGTTGCTTCTTGAAAGGGATCGATATTGTTCGATTTTAAAAAACAATCTCTAAACTTAATACATGCTTTCCTTAAAATTGCGACATCTAATATACAGTACTTGACTAACTCTTTTTTAAAATTAAATAAAACGTTATTTGATACCTGCTCATTATACCATTTGAAAAATTTTGTTCTGGATACCGTATCCATTGAATCAGCCATATAAAAATCGGCATCAGGCATGGGCCCTTCATAATTTATATTTTCAGTTTTATTAAATAAGTGTGGAAAATACCCCTTAACCTCTTCAAATTTAAAAGCACTTGGTAGTTTACTTAATGGTAAAGGCATGTAATTTAGGCTGTCAAATTTAATTTTATTACACGTAATCGCGACAAATTTGCATCCATTTCTAATTATATGTGGATTCCATCTATTGACATCTCGTAAAATATGTTTCGTGATGAAACATCCATCGTAACCTTTCATATTATGCCCAATCGCAAAAATATTAAATTTTTTTCTCAAATGTATGTAAAAATTCCATAAGGGAGCTAACTGGATTATTTGAAAAAATATGTTGACGTTTACCACAGTTACTACAATCAATATTAATATCTTTATTCGTTATACATTTTGAACACACCTGCTCTGCGACGCATAAATTTGGTTCGTGTAAAAATGAGTTATTGGACATCTTTTTTTCCTGCATGCATTCAAAATCATAGAATACAAACAGAAAATCGTTATCTATAGAAGATTTAGTTTGTTCGGATAGTTTATGAGGCTGCATATAACAATTATGTCCTAATTTTTTAACACTTAAACAAATTGAACAAAAAGCGTATCCACATCTATGCTTATCTTTAGTCCAATAACTATTTAAACATTTCACACATCTATGTACTTTGGAGCAGAGTTTTTCCTTGTGATTATTTAAACATTCAATACCTCTAAATGTCCTTTTACATGCCTCGCAAGTTATTTGATCCATTTCAGTTCTACATGGCGGTGAAGTATGACATTTGGGCATATATAAGGACATTTAAGAGATAATTTTTTATTTGAATAACGTTTTTTACACGACTCGCAATAGTATGATGTAGCAAAGGCAGCTGTTAAGCTTATTATAAGGTTATAATGGTTGTTATCTAAAATTAAATTTATTGTTTTACGTCTATTGTCTCGCGGTCCCTCAAAATAAGTTACGGACCCCTTTCTATCACTGTACACAACAATCGTAAAATCGTTTAAATAATCTTGAAATTTTTTAATGTGATCATAAGTTCCCCCGTTCGAAAGATCAACATTTCTTTCCCTACATAATTGTAATCCCCGTTGTTTCAAAATAAAAAAATAAGTTTTTTAAATTCTCATCAATCTTAAATGCCATACCCAATACTATAGCATAAGCCAGACAATAGTTATCATTATTATTAAAAATAGTTACGATACCTCGCTTTTGGGCACAAAAATCCTTATACTTTGATCCTTTTAATGTCAGTCCTCCTCCATTACCATTGGGCCACTGGAACCGATCGATTGTCATCGTCAATAAATTATTAGTAAAAAAGCTTGCATTACTCTGCAAAACTTTGCCCAAAGTATCCAATATAGCATCTGCAGATATCTGATCTCTCCTCCTAAACGACATGGGTAACGGCCTATCGGGAAAATCGGCGTTGAAAAAAGTGATACCGACTCTATCATTATTTTCGAATCCACGCATACCATTATTAATAAGTGCGTTTAAACCTCTCTAAAAATAAAAAAACTGTTATACAATTTTGTTATTGTTTTTAAAAATAAATAATTTTATACAATGTTTATAGTTTTCAAAATGTTTAGAGTTTTCAAAAATACTTACTCTTAGCCAGTCAATAGGTGTTCCTTGTCTATTGTAATCAAGAAATCTAAATTCAAACCGCCTAGCAGTTAGGTTGAATCTCCGGATTTCATGTTCATATTCGTTAATCAAAACGATGTTTTCAATAGTTTGAGAAGCCATTATTAAACTCTTTAAACTAGGAAGTCACTGTTTCAAATTTAAAACTTGAAGTAATAATAGAAAGCTTGTGAGGGTTTATATTATATATTCAATTTTGAAGGTGATTAGTATACTAATATACCTTTGATATGCTAAGTATAATCTACCTTTTCTAAAAATATTTTCTTAATCGCTTCTCATAATCACCTTTTAAAGACTACACATTTAAAATAACTTTTAAAATTAATATTCAGGTAAATTTAACAATAGTTTAAAGATTTATTACTTATTACATGATATTTTTAAATATTAAGATTAATACAAAATTTGGTATTTTTATACCTACTATTTCATAATCACTTGTAAACTCCACAAGTAATAAATTTTAAAAATAAGTATTAAGGTAAAATTTAACGAAATACACGAAAAATAGTTTTAAAAATGTTTTATTTATAACAAGAAAATTTGTTTTTAATGTTAATATTAAATATTATAGAATATATATATGTATATATAAAAATTTTATTGAACATTTTAAACAGGGTTATTACAATATTCAGTATATGACTCGTTTTTTAATAAGTATTAAGGTAAATTTTATTGAAACACACGAAAAATAGTTTATTAAAATTTATTATTTATAACAAGAAAATTTGTTTTAATTTTAATATTTATTAAACATTTTAAACAGAATTAATGCAATATTCAGTATATGACTCGTTCTTATTTCCCTTCTTGGGAACCTAAACTATAGACGGAAATTCATTTGGTAATATATTTTTCCTGATTCTGAGAGGTTCCGGTGTTGCTTGTTTTAAATCGATTACTAAATATCCATGTGGTGTACTAGTAGCGTCTCTATATGCCTCTTGAATAAATCTTGCATTTTCGGGAAATATTTGTCTAGCTAGATGTGAAATTTGAGCTTTATCAAGAGGGTTTTTAAAATAAATTATATAGTTGGCGTTTAACGAAATATCCCTCTGACCCTTTCCTTGATGAAAAAGATTTTGTGTTATGTAAAATACACTTAAATTTCTATGGTGGCTTCCTTTTGTAAATATATCTACAATGACACTACCAGCCTCTTTCATTAAATCATCTATTATAATTAAAGTTGGTTCCGAACCATTAAAGTCTGTAATATTCGGCAGACCTTGCATATATTTAATATTTATTTTGTTTTCTTCATATCCTAATTGCCATTCATCATAATACCATATTATATTATTAAATGGAATATTACAAGTTTCTTTAATATTTTTTATAAAATTTAAGGCAAACACTGTTTTGCCACTAGAAGTAGGCCCCGCAATAATTGCTGTAAAAGGGTGTGTAAATCTTAGATCCTTTTTTATGTTTAACTATGGAATGATTTTAATAGACTGAACAAACATTTATTTATTTATTATATATATTTAAATAAAAATATAAATTTAATATAAGGTGTATATAAGAAAAACAAAAACTATGTAAATTTTATAATATATATTTAAAATAAAAATATAAATTTATTATACCTAAATATAAGAAAAAACAAAAAGTATGTACATTTTATTATTATTATTATTTTATTATTTCTATGCAGTTTTTAAAAGAATGCATTTGTATCTAAAACCATTTCTAATCTATTTCCTATGCTTGTGTATACAAAATAATTAAATTTATAAATTAATTCTAAAAATACTAAATAATTATTAATTTTAGGCCTAGTTTCGATACATTTAAGAAAATCTCCTGTATCATACCTATTATTACTATTGTTATCATTATGTATAATTCCAACAATTACGTCTTCTAAAATAGCTTAAAATTCGTCGGCTACACATAGTTCTTTATAATCCTCAACTAGGTTACAATGGAATGGTTTTAAGTTAAGTAAGTTATTTAATGTATCTTTTTTAAATATATCATATGCCCCTGTTTTTTTATTCATTATCTTCACCATCGATGTAATAAAAGGTACGATTGTTATTAAAAAGTTTTGCAGATGCCATTCTTCGCTTTTATTGTCTTTATCCAGAATCTTCGGTATGCACATCATAACTTCATCAAAGTCTTTTTCCGTGAAAATAAGTCCCTGATATTCCTTGTCAACTTTACATATTCTTACGGTTATTGAAAATTTACTGTATGGGTTTATACCTACACAGTATAAACGATTACCAGATAGAGTAATGGGTATTCTAACTTCTTTCAGGATGCGATGTTTCTCGTAAGCTGCCATGTATGTATGTATGTATGTTCGGTCCATCTTGAGGGAGTGCTTCGTTATAAAATGCATCAGTCTTTAAAAATTGTTCAAAACGACTATTGTTATTAAAGTTAGCACACATTTTATTTTTGCTGTTTATTTTCGATTGTATAGACACAACTGATTGTACTAGCTTTAAAAACTGCTATTTATATTTTTAAAATCCATTAACGACTTTTCCAAAATACGTTTTCTATTGTTAATTGACATTCCAATGACGTCTCTCGTTTTTTCTAGAATATTTTTTGGAAAGTTAAAGAAATTTTAGAAGCCACGTCTAGTGACTTTTATTTCTTTAAGTTTATTAAAATTTAAGTTGGAAATCCTGTTTTTTTTTCACTACGCCATCTACCATTATTTGATTTAAACCTATAAAAACAAATATAGCTATCTATATTTGACCAACGTTAGTTACACTATTTATCTATAGGGGGGCCTATTTATTTAGTTTTATTTTATTTTCCTTATCTAAAACAACGCCATCTACCATTATCTAATTTAAACATATAAAAACAAATAAAGCTATCTATATTTTACCAACGTTAGTTATGCTTTTTGTCCATAGGGGGCCTAGTAACTTTTTTATTTATTTATTCAAAAACCAGATCCACGGATCGAGAGGTCCGTGGCTTGGTTCTCGACAGGGCTTTTTTTGTTTTTCAGAAAAATAAAAGAGATTATTAAGGTACGCATCAAACATCAATGCACAATTTTATGTGTAAGGCTTGGTAGTCGAATTGTTTAAGGCAGTTCGCTTTGAACCAGGTCTATATGGGTTCAATTCCCAGTTCAGCTTTTTATTTTCTAAAAAATAAAAAGAGAAAACTTCATTGGAATGTCATTAGCATTTGGAAAGTCGATTTCCCCTTAATGACATTTTCTAATCACCTAATTAGGTCATTAGAAAATGTCGTTAAATACTCATTAATGGGTATTTAATTACTTTTTAATTTCGTCTACAGCCATGTCTTCTGCTTCCATCGTCGTTGGGGCAATAAGATAATAGGAGTCGTAGTACAAAGGGTGTCGGTCATTTTCAAAGTGGTCCCGGAAGAGCCATTTGAAGGTTAACTTCTTCGGCAATGTGTTGTAGTTAAAAAAATAGCTTTTGATGTTTTCGTTTTCGCCTTGTTTTTTCGAATTAAATTTTAATTTTGCTGCCCTCACAAAATTTTCTCCTCCAAATTCTTCTAAAAAGTCCTTTTTTAAATTTTCCGAACTTTTCTCTCTATTTTCTTGACTGGTGACGTATTTTGTATATCATGTAATGGCCGCTCCTTCCATAAATGATCCTAGATAATTTATTTTATATGTGTCGCTCCATCCGTTAATTTGGGAACATATTTCGTAGTTTTTCATAAAGGTCATGGCGTTGGTCGTCCTCGGGTTGAATGTTGTGGGGGCAATAAACTTCGGGACTGCAGATGTTCTTCCGGTCTGGGATGCTTCTTAAATGCTTGTGTTCGACATGTTGATGATTTGTGGTTCAGTTTGGGTGATAGGGCTATTTTATTCAGGATTATCTTGTATCTCAGTTGCTTGGGAAAAAGGTAAGGATATATCTTCGGAAGGACTTAAAATTGAAAGATTTTGTAATGGACTTAAAATATTTTGGATACGGGCTTCTACGTTGTCGTCTTCTTCTTTTTCGGATTGATTTTCGTCGGGATTTGCCTCTTCTTCGCTGTTTTCCTCTTCTGCGTTGAAAGTTTGGTTATTAAAGTCTTCTGAGTTTTCTATATTAAATGTTGAGTTTTGGATTTCTTCTTCTGATATTTCTTCGCTGTTTTCAGTCTGTTTTTCGTGTATTATTGGTTCTTTCGGTGGTCGTAAAAATATTATGTTTGTTTCGGTTCGGTGCCAGTCGGTGATCGTAGTAACGTTGAGGAGGGTTTGAAGATGGATTTTTCCGTGCTGCGATGTGATGGGTTGAATGTAAATTTTCCCAAAAGCTTCTTGCGTGACATTAAATTTAACTAACGCCGACCTTGTTTTTCTTAGAGTTCCCAAATAGATTCAGCAAGCATTCGGCCAATCCTGGGTACCGATGCTTTCTCTATTCAGGAAGTCTTCTATGAATAGATACAGCGAGTATTCGGCCAATCCTGGGTACCGATACTTTCTCTATTCATAGTGATGTACAAGATCGTTGGCGCCTCCTATTTTAGACTGTTGGGTGACGTATGGTTAAAAGGCCAAACTTACATTATGACAGCTTTATTTAATCTGATCCCTGTATTACAAAAATGTGTGGTTTATATACAAACTTAGAACGTACACGAGCTATGTTTTTGATGAATATTGCAAGATTGCAGTATATTTCTATTGAAATGCATATATTACGTCTGCAATAATCTGAAACTTCCTTTGCTCGGCTGTGGGAATATAATTATTTAAATACAATATAATAAATTAATTAAAATAAATCAATAATATATTCTTATTTCGTGACAATAGTATTAGTTTTGAGGGGTAGTGAATCCAGTGCCTTGCTTAAATTTTGTTTAAAAAAAACTAATATGAATTCTTAAAAATTTACTCTTAAAAACTAACATATGGCCTTTTTTGCTCCAAAAATACAGTTTATTAAGATCTACACTTTAAAACAAATCCGGTTAAAATCGCACAATAAATAAAGATTTTAGTCGCAAACAAATAGGTCACACTGTAAAAGGATACTTGGTACACCCTGTATTGTATTGTATCAAAATAATTACCTTCAAAAACATTCTGAAACTGTGGAGTTGTGTGGATATTGGCAATATCTTTTAATTGATTACCACGGTTTCGGCAAAAATTTTTCAATTTGCGAATATGTTCTTCCTTCCTTTGTATTGTAACCGTCATTTTGACAGTTACCCATTTTTTTATTTTAATAGTTTTTTACATCTAAAACGGTATGGATGTACACGGTTAAGTGTTTTATTTTTAGTTTTACTAATTGTTACGTATAATTTTAACAAGGATAATTGTTTAGTTCTTTAAATGCCTCTTTTCAAGAGAATTTATTAGTTTTATGGGAATTCCTTTTACTGACACATTTTTAGCATTGCCTAGGAAGTATTTAAAATTCTTTTTAAGCCATTTATTTCATTTTATTCAAAAACTTTAATTTGATAGTATGCAACACAGAACACTTCCGTGTGCGGTGTCCGGGGTGGGGTGTTGCGTTATTGATAATTTAGTGTCAGTGCAGGGAATTTTCTAAAAGGTTGCGTTTAGGGGGGTAGGTATTTGGGTTTTTGGGTATGTCACTATCAGTGCACGTGTGGCTGAGGGAGTATTGACGGTTGAAGTTTGGGTCCTGGTAGAATTTGCGGGAATTCTTGGGGAAATGTCTGTTAACATAGGCAACAATGTTGGGATTTTATTGGGTTCGATACTTTTCCAGCAGGTATTCTACGCATGTAGTTTTCTACGCATCAAATTTTGAGTTGGGCGTCCTTTTACGATTTGGTCGTTGATGAGTTTAGATGAGAGTGGTAAATCTCTCAATCTAATTGTATAATTTTGACTAAAGCACTGTTCGTGTGGTACGATGAGCTCTGGGTGAGTTTTTGACCTGTTGCTGAATTTAAATATCTTTCCACGATGTTCTCAATTTTAGGTTTGTGTTATTCCCTTATTTTTGGTCTTTATCCAGCCTTGACTTTGTATAGTTACAAAAACACCTTTAAACAAGGGTAAGTTAGGCGGTTGGTAGTTTTTAGATGCTTGGACATCATACCGTTTTTTTTAGGGTTTTTATGTTGGAGTTTTTTGTAGGACTTTTTATGTCAGATTTGGAATGGTTTTTTACCCTGAACTTGTTTTGGATAATGGCAAGTTCTTACGTTACTGAAAAGCCATCAAATTTTGAGTTGAGCGTCCTTTTACGATTTGGTCGTTAAAGAGTTTAGATGAGAGTTAAGTTTGTGCTTAAATTATGGAAAATTTCCAATAACACGTGGTAAATCTCTCAATCTAATTGTATAATTCCGACTAAAACACTCTTCATGTGATACGATGAGCTCTGGGTGAGTTTTTGACCTGTTGGAGTTTTTTGTAAGACTTTTTATGTCAGATTTGTTGTGAAGGAATGGTTTTTTACCCTGAACTTGGATAATGGCAAGTTCTTACGTTACTGAAAAGCCATCCTGTAAAATCTGACATATTAGGAAGCCAACCCATTTGGAGACATAATCTACCAGGGCCCCAACTGCGTTCAGGTCGTACCAACTTTGAATATTTATGTTAGAGAACATAGCGTGCACTACACTCCTTATACGTTTGTGTACTTTTGATTCGAGAGTTCAACATAGTCTTCAACTTTTAAATTGTAGTTATTTTATATAATATTTTAATATTTTATCTGTTAATTTAGTCTATTAGGCTTTGGTTTTTGTAAACCATATATGGCCATACAAGGGTGCACCAAAATTATAAATCGAACAAATGTTTAATATTAAATGAAAAGAGATCACTGCAACATCGGTGAAACAAATATAACTTTGATTTATTTTTTTAAACTTGACTTTTAATAACCGCCCTTAATCTTTAGTAAGATTGTGTCTGACTTACTTAGACTTTACCAACTGGCCCAAATAAGACACTGGCGCCCAATTTTGGATTTGTTTTGGTAAACACACGTAAGTATTAAGAAACAACATTTGTCCATCGACCTCCGCTGCTAAGCTGCTGTTCGCCATAGCCCTCAAGTTGAGGTTACAGTATGATATTCATAGGAGCTTTTTTCTTAGGAGATATATCTTGTTTTTGCAAAATAATAGCATAATATATTTTGACTTACCATCATATTTTGTTTTTCTTATGGCGGCCATATTGAAATTATTTATGGTTGGATAAAAAAAAGAAATCCAACCATTAAACTACATATATAATATTCTCTATTAAATAACTTCACAGCAATCTTTTCAGACGTTGGAATCAAGAAATGCTCACGCTGAATTGCCTTATTCAAATATTTAGGATCCAGACACAATCTTAGATCCCCATTACTTTTTCCACTATAACCAAAGGATTCAGCCACTCAGTTGGTTCCTCAATTTTTTTAATGACCCCTTGAGCTTCAAGTTGCTCTAACTTTAACTTAAATCTATCATGCAATGCTCTTGGAACCCTCCTGGGAGGCTGAATGTGGAATAACATCTTGTTTTAAGGAAATATGATCCTCAGTTGGAAACTGGCCTAAACCATCAAAAACTTTAGCATACAACTGTTTTACATCTTAAAGAGTCTTAAAATTAATACTGAGCCATGGACTAATACTAGCTAGTCTTTTAATCAGATTTAATTTTACACAAGCCGATAACCCAAACAAAGGTAGTTGGCTAGTGATGTCAACCACTAGAAAATCAAGAATTGCCTTATGGCTGTTGACCTCAGAAGACAAACTAACTTCACATTGCGGTTTAATTCTAAAACTGTTACAACCAGTGTTACTTTAGTTGGTTTTAAACTAGAACTAACTTTTAACTTTCTAAATACATGAAGGGGTAAAACACTTACTACTACACCTGTATTAAGTTTAAATTCTACCTGATTTTTATTTTCGACCTGCACAACTTGTCTCCAATCTCTCTCCACAGCACTTTCCATCTCAGTTTGACTGCTTCTGTTAATGGACGCAATGAATACTTTATTCACCTTTTGTGACTTCACTAAACTTACTGGACACAATGAATTTACATAAAATGACTCACTTTCACTCGTGCTTTCACCATCTCTGTCTTCGGTTGTTTGCCTTTCCTCCAACTCATACACAGCCTTTCTCCATGATTTATTTTCATGTCGTAATGGTCTCTCACTAGACTTTTCTTGTGGCTTCTTGGAACCTCTATCAGGACACATAGCTGCAAAATGATTTCTCCCCTGACAAGACGTTTTACCATTCGCAGGGCATTTACCGTTTTATATGTGTTTATAGCCACAAAATTTGCACTTTGGCCATGACTTGAACTATTGTTAGCACTCGTTCTTTTATTACTGGTCATACCACTTTTTTAATAGCTATTTTGTTTGCCTTTAATTGCATTCACTTGCAATTCACTATGCAAAATCTTCGACTGAGCTTTACTGGCCTCAGTGGCTCTACAAAAATCGATTACTCTGGTTAACGTTAGCTTTGGCTCTCCAAGCAGCCTTTCTTGGGTATTTTTAACACCCATGACCACACGGTCTCAAATCATCTCATCTGCCTGGGTGTATCGGGTAGTTTTCACCGCTTTTCTTAACTCAGGAAACTGTCAAACGTTTAACCTTCTTTTTGGCCTATGCTATTAAATTTTAAACACTCCAAAATTACATTTTCTTGTGATGAGCATTATTGCTAAAATTTGGCTTTAATGCTGTCTAGTGATTCTAATTCCTCTGCCGTAAACGTGAAGCTATTATACAATTCGAGCCCATCTCCGATAATATTAAGAAAAACCGCTACCTTTGTTTCATCTGGTTTTTTATCCTGTCCAGACGGCTATAATTCCATTAACAACAAGGGGCTCCGGGGGCTAAAATAAACTCTCCATTTTTTCTTTTCTAGGTTAGGTTAACTTTTCTCGTTCACTAGAACTTCCTACTGTACCAAAAGCACTTAGTAACCTGACACCCTGTTTTATAACTACTATGATATAAAATAAAAGCAAAAAAGTGATCAAATAACATTTATTATTCACTTACCTAGCATCACATTGATTAATTACCAAAATCGAAGAGTTTATGAATGTGACAAACATGAACTAATGCTCACTGACAAGATTTTCCAATAGTTTGGATTTTAATTTTTTAATTGAATGCCAGGAGCACTATGTATATGATAAGGAGTGCATTATTTAGAAGTTTATGCAAAATTGGTAAGCACCGCCGACGGTGGACTAGTGGTTAGTGCTGCTGACTACAAGCCGAGAGGTCGTGGGTTCGAATCCCACCAGGGGTATGGCTGGGACTTTAAGCCCGCGGTCCGTTCCTACCCCTAACCCGCTCAAGCCATTCAGTTGGCTTCTGGGACTTCTTAGGAAGTAAGGGTGAAACTAAAAGAACACTTTTGTATATAAACTTTTGTATATAAACTTTTGTATATTATCCTAAAATATAATTTATAATATGATTATTTGCAATATTTTACATTTCAGGTTTGCCATGGTACTGTAAAAAAAAATGTAGAGAATTAAAATCTCAATCAAGAGTAAAACAAATGAAATAAATATAACACAAAATACCCATGGGTTCTTTTTGTGTTATATTTTTAGGTTATTTTAATTTTTTTTAAACTTCAGTTTACTTTGGTATTGTTAAAAAATACAAGAGAATTAAAATTTCTACCTGTAAAATAAAAATACATTACTTATATATAAATATATAAAGTAAATCCCATTTTTATAACCTACCTTTAATAACACTGTTAACATTTTTTTACTGGAATCATATGGGATATTTATGGTCCCAATAAAAAATACTTACAGTATTATTGAAGGTGATAAAAATGGGATTTACAACAAGATAATTTTGTGTTATTCCAACAAAAAACTTCAAGCAGTATGCCATCAAAATGGTATTTAATACGTAATAACCTGTTATACCTAGGAAAGATTGGATTTCGGATACATTTTTAGGGACTGGAAAATTTTTTATAGTAGAAATTTTACCTGGATCGGGCTTAACTCCGTGTATAGTGTAATGTGGCCAAGATATTTAACTTCCTCCTTAAGAAACTCACACTTTTGGTTATTTAAAGTTAACCTTTCTCTAAGACGATCAAAAATCATTCGAAGTTTATTTATGTGTTCTTCAGAATTAATTTTCGAAAAAACAATGATGTCATCTAGGTACACAAAACAATGAACACCTGTTAATCCTGTTAGTACTGAATACATTAACCTTTGCCAAGTGAAGGGTGCGTTTACAAGACCAAACGGCATTCTATTACACTCATAATGACCCCACGGCACTGAAAACGCTGTTTTTTCTCTGTCTTTGGGATGCACTTCTACCTGCCAATAACCTGATTTTAAATCTAATTTACTAAATAGCTCGGACCCGCCTAGCGAATCTGTTTCATGTATGTTTGGAATTGGAAAATAATTCCTCTTTGTTACTGCATTTAACGCCCTGTAATCTATACAAAACCTATAATCTATATCTCCTGTCTCTGTTTTCTTTTCTATCAATACTACAGGACCACTCAATGGGCTCGAACTCGGAAGAATTATCTCGTCTTTTAACATCGCGTTAATTTTCTCCTCCATAATTTTCTTTTTTGCTACTGGTACTCTGTAGGGTGCTTTTCTTATCGGACCATAAAGCAGGCCGCACATTATCGCGGAACGGAATGGATTGGAATGGAATGGAACGGAAGGGAATGGAATGAAATGAAAATTTTGAATCTCCGCACATTAGCGCGGAATTCCGCGGAAAATTTTTATTTGTATACGAGTGATTTATTACTAAAAGTAGACTTACGTCCCTGATGCCTGGCTTAAAAGAAAGCACGTGTACGACTGCTGTTGCGTAATCGCGTTGTTTTGGTTACTATGTAAAAAATTATTATAGTTTTTGACGATATTTAAAAAATAATTAGACTTTTCTCAAATATGTGTGAAAAGGCAAATAAAATTTGACCGCGTTAACTGTTAAACGTGAATTTGGATTGGGGTAGAGGCAGTTGTCTATTGGTTTGGCTCGCCTGGTGATGTCCAGTAGTTGGGGCCCCACATAAGACTGCTGAAGAATCTTCAAACTGGTAAGTCTTCCCTAAGCACGTTTCTTTTTTTCGATACATTTGTACTCAAAGTTTTTGAAACTTCTTATAGAACTGCAAATGGACAGATAAAATAAAATTACCCTAAATACAGTCCACTCATTACTAAACATTTTGGTCCTAATCGAACCGGATTTATTTGCTCTTACACATACCTAGTCTCTCATTTATTCGTATAGTCTCTCATATCTTCGTATATTAGTTCTCATATATATCTCACTCTACGCTCTCTCCCTCCATTACGCATAGCATTTACCTATCTCTCTTTAAATCATCGAATTTGTGCATTATTTGAATTTTTTATAATAGTTATTCTCAAATTTTGACATATACGAGGTGTACCATAAAGTTAAGTTGTTTATTTTATCATTAAAAATGGAGAATAAAGATGAAATAAAGCGCAGGTCTACTGCTATTCATTTAACTTACATTACAGAAATTGAACAATTAGAAAAATTAGGTAAAGATTCAATTGCAAATGAGTCTTTACGTATTCGTTTTAAAATTGCTTATGAAACTCTAGACAAAATTGCTTCTGGTTTTGACAACGCTCATTTTAATCTCGTGGGACAATTCGAAGCTGGTTCAGATGATATTGATAAACATCTTCAAATAAGGTCTGCTTTTCTTGAAAAATACTACCTTATCAAGGAATATAAAATTGGATTGTTTGGCTCTGAAAATAATAATTTAAACCTTGAAAAATCAGCCAAGCCCACTCAACGTAATATAAAGTTATCAAAAATTGAAGTTCCTAAATTCTCTGGAGATATTAAAACATTTATCACTTACATAGACACTTTTAATTCATTAGTTCACGATAATAATTCGCTTTCAGATATTGAAAAATTTAATCATCTTATAAACTCTCTTACTGGTCCTCCACTTACATTGGTTCAATGTACTCCGCTTAGCTGAAATAATTATAATATAGCATACACTGCTCTTATTAAAAGATATCATAATAAACGCTTAATTGCAAATGCTCATTTAGAAGAAATTTATAACGCACCTCGTATAGGCGAAAATCGTGCCAACTCCCAAAATTTGAGAAAGCTTCTTGATACATTCACTGTAAACATAGCAGCTTTAAAAAGTATGAAATATCCTGTTGAAAAATGGGATTTTTTGTTGTTATTTTTACTCAATAAATGCTTGGATGTGGGCACTGTTACTCGTTTCGAACTAGAAAGTGGTCTTGATAATAACACAGATCCTAAATTCAATATTTTAGAATCTTTTATTATTAAACAGTGTAATGCTCTTGATGCAGTTGCTAGTTCTTCTCAACGCAAAACTGTAAAGTATCAGGATTACTCCTTTTCTAGTAATCCCAAACCATCGTCATCATTTATGACTCATACTCAAGGAAATTCTTGCACCTTTTGTAATTCCACAAGTCATAATATTTATGCGTGTTCCCAATTTCTTGCCAAATCTCCTTATCAACGCTATGAGCATGTAAAAGCTCAAAAATGGTGTTTAAATTGTTTAGGTCATAAACATATGGCTCGGGATTGTAAATCCACCTCAGTATGTCATAATTGTCGTAAACGACACCACAGTCTCTTACATTTTGATTTTGTTAATTCCAACTCTAAGGTCGAAAATAATTCTATATTGGCAAATACCTCTTCAACCTCTTCAACCTCAAACACTCAAAACTCTTCTAATGTTGCTCATACTCTCTCAAACTTTTTAATCTCAGGTTCCACTGTCCTCTTATCAACCGCTCTCGTCCGAATCAAAGATATTAGTGGAACTTTTAAAAATATTCGTGTTTTGTTGGACAGCGCCTCTCAGTCAAGTTTCATGTCGTTAAAATGCCATCAACAGTTGGGATTACCAAAATCATCCACATCTCTCTCAATTCATGGCCTAGGTGACACTGTATCCTCTGGATTGTTTGGAGTCACATGTGAAGTTTTCCCACGTGATCAAATTTCTCCCAGGTTTCAGTTAGAAGCAGTTGTCGTACCTAAGATTTGCAGTGCTATGCCATCTACTCAATTGTGTCCAAACAACTGGCAACACATAGTTAATCTAAAATTGGCCGATCCCCATTTTGATCAACCAAATGACATTGACATGTTACTTGGTGCAGATATTTTTCCCCTCATTATTCAGAAACGCCGTATAACGGGTAAAGCTAATCAGCCCACTGCGTTAAATACTTCGTTTGGTTGGATTTTAATGGGTAAAGTTAATGTTTCCAACCCCTCCGATGTTAACTCTTTTTTTACCTTTTTGGATAACTCGCTAGATAATACTCTAAAGAAATTTTGGGAAATCGAGGAAATTCCTAATGAACCCGTAGCCTCACCAGTAGGTATGGCGGCACTTGAGACCACCCCCTCCACTTTTTTCCGACCCGCTAAGCCCCGCCCACTTTACCCCCTCCACTTTTCCCGACCCGCTAAGCCCCGCCCACTTTTGGGCAGATCACACGGACTCGGAATTGCGCCCCATGGGGGCCCCCTTTAGGGGCCCTTTGGACGGCCCGCGCCGAAAATCATGGGGGCCCCAGGCCTATCTAAAATCTAAGGTCCATTCTGCAATTTTTTGTCCATATCAAGGTCACACACCTGCAGGCGGAAATGGCGGGAAATTCAAAAATCAGCTAACTTCACTAATTCTTCCGCAGCTAACTTCACACTTAACCATCCACCTTTTCCCACCAAGGTCGCTCGGTCGCCGTCAGTTGGCCGCTATCAGCCGGCCACCCTCAGGGATTGAACCCGAGACCCTCTGCACCAGAGTCGGAAGCGCTGCCTGCTGAGCTACCGTTCGGAATTGATAACAGGCGCCTAGAGATGCTATAAAAATGATCGGCCAGCAAAATATGAGTCATATGCAGATGTTTACTAATAAGTAACCCGTGAAATTTTGCAGGAAACTCTTATCTGATAATGATGTCATTAGAGGATATTAGATATATTTAAAATTTATAAAAAGAGATAAAACACTTATATTAGAAAAACCAAGAAAATAATTAACATAAAATACTGTTTAAAATTGTTATTAAACTTTTGCGGTGCGCGCTGATAAGAAAAAACTATTTCCCAAAGTAATGTATGTAAAACTATGAAATAATTGCAAATTTTAAATATCTCACACTAAATTAATTTTATTATTCCGAGAGGATTTTTAAAATATTTATTTGAATAAATAACACATATTCATTTTTTAATTAATTAATATAATTTTCAAATAAAAAATATTACAATACAATATTGATATCAAACTTTGTGGTTTTATCTAGAATTTGAAACGGAAATGAGGCCTCCGCTTAAAAACAAAAAATATGTAATATTATAACGCAATGGGTGGTAGTTAGACATAAATAGTAAATCAGAAAGAAATAATTTACATTTCGATTTTTTCTCCCTAAACGGTTGTGCCAATTTTTGTTTTTATTGTGTAATTTGACCTTTGAATTGTTTTTCCCTATAGACTGAGTTTTTATTGTGTTTGTGTGTGCATATATTGGGTAAGTAATTTTTATTTTTAGTAATTTTCATCCAAACAACCATTTATTTAATAGTAAAGAGTAACAAAAGCTATTATTCTACATCCTAACAGTTTTGTATTACTTGAGCTTATTTTAAATTAATTTAGAAATTCTCATGCAATAAAACAGAGATAAAATATAATTAAAATATTGTTTCTCTAAATTCTTAAAATTAACTTGTAGTTAAAAACAGAGATAAAATATAACAAGTATACTTTCTCCAAATTCCTACAATTGTTTAGTAGTTAAAAACAGAGATAAAATTTTGTTTTTATAATATTATATTCCTAAAAATTGTCCAGGTAGCTTAAAGAATTAAAGAGATAAAATACAATTAAAATAATTTTCTCTAATGTAAATAAATATGCTAAGGATAGTAATTTTAATTATAAACATTGAAAAAATATAATTAAAATATTGTTTCCTTATTATTTAGATTTTCAATATTGCTTTAGGTGTTTAAAAATAAAATATTATTTAGTTCAGATTCAACGTGATTTGCATACCCATTTAGTAAAATACTTTAAAAATTTTAGGAAAATTATCAGAATTACGAAATGTTTTTATTAAATATATTCTCAGACCGGATTTCGACAAAAATGTAAAGGGACATGAAACTACAGCAGAACCTGGTAAGATTTGTTGAGAAAAATGTTTGTTTAATCTATTAGTTTTGTTTACACGTTTGGTAAAATACTTATTTTTATAATTTTAGAACAGTCAATAGAAGTTTACCCCAGAAGGACAACCCCACACAAATTACTCTGGAGAAGAAGGATATTGGTAATCAAACTTAGTAACAATCACTTTACACTAGAATAAAGGGATTGGACATCTTCCTTAGACTCGTTTAAGAAAAATCATCAAGAACTCATGCGTGGAAATAACACTTTAGAAATTGGGCGTTGGCCGATGTAAGTCAAAACTAATTTATTTACATGTATTCAATAGGCTTAAGGTAATTGTAGCACCATATACAGGGTGGTATTTTAAACATTTTGTTTTTAATTTTTATATTTTAGTTTATTAAATTATCTTTAAAATAATATATTAAAACCTACATTTTTCTTAAAAACAAAGAAGTATAATTAAAAAACAAAATATATGTAGTAGTCACTAAATTTAATTTTTAACTATATTATGTCGTTTGTTTTCGATCAAAATATATTGTGATATATATCAAACAAAAGGATTTTTAGTTTTCTTTCAAATAATAACTAAAATAAAAACAATCAAAAATGTTTTGTTGTATTGCGAAAACTTCAAATTTTTGCTAATATGAGATTTTTAAGTAAGAAGGCCCCTATTTCAACAACTAGACAGTAAACCATGTTTGTTTTTTGTAGTAAAAACATCAATACAACTTTATTTGACATAGACATATTTTTATCCAAATCTATAGACGCGTTTTTAAGTTAAATACAAAGAGAATAAAAGTGGTAATTTCAACAAATTTTTATTTTATTTAAAAATGCTTCGAGCGATTCACCTAAAAACTAGGTCAATATTAACTAATGTTTTATTGATGTTTTGAAAAACAATAAAAACAATTATTTACCGTTTTTAATTTAATTTTCTTTGATATTATTTTAAAATTATATCACTCACCCACAACATCCTGTTTGGTTGCATGAAACATTTTAGAACTTTATCGGTGTTATGAAAATACGCATGCGCCGGGTTATGACAAGTAAAGGTTTAAAGTTATCGCGGCTAGACCAAATAGTGTTAAGATATGCTACGATCTATTTATTTTATACACATTATCAGTATTTTTCTCTTTTTAGAACATGGATACCGTTCATCCCTACGAAGATATGATTCAAGAACAGTTGATGGTAGCATCCCACCTTGATATGTCTCCGGCTTTCTTCGAAGAGGTATATGTACCCTTATGCAGCTATTGTATTAGTTAGGGTGTATATCATTGATCAGCAACCAACCCGGAACCAAAGAACATCTGGAACCGCATCATACAAATTCATTACAACACGCACTCCAGATAATATTAAATATTAATTAAATTTTAATTTTAATGTTAGTACACATATGGAAAACGTTTGGGATATTCATAAAAATAAACTTATCCCAGATTTTCTTTGATTAAGGGACTTACAATACCTAAATTTTTTCAATGTGCGTATACAAAGTTGGTTCAATAAATAATACATGATAATTTAACATTTTTTTATTATAATCTTTTAAATAAACACAATATATCATAAATGTTAATAAACTCAGTACAAAACAAGGATGACATCTCAAGTAGCTGTTTATTTATGGTACCTTAATATTAAAAACCAATATTATTATTTTTAACTGTATTATACTAGTTGATTTTAATTTATCTTTAATGAAAACTACATTTACAAACATAAAATATTTTACATGTTATTTATATTACAAAATTTTTCCTATTCTATATATCCTGCTCCTTTAAGATCTATTGAGAATAGTTATTCTATGAATTATACTACAATTGTAAAACTGGGCCTTAGGACTTAGAATACCTAAATTTTTTTAATGTGGCTATACAAAGTTGGTTTATTAAATAATACATGATAATTTAACATAGTTTTTATTTTAATCTTTTTAAATAAACACAATATATCAAACTCAGTACAAAACAAGGATTGCATCTCAAATAGCTGTTTATTTATGGTACCTTGATATTAAAAATCAATATTATTTTTTTTTACTGTATTATACTATAATAGTAGTTTTATACCCCTCAAACCCACAAGTATTGAAAAATATGTTTTAATTAGTCTTTGAGATTGTAAATAAAACAACATGTAAGACTTCTTGAAAAGGGTAAAGGAAGTTTTAATGGTTATTATTAAAGTAAACTAAAAAAAAACAAGATTTTTATATATTATTTATTTGCTTAGTAATATTTTTTACATTAAATAAACTAAAATAAATCTAGAAAGGATTAAGGTTATTCAATATATCCAGTTCGTCTAAGCTCAGAAATTATTTCATGAAATTCCATATCTTCCTCATCTAGTTGTTTTAAACGGTCAACAAGTACGTTTTTGGATCAGACCAATTATGAAGAATATCTAAAGCTTCATCTAATGAAGTATATTTGATTGGTTTTATAGAAGACAACTTCTTCTTTTGTGCTGTTATATCTTCAGAATTAGATATTTTTGTGGCTCTCTTTACACTATTTATAAACAAAAGTCTAATAATGTTATCGAATTTTTCAGGACATGCTTGATACTATCTTGCAAAAATATGCCATTAGGGTTATTTTTAATCGGAAGAAACTAGTTTCTTGTAGATGTTATTTTATTTTAACTTTTATAAGTGTCTATATATATACAAACTTCTTTGTCTGATACATAACAATAAAATGGAACTAATGAATAAAAATAAGTGTCACTATAGCACCAGATCTAAAGAAAAAATTCCCATTGGCATGCAAAATATGAAAAGTCTCCTTACTTCGTAGGAATTCGCCTCTATAATAATTTGCCAAATGATTTAAGAGAACATCCTTTAATGAATTTAAAAAAAAAATCATAAAATCTTTTTGCAGTCTCTATGCTGTTACAACATAGAAGAATTTAAGAAAAAGATAGTCTCTATTGTTTTTAACGTAGAAACATGTCATGTTTGATATACATTTAATTTATCTTTTTGACCTGTCATATTTGCCATTTTCTGTTGTAATTCTGTGATTAATAAATTATTATTATTAATTAAGATAAATAATATTAAATAAATAACTTACTTTGTATGGTTATATGAAATATCACACCACAGAAAAAGTTTTAGTTGTACTGATGTTATTTGCGATTTTGCACACCATTTATATCAATAGGACAGGATCTAACGGCTCATAAAACTTCTGTTTTTAATTGTGAATGTGTGTATAAGTAAAACTTTTGATTCTTTTTATTTTAGTTATTATTCTATTTTAAAAATCTACCCCAAACTGCAATTTCTTTAATAGCAAAAAGTAATATTTAATATTGAAAATATTTTAATTGGACTTTGAGATTGTAAAATAAAAACCGAAAAGACTTGGCTGAAAAGGTACAGGAAGTTTTAATGATTATTATTAAGGTAAAATAAAAACAAATTTCTTTTTTATATTATTTATTTGCCTGATAATATTTTAAATTACATTTTTCTATAAGGTTATTATTCAATATATCCAGTTCGTTTAAGCTCAGCAATTATTTCTTGAAATTCCCGATCTTCTTCATGTATCTGTTTTAAACGCATAACAAGCATGTTTGGATCAGCCCAATTATGAAGAATATTGTATCTTGGTGTAGTAATGTTTTTGATATTTTCATGGGATTTATTATTATTGTTTTTAGTAGTAGAATCTAGGCCGTGCTTTCTTGACGTAATGTTTCGATACCTTCCACGTTTCTTTTTAAAAGATTATGATAATAACTAAAATTTAATTTATTTAACATTTCAAGTTTTTAAAATTTTAAACGCTTAACAAGCATGTTTGGATTAGTCCAATTATGAAGAATATTGTATCTAGGTGTAGTAATGTTTTTGATATTTTCATGGGATTCACTATTGTTTTTAGTAGTAGAATCTAGGCCCTGCTTTCTTGACGTAATGTTTCCATACCTTCCACGTTTCTTTTTAAATAGAGGTTTAATGACTGTATTAAATTTTTTCTTTACACGCTTTAGCCCTCAAACGGCCCACAGAATCTCTGTGAACCCCTGTCATCTCTAATATCTGTTTGTATATTTGCGCATCATTCGCACTAAAACTTCCGGGGTTTTTACAAAATAGGAGTTGTCGTAGACCTTCACTACTATTAAATTTTTTCTCGCCCACAACTATATGATTATCATCAAAATTTAGAGATGTATTACCCAGTAACCACAGACCATTTTTCAATTCAGGGCCGTAAGCAGTATCTGTGTTATTGCAGGAGTATAGGCTTGCACCATTTGGGGTTTCCGTATATTGTGTGGCAGCTACAGCAGCTTGGTCTTGATGATCAGAGTGTTTCTCATTGGACAATTCTACAATTTGTTTCAGCGGTTCTGTAATAGGCCTGAACACGTTTTCAAGTCGCTTTTTATTATCATCTTCCATTCTCTTCAAGTCATTATACTTTTGTCTAACAGCTTTGCCAAGTTCACACGACATGTACACGACATGTATACCACATGTACAGCACATGTACAAGACATGTACAGCACATGTACATCAGTTTAAATAGGACTACATAAGGCTCTTACATCCATTAGCTTACATCATGTCGTGTAAACAACGTATTTCTGAACTTTGCAAAGCTGTTAGACAAAAGTATAATGACTTGAAGAGAATGGAAGATGATAATAAAAAGCGACTTGAAAACGTGTTCAGGCCTATTACAGAACCGCTGAAACAAATTGTAGAATTGTCCAATGAGAAACACTCTGATCATCAAGACCAAGCTGCTGTAGCTGCCACACAATATACGGAAACCCCAAATGGTGCAAGCCTATACTCCTGCAATAACACAGATACTGCTTACGGCCCTGAATTGAAAAATGGTCTGTGGTTACTGGGTAATACATCTCTAAATTTTGATGATAATCATATAGTTGTGGGCGAGAAAAAATTTAATAGTAGTGAAGGTCTACGACAACTCCTATTTTGTAAAAACCCCGGAAGTTTTAGTGCGAATGATGCGCAAATATACAAACAGATATTAGAGATGACAGGGGTTCACAGAGATTCTGTGGGCCGTTTGAGGGCTAAAGCGTGTAAAGAAAAAATTTAATACAGTCATTAAACCTCTATTTAAAAAGAAACGTGGAAGGTATGGAAACATTACGTCAAGAAAGCAGGGCCTAGATTCTACTACTAAAAACAATAGTGAATCCCATGAAAATATCAAAAACATTACTACACCTAGATACAATATTCTTCATAATTGGACTGATCCAAACATGCTTGTTAAGCGTTTAAAATTTTAAAAACTTGAAATGTTAAATAAATTAAATTTTAGTTATTATCATAATCTTTTAAAAAGAAACGTGGAAGGTATGGAAACATTACGTCAAGAAAGCACGGCCTAGATTCTACTACTAAAAACAATAATAATAAATCCCATGAAAATATCAAAAACATTACTACACCAAGATACAATATTCTTCATAATTGGGCTGATCCAAACATGCTTGTTATGCGTTTAAAACAGATACATGAAGAAGATCGGGAATTTCAAGAAATAATTGCTGAACTTAAACGAACTGGATATATTGAATAATAACCTTATAGAAAAATGTAATTTAAAATATTATCAGGCAAATAAATAATATAAAAAAGAAATTTGTTTTTATTTTACCTTAATAATAATCATTAAAACTTCCTGTACCTTTTCAGCCAAGTCTTTTCGGTTTTTATTTTACAATCTCAAAGTCCAATTAAAATATTTTCAATATTAAATATTACTTTTTGCTATTAAAGAAATTGCAGTTTGGGGTAGATTTTTAAAATAGAATAATAACTAAAATAAAAAGAATCAAAAGTTTTACTTATACACACATTCACAATTAAAAACAGAAGTTTTATGAGCCGTTAGATCCTGTCCTATTGATATAAATGGTGTGCAAAATCGCAAATAACATCAGTACAACTAAAACTTTTTCTGTGGTGTGATATTTCATATAACCATACAAAGTAAGTTATTTATTTAATATTATTTATCTTAATTAATAATAATAATTTATTAATCACAGAATTACAACAGAAAATGGCAAATATGACAGGTCAAAAAGATAAATTAAATGTATATCAAACATGACACGTTTCTACGTTAAAAACAATAGAGACTATCTTTTTCTTAAATTCTTCTATGTTGTAACAGCATAGAGACTGCAAAAAGATTTTATGATTTTTTTTTTTAAATTCATTAAAGGGTGTTCTCTTAAATCATTTGGCAAATTATTATAGAGGCGAATTCCTACGAAGTAAGGAGACTTTTCATATTTTGCATGCCAATGGGAATTTTTTCTTTAGATCTGGTGCTATAGTGACACTTATTTTTATTCATTAGTTCCATTTTATTGTTATGTATCAGACAAAGAAGTTTGTATATATATAGACACTTATAAAAGTTAAAATAAAATAACATCTACAAGAAACTAGTTTCTTCCGATTAAAAATAACCCTAATGGCATATTTTTGCAAGATAGTATCAAGCATGTCCTGAAAAATTCGATAACATTATTAGACTTTTGTTTATAAATAGTGTAAAGAGAGCCACAAAAATATCTAATTCTGAAGATATAACAGCACAAAAGAAGAAGTTGTCTTCTATAAAACCAATCAAATATACTTCATTAGATGAAGCTTTAGATATTCTTCATAATTGGTCTGATCCAAAAACGTACTTGTTGACCGTTTAAAACAACTAGATGAGGAAGATATGGAATTTCATGAAATAATTTCTGAGCTTAGACGAACTGGATATATTGAATAACCTTAATCCTTTCTAGATTTATTTTAGTTTATTTAATGTAAAAAATATTACTAAGCAAATAAATAATATATAAAAATCTTGTTTTTTTTTAGTTTACTTTAATAATAACCATTAAAACTTCCTTTACCCTTTTCAAGAAGTCTTACATGTTGTTTTATTTACAATCTCAAAGACTAATTAAAACATATTTTTCAATACTTGTGGGTTTGAGGGGTATAAAACTACTATTATAGTATAATACAGTAAAAAAAAATAATATTGATTTTTAATATCAAGGTACCATAAATAAACAGCTATTTCAGATGCAATCCTTGTTTTGTACTGAGTTTGATATATTGTGTTTATTTAAAAAGATTAAAATAAAAACTATGTTAAATTATCATGTATTATTTAATAAACCAACTTTGTATAGCCACATTGAAAAAATTTAGGTATTCTAAGTCCTAAGGCCCAGTTTTACAATTGTAGTATAATTCATAGAATAACTATTCTCAATAGATCTTAAAGGAGCAGGATATATAGAATAGGAAAAATTTTGTAATATAAATAACATGTAAAATATTTTATGTTTGTAAATGTAGTTTTCATTAAAGATAAATTAAAATCAACTAGTATAATACAGTTAAAAATAATAATATTGGTTTTTAATATTAAGGTACCATAAATAAACAGCTACTTGAGATGTCATCCTTGTTTTGTACTGAGTTTATTAACATTTATGATATATTGTGTTTATTTAAAAGATTATAATAAAAAATATGTTAAATTATCATGTATTATTTATTGAACCAACTTTGTATACGCACATTAAAAAAATTTAGGTATTGTAAGTCCCTTAATCAAAGAAAATCTGGGATAAGTTTATTTTTATGAATATCCCAAACGTTTTCCATATGTGTACTAACATTAAAATTAAAATTTAATTAATATTTAATATTATCTGGAGTGCGTGTTGTAATGAATTTGTATGATGCGGTTCCAGATGTTCTTTGGTTCCGGGTTGGTTGCTGATCAATGATATACACCCTAACTAATACAATAGCTGCATAAGGGTACATATACCTCTTCGAAGAAAGCCGGAGACATATCAAGGTGGGATGCTACCATCAACTGTTCTTGAATCATATCTTCGTAGGGATGAACGGTATCCATGTTCTAAAAAGAGAAAAATACTGATAATGTGTATAAAATAAATAGATCGTAGCATATCTTAACACTATTTGGTCTAGCCGCGATAACTTTAAACCTTTACTTGTCATAACCCGGCGCATGCGTATTTTCATAACACCGATAAAGTTCTAAAATGTTTCATGCAACCAAACAGGATGTTGTGGGTAAGTGATATAATTTTAAAATAATATCAAAGAAAATTAAATTAAAAACGGTAAATAATTGTTTTTATTGTTTTTCAAAACATCAATAAAACATTAGTTTTTAGGTGAATCGCTCGAAGCATTTTTAAATAAAATAAAAATTTGTTGAAATTACCACTTTTATTCTCTTTGTATTTAACTTAAAAACGCGTCTATAGATTTGGATAAAAATATGTCTATGTCAAATAAAGTTGTATTGATGTTTTTACTACAAAAAACAAACATGGTTTACTGTCTAGTTGTTGAAATAGGGGCCTTCTTACTTAAAAATCTCATATTAGCAAAAATTTGAAGTTTTCGCAATACAACAAAACATTTTTGATTGTTTTTATTTTAGTTATTATTTGAAAGAAAACTAAAAATCCTTTTGTTTGATATATATCACAATATATTTTGATCGAAAACAAACGACATAATATAGTTAAAAATTAAATTTAGTGACTACTACATATATTTTGTTTTTTAATTATACTTCTTTGTTTTTAAGAAAAATGTAGGTTTTAATATATTATTTTAAAGATAATTTAATAAACTAAAATATAAAAATTAAAAACAAAATGTTTAAAATACCACCCTGTATATGGTGCTACAATTACCTTAAGCCTATTGAATACATGTAAATAAATTAGTTTTGACTTACATCGGCCAACGCCCAATTTCTAAAGTGTTATTTCCACGCATGAGTTCTTGATGATTTTTCTTAAACGAGTCTAAGGAAGATGTCCAATCCCTTTATTCTAGTGTAAAGTGATTGTTACTAAGTTTGATTACCAATATCCTTCTTCTCCAGAGTAATTTGTGTGGGGTTGTCCTTCTGGGGTAAACTTCTATTGACTGTTCTAAAATTATAAAAATAAGTATTTTACCAAACGTGTAAACAAAACTAATAGATTAAACAAACATTTTTCTCAATAAATCTTACCAGGTTCTGCTGTAGTTTCATGTCCCTTTACATTTTTGTCGAAATCCGGTCTGAGAATATATTTAATAAAAACATTTCGTAATTCTGATAATTTTCCTAAAATTTTTAAAGTATTTTACTAAATGGGTATGCAAATCACGTTGAATCTGAACTAAATAATTTTTATTTTTAAACACCTAAAGCAATATTGAAAATCTAAATAATAAGGAAACAATATTTTAATTATATTTTTTCAATGTTTATAATTAAAATTACTATCCTTAGCATATTTATTTACATTAGAGAAAATTATTTTAATTGTATTTTATCTCTTTAATTCTTTAAGCTACCTGGACAATTTTTAGGAATATAATATTATAAAAACAAAATTTTATCTCTGTTTTTAACTACTAAACAATTGTAGGAATTTGGAGAAAGTATACTTGTTATATTTTATCTCTGTTTTTAACTACAAGTCAATTTTAAGAATTTAGAGAAACAATATTTTAATTATATTTTATCTCTGTTTTATTGCATGAGAATTTCTAAATTAATTTAAAATAAGCTCAAGTAATACAAAACTGTTAGGATGTAGAATAATAGCTTTTGTTACTCTTTACTATTAAATAAATGGTTGTTTGGATGAAAATTACTAAAAATAAAAATTACTTACCCAATATATGCACACACAATAAAAACTCAGTCTATAGGGAAAAACAATTCAAAGGTCAAATTACACAATAAAAACAAAAATTGGCACAACCGTTTAGGGAGAAAAAATCGAAATGTAAATTATTTCTTTCTGTTTTACTATTTATGTCTAACTACCACCCATTGCGTTATAATATTACATATTTTTTGTTTTTAAGCGGAGGCCTCATTTCCGTTTCAAATTCTAGATAAAACCACAAAGTTTGATATCAATATTGTATTGTAATATTTTTTATTTGAAAATTATATTAATTAATTAAAAAATGAATATGTGTTATTTATTCAAATAAATATTTTAAAAATCCTCTCGGAATAATAAAATTAATTTAGTGTGAGATATTTAAAATTTGCAATTATTTCATAGTTTTACATACATTACTTTGGGAAATAGTTTTTTCTTATCAGCGCGCACCGCAAAAGTTTAATAACAATTTTAAACAGTATTTTATGTTAATTATTTTCTTGGTTTTTCTAATATAAGTGTTTTATCTCTTTTTATAAATTTTAAATATATCTAATATCCTCTAATGACATCATTATCAGATAAGAGTTTCCTGCAAAATTTCACGGGTTACTTATTAGTAAACATCTGCATATGACTGATATTTTGCTGGCCGATCATTTTTATAGCATCTCTAGGCGCCTGTTATCAATTCCGAACGGTAGCTCAGCAGGCAGCGCTTCCGACTCTGGTGCAGAGGGTCTCGGGTTCAATCCCTGAGGGTGGCCGGCTGATAGCGGCCAACTGACGGCGACCGAGCGACCTTGGTGGGAAAAGGTGGATGGTTAAGTGTGAAGTTAGCTGCGGGAGAATTAGTGAAGTTAGCTGATTTTTGAATTTCCCGCCATTTCCGCCTGCAGGTGTGTGACCTTGATATGGACAAAAAATTGCAGAATGGACCTTAGATTTTAGATAGGCCTGGGGCCCCCATGATTTTCGGCGCGGGCCGTCCAAAGGGCCCCTAAAGGGGGCCCCCATGGGGCGCAATTCCGAGTCCGTGTGATCTGCCCAAAAGTGGGCGGGGCTTAGCGGGTCGGGAAAAGTGGAGGGGGTAAAGTGGGCGGGGCTTAGCGGGTCGGAAAAAAGTGGAGGGGGTGGTCTCAAGTGCCGCCATACCTACTCTCACCAGACGATGTTCAATGTGAACAAATATTTAAAAGCACCTTTTTTCGACAGGAATCTGGTCGTTTTGTCGTTACACTCCCTTTTAAAAACTCTGAACCTAATTTTAGTGACTCTCGCTCTCTCGCTCAAAAACGTTTTTTCTCATTGGAACGTCGATTGCTTAGTAATACTCATCTTTATAAGGAATACTCAAAATTCATGAAGGAATATTTGGATTTAAACTTTATGTCCTTAGTTAATTCGCCTCCCTCTTTAAACTCATATTTTATTCCTCACCATTGTATTTTTAAACCCGATAGTTCTAGTACACCAATACGTGTAGTCTTCGATGCTTCTGCTAAGGATATAAAAGGCAAATCGTTGAATGACACATTATTGGCTGGTCCCAAGCTCCAACAAAATATATTTTCAATTTTGCTAGATTTTCGCACGCACTCTATAGTATTTTGCACGGATATTAAGAAGATGTTTCTTTAAATCTTAATAAACGAAAAACATCGTGATTACCAACGCATTTTGTGGAGATTTTCTCCCTCAGAACCCTTACAGGATTTTGTTCTTAATACAGTTACGTTTGGTGTTTCGTCTTATCCATTTCTTGCAATTCGCACACTTCTACAATTGGCAGAAGAAAATAGGTCTTCGTTTCCTAGGGCTGCAAAACTGTTAGGAACAGCTACTTATGTGGACGATATTATTGGAGGTTGCAACAATCTTAATGAAGCTCTTTTAACCCAGAAAGAGTTGATCAACCTTTTAAAAACTGCCGGTTTCGAACTTCGAAAATGGGCTAGCAATAATTCATCCTTTCTTAAAACTCTGCCAGAAGATCATTTACATCCCCAAGCTCTCTCTCTGAATTTGGATAGTGATGCCACAGTCAAAATTTGGCTTGCAATGGCTTCCAGCTCAGGACATGTTCTCTTATGTTGTTCAACCCCAAGACAAACCTTGCACAAAACGAAATATATTATCTGAATTAGCTCGTATTTTTTATCCTCTTGGTTTTCTTACTCCGCTCACTTTATTCGCATAATATCTCATTCAACATCTTTGGACGATTGGTTTAGATTGGGACGAAGTTCCTCCAGCTGAAATTCTGAAAAAATGGTCGAGATATAAAAATGAATTATATCTTCTTTCTGAATTAAAAATTCCTCGTCGTATAACTTTAGATAATTGCCTACGTTGCGAAATTCACGGTTTTGCCGATGCTTCTGAAAAGGGCTACGGTTGTGTTGTTTATTTACGTACTATCTGTCATGATTCTATTCACGTTTCTCTTATCGCTGGCAAATCTAAAGTTTCACCTCTTAAGAAATTGTCGATTCCTCGTTTAGAACTCTGTGGAGCTCTTCTTTTATCAGATTTGCTTGAATCAGTAATGCTCACATATAAGAACCTCAATATTGAAAGAATGTTTGCTTGGACTGACTCAACTGTTGCTCTCTCGTGGATTCGATCTTCTCCACATCGTTGGAAAACGTTTGTTGTTAATCGCGTTCACCATATTCAGGAAAAGGTTACCCCAGATAATTGGTATCATGTTTCTACAAAATATAATCCAGCGGACTGCGCCTCTCGAGGAATGTTGCCTTCAGAATTGGTTCAACATGTTCAATGGTGGGCGGGACCAGAATTTCTTCACTCTCCGGAAGAGATCTATCCTCAAATTGTTGATTATAGCCTCTCTCCTGAAGGTTTTTTGAAAGAACAGCGGGTGTCTTTATCAACTGTTATATCTCAAGAACCACTCGATAGTCTCATTGATAAATTTTCGTAGTTAGATAAAATTTTGCGCATTGTTGCTCTCACTCAAAAATTTACTCATAATTGTCGCGATCCTTCAAACCCCTCGTCAAACTCTTTTTCTCAGGCCGATCTTCACAAGGCTCTAATAGTTCTAATTAGGATAACTCAAAATCGCTATTTTTCCCATGAAACTTCTCTTATTTTTAAAAAGAAATTATTACCCAAACCACTTAGAAAATTGAATATTTTTATGGATGAAAATGGTGTCCTCAGGGTAGGCGGTAGATTGCGCCACTCCCAACTCTCATATGACTCAAAGTTTCCTGCCCTATTACCTAGTAATTCGCGATTAACCGAATTAATTATTATATCCACTCATAAAAATCATCTTCATCCAGGTTTTCAAACATTACATTTTTTACTCACCCAAAATGTTTGGATATTATCTGCTAAACGCACGATCAGAAGAGTCTTGTCTCGTTGTTTTAAATGTTGGAAGATTAATCCAAAGACTTGTCAACCTCCCATGGGCGATTTACCGGCTGTTAGAGTATCTCAAGTAAAGGCATTCTCTCTTGTAGGCACTGACTATGCTGGACCCTTTGCAATTACTCTTAGTCGATTACGAGGTGCAAAGTCTCTCAAGGCATACATTTGTCTTTTCGTTTGTTATGCTACTAAAGCTCTACACTTGGAGCTGGCTTCAGATTTGTCCACTGAAGCCTTTCTTGCTGCTTTTCGTCGTTTTATTGCACGCAGAGGTCGTTGTTCTCAGATTTTTAGTGACTGTGGAATAAATTTTGTGGGTGCTGCAACTCATATTCGTAATTTGTTCAAAGAGTCTGCTAAAAAGGAGGGCATTGATTGGGTTTTCAACCCTCCTTTGGCACCGCACTTTGGCGGTTTATGGGAAGCAGGGGTTAAATCAGTAAAAACACATCTGCATCGAGTTATTGGTGAACAGATTTTAACATACGAAGAGTTATATACTCTTTTAACTCAAATAGAAGCTGTGCTAAATTCAAGACCACTTTGTTCTGTTAGCAGTGATCCGAATGACTTAGCTGTTCTCACGCCCGGGCATTTTTTGACACTAGAGCCCCTAACATGCTTACCCGAAGCTGACTTGCAGATTCTTAAAATTAATCATTTGTCGCGTTGGCAGCTCATACAACGTTTGCACCAGGATTTTTGGACTCGATGGCATCGGGAATATTTACATACTCTTCAACAACGGGGTAAATGGTTAGACCCTTCTACACCGATTGCTATAGATTCAATAGTCTTAATAAAAAACGAAATTACTTCATCTCCGTTGGAATTTAGGTCGCGTTGAAAGAACATATCCTGGTGCTGACGGTGTAATACGCGTAGTTGATGTTCGCACATCTAAAGGTATATTGAAGCCTCCCTTAACAAAGCTTTGTCCATTGCCCAATATGGATATTGCCTAGGAAAATGCTATGCATTTTGGCGGGCGGTTATGTTGCGTAATCGCGTTGTTTTAGTTACTATGTAAAAAATTTAAAAAATAATTAGACTTTTCTCAAATATGTGTGAAAAGGCAAATAAAATTTGACCGCGTTAACTGTTAAACGTGAATTTGGCTTGGGGTAGACGCAGTTGTCTATTGGTTTGGCTCGCCTGGTGATGTCCAGTAGTTGGGGCCCCACATAAGACTGCTGAAGAATCTTCAAACTGGTAAGTCTTCCCTAAGCACGTTTCTTTTTTTCGATACATTTGTACTCAAAGTTTTTAAAACTTCTTATAGAACTGCAAATGGACAGATAAAATAAAGTTACCCTAAATACAGTCCACTCATTACTAAACAACTGCCTTCCGCGAAATAAACGAGATTGGTTTTATTGTGTTGTTATTTTGCAATGGACACTTCAGACGAAGAATTTGTGGCGTTGTGTAGTTTTAGAAAAAATTGAAAAAGAAAATAACAAAAAGCGCAAGCGCAAATGGGTCCATAAAATTAACCTGAAAAGACAGGAATATGGGGAATTTCATCATCTATTCCCAGACCTTTTAGAAGACTGTAGTGCAGAGACATAGTTCATTCACTGTACATAATGATGACACTTAACATTCTTAGGTCAATAATCCGCAAAGTGCAAACTGTGCAATAAGCATTATTTGACCACATCATAATTGTAATAAAATATATTATTATTCAATAAACAGAGTTCGATACGAACCTTCAAGCCGACCACCAGCGTTTCATTACCACCCTAATGTAACACCTCACAATGCCTTAAGTCCGGGCATTACATGGCGATCCTGCCAGTCCAGTAGAAATCAGTTTAAAGTGTAATTAAATAAAAAGCGAGAAATATAGTGAACTATTCAGTAAAAATGGGAAAAACACAGTCGAAAGAAGAAATTATCATTGCACAAGCCGGAAATAGTGGTGGAGTTGAATTTGTACTAAATTTTCAGATGTTTTTCAATTAGAAAATGATCCTTTAAGTGTAACAAATATTTTTGAACAAAAAATTTATCTAAAATCTTCATCATCTCCAGTTTACATCAAACCTTATCGCTTGCCTCATTCACAGAAACATGAAATACACAAACAAGTTGAGGATATGTTAAATAAGGGCATTATTGAGGAAGCTCGTTCTGAGTGGAACTCACCGTTATTAATCGTTCCCAAAAAAGTAGATAATTCAGGTCAAAGGAAATGGCGAGTAGTTATAGATTATAGACAACTTAATAAACGGATTGAGGATGATAAGTTTCCACTTCCTTCCATTCACGAAATCTTAGATTCTTTATCTGGATCTATGTACTTTTCACACTTAGATTTATCCCAAGGATACTATCAGATTAAATTAGATTCAAAAATTAGACCCTACACAGCATTTTCAACTGACCGCGGACAATACCAAATGACACGAGTACCCATGGGGTTAAAAACATCCCCAAGCGGTTTTTCACGAGCCATCACTTTAGCTATGGTAGGTCTTTGTCATGAAATATGTTTTATTTATCTAGATGATTTAATTGTATTCGGAAACAACTTGATTGAACATAATAAAAATCTTTCAAAGGTATTGCAGAGACTTCGAAAAGTTAAATTAAAATTAAACCCCAATAAATGTGAGTTTTTGCGAAAAGAAATCTTATATTTAGGACACGTCATATCATCACAAGGAGTTTTACCCGATCCATCTAAAATCTCAGTCATTAAAAACTACCCAGAATTAAAAAATGCAGACCAAACAAAACGTTTTGTAGCTTTTGCAAATTATTACAAAAGATTCATAAAAAATTTTGCACACATAGCTGCATCGCTTAATAATTTAAGTAGAAAAAATGTACCTTTTGTTTGGACAGACGATTGTCAAAATTCATTTATATCATTAAAAAACAGTTTGGCAAATCCCCCTATTACATTATCCAAATTTTTCTTTAGACAATCATTTTACCTTAAGGACTGATGCTTCGGGCTATGCAATCGGAGCAGTACTTTCAAACTTAGACGACAGCCCTATCGCTTACGCCAGTAGAAGCCTCAATAAAGCAGAAAAAAATTATAGTACAATTGAAAAAGAACTTTAAGCTATCGTATGGGCAGTTAAACATTTTAGACCATATTTATATGGACGACATTTCAAAATTTTTACAGACCACAGACCTTTAATTTATCTTTTTGGTATGACAAATCCGAGTAGTAGATTAACAAAATTTAGACTGACCTTAGAAGAATATGACTTTACAATAACATACATTAAGGGTAAAGACAACATTGTAGCGGATGCTTTATCACGAATTGAATTAACATCAGACGAATTAAAAAATATGTCCAGTAAAACAGAAGATCTAATATTTGCAGTAACAACTCGGGCACAAAAAGAACGCCAAAACAAACAAAATGAAGAAACGGATACATTTAATAACTTTTCCAACAAACGGACTGGCCACCCGGGCGTTGTTGAAGTGTTAAAATGTCCTGATGAATTTACCGAATTAAGACCAATTGACAATAAATTAATTAATAAAATGTATAGTAATAAAAACTAAATGGAAACTGTATTTATGATAAAAGTTTAAATATTATTTATATTAATGTTCAGGATAGTCGATCAGCGTCAACCTTCGAGGAGTCGTTGAGACACCTGAAAAATATTTTTGAAAAATATAATCTTCCGGAAGTAATAATTATTAGAAATGAAAATAGCGCGCAACTTATATCTAATTTATTAAAAGTTTCCAGTAAAGTTAAAGAATTAAATATTAGAATAACAGTAGTAAAAGGAGTTCAGGTAATAACAGATTTAGAAACTAGACAATTAATTTTAAATGACATATTACCAACAGGTGGACATGCGGGAATAAAACGATCTTATAACAATGTTAAAAAACATTTTTATTGGAACGGTTTAAAATCTGATGTAGAAAAATTTATTAAAAAATGTGATGATTGTCAACGATATAAATATTCAAAACCTTTTAACGAACCAATGACGTTAACATCCACTTCTTCATCCGCATTTGAAAAAATTATATTAGATATTGTAGGACCATTAGAAATGGATTCAGAGAACAATCGTTATATTTTAACATTACAATGTGATTTAACGAAATTTATTGAATGTTATCCAATTCAAAACAAGGAAACAATAACCATTTCCAAAGCTTTTGTAGAAAACTTTATATTAAGATATGGCGTACCACAAATAATATTAACAGATCAAGGGACAGAATTTATGTCAAATATTTTTTCGGAAATATGTAAACTACTTAAAATTAAAAAACTTAATTCAACAGCCTATCACCACCAGACAATTGGTGCATTAGAAAATAATCATAAATCTTTAGGTAACTATTTACGCATTCAAATTTCTAAACATTCAGAAACATGGAGCACATGGATTCCCTTTTGGTCATTTTGTTATAATACTAGTGTACATTCGGAAACCAAATACGCACCGTACGAACTTGTTTTTGGAAAGTCAGCCAGTTTACCATCACACGTTATAAGAAAAATAGACCCCTTATATAATTTTAATGAATGGATGCAAAACAAAATTTAATTGAATCAAAAGTTAAAAGAAAAAAACGATTTGATTTAAAAAGTAACAGCATAAATTATAAACCTAATTCCAAAATTATGTTAAAGAATGAAACAGGAAATAAACTAGAAAGCATATGTAAAGGCCCATATTTAGTAATAGAGGATGTAAGTCCTAATGTATTTATTAAATTAGACAATAATAAGGTTATTAAAGTTCATAAGGATAGGATAAAACCATATATAGAATAAGTGTATCAGGTAACTTGTAGTTTTTTTATGTAATTATACTACTATAGTAAGATTATATCTTAAAAATATTCTCACTGATCATGATCTTAAGTTAGTTTATCATGCTCTTATTGAAAGCCATTTGGCCTATGGAATTGTTACATGGGGAAGTGTCCTGGATGTCCATGTCAATAATCTATTAATACTTCAGAAAAAAAATTCTTAAAATTATCTTAAATAAAAATTTAACTTACCCGTCAGACCTGGTATATGACGAGATAAAAGTGTTTGATCTGCGAAAGCTTTACTTCTTTAAACTAGTTATTAAACAACATAAACAAAGAAGTTGCTTACCTACCTTACAGCATTACTATAGTACTAGACAGGCTGATAAATACTTACCCCCAAAAATGTTTAAGTCTATTGGTCAAAGATCTAGTGAGTACCTTGGTGTTAAATTATACAACATTATCTCTACTGATATAGCTAACACTGTATCGATAGATGCATTCAAACTTAAATTGAAGAACTTTTTAATTAACACTCCAAGAATTACTATCTCCAATTTTATTAAACCTTAAGCTTGTGTGCATAATATTTATAATATTTTAATTGTTCTGCGTTGTTTAAATTAATAAGTAAAAGTAGTGTAAAATATTATTTGTATACAGGGTGTTTCATAATATATGCGCAGGACTTCAGGATGTGATAGCTCATCCAAAAAGATGAAAAAAGTCGCTATTAACTTACCCTCTAAAATGCACAATTTTAGAGATACAGGGTGTTGAAATTTTAGAAAAAAAATAGTTTTTTTCGATTATCTCTGGAACCGTTTGTCGTATAAAAAACAGCATTTGTAAGCATTTTCTACTCATAATAAGCTATGTTTTGTGACAGAAAAATTTTTTTTTTCCTCATAATTGGTGGAGATTTTGAAGGGGTAGCGGGTGTTTTTCTCCTTAACTTCAACGCCCCTGAAAAAAGTACGGTTTTGAGAGGCCCATTCGAACCGCCAATGTTTTCTACACAAAAAAGGTACTCCTGGTCATAAGCTCTAAAGTTGACCGTTTTCGAGAAAAATCAACTTTTATGTTTAAAAACATGGTCAATTTTTTGAAAAAAAATTTTTATTACTAATTAAACAAAATTTATTTTAACGTTAGAAAAAGTAACAAAACCAAACAATAATTGCAAAATTAAAAAAAAAATAAAAAATGATTTTTTACATAATGCTGAAATGTTCGAAATGCGTTACCTTTACGGTTTGGAGAATTTAGCCTAGACAACTTTTGAATCATTTTTTATTTTGCAATTATGGTTTGGTTTTGTTACTTGTTCTAACGTTAAAATAAATTTTGTTTAATTGGTAAAAAAAATTATTTTTTTTTTAAGTTGACCATGTTTTTAAACATAAAAGTTGATTTTTCTTGAAAACGGTCAACTTTAGAGCTTATGACCAAGAGTACCTTTTTTGTGTAGAAAACATTGGCGGTTCGAATGGGCCTCTCAAAACCGTACTTTTTTCAGAGGCGTAGAAGTTGAGGAGAAAAACACCCGCTACCCCTTCAAAATCTCCACCAATTATGAGGAAAAAAAATTTTTTTCTGGCACAAAACATAGCTTATTTTGAGTAGAAAATGCTTACAAAAGCTGTTTTTTGTACGATAAACGGTTCCGTAGATATTCGAAAAAAACGAATTTTTTTCTAAAATTTCAACACCCTGTATCTCGAAAATTGTGCATTTTAGAGCGTAAGTTATTAGCGACTTTTTACATCTTTTTGGATGAGTTATCACATCCTGAAGTCCTGCGCATATATTATGAAACACCCTGTATATTGTAATATAAATATGTGTGTATATATGTGTATGTAATGCTAATTGTACTATAAATGCTTTGGAATTTTAAATGTATATATTGTATATGTATTTGTATGTGTGTGTATGATGTATGCTGTATATATTCATAGGTATGGATTTGTATATTTTTAAATTTGTATTTTATATTTATATTTACCAATTTTTTGTATTTCTAAATATTTTTTTTTTTTAACCCCAGACAAGTTTGCTTAAGGGGTTCGTTAGTTTATTTACTAATGGATATTTTCCTATTTTTATATTGTATTTTTTTTTTGTGAATAAACTTATTATTATTATTATTATTATTATATAAGTAAGAAAAAAGTTCCTAAAAATAGGTCAAGAAATGTTTCCCAAGGGAGCTACAGCCCCCGAAAGAGAAGCCCCTGAAGATGTTTTTTATTTAATATCTCCAAAACCGTTAAATAGAAAAGTGAAATTTTGGGATATAATCAAACTTTTTATGGCCAATAAGTTGGAATGATAACAAATTGAACTTTTTTGTACGTATCTTGTGCTATGATTTGATATGAGATCATAAAATTTAATTACACTTTAAACTGATTTCTACTGGACTGGCAAGATCGCCATGTAATGCCAGGGCATTGAGAGGTGTTACATTAGGGTGGTAATGAAACGCTGGGGGTCGGCTTGAAGGTTCGTATCGAACTCTGTTTAATAATAATATATTTTATTACAATTCTCATGTGGTCAAATAATGCTTATTGCACAGTTTGCACTTTGCGGAATATTGACCTAAGAATGTTAAGTGTCATCAGTGGGTTAGGGTCAAAATCCCGACAGACGAAATCCCGAGAAGTTAGAATCCCGACAGATTAAAATCCCTACAAGTTAAAATCCCGACAGGTGATATTCCCGACATATATTGAAAAAACAAGAACAAATCAAAACTTTTAAAATGTTTTTTCAAATTATACAAAAATACTTGATTTTTATTTAATTGCCAAAATGCAATTATTTTCTTTTTACTTTAAAAGTATTTTTAAGCTAATTACTTTATCTTAAGGCTTAAGGTATTAATTGCAAAAATAAATATTTTTTTAGGTATATTTTTGGCTTAAGGTATTAATTGCAAAAATAAATATTTTTTTAGGTATATTTTTGTGCAAAAGGTAACAAAAATATCCTTAAAAAGTTAAACTGGCACTTTTATCATTAATTCGTTTTCTACATTAATCTCTATATATTTGTGAAAAATGACCGAAATATGCGAAATTGTTTACTCTCAGAAAGGTAACCCTAAATTGAACGTCAATGGTTACTTGATGATTAAAGAAAGAAATCGAGATGATATGTTTTATTGGTGCTGCGAAAAAAGGAAGTCGACTGACTGCAAGGGAAGAGCAACAACAATCTTTCTGGAGGGAAGACACTTCCTGCGAAAATGTGTGGAACATAACCACGCTCCTGAAGCAAGTTCTGCGCCCATAAGTAAAACTATACAAAATATAAAAGAACAAGCTCAAAAAACAAGAGACCTGCCATGTCAGTTGATACAAAAGGAAATGTCAACTATGCCCTTCGCCAAAAAATTAAGCGTGAAAGACGTGCCGATAAACCATCTGAACCACAAGCTTTGGAAGCAATAGATATACCTGAAATATTAACGAAAACTTTAAGTGGAGAATTGTTTCTTATACGTGATTCGGATATTGGAGATGATAGAACTCTTATCTTTACAACGAAAGAAAACATTTTGCGCCTATCTCAGGCAACTTATTGGATAATGGATGGGACATTTAAGACAGTCCCAACAATTTTTCACCAATTATATACCATTCATGCTCCAGTGGGACCAAACAAGGATAAAACAGTACCCCTTGTATATTCGTTGATGACAGGCAAAAGTGAGGCATTATACAAGAGTCTGTTCCAAGATTTGATTGATTTTTCCGAAGAAAACGATGTGCGTTTGCAACCGGCTATAGTAGTAATGACCGATTTAGAAATAGCTGCGATAAATGCTATAAAGTCTGAATTTCCGGGTGTCCGTAACAAAGCGTGTTTTTTTCATCTAGGACAATGTGGATGGAGAAGAATTCAGGCATCTGGACTTACAAGAAGATATGGTAGCGACGAAGAATTTAGTTTGTTGCTCCGCCACTTGTTTACATTAGCGTTTATGCCACCGGAAGAAATACCAGCCGCATTTGACACCCTTAAACCACATATGCCACAGGAGGCAAACGATGTAGTTCTATGGTTCGAAGAAAATTACATCCACGGGAGAGTAAGACGCCATCTAAGGAATGGGGTGGCTCTTCGGAATTCACCGTTATTTCCACCAGAATTATGGTCCGTCTACGATTCTATATTATAGAAGAATTTCAAAAAGAACAGCGAAATGTAGAAAATATTTGTGAAAATTTGGTTCGAGGTGAAGGATGTTCAAAGCCTAAACAAGCAACAATTGATAGGGAAAAAAGGATTCTACACGTAATGGAAAATTGGTCTAATTTGACCTTATTACAATACCTGCGGGGCATCGCCCACAGCGTTGATTTATAATAATATAAAAATAAATATGTACTAATTTATAATAAATATTAATTTATATGATATCTATTTTATTTATTTCCCTTATATAAAAAAGGGATTTATACTTGCTGGGATTTTAACTTGTCGGGATTTCGTCTGTCGGGATTCCAACTGTCGGGATTTTGATTGTCGGGATTTTGACCGGCACCCGTCATCAGTATGTACAATGAATAAACTATGTCTCTGCACTACAATAATAATTATTTAAATGTTTCTTCTAGGACTTGCGCAATGGACAAAGCTACACAAAACTGTATGATTATCCGCTTTGCCTCACGGCGAGATTTCATACATCTGTGTACCTCACCCATGGCGTGGGCTACAGCAACGAAGTATGTTAGAGAAGCTAAGCCGCTCGCCAGCATTCAGCCAAGAACAATATTGTCCAGGCTAATGAAACTCTGCAAGGCTATGAAGGGACTAAAGAAGGTCGTTGACTACAACACTGCCCAATGCCTCGTCCTTGCAGTGGTAAAGCCGTCGAGGAATACTAAAAAAAAGCGGCAGTCGAAGAACAGACGAACGGTAAGTAAGTCTTCACAAAGGTTGTTAATTGTCGTCTTGCTTTTAACTTTTGTGTCTCTTTGTATTGCTAGCAACTCGAGGAATGTTGCCTCGAAGTGTCTGGGTTTACGTTAGAGGAATATAAAACCATTATCACTAGATCGACTACAGCATCGCCTATGCCAGCAACGCGTCATCCCACTGTAAGTTATCTTTTTTTTCTTAAAACCAGAAAACACATACGGTGCGTTCCAAATTTGTTTATAGTCATTATCGTGTAGTGGTCAGATTAAAGAAGGCTGATGTAATGTAAGTTTGGCTTTTTAACAAAACCTCGATCTTGTACCACTAACACCAAGAATAGAGAAAGCATCGGTACCCAAGACTGGCCGAATGCTCGCTGTATCTATTCCTGCAAGAAATAAAGATGTCAACATTAGGCATTTTTATATTTTGTATTTACATGTATTTTTCTCTATTATTAATATTATTATTATTATTGTATTTTGTATATCTGCCGTTAAACCTAAAGGTTTTAATTTTTTTTATATAATATTTGTATGTTTTTTTTGCAGATCGACGATCTTTGATTCTTTTCCAACTCGACATATACAATAGGGTGGAGCAAGTTAAATTTCATTTATTTTTAAAGTAGGGCAAAATTTGCAATTTTTGTTTGCTGCTCTTTGCTTGTTTTTTTATTAAAAAAACAAATTCAACATTTTCATAAGGGGTGGATCAGATAGATAGGGAGTGTGGATAAAACTACCCTAACTTTTTTGTACGTATCTTGTTTGATTTGATATGAGATCATAATATTTCAGAGTTTTGCACATAAAAAAGGTCCTCTTGATGAACTTCAATAGCATGCACTATTTTTGCTTAAAATCGATTAAAAAATTACCTTACATAGCATAAAAATTCATAATGAAATCACAACTAGAGAAAAAGATTCAGCGTAGGCCATGGGCAATTTTTAAATACCCTGTCACATATAACATGAAACTGTCACATGTCTTAAATAATTTTTCATAAAAATTGCAGCTGTGTTCCATGGCCTACGCTGATTTTTTTCTTTTGTGAATTCAATATGATCTTTTATGCCATGTAATGATATTTTTAAATTGATTTTAAGCGAAAACAGTGGAAAATATCAAAGTTTAACAAGAGGACCTTTTTTGTGTGGAAAACTCCGAAATTTCATGTGGGCAACTCTGTATATTTTTCGCATCTAGATTTAGCTCAATCCTACTATCAGCTGAAATTAAGTCCTAATTGCAAAAGGGTTACGGCTTTTTCAACAGATAAGGGTCAATTCCAAATGAAAAGATTGGCCATGGGTATGAAAATCAGCCCCAGTGCTTTTTCTCGTTTAATGACAATTGCAATGACAGGTTTGAATAATGACTCTTGCTTTGTCTATATGGACGATTTAGTTGTATTTGAGCAATTCCTTCAAAACCACAACCAAAATTTAACAAAAGTTCTGCAAAGACTTCGAACTGTCAATCTCAAACTAAACCCAAACAAATGCCATTTTTTTAAAAAGGAGATTTTATATTTAGGTCACAAAATTTCTTCAGAAGGTTTGTTGCGTTTGTAAATTATTATAGAAAATTTATAAAAAGCTTCGCTGAAATTACATATCCTCTCAATAGACTATATCGCAATGGCTGTCGATTCTATTTTTTTAAATCATAATCAAAATTATAATATAATAACTAATTAAATTTTTCCTCTACGACTTACGCAATGGCCCGCAATATCGACAGAAAAACCCGAAACGCAATGATAATCGGGTTTGCTTCCAGGAAAGATTTTATCCACCAGTGCAGCTCACCTATGTCGTGGGATATAGCCAAAAATTATATCAAAGAGGCTAAGCCGCTTGCTAACACTAAAACAAAAACCAGATTATCGAGGATAACTAAACTTTGCAAGTACTATCGGGAAAATAATTATATAACTAACTAAATATATAACTTATAACACCAAGATTATTATAACATAGTATTAACGAGTTTTGTAAAAACCTTTAATATGCCGAATTTATCAACACAACAAAAAACCGAAATTCTTGTGCTTAAGAGCCGGGGCTTTTCTATTACCCAAATTGCAGAAAATATGCATATCGGGTTTTTTACAGTTTATTATAATATTTATTTTATTATTGACTTGGTTTATTATATTATTTACTTTATTTCTATATTTTAATATTAAAATTTAATTATAGAGGCCAATTGTGAGATTATGGATAAATAGATATCACAACGATGGAAACATCAATCATAATCCAGGAGCTGGGCGCCCTCGAATGATTCAAGAAGAACCATTGGACAATATTATGGATGAAATTGAAGAGTTCCCATTCAGATCTACCAGAACCATGGCTCAAGAGTATGGTTGTTCAATGCGGACCATAAGGAATACCCTTCACAGAGCTGGTATCCACCACCGAATTCCTGCCAGAAAAATAGCTTTGACTGAGGAGAACAAAGCGACACGTGTGCGCTTTGCAAGGGAATTTCGACTTTTTCCATTCAATATTTTCCGACGAAAAAACATTTAAATCGTCGCAGAATGGAAAAGTTCACTTGTGGAGACGCAATGGCACCCGATCATTCGAGTCATCATTCTATTCATTCATTATTCGATCAACGGTCAAGCAGCAAGTTAAATAAATCTGGGTTTTATTTTATAATTTTCCTACTTTAAAGGTAGGTAGATAATTTATTTAGATTCGTTGAGGTATAGCATTTTTATGTATTATTAAAATAAATCTGGGTTTTTACAAGGGGATTAAGTTTTATTTTATAATTTTCCTCATTTAAAGGTAGGTATAGGTATATTTTGAGACCACAACGTCCACAAAAAGTTCACTTGTGGAGACGCAATGGTACCCGATACGATTCAAGCCACACGATAAAAACTCAAGAATCTGGTAGGATTCATTTAAACATGTGGGGGTTTCTGTACTTCCAGGAAGAACAACTGGAGAAATTTATCGGGATGTCTTAGAGACATGTCTTCGACCTGCAGTCCGGATTATATATCCACGTGAGGAAGTCCCACTGATAAATTATTTTCAAGGTAATGCCCATTCATCGGGCACGTGTGGTGCAATCCTGGTTTGACGAAAACTAGGATATTATTAATATGCCATGGCCAAGTAGGTCCCCAGACTTAAATCGCATAGAAAATCTATGGGCCAAAATGGTAAACATCTGGGAAAATGAAAATGAAAGAAACAGGGATGCACTGAAACATCACTGCATTCGAGTTTGGGATTCTTGGGCACTCAAATATGTCAAAATTTGGTATTGTCAATGAGATCCCGGTGTGATGCGGTAATAGCTGCAGAAGGCGAGATGACAAAATATTAATTAGTTAATTTTGTCATTATTTATTTTTTATAAATTTTATTAAGGTTATATATAGTTATATATATATAGTTATTATTATTAACAATTATTGTTATTATCGTTGATATTATTACTATTATTATGACCAGGACAATGACACCGCGATTTTTTTTTTCGACCTCCGAAAATAAAACTAATTATTAGGCAATTTTCATAATTTATTTAAAATCGTAAAAAAATTACCAAATTAAACCCTTTTTTTAATCTCATAATTTAAACTATGGAAAATACATATGCCATGGTAAAAACAAATTATAAATATTATAAAAAAAATATTAATGAAAATATTTAAGACGAATAGTAAAAGGGGCGTGATCGCACGTGGCCGGCGAAATTTCTTTAAAGCGAAACAAAACCGCTATTGACTAGACAATAAATACCCGAAGGCGTGGCCAGCGAATTCTGTTTTCATTTCAGGTAAGAGATGAGCATGTGATAGTGATAATAACATTAGTAAGGAACTTAAAGGTGTTAAAGAAGCATTACAAGAATGCGTTAAGAGTATTAATAGACAGAAATAATACAAAGTCAGAATTTAAAAAAGTTTTTTGAAAATTTTAAAGAGGGTAATAAAAAAGTTAATGAACTATATATAAATATTCAGACATATTGAAAAAGAACAAAAAAAAAATAATATAGATAAACAAGAAAGCAAGATTACAATGGGAATAATAAAAGAAACAGTGAATCCCAGTGTTAATGTTAAAAACATAAAAGATGAAGGTATAATATATATATGAAAAAATAAAGGATACAATCAAGAATTTACAAGACAAATATAATATTGAAGAACGTGTAATGAAAAAACCAATGATTATTATTGTAAATGCATAGGAAGAATATGTTAAAATGGAAAATGAAAGTATTGTAGAAAATCTTAAAAAACAGAATATTATTTTGGAAAATAGTATAGTGAAAATGTATCGTAAGTATGTAAGTATATAAAAAAGTTTAAAAATATTTGTGGAAATATAATAATATAATTGGACAAAGAACAGGGGCGTAGCTACCGCGGTATCAGCCGTATAAATGATACGGGGCCCCCGGCTAGGGGGGCCCCCGATTGGCTTCGACATGCGTAAGCAAAAACACTCTCTAAAAATGAATTAGTCAAAAATGACTAATTGTCATAGCGAAAAAGCAGCCACTAATAATTCTCGTCAAAAGCAATTTATATCCCGAACATTTAGCAGTCAATTTCCATGCAAAATTGTCCCCTAAATCCAAAAATGTCGTCAAAAGTTGGAAAAGTAAAACAGTTTTTGAGATATAGTCAATTTTTCATATAATTTTGAATTGACTATATCTCAAAAACTGCGGCGCAGTCTGCGCATATTGTTCTGTGCTCTGCGCCGCATACTGATTCTGCTTTCCGTGTTATTATCATAGGTTATATTAATAGCAAATTAGAAATAATTATTAGCGTTACAATTATTTCAAATGACTGTCCTTTATTTTAAAATAGAAACCTTTTAAAACATGTTTAGAACGGTAAATGTCTAAAACCATACCAAATTTTAAAATTTGCCTGTACATAAAAAGCTATGTATAGGTACATATATTATTTATTAAATTATAAAAAATTGGTAAATGAAAAAAATGATAACCTAAAAATTTTTTTGTTTGCTCAAAATAGACTTTGGGCGTGACACCCAAATTTTTTTTTTGCCAGCAAGGCCCCTTACCAGATATTTGATACGGGGCCCCCTCGAGGCTAGCTACGCCACTGACAAAGAAGTCTATATTTTTAATATTTCATTTCAACATTTAAAATTTAAAAAAATTAACACACAACACAAATCCTATGGAACGCCGTTTTCCTTTTTATAAATCCTCAGCATCCTGTGTATCATTTAAATTGTTTTGAAATATCTTGCTTACAAAAAATGGGCAATTTTTAATACACTTAACAAATTGCAAACTGGCAATACTGCACATATTAGAAGAGATCGGCACGCGTTCCTAATTTCCCATCAAAACCTAGGTAAGCTTAATTGTTATTTCGCTGTGTTTTCTGCTGTGTATTAAGTGATTTCTATACAATTTATTTTGAATAGTGTTTAACAGTTTTCTATTGGAGCATACAGTAAAAAACATTGAATATGTTTGAGACAAAAAATTGTTTTCTAGTGTATAAGTGTATGTTTTTGTTTTCAGTAAAACGCATAAAGTAATCGAAATTGGACATTCGTAAACAGTATAAGTAAAACTTACGAATGTCCGATTTCGATTACTTTATGCGTTTCACCGAAATAAAAATATACACGTATGCACTAGAAAACAGTTTTTTGCCTCTATCAAAATATTCAATAACTATGTTTTTCACGGTATGCACATATACATATATATTTTCCAGGGTTATGAACACTTTTAATAGGTTTGTTTGTAATACAAAATTTTATATCTTGGAGGGATCTAAAAATTTCGATATTTTTCTTGGTAAACAAAAAATAATTAAAAATACTGCAAAAATCAAATTTGTGATGTGCTACAAATCTGAAAACAATTCAGGGTAGTAGACGGACCTCAATGCTATTGTTTAACGATATTATCGCTGCTATAAATGCGTAACTATGTAGTTTCAGGCATTTTATTAAATCTAATATAAATTAATTATATTTTATTAGCCAAAAAAGAAAAAAACATTTTTTTAAATTTCAAATTCGGCGCCACTGCTCATGCATTGTGGCCACTCTATTATGTCCCAAAAAAACTTCACAATTTACTATTCCTTAATAATTTTTATCTTTTGCAGCTTTTTAGACTTTGTTTTCGGTAAAGGAGAATCGTTGCATTGGATTTTTAACCGACTCTTATTTACATTATTCCAAAGGAGTGTTGCTATTGTAGTTGGAGTTGTCTGTCGATTCTATTTTTTTATTGTTAATCTAAATTTAATATAATAACTAGGGTTCGGATTTTTATGTTATTAAATATTTTCTAATATAAATGCATATTTACGTGTTTTTCCTTATTAAATGTATATTTTCAAGTATTTACTTATAAGTAAAACACAGAAAAAAAAACCTTGGTATAATTAGATAATATATACTGTCTGATGAGAAATTTATTGGATTATATGTGTATTTTTTTGGATTTAGATAAAGCAGTAGTCTAATTTGCAAGATACATTATACACAAGAAACATTTTTCACTATAGTGATTCCCATACATAAGAAGGGTGATCCCAGTAATATTGAAAACTACAGACCAGTTGCACTGTTGTCAGTATTTTCAAAGATCATCGAAAAACTTTTTTATTCCAGACTTTTAAGCTTTTTTAGAAAACATGGATTGTTGACTTCCAGACAGTTCGGTTTTATCCAGGGCAAATCTACTCAAGACGCCATCCTAAGTTTCTATGAGGAAATTCTTGAAAATTTTAATAACAACCTTAAATCATTGGGACTTTTTTACGACTTTTCAAAAGCGTTTGACACAATTAACCATAATTTATTGCTGGATAAATTATACAAATATGGAGTCAGAGGATCAGCTTGGAAATGGATCAAGTCGTACTTGTCTGGAAGACAGCAGCAAGTGCGACTTGACTTCGACAAAGGTCAACATACTTCAAGTAAATTGCAAGTAGTAACTGGCGTCCCACAGGGAAGTATTATGGGACCGCTGTTGTTCATTATATATGTCAACGACATGGTTGAAAACGTAAGTGACGGCTTTTTGACATTGTTCGCAGATGATACATCATCAATTGTTTCTGCGGGGAATGTGGAACAGCTTACTATTAACGCAAACTTATCTGTCAGACAAGTGGCATCTTGGTGCAATGACAGCGGTCTTATACTAAATTCCTCAAAAACGCAACATAGGATATTTAAACCTACTGGCGTTAAGTACGATTGCAGTCCACTGATAAAGCTTAACAAGGTTTCATTAGAGCAAAAATGCGAAATCAAATTTTTGGGAATATTCCTCGATTCAAGCTTATCTTGGGAATATCACATAAATGAACTAGTAAGCCGATTGGCAACAAAAAACTTCTGTATTAGAAACTTGAGAAAAACCTTGCTAACTTTTTACTATAGTTGTGTATATTCTCATCTGTCCTATGGAATATTATGCTGGGGAAACTCTTCTTATATTCAAAGGGTGTTTATATGCCAAAAGAGAATCATTCGAAGTATTTTTAAGTCCAACTGTCTCGTGTCGCCCTTTTTTTTATTGAAAACAAAATTTTAACTGTTTTTGGTATTTATATTCTACAATGTGTTTTATATGTGAGAAAAAATATAGAGTCTTTTGAAAAAGTTTCGGATGTAAATAAATACCTAACTAGAAATTCTCAAAGTCTATAGTACCTCAATATAGATTAACCCAAGTAGGTAAAGGACCAAGAATAACCTCTATAAAAATGTACAACAAACTTCCAAGTAGCATAAAAAATAAAAGCAGTCTCAGTCAATTTAAAAAATCTGTGATATCCTACTTACAAAGCAAGTCATTTTACTCTTATTCAGAATTTTATAACATGTGATATTATACATATTTTTATAATGTTTGTTAGGATTGTGTTTGTAATTTTAGCAGTTTGTATTATATTGACACTTTTATTAGTTCTTAAGTTGACATGTTTTTCTACACTGTAAAGTCCATGAAAAAATAAAGTATTATTATTATTATTATTATTATATAAATGAGACCAAAAACCTCAACTTGTGTAAGTTTAAATGGATATGTGCGAGAGTATGTACTGTTTAACAACTGTGGTGTTCCAGGTATTCACAATAACACACCGATTGGTTTAGAACAATATATTTTAACTCAATAATTAATTACAACAAATATCAACATTAACCGGTCAGCGTTCGACGATGACTGACTCGCGTGTCATCCTGTCGCCGTTGATTCAACATCTTCGTTATGTAACCCTTTGTTACTTGGTATCGGTCTCCACATTCCCTCCATCTTTTTCAACTTGAGAGGGGTAACCCTTGGAACTCCGGAGGTATCCACTTCCTGTCCAGGGTTATTGGGAGTTGTTTTGTCGCAGTCCTCTGTCTCGCCTTCTTGTGGTATTAAGAGCTTCTTTACGTGAGATGTATGTCTCCTATACGTTTTTCCGTCTTTCGATAGCGTCAATTCATTCCCTTGCCTCTCTATCACGTCGTACTCCTCCCTACCAAATCGGCTCACTAACTTGTTTGGTATGACTAAGTTTTTTACAATCACCTTGTCTCCGGATACAATGTTGTTCTCTTTCGCTCCTCTGCTGGCATCTTCTCTGTTTTTTCCTTTTTGTTTGTTAATAGTGTCAGTATCTCTGGCCTCTTCGTCATTATCCTCAATGATGATATCATGGATAGAAGGAATTTTATCCCGAATAGTTCGGCCAAACATCAATTGGGATGGTGTTTTTCCCGTTGTTCCATGGGGTGTGACATTGTACATTAGTAAAAACTTTTGCATGTCGGCCTTGTAATCTGATTCGTTGGCATGTGATATCTGTAATCGTTTGAGGATTGACTTATTCATATTTTCGACCTCACCATTAGCTTGGGGCCAGTACGGTGTTGTGTGTACCAGTTTTATATTATTGTTTCCACAGAATCTTTTAAATTCCTGACTTGTAAACTGTCTTCCGTTATCTGCCCTAATACTCTTGGGATAGCCTAGCCGAGAAAACAGCCCTGTGAGTTCTTGTATTATTACTGCCGAAGTGGTGGTTGTTAAAAATCGGATCTCCTGGTATCGTGAGTAGTAATCAATTATTACTAGCACCATCACTTTGTCTGGAAGGGGTCCCATTAGGTCTATTGCTAGACATTGCCAAGGCCCTTCTGGAAATTTGTGTCTTGACATGGGAGGTGGGGCATGAGGTTGTGATACCATCAGACAGTCCTTGCATGCTTTTACATATTTTTCCACTTCGCGGTCTATCAACGGCCACCATACCTTTGCTCTTAGTCGCCGTTTCATAACCGTTTCACCAGGGTGGGCTTCGTGTGCAAGTTGTAAAACATGTGTTCTTAGAGACTTTGGAATCACAATTCGGTTACCTCTCAGAAGTAACGAACCCAAAGCTGACAGTTCGATCTTAAAAGGAAACAATGGATTTTTTGCTTTTGGTGTCCAGTCGTCATTGTTAATTGCATCGATGATTCTATTATAGAACAAATATGGTTTTCATTTTCCTTGTCAAAAGTTGCGTTGGTCTTTATTTGGCACAGTCTCGATAAAGCGTCTGCAATATTTTGTTTACCAGGCTGGTAAATAATTTTAAATTTGAAGGATTGTAATCTGAGTACCCATCTTTCAATACGGGCCGGTGGTTTCGAGGACGGCTTAAATATGGCTTCTAATGGTTTATGGTCAGTCACCAGCTCAAATTCGAGACCAGACAGATAGAAATAAAATCTTTCCACAGACCAGACCAATGCCAAACTTTCTTTCTCGGTCTGGGAATATCTGCGCTCTACCTCTGACAGACTCTTGCTTGCATACGAGATTACTCTTGGGTTTCGGTCTTCGTCGAACTGTAATAATACAGCACCTAATGCAACTGGACTTGCGTCTGCGACTAAGCGAGTTCTTCGTTTTAGGTCAAAGTAAGCCAATGTGGGTAGCTTTGCCAGGGCGAGTTTTAATTGTTCAAAATGTTGTTGTTGTTCGTCTGCCCACTCAAATTTAATATCTGTTTTTGTTAAGCGCCGCAATGGTTCGGTTATAGTTCCCAAATCTGGTATAAACTTTCCTAAATATGTTACTAGTCCCAGAAAACTTCTGACCTCTTCTTTTGAGGCAGGTGGGCGAAAATTTAGTATTGTGTTGACCTTAACATCGTCTGCAGTAATGCCGGTGCGTGATAATTTATGTCCCAGAAACTCCAGCTCTACAACCTTGGTGATACATTTTGTTTTGTTTAGGTACACGTTGTGTTCTTCAAATGTCTTTAGTACTTGCTTCAAGCATTGGTCATGTTCGTTCTCGGTACTGCCAAACACGATTATATCATCTAGATAATTAAGACAGTTTTTACAGCCGACTAGCATATTTTCAAACACCCGCTGAAAAATCTCTGGCGCGGAGTTGACACCAAACATAAGTCTTTTGTAGCGAAACATACCTTTATGAGTTATAAATGTGGTTATGGGTCTGCTTTCTTCTTGGAGTTCTAGTTGGTGGTAGGCATTATTTAGGTCCAACCTCGAAAAATATTTAGCTCCTCTTAGTTTAGTCATAAATGAGTCAAATGTGGGTAGTGGATAGTTTTCTCTTTGAATGGCTTCATTGGCTCGACGCATATCCACGCAAATGCGAATGTCTCCATTTGTTTTAAACACCACCACTATTGGAGATATCCATGCGCTTGGACAAGTGACTTTTTCAATAATATCCATCTGTAACGCATCCTGTAGTTTCTGTTCCACTCGATCTTCTTACTGGTTGCTGGACCGGTCTTATGTTTGGATCAATTGTAAGCTTGACGATAGTATCCTTAATCTTTGGAAATGGAGTAATCTGCTCGATCTTGTTGACATCTAGTCCAAGCTTTAGGACTCCCAATTGTTTAGCAGTTTCTTTGCCCAATATTGAAATGTTTCCTTGTTTCACTACGTAAAATGTTGATATCACTTCTGGACAATCGGGGAGGCTTATTGTTGACTGAAATTTAACTCTTATTTGTAAAGGTTCCCCTGATGCGTATGATTTTAAGACATCATTTGTATATGAGGTAGAGTTCCATACTGTTTCCCGCCTACGTGACATGATTTCCCAGTCTTCACCATTAATGATATTTACTTTCGATCCAGAGTCAATAAGAAGTTTTATTGGGACGCCGCCAATAACACAGCAGATTATGTCATCCGTACCATCCGTGTTATGATCCTGTAAGCTATCCGTAACTTTAAAACAGTCCATTCTCGTTGTTTGTCGCTCATCTGGTTCTAGATCTGGCTGTGCCTCAATTCGATTAATATTTCTTGACCGTTTCCATCGTGGACCTTCGTTGGAGTCCGGTCTAGTTCTCTTCTGTGTTTTGCTTCTACAGCAAGAAGCAAAATGCCCCATCATGCCACATTTAAAACATTTTTGTCTCCTGCCTGGACACTCCCATGAACTTCCATTATGACCCTTTCGCCCACATCGAATGCATAGTGGATTTCTATGTAGTTCCACTTTGTTTATGTTTAGGCCTGATGTACATGGTCCGGTCGTTGTAGTGTTCATAGCCTGAGATTGATCACGGATCTGTTCATCTACTAGACAAAACTCAATAATTTCCTCTAGCGTTCGTTCTTTTTCCAGTAGTTTTCTTTTTAGCTCCGTCGATGCCCAGTCATCAATGATTTTATCTTTTAGATTTATTTCCAGAGCTTCCTGCGCGCTATTTCCGAATGAACACTTGTTAGCCTGGTGACGTATTTTCAATAGGTACTTGTTAAAAGTGTCGCCTTCCTCCAGCTTAATATTTCGCAAAACATGTCGTTCAAATGTTGAGTTTTGTTTCGGAGAAAAGTAGTTTGTTAATTTTTCTACAAGAATTTTAAAGATATTTGCACCTTCTGACTCAGAAGAAATCACGGCACCAGGTATATTAAATGCGACTTCCTGTAGTTGTCCTCCACCAAGATGTAATAGTTTGCTTCTTTGTTTAGCAGGTTCAACTATGTCCTCGCTTGAAAGATATAACTCTAGCGATCGCAGCCATTTTTCCCATTCGGATCTTAATAGTGCCTTGTCGATATTGTCACATAGAAAGGGTTTTATTCCTGAATCGGTCATTTTGGCACGGAATTATTTAGGTTAACTGCTTTTTTTAAATATTTATCTATTTATTGTATAAATATGGCACACAGCCGGTCTTGTTTAGGTTCTCTGCCCTTTTTATTGGATAAATATGGCACACAGCCGATCTTGTTTAGGTTCTCTGCCCTTTTTATGGATAAATATGGCACACAGCCGATCTTGTTTAGGTTCTCTGCCCTTTTTATTGGATAAATATGGCACACAGCCGATCTTGTTTAGGTTCTCTGCCCTTTTTCCTGGCCCGCAGCCACTCGTATTAAGGTTCTCTGCCCTGTCTATGGGCATAAGGCCCTTTTTTTCTTGGTTCTAATCCTCGTCGCCACTTGTGGTGTCCCAGGTATTCACAATAACACACCGATTGGTTTAGAACAATATATTTTAACTCAATAATTAATTACAACAAATATCAACATTAACCGGTCAGCGTTCGACGATGACTGACTCGCGTGTCATCCTGTCGCCGTTGATTCAACATCTTCGTTATGTAACCCTTTGTTACTTGGTATCGGTCTCCACAACAACCATTCAAGCGAACAGGTCACACCGACGCACGGTGGGCTGGGCCTGGCCAAAAGTACATAAAGTCAACTTTATCTGATCAAAAAAAATAATACACCAATGTAAAGAAAAAACCTTCATTTGTAAAATTCCGATAGATAAAGTTAAAAAACATTTTATTTAAAAAAGAGACAGCTGTTTAAAGTGAAGCAATACGGAAAAAATTCAGATTTTAGATTTCAACGGAATTTTCTCTATCTTTAAGGCGCTGTTACTTCTTATACATAACAAAAATATGTAAAAAAATATGGTTTAAATTAAAGATGTATGTAATACGATATTGTATGTGTGGTACAATTATTTTAATAATTGTACTTATAAAGTTATGTTGAATGCCTTGTAAAATCATAAAATTTTACACTTAACTATAGATAAGTTATGCGGTCCAATTTGGTCCAGAAAAATGTTTACACCAAATTGTAGCCCAAAGAATAACAAATAAGGCTTTATATGGTTATTGATACATCTTTTGACCCCTAAGAAAGTTATAGCGGTTTATAAAAAGCCGCGCGCTAAGAATTTTGTATTTAATATTGTTAAACAGCTATAGATTGCGCTCTTTTTAAAGCGCGCTTATAATCTTAACCATAATTGGTTGGTTGGTTGGATAAGAATTGGCAATAAGCATTCACTTCTTAGCTACAGATATTTTTAAAATTTTATGCTATCATTTTAGAAAATAGAAAATATGTACACACACATATAATATATGTATGTATACATTATATACCTATATACATTTTTGTAATATTAAGAATTAATTAAGGTTAAGGGATTACATAAACATTAAACTTTTTTCAATTTTTTTTTCTTGTTATTATTGTTGTATTTTATTTCCTTTGTTTATTAATAAGAACCCAAACGAATAACCGATATTCCCTAGGGGAACAGGTAACGGGGGCACACGCTTCACGCCTAGGTGCCCGTCTAGGCGACTTTTAAAACAGACAACACATAAATAGGCAACGGATAAATTGGGGTAACAGAATGAAAGACAATAGGATAGCTATGACCCGGACGACCAATGATTGGAGTTAAAAGATATAACATAAGAAAAGGAGGATATATAGAAGTTAAAGGAAAAAATTAATATTATATTTTTAATTCAGCATCTTGGATGAATGACAAAAGAATTTCAAAAATTTGTATGTTATTTAAACTTAACAAATAGTTGATACTTATAGGATGATTTATATTTAATTTATTTAAGGATTGGAATAGTTTTATTGTGTGATTAACGTTGTGTAAACAGTTAAAGAAAATATGGTTTAAATCGGCGAAGGAAGAGTTGTTACAGGAACAAATAGGGGATTCAATTAAACCAATGCGATATAGATGAGCAGGGTACTTTCCATGTCCTGTTTTTAGTCTTGCTATTGTAGAGGATAGGAATTTGTTTGAAGAAGGGTGGTTAATATAAATAATATCTTTGGGTAAGGTGGGATGTATTAGACAATAAGGGTTTTTTGAGGTTTTTGTATAAATTTTCCATTGATGTTTCCACGTGTTTAAAATTTCTTCTTTAAAGTTTTTTGTGCGGTCAGAGTAAGGAAGGATTTTTGCTATTGCTCCTGGATTACAGATTGTATGCTTGGCTAACGTATCTACAATTTCATTGCCTTTAATATTGCTGTGGGCCTTAACCCAAATATATGTTATATTTATTCCAGCATTTTTAATAATATTGTGGGTTTTAATAATGTTACAAATTAAAGCATTATTAGGTTTTTTAATAGAAAAGTTTTTAATTGATAACAACACTGATTGGGAGTCTGACAAAATGACAGCTGAAATAATATTTTTATTATGGATATTTTCACTAATCCAATTAAGTGCTTGGAAGATGGCAAATGCTTCTGCTGTGTATATGGAGCATAATTCATTTAGTTTAAATTGTGCCTCTATTTTAAATTCCTCTACCCAAAAGGCACATGCTGTTCCTTTATGATTTTTGGATCCATCCGAATATAAATGTATAGCGTTTCCACATTTTGACAAGATGTTTTTTATTATAATTTCATTAATTAAAGCAGTGTCTACATATTTTAGAATAAGAACTTTAGGTAAAGTAATGGTTTCAAAGAAACTGAGTTGAAATATTGGTAAGGGTGTATGATTTTCGATGTATGGTATGTAGTTGGAGTTATTTAGGAAGGCTTGCGTAAGAGGAGGGGGATTTTTTTTTGACCAGTAATTTAAAGTTAGTGTGTTGGTTGTTAAATTACATATTTCATTAAAGACAGTGTTATTATTATGTGCTAATTTTAATATAAATTTATTAGCCTGAAAGTTTCTTCTTAATTGCATCGGTATCTGGCTAGATTCAGCAAGGAGTACTTCCACAGGAGTAGATCTCATAAGTCCCAAACATGTCCTAAGTACCTTATATTGTATTTGGTCAATTTTCAGTAAATTGGATTTAGATGCAGAACCATATAGGATATTCCCATAATCAATAATAGATAAAATAAAAGATTTGTAAAATAACAAGCAAGTGTGCGCGTCAGCGCCCCATTTAGTTTTAGAAATGGATCTTATTATATTTAGGCCTTTTTCGCATTTAGTTGTTATTAGCGAGATATGCTTGGTCCATAATAATTTTTTGTCTAGGACGAAACCTAGATATTTAAATTCGTTTAATATTGGAATTTCAAAGACATTTAATTTAAGAGTAGGGCCTGTGAAAGGGATTTTGTGTCTACTGAAGAAAACAATTGCCGACTTATTTGCTGAGAGTTCAAAGTTAAGTTCCTCGTACCAGTTTTTAAAACAATATACAGCATATTTTAGATTTTTTATACATTTATTGAAATCCTTATCTTTACAATATATAGTAATGTCATCGGCGTACTGAATGACGCCTATAGATTTGTCAAATAGTTGGTGTAGTGAAGCTGTATAAATATTAAAAAGTAGTGGGCTTAGGACTGAACCCTGGGCTAGACCTAAATTAACAACCCGTGGACCATGAAGGTTGTTATTAGAATCTCGAACAAAAATTTTTCTGTTTGTGTACATTTCAACAATATTAATGGATGATTTTGAAGAGATATTGTAGTTAAGGATATTTTGAAGTTTATTTAGATCACCACAATCATAGGCACCCTTTAGATCTACAAACAAACAAGCCAAGTATTCATTATTTAAAAAGGAATTTTGAATATTAGTTACCAAATGTGTTACTGCGTCAATGGTACCTTTTCCTTGACGACCATAGAACCATTCAAGACGGCGTTTAATCATACGTTCGAAAGTTTTAAAAATGGATGATAAAAGAGATATTGGTCTGTATGAGTTGGAATCATTTTTGTCCTTGTCTTTCTTATGAATAAGTATAATAACAATTTCTTTTAAATCATCGATATATTTATTGTTTATCCACCAATCGTTGAATATTTGTAGAAGTAATGATTTTGTTGAATTTGGGATGTGTTTTAAGATATTAGCTGTATAGTTATCTAGAGCAGGAGCAGTATTATTTTGAATTTTAAGGGCAATATTGATTTCATTCATATTAAAGGGACTATCAATATCGTTATTTATTTTTTTATTAAATGTATATTTTTTATTTCGAACCTGAATGGGGGCTATAACTTCCAACACTTTTAAAGCAATTTCTTTTAAGATGTTATATTTGACCGTATTTATGCCCTTTATTTGTTTAATTTGTCTCCAAATTTGAGAGATTGGGGAGTTTTTATTTAGTTTAGATATAAATGTTCTCCAACAGGAACGTTTCTTTGAACAAAAAACTTTCTTTGCCTGAGCATCTACCTTTTTAAAATTTATATAGTTATCAAAGTTTGAAATATTTTTATAATTTTGATAAGCCTGATGTCGTAGAGTTTTAATATTGGTACATTCATCATCCCACCATAAAGGGTTTTTTATTTTTGACGAGTGTGGTTTCCTTAAAGGAATAGATTTGTCTGCAGCCCTGTTAATAATATCAATTAAAGTTTTAAAATTATTAGAATTGTTAACGTGGTGGCTTTTTTGTGAAAGAGAGTTTAAATGATTTGAAAAACTATCCCAGTTGGCTTTTCTGTCATTCCATCGAGAGTTTGGTGTTTTTATTATTGGAGGAGAATTTTTTTCTATCTTAATTAATATAGGGAGGTGATCAGATCCTAGATTTTCATCAACAACTTGCCAGGTTGAAATTAGGGAAAGAGAGGGGTTAACGAACGTTAAATCAACAGCAGATGAGTTCTGATTAAGTGAACCAATTCTTGTATGTGTACCATTATTTAAAATTACTAGATTTGTACGGTCCAGAGCCTCAATGATATTTGTACCCTGAGAATTGTTGTTTATTGATCCCCATGTGGTATGGTGAGAGTCCCCACCTATGACGACTTCGCCATGAAATTGAGAGAATATATTTGTCATTTACTGTAGCTTGTATAAGTGGAGGTTTATAAACTGTTATTATATTTAATTTTAAAGTATTTAAATAAACTGCACATAATTCGATGTTTTCATTAAAATTTTTTGTAAAATCTGGTACCATAAATTGTATTGATTCTGATACTAAGATACCAACACCACCCTTACCATTTGGGCGGCATTTTTTGACAAAATTATAACCCTTAAATTTTATATTAAAGTTATCTTTAATCCATATTTCTGACATAATTACAACATCAGTTATATTGTTGGATAAATAGTTAGTTAAATAATGTTTATTTGCTAGTAAAGAACGACAATTCCATTGAAGAATGGTTAAACCAGGTCTCATGTTTATTTGTTGTTGTTTTTTTTTAACTAGAGAAAGATAAATTAATACTCGTCTTCTTCATCAGAAGACAAAGGCAAAGTCTCAACTATCATTTTTTCTTGGTTATTAGAATTTGTGGTATTTATTTGAGAGAAAAGTTTTAGTAGAGTGTCCTTAATTTTAAGTTCCTTGGCTATGTCAATTTCACTGTTTTTTTCTGGCAAAATTGTTAAAATTACACTGTTTAGAAAAGAAGAAATTTGATCAGCAAGGCTGTCCTTAAACGCAAGAAATTCTTCCCTATAAGGGTTTGGTAAAATGGATTTTGAGCCAGAACTGCCTGACTCGATTTTACGCCTATTATTTTCCCTTTCGGGGGACTTTCCAGCTTTACGTTTAACTGGTTTGGTTTTAGGGGGACGTTTTAAAGAGTTGGAGTATGAATTGGTTGGGGGGGATGGTAAGCTTGGGAACTCAGTTAAATTGGCAAGAGGTGTTGAGCTTCTTTAAAGGAAACATTCTTATACGCCATTGTTTCTTTAATTTTGTATTGTGTTTTATATTTAGGACAGGATTTGTTGATACTCGAATGGTCAGAAGTTTTACAGTGTATACAAAATATTGACTCTTTTTGTGAACATAGCTCGGCCGAATGGTTGTCGCCGCAGAATTTACATTCATTTGTTCCTTTACATTGATGCTCTGTATGGCCATAGTGCAGACACTTATAGCATTGCACAATGGGGTAAATGTAAGGTTCAACTGGGAAGTGAACTAGGTTAATTTTTATGGATTTAGGTAGAGAGTTACCCAGAAATGTTAAGATTACCATTTGTCTATTAACAGATTTTTTTCACCGTTATCTATAACTGTACGCTTCATTCTTTTAATTTCAACAATTTTAATATCAGATTTAATGTTTTCAAGTAAATATTCGTCGGAGAAAAAAGTATCCACCATACGAATTATTCCCTTTTTTTGTGTAAAATATTTAGGTATACACGCAATTAAATTGTTACTAGTAAGAACTTCGTTGTTTACAAGAGAATTCGCAGCAACAGTCGAGTTTAGAATAACTTTGACTCGATTAAATCCTAATGATTGAATATTTATGACGGATTTTTTAAATATGTCATTAGTAAATAAATAGTGACCAACTCTCATTGGAAAAAGTCTACTAGAGTTATCTTTTTGTTGAACGTAAACAAAATATGGGCCTAAATCATTTACTTTATATTTGTTGTTAAAATCAATGTTTTTTGCACCAACACTTGCTGCATCGCCGCCTTGCTTGACCGTATCGGGCGACCCAAGGTCGCCCGTTGGTTCACCCATTGAAATTCTATTTATTAGTTAATTTTGTTAATTATATTGTTAATTGTCCTTAAATAAGTACTCCCTTATGTTAAGATATCCTTTAACTTAAACACTAAACCAACACAGATTAATTGATTATGATAATCAGAATAGGAAAATCACACTAATTCACTCAGCCGATGTGTCCGTCACCGCGGTTAAATTAGCACTGAATCTTAACCATAATAAATATAGGATCTATTGTTAATTTTTTAATATTACAAATAAAATTATTTAATAATAAATTTTGTTATAAACCTTTTCTTTGTTTCAAATAAATTATTAGTTTCCTAAAACAAATCATGTAACTATTTGTAATCCTGTACATTGTTCTACCTAGAGGTAAAAATAGTGATGAACCAAATGATAAACATTTCAGGTAATGTACCTTTGTTTGTATATGTTTTTAGGTATAATTTTATATATATAAATATATATATATATATATATATATATATATATTTAATAATATATATATATGTATATATATATATTTAATAATATAATATTACATCATAAAATCCTTGAGCTACGGTGTCTCTTGCAACACCTTTAGCTGCGATGTCTCTTTCAACACCTTGAGCTACGGTGTCTCTTGCAACACCTTCGGCTACGGTGTCTCTTTCAACACCTTGAGCTACGGTGTCTCTTGCAATTTGCAATTTTATTTTGTTAAGTTGGTCAAACCCAACACAGACTTGTGATAGCTGGATAGCGACTTTTTATTTAAAAATAAACCCTTTCCTTGTTTTGAAGCCTTTAAGTAGAAGCAAGATGAACCGTGGCACGCAGCGCGGTTTTAGAGGACCAAGAGGAGCCCACTCTGATCCCCAACAACACAACCGTCAGTACGCTGACGCTGAGGCTCAGTACCAGACGTATGAGCCTCAACCTCGCCAGGACTACAGAGAGTACGAGAATACTCGTCGTGGCCGAGGACGAACGGGAGGAAACCGTAGCAAGAAGACTCCGGTTAGCCAGCCGCTTCAAAAAGCGACGGCTCCACCACCGTCAGGGCCTCCTGCCCCAACTAGACTGTCAAAAGCTAGTTCCACCCCGAAGAATGACCCCATATACCATGAAGCTTTGATGCCTGAGCCCGGGCAAGAGGGAAGACCATTAGCGGATACGCTTAAAAACTTTCCAAGCTTCAAAGGTATTCCCGGCCTTACTCGCCAAATTCCACGAGACTTTTAAGGCCCTGGATCCTGGATACGCTCGACGTATCTCTGAATCCATGTTAGCATATTACGTCGCTTGTCATGCCCTAGCGCGCATGTATAAGATAAAGGACAAGAATGGCATTGTGCTTACCTTTAACGAACGTAGCTACATGGATAGTGTCTACGGACTACATGGATCCCTCCCCCAACTGATTTCGACATACCTATCTGGTTTTGGCAACATCACATCCGAGAGCGGTCGAGAATATAAGTGCTCATTCCGACGCCTTGAATACGTGCCTGGTCCCGACCACATGCACGGTGGATGGTTCGGTCAAATTGATCAAGATAACCACTTCATGTACATGGAGTATCCCTGTCTTGCAGTATTCGCCGAACGAATTATAAGAGATTACGGCTTTACTGTCCATCAAGACGCCAGAGATTGGGATCTTCCCGATGGTATAAGACCGGACGCTGACTGGAACGCCGGCTTACCCACGCCCAATCTCCTAGGGTATAACCAGAGCGTGAACCTGTCCCGAGACCAAATCGCTGTACTACAAGAAGCGGGTCTGAATGCACAAGGGCGGTTCGAAGCTGAAAATGATGACATCCCACTTCTGAGGTCGAATCGTTGTTTTTCGGGGCCGCGTTACTTGGACTTGGACATCATTCACAACAATCAAACACTGATTCTCGACAATTAGTACATTTAATTACGAATATCTAACTAGACAAAACGATAGACGCTAAAGATTATATGCACAAAGTAAATTAAAGTATGAAACTAACGATTAAAACGAATCCGCGGTCTCCGGTTTTCACGCGTCTTTACTGTCTTATGGCCCGATTAAGAATGGCCATCTAACCCCCCCGAGGGTTGGTACATATCCACCTTTTTTTTGGATCTTTATCTCTACGTTCCCATGAGACCGTGGCTACGTATGGTGATCGTTAGTCATCACCTTCACTAATGCATCCTTATCGGACTGCAGACATAATAACTGTTCCTCTAAAATCTATTTCTAAAGTCTTATTTATTATAAACAGCATTGCTTATTTTACCAAATTGTTATTTATAAACACGCCAATCAAATTAATGTCTATTCTCCGACATATATATATATATATATATATATATATATACATGCATCTTGTATGAAGTGGCACCCACTTAATCAACGTAAATGTGACCCCCTCGTATAAAAAACCAATTTTAAAACTTGACATTGTGGCACCACCAAAAATCATGATCAAGTAGCACCCTTCACGTATAAACTGGTTATAATTATATTCAAACAGGCACCCTCCACTGTTGCCATACTTACGGGTGCCATATTGAAGATATACATTTTAATATAATTTTATTTAGTAATATTCATATCTGAAAAATGTTGATTACCTAAAACAAATATGGTGAAATACTCTATTTTATATTATTCTGCATCATAATTCGAAAATTATAATAATATTAGCTTTATTGAGATAAAATGGAGTGCGTAAAATAAGTTTTATAATGCAACTCCATTGAAAATTCGATTTTAGGCGCGCAAATGGAAGAAATTAAGGTTAGAATTTTTTTTAAAGATGTCAGGAATAATTACCATTAATATTTTTGTATTTGTCTTTTAAGAATTTAAAAATCTCTCCCTACAACGCGGTACTGTAGGAAAATCAGAATAGGAAAATCACACTAATTCACTCAGCCGATGTGTCCGTCACCGCGGTTAAATTAGCACTGAATCTTAACCATAATAAATATAGGATCTATTGTTAATTTTTTAATATTACAAATAAAATTATTTAATAATAAATTTTGTTATAAACCTTTTCTTTGTTTCAAATAAATTATTAGTTTCCTAAAACAAATCATGTAACTATTTGTAATCCTGTACATTGTTCTACCTAGAGGTAAAAATAGTGATGAACCAAATGATAAACATTTCAGGTAATGTACCTTTGTTTGTATATGTTTTTAGGTATAATTTTATATATATAAATATATATAAATATATATATATATATATTTAATAATATATATATATATGTATATATATATATTTAATAATATAATATTACATCATAAAATCCTTGAGCTACGGTGTCTCTTGCAACACCTTTAGCTGCGATGTCTCTTTCAACACCTTGAGCTACGGTGTCTCTTGCAACACCTTCGGCTACGGTGTCTCTTTCAACACCTTGAGCTACGGTGTCTCTTGCAATTTGCAATTTTATTTTGTTAAGTTGGTCAAACCCAACACAGACTTGTGATAGCTGGATAGCGACTTTTTATTTAAAAAGAAACCTTTTCCTTGTTTTGAAGCCTTTAAGTAGAAGCAAGATGAACCGTGGCACGCAGCGCGGTTTTAGAGGACCAAGAGGAGCCCACTCTGATCCCCAACAACACAACCGTCAGTACGCTGACGCTGAGGCTCAGTACCAGACGTATGAGCCTCAACCTCGCCAGGACTACAGAGAGTACGAGAATACTCGTCGTGGCCGAGGACGAACGGGAGGAAACCGTAGCAAGAAGACTCCGGTTAGCCAGCCGCTTCAAAAAGCGACGGCTCCACCACCGTCAGGGCCTCCTGCCCCAACTAGACTGTCAAAAGCTAGTTCCACCCCGAAGAATGACCCCATATACCATGAAGCTTTGATGCCTGAGCCCGGGCAAGAGGGAAGACCATTAGCGGATACGCTTAAAAACTTTCCAAGCTTCAAAGGTATTCCCGGCCTTACTCGCCAAATTCCACGAGACTTTTAAGGCCCTGGATCCTGGATACGCTCGACGTATCTCTGAATCCATGTTAGCATATTACGTCGCTTGTCATGCCCTAGCGCGCATGTATAAGATAAAGGACAAGAATGGCATTGTGCTTACCTTTAACGAACGTAGCTACATGGATAGTGTCTACGGACTACATGGATCCCTCCCCCAACTGATTTCGACATACCTATCTGGTTTTGGCAACATCACATCCGAGAGCGGTCGAGAATATAAGTGCTCATTCCGACGCCTTGAATACGTGCCTGGTCCCGACCACATGCACGGTGGATGGTTCGGTCAAATTGATCAAGATAACCACTTCATGTACATGGAGTATCCCTGTCTTGCAGTATTCGCCGAACGAATTATAAGAGATTACGGCTTTACTGTCCATCAAGACGCCAGAGATTGGGATCTTCCCGATGGTATAAGACCGGACGCTGACTGGAACGCCGGCTTACCCACGCCCAATCTCCTAGGGTATAACCAGAGCGTGAACCTGTCCCGAGACCAAATCGCTGTACTACAAGAAGCGGGTCTGAATGCACAAGGGCGGTTCGAAGCTGAAAATGATGACATCCCACTTCTGAGGTCGAATCGTTGTTTTTCGGGGCCGCGTTACTTGGACTTGGACATCATTCACAACAATCAAACACTGATTCTCGACAATTAGTACATTTAATTACGAATATCTAACTAGACAAAACGATAGACGCTAAAGATTATATGCACAAAGTAAATTAAAGTATGAAACTAACGATTAAAACGAATCCGCGGTCTCCGGTTTTCACGCGTCTTTACTGTCTTATGGCCCGATTAAGAATGGCCATCTAACCCCCCCGAGGGTTGGTACATATCCACCTTTTTTTTGGATCTTTATCTCTACGTTCCCATGAGACCGTGGCTACGTATGGTGATCGTTAGTCATCACCTTCACTAATGCATCCTTATCCATACATAATAACTGTTCCTCTAAAATCTATTTCTAAAGTCTTATTTATTATAAACAGCATTGCTTATTTTACCAAATTGTTATTTATAAACACGCCAATCAAATTAATGTCTATTCTCCGACATATATATATATATATATATATATATATATATATATATATATATATATATATATATATATATATATATATATGTATATATATTACATCATAAAATCAAACTAAATTTATATTCAATCATTATTAGTGTTGTCAGTGATTTACCGAGCTTAATATGGAAGAAATTAAATATTTAGATTTAGTCAATTTAATATTTAAAAATGATTACGATAACAAAGAATTACTTCAGTTTATAAAAGAAAAATACAAACTTAATCAAGAAGATGAAGACAAAACGAACTTGAGATTAAAAACGTTTACTAGTCATGTTAAGGATCGACTTCGCAAAGTAAAGTACAAGAAAAAATTTATTATAGAATATGAGAGTTGGTTGAAAAATACTTTTTTTATATCCGAAGAAACTGAAAATACACCAAAGAAACAATGCACTAGAAGACCTAGCAAGCCATTTATGGAATCTAGTAAGAGGTCAAAAAGACGCAAATCTTTGAAAATAAGGGAAAGTATTGGTATTGATGGAGTTAATTTTGTGTATAAAAATACATTAAATAGTAGTAATGAAAATTTACCGTCTACCAGCGAATTAAGTGAAATTCCACTCATCAGATGACGAAGCACTGGCATTACTTCTGGATTTAAATTTGTCCAAAGCAGGCTACATGAAATTACGGAAAATTGCAAAATTGCATAATTCAAATTTATTTCCTTCGTATGAGCACATTAAAAAATCCAAGAATGAATGTTATCCCGGTGATATAACTACAACCGAAATGGGTTCTGAAATAGGTCTGCAATCACTTTTAGATCACACTTCAAAACGTTTGCTGGAATCTGTTGAATATGATGCCAATTTCGGTAATAGGGATCTGGAATTAATGGTTAAATGGGGTTGTGATAAAGCATCCGGACAAGGTGAATATAAACAAAAATTTTTAAGCTCTTCTACTGCGACCGATTCTAGCGTATTTATGATTTCAATGGTACCAATATTACTAAAGAATGAAGTAAATACGAAGGTTTGGGAGAACCCTCAACCTTCATCTACGAAGTATTGTAGGCCCATCAAGTTCGAATACATAAAAGGGTCTTCAGAAGTAATAACAAGAGAGGTGGAAAAAGTTAATGCACAGATTGGCAAGTTAATTCCAACTATATATAAAAAAAAGTAACATAAAGTACACGATGCTTTCCACAATGCTGGATGGAAAAGTTGGACAAGTTCTTACTAGTACCCCTTCATCGCAAACCTGCATTAATTGTGGAGCAACACCCAAAGAAATGAATAATTTGGACCTTATTAAAGCAAAATCTTTAAGAATAGATTCCTTCAAGTATGGATTATCGAGTCTCCATGCTTGGATTCGTTTTATGGAGTGCATTATTCATATTGCCTATAATATATCTTTTAAGTGTTGGTCTGCGAGAACTGATAAACAAAAGGAATTAAAACAAAAAGAAAAAAAACGCATACAGGAGGAATTCCGCCAAGAAATGGGATTGTTAATAGATTTTCCCAAACAAGGGAGTGGAAATTCTAATGATGGGAATACGGCAAGAAGATTTTTTCAAGGTGCAGTAAAGTCTTCTAAAATAACTGGAATTGACTACGATTTAATAAAAAGGTTCTCCATTATATTACAACCTTTGGCATGTGGAGAATATATTAACATTATTAAGTGAAGATATGTAATAAAATCATTTAAATATTATAAAATATATATTAAGGACAGAGTAATTGTTTTTCAAAAAAATATAATAAAAAAAATCAAGTTTCGCGCCATATCAAAATATCCAATAGACATTTTTGTTTTTTTCACTGAAAAGCCTATTTATTTCTGAATAAAACGAATAAAAAAACAAGGCTTTACGTTTATTAATAAGACAAAATGAATATTTTTCTACAAAGTGTAATAAAAAAATGTAATTTTTTAAGTTTAACGCCTTATAAAACAAAACATAATAAACATAAATTATGTTTGTCGATACTAATATAAAGCTTATTTATTTCTGAATAAAATGAAAAACAAGGCTTTAGGTCAATTATTAAGGTCACAAATTAGTTTTGACCAGAAAAGTAGCATTCCAACCCACCGTGCGACGCTGAACTGAGTAGGCGTCGGTCCCTATTAGCTTAGAATTGCGTTTTTAAACGCCTAGTTTGTGATATTTTTGTGATGATGCCCAATATTTTTGTCATTGCACGAGGTTAGTTATTTTGTTTATTTTTGTCTATTTTGTTTGAATTTCGTATTTTATCATGAATGTCCCTTATTTCTATTTTGTCTGCTACATTTTTACATATTTACATACTACCATATTTATTTCTTAATCATTATACACTGTAAAGTCAAATTCATGTTCTACGCGCATGCGTAGCTGAGCTCCGTAGCCTTCGGCCGCTGCGAAGGGTTTGCTACCAGCGCTTGGAAACACTCTATTTATAACCTCTCCAACAGAGCTCACAAGCCCCGCCCACTGCACCACGGCATCCCATTGATTTTCCCGTTTATTTTACGTCGTTGGGTGCAACTACTGATCCTAAATCGAACAAAATCTTTTATTTTTGTAATTTTATCTGTTTTTGTCCCCGTTCTTTATTTTTCTTAAAGAAATTCTGACAAATTTGTTGTAACCTCCTTCTACTTAACTCATCAAACATGAATGACAAACCGTCGATTCAACCCTGTGAGATTCCACTGCTAAGCTCACTTTTCTCACTTACTAAAAATCTGGAACCCCTACAATTTGACCAAGAGGGTAATCCCTTCCTAGGTTCCAGTAAAATCTCACGATCCCCGATTAAGGGGGGAGCCATTCCTAAAAACAAACACCAAAAAAAAAATCAGAGAAAGCTAATGACGACACCCATAAAGTTGATGACCAAAAGAATCGGAACCCAAGCGGCAAGATCTACCCTTCCATCCAAGAGAAAATCGTCCAGATCCAAAAATCTGGACGCAAAACTAACACGGATTTGGAAAACCGATTGACAAAAGAAAGCACTAGGCTGGCCGTACTTGTAGACAACTTGACCAAACAACTGGCTGCCCAAACTGACCTTCTCACTAGACAAAGCGGCCAGATAGAACAGCTACAGATCCAACTGGCCCAACTGCTTGCAAATCAACATGCTCAACTTGAACCCACTAATGACGACGAATCGTATAAAGTCACCAACAAAAGGAAAAGAGTAGGGAGCTCTCCCACAAAGCCCAAAGAGCCTCTGGCAGCCCCTAGGCTGGGATACTCCCCTCCTTAACAGCCAAGCTACTTGTCCCAATCGATGGCCCACGAACAACGCGGCCCTTCCCAGGACGCAGCCAGCCCCCCGTTGGGCTACGTCCCGCCTGTAGCGCCCTCAACAAGCAATCAGGCGTCACAAATGGACACGGACCACCCAGCTGCGACCACTCCTGCGACAGTCCCTGCAGAGAACGCGGCCACCTCCAGCTATGTCCCTCCAAGTAAAGAACAACCAGTCCAGTCCAATACACCAGGACAGCAAAACCAGGATCAACCCAAATCCACGAAGCAAATTCCTCCCATAATTCTTAGAACCAAGGACCGCTGGACCATGGTGTCCAAAGAACTGAAGCAGAAGGTCTGGCACTTCTCTAAAGCCGTCAACATCCCGGAAGGCGTCAAGTTCTTCCCGGACACTGTGGACTCCTTCCGAGCAATCACCAAGTTTTTCCAAAATAACGGTGAGCAGTTTCACACGTATATGCTCCCGGAGGACAAACTGCTCCAGGTTGTCATCCGCGGTCTCCCACAGGAAATAGACATCAAGGAAGTTGTGACCGAAATCAAGGAATAGGGATTCCACCCACACTCTGCAATCAGAATGAAAAAAGGCCCGGAAGGCAAAGTCATGCCACTTATCCTGGTTAAACTGCCCAAGGAGGAGGCGGCATTCTACGACACGGAGTTCCTTTGCTCCATTAGGGTGAAGATAGAGGCACTGCGCTGGTAACGTTGGCCAATGCTACCGGTGCCAACTCTACAGCCACACCCAGGCGCGTTGCACCGCCCTGCCCAAGTGCTGGAGGACATGACTCAAGGGACTGTAATATGCCAGCTAACGCGCCCACCAAATGCTCCAACTGCGGAGGGGGGCACACAGCCAATGCCCCTATTTGTCCCAAAAGACCCAGAGCAAAGCAGGCAGCCATCCCCACGGCCCACAGAGTAACTGGAACATACAGTCAAGTAGTGGCTGCACAACCAGCCCAACCACAGGGCCCCCCTTGCAGACCCAACCAAGACGGAGGAGGGGGCGTCCTTATCCTTGCTAGACGCGACCTCTCTCACTGCGCTGTGCCAGACTTACCTCCAGCTACCATTGAGTCAACTGCCATTTACATCGACACGGCCTTCTGTGGCCCACTCAAGATTATTAGCGGCTACCTTCCTCCTGGCAGACCCTTCCCAGACGAGGACATTTCCACCCTGATGGAGGAAAACATCCCCACCATCCTCGCGGGGGATATGAACGCCAAAAACCCTGCCTGGAACAGCAGGACCACCAACACCTACGGCAGGAGGCTGCTACAACTTGCCCAAACTAGATCTTGGGATGTCCACGGGCCAGACGCTCCCACGCACTTTCCCGCCAACAGTCAGCCAGACATCCTTGATGTTGCGGTTTCTAAACTATTCTATGACAACCTCCAGATTGCCACCCTTATTGACTCCTCCTCTGACCACAACCCAATCATGATCACGCTGGGCCAAAACCGCCCCGAACGACAAACCTACACCAGAAAGACTACCAGCTGGCCTCGCTTCCATAGGATCATGTCAGCGCATCGGCCGCCGGATGAAATTCCAAAGTCCCCTCGGGAAGTAGAAACCCAAGCCAACACTCTCACAGCAGCCATCTCCGCAGCAATTCTGGAATTAACAGTCACCCGCGAGGTGGAGTACATATCTCCTTACCTTCTTCCTCGCCACCTGCAGGATCTATTAAATCGCAAACGAGCCGCGAAAAACGTGCACAGCGCACCCTGGACCCTGCAGACAGGCGAGCGTTCGATAGACTGACTGCACAGCTTAGAGAGGAACTGAGGGAGTTCTTAGATGATATGTGGACACAAAAACTATCTAGTATGGACACGGCGCGCCCCCGAACTGTGGAAGCTGACTAAAAATCCTAAGGCCAAGGAGTCCAATGCCATAAAACCCCTACACGGCCCCAACGGACTGGTATACTCAGAGGAGGAAAAGGCAGACACCTTCGCGGACCATCTGGAGAGAACTTTCAAACCCCATGAAGGACTCGATGAATATGAGGATGACGACAGGTTACTCAGGCGATCAGTAAGGCACCTGCGAGAGGCCGGCTACCCCTCCATTTCTCAAACCACCGAGGAAGAAGTATCAAGCATCGTCGGGTCACTTAAGAAAAGGGATGCCCCAGGCATAGACAACATCCAGAACCTTGCACTCAAGAGACTCCCGCAACCCACGATCTCTCACCTGACCTCGGTAATCAACGGCATACTATGGACCCAACATTTCCCTACGGCGTGGAAAGCCGCAAAGGTGATCATGATCCCTAAGCAGGGGCAGAACGCGGTCCACCCGGCCAACTACCCTGCTGTCGTCGATAGCAAAGATCACGGAGAGAGTCATAAAACACCAGATTGACTCGGAGATGGCGGATGGCGCAATCCCGCATGAGCAGTTTGGCTTCAGACCACTCCTGTCAACAGAGCTCCAGCTGGTTAGGGTCTCCAATCATATTACCAAGGGATACGATGACAAGCGGAAAACAGGAATGGTCCTGCTGGACATTGCAGTTCGACAGCGTCTGGCACCCAGGTATTATAGCGAAGATGATCAACATAGGCATATCCTCCCCACTGGCGAAGCTTGTGGCTTCCTACCTCCAAGACCGCACATTCTCAGTGTCCGTTGGCATGGCCACTTCAACATCGCGCAAGATTCGAGCCGGCGTCCCTCAGGGCTCCGTACTAGGCCCCACTTTGTTCAATATTTTCATGGCGGATATCCCCCACCCTCCTGGCCTGGAACTGGCCATGTACGCGGATGACACTGCCCTCTACTATTCTAGCAGAAGATCCACCGAAATTCAGAAGCAACTGCAACATGGCCTGGACCTAATGGAAGACTGGGCTCTAAGATGGAGGATTGAAATTAACCCAGCAAAAACACAAGCCATCATCTTCGCTAAAGGCCCCAACATTGTCCCTTCCACCCCCCTGACCTACTCGGACCAGCCAGTGGAATGGTCGAACCAGGTTAAGTACCAAGGGTCAATTCTAGACAAGAGGCAGGCAGGAGGCAGCACATCACAGGGGCTATCAACAAGTCATACGGAGTAATATCTATGCTTAGGCCTCTCCTTCACCCAAAAAGCAAACTCTCCCTGAAAAACCGGCGACTTATCTGGACATCGATCATCAGACCCATCTTTATGTACGCCTGCCCGGCGTGGGCTACAGCTGCCATCACACACAAAAGGCGCTTGGACTCTGTCCAAAACAAGGTGATGAGACTGATCACAGGAGCCCCTTGGTTCATCCGCAACTCACAGCTTCGCACGGACCTAAATCTCCCTCCCATGGCAACACTAATTGAGACTAGAACCAGCAGCACAGTGGATCGAATCAGAACTATTCCGAACCCACTGATCAATGAAGTTATTGATTATGATCCAAATAACAGACGACTCCACCGAGGTATTCTGGGAACGCGGGTTGATCTTCGCCCTTTCCCCTCTCTCCTTACTTCCTAGTCAGAATTTGCTAACCTAATTTTTATTTTCTAGCTCTTCAAGTAAGTCACTTAATTATTGCAAGCATAGGCAGACGCTGACGTGTGGTTAGCTCTATAGCTCTCCAGACGCAGTCCCCTGCTAGATAAAGAATAGGCCGCTGGCGGTTCACTTTCTTGTTCATATGGTTTCAATTCAGTTTAGGCATTAATCAATCAGGACCCTCAGTCATTTTATCATTTAAGCTTGCTAAAAAAAACATTTTATTCTCTTTATAGTAACGTAACTTTAAGGTTCAGGGCAAAAGGTCCCCCGTGACCGACCCTGTACCGGACCAAAAGTCCAAAATGAACCCTTTGGAGGCTACAACATGGAGATGTATTTAAAACAGATATATATTATTTTGTAATATATGTGAAAAGTCACACCGATAAACGTTCGCAAGTGATTCAACATATTGGAACTGCAAAGCACATGAAATGTGCATCATTAAAACGACCAAAACAATGTTTGATAACAACCACGGTTGCCGAAAAAACAAATGGATCAAATTCAGAATTTTTTGAAGATATATGCCGTTCATTTGTAGCTGCTAATATTCCACTAAATACGTTGCAACATCCTAAGCTGAAAGAAACTTTGGAAAAGTATACAAATTTCCATACCAGATGAGTCTACAGTAAGAAAAAATTATTTGCCAAAAGTATATTTGGAAACCGTTAAAAAAATCCAAAGAGAAATTGGTGACAACTATATATGGGTTGCAATTGACGAGACCACTGATTCTGCAGGTCGATATGTGGCTAATGTAATTGTTGGTGCGTTAATGGATAAACCATCTCCTGCGTATTTGTTAACAACACAGTGCTGCCATGATTTTTTGTGGCCAACTGGTATTAACTATGAAAAAGTGCTACTGTTAGTCTCAGACGCTGCACCTTACATGGTTAAGGCCGGCGCAGGGTTAAAATTAATGTACAGCAAGATGATACACTTAACATGCTTAGTGCATGGTGTACATCGCGTAGCAGAAACAATAAGAAGTTTATATCCTACAGTAAATACCATTATTTCAAAGCACCTAGTCGGTCATTTTAAACCTGATTTGCAATTGCCTCCACAACCAATTCTCACTAGCTAAATGCTGCCTGCTATTATGCAGACAATTTTGAAAAGATCCGGGGAATACTCGAAAGTCTAGATGAGGACGATGCAGCATCAATAGTCGATGCTAAGAAAGCAATGTCTACAAGAGGAGTGAAAGATGACCTAGTATATATAAAATGCCATTTTCAGTTTTTAATTCAGACAATTGCAACATTAGAAACAAAAGAGCAGCCGCTGTTAGTTTCTTTAAATATTATTAAAACTGTATATCAAAACATCGAGAAGGCACCTGGCAAAGCAGCAAAAGAAGTTTTAAAAAAGATGAAAAATGTTTTAGAGAAAAATTCTGGGTATGAGAAATTAGTTAAAATAAATAAACTTTTAAATGGTGAAGGACCCATGGAATTAGAAGACTTCAATATTAAGGATATAGTTGCATTTAAGTATGCTCCTGTGACATCTTGCGACGTCGAGCGAAGCTTTTCAATTTATAAGAATATTTTAGCTAGGGTTGCCACCCGTCCTCTATTTCAGAATCAATTTGTCCTTTGTCCTTTCATTAGGTCGAAATGTCCTCTATTTTTTCAGAATCAAAAATATTTTAATGTAGGTATACGGGCAAGCCAAGAAGGCTCGTACATTATTTTCAAGTTATCGAATCGGTCCCATTTTATCCTACCGTTACAGTCCCTATAGTAGACATTTTATTTTATTATTATTTTTATAACTTGTCCCTTACGTTATCAGTGAACGGCTTTAGCTCAGACAAGCTCAAATATTTTCTTAGCGCGGCAATACACCGATGGCATTCAGTGATACGTATGTCGAAAAACAGGTTTTTGATATTTTTATTTAAAATGTTTAAATACAATTAAATTTTTGTCTGCGAGTTCTGTGTTCTGTTCTGTGTACGTGGATTAAAAATAATAACAATCTCTGTCTGTAAGTTTTGTGTTCTGTTTTATGTGCTGTAAATTAAAAATAACTTGAAGCATTTACGGTTTTACGAGGTAAGTGGTCAGAGATTTTTTTTAATGTAATAAATCTATTACAATTATATTGTAGGGCAAGGGGAATTGGTGGTGGTTTGGTGGTAGCATAGCATAGTTCATAACATAAATTACACATTGCTTTCGGGTTTCGACAATTATTATAATATGGATTTTGAATCTAATAGTTCTAATTCTGATACAGAAAAATCAACAGTAAGAACTGGAACTCCAACAAGAAGAAAGCGGCTCTGTAAATATAATAAGGCGTGGGAAACCACCTATAAATGGCTAAGACAAGCCAATGAAAAAGAAGCTCGTTGTAATGTTTGCGCAAAAACATTTTCGATGTGTTTCCAAGGGTTATCAGCGGTAAATAAATCATCCTTAAATAAATAATTGCATTCTTAAGTACATTTATTTTAGCTAAAGCAGCACGAGAATACTGACTATCATTCCAGAATGGTGCAGTCGCAAAAAACCACCAGCACCATTACACATTTTTTTACGTCATCACTAAATGAAGAAGAAAGTGACAAAGTTATGGCATCGGAATTAACCTGTGTTTACCACAGTGTTAAACACCACTTGTCTTATAATAGTATGGACTGCATTTTAAAATTGGACAAAATAATATACAATGACAGCAAAATAGCTAAGAAAGTAAGCTGCGGCCGCACTAAGGCTGAAATGCTAGTTAATGAGGTTCTTGCTCCAAGGAGCATTGAAGAAGTTCTACAGGTCTTAAACCTAAACAAATGTTTTTTTCTGTGCAAACTGACGCTTCAAACATAAAAAATAGAAAATTCTTTCCCCTTAGTATTCAATATTTTACAAAAGATCTTGGTATCCAAAATAAGATATTAGATTTTATTGAATCTGCTGATGAAACTGCTCAGGGAATGTTTGACATGATAGCCAAGTCATTAAGTAATTTAGGAGTAGATGTAAAATATTGCAGTTGTTTTAGTGCCGACAACACTAATGCCAATTTTGGACAAAATAAATCTCTTTTTAAAAAATTAAAAGATGTTAACAAGGAAATTCTTAAAGCAAATTGTCATGCGCATATCGTTCAAAATTGCGTCGGCCATGCATTAGATGAGTTTGCAGGCATAAATATAGATGTAGAAACTCTTGTTTTTAAAATATATTCACACTTTGCGCAGTCGGCAAAAAGAAGAGACAATCTGAAGGATTTTTACAAGTTTGCTGAAATACACTGGAGAGAAATTATTGGCCATGTAAAAACTAGATTGCTATCTCTCCAACCGTGCATTCACAGACTATTAGAAAGTTGGCCTGCAATCATATCCTATTTTATTAGCGCTGAAGATGCCAAATAAGTAAAAAAAACTTTTATTTTTATCAAAAGACGATGATTCTTCATATAAATCGAGATACCTTTGCTTGTTTGTGACAATATCTTAGAGATTTTTCAAAAAACTGTTAAAAAATTGGAGGGCAATAAGGTAACGTGCATTGAGATATATGCGATAATGTTAGAGCTAAAAACTGCTCTGGAAGATAGAAAAGTAAATAACTTTTTTGGATTTGTTGTCGGCCAAAAGATTAATAGTCTATTAAATTCTGAAAGGGAGAAATTTAAAGCATGTTTTATGAAACTGCAATAAAGTATTTAGAAAAGTGGTTTGACTTTTCAGAAAATAATTGGTTGTTTAAATTGCAATTTTTAGACATAAATAAACACAAATACATAAGTTTTGATGACTTTGTTCAAATATGTAATTTGCTTGATTTGCAACAGAAATTAAATTTGAATATGGACAATTTGTTTACAGAAGTAATGGTTTTACAAAAATGATTGAAAAGGAGGATTTGCTTCAAGGACACACAAACCTTTCCGATAAATGGTGGACTGTTTTAAAAACTACAGAATTAGAAAACATTTTTAAAATAGTATCATTTCTTTTGAGCATTCCAGCAACAAGCGCCTTTTGTGAGCGAGTATTTTCAATTATCAAATGGCGGGAAGATCGAAATAGATGTTCTACAAAATTAATTAAAAGTGAGCTCCTAACTTATTTTAATTATGAATACAGTTGTGCAAAATTTTATGGTATGGCAGTTCAAAATAAACAGTTAATACAAGCGGCAAAATCGAATAAAAAATATGTGTTTAAATTTAATATTTCTGTTTGTAGAGATTCTTTACATATTACAATAAACATAAATTATATATAATAATAACTTACACTCCTATTTATTAAAAAAAAACCTTATTTTGAATATTAAAATTGCATTAAAATAACGTTCTTAAAAATTAATATTCGAAAATTTTCTCCGGGGTAAAGCCCCCCTTTACTCCGGCCCCTCTATTGCCACTTCCAAAAGGTGGCAACCCTAATTTTAGCTGACAATAGAAAGCGTTTTAATTTTGAGAATATAAGAATGCAACTTGTTATACATTATAATGCTAATATATTATAAATAAATTATTATTTAAAATAATATAACATACTCTTTTTATTGACTGACTTATGCTAGATATGTATATATTTTTACATCAATAAATTCTATCCTATTATTATAACCGCATATTTTTTTAAATGTAAGCGCATATTTCGGTGTATATATATAGCATATTTTTGACTTTTTAAGAGCATAAAAATCCGAACCCTAATAATAACTAATTAAATTTTTCTTCTAGGACTTGCGCAATGGACAAATCGGCACAAGACTGTACGATTATCCGCTTTGCCTCACGGCGAGATTTCTTACATCTGTATACCTCACCCACGGCGTGGGCTATAGCAACGAGGTATGTTAGAGAAGCTAAGCCGCTCGCCAACATTTCGACGAACATCATATTGTCCACGCTAATGAAACACTGCAAGGACTGAAGGAGGTCGTTGACTACAACACTGCCCGAGGTCTTGTCCATGCAGTGTTAAAGCCGTCGAGGAAGACAAAAAAAAGCGGCAGTCGAGGAACAGACGAACGGTAAGTAGGTCTTCGCGAAGATTGTTAATTGTCGTCTTGCTTGTTTTTAACTTTTGTGTCTCTTTGTATTGCTAGGAACTCGAGGAGTTTTGCCTCGAAGTGTCTGGGTTCACTTTAGAAGAATTTAAAAGCTTTACAACTAGATCGACTGCAGCATCGCCTATGCCAGCAACGCGTCATCCCACTGTAAGTTATCATTTTTTATTTTAAATCAGCAAACGGTACTTAGTATCAGGACTGGCCGAATGCTTGCTGAATCCATTTATGAAGTCTAAGGGATAGAGAAAGTCACGGTACCCACGACTGGCCGATGACTCGTTGACTCCTGCAATAAAAAAGGACTTCAACATTAAGCATTTTTATATTTTGTATTTACATGTATTTTTCTCGGTGTCGTCCCATCTCGGGATCTCCCATCTCGGGACCGAGGAAAAATTTACCTGTTTCTGTGCCATCTCGGAGCCGGTATCCGGAATTTTGTTCGAAATAAATTTGTTCGAAAGAAAATTATTCGAAGGAAATTTGTTCGAAAAAATTTGATCGAATGGAAATTTGTTCGAAAGAAATTTGTTCGAAAGAAATTTGTTCGAACGTAAATTTGTTCGAAGGTTGTTTAATTTAAGCTCATTTAATAAAATAAAAACAATTGTAATCCTTTTTGAAAAGATATTCTATTCGCAAGGTAATTTATTATTCAAAATATTAAAATAATTTTAATCCTTTTCGGAAGGTATTGTATTTGCAAGGTAATTTATTATTAAAAATATTAAAATAATTTTAATTGTAAATTGGTATAAATTCCCTTACAACAATTGACAGCCTTAATTTATGTTTTTTAAAAATACAAAGAATACCCAAGCCACGTAAGGGGTCTCCATAACTACAAACTTTGGGCAAAGAAATCTCGAGTATTTCAACCCTGATAAAGAAAAGATAGACCACAGCAGCAGCCTTAATTTATCTTGCTATTTCTTCGATTGAACATGGCTCTAAATTTTATTAAAAGTTCGAAAGGCAAAAATCTTTTATCTCTTAACGGTTTCATTTACACTTCCGACAAAGTGAAGACAGAATATATTGGAAGTGTGAAAATTTAAAAAAAAATTCCTGTAAAGGACGTGCAATTACATCAGGTGAAACAGTCATCAAAGAAAATAACTTGCATAATCATTCAGGAGATGCAGCAGGTATTGAACGATACGAAATGTAAGGAACAAGATAGAAGCTGGCCCTGTTACTCCAAGACACCGAGCCGATATTACTTTTTCCGATGAATACAAGCAGACAAGCAGTGGTGAAAACTTCCTGTTGTACGATTCTGGAATGACACCCGACAGGATTTTAATTTTTGGCACCCGAAAAAATCTGTAAATTTAAAACAGTGCCAGCACAGTTCGCGCAACTGTACACTGTACATGGATTTAGCGATTGCATTGCAATTCCATTATTATATGCATTGTTGCCCAATAAAACAGAAACAACGTACCGGGAACTTTTACGTGCTATTAAGGAATTAAATCCAAATGTTAACCCATTATCTGTAATGATTGACTTTGAGAGTGCGATGATTGCGGCTTTATACGTTGAATTTCCTAATACAGTTATAAGGGGGTGTTTTTTCAATTTTTGTCAATGTATATATAGGCAAATTCAATCTTCAGGACTTAAGCAAACATATGACACTGATGCAAATTTTGCATTAAAAATGAGGATGTTAACAGCACTGGCATTTGTCCCTACTGAGCAAGTGAAAACAGCCTTTGAAATGCTTCAAGACAACGAAGTATTGCCAATGGAAGCCCAGCAGGTTGTTGATTACTTCGAGGACAATTGGATTGGACGTACGCTTCGCCGACAACAACGCCGTGCACCACGATTTCCGATTGCGTTGTGGAATTATTTCCAGTCGGTAACCGAAAATCTCCCGAAGACAAATAATGCTCTGGAAGGATGACATCGCGGTTTCCAGGCACAGATTGGAGCAGAGCATCCGACAGTTTGGAAGTTCATTACCGCCTTAAAACGAGAACAATCTATTAATGAACTTCGCATTGAACAGGCTATAGCTGGTGGAGTAATTGAAAATAAAAAAAGAAAATATAAAGATGCTGCTGCAAGACTTCTAAATGTTATAAATAATTATGACCCTCAAGGCGATATCCTAGCATATTTAAGAGGTGTTGCTCACAACATTTCGTACTAATTTATTATATATTTGAACTTTTCTAGTGGTTACTCCTGCAATAAAAAAGGACTTCAACATTAAGCATTTTTATATTTTGTATTTACATGTATTTTTCTCGGTGTCGTCCCATCTCGGGATCTCCCATCTCGGGACCGAGGAAAAATTTACCTGTTTCTGTGCCATCTCGGGACCGGTATCCGGAATTTTGTTCGAAATAAATTTGTTTGAAAGAAAATTATTCGAAGGAAATTTGTTCGAAAAAATTTGATCGAATGGAAATTTGTTCGAAAGAAATTTGTTCGAAAGAAATTTGTTCGAACGTAAATTTGTTCGAAGGTTGTTTAATTTAAGCTCATTTAATAAAATAAAAACAATTGTAATCCTTTTTGAAAAGATATTCTATTCGCAAGGTAATTTATTATTCAAAATATTAAAATAATTTTAATCCTTTTCGGAAGGTATTGTATTTGCAAGGTAATTTATTATTAAAAATATTAAAATAATTGTAATCCTTATTTATCTCTGCATGTACCTAAATTGGTATAAATTCCCTTACAACAATTGACAGCCTTAATTTATGTTTTTTAAAAATACAAAGAATACCCAAGCCACGTAAGGGGTCTCCATAACTACAAACTTTGGGCAAAGAAATCTCGAGTATTTCAACCCTGATAAAGAAAAGATAGACCACAGCAGCAGCCTTAATTTATCTTGCTATTTCTTCGATTGAACATGGCTCTAAATTTTATTAAAAGTTCGAAAGGCAAAAATCTTTTGTCTCTCAACGGTTTCATTTACACTTCCGACAAAGTTAGTGAAGACAGAATATATTGGAAGTGTGAAAATTTAAAAAAAAATTCCTGTAAAGGACGTGCAATTACATCAGGTAACACAGTCATCAAAGAAAATAACTTGCATAATCATTCAGGAGATGCAGCAGGTATTGAGGCCAGAATTGTATATGGATCCATGAAGCAAGAAGCAGAAACCGGCCGTGATCCTCCTCATTACATTATTTCTAATATTTCTACTCAATTGAGTCGAGCCGCTGCCACTCAACTTCCTAGTGTTGAAACAATGAAGAGAACGATACGAAATGTAAGGAACAAGATAGAAGCTGGCCCTGTTACTCCAAGACACCGAGCCGATATTACTTTTTCCGATGAATACAAGCAGACAAGCAGTGGTGAAAACTTCCTGTTGTACGATTCTGGAATGACACCCGACAGGATTTTAATTTTTGGCACCCGAAAAAATCTGGAAATTTAAAACAGTGCCAGCACAGTTCGCGCAACTGTACACTGTACATGGATTTAGCGATTGCATTGGAATTCCATTATTATATGCATTGTTGCCCAATAAAACAGAAACAACGTACCGGGAACTTTTACGTGCTATTAAGGAATTAAATCCAAATGTTAACCCATTATCTGTAATGATTGACTTTGAGAGTGCGATGATTGCGGCTTTATCCGTTGAATTTCCTAATACAGTTATAAGGGGGTGTTTTTTCCATTTTTGTCAATGTATATATAGGCAAATTCAATCTTCAGGACTCAAGCAAACATATCACACTGATGCAAATTTTGCATTAAAAATGAGGATGTTAACAGCACTGGCATTTGTCCCTACTGAGCAAGTGAAAACAGCCTTTGAAATGCTTCAAGACAACGAAGTATTGCCAATGGAAGCCCAGCAGGTTGTTGATTACTTCGAGGACAATTGGATTGGACGTACGCTTCGCCGACAACAACGCCGTGCACCACGATTTCCGATTGCGTTGTGGAATTATTTCCAGTCGGTAACCGAAAATCTCCCGAAGACAAATAATGCTCTGGAAGGATGGCATCGCGGTTTCCAGGCACAGATTGGAGCAGAGCATCCGACAGTTTGGAAGTTCATTACCGCCTTAAAACGAGAACAATCTACTAATGAACTTCGCATTGAACAGGCTATAGCTGGTCGAGCAATTGAAAATAAAAAAAGAAAATATAAAGATGCTGCTGCAAGACTTCTAAATGTTATAAATAATAATGACCCTCAAGGCGATATCCTAGCATATTTAAGAGGTGTTGCTCACAACATTTCGTACTAATTTATTATATAAATATTTGAACTTTAATAAAATATTTTTCTCTCGATATTTTGGCTTTCTTTCGAACAAATTTCCGTCGAACAAATTTTTATTCGAACAAATTTCTTTCGAATACATTTCTTTCGAACAAATTTCCTTCGAACAAATTTCCTAGAACCCTCGGGACCGAGTCTACAGGTACAAGTTTAAAAGTGCCATCTGAGGACCTAAGTAAAAGGATTACTTCGCGGTCAGTTTTTACCTGTAAGCATTGAAGGAATATTGTATTATTTTGAAAAATTATTAAACAGCGTCTATTTTATGCTACTGCAAAGATATTTTTAAAACTATAATATTTTAAGCGTTAGAAAGTATTATATCTTTCAATCTATTTTATGGATAAACAAACACAAAACATTTAAAAATCAAACCTATGAAACTAGACAATCTTATTTTATCGCTACACCATTTTGTAAAAAAAGTTTTACTCAAAAAATGCGTTTTTCTATGCCCCAAAGTTTTACAACGTTCTACCCAAGGAATTATTAAACAGAAATAAAACTAAATTATATAAATCCCAATTGGTAATTGGTAATATAAATATGAATATAAATATAAATATAGGTATTATGATAAGTATAAATTCTCACCTATTTTTCCTTGTTTTTTTGTTTATATTATATTATATTATATTATATTTAGGCTATGTGAATATTATGTGAATTATGTGAATATCGTCGTTCTACTTTTAAAAGCTCGTTAGTCCTAAAAAAAAAATTCCAGGAGTCGAAAAAAACTTGTTCTTGGTTGTATTTTTCAAACAATTTACACAAGAAAATTCTACAATCGTAGTACTTATTACAAAGTTTTTTTGGTAATTTAGTAATTTTTGAAATATTCAAATTTAATCCTCTATATCCGCTGATGGGATTTTCCCGAAATAATAATTGCGGATTATCGTCCGGGAAAATACGAGTATAAAAGTATACCTAAATCCAAAAACTCTGTATAAAGAAAATATTTCGATTTATTTAAAAAACCATATTGTATTTAACCTTTTTTGAAGTAAAAACTGTTTATGTCATCAGTGAAAATGTCATGTTGAAATTTGTGAAACTATAAGAGGCAAGCCTATGGGGCTTTGTGCAGGATATAAGTACCGAATAAAGAAGATTTTAAAAAACACATCAATATTTTGGGTATGCCATACGTACCAATGTAAAGGTACTTTAACAACTGACTCGGAGTACCTTTACATAAAAGAAAATAACAACCACTCATGCGTTCCAAATGTTGCCGCTCAAACCATGGAAAAATGCTTATTCCAATGCAAGAAACGAGCTCGTGAGGAAACTACATCTATTGGCAAAATTGTTTATGAAGAACTTTCTGCAGTTAAAGATGCTGGATTAGATTTTGTAACTGAAATTCCCTTGCTTCAGTCAAAGAAATCTACACTGTATCGTTCCCGAAATAAAGCGTTAGGCTATTCCAGTTTTAAAGCAAGTAAGGATATTACACTCTCCAGCGAGCTTGTTCAAGACTTTCTCCTAATTGATGATGATATGGAGGGAGACCGCATTTTGGCTTTTGCAAACAAAACAGGGAGGGAATGCCTAAAACAAGCAAGTGACTTTTTTGGTGATGGAACATTTAAAAGTTGTTGTAAACAATTTGATCAACTCTACACCATTCACTCAGATTTGGGAAGTAGCCATGAATCGACAAATATAATTCCGATTTTATATGCTTTGCTGCCAGATAGAAAAGAAGAAACATATTCGCGATTGTTTTCTGCTATTAAAAATGTGGTTTACGAATTCCAACCGAAAACATTTAAAATAGACTTTGAAAGATCCATGATAAATGCAGTGAAAAAACATTTTCCCAATGCCATATTAAAAGGCTGCAATTTTCACTTTAACCAAAGTATTTGGAGGAAAGTTGAAGCATTAGGACTAGTGCAAAAATATAAAACTGAAGTTGACATAAGACGGCACGTTAAAATGTGTGCTGCTTTATCGCATTTACCCCCCGAAAAAATCGAAGATGGATGGCTTTTTATAATGGAGTCTGCACCTATAAACACCGCGCTGGAAGAGTTTAATGACTACTTTGTTGGACAGTGGCTTGAAAATGATGCAATTGGAAATATGTGGAATTGCTACAAGGAAAAACATAGAACTACAAACTCTTTGGAAGCCTGGCATAGCAAATTAAACAGAAGGTTGGGAAAAGTCAATCCCAATGTCTGCCAATTGGTCTCTGCTCTAAAAGAAGATGCCACACACAACACTTTTTTACAAAACCGTTTAGAAATCAATCTGACACCGAGCAAACGCAGAAAGATATATGTAAATTTGGATGCAGCCATTGAAAAAACTATTATAGATTTGAAGCAAAACAAAGTTTCACTGGCTCAAACTATGGAAATTTTACAACGTATTGTTCAGTTTATTTAAAATTATTGCAGTATGTATAAATATATCTATGTATGTATATATATTAAACAAATTGTATAAATATTTTTAATTTCTTGTTGCTGTTTTATTAAGTGCTGTTAATATAAAAGAAGTTAAAGTACCATTGAAAAATATAGATTTGGAGCAAAACAAAGTATGGAAATTTTACAACGTGTCGTTCAGTTTTTTTTAAATTAATGCAGAAAATACGCATTGTACAAGTCAATTTAGTTTGGTTTCCATCAGAGCGCACTGCGATAAAATGCCACATTTTAAATAAAAGTTTACAGCTATAGTTTTTTGATATCTCACAGTTTTGTTCCAAACCGACGATATATATGAAACAAATTGTATAAACCTATAGTAATAAATATTTTTAATTTTTTGTTGTGCTGTTAATATAAAATAAGTTAAATTGTCCCGTTAATAACAAAAAGCCGTGCAGCCGCCTTAAGTATTTTGTTCATGACAGGTATAAAAATGTATTACCTTGTTTAGGTCCCGAGATGGGACTTTTTAGTTTTGGAAACTTTATGGCTTAGGGTCTGGGTCCCGAGTTGGGAAAGGTGCCGAGATGGGAGGTCCCGAGATGGGACTAAGCCATTTTCTCTATTATTAATATTATTATTATTATTATTATTATTATATTTTGTTGCAGATCGACGACCTTTGATTCTTATAACTAGACATACAATAGGGCGGAGCAATAGTAACAGGTACGAAAAATTAACTATTTTTTTTTGTTTAGCCTGGGTGCTGGATCGTTGCCTTTCATTTAATTAAATATACCTGTTAAATTTCATTTATTTTTAAAGTAGGGGAAAATTTGCAAATTTTTTTTGCAGCTCTTTGCTTATTATTTTTTTATTAAAAAAACAACAAAGAATCCACCACTAAGGGGTCTCATTAAAATTGTGGACTTTACAATTTTTTATGTAAAAAATTAAAAATAAATTTTTTAAAAACATATATTTTTAACAATTTTGCTTTAATCTAAATGAAATTGTCAGGGAATACTTTTTAAAATACCAATATGTATTTAATTGGTATGTTAAAATTTTCAACAATCGGGGTCTTGATCTATCTTTCTGGCTAACTGGTTCCGCTAAAAATATCACCAAAAAAGAAATAAGTTTTAGTTTGCGTTTTATTACCTGACAAGCTCATACGTTTTATTTAATATAGTCTTGTTTCCAGCAGCCATGACTCATAAATCAATTTTAACAGATTCTAACCTCGAAATTTTAGCAGGTGCTTCAGAGGTCCCGTTAAGTTAACAAAATTTTGAATTTAGCGCCACAATCGGAGTGGAAGGTTGGTACCGTGTTTTATTGCGGCCTTTTTATAACCTATAAATTTTTGTGAAACGTTTATCTCTGGTTTGTAGATAATTAACTATTGCTAGTCAAAAATAAACGATTTGGGTAGTGAAATCGAGCAACTAATTGTGAAAAAAATCGAGGAAATGATAGCTGGTGAAAATCAAAGGTTAGTATTAATTAATTGATTGGTAAGTACCAACACATTGAACATGTTTTGTATGCCTTGGTGTATATTGCGTACGTAAAATAGTGGCACAATCTTAAATTAGAAACTATAGTTTGGAGTAATTGAATTGTAAAAACTCGAATTTGTTTATTCAAATAATTTTAGTATGTTTCCCATATATGTATTACAATAAACAAATTAAAATAAATAAATTTGAATATTTGCAATTTAATTACTCCAAACTATTAATTTTAAGGTAAGCCAAAATTTACTGGAAGTGCGATTTATATAAATTGCACTCCCAGTAATATTAATTATGAATTTTTATATTTTTAGTCATGAACTGCAACGGAGAAGGCTACATCCTTTTAATTTGGAAAATAAAATGTTTTGCGATATTTTAGGGTAACTAAAATTGTTGCAGAACAAATAATTTTTAAATTAGAACCATTCTTAACGCAGGGGAAACGGAAAACTGCAATTTCTGTTGAACTAAAGGTAAATTATTCAAGTATTACTAATTTATATTGCAAAATGCAATAATAATAAAAACATCCATTCTAAAATAATATTTAAAAATATACAGGGTGTCCAGCAAAACGACAGATTCTTTAGGTAAAAATATTACTCCCACAATTTAATCATTGATATGGATTTAACCAAACTTAGGGGGCATCCATTAATTACGTGAGGTGTTTAGGGGGGGAGGGGGTCGAGCCAAACCAAAACGTCGGTTTTTTTCCAAAGTTGTTTAAAAATTTGACACCCTGCATCTTGGTTATAATCAACTTTTGAACATAGGTAAATAATTTTTTCTACGACCACTATGTAAAAGTATAATTTCGTAATGGCATCTTTGCTTAGAAAATAAATATTTTCATTGGAAAGGCAAAACACGAATGTAAAGTGACATTTCTGTGTGAAAAGTGACAGGTCTGTGTGAAAATAAATTGACAGCATCGTTCAACATTTGTTTTAAAATTTGTATTGTATTTGTATATGTCTAAATATCATTTAGAACACAATTAATTGTGTTTGTATAATACATTCTAATTTTTAGTGCCTTTATTTAAATTTAGTAGGTAAGTTTATGTATTTTAAGTAATTTTAACTGCTGTCAAACACGTTTTTGGGTTATTTTGTTTTATATTTGAATTTAATAAAAAATAAAAGGGTCGTAAAAAAACATTGTGTTTCACTTGTGAAAAAAGCTATCTTCAAGCTCGTGTTAATGCACACTTGGCCCCACGGACATTGGACTGGAATCGCCGAAAAGTGGCCAAAAATACAATTTAGGTCTTTTTGCAATTGAGTAAATCTAAATTGATATTCCTATAGAAAAAAACATTGAATTTTTACGTGGTGTTTGTAAAATTTAAAAACAAGGCTCTAGAGACCGCACCTTTAAAACCAAAGTGTTGGCTTCGTTATGTCGATGACACATTTATCATTTGGCCTCACGGAAAAGAAAATATTAAAGGCTTTTTGGAGCATATAAATCACCAACACCCCAATATCAAATTCACTATGGAGGAGGAAGAAAATAAGTGCATCCCTTTCCTTGACGTGCTAGTTTCCCGAAAAAATGACAATACTTTAGGCCACAAGGTGTACAGAAAACCTACACATAGCAATAGATACTTACATGCTGCTTCACATCACCATCCCATGCAAAAATTAGGAGTTCTTAACACCCTCATTCACAGAGCCAAAACAATTAGCGAGCCAGATCATTTAAAAGAGGAACTGCACCATCTCACGGAAGTCCTGAAAATGAATGGATACAAGGAAGCGGATATCAAAAGAGCAATCCAGAAGAAGCGAAAGGAAAACCAAGACGAGGAAGCTCCAGTGGCTACAACTTTTTTACCTTATATAGAAGGTTGCACTGACAAAATAGCAAGGATCCTTAAACGCAACAACATCAAGGTTGTATTTAATGCCTCGAATAAAATTGGCAGCTACTACCCAAGAACCAAAGAAAATCGGAACCGATTGGATGGCCCAGGCATTTATCACATTCCATGTTCCTGCGGAAAAGCATACGTTGGCCAGACAGGACGAAACATCAGCACCAGGGTAGGGGAACATAAAGCAGATATAAGAAGAAAGAGCACAAGATCAGCGGTTGCAGAACACTTCCTGGACACTGGACATTCCATAAAATTTGACCAAACAAGAGTCCTATCTAGGTGTAGTAATTTTTGGCCGAGAATATATAGAGAATCTATAGAGATTCAAAAATTCTCGAACTTTAACAGAGACCAAGGGATCGAATTGGCCCCCATTTGGAAGAACATGTTTCGCAACACCGGTACGACACGGACTAGTAATCCGGAAACCACAGGTGAGCACACAACAACTGGTGCATGAAATCACTCACCGGAACACAAACCAGCGGACCAAAAACACCTATATAAAGACGTGAACCGATCCAATCTCTTTAGTTTCAGTTTTCTGAAGAAGACAGCAACATGGCTGTCGAAACGTCAAACCGAATTACAATGACACGCGGCTTAAAACCCGGAAACTTTTTTACTTCTAAAGAAAATAACCGCGAAAGCCTTAGAGATAAAATTATCCGACTCTACGGGAAGGAAGTTTTTAAAACCACACGGAAATTAGAGAAACTACGGATCAAACGTCAGCGATTACTACCGCAGCTGGCTTTTCTAAGTAGATGTAGGGACCAGAATATCATCCCAAGTTTCCTACAATTACAACACCATATAAAGACCAGGAAATCGAACCACATTTTACGAAAAGCTAGCCAAGCATTATTGACATTAGACGCCAATTAGACAGGATTACTAAAGAGCTTCTGTCTTCCCACCTATTTTTAGCCAATACCCTAGACATAAATACTTGGAACTTCCTGGACAGATTGACCATGGAAAAATCAGACGAGTTCAACAAAAGAACCCAGGAGGTCCAGTTAAAAAAGTTTCAAAAACTTTACGAGAGACATCACCCACCCAGTCCCAAGTTGGAAACAGACAGAATTATTATTAACCATGCTTCGATTAACCTAAGTAAAGCAGCAACCACCGTTCTAGAAAAAGGGTTAAATTACTCCATAACGCCCACAACCATACCAAAGGAAGAGATCGTCAGCGCACTGGAGTGCTCTCTAAGGACTCTTCAGAAGCATACCCAGGATGAGATAAGGATAAAAACATCAGAAATTCTAAAGAGGTCCAAACCTCCTAAATTCTAACATTAACAAGGAAGAGAGACAAGCGTTAATAGAGCTTAGGAAAAACAAAGACATAACCATACTGCCAGCCGATAAGGGCAACGCCACGGTGATCCTGAACTCAGGTGACTACATAAAGAAAATGGTTACGTTGCTCCAGGACCCATGCTATGAAATCCTAAAGAAAAATCCAACAAAAAGCCTAGAGAGAAAGATCTCATCTGCGATTAAATCATCCAAAACTATACCAGAATACCTTAAAAGACGGCTTATTCCATCGGACAGCAGAATGCCACACATATACGGGCTTCCCAAAATCCATAAACCAGATGTACCACTTCGCCCGATAGTCAGTGCAATAGGCTCGGCCACCCACCCACTAGCCAAATACCTATGCGAAATCCTTCAACCGCTATCCGGAAAGAGTGACCACCACATCGTCAATTCGCAACACTTTATTTCCAAGATAAGGGACATCAAACTGGAAGCTACGGACATTCTAGTGAGCTTTGATGTGACCTCCCTTTTTACAAAAATTCCGATAGATCGTGCGCTGGATATAGTGAGAAAGAAATTACAGGAAGCAAGTCTAGATGAAGAGCTTAATGACCTAGTAAGCCTTTGTTTACGATCAACGTTTTTCTCATTTAAAGACATTGTTTACGAGCAGAAGGAAGGTGCAGCTATGGGGTCACCACTTTCGCCAGTAATTGCCAACTTATTCATGGAAGAGTTTGAAAACAAGGCTCTAGAGACCGCACCTTTAAAACCAAAGTGTTGGCTTCGTTATGTCGATGACACATTTATCATTTGGCCTCACGGAAAAGAAAATATTAAAGGCTTTTTGGAGCATATAAATCACCAACACCCCAATATCAAATTCACTATGGAGGAGGAAGAAAATAAGTGCATCCCTTTCCTTGACGTGCTAGTTTCCCGAAAAAATGACAATACTTTAGGCCACAAGGTGTACAGAAAACCTACACATACCAATAGATACTTACATGCTGCTTCACATCACCATCCCATGCAAAAATTAGGAGTTCTTAACACCCTCATTCACAAAGCCAAAACAATTAGCGAGCCAGATCATTTAAAAGAGGAACTGCACCATCTCACGGAAGTCCTGAAAATGAATGGATACAAGGAAGCGGATATCAAAAGAGCAATCCAGAAGAAGCGGAAGGAAAACCGAGACGAGGAAGCTCCAGTGGCTACAACTTTTTTACGTTATATAGAAGGTTGCACTGACAAAATAGCAAGGATCCTTAAACGCAACAACATCAAGGTTGTATTTAATGCCTCGAATAAAATTGGCAGCTACTACCCAAGAACCAAAGAAAATTGGAACCGATTGGATGGCCCAGGCATTTATCACATTCCATGTTCCTGCGGAAAAGCATACGTTGGCCAGACAGGACGAAACATCAGCACCAGGGTAAGGGAACATAAAGCAGATATAAGAAGAAAGAGCACAAGATCAGCGGTTGCAGAACACTTCCTGGACACTGGACATTCCATAAAATTTGACCAAACAAGAGTCCTATCTAGGTGTAGTAATTTTTGGCCGAGAATATATAGAGAATCTATAGAGATTCAAAAATTCTCGAACTTTAACAGAGACCAAGGGATCGAATTGGCCCCCATTTGGAAGAACATGTTTCGCAACACCGGTACGACACGGACTAGTAATCCGGAAACCACAGGTGAGCACACAACAACTGGTGCATGAAATCACTCACCGGAACACAAACCAGCGGACCAAAAACACCTATATAAAGACGTGAACCGATCCAATCTCTTTAGTTTCAGTTTTCTGAAGAAGACAGCAACATGGCTGTCGAAACGTCAAACCGAATTACAATGACACGCGGCTTAAAACCCGGAAACCTTTTTTACTTCTAAAGAAAATAACCGCGAAAGCCTTAGAGATAAAAAAAAAGTCCATCTAAAGTTTGGCTGCGACTTCCTGCGACTTCGAAAATTATTAAGGTAAGCAAAAAAATGTTATCCTGAGTCGCTAGAAGTTAGTGAAACAAAGGCGGAGGTGAAAGTTCATCCTCTTATGGACCATACAGTCATAAGAATCCTGGAATCACGGGAAAACATTCAGGAAGAGATTTCAACAAATTTGGAGCTCATAGGAAAATGGGGTTGTGATGGAGCTTCTGGGCAATCCCAATACAAGCAAAAATTTACCAATGCCAATACATCTGATGCCAGTATTTTTATGTGTTCATTTGTGCCCATACAGTTAAATGATGATAAAGGAAATATAATTTAAGAAAATGCACACCCTTCTTCAACAAGATATTGCCGACCAATATTATTTGAATATGCTAAAGAGACCCCAGAAAAAACTAAATGTACCGTAAACTACATAAAACTTCAAATCGCTTTCATAAAGCCTACAATTTGGAAAACTGAAAATGCTGAATATGAAGTAAAGCACACTTTATTTTCTACAATGGTGGATGGCAAAGTAGTTCAAGTGTTGACAGGGACACCTTCAGCAGCTTCTTGTGTTCTTTGTGGATCAAATCCGACCGAAATGAATAGGTTGGATAGGGTTAGAGATAAAAATATAGATCCACAAGCTTTAAAATATGGCCTTTCAAGTCTTCACGCGTTGATTAGGTTTATGGTATGTGTATTACATTGTAACGTTACAAATAGTAACGCTACATGTTTTAGTATAGAAAAGATAAGTTAGGCACACATGAGGGATTATATTGTTTATTACTTACACATTCGTTCATACTGTATATTGCATATATCGTACTTGTAGAATTCGTATGTTTATTAGTTTCGTATTTCTTGTAAGTGTCTTCTGGTCACTGTTATATTTAGTTTTCGTTACTTTGATGTGTCTTTTGGTCACTGACTATGAGTTGGTGTTTAACTAAAAGAGCAGACTCGGTTAGTTTATTCCTTATTAAAGTATGTTTAGTTTGTGCAGGTCTAGGGGGTATTTTACCTTTTAGTGCCTGTTGATTTATTTGGGTCAGATCTGTGGATTTGTAGATTCTTTAAGTTGATTTCGTGTGTGTGACTTGTCAATGTAAATTCTTTCTTCTAAAATGGTTATAGGTTAGGTCATTAAATATGAAAGGGGTTTAGATTAGATTTATAGGATAAGTAGTTTTTAGCTTATTTGTGCCGTGTTTTTTATTAATGTTACTCACTTATAGTAATTGTTTTCGGGTCGTTGCAGTTTGAACGATAAATTTCTTCATTTTTGTTGACATTTGGTAATACGCCTTGCAGTACTTCGTGGTAATCTTGGTTGCATATCGACAGTTTCTAATTTTCAAATTTTACAAATATGAATTGGCACGGAGTATGCGCGACTTGAAAGCGTCTTTTTTGGCTTCAGTCGACGAGAACGGTTGGCGGCTCACGTTGAGGATCTGTATCTCTTGTAAAAGGTGGCTATTATGTATTATTGCTGTTTTGAAATGGTTGTGTGTTACTCGGCAGTCCCTTATATCGGCGAGTATTAATTGCTGAAAAGCAGTTCACACTGGGTTTTTTTGTGCGGAGCAAGGCACGTGCAGGTATGTTGAGGTTAAAAAACATTATCTTTAATTTTCTAAGTCATCCTTCTAATTAGCATGGTAGATTCTCAAGTGAATGAAACGCTGGTAAATGCATTGACCGTCGAAGGTCGTATTTTGTGAAGCTTAGTATTTTTTTATAGAAGAAACCGGAAATTTCCGTAAGTAATTTGGTTAATCTATTTAAGTAGGGTATTTATTTGGTTTTAATTTTGAATAGGGTTTCTTCTGGGGGTTTTCCGTATCTGGAGGTTTTATGGATTTATAATGGTACCATTTATTGAATGCACCTAGTCGCTGGTTTTTTGCAACAACATACATTTGGTTTCTGCCTTCATGGCCCCTGTCCATCCGGAGTCAAACGTTGGCATGAAAGTTTCCGAGTTGGGGTGTCCACAATTGAAGAGCCCAGGCGCACTTCGATTACACCAGGACTAGAGTACATTCAGTCACGAATGGACCACAGGTTTTATTAAACTTTATCTTAACCAAATATCATCGATGAACCATTTTTGTCATTAAACATATTATAAACATTTAACAATAAGCGTAGGAGTAAGTTATGAAACTTTATTGATAGTTTCTGTCATTAATAATTTATTTAAATTTTAAACATATCACCATTTTTTAACTTGATCATTGTGTAAACCATAGCTATGGGTATGAAACCTAAACTATATAATATATAGAATAAAATATTATTGATAAAATATATAAATGAGTAACTAAATATTGAGTTTAACTTAATGACCGTGAACATTAGTTAATTTACTCTGTCATTCACGGTGGCGCCTACCCAAAGTGTAAGTATGAGAAATCAGCGAACCATTGACCTTTGCCTCCAGACTAGTGAGCTGCCGGAGCATATAGCCAGCCCCAAGTTGGTTATAACATATTGCTTATAACCTTCCATTTAAAACATGGACAGTAAGAACTGATGAAAATAAGGCCCTAAGAAAAACAGAAAAATTAAGAATTCAGGAAGAATTTTGGGGAAAAAAAGGAATAAGAATAGATATGCCCAAATAAGGAACAGGGACTACCAATGATGGTAATACAGCTCGTAGATTTTTTAAGGATCCAGAGGTTCCGGGATATTTTGCAAGCTTTGGAATCTGGAAGAGGAATAGATGTTGAAAAATTTAAGAAATACGTACAAGAAACAGCCGAGCTCTATGTGTCTCTATATAGTTGGTACTATATGCCATCTTCAGTGCATACAATTTTCATGGAGGAGATATAATAAGCCATTTTTATTTGCCAATCGGCCAATTATCGGAGGATGCTCAGGAGGCTAGGAACAAGGACTTTAAATATTCTAGAGAACATCATACTCGAATAATATCAAGAACTACAACAAATGAAGACTTGATTCATACACTTCAAACAACCTCCGATCCATTTATATAAAAAAAAGGATATTTTTAAAAAAGAACAAAACGGATTTAGATTCTACATATACAGAACTGTTATTATAAGTTTATTTACTGCAGACAAAATTTTCTTTGGAGTGTATTTTTATGAGCAATAAATGTGTATTATTTCTGTTTCAAGCCACAGATTTATAGTCAAACGCTAAACATATTGTAGAGTTTACTTCGTAGTGCTGATTCTGTTCTAGAAGGATAAAGAAGCTCCTTCAAACGATTCACCAAATAGAAAGAAAACTTTCGGGTGTTCCATGGAATGTCATCGTCCTCCAGGGGATTGTCAAGCAAATGCTTGAAAATTGCGCCAATCTCACTGTCGGACCATGGGTGGAAAGGAACTAAACAACCAATTCATAATAATTATTTTAATCGTTCTTTTATGATTGGTTATATGAATTGAGTATGAACAATAGACACTCACCACTTTTACGTTTTCTTGGAGGACTATCATCGTTGTCTTCGCACCTTCCTCGGTATGACCGTCGTCTCGAGGATCGTTATAATCCTCTTCGTCAGGGAGGTGCGCAGTTGCAACGGACTCTTGGATACGTTTCGCCTGATACGGCCTCAGATTTTTCAAAATTTTGGAAAGCCAAGGTTTCGAAGCTATCCAAAATTCGCGCCATAACTTGATTCGTGGGGTTCCTCCTTTGTCCTTTTTCGCGCCAGCAGCCCATCCGTGGATCCTGAAACTTTAAACCATCTATTAAATCTAACGGTAAATATTTAATTTTGTTGTTATGCAGAAATGTGGCGATTTGACGAGCCGCGATTGTGTCGCCCATGTTTCCATTCACGATGTTCTTACCAGCATCGAGAGCGGTCCTGGCCCCGTGTTTCTCGCGATAGTCTTGCACGCGGAGAATGCGCATGCAAGATTTTTTAAATTTCCCGTCTACAGGCGAGTCGTGCCATCGTGAACCTTCCCCTGCCACTCGTACAAAGGAAGCGAAAAAGCCCTGTTTGGCACGCGACGAGGTCCAGGTTCCTTTAAAAACGCATAACCATGTTGTTATCTAGGTTACTTCGATCAAAGTGTCTTTGCTCAGGATGTGGCAGGGCGAACCGCAATTGCCTCCAATTGGTGGTCTTGTGTTGAGTAAAACTCTCATCGATAAAGAATTTTACACGGCCGTAGGCTAAGTAATGTCGCTCAAAGGAGCTCTTGGTCGGTAAACGTCGATGTTCTTCGCCGTTACTTAGCAGGCTGACCAACAGATGCACATCGGGAGTGAAGTTGGCTTCCAGGTGCCGCACCCAATCTGCACCATGCATCCGTTCTGCAACAAAAGATTAGAGTGGTGAGGAACTCGATTGTTCTGGATTAGTCGTGCAGTTGTCCCGTCAACTTTTCCTGCAGCGACTTTAGATTTGTAAATTCGTGTACAACTTCCACTCGCAATTTGTTCCCCCGAACGACCATGGCGCGGTATCTCTCCGCGAGTCGTTTAAGATAATTGCGGTTTGATGGTTATAAGGTATTCGTCGTCGTATCTGCAGATACGACCAGGTGTACATTAAACGAGCGCTTTCGATGTATCTGAATCCATGACAAAGCCTGCCAAAAAAATAAGGATTAGTTCTTGTCCACATTGTTGGTTAAGTACTCTTGATGCCCTTTGACTCTAAGGCGATACGGACCTTCTTGTCGTCGAGCACCAGAACACCTTGGCATTCTTTGTTATTGGGATCCCGATCGAACTCATTGCAGCTGTCGCGGACCCGCAAAACATTTCCAACGTGAATTTGGATGTAAAGCGGACCGCGAGTGGGCTGAAATGAGTCCGACGTCCACGTGAGAATGTCCTAGATGGATCGGACGTAGTCCTCATCCACAATACCATGTTCGGCCATGTAAAAAAAATATATATTCTCTTCTGTCGGCAGAAGTCGTTCGTTGGTGGAGGTCTCAGGGTCGAACAATTCTTGCAAAATACAATCGACTCTTTCAAAAAATGCCTTAATATCCTTACCAAAGAGCTTCAGGTCCTTATGACGATAAGGCAAGTGAATGGCGCTCGATCTGTGATCCAAAGATGTCGTTGCTTCGCTTAAAGAAGCCGCTGCCGGTAAAACGACCATCTTTAGGAATCGTGTCCCGCCCGTTGACCTTTCCGGATTCTCGGCGTTTGAATGCCAAATATATTTTGCATGAATTGCTGCCTACGAGGCACTCCCACCAACGAACCTCATTCTGTTTATAACGAAAACGCGATCTGAATCGTTTAGGATTATTTGATTTACGGCGAATGGTCCCCTCGACGAGTAAATTGATGCACTCGTCCTCGTCCTCGTCCTCGTAGCTTGATGATTCCAAATAGTCAGAATCCTCGTGTGGTGGTGTTCCCGTTGTCCTCGTCGTCCTCGTCGTGATGATCAAATGCCGTCTTTATCGGCAACTCCATAAAATGTACATCTGCCGATTGAAGTCTTAACAAAGCATTCAAAAAGTATTATTTTATGCATTATAAAATTATGCATTATTAAATAATTTATAATTAAATTTATTTTTAACAATAAAAAAGTTTAATATTTTTGAGTATAAATAAATAAGATTTCAAGTTATTAAATCTTATCAATTACGTACTTAAACAAAATTTTAATATTTAAACCCTTATACAATCGCCGCCACTGATCTAATTAAATTCAAATTTGATAAAAATAAAGAATATTTATATAAAACTTGTGTTACAATTTCACGAATATATTTTAAATAGTTTTAAAAATAATAATAATCTTTTACTTAGTTGTAACAAATTTTGAATCATTTAAACCCTTATAAAATGGCCGCCACTGAGCCAATTCAATTAAAATTTGGAGAGTTTAGATTATTTATATTGAATATTAACATTTTACAGCTAAAGCTATTAGATAAAAAAGCCAAGATATAATTTTCACTAGAGCAGATAAAGGCCAAACAGTTATAGCGATCAACAAAAGTGAATATTTAGAAAAACTAATAATTTCCTTACAACAGATAATTATACGATTTTAACTAAAGACCCGACAAAAAAATTTAATAATGAAATCAGACACATTATAAAAAACTCTAAAAGTATTTTTAGTGATTCCGATATTTACAAACTCACTATAATGAACCCTAGCCCATGGCGGTGCACCGTTAATGAATTCTTTAATTAAATTACACAAGAAGGATTTACCCATTAGACCCGTAGTATCTTTCTATACAGCATTATCAACTAAAATATCTAAGAAACTTATTAATTTAATTACCACATACTGTAACTTCAAACCTGAATTTACTATAAAAAATTCATACGAATTAATTAAAAATATTAAAGACATCCCATTACCAAAACGCCAAATTTATTTCTTTTGATATTACTAATTTATTCCCTAATGTACCTCATATTGAAACACTTAAAATAATACAAAATCTTCTAGACCTAAACAATACTAACCCAGTTATTAAAAACGACATCATAAACACACTAGAAACATGTTTAAAACAAAATTACTTTCAATTTAACAATAAAATATATACGAGTCATAATGGCCTAATCATGGGTAATCCTCTTAGCCCATTGTTAGCGGATATCTTTGTGAACCAATTGGAGATAATTATACACAAACATCCATATATTGATCAAATCCTATATTGGTACCGATATGTAGACGATATCCTAACGTGTTTCACAGGTACAAAACGACAACTAAACATTTTCTTGAATTTTATAAATAACTTACACCCTAACATTAAATTCACAATGGAAGAAGAAATAAATAACTCTATTAATTTTTTAGATCTAACAATCCAAAAAAATAATAGACACCACACATTCACAAATTTCTCATAAACCCAGCTACACTGATATAATATATATACTACAAATTATGTAGTTATACATAAAAGCTCTTTTCACCCTTTTTCAAAACAAAATAGCCGCATTTAACTCTATGGTCCACAGACTCTTAAACGTTCCATTATCAGAAAAAGATTATAATTACGAATTAAACCTAATTAAACAAATAGCAGTTAACAACGGCTATGATGCACAACTAATTAACAAAATCTTAAACCACAAAAAAACAAAAAATAGCTATCAACAACGTTTTTCCAACATCTAAGATTACCATGAATACATATAATAGTTGTACATATCTAGGTGCTAATAATCTAATTTCTTTAATAAAATCAATAGTAATTTAGCATTTGAAACCAACAACAATCTTAGTAAGTTTATCAAAAACAACAAAGATAAAACATCAAAATCCGGCGTTTACCAACTAACATAACTAAGTTTTAATAATACCTTCAGGTATAATGTTTATACAACATTTATTTTCTCAAATTACCTGCCATTTGTTAATATAAATACCGCCACTTGATAAAATATGTACCAAATCTGAAGAAGCTACTGTGTAGCGAACCAATTGTTAATCATTAAAAACAGCAACAACTTTAACAGCAGGTTCTAGGCATATAAGTAAGAAAAAAGTTCCTAAAAATAGGTCAAGAAATGTTTCCCAAGGGAGCTACAGCCCCCGAAAGAGAAGCCCCTGAAGATGTTTTTTATTTAATATCTCCAAAACCGTTAAATAGAAAAGTGAAATTTTGGGATGTAATCAAACTTTTTATGGCCAATAAGTTGGAATGATAACAAATTAAACTTTTTTGTACGTATCTTGTGCTATGATTTGATATGAGATCATAAAATTTAATTACACTTTAAACTGATTTCTACTGGACTGGCAAGATCGCCATGTAATGCCAGGGCATTGAGAGGTGTTACATTAGGGTGGTAATGAAACGCTGGTGGTCGGCTTGAAGGTTCGTATCGAACTCTGTTTACTTAATAATAATATATTTTATTACAATTCTCATGTGGTCAAATAATGCTTATTGCACAGTATGTACAATGAATAAACTATGTCTCTGCACTACAATAATAATTATTTAAATGTTTCTTCTAGGACTTGCGCAATGGACAAAGCTACACAAAACTGTATGATTATCCGCTTTGCCTCAGGGCGAGATTTCATACATCTGTGTACCTCACCCATGGCGTGGGCTATAGCAACGAAGTATGTTAGAGAAGCTAAGCCGCTCGCCAGCATTCAGCCAAGAACAATATTGTCCAGGCTAATGAAACTCTGCAAGGATATGAAGGGACTAAAGAAGGTCGTTGACTACAATACTGCCCAATGCCTCGTCCTTGCAGTGGTAAAGCCGTCGAGGAATACTAAAAAAAAGCGGCAGTCGAAGAACAGACGAACGGTAAGTAAGTCTTCACAAAGGTTGTTAATTGTCGTCTTGCTTTTAACTTTTGTGTCTCTTTGTATTGCTAGCAACTCGAGGAATGTTGCCTCGAAGTGTCTGGGTTTACGTTAGAGGAATATAAAACCATTATCACTAGATCGACTACAGCATCGCCTATGCCAGCAAGTGTAAGTTATCTTTTTTTTCTTAAAACCAGAAAACACATACGGTGCGTTCCAAATTTGTTTATAGTCATTATCGTGTAGTGGTCAGATTAAAGAAGGCTGATGTAATGTAAGTTTGGCTTTTTAACAAAACCTCGATCTTGTACCACTAACACCAAGAATAGAGAAAGCATCGGTACCCAAGACTGGCCGAATGCTCGCTGTATCTATTCCTGCAAGAAATAAAGATGTCAACATTAGGCATTTTTATATTTTGTATTTACATGTATTTTTCTCTATTATTATTATTGTTTTTTGTATATCTGCCGTTAAACCTAAAGGTTTTAATTTTTTTTATATAATATTTGTATGTTTTTCTTGCAGATCGACGATCTTTGATTCTTTTCCAACTCGACATATACAATAGGGTGGAGCAAGTTAAATTTCATTTCTTTTTAAAGTAGGGTAAAATTTGCAATTTTTGTTTGCAGCTCTTTGCTTGTTTTTTTATTAAAAAAACAAATTCAACATTTTCATAAGGGGTGGGTCAGATAGATAGGGAGTGTGAATAAAACTACCCTAACTTATTTGTACGTATCTTGTATGATTTGATATGAGATCATAATATTTCAGAGTTTTACACATAAAAAAGGTCCTCTTGATGAACTTCAATAGCATGCACTGTTTTTGCTTAAAATCGATTTAAAAATTACCTTACATAGCATACAAATTTATAATGAAATCACAACTAGAGAAAAAGATTCAGCGTAGGCCATGGGCAATTTTTAAACATGGCCATGGACAATTTTTAAACACCCTGTCACATATAACATGAAACTGTCACATGTCTTAAATAATTTTTCATAAAAATTGCAGCTGTGTTCCATGGCCTACGCTGATTTTTTTTTTCTTTTGTGAATTCAATATGATCTTTTATGCCATGTAATGTGTAATATATGCGCCATCTACCGACGCGTATTTGGAGCAAATAAGTAATACCAACTGTTAGTTTTTAGTATTCATAGATTGTACATAACCTAAAACGAGAATACACGTTTTCATTTTTAAATCAAGACTTTTATTGCAAATTACACAATAGAAACACAACAGATTTGGCGACGAGGTAAAAGAAGTATAGCAGAATGGCAGAAAGCAGTGTCGAAGTGCTTACAGAAACATTAAGTGCATTTTTAAAAGAACTACAGAAAGTGCAAAAACCCCAACAAACATCTCCAACAGAGATTCTAAAAACACAAAATCTACAATTTGAACAATATGACGAAACACAAGAGCCATTTGCAAACTATATTGAAAGGTTAAACAACTATTTTAAAATGAAGGGATTGACTGGAGAAGATGATGCAACAAACGCAGCAAAACATACAGTATTTATAAATTGTTTGGGAGCAAAACAGTATAAATTATTGGTCAATCTCATAACACCAGTAGAACCAAATACTAAAACATACAAAGAATTGGTAAAAATTTTAAAAGAAGCATTAGTGGTAAAAATAAATCCATTAACAGAACAGCATATTTTCTTTTCAAGGCTACAAAAACCCGAAGAAACCATAACACAGTACATAACAGCATTAAAAGAACTTTCAAAAAGAGCAAATTTTACAACAAAATGCAATGATATAAATTGTTCAACAAATGTTTTACACATGGTACTACGAGCACAGTTCATAAGAGGATTAATAAACTCTGATATTCGAGAAAAATTACTTGAATGTGGCGACAAACCATTTGACGAAATAGTTTCTTTAGCATTAACAATTGAAGCTTCAAAATTTGAAAATAAGGAACATTATACCAATGCCACAAGTGTACACAAAGTTGAGAATACAAGAGGAAGAAACAAATACATAGAACAAAATAAATTTAAAACATTTCCAAAATATCGATCAAAAAGTAGTGAGTACAAATCCAATTTAACACAACTTGGTCTACAGGATGTTTGCTTACATTGTGGCAAAAATAACCACAAAGCCAACAAATGTTTCATAAAAAACAAATTAAAATGCAATAAATGCAAGAAAAATGGTCACATTGAAAAAGTTTGCATTCAAACACTCAAACAAAACAAACAAGATTCAACACAAAATATTCAACACATAGATAATAAAGAATATTCAATAAATAGAATAGTTAATATACACACAAACAAAACAAATTTCCCACTTGATGATAGAATGTTTGCTAACATAATAATAAACAATAAACCAATACGTTTTGAGTGTGATTCTGGTTCCAGAGTTACATTAATGGGACATGAAGACTACAAGAAACTACAAAGTACACAACCAATAAAACCAACAAACTTACTTTTTCGGACTTATACAGGAGAGATATTTAAACCAATAGGAGTAGCAGAAGTAAAAGTAACCTACAATGATCATAATTCAAAAGAAAAACCATACATAGTTGACCAAAACAAAGAACCATTACTTGGGAGAGACTGGATACGAAATCTACAAATAAATTTAAGCAATATTAACAAAATTATGGATTTGACACGAACTGAAATAGCCATAAATGAGATAATTGGACAATTTAAAGATGTTTTTCAGGAAAAAGTTGGAAAAGCCAATTATGTATGCACCTTACATTTACGAGAGAACGCTTAACCAATTTACATGAAACCCAGACATATTCCATATGCATTAAAAGAAAAAGTTGACAGTGAATTAGACAGATTGGAAGACCAAGGAATAATAAAGAAAATTGATTATTGCGAATGGGGAACACCACTTGTTATTGTACGCAAAAGCGACGGGTCAGTACGAATTTGTGCTGATTACAAAGTCACTGTCAATCCACGCCTACATGAAAATCGTTACCCAATACCCAGCATTGAGGAAATATTTACAAAAATTGGACACGGGAAATACTTCTGCACACTTGATTTACATAAAGCATACTTACATTTACCTGTAGATGAACAAAGTGCTGCAGTACAAGCAATTTCAACGCACAGAGGCACCTACATACCCACAAGATTATTCTTTGGAATCAAATCAGCACCAAATGAATTTCATAAATTTATTGACCAATTAGTGCAAAAGTTGGATGGTACAGCAGCTTACTTTGACGACATAATAATTCAAGGACATACACAACAACAATGCAAACAACGCCTTATCGAAGTTTTAAAGAAATTAAAGGAAAATAATTTACACCTAAACATGAACAAATGCAAATTTTTACAAACATCTGTAGATTATTTAGGACATACAATATCTGAAAAGGGTCTGCAGAAAACAAATGCAAAAATAAAATCTATTTTGGAAGCACCACGTCCAATGAATGCAGACGAAGTCAGACAATTTTTAGGGATAGTCTTATATTATACAAAGTTTATTCAAAATGCATCCACAATATTACATCCCTTGAATCAACTACTCAGAAAAAACACAAAATTCAAATGGACACCTGATTGTGAAAACGCCTTCATCATGGCTAAAAGAGAAATTTCAGGAAATAACGTATTATGCGCTTTCGACCCAAATAAAGAAATATATTTAGCTACAGACGCCAGTCCAGTCGGGTTAGGAGCCGTCTTATCACACAAATTTGACAATGGGATCGAAAGGCCGATCGCATTTGCTTCCCGTTCTCTAACAAACGCAGAAAAAAATTACAGCCAATTGGATAAGGAAGCGACAGCTGTATATTGGGCTTGCAAGAAATTTTTCGACTATATTTATGGTCGAAAATTCACACTTATAGTAGATAACAAACCAATGATGCAAATACTCCAGCCAGAAAAAAGACTTTCAGTAATGACAGCAACACGACTATTACGATACGCACAATTTCTGTCTGGATTCGACTACAAAATAATACACAAGAAATCTGAAGAGCACGCCAACGCCGATTATTTATCCAGATGCCCAATACAAGAAAAAACAAATATAAACCTAATAGATGATGACTTTAACATAAACAAATTAACAATTAATAATTTAACTACTAACACTATTGACGCCGAAACAATACGAAAAGCCACGAACATAGACTCTGAATTGTCAAAACTAAAGGAAAAAATTTTAAATGGACAGATATACGATCCAGAAATTTCATTACATACAGGAATAATTTTTCGAGGCCAAAGGGTATATATACCAGCAAGTTTACAACACGAAATTTTAAAAGAATTACATGCTACACACATTGGGATGGAGAAAATGAAACTTTTAGCACGAAGACATTGCTATTGGTTTGGAATAGACAAAGATATAGAAACAACTGTAAAAAGCTGTGAAGAATGCAGCAAGATCAAAAATAACCAAACAAAAGCACCACTACACAATTGGGAAACACCTACAGAAAATTGGCAACGTGTCCACATGGATTATGCAGGACCGTTTATAGGAAAACATTTTTTATTGTAGTCGACGCAAAATCAAAATGGCCTGAATGTACAGTTCAAAAGTCTGCGCCAACCACCCAATCGACTATTGAGCAATTAAGAAACATATTTAGTAGATACGGACTACCAGAAATACTGGTGAGTGATAGCGCAACTATTTTTAAATCCAGCGAATTTATAGAATTTTGCAAACGAAATGGTATACGACAAAGATTCTGCGCACCAGGTCACCCAGCAACAAATGGGCAAGCAGAACGATACGTTCAAACAATAAAAAACAAACTGAAATGTGCACCAGAAATCCATAAGAACACACAACAAAAACTTGACGAAATACTATTCAGATATAGAGCAACACCACTTGCGGATGGAGAGACACCTGCAGAAAAACTATTTGGGAAAAACTTACGAACCAAATTAGATTTATGGAAACCGGAAAAAGATGTAAAAAACAGAAGTGAACAACCTAAATTTGAAAAATATTATAACCTAGGTGAAAGAATACTGTCAAGAAACTACGCAAATTCAACGAAATGGAAATTAGGAACAGTCGTACAACGGCTGGGAAGAGTTCACTATCTTATAGAGCTAGATGATGGATATGTTATAAAAAGACATTATAACCAATTACGAGCTTGCGAAGTGGAAAGAAAAAGTAACAACGACAAGCAAAATTCTAATATAGAGAAACATGTCACATTCCGTATGGAACCAAAATTGATGGGAGAAAATATCCAGAAAGAAAAAGTGGAAGAATCACGGGAAACACGTCCTGAAATTGAGGAAATTAAAAAGGACATACAGGAAGAAAGCATAATGGAGGAGCCAAAAGAAGTAAATACCCCCACGCAAACAAGGGAAACAGCTCCACTCCGAAGATCCGAACGGCAACGCCGCCCAGTGGAAAGATTAAATTTGTAATAGCGTTTAAATTCGAAGGGGAAGACTGTAATATACGCGCCATCTACCGACGCGTATTTGGAGCAAATAAGTAATACCAACTGTTAGTTTTTAGTATTCATAGATTGTACATAACCTAAAACGAGAATACACGTTTTCATTTTTAAATCAAGACTTTTATTGCAAATTACACAATAGAAACACAACATAATGTTATTTTTAAATTGATTTTAAGCGAAAACAGTGAAAAATATCAAAGTTTAACAAGAGGACCTTTTTTGTGTGGAAAACTCCGAAATTTCATGTGGGCAACTCTGTATATTTTTCTCATCTAGATTTAGCTCAATCCTACTATCAGCTGGAATTAAGTCCTAATTGCAGAAGGGTTACGGCTTTTACAACAGATAAGGGTCAATTCCAAATGAAAAGATGGCCATGGGTATGAAAATCAGCCCCAGTGCTTTTTTTGTTTAATGACAATTGCAATGACAGGTTTCAATAATGACTCTTCCTTGGTCTATATGGACGATTTAGTTGTATTTGAGCACTTCCTTCAAAACCACAACCAAAATTTAACAAAAGTTCTGCAAAGACTTCGAACTGTCAATCTCAAACTAAACCCAAACAAATGCCATTTTTTAAAAAAGGAGATTGTATATTTAGGTCACAAAATTTCTTGAGAAGGTTTGTTGCGTTTGTAAATTATTATAGAAAATTTTTAAAAAGCTTCGCTGAAATTGCATATCGCAATGGATGTCGATTCTATTTTTTTAAATCATAATCTAAATTATAATATAATAACTAATTAAATTTTTCCTCTACGACTTACGCAATGGCCCGGAATATCGACAGAAAAACCCGAAAAACAATGATAATCGGGTTTGCTTCCAGGAAAGATTTTATCCACCAGTGCAGCTCACCTATGGCGTGGGATATAGCCAAAAATTATATCAAAGAGGCTAAGCCGCTTGCTAACACTAAAACAAAAACCAGATTATCGAGGATAAGTAAACTTTGCATGTACTATCGGGAAAATAATTATATAACTAACTAAATATATAACTTATAACACCAAGATTATTATAACATAGTATTAACGAGTTTTGTAAAAACCTTTAATATGCCGAATTTATCAACACAACAAAAAACCGAAATTCTTGTGCTTAAGAGCCGGGGCTTTTCTATTACCCAAATTGCAGAAAATATGCATATCGGGTTTTTTACAGTTTATTATAATATTTATTTTATTATTGACTTGGTTTATTATATTATTTACTTTATTTCTATATTTTAATATTAAAATTTAATTATAGAGGCCAATTGTGAGATTATGGATAAATAGATATCACAACGATGGAAACATCAATCATAATCCAGGAGCTGGGCGCCCTCGAATGATTCAAGAAGAACCATTGGACAATATTATGGATGAAATTGAAGAGTTCCCATTCAGATCTACCAGAACCATGGCTCAAGAGTATGGTTGTTCAATGCGGACCATAAGGAATACCCTTCACAGAGCTGGTATCCACCACCGAATTCCTGCCAGAAAAATAGCTTTGACTGAGGAGAACAAAGCGACACGTGTGCGCTTTGCAAGGGAATTTCGACTTTTCCCATTCAATATTTTCCGACGAAAAAACATTTAAATCGTCGCAGAATGGAAAAGTTCACTTGTGGAGACGCAATGGCACCCGATCATTCGAGTTATCATTCTATTCATTCATTATTCGATCAACGGTCAAGCAGCAAGTTAAATAAATCTGGGTTTTATTTTATAATTTTCCTACTTTAAAGGTAGGTAGATAATTTATTTAGATTCGTTGAGGTATAGCATTTTTATGTATTATTAAAATAAATCTGGGTTTTTACAAGGGGATTAAGTTTTATTTTATAATTTACCTCATTTAAACGTAGGTATAGGTATATTTTGTTTTGCTAATCCCAGATCGTCCAAATATATAACTTATAACACCAAGATTATTATATCATAGTATTAACGAGTTTTGTAAAAACCTTTAATATGCCGAATTTATCAACACAACAAAAAACTGAAATTCTTGTGCTTAAGAGCCGGGGCTTTTCTATTACCCAAATTGCAGAAAATATGCATATCGGGGTTTTTACAGTTTATTATATTATTTATTTTATTATTGACTTGGTTTATTATATTATTTCCTTTATTTCTATATTTTAATATTAAAATTTAATTATAGAGGCCAATTGTGAGATTAAGGATAAAAAGATATCACAACGATGGAGAAACATCAATCATTATCCAGGAGCTGGGCGCCCTCGAATGATTCAAGAAGAACCATTGGACAATATTATGGAGGAAATTGAAGAGTTCCCATTCACATCTACCAGAACCATGGCTCACAGAGCTGGTATCCACCACGGAATTCCTGCCAGAAAAATAGCTTTGACTGAGGAGAACAAAGCGACACGTGTGCGCTTTGCAAGGGAATTTCGACTTTTCCCATTCAATATTTTCCGACGAAAAAACATTTAAATCGTCGCAGATTGGAAAAGTTCACTTGTGGAGACGCAATGGCACCCGATCATTCGAGTCATCATTCTATTCATTTATTATTCGATCAACGGTCAAGCAGCAAGTTATACATACGGACGCCGGATCGAGTAGGCGTCCGTCGAGAATAATTTTATTTTACCAAATGTTTGTTAAAAGTGTAAAGTGTCCGTTAGTGAACTTAGTCGTTAGTTAGTCTGTTGCCAAGTGTTTTTCCCAAGACCCAGGGAATTATTGTTCAGTCGAAAAGGATGCGGTGTTGTCAGATTTCCGATTTTTCCCAGAATCTGGGAAATTTTGCAATCTGCGGATATCAACTCTGGAGCACACTGTAAGTCCTTTTGTAGCCCTTATTTATTTTTCTACCCTCAAACTACCCAATTATAACACTTTTGTCCCCTATTTCATTTTATTTTTGTGTACTTTTTAAAAGTTTTTAAATTGTCTACGTCCTGTTAATATTAAAATGTCCAACAACACGAACCCCACAACAAATCCCTCTGACATGGAGCCTACCAAAGGGGAATTTATCACCCCAAACACAGTCAAACCTCCTACCAAACCTAAAAGGAGAGCCACCCTGTCTTTTGCTGAGGATTTTCCACCCAGAAAAACACCCCCCTTGGATATGCCCTCACTATCTACTCACGTTAATGAGTCGGTGGACCAATTGGAAGCCAAAATTCAAAGACTGTTTCCTGACAAAGCGGCACAAGCCAAAACAAAATCAAAAAAGGACACTGAGCTAAATAAGCTTACTAAAGAAAACGCCAAACTCTTGGCCACAATTACTGACCTTACCAGCCAACTGGCTGTACAAACCTCCATCTTATCTAAGCAATCCGACCAAATTACCGGTCTACAAAATCAAATCGAGCTGCTCACTGCAGCCCTCCAAAAACCAACTCAACGTCAAGAACCAAATGATGAAATGGAAGTTACACTTTCCACCCAGGATGACACCAGCAACAAACGCAAAAGAGACACTACCACAAATCACACAGATTCCCACCAAAGTGACCTGGAAGGCAACCCTAGCAAGATCTCCGCCACAGATCAAACAAACGACATACCAACTCAACCTGGTAAATCGAAATCAAACACCGAATTCCCGGTGCTGTCCATACCAAATCACTTTCCGCCTACAGTCACACTTTCTCCAGCTAAGCCTGATACATCAAGCTCAAACGTTAAATTCTCGCAGCCCATTTCCAATTACACTCCACCAGAAACCATTCCTGCCATCTCACCTCAACGGCAATCCAATGCTGCTCCACAGCAGCACCCTGCCACCTCAAATCCGCAGAAAATTCCACCAATTGTCCTACGACAAAAGAAACGCTGACCAATGATCTCAGCAGAATTTGCCTAAAGAGGTCTCTCATTTGGAAAGGCTGTTAATATCAATGACGGCATCAAACTCCATCCCTCAACCATAGAAGATTACCGCAAAATAATGACTTTCCTAAACTCTAATAAAGAAGAATGTCATACCTACCAGCTTCCTGAGGAACGCATGCTCCAGGTGGTTATCCGCGGCCTTCCTTTAGAAATCGATCTAACAGACATCAAAAACAGCCTTATTGATTTAAATTTTCATCCTATTACTATCATCCGCATGAAAAAGGGCCCCTCTCGAATCGTAATGCCTCTAATTCTTATCAAAATCTCCCCTGAAGAAAAATCCATCTTTGACCTCCAATATCTCTGCCATATGAAAATTACCGTGGAACATCTCAAACGCTCTTCAACCATCAGTCAATGCTATCGCTGCCAGCGATTTGGGCATGCTCAGCTAAAGTGTACCGCAGCTCCAAAATGTGTCAAATGTCCTGGCAACCATCTAACCAAAGACTGCAAGATTGCACCAAACGCGGCAGTGAAATGCGTGAACTGTCTGGGAAACCATACAGCAAATGCTCCCATCTGCCCGCGTAATCCAAATGCATTCAAACCTAAAACTCTACTACAACCTGCATTTGTCCAACCTGGAAAATCTTTTAGCCAAACTCTATCTGGTAACCCTCCTCAGTTACCACCCCAGGGCACACAGACTCAAAACTTGGAACTTTCCCACCTACTCCAAACTATGGCCACTTCTCTCAGCGGGCTCGAAGCCCGCCTTGCACAACAAGAATCCATTCTGTCACGTTTGCTTATACCTGTCACCAACACAAATGTATAAGCCCAAATGCCTCAATATTCTCATATGGAATGCCAATAGCATCACTGGCAAAAAGCATGAGCTAGAATACCTCATCAACGAAAAGGACCCCGACATAGTACTTCTTAATGAAACCAGACTCAAACCTGATGGCACCTTTAAAACCCCTGGTTACATCTCTTATCTCAAAAACCGCCAACTGAAACCCGGCGGTGGCACAGCTGTCTTAGTGAAGCAAAACATCTCGCAAAAACACTCGCACCCACAGTCCACCTTGAATTATGCTCAATACAGCCTTCATGGGAACCGTTCAAATCTCCTCTGTTTACTATCTCTCTTAAGTAGTGTGTGCCATTCGCAACGGAGCAACAGAGCTTGTATGTGATACGGTGAACTAGTGCGCTTTTTGCTAGTGTAGCCCAAATAGTCGCTCTATTTTGAACTCTGCACTCTTTGCTTTGCGAAGAGTCTCACAATTTAGTGGCCCGGAGGTTCCGTGACGTAAGTCGCAACCGAGAGTCGGAAACGACCAGACTCATGTCTGGGTTCGGCAAATCCGGGGGACCTAAGGCCCTTCATACCAACCAAGGGGCCAAGACAAGGACACCTAAGGCGTCCACTTCCGCTGGCCCTCTGCCGCTCCGGCGGCAAGGCAGCTCCTCAACCACCCAAGGGGGAGAAACAACTGCAAAAAGAGGAGGAGTGATACCAAAGGCTTTGCCTGCGAGTGGGCCCCAGTGTTCCCAGCCCTCCTCGAAATGCACAAAGTGTGGCCTGGACTTTTCTTCGGCCATTCTACTAAGGCGTCATGTCTTGATGCGCAAGTGTGGCGATAGAAATAAGTGCCTGTACTGTGGGATGGTCCTTACATCCTACAAAGGTGCGAGGGCTCATGAACGGAAGGTACACCCGTTAGGGTACGCGACAGACATCGAAGCCTTGAGGCCCATGTCGGACGCGGAGGTCTATCAGATCATCGCGGACATAGAGGCGAAAGCTACCTCGCGTAGCTTTCTCAAGGAGATGTCCGTCGCAACGGGTCTGACGGCAGACCAGTTGAAGCATAGGAGGCGATGCCCAGACTACGCTAGATACCTCGATATCGCGAAGCGCAAAATCTCGCGCCGTGTCGAGGCCGTCAATAGCGCTGTGGCCGCCCCCGAGCAAAGTAGACTGGAAAACCCGAGGCTCTGCCTTCCCGAAATGAGACCCCCGACTGCTTCGCAGTCGGCGAGTTCTATCGCCCCTGCTGTCAATGAGACATCGCCGCTTGAACTCTCCTCCACCACGGAGGTCGAACTATGCCGGAAGCGTCGCCGCGATGTGTCCCCAACCGCTTCGTCCTCGAAGCGGCCTTGCGTTCTGGTTACACCGGAACGTGAGAAAAGGACCTTCGCGGCAGTACGCTCCCCACGGCCTGAACCCTCTATGCCTAAAAAGGAGAGGAGTGTCTTGGACACCAGCGATACCAGCGACTCGGGAAAGGAAGGTGCCCACCCAGGGTATACTCCTCACCGAAAGCAGGTCCCTCCTGGCAACCGTCCCAAGAGACAGCACCACGCCAACTTGAACTCACAATCCGTCTGGAACGTCTTACCAGCGGGTCTACTCCCGCGGGCCGCATAGGCCCGCGCTCGGAAGAATTCCCGGGACTTCGCGAATACCAGCTCAATACTGAGTTCGCGGAGTACGTAAGGGACATTCGATGTCGAGTGGAGCAGCCCGAAGTCAAGACTATCATTGACTTAGCCCTCTTTGGTACTCACCAGGACCTCACGCTTGCTATCGAGCGTTGGTTGGGTACCCTGTGCACCAAGAAGAGGCCACCCAGAAATGGGAAAGGACAAAACCAGACCGGAACGCGCAACTACCAACAGCGCAAGGGCGGCACGGGCCAGCGTGCCGCCGACTACAAAAAGGGACTGGAACTGTTCTCGAAGGACAAGTCGGCACTGGCGGAGTTCATTCTCAGTGGGAAGGGAATGTATGACCCGCCTGACCTCCCTTCACTTGACAGCGTTGAGGCGTTATACGGCGGTATCCTAGAGTCACCCAGTCCGGTTGACGAGGAGCCCGTCCGCCCACATGAGTCGCTCTGTACGTTCCGTGTTATCACGGAACAGGATATCAGGAATGCCTGTAACAACTGGCAAACATCGGCACCCGGCATTGACGGGATTACGGTTCCTGATGTCAAACGCGTACAGCCCTAGATACTTAGCGTGATATTTACTATTCTCCTCGGACGTAACATCCACCCTACATCGTGGACTACGCTCCGTACCGTATTGGTACCCAAGGGGGGAGACAGGAAACAGGCCACGAACTGGAGACCGATCTCTATCGGTTCAGCTGTTCAACGCCTCCTGCACAGAGTGATCCATCACAGATTAAGGAGCGACATCGCCCTGAACTTACACCAGCGAGGATTCGTAGAGTGTGACGGTACCCTAGCCAACGTGCTATTGCTGGACCATTACATCGGTCACCGACTGGAAAGGGGATGCGCATATAATGTCGTATCCCTAGACCTTCGGAAAGCATTCGACTCCGTCTCTCACGATTCCATTGAACGCGCGCTGTTCAGGGTTGGTGTCGAGGAAAATATGCGGAGGTTTATCCTAACAGGGCTACGTGGATCCACAACCACCATAAAGGAGGGAAGGGAAACCACGCGGCCCATCCGCATACGCAGAGGAGTAAAACAAGGCGACCCTCTCTCTCCTCTACTCTTTAATATTGTGATGGACGAATTGATAGTAGATATCAATGAGAAGTACCATGGTGGCAGTGTCGCTGCTGATAACAGAGTGGCGATGATTGGCTTTGCGGACGATATCGTGCTTCTCGCCGACCGTCAGACCGAAGTTCCGCTTATGCTCGCGGACGTCGAGATGTTCTTCGAGGCTAGGGGTATGTCCGTCAACCCGGCGAAGTCTGTGAGCCTTTCGGCCCTGACCACAGCTGGGGATAAGCGGCCTATCCCGGTCTCGAAATCGATCTACAACATCGGGGGCTCGAAGATACCGACGATTAACGCGGTATCAACCTTCAAGTATTTAGGACATAAATTTGGGGCCACAGGCGTACTGAAGCCCACAGTACCGAATCTGCAATGTTGGTTGCGTCGCATTGAGAAAGCTCCACTGAAGCGGACCAGAAACTGACGTTAATTCGGATGTTCTTGGTTCCGCGTTTGCTTTATGGACTTCAGAACACTCGTGTTACAGGCCGATCATCCTTGCAGGTGACCTAAATGCTAAAAACCCCAACTGGAACTCTCGTACAACAAACACATACGGTCGAAAACTGGCGGCTCTCGCTTTTCCAAATCATTGGGACATCACAGGCCCCACAGAGCCCACTCATTTTTCAGGGGTATCGCGTCCGGACGTCCTGGACATCCTCATTTCTAAAAACGTCCTCTTTTCCATACACATGGAAACAATCGACGATACCTCGTCCGACCACAACCCAGTTCTCATCTCAATTGGTCCTTGTGTCCCAACCCAAGAGCTCGTTACCTTCAAGCGCACAGACTGGAAACAATTCCAAGCCTGTCTGAGCCTGTACTCCCCACCAGTTCAAGCGCCAATTTCTCGTGACGAAATTGACCTGCTAGCCAACAATCTGACCTCCACTATTTCTGCTGCTATGCTGGATGCAACAATCATCTCCAACTCCCCTAAACAACCCCATTATACCCTCCCTGCAAGGATAAAAGCTATCATCACTAGCAAAAGACGCGCCAAGAAACGTGCATCCCGCACAAGAGACCCGGCTGATCGTAGAGCCCTCAATGCATTAACCAGAGACGTCAAAAAAGCCCTCTATGATTTTCACAATGAGCGCTGGACTTCCAAACTTAAAGGTCTTGAAACCGGTTCCAAGTCCACTTGGCGTCTAATCAAATCCCTCAAAACCCCCAAAGTCAATGCCATTAATCCTCTTCATGGTCCAAATGGGCTTGTCTACAGTCCCATTCAGAAAGCCAATGTCTTCGCTGACTCACTGGAACGGCAATTCTCCAGCAGATCCATACTACGAAGAAGAAGACAGGGACCTAAAACTACTAGTCCAAGATACGATCTCGCAATCGCACGACCTAAGCTTTCCTTTAGCCACTCTAGAGGAACTACGCTCTACTATTAAATCTCTGAAGAATAACGTTTCGCCAGGTCCTGATAAAATCACCAACATCGCCATTAAAAAACTTACTGACAACGTTCTTCATACTTTGCTAACAATTATCAACTCCTCATTTAGACTCCAACATTTTCCATCAGTCTGGAAGACCGCGAAGGTAATAATGCTGCCTAAAAAGGCACAAGACCCACTCTTTCCTTCGAGCTATCGACCCATATCCCTACTCTCCTCTCTGGGCAAACTCATGGAACGCCTCACAAAAGCTAGACTCGAAGATGAAATTATTGATAAAAGCCTTCTCCCCAACGAACAGTTCGGTTTCCGTCGCGGCCTGTCCACCGAACTCCAAGCTCTGCGCATAACGGAATTCGCAATGGAGGGCTTTGATCAAAAGGAGCGTACTGGACTGGTACTTTTAGACATTGCCAAGGCCTTCGATCGTGTTTGGCACACTGGACTTTTTGCAAAAATGCTAACTATGGGCGTATCACCTTCACTTGTAAAAAGTATTCATTCCTATCTTCACAACAGGTCTTTTTTCGTCGTCGACCATCTACAATTCTCAGTCCACAAATCCATTAAAGCTGGTGTACCTCAGGGCTCAGTTCTCGGTCCTACTCTCTTCAATCTCTATATGACTGACCTCCCAAGCAGGGCCGGATTAACCACAGGGCCATTGGGGCCATGGCCCCGGGGCGAAATCCCAAAGGGGGGCGCACGCCACGCCGACCGTTCCCTTTTGGACGGCGCGCCAACTCTTTACGAGTTGGCGCGCCGCCCAAAAAATGACTTATCACAAATTGTAATAGTAGAAGAGAAGCAACCAATAATTACTAAAATAGTCATATCACTAGATCAAATCTTCTAGATTGGATTTAAATACACTTTATTACATTTGTTCTAGACTGGCAACACTGTTTACACTGGTTTTAAACAAAAGTTAATGCGCGAAAGTATAACCCCTAAGTAAATAGATTTTCATAGAAATCACAATATTTATAAACATTGCCAGTTTTTGCAGTTCTTTTTAAACTTGTGAGTTGAAAACGTATACATTGGCGATTTGTGTGTTTCAAAAACATTTGGAAATTGTTGTTAAATTAGTTTACTTATAAGTGGCGGTTTGTGTTTTTAAAACGTTTTAAGTACTTGATGCTGTTTCTGGTGTTAGATTAAAATTTAGTATTTATAACTATAGTTTGGTGTTTATTAAAAAGTTATATTTATTTATCCTTTCAACACAGAGGATTCTGTGCCTTTTAATAAAGACTTTAAGACAAATAAAATACTATGAGTTATCGAAAATTAAGTGGCGCGACCCGTAGAAAAAATCTACAAATTGAAGAAGAAAAGACAGAAGAACTTTTGAAAAAAGGTCCAAAATTGCATCAATTTTTCAAAAAAAAAAATAAACCCTGAACCAGAACAAGCTGGATGTAGCGAGCTTTCATGTATATCAAAGGAGAAATGTAAGGTTTTTTATTTTTTTTTTGTACATATTGGGGTAAATGCACTAGTAAACGACCATTCAAGGAATTAGTAACCTTCAAATATGTAATTTGGTTTTAATTTTGTAGTTTTTTTAAATATTTAGATATATTTTTCGTAATTTGTATACGAAAAATATATCTTAAGTGTCCCAAAATTCTGCGATGTTAGTTCATTTAACTTTAGTTTTTGGCTGACCTCTTTAGCTTCCTGGTCCCTAATTAAAATTATACAAACAATTCAAAATTTACAAATTTTAAAATCCAAGTAGGTTAATTTTTTTTAATTTTAATTTTTTATTTATATTTTTTTTGAAAATGAAAAATTTAAAAAACGTAATAAAATGTTTATTAATCTAATAAAATGTTTATTAATCTATAAGTTATAGACATATCCTTTTATGTAATTTTTAAAATGTCTCAATAAACTTTAGAAATAATTACTAAAGTTTATTGAGAAATCATTAAAATTAAATAAAAATATATTTTATAATATATAGATTAATAAAGATTTTTTTTATTTCGTTCTTTGCATTTTTAATTTTACTAAAAATATAAACAATTAAAATGATAAAATAAATTACTTATAAATTGCACAACCTAAATTTGTATTATCTTATAATATATTTATAATTATGGGGAGCGAGGCTAGCCAAAAAATAACTTATTTTGCAAACTTAAAGTTTTTAATTTTGCTTTGGCAATATTTATTTATGTCATTAGATTTAATTAGGTTTAAACTTATTTATTATTTAATAATTTATTAATTATAAATATTAAATTATTTCTTTATTTTTTAATTTAATATTTATAATTAATAAATTATTAAATAATAAATAGGTTTAAACTTATTTAAATCTAATGACATAAATAAATATGGTTATTAACCATATATTGATATTGATTTTATGGATCGTTTACTGGTGCTAAAATTTTCTGTAGCAGGTAGAAGGTACAACTTGTTATAACTTTACAGATGAACCTTCTTGTTCAAGTAACAGTAATGATGGAGAAATTGCAGATGATCCTACCACATTTCTCTTTGCATCAAATGATAGATCCTTTTCTCCTTCTCTTGACCCTGCTACATGGCATGTTAATAAGGAATTTATTGAATATTTAATAAAAAAATCCTTTTACACAAGATTTGGATAAGATTGATTTTGAAAAATCTAAAAGAGATTACCCGAGTGAGAAGCGAAGTAGGTATGCTTCAAAAAAAAATATTTTATACTAAATTAATAAACGGTGAAATTGTTCGCAGAGAGTGGTTATTGTATTCTAACTTAACTAATATGGTTTATTGTTTACAATGTAAATTATTCGGATCTACTAAGCAGGCATTATTTGTCGATGGGTTTAATAATTGGAAACATTTGGAAAGACTTGGTGAACATGAAAATTCAGCAGGGCATAGAGAAAATACAAAAACTTATATATTAAGATCAAAAATGCTTGCCAAAATAAACATTTTTATAGAAAAACAGTACCTTGCGGAAAAGGAATATTGGCGAAATGTTTTAAAAAGGTTAATAGCCGCTGTGAAGTTTTTATCAAAGCAAGGATTAGCATTTCGGGGAAGTTTTGAAAAAATAGGAGAAGAAGGATGTGGACATTATTTAGCCACGCTCGAATTAATTGCAAAATTTGATCCCTTTTTAAAAAATCATTTAGAGAAAAAGGCAAATAAGGGAAGAGGCCACACTTCTTATTTATCCAAAACTATATGCGATGAATTTATTGACATAATGGCAACTTTAACTACAAAAAAAAAATATTGAGGAAGTAAAGCATGCTAAATATTATTCAATTAGCGTAGATTCTACCCCGGATGTTTCTAATATAGATCAGTTGAGTTTTATTTTACGTTATGTATTACCTGATGGATCGATAGTTGAACGAATTATAAAGACATAAGTCTTCAGAAATGAAAACTTCTGTTTTATAAACATTAAATGAACTTTCTCTAAATATAACAGACTGTATGGGTGAAGCTTACGACAATGCCTCCAATATGTCCGGAAAATATTCGGGCCTTCAAGCACGAATTAAAAATCAAAATAAAAAAGCTGTATATATCCCATGTGCCGCTCATTCACTAAATCTAATTGGTTCCTGTGCAGCGGAAAGTTGTTTAAATGCCACCCAATTTTTTATGTTTTTAAACGATTTGTACGTATTTTTTTCAGCTTCCACTTTTAGGTGGAACATTTTAATAGATGCTTTAAAAGAATCTAATAAAAATTTAGTTCCCAAAAAATTAAGTACAACTCGATGGTCAGCTAGAGCAGACGCCACTAAAGCTCTCTACAAATCCTATGAAAGCTATCAACACGCTCTCGAATTACTAATAAATGATAATAATCAAACTCCCACTGTTAGAGCTCAAGCCAGTGGCCTTAGTGATATTATGAATAAACTAGAAACTGGATTATTATTAGTTTTGTGGCATAAGATTTTAAATCATTTTAATTTTGTAAACAAAAGCTTACAGGAACAACATATAGATTTATCAGTTGTAATAGATTTGTATAATTCATTGATAGTTTTTATAACTGAACTAAGAAACGATACTAAATTTGATGAATTTGAAAAAATTGGAAAGGAGATTTCAAGTTGTAAAGAATATGAGAAAGAAGTAAAAAGAAAGGGATTTAGAAAAAAAACAATAGATGAGGAAAACGCAGTTGAGGTAACTTTTAGTGGGAAACAAGATATGAAAGTCAATACATTTTATGTTATTTTGGATAATCTTTTATTTGAATTAAATCGAAGAAAGAATGCCACAGAGGGTTTTTGCTCGCCCTTCGAGATACTCCTGTTAAACCGTTTGTGAAATATATTATAATATAGTTATAGTTTTTGTGATTGTTACCGATTTTCTGCTATAACTAGGTGGGACCCACCAAGTGACCATTACGTGACCATGCATCCACCCCGTTAATATGTTAAAATACGTTTATAAATGTTATAAACGTATTTAATGTTTCGTTTTTTTTTTTGTTAAATTAGCATATAAGGGGAGTCACATTAGGTGACTAAAATCCCAACTTCTGTTTTTCAAAGGTTTGTTCTCACCGCCATTTTCCTATTGTCTCTGATCTCCATTTAACAGTTAAGGTGCTTGGTGGAAACAAATCTTGTGTATTTATAATAGGTTAAAAAACAGGGTCTATAAAATGTGTAAATAAAAATTTAGCAAATATTCCTTTGGCCAAAATAAACTGATTTATAAAAACTTTTAGGGCTTTAGCCCCAAAGATTTTTGTAAAAGAATTTTATAGACACCCTGAATAATGTTCCAGCGCTCGAGACTCGCGTCACGCGACTCGCGTCACGCGACTCGCGTGCGGGAGAGCTCTTGAAACGTAAAAGTTTAAAGATGAAACCAACAATAATTTTAAAAAAAGGGGTGCGAACTGATAAGTGAAACAAACATTTTCATGGAGTGCAAGCTAAAATGGTGTAACGGTCATTGAGTGGAGTGTTGGGTGATATGAATGACTTGGGTGCCACCTGTCATTGGAGGCTTTTCACTGGACGGACGGGGGAGGTCGGAGAAGAGGGGAGGTGGCCATCCGCAAGGGAAAAATCTGATAAGTTTTACTTTAAGAGTATGCATGACCTGATACAAATCTGCAATATAAATACGGCAGATCCCAGCAAGCATTTTCCGTTATTTGTTACCATTAACATTGCCCGTATTCATTTCATTAAACATAACATTTATTTTACTTGAAAATGTTAAAATAACTTTAAAATATGATTATGTTAAGAACATATTTTACTCTTTAAACAATTGTTTTGTTTTTAATTACTATCATTGCAAAATTGTATTAAAAAGTGTTAAAAATTCTTACACGGGCAAGGTTAATGGTGTTAGGTATCGTTAAAGTGTTTATTGGGATATCTTTAAAACCTATGAAGGGCACGCGGCGTGGGGCAATAAGTCTGTCAACAGCAAATGCGTAAGGCGGTCCCAATCGAGACCGAAAATAAACACTGGACTGACAGAGTAAACTAACATTGATCACATAATTCTAACACATTAAAAAAAGGGCCTAATAGCCAAACTCGAGATTTGTAAACATTAGACAACAGTATAATCGCGCTTGTGATTTGTTTGACTAGTGAATAAATGCAATGCTTTGGAATTTGATAAACAAAGACGGAACTCTACCACAAAACGTGCTTGGGACAAAAATTATTAAAAACAACTGACACACTTTACCAAGGGCAGGAACTATCTGACCAGGACACGGACAATGACAATAACGAACAATACAAAGACCTCGACTAGGAAACTACACCCCTGCAGCGAAATAACAACTCCCCAACTCCAAATAGTAATCCCAAATGTTTGGAGTAATACTAATAGACTGGTCTAGGGGGATTCCGCGTCGTACTTAGTTTTAAGTCGGCGTAATTGTCCACCAAAAACCAACTCCCTCCCGTCCCCCATCCATACCCCACCGAGCGTATAGCATAGGCTCGGCGAACCCGGGAATGGCTATTATAACTATTCGCCTCTCGCTCTCGAGCCCCAAATAGGGGACAGTACGGAACGCAATGGACATTCGCACCCAGCAAACACGGGTGAAGCCGTGCAGTTGCTGGGGAAGAACAAAAATCGGCGTAAGTAAACATAGGCCTGTACGGGGTTTGAGAGTCAAGAGGAAATGGGGCTGGTTATACGTCTCTTATACTCATACTCATACTCAATCGAAGAAAGAATGCCTATGAACATGTATTTAATCTTTTTGGATTTTTTAATTCATTATGCGACATCCCTGATAATGTAATATTAACAAAAGCTAAAGAACTATTGTATTCAACAGACTTGGACGAAGATTTTCCAGAAGAATGTATACATTTCAAATATTTTATAAAAAGCTTGAGACAAAAAAAATCTAATACAGAACACATGAAAATGGCTGATATGTTAAAATTAATAAGACAACAAAAAATTATTTCTACTTATTCAAATATCGATACAGCTTTGAAAATATTTTTAACCATACCAGTAACCAACGTTAGTGCAGAAAGGTCGTTTTCGGTTTTAGGAAGAATTAAAAATTATTTAAGAAACTGCATGGGTGATTTAAAAACCAGTAATTTGTCACTTTTGTGTATAGAAAATACATTGGTGGATTCCTTAGATGAGGAAATAATAATTTCAAATTTTATAAGCTGTAAACTACGAAAAAAAGTTTATTAAAAATTAAATCACGCTTTGGTTTTTTTTCATTTTATTTATTTTCTATACAATTTTTTTCAAAATTTTCGAGGACGAAATGTTGGGTTTTTAAAAAATTGGGGGCGCATGAAAACTTTTGGCCCCGGGCGCCACGAGACCTTAATCCGGCCCTGCTCCCAAGAGATCCTGAGGTGCACATTGCGCTATATGCGGATGACAACGCCCTCTTCACTCGATCCCGAAGAAACCCGGATATAAAGCTAAGGTTACAAATTGCTCTCGACGAGCTAGAGGACTGGGCAGAACGCTGGCGAACTGTAATTAATCCAGACAAAACTCAAGCCATCCATGTGGCAAAGGGCGGTGGCATGCTTCCCCAACCCCTTCAATACGCGGGCCATTATCTCCAATGGCTTCCGCAAGTCACATATCGCGGCTTAATCATAGATAGACGACTAACGTGGAAAAACCACATAACACGCTCCATTGAAAAAGCCACTCAGCAAATGTCCAACCTCCGTCCTCTAACTGCCAAGAACAGTGGTCTAAACTGATCTGGACATCCTGCATACGACCAGTTCTAACGTATGCTGCGGCAGCATGGTGCACAGCAACCTCAGGTCACAATGATAACCTACGCAGAGACCTTCAGATCTCCACCATGGCAGCCCACATCAAAAAGCTCACCACCGGCACGGCTTACCGTGCTGAATCTGGCGACAATCAATTAGCGAGAAACAGTATCGACTACGATCCTCGGCAAAGAAGACTATATCAAGGTATTCAAGGGTTCTTACTCGAACCAGACCCGGATTAACCATAAAAGACACTGCACCTGCATATCATATTATTTTTCTATTTTCTTCATTGTAAGTACCCAGACCATCAGTCCTTTTATAAATGCTAAGTGCAGTGTCGTACGCTAGTTATTGGAAAAGAGGCATAGCCCACCAAAACCAAAAAAAAAAAAAAAAAAAAGATTAATACAAACACAAAACTACAAGACAATCCTCAAAAAAAAACATAAAAAAAAAATAAAGGTTTTGTGAGGAAATAACAATTAACAACTTTGAAAAGAGGCCTAGCCCAATTAATATTAATCAGGACCTTTTTAAATTTTTACCAAATTTTTAATTTTTAAATGTTAAACTTTTATCCTCTATGTTTTTAATTGAGAGCCATGTTGGCAACCACCTAGTTTTTCTTTCATTCTTAACTTAACTACACCAATGCAAACTGCTTTTTCAATTAGATCTTGTTATATCTTTTATGTTGTCCAAATTTATGTCTTTATTTCAGACTTGCTGCTTATGCACAGTGTAAGGAGGCTAGACTTCATGTCTTTTCTCTAAACACAGGTGCAAAGATCAACAGCCGTACCCACATTTAACAAATTAATAAAAAAAAATACATATAATCGTGAAACTTCGCGAAAACCAGGATATTATTAATATGCCATGGCCAAGTAGGTCCCCAGACTTAAATCTTATAGCCCATAGCCTATGGGCCAAAATGGTAAACATCTGGGAAAATGAAAATGAAAGAACCAGGGATGCACTGCAACATCACTGCATTGGAGTTTGGGATTCTTTAAGAGGCACCCAAATATGTCAAAGTTTGGTATTGTCAATGAGATCCCGGTGTGATGCGGTAATAGCTGCAGAAGGCGAGATGACAAAATATTAATTAGTTAATTTTGTTATTATTTATTTTTAATAAATTTTGTTAAGGTTATATATAGTTTTATTATTAGTAACAATTATTGTTATTATCGTTGATATTATTACTATTATTATGACCAGGACAATGATCCGCTATTTATTTTTCGCCCTCCGAAAATAAAACTAATTATTAGGCCTTCATGTTCCTTTTTCATTTTAAAATAGGAGATAATTTGCAATTTTTGTTGCAGCTATTTGTTTGTTTTTTTTTTAAACAACCCAGAATCCACCACAAGGAGGTGACTGCAAGACGGTTTCCACCCCTTTCCTACCCTTATTATAAAAACTTACTTGGTAAAATCTTTCTTTACGTCCCATACTGACTTAGATGCCTCAATTACCATCTTAATGTGTCTTTGTGTCCACATCCTGAGTATCGCATGGAAAATTCAAAATTTTTGTAGTATCGGAATTATTAAAAACCATTTCCCTAATATCTGCTTCTGACTGTGACGTGACTTCATCTGATTGGCAATTAATTAGCTCTGTATAATCGGTAGCACTTTGACACTTTAAAATCACGAAGTTGGAGATTAGTTTTGAAATCTCGACATTTTAAAGTAAGGCTAACTCTCTAACCTATAAACCACCATTTTTGAAGCCTGTATTTACTACCGTATCGTCACAACCCACTGCTGCAATTTCGTTTAAATTTTCAACCAAATACTCTTAAATGAATTTAAAAAGGCTTGTCTTAATACTACTGGCACTTCCGGTAGTAGGCGTCACATGACCTTAGTGTCCGCCGACGGTGGACTAGTGGTTGGTGCTGCTGACTATAAGCCGAGACGTCGCGGGTTCGAATCCCACCAGGGGTATGGCTGTTTATTTGTATTTGAACTATTGTGTATTATTCCTTTAAACCCGCGGTCCGTTTCTACCCGTAATCCGCTCAAGCCATTCAGTTGGCTTCTGGGAATTCTTGAGAAGTAAGGGTGGAACTAAAAGGGTAAACAAAAAAGTAGAACCTGGTTCTGCAATAAGAATTATTTGTTCCTCAATAATTTACTTACTGTGATAAGGAGATCCAATTTTTTCAACTTCTTCCGTCGAAGTAGATTCCAAAAACTTTTTTCTTTTACCGTCCATAATTCTCCTATCCACATACTTTCCCCACTATATAACTGTTAACAAAATGTGGAAAAGATGAAGCTCTGATCAATAAAAAAACAACAATGAACTGATTGATGATAAAAAAAAATTAAAAAAACATACACACAAGACGATCATCTCCCATTACAATTAATCTTTTTGTAATCCGAAAGTTTTTATTTTGTTAACTAACCTCTGCTGCATTTCAATATCATTTTTCTTGAGCATGCATAACATAGCATTTAAGCAAGATTTCTGTCCCCAACACACATTTTTGTTAACTAACCTATGGTTTCATACAAATTAACTATTTTCTTTTTAGCCTAACCAATATGCAGACAATGTCGGTTCCCATCCTATTATTGATTGCTAGAAAATATGTACTGGCCGCTGGCGTCCTGTAAATTCCTAAATTTGAATTTGAATATAGGCCAATTTTACTTTTTCATTTACTATTACCATGACCCAACCTTGGAAGGGCTAACCTCAAAAACACATTTATGAGTCCAAGATTCTGTAGTGGAAAAGTCATAATGCTTTAAATAATTATTAATAATAATTTATTATAAACTAATTTTGCAATATCAATAAAATAGCGAAATCATAGTCAAAAGTATACTGTTTAGCAAATATGACTATCTTGTATTTTATAAATGTTAATGAACTTAAACAATAATTATAAAATGAATAAAATAAATCGAACACCGTTCCTGTAAAGGTCTCTTATGTTTCCTTGACTCATGCTATGATCCTTACCCCAACGTATTCGGGCATTACATGGCGATCCTGCCAGTGCGTGAGTTAAGTTAATAAAATCCCTATTTTTACTTTCGACTGAGATTTAAAAGTGAAAAGGGAAAAACATCTGGTGCTATTGGACTTACACTCTTTGAAGTAGGGGCCGTTGTGACAGTGGCATTCATAATTTTTGGTATTACTTTTTACTGTTGTTACCGAGCTAAGAAGTCATTGGAAAGAAAAATTAGAAAATAAATCGCAAGAAGTCAAGACGATTTGGCATAACATCAATTGACTGTAGAGCAAAGGGTCAGCGACGTGGGACTGTACTAATGTGACATAATGTCGTTAGTAGGCGCCGTAGAGGCCCATAAAAATATAAGTAGTACATTTATTATGTATTTAGGTTATTACTTTTTATAATAATTGCTTGCTAATGACAGATCTTGGAACTCTTTTTAATGATTTAAAGTCTCTATATACCTACTAATATAAAAAAGAGCTACAAGAATGAAGAGTTAATCTAGCTAGGGTAAATAAGTTAATTCTAGACGTAGGTGATATAGATTCAGACTTCGAGCGGTTAACTAAGATAGTTTAATCGAGGCATTTAATTAATATTAGGGGAATTTTATTTAACCGTTTAGTACCACTATTTTTTAACCGCCGCACAGAGGAGTATTTGAGATCGATTTTCGGACAAAAATATTTTATGCGTTTTATGGACTTAATGTTATTTTAAATGATGTGTGGTAAATGATAAAATATGTTATTTTAATTTTTTTTCATAAAAATGCAAAAATATATTGTAAAAAATATAATAATTATTATATATATATACACTAATCAGAGTTCAAATATTCTTCGTCTTCCTCTTCCTCCTCGTATTCTCCTTTATCATCGTCTTCTTCTTCATCCTCTTCTTCCGTTGGACGCCCATGAAAAGTGTTTTCTGGAACGAATAGTTCTAAACATTCTTTGAAGAACGGCTTACTTTTTCTTAATTTTTGGCCTTGAAGCACTTAAAAATGGATCCGAACTCAGTAATAATCTATTCAACACATCTATGTTGCAATGCTGGCGTGTAAATTTTCGGGAAAAATTTTGTCTGTACTGCCTAAAATGCTTATGCTCTGGCTTTAGCAGCTTCTTCTGAGAGTTGTCCAACAGGTATTATAGCTTAATTTTTGACAGTAGCTCCATGAATCAATACTTTATGAATCGTTGGAGATATAATTTATATAGAGAAACATAAAGTTCAGCTGTTTCTCTGGTGTACCTAGAAAATTTTTCTGTGTCAATTTTATATCCGCTTGAAATGGCATCTAAAATTGTTTTAAATTTCTTAATAAGACAAATATCAACCCCTGTAATACGGGATACGGTTTCGGGATCGGCAAAAAATCTTCTTGACTTTACCATCATTCGTGTTCCCGAATCCTGCCTTTGGAATATCAACTAGAAGACCCATTTCTCGTTTAAAATCATTTTGAATTTTCTTTTTTGTTTCCGCAACAAGATTATTTTTCTTCGCTTGTGCGCGCTTGCCACTTCTTAACACGTTGGCTGCCGCAATGTTAAAAAAAATTTGACCCACTGGCCAAAAATTGTCTTGTTTTGGCGCCCTTGATATACTTTTAAATTTTTGTTACAGAAAAAAACATGTTTTATTGTATTGTTTTGTGAGAAGCCACATCTGCTTCTCGCGGCCTTAAATGTTAAGCTTGGTACATACAGCCGTGAGAAGCGTAAGCGGCTACTCAGAATTCTGATTCAAATTACGCGCCTTGCGCGGTATTTGGGCGCGCCGTGTGTGCTTGGCAGGCGGCAGGTGACGAATTTTACCGAAGAAAATGTATATAATTTCTGAACCTGACTGTGGCATAGATGTTGAGCTTTATGACCAATTGATTTTTATCAGTTATTTTTAAATGAAGATATACTCAATTTAAATGAAGATATACTCAATTTAAATGAAGATATACTCAATATGATGGTAACTGAAACCAATAGGTATGCTCATCAGTGCAAAGCAAAGAAAACTGCTCCAAAGGTAAGAATTCACGATTGGCGCGATACAGATATAACCGAAATGAACAAGTTTCTTGGTGTGTGTGTTTGGATGGGCGTATGTCAATATCCTACTATTTAGTTTTATTGGTCTCAAAGCACAATTTACGAGAATAAAATACGCACAATAATGGCAAGAAACCGTTTTCAAATACTGTTAAAAATGTGGCACTTCCTCAATAATGAAGAAATAACAGGCGAAAGATTGCAGAAAATTTTGCCGCTCCTGACGAAACTTCTAGAAAACTTTCAGAAACATATCAAGCCCAGCGAGGGCATATGTATAGACGAAATTCTTGTTCCATTTAGAGGACGTTTGGGTTTTAAACAATTTATAAAAAACAAACGTCACAAGTTTGGAATCAAATTATATAAGCTGTGTCTCGGTATACATATAATTTGTCTGTTTATTGTGGACAAGACAAAGTCGAAGGAAAATCTTCCTCTGAAAATATAGTCCATTCCCTCGCAAAATATTTACTATATAAAGGACGCACCATCTAAACGGATAACTACTATACTAGTATTTCATTGGCACATTCGTTGTTAGAAAAACAAACTTATCTAGTGGGAACATTGAGACCTAATCGTAAACTAAACCCAACAGAAGTAACTAAGAAACGACTAAAAAAAGGAAAGACAATTGCTTCAGAAAGTAGTACTGGGGTCGTCGTCCAAAAATGGAAAGACAAGCGTGATGTATTGACTTTGAGCACTAAACATACATCAGAATTAGTAAAGTTTACATGTGGACGCAAGGAGACAGAAAAACCACAAATGATTGTTGATTAGTATAACCATAAATCTTTCATTGATTTATCGGATCAAATGCCACTTCACTGAGAAAGGGGGTGAAGTGGTATCAAAACTTAGCCATAGAACTTCTTGTTGGTACAGCCTTAGTAAACGCCTTCATAATCCACCAGCAAGTAACCAATGACAAAATTTCAATAACTAAATTCAAGGAGCTTTTTGCATTGGAACTACTTCAAACAGAGGACAATACCATTGACAATAAAAATCCATCCCCTCAACATTCTCTAGAAGACGTAGGACATACCGGAAGGCGTAGATGTGTGATTTGTTACAAAAACTTAAGTAATGCTCATGGTCGTGCCCATGCACAGAAATTTACGCCATTTTCCAGATATAAATATATAATATGTCAGAAAAATTACTGTTTGAAATGTTTTTTTGTAGTTTATCGCTGCACATATTAGTTTTCTTCTATGTTACAGAAGTAAAAAAAAATTTTTAATTTTAGTTATCACAATTTATTTATTTTGTACCTCTATTTTCTCTACTTTATTTAGAATCAAAAACGTTACAATTAAACCTATTTTTCTAATCACAGTGTTTAATTTGTATCCAAATTAAGAGCCATGTAAAGCCACATGTGATACTCAATATAACAGGCCAATAACGATTTATTGTTCTTACAGCCATAAAATATCACTTCCATATGAAATACACGTCGCCAAGTAACAAAGCTAGATTCACACGGCGCGAATATTCAGCCTTGACTGAGATGCATAAGTTGCTTCTCGCGGCCCCAGGATAAAAATTGGTGAGAAGCCACATTGGCATCTTATGGCAGCCAAAGTGTTAATTGGTATTTTGTATGATATATGCAACAGAAACTCGAAAAACCTAATCTTGGCATGAAGAGTTGACAAACCATATTTTAAGGCATCAGGATTTTCTGTTGATTCCTCATTGAAATCTTTTGAGGTAACTCCACAAATGTAGCATCTCATCGTAGAGGTCGTATCTGTCGCAGCATTGCAGACCTTTCCATCTACCATAGTAGGTACTAATGTGTGATTAATATGAAGCAAACCATCAGATATGGGAACTTCAGTAGTCTTCAGATTTTTAATTTGATTTTCAATGTATTCAATCTCGTCCTTGGCCTGCAAAATCTTGGAGATGAGGGAACTGGATTTTGCCATATAATTTTTACTTCATCCGAATAATTGCACGTTAGCCTTAAAGAAACAAATGAACTTTGAAAAATATTGGTGTCACTATTCATGGGATCAGGAAATTTTTGTTTAAATTGGGACTGTTGGGAACCGTCACAATCCCCATTTCGACATTAATTCCAAACTATTTTTTTCATTTTCTGTTAAAGTTGCCAAAACATCATCCAGATACTTGCATAATCTTAATGAGGTATGGTTTAAGACTTTTTGAATACATTTATTTTAAACAATTAGGATCGTAATATCCCACGGATTGTTTAGTAGGGGGGGTTATTTGCAGATCTCCTCAATGTAGAACACTCGGTATATAATAGAAAATGATATAATAAAATTAATAAACTAAAATAATTTTAGCGACAGATAAATGTTAAAAACAAAAGTAAATGAATAAAAACGGTAAACAATGAATATAGAAACTGAAGGTCACAGCAAATAGTAATAAGAAAATAGATTAATAAATCTAACAATGCAAATTAACTAAAAATATGGAAAAGCAAGTGAAATGCGAATGATAAGGATTTTTACACGGGCGGATGTTAGCAAACGGTTTTGGTTCGACGGGATCGCAGCGCGCTGTGGAACGAAAGTATACCCTTTTTGGACATGGGCTTATAACTCGGAAACTACTTGAGATATTTCTTTACTTTTTTATTTTAAAGCTAATATTGTAACGGTCAAGAACATATATGTATAATCTTATTAACCTAAACAATATTTTATTTAGTAATTTGGTGATTAAAACTTTATACAGTACATATAAAATAATATCTAAGTTGGTTTAGGCTAAATTGACACATTAATTTATTCTTTTGCCTTTTTTTTGTTAAAAATAAACATTGCTGTCAATATAACAAAAATAATTGCCAACTATACCTCCAAATTTTTGACGTCAAAAGAGTTTCTGCGAATGTTTATGTTACGTTTATCGACCCTTCTCTCGGATAGCAATCTTTTTTTGCCTTTTGAATAATTGAGTAGCTGGGATAAACATTCCTATTGGCCCCTTGAATAACTTCCCATTGTTTTCTTGTTACGTTGGCTTCCACAAATATTGACAGGGCTTCTGATGGTGTGTGCTTTCTTATAACATTTTTTTCTTTGGAAAGTATTATTTTGTAGCCCTTGTTGGTGATGTGGTGATTTTTTTTATTATTTTAGAAACGTCAGTATTTCCTGCTGTACCTTCACCAACACGGGCTGCGTATGTCAACTGCTCGTGAGGAATCTTCTCCCTTAACTCTTGTGTTTTACGTCGCTTGCTACGATCACATGATTCTTTAAAGTCTTTTGTTGGTCGACCAGGTTTTGGTACTTTCCAAATAGGTAGTGTTATAAAAAGTTATAAACAATAAGTCTTTAATGGTTGTAAATTTCAAATATTGTTCAGTTCGGGAAACGTGTACTACTACTATTGAATTTGGCTGTACCACGTTGTCATTTATTTTTTTTTTATTTTTTTTTAACCGCCGCCGCCTAACCAAGACACACTTGGATACATAAACAACAAGTTTCAACAATAAAAATTTATAAACAATAAGTCTTTAATGGTTTTAAATTTCAAATATTGTTCAGTTCGGGAAAGGTGTACTACTACCATTGAATTTGGCTGTACCATGTTTTATTTTATTTAATTTACAACCATTAAAGAATTATTGTTAATAACTTTTTAATGTTGTTTATTTATCCCACTTGCGTTTTAGAGATTGACGGCTGTTAATATAAAAAAAATAATTTTGAAAAATAAAATGAAATGACAACTTATAGCCAAATTCCCTTTTCGGGACTGAACAATATTTGAAATTTACAACCATTAAAGACTTATTGTTTATAACTTTTTATTGTTGAAATGTGGTGTTTATGTATCCTAGTTGTGTTTTGGATAGACAGCTAACCAAAAATATGTATATATATATATATATATATATATATATATATATATATATATATATATATTAGGGTGCTTCAAACAATAAAATTTTATTTTATTTTTCGCTCTTACCCTCTCAAATGTTTCTATTTAATATAAAAAAAATCCTCACCAAATATGGGCGTCTCAGCTCAACTCTAAGAGGTCGCTGGTTTTATTTTAGTTTCCCATTTAATTAACATGGGAAAAAATAATTTTATGTTTGGAATTTTGTACCTCTGTATCAAAGTAACTTATGGCAATGATCATTGATTTCTTCTAGAGTTATTCGAGGTCAAGGTTTGATAACATCAAATTTTCTGTTTTTGTTTTTTTTTAATTTTATGGTAGCAGACAGGAGGTGAAAGGGGGCAAAACAAGGCAGCTAAAACCTACATATTTTGACATGATTTTTCTAGGTGCATTGTCAATTCACGGCTATAATCAACCAATTTATTGAAAAAGATAAAGCAAATTTGTTCTATCTACTTTGAAAAGAAAAGTTTGGTGCTTAAATGGTGTATCTGAGCTACCAATAAGATTATGCCATTCGCAGTTAGAACATTTTAGCACCAAAATTTAGTGATTAAGTTTGGCGACACTGTGTTTGTTTACTGTTTAATTCGTGTGAATATTTTAATGATTTAATGGAGATTAAAGAGTAAGTATTAAGTATTTTTGTTGTCTTTATTTCAATATTTAGTTTTTTTGTAAAATTAGGTTCTAGTTTTACGTTTCTTAAAAAAATAACAAACATAACCTCGTTTTTAGGGTTTATTTTGGATACAGTCACTCTGGTGATGAATTTGAAGTCGATAGTCCAAGCGACCCATATTACGATGGGGATGACGTTGATAAGGATCCCAATTATATACCCGATTCTGAAGAAATTGCCAATAATTATTATAGTACCACCTTGCTCGCAGATAATAATGATATCATGTTTGGTAATGAGGTAGAAGTAGAAGCTAAAACACTGAATATAACAGAAAATGAGGAAAGTGCAGTTGAAAGACAATTATCTAATGGGGAAACAGCTGACAAGGTAGCCAGGTATGTATTAATTGTCACTTTTCCCTATTATGTAACAACAAGATATTGATATTTATTTATTAGGCTCACTAGAAAACGGAAGCGCTGTCCAGAACAATGGGTAAGAAATGTAAAGAAAGACGCACGCGAGCATGGACAAGCATATGTGAACTGGAAAGGAAAAAATCGTAAGAAAAAACAAGTGAGAGATTTAAAAAATTGTCACCAAAGCTGCAAACTTAAATGCAGCAAGAAAATTTCAAGTGAAGAGAGAGAAAAAATTAACAAAGAGTTTTGGATTTAGTCTGACGAAAGTAAACAACACTTTTATAATAAAAATACTCAGCGTATATTTAAGAAAAGAAATACAACAACATCTGTAAACTCCCGACGCAATTTTACATTTTATTACTACTTTCACCTAAATAACGAACCTATTAAAGTGTGTAAGCAATTTTTTCTAAGCACGTTGGACATAAGCCAGAGAAGAATTTCATATTTTTTTTTCAAATAAGCGCGAGGAAACGACAGGAAATCCGATAGCAATTAAAACTGGGAAACATATCAAAAAAAAAATTGAGGATGAAAGAAGACACGGATTGAATCACATTATTGTAGGCAGCGCACTAAGAAAGAATACTTTGAATCCGGCCTGAATCTTAATAAACTCTATGAGTTATACACAGAATGGTGTCAAGAGCGTTACATTACTCCTGTGAAAGTAAGCTATTACAGAAATATTTTTAATTTTGAATTTAATATTTCATTCTGGAAACCGAAAACTGACAGATGCGACACATGCGAAGAAAATAAAGTCAAAGTATGTGAAGGTCAAGAAGGAGACGTAAACTATGAAAAACATTTGCAACTTAAAAAAGCTTGCTACGAAAATCGACAAATAGATCGGGGGATTATTGCAGAGAAAGATCATGGAGTTTTAGACAAATTAAATACTGCTGTAATATGTTTCGATATGGAAAACGTATTTGCTTTGCCAAAAGCTGGCATATCATGTTTCTTTTACAGCAAAAAATGAAATTGTTATAATATGACAGCGCACTGCAATTTAAATAAAAGAGCTTACTCTGCGATTTGGTCTGAAGGCATGCATGGACGAAAAGGATCAGACCTGGCATCTGCAATCGTAAAAATATTAGAGAATGTACTTCGGGACCTTCCAGGCGTTAATAAGGTAATATTATGGTCAGATTCATGCGTGCCTCAGAACCGAAACTCAATTATGACCATGGCGTTAAAAAAATTCCTTGAGGAAAACCCTAATATAAATGAAATAATACAGAAGTTTTCGGAACCGGGCCATGGACAAGTACAAGAGGTTGATAACATACATTCGCAAATTGACAGGAAGTTTGAACACCTTGAGATTTACAGCCCATTGGGCCTTTTAAGATCCCTGAAAGCTGTAAATAAGAAAAACCCACTTAAAGTAATTTAAATCCAACTGAAAGATTTTAAGGAATATGAGAAAGCTGCAAAAAGTTTTAAATTCGACGAAGTGCCTTATTGTTCAGTTAAACAATTGAAATACAAACCAAATGAACCATTCCACATTTATTACAAATTGGATTACTCAGATGAAATCTCACAGTTTAAGGCAGTTCAAATAACACAAAAAACCAGAAATAGCCCACTTAATGCTAAACTGCCCAAAATAAGTACAGTTCCAGAGCCAACAAAGTGCCTTCTCACTGAGGACAAGGTGTATCATCTTTACAAACTGTTTAAGTTTATTCCAGAAGTAGACAGAACATGCTTGAAAACTTTCTTCTATGAATACAAAGATGAGAAAAATATCAAGAAGTTAGCTAAGCAGTTAGAAAAGAAGGAAAAGAAGGACAAAAGCGAGAAAGAAAAAGATAAAATTAAAGAGAAACCCATGAAGAAAGCAAACAAAGCTGACAATAAGTCACCGAAACAGAAGAAAACCTAAAAAAATGTGAAAAAATGGAACCTTTACGAAAAACGCCAATGATAAATAAAAATAAAGTGAAAAATCGTTATAATGCAATATTAATTATTTTTTTATATAAAGAATTTAGATTGTTCAAATAAAGTTTACGTTTAATATAATTTGTTATAATTATGTTTAGTACTATTATGCAGATAGAACACAAAACACCTTGGAATAATTTATTTTCGGATTCAAAATGTTCTAACTACATTTTGATTTGATTTTTTTATTCATAAACTGTGGTTAACCTGGTATTTTGGAGTTTCATTAATGACAAATACACTATGTATTTTTGGCTAATTTATGGTAATATTCTACAAAGCTTTAGACAGAGAGTTTCCAAAATCTAAACGTCAATATTTCAAATGGCTGTCCTGTAAAGTTAGAACATGTGCAGTTAGAACACTTTAGTACTCAGCTCGCGAACTCTAGAAGAAATCAATTTATCGAAAAATAATAAGAGACCTTTTTGTAGAGCGTTACATTTTATATAAGAAACTGCAATGATCATTGCCATAAGTTACTTTGATACAGAGGTATAAAATTCCAAACATTAAATTATTTTTCCCATGTTAATTAAATGGGAAACTAAAATAAAAACAGCGACCTCTTAGAGTTGAGCTGGAACGCCCATATTTGGTGAGGTTTTTTTTATATTAAATAGAAACATTTGAGAGGGTAAGAGCAAAAAAAAATTAAATTTTATTTTTTGAAGCACTCTAATGTATTATATATATATATATATTAGGGTGAGCCAAAAAAACTAACCTATCGGATTTATGGGTTAAAATGAACCTACATACCGAGCAAAAAATTTTCCTGCAAGGAAAAATTTTTTGCTCAATTTTAAAAGGTGTCGGTGAGCATTCTAAGTTTTCCATTGAAATAACACGTAAAAAAATCTTTTTTCATTAAAAAAAATATAACTTTTGAACCGTTTGAGATAAAAATTTTTACGTCGCGGATTCTTGTAGAGCATAAAATTTCCTACAAAATCTATCCCAGAATTATTTTTTTTCAATTTAAAAATTCGTATATTTGAAAGCTTTGAAAAGTGAAAAAAATCATAATATTTAGTTTTAGTGTTTTTTGACTAAAAATGTTCATTAGGGTGTTTCATTTAAAACGAAAAATTTTTTTTTCTTGCTGACACATGAAAATTTCGGTTTTTAGGTTGAAAAAAAAATTCCCTGAAAATTTGAGCCCTTAGTTTTGATTCTAAGTACTTCCTTTTTAATTTTGTAGTTTTTCCATATAAAAAGCATGTATTTTTAATCATTTTTACTTTAAATTTCTATATTTTGGCTGGGTTTTGAATTATAATTTTTATCACCATAATTTTCTGCATAGTATTCACGGTTTTTGAAAGGCCCTGCATCAATTTTGTTTTTGATTTATTTACGTTAATTGTAGTAGCTCCAAAAGTAGTTTTTTCACTTTTTCTCACATATTTTTGAGAAAATCCATCGAATGACTGGTTTTACCCAAAAAGTTCAAATAAAAAGTTGTAGGAAATTTAATTTTTGACAAAAAAGGTTCTTACGTTCATATCACTAAAGTGCTTTGTTTAAGAGATATAAGCAATTCAATAACCAAAAACAAAGAAAAAATAGGTTTTATTGAAATTTATGTAATTTCATTCAACAACTATATATTGCTTATATCTCTTGTGATATGAACGTAAACACCTTTTTAGTCAAAAATTAAATTTTCTACAACTTTTTTATTTGAACTTTTTCGGTAAAACCAGTCATTCGCTCGATTTTCTCAAAAATATGAGAAAAAGTGAAAAATCGACTTTTGGAGCTACTACAATCAACGTAAATAAATCAAAAACAAAATTGATGCAGGGCCTTTATTATGGTGATAAAAATTATAATTAAAAACCCGGCCAAAATATAGAAATTTAAAGTAAAAATGATTAAAAATACATGCTTTTTATATGGAAAAACTACAAAATTAAAAAGGAAGTACTTGAATCAAAATTAAGGGCTCAAATTTTCAGGGAATTTTTTTTCAACCTAAAAACCGAAATTTTCATGTGTCAGCAAGAAAAAAAAATTTTTCGTTTTAAATGAAACACCCTAATGAACATTTTTAGTCAAAAAACACTAAAACTAAATATTATGATTTTTTTCACTTTTCAAAGCTTTCAAATATACGAATTTTTAAATTGAAAAAAAATAATTCTGGGATAGATTTTGTAGGAAATTTTATGCTCTACAAGAATCCGCGACGTAAAAATTTTTATCTCAAACGGTTCAAAAGTTATATTTTTTTTAATGAAAAAAGATTTTTTTACGTGTTATTTCAATGGAAAACTTAGAATGCTCACCGACACCTTTTAAAATTGAGCAAAAAATTTTTCCTTGCATATATATATATATATATATATATATATATATATATATACACTATCGGCCAAAAGTAAAGAAACAAATGATTTTCCCTAATATTTTTATTATTGAATGGAATAAAAACATATAACTTGGTAAACTTATGTATAAATACAACATGAATAATGTAATATAAGGTACACACAGTATACACAGCGATTCGAAAAAAATGGGATGGTTCGCCTTTTTTAATCGGCCAAAAGTAAAGAAACACAATAAATAAACCATTTTAGTACATTAATTACAACTTGTACGGTTGTCTATTCAATAAATTCTTGAAAAGTGATCATTTTTAAATATGCCTAAAGGAAAAAGTTTATCTGTTGATATGCGCAAATTAATTATTAAAAAGTTTGAAGCCTGTGAGAGGCAAGTGGACATTGCAAAGCAATTACATTTAAACCGGTGTGTTATTTCAAAAACCATTCGTTTGTATAAAGATCGTGGAACCCTAAAAAATGCACCAAAGTCAGGGAGACCTTCAAAAAGTGATTCTGTTGCAAACAGGAACATAAAAAAGCTGGCTATAAATAATCCATTCTGGAGCGCAGCGACGATAAAAAAGAATATTCCGGGATTGGCTCTGTCGGTGAGGTCCATTAGACGTCGTCTAAATGAAATGAAGCTGTATGGACGAAGACCAGCTAAAAAACCATTTATATCGACGAAGAATAGGACTGCCAGGTTAGCGTTTGCACGGGAACACCTGAACTGGACTGAACTGCAATGGAAAAATGTGTTATTCTCTGACGAATCCAAGTTTAACATGTTCAGTTCTGATGGAATACGATGGGTGAGACGTCCAAGAAACTGCAGATTCGATCCTACATACACTAAAGGTACAATAAAGCACGGGGCTGGTAATGTAATGTTTTGGGGGGCATTTTCTGGTCGAGGTATGGGACCTATTATTCCTATAGACGGCATAATGGACAGATTTGTGTATTTAAATATTTTAAAAAACCATATGGTTCCTTTTACTGACGATAATATGCCCTTGATGTGGGTATTTCAGCACGACAATGATCCCAAACACAAAGCAAAAATTATTACAGAATGGTTAGAGACGGAAAAAGTGAATGTGATGAAATGGCCAGCCCAGAGTCCCGACCTTAATCCAATTGAAAACCTTTGGGACCACGTAGACCGCAAAATTCGCGAGGAACACCCCGAAAAATACGATAATAAGGATAATTTGATAGCTGCAGTTCAAAGGGTGTGGAACGATATACCGGAAACAGTTTTAAATAATCTTATTGCATCCATGTCGAGAAGATGTGCAGAAGTTATCAAAAATAATGGTTACGCTACCCGCTACTAATTTTTTGTTCGTTTATTTTAGAAAAAATATTTTGTTTCTTCACTTTTGGCCGCTTTAAAAACTATAAAATTATATTACTATATAATGTGTGATTATTTTAACCTTATAATTAATACCAAATAAGTACACCATAAAACGTATATATTTATTCCACTTTAAGTAAAGAGAATATTAGGGTAAGTAATTTAACAAAAATTGTAAAATGTTTCTTTACTTTTGGCCGATAGTGTATATATATATATATATAAATAATAATAATAATTAAATAATTAATTAAAAAAAGGAGTAGTAGTAGTAGTAGTAGTAATAGTAGATAAAACTTAAGTGCTTTTTATTTTTTGGAATCCAAATGATTTGTGTTTTTTCTATTGTTTAACTTTTTTATTTTAAGTGTCCCAAAAAATTTAAAAGTGTGTTTTTTCTACTTATAACAAAAATTGGAAAATTGATATGAGTACACAGGTAATTTTTTTAATGGATCATATATATAAATTTTAAAACATACCATATACCTTAGTAGAAGTAAGGGTACTTTTTGGGGTAATTAAAGTGATTGATTTATGACCCACCTTTACAGGTGTGTGAAATTAAGGGTTTGATTAGGTGTAATTAAAGTGCCGACACAGGGTAATTAAGTGACTGATTTATGATCGCCTTGACATGTGGTGTAATTAAAGCGATATGGGATACTTTTTGGCTGTAATTAAAGTGCTTAATTTATGACCATATTGACATGTGGTGTAATTAAAGTGGTTGATTTATGACAGTTTTAAAAATCTTAAACGCATCAGTTTAGACAAGATTCAACAAAGTACTTTTTAGTTGTGTGAAAAAAGCTATAAAAGCTTTATTTTTAAAACATTTACCATTTTATATTTTTCTATATTACGCTGAAGACTTTTTTTATTATTATGGATAGAGTTTGGGCATCTTTGATTCGTAATACGAGGAAATCTAGTGTTGTTGAAGACAATACGCACCGGCCTAAAACTTTGAAAACATTGTGTAGGGAGGTTATAAATGCAAAACTAAATACTTGTGAAGTGGTTGAAGCTAAACAATTGTTAACGAGGTGTTTCAAAACCGTATTCGCGACTTAGCCATGAGCTTTGATTTAGACGACTATGTGGTGTTTAGAAGTATATTCGGCCCCATAACCGACTGTTGGGGTGAAGAAGCTTTAAGGCGGTTTTGGGGGTTTAAGACTGATGGGCTTATGATCGAAACCATATTCAGATCATTATTACCGGCCGCAGAGCAATTCTGCGTTACAGACAAGTTCTACCATACTACCCATGGTAGAGTATGCGAACAATGCGTACAGCAGGATTGCCTGAAAAGGTTACCGGAGTTCCGTATTCAAAAGTATAGCAGAAATCATATCTCTATGCTCTTAAGTGAGATAAGTGATTTGGTCCTGCACCCCCAGAGCTGGTGCAATTTTTGCACCAGGCGTCTCCTCGTCGGCATAGTGCCATCGAATAGATGCCACATGGCATATGTCGTAGATGGGGACCCTGACCCGTGTGAATAAATCCACCCAGCAGAAGGGGCCGAAGTCCACCAAGAGGCTGATAATGGTTTTGTGAATGAGGAAGAGGAAATGTACCCAGCAGAAGAGCCCGAAGAAGACCACGGGGGCCAAGATATTGATGATAATTTGATAGAATGGTCATAATAGTTTATAAATATTTATTAGTTTTAATTTTATTTTAGGTTTAATGTTATTTTAGAGTAAATTATATATGTATATATATATACAGGGTGAGTCGGGAGGAACGGACCAAACTTCAGGAGTGTATTATACACATGAAAATAATGTAAAAAAGCTCATATTTATGTTCTTATCCGATTTTTATTTGTTTTCAAATTATAGCGTAAAACAAAAGTTCATACATTAACGTTATTTTAATCATAGCGTTATTTTAATAAATGTTCGAAAATAAAGCAAATGTAAACAAACTCATATAAAAATAATGTAAACAAACTCATATGTTCTTATCCGATTTTTATTTGTTTTCAAATTATAGCGTAAAACAAAAGTTCATACATTAACGTTATTTTAATCATAGCGTTCTTTTAATAAATGTTCGAAAATAAAGCAAATGTAAACAAACTTATATGAAAATAATGTAAACAAACTCATATGTTCTCATCCGATTTTTATTTGTTTTCAAATTATAGCGTAAAACAAAAGTTCATACATTAACGTTATTTTAATCATAGCGTTTTTTTTAATAAAAGTAATGTAATCATACAATTTCGAATATGAACGTTCAATCACTGTCACAATAAATTTACTCACTATCAAAACAACAAAGTCATAAAATATTTTTGAGCCTCAAACATGGCATACTCTGATTATGCGAAAATGTACATAATAAGTAGAACGCAACCAAACAAATCGCGCGCTGTAAAAAGTACTTTCTTTGGGTTCACCAAAAATATAACAATGATGTCCTGCGTGCCGAAAAAAGGAAAATCCGTGATCTTAATTTCAACTCTTCATAGGAATGCTGCTATTGACGAGAGCTCGGGAGAAGCAGCGAAGCCTGAACAGTTGACGTTCTATAATATGACAAAGAGTGGTGTGGACACTAACGATAAATTTTGTGCCACATACAATGTCAGGCGTAGAACCAGAAGATGGCCCATGGCTACTTTTTATCACCTCATTAACGTTTGCGCTATAAATGCTCTTATCATTTATAACTCCTCAAATAATGGTAACCCCTTAAAGAGAAGAGATTTTTTAAAAACACTAGATCGGGAATTGGCTGAATGAATGAATGAAGAAATGACTCTCATTTCCCCCGCAAAATTAGAAAACCGCTGAACAATCACTTTGAAGAAAAAATAGTCGATAAACCTGAGGATCCAGCGCCAAAATCTAAGAAAAAGGTGCCCTAGATCACGGGACAAGGCAAGCAGAGTAACTTGTATTAATTCTTATAAACATGTATGCCAAGATCACCAGAGAAATCTTTGTGCCGAGTGCTACGAAAACTAATTTTTTTTTATGTATTTGACAAAAAAATTATGTTAAAATGATAACACGATGCTTAATTAATTTTTTAGAAGAAAAAAAACTGGAAAAATAGCCATATTTACCCAATATGGTTTCGGTCAGTTTCAGGACAAAATAGAAGTGATACGGTTTTGCTAGCATTTAATTTTAAGTTGTGACTTTTTGAGTATTTAACAATTGATTCTAATTTGCGATTTATATTAGCAGACACGTTTTCCGGTGACTTTGGATTAAATGTGTAAATATAAAGCGAGTCGTCTGCATACCCTTGCATGTGTTCATTTGTGCAATCAAAAATGTCAGCAATATAAATTAAAAACAACAATGGGCCAAGGATTGAGCCTTGATGCACCCCAGAAATAATACTTGATGGATAAGATCTTTTATTGTCCACTACTACTATTTGATATCGATCAGTTAAGTATGAATAAAAAAGTTTTATTGATGGATCATCAAAACCAAAATAATGCATTTTTGCGCAAAGTAAATTTGGATCGATCGTGTCGAAAGCCTTTGAAAAATCTAGCGATATTAGGACTGAGGCCTGTTATTATATTAAAAACATAGAAAGGTGGTGTGAGTTAAATCGTTTAAATTTAAATATTAATAAATGCAAAGTAATGAGCTATACAAACAAACAAACTCCAATTTTGTTTGAATATAAGATTAACCATATTACTCTGGATCGAGTTTTTAGCATGAGGGATTTGGGAGTTACGTTTGATAAAAATTTGTCATTTTCTATCCATATTAACAATATTTGTAATGAATCTTTACGCATGTTAGGGTTTGTAATTAGAAATTCTGCAGGTATTAAAAGTGAAAAATGTCTTAAGACTTTATATTATTCTTTAGTTCGAACAAAACTGGAGTATTGTTCTTTAATATGGTCACCAGTTTACAATGTTTATATTAGGCGGGTCGAATCGATCAATCGTAAATTTTTGAAATATTTGAATTTAAAAGTTAATGGTTTTTACCCTCCTCAAGGATTTAATCATTCTTCTTTACTTAATCGTTTTGGTTTTACATCCCTGGAAACAAGAAGAATAAATTCGTCATTGACATTTCTATTTAAGTTATTAAATAATAAAATTGACTGTGATAATAATAATTTTAAATAAAATCAATTTTAACGTACCCAGAATTGAATCGCGCTCAATGCGCACTTTTAAATGTCAAATCTGCAGAACCAACGTACTACCTAAAGCTCCAGTAAATGTTATGTGTAAAAACTTTAACCATTTAAACCCTATCTTCGATATACATCACTCATCACTTAACTATATCTTATTTAATTCAAATGTGTTACAATGATTGTTTGTTTATTTTATGTATATTGGGGTTCTTTGGTAATACCTTGTTTATTGTTGTTAAATATTGTATACAAAATAAAAAACAATTGTATAAATTATTTTAAAGCAAAATTTAAAAGTATCATAACAACTAACAATTAATAATATATAAATACAATACTAAAAAAAAACAGTTATATAACTGTTTTTTTTTAGTATTGTATTTATATATTATTAATTGTTAGTTGTTATGATACTTTTAAATTTTGCTTTAAAATAATTTATACAATTGTTTTTTATTCCTATACTAGTATATTTGTCCTGTAACTGGTTTTAAACTGTTGGGCAATAAAGTATTTATTTATTTATTTATTTATTTATTTTTTTATCGAAGTTATTAATTATTTTATCAAATAGATTTAATAAGGCTGTTGCTGTACTATACCCCTTCGAAAGCCTGATTGATGCTTTGGAAAAAGATTTTGTTCATTAAAATAGTCAATTACTTGAAGGGCGATAATTTTTTCAAATATTTTAGACAAGGTACATAATAAGCTAATAGGTCCGACGGTGACTCCGGTGCATTTTTTTTTTTTTGGTAGCGGGCATATTAACGATTCCTTCCAATCCTTGGGAAAATATCCGATTTCTATACTGTAGTTTATTATGTGAGTTATATGATTTATATTTTCTGGCAAACAGAGCTTAAGCATTTGAAGGGAAATATTATCCAGACCACTTGCATTTGATTTTAAAGAGCATAATACAGATTTGACGTTTTCGACTGTAGTGAGTTTGAGGCTAAATTTTAGATTATTTTTTAAGACATTAGAGTTATAAAAATTTATAGTTTCCGTGCAGTCATTTGATTTAGTAAAAACAGAGGTAAAATAATCATTAATTTTATTTGGGCCTTTTAATTGTGTAGTTTTATTTTTTGAGTTAATGTTAATTCGGAAAGTCCTTTCCACATTTCCCTAGGTGATCTTAAACTTAGTGAATTTAAATACGCAGTATTTTCATTGTTAAGAGAATTCTTTGCAAAGGTGCGCACTGCGCAGTGATTTATAGTTTTCCCAATTTCCAGCAGATTTATTATTTTTATATTTTTTTTGAAGCCTTATCCCGTTCTCTAAAAATTTCCTTTATATTTGACGTTAACCAGGGGTTAAAACTATTGAAATTGCGGAATGTTATAAACTTCTGTTTAAAAGTTTCTACCTCTACATTTAGATCGCAACTAACCAACTTATGGTCAGATATTAAATCAGCATTTAAAATCTGACTGTTTAAAATTTTATCTGGGCAATTAACAAATATTGGATCGAGAAATTTAGATTTTGTTTGAGTTTTACGGGTTGCTCCGTTTATAATTTAAAGAAAATCAAAAGAATTCATACATCTTGATAAAGGATTATCAAGGTTAAATGGATTTAAATTAAAATCTCCCAATAATATAATATTGTCATACAAGTAAACTCAGGAGTCTCTCAAGGATCTGTGCTGGGGCCAATCCTGTTTAATTTGTTTATGACAGACCTGCCTAGAACTCCAGGAGTAGAGTTGGCACTCTACGCAGATTACACTGCCATTTTCTTGTCATACAAGTAAACTCAGGAGTCTCTCAAGGATCTGTGCTGGGGCCAATCCTGTTTAATTTGTTTATGACAGACCTGCCTAGAACTCCAGGAGTAGAGTTGGCACTCTACGCAGATTACACTGCCATTTTCTACAAAAGTTTACACACTAACATCATCCATGCCAGATTGCAGAAAGCCCTAGACCGGATCCGAGCCTGGGCTCGGAGAGTTTAAATTAATCCTTCCAAAACCCAAGCCATCCTTTTCCAAAAAGATATTCAGCCGCACCAGTAATGAACTACCAGGGAACCAGGATGGAATGGTCGAACACAGCCCTCTACTTAGCCCTTGACTTCAAGCTAACGTGGAAAAGTCATATCACAAACATAGCCCGTAAGACCCAGGCCTTCACCCATTCGCTTCGCCCCCTCTTCTCTGGCACTACCCTATCCCTGAGAAACAAACGACTCCTCTGGACCGCAATCATCCGCCCAATAGCCCTCTACGCCTGCTCTGCCTGGTCTACGGCAGCCAAAACTAATATAAATCATGATCGAGGTACTGCAGAATAAGTACCTGCGCAATATTACGGCAGCGCCCTGGTTTGTCCGCAATAACCAGTTAAGAGAACTAAATCTAACATTGATGCAAGAGAAAATAAAGTAACTAACAAGGAATACAGTAGCTAGAGCAGAATCCATAGGAAACTCCCTCGTTACAGCCTCTATAGCCTACAACCCCCAATACAGGCGAAGGAGATTCAGAGGCATAAGAGGAGTAATTGAAGACAACGATCTCCAGCCGGATACATAACACTATGCATCCCCACTTAGGACCACAGACTTAATAATATTGTTAAAAAGATGGAGATAAAGCAAAAATAGAAAGAAAAAAAAATAATAAACAAAAAAAAACCTCAAATCATTTAATACAAATTCAAAATAAACAAACTACTCCAGTAGCACAAAATATTGGCCCAATGTACATTGGTAAAATATTGTTTATTGGCCCAATATTGGCAATCTTTAGCCAATATTGGTAATTTATTGGCATTACCACCTTCGCATTAATTTGATTTTCATATTAACCCAATATTGGGCCAATGTTTATGAAACATGTTACTGAGAAAAAAGATTTTTTTATGTGCTTAAATTTCATTTACTTATGGAGTAAAATCTTACCAAGTTAAAAATAAAAACAGATTCTCTTTTTAACCATTAAACGGCTCATACAATATGTCCTATTTTCTAATATTGGACCGTATATTGTGTAGGGAAAATTGTGTAGTACTGACAATACTTGTACAAAGAATTATGTTAAAAGTTCGATATAAATTATCATGTTGTTTATTTTATAAAAACCGTATAGGGTCACCGATTGTACCTTTGTGGTGGGACACTGCCTACAAGGCAGTTTTTCTAATAATGAATAAACTTTTATCAAGAGAAGCATAGAATTTTGCGAATATTTTATCTTAGGGGTTGAAATAAAATGTTGTATTCTCTATCAAAAACATTCTAGCTGGATTTTCTAAACCTGGCCTTTGGATATTGTAGAGAAATGCGTTTACAGATGAAGATTTTGAAGCGGCGTTTATAACTAATCGTGACCAAGACATTGACCACCACCAACGTTGCAAGAGGTCATCCCATCAACTTCGCAATAGACCACTCCATGAACACCGGAACTTGCTACTCCATCAAGATCACAACGAACGTCTTTCAGCACCACGGCGGTATCTTTCACAAATAAACTTCTATAGTTTGTAGTTAATTTAAAAAATATAAATGATTTAATAAACAAGACAATTATTGTTTTTTCTCTTAACCAGCAGCGTCTCAAGAAACAACTCATCAAAAACGAGGAAAAGGATAAAGCTATATGTATAAACTTCTATGAATTGTATTGCAAAAAAGAAAAAATTGTAAGGGGTTCAAATATAACTAGACACTCAAGAACGTCTATACATTTTTGACGCAACTCTTAAAGTTTTTGAGTTCATGTTTAAGCACATTACATTATTGTAGAACCATAGAATTTTGCAAATATTTTATCTTAATGGGTTGAAATAAAATGCCGTATTCTCTATCAAGAACATTCTAGCTGGATTTTCTAAACCAGGGCTTTGGGCATTGTAGAGAAATGCGTTCACAGATGAAGATTTTGAAGCTGCGTTTGTAACTGATCGTGACCAAGACATTGACCACCACCAACGTTGCAAGAGGTCATCCCATCAACTTCGCAATAGGCCACTCCATGAACACCGGAACTTGCTACTCCATCAAGATCACAACGAACGTCTTTCAGCACCATAGCGGTATCTTTCACAAATAAACTTTCATAGTTTGCACTAAATTTAAAACTAAAAATATTTTGATAAACATGCAAGACAAGAAAAGACAATTATTGTTTTTTCTCTTAACAGCAGCATCTCAAGAAACAACTCATCACAAATGAGGAAAGGTATAAAGCTATATATATAAACTTCTATGATTTTAAGGCAAAAAAGAAGGAGTTGTAAGGGCTTCGAATATAAAAAGAACACTCAAGAACGTCAATTCTTTTTTTTGGACGCATATGTTAAAGTTTTGAGTTCAGGTTATTATCAAAGCATAGAATTTTGCGAATATTTTATCTTAAGGGGTTTAAATAAAATGCCGTATTCTCTATCAAGAACATTCTAGCTGGATTTTCTAAACCAGGGCTTTGGGCATTGTAGAGAAATGCGTTCACAGATGAAGATTTTGAAGCTGCGTTTGTAACTGATCGTGACCAAGACATTGACCACCACCAACGTTGCAAGAGGTCATCCCATCAACTTCGCAATAGGCCACTCCATGAACACCGGAACTTGCTACTCCATCAAGATCACAACGAACGTCTTTCAGCACCATAGCGGTATCTTTCACAAATAAACTTGCATAGTTTGCACTTAATTTAAAAGTAAAAATATTTTGATAAACATGCAAACAAGAAAAGACAATTATTGTTTTTCCTCTTAACAGCAGCGTCTCAAGAAACAACTCATCACAAATGAGGAAAGGTATAAAGCTACATATATAAACTTCTATAAATTGTATGGCAAAAAAGAAGTTGTAAGGGCTTCAAATATAACAAGAACACTCAAGAACGTCAATACTTTTTTTTTGGACGCATATGTTAAAGTTTTGAGTTCATGTTATTATCAAAGCATAGAATTTTGCGAATATTTTATCTTAATGGGTTGAAATAAAATGCTGTATTCTCTATCAAGAACATTCTAGCTGGATTTTCTAAACCAGGCCTTTGGGCATTGTAGAAAAATGCGTTTACAGATGTAGATTTTGAAGCGGCGCTTGTAACTGATCGTGACCAAGACATTGACCACCACCAACGTTGCAAGAGGTCATCCCATCAACTTTGCAATAGGCCACTCCATGTACACCGGAACTTGCTACTCCATCAGGGTCACAACGAACGTCTTTTAGCACCATCTGTAATAAATTATATAAAATAAGAAATTAAACAAATTTAGGCATTTTATTTAAGTAAGGTACGAAGAGAGTGTAACCATTAAAAAAAAAAAAAAAACTTAAATTTATCTTAACCCACCACAAAAAAGCAATATTTTTTATAAGCTACCTAAATGCAAAATACCCAAATCTATAAAAATATAATGTTTATACAAATTTTAATAAAATACCAACACTTCCTATTTGCCTTTTTTATTATATTATTATTATAATGTTAAAAATTTGCTTCAACAAACAATATCATTTATAATTACTTGCACATGAACAGTGTTGCAGTAATAAATAAAAATATACGTATAAGTATAAGTATAAGAGTCATATAACTGGCCCCATTGCCTTATCTCTCCCGAGCCCCACAAAAGCTTTCGTTACACTACGCCGAATTTTTTCCGTAGTAATTTGGCGCGTGTTTTAGATGCGTCGTTTTACTTTTTATTAAATCAATATACTAGTAACATTAAATAGTAAAAAAGCGTTCAATTTCCTAAAAAAAATATGTGTCACTTATTCCTGTATATTAACTTGTTCGGAAGACAAAAAAATAAATGTAAAATGTGCCGAAACCCCATGTTATTTAAATGGAAAATGTATCGTCTTTGTGGCAAGGTTTAATATGAATATTTTTTTATAATTTTTTTTAATAATTCTTTTTAGGTCATAAACTAAAAATTTAGGGGGCGCTGCAAAACAAAAAAACCTAGTTGGTAAATAACGGACACCCTAATATATATAGTCTTTGCTCGTATACTCGTATAGTTCAAAATATTTAAAATTTTTACTTGAAAAATATAATATATAATATAACTGTAGGTATAGCAGCAAATTATTAAATTTACTTACTTGGGTTTCTTAAGGAATCCTACTTGGAAATTTGTAGAAAAAAGTAAGAAACATTGTTGATGCAGATTTCCGAGTTGCACTTGCATGAAACTCCGCATAAACGTTTTATTCTTCTGCAGGCCGCACCTAGGTGCGGAGGATCTTTTGAGGCCTGCGGGCTCGCCACTTAATTCCTCCTCGAATTTTACTAGAGAAAATTTCAGTTATAAATCGACTTTTATTTAAAGATTTTTACGTTTCTTACGTTTGTGTATGCGCTTCAGCATCCTCTTCTGTTGGAAGACCCTTTTGTCCAGCGGCGTTTTCCTCCACTCTGGATGATCTTTTAGATCGTCCTCGTTGATTTGAATTGAATTTGAATCATTTCCTTAAAAAAATTACAAGTCAGTTTTTAATTTCAATTTTTTCATATGTATTTTCCTCACCATTTTGAACTTGATACTGTCAGATTCTGCGACGGTACCTTGAGAAAGTTTCAAGTCAGTTTCAGCAGATTGGGTTTGCTTGTTTGGTCTCCCGTCTCCTGACGTAACAATGTAGGTGAAAATCCCCGCAAAACATTTAAACTCTTGAATTAAAGAATACCTTTATTTTGTCCATTAACCTTTGTAGCTCCCGATTTTTTCCTTTCAGACTTACTATTTTATGTTCAAGTTTTTGTATTGCTCCTTCGATATGCTGCAGCGCTTTTCAAACTCCGATTTGCCTCTCTCGTCGTCTATAACCAAACCAAATGAAATATTAAATGTTTTGTGAAACTTAAATTTCAAATCAAACCTTGACGTTTAACACCTTTGAGTTGCCCAAGTAAAAATGCTACTTTCTCCTCATACGATTCCTGGAGTTCGGACAATTGATTGCCGTAATTTTCTTCCAGGGACTTAAGGTTTGATTAGTAGATTTTTTTGTTTTTCCTAACCTAAAAAATAATCGCATTTTTATATACTTTCAACATTAAACCAATCCACAAATCAATCTTTATTGTTTTATTGGTATACCAATACAGTCAGTGTATAATTGACGGGGTGAAAATTAAAACAGCCCAAGTTAGCTGTTTTTAACTCATTAAAACTGCTTTGTGTTGCCAGAGATAGTACTTTTGTACCATTTTGGTACATAAAAAAATATTTGGTACTGATGTACTGTGCCTATTTTTTAAATTTTTTACAAATAAGAAAATATTAGAAAAAAGTTACTATAATATTTCCTGTTTTTTTTCTTATTTTAAAAACTTATTTTTCCTGTTTTATTAGATAATTATTTTTTTTGTGTTTAATGCAATAAAAATAATAAAACTACAATTTGCCTTTTTCCCTTTGAAATGTAACGATGTACCTTTTAGGTGAGTTTGGTACTTGAGGCAAAGTTTGGTACTTTTTTTCTGTCTGCTGGTACAATTAATCTGGTAAGTTAAAAGATCTTTTCGCGTTTTGCTTCATACCCTTTCAATTACTACCTTACAAAATTATGGCAAGCCGTTTTACCATTAAACAACACAAATTTTACAAAATTAAAATTAATGGTATAAAAATCATGTAACATAATTTTAATTGAATTAAAATTTAGTAACAAAATTTTAATTGAATCAAAATTATGTACACATCATTTTAGTACACCCATTTAAAATTAAACTCTACATACTTTGAAATCACGAATTAAAATTATACTACGACATAATTTTAATTCCAGAAATTAAAATGATCTTATACACCATTTTAATTCAAGCAATAAAAATTATATCCTACATCGTTTTAAACAGTTGAATTAACATTACTATATAAAAAACAATAAAAAAATTAAAATATTTGTGCAACTATTAAAAAATAATTCATTGAATTCAACATCAACACCTTTACAAAATGTAGTTATTTCTTGTAACATTTTACTTTCATACAGTTGTAATATTTTGACAATGAATTCAACATGTGCAAGGCAGGTATTGTATCATAACAAGCTGTGACTTTAGTCACGGGCTGAAGTTAGCTTTATTATAAATTGCGAAAAAGTATGCAACTCGTTTTATAAACTTCTCTAGACACTCGTTTTTAGTAAACACTCGCTCACAAGCTTCGCTTGTGCCTAATAAAACTCGTAACTAAAATGGCGTTTGTAAAACTTGATACATAATATACTATTAAATTAAATTTAGGTATGTACAACTAAATTTTAAATAATTCATTATTTATCAAACATAATGGAAATTGGAACCATTTTAAATACGGTACATTTTATATACCTATCCTAATTCTTTTTTAATTGTATAAAAATTGTACTTTAAATAGTAAAACGGCTTTCCATACAAAATGGAAAAACTCTGACCGCGCCAATTCCTAAATTGAAAATTCAAATACTGAATGCTTTATTTCTGTTTTTTAAATTTTTGTTTAAATTTTTTTTTTTGTGCTTTCATCCCCCCCAGTTTGGGAACCACTGATTTAGCTACTTGAACAAGTAGATAATTAAATAAATTTTAAAAATACAAAAATAAAATCTGAAATCTTACAGATGGTTAACCTCACTTTCTACCAATTTTAAATATCATTATAGTCCAATGGTCCATTGGTCCAAATTGCCGTAAATATTGAAATCGGCCAATCACTGCTGCCTAATAACGTAAATAATAGAGTTGTTAGGCAGGGGGCAGGGTGTTTTAGATTCGTGTTAGAAGTTTCTTGGCAAAGAAAAAAGATATCGATTTGAAATTTCAAAAGTGTTTATAATCAATTTGTCTATTTTTCTAAAATATTTTAAACAAAATGCAACTTCCGGTGTAACCGGAATATATATATGAGCGAGAAAGAGAGAGCAAATTAATTTTCAAACTTATACAGGAACCAGCAAATAGATGAACCAAAAAAAAGGTTCGATTGAACCAAAATGTTGCTGATTAGTAGACTGTACCTAGTTACTTACAACAATTGGCTGGTGTTTGCCTATTAGGGTGTCCGTTAATTACCAAGTTGGTTTTCACTTGGGTATCGTTTATATTGTTAGTTTATAACCTAAAAACAATTTTGAAAAAAAAACAAAATTGCCTGTCTAAATCACTATACTTTTCCCATTCATTTAACATGGAGTTTTTAAACTTTTTGGAAATTAATTTTTTCTTGTTTTTTATATTTAATAACTTACCAAATATTGTTGATTCTGCTTCTTTTATGATCCCTTTGGATAAAGAAATTTTGATATTGGCATCAAAAATTAATTCCGTAAATTTGGTTAAGGTCAAAATTAATTTTTACCGTTTTTTCCAATAATTGTGTTTAATTTACCGACCAATATTTATTCTATATTTAATGTTAAATTGTATTCTATACGCTTTTAATATTGACTTTATGAAGATTGTATGAGTATAAATAAGTATAAGAGTCGTATAACAAGCCCCATTGTCTCATCTCTCTTGAGCCTCGCACCGTTACCGTACGCCGATTTTTTTCCGCCATCAGCCACTGCACGGCTTCACCCGTGTTTGCTGGGTGCGAATGTCCACCGCGTCCGGTACTGTACGCCCATTAGGAACAAAATGAGGTGGGATCGGGGGGGACAGACTTTATGAAGATTGTAAATCATAAATCATGAATGGTTTATTTTAAATTACCTATTATAGTCTAACACCATTTATTATGGCAAGCCGTTTTACTATTTAATTTACAATTTTTATACAATTAAAAAAAGAATTGGGCTATAGCCCTGTAGGGATATAAAATTTACCATATTTAAAATGGTTACAATTTCCATTATGTTTGATAAATAAAGATGGGATATTTAGGTACTAAAAACTGAAAAATAGGTAACTAAAAAAAAGCATTTTAGGTTAAAAAAAACAGCATTTTAGGTAAAAAAAAACATGAAAGTTTAAGTTTCGTTTATTTTTATAAAATAAGTAACATAATAGCTATTTACATACCATGGGAGGAAAATAGTGCTTTTCCTCCCGCGAATAGTTTGATGCTCGACGCGTAGCGAAGGGAGGAAAAGCATTTTCCTCCTGAGGTATGTATATAGTTTTTTCTATTACCTTTTAACGGTTTAAGACATTTTAAGCTTTCCGGTTCCTTTTAGTAACCCAAAGTTATGTTGACAACGCTTTGTTGCTATGGTATTTTTTTAATACAAACATAACAGTTGTTATAAGCTGTCAGAATGTTTATCATAAATTTGAAATTCTTCCTACGTTTTAAAAATTAAAAGAGCGATATGAAAATAAATATATATAATCTATAGATTGTTCAAAGAATGATTGGACAAGCGCGGAGTAAATCTTTTTCCTACAAAATCAAATAGGGCTAGACAAGGTACAAAAACTCTTGCTAATGTAAAATTGTTAAAAAAAAAAAGCATTTTCCTCCCTCGCTCGAGGGTGGAAAATTAAGTTTTCCAGTAAGGTAGTAGAAAAAATATTTTTTTATAAACTCACCAATAGTTAATTATTAAAGCTATAAGGAACTGAAAATATAACAGGGAATACCTGATATTTACCAAATTTACTACTAGAGTAACAAACAGATAGCTAAAATTTATAAAAATTAAAGAAAGATGTTTTAACATAACCTCAAAGTCCTTACAATTTTACAGCAAACTCTACAAAATAAGTTTTTCCGTCAATAGAAAATTTCTTATTCTTCCCCTCTATCCAACTGCTGAGTTTATTTAGAGGATTTTCTTTGGTTTTGGGCATTTTTTATAATTTTGTTTAGCCGCATACCCAAACACAGAACATACCCACAATAAACTGTTTCTATGCAATAAACTGTGTTTCACTGAGTGACACTCACTACACAGAAGTTCTATGACAGAACATAAGCTTACTCAAAGAAGGAACTGCAGAGAAAGTTACTGTTACAGTCTGTGACCATAAAAAAAATTCTATACCGTTGAGTTGCACGCCCTGGATAAAATATTGGCGAAAAACTTAAAAAGAACAAAAAAAATAAAATAAGTAAAAATACGTAAAAAGAGGTAACAAATAGGTGAAAATAAACTGACAAATAAAAAAATATGTAAAAAGTTTAAAAAGGTAGTTTAAAGCAAAAACCTCCAAAAAAGGTAAAAAAGGTGAAAACAAGTTAAAAAATAGGTAACAAAATTATAAAAAAGGTAGTTTAAAGCAAAAACCTCCAAAAAAGGTAAAAAATGTGAAAACAAGTTAGGTTCATATAAAAGAAAATATTTTAAAACACAATTTGGCATTATTGGTTTTCAAATTGTTACATCGGTTGAAAAAAGGTAAAATAACTAAAATCCCATCCCTATTGATAAATAATGGATTATTTAAAATTTAGTTGTACATAAATTTAATTTAAAATACAGTAAAACGGCTTGTCAACTTTATGAAATTAATTTTAATTTATTTTTAATTTGTCTACATCTTTTTTATCTTTAAATACATTAGGTTCAATTTTTATGATACCTTATTACAATTACATCAATTTTTCTGAAACAATACCTGCCTTGCACATGTTGAATTCATCGTCAAAAAATATTAGAACTGTATGAAAATGCTACAAGAAATAACTCCATATTTCAAGGGTGTTGATGTTGAATTTTAATTCAATGAATTATTTTTTAATGTGGTGCACAAATATTTTAATTTTTATTTGAAACTTATTTTAAGTTGCAATGTTTTTCATATAATATTGTTAATTCAACCATTTAAAACGATGTAGAATATAATTTTTATTGCTTGAATTAAAATGTTGTATATCATCATTTTAATTTCTGGAATTAAAATTATGTCGAGTATAATTTTAAATGAGCGTACTAAAATGATGTGTACATAATTTTAATTCAGTTAAGATGATGTACGTATTTTAATTATGTGAATTAAAACTATGCACATAATTTTAATTCCGGAATTAAAATTATACTACACATAATTTTAATTGAATTAAAATTATAGTATACATCATTTTAATTTAATTAAAATTATACTATACATAATTTTAATTTGTATTCCAAAATTATTTTTGAATAGAAACCGAGATTTTGTTTCCTCTGAAATGTATGTCAATTGTCATAATTTTCTTAAAACTTAAAAGCTCATATTTAGTGGTAACATTTTGGTTGCTGTCAATTTTTTTAACTTAAATTAAGTTATATGTCTGTAAATAAATAAATTAATCCTCCGATTTTGTTATAACAATTTATTTTTAATATTAAATAGGTAATTGGAGAAACATGAAGGAAGGTATTATATTGTAACTTAAAATGTATGCATTTATATTAAGTAAGCTAATAGGTATTATAATAAAACAAATTTCTTTTTAAACATTAAATATTTGTTACTTTAAAAAGAACAACTTTGGGGGTATGTTAAACCAATGTTAGAAATATTTTCCAACATCAAAACAAATCACAAAGTACTTCAAGCACTTTGTGTTTTGTTTTGGTGTTGGGGAATATTTCGAATATTGGTTTATTTAATATTTGGTTTTGTATGTTTGTTTGTGTTGTTTTCATTGCGATAAAAGTATTAAAACCACTGACAATTTTCAATGTAATATAATATAATCCCTTACCCTTGCAATGGAATAATTGCTAAAAATATAAATTCAAATTATTACGCATTATTATATTACGTATTTTGTACCTAAACGCTTCCTATCAGGAAAGGTGGGTTTATGCAGACTTAAGACTTAAAACTTAAAACTTAACATTTAAGACTTAAGAATTAAAAATTAAGCGAAAAGTTTGTGGCGTTCATGCAGCATTTATCTTAAGACTTAAAACTTAAGGAGTAACCAATCAAAATCGATAAAAATATCACGTGGTATCAAGTTGGTACTACCAACATTAAAATGACAATTAACATTGAAATTTTACCGTTGTGTTTTGCGAATGCGTATATTTTTGTTTATCAACGTTTTTTATAATCTGTGTTTACTAGTTTAATCTAAAATGGATCCAAACGAAGAAGATATGATGATGCTAATGCTCTTTTTGACTGTAGTAGGTAAGATAAAATGATTCTATCTATGATTCTATGTATAATAATAATAATAATAATAATAATAATAATAATAATAATAATAATAATAATAATAATAATAATAATAATAATAATAATAATAATAATAATAATAATAATAATAAGATATAAAATGTTTGGTCCTGTAGGCACTAATATTGTATTATTACCCTGCAGGTATTTGGTCTTATAGAAAGCGTGATTCACGTCGCCGTCGAAGGTACAGTGTACGCCTTTTGAATCGGCCAAGAAAGCAGTTGGGGCATTTTGCAAATTTAGTGCAGTTTATGAGGAATCATGACCAGGAACAATTTTTTAAATACACCAGGATGACGCCTGCACTGTTTGACCACCTGCTGGCTACTGTAGGTAGACATTCTCAAAAAATCCACTCTTACCAAGTCACCGTTTAACAATGACATTACAGTGAGTTAGCGAGTTTATGCATGGGCGTTCCTTTAATTTTTTTAATTGTAATTTCTTTACAGTTATCTATCTGAAGGATGTTTTATGCAATAGATCGCATGGGACTATTATGTAGGTTAAACTACAGTACATAAAGTAATTAAGGAGACATGTGACATACTATGGAAAATTTTAATGCCATTATACTTGCCATCGTTAAGTAAAATCAGCTGGAAGAGATAGAGAGAGGCTTTTATAAACGCTGGAATATGTCAAATTGTATTGGGGCCTTATATGGAAAACATGTCAACATTCAGGCTCCACCACACAGTGGTTCTGATTATTTTTCTTACAAAAAATCATTTAGTTTGGTGCTAATGGCGACATGCGATGCATTTTATAGATTTGTTTATGTTGATGTTAGAGGTGTTGGATCATAGCATGACAGCACAAGTTTTCGAGAAGCGGATTTTGGTAAAGCATTGTTAAATGATCAGCTGCCATTACCATTACCTAAACCTCTACCAGGTGAAGAAAAGGAATTTCCACATTTTGTTGTTGCAGATCAAGCCTTTCCATTACATCAGCATATAATGAGACCTTATCCTGGACAAAATTTAACACGCCAGAAGCGCATATTTAATTACAGGCTATAACAGGCACGAAGGTGTATTGAAAACACCTTTGGAATACTGGTTCAGCGATGGCGGTGTTTAAGAAAACCCATTATTGGGAATGTTGATACATGCGAAGAAATTGTGAAAGCAACCCTTGTTTTGCACAATTATCTTCAAAAGAGGGAAGAAGATATACCTATGGGAGCCCGGCGTTATTGTCCTACTGTATATGCCGATTATGTGGATAAAAACGGTGTTTTCCATTTTGGACAATTGCGAAATATTCCAGATGGTACCCTGAGGTCTATTGGACGAATAGGTTCCAATAATGCTGGTCGTACCACAAGAGCCTTGCGAGATGACCTGGCCAATTATTTTGTAACAGAGAGAGAAGTACCTTGGCAGTATGAACTTTTGGATGAAGGCGCTGTACCCCCTGAATTTGTGAGAACTTTTACCCTTTGACGTTTTAGAAAATTTTATGTTCTAAATATTAAAATAGTTTTAGTTTCTAGTTTTTTTTGTAACTTTTTAAATAAATATTGTTATAAAAATAGTATTTTTTATTTAAAAATAATAATATATAAAACAAAGTTATGTATGGCAAAGCTTATTTTTTGATTTTAAATGAAGCTACTAGTGCATTTTTTTAAGGCTTGATTTTTTCTATTACAAAAAAAATAATAATTTGAATTTTTAAATTTAAAATTATTGTATCAAGAATCTCTAATTAAAATTTGTTTTAAAAAAATAAGCTTTCTTGTGATAACTACAAATATTGAGTTAACACCTTCATACTCTAATAGCTTCAAATATGGAGGTATATAGTTAAGTTTTTAAATATTTTATAAAGCGAGCTCTAAATTAAATACTGTAGGAAATAAGATAATTTAGGATTTCATTTAAAAAAAACATCATATTTAATTAAAACCTGATTGTACTTTAAAATTTTTATAGAGAAGAATAATGAAAAATAAAACTTCATTAATAATAAAAATATTTATTTCATCACTGTCGCTCACAATATTGGCTAATAAATTATAAATTTGGGCCTGAACCCTACGACGTCGCCTTGAATTCCTTATAGACGTTAAATTTTGGTCCACTGCCAAAGCAAATGCTGAAACCGCTGGCGTTTGGGGCACTGTTTTTTTGAATGGATAGAGTGGATTCTAAAGCCTCTTCTGCTGCAGACTCAATTAACTGGGATACTGTGTTCCAACTGGAAAGTTCTCTTCATTTTGCAGCTGGTGCGTTTGTGCAACTTTCCCAGTAATTCCATAGGAGGTTTGGGGTGAGTCCTCTAGTTGTTCAACAACATTCCCAGTATTCCTCCTTCTAAAATTAAATATTTTTTATTAATTTTATATTAAACAAACAATATAAGTATGTTACTTACTTTCTGGATGAAATGAAGGCATCCAAAAATCCCATAGCTTAGTAATGGGGCCACTGGGAGGTTGCATATGAGCCCATACCAGATGCTGTAGAAGCCTTTTCTGATCGCTTTTCACTTCTATCGTCCAAAATGCAGGAAATAGTTCGCCAAGCATTTGATTTTGCATTTTTATTTTTAAATTGAATGTCCCTTTTATTCCACAGTTGTGGATATTTTTGTAACTACAAGGGAAATTAGTAGATCATCATCCCACTCCATTGTATCTTCGATTTCACACAAGAAACAAAAAAACGACGCATGGTAAACATTAATAACACGTTTAATAACAAATATCATTTTATAGTCACATATACCTAAAATAAAATCCTAGGTACCTATAGGTACCTAGGATTTTAGTTTTAGGTATAGATATGGATATAGGTAATTTACTTAATGAAATTCCGAGAAACTAAAAACTTTTCGGGGTTAAAGTTTATGAAATATTTCGAAAGGTAATAAAAGAGGCAGACAATAATTATCTATCAAAAAAGAAATTGGACCAGGTAAAAAATATGTTTCTATCATTTTTGCACAGTAATTTCAAGAAAAACATGAAACACGAATTTTTAAATTTTCAGTTACAACAACCATAGAAAAAGAAACAGTTTAATTTAAAATTCCCTAGTTAACGCTTGCGCAAATGCGATTTAATTTAAGAATTAAAAATTAAGACTTATGAAAGATAAAAGTTTATTATCTTTCAAGGTCATTTTTATTAGTTCTTAAATGTTAAGTCTTGTCTTAAATGGTGCATAAACGACCTTAAAGGAAATCAATGAAATAACCTAACTTTTAACTTCTTAATTGTTAAATGTTAATTCTTAAGTTTTAAGTCTGCATAAACCAGGCATTACTGCAACCATCGTCCCAGTTAATAATTTCAAAAAAGAGCTGAATTTATTTTAAAAATATTGTGTATAAAAACACCCAAACAATAGAAAAAGTTTGGTTAGAATAACGAAGAATGTTATTAAAATTTGTTTTAAATTAATTAAAATTTTGTTAGGAACTCTGTTTAATTGGACGATTTTTCTCAGTGTGGCACAAGTCTTTTTAAGGGAAACATGTAGAGCCTGTCAACCAACAGTCGAGCAGAGAAATTTTACTTCACTTCTTTCTGAAACCCGTCAACATTTTCGTAGAAATTTCAGTGGTATACCACTTCTATAGAAGCACTAGGACTATCAGCTTTACCAGTGGATGGGGAAAAAGCGAAGAACATCCTTATCATTATGTACTAAATGCTAGTTGCCCTTAATTACTATTAAACAACTTTCCTCTTTTAATCTTTTTTCTGTTGAAAAAGTAATTTAGATAAAATGCTTTGCCACTAGAGGTGGCAAGTTTGATTCTGATTCGTTCAAAAAGAACGAATCATTTAAATGAACCGAATGAATCGAACAAAGTTTGTAAAAGAATCAATTCTTTTTTGAATCATTGAATCACGAGTGAACTAAAAATAAATATAAACTTGGTTACAAGCACTGAATTAAATGCTAGGTTCGGATCACTAGGCTAAAATGTCGGTCTTTTTGAATAACTGGTGATATTTCTAGGGATATTTCAGGGAATTTTTTGTCAAATATCAAAATACTCTTTTGATTCAAAAGTTTCCAATACAACCTAGGTACTAGTATTTTGTTTTTTTTATGTAAGCTGTGCTGTTGTTGCACCGGAAAAGCCTGTAAGCGTACACACCCCCCCCAGCAAAGAATCTGTAAAAAGTTACACCCCAAGTGATAAGTGAAATATAACACCACGGCAAATGTTATATTAAATTACGACAAATAAATAAAATTAATACTTACGGTAATAAAGCTCATTTATTTAGTAACCCAAGGTACTTGTGAGGTGTTGTATTCATGAGGAAAGTATTAAAAATGGAAATAATAAATACAGTAAATAAAAGGCAATAAGTTACGTTTGAACTCAGGTCAAAAACCCGGAAGGCTCCCGTTTATTTTTTATTTAATATCTCTCATAAAACCTTCCAAAATGAGGGATTATGGGAGTGAGTTACACGTATAAAATATTTAAAATTTATTACAAACAATAATGATATTTATTTGGATAGAGCAACAAAAATAACCGCAACCCAAACGACATTTAACTTAGTGAACTCTGAAAGAAAAGGACCTCCTACAACCGTTAAAACCACACAATATCTCCTTACTGCGACTACAACCCAAATATAAATAAATATATAAATAACATTAGATAAATAATACATCATACTAGAGCTTGGCTCTCGTTTTTCATTTTTAATTTTTATCTTCGCTTTTTGCTGATTTGTTTGTTTATTTGTTTGTTTGTTTGTTTGGTGAAAGTGGATTGAGTCTTAGTCTCTATTTTTGTATTTTAAATTTAACTTTATTCATCAAGCATTCCGTTTGCAATAGGCCTCCATCATCCAAATAAAGTTTTTGTATTATTATTTACTGTTGAATTTAAGTTTACTGTTACACGAAATTTTCATGTAATTTATTTAGAGTTCAGGCTCAATCAACTGTTAGAAAAGGGAGTAAATAAATCGCTTCAACTGAGGGTTCGTCATTGTCTATTATGCCTCATTTGTCGGCAAACTTTAATAAATTGATAATTACCATAAAATACTAGGTAATCAAAATGACACAAATAACAAAAACAATGTAGGCGTCGCACAGTCAGATGAAATCAGATTTTAAACACCGCTTATAAGGGAGTAAATAATAATCGGCTTCGAGGTCATTCCAATTGAGGGTTCGTCATTGTTTATTATGCCTTATTTGTCGGCAAACTTTAATAAATTGATAATTACCATAAAATACTAGGTAATCAAAATGACACAAATAACAAAAACAATGTAGGCGTCGCACAGTCAGATGAAATCAGACCTTTACACACCTCTTAAAATTTACAGGATGGTAATTCAAAATGGGTTCGTTGTGTCAGGACTCCACGGAAAGTGGTGATAAATCAAATGTCGTTATCGCACAATCATTGTTGCCACTCACTCCAAATGTAATACCAAATATTTAAATATGACTGGTAAAATTACTAGTTAATTACGGGACATAAATGTGAATCTGCGAGTACAATTTAATAAATCCCGTATTTAAGAAAATCGATATTAAATACACTTAATTTACACAGCGTTTACGTTAAATTCCCTTTTTGAAATATTTATTTAAATTAATTAAATAAACCCGAGTACCGTCCTGACATTTAGCTTAATTAAATCGAATACGGTCCTGCCTATTTTAATTTGATGAAATCCCCGTAAATTCAGGCTCTTTTAATTTAATAATTACTCGTTAAAAATCCCTGCCTTTTATTAGATAAAATCCACGTACCAATTGTTTATAACTTAGAATATAAATTATAATACGAAATACCAAATTTAAACTTAATTTAATTCATGTCAATTTCTACGGGCGTGGTTTCTAAACGACAGCCATTACAGCGTAATAGATCGAACGATGACGCCAAGTCAATTGATCGAATATTTATCTTTACACAAGGTGTTTGTGTAAACTAATTATACCAAAATGCTCGGGAATATTTATACTACAATAATTTAGTTATTTAAAATGTACAAACCTACATTTTTAACCACTTTCCTGCACACACAAATTAGCACCTCTCGTCTCTGCACGGCTCATCTCCAATGCTCGAATGAATGTTCTCCCCTGCCCGTCACTTGCGTCTTTCCCCCTACCTTTTCCCACTTAATCAGGAGAGTTTTTCTAACCAATGGCACGCTACCTTTTATATGTCACTTGTATTTCCGTTGCGCTAAATTTAAATGTTAGTTCTATTTACATGGCTTTTTGAATGCATTTATTTTAAACAATTAGGATCGTAATAACCCATGGATTGTTTATTAGGGGGGGTATTTGCAGATCTCCTCAGACGCCCCCAAAGTGTTGATAAGGAACCAGCTTGGTGCAGATCCGAAAGTAACACTTTTAACCCCCCTTTTGAATTAGTATAATGAAAGTGTTTGTTGTGAGTTAGATGCAGCGTTAACAGGTCTACTGTTTTTTTACTGTAGGTCTACCGTTTTCCCTTAATATACCGTGCAACCGTATTTTACCAAAATTCTACCGTATTTCAAGAAACATTATGTTTTACAAAATTCATAAAATTTTGACAAAATTCCATTGCACAATCGTACAAAATCGCTGAACGCGTGAAGTGCGTTTCAGTATTATTTAAATTCCCCAATTTGTGTCACAGGTTGTACGTTTTGTCAAATATCAGTTTGATTCCCTCTTGCGTTGTAATATGAACAACACTTTTTTTTTTTTCAAACTATATATTTTGAGTAAAGGATTTTAAAAAGCAAAATGTCAGGCATTTTCAAATTGTACTTGATTTTATCAACAAAATTTGTTACTTTAACTGGTGATTAAGTCTGAGAAGCAGGCTTTGGGATTTGGGAAGTTTTTGTGAAACCTGTGCAAATACTTGCGTGTTAACCGACTCGATGATTAGTTGTATCAGCTCCGGATCCAATGAGACGAAATTTCGCATTCCAGAACTCTGCATAATTACTTCTGGCGTTGGACCATTTATGTGTGGTTGTCCCTCCATAGCTGACGATGCCTCTCCAGAACCATTGGGGTCATTTTTACTACCAACATTCAAGGCTAAGTTTTGGGCTGCGTGTGCCTTGATTCCAAGACATTGTACTGTAATGGGCGGTGTTTTCTCAACTCTAGGTGTACCATGTCTACATTCCCCATGAATGAACGGCCTCCATACTTGATGCTTTCCCGGTGACGATGTACTACTTCAAAAATTTTTGAACGTCCAATGGTGATCCATCTCGATATGCATACCGGACAAAGCAGCTCCTCAAAAAAAAATAAAAAAAAACAGAAAACAAAACAAAAGAAAAATAAAAAGAAATATAATAAAATGTGTCTCTCCATGAATACAACTTTACGAACCTCATCCCTTGCACAAGCAACAATCTGTACCGCCAAAGCAGTACGTTTTAGTGAAAGTAAAATAAAGCAATTCTATAACAGTTTTACAAAACAAGTACGTAATGAGTTTCTTAACAAAGTCAGGTCCTACTAGTCAGTAATGTCAGTATCGTCTAGTTCTTGGTCAAACATACACACTTCAGGCGCCCCCACATTCGTTGGCAGATTCATTCAACAAGCATACAAAATTAAGAAACTCAAAACGTCAAAAAAAAAATTAAATTAAATTTTTCTTTAAATTATCCTGGTTATCCTGGTCACGGCACCAATCTGTAAGCGTACACACCCCCCCCAGCAAAGAATCTGTAAAAAGTTACACCCCAAGTGATAAGTGAAATATAACACCACGGCAAATGTTATATTAAATTACGACAAATAAATAAAATTAATACTTACGGTAATAAAGCTCATTTATTTAGTAACCCAAGGTACTTGTGAGGTGTTGTATTCATGAGGAAAGTATTAAAAAGGGAAATAATAAATACAGTAAATAAAAGGCAATAAGTTACGTTTGAACTCAGGTCAAAAACCCGGAAGGCTCCCGTTTATTTTTTATTTAATATCTCTCATAAAACCTTCCAAAATGAGGGATTATGGGAGTGAGTTACACGTATAAAATATTTAAAATTTATTACAAACAATAATGATATTTATTTGGATAGAGCAACAAAAATAACCGCAACCCAAACGACATTTAACTTAGTGAACTCTGAAAGAAAAGGACCTCCTACAACCGTTAAAACCACACAATATCTCCTTACTGCGACTACAACCCAAATATAAATAAATATATAAATAACATTAGATAAATAATACATCATACTAGAGCTTGGCTCTCGTTTTTCATTTTTAATTTTTATCTTCGCTTTTTGCTGATTTGTTTGTTTATTTGTTTGTTTGTTTGTTTGGTGAAAGTAGATTGAGTCTTAGTCTCTATTTTTGTATTTTAAATTTAACTTTATTCATCAAGCATTCCGTTTGCAATAGGCCTCCATCATCCAAATAAAGTTTTTGTATTATTATTTACTGTTGAATTTAAGTTTACTGTTACACGAAATTTTCATGTAATATATTTAGAGTTCAGGCTCAATCAACTGTTAGAAAAGGGAGTAAATAAATCGCTTCAACTGAGGGTTCGTCATTGTCTATTATGCCTCATTTGTCGGCAAACTTTAATAAATTGATAATTACCATAAAATACTAGGTAATCAAAATGACACAAATAACAAAAACAATGTAGGCGTCGCACAGTCAGATGAAATCAGATTTTAAACACCGCTTATAAGGGAGTAAATAATAATCGGCTTCGAGGTCATTCCAATTGAGGGTTCGTCATTGTTTATTATGCCTTATTTGTCGGCAAACTTTAATAAATTGATAATTACCATAAAATACTAGGTAATCAAAATGACACAAATAACAAAAACAATGTAGGCGTCGCACAGTCAGATGAAATCAGACCTTTACACACCTCTTAAAATTTACAGGATGGTAATTCAAAATGGGTTCGTTGTGTCAGGACTCCACGGAAAGTGGTGATAAATCAAATGTCGTTATCGCACAATCATTGTTGCCACTCACTCCAAATGTAATACCAAATATTTAAATATGACTGGTAAAATTACTAGTTAATTACGGGACATAAATGTGAATCTGCGAGTACAATTTAATAAATCCCGTATTTAAGAAAATCGATATTAAATACACTTAATTTACACAGCGTTTACGTTAAATTCCCTTTTTGAAATATTTATTTAAATTAATTAAATAAACCCGAGTACCGTCCTGACATTTAGCTTAATTAAATCGAATACGGTCCTGCCTATTTTAATTTGATGAAATCCCCGTAAATTCAGGCTCTTTTAATTTAATAATTACTCGTTAAAAATCCCTGCCTTTTATTAGATAAAATCCACGTACCAATTGTTTATAACTTAGAATATAAATTATAATACGAAATACCAAATTTAAACTTAATTTAATTCATGTCAATTTCTACGGGCGTGGTTTCTAAACGACAGCCATTACAGCGTAATAGATCGAACGATGACGCCAAGTCAATTGATCGAATATTTATCTTTACACAAGGTGTTTGTGTAAACTAATTATACCAAAATGCTCGGGAATATTTATACTACAATAATTTAGTTATTTAAAATGTACAAACCTACATTTTTAACCACTTTCCTGCACACACAAATTAGCACCTCTCGTCTCTGCACGGCTCATCTCCAATGCTCGAATGAATGTTCTCCCCTGCCCGTCACTTGCGTCTTTCCCCCTACCTTTTCCCACTTAATCAGGAGAGTTTTTCTAACCAATGGCACGCTACCTTTTATATGTCACTTGTATTTCCGTTGCGCTAAATTTAAATGTTAGTTCTATTTACATGGCTTTTTGAATGCATTTATTTTAAACAATTAGGATCGTAATAACCCATGGATTGTTTATTAGGGGGGGTATTTGCAGATCTCCTCAAGCCATAGGTTAATTTACACGTAAGCAAAATAAAAATCCAATAATTTAATAATACAACCGTTGATTCATTTAACGATTCAACCAATACAAGTCGAAATTACAAACGATTCAAGAACCAAGTCATTAATTCGGTAGAACCTGAATTGTTCGTTAATTATCTGTACCTGAACCAGAAAGTGAATCAGTCGCGAACGAATCTTTATGAACGAATCATTTTAAAAGAATGAATTAAAAGAATTGATTCACCGAAAAGAATCGAACTTCCCACCTCTATTTGCCACATTACCAACTAGCCAAACGAAAAGTCACAGAACATAAAAGTTACCAAAAAAGGAACATTCTTAGCGTAAGCTTACGTTTCGCGTGTCAAATTAACATTATGTGAATAATTTTAATTCAATTAAAATGATGTAAAGTATAACATTAATTTAATTAAAATTATGTATAGTATAATTTTAATTCAATTAGAATGATATATATAGTTTTTGAATTATGGGAATTAAAATTATGTACATATAATTTTAGTATACGCCCATTTAAAATTTATACTCTGCATAATTTTAAATCACAAATTAAAATTATGCTACAATATAACTTTAATTCTAGAAATTAAAATTATATTAAAAATAATCTTAAATCCAGCAATAAAGTTATATTCTATATCGTTTTAAATACTTGAATTAATATTACCATAGGGAAAACATTGCAAGTTAACATAAGATTCAAATAAAAATTATAATATTTATAGACCTATTAAAAATAATTCATTAAATTAAAATTCAACATCCCCACCTTTCCAATATGTAGTTATTTTTTGTAACAATTTTTATTATATTATTTCCCATGATGTTGAATAAAAATTGTGTGGTAAAACAGTTTGTAAAATTTTTTTTTTCAAAATTTTTTTAGGCTGTAAACTAACAATTTAAACGATTTTCACGAAAGTGAAAACAGCCAACTTGGTAAATAACGGACAGCTGAATTTTGAAGAGATTGTTGAATTCAAACGTGTTTATGAGCAAACTTACCGATAGTGTAGAATCGTTCGATTTCGGGCCCCTTTTTTTACCAATATCCAATCATTGGCAGCGTATTCCCATAAGGCATGTGTTCAAAAAGTTGAGAGCGAGCATCGTATCAATCTTGTGCGACCGATTCTGATTTTACCACTAGGTACCTCCCAGCACACCAGGCTGTTCCATTTACATAGCCATGATATACCTAACAAAGAACATTGCCATATAAAATTGTTTATATAATATTTACATATTAGTTCTCTTGTTTGTTACATAATTATGATAAAACATTATAATATAACATTTATATAAATATGTTCCCCCCTTGAAATATGTACATCCCTTTTATGTATCAGCCATATAACAATGTTATATATCTCCATTGGAACAATTTTACATCAGTGATATATGGGAATGTTACATAATAATAATAAAACATAATAATATAATAGTTATAACTTATAAGTTATAATAATTTTTTTTTCAAAAGGTAAAGGATACAATAATTTTGTTAAATAACCAAAATGGACCTGCTACACTTTTTAATTATAATTGTTTTAACAACTAATTTTATATTTTTCAATATTTTTATATCTCTTAAGGTTGCAGGGTGCATTGGGCTTGAAAATAAATAGTATGCATGTAACCTGTACATTGTACAGGGTGATCCCCTATAATGTCGCCCCCCTTTAACTTTTTTATTTTCAGTGTCCTAAAAAATTTAAAAGTGTGGTTATGTAGGTACTAAAAAATACTTTTTTTCTACGTATAAAGAAAATTCGAAAATTGCTCAGTATACAGGGAAAAACAAAAAGTTTATTTTTTTTCAATGGATCACCCTATTTATGTATTTATTTTTCGATTCCTTGTAAAATTCTAAGCATATTTCATATAACATACCATATACCTAAATTCAACCGTTTCTGAAATATTTAAATTATTTTTAAGATAATAATTTGAAATAGTTTGTCTTTCTCTGTCTGAGTACGCCATTTTTACTTATTTAACAAGACATATTGAAATAATGTCACTATAGTAACTTATCTTCAATAAAAATTTTGGTATACTGAAGCTGATTTTTAACAGTTTAAAAAATCATTTATTGATAACATTTCGAATGCGAATATTTCAGAAACGGTTGAGTTTAGGTATATGGTTTGTTATATGAATTATGCTCAGAATTTTACAAGAAATCGAAAAATAAATTCATATATAGGGTGATCCATTGAAAAAAAATGAACTTTTTGTTTTTCCCCGTATATTGATCACTTTTCCATTTTTTTAAACGCAGAAAAAAAGTATTTTTAGTACCTACATAACCACACTTTTAAATTTTTTGGGACACTTAAAATAAAAAAGTTAAAGGGGGGCGACATTATAGGGGATCACCCTGTACAGGGTGAACCACGTAAGGTGAACCTACTTATCTCAGAAACTACTGGAGTAAAAATTGTAGACAACAAAAATTGATAATGTATAAAAAAATTGTTTAAATTATATTTTTCGGTTTTCCCTGGGACGATACTTATATTTTTCCCCGTATTTTTTGCATTTTTGGATTACACACACTTTTTAGGATACAAATTTTAGTGCTTTTTAATAAACTAAAGATTAAGCAAATTTTCTTCAAATTTAAAAATAACCAAGTTAAAATTATTATTCTTTATCTTAGGAGGTACCATTTGTTTAAGTAAGCTACGATTTAGTAATAATTGATTGCAAATATTATTATTATTAAGGGTATTTTCTACACACCTTAGAAAATGGCAATTTAAAAAGTTAAAAATCATTTTATTTTAATGGAACACCCTATATATTTGGATAGAAAAACTAATTTCCTTTCTTTTAATATAAAGGGTGTCTCAGATTTTAATCGTAAAAAATTAGCTGTCGATAGAACTCGCAAAAATAAGAAGAAGAGTTTATATGAACTTGTATGTTTTAAAGCTTAGTTTTCGAGATACAGGGTGATAATGTTATTGAAAGAATATTTATTTAAAAAAAATTTAATAAACTTATTATATATAGATATAGATAGATAGATACTCTGATGTTAGTAACATTTTGTTCATTGCTTTAAAAATAAAAGAAATTTATTTATTCATTTGGACAAAAGATTTTCATGCATTATTTACCAAATTACCGAATAAATAATTTAGGTACATTAATATTAATATTAATACTGCAGACCCGGGGTTAATAGAAATACTTGTTACAAATAAATTTTTGTTTGCAAAATAAATAGGATGCATGTGCAGGGTGAACCACGTAAGGTAAACCAACTTATCTCAGAAACTACAGGAATAAAAAAAAATTAGACAACAACAATTGATAAAGTATAAAAAAACGTGTTTAAATTATATTTTTCGGTTTTCCCTGCGAAGATACTTATTATATCTTATTTTTTTCCGTATTTTTTGCATTTTTGACTTATACACACTTTTTAAGATACACTTTATAAATACAGTAGAAACCACTAATATATGAACGTGACTCATCCGACACATTCGTACGAAGCAATCTATCGAAGGTCACGGACCAGTGCAGTCCCGTTTGTAAAAAAAAATTGAGTGTAATGTTGGTTGCTATACTTATGATATATTTGCTTTTAAAGTTAAATAATTAACATCTAACATAATTAACATCTACGATAATTAAATAAAATGTAATTTTCTTAGAAACTAATTAATAAATAAACTTTTCTTTTAACTTTAATGAAATATTCTATCATCTGATGACAGAACGTACACTCGTGGCGACATCTCTGATTTTAATAACAAATTTTTAGACCGATCCAACCTCACTTTCTTCCAATTAAATTCTTTGTCTATGGTATTTTTTGGAAACGTAGAAAAAGTATAGTCTGAAACACGTTTGGAATTGCATATTCACCTCTCGTGAAACCGACAAACTTGTTACAGAATATACTATTCTTTTAACTGTAAACGCAAATATTTCAGAATTGGTGACAAAAAACAAAAATGTTTACGCAGGTCAGGTACAAAGTGAAAGATATTTAAATTGTGTGGATATAAAAACAACTTGCGTTAGTTTCACGAAATTTATTAAATATTGACAATTGTTTCGCTACACAGTAGCTTCTTCAGAATGTATTAAACTAATACTAGTACAAAATTTATATAATAAAAATATTTTTGTATTCTAGCCTAGAATTTCTAGGTAAGGATTTTTATACGACATCTACCTGTGTTACATAATATAAACCACTGCCACTACAACGTTTAAAACGATTATTAATCCGTAAACACACAGTAGAAACACGATATGCAAAAACAAAGATCATATGACATATAAAAACAAATGGCCGACGGTAAAGTTGGTTGCCTTACTATGTAATAAAATAAAATAAATGCCTAAAACACGAACTCTACTGAATTTAAGTAACAAGCTGGGACACGCGTCATATGTCCATCTTTGTCCAACACCTAGGCAGTTTTACATCACAGATGGCGCATTTTAGACCGGATGCTTAAAAACCTACGTGTGAGTACATTTACCGCTGCATCGAATGTACAAGACAAGTAAAACATTACTGCTAGCATGTCTGAGATATGTTCGGCACCCGATGAGTCACGTTCATATATTAGTGGTTTCTACTGTACCTACATATGTGTTAAGAAACTAAAGATTAAGCAATTTAAAAATAGCAGGGTAAAAATTATTATTTTTTATCTTAGGAGGTACCATTTTTTTCAATATTGACTAAGCCAGTGATGCCAACTCGTGGGAAATTTCCCATTTTGAGGGAAATTTTACCTCAAATTGAGACAAATGGGAAAAAGGGAAATATTTTTAAAAAAGGCCGTCCATGAGGGAAATTTATATCAATTCAAAATGAAAATTTATAATTAACCCTTTCCTACTTTTTCTAATCGAATTATTCGGATTTTTTATATTTTATGACTTTTTTTCGTATTTTATATAAAAAATATGTATATATAACTTTTAATGTAACAAAACTTTATTTGTATTTACATAATAAAAATATGTATTCTTTTAAAGATCAAAACAATAGGCCGTATTTATAAAAGAAAGGATATGCTTATACTTGCAAAATATGAACGAAATCCTTCAGATTTTATACAGGGTGTTATGTAATTAATGTTATATATTAAAATGGGTTGTTCCTTAGGGTCCATAAAGAAGCACCTGAAACTTTTTTTTTCTAAATTCCAAAGTCTAAAAATAATTTATAATAACCTTTATCCTACCAAAAAGTACGCCACTGATCGACTAGGAAATTTAGGTTAATCTGGTGGATTTATTATGTTGTGGTTGGTAACAACAGTATTTCCAAAATCTCTCAAAAAAGTTTACAAACATTGTTTAAATTTAGCTTAATTACAAAAATGACAAAATTGACAATGCAAATTGTCAATTTGGCGTTTTTATTAATTGTTGGTTGTTTCATTTTTGTACTGAAGGTAAATTCAAACAAAATCTGCCAACTTTTATGACAGAATCTAGTGCATTTCTTTTAAATTTTAGGTTATGTTTTCAAATTGTAAATATCTTAACTAAGGGAAGTGCTTTTGGATTTATTTACACAAATTAAATGTTTAAAGTTTAACCTGTGAACTGGTCCCAATTTCATCTGAGTAAACAGAGAAAAAAACTGATGAAAAAATTAATTTTGTGGTTATGGATTTCAAATTTCAAAGGTACTAAATTTTCTAATCATTGCTTAAGCTAATAGCTGGATCAGTAAATAAATAAAGAAGGGTATTAGAGCTTTAAGGGCATAAAACTTTTGTATTAATACAAAAGTTTTATGCCCTTAAAGCTTTATTATTTATTGAGTTTTTATTTATTTTTTGCAAGAAAAATTTTTAGTAACAATTTTTTACATCTGGCAACGCATAGCTACTTTGTTGGTTGGTATCTATGTACTCACAAAATACAGGTGTGCAGAGATAAACAAGTGTGTAACCAGTGGCGTATCACAAAAAATATAAAAAACTTCTAATGCATATTTTTTCTTTATCTTTGAAAAAATGTTTTTTTAAATATTTTTCCTTTATTCCTTATGTCAAAAGGTATTCAGTATTTTAATATATAACATTAATTACATAACACCCTGTATACATATAATCATTAATACAAGCTAAAGGATTTCCTTCATATTTTACAAATATAAGCATAAGGATATATCCTTTTTTATCAATATGGCAAATTGTTTTATAGGTAATTTTATTTTACATATATTTTTGTATTTATACACGTTTTTTTTATAGGTTTACTAATAAATACTGTTGCTAAATTTTTTGCAAAATAATATCTCTTATATTTTAAAAAACGGGTAACAGCATATTTCAAAAATCGTGGGAAAAAAGGGAATTTTTGAACATTTTCGAGGGAAATTAGTTGCAATAGGGTTGGCAACACTGGACTAAGCTACGATTTGGTAATAATTAATTTTAAATTATACAGGGTTTTCCACACTCCTTAGAAAATGGCAATTTAAAAATCGTTCTATTTTTCAATGGAACACCCTATATATTTGGATATAAAAACTAATTTCCTTTCTTTTGATATAAAAGGTGTCTCAGATTTTAATCGGAAAAATTTAGCGAGATAGTTATTGAAAAAACAGGGCCGTCTTAAGCACCCGGGCAACCGGGCGACCGCCCGGGGCGGCCGTTTAAGGAGCAGCCATTTTTTGAGCCTTTATTTTTTCTGCGGCCATTTAAAAAATCAAACAAAAATTGCCACTGCAAAAAATATTAAAAAAACGTGTGACATCATTTATGGACGGCCCCTAAACCACCATATGGATGTTTATGCAGCTTTAATTTGTTTTTTTTGTAGGCCTTGATACTGATACGCTGAGCTATCGAGCTTTGAATCATCGATATCTCAGAAACCAATAGTCGCACAAAAAATTGGAGGTCGGTTTTAGAAACTTGAATAAATGCCCTACAAGGTTCGGCTAATGATTTTTTCAAAACTCGTGAAAAAATGGGGCTTGGAGGTTTTTGGGAAAATCACACGCGAAATGGAGATTATTAAAGAAACGACTAATGTTAAGTGTGCCTTTTATAGTTCAATATACCCACAAAAACACCAGCAAGTTTCAATTCGATCCATCCAGCCGTTTTTTTTGTTTCATTCGATTGAATTTTTGAAAAAATGAAATCAAGTTTTTTTACTCTCAAATTCTCATTATCTCCATTTTTTTCACATTTTAATACCAAACGGCATTTAAAGTTCTGAATTTTTTTACAAAGTTGAAAAAAAAATTCAAGTGTTTTTTTTTTCATTTAAAGCCCGATAGCTCAGCGAGAAATGGTCGTATCAGCCAACAAATTAAAGCTGGATAAACAACATATCCGATCCATATGGTGGTTTAGTTAAAAAAAAATAATGCAAGTCCGTACACAGAAAATAAAAAACAAAAAAAAATTGAAAATTTTTCTTCACGATATTCATTATAATGAATCCTATAGGATTGCGCGATACTTGTTGTGGAAAAATTTTTCGTCTTAAGGCCCAAAAATAAGAGACTTGAAGCTTCAAATTGAAACTTCGTCATTTAAAAAATCGCTAAAATTTTGAATAAATTTTTGATCCTTTAATTTTTTCCACTAGTGTATATATTATAAACAAGTTTTTAAGTTTGTTAAAAATTGTTAGCTATATTAGCTATTTTGATCCTTTAATTTTTTCCACTAGTGTATATATTATAAACAAGTTTTTAAGTTTGTTAAAAATTGTTAGCTATATTAGCTATTACATAATATTTACCTACCTCTACCTTGGTTTAACATGGTTCTATCAGCCATTTTCTCGGAAATGTGATTTTTGCATAAAAATATTTCTATATTGTACATCAAACCCTTTTATGCAAAAAATTCATTTTTGAGATAATGGCAAATAGAACCATATTAAACCAAGGTAGCGGTATAACTACATAGGTACATAAGTGTGTTATGTTGAGTTTTTAGGTTTACTATAATTTTTATTTTTACTTTTTATTAAATGTTTTCAAATATTTGTAGTGTATTTTTTATGGCGGTGTATTTCGAGAGAGTGGCCGTTTCAAGTTTGCCCGGAGCGGCCAAAACCTTGTGAAAGAATATTTTTTTTTTTTAATTTAAAAAACTTGTGGTCCGGGTTTAATAAAACTTTTAAATTTTATTTAGTAAATCCAGAGGCGGCGCTGGGGCATTCCAACTAGATATTTAAAAATTAAATTTGGGTACGCTACTGCGTACAACTTTTTTCTTTTGCCTTTTTTAATATTGTTTAATTTTCAAGAATAAAATTAAATTCGTTTATTTTCTTCCTCGGAAAAAAGTTGTATTTTTAATTGCTTAATCTGAATATAATATCAAACTTATAAAAAAGCAGTAACGGAACCTATTTTTAACACCCTGTAGGAAACCAAAGCTTTAAATCATATAAAGTCATGTTAATTTATTTATGCAAGATCTATAGCCTACCGAATTTTTCCGATATAAAAATGTGCTACTAGGTAGGATATTTAATTAAAAAATTAGTAGGACATTTTTTTCAAAAAAATAATTTAAATTAGCTAAAAACTTTCAATCTTTAAAATGCTTTGTGAAGTTGTTAAATTTAATATACGCCCGGTGATAATTGGGACCCATACTTAAACATAACAGTAAAAAAATATTCGCGTTTTTGGCTTTGCGCGTATTAATAATTGTTTTTTTATTTAACTCCTAATATATTTCTAATTTAAATAGTTCTGCTTTAAAAAGTTCTGGGCAAGCAGAATTTAAATAGAAGTTTGCGAAAAAAGATAGTTTTTTCTGCAGCTCCCCTGCAGCCTGGCCCCCCTAATAAAGATAATACAAATTTTAGTGGTGCAATTTATAATTTACCATAGATGGACAGAGATTTTAATGGTTAAGTACAGTTTTAGACAAAACGTTAAATACTGCAAAACATAATATTTGATAATAACTCACCTAGACAAAACAGGCGCTGTAAAATAGGTATTCATAAACACTAATTAATTTCTTTCATCCACAAATTCTGCCAGCGCTGAACTATACTCACAGGTTATACGTTTTTAATCCGAATTCGATACGGTGCACCGCGGTAGAAGCGACAAAAAACATATAAAAACAAGCGGGGTAAAGTTTTTCGTTATGCTACACAAATTACACAAACTATTTATTTCATGTAAAAAAATTGAATATAGAATTTTATTATGAAAATTACAAACCAATTTCCATAATAATAATATTATTATTATTAGACATATTATGTCTCTGAAGTTCACAGTACTTAACTGATGGTTGTTACATGTTTATTTTAGTAGTTATTGGTTTATTTTCTTTGGGTAAATTTTGAAATGCAAAATATTTTTTTTAGTTTGAGACTTAGGGTTAAAACACCCAACCCCCCCCCGCACGAGCCTAAAGTATATTTCTTTAATATTAACCACAATCCACACAACATTTGTGTGGATTGTGATATTAACATAAAGTTATTCAGTTGACAATATTTATTAACGTATAATGTTATTATAAAGCGATACTTATTTGGTATAAGGAAAAAATCTTACCTTTAGTAACCATTGCCTTGCTCCAAGGGGAGGGCTGAAAGATCTGATGCCGTTAGTTCAATTCCAGGGAAAAGGTTGTATTCCTGGTAGTAGTCCTGGTCAAGTGTTACCTCGAGTTTATCAGAAAAAAAATTTGTCATGACGTCGACAAGAAGAGGGGGAGAAAAAAAACCTTAAAATTAAAAAAGATTATGCACCCCTTTATCCTGGCTTTGACACACAAGAAAAGTCTACCTTTAAGTGATAAAGGGTGTTTTTTCTCGTTGGTAACCAGGTGGTGGAACAATGATAAGTTCTATCCATTTAAATCCGACAGGGCCGAAATAAACTGGCACTATCAATACTATATTTTCAAAAACTTAAACATTGCCTAGCTTCGTCTTTGGAAATGAACACGTTTAGATCCCTTAAACAAGTCACTTTTGGCAATTCTTTACGATGCGTGTTCACTCACGGATTTTACAAACCAAAGTCCTTTAAAAAAACTATTTCCTTTTTCAACATCGTCATAACCATCTACGCATGTGCGTGCGCCAAAAATAAATTATTAAAGAAAAATTAATAATACAACGGAATAAACAATAGAAAATATTTACAAGAGAAAAACTTACGACATAAATGCAGCCTAAAGAAAAAAAGTGTCAAAAAGGCATAATAAAACAACCAAATTTGAATGTTATGGAATTTTAAAATCGCACCAATCAGAATGCGAGAATAACTACGTTAATCAAGACAATAACTGAACCCATAATGTGTGTACATTAATCTTTAGGGATAAAACAAAAATCATGAAAAGAAGGTATGTACATTAATCATTATGAACAATCGATCAAAAATAATATTTGACAGAATACCAATCCAAAGAGTTATTTTTTCTTCGAAAGAGATGGTATGTATTAATAGCGAACAATAATTACACAATTAGTATTTACCTTTTCTGTGTATTTATTTAAACACGGTTTAAACAATAAGATCTAACAATATTTGTTTTAGGTGTTACCCTCCAATGATCAAAACAAAAACCTAAGTAAATACCTTTTGCAAGCTTTAATTTGGGATAACAATAAACAGTGGTAAGTATTTATTTTTAATAAGTTACAACTAAGATTAGGTTTATAGTAAATATTTGTTTAATTGATATTACTTTTAGGTTAATTTGCTGGCGAAAGGAATTCCAAAAATGCGTGACGTAACTGAAATTTACAGTATTGTTATTATTTTTTTAATAAACTATACAGTCGAGTGCAATAAGTCAGTACCAAGGCAATTCAAAAATCGACTGCGATACACCCTTCAGGGTTTTTTATATTTAGTCCATCTGTTCTTGTATCCTGTGTTTATTCCACAGACAGTCTGTGGTTTATTCTATGTTTACACGGATTGAAAACTATTTACGATGCAGCGGCATATTTCAGACGAAACCCGTATGCGAATTACGTTTTTGCATGAGGAAGGGCAAAATATATCGCAAAAATTAAAAGAATTGAATATTTCGGTAAGAAAGATAAATTAAAAGAAAATACCGTAAAACGGGGCGATTTGAAACTCTTTGCAGCGCTTGACCAAAATACAGGCTACTATCTAGGGGTTAAAAATTGAATATCAAAATATAGCTATAAAATATAACACAAAGCATGCTAGTTAGATTAATTTATATCTGTTGATTTTATTGTGCACCTCCATAAAAAATTATTTTTTTAACACACTTTCTTTTATACAGAAACTCCTAAAAAGGCTTTAATAATGACATTTTTTCCTGGACAGTAATTTAGTAGGCATTCATATTCTAACGGTTAGAATCTAATCCCAAAATTTTATATTCATGTCAAATTTATTAGTGGCGTATTATTTTATTTTTTTTGTTATTTCAGGGGCGACTTAACATATAAAAGAAAGCCAGGGTCGAAACTTAAGAGACTCAAGTAAAGAATATAAAATTGAGTTTAAACTTTATATAGAAAAAATAAAGGGAAGCACACAAAATTATTATTTGTTGGTCAAACCGTTTTTTCCTAAAAAAAAACTATTTTTCTTAAAAAAAACGATTTTCGTAGCAGGATATATAAAATATGATATTCTATCTTTCAAGTCGCCCCAATATTTTTCTACTAACAAATACAATGTTAATGCGCCCTAGCCTGGGACGACTTAAAGAAACACCCGTAATATATTTTTTCTTGAGAGTTGAGGGGGTTACAATTTTTTAGATATTTCACCCGGTAGCCACTACCCCAAAGTAATCTAAAATATTATTTTATTTCAATCAAATCGTCATAGTGATGGCGGCGTGTGCTCAAATATTCCAAAAAGTGTATCAAGTTTTATGGTACTAAATTTATTATTCCATTATTTTTTAATTTATTAATTATAAATATTTTATTCAATTTTTTTATTTTTTTTAACGCTTATATTTTTTAATTTTTTAGAGGGTGTGCGTGCGTAGGAGGGTAACAAATTTTAGATAATATCTATATTATTATATTGCGAATAAGTTTATTGACACTTGTTTAATAAAAATTAGTAGTATTTTATGCCAAAAAGACTATGTTTTAACTTTAAAAATATATTATTACAAAAAAAACGTCAAAACTCATCAAAATAAATATGAAACAATAAATATTATACCGGTTCAGGTAAGAAATACCCAAATAAGTTTGTTTACGTTAAGGCAATAATTTTCACCCCACCACCTCGCGACGGCTGCAAGCGAATATAAGCCTTAGGGTGGTACTGATTCAATGCACTTGACTGTACTTAACTTAATGATTAAAGATTTTTTAAAATAAGTGTAACTTTTCAATTATACTAATTTTTCCATGGTTTGAGATATTCTCAGTTTTTTTTAGGATTTGCAAAAAATAAGGTTTTTAGAATTTTCTTTTTTTACGGTTTTTGTAGTATACCTATTATTAGTTTTCCCTTGCCTGTCCCCTACCTGAACAAAATCCTGGCTCCGCCCTTGTTGGGTTTTATAGATTTTTAAAGATTTCTTTCTTATTGTTTTTGGCCTGGTTCTAAGCTAGGGTTTTTAAAAAACGAAAAAATTGGGATTTTTTCAGAAATATTGACTTTTGCATTTTTTTATTTTATTCAAAGGGTAATACGAAAAAAATTTCCAAATTTTTACGGATAGTTTTCGGACACTGATATCAAGAAAAAAGTGTATTTCCGACGCTGATCATAATATTATGATTATAATAATTATTCGTTTTATTTGAATTCAGTAAGAATATTCGGTGCTGTTAATACATAACTTTTGTTTTATTTGACACTTTAATTATAATTCATTCATTATATTGTAATTGGATAATTTCAATGGGCTCCTTTTTGCAAAAAAAAACCGACATTATATTTAACGTTTACGTTTATTTTCTTAAACCAATTTAATTTAATTCAATATTTAGTTTTATTTTTTTCTGTAATAAAGGTTTTTTTTTAATTAAAATATTGTTAAATTGTTGATTGGTACTTTTTTTAAATGTGTATATTTTCCAAATCAAAATTCAAATTTTTCCAAAAAAGAAAATTTTTCCAAGGCCTAAAAAAAAACGTTTTTCCCCCAATTTTTCAGGTTTTTTTATCGACAAAATTATAATCAAGACTAATTTATTTTTTATAAACTTAATTTTTTTGTAAAACTAATATTATTATATTATAATTATTAAAATGCAGTCTCTTTCTTCCACTTAAGGCAAGTGGATGTGCTCTTATAGCGCGAGCGCTCCTAAGCAGTATAAGCGATACAAACGCAAGTCCTGATAACGAATCGGAGAAATCGTCAATTTATCGGATGCAAGTGAATAAAAAACATAAAACGGAAAACAAAAAAATAAAATTAAATAAACATTAAAAAATAAATAAATAATAAGTTCGAAAAGTGCGGGTGGCCACCGGTTTAAGTCACAAAGTGCTATAACGTCGTAAAAGTTTGTGAGAGAGTGAGTGATTAAGGTCAGGTCACACCGATAAGCTACCTGGCTACCTGACTACCTGGTCTGCCACCACAATCGGCGCGTGCAGAAGCGAGCGGTCGAGGCCAAGGAACAACGGACTGTCCGCTAGGGACAGGGCAACAGAATTTCAAGTCTAATTAGTCCACTATGTAATTTTCCTAATTGCATGACCTAATAACAATACCAATTCGATTCTAATCTATAAACTAAACGTTAAAATGTGATTACCAAGAATCCAATACCAATAGCCAATAGCCAACCGGTAAATCAACTTAACCAATTAGAAAAAGGGCAGACATAAAACAGCGTAAGAGTAAATAAACCAAATCAAGCAGGAACGACACAGCAGTTGCGGGATACGTAGGAGAACGGAAAGGTGGTAAAATAACCCTAGGAGATTAGTGTAAGGTTATGTCGATGGGGCCTGTCATACGTCCCCAATACTCACCATACTCCTACTCATAATTATTAAAATACAAATTTCGCAAAACCATGTAACCTTTTTAATCTAAATTTTACAATGCCATGGACATTTGTCGTTATTAAAAAACGTATGAATAATAATCCCAATTTAAATATGGACTTTTTTCTCATAAAACCATCTAAAAATTTAAGCAAAATCACAAGCCGTTTTAAATTTCAAAATTCCAACTTTATTGGTACAGTTTAATAAAACAACATATTTTGGCCTAAGGAATAGGTTTTAAAAATACCTTGTCATCTATATAATATGCACACATACAGGGTGTTGTAAACCCTACACAATAATAATTTATTTTAATTATATAAAAGCACTATCTGGCCAATAACTGTAAATTTACACATTAAAGGAAAAAAAATTAAGGAAATTTTAAAGCACCAAGTCTTGTAAATGTTAATGTAAATTTACACAAATTCTGAGGATAAAACTTTTTTTTAAATAAAACGCGTATTATATAAAGTAAGTAAAATAATTTATTGTTATAAAATATTTGTATATAAATATGTACAAAACAAAGTACAAATTAAACATTTAAAACGTTTAAAAACACATTAAATACCTAATAATAAAAATTGTGAGTAAAAACTACCGTAAAAGTTAATAAAATAAAAGAAATAAAATTTAAAAATCCAAAAAAATTGCCAAGTAACGTGGAATTGCTCAAATACAGAAAAGTTAATATAATAAAATAAATAAAATTTATAAAACTAAACTGCTCGTCATAAAAATCGACGCACCTAGTTTTTTGGAAAATATTTGAAAGCTCGTTATTAGAAAATTACTGAATCGATTTTGAAAATTATAATTATAATTATTTAATTACATAAAATCGCTACAACACTGAAAAACGAATAAGTTATACTGTTTATTTTTTGATATTGTAAACAACAAAAAAGAACAATTGTCAATGTAGGAGATGTTCAAAATGCTCGCCGAGAACGACTAGGCAACATCCTAATCTTAAATAGAAATTACTTCTAACGTTACTCAACATCTGAGGTGTGACCGATCTAATCGCCAGCGTTATTCGTATTCTTAAGTCAGCTAAGCCGAGGGGTTTGGTTTTGTATACAATCCTTTTGACTATCCCCATATAGGAAGAAGTCTAATGCCGTCAGATCAGGGGATCGTGCTGGCCATTCTATCGATCCTCTTCTCCCTATCCACCGATTTGAAAATATTTAATTGAGGTACTGCCATACATTGATTTCATAATGGGGCGGTGCTCCATCTTGCTGAAACCATATCATATTCGCTGGAACTTGTGGGTTTGCTGGATCAGGATATAAGATTGTTACAGTAGGCACGATATTATTTTGGAGCAGTGCTAAATAATTATTGCCATTTAAATTGCCATCAATAAAAAAGGGACCTATGATATTATCTCTAACAATTCCTGCCCAAACATTAACCTTCTCAGGATATTGCGTATGTTCTTCTCTCATCAAGTGAGGATTTTCCTTAGACCAACGCGAACTGCTTTTCTATTTTACTAATTGTCCCTTGGAATATATGAGGTAAATTTGGAAATTTTTCTTGAAATAAGCGAACAACTTCCATTTGTGTCCGTGTCTCCATAACCAATCATCTGTAGAATTGTTATTTTGTGCATTTCAATTAAATGAACAATTTTTCTGATATGCAGTTAACGAAATTCAAACACAAAACTATTTATAGCTCTTTTATTTCATATCAGGTCCACTGAAATGGTTTTTGCTTATTAAAACCTAAATGGGAAATAAATATTGAGTGTGTAATCAAATAATTATAATAATCGTTCTTTAACGTTAATTTTTTAATATTTCCGAAACACTTGAAGATAGGTATAGGACATTGTACATGAAATATGTCTATAATTTTCTGAAGCATCCAAAAATTGAATAAAACACAGGGTGTTCCATTTGAAATTTGAAAGTTGGTATTGATATATGAGACACCCTGTACAAAAAGATTTTGTTGAAAAAAGTGCGCAACTAAAAATACTAATTGACGTGTCCGAGCATTTTTAGGAACATGCCCCCATTTATGTATTATCGAATTTATTCCATTTGGCTGATACACACTGTATATAATTTATGCAATATTTACTTATTATTTATGAAATATTTATAAATATAATTTCATGTAATATATTATCTTACTGGAATTAAAAATTGCTTAGCCCTAACTTGGTATTATGGCAAATTTTTTGAAAAAAAAAATCAAAAATTTTTTAAAATTGCCATAATACCAAATTAGAACTAAGAAATTGTTAATGCCAGTTAGATAATATATTAAATAAATTATAAATAAATATTACATAAATAATAAGTAAACATTGCAGAAATAAATCATTCTGAAAGAGATTAAAAAAACACAAATTGGTTAAAAATGTTTATTAAAAAATATTTTCCAAACTTTAACAAAAAAACCCAAATACATTAATGCTTCAAAGCTAAAAAATATATGGTAAAAAAAGAGAAAGCAATCTCATGAATTTAATATTAATATACCTTCTTTTCATGGGTTTTTTGTTTCCCTCACAAATCTTTGTTTGGGCGGCCGGAACCATTCGGTAACTATGTTTTCAAAATTTTTGTCTGTTGAAGTGCAAACAGCAGCTTAAAAAAATATTTAATAAAAAAAGCCATAAAACTTACATTTTTACTAGAGATGGGAAAATTCCCATTTGACGAAAATTCCCGGAAACTTTCCATCGAAAATTCCCGAAATTTTCCGAAAGTTTCAAAAAAATATTTTTTATTGCGAAAATATTTTTTTTTATGCCAGGGATTTGCAAAAATATATAACAAACACATTAACTTTTTGTCAAATTTTTGGTTGCATTAACGACATAGATTTTCTTACAGATCTTGCTTTGAGCATGGTCTTTTTTGTTTTTTTGCACTATTTTGTAATAATTCCAAACACTAGATTTTTCTCTTGGCATTGTGCTATAGCATATATGCTTATAAATAAACAACAAAAATGTAAGAATGATTTTAACTTTGTTTATTGTATTTATTTTGTTTACCTTTTTTTAAAAAAAGTTTTTTGTGTTGATCATCAACAGCATCAACAGTTGATGCTGAATAATAATCATTGAGGTTATGTAACAGAACTTACATTATTTATACTTCTTCTGCTTTAAATTAACACAAATTAAATTCTTATTCAAAGTTTTTGGCCTTGTATCATGGCCTTAACGAAAATCAGCGGTTAAACAATTGACATTTAAATGAAAAAAACAAGGAAAGTTTCCAAGGAATGTTTCCAAGGAATGTTTCCGGTAGCTTAAAAGAAACTTTCAAAATGAAAATAAATTCCCAATTGGAAACTTTCCAAAACGGAAAGTTTCCTTAAAATGGAAACTTTCCGATTCCCATCTCTAATTTTTACCCTTCAATATTTCAACAAATTTTAAATTTTGTATTTTTTTGTTGTTTCTTAGGCCTAGCTAAGAGCAATCTTTTGCCAGATTATTAGAGAAGATGTTTTTTAAACTCTTACTGTAGAATCTTTTTCGGAGACGCCTTCATTTTTATATACTGAAACTTAAAAAAAAGTACTATTTAATATTATTTTTGTTTATTGATTTGTTTTCAAAACAAACTATTCTTTATGTAGTTTTGTAAATGATATTTGGTACAAATAATAATTTTTTTGATTTTATTAATTCAAGTCAAATGCACCCTGCAACCTTGAGATATAAAAATAATGAAAAATATGGAATTTGCATAAAATTAATTGTCACAACAATTATAATAAAAAAGTGTATCCATCTTATTTAGCAAAATTCTTGTATCCTTAAGGATATTAAGTTTAAAATTTATAGATATTAAACTCTTATTTTGGCTACCAAATATCATTAAATTATAATTTGTCGCTTGTTTTTTTAGCACCCTGTTTTAAAATCAAATTAACATTATCAAACAGGTTTAAAATCGCCCTTTATATACTTACAAATTCAGCCTCTACTTCTTTTTGCAATAATGTTTTCTCAAAACTTTTAACAGATCATTAATAAAAAGTTGACTAGGTAAGTATCTATTACACAAATTTTGCAAATCTTCCACAAAAGTATGGGAATTTTCCCTATGACCTCCTGAATATTCTCCCAAATTTTCTGTAAAAATATTTTTATTGAGCTGTTTATTTATTGGCTGGTTAGGGGAAGATAATACTTCGGTTTTAGCCTCAGTATATTCGGGCAAAGTGTACCCACATTGTCTTGGGTATTTTGTATACATTTTCTTACCTCCACGTCCATTATTTTAAGATCTGCATTAATTCTCCTCCGCTTTTGCCTCCGGGAGAGGGAAATATATTTTTTTCTATTTTTTTGTTCCATTTTATTATAAAACAATGGAATCAAATTTAACTTAAAACACAATAGAGAGCACTCGACACAACCGTATAAACGAGTTCGTTAGTAAGATAGACATAAATACTATAAAACTTTAATATATAACATTTATATATCATTGTTACAATGTAGGTATAAAACATTGTTATATAGCCATGACATAGTATACCATCCCTATAGGGATGTAAATATAACAAGAACGGATCATTTTTATATAACTATTATATTAAAATGTTTTATTATAATTATGTAACAAAATAAAGAAAAACTATGTACATACTGTATATACTTAATAAGGTCCCAGTAAGCACAGCGTTGATTTCAATATTTGACCAATCTCATTGATTCAATAGAAGTGGTATATCATTGGGCAATAATTGTATGGACCATTATTTAGTTAACTTAACTTTTATGTGAAGTCCCAATCGTTGATCAATTATTGCTCAATTTTTAGCCCATTCGAATTGTTAATAATTGATCAATTAACCGGAAGTGAAAATGGGCAATTATTGCACACTCCAATACGAACACGGTACTCTGGTTGATTGGCCAATAACTGGGCAAATATTAAATACTAACTACATTTATAGAAAATTTTACATATTGCAAAAATATATTTAATATCACCCAAAGAATTATCCCCAGGGATCCCTAAGGATAATTCTTTGGGTTTTTTAAGGATTTCTGTAATTGGTACAATACATTTATTTTAATATAGCAAATATTTAATAATTGCCCAGTCATTGGCCAATCAACCGTACCGTATTCGTATAAAAAATGCCCTGTAATTGCCGGTTTCACGTTTCAGCTGATTTTTTTTTTCAAAAGTAATAATTATTGTGAGTAAACAATAAAGACGCATGGTAGATATAAGTCTTATTTCTACCATGACTAGACGTATAATGTCCAGTGTTTCGCTTCGCTGCATCATAAATTGGTTCATAGTCTAAAACCAAGTTTTTTTGTTTTATAAGGCCAAAAATCGCACATAAGGTATACCTTCTATAGAAAATCACGGTTTGTTTATGGACAACAATAATCCTGTGGATGTTGAAGACAGTTTTTGTAACCAGTTATAGGTCTATAGACCTATAGTTGTTTCTTGTATATTGTTTCTTATCTATGGTTGGAATCCTTTTTGCATGCGCAAGTAAATTGTACACGTGACTCAGCTCTACGAGGTTTTCTAAGGCTCATATTCTTCGGTTACTTGTTGAAAGAAACGTGCGTTTGATCTTGGAAGTTAAGCTTACTTTACATTATGTGTTTTATCACATGATTTGGTCATATGTAAATATTACAAGTTTACACTGTATAATTTTATCACTTAAAAGTACTCATAAGTGCGGTCACATAGCAATTAATAAGGAATCAAGTAATTTTGGCAATTAGAACCGTATCTATTTTCAAATGATATTTCATATGATTACCGTGAATTTCACTACCTTTATAATTGACTTTATTAAAAGCTTAACGTCAAAGTCAAAGTCAAAGTGGTTGTGTTAATTTTCTTAAGTTAAAATGGTAAACAAGGTAAGTTACACTCCATGTATGTATTTTTAAATTAAATAGCTAATTATGTTGTGGTTTGAAGATGGAGTGGTCCAGGGGCCTAACTTTAGCTCTGTTTTATAGCAATAAACACTAGGGTGGAGTGAATTTTTTTTATTTATTAATTGATTTTTCCTATATTATTAATTGTTGACTAAAGGCGTAAAATGAATAAATATCGAAAAAATATTCCAATTTTTTAATATCTTGAGGTGGCGCATCTGTCTCGAAGTTTTGAAAATTCAAAAAAAATATTACTTCAATTAAAGTAATAAAAATAGCATTATTTATAAATAAAAAGTTTATTTTAGTAAAATTAACGTGAAACGTAAACATATTTAATAGTAAATCATATGCTTTAAGTAACTTCAGGAGTCTTTATTGGTAGAAATGAGATCTTTTTCGCGAAAATACTGACATTTGGTATCAAAATTTGGTAATTATTTTCTGACTTTAATTCTTGTTCTGATGAAACCATCTCTTGCTTCCGATCCACAAACCGAGACTGAAGATTCAGTATACTGGTTATAACCAGTTTTACACAGCGCTCCACTGCTTGGGTGTGACACGGAAATTTTTGGAAGTATAGGAATCGGTCACCCGAAGAAATCATATCGGTAATTTCTGTCATCGTATTTCATAGTCATAGGTGGTTCAGTCACCTTTTCTGTTGCCCAGTGAATTAACTTGTACAAACGTAATGCTTCAGTATTTAGTTGTGGAAGCTTCAATTCCCGCAATCTCGAACATTTTGATTCTTTTCTCGCCTTTAATATTTTCGGCAATGCTAGTTCTCGGATATTCGAAACCGTGTATATGCTTACTCTGTCTTGCCTAAGCATGCTTTCTCTGTCTTGCCTGCTCTGCTCGCGCCGTCAGTGGGCGAGGCGTATGCTATACGGGGTTTTTAAGGACATTCCAGGTAGAGCTTTCTTATAATATACAAGTGTTTTGAATTGTTTTTTGCTCTAAAAAGTAAATCATTTCTTTTGAATATTTTTTTATGAAGATATGTTTTACATTTACCATTCTACTAAAAATAACAAATCAGTTCAGTCACACTTTATATGCGAATTTCGTAATAACTGTGTTGTAAAACGATATTTAAAGTAATGGCAAATTTAAACAGACGGGATACAAGGCATTTAACGGATGCGGAAGTTCAATCTGTGGTACTTCTTCTTCGCGAAGGACATACTCAAGTAAGAGTTTTTGAAATCCTTGGAGTTGCCCAATCCTCCGTGAGTAGGGTGTTCCAAAGTTTTCGTGAAACTCATGGATATTCCAGACGTCAAGAACAAGGACGTCATAGGGCCACAAATGCGGTAGAAGATCGTTTCTTGACACTTTCTGCCCGTAGAAATCGAACTGTGACAGCTAGAGGCTTGCAAATTGCTCTACAGCGTGTACATAATACCCGGATTTCAGATCAAACAGTGAGAAATCGACTTCATGAGATAGGTTTAAGAGCTAGGCGACCCGCAACAGGCCCTCGTTTAACCAGGGCACACAGGGTAAGGCGACTTGCTTTTGCGAGAGAACATGTGGATTGGACACAAAATCAGTGGGCTAATGTACTCTTCTCGGATGAGTCCAGATTCACTCTTTCATCAAATTATCGACGTCAAAGAGTGTGGAGAACTCCAGGGACGCGATTTCACCAATGTAATATTCGTCAGTTGGATGCTTTTGGTGGTGGTGGAGTGATGGTATGGGGTGGAATCAACTCAAATGCACGCACCGAGTTGCACATAATCGAAAATGGAACTTTAAATGCAGAAAGGTACATTAGAGATATTCTGGAATATTATGTAATGCCTTTCGCCACATTTAACGGAGCCGACTTTGTTTTTATGCAAGATAATGCACGTCCACATACCGCACGTATAGTTCAACAATATCTTCAGACTGTTCAAATCGAGACATTAGAGTGGCCGGCTAGATTGCCCGATCTAAATCCGATAGAGCATATGTGGGATGCCCTTGGAAGACGTGTACGCAGCATGGAAAACGTCCCAAGTACTCTAGGCGAGCTATCTGAGGCTCTAATGGAAGAGTGGGATAATATTCCAGATCAGTATGTCCAAGATTTAATTAACAGCATGGAAAGACGATGTAGAGCAGTTATTAGAGCAAGAGGAGGAAATACGGAGTATTAAAAGTTGCACAATAATTATTATTTGAGAATTTAACATTTTTGTTTTACCAAGTTTAAAAATAAATTTTATTTCAATACATAAATTCGGTGAGTTATTTAAAATTACACTTCCATAAACCGGTGAGTTAATATTGTTTTACATTACAGTGATATTACAATCACAAATTTAATAAAATTAAATTATTATTGGTTTTTAGGAATATGCGATAATTGTTTTGAGTAGTGTATATTTATATAATTATTATATTATTCTAGCGGGCATTTCAGGACTCTTGGATAAAACTTCATATTTCAACAACAGTTGAAGTTAGCGACTTCATTTTTTTTTAAATGTGTCAATATTTTGACTACATTTGACTCGATATATATGTATAGAATTTTTCAATAATTCACATAGCTCGCCGCAGGGTAAAATTTTTGATGCACGATTTTGATAATTCTAATTCTTATATTAAAATTTTTTTTTCAAATCTTTAGAAATTTTTAAAATTTCTGAATTGCTATTAGAAGCCCTCACATTTCAAGTATAAGTCTGCAAAAAATCAGAATTTTAGATTGTATTCTAGAATTAATACAACGGTTAATGTTACGAATCACCCACACTCATAGTGGAATACAATCGCTTCTCCGTTTGGAATTAAAATCTTGCATAAAAATTCATATTTCAACAACGTTAAAGTTAGCAAATTAATTTTTTTTTAATAACTTTATCAATGTTTTAACTACATTTGACTCGATATATATGTATAGAAATTTTCAATAATTCACATAGCTCGCCGCAGGGTAAAGTTTTTGATGCACGATTTTGATAATTCTATAATGCAATTTTTTTTTTCAAAATCTTTAGAAATTTTTAAAATTTCTGAATTGCTATTAAAAGCGCTCACATTTCAAGTATAAATCTGCAAAAAATCAGAATTTTATATTGTATTCTAGAATTAATACAACGATTAATGTTACGAATCACCCACCCTCACAGCGGAATAAAATCGCCGTGTGAATTTAAAATTCTTTTTAAATTTTATTATGCAAAATATGAAAATTTTCCAAAAAATTAGTAATTTTTAATGCCAAGAAATCAATTTTTCTAAAATCTGTTGCAGATACAAACAAAGAAATAATAATAATAATATTTTTGAGACACATTTTTTTTCAAAAATCACTAATTAATTAATTATTCATATAACTACAACAGAAAATGGTTAGTACAAGTCAAAAAGATAAACTAAAAGTATACTGAACATAAATTTGCTAAAATATAAAGATGATATTTTTTAACAAAATTTGTTTTTGAATATTTTTTTATATTTTGATTTGCTAATATTTAATATTTCTATTAAAAAAAAATTCAATAAAAATATTTTAACTCAATGATTTTTTGTTAGTTTTTTGCTATATAATATAAAATTAAATTAAAAATGGGCAGGAAGACGAAAGTCGTTAGCCTTTTGGATTTCCAATAAAGTTTATTATTATTATTAAATTAAAAGTTTAACCGTTAACTAACCTCACGGATGTGTTTATATTTTAAATTGAAATTACTAATATAAAAATTCTTATTTCTGTAACCGTTCGGTATTAAATCTTCTCATTTGTACCTTGCTAAATATTTTTCTACCTCTTCGTAATTTAATCCCGAATGTTTATTTTGGTCAAAATAATTATTTTGACCAAAATAAACATTCGGGATTATATTTAATCCCGAATGACCAAAATAAACATTCGGGATTAAATTTAATCCCGAATGTTTATTTTGGTCAAAATAATTATTATTATATATACCTACCTTGGTAATTAGGTATACCTTCCTTACTATAAAATAAGCGTTTCTTCTAAACCTTGTATGGGGCGGACCCCATACTTCCCCCCCCCCCACCAACATCCCCACATATCCAGTATTTTGTTTTAAACATCTACCACTAAAAAAATTTTCGGAAGCAAGAGATGGTTTCATCAGAACAAGAATTAAAGTCAGAAAATAATTATAATTATCAAAATTTGATATACCAAATTTTGATACCAAATGTCAGTATTTCCGCGAAAAAGAAGATCTCATTTCTACCAACAAACACTCCTGAAGTTACTTAAAGCATATGATTTACTATTAAATATGTTTACGTTTTACGTTAATTTTACTAAAATAAACTTTTTATTTATAAATAATGCTATTTTTATTACTTTGATTGAAGTACCTAATATTTTTTTAGAATTTTCAAAACTTCGAGACTGATGCTCCACCTCAAGATATAAAAAATTGGAATATTTTTTTGATATTTATTCATTTTACGCCTTTAGTCAACAATTAATAATATAGGAAAAATCAATTAATAAATAAAAAAATCACTCCACCCTAATAAACACGCCAGGACTGATAAACTGCAGAAAATTACGGATGAATTAGAGAGAATTTAAGTAACATGGCAAATTTTGTTTTTCTCGATTTTTAAGGTTTTCAGTATAAAAATAGCAATTTTATATGTAAAGAATTATCAATTCTTTATTTGGGAGAAAGTAAACATTTTATTTTTATTTATAATAGAGAATACTTTTCGTTGTCGGAAAAATTTCGAAAACATAGATTTTTAACAGAAAATATTCACGGTCTTCAGGGCCGGATTAAGAGTTTTGAGGCCCTGGGGCCGACATTTGGTGGGGGCCCTCAATATTTCTAAAAAATTTGACACTTTAAAACTCATGGTAAATATTTAAGCTAGAGGAACTTTACGTGATTTTTTATTATCCTTGAATCATTTAATATCTAATAAACCATATAAATTTTAATAAAGTCGGCCAAAGCGTTTTTATAAAGCTATATAAGCTATAAATAAAAAACTCATTTTTTTTAACGAAACACCCTGTATCTCGATAATGAAGCATTTTTGGACACGTGTTTATAGGAACTTTTTTTCATATTGTGATGAGAGGAATTTCCCCTGAGCTTTTGTCACCACAAGTCTGAATCACCATGTATATTTTGAATAATACGAACATAACTTTATATACATTTTACCCAAGTCTGAGAAATTATAAATTCGTATGCAAAACGATAAAAACGTAGATAGTAGAATAGAATTGTGAATGAAATTGTTTTTATATACTTTATATTTTATATATTTTGAATAATACGAACATAACCTTATACCTATATTTTACTTATACTTAAAATTTTACTCAAGTAAAATATAAATTGATCTATGTTTTGTTTGTATTTTTAAAACTTACCGCAAACTGAAAAAAAGTGCATCAAAAGTCGTATTATTTATCTATTTTTCATATTAAATCATCAACAATAAAACAATGTTTTGTCCAAAGAAAAGCACGAAACATTATTTCGGAAACACCGGAAAATATTCCACAACACTCCAATGTACCAATAAAAATCTGATACAAAAACTAACTTTAATATTAGATTATAAGTAATTGACTGTTTTCCTGTATTTACGAAAACGTTAGGACAAGCACTAAAGGAGCAACTGCTTAAAATTGGTTTGAGTCCTAACTTATGACTATAGACTACATAAAAACGTCTTCGCGCGCCAAAACTTTGAGTGTGATAATTTACATTCTGATTTGCAAGCGGTTAAGCAATAAAAAATCCGCGAAAAATTAGAGTTAGATCTACGAAAAATTAATTGAAAATTACAGGATTCGCGCGGTATAACCGACCCAATTTCGCCATTTTTTTTTCATATTCGTTTCATTAAAAAGCTACATATTGCATTGGTGGGGGCCCCTAAATGGTGGGGGCCCTGGGGCCGTGGCCCCGCTGGCCCCATGCTAAATCCAGCCCTGACGGTCTTAAATGGGAAACTTTCGGAAACCGAAATGTCTTACTATTCAGAATTAAATTCAATATTAAATAAAGAAATCAATGATAATAAAAATGTAGAAACGATTTTTGTTAAGGGTAAGCAAAAAGTTGAATGGTTAAATTCGTTTATTTTTTAAAATATAAATATTGTAGACTTGGAAAATTTAAACTGTCCTAGTATTTTAAAATTAAAAAACTCAAATATAAATAAACAAAATTATCATTGCGGAAAACATGTATTTAATCATTTAAATTGCACCAATGAAAATGTAAATTTATTTAGAGATTGGTATTTTGAAAATATTGTTTATTCCCCCCACTCTTAGAATAGTTTTTATATATGATAATTTTTTTTTAAATATTTTTATTAATAATAAAACGACTAAACATGTCGGTGTATTACTCAAATAACGGCATGCTTAAGCCATTAACCATTGAAGACATTATAAAATTAGCACAATGTTTTACAACATCTTTAACACCTCTCGATGATTTGTATGCATTAGAAGAGAAGTGGGGTTTTGATGTTTCAAATTATTATTATTTATTAGAAAATCAGTTGGAACAAAATCAACAGGGACAGGAACAGGAATTTACAGATGAGGATGATGTTGATGATGAAGGGTATATTAGTGAAAGTCAAATGTATTAAATAAAATATTTTTAAATAAAACATAAACTATTTACTTGTGTGTTTTACTAACTTACCTATCCCAACAAACAAAGATAATGCAGTCATAAATATGTATGCTGCGTGGTTATCTCTCTTTCAAAAATAAAATATTATGTAAGCAATAAAAATTTTACCTTTATTTGTTCAAACTGATAAATTTATATAATTTATAAATAAAACTAAAATTGTTTGGTATAAATAATTTTTATTTTAAAAAATTTAAATTAACTCTTAAAAAAATAACTTAACTTAAACCAAAAACTTCTTAAACTATCTTATATATCTTATGTCTATAGACATCCATCTAAAAAATATTACAAATAATTTAAACCACAAACTTAAAAACTACAAAAATTAAAAAAAACAACTTAAAATATCTTAAACTATCTTACAAATCTATCTAAAAAATATTACAATTAACAAACAATAAAAGATTTGCAATGGGAAAATATAAAATTAAATATTTTACATAATGAACAAAAAAGTTACAATTTTATTTTTTTTTCCTTATTATTACATTTTCTAAATTTTTTTAAGCATTTTAATCTCATTTTTTTTAATTATCATATGATTCATTTAATTTTACATTTTCCCATTGTAAATCCTCTATCGTTCTATTTAAATTTTTAATTAAATCTAACTTACTTTCTAAATCTAATTTTAATAAACCTATATTAACATTGTCCTCCTCAAATTTTCTAACCTTTAAATTGCACTCTTTAACCAAATCTTTTACACTCAACTTCTCACCTTCACATTCTTCTTTAATCTGTTCCTCTACAATGCTTAAACTCAACTCACACTTTTCGCTTTCTCGACTTAATCTATTTTCCAACTCATCTATTTCACCCCTCATTTGCTGGTTCTCGCTGCTTAGCATATGGTTTTCTTTATTGCAATGAAATATTTTTTCATCACAATTTACTTCAATATTTTTAACAGCTCCACATCTTCTGTTAGAACTTGTTTTAGCCAATTGATTTATTGGCTCTAAACAACACATTGTTAAAATTCAGCACAACATAACTAATACGGAACAAAACATTTTTGATAAAACTTTTAAGGTAAACAAGAAAGAACAAACGTTTCTTATGAAATAAAATCAAATTATAATTTTAAAAGGTTTTATATGAAAATAATTGTCATATCAGCATTATGCAAAAGTAAAATCAGCACATTTTGAAACACAATTATGCATTTTAAATTTTAAAAAATAAAGTGATGGTGTTTTATAAAATTCTCGAGAAATTGAAAAGGATACGAAAAAAATGTGATATGCAACAATGTACACAAGCTTGTTAATCTTTTAAAAAATTTATATAATATTACTTAATAATTATTGAAATGTACAAACTTTTAATAATTAACGAATATAAGTCAGGTTTTTGTCTCCCCATTTTATATGTAAAATTTTTATATAAATACATTCATTTTTTAATTGTATTCATTAAAAAAAAAACCCAACATGAATTTAAACGAAATAATATTAGTTTAGCGCGAAAAAATTTTAAAATATGTAGAAGAGATTTGGATAGAAGGTGCAAAAAATCAAGAAAAAGAAGAAATACAACTAGCTATAGGGAACGAAACTCAGTAAGTTAAGTAAGTTAAGTTGCAAGTGATTTGTATGAATTAGAATAGTAGTGTAGCTTTGATGTTTCAAATTATTATTATTTTTTTAGAAAATCATTTAGAACAAAATCATCAACAATAACAAGAACAACAGAAACAGGAACAGGAACAGAAATTTTAAAAGTCAAAAGTATTAAAAAAATATTTTTAAATAAAATAAAAACTATTTACTTGTATGTGTGTTTTACTAACTTACCTATCCCAACAATGAGATAATGCAATCATAAATACATATGCTATGCAGTTATCTTACACAAAATTATAATATTATTTAAGCAATAAAAATTCTATTTTTTTGTTTAAACTGATTAATAATTTTTATTATAAAAACACAGTTTAAACCAAAAACATAAAAACTAACAAATTTAAAAAGCCAAACATAAGAAAGTGAGGCTCAGTTGAGTAGTTTGAGGTGAAAAGAAAAGAACGTTTAGTTACAAATGGAAAACCAGCCAACAACAATCTATCCAAACAAAAAACAGTATGGATTTGTAAGTTTGGGGCCGTCTCCAGCATTTATAACATGTCCCAATTGTGAAGAGCAAATTAGAAGCATAGTTAACGTAACCCCAAACACCAAAACACACCTGTTCAGCTCCTTATTTTTTGTGTTTGGATGTTGGCTATGCTGTTGCATCCCTTACTGCATAAATGGCTGTCAAAGCAAACAGCATTTCTGTCCAAATTGCAAGGCTTTCATTGGAGAATACAACAGTTAAAATATTTGTTTATTGTTAACATAAAATATTTTTGTTTTGCAATTTAAAAAAATAAATAAATAAATTAAATTTAAATAAATAAATAAATAAATAAAGATTTATTTTTTTAAGTGTTTTTTTATTTTTAAGTTTTAAACACACACACAATAAAACATACTTTTTTTTTCGATTAAGTATATTTTTTTATTTAATAGATACAGTTTTATAATTACATATCATTAACATTGTTTCACAAAGCTGAACTACATACTTATAGTTTAAATAATAATGTAACTAATATTTTAAAGATATATTTATATATAATAATTAATTAATCCCCCCCTTCCCTTACACACACACACACACTAAAATAAATAATACTTTTATTCAATTTTTAAATTTTTAAACATTATTATTATTTCACATATGTCTATTTCCAACTGTAATTCTTTTTGAATAATTTTTAATTTTTTTGATAGCTTTCGATGTTGTTGCTGAAGATCATTTTGCTGTTGTTTCAAAAAATTATTTGAACTGAAAAAAAAATGGTGTTTACAATTCAAGTATACTTAAATTCGAATACAAACCTTTTGTTTTATTTATTTATTATTAAAAAACTATTTTTAAAATATTTATTTTGATACAAAATTAATTGAAGTAAACTTATTAAAAGTTTCTTGTTTCTTCAAGTTCGGGGATTAATTTGGAGAATCTTATTGGCAGAATAAAAGGAGTTGCAAAATCATCTAAAAATGCTAAAATTGAGTCTCCATACTTTGTCGTTATTTTTTCCATTTTTCTGACTCTATATTCATTTCCAACATCCAATTCGGCGATTTTTTTTAAGGAATTGTTGCAGTCGTTTAATTTGTCTAAAGTTGAAGTTTTATTTAGTTAGAAATGTATTTTAATTAAACACGGATAGTTGATTAAGTAATTTACTAATTGTTATACACGAGTGTTCAACAAGAAACCTGACTACAAACTAACTCTAATACATTCAGTTCTCACGAAAATATGCCCAAACCCCTTAGTGTGTGGGCCTCTCAAAGAAATATTATATACAAAGACAATTTATGTAACGTTTGACATGGTTCTTTACTTACGAATCGCGCCAAGGGTGGTAGTGTTAATTTAAATGTATACTTAATCCAATAATTATCTAACATTCGGCCATCCTGAGTAAGTCAGTCCCTGACCTTCTCTGGCAGGATTGTTTGAGGCTGGTACACTCTTGGTTGCAGGACACCGTCATTTGGATGAAATTATACTTCCAATGGACCTAAGATGAGAATTCTCTATTAGTCTTACTTAATAGTCAAAATGGAGGGAGCTGTCGTATCACTCCTCCATAAAACATACAACCTGTCTTGCTTCGGTTTTGATTTGGTCTTACTTTGCTTAAACAGACCACTTTGGTCTTACTTGGTGCTGGCAACGGACCACTTTGGTCTCACTGGCCTCGGGATTCCTAAAATAGACCACTTTGGTCATACTCGGTGCTTGCAACGAACCACTTTGGTATCACTTGCGCGCAACCTCGGGAACAAAATTTTCACTCTGTTACCCTCGTAAGACGCCACTTTGGCCGTGTCCCACATATTTCGTAAGGAAAGACGCGTGCACTGCGTCCCCCCTTCTTCATCATACCACTTTGGTATTTTCTTTGATCCTTCAGGATCCTACTTTACTGTGACACTTTGTAAAACCGACCCCTCTGGGTCTTGCTATCTACTTATATGTACTTATACTTATAATATAACATAGCATAGCATAACATTGCATAACATAGCATAACATAGCATAACATAATATAACATATTATGTACTTACATATCGTCGCCTTGGAAACTGATCCACCTCTTAAGGTGATCCGCTGCGGCCACCGACTTTGTCCGCTTGCGCCCTTCGCGCAAGTCCTCGACTTCATAACGGGGCTTCCAATAGCGGTGGCTTCACTGGTGATGGTGACCATGACGAGATCCCCTACTTCACAGTGTGAAGTTCACACTAAACAGCGTCGCGACGACCCTTGTCGTAGCGTTCCTTCTGCCGTCTTTGATCTTCGGTTATGTGCTGCGAAATTTTGTCTCGAACTGCTGTAGCAACCAATAAGCGCCTCCATCGGGGTTGCATTAATTCCTTTATTGTGTAGCACTTTGAATTGGTTTAACGTACTTGTCCCACTCGCGAGGATTACCGGCCGCTGTCGTAACTAACTCGTTAAGAACCGTTTGATTATAACGCTCGCACTGACCGTTGGCTCTCGGAGTAGCCACGGTGCTTATAACATGTTTGGGTATTTCTTATGAAATCTCAAAATTTGAGATATTATTGAAATTTCTTTTTTTTATAAACTTAGATATTTTTTTGCAGAGATCTTAAAAGTTGCTTTTAGAGATCTATCCAGGGGTATTGGTCTTCCATATTTTTGTATATAACCTATAAAAAATGAGGTTTTAAAAAATAAATAAATGAGGTAATGATTAACGGAGTGAGGGAATGATTTATTATTATATTATAGTAAAAAACAACATGTACAAATGAAAGAAATTATATATCATATTCTAAAGAAAATCAACTCAAAACTTTGTACTTAGAACATAAACAATCTTTTGTACTTATAGAAAATGACCAACATAAATATATATAAACCCAAAAAAATAACAAATATACTACTATAGAGGTAACAAATGTTTTTATCTTTATACTTATTACTATTTATTTTTAAACTTTGTACTTAGCACTTCTCCAAAACTTAAATTAAAACATCTTCATATTTATTTATTAAGCATTAATTATTATTAATATTAACCTAAATTAGTCTTTTCTTGGAGTTTTTTGGTCTTTGAGAACAATGAGTTATTCAATCTTAATTTTAACATCACTTGTACAGCCATCTAACTCTGTAATAACGTAATTCCCCCTTTTAACTAACTTTTGCGGCTTTATTTTTTGTATCACATCTTCCCATTTATATAATTGATCATCTTTAATATTAGGCCATCTCCAAAACTTCACACCTTGCTTCATGCACCTAACCATCAAACCATCTTCAAAAACAGATATAACTTCTCCGGGATACTTTGACCTTATTTCAGGACATGATCTCCAATGGTAACATTCTTATCACTGTCGGAGACAACAGTAGATCCCTCATTTTCTAAATCAATTGTATCATTTTCTTTTAACATTTCAGTATGATCTTAAATGCGCGAAGACGACGCTGAAGACAGTTGGTAATTATCCTTCATTATATCCAATTCCATTGACTTTTGAGGGGATTTGCTACGCCTCTTAGTAAATCGATTACTGCGGTGTTGTTGAAAATACCCCAAATGATAGTGGGTACAAACTTCTTCGCAATCTATGCATGAAAGTCTTCTGCACTGTAAGGTGTTGTGAAAAAATACGAACTTGTACTTTTGTGTTCCCCGGAAAGTAGGAATAGTCTTGGACTGTTTTATGAGATCATCCATCAGCGAAATATCTGCTGTGGTAACTTCAAACAATAAAATAGAAGGACACCTGGATTGAAGGATAGGTTTCAATGAATTCAGGTCTACGATATCATGGCCTTCTGCCACGACTTTATCAGCTGTCCGTTTCAGGGTTCCACCGACACCGTCAGGCGCTCCCTTACCGTGCCCGGGTTCAGAATAATGCCATCAAAAGTATGTGATTTCTGGATAGAGACACACCATTTCGAACATAAATTTATTTTTGTAATGATTAACAGGCCCATCACTCAACATATGTAATCGGGAAATAGGTAAATGTTGTGTTTTTATCCACTCAAATATGGGTTTCAAGTGAGCCCAAACAGCCATTGTGTCATGTCTATTGTCGCTAGAGAGAGAACAACAGGATACAGGTTTGATTGCATTATCCTTGCGCAAGTAAAGCACTCTTGTATGCATTGTTATCTGCTTCCTTCCTCTACCAAAGTAGACAGCTTGTATTTCCTCGTTATACTTACAGCAATAGTTTTCACTGTAATCTACATGAATTAAAATGTCGTTTATTCTTAAATTTTTCTTTATGTATTTTGAATGGCCTGATATTGATGTGCCAATATGTGAAAAAAAAGTGGTTATGCTACTTCCAGACTTTGAACAAGCAATTTCAATTTAACCCTATACTCTTTCTTCACGGGTTTACAAACTTTTTCCCATTTTTTTCACATCCTTTTCAAATGAACTGACTTCATAAATCCATTGTTGATAAATCACAAACTGATTAGGCATTGGTAAATAGTATTCCAAAGAGCGTTCCTTGCAGGTTGAACATTCCCTGAATAGACATTTTGTGGAATGCACATCGCAGGTTATTGTCGCTAAAATTGAAGTCACGTTACGAAATTGCAATGCTTTGACTTCATGCAATTTAGATATCATCAATTGAATATTGGCATGCTGTATGCATTGACAAGTATTTCGGGTATTCACGTTCTGCCAAGTAACCCAAAAGGGTCTGAATCTGCAAAAGGTTGATAAGCTTATCTTATAATTGACCGTGCTTAAGAACTTTTTATGTAAATTACGAAGTGTATCATATAAAACACGCTTTTGTTTAGTTTTACCATTTTTGGATTTAAGATAGTCTTTTTTCCCCGGACACATCCTTGAGTTTTCATCTTTCTCTAAAAATTTAATTACATCGTCCTTTAGCTTCATAATTTTATCACTTATTTTTCGAGGCTTTTGTCTTTTGAAAGTATCATGTTTAAAAAAAGGTTTCGATGCATAAAGTAACTTATATTTCTGCAATGATTTCAATTTCAACATTTCGTAATATTTTTTCTTTTTTCATGTTTCTTTCCAAGATCTTTGTAACTAGTCTCTAGATCTCTTGTTAACGCTTCTCCAAAAAGTAATTTCTTCTTCACACTTTCAGGAACGTTTACATTTTTTAGAAACGCATCTACTTTAGTTCCAGGCGATTCTGGGTCAGTTTTTTTTGTTTTCATTCTCAAATATCTCTTCTTATATTTTTCGCTTAATTTTACTGCATTCTTCAATTTTTTTTCCAAATTTGCAATCTTTGCATACAAAATAGCTCGTCGCCTTCGCATCTGTCGTCTATTTCGAGCAGCTACATCTTCTCTAATTTGCTGCACAACTGATACTGGACTTGGTGGAGGTGTATCATCAATTATTCTTTGTAAATTTTGGTGTGCTATAGCTTTTTTATTCCTATACACTTTACTATTTTCTTTCCATTGCTTTCGCTTTTGTCTAAGTTCTCTAGCATTCATATGAAAAACTGGTTTTACTTGACCTTTCTCTTTTTTCTTTAAATATTTTATTCTTTCTTTTTCCCGCAGTTTTTCCAAAGATTCAGTATTATTTTTCATTTTTTCTCTCCTTTTTCTGTCATACTCTTTCTTTTTTAATTTTTTTTCTGCATCACTCAACTTCTTTTGTCGTGCCATTTTGCTTCCACATACATGCACCTGTTTTAAATTAAATACCATGAAATACAAGTTGCAAGAAATAAATAAAAAATCTAAAAAAACCGCAGAATACTGAATAAATCATTCCCTCACATGGCCGTAATTCCCTCACTCCTAAATGCAGTAAGGGAATGACTGTGAGGGAATGACGAATTTTAACTTAAGCTACAAAAACACCAACACATAACCTAAATTTGCTTGTTACATTTAGAATATGTATTTTACTCCCAAAAATGCATAAAAGCAACAAATTTTAATAATAGATATTAAAATGCTTAATACATTCATGTAACGTGAGGTAATGATCGTAATAAATTTAACTTTTAACAATTTTTCGCAAAATATTTTTTTACACGAACTCACCTACGGTTGAGAAGAAATCGCCATCTTGAATCATTTGAGAGTGTTGCCAGGTACTAAAAACTTAAGGTTGCGTTCCTAAATATCGTTTGACACGTTCAGAAATCGAATATTCGTATTAGGATGAGGGAATGATTTTATTTGGCGGGACATATTTAAAATCGAATTATTGTTATTATAAATTCGTTGTTGTAAGACGGAAGGTTTTATAGACAATAACAAACATCTTTCTTATATATTTGCATAATTTTATTATTAAGAATATTGATATATTTCAGATAAATAGGCATTTTAGTAATATTTTTGAAGGTAAGGGAATGATTTTCACGGTAACAAAGTAGCCATATCTATTTTTTCTTTAGAGGTAATACGTTTTCTTTTTAAAAAATAGCGGTATAGACAGCGTACATTCAAATAAAAAAAAGACTTATGTAGTTAATGCATATGATTCGGCACTAATGGCTCGGGAATAAAATTTCGAAATTCGATGAGAAATACCCGTTTAATACCATAGTTTTTGCAAAACGCGTTAAAACTGGGTGAGGTAAATTCGGTACCCCGATCACTAATTATAATTATACGCGTCGGAACGCCAAATAGATGTACATTATCGGTCAGGGATTTTAATGCATGTCGTGTTTTAACATCGCGCACTGGTTCAATTATCACAAACTTTGTAAAAACGTCTACCACTGTAAATATGTATTTGTGTTTCCGGTAACTTGTTTCAAACGGTCCGACATGGTCAATGTGCAATGTGTGAAAGGGCACGGGCGTCTTCTCAATGGGGTGCAATTTACTACTTTCTTCTGGGCTTTTATTTGTAGTACCATACTACTCGTCGGCGATTTTCCTTGTCGAATTGTAGTAACATCGCACCCAAGTCCAATTGACCTAACATCTGTGCAGTTTCCTTTTTAATTCGGGGTCAAAATGGATAAGATAGCGCCAGTTGTAAGCATCTGTTTTACAGTTATAAATGCCTTTTGTTGCGGCTCGTCCCATGACCACCAGTTGTCCTTTTTTGTAAGTGATGCGGAAATTGTCGCAAACTCTTTTATAAATTTATAAGTAGCTCGATAGGCCGTTTCAAGGTTTGCTAGCCCTTCTCTGGTTACTGACAGTAGAATAATATCATCAATATATGGGAAAACAATCATATTTCTTAACGAACGGTGTTAATTAGTCTTTGGAATATGGCTGGAGAATTATTTAATCCAAAAGGTATACGTACAGTGCCGGTTTAACAGGGGTTTTTTGGGGACTATAGCACCGGGCGGTAAATATTTTTGGGGCGGTACCGCGTACCGCGCATAATTTAAAAAAAAAATACTTAATCGTTAGAAAAAAATGATTGCGACAATGCGTCGGCGGATACAACGGATACAAATGAGAAAAATGTTGTTAGAGTTAAAGCAGCTTCTCCATCAGAAAAACTTGATTTATTGGAAACGGAATAATTTGAACTTTTTGGATAGACGTTTTGCAAAGGGTTAATGAAGCCAATAAAGCAGTCCAAAAACAAAACATGGATTTAAGCACAAATGCTCATCTTTTGTCATTTTTAGTTGAGAACTTTGATTTTTTAAGTGATATCATTTTGATCATTACGAGGAAATTAACAGGAAACGAAAATTATGCTCAGAAGCGGATAATCATAAGAAAATTACAATTTGAAGAAAATAATTCAGAGGCAAGTTTAAGCAAAAAAGAAACAATGCGAACAATATGTTTTATTTTAATAATTGACAATCTATAATCCAAAATCATTTGTCGATATGATAGCTAGAAATCTGACACAAACAAATTTGAATTTTTGTTTAATCTAAAAGCATAAATCTTCCTGGAGGATTTGGATGAGTTTTTTACTCAAAAATGTGTCCAACTCAAGAAACTGGTAACTTCCCTTTCGGAAATAAAAATATAAACTCCATTGGAATTAGTATAAGTTTTATACGAAAATAAATTAATATCTTCATTTCCGAATATTAATAATTGTCTGCGATTTTTTTTTATAATGGTTTCAAATGCAAGTTGTGAACGATCTTTTTCTGCTAAAAAAAAGGGTAAAGAACTACCTAAGAAATATAATTCCCCAAGAAAGATTTAACTCCTTAGCAATTCTGTCCATTTATCAAGACCTGCTAGATGAAATAAATGTAAAGTGTTATAAAACAATTTGCTACTATAAAGACTTGAAAACAACCTTTTAATAATTAATATTAGTATTAGGATTTCTCAATATTTATTTAAACCAAAGAATAATGTTTTATTTATTTATAACTTTTGATTAGTTTTTCTTAGTACTTAGTATTGTTTATATAAACCAAAGAATGTTTTATTTTTTAGTTAGTGCTTTTGTATGAGGCGCCGTTTGTGTCAAAATTAAAAGTGGTAAATAAACTTATTTTGTTTTATAAATAATTAATTATATGCTTTATAAAATTATTATTACTTTTGATTCGCAGAAAATTATTTTATAAAAAAATAATTTTATAAAAAAAAATTATTTTATAAAAAAGTAATTTTATAAAAAAAAATTATTTTATAAAAAAAAAATTATTTTATAAAAAAAAATTATTTTATAAAAAAATAATTTTATAAAAAAATTATTTTATAAAAAAAAATTATTTTATAAAAGACGACGGGCGCATTTATAAATTAATTTTTACTGCAGCCATCTCTCTTTGTTTGTAGACACTCGAGTAAACCCGAGTGAACCCGAACGCCCTTCGCCAGATACAATTTTATGACGGACTCGGCTTTTGTTTGACGCAATTTGGGGAAACGATTGAAAATAATAATTTATTATTTTTATTAATTGATTAATTAATTTTTTTATCTACATTTATTTTGATTTTTAGTTTTTAACAAGAATTCTTTATGTTTAAACGTTTTTTATAAGAAAGCACTTTAGTTAAATGCAAAACAAATAATGATTTACACCTTTATCTGTTAAAATTAATTACCTTACATTTTAAATATCTAAATTTTTAAAAGTAAATTAACTTAACCTTTAATTCGACACCTGAGTCCCCGGGACTCGCATGCGAATTTTGTTGGCGCCTAAAGCCTAATTTAAAGATTGCCTTCCTCCTTTCTCCCTTCCTCCCGTAAAAGATGAACAATACGATCACCGTAGTGCTGTTTATACATTTTAACAGTTAATTATTAGTTAAAGGTGTAAATCATTATTTGTTTTGCATTTAACTAGAAGTGCTTTCTTATAAAAAACGCATATACCTACCTATAATTATAGGTATATGAAAAAACGTTTAAACATAAAGAATCTAAAAATCAAAATAAATGTAGATGAAAAAATTAATTAATTAATTAATAAAAATAATAAATTATTATTTTCAATCGTTTCCCCAAATTGCGTTAAACAAAAGCCCAGTCCATCATAAAATTGTATCTGGGAAGGGGCGTTCGGGTTCACTCGGGTTTACTCGAGTGTCTACAAACAGCAGTAAAAATTAATTTATAAATGCACCCGTGGTCTTTTATAAAATATTTTTTTTTTATAAAATAATTTTTTTTTATAAAATTATTTCTTTATAAAATAATTTTTTTTTATAAAATTATTTTTTTATAAAATAATTTTTTTTATAAAATAATTTTTTTTATAAAATTATTTTTTTATAAAATTATTTTTTTTTATAAAATTATTTCTTTATAAAATATTTTTTTTTATAAAATTATTTTTTTATAAAATAATTTTTTTTTTATAAAATTATTTCTTTATAAAATAATTTTTTTTATAAAATTATTTTTTTATAAAATAATTTTTTTTATAAAACAATTTTTTTTTATAAAATTATTTCTTTATAAAATAATTTTTTTTTATAAAATTATTTCTTTATAAAATTATTTTATAAAAAAAATTATTTTATAAAAAAATAATTTTATAAAAAAAAATTATTTTATAAAGAAATAATTTTATAAAAAAAAATTATTTTATAAAAAAATAATTTTATAAAAAAAATTATTTTATAAAAGACCACGGGTGCATTTATAAATTAATTTTTACTGCTGTTTGTAGACACTCGAGGAAACCCGAGTGAACCCGAACGCCCCTTCCCAGATACAATTTTATGACGGACTGGGCTTTTGTTTAACACAATTTGGGGAAACGATTGAAAATAATAATTTATTATTTTTATTAATTAATTAATTAATTTTTTCATCTACATTTATTTTGATTTTTAGATTCTTTATGTTTAAACGTTTTTTCATATACCTATAATTATAGGTATATGCGTTTTTTATAAGAAAGCACTTCTAGTTAAATGCAAAACAAATAATGATTTACACCTTTAACTAATAATTAACTGTTAAAATCTATAAACACGGTGATCGTATTGTTAATCTTTTACGGGAGGAAGGGAGAAAGGAGGAAGGCAATCTTTAAATTAGGCTTTAGGCGCCAACAAAATTCGCATGCGAGTCCCGGGGACTCAGGTGTCGAATTAATGGTTAAGTTAATTTACTTTAAAAAATTTAGATATTTAAAATGTAAGGTAATCAATTTTAACAAATAAAGGTGTAAATCATTATTTGTTTTGCATTTAACTAAAGTGCTTTCTTATAAAAAACGTTTAAACATAAAGAATTCTTGTTAAAAACTAAAAATCAAAATAAATGTAGATAAAAAAATTAATTAATCAATTAATAAAAATAATAAATTATTATTTTCAATCGTTTCCCCAAATTGCGTCAAACAAAAGCCGAGTCCGTCATAAAATTGTATCTGGGGAAGGGCGTTCGGGTTCACTCGGGTTTACTCGAGTGTCTACAAACGAAGAGAGATATGGCTGCAGTAAAAATTAATTTATAAATGCGCCCGTCGTCTTTTATAAAATAATTTTTTTTTATAAAATTATTTTTTTATAAAATAATTTTTTTTTATAAAATATTTTTTTTTATAAAATAATTTTTTTTAATAAAATAATTTTTTTATAAAATATTTTTTTTTTATAAAATAATTTTTATTTATAAAATTACTTTTTTATAAAATAATTTTTTTATAAAATATTTTTTTTTTACAAAATAAGTTTATTTAGCACTTTTAATTTTGACACAAACGGCGCCTCATACTTTTGATTAGTTTTTATAATTTGTTTATAAAGGCTCATTTTATATTTTATAGGATACTAAGTTTACTGTTAGATACCAGCCTAACCAACCTAATCTTCCACTTGACGTGAGAAAGTAAGACTTAAAAATTTAAAAATGTTTTTAAAAAAGTAATATTTTAAAGCATTGGGCGTTGTGTTTTTGCCAGAACCGGGCGGCGAACTAACTTAAACCGGCACTGTATAGTATACAGTGTATACGTAAAAACTCAAAATGGCCGTCTGAATATAGGTATTGTAGTTGTTTCGTTAAATTGCTACTTTAATGACATTTTAAAACATACTACATTTGGCCGCCTCGTGACCTGGGCGATTGTAGTTTTTGCACTTCTTTGGAGGTATAATACATTTTCTTGCAAGATGTTCCGTGGACCCGCAGTTAAAACACTGTCGCGGTTGATCGGACCGATAATTATAATTATTAGCCCCCGATACCGACGGCTTATTAAAATCTTGCGACGGCTTGCTCGCTTTATTACGACTGTGCGCTGGAGACACTTCCGAGTTATTAGCGGATATCGCGCTCGATTCATTAAGGCTATTTTTCTCGAACTTATTTGACATCCTTATCGGCATATTTCCCATTTCTGTCATAAAAGCATATAGTGCATCGGGATTTGTATGCTGCGCGGACCGGATTGTACGCGCAATTCCCTCATGTAGTATTCCGCCGATTATCGCGTCAACTAAGTAGCGGTTGGGAATTTTTATTTGTAGCGCCCTTAATTTACACATTTTCTCGAAACAATAGTCCCCTAGATTTTGTCCCGACTGCGCTTCATAGTTTGCAGCTTCTTTTAACAACTTGCAGAACGGCAATTGTTTATGAAACTGTTTTATTAAAGTCTTTTTAAACCCGGCCCAGGTACTGTTATTTGTTATTCGTATCGTACTATTTACGCGCGTTACCCTGTAGTCGGTTTGCGATTAATCTCATAATGTCATCACCGTCCCAATGGTACCGTTTAGCAATAGTGTCAACGCGTTCAACCCATTTATCGACAAAATCATCGTTTACAGGTGGCGTTTGCGTTTCATATCAACAATCACTCACTCACATATAATATCGTTTGAACTTAACGTTGGCGGCGTTAAATTATTTCACTTATATTTCACTTAAATGTACAATTATTATTGACGTACAATAATATCACTTAGCATAAACTTAATATCGAACTTGTTATCACTAATTTGGGTCTCTAATCCACACTTCTGACTTGTTAGAGATGTATTTTAATTAAACACGGATAGTTGATTAAGTAATTTACTAATTGTTATACACGAGTGTTCAACAAGAAACCTGACTACAAACTCTAATACATTCAGTTCTCACGAAAATATGCCAAAACCCCTTAGTGTGTGGGCCTCTCAAAGAAAAATTATATACAAAGACAATTTATGTGAAGTTTGACATGGTTCTTTACTTACGAATCGCACCAAGGGTTTATATACAAAAGTTTATATACAAAAGTTCTCTCTTAGTTCCACCCTTACTTCTTAAGAAGTCCCATAAGCCAACTGAATGGCTTGTGCGGGTTAGGGGTAGGAACGGACCGCGGGCTTAAAGTCCCCTCCGAAGGACTAATACACAATAGGACAAACACAAATGGTGGGATTCGAACCCACGACCTCCGGCTTGTAGTCAGCATGCACTAACCACCAGACCACCGTCGGCGGGTGCTAGTGTTAATTTAAATGTATACTTAATCTAATAATTATCTAACAATATCGGCGATTTTTTTGAAGGAATTGTTGCAGTCGTTTAATTTGTCTAAAGCATTCATCTTGACAATTATTGTTGTTGTTGAATTTAAAATGTAAGCAAAATTACAATTATAATGTACTACCAGGTAAAAAATGCCCTCTTATTTATACAAATTGGCAGTCTGTGGGTAGGGATGAGGAATTTAATTAATTTCCAAATTCTCATTAGCAAGGATCTTTTAAACATAAATATAAAAAAAATTGTTGCAACAGTATACTAATTATTTACTGAATGCATTTATTAAAAACTATAGGTCATTGCAATGACCTATAGTTTTTAATAAATAGTAACATTTTAAATGCAAAATTGACTTGAATTGGTTTTAAAAAGGTTTTATTATAGCGGAAATAATGCAAACAGTTTTAAAAAGGTTCTCATAAATGCCAATTATACTTGGGAGAAGATGGTTTTAAAAAAAAGGTTTTATAGCTATCTTAAAGAACTCCTATTTAAAACCTTGTGGCTTTCAAGAGTATTTACTCTTTAAAATTACTTTATTTGGACTTAAGTTTAACCTTAATAAGGTTAAATTTTCTTAAGATACTTCTAAAAGCAGTATTGTTTTATTATTGTTTTATGATTGACAAATAAAAGCAACTTTGTTTTATGATAGCTTTAATTTTTAGTTTTAAAGCGTTCTTGAAGTCAGCTTAAGCAAGGTACTTTTAAAACTATCTTGCTTTTAAGGAACCCTTATTAAAGCTCTGTCTTATAATGCTCTTGCTTTTAAATTTTTAAATACTTAATAAAACTTTTTTTATTTGAATAAAACCCTTGTAAGGGTCCTGTAGTATATAAACTTCTAAATTCAAATTTAGCGCTATTTTTACCAAGGAAAATTTAAATAATCCACTAAAAATAATATTATAGTTTTATAAATTAATTAAGTTAAAATCCTATTGAATTTTAAAGTTTCACTTCTTTGTATCTGAACGTAGAAATATTGGGGTGATATGTTTATGTTAGACATTCTTGCTTAAGTGGCCGAGATGTTTAAAAGCTAGATTAGGAAATAGAATACAGACAGAGGGTTTTTGCTCGCCCTTCGAGATACTCCTGTTAAACAGTTTGTGAAATATATTATAATATAGTTATAGTTTTTGTGATTGTTACCGATTTTCTGCTATCATTATTAGGTATGTACTCTTTTATAAATTGTAAATTTGCTAGTAATGATAAACAACTCCTCGTTTTGGGTTTTCTTAATATATTTTTGCTAGTGATGCCGCCGATACGAGAGATTCTCGCCTCTCGTCTCGTCTCGTCTCGTCTCGACGAGACGAGAGGGCGATTTTCTCTCGAAAAAATGCTCGAGACGAGACGAGAGAATGCCCTCTCTCGCTCGAGAATTTCTCGTTTCTCTCGATCTCTCTCGTTCTCTCGATTATAAAAAACAATTTTTTTTTTACATAAAAATTATAATTTTGCACATAAATGACGATATTTATTTGGACCAATGAGAACATTATTCGCATTTCATAATAAACAAAATTTCTTCCTGGTTAACGTTGTATTATTTTATAACACAACCAAGAAAAAATTACTTATAAAATAATAATAATTTTTAAAATTTACCCTGTATAATCACATCTATGGCACTCCTTACTATTAAAAAACCCGTATGCTTAATAAGCATTTCTTATTCAATAAACTTATCAACAACATGTAGTTTTTGAGGGCCTGATTACAAATTTGATATCCATTTTTTTTTTTTAATAAAATGGCTGATCCAATATGACGAAAATTCGTCGTTCGGCTTTAATGGTTTGGGTAAAATTTAGTATTCAGATATTTATGGGGTCCCTGATTCAGAATTTGATATCCATTAAAAAAAAACAAAATTGCGGATTCAAAATGACGGACATGCGCAGTAGGTACAAGATGGTTGGATCTATGTGGAGTAGTTACATCATATATGCGCAGTAGTTTTCAGATGGATGGATCAAATGATTTGATCCATTGAAAACTACTGCGCCGATACAGCCTGTTTCTTTTAACTTGAGACAGCTCAATATCTCGAGAAATACGCATTTCACGGAAAAATGTTTTAAATAAAAGGTTAATGTGACCAAAGGGGACATTATTTGGTGCTACCGCTAGCCACCCCCTACCCCTCCTTAAGGGTGAAACGGGGGGTAACTTTGGAGAGTCAAATGGGAAACCATTTTTTTAACAGATTTTGGTAGTACATAAAAAAATGAATAACTTTTATTTAAAACTTTTTTCAATTTATCAACAGATGGCGCTGTAATTCAAAATTTAAGAAAAATGGGTTTCCCTGTAAAATGTATTATTTTAAACGTTTGAAAAACAAAAATTAACATTAAATCAACAATAGTCGGCTCTGAAAACAATTTATAACAAATGTTCAAAATGTCGTCCTTCCATTTCGACACCAAGTGGAACACCAGCGTCCCTGGTCGGTAAACGTTTGGTGCGGTACCTTTGGCGAACGGCATTAAATGGTGAAAATTACCGGAATTTTCTAGAAAACGATCTGCCAGACTTCTTCCTGTGGGGTTACTTGAAAGAAAAAGTTTACGCTGCAATTCCTACAACTCGGGAGGACATGGTGGAGCCAGAATTCATTACCCGCATTCAAAAATGTGTCGAAATGAAAGGATGACATTTTGAACATTTGTTATAAATGGTTTTCAGAGCCGACTATTGTTGATTTAATGTTAATTTTTGTTTTTCAAACGTTTCAAATAATACATTTTACAGGGAAACCCATTTTTCTTAAATTTTGAATTACAGCGCCATCTGTTGATAAATTGAAAAAAGTTTTAAATAAAAGTTATTCATTTTTTTATGTACTACCAAAATCTGTTAAAAAAATGGTTTCCCATTTGACTCTCCAAAGTTACCCCCCGTTTCACCCTTAAGGAGGGGTAGGGGGTGGCTAGCGGTAGCACCAAATAATGTCCCCTTTGGTCACATTAACCTTTTATTTAAAACATTTTTCCGTGAAATGCGTATTTCTCGAGATATTGAGCTGTCTCAAGTTAAAAGAAACAGCCTGTAAGGAAACCCAATTTTCTTAAATTTTGAATTACAGCGCCATCTGTTGATAAATTGAAAAAAGTTTCAAATAAAAGTTATTCATTTTTTTATGTACTACCAAAATCTGTGAAAAAATCGGGTCATTTCATTTGACTTTCTAAAGTTACCCCCCGTTTCACCCTTAAGGAGGGGTAGGGGGTGGCTAGCGGTAGCACCAAATAATGTCCCCTTTGGTCACATTAACCTTTTATTTAAGACATTTTTCTGTGAAATGCGTATTTCACGAGATATTGAGCTGTCTCAAGTTAAAAGAAACACCTATTATAGGTGTATAATACTAGATGTAACTACTCCACATAGATCCAACCATTTGATTCAAATGCGCAACATTTTCGGCGTAAAAAGTCTTACTTTATTAGTGTGGTCTTGGCACACATTTTTTTTAATTTCCAGTTTAAATTTCTATATAATAGTATATTCTGTAACAAGTTTGGAATACAGCATATTCCGCTAGAGTGAAGAGTTTGTCACACGAGCCGAAGGCGAGTTTGACAGTTTCACGAGAGCGGAACATGCAATTCCAAACGTGTTTCAGACTATACTTTTTCTACGTTTCCAAAAAATACCATAAAAAAATAATTTAATTGGAAGAAAGTGAGGTTGGATCTGTCTAAAATTTGTTAGATATTAAAAACAGAGATGTCGCCACGAGTGTTTATTCTGTCATCCGATGATAGAATATTTCATTCTGTAACACTTTACGGAATATGTGTCATTCCATAGATAAAAGTAATATTAGAACGGTCAAATTCCGTAATAGGAGTAAAAAAAATATATATAAACGAATTCGTATTTCATTCCAAATAATTTTTGTATTCATACTTAGGTACTTTTACCACGAGAGAAACGAGACGAGACGAGAGAAAGGCACTCTCGAGCGAGAAAAGAGTATTCTCGACGAGACGAGAGACCCATTTTCTCTCGCTGCACGAGACGAGACGAGAGAAGGACTTTTCTCGTCTCGTCTCGTCTCGCGGCATCACTAATTTTTGCTTATAATTTTGAAAAATATTATTTAATTCGCATTTTTGTCTATGACGTTTATCATTGCTAGTTTATTGGGTCCTAATCATTTTAATATGTGTAAATAGCGAGTGATTTTTGGTAATATTTTTTATTGTATCACTATTTCATTATTTTGGTTTAATATCTTGGTATCTCGCATACACTGAGTTCCAATCTTTATGATGTCACGTTCATCACATACACTGAATTAATTACATTTAACTTAAATTTTAATATTTTGTAATGTCTTTATTTTGAGTTACACTGGCCTTGATTTTGTGGTTTCCTTTTGTATAACTTTGTATAACTTTTATTTAACTAAAATGTATTTTATTGTTTTTGAAACTCAGTGTATCATCTCGGTATTAAGGTATTTATTTATTTTAACTCTTTGCATTTGTACTCAGGCTAAAGCTTTTAACAATTATATTACTATTATAATATTGGTATTATTTGGGTAAGGTTTATTGTTATTATTATTATTATTATTATTGCTCTTATTATTATCACATAATTTGATATTACCATTAGGTAATATCATGGTAAGGTAATAGTACCGATTAGCATTTTGATAGATTCGGATTGGAGACTTAGGGTTAAACCTGCTTACCTAAGCGCTTTAATTTGAATACTTGATAATGACTTTTTGGGTGCTATATTTTGTTCTTATAATATTTATTTTATACAGCGCGACACTTTCATGTGGTTTGAGTTTTAGGCTATGTTTATGTGTTTTTGTAATGACGCTCTCCTATTTACCATTTATTGTATTTATTTACATTTTACCCCCTTTTATTTTATTGCTAATTGTTGATTTTATTTGTGTCTGTATTTGTATTTGTGTTTTGTTGGAAAAGCGTTTTTACTTGAACATATAAGCATGGGTAATATAAAGGCATTAGGTGAAAGGTGGTGTCGTTATGTTACTTACCTTTAATTTCTGTGTGCAGGCCGTGTTTGTATGCTTTTACAATACTATTGTCTTGTGCTGGACATTGATTTTGTGAGAGGATTTAAAATGCGTAAGTGGTATAAAGGCACTAAGTGAGAGCAGTGTCGTTATATCTCTTCCACAGATGGTTTGCTTAACATTTTCCATAGTGTGGTTATTAGCTACGGGTAATATCTGCATTATATCAATAATTCCCCGCGTCCCTATCCTATTTAGCATTCGAATTCTCTCTATATGAAAGTTGTAGTTGCTGTTCGTTTATTATTATTATTATTATTATTATTATTATTATTTTATAAAATCGTATCATCGTACAATAGTTCGAAGATGCGTGGTAAGCAGGGACCCGGACCGAAACCGAAAAAAAACGAAAACCGGAACGGAACCGGTTTTTTTTTCCGAACCGAAACCCGAACCGGAACCGTTTTCGCTTTTGATAAAATCTGTTGGACCGGAACCGAAACCTTTATTTGCTTTCATTCTAATAACATTATATATGTGAGGTTATAGATTAAAATTACGTAAAACAAATAACCTCACTGGAACCGCTTAAAACCGAAAAGAACCGAACCGTTAACTCCACGAAACCGAAACCGGAATCGGAACCATTAAAACGAAAATAGGGTGAACCAAAACCGTACCGGAACCGATATTTCATTTCGGTCCGGGTCCCTGGTGGTAAGGTAATCAAATAGTACAAATCTTTGTCATAAAATGACAATCCCTAAGAATGACTTTACCTGAGTACAAAATGTTTTGAATATTGATAAAAACACCCAAATTATATGAAATATGTTTATCTGCTTTTTATGTTATTTTATTCACTTATTATTTATACTGTATTCTTGTGATTATGACCCATATGACTATGTTTTGTTTTGTATTTTATTTTTATTTGAACTGTGTAAGTCGCCAGGGTTTTTATGGTCCCTTTTCCCTGTGCTTTGACTCAACGGGCCACCCCTTTGTCTTTGCTTAAATTAAATCAGGGGTTTAAAATTAAATACTTGTGTTTCATTAAACCTGACCAATTTCAAAATAACGTTATTATCAATGTACTTAAATACACAACGTAGAGTCCTAATTTTTATAAAGTAAGTAAATTAACTAGACGATCACGAATATGCCAAAACAAGTATTTCAGTATACTTAAAGAATCGGGTTACGAAAATACATAGTGTACCTTACACCCTTATAAGTCTTTAAACAGCTGGAACTATAATTTATAAACGTATTTTAAAATGTTTACATTCATAGACGATTTTCTTCGTAAAACAAGAAGTGGACATTTTTATAGAAAATGGAGGTTTCTATATTTTGACGTTTTGCGACCAAAACAACATTTCACGTTCTTCCCATTCACTCGGAACGATAGACAAGCACATTTGTCGATCTTCACAAGTTTGAACTATTTTAAAAACCATCTTAAATACCTATTTAATTTAACTATAGTTAACTATACTCTATGAGCTTAATCCAACCATCTCTGGCTCTAACAATAGTAAATAAGGTTAGGTATATTGACGCGAAGAATAAACCCCTTTGACTTAAAAAGTTTTTATGAAAATATATGAAATTTAAATAAAAACCTTTTTAAGTCCTTATTAAAGAAAAATGGTTTTAACTAAGTAAAGTTGCTCTTCTCAGGTAGGAAATAAAGTCTAATGGTTTTATTATTGACAGTTTTGGTTTTATCAATTACTATTATTTTAGTAGATTAAAATGGCCGAATATGTTGCACTGTGGAATAAAATATTTTTATTATAGGAAATATTTTATTTATTAAAAATTCAATATTTATAGATAAAAATATTATTATTTTTATTTTAAACATATTAAAATATTTAGATATAAATAACTTACAATTATTAAAACTATAAGGTTTAACATTTGTATATATATATTAGGGTGTTTCAAAAAAATCGACTTTTTCTTTTTCTTCAAATGGTCAGCAAATTCTTTCAGAGGATGTCAAAACAAAGACCTCGTTAAAATTTGAGCTTTTAATTTGAAGACTTATAGGTCGCGGATCGCAATTTTCTATTTCCCATTTAAATAACATAGGAATTTTTTTTTTTTTAATTTTGGAATTTTATACTTCTATATCGAATCAACTTATGGCAAGGAACATCTTAGATTTTTATAGTAAATTTAACGCTCTATAAAAAATGTCTCTTATAATTTTTCTATAAATTGATTTCTTCCAGAGTTATTCGAGGCCAAAGTTTGATTTCCATCGAATTTTCTCGTTTTTTCCAACTTTTAGCATCATGTAGTAAAAAAATCACATATTTATATCTGAAACATAGGAAGTGTTGTAAAAAAAAACAAAAAAACAAAAAAACGTCACTTTTTTCCAAAGCCTACTACAAAGTTTTAATGAAAATATGAGATGTGTATAATATGCAGAGTAATTTATTTATAAATGCATTTTTCTCGAAAATGGTACATCTGAGCAATTCAAATCAAGAGTACCTATTTTTCGTAAAAAACTGTAAATTTTCATAATTTCATAAAAAAATTAAATTATTAACCCAGAAAAAAGTTGGGGCTATTTTTGTAACTTTGCCCCCTCCAAATGTTACGCCTATGATTAAATTTTAACAGTTTTGATCATAGATCTAGATTCAGCATGTCAAAATTACCAAAGTACCAAAAATTGATTTGTTCATGTTCAACCCTCTAGGAATAGTTTTAAAAAAATTATCCTCTTAGGCTCCCATTCAGGGGGCCGTAGCTCCTTTAGGGAGCATTTTTTGATACATGTTTATTAAACAAAAAAAGTGTTATTTTTATACGAATAATGCACTGTTTAAGTTTGGCCCCCTGATTTCGGGACACCCGTATAATGATAATTGTACCATAAATGTTAAAAAAACGCGAAAATTCGATGGAAATCAAATTTTGGCCTCGAATAACTCTGGAAGGAATCAATTTATAGAAAAATGATAGGAGACCTTTTTTGTAGAGCGTTAAATTTACTATGAAAATCTAAGATGATCCTTGACATAAGTTGATTTGATTCAGACGTATAAAATTTCAAAGTTAAAAAAAAAATTCCCATGTTATTTAAATGGGAAATAGAAAATTGCGATCCGCGACCTCTAAATCTTCAAATTAAAAGCTCAAATTTTGACGAGGTCTTTATGTTAACATCCTCTGAAAGAATTTGCCGACCATTTGAAGAAAAACAAAAAGTCGATTTTTTTGAAACACCCTAATATACAGGGTGTCCGGAAATTAATGCAACAAAATTTGGTCACAGATTCTCGAGACAAATTTAGAGTACACGTATTTTTTAGTTTTGCCAATTGGCCCCCTTTTTCGGAGATACAGCCCCCCAAAAGTAGCCCATAAGAATAGTCTTTTTCTTATATCTCAGAACACTGTTGTACGAGAATCAATAAATTTGGTATACAGGGGTTTTTTGATATGTGGAATCTGATAGTGTTAATGTTTTTTGTCTGGGGACCCCCTTAAGACGCTTTTTAGTAGGCCCCTTGTCTTTGGAGCCACAAAACTTTGGTTGCGTATTTTTTATTTTTTTTAATATGAAACCGTAAGGAAGGACATTCAATTTAGAAACTTTTGTCTTTTGAATTTTTTTTTGTAAAACGTAATGTTTTTGAGAAAAATGGCAAAATGTGATTGAATGCATATCGACATTCGTATGAAATTCTTACGTGTTAATCGTAGGTGGCTGCCGTTCGCAAGTGACAAATAAATTAATTTTTTGACAGTTATCATTGATCAGTTGTCAGATTATCATCTTTTCTGTTTCTCTCGAAAAAAATGGTGAGATTTTCCGTGCGTGAAAAAGTCCAAATGCACCTGATTTACGGAGAGGCCCATGGAAATTCACGTCTCGCGCGTAGACTATACGCTGGCCGATTTCCCCAACTAATACTTCCATGTCATTCGATGATATCGCGCGTGCACCGGCGACTTGTGAAGACGGGTTCTGTAAGAAGGCCCAATGCAGGAAAACGTTAATAATATTAAACTTAAAAACCATTTTATTAAATTTTCAAATTGTTTTGTAAAGTTTTTAACAGTTATTAAAATTAAATTTAATTAAAAGTAATCAATTCCGTAAAACGTGCTCAAAGTGTGAGCCGTTTTGTTCAGCACAGGACCGCAAACGTTTTGAAAAATTTTGACGTATTTTCTCATAAATGTTGGGTATCTGTCTAATTTCTTCAGCCGCGGCAAGGATTCGTTCTTGTAATTGTTCGCGAGTTCTAATTGGCACAGCATAGACGCGATCCTTCATGACTCCCCAGAAACAAAAGTCCATAGCGTTTAAATCTGGAGAACGGGGTGGCCAAGCTACATTGGGGAAATTGTTACCGATCCAACGTCCAGGAAAATTTTCATTTAGCCACTCAGTTACGAACCGCCCCCGGTGTGGTGGGGCACCATCGTGCATAAATAATATCGAGAAAAACATCTTCCATAAGAATTGGTAGTTCATGTTCCAAAAGATGAAGGTAGGTTTCAGCATTTAATCGAGAGGGCAAGAAATGTGGACCGATGATGAAATCTCCGACAGTTCCAGCCCAGCAATTAATTGAAAATTTATCTTGCGAACGAGTCTGTCTTATAACGTGTGGATTTGCCATGGCCCAGTAATGAAGGTTATGTAGATTTATTATTCCATCTTTTGTAAAGCACGCCTCATCGGTAAAAAAAATTCCGGATTTCGGTTATAACGTTGAAGACCCCATAAGCCAAAATTTCTTCTTCGCGGCAAATCTTCTGGTTTAAGTTCCTGAACTTTTTGAAAATGAAAAGGCTTTAGTAATTGTCGTTTAATAAAACTGTGAATTCTTGTTCTGGGAATTTCAAGTTGTAGTGATGCGCGTCTTAGGCTTATTTCGGGGTTTTCTTCAAATAAATTCAAGATATTTTCTTCTTTTTGGGGTGTTAACAAACGACGTCTTCCTGCATTTGGCCTTCTTACAATTACAGAACCGGTCTCCATAAGTTGCCGGTGCACACGCGAAAACATCGAATGATATGGAAGTATTAGTTGGGGAAATCGGCCAGCGTATAGTCTACGCGCGAGACGTGAATTTCCATGGGACTCTCCGTAAATCAGGTGCATTTGGACTTTTTCACGCACGGAAAATCTCACCATTTTTTTCGAGAGAAATAGAAAAGATGATAATCTGACAACTGATCAATGATAAATGTCAAAAAATTAATTTATTTGTCACTTGCGAACGGCAGCCACCTACGATTAACACGTAAGAATTTCATATATTAACACGTAAGAATTTCATATACGAATGTCGATATGCATTCAATCACATTTTGCCATTTTTCTCAAAAACATTACGTTTTACCAAAAAAAATTCAAAAGACAAAACTTTCTAAATTGAATGTCCTTCCTTACGGGTTCATATTAAAAAAAAATAAAAAATACGCAACCAAAGTTTTGTGGCTCCAAAGACAAGGGGGCCTACTAAAAAGCGTCTTAAGGGGGTCCCCAGCCAAAAACCTTAACACTATCAGATTCCACATATCAAAAAACCCCTGTATACCAAATTTAGTGATTCTCGTACAACAGGGTTCTGAGATATAAGAAAAAGACTATTCTTATGGACTACTTTTAGGGGGCTGTATCTCCGAAAAATGGGGCCCATTGGCAAAACTAAAAAATACGTGTCCCCTAAATTTCTCTCAAGAATCTGTGACCAAATTTTGTTGCATTAATTTCCGGACACCCTGTATATATATATATATATATATATATAGATATATATATACATATATATATATATATATATAACTTAAACCCGACAAGGTAAACTTATGGTAATCATGAAAATTTCACCCTCCCAGTTTTCTTTAAATTTTCACGTTTCATGACTTACCCAAAAAAGCAAAAAAAAAACCAAAATGTCGGTCTGTCTGTCTGTCCGTCCCAAAACTGTCTGCTCATTTTTCCCAAAAACTATAACACGTATTGACACAAAATTTTACTGGATTGCTCCATTATAGCTCCCATATATATGGGACTTTTCGTTCAACCGTTTCGCCCCTGCCCCCTTGTGATAAAACGGTTTTTTGCTTTTCTGCCCTTATAATGCTAGATAGGGGTATTATGTATAAAACAAAAGTTATCCCTTTCATCGAGACCTTTTTAACGACGTATCACATGGGGTGAAGGAATTTAATTCTCTATCGACCTGTACTTCCCACAAATTTTCGAAAAGTTTGGCGCATGTGCCGTTTTGCCTTAAACCCATCGATATATACACCCAAGATATCTGAGTTGTTAAATTTTTATTATCGGGTCAAAGTTTGTTTTAGTAATTTTGTTTCTATCGCAAAACATATTAAAACTATTTTATCCCACAGTGCATCCCACACGGAACAATTACATCCAATGGATATCCAATGGATTTCTTTTATGGATATCCAGGATATACATAGGATATCCGGGATATCCAATGGATAACCATTGGATATATAAATGTCCGACCCTCCTGGACATAGTGTGGATATCCAATGGATACCCAGTGGATATAGTATTGTATGCAATATGGTTGTCATCTGTATTGGATATGGTGAATCAATGGATATTTACTTTTCAATAAATAACATTGGGTTTTAAAATAAAAGTCTTATTCTTTAATTTAAATATTTATTTTTATGAAAACATAAAATAGAACAGAAAACTACATAAAACTAAAGAAGTGAAGTCTCTGGCTTGCCATCACTCCTCCAGCTGTCATTTGCCTTTTTATCAGCCTAATCATTTAGAGCCTATTTCACCTGTCTCCTTATGATCCCCAAAATTTGGCCAATCCATCAGCCCATTTGTTACCCTCGAGCCTATGTAGGTATAGCTTGCAAATAAAGGTACACTATATAAATGCATGCATGTACCTATTCACCTTTAATGTTTTACCTTCAATGCTAACCGAAAGTTTATAAATTGCACTTAAATATAGGTAGGTACCTATTTAATTTAATATTGTATTAGTTTTAGACCAATACAATTTTAAATGATAACTATGATTAGAAAATTAATAAAATATTCACTTACCACTATAGACCTCAAACAAATAACCACAAAAACAATAACTTGGCAATAAACTTTATGAAAAACATATAACAAATAGCAATGATGGCGAATGAACCTTTACAATCTGTGGAATGAAACAAATAAACATGAAAACCCTTTGCATGTACCTAACAATCATGGCATCATATTTAACGGACGCTACCATAGAAAAAGGACGCTTCTTTATCTTCTGTGTTCGCCGGCAGTGTTGTCAGACGTTTAAATAATTTCAGAAAGCTCATCAAAATGGCGGTTATATTATTAAATCTTTAATACTTAATTAATATTAGTATACCTAGTATACCTATTTGATATAAATGTGGTGAATAATTATTTTAAATTTATTTAATTTATTTATTAAAACTTAATAAAGTACGGAAATATATTTCGTTTAGTTATTTTGCTTATAACCGGCAACACTGAAGATTCTCAAATTCAGCGCGTGCGTAGTACTATGAAATACAATAATAAACAAAAGGGACTTTTTTAAGTAATTTTTTATTGTATTGCAGACTGTCATAGTCATATTATTAACAGAAATAATATTATTAATATATAAATATTTTTATCTGGGTAAAGTGAACATTTCAAAATTAAAAATTTCGTAGCTCTTGGCAAAAAATCAATTTACCGTAAAGTTGTTTTTTTTACATATGCTATAGTTTAAACCATCACAAAATCCCACATGTATACATACAAGTATATATACAAGATATCCATATCAGTTATCCATCGGATATCCAGTGGATATACATTAGATGTACAGTGGATATACTTTGGACATACATTAGTTATCCATTGGATATATATTAGAGATACTTTGTTGAAATTGGGTTAATAACGATTTAAATCATATTTATTAATCATTACATAAATTTATCCTATAAGGGGCTATTTTAAAAAAGAAAAAAATATTTTTAATGTTTTTGTTTTTTTTTGAACATCTAGTATGGATATCCATTGGATATCCAATGGATATCGTAAAAGGCATGGATGTTATATGGACATTGGGATAGCCATTGGATATCCATTGGATAGCGTGTTCTGTGTGGGATGTAACGGAATCAGCTTAAAATATATAATAAAATATTATTAAAAAAATGTTTAAATTTACGTTAACTGTAAAGCGCATGTATTTTTTGAAGCTATTTTATAGTGTTTAGTCAAAAAAAAAATTGCGTTTAATATTTTGGCCAGACTAATACTCATACTATTAAATATAATAACTAACATAATATTATATTATAAATCTTAAACAACAGATCGTCGTAGACAATAACTTAAGGTCATACAAATATAATATATTATAATACCTGCATAAGACATTAATAATATAAGCATTCAGGGGCCTCGGTGGCGCAGTGGGTTAGGCGGCTATGCCGAGACAAACTGCGTCCAAAGGTAGCGGGTTCGATTCCCGGTCACAGCCTTGGGTGTTGTGCGCGTTGAAAGTCGGTAGATGAGTCTCATCGAGGACCGTGGTTCGGATTCCACGTTAAACAGTAGGTCCCGCTGAAGAACCGAACCTTATAGGCTTTGCCTGTAAGCTGGATAGGTTGATGGCGTTACTACTCTACTTATAAGCATTCATTATACTATAATTATTAAAACCAATATAATCCATCTTTAAGTCTAGTTCCTCTTATTACATTCTATTTTGTCTTAAAAAGGATTTAATATTATCTTCACATAAGTTTTATAGAAGCCCTGAGTACCTTTTTAAGTCTTCGTAGAATTATACCAAAAAACCTGGTTTTAATGTGGTCATTTAAAAGTATATCTTAAAACTAATTAAAGTATTGAGTCAAGTCATGTCAACTGTGACACTAAATATTTATGAAAATTTGTAATGTTAAAATATTGAGATACACAGTATACAAAAAAAATCAAAACATTTAAATAGTGAATAATATTATACAGGGTGGTCTAGAATTCGTGCCCCACCGGGAAAGCACTAATGGTAACGACCATAGAGATGCCAAAACTGGTAAATAAAAAGGTTTGAAATTGACCAATCCCAGTGGTAGTTCCAAATATACAAAATGATGTGAACAAGCCTTAACATTTTAACAAGTTTGGATATGTCAATAAAACTGAAAAGCTCCCAGCAAACCAAATCATGTCACAGTGATATAACATTTACATAAAAATTGTTCCTTATAAGGAACATAGTATACTATGCAACAACTATGTCACCTATATGTAATGGCAATGCTCCTATGTCCGCCTCAAGACCCCTTCCTGGGTATGTAACTATGATGTAACAGTGTTTTATCATAGTTATGTAACTGTAATGTTACAGCGCCATATCATAGTTATGTAAACGTGATAAAACAATTATATTCTATTTACATAAATGTTGCATTCTATTTACTTATTATTTATGCAATATTTACTTATTATCTATATATAATTTATGCAATATTTACTTATTATTTATGAAATATTTATAAATATAATTTCATGTAATATTTTATCTTACTGGTATTAAAAATTGCTTAGCCCTAACTTGGTATTATGGCAAATTTTTTGAAAAAAAATCAACCAAATTTTAAAATTGCCATAATACCAAATTAGAACTAAGAAATTGTTAATGCCAGTTAGATAATATATTAAATAAATTATAAATAAATATTACATAAATAATAAGTAAACATTGCAGAAATAAATGATTCTGAAAGAGATTTAAAAAAACACAAATTGGTTAAAAATGTTTATTAAAAAATATTTTAATTAAAAAAAACCAAATCATTTCTTCTTTCTAAAGGGGCCAAATAAATCTAAAGACTAACGTTGTAAAATATGAAAAAATCACTTTAATTTTAATTTTACAAACAAAAAGTTTTTCAATTTTTCCAAACTTTAACAAAAAAAAAAAACAAATATATTAATATATTATACTAGTATACTAGTATAGTTCAAAACTAAAAAATATATGGTAAAAAAATAGAAAGCAATCTCATAAATTTAATATTAATATAGGTAGGTACCTTCTTTTCATGGGTTTTTTGTTTCCCTCACAAATTTTTGTTTGGGCTGCCAGAACCATTCGGTAACTATGTTTTCAAAATTTTTGTCTGTTGAAGTGCAAACAGCAGCTTAAAAAAGATATTTAATAAAAAAGCCATAAAACTTACATTTTTACCCTTCAATATTTCAACAAATTTTAAATTTTGTATTTTTTTGTTGTTTCTTAGGCCTAGCCAAGAGCAATCTTTTGCCAGATTATTAGAGAAGATTTTTTTAAAACTCTTACTGTAGAATCTTTTTCGGAGACGCCTTCATTTTTATATACTGAAACTTAAAAAAAAAATACTATCCCTGCTAAAAAAGACGGGTAATATCGGATGATTGAGGATAAAAAACCAAGCTAGTTTTATGTCCATTTATATTTGTTTTCATCCGACATATCTGATTTTACCCGGCATGTCGGTTTTTATCTGCAATTGCGGGTATAAATATTATCCGCGAACGTCGGGTTTTATCTATTTAGTTCTATGTCTGCTTTCATCTGTTTTCATCCGCAAATACATTCACCCGGTTTTGTCTGATTTTATCCGCAAACATCTACTTTAATCCGCAAACGTCTGCTTTATCCGATTTTACCTGCAAACATCTGCTTTTATACGTGAAGATCTACTTTCATCCGCGAACATCTATTTTAATCCACAAACATCTGATTTTATCCGCAAACATCTACTTTAGTCCGCAAAAGTCTGCTTCATCCGATTTCACATGCAAACATCTGCTTATATCCGCAAAGACCTGCTATTATCTTTGAACATCTGCTTTAATCCAGAAACATCTGTTTTAATCCGCTAACATCTAACTTAGTCCGCAAAAGTCTGATTCATCCGATTTCACCTGCAAACATCTGCTTTTATCCGCGAAGATCTGCTTTTATCTGTGAACGTCTGCTTTAATTGCAAACCTCTGCTTTTATCCGCGTTCGGTTTGCCTGCATTTCCTGTGTCCATTTCGGTCCTGTTTCGTACGCAAACGTCTGGTTTCATTCGCGCTTTTTGTTTTCCTTTTTCTCGTGTATACTTTAGTTTAGTTTAGATTTGTCAAATTTTACTGAGCTTTAACTAACTGGTTGTTAGCCGTTCACGGCACACAACTTTATAAAGGAATTATTTGAATAAAAACAACCTGTAAAGGAAATAAGTTTATTGAACTTCAATATTATTTGGTAAAATACATATAAGGTCTTTGTTAAAAGACATAAATAGACATTTTTGAATTATTAAGCTTACATTTAAATTAATTGTTAGAAAACGTATGTTTATTTTCAAATACATCTGGAATTATATCATCTTCAATTTGTTTAATATTTGTTTGAAAAACACTTATTTCAGAGTAGAATTCTTCATCTAACTTTATAATTTTTTTAATTTTGGCATAACCAATATTTTTAATATACAGGGTGTCCGGGAAAATGTGGGAAATCTCTCGGATTCAGATAGAACATGAAAAAATAAGATGACACGTTCCTATAAATTTTTTTCCTACTGGCCTTCCTTACGGAGACATGGGCCCCGAAAGGACTCCCCTGCAAATTGGTTTTCCTTGAATAACTTTTAAAGTACTAAATATAATTTAATAAAAATTTAATATGATGTACCCTGGTAAGGACCTCTTAAAATAGTGTCATTGAAACATGTTTTGCTTTTTTTGTTTACCAGGGGCGGACTAAGTTTTACTTTTTAATGCTTAAATTTTGAACACCCCGTATGACAAAGACTTAAAAAAAACTAAATCTGCATAGCTTAAACCTTAAACTAAAATAAAGATACTCTTGTTTATTGTCAATAAAATTAACCGTTTTCGAGAAAAAGAATAATAAACAAATTCATGTTTTATTTTTTAATAAAAAGGACCATAAAAAAATAATATAACGTATTGTTGCAAACCTTAAATTGAAGGACGATAATTCGAAACAATTAATTAAAAACTTTATAAGAGGGTTCAACATGGGTTCCGTGAACTCTGATACATTCGCGGGCACGACGAATTGAGGACTGCTGTACCCGCCAGAATAACCCAGAATTGTTTCTTATCATATCACAATAAAACGTGATTATCTGTAGAAGTTCCTCTATCGGAGTGGAATACACCAAGTTTTTTTAGGTATCCCCACAGGAAAAAATCCATCAGCCTAAGGTCGGGAAATCGAGGAGGCCAGTCAATAGGTCCTCCTCTACCTATCCAACGGTTTGGATAAACGTTATTCAAGTGCTCCCGCACAGCAACGCTGAAATGAGGTGGTGCCCCATCGTGCAAGAAGTACATGTTTAGGCGGGTTTCAAGTGGTAAGGGCTGGAAAGAATAGTGCTAATGAAGTTTACATTATTTTGTTGCTGATCCAATAGCCAGTTTGCAAACTGCATTCTACAAGGAAAATCTTCAGAAATAAGTTTATGCACTTTTTGCATATGATAAGGATATAACAGCTGTTCTTAAAGAACATCATGCACTATTGTTTTCGACGTATTAAACTGTGCTGATAATTTTCGAGTGCTCGTTGAAGGAGTGTCATCTACAGCATTTAAAATATTTTTCAAACTTACCTAAAATTATGAAGAAAGTCAATAATATTACTTTAATAACTGAAATTGTCCACCATTCTCTCTAAGACGTTGGTCAATTCGTTAAAATTTCTTCTGATTTCGAATAATAAGAAGAGAATGGTGAACAATTTCATTTATTAAAGTAATATTATTGACTTCCTTTATAATTTTAGGTACCTACGTTTGTAAAAAAAGTTTTCTTTTCACGGATGAAGCAGGATTTACCAAAAAAGGTAGGTAACAAACATGTATGGGCTGATGAAAATCCTCATGCCACTATTGTTTCGCATTTTCAACATCAGTTCCAACCAATTAATACGTGGGCAGGAATCATTGGCAATATTTTGATTGGACCATTCGTATTGCTGGCACGATTGAATGGACAACTTTTTTGGAGTTTCTCCTAAACGCTTTTCGGGATTTAATAGAGCCCTTACCACTTGAAACCCGCCTAAACATGTACTTCTTGCACGATGGGGCACCACCTCATTTCAGCGTTGCTGTGCGGGAGCACTTGAATAACGTTTATCCAAACCGTTGGATAGGTAGAGGAGGACCTATTGACTGGCCTCCTCGATTTCCCGACCTTAGGCTGATGGATTTTTTCCTGTGGGGATACCTAAAAAAAACTTGGTGTATTCCACTCCGATAGATACTAGGGAGGAACTTCTACAGATAATCACGTTTTATTGTGATATGATAAGAAACAATTCTGGGTTATTCTGGCGGGTACAGCAGCCCTCAATTCGTCGTGCCCGCGAATGTATGTATCAGAGTTCACGGAACCCATGTTGAACCCTCTTATAAAGTTTTTAATTAATTGTTTCGAATTATTGTCTTTCAATTTAAGGTTTGCAACAATACGTTATATTATTTTTTTATGGTCCTTTTTATTAAAAAATAAAACATTTGTTTGTTTATTATTCTTTTTCTCGAAAACGGTTCATTTTATTGACAATAAACAAGAGTACCTTTATTTTAATTTAAGGTTCAAGCTATGCAGATTTAGTTTTTTTAAGTCTTTGTCATACGGGGTGTTCAAAATTTAAGCATTAAAAAGTAAAACTTAGTCCGCCCCTGGTAAACAAAAAAAGCAAAACATGTTTCAATGACACTATTTTAAGAGGTCCTTACCAGGGTCCATCATATTAAATTTTTATTAAATTATATTTGGTACTTTAAAAGTTATTCAAGGAAAACCAATTTGCAGGGGAGTCCTTTCGGGGCCCATGTCTCCGTAAGGATGGCCAGTAGGAAAAAAATTTATAGGAACGTGTCATCTTATTTTTTCATGTTCTATCTGAATTTCTGTGGTACTCTTCACTATAGTATACCTGATTTTTAAATTTAAATCTGGTGAATATAATTATATTATTTTCCCATTGGGAAAATGTCGTGTTGAATAAACTTATTTCCTTTACAGGTTGTTTTTATTCAAATAATTCCTTTTAGAGTTATAAAGTTGTGTGCCGTGAACGGCTAACAACCAGTTAGTTAAAGCTCAGTAAAATTTGACAAAGCAGGTAAACTAAACTAAAGTACCTATACACGAGAAAAAGAAAAACAAAAAGCGCTAATGAAACCAGACGTTTGCGTACGAAACAGGACCGAAATGGACAAAGGAAATGCAGGCAAACCGAACGCGGATAAAGCAGAGGTTTGCAATTAAAAGCAGATGTTTGCAGATGTTCGCGGATAAAAGCAGATATTTGCGGATAAATGCAGATGTTTGCGGATAAAATCAGATGTTTGCGATTAAAATCAGATGTTTGCGGATAAAAGCAGATGTTTGCCGATAAAAGCAGATGTTTTGCGGATAAAAGCAGATGTTTGCCTATAAAATCAGATGTTTGCGGATAAAAGCAAATGTTTGCCGATAAAAGCAGATGTTTGCAGATAAAAGCATGTTTGCGGGTAAAACCGTATGAAAGCAGATGTTCGCGGATAAAATGAGATGTTTGCAGATAAAAGCCAATGTTTTCGGATGAAAACAGATGTTTGCGGATAAAAGCAGAAGTTCGCGGATAAAATGAGATGTTTGCGAATAAAAGCAGATGTTCGCGGATGAAAGCAGATGTTTGCGGATGATTGCAGATGTTCGCGGATGAAAGCAGATGTTCGCGGGTGATTGCAGATGTTCGCGGATAAAATGAGATGTTGACGGATAAAAGCAGATGTTTGCGGATAAAAGCAGATGTTTGCGGATAAAAGCAGATGTTTGCGGGGGTGCACTAACCGGATGAAATCAGGCGTTCGCAGGTAAAAGCATGTTTGCGGGTGAAACCGTATGAAACCAGATGCTTGCGGATAAAACCAGACGTTTGCGGATGAAAGCAGATGTTCGCGGGTGATTGCAGATGTTCGCGGATAAAAGCAGTTGTTCGCGGGCGACTGCAGATGTTCGCGGATGAAATCAGTTGTTCGCGGATAAAAGCAGATGTTGGCGGATAAAATCAGATGTTCGCAGATGAAAGCAGATGTTCGCGGATGATTGCAGATGTTCGCGGATAAAAGCAGATGTTTGCGGGTGAATACGGTGGTACACTAACCGGATATCAGGCGTTCGCAGATAAAAGCATGTTTGCGGGTGAAACCGTATGAAAGCAGACGTTCGCGGATAAAAGCAGATGTTCGCGGGTGATTGCAGATGTTCGCGGATAAAAGCAGTTGTTCGCGGGTGATTGCAGATGTTCGCAGATGAAAGCAGATGGTCGCGGATAAAAGCAGATGTTGGCGGATAAAAGCATATGTTGGCGGGTGAAATTGGACTAGGCAGACGTTTGCGGGTAAAAGCATATGCTCGCGGATAAAACCAGACGTTTGCAGATAAAACCATACAAAAATAGACAAAAAAAAATGCAGGTAATCGCGGATAAAGCCAGACGTAAGCAGACGTTTGCAGATGATTCCGGACAATTTCAGATATAAACGAAACACAGTGAAGACGGTTAAAAACAGATGATTGCAAATGATTGCAGGGGTTCACTAACCGGACATAAAACATAACCAACCGGGTGTTCGCGGATATAGCGATGCGGACAAAAGCAGATGTTATCAGATGATATTTTTACCCGCTATTATCTGCTTTTATCCGGCTTCGACGAAGAATTTATACCCGCAATCATCTGCTTTTATTCGGTTTTGACGAAGAATTTATATCCGCAATCATCCGTCATTTTCAGCAGGGATTTAATATTATTTTTGTTTATTGATTTGTTTTCAAAACAAAGAACAACTATTCTTCATGTACTTTTGTAAATGATATTTGGTACAAATAATAATTTGTTTGATTTTATTAATTCAAGTCAAATGCACCCTGCAACCTTGAGATATAAAAATAATGAAAAATATGGAATTTGCATAAATTTAATTGTCACAACAATTATAATAAAAAAGTGTATCCATCTTATTTAGCAAAATTCTTGTCAGTGCCTGCGTGAGGCATGTGCAAACGGTGCGGTTGCACCCGGCCCCGCGTTTTATAGGCCCCGCGCGCATCTAGGCGTCTTAACGAAATTATTGTACATTATAGCAACATGGCAAGCTTTTAAGCACAGCGTGACAAAATAATATCTGGTCATTGCCAGAGATAATATCTTTAGTAAGTATCGTCATCTATTATCATTCAGTTCAATGTTGCTAAATGTGTATTTGAAGTTGCCTGTATCCGTTATTATAACGCCGGGAAAAGAGTTTTTCAAAATTAAAATTAATAAATAAATATTTAGGATCAACAAGGTATGTGCCAAAAACGACTAGTGGGTTTGGCTACATTGTCAATAGACCCAGCAAACATTAATCAGCGGGCGACGGTCGGCAACACGATTATCTTTTTTGGACGTCGGCGCGACGTTTGGCCAACATTTTTTTTTTGGACGGCAAAGCGTTAGTAAATTATAATCGAAACACAACATACTGCCGCCGTCGGGCCAACATTGGCATTTGATTATACGAATAAAACAGCAATTTTACGTTGGCACTTTTTTGCTCTATTATGATAGTATAAACTAACTTTTTTCAACATAAAATAAAATTGTTTTTAAAATATATATTTTTGACCTAAAAACTTTAATAAGCGGCATTATGTCGGTCCGACGTCGGAAAGACGATCATTTTCATGTCGGCTGGTGGTTATTTTGATACATAAGCCCGCCGTTGCCTTAAAAACATCGGCCCGCCGTGGTTTAAAGACATCGGCCCGCCGTTGCTTTAAGACATCAAATTACAACATACAACCGCCGTCAGGAAAACGGTGGCATTTGATTATACGAATAAAACAGCAATTTTACGTTGGCACTTTTTTGCTCTATTATGATAGTATAAACTAACTTTTTTCAACATAAAATAAAATTGTTTTTAAAATATATATTTTTGACCTAAAAACTTTAATAAGCGGCATTATGTCGGTCCGACGTCGGCAAGACGATCATTTTCATGTCGGCTGGTGGTTATTTTAATACATATGTATTAAAATAACCACCAGCCGACATGAAAATGATCGTCTTGCCGACGTCGGACCGACATAATGCCGCTTATTAAAGTTTTTAGGTCAAAAATATATATTTTAAAAACAATTTTATTTTATGTTGAAAAAAGTTAGTTTATACTATCATAATAGAGCAAAAAAGTGCCAACGTAAAATTGCTGTTTTATTCGTATATATAAGCCCGCCGTTGCCTTAAAAACATCGGCCCGCCGTGGTTTAAAGACATCGGCCCGCCGCTGCTTTAAGACATCAAATTACCGGACCTATTAATACAATTGTTTTTAGAAATTTTTAGAAAATTCCTTTTTATGAATTGTTAATGTTATCAAATATCTGCATAAAAAAACTTTTCATCAATACTAAATACATAATAATTATTTAAATAAAAATTACTAATTTAAAGTTTTAACGTTGAGTGGTTTTAAGGTTAGAGCACAATCTACAGTGTTGCCAGACAGCCGTAAAATACTCAAACTTTGAGTCTTTTAATAAAATTTAGTTACTTTTAATGAAGAATACACTTATAAATTACACTAAAAATTGAAAACTCACGCGTAAAATCATTTTCAAGGTTATAATTATGATTAATCATTTGCACAATGCAGCACCAAAGCTTTGGAAAGTATAATATACTAACTAATTTTCAAAGAAAGTTTCTCATAAAATATTTCTAGAATTTTTAAAATGTATTTGGCGTTTTAATTGTTTATTTATTAATAATACAAGACCATAAAAATGTAAATAAAATATTAAAAAATTTAATAAGAATTTGGCAACGGCGCGGCAGTGTCGTGTTCTGCATGGTGCGTATATAAACTGCGCGGCGTCGTTCTTTTCAAAGAATCTTTTGTAACCGGCCATGGAACGTGAAGGATTAAACATTGTTTTGTTATTGTTCTTTGAGTGTTAGTAAGTTTTTTTTAACAATTCAGTGGTTTTTGCCTGTGTTAGTTGATCACCATGTCACAGGAAAACAAGTAAGTAAATTTGTATACATATGTAAGGCTAAAATTTTACAATGAAATGTTTTTTTTCTACGACCACTATGTAAAAGTCACATTTCGTATTGGCATGCTTAGAAAATGAATCTTTTCATTGGCAAGGCAAAACACGAATGTAAAGTGACATTTCAGTGTGAAAAGTGACAGGTCTGTGTGAAAAGAAATTGACAGCATCGTTTGACATTCTTTTTAAAATTTGTATTGTATTTGTAAATATCATTTAGAACACAATTTATTGTGTTTTTATAATAAATTCTAATTTTTAGTGCCTTTATTTAAATTGAGAAGGTAAGTTTATTGATTTTAAGTAACTTATACGTTAAAAATTAAAAGAATAAGATGAAAGTAATTTTAACAGAGCTGTCAAACACGTTTTTAGGTTATTTTTTTTTGTATTTGAATATAATAAAAAATAAAAGGGTCGTAGAAAAAACATTGTGTTTTACTTGTAAGAAAAGCTTTCTTCAAGCTCGTGTTAATACACACTCGGCCTAACGGCCTCGTAAGCAACTTAACTTAAAATATTTTGATATATATATAATTTGTTTTTTACCTATATTCCATGATATATTAAATTTTAATTTAGTTATTATTAATCTCAATTTTAGTGCTCAAAACTAAGGCTTATTGGGAGAAAAGACATAGTTGATTCCACAAGAAGAATACTATCTAAAATATTATCCAACAGTTTGGCTAAACAATACAACTGGAAGGGGAAAGGAGCAAAAAGCCCATTTGTGACCTATAAATAATATAGTTAACCTCATAATAGGTAAGACTTTTATTTGTACAAGTATATTAAGTGTTTTAATATTTATTTTAAGGCTCACTAAGGTTAAACAACCTTACAAAAGATGCATCCACCACAGAGGTGGAAAGTGTCATCAAAGGTTGGTTAAGGACAGCTGGTGATAGGGAAGGAGGAAGAAGACAAAGAGACTCTTCTCTACTACAGAAATAATTATAATGATTTTATTACTTTAGTTTTGTAAAAATGTTTTTTTTTTATTTTATAATTAAGAGTTTTAAAGATATATTTTATTTAATAGAAATACATTTTTTTATATACTTTTTGTTTAAATGAATAATGATTTATTACCTTTTATTAACTAAATTTATCGAAATTAAAACAATAATTGTCAGGTAATATAAAAACTCAAATTTTACAAAACAATTTTATTAATGCACATGAAAATTTCAAAAAGCCAAAATTTAGTAGGGTTTGTCCCTAAATGGTAAGTACAATATATATAGCCAATATAATTTTTTATGATTTTCCCTGCTTGTTTGAAACCCCGAAAAAAAACTTTAGATATCTATAATATAGATTCTATATTATATACGTTTATATATATATATGTTTATTAACTATAGTTAATAAACATCGTCTATTGATGGCGGGTCGATGTCTAAAAACAACGGCGGGCCAATGTCTGCATTTAATCGTTGGCTGACCGTTGACACTTGTCTCCTATTGACGGCGGGCCAATGTCTAAAAACAACAGCGGGCCAATGTCTAAAAACAACAGCAGGCCAATGTCGGCATTTGATCGTTGGCTGACCGTTGACACTTGTCTCCTATTGACGGCGGGCCGATTGTCGTAAATCAACGGCGGGCCAACGTAGTCATTATCGCTTGCTGACGTTCAGCCTCCCAAATGCCGCTGATAAATGTTTGCTGGGGAGGATGTTGGAAAAGAGCTTCCGCTAAAGCAGGGAAAAATTATGTGTGATTTTTTCTTAAACGTTAATTTCTATATTAATTGAAGGGAAAAGCTGAACCACCCAAGTGCATTTTTAAGTCAAAATTTTCTACTATCCGGAAACACGCTTAAAAAATTTTGACTTAAAAATGTTTTATTGGTTTATTAATTTTTAAGAGTAAATTCTTAGTTCAAGCCCCGCATTTTTCTTTTGCACCTGGCCTCTAATAAGCTAACGCCGGCCCTGATTCTTGTATCCTTAAGGATAAATTTACCAGTTGAAAAAACAGTACAAAGTTTAAAATTTATAGATATTAAACTCTTATTTTGGCTACCAAATATCATTAAATTATAATTTGTCGCTTGTTTTTTAGCACCCTGTTTTAAAAACAAATTAACATTATCAAACAGGTTTAAAATCGCCCTTTATATACCTACAAATTCAGCCTCTACTGTTTTTTGCAATAATGTTTTCTCAAAACTTTTAACAGATCATTAATAAAAAGTTGACTAGATAAGTATCTATTACACAAATTTTGCAAATCTTCCACAAAAGTATGGGAATTTTCCCTATGACCTCCTGAATATTCTCCCAAATTTTCTGTAAAAATATTTTTATTGAGCTGTTTATTTATTGGCTGGTTAGGGGAAGATAATACTTCGGTTTTAGCCTCAGTATATTCTGGCAAAGGTACACTTTCCACATTGTCTTGGGTATTTTGTATACAATTTCTTACCCTCACGCCCATTATTTTAAGATCTGCATTAATTCTCCTCCGCTTTTGCCTCCAGGATAGGGAAATATATTTTTCCATTTTATTATAAAACAATGGAATCAAATTTAACTTAACTTAAAACACAATAGAGAGCACGTACGAGTACTCGACACAACCGTTTAAACGAGTTCGTTAGTAAGATAAAAAGGCTACTATATAAATACTATAAAACATTAATATATAACATTTATATATCATTGTTACAATGTAGGTATAAAACATTGTTACATAGCCATGACATAGTAGGTAGGGATGTAAATATAACAAGAACGGATCATTTTTATATAACTATTATATTAAAATGTTTTATTATAATTATGTAACAAAATAAAGAAAAACTATGTAAATACCATATAATAAGGTTATATGGATACTATAAAACATTGCCATATATCAATGATGTATCATTTTTCCATTGTAGATATATAACATTGTTATATGGCTGATACATAAGGGAGATGTAAATATAACAAGAGGGGGACATATTTATATAAATGTTATATTACTATGTTTTATCATAATTATGTAACAAAATAAAGAACTAATATGTAAATGTTATGTAAACAATTTTATATGGCAATGTTCTTTGTTATAACTATAACTATAGTTATATCATGGCTATGTAAATGGAACAGCCTGGTTTGCTGGGATGGTTTGTAGTACAAACTTTGTACCGGACTAAATATGTGTATTGGTACCGGTTTTTATTGGGTTTTATATGTTGCCAAACAGCAGAATTTAAATTGAAGTTTGCGAAAAAAGTTAGTTTTTCAGCGCGCCTCACCATAATTATTATTATTATTATAATAAATCAACTGAAAAATGTTTCTAGAATGTTTTTTATTTTTGAAATTAAGTATAAATTATAATTTTGGATCGCTGGGGCAAGAATCCTTAAGGAGGTAGCTCCGGTAAACAAATCAGAATTATGTGCTTTGGGTTTAATTTTTTTTACAAGATTTTTGGTGTGTATTTCTCTTAAGGGAAGTACTTTTGTTAGATAAAACTAAAAATTGCATATCCATTGAAACAAAAATTTAGAACGTTTTTTTCGTTTTTCTCAGAATGTATATTTTTGGAGCTGCAACCTTCTTGCAGCAAGGTCGTCAATTATTATAATATGATATAATATTGAGCATATTCAAAAAATAATTTTGTCTTAAGGTTTTAATTAGGACCACAAGGGAAAAATAAAATCAAAATTGTATTTTAAAATATTTATTTCAATTTTCTAGTTTCTTTAATTCTGCCTGGAGGATTTTTATTTTTAAAGCATGTTCAGCCTCTTTTCTATTATCCTCCTTAATGGCCAGACGCCTTTGTAGTCTGACCAGGCAGATTTTCGAAATAATAAGTTTTTTGTATGGATTCATTTTTGTTTTTTTTAAAACAGTTTTCCTTTTTTTTCGAATTGTGGTTCTAGGAGCAGGAGCAGAAGCAGGAGCAGTATCACGGCCTAGACCGTGTGCAGGAGGGTCTTGTTGGTAAGAACAACCAGGTTGAGGGGATGAGGAACATTGTGGGGATTCATATACTTTTTCTGGTCCTGTAACATTTATAAAAAAATTATTAACTACAACAAATTATTTTGTCTCACCCAAAAATAAAAGTTAAAAAATTTATATAAATTTGTAAAAAATATTATTTTCGCACATCTTTTAAATTATACAGGGTTTTTTTTAGAATATCTTTGCATGGCAAAGTTTACCATCAGCAGGAGAAGAATCAAACATATCCAAAATATACAATTTCATAGTTTTATATAATTTTGGTGTATCAGTCTGGTATCTAAAATGTTATGACTACTTTTTACACCACCTTAAAGTTGTCCAAACTTTGAAGTGTATTATAAATAGTAACGGAAACCAAACCACACCACTTAAGAATTACTTTAAAGTGATAGTAGTAGTAAAGTGGTTATACCAGTTTTGGGAACGTTTTTGGAACTTTTCCCAAACCTTGAATGTTGAAGTTTAATGTTCAGTTTCAGAGAAAGCAAAGATAATAAGATAAATAATATGCTAGAAAGAGACAAGGATATAAAGTAGAGTATACCATAGTAGTTTTGGCCACTATACCTCCACTTTATATAACATAATTACAATGTGGTATAAACGTGTCTGTTACAATCAAAGAACGTTGTTGTTACGTAACTGACACTAAAAAAGTGTTCCCAATTTTAGTCACTTCCACAAAATAGATATGTTTCTACGATGTGACTGAGATTTTCGCAATACACTTTACAATTCCAAGTATAAGTGGCTGATATGTTTCATCCACTAAAACTGCTACTTTGAAAGTTTAATGATGTGTATGTACATTATTTAAAAAAAATCTGAATAAAAAATATTTTAAGGTTAAAAAGGTCACTATAATAATATCTGAGACCCACTTTCTCATAGTTACTCAACCAGGGTTGCCACCGATTTGTTTAAACCAAATTCCCTGACTTTTCCAGGAATTCCCTGACCTTCCCTGATTTTTTTCCAGACAAAATGTGTCGACGCTAGCAGTTTTCTTTTTGGTTTCCTGACCCTTAATGATTTTTTCAACTGGACTTTGAGTGTTGGTTTTTTAAATTTTAAGTATCGGGCCATTCAAGTATTGCGTAAGCAGTATTTTTGTAATTTTTAATTTTAAAAATCAAAGCAATCAAGTAAAGAATTTATTTTTCTCTTGGTGGGGAATTATAACGATTAATTAAAAAACTAAACTTTTATTGAAGTTTATAAAATTCAAAAACATTAAACAAATATCAATACTTCTTATTAAAAAAAAAACAAACAATTCTCATGTAAAATTGTTCCCTGAATCCGAAAAGACCGTCATAGCAGTTTTTGAGATAAAGTCAATTCCATTTTAATAATAATAATTATTATATTATATATAATTATTAATAATTTCTTTATTAACGCAAATAAAAGCAGTAACAATATATTAGTTTACAGGTACATAAAAAACAACCCCCAATAAAATAAATAACTCAAAATAAATATAAATTATGTAGTATCACATCCAATTTAATTGGCGTCCAAAAGTACACATTGAAAAACCAAAAAAGTTACACTCAGACATCTCATTAACAGTCTTAGTCACACGACATATAGGCGAATTGCTAACATACACAGTATGAAATAATGGAACTTGTAAAAGGGGATACTTTCTCAAGACTCTTATAGGAATTTGCATAAAAAAACAAGCCAGTATCTCAGGGTCTACAATGAAATTATTAATCACTTTATAAAAAAATGCTGCATCAATATCTTTTCTTCTCTGTGTAAGTGTTTTAAGCCCCAAATACTGCCTTGTTTGATCAGTGCTTAGTGGAAGAGACAGCTTATAACGCATATAACGGATAAACTTATTCTGAATGGCCTCCAACCTATTAATGTGAACATTATAAACTGGAGACCAAATCGTAGAAGCATATTCTAGTTTAGAGCGTACCAGGGATGTAAATAGAGCCAACAGTGATCTGCATTGCTTCCGCAACCATTTTGTCAAAATGGTTGTGAAATTGCAGTTTGCTGTCCAAAATAACACCAAGGTCGTTAACCATCTCTAGAGATTTTAACTTGAAATTATTAAGATAGTAGGTATTTAAGTGTTTAACTTTTATCTGGAAAAGACTATAACAGAGCATTTGTCATTATTCAAAAACAATTGGTTCTTCTGGCTTATATGGAAAATTGACTTAATCTTAAAAACTGTCCTACTTTTATAACTTTTGAAGACATATTCGGATTCAGCAGACAATTTTACATAGGAATTGACTGCTAAATATCCGAGATACAAATTGCTGATGACTAGAATTATTAGTGGCTGCTGTTTTGCTATGACAATTAGTCATTTTTAACTAATTTATTTTTAGAGAGTAGTATTTTCCATCTGGTTCTTTAGTTTTAAGAAAATTTGACAAATTTGTGTTCTTCGTTGCCGAAATCCGTTTTTAATGGCCCGCACTTTTTATGTGGCCTATGACTGCTTGTAAATCAAAAATTTGGCTTGAAACGGTTTTTTATCAACAGGAACTATGATTTTTCAAAGTCTTTTACTGATGAATTAATTAATTTATTAATTATGCTATTACTGATTAATTAATTACTTTATTAAATATGCTTACCATATACAAAATAAACAAATAATAATCACCCTAAACATAAAAATAGTTGGTTATAGTCTTAAAAGGTTATAGTGATAAGTCGTGATATACACTTCTAAGGTTATATTCATAAGTTTGACATATAGTGCTGCCATATTTTGACACTCGTTAACATATATTTTTTTTTTTTAATGAAAATTTTGTCGACCAGTTTTATTTATAAATAACGAATTCCCTGACCGACTTAGGAATTCCCTGACTTTGTAGATTTTTTTGCCAATTCCCTGACATTTCTAAAAAATTTAAATTCCCTGACATTTCCAGGTTTTCCAGATGGGTGGCAACCCTGTCAACTGAAACAACAAAAATTGCAAATTTATTAAGGGCACTATTTGACTTGTACTATAAAAAATAATCATACCAAACCATTTTGCACTATCGTCAAAGGTATTTTGGTCAGGTGTTATCTCCTCTTTTAAAAGAGCAAGTATCCTCGCCTCTTCTTCGGACAATATAGGAGTATGTATCTAAATTTAGAAATACATTATTTAGGTATATTAAGCATAAACTTACATACTTTGTAATCTGTTGTCTCTGTTTTTTGTATATAGTCTTCCTTCTAAAATTTAAAATTTGTTAGGTAGGTAGGTATACTTAGTGATATTATACAAATAAAATAGATTTTTACATTTATCCCAGCCATATTTCTTCTGTTATTTCTTTTGTAATTTAAATACAGAATTTTTAACTGATGTCTGGTTTTCTTTGGTCCATCAGTATTTTTATTGTACAAGCATTCAATGTTCTCCCAAGCCTTTTGTTTTTTTTTATTGTTAGTCGCATCTGTACATTTATTTTCCAAAACAGCTTTATGCCTAAAAAGATGGAATACGTATAATAATAGTTGAGAAAGGGTTGTCACTCATTTTAGGTAAAGGTAGTACATTTGGACAAAATAAATTAGTAATTTTTAGAACAAATGCTTAAATAAAACTTACATTTCCACCAACTCCAACATTAATTGTCTCTCCTTCTCTGAGGCTTTAGGTCCCCTTTTTTGTTTATTTTCCATTTTGTTAGTAAACAACACTAAACGCTCTGACTAAACGAATATTCAATTTGAAGGATTCAAAATTTGAATTTCAAATCGAACTGTCAACATTAAACGGTTAAAACAAGAAGACTAAATACAGGAGTAGTAACTTGCTAAGTGGGGGCACGCCAAAAAACGTACGCACACACTCAGTAGTTTATATTGTAAATTATAATTAAATAATAAAAATATAAATAAAGGTTTACTTTATATAGCTTATGATTTTATGCCTTGTGGTGAAGACATAGATTAGATAAAGGGTGAAGAGTTACTCCTCCTGTAATTGGTTTTCTTGCATGATACATCATGGTTTTCTTGGGTTATAATTATAATGTAAATTGTCGGTAAAGCAGATTTCTTTATGAAACTGGTTTAAATCATAGAAAAAGGATTTAAGTGCTATGTTGCCATGTCGTGCAAAAACCTAAATCCACTGATATTCTAAATCAGTTGATATAAAAAATCAAAGTTTTTGCATACGGCCCTTAATCAATTAATGAATTGATTGATGCTCAAAACTTTCTTCTAGCCTGTAAAAAAAATTTAGACCAATCAGGTGAAGTTTTTTAAATCCTAAATATTAGATCAGTGTTGCCAACTTTAGGGGGTAAATAAGTCGGATGGGATTTTTTAGGGGCTTTATATTTTTAGGGGTGTTTTTAGGGATTTTTTTACTATTGATATTTATTTTTTTATCATAAAGAGAAATAAAAGTGTAAAAATATAGAACCTGGGATAACCATATACCTATAACTCCTATACGGGTAACCGACAATTCATTCAATGTGCAAAAGTTCTTGCCGTAAAAGAAAGATGCCCTTATTTCAATTGTTAAATGGAAACTTTTGCGCATGTGCGTTACAATATACCACGCCCGGTTTTTTAAATTCGCCAAATCAAAAAATTCTTTTCCTTGTCATTTTCTTATAACCTAATATTTATAACCTCTTTGGTCGAAAACATTGTTGGGAGTTCGAATTTGTCCTCGGTGAGAAGCGTATCGCTCGTGCTTAGCAGCTAAGCACGAGCGATACGCTAAGCCTTAGCTCCATGAAAAAGTGTGAAATATAGTTGACTTTGACTCAGGGAGGACAAAACCGGATTCCAGTCCTAGATAATATTCCTCGTTTTGTCCTTTTTTAAAGGAATAGAGGAATTTATATGAACATTTAAAATTTCAAGGTTACATAACCTATTTGTGTCCACGTGTTTGTTAGACAACCGTTGTCCAATGGTTTTTGGTTCTTCTGAAATCATTGGACGTTAAAACTAGTAGCTGGTTAATAAGGATTTTTGTCCACGACCATAAGGGCGGTGGTTGAGCCGTAAGTCCGCCCAACTTGAAGAAGAAGAAGAAGAAGAAGAAAACATTGTTTTTGTTTTGTATTTTCTACTTTACCACAAAGGTAACAATACTTAATTGAAGGCATAGTAATATAAGTTTTATTAATCACACAGAAGAAATAAAAGAAAAATACACGAGAATCACAGGCGTAAACACAAAATAATAAACAACCAGAGCATTGTTGCCAAATTGACCAAGACAGATTATATACTTTTTTTAAATAATAATTTTGTAGTTTTAAATTACTACAATTAGGCTAAAATTATTTAGATAATAAAAACATTAACGTTTAAAAAAGATATTTTTTATATTTTTACCATATTTACCAGTAAAATTTGAATAAAGAAATCCTCTAAAAGACAATAAAAAAGAAACAAGGCAAGCTGTAGTATATTGATAGTGTAGCATGCGCATTGGAAACATTTTACCATTTGAGATAGATACATATACCCACAATGGATTGTGCATATACCTGTCTCTTAATAATTGCAAGGGGCGTGGTAAGTCGTTTACCCGTATAGGAGTTATAGGCCTAAACCAGGGTTTAGGGTTATAGGTATATGGGGATAACACAATTTCGTTAATAAAATTTATTTGTTGACCTAGTGACTGGCGACATCTGGTACAGTTCCTTGTTATTAAAAATGCGGTGGATCTTGCACAACGTTTAATCCATTCACCACAATGTTAAATTTATTTAATGTTAACATGTATAAGTTAAGAAAATCAGAATCAGAAGAAGAAATTATATTTGACGTAATAAACTATATACCTATGAATAAAGAATAATTAAAAATATTACAGCACAGAATATTATTTAGTACTTTTATTTTTGTAAAGTCGGGTCTACAATTATCGCAGGGGTCCGATCGCAGAACATAAGTTTGCGCAAAGCACCCTGCGACGTGCAAGGTTCTTTTGTCAGCTAGGTGCTTTGCGCAAGCTTGCGCAAAGCACCTAGCTGACAAAAGAACCTTGCACGTCGCAGGGTGCTTTGCGCAAACTTATGTTCTGCGATCGGACCCCTGCGATAATTGTAGACCCGACTTTACAAAAATAAAAGTACTAAATAATATTCTGTGCTGTAATATTTTTAATTATTATTTAAGCTAGCTTATGTTCTGCGACCGGCGACAATTGTAGACCCGGCTTAAAACAAATGTATTATGTGATACAAATTAAAACAATTATTATTAATTTATTATACACAGGGTGAATCGGAAGGATCGCACTAAACTCTAGGACTGCATTCTACACATCAAAATAATAAAAAAAAACTCAACTGTTCTTATCCGATTCTTATTTGTTTTCACGTTATAGCGAAATTAAAAAAAACTATGGAAACAAAGTTTTTGTTTCCATAGTTATACATATATGTTATATAATATATTGTTTACATTTAAAAGGCCTAACTGTCAGCGTCAGTGGTATTTTTGTAATTTTCCAGTTTTTTTAAATGCCAAACGTTTATTCAAATTTAGAGTATGCTAATATGGTTTTTGATTATGGCTTTTGTAATGGCAGCGCCACAGCTGCTGTAGAAGAATATCGGCGACGTTTTCCACGTGAAAGAGCTCCTGACAAAAACGTGTTTATTCGAGTTTTTAACAAACTTTGCGAGACTGGAACTCTTCCAAGTGCTAAAATAACATCTGAAAAAGCTGATCGACAAACTTTAGAAGAAGTGGAAAATATTTTGGATCTAGTGGAAGAAGATGCAACGACCAGCACCAGAAGAATCGCTACTCAATTGGACATTTCACAAAAACGGGTAATACACACACTTCACGAGCAAGGCTTATACCCATACCATTTACAAAAAGTACAGTTTCTATACCCGGAAGATTATGGTAAACGTGTGGAATTTTGTCGGTGGGTAACTAACAATCGTAGAGTTGTATCGCGTATACTTTTTACTGATGAAGCAACATTTACCCGTGACGGCATTAATAATACGCACAACTCTCACGTATGGTCTGACGAAAATCCCTATGCTATAGTCAAAACCAATTTTCAGCACAGGTTTTCAGTAAAGGTGTGGTGTACTATGATGGCTGGGTATTTAATTGGCCCTTTTATCATGAAGAATCGCCTCACAGGGAAACACCACCTTAATTTTTTAATAAATGAGTTGCCAGGATTACCTTTAAACGTATCAGCATTAGGGTGGGTCAAAAAAACCGACCATTTTTTTTTACTTTGTACTCTGAAAAATCGGTTACTAGACACCTCTAGAGAATTCTCACCAAACATGAGCTCTTAATTTTGATAACAAGGTCCTCCGCTTTACAATTTTCCATTTTTTCCTCAGTATTAGAAACAAAAATTTATATCTCTTCGACAACTGTTCGTTAAAAAATAACTCTCCTCATATTCTTGTAGGAAATCGAACGCTCTACAAAAAAGGTCTCCTACAATTTTTTCGTAAACCTCACCGTTAAAAAGATATCGAAGGTTAAAGTTTAATTATTTTAAGAGAAATTTCTGTTTTGCTTATGAATTTTATAACTCGCTTACAAAAATTTTTTATGAATAGTTTTGTAGGAAATTAACTGCTCTACAAAAATGGTCTCTTATGATTTGTCGATTAAATTAAGCGTTTAAAAGATATTCATCGTCAAACTTCAATGCATACTAATTTTAACAGTTTTTGATGAATAATTCGAAAAATTTCAATTTAATTTTTTAGTTATACAAATTTGAGTTCCTATGAAAAGAGAAACTATTTTTCTCGTTTTTTTTAGTCCTACATATGTTTGGTTATATTGAAAAGAAAAATAGTGCATTATTTCTAACTCAGAGTCAATGATTTATTAAATTTTGAAAAAATAACGTTTTTGTCATAAATTTAATATGAAAAGAATTGATCTTGAAGAAAAAAAAATGTTCTATTTGTTATTAAAAAGTTTTTTTTATTTAATTTTATCAACTGAAATAAAAAATTTAACATTTATAATATAATCGTATGCTTTTACTGTAAAAAGTTTTCTTTATTACAATTTGGGTATTATTTGCGATGTTCTTGCAATAAATATTGAAATTGCTCTTCATTTTTTGTTAAGCATTGGTTATAATCATCGACTAATGCAACAGCTCGCTCTGCCGAATCATTAACAACTTTAAATTGCTTATGATTTTAAGTTATTATAAAGATAAATTTCATGAAAATATTATTAAAATAAAAAAGTCTCAAATAAATTTTCGAAAGGGAAACTTCTATAAGAGTTACTTTTACGATAGAAACTCGAATTTGTATAAATGAAACGATGAATATCTTTTAAACGCTTAATTTAATCGACAAATCATAAGAGACCATTTTTGTAGAGCAGTTAATTTCCTACAAAACTATTCATAAAAAAATTTTGTAAGCGAGTTATAAAATGTATAAGTAAAACGGAAATTTCTCTTAAAATAATTAACTTTAACCTTCGATATCTTTTTAACGGTGAGGTTTACGAAAAAATTGTAAAAGACCTTTTTTGTATAGCGTTCGATTTTCTACAAGTGTGGAGAGTTATTTTTTAACGAACAGCTGTCGAAGAGATATAAATTTTTGTTTCTAATACTGAGGAAAAAATGGAAAATTGTAAAGCGGAGGACCTTGTTATCAAAATTAAGAGCTCATGTTTGGTGAGAATTCTCTAGAGGTGTACGTAAATACACAACGTAGAGTCTCAATTTTTATAAAGTAAGTAAATTAACTAACTAGATGATCACGAATATGCCAAAATAAGTATTTTAGTATACTTAAAGAATCGGGTTACAAAAATACATAGGGTACCTTACCTTTATTTTTTCTTCTGCTTGTATATTTAAAAGTGTTTTAGATTCCTTGGGCGGAAACCGTATTTTAGTATGGAGGCTTGCGTGAGTCCTGACCATTTGTTATAAGTAATCGTCAGGACTTACGCAAGCCAGCAGAGTGAAACCCTGTCGACTTTAAGATATGCAGAGCAAAGAATAAGCCTTTGGTTAATCAGGATTCAAAGGTTGCCGAAATGAACGATCTTAAAAAGACAATTAAGAATCCTAGGCAACAAATTGTTGGTCAAGGAGGTCCCGATGTATGTCCGGCTGAAATTGAGCTGCTCAAGAAGAAAATTTTGGAAATGAAGCACAAAAACAGAGATCTAAATTTACAATGTTCAGTACTATAGAGAAACAATTTTGATCTCCACAGTTAGGCAACCGACATTACTTTGAGATTACCTACGTCGTCTTGGTTTTTTATAACCTGGGTGCAAAAAATCTTGCCATTGGTAAATTTCGCATAAATTTAGCAACGTGTAAACCTTAAAAGGCGGCTAAGTTTTCTTAAATAACCGTTGGAAATTTTTAACCATATTTAAACCACGTCCCCGGTCGTATTTTTGTAGGTAAGTTTATTTACTTTTATATATTTATTAAAAATTTTAATCTGTACTTACATTTTTTGTTTCGTGTCGTATATCCACGTTTTCTTGTGTTGATTTAACTTTATGCATAGTTTGGGCTTTTAATTAATTATTCTTGTATTTTTGTAAATACATTTTGTAAGAAATTTACACGTATTCTGGTTTTGATGGGTGCTGGAATTAAATCATTTTCCAGAGCAATTTTTGTATTATTTAGTAAAACTCTTAAAACACAACAAACCCTGAGAAGAGCTGGACTAGCCACCCAGCAATCATAGCCCTCTTGCACATTGAGTTTTACTCCAAATCCGCTGTTCCGCTACAGTACATATGAAAAATTTTGAAAAAAAAAAACGTTTTGATAAGTCAAGCTCAATTTTTAAAAAGTTGTAAAAAGATTGTGAAAATGTTTTTGACCAGGTAGAAAAAGATAAAAAAGTTTTAGCCAAATCGAAAGGGGTCGGGGTCAAAAGTGGTCAATTTCGTGTGGAATATTTTTTCGACAAAAATATCCAATCTGCCGCAAATATTTTTTGCTCATCCTTATTAACCAATTCGAGCACGCTGATTACAAAAATTTCAACCAAAATTGTCCGTCTCTTTTCGTTTAAAAATGACCAGTTTAAATTCAAAAATTCTCAACTTTGGTGATAACAGTTTTTTTAACGAAACGACACAAAATAAATTAATTTAAACAGTTTTGTAGAGCTGTTTATTTTGACAATTTTCCATACTCTCGATATTATACACGGTCTTGAAGCGAGAGGAAAATTTCGTTTTCGTCGCCAAAAAGGTTTTACCCCATTCCTACGATATTTACCTTAGGGGAGATCCATTAATTACGTGAGGTATTTTTCTGATAATTTGGTGACAACATGATAATCCACAAAAAAATTAAAAAAAAGATTAATTTTTTTAACAAAATTGAAATATTATACATATTCTTTAAACTCAAAAGATGACGTGAGAAGTTCAATGACCCCCCTCCTTAAAATGAGATTTGGTGAAATTTTTCTAGACCCATCCCCTCTTAATTTTATCTCACGTAATTGTCAGATGTCCCCTTACCAACGTATGTATATGTAAAAAAAGATTTAACTTTAAAATTAAAAAAATATCAAACACTTTTACCAAATAATTAAGTTATCAGCTTTTTACTCAGGTGTCACAAGGGTTTTTTGTTTTTTTTGTATTTTAATTTTGTGTTAGGTATATATATTTATAATAATTTTTTTTATTTATACATACAAAAAGAATACAAAAACATCACCCATTTTTTTAATTCAACTATATGCAAAAGTTCTATACAGAATGAACCTAGTATCATTCTATGTATCTTTTTATTTGAAGAGCTACAAGGTCGGTCACATTAAAAAAGTTGCGTAATTATCTTTTAAAGTGGCATTTAAAAAGTGTACAAAAATCAGAGGTTCTCAATTAATTTGAAAAAAATAAAAACCAAAAATTTTTATAATTTAGTTATTTTCTGGAATTTTGAAAAAAAGTAAATTTCACATAGAGACATAAATACATAAATGTTTTTAATTCAATTTGTGATTTTTTTCGGCTACTAGATTTTGTTTTACCACCATCATATTTTGTTTTTTCTATTACCTCCATATTAGATTTTTATATGGTTATATAGGAGAATCTCCAATCTGCAAGCTAAATATGCCTTTAGAAGGTATAAGAAAAAAAATGAGACCAGAAAAAAATTACTAGGCACTTTTTTATTGGCAGCAAAAATACACATTTTGTAGTTTTTATTGTTAAAAAAATTGATTAATCAGCTTATAAAATATGAATTTCAAACAAAATATAATATTTATATAATATCAACAAATAATTAAGAACTTTTCTTAATAATAATAAAAATTAAAAATAAAACACAAAAACATATTTTCCTCTCGATTTTTCTAATATGTTTAATATATAATTTAAAATTATAATTGAAAAAATCATAATAACAGCAAAAACCATAATTGAATTAAATTTACTGTCATTGTATTAAAAAAAAATGGAAAACTTTATGAACGGCCGTACTACGTAAAAATAAATGTGTGAAATTTTCCTAAAAAAATTTTTTCAAGGCCAAAATAGCGAGCACAAAAAAGTTAAAACTTCTTTTTTATATTTAGTTATTTGGGAAAGTTCTACTTATAACAAAATTTAGGTACTACTTACTAATAATAAGTTTTATATAATTTACTTCAGAATGTGATAGGCTATAAATATACGCGTATATAGCATATACAATTCTGTAAATTATATAAAACCTAATACAAGGTGGCGCAAAAGTCATTTTTCGAAATGAAAAAAATCCGTTCTTTTTGTGTATAATGTTTATTTGGACCCTTAAATTTTTAATATTTTAGTCTCGGGAGCCCCTAGCTGCAATCCATCACGAATTAGAAAAAATCTTAGACTGCCATGATTTTTAAAATTTAAATTATTAACAAGTTCAAATATAAGTATACTTAAAGTTCGCTGGAAAAAGCTTGTAATCAATTTTTTATATCCCTGATTACATTAAGAGTGTTGCAAAGGACTTGCTAAGAGGATCTACTAACAAATTTAAAATAACAAAACATTAATATTTACAAAACAATCACATTATTTCATAAGCAGACTAGGGGCCCCATTTTATTTTACCGCCCCGGGCCCCCGACGGATTTAGTCCGCCACTGACAGGCAATTGTATTGTATTTTCTTCTTCAATGTTCTCTTATATGGCTTGTTCACATAAAGGCGAAACTTTAAAAAATCCTAAAGCCTAACATTTTTGAAATGTAAAAAAAAGAAACTTTTTTGTGCTTTCCCCTTGGGCCTTGAAAAAAATGTATTTTTTGGGAATAATTCACACATTTATTTTTACTTACAGCCGTTCATACCTTTTTTAATTCTATTTTTTTTTTCAGAAAAACACATTGAGAGTAAATTGAATGCACTATGGTTTTCGCTGTTATTATGCTTTTTTTAATCATAATTGTGAATTATACTAAGAAATTATATTTGATGTAAATTTTTATTATTTATAAATTTTGTTTATATATATTATATTAATATTATATTTTGATGAATTCATTTTTTATTATAAATTTAATTCATAGCATAGGAAATAGATTTGATATGGTTTTAGATACAAATGCAAGAAAGCCACCATAGAAATTTAAGTGTATTTTACATAACACAAAATCTTTTTCATCAAGGAAAAGGTCAGAGGGATATTTCGTTAATCGCCAACTATATAATTTATTTTAAAAACCCTCGTGACAAAGCACAAATTTCACATCTAGCTAATCAAATATTTCCGGAAAATGCAAGATTTATTCAAGGAGCATATAGAGACGCTCCTCTAAACCACACGAATATTTAGTAATAGATTTAAAACAAGCAACACCAGAACCTCTTGGAATCGACAAATATATTACCCAATAAATTTCTATAGTTTATGTTCCCTTCTTAAGAAGGGAAATAAAACGAATATTGTATTAATCCTGTTTAAAATGTTTAATAAATATTAAAATTAAAAACAATTTTTCTTTTTAAAAACAATAACAAAATTATATATCATAATTTTATTTTTAGAGAGGTTTAAACAAACTAATAAATAATGGTATGGGTGGATTCGCAAATACTGATAGGGTCGGTATCAGTTTTTTCAACGCCGATTTTCCCGATAGGCCGTTACCAATATCATTAAGGAGGAGAAGTTTTGCACAGTAATGGAAACTTTTTTTACGAATAATTTACTGACAATTGATCGGTTCCAGATGCCCAATGGTAGTGGAGCAAGACTGACTTTAAAAGGATTAACGTATCAGGATTGTTATGCCAAAAAGCGAGGTATCGTAACTATTTATAATAATGATAACTATTGTCTTGCTTATGCTATAGCATTGGGTATTGATATTTTGAACGGGGGAACATGATCACATTAAAAGTTTTCAAGATTATTTAAACGATTTTACGATTGTTGTGTACAGTGATAGAATAGAATAGACGTAAAACAATAAATTTAATTTTAGGTAACAACCATTATAACCTTATAATAAGCTTAAGCCTTTGCAACATCATACTATTGTAAACCATGTAAAAAACGTTATTGAAACAAAAAGTATCATCTTAAATGTCCTTATATGGGGCAAAATTTGCCAAGTGTACCAGGTGAAAAAAATTTTGTCACCGATTTTGTTTAAACTTTACTTATTTGTTGTTCTTATAATGAAGAATCATAGCATAATTTTTTTTTGCTCTAGGATTGTTCATTCAAGAGTTATGGATTATTGAAATTTATCGATTTTTTACTTTTTGGTGAAATCGCTTTTTATTTAAAAATTCATAACTTCTGTTCATCTCTTTATTAAATATTTCAATTTAACCACCTTAAATGATTTTTTCCGTACTTTTCAATGGGCTATACCGTTTTTGCAAAAAAATAAAAATTGCAATTTTTTTTTAAATTTTGCAAAATTTTGCATTTTTTGAAACAATGTGTATTTTTTAATTTTTTTTAAAATAGCATAAAATCCAAGTTTATCATGTTACCTTTGAATAAAAAAAAAATTAGAGTGGGCCCGACCTGTAGAAGGGAAGTTTTTCATATTTGAATGCCTCACGGTCTAGCCATCGAATAGCTACTACACTGCCGTATGCGTTTATACCTAGTAGATGCGAGTAAACGAATACAAAATGATAATTTAAAATGTAAAATTATGTTTGAGTAGTCAATGATGTATTTTAAATATTTACACTGCCGCACGATATAGTTTTTTTTATTGTGTATTAGTCCTTCGGAGGGGACTTTAAGCCCGCGGTCCGTTCCTACCCCTAACCCGCACAAGCCATTCAGTTGGCTTATGGGACTTCTTAAGAAGTAAGGGTGGAACTAAAAGAGCACTTTTGTATATAAACTGTATTTTTTGCACAAATTGTTTAAGCATGGGTCTACATAGATTTCGCAAGGAGGATCGATGATATTAAATAAAAAATGTATTGTTATAACCGTAAATGCGCCATTCAGCTTATAGGCAAGCCGTTACGGTTATAACAATAATTTTTTTATTTAATATCATCGATCCTCCTTGCGAAATCTATGTAGACCCATGCTTAAACAATTTGTGCAAAAAAATACAGTTAAAAAACTATATCGTGCGGCAGTGTAAATACATCATTGACTACTCAAACATAATTTTACATTTTAAATTATCATTTTGTATTCGTTTACTCGCATCTACTAGGTATAAACGCATACGGCAGTGTAGTAGCTATTCGATGGCTAGACCGTGCGGCTTTTCAAATATGAAAAACTTCCCTTCTACATGTCGGGCCCACTCTAAATTTTTTTTTTTATTCAAAGGTAACATAATAAACTTGGATTTTATGCTATTTTAAAAAAAATTAAAAAATACACATTGTTTCAAAAAATGCAAAATTTTGCAAAATTTAAAAAAAAATTGCAATTTTTATTTTTTTGCAAAAACGGTATAGCCCATTGAAAAGTACGGAAAAAATCATTTACGGTGGTTAAATTGAAATATTTAATAAAGAGATGAACAGAAGTTAGGAATTTTTAAATAAAAAGCGGTTTCACCAAAAAGTAAAAAATCGATAAATTTCAATAATCCATAACTTTTGAATGAAAAATTCTAGAGCAAAAAAAATTTATGCTATGATTCTTCGTTATAAGAACAACAAATAAGTAAAGTTTAAACAAAATCGGTGACACAAATTTTTTCACCTGGTACACTTGGTAAATTTTGCCCCATATATGCCCTAATTATCATACCTCCATGTAGAACTGAAATGGATAAAATAATTTGCGAGGCGTGTAAAAGGACATTTAAAGGTATTTAATGTTTAAATAATCATAAGAAAAACTCTGCTCCAAAATACATAGATGTGCAAAATGTTTAAATAGTTATTGGACTAAATATAAGCATAGATTAGGATATGCTTTTTGTTCAATTTGTTTAACTATTAAAAAATTAGGACATAATTGTTATATGCGGCCTTATAAACTATCCGAACAAGCTAAACAATCTATAGAGAACCATTTTCTGTTTGTATTCTATGATTTTGAATGCATGCAGGAAAAAATATGTCCAATAACACGTTTTTACACGAACCAAATTTATGTGTCGTATAGCAGGTTTGTTCTAAATGCCCACCAACATATTTTTTTAAATAATCCAGTTAGCTCCCTTAAGGAATATTTGCATAAGTTTGAGGAAAAATTTAATATTTGTTTCTTCACGAAACATGTTTTACGAGATGTCAATAGATGGAATCCATCTATAATTAGTAATAGATGTACATTTGTCGCGATTACGTGTAATTAAATTTACTAAAAGCTTAAATTATATGCCTTTACCATTAAGTAAACTTCCAAGTGCTTTCAAATTTGAGTAGGTTAAGGGGTATTTTTCACACTTTTAACAACGATTTTATATGCCTGATTTAATGGATACGGTATCCAGAACTAAATTTTTCAAATGGTATAATGAGCAGGCATCAAACAACGTTTTATTTAATTTTAAATAAGAGTTAGTCAAGTACTGCATATTAGATGTCGCAATTTTAAGGAAACCAAGTATTAAGTTTAGAGATAGTTTTTTAAAATCGAACAATATCGATCCCTTTCAAGCCAGTGTATGCAATAAAGTAATTTTTTTTACAACCCGAGACAAGGCATTATTCCGGTTAATGGATATAGGCGTGCCGATAACCAATCCGAAATAGCGCTTAAGTGGTTGTTTTGGAAAGAGGCTGTACAACCAGGAAAAATAATACTTGTTGGTAATGATCGGGAAGTTTGGTTAAAATGAAATATGTTAATGTTACTTTCATGGTTGCGAAAATGGTTTCCCACACCAAACCACATCATTTCAGAATAATACTGAAGAATATAATTTGATGTTTACAAGACGCGAGTAAACTGAAGCTTAAATGGATAGACTTTTAAAAGCAGGATATATAGTGGAATCCTTTAGAGGATGCAAATTTAGGTATTTGTTAAAAAATAATAAAGTAGTAAGACGTTACATTAATAATAATTTTAAATATTCAGATTTACCATTAAATCCAAGATACAGTTTTTTTGTTGGTCGCACAAATGTTACAAGAAAATATTATAAAGTTTCAGATGAAAACAAACAAATCTGTTATTTTGATGGTTGCTCGTTATATCCATTTATAAACAAATATGGAAAGTATCCTGTGGAACACCCTCAAATTCACATCAGTGACAAAGACTGCAGAAAATTACCAATGAATTCGGTGGAAGGTCTAAATGTTCTGTGTTACCCTCTCCAACTTTATAACACCATGTACTACCGTATAAACGTAAAGCTTACATTTCCGTTATGTAAAACCTGTGTGGATACAATGAAATAAGAGCAATGTATTCACACAGACGACGAACGTAAGTTCTCTGGTACCTTTGTGGCTGATGAATTGCGGAAAGCCATTTCTTTAAATTATAAAGTCTTGGAAATTTATGAAATATGGGAGTACAAAGTAATATGTTGATAAATTTTTAAAAATTAAATAAGAGTGTAGTGGCTGGCCTAACTGGTGTACTACACAAAAGCCTATGAAAGTATTTTGCTGGGTATCTTAAAAATATCAAATAATCCGGGTATTAGATTTATGGCAAAACTCATGTTAAATAGTTTTTGGGGGAAATTTGGTCAGAGACTAAACCTGATGCAGACAAGTATTATTAGTGAACCCATTAAACTATTTAACATGCTTACAGAACCCTCTATCATTGTTAATAATTTGGTAATTATTAGTGACGATGTTTTTCTTGCATGCTGGAATACAAAAAAAATACAAAAGTGCTCTTTTAGTTCCACCCTAACTTCCTAAGAAGTCCCAGAAGACAACTGATTTTCTTGAGCGGGTTAGGGGTAGGAACGGACCGCGGGCTTAAAGTCCCCTTCGAAGGACTAATATACAATAGGACAAACATAAATAAAAATCCTTACCCCTGGGATTCGAACCCACGACCACTCGGCTTGTAGTCAGCAGCACTAACCACTAGGAGAGTCCTTTACCTTGACACAGATAGTGTTATATTTACACATAAATCAGGTGAATTCTTACCAGAGGTTGGCGATTACTTGGGACTGCTAACCAATGGTCCGGGTAGTAATATTATTGAATTTGTAAGTGGAGGCCCTAAAAATTATGCAAATAAAGTATATTGTCTGGATAAAAATGAATACAAGACTTTCTGTAAAGTAAAACGCTTAATCATAAAAATACTCAGTCCGTAAATTTTGATGAATTAAAAGCCCAGGTATGTGATAATGCTGAAGCAATATATGTCCACAACAGTCGTAAAATTTGTATAACAGCAAATTATAATGTTATATCGCGACCGGAGAATAAAATTTATCGTAAATGCTATACTAAAAGACAACGGGTTGAAAATAGTTTCGATACTGTACATTACGGATACAATGACCCTTTGGTAAACCAAAACGTTTTGGTATATCATCAAGAAACCCCTCAGCCCATGGAAACCCCTCAACCAGAAGAAGACGCCTCTCCCTCCGATGAACCTCCTCCGTTGGAAGAAGACTGCTAGATGAGCCCCTCTTTTAGATAAAAGGTTAGATTTTAGAATGATAGAAATATTTTAAATCTATATTTATTAAAATTTATTTATTATATTTATAAAGAGGCCCCGCAGTCAGAAGAAACACCTCAGCTAGAAGAACCCTCCAACCAGAATAAGAAGACAGTAAGCCCCCTTCTGGATGTACGGTTGGATTTTAGATAAATAAAAGTATATTAAAATGTATAGCTATTTATTTATATTTATCAAAGTTTATTTATTTATTATATTAAAAAAACATTTTTATTTAATATTATCATTATTATTATTGTATAGTATTTTGTTTTTTGTTTATTTATTTATTTTTATTAGTTTTATTTTGTTTACCTATTTTGTAAAAGGGGTTTTATTTCCCGGGGGAAAACTTTCCTTTTTATGCTTGGCGTCACTTACCTTGCTGACTTTCTAATAAAATCTCGGGCGCCAACTTCAACGGGTTTAAAGTGGTTGAAGTTCCACTATGTGCGAGGGTAGCTTTTAGGGTCAACAGTGGAGATAAAATTCCAGGGTTCCGGGGAATTTATGAATAAATTGAGTGGTTCGGTTAATACATATATTAAAATAATCCCTCTTATGTACAAAACAATAAATAAAATGGAATAAGACTTTACAAAGAATAATACGAAAATAAAAGTGGAGTTTCTGAAACAAACAAACAAACAGAAAATTAGATATAACAACTTACGTTATATTTGGCAGTCGGACGGTCGGGCGGTCGGTCGGTGTCCCGGCTGCTGCAGAAATAATTCAGAAGTGATGAGAAGTGATCCCTTCGAAGGCGCTGCGCCCGCTTATATGCCCTCTGGTCTCCCTCCTATGGCGGGCTGCGCGATTCTCCAGCATGATGTCAGGCTTGACCAATCATGGCTCTGTGGCAAATCTTTTGGTATGACGGTGCTCTCGGCGTCGAGCTCCGGATAAAAACGCTAAAAGGAATTTCGTAGAAGGGCACAAGTAAACAATCTTGCTACTTTTTGCTGTGCGCTTTAACTATCATACGGGTCATTCCGGTGGTAGCGCTACATATGGGCTATTCCGGGGTTGTTTATGACTTACGTGAATTAAATCATTTAAATCGGGATTCTGTAACACAGGGTAGGGATAGGGAAAAAGTAACTTCGTTACAATTTTAAAATAAAACTTATTTTTAACTTTTAAAAAATGTATTTTGATTTATTTTATGAAACATTATTCTTACAGCATTATCATTTTTATTATTATTATAAAAATTATTTCGATTGTATTTCTTACTTAAAAGTATAAAATACAATATTGACCACAAACAGTTGAAAATAAGCTTTGAAGAATATTCCTATTTTATGTCCATTTTCTAGAATTCTTATTTAAAAACTTTTTTATAATATTAACTATCGAAAAAATATCCTTAACCATTGCTATTAATAAAAACAGCAACCCAGTGACTTCCAGGCATATTATCAGGATCTTCATTAATAACTACAGCACACGGTTTACTTATATAATTTGGTATACGATTTAAAGCGAAAACTCCTTTATGAAAGTATGTTGGCAAAAACGAGTGTGAATATGTAGAATTTCATAAGAACGAATTTTTAACCTTTTATGTTTGAAGGTACAAACAGTTATACTAAAATATTATAGGTACAAACAAATTTAAGTTGAAAGTTGAAAGTACAGGTTTACGGAGGGGTATTTAGGGTTTATTATTATTATAAATGCATAATTTTTAAAATGAACTACTATATTCTACAACTACATTTCTTTTCCTATCTATTTCAATTATACTATCAAATTCAGCATAAATAATACAATTAACTGTTTTAAGAAGGGCTTCTTTAAAACGCACTTCCAAACGCAAACTACCATTGCGAATGACATTCCAGTGAGTCATAGTATTTGCAGCAAGATCCGGATTTAAATCAAACCTTGGCGGGCAGTACCCATTAGGATATTCCTCTCTACTTGTGAATAGATCATTATTTAAAAAATAAAGTATTATACGATCTTATATAATTCTTACTATCAAAATTCGGCTGAAGTCGTTAAGAAGGAATTTGCTGTGCATCAATATATATATTGATGCACAGCAAATATATAGAGGCAAAAAGTTCATATTGTAGTGTTTAAAATTGAATGGATTTTTCGTATAATCTCCATTAAACGCTCTATTTGATACAAAACCAATCACACAACACGTTTACTTAATAATGTTAACTTTTTGTATGTGCAATGTTACTTTCTTTTAATATATCTATTGAATTAGCTGTATCTAAATACCATAGACTTGAAGTAAGATGCTATTTTGCTGCTTTAGGGCCATAATTAAGTAAAGTTCTATATCCGATCTATATGCGTAAGTGTTGTTTGGTGGCAGTACCCATTAGGATATTCCTCTCTACTTGTGAATAGATCATTATTTTAAAAATAAATACCAGTACCCGAAAATAAAGTATTATACGATCTTATATAATTCTTACTATCAAAATTCGGCTGAAGTCGTTAAGAAGGAATTTGCTGTGCATCAATATATATATTGATGCACAGCAAATATATAGAGGCAAAAAGTTCATATTGTAGTGTTTAAAATTGAATGGATTTTTCGTATAATCTCAATTAAACGCTCTATTTGATACAAAACCAATCACACAACACGTTTACTTAATAATGTTAACTTTTTGTATGTGCAATGTTACTTTCTTTTAATATATCTATTGAATTAGCTGTATCTAAATACCATAGACTTGAAGTAAGATGCAATTTTGCTGCTTTAGGGCCATAATTAAGTAAAGTTCTATATCCGATCTATATGCGTAAGTGTTGTTTGGTGGCAAACTTATTTTTTGATTTAAATAAACATCAACTTGACTAAACATTGAATGTAGCAAATTATTTACAGGACCTATCGATTTTTCGCCCTCTAATTCATTTTTGTAACTGGAATTATCTGGTTTACATATTTTAGCTTCTATATGCAATAAATTTATTAAATTATGGGACATATCCAAATATTTGTCGCCTATACCAGGTATAACAAATTCCAGGGGTGCTTAATCGGTTAGAGATGAAATATATAAACCTATAGGTTTATAATGAATCCACTGCCCTGACTCTGTACTAGTTTTAGTTCACTTTTAATACATTCACAAGATTGATTATGGATAAAAGACATAGTTTTTGTTTATTTAACCAAAAATATCTTCAAGTTTTTTGTTTTTTAGGTTTTCGTATGTTCTTACTGCAAATGGTTGATGCTTTGTGATTTCTTTTAGTCGTTTTCTTTTTTTTTATGTTTACCAGACCCCACCATGTCGTCAACTTTTTTCATGGCTTTAACTAATTTTTTTGTAGTTTCATTAAAGCGCTCTTTAAAAGAAGTTTTTGGTGGTTTACTTTGCCTATGTTCCCAATGTTTTTACACCACATTTAACCAAAGGAAATATAGTTCTAAATAAACCTTTAAAAAAACTACCCGCCCTTTTTGATAGTAAGCGCCTTTATATACGGTGCCAACACCAGACCCTGCTTAACATAATAATCGTTATGTAGTGATGCCGCGGGACGAGACGAGACGAGAAAAGTCCTTCTCTCGTCTCGTCTCGTGCAGCGAGAGAAAATGAGACCCACATCGTCTCGTCGAGAATACTCTTTTCTCGCTCGAGAGTGCCTTTCTCTCGTCTCGTCTCGTTTCTCTCGTGGTAAAAGTACCTAAGTATGAATACAAAAATTATTTAGAATGAAATACAAATTCGTTTATATTTTTTTATATAGAAATTTAAACTGGAAATAAAAAAAAATGTGTTCAAAGACCACACTAATAAAGTAAGACTTTTTACGCCGAAAATGTTGCGCATTTGAATCAAATGGTTGGATCTATGTGGAGTAGTTACATCTAGTATTATACACCTATAATAGGTGTTTCTTTTAACTTGAGACAGCTCAATATCTCGTGAAATACGCATTTTACAGAAAAATGTCTTAAATAAAAGGTTAATGTGACCAAAGGGGACATTATTTGGTGCTACCGCTAGCCACCCCCTACCCCTCCTTAAGGGTGAAACGGGGGGTAACTTTTGAAAGTCAAATGAAATGACCCGATTTTTTCACAGATTTTGGTAGTACATAAAAAAATGAATAACTTTTATTTGAAACTTTTTTTTCAATTTATCAACAGATGGCGCTGTAATTCAAAATTTAAGAAAATTGGGTTTCCTTGTAAAATGTATTATTTGAAACGTTTGAAAAACAAAAATTAACATTAAATCAACAATAGTCGGCTCTGAAAACAATTTATAACAAATGTTCAAAATGTAATCCTTTCATTTCGACACATTTTTGAATGCGGGTAATGAATTCTGGCTCCACCATGTCCTCCCGAGTTGTAGGAATTGCAGCGTAAACTTTTTCTTTCAAGTAACCCCACAGGAAGAAGTCTGGCAGATCGTTTTCTAGAAAATTCCGGTAATTTTCACCATTTAATGCCGTTCGCCAAAGGTACCGCACCAAACGTTTACCGACCAGGGACGCTGGTGTCGAAATGGAAGGACGACATTTCGAACATTTGTTATAAATTGTTTTCAGAGCCGACTATTGTTGATTTAACGTTAATTTTTGTTTTTCAAACGTTTCAAATAATAAATTTTACAGGGAAACCCATTTTTCTTAAATTTTGAATTACATCTGTTGATAAATTGAAAAAAGTTTTAAAAAAAGTTATTAATTTTTGTATGTACTACCAAAATCTGTAAAAAAAGGGTTATCCCATTTGACTCCCCAAAGTTACCCCCCGTTTCACCCTTAAGGAGGGGTAGGGGGTGGCTAGCGGTGGCACCAAATAATGTCCCCTTTTTAAAAAAGTTTATATACAAAAGTGCTCTTTTAGTTCCACCCTTACTTCTTAAGAAGTCCCATAAGCCAACTGAATGGCTTGTGCGGGTTAGGGGTAGGAACGGACCGCGGGCTTAAAGTCCCCTCCGAAGGACTAATACACAATAGGACAAACATAAATATAAACATAAATAAACAGCCATACCCATGGTGGGATTCGAACCCACGACCTCCGGCTTGTAGTCAGCCACACTAACCACTAGACCACCGTCACCTTTGGTCACATTAACCTTTTATTTAAAACATTTTTCCGTGAAATGCGTATTTCTCGAGATATTGAGCTGTCTCAAGTTAAAAGAAACAGCCTGTATCGGCGCAGTAGTTTTCAATGGATCAACTCATTTGATCCATCCATCTGAAAACTACTGCGCATATATGATGTAACTACTCCACATAGATCCAATCATCTTGTACCTACTGCTCATGTCCGTCATTTTGAATCAATTTTGTTTTTTTTAATGGATATCAAATTCTGAATCAGGGACCCCATAAATATCTGAATACTAAATTTTACCCAAACCATTAAAGCCGAACGACGAATTTTCGTCATATTGGATAAGCCATTTTATTAAAAAAAAATGGATATCAAATTTGTAATCAGGCCCTCACCACATATTGTTGATAAGTTTATTGAATAAGCAATGCTTATTAAGCATACGGGTTTCTTTTAATAGTATAAGGAGTGCCATAGATGTGCTTATACAGGGTAAATTTTAAAAATTATTATTGTTTTATAAGTAATTTTTTCTTGGTTAACGTTAAGTTGTGTTATAAAATAATAAAACGTTAACCAGGAACAAATTTTGTTTATTATGAAATGCGAATAATGTTCTCATTGGTCCAAATAAATATCGTCATTTATGTGCAAAATTATAATTTTTATGTAAAAAAAAAATTGTTCTTTATAATCGAGAGAACGAGAGAGATCGAGAGAAACGAGAAATTCTCGAGCGAGAGAGGGCATTCTCTCGTCTCGTCTCGAGCCTTTTTTCGAGAGAAAATCGCCCTCTCGTCTCGTCGAGACGAGACGAGACGAGACGAGAGGCGAGAATCTCTCGTATCGGCGGCATCACTACTATGAAAGTTTAAAAAATATGGCGCATATCTGGTTTTGAGTTTCCTTCCTTCAATTATTCTTGTCATTTTTCTCGTCGAATATGAAAACATTTTTCAAACAGCAAAACACATTTAAAAAAATAAAATGACGGATGTAAGATTGCAAGACGAAGAGCTGTCTGCCCTCTTTTTCTGCTAAAAGAAGATGGGCACAAAAACATGCAAATTGGGGAAACGATGTGTTGATAACTAATCGATACCTTTCGTAGTTTGCTCATTTTTGGGAATTAAGTGGAGAATAACGAAAATTTTCGAAAAATTGCTATTTAATCGTAGTTAGCCAAGATATCCACAAAATCTCGAAAACGTCCCGAGGGATTACCTAACTGTTATTAGGAAGGGGTATTAGAACTATCAAGCTCAACTGCCCTGTGAATGGGGATTTGGAATTTTGGAAAAAAACATATCTTTTTTTAACACCCTGTAGTACCATGCTATGTGCACAATATCGTATTTCCAAAATTAGACATAAGAGTCAAAGAATCAACTATTGCTAATTTTTTGGACTAAAATGAAGAATAACGTGAATTTTCGAAAAATTGCCATATATTCGTAGTAAGCCAAGATATCCACAAAATCTCAAAAACGTCCCGAGGGATAACCTAACTGTTATTAGGAAGGGGTATTACGACTATCATGTTCAACTGCCCTGTGAATTGGGATTTGAAATTTTGGAAAAAAATAATCTCTTTTTTAACACCCTGTAGTAGAATGCTATGTGCACAATATCGTATTCTCAAAATTAGACGTTAGTCATAGAATCCACTATTGCTCATTTTTTGGACTAAACTGGGAAATAACGACAATTTTCGATAAATTGGCATATATATACAGTGTGTCCGTAAAGTCCCGGAACATGTGATTATTTTGAAAACGGTATTTTTTTTAAAAAAACGCTGAAACACGTCAACTTTGGTATTTTTCTAGCAATATTTTGGCATATGTAGTTGTTCCAAATTCTGCCGCGTGGCGGCGCCACAATCAAAGTCAGTTTTTTTTAAATAGCAACCCTTTATTTTTGTTGCATTTTCGGATAGCTACCGTCGTCCTGAGTACATTGATATGCTACATGTGGAGGGTTACATAAGAAAATTTTTGAGAAAAGTAGGTTTTTGCCGCTGATTAAGATTTTGGTTTTGACGAACTTATTCGCTGTTACGGGGCACTATGCATTGCTAGTAAGGGATTATTTAAATCAGGTCTTTCCCAATCGCTGGATAGGTCAAAGGGGTCAAATTGAGTGGCCAGCGCGATCGCCCGATTTGAACCCTTTAGACTTCTTTTTATGGGGACCTCCTAAAAACCGCGTCTATGTAAACAGGCCTTAAAATTTGGACGACCTAAGACACCGCATTCAAGCCGAGATCCAGATGATCACTCCAGCGGTACTGGCAAACGTACAACGCTCGTTTGTAGACAGGCTGTTCCATTTCCAAATAGTTTACGGTGGACACTTTGAGCAACTGCTCTGATTGGCTTTCCAAAAACATTAAGCAACGCATAGATTGTGTAAGTTTGACAAAATACCAAAATCTCATTCGGCAGCAAAAACCTGATTTTCTCAAAAATTTTCTTATGTAACCCCCCAGATGTGGCACATCAATGTAATCAGGACAACGGTAGCTATCCAAAAATGCAACAAAAATAAAGGGTTGCAATTTAAAAAAAACTGACTTTGATTGTGGCGCCGCCACGCGGCAGAATTTGGAACAACTACATATGCTAAAATATTGCTAGAAAAATATCAAAGTTGGCGTGTTTCAGCGTTTTTTAAAAAAAATTAGCGTTTTCAAAATAATCACATGTTCCGGGACTTTACGGACACACTGTATAATAATAATATATATATAATCGTAGTAAGCCGCGATATTCACAAAATCTCGAAAACGTTCCGAGGGATTACGACTATCAAACTCAACTGCCTTATAAATGGGAATAACTTGAAATTTCGGAAAAAATACATCTCTTCGTTTAACACCCTGTAGTATAATGCTATGTGCAAAATATCGTATTCCCAAAATTAGACATAAGAGTCACAGAATCAGCTATTCAGAATTTCCAAAGATTTTCAAAATCCATTCAGTAATTTTTCAATAACGAGCTTTCAAATATTTTCCAAAAAACTAGGTGCGTCGATTTTTATGACGAGCAGTTTAATTCTTTCACTTATTCAGTAGTGCCAATTTCATTGCACTAAAGAGCGCACATCTATATTTTTAATAGGCAGAAATAAATATGTAACAATTTAATTTTTTAAAATTTTTAATATTAGCTACATTTTAATTACTTAATACCTTAAAAACGTTTTGGCGATGTAGCAATGCATAACCAAGACGTTTTCAATAGGTAGTCTTTAACATCTTAAAGACGTCTTAACTAAGTTTAGCAACGACTTAATAACTCCGTTAAAAGGACATCTTAAAGACGCTGTGTTTTGTAACATAAGATATCTTAAAGATGACTTACGTCGTAAACTGAACGTCTTAGAGATGTCATAAACGTCCGAGTCCGACATCTTTACGATATCTTTAAGATGTCTTTGTGCTATCTGGGAACTTACGCCTAAACAAACAAAAGTAAAAAGGGCATAATAAAAAAAAATATTTGAATGTTTAATAATTTTAAAATCGCACCAATGAAAATCCAAGAATAAGTACGCGTTAATCAAGACAACAACTGAAGCCATATCCTTTTTCTTTGCCATAAAGGGTGTGTATAAAACAAACATTATGAAAAGTAGTTATGTACATTAATCATTATGGACAATAGATCAAAAATCAACAATATTTGTTTTAGGTGTTACCTGAATTCGTTTTTTTCTTTCGTGAGTATCGCTTGATGAAAAAGTGTGAAAAATAGCTGACTTTGACCAAGGAGGGACAAAATTGGATTCCAGGAATATAAATATTCCTGTATCTTTGGACAATATCGCAAGCTTTGACCTTTTAACGAGGTATATACTAAATATTTAGTGATTTGACATGGACACCATAAAGTCCCATGCAAAAAGAGATAGCGCATGCAATACAAGGCTGTTGCCAGATTTTAACCTTTAGGTACTGCTTATTTGTAGGAAAGATTAATGCATATATTTTTAATGTCTTAACCGCCAGCGCCAACCAAAGGTTTATGAATTGCGCTTTTGTAGTTGGAAATAACGCTAACGAAACAGGTTACAACAATCACATTGTTTTACGTATGTTGATATTGTAGCGAGTACCGCCCTGGATATCGGAGTGATGACTCATCGCCGATTAGTCATTGCCGGTGAGTCATCGCCGGTGACTCAGCGCTCGAATAATCGAGAGTGTGGAGCTCGCTGGAATGTTCCAGAAGACGTAAGCGCTGTAATATATAAGAGCAGCACAGAGCAGTCAGTTAAGATTTGGTACTCGCGGCGAAATAAATAAATATAAGTGCAAATAAATAGACTCTTGAACAATAGTGATATATAAATAATTAGTAGTTAAGTGTTTAGTTAGTTTTATAGTGTTTTAAGTGTAGTTAAGTTATTAAATAAATAGTTTAGTTCGTTAATTAACCAGTGCGTGTTTTAATTCACACTACGAACAGTTAAAAACGTTACAATATTTTAAGTAAGCTACTATTACAGATTTTGTGACTTTTAAAAACCGTAAAATTATCATACCTTTAATTTTATAACTTCTTATAATAAAATCTTTAAACAAATATTCATCATCTTTAAATTCATATTTCTACAACCGTTGAAGTTAGCGACTTAATTTTTTTTTTAAACTTTGTCAATGTTTTGACTACATTTGACTGGATATATATGTATAGAAATTTTTAATAATTCACATAGCTCGCCGCAGGCTAAAGTTTTTGATGCACGATTTTGATAATTCTATATTGCAATTTTTTTTTAAATCTGCAAAAAATTAGAATTTTAGATTGTATTCTAGAATTACTACAACGGTTAATGTTACAATCACCCACCCTCATAATTTTAAATGCCAACAAATCAATTTTCCGAAAGTCTGTCGCTGATACAAAAAAATAAATAATAATAATAATAATATTTTTGGGGCAATTTTTTGTTCAAAAATCAATAATTAATTTATTAATCACAAAACTACAACAGAATGGTTAAAAAGATAAATTAAAAGTATACTAACCATAAATTGGCTACAATAGAACGATGAAAAAGATTTAATTTAAAAAAATTATTGAATAAAAATGTTTTTTTACCCAGTTAAATTTAAAAAAAAATAAAATGATCATTTTTTAATACCTCGAGGTATTAAATCTTCTCATTTTTACCTTTCTAATTATTTTTTTACCTCTTCGTAATTTAATCCCGAATTTTTATTTTGGTAAAAATAACTACCTTTATAATTTAGGTATAACTTCCTGACTTTAAAAGCTACAAGTGAAGTGCTGAAGTGTTTCTTTAAACTAAGTTAGGTACAAGTGAAGTTCTGAAGTGTTATTTTATTAGACAATTGATATGCTAATAATTATTGGTGTTATATTATTTTATTGTGGTAAGTTGAATTAATATTACTTTTTTTTATTTTGGCTATTTGCAATATGTCTGTGACAGATAATAATACAGTTTTCAAGCATCCATGCACAAGAGACATTATTGTTTCAACCTTTGAATGCTTGGAAGAGTTCCCTGACGATAGCAGGAAGGTTTTTGCAAGATTTGCAAAGAAACAATGCTGGCGATCAATCAAAAAATATTAAATGTTGAGTAAACTCCAGTTGTCATATTTTGCATAAAAATACAATAAAAAAAGTAAAAAGTCCATTTGGGGGATTTTTTCAATATTCAAGGAAATTTCCATTATTTTTTAAGGTAATGGAAATTTCGCTAATAGATACGTTAAAAAAATACAATACCTACCTAGCAATTTTTGTAGATTATAAAATGTTATAAAATACAATAAAAGCTAGCACAATCCTGCGAGGTATGCAACTACTGTTATGGCAATGGTATTTGATTGCCTAAGATACAGGTCAATTATAAAATTGTAAAAAAACATAACCTCAAAGAAAAACAAACAGATTTCGCAATGTTATAGGAGTACTGTAATAAAACAGTTTTTTTGGCGGATAAAGCGAAAGAATTTTTCTTAGTGAACAAAAGAGAATTTTCGGGATGAGCACGATAAATATACAGGGCGTTGCCGTGGAATTCCTCTTCGAACCGTACGAGTTACAGAGAAAATACATGGACAAGGTGATTGAATGCCTGCAAAACGAAACAAATGGCGTTCTGGAGTCGCCTACTGGGACCAGCAAGACCCTCTCGTTGCTGTGCTCGACTTTGGGCTGATTGCAGGTGAAGAAAGCGCAAATTCAGGTGCAGAGAATGAAAAGCTGAAAGAACTGACTGTAAAAGTGGATAATGCGACGCTGACAACCACGGACAGGCCTTGATGGGCTTACCGACTATCATATAAGCTTTAAGAACGCATACGCAGGCACATGAAGGCTTGCATTATCTACAGGCACTTGGAAGCCGGCAGCGCGTTCCAATTGGAGTTGAGCCGCATGATGAGGACCTACAACTTGGAAGCGCTCCCGACCGCCAACCAAAAGATGCACTTGTATCTCGGAAAAGCCAAGGTAATCAATATTTTGACATACTCTGCTAAATATCTAGAAAGCCATGGAAGTCGCCTACCAACATGTGTATATTTTTTTAAGCTAGATTAATTAAGCCTTCTTTTGACATATAAATTCATAAAATCGGATCAAAAATAAAAAAGATATTAGACCTGGTGCATAATTTTTTAATCTGTAGGTCGCGCCTGGAAAAGAATGACCGACTACCGTTTCTTCATCAGCAAAAGCCTCCTTCGAATATTTGCAGAACGAGGGCGAACGCGTTCTGTTGGAAGCCATGGTTGAGCTCAAGGTGGCATTTTCGCATCCTCAAAGCAAAAGAACAGATTGCAACCACATTTTCCTCATTTTCATGCCCACGGTTATCATGGATCCCCCCAAAATCGAGGAGGCAGTGAGTTGAAAGTTTAAAGTCCGTCATCGGATTTTAACGATGTTTTATTTTTTATAATTTAGATAAAATAAAGTTTAATTTCACTTATTGCATTTAGAAATCGGTCGATAAACTAAAAAGTTATAAAATATTAAAAATTGTTTTCTGTAGGGTTATATATTTTTGTCATACTTATTGTGAGTAGTAGACGTTTTGTATAATAACTTTAAAGTCCGTCATCGAATTTTAGCTATGTTTTATTTTTTGTAATTTAGATAAATTTTAATTTCACGTATTGCATTTAGAAATCGGTCGATAAACTAAAGAGTTATTAAAGATTAAAAATTGTTTTCTGTAGGGTTAATAATTTTTTATAATTTAGATAAAATAGAGTTTAATTTCACGTATTGCATTTAGAAATCGGTCGATAAACTAAAAAGTTATTAAAGATTAAAAATTGTTTTCTGTAGGGTTATATATTTTTGTCATACTTAATGTGAGTAGTAGACGTTTTGTTTAATAACTTTTAAAGTCCGTCATCGGATTTTAGCTATATTTTATTTTTTGTAATTAAGATAAATTTTAATTTCACGTATTGCATTTAGAAATCGGTCGATAAACTAAAAAGTTATTAAAGATTAAAAATTGTTTTCTGTAGGGTTATATTTTTTTGTCATACTTAAAGTAAGTAGTAGACGTTTTCTTTAATAACTTTAAAGTCTGTTATCGGATTTTAACAAAGTTTTATTTTTTGTTATTTAGATAAAATAGAGTTTAATTTCACGTATTGCATTTAGAAATCGGTCGATAAACTAAAAAGTTATTAAAGATTAAAAATTGTTTTCTGTAGGGTTATATTTTTTTGTCATACTTAATGTAAGTAGTAGACGTTTTCTTTAATAACTTTAAAGTCTGTTATCGGAGTTTTATTTAGATAAAATAGAGTTTAATTTCACTTATTGCATTTAGAAATCGGTCAGTTCCAGAATTAAAATTACTTTAATTCTTATTCTGTGCTTATTGTGTAGTTAATAAACCAAGACATCATTATTTAGCTTTAATAAACATGGCATTAAAAAGTAAAACGGCTTGCCATAAACAATCAAAAATCATCATCTCAATTTATTTTAAACTCTTATAACCAAGTACACATTAAGAGAAAACACCAGGATTCTTCTATAGATCCAAAACACAATGTTACAATAATTTCTGAAAATTCGATTATTTTGTCAACACTATTTACATCTGGCAACACTGCTGCCAAAGGTTTTTTTATATCCTTTTTAAATGAATATTAAATGAACTGTATTACCATTGAGTAAGGAAGTGGTTACTCAATGGTATTACTTTGAAACAATAATTTTAATTTTATTTATTAAAAGTGCGCAATATTGTAAGTAATTATTTTTATAATTTTTATAATGAATCATCTAAACTACTTATAAAATAAAACAAAAAAAAAGAAAAAAATTGAGGGTAGAAACGAAAGCAGACATAATACATTTGATAAATCTAGAACATTAGAAAACAATCCAATGGTTGAAAGTCAAAAGCCTAAAATTAAACGCTACGATTTACTTATAAAATGAAAACTCGAATAAAATAAAAGAATTTTAAAAGTAAGTTTTATCTTTTACTGAAAGTTTCAGTTTTTTTTTTAAGGAAAACCAATTAATTTACACTTTAGAGCCCCAGATAACATAAAACCGATATTTTTGGATTACGGGAGAAAAAAGCGTTCAATGAGACAAATCATGAAAAAAAAATTGGTTTGATCAAAATGAAGTAATTCCAAGAACAGGAATATTAAAAACCAATGGGGCACCTGGGGCACCCAAATTATTAAGCATGATCGGTCGACTGATGCTTCGAAAAAAAAAATGGTAAATATAGTTACAAAACTAATTTAAATACAATGTGCAAAATTAAATGTTTCAACCCAACTTAAATGGACAGTTACAACTGATAAAAATAAGGCCCCAAGAAAAACTGAAAAATTAAGAATTCAGGAAGAATTTTGGGAAAAAAGGGAATAAGAATATCTATATAGATATGCCCAAACAAGGAGATACCTACCAATGATGGTAATACATAGGGTTGGGATTTTGACCGGTCAAAATCTTTTGTGGTCAATTGACTAGTCAATTGACCGGTCAATTGACTAATCACCGGTCAAATTCTTTAGTTTTTTCTAAAGAAATAAAGGCATGATTAAAATTACTTAATTTTAAATAGAAACCTATATTTATTGAAATACAGCTAACAAAAAAGGTCAAAATCTCGCTCAATTGACCGCGGTCAATTGACCAGGCACAACCCTAGTAATACAGGTCGTAGATTTTTTAGGGATCCAGAGACAACATCAAATATAACAAAAGTAGATGTAAATCTAGGTTCCGGGATATTTTGCAAGCTGGAGCAAGAGGAATAGATGTTGAAAAATTTAAGAAATACGCACAAGAAACAGCCGAGCTCTATGTGTCTATATAGTTGGTACTATATGCCATCTTCAGTGCATACAATTTTAATTCATGGACGAGATATAATAAGCCATTTTTATTTGCTAATCGGCCAATTATCGGAGGAGGTCAGGACTTTAAATATTCTAGAGAACATCTTACTCGAAAAATATCAAAACAAATGAAGCTATGAAGCTATGAAGCAAGACTTCCGATCCATTTATATAAAAAAAAGAATATTTTTATGAGCAATAAATGTTTATTATTTTTGTTTCAAGCCACAGATTTATAGTCAAACGAATAATGCAATTTTATGCATTATAATTATCTTACTAAATAATTTATAATTAAATTTATTTTTAACAATAAACAAGTTTAATATTTTTGAGTATAAATAAATAAGATTTCAAGTTATTAAATCTTATCAATTACGTACTTTAACAAAATTTTAATATTTAAACCCTTATAATTATACAATCGCCGCCACTGATCTAATTAAATTCAAATTTGATAAAAATAAGGAATATTTATATATAAAACATGTGTTAAAATTTCACGAATATATTTTAAATAGTTTTAAAAATAATAATAATCTTTAACTTGGTTTAACAAATTTTGAATCATTTAAACCCTTATAAAATGGCCGCCACTGAGCCAATTAAGTTAAAATTTGTACAGGATTCATTATGATACCTTAGTTTTTTTTAATGAATGTTGGCCACTTATTTTGTGCAGACAAACAAATAAATGTATTTGTTAAATTGTATGTTATAGTTTATGTTATTAAATTATAACAATAAATGTATTTGTTCAACTACTTACATTGTTTTTTTATCATTTCTCTTTAAATAAAATAATAAAAATAGTAATATCATTTAAATTTCCCGCTCCCGCACTTTATTTTGGTTGTTGAACAAGGATTATACACTAAAATTCTTGCTTTAAGAAATTCTTTGAGCGTATTGGTGGATTTATGCAGCACACATTAACATTAAGCTATTTTTTTTAAGGTTTTAATGGATTTAAGGTTTTATATGCAAGCTCATGATGTTTTTTATTTTTTAATAAACACCCAAGGCTGTGACCGGGAATCGAACCCGGTAGTACCGGGCCGGTACCGTGGCGCAGATATTAAGCTAATTTAAGGTGGGTATTTTATGCAGCAAAATTAGTGGCGTGCGTATAAGTTAAAGTAATCTTGACATCTGACATTTTTGGTTTGTTTGGATATTGTTTTAACCCCGTTTCAGCATCTGTTAGGTAAAATTAATGAAAACTATAAACTGCATGTCAAACAATAATCCAAAAAAGACAATCATTGAATAAAAAATGAATCATTCAGCAGCACGTTTCATTTTATTTTAGGATATGTTGGCATTACTGACACGGTTTATTTAAAAATTGCGCCGCAGACCTGCGCAGGAGGAATAGAAATTAACAGCCAACTTTTATCTTCTTAATTAATGATAATGTTAATTTTTATTCCTCTTAGCTTAATGTTAACTGAATGTTAATGTGTGCTGCATAAATCCAGCATTAAGCCTGATTTATAGATTGCCTTCCTTCCTTCCTTCCTTCCTTCCTCCCGTATAAGATGAACAACACAATCCCGTACGGAAATCTATAAACGGCACTACGGTTTTCGTATTGGTCATCTTTTACGGGAGCAAAGGATGAAGGAAGGAAGACAATCTATAAATCAGGCTTTAATGTTAACTTAATGTTAATGTGTTGTATAAAAGCTTCCAATGGATTACTTTCATTTAACTTCTTAATGATACTGTTAATGTCATAGACGAAATAATTGAAATGGAATAGACATATGTTACAAAACATATGTAGTCCTAAACGAAAACATGTATGTATGTATGTAGTTCATGAACATGCATGTTCAATGAAAGAGAATATGCATGGAAATAATACAAATTATTTCTATGGGAATAGGCCTCTTAAATTAAAAATCGGATCGATAGTTTGGTAGGATTTTATATATTTTTGGTAACATATTTAGATTGGTATAAGTTGATTCGTTGCTGACTTCTCTCTTGTCATGTTGGTTAAAATGTCAATTTACATCGGGTTATAAAAAGAAATAATGTTATGATAGTTTGTACATAATAATTTATATATATGTATATATAATTTTATTAATGTATTTAAAAATATAGATTTACAATGAACCTGAACCGTCACGAAGGTGAGAAATTAAGTTATCTATTTATAATACAGTTACCAATAGTGAACATTGAAACCATTTAAAACAATGCCGACTCATAATAAAATTCGTGCAAATTTCTAGGTGTCAGTTGTGATTCCTGTTTAAAAAGCAACTTTAGAGGTAGAAGATACAAATGTCTGATTTGCTACGATTATGATTTGTGTGCTACGTGTTTTGAGGGAGGTGCCACTAATACAAGACACAGCACAGACCATCCAATGCAATGCATATTAGCTAGATCTGATTTTGGTAAGTAACACACTTTATCTAATATTACTTCACTTTGCACTTTGTCTAATTAGCTAGCAAAACTGATTACTTGGAGCTAACTTTTATCCAATGAAAATGGTATTTTTAGTTAAATGATTTACCTATACAATATTAATCATTTTTCTTCCTTATATATAATATATAGAATTGTATTATGGTGGCGAAGCTTTAACAAGTTTAGAACTCCCTCAGTCATATACCTGCCCTTATTGTTCAAAAATGGGATATACTGATGTAACACTGCAGGAACATGTCTCATTGGATCATTCAGACTCACCCTTCGAAGTGGTAAGAAAATGGAACAGGATTCAATGTCAGGATGCTTTTAATTGAATAACATTTTAGGTGTGTCCATTGTGTGCTGCTATGCCTGGCGGAGATCCAAACCTAATGACTGATGATTTTGCTGGCCATCTGACTCTAGAACACCGTACAGGACCAAGAGATTTAATTTCTTTCTTAGATGAACCGGTCAGTACTCGTCACAATGTCAGAAGGATTCCGCATAACACTGGACATGCTACTACACACATAGGTAGAGGGGCTGCTGCTGCCCTAAGGCCCAGGCGCTCCAACATGCACTTTAGGTAAATCCATTTTTACTTTAAAAAATTTATGCCGCCACAGTTGCTTTAATCACAATATTATTTAAATTTTACTGTCAATAATCGTTTTAATATGGCACGCCGTTTTACTTTTTAATGTCATGTTTATTAAAGCTAAATATTAATTCAAGTTGCTTTTTTAAAAATTGACTGAACATTTTAAAGTAAAATTTTTATGATGTCTTGGTATATTGAGTACACAATTTTAAGCACAGAATAAGAATTAAAGTAATTTTAATTCTGGAACTGAATGGCGTATTTTCTGACTAAAAAATTCGATGAATTAAAATTTTGGTTGAGATAATTTTAATAAGGCGCTACTTGGAGAAACAGGCAGTCAAATTGAAATTATGTAAACCAAAATTTTAATTCATCGAATTTCTTAGCCAATTAATTCAAGGTGCGCAACATTTATTTAAGAAAAAGTAATACTGAAATTATCATTTTGTCGCAATTAATTTCTATTATTACTCGTCGACACGAGCGTCGACATAAAAATCAATTTACCTGTTAGAAATTAAAGTGATAAGGTTTCTTATTCGACACACAAATATTTTGCTCGAAATATTTGTTTTAATATTTAAATGTTTATAATATTACTTAAAATTTTATTTGACTAATAAGAATTGAATACAATTTTATTTTTATTGTTATTTTTAAAAAATTTAATATTTACTTTTAATACGAATTATTTTGTTGTTTAAAACACTTTGAAACAATTTTTATATGGGAATAAAGTTGAGGTATACTTGTTATTAATTATTATGTTATTTAAACCTAGCAATACGAATTTTCATTTAAGAATCTTTCTGCCATATTTCTTTTAATCCGATTATTTTTTTAGATAATAAATTCAATGCTATTTGTATGTGACAGAATAATAATTCCTTGTTTTTATTTTTTGGAATAAATATTATACCTCGAATTTTCTGACTGAAAAATTCGATGAATTAAAATGTTGGTTATCACTCGTAAACAGAATTTTAATTTGGCGCTAGTGCATATTGCGGTTGTGTTACGTACTACTGCCACCAAGCGAAGGTAAATAAATTAGGCAACGGTGCATTCAAATTCAGTGCTGTCATTTTATTTATTTACCTGTTTTGCTTTCCTTAATTTATTATCTAATTTATTGATTAATTTTTTGAAATAAAAATAAAGAAAATCTTTTTTACTAAAATATTGGTTTTTATTAACTAAAAGATAAAAAACAATAGAATATTTTCAATCCACCATTAATAACATTCATTAAGTTTGTGGATTATTTATACTGTACAGGTAGTCGGCTCGGATACGTAACGAGTAGGACAATTCTGGTAATTATATAAATATCTTCTTCAGCGAGAAATCCTATTGCATAGACAACTAAGCAAATAATGAACAACAATTAAATTGTCTATTAGGAGAGTCCATATCTAAATTATTTCGTATAAAGTGAGGTTAGCCAGCAGGGCAGTCTTGTTGAAATGCACCCCTTACATAATTTAATAATCATTATCATGTCGATATACATTTAATGTATTACATTATTGATAGCACTGTTGCCTAATTTATTTTCGAGCTTACCTTCGACGTTATGTGGTTTCGCTTCGTGGCAGTAGTACGTAACACAACCGCACTATGCACTAGCGCCAAATTAAAATTCTGTTTACGAGTGTTAAACAACATTTTAATTCATCGAATTTTTCATCGAGAAAATTAGCCTTGCGCTTACAGATTTAAATCTTGTCTAATTTTTATTCCAAAATAAATATTCTACTTTAACTTAATTTTAAATTAATAAATGAAATATTATTATTTACATATAAGCACCTCTTTTAAATAGAAAAAAAATATTCATACAATAAAAACTGAGGCTTAAAAATATAGATCAGACCACAATGATGTAAATATATATTATGGAAACTTATCCAATACATCAAAAAATAAATTGGTAGAGTTTAATTTATAATTAAATTTAATTTAGTAATTTTTATGAACGTTTATATTTTCTAGGCAATTTTTAATTTTGATAATTTTTGTTTTGAGTTAATTTTTTGATGTCATTAAAAAGTAAAACGGCGTGCCATATTTTAACGTGATTCTATTTATAAAATCACTTTTATATATATAGTATCCTATAAAAATGCATTTTTTAACAAGATATTCACTATTTAAAATGGTGAATATCTAAAAAAAAAGCATTGTAAAGTACAAAATATTATTATGTGTTTTTCATAGTGAGTTTTAAAGCTTAAGAAGTTGTTTTTGAGTCATTCCAAATAAAAACACCAAATGGGGTGCGCTGCTTGATTTTTTATTTTGATAAAAAAAATTGAGGATAATCTTTTAGGTATCAAATATGAAAATCCGTTGCCGTTTTAATTTTTGGATTCTTTACTTTTAATCGGCACCCTTTAGAAATCTGAAATCGTGTCAATTTCTTACTCTCTTATAGTGGTCCAGAACTTTTTTTCTGTGACAAATATTGAAATGATTTTAATTTTTTTTTACTGTTCAGTAAGTGTGTTTTCGATATACATAAATTATTATTATCCAATTACTTAATCTCACAAAAGAATGGTAAACCACTAAAGATTCATGATAATTTGCCAATTTTTGTGATTTTTGTCTGGCTCCTGTGCCTATTCTACTAAATCTAGAAAGTTTTTTTTTTCAGGTATCAAGTACTTATACAATAGAAAACGTTACTATTATTTTAAGTTTCTAGACTATCATTTTCTTTATTAAAAAATTATTGAAACTTGATAATTTTCAAAATTAGCCAATTTTGCCCTCAGAAATCATTATGTTGAGGAAAAAATAAAAATTTGAAACTTTCAGGAAATGTAGTCCCCACCTTCATCTTTTCAGTCTAGTTGGTTTTGTTTTGTTATTTTTATACATGTAAAAGATATAATAATTTTTTTAATGCAGTTAAGAAGTGATATTGTTAGTTTTATTTATAATTTAAAATTTAGATGGCTTTGACTTAGTCAATTCATGTTTGGTAGAGAAATGTCAGAACTGTCAAAAATATTTCATAAATATTATTTGTGCGTATTTCTTTGGTAAATTTTGTATGTAACATAATATGTTATATACAAAACTTTTTAAAATCACCAAAGGAATACCACAAATAATAATTATGAAATATTTTTGACAGTTCTGATATATGTGGTAGTTATGTTATATTTTATGTACATATGATAATATATTATATACATTATAATGAAGTATTTAATTGGCGAATTGGTGTTTAAAGAAGAAGAATGTAAAAAATATATTCAAGATCCTTAAGGTTTATATCGTAAAGTATAATAAGTGAAATTAATAAAGAGTTAATTTAAACGTATAAAAAATGCGTTAAGCAGTTTTTTGTCGGTTTCTTTTACAATTTAAACCAAGTTAGTCTTGTTCTATTATTTTGATCCCTTTAGTAAGGCACTGAATAGTTAAAAGTTATATATATGTATTTTAAATGTTAGTGTTGGAAAAAAATTTACACAATCTGTAAATACTTCTTTAAATTTTAGAGGTAACTGGTTAAAATAAAACATGTTATAATAAAGGGGTTTATTTAGAATATTTTTTGGTTTTTGCTTATTTTTAACAATTCAAAACTTCTCAGAACTTGAATATTTTTTATGAGAAAGAGGTACAAAATTATGATATGTTCTTGCATTTTTAATTGCAATTAAATTCATGAATCTCGTCATTTATTTCACTTGCAAACTTTTTGAAATATCAATTTAAATACGCACAAATAATATTTATGAAATATTTTTGACAGTTCTGACAATTCTCTACCCAACATGAATTGACTAAGTCAAAGCCATCTTAATTTTAAATTATAAATAAAACTAACAATATCGCTTCTTAACTGCATTAAAAAAATTATTATATCTTTTACATGGATAAAAATAACAAAACAAAACTAAATAGACTGAAAAGATGAAGGTGGGGGACTACATTTCCTGAAAGTTTCAGATTTTTATTTTTTCCTCAACATAATGATTTCTGAGGGCAAAATTGGATAAATTTGAAAATTATCAAGTTTCAATAATTTTTTTAATAAAGAAAAGGATAGTCTAGAAACTTAAAATAATAGTTACGTTTTCTATTGTATAAGTACTTAATACCTGTAAAAAATCAACTTTCTAGATTTAGCAGAATAGGCACAGGAGCCAGACAAAAATCACAAAAATTGGCAAATTATTACAAATAATAATAATAATAATAATATTTATTGCATTATAAAATAATTTACAAGTAACTTTACATTTCACAAGTTTGCAACAAATATGCTAATCTGCACTATAAATGTAAGAAATCTTTAGAGGTTTACCATTCTTTTAAGAGATGAACTAATTAGATAAAAATAATTAATATTGAAAACTTACTTACTATGCAGTAAAATAAAATTACAATCATTTCAATAAATGCCACAGAAAAAAAGTTTTAGCCTCTTATAAGAGAGTAAGAAAATGACACGATTTCAGGTTTCTAAAGGGTGCCGATTAAAAATAAAGCAACCAAAAATTAAAACGGCAACGGTTTTTCATATATGATACCTAAAAGATCATTCTCAAATTTTTTCATTAAAATAAAAAGTCATGCAGCGCACTTTTAAATTCATTTTTGGTGTTTTCATTTGTATTGACTCTTTTGTGCAAAATATTAATTTTATAACAAGTAGTTTAGGTACATTTTGTACCATCACTATAATTTCCTCCCCTACAGGGCTCTTAAATGTCCTAAAAGTCCTAAAATTCAGCATTCTGTTCTAAATGTCCTATAATTGGTCTTGTCCTGAAATGTCTTTGTTAATATTTAAAACTACTCTATGGTTGTGTGATCAAAATTAGCGAATTGGATGATCAAATTGACATATTTTGGTTTTCTTTTATTGATATTAAATACAAAATTGGTTTATTTTTATTTTGTTTTTGTTATCCAATGAATAATTTATTTTGAACTAATAAAACGTGCAAGTTTTTAAATTTAAAATGTCCTTAAATTCTATTAAGATTTGTCCTAAAATCCTAAAAATAGCACTTAAAAATTCGCTGGGAGCACTGTAAGTCTTCCAACAATTCCAAATCTATTAAGTGCTCAAAAGAAACCATTGATTCAGAGTTTTCAGAAGAAGACGTAGATGGTTGTGAAATTGTCCCTTCTGCATTTTTATTTTGAACAATTTTTTTCGGTTTCTTCCCGCTATCTCTTTCTATTCTCCCTTGCTGTAGTTTTAAGGTCAGCACTACTCATGCTAATTGAAAATCAAAAACTGAAACAAATGACATTACTGGTTTATGAAATACTTACCTTCTGGGCAACCAGAGGGAACAAATTCGGTACGAATATTATGACAAAGTCATAAACAAAAATAACCCATGTGGAGGCAAGTTTTAATAATGTTTTTTTTCTCCATACAATAGGGTAGTTAAATTTTTTCTGACCTATACTTTTAATGGTTTTATTCAAGGCGTTTTGTAATATTAAACATTTCTGTGAAATCAGAATTTCAATTGAGTTTACCGTTTTCGAGATATTTACAAAAAATATAAATTTTTATGACGTCACAAACCTCGCCATGTGACCAACATTCTAAGATTTCTATTGGTTGAAAATTACCCTGTTGTCAAGTTGTCTTGTTAATGATTTCATTCGGTTATGTCAGAAAATACCCGAAGAGGTTATGTACAAATACTGTCACTGTCAGTTGAGTGAAAGATGGTCACCAAATTCATTAAGTACCTATCTTCCTTATTACAAGGTATCATATTACTGTTTGATATTTTAGAGTCCAAGATATATCTAAAAGAATATAAAGAACTAGGCATATGATTATAATTATAGGTACTTACTTTATTTGTTTAAAAGCTCCAATGTTCAATGTAACCAAACATTCCTTTGCTTTGGAGTCCGTTATTAATAAATCACTTATCTAATATCAATTACAAATAACATAACAATAACATTGATTTTCAATAATCTAAATTTAAAAAAGAAACGTCAAAAAATCAATTCTTCTTCTTCTCAACTAAAATTATAGATCAAGTGGTTTTAAAACTAAAATATTATAACGTGGCGCCATCTATCGTAAGAATCTTGAACTAAACACACTGGCAACCATAGAAAAAGCTGTCAACGTTGTCAATAGCCTAGTGACGTAATTAGGAGATTTTTTTTTGTAAATATCTCGAAAACGGTAAACTCAATTGAAATTCCGATTTCACAGAAATGTTTAAAATTACAAAACGCCTTGAATAAAACCATAAAAAGTATAGGTCAGAAAAAATTTAACTACCCCATTGTGGACAACCCTAATATTTATGCAAGTGTTTTAGCTACATTTTTTAACATCACTTTTTTTATTACAATTTTATCGTAAATATCTGTTTTATCGTCATAACAAGATTTATTTTTAACGCGATTCTACTAAAAATTAGTTTTATAGTTGAAAAATGCATTTTTGAGGGTAGATATCAACTATTGTACCAAATATAATTATGTTTTATATTAATTTATGTAGTGATGTAAAACGTTTTTTTTCAATTTTTTTCTGAATAGAAAACAAAACTTTTTTTTAAATTATAAAAAAACTTTCATATTAATTAAAAAAGCGTTTGTATTTTTGGTTTTTTTTGTGGAAAAAAATTAACAAAACAATTTATGACAAGGACAAGTGTTGCCATCTAGAGTGTCTTGAAGACACTCCAAGGTTGGACCGAAATACTTTTTAATACAGGAAAAATGGGAGATTTCTCTACTCGGTTTTAGTTTTTAGTACTGTTAACTTTCGGAAAATGCGGGATATTGTGCTTATGTTCCCAGCAAAGCAATGTTTTCTTCCACTAGAAGAATTTAAAACGCACTACAAAGCAAACTACAGCATCTTCTGCCGTAATCTGCCGCAACCATTTCCGGGGAATACGATATACGTATACGTATAATAAGTAGAGAAGGATGAGCACCTTCAAAAGCGCTTAAAAATGCTCATAAATGCTCGAGCATTTACCAAAGTGCTCGATATTTGAATTTGGCGCCAAAACTAAAATGCGGTGTTATAAATTAACCAACAAATAACTACTGTTTACATCAGAACAAGTGGTCCAGGTTTATCCAATTCCAAAATGGTTTACTTACCTCTATTTTGTTGGAATTTTTTTTTCAATATTTTTTTTTTATAAAATTTATATTTCATCGTTTATAAATGCTCGAGCACTTATGAGCGCTTTGAAAAGCGCTCGAGCATCTGCAATCTATAATAATAAGTAACAGATCGCTTTGATATCGATGCAATTGCAATAATATAGAATAGAAAATCTGTATTAAGAAAGATAATGCTTCTGAAAAAAAATTTTTTCAGTTTACGTCACTAAATATATCTAAATAATAATATGGATGATTTGAAATGGAACCACCATGAATAATTTTTTTTTTTTTTGAATTTTGGAGAACTTAACCCTAAGCAATTAAGTGATTTGTAGCTAGACTAACCCATCAATATTTTTATCTATTTAATATAATTCTGTCAGCGTTTTTAGCTCTGGAGGTTTCTCATCGCTGTCGCCTGGGTCGAGAGAGAGCGTGGACCCGATAGCCGAGTTGCTGTCGCAGCTGTCTGGTGTGCGGCGCTCGGCCAGCAACACGAACAGCAGCACGCCCACGCAGCTTCAGCAGCTGCAGATGCAGCTGCAATTGGAGCGACAGCAGGTGAACGCGGCCAGACAGCAGCTGGAGCGCTACCCGAGACGTCAGACTCAAAGTCAGACTCAAAGGGCGGGCGGGGAAGCGCACGCGTCATCGAATTGCGGCACCTCGACCATGATGCTGAACGCGACGCCAGTGTTGCTGCAACCGGCGAACAGCGCGCCCTCGGCTCCGAACCCCGTCTCCCAGTATCTCCTCGCCAACTTGTTGGAGGAGTTGTGCTTGCAGTCGAGCCCCGAGCAAGTCAGGCAGGACAGAAGCCACTTTGTGCAGGAGCTGGTGCTCTCTTCTGTGAGCGATTTGAAAGGGAGAGAAAAGGCGGCGAAGGAGCCTCCCTCCGACGATGAGGGCGAAGAAGGGGAAGTGGCCAACAAAGACAATGTGTTATCAGTGAAAGGGCGGCAGAGTCGAGGCCAAGCGACTAAAGTGCGCGGCAGAGCAAGAATAGCGGACGCGCAAAATGCGAAAAGGCGCGCCGAAGCAAATCGCACCCTGGAAGCGAAGAATAAAAATGCTGTTGAAAACTAAATATTATTCTTGTGATAGTTTTGATTTGATTTGAAATATGTGAGGACCTGCTGTTATAACTTTTGTTTTGGTTTTTCTCATTTCTTAAAACGTTTATTTTCTTTTTTGTTTCCCTTAATGTGAGTTAAACATTTTTTCAGTTGCTTCAACTTGGCCATATGTAGCTTGCACTCTGTATAATTTCTAACTTGAATTAAAAATTAAGTGTGCAGTATTTCATTTAAAGTTGTATTTTTACAGGTTCTCTGTAATATAATATTATATATAACAAATATATATACTTGGGGGTGTTATGTTACTTATTTTATTACACAAGATCCTGATCTTTGTCACCAACATTAAAATGATAAATAAATCTTATTCGTACCAAACACATTTTTTTAATTTCAAAATAAATAATACCAAATCATTCTAAATTATTGGAACACCTTAAAATTGAAGAAAATTAAGAACTTAAATATATTAATACCTAGGGTTGTGGAATTGACCGGTCAAATTGTTTTTGGTCAATTGACCAAAATAAAATTAAATAAAATATCAAAATAAATATTACTGTAATTTATTTGTACTTCATAAATAGGTAATTAAAATACGTTACCAAATTTTTTTTTTATTATAAAAGTCCATCTTTAGAAACGTTTGTGCGGCTTTAAAAAGTTATGTTTCGCTATTAAAAAAGATATGTCCCGCTTTAAGGGCAAAGCGCCGAGTCCGGCCTAGCAACCCCTCGGGGAACCACCAAATTGTAAATGATGTCGATATTGCACGATCGCAAAAATTTTGAGATTTCTAAATACTTAAATAAAATGCTGCACAAATTAAATATATTTTGACCGGTCAAATAGGTAGCGGTCAATTAACTGGTCAATTGACCATCCTCAACTCTATTAATACCTTGAGATGATATTATTAAAAAAAGCCAAAGTCTAAATTTTTCGAATGTGGATTTTTTAAAAATGTTGTGGAGTTATTCTTAAATTTATACATCAAAACAATGACTCACTGAAGATTTGAGCTCTTAGTATTAAGTAATTTCTTAGTAATGATTTTTCGAATTTAGACGATATTTTTTTAACTTTTTCGTTAATTTTTTCTGTATGTTAATGTTTTATAAAAATACAAACAGTACGGTTTCTTGTAAAAAGTCTTTAGTCAAGAAAAATATTTATTCTTTATTATAATAGATGTTTTCGCGGAGCTAATCCCAAAATAATTCCGAGGGCTAGGACAAATTTTAACGGCGAAAATACCTAATTATATAATTTTTATAATTAAATATTACTTCAGGTATAGTACTATAGTATTTCCATTTTTAAAATTGAAATTATTTTGAAAATTAATCTTTTATCAAGCTACCTAAAATGATTTTTTTTTTGATTTTACAAGAGTCGTTTCACCTATGCGAGGACAGTTTACATATATATATAGCTTAAGCTTATGGAGGGCTAAAAACGGCTGCGCATAGATAATATGTTTTTAGATATACGGCACATAAGATGTTATGTAGATATCTATTGGACATCTTTTAGAGGACATTTTTCTGGGAGGGATTTTTTTTCTTTTTTATGAAATTGGGTCATAATAATATTAAATCGAGATTTATATTTAAAGTATATTTTTTATTAATTTTGAATGATTTGTGAGGAAGGCATAAGAAATTTTATAGCGTAAAATGAAACAAATACATTATGTAAGAAGTTATATATTTAGTAGGTATATATAAATATAAAATACTGTAAACGTTTCAAATTGGACGGAATTACGTATAGAATCACAATATATCTATAATCTTAATACTATATATTTGGCAATTTGTAAATAATTATTGTGTCCACCAGTCTAAGAAACAGATAACCATGTGCGTTAAATGTTCGGGAGTTTCCAACATTGACATATGACCTGCATTTGGTATTAATTCCAAAAAAGCTCTTGGGATTGTCTAAAAAAACAAATAAATAAATAATAAGAGCAGATAGAAAAATAAATATTAACTATAATACATGTGTTACTCAAAAATAGCAGTTAAAGTCGCCGCGGCGAATGTTTTCCTTTGCGTTATCAATTTCAAATGTCGAAAACCGCGGTGGAAAGTGAAAAATGCGTACGATTTCATTAAGACACTTGCGTGGGCGGCATTGCCGGTATTAAAAATAAATTACATATTTTTGTCTTTATTTTAAAAATACTTTTTGATTCATTTTTTATAAAGTTAATGAAAAAAGCAATGAACAATATTAAATACACAAAATAATGATATTATAGGTGCGTTCTTTTCGCCTGAGATCTCAGCTCACTTCAGTTAATGTGATATGAGATGTAGTGATTTGAGTAAGCATTAAAAAGAACGACACACTCAGTTGAAACGCGCAATCTGACGGCGTATACGTGAATAAGAGGCAACATAACCTATCTCTGATATCATTATGTTCTGTGTCATATCCTTATTGGTTTAAATTTCGTGGTTTTCTATGTTTAAATTTGCGTTGAATTATGGATAATACAAAAATAATAATAAAGGTTTAATTTGATGAAGACGATGAAGGTGATAAAATGACATAAAATAAAAATTTAAAAAAAACTTCACTTTGACATGTTTTGTTTAATTTTATTGCAAAAATTGTTTTTCTAGCTCTGAAAAACCATTTTATACGAATTTTATTTATTATATCAAGTTTATAGCTAGCTAATTTACAAAATTTAATTCTTTTTATGGAAATTTAAGTTTTATTGCAAAAAATCACCTAAAAAGCCCTGTTGTAAATGACCGATTAATTCCTGTAGAAACCAATAGAAGTATTGGTTGGTAGCAATGGGTCTGAATTGGACTTACTGGATTTAATTGGGCGCGATATAAAACAGAAATTGGTTTTTACTGGTATTTTCCATGATGGAAAAGTCCAATAAGGATTCTATTGGTTTTTATTGGTTTCCATTGGATAAAGCTAACTATAGGTAATTTTCAATTAAATTCAATTGGGCATTTCCAGTGTAAAATTCTAAAAAGGAATCTGGTAATTGGTTATTCCTAATACTTTAAAATATGGAAAAATCCAAATAGGATTCTACTGTTTTTTAGCGGTTTCGATTGGATAAAGCTACCTATGGGTAATTTACAATTGAATTAAATTGGGCATTCCCAGTGTTAGATTCGAAAAATCTGCTAATTGGTTATTCCCAATACAATACAAATATCGCAAGAGGGCTCTCGTGTAGCTGCGCAAAATCAACGAGGTTGAGATCACAGCAAACGAAAAATTATAGAAGTGTATAGGATGACTCCGCGTTTGAATATCAAATCTTAAAGTTTTATCATAACTGTATTGAATCGTGCTTTGTTTTTATATTTTTCGGCTCTATACCCATGCACGACTATATTTAAAGGCAAACTCAATGGTGTCTTACAAGATACATTATTTTGATTTTCTATATTCAACAGAGGAGTAGAAACTCGACCCTGTCGAATGGTGCAGTCATTTATGTCTCTAGAAATTATTAAAAAAGGGTTCAGTCCAATGGTGCAGCAACTTCGGATTCCTATTCTCCTCAGAGACATAGAAACTCAAGCTTTTCGAATTTTACTGGCAATGATTTTCGTTAATGTCCCCGAGAATTATACAAAAACAGCGCAATGCAATATCGCAACGGTTTCGACTTCTCTTTACTCTACCAAGTTATAGAAACTGGAGTCTCTCTAATACTGTTCTAGTCAATATTTCTGAGAGTATAAAAAGAGGATGTAATATTGCAAGAAGTTTTGATCTTTTGATGGATGCAAGTAGTTTGAATTTTCTCATTTCTGCATATGATTTTGTTGAAAATAGTGCCTTTCTTTGGTTCCTTTGTCTGATTTTTATTTACCGTAACAACTCAGGTATGTAAAGCACAGAGGATATGATCTTCTTCTTCTTCTTTTTTATTTATTGGCCTTGGTCTGTGTAAACCATATCAGCCAGTGGTCTGGATTCTTAGGCGTTATCCGGGGTAGTATGTTGGCTGTTAACGTGCTGGTGAAAAGGAATTTGGGTATTAGGTTTTATATGTAAGGCGTAGCCATGCAAAGCGGGTAGGTCAGAGCGAATGAGAGCAGGGGGTTTTACAGCCTGGTGTTAGTTGAATCTAGGAAGGCGAGTACTGCAACTATAACTTCGTGCGTGGGGTTATTTAAGATGTTTGTCAGGTTTATGGGATTGATGGAGATTCTACTTAATTTTCTATATAGGTTGTTGATGTGGTCTGTCTGTGTTGTACATTCTAGAAATATGTGGTGGAGGTCTTGTTCGGTGGCTCCGCAGTCACACGAAGGGCTGGTTTCTAAGCCAATTCTATGCAGATGGGATTTTGTGAGACAGTGACCACTTCTTAGTCTCAGGAAGGTAGTGATGTGTCTTCTATCAAGAGAGTTGATTGAGATCCAAGGCTTTTGAAGTTCTGGTGTATGTGTGGAGTAGAATCTGCCTGATTGCGTTAGGTTTTCCTTAAATGTGTTTTTCCATCTCTTGTGTATGTCGTGTTTTATAAGTTTTATGAGATCTTCATAGGGTGATCTTGTTTCTGTTAGGTCTTCCAACTTGCATCCTTTGCTGGCTAGGTTGTCCGCTATTTCGTTGCCTGGGATGTTCGTGTGGCTGGGGACCCAGCAGAATTCTACTTTGGCTCCCCGTACTTCTAGATTGTGTAAGGTGGTCTTAGCTTCAAATGTGAGAGAGTCTTTTTTTGCGGTGTTGTTGGTGTTACATATTTTTTTAAGTGCTGCCTGGGAGTCTGAGAGGATAATGAAGTGTCTTCTTCCGGATTGAATATGGCTGTTTGTAGCGTGTAACAGAGCTTGAGCAATTGCGAAGCATTCTGCTGTCGCTATGGAGGCATGGTTTGGGAGTCTGGCGGAGTATTTTAGTTGATTGGAAGGGCTATAAACTCCTGACCCAACTCCGACTTGGCTGACTGAGCCGTCCGTGTAGTAGGCTTCCCAGCCTTTCCATTTGTTTTGAAAGTAGTGCAGAAAAGCCTGTTTATTGTCAGTTTGTTTTTGGAGGGCGGGAACGTGGATCTTTCGTGTAACGGTGATGGAGTCGAAGTTTGTATTGAAGCAGGGAAGGAGGGGGGAAGTTTTTATCGAGGCGGTTTTGTTGAGAAAAAAGTCCAATGCGTAGATTATAGGGGGAGGAGATTTGTTTGCCCAGTATATTCCGTCGTCATAGTAGTCCGAGTAGACGCCTATAAATTTTCCTTTGACTGGGTGGTTTTCCAAGGAGAACAGTCTGCCTACATACTTGGAAGCCAGCCATTCCCTTCTTAGGTGGAGTGGTTGTTCCCCGATTTCCGCTAGTAATACATTAACTGGGGTAGTTTTCATGTATCCTCCTATAATTCTTAATGCTTGGTGTTGGATTTTTGATAGTTTTAAAATGTGGGTCTTGGGTACTCGAGAGAAGAGGGGACTGCAAAAATCCAGGAACGGCCTTATACATGCTTTGTAAGGAGGATATGATGTTAAGTATATTTATGTATTATATAAAGTGCCTATATTTGTATTAAAAATTTCAGAGGTTATGTTGAAAAAATGATCGATATGCTATTAAACTTTAATAATTTAGTAATAGGTCTGTTGGTAGACCCTGCACTATCTCCACTGGTATATGTTAGTTTTGTAATATTTATCTGGTTGATGAAAAAATACACACCAGTACAGGTTATTGTAGCATCTACGAACAAATGAATTAATGGCCCATTGGCAATTATTCCTTTAGGAAAAATATTCAAAACAGCTTAATTAATTAATAAAATGAAAAAAATCATAATCATGTCGTATATAGTTTTTTTTAAGCATAAAATAATTTTTATATTAATACTAGTTCAAAAGTGAAATTACGACCTCTATACTGTGGAGAGTATTGAAACGTTCGACTGACGAATACAACTCTATACCGTAGGGAGATTTAGAAAACGATATTCAAACGTGGCGTCATCCTATACACCTCTATAATTTTCCGTTTATGATATCATAAAGAAAAAACAACAACAAGTCTTTGGACGCCATTTATTAGCGGTTTTTTTATTAGTCGATTTCTTTGTTAAGTGCCTAGTGACTTCGACCATGCCTACAAACATCCTTTGCAAGAAAGACAAAAAAATGATTATAACCGAGTAATTTTATTTATTTTTTATTACTTTTTTTGTAATAGTAAGTTATATATATCAATACATACATATATCACAAAAAAAAAAGAAATAAAAATACTCAGAAACAATAAATTTTTTGTCTCTTCTGTAGAAAATGAATTCTGGTTATCCTTCTGGGATCTAAAATTATTTTTGAATGAAAAATTTTAAAAAATTAATTGGTTTTAATTGGTTGGAATGGGTTTGGCGCTATGAATTACCAATCCATTCCATGTGCATTTCTTCCACTTATGTCTTCAAATAATTAAGCCTGATTTATATTGTCTTCCTTCCTCCCATAAAAGATGAACAATACGAAAACCGTAGTGCCGTTTATAGATTTCCGTACGGGATTGTTTTGTTCATCTTCTACGGGAGGAACGAAGGAAGTCAATATATAAATCAGGCTTTAGAGTTGCGATCGCGCTAGAGTTTTAAAATCGCCGTAATTAAAAATTTTACTGACAAATATTAAAAGTTGCAATCGCATTTGCGCTTTAAAATCGCTGTTATTTAAATGCAATAACTGCTAAGGGCTAAGCAAATATCGCTGTTTCGTTGATCTCTAATACTCACCCTTTCCATTTCACATTCTTGAACAAGTGTCACTTTTTGGTCCTGCAACCCATGTACCAATAATGTTGGTACTAAAATCCTTCTGTGAAAGGCTGCATCCCCTTGCGGCCACTGCTGGCCTTTAGCAATATAATTTATAACATGACTGGGTATACTACCATCATTGTCACACGGGCTAAAATGTTTACCCCTCGAGGAATAAAAAAAACTTCTTTTCAAACCGCAAAACAACAATGGCCTGAAAAGCGTGTAAACACATCCGAACGGGGAAATTTCTCCGTCTCCCACTGGAGCTGCCAAAGGGGTGGGTCCACCCCCACTAATGAGGATCATTTGTGAGATTTGAGAGGATCTATGCTGATACAGGGCTGTCGACAAACTACATCTAAAATGTATTGTATTAAACAATATTCTTTACAATGCAACTAGGGTTTTAAAGTGTCGAAAAAAAAAAATGGGAAAAAACTGTTTTTTCCGTTTTTTTTCCAGGCCTCGGAAAAATAGCTTTTTGGGAAAAATTGAGTTTTTATTTGGAAAATATACACATTTGAAAAAAACAGCAATGAACAACTTAACATTGTTTTAATTAAAAAAAAATTATAGAAAAAAATAAATCTAAACTTAAATTAAATTGATTTAAGAAAATAAACGTAAATGTTAAATATACTGTCGGTTGGGTCTTTTTTGCAAAATGGAGTCCATTTAAATTGTAATTTTATAAAAGTGTCAAATAAAGTTATGTTTATACAGCACCGAATAATTAATTAAATAAAAGGAATAATTATTGTAATCATAATATATTGATTATAATCAGCGTCGAAATCACTGTACGGATATTATCCGTAAAAATTTGTAAATTTTCAAAAAAAATTCTTTTGCATTTTTTTGTATTTAATACCCCACAATCCACACAACAAGGTCTGTTCTGTCTTGTACTAAAAATCACTGCAACACAGCACAGAGTTTAACGGCGGCCATTTTTGTTGTTTACAATTCTTGTGCTTTGGGTTTGTGCGGTTTAATAATCGTTTTAAACGTTGTGTTTCTTACAGAGGCACTTGTCAGCTTCATTTTACTTATTTTGTAAAAATGTCAAATTTCAATTTTAAGCTTAATTTGTAAACTAACCTTAAAGTTGACATTCGACAGTTTGATGACAGCCCTGATAGAATAAAGTTTATTTTTTACAAAGGAGAAGTAAAATGGTTGCCCTTTGCACTTTACGGCCTCTTTTAAGGCTTACAAGTGCCTCTGTAAAAAACACAACGTTTAAATGATTATTTATCTGTTTAAACAGCACAAACCCAAAGCACAATAATTTAAACAACAAAAATGGCCGCCGTTAAAGTCTGTGCAGTGTTGCAGTGATTTTTATTTAGTATTTTTAGCACGAGATAGAACAGACCTTGTTGTGTGAATTGTGTATTACCCTTTTCTGAAAATTTCCCAATTTTTCCGTTTTTTTTTTCGGAAAAAACCGTTTTTTCCGCCGGCTCAATTTTTCCGGAAATTTTAAAACCCTAAATGCAACCATCTTTTTACCCATATGAATGTCCTATAACAATGCATTTCTTTTTGTCAATCATATAATGATCAAATATTGTAATCAACTGAAGCAATAGACTTTCAAATGTATAAAGAGATTCCATATCAGGGGCAGAACTGAAACCATGCCCCAATAAATCAGGGGCTATTACTTCAAAACCTTTATTAACCAAAGTGTCGATTAATATTTGCCAAACATCAGCTGACATTCCAATCCCATGCAGCAATAATATCAATGGCTTCTAAAAAACAAGTTATTTACCACATAATGTTAACCAAACAATTTAATGTTTACTTTGTGAGATTTTTTGTGAACACATTGTTTTTTCTCAACATCATGATAATTTTTTTTTCGCAAGGTGACGCCAAACTCCTCTTCTGTTATATCATAGGCTAAATTCACTTTTCCAGATGTTTTATTTGATAAAGACATGTAATATTCTTGAAATGACTCAAAGAACGTCTCTTGAATTAAACGGTCAACAAAAGTCTCCACATTTATTATTTTTGTAGGTTTATCCAAGTTTAAAGCGCTGAAAAAGATTCGGTTTTAACTTAAATAGCATACAGAAAAGATAAACTTGAAAACATACCTTTTTTCACTATTGACTTTGCTCGGTTGATTTGTTATAATAGAGTACCTCATAGATCTCCTAAATGAGCAATTACAATTGCCAATTTTTAGAGGTCTATTCCATTTTGTAAACCAATATTCCTCCGAAAGCGAATTTCTCTTGAAACTTTCCCTTAATACTGGTGGAGGTCTTTTTTTCTCACTGGGTTTAATATGTATGACTCTAATATTGAATTTTGAGTCTATTACTATGAATTCTGAGTCTTCTGGAGGTATGGGATCCAATGGGTGAACCTGGTGGCCAAATTTTAAAGATGAAACAAAACTACGCCAGGTAGACACCACTTTTGGCACACAACCAATATTTGTATAAAATTCTTCAGTCATTTTTATTCACGTTACACCCATAGCTTTTCTGTTTATAATTAAACAATCATCAAATCTGCCCACACTAATTTATTTTATGAGTATACTATAGTTTAATTTTTATCTTCAACATTTTATTTCAATTGCTTAAGGATATGCCATTATCTTAATTGCTACAAGGATTTTCTTTAACTACTTTGTCAAAGTTATGTTATTTAAATTATTTAACACATCCTACCTTGCCTATTGTTTACCGTTTGAAATTGTTCGGTGCAGGGGCGGAATTAAGAAATTTCAAAACTTGCAGCTGCAGTGTTGCCACTAACAATTAGATTTAAATTAAAGATGTGCTAAAAAGCCAAGGATTGAAAAATCCTTGTTATAAAGCATATGTAAAATAAAACGAAGTTTAAAAAAAATATAACTAATACCTACAACAGCATTTAAACATTTATTTTGGTTTAAAAAATGTGTCGATTCACTTTGAATGACAAATAATAATTGTGCAGATCTCTAATATTTTTTTAAATTAGTTTTTAACAATCAGCAGCCTAAAATACCCTTTCTATATTAGCAAAAGAATGTGCAAAAAATTTGGTGTAAAATATTTCGGTAGATCGACTGCTAAATTGGTAATCTACCGAAAATTCTGTAGCAGACTGCTAATGTGCACCACAAAACTAGAAGGTGATGTGCACTGTGCATCTGTCAAAAAAATTCCAGGAGTGGACAGACATTTAAATCGCATTCCACAAATTTGGAAACGGAAATAACAAAGTAGAGAAGCCCGTTTGGATTCAAATTAAATATATATTGTTGTTAAATTATCTGTAACATGTGTGTATTGTAAACAAAGCTACGTTTCAATAATTTGTTTTTAGCAGTTGGTAGTGCCTAAAACTTCGGCTGTCAAATTACAATTCGGCAACTTGCTTGATGTTTGTTAAATTTTTCTCCAAATTGGAGTCTTATTTACAATTATTTTCGATAAATTCTGATTAATATAGTTTTTAAGTATGTCAGATGGCGAAGATGATTTTATGTGCGATGATGAGGAAGATTATGGACTTGTAAGTAGCTAGAAAAACAAAAGTTAACCTCACTCTTTTATTGACATAAAAAACCGTTTATTTATACATTTCTACGATTATTGCAGGAATATTCTGAAGACAGTAACTCGGAACCCGATGTAGATTTAGAAAACCAATATTACAATAGTAAAGCTTTAAAAGAGGATGAGCCAAGGGCTGCATTAGCATCGTTTCAAAAAGTTTTGGATTTGGAGAGCGGTGAGAAGGGAGAATGGGGATTCAAAGCCTTAAAGCAAATGATCAAAATTAATTTTAAGCTGGTATAACACTCTAAAACATGGTCAATATAGTTTTATACATTAAATGTAATTGCAGGGGAATTTCGAGGAAATGATGTCAAGGTATAAACAGCTGCTAACTTACATTAAAAGTGCCGTCACAAGAAATCATAGCGAAAAATCTATCAACTCTATATTAGATTATATCTCGACATCTAGGAATGTAAGTTTTAGTGTTTTTTTATTACCTAATTATTTAATATAAATTGTTTTTTTATTTGTATACTAGAATAATTAACAACCAAAGTATAAGTTATAAACTAATATTGTATCAACTGAGCACAAAGACCCAATAAAGATTTTTATTATTATTATTATTATTGAGATTTTTTAATTGATAGTTTATATGTTTATTATTTTTTTTTATTTGCTTTTAGATGGAATTGTTGCAAAATTTTTATGAAACAACGTTAGAAGCTTTAAAAGACGCCAAAAATGATAGACTGTGGTTCAAGACCAACACCAAGCTGGGGAAACTATATTACGACAGAGGTGATTTTAATAAATTAGCAAAAATATTGAAGCAACTGCATCAGTCGTGTCAAACTGACGACGGTGAAGATGACTTAAAGAAAGGTACACAGCTATTGGAGATATACGCGTTGGAAATACAAATGTACACTGCTCAAAAGAATAACAAGAAATTAAAGACTTTGTATGAACAATCGTTGCATATTAAGTCAGCCATACCACATCCACTGATAATGGGAGTTATTAGAGGTATTGTAAACAGTAGTTTTTTAATGTGTCTTTTGGAATTTTGATTTATTTGTTTTAGAGTGTGGAGGGAAGATGCACTTAAGAGAGGGAGAGTTTGAGAAAGCCCACACAGATTTTTTTGAAGCCTTTAAAAACTATGATGAGTCAGGGAGTCCTCGAAGGACTACATGCCTTAAGTACTTAGTCCTGGCCAATATGCTTATGAAATCCGGCATCAATCCCTTTGATTCGCAAGAAGCCAAACCCTATAAAAACGATTCAGAAATATTAGCAATGACGAATTTAGTAAATGCCTACCAAACAAATGATATTCACGAGTTTGAGTCGATTTTAAAGCAAAATAGGCAGAATATTATGGATGATCCCTTTATTAGAGAACACATTGAAGGTAAGGTGTTTTGATTACTTGTTAGGTTATATTAAGGGTTGTTTTCCAGACTTGTTGCGCAATATAAGGACCCAAGTCCTAATCAAACTTATTAAGCCCTATACAAGGATTCAGATACCTTTTATTTCCAATGAACTGAATATAGATGTATCTGAGGTTGAGAGCTTATTAGTTTCCTGTATCCTAGATAAGTAAGTCAACTATTGTAATATATTGTTTAAGGCGTTAATATAAAATCTTTTTAGCACAATTCAGGGAAGAATAGACCAGGTAAACCAAGTTTTGTTTTTGGAAAGAACAACAATCAATTCAGCTAGATATAATGCTTTGGATAGGTGGACAAATCAGTTAAACACACTACATATGTCTATTATCAATAAAATGGCTTAGGATTTTTTTCATGTATTTTGTTTGACTTTTTTCTATTTATTTTCCCAAACTAACATTTTTGAGTTTGTATGTAGATGTAAAAAATTCACAAACTTTTTTAAGTGAAATTTTTAAACATTGTGATACTCATAGTTGGGTTGTTTTAACTTATTCGTTTTAAATTGACATTATTCTATCATATTATCTCTCATATTGTAATAACGTAATTTTATAAATTTTTTGTATTGTTTAATACCAAATTATTACAGTGGCGGACACGGAATTTTTGACATCAAAATCAAACTAACCTTCCGGTTATTACTAGTCTTTTTGACAGCGAAAGCAACAATATAATAAAGAATCTTTGCTATTATAAATTTCTTATGTCGTTAAAAAATCCGTGTCCGCCACTATACCATACAATAAGTAATAAGTACCTAGTTATTAAATTCTGTGCATGTAGGTACCATATTAGAAAATTGTTATTCTCCGCCTAAACTCAGATTTATTTAATCCCACTTCATTTGTTTTTGTTTTGTTATGGCGAATTTATATAGTTTTCTAAATAAATACTTTAATAAAAAAATACGCCTTTTATTGAAGATTACAATGTTAATCTGCAATGTTATACATCTTATTTTTTATAACAAAGAGGGGAATACTTGAAAAAGGACAACTTTGGCGAAAGAGTGGAATATTGATTATTAAAGCATGAGACTTTTGTTATTAAAGAAGAGTTTCCATAGAACGTCTTCAAAATTAAATATATGATGGCTCAGAAACATTAAAAATAGTATTTTATGAATCAAGTTTGATAAACGCCATTTTATACACGAATTTAATTTAGGAACGAGCGAGTGCTTAAATTAATGAGTGTATAGAAAAGTTTATAAACGAGGTGCATACTATACTTTTTCTACGACAAATACTTATTATTATCTTAAAATGATTTAAATCAAAAATTTGTATAGAGCGCCATCTATGAAACAATAGGGGAATCTGTGTGTCACCGTCAAATGTCACATTTGTGTATTTTATTAACACAGATTATAAAGGTTATAAATCGAAATGTATTTCTTGAAAATTGAAAGTTTTTCACAGTGAAAGTAAAGAAAATGTTTTATGAGGACTTTACAGAGGAGTCCGTGCCCGAATTTAAGTTATAGGTTACTGCCGGCGAAATTAAAAGGTCTAACTAACTTCTGCCCGTGGCTAAAAACCTGTTGCTAACTTCAGCCCGTGACTAAAGCGCCATAAAGCCACAACTTGTCAATGTGTATTTAAAAGGTCACTTAGTGTCATGGAAACATGCGTTTTAAAGGTGGGAGTGGAAAAAATTATTTTTTTAATAACTCTCATTTCCATAAAAAATCATAATCAAATTTTAAGCTATCAACATGATATCATATCAAAATAGGATATCCTATTTTGTTTCTCAAGTTTGGAAACTTTTTTTTCTGCACAGTTGTGTGTTGTGTGCTTAATGGCTTAGAAATTGATTATTACAGTATATTTTGTATGGAAATCCCAAAAACGATCTTTTTAGCACTTTTTAAAATTGTAACTTCAGATTTTGCACCGCCAACTTAATAAGCACAAAAATATGACTGTCCTTAATTTTGCCATTATAACAACATTCATTTTGCAACACAACAACAATATTCCTCGAGCGCACAGCTCTGTGTTTGAGCGTGAATCTCCTCTTCCGACCAATTTAAAGTTCCATTTCATGCAATTATCGACTTACCAAGACCACTTTGGCAAGTCTCACTAACTTGGTGTAAATAAAGGCATCCTAAGCAATATTATCAAATTTTTCTGAAAAAATAATTAGTAAACATCGAGTGATAACGTTTTGAATTCACGGTAACCCTTCTTCCTCTTTAATAAAACAACAAAAAATTCAGGATCAAATATGCCCAGAAGGAAAGATTGCAGTTAATAAATTAATAATAATAATTAAATAATAAATTAGTCAAATAATATAAGTTTTAATTAACTTTATTATTGTTTTAGCTAGGTATTTATCACATGCCAGTAAGCACCAAGCACTCGGCAAACAGTCGGCCTTCGCTCGGCATAGGCGGTTGACCGGCGGTTCGGCTTGCCCCAGTTGGCCCGCTTACGGCCCGCGTTATGTTAACCCGGTACCGTTTAGCCATGTTCTAACCGAAGTCAGCCAGAATACGGCATGCCGCTGCAAAATCCTTCGGGTTGCCATAGCCGGCCCGCTTACGGCTGGAATACGGCCTGCCGCGGCATAAGCGATACATCTCACGGCTGCTTACGCACGCGAGCTAACTATAAATAGCGATTGTTTGCAATATTTAGTTGGAAGTGTGCGTCCGTAATGGCATAGCTGAACATTAATTGTTTGGAGTCCCCATCTCCATCCTCATCTGCTCAGTGACGAATAATCCCAGCAAACCAAATCATGTCACAGTGATGTAAAATTTACATAAAAATTGTTATGTCACCTATATGTAATGGCAATGCTCCTATGTCCGCCTCAAGACCCCTTCCTGGTTATGTAACTGTGATGTAACATTGTTTTATCATAGATGTGTATTAGTTACTATGTAACTGTAATGTAACAGCGCCATATCGTAGTTATGTAAACGTGATAAAACAATTATATTCCATTTACATAAATGTTGCATTATATTTACTAATAATTATTTATGCAATATTTACTTATTATGTATGAAATATTTATATATATTTCATGTAATATATTATCTCACTGGAATTAAAGATTCCTTAGCCCTAACTTGGTATTATGGCACTTTTAAAATTTTGTTTTTGAATTTGCAAAAATGTTACTATTGCCATAGTATTAAACAGAATTCATATAAATGTAGTACCCAGTTGCATTTATTTTTTAGTTACAACTTAATACTATGGCGGTAGTAAAATTTCAGCTAATTTTAAAAAAATCAACAAAATTTTACTTATTATGTATGAAATATTTATATATATATATTTCATGTAATATATTATCTCACTGGAATTAAAAATTCCTTAGCCCTAACTTGGTATTATGGCACTTTTAAAATTTTGTTGATTTTTTTTTTTTTGAATTTACTATTGCCAACACAATTCATATAAATGTAGTACCCAGTTGCATTTATTTTTTAGTTACAACTTAATACTATGGCGGTAGTAAAATTTCAGCTAATTTTAAAAAAATCAACAAAATTTTAAAGTTGCCCTAATACCAAGTTAATTAGAACCAAGAAATTGTTAAAACCAGTTGGATAATATATTACATAAAAAAATTGCAGAAATAAATGGTTCTGAAAGAGATTTAAAAAAAAACAAATTGGTTAAAAATGTTTATTAAAAAATATTTTAATTAATAAAAACAAATAATTTCTCCTCCAAATAAATCTAAAAACAAACATTGTAAAATATGAAAAAATCACCTTAATTTTAATTTTACCTTAAAAAACATAAAGTTTTTTCGAACTTTTCCAAACTTAAAAAAAATTAATAAGGTAAAAATATATGGTAGAAAAAAATAAAGCAATCTCATTAATAAGATATACCTACCTTCTTTTTATAGGTATTTTGTTTTCCTTACATATCTTTGTTTTGCCTGCCAGAACCATTCGAAAACAATATTTTCAAAATATTTTTCTGTTAAAGTGCAAACAGCAGCTTAAAAAATAATAAAAAATCCCATAAAATTTATATTTTTACCTTTCAATATTTCTATAAATTTTAATTTTTTTATTCTTTGGTTGTTTCATAGGGTTAGCCAAGAGCAATCTTGTGCCAGATTATTAGAAAACATTTACTCTTACGGTATACCGCAGTAGCATCTTTTTCGGAGACTCCTCCAATTTTTTTTATATACTGAACCTTAAAAAAATTCCAATTTAATATTATTTTTGTTAATAGCTTTGTTTACAAAACAAAGAACAAATTTTCTTTATGTAGTTTTTTATAAATGATATTTGGTACAAATAATAATTTGTTTGATTTTATTAATTCAAGCCCAATGCACCCTGCAAACTTAAGAGATATAAAAATAATGAAAAATATGAAATTTGCATAAAATTAATTGTAACAACAATTATAATAAAAAAAGTGTATCCATATATTGATTACACTGTGCGACAAATTTTGACCTTACAATTTGAACTGGGATGAAATGTGGAAAAATCGAATCTATGCAACCCCCAAAACTAATCTTTAAAGGGGTTTTGCTAGTTTAGCTCGAATAATGGAGATATACAGGGTGTTTCTTTTAACTTGAGACAGCTCAATATCTCGAGAAATACGCATTTCACGGAAAAATGTCTTAAATAAAAGGTTAATGTGACCAAAGGGGACATTATTTGGTGCTACCGCTAGCCACCCCCTACCCCTCCTTAAGGGTGAAACGGGGGGTAACTTTGGAAAGTCAAATGGAATGACCCAATTTTTTTCACAGAGTTTGGTAGTACATAAAAAAATGAATAACTTTTATTTGAAAGTTTTTTTTAATTTATCAACAGATGGCGCTGTAATTCAAAATTTAAAAAAAAAGGGGTTTCCTTATAAAATGTATTATTTGAAACGTTTGAAAAACAAAAATTAACATTAAATCAACAATAGTCGGCTCTGAAAACAATTTATAACAAATGTCGTCCTTCCATTTCGACACCAAGTGGAGCACCAGCGTCCCTGGTCGGTAAACGTTTGGTGCGGTACCTTAAGCGAACGATTAATCGGACCCTTCTTTATTGACGGTGCATTAAATGGCGAAAAGTACCGGAATTTTCTAGAAAACGATCTGACGGACCTTTTGGAGGATGTACCACTAACACGGCTCCAAAACATGTGGTACCAGCATCTTGGTTGTCCTGCACATTATTCGACAATTGCTCGAGAGGTCTTGGATCGGGAGTTCAATGGCCGGTGCACCGCGGTGGATCGGTAGACGTGGTCCAGTAATTTGGCCTGCTCGATCACCTGATCTTACGCCACCAGACTTCTTCCAGTGGGGTTACTTGAAAGAAAAAGTTTACGCTGCAATTCCTACAACTTGGGAGGACATGGTGGAGCGGATCAGGAACGCCTGTGCGGCGATACCGCCCGATATGTTGGCGCGTTGTGTGCCAGAATTCATTACCCGCATTCAAAAATGTGTTGAAATGGAATGACGACATTTCGAACATTTGTTATAAATTGTTTTCATATCCGACTATTGTTGTTAATGTTAACTTTTGTTTTTCAAACGTTTCAAATAATACATTTTACAAGGAAACTCATTTTTCTTAAATTTTGAATTACAGCGCCATCTGTTGATAAAATGAAAAAAGTTTTAAATAAAAGTTATTTATTTTTTATGTACTACCAAACTCTGTGAAAAAAATCGGGTCATTCCATTTGACTTTCCAAAGTTACCATCCGTTTCACCCTTAAGGAGGGGTAGGGGGTGGCTAGCGGTAGCACCAAATAATGTCCCCTTTAGTCACATTAACCTTTTATTTAAGACATTTTTCCGTGAAATGCGTATTTCTCGAGATATTGAGCTGTCTCAAGTTAAAAGAAACACCCTGTACATATATATATATATATGTATATCCCCATTATTCGAGCTAAACTGGTAAAACCCCTTAAAGGATTTGTTTTGGGGGTTCCTAGATTCGATTTTTTCAGATTTGATCCCAGTTCATTTTTTGTGTTGCACAGTGTTATTTAGCAAAATTATTGTATCCTTTACCTGTTAAAAACAATAGAAGAAAGTAAAAAAAATATATAAAGTAAACTCTTATTTTGGCTACCAAATATAATTAAATTATAATTTGTCGCTTGTTTTTTAGCACCCTGTGTTTTAAAAACAAATCAACATTATCAAACAGGTTAAAAAACACCCTGTATATACTTACAAATTCAGCCTCTACTCCTTGTTTCAGTAGTTTTTTCAAAATACTTTAGCTACTTTATATTTTTCAGAGGAAAAAGAAAAATTATTGATGTATTGGATAATTATAGCATATATATATAGCATTATTTTTTTCTGCAATGCTTGCAAGTGTTAATTTGATGTCTGCAAGAATGTGCATAATTACTTTTAATTTGCCTAAAAACATTAAATACCACAATATTCTCCTCCGTTTTTGCCTCCGGGATAGGGAAATATATTCTTTTCTATTTTTTGTTCCATTTTATTATAAAACTATGGAAATCAAACTTAACTTAAAACACGATAGAAAGCACTCGACACAACCGTTTAAACGAGTTCATTAGTAAGATTAAAAGGCTATATATATACCATAATACATTAATATATAACATTTATGTATCATTGTTACAATCAAGGTATAAAACATTGTTATATTATTGTTATGTAACAAAATAGAGAAAAACTATGTAAATACCATATAATAAGGTTATATGGATACTATAAAACATTGCCATATATCAATGATGTATCATTGTTTCATTTTAGATATATAGCTATATATGGCTGATACATAAGGGGGATGTAAAGATAACAAGAGGGGAACATATTTATATAAATGTTATATTACTATGTCTTATCATAATTATGTAACAAAATGAAGAACTAATATGTAAATGTTATGTAAACAATTTTATATGGCAATGTTCTTTGTTAGTTATACCATGGCTATGTAAATGGAACAGCCTGGTTTGCTGGGATGTCTAGCAGGACTGAACTTATAGGATATACCTCTCCAGGACGTCTGTAGGCTTTTTTTGAATGGCCAGGCGGTTGTGGCCGGCACTCGGCTAACTATACTGTAACGTTTTTACTGTTCGTAGTGTGAATAAAAACACGCACTGGTTAATTAACGAACTACACTATTTGTTTTATAACTAAATTACACTTAAAACACTAAGAAACTACAAAACTAACTAAACACTTAACTACTAATTATTTATATATCACTACTGTTCAAAAGTCTATTTATTTGCACGTATATTTATTTATTTCTTCGCGAGTACCAAAGCTTGACTAACTGCTCTGTGCTGCTCCGTTCCTTATATATTCAGCGCCTACGTCTTCTGGAACATTCCAGCGAGCTCCACACTCTCGATTGTCCGAGCGCTGACTCACCAGCGATGACTCATCGCCGATGAGTCATCATTCCGAGATCCAGAGCAGTACTCGCTACAATACACAGCCGACATTCGGCCGAGTAAACATAGCCGACATTCGGCCAGGCGGATATGCCCGACAGTTGGCCAGGCGGACATTCCCGTTCTAGACGCCGGAAGAAATACGTGTGTCGGGCCGCAAGCGGCCGATTCGGCAAAACGTATTCGGGCCGTATGCGGGCCGGCAAGCTTGTGATTACTGGGATGGAGGTACCATCCAAAGCGTTGCTTGGATGTAGAAGTGTCTCGAGTGAAAAATGTGATTGTTATTACCTTTGACTTATTATTATTCTTGAATAAATTAGCGCCCTCACGTGCGCCCTCATGTGCCCCTCAACTAAAAACATGTTGCTAACAGCCATAAAGCCACTTGGAGTCATGGAAGCATGCGTATAAAGAAATTTAAATGGCGCCCAAAAATTAAAAAAAAAATAGAATCAACTTTCCCACTCTGTATCCTTGTAGCCGTTCACTTTTGGACTGCTGTTAAATTATTTACCATTTCTTATGTGACACGCTGAATATAATTTTCCAATAACTAAATAAAAAGGAGCCAAAGAAAATACTTGTATTAAAATTATTATATTCATTGCATAGATATTTTTGTGTGCTGCGCCAGATCGAGCACTCTCCCGCTATTTTATTTATTTAGACCGACCAATAATTAATTTTTGTTATATGACATGTCAATTATAATTTTGGACATTTTTTATAATATATTATAGTTTCTAAATAAATACTTGTAATAAATAATAAATTCCAAGCTTTTTATTGAAATTATTTTTAAAAAGTTATCATTGGTGTCATCTTTCTTGTCAACCGCATATGCTGTGTTCACAAAATAAAAAGCCTTACTATAATTCTTAAAAAAAAAAATATTTCTGTTTAATAAATAATAGAGAAGTCCGGAGAAAAACAAGGAAAACAAACATTTAACAATGTATAAGGTAAAGTTTTACCCTTTCTTCTGACTCCATTCCGTATTTTTAGCATTGCTTTCTTTTTACCACTGTGAAAGCTTTATCGTCTCATTTTCCCTATTTTATTTTATCCCTGTTTTTGCCGATTTTCACGAAACAAACACAGTTTTTCTGCCCCCTCTAATACAATTATACAGGGTGCACCAAGTATACTTTTATCATAAAAGTTCTATGGGTATTTTTTTACTAGAAGAGCTACAAGGTCTGTTGCGTAATTACAAGCCTATTAAAATGATATTTAATAGGCTTGTAATTTAATGATTTTTAAAATATTTGAAATCAACTGAAAAATTTGTCATAACTTCGATAGTCCTGGGAATTGAAAATAAATAAGATTTTTTGTTTGTTTTTATAGTGACCGCCATAACTTATGTAGTTTGAATGATCCTTGGATTCCTTATTTTTTTTAAACAATTTTTGTTTTGTTTTCGATATTTACCATACCATATTTTTGTCCATATTTGGGATGTATAATAAACCAAAAGGTTTTAATTATAGACATATTAATATGTAGATGGTTTTTATAATAAACCATTTTGTTTGTTTTCTGTTATATTCCAATTGTTTTTTTATTGTTTTTTCCATTTTGTTTACAAGAATATTGTTGCAAACTGTAATAAAGTTAGATTGTTGAATGAAATGTGTTTTTTATATTAAATTTAAATGTTCAGTCCGACCCTGTTGGGGCGCCCTGTATTCTACCTTTTTAAAGAGATATGAATTCTATCTATATAAAGTTTAGCTACAAACGTAATTTTCGAAAGATTAAACTTAATATCCATATTAGCTGGTTGAATTGGTTTTATGAAAGTTTTTTGGAGGTACACTTAATTACCTACATCTCGTATTAAAAAGCATTAGTTGTTTTTTATTACGTGGAAAGTTAATACAGTTGAACCTTGTTCGGTCTACGGTCTAAAGCAATTTAAGACATATTGTCAGTATGTTGGGCTTTTTTCCTTCCTGTGTGACGTTTTATTCTCTTACGGCTGCCTGCTTACAGTTTTATTAAGTTCTGTATCTGTCTAACGCTACAATGAATGAGCCTCTGCGTTATTAACACGGGTGCGTAGGTATATTAAATGCACGCCCTAGTGCTTATTTAAATTTTATTTAACTGCTCAACTAAAGAACTGAATCCAGTGTAATCCTTTTTTAACGGGTGTTTTTATATTAGTGTATTTGTTTTTATTCTAAAGAACCTAATCCAAGTCCTAACAAAAGTGTGATTGTACTTTTTTGTTCTTCTTTCAGGGATCGATGTGATTGCATTTACCATGGTAGACCGATCTGAATAAAATGTGTTTTCTGGATTAGTTTAATGTTAAAATGACCCCCTATTCTTATTTTTAGGTAGATACATACATATGTAGTTTGGCATGAATAAAAAGTGGTTGGGTTAATGTTGATATATGTTATTATGGTGAATTGGTGAGGGACATGAAGGAACATCTTGAAATAGGAAATATATTGCGGCTTTATAAAGTGCCCGCGCGAACGGTTGAACGGCTTTACGCTACTTGACAACAGAGAAAAATGTTCTCATTTCTCATCATCACTCAACTTTATTGTAACCTTAAAGCACGAAATAAACCGCAGAACAAACACAAGAGTAACTGCTAACATTTTACGAAGACGATCTTCCTTGGTCTTCGCGCTTAAACGTCTCCCGTGTCTTGCTCGCCTCCATGCCCAGCTCCATTTTCCATGAAAACCGTTCTTATTAACCCGCACTAAAATTTCCACGCCTGCATATATTCCAGTAAACTTTAATAACGCCACCAACTCGAGATATTTCTAAAATTAGATTCCTTAACCTACTACTTACTTTAAACCAAATCATCAAATATGGGTTATTTTTAAATTTCTTGTACATTTGCTGTCCCTTACACTGTTCAAAATTTCATGACAATTTTAACACCAAATTAACACCATACATGGTCTATATCGATACAAACCAAAATGGTGTTAAATAAGGTTCGTTGGTCCGGTGTAAATTTAAATACTAAAATGGTGTAAATTTAACTTTCACACAGTATTAAAATAAATTTTACCTGGTGTAAATTGAACCCCTTTTCAGTGTTAAATATAATGTGTTTTTGGTCAAATTAAATCATACTACACAGAAAAAAAAGGAAACAGGAAGTTCCTTGACGCATTACAAGTATTATTCCAGAAAATTGAATCTTCAACTCGCTAGAGATAAATGTTTTTAGTGCGATCCACCAACTTAAAATACTTCAAGTATTGACAGCTGTTTCCACCTATTTAAGGTCTCTTTAGTATCGAACAACTTGTAGTGTCACACCAAAGCAAAGGACTACCTGAGCTTATATACTCTTCATGTAAGTCAACAGAGGCGAGATTTAAGAACATCACGTGATACACACCGCCTTTGCCGCGATCGGTACACACTATGTAACAAGGAATGCACGGCAAATTGTTTTAATCGTTTTAACAGAGTGCTTTAGGTTGAAGTAACTCTTATTTTACAAACAACATATTTAGTAAACTGAACCATACAGCGGGTTGGTATCACTAAAGTTTTCTGGGTTAATTTAACCAATTTAAAAAAATAAAATAACTATCTGGTTTAGTACCGTCAAACTAATCTTTGTGTATATTAATCTTCCCACAGTTAATTTAAATAAATACTTATGGGTCAACTAAATTAATATAGTTAAATGAACTAACTATTCCTTTTTTTCTGTGTAGGTGCACTTTTAAAATATTTTTAGATAAACACCGTTTTGGTGTTTGCTGTATAAAACATTTTCAACCATAATTCATGGTGTTATATTAACACCACTTGGTGTTGGATTTTGACACCATTTTAAGATTACTTTTTACACCACAGATATTTTAAACAGTGTAGCTTAAATATTTTATAAAAAATTGAGTTTAACGCCATTTGGAACTTTACTAAGCAAAATCAATTGGTTTAAGTGTTTTTAGCAACTATATATTAGCAAAATTGTAAAATTTTAAATTTAACCCTATACAAAATTAAACTTTCCCCAACAGTACAGAAAAGTAGCTGCCTCATTTGCAATAATATTCACTACTTAATGCTATTTAAACATCCTGCTTTTTTATATAGTTGACAATACAATTCATTATAATTAGAACCAATAAAATGCCACTATTCCATAGTTACGCATTTTATCACAGCGACAATATTTTTTATCACCTTGTTTACACGTTGCTAAGGATTTCGACAATTTTCTTGATTTGACATTTGTTGTCATTTAAATACTGTGTTTGTTAAAAGATCGATGTGTTGGTGTAAACGATAATAAAATTAAGGTAAGTTTGAATAAATAAGGTTTATTAAAGTCTTTTTATATTTTAAAGCACATTTTAATTTTAAATGTCTCACTAAATATAACTCATGGTATGATTAATTATCGATGATATTTACTCATTAAAACCGAAGCAGCACATTTCACTCGTCCTGCGGACTCGTGAAATCTGCAGCTCGGTTTCAATTCGAAAATATCATCGATGATAATCATACCACTTGTTATATTATGGGTGAGAATATATTCCAAATATTACAAAAAAGCCCATTTGTAGTAATATTTAAAAATACAAATGGTTAAAATAACCCCTCAAGTTTGTCCCTTAATTTTGGTCCCCTAGGTCACAGGCTGTGACTCACAGCTTTTATAAATGACCTTTTGAATTGAGCGCACATTTTTTGGTGCTGCCCCCTTGCGGCAATGTATTTGGTAACGGATTTTAGTAGGAAATGGTGTTTTGAAGTATCTTGAAGCCACAACACGTTTTTTTGTATTGTCTCAAAACTGCATTCTCCTGTGTCACAGTAATAAAAAGTAGTAAAGGTACCAGTTGGACTTGTTTGATTCTCAAAAGTAAGTATCCTAGTAATGGTTTTAAGGGCAAAAATACAAATTTTTATCTTTAAAACAGTAAAGAGGATATGTTCTAAAAACATTTTTCCCCTGGGTCACGCGTCTCCTGGATCACATATTGTGTGACCCAGGGAAAAGTTATGTGACCCAGGGGACAATTCCTAAGAAATAAATTATAATATATTTTTGAAATAATATTGAACTTATAGGAAAGTATTAAAAACATTTTTTGTCGACCTTTCACCTTTTCTGTTTCTGACAGTACGTAGCCAATTTAAAATAATGTCCTCCACCTATTTAATAGTAATTTTCCTAGTCAATGTATTTTGCCTCAAATAAGCTGGAATTTTTTTTTTAGTAAATCAACGAGACAATGTTTATATTGACTTTTTATTATTATTTTATTAATATTACTAATAATTAAAACTTTTTATTAATTTATTGCTCGTTAAATTGGACAGCTGGCCCAGATAAAAAATCGAGAAACGTTTTTAATACGTATTAAAAGAAAATTTCTTAAACTTACTTTTTTAATAAACATTTTTCAAATACAGAAAATACTTATGTATGTAAGAAAGTTGAGAAATAGAACATAGTTTTTGCTTTTACTTAGTTTTTTTATAAATAAAAAATTTATGTTCTTTTTTTAAACAAATCCAAGTGTAAATAAAACCTTAAAAGGATTATTAACAAGCAAAAAAATATATTTTTAAAATGATTAAGCATTTTTATATAAGTATTCTTAATATGTTAGTAAATTTGTGACCCAGGGGACCATTTTTATTTCTTTTTTAAGGGGCCATTTAAAAAAATCCAACTGCCCACTTTTAGGTGTTAAATAATAATCCTAAATAAACAAAATTTGGAAAAAAACAGGTTTGTAGATTAAGTTTTTGATTTTACTTTTTCTACTTTAAATGTACAAGAATTTTGAAAATGACCCATATATGGGTATATATTAGGGTGTCCCTTATTTTTATTTTTTTTACGCATACCCTCTAATTATATTTATTACGTGTTTATATACTCCCAGTAAAAATTTCAGCTCATTCTATAAACGGGAACCCGTGCCGACTTGCATCTGAACCCTCCGTTAGCCAACGTTAGTCGCGCGGTATTTTGTAACACGGTTGGTCGCGAGGTCTTCGATCGTAAGTCATTTTGTGTTTGTTATTATGTTACCCTTATATTATAAATTATTGACAAATGTTAAAATATAGTTTTATTTATGTGTATACTTTGATAAAAATGTATATTTTCACAGGGAGTGGCTAGTTACCCGGAAGGGTCTGGTGAATAGGCCGTAAACTATGAAATTGATAAACTTATAATGGGTTTTACTCTAAATAACTAAAAGAGTCTATTGTGAGAGATGACCACCGAAAAATTATTGAACTGTCTGAAATATTTTTGGGAGGACATCAAGAAAAGAAATGCTTATAAAACGCTGAAATTTCATATAACAGTATATTTTAGCAATACTAATTAGTAATCATATTTAATAAAATCATTAGAAAAATACAGTCAGGAAGTATATCTTCTTTTTAAAGTGTTTCGTGTTACAAAATACCGCGCGCGCCTAACGTTGGCTAACGGAGGGTTTAGATGCAAGTCGGCACGGGTTCCCGTTTATAGAATGAGCTGAAATTTTTACTGGGAGTATATAAACAAGTAATAAATATAATTAGAGGGTATGCGTAAAAAAAATAAAAATAAGGGACACCCTAGTATATATATACTAAATATACCCAAACCATCAGTTGTGGAAAATTGACATTTTTATGGTACTTACATAATTTTTTTATTGCAAAAATTTAATTAATAAAAAATAATTATTAATATGCTTATTAAAAGTTATTTCAACAAGTTTAACCAATTTTACAAATACATTTTTTAATAGTTTTGAATGATCTACGACTAAAGGCTTAACAATTTCCCAATAACTAAAGAACTATCAATGGTACATTTTGAAACTTAAAACTTAAATTGATGTTTTCAATTGAAAATCCATTAATATGGAGGTAAAAGTGAACCATCAAACGGTGAATTAGTAAGGTGGTAAGTCATGTAAAGCAAGGTGGAAGGTTAGAAAAAATAAAGGCATTGGAAAAGAAGTTAAAGGAGAGCTGTAGCCAAAGCCCATCTTGGCATCACGTAAATGTTAAAATATGCATTCTCACACTTCCATAAACTTAGGGTGGAACGCATTTACGACTTTAAATTCTTGATAGTTCTTTTATGTTTGCCATAGAATTATCCTTTATCCTTAAACTTACTGCGCCAAACAAAAAATGCTTCCCCTCAAACAATAAAATCTAATATACAATATTATTTTTATGAGCAGTACGCCGGCACATACAAGGTGCTTCCTTACCCAAGTCTTAGATCCTGGGAATAACATCACATGTCCAACAACGCGGCTATGAAGATTAATAATGGAAAATGTGAAACAAATGTTTGCACTTTTGTATGTTGTATTATATAGGTAAGTTTTCTTTATGGGTAACAACTTTTTACCATCCAAAATCTGCTTTCAAAGCATTGCAAAAGTTAAGTCGCCAATACCTAGTTTATAATTAAGTATTTATTATTATATATTTATATTTATTAGTATATATTATTATTTTAAGTATTTAAATGAAATACTCAATTACAGAAATATGAAAATTAATGTGCTGACCGACAGAAAATCGGGTGCACATCGGTGTGCGGGATGAATCGGTCACTGTCAAGAGTAAACGTGAGTCCCTTGCGCTATTCCCTAGTCTTCATAACACCGACCATTGCTTGCCCAATTACGACATCCACCACATGTTTAATCACTTTTCACATCATTTTTCATTTATTCACTTAAGTTTGTGTCTTTTATATCAAGGCCTTTATTATCACCTTTTTCATTACATTCTTTCTATAAAAGTATGGCAAATTTTGATTTTAATTTTGGTATATTTTAGAGAGTTGTTAATTATTTTTAAAGCAGAAAACCAGTTGTTGTTTTATTAAACAATCTTACATTAGAGCTTCCACTTCAAAAGTAGTTTGAATCATTTACGAGCAATAGAAATAAATATGGTTTTGTGTGCAAAAGCAAACAAATATCTATTTAATAAAGTTTTCGAAGACATTATTATAGTAAATGTAGTAAAGAAGTCGAAATTTAAATTGAATTTAATAATTCAGTAACTGTTTTTCAATAACGGTTTTGCTAATTCCTCGGGGAAATTTTCCTTACTCCCATTGGGCCGGTACGCCTCTGGTTAAATCCGAATGTTTTAGGGACACAAGTTAACCGTATTTTTCCTTTTAAAGCTTATTTTTATCCCGTTAATTGATTTTCTATTTTATTTAAAATGTTGCAAAAATGGTGAATGCGCCAGAATCAATAAGAGTATTTTTCCTTTTAAAGCTGATTTTTATACCGCTAATTGATTTTCTATTTTATTCAAAATGTTGGAAAAATGGTGAATGCGCCAGGATCAATAACTTTATTTTTCCTTTTAAAACTGATTTTTATCCCGCTAATTGATTTTCCATTTTATTTAAAATTTTGCAATAATGGCGAATGCGCCAGAATCAATAATTGATTTTCTATTTTATTGAAAATGTTGCACCAGAATCAATAACAGTATTTTTCCTTTTAAAGCTGATTTCTATCCCGCTAATTGATTTTCTATTTTATTGAAAATGTTGAAAAAATGGCGAATACGCCAAAATCAATGACATTTTTTCTTTTAAAGCTTTTTTTTATCCAGCTAAATGATTTTATATTTTATTAAAATGTTGCAAAAATGGTGAATGCGCCAAAATCAATGACATTATTTTTCCTTTTAAAGGTGATTTTTTCCAGCATATTGGTTTTATATTTCATTCCAAATGTTCCAAAAATGGAGAATGCGCCAAAATCAATGACATAATTTTTCCTTTTAAAGGTGATTTTTTCCAGCAAATTGGTTTTATATTTCATTCAAAATGTTCAAAAAATGGAGAATGCGCCAGAATCAATGACATTATTCTTCCTTTTAAAACTGATTTTTTCCAGCTAATTGATTTTCTACTTCATTCAAAATGTTACAAGAATGGTAAAATGCGCCAAAATCAATAACAATATTTTTCCTTTTAAAGCTCATTTTTATCCCGCTAATTTTGTCTACTTTATTTAAAATGTTGCAAAAATGGTGAATGCGCCATCATCAACATTTGATTTTCTATTTCATTCAAAATATTCAAAAAATGGTGAATGCGCCAGAATCAATGACATTATTTTTCCTTTTAAAACTGATCTTTATCCCGCTAATTGATTTTCTATTTTATTCAAAATGTTGCAAAATGGTGAATGTGCCAGGATCAATCACCTAATAATTATTTTTTTTATAATGAAAATACTTTAGTTTTTATTCAATTGTACTTCGCTCAATTATAGGCCTCTGCTACTCGTCGGCATTCAAGCGTTCTATAATTTAAACTTTATTATTGTCCAAAAACTTTCGTTTTATTTGACACTTCAATTTATAAAATTATAATATTGTAATTTAACTTTATAAATCATTAATTATATATTTTGTAATTGGATATTTTAATTTGTCTTCTTTTTGCAAAAAAGACTCAACCTACAGTATATTTAACGATTTGGTACGTCTTTTTTAATTAAAATAATGTTAAGTTTTAGATTGCTACTTATTTCAAATATGTATAATTTCCAAAAAAAATCATTTTTTCCCAAAAAAGACGGTTTTTTTCCGACACTTTAAAACCTTAGTCGTTCCCTAATTCGCCCGTACCTCGGGCCGGCCTTGTATATATGATTATTATATTTTATAGTGTCGGAAATTTCGTAATTTTCCATAGCCAACAAGCAAGAGAGAAATGGTGATTACAAAATCAATTACAATACATTAGTCTCTCTCGTACTCGTAGCTTATAGGAAACTAAGGAATTTCTTGAAAAGCAATAGTAGGCTTGAATAGTGAAAAACTTTAATTTGCCTTTATTATTACTATTAGTATTACATAATACCTATTATACAATAAATATTATAATGTATTCAGATGGAAACGAATTTTTTTGTCTTTGTTGTTTTTTAATTTGAATAGCCTTGAGATATTTGTTGGGAAAAAGTGTCTGTGTAACGGGTAAAATAAATAAATGAGCGGGCAATAATTTCTTATGTACTGACTAAACAATAAATCATATTGGGGGCAAGGATAATGGAATAAATTTATATTTTATTAGAGAATTTGTGCAATCCGTAATATATATTATCAATTTCTTTTGGAAGAATGTTCGGTACTTAAAAAGCATTTTTGTCGATGAACTTCGAAAATGATATTAAAGGCCAGATGATATTTTACTTAAATTTAAGACCTATTAGATCGATATGAAAGTTGAATCAAAAACCGCATGTGTGCTCAAGCATTTTCCTGTCTCATATTTTATTAACACATACTGCAAAATACTTTCTAATAAAATACAGACCTCAAAAACACCACCTTACGTTTAAGACATAAAAATGTGGCAAATAATTTATAGTTCCCTTTGCATGTATATTTCCATGTCATTTTGCCGTTTTTATTAATATTGAAACGTTACAAAATAACAACGTTATTGATAAATTGTACGCGCAAAATTTGGCCGCATTAGTTGATATAACATTTTAACGTGTCACAAAACATGCTTATGATACGGCCTGAGCTTCAGTTTATTCCATTTCACATGTAACTACAAACATTTGTAAACAGGCAATTTTCCTGAAAGCTTCTAAAAACCTACAGGAAGGTAACACACAGACGATATGTGTGGGATCTTTTAAAAATGTAGTGGTAGGTCGTATAGGGTCAAAACGTGAAAAACAACCTCTTGCTCTTTAAGAATTTTAAACATTTAAAGAGAGATATGAAGATCTGACGTTTACCTTTACTATATATAGCCACTTTAAACACTATTTACTACTTTTGCAATCACTTAAATTTTATCGGCCCGTCGTATAAAAGATTTTCCAAACATATTTTTACCCATACTATTTTATTTCTCAATCCATTTTTTACAATTTTATTATCAACACTAAACGTATATTGAATAAATGTTGTTAAGAAACTTGATTAAATCAATTTTCTGTTAGTTAAATGGATGCACACACAAAAATTAAACAAATATGTAAAATTATTGAAGCGATGTTCTTTTGTATTTTGCCTTTACCATCTTAGAATATTGAGTCAACATATCTTAGTAATTATTCTAAAATTGCAAGATATTTTTATCTTGTAAAGAAATTCAAACAAGGGTACGATAATATTATTTTAATAATCCGAGTATTTCATTTTAATATTTTTATTGGTTGGACCAAAAAAGGTTTGAAGGTTAAAATAAATTTTTGAAATTTTAACTTAATAATTTTAATTTGTTAAAACATTATTTATATTTTAACATTCATGAATGGTTCTTTTAACTCAAAGTAAACATTGTTTGAATTGAATGTGCAAAAAATGGTGGTTAATTTAACCATTTTTTTCTTTCAGTGCATTCAATAAAAAATGATATAGTGCGCAATATTGGCCCGTATAACCATAAGCAAAACAAACACTTGTTAAATTTGTTGCTAATTTCTTAAATAAATGATTAATTATTGCGTGTAACAAATCATCAATTTCGCCTGTCGCTACATTAGCTTAAAATCGAAACGCATACTATCTATGTTTCCAACAGAATGAACTATTTAAGCTACTTCATCAGATCAGTCGGTGGCCTCTGATTAACAAGCCCTGCCAAATTGAATACGGACCAGTTTAAATGTTGTGCACAAATAAATAATAACTTGCTTGAAATTTAGTTGAGGAAGTTTTCCAAATAAAATGGCATAGTCTTAGGTAGTAAAGGAAAGTTACATAATTGCTTTGAGACACGATAGATTCATATTTGATTCAGGTCGATTGTTGTTGTTTATATCCCTTTGCTTCGATATTCCATTTAATATTGCAACGAACGGGTGCAAATAGTAACATAATAGATTAACAAGCATTTCTGTAGATGTGCAAAATCTGCGATTAATCAGAATGTTGTTTAAACATGTTTGCTATATTATTAACCACTTAATTATGCCCCATATTACATCATTTATTTCATAAACATTTGTTCAAACAATCAAACATACACGTTCACCATGTACAGTTTCGAACAAAATTAATATTATATTATAAAACGCCATCTACAGTCAGTCGCAGTCAATTTAAAATCTACTAAAAAAGAGATAAAATCTACACCAATAATAACCACTAATAAAGCATTAAGGTACTTAACATTAGAGTAAATAAAACGTGGATATACCTCAAGAATGTACTTTAGCCACTATAGTTTTTCCTTTACCCTGGTGGAAATTGCTCTAGGATTTTCTAAAATGTACACTGCGAAACATTATCCCACTGTACTCTATATGAATTGGATTTTTTGAAATTTGGGTCACAAACAATGTTTGAAAGGAAAACTTGGTCGAGAGAAAGTAAATAATACATCCAATTTCTCGTAAAACTTAAAATGGATTAGTAAAAATCGAAAACTGTTAATTTAATGTCTAATATTGAATCTGGAAATGATTTTGAAGCATTACTTCAAGTTTTAATTTTAGTTGTGTTATATTTTCATTAAAATTTAATCCTCCTATTATTAGTTTAGCTTCGGCAAACACGAAATGAAAAGGGTTTCCAATGGACTATATGATAATTAAGTTCAAATATCATACAGGGTTCATTTAAATGCTGCTCAGCAGTTTCCATCTTCCGATTTTACACACATAATTACATTATCAAAAGCAAATAAAAAACGGATACGGCTTAAAATAAATTAAATCCTGGATATGTTAAAAATGAGTGACAGGGAGTAAAAAAAATATAAAATTAGTGCAATGCTTTTTGTTGGGTTAAATGAAATGGATCACTTAAGTATAAGGCTTAAGTAGTCAGTTAGCAGATTAAGTTATATCAAGATTAGTGGCTTTTGTAAACCAGGCGAAACGACAAGAAATATATGATTAATTGTTTAGTAAGATTTTAGCCTGTCTAGCGAAATGAAAGTCCTCCCATTTCCCTTCTTACATTTATTACCCAAGCAAATTATTCTAATTGTTTTGAATACTGGATGCCCTTTGTGTTCACTTTGGGACTTACACAATGTTTTCAATCAAGATAAACTTTCTGTTTTGTTTTATAAGATCTACTAAATTAACCTACAAACTCTTTAACATAAAGCTTATTTTTACTTATTATAGATTTAATATTTAAACTTCCTACCGATAACAACTTTTTTAATTAGAAATATTAATTTTATTTTAATAAAAGACCTCTAGAAGTCATGTACTGTATTTTAAAATATTTTTTCTACTCCCACCTTTAAAACGCCCATTATCGTACATGTTTCTGTTTCCATGACACTAAGTGATATTTTAAATACACATTGAAAAGTTGTGGCTTTATGGCGCTTTAGTCACGGGCTGAAGTTAGCAACAGGTTTTTAGTCACGGGCTGAAGTTAGTTGACAGTTGTCAAATGTCATACAATCGTTAAAATAAAGTACCTTTCTAGTAAAATAATACTAAATGTCTCAATACAAAAATACAAAAGTATTAAATAGTTTCTCAACGTCAATATTTGAAAAGTTTATATAAACATTGTACTGACCTTAAACTATTGCACTGACCGTAAACTATAACTTAAATTCGGACACGGACTCCACTGTAAAGTGTAAAACATTTTCTTTACTTTCACTGTGAAAAACTGTTAATTTTCAAGAAATACATTTCGATTTATAACCTTTATAATCTGTTTTTATAAAATATAAAAATTTGACATTTGACTGTGACACACAGATTCCCTATTGTTTCATTGATGGGGCTATATACAAATTTTTGATTTAAATCATTTAAAGATAATAATAAGTATTTGTCGTAAAAAAAGTATAGTATGCACCTCGTTTATAAACTTTTCTATGCACTCATTAATTTAAGCACTCGCTCGCAAGCTCGCTCGTGCCTAAATTAAATTCGTGTATAAAATGACGTTTATCAAACTTGATACATAATATACTATTATCTACACCCCCATTGATAAGCTGTGACTTTATGGCGTTTTAGTCACGGGCTGAAGTTAGCAACAGTGGCTTTTGGACATTTTAGTCACGGGCTTTATTATAAATTGGTAAGGTTAAATTATGACAGTTGACATATGTCAAATGTTTAACAAATGAATTTGGCTTTAAATTCTTCTTTTTGTTCGTCGTAGAGTATGCAACTCGTTTTATAAACTTCTCTAGACACTCGTTTTTATTAAACACTCGCTCGCAAGCTTCGCTCGTGCCTAATAAAACTAAAATGGCCTTTATAAAGCTTGATACATAATAGGAGTTGTTAAGTAAAAACCATGTTATTTAATACCTATGCAAAATGTTTAATAGAATGGTGTTCAATGTTCATAAATGTATATAGTCGTTTCCTCTAATAGTGGTTATACAATTTCTCATCTGTTTAATTTGTCTTACGTAATAGTGTCTTGTTGTACGTTTTAGTTGACCCAGGGTTGTATTATTGGAAATGCCAGTGCAGAGTATTTTAAGGGAGTCACATCTGGGGGCTCCTTTATGGTTAGCTCTTTCCCTCTATGTACTAACGATTTACATGTCAAACAATCGTATATTAGATTTCCAGCGGTGTTGTCTGATAACAACCTAATGAATTTATGGAATAAATTAAATTGTTCATCTGTTGGAAATGCCAAATCACAAATAAACATATTTTAAAATAATTATTAATCTAAACACAGTCTATTAATCCCGGCGCATTCGCCATTTTTGCAAATAATTATTTCATTTCATTTATTATAAAATTGGACATTTAACATGAATTAACATAAATATTTTGTAATAATGGCACTCAGGTTAATGTTGTAAGTGTATTTTTTAGAAATTTCTTTAATTACCTCGTTCGTTTTTTGCTTTATTTTAGTTTATTTGCATTTATTCATTATCGATTTGGAGTTTAGAGTTTGGCCTTGCAGAATTTTGTTTTATAGATAATTTAAATGGTTCTACATTCTTTTTAACGCTGAAAGGTTTTTGCTGAGCTCTTTTCTGAATTATCTCTTATCTAAGAAGTAGGAGCTTCTCAAAGCAATTGTTAATTGTTTGCAGACCAGTTAAAATGTAGAAAAAGTATAATGTAAAATCCTTTTCTATTTCTCTTCATTCTAAGCATTTCTATTCACGGTACGATGTTAAAATAAAATACGTTTTGTTATTTAAATACGTTAAAGGTGTGTTTAAAATGTAAAGCTTTAAAATAGGGACATAATATCCTTAAGAATCTTACACTGAAATGTTGAGGTATTTACCAAAAACTAATGGAATATGCATAAGCAAATGTATGCACATAAATTTTAAATACACTCAGTATTTCCACATACATATGCCAGTTAAAATGTCATAATGTAAATGATACAAATGGATTTACCTACCCGTTAAAATTACAAAACTGTAAGATGATGGTAATCATTTTGTTCAACTGTCATCCTGTATACCTTTATCAAATTTTTTTATTTTAACAGATAATTAAAACATGAATAATTACTTTAGAATTTAAATCGCGCAAAATGTTAATTTATTCAAATTTTTTATTCTGGCTATGAATGATTATTGTATAAATACTAAATGTATTATTCTAGTTTTGCGTTCAGCCATGTACCTAGCACAAGTTCAGATAAATTTTTTTTTTCTAGTTTCACGCTCCAATTAAAAAGTTTTTTTCTTATTTACAAAGTAAAAAAACCGTGTTTAATAATTTGACTTTTGAACTCGGTACAAATAAATCTTTCTATATAGGATTGTAAGTGTTATAATATAAAAAGTAAAAGGGTTTAATATAAAAAAATGCTCGGGCAATTGTAATGCATGCTGCATTATCGATGGAGTGCCAAATACGTATACATAATGTTGAAATGAAATAGAGTTAAAAAAAAATGTGAAAAATGGCAGGATATCTAGTAGATTACGTATAAAGCAGTGCATGTGCGCAGGATGATAAAAAATAAATAATGTGATTTTTTATTTATCTTTGATGTCGTATTTAAAAATGTATAATTTTTAATTAATGTTAAATAGGTTTATTTCCTTGAAACGCCGTCAAGCCAATTAAAAAAAATGTGGAAACGTAGGCAAAGGAAAAAAAGAAAAGGGAATCTTGAATGGTCCTTGTATGAAGGGCACTAGACAGATGTTATGGGTAATTCCGGCTGAAATAAAAATCGTTTAAGCGCGCAATCTTTACAAGGTTGTGAAATCTTCAAACATGCGTATGTTTGCATCTGATTTTTTAAAGCAGCGAATTTTACACTTGCAGTTTTTTTGAATTGAATTCAAGTTTTTGTCTATTGTAAAGCAAACAAATTTAAAATGGGGTTTGGCCTTTGGCCAAGTAAAAACAATTAGTGTTAATTAAAAATAGTTTCTTAAGTGAGCGTTGTCTGGCGATAAAAATGCATGACCAAGTATATTATCGATTGGGATAGTCTCGATAAGATCTATAACCTATATTACGTTGTTCATTTTTAGTAAGAACACTCTGTAGAATAAGAAATGATTTATTATGGAGAGTTCGAACGCTAATAAAAAATTTCAAATTGGGAATATTTAAAAATTAAGCAACTTAAAAGGGACAAGTTTCCTTACTTTTGTTTAAAAGCATTATTCATCAGGTTGCTATCTCTACTTTTGTTTTATTCATGAGAAAAGCCACGCGACAGGTAACTATTGAAATACAGTACACTAAGGTATTTGTGGCCCTAGTTGTAAATTAAATTTTTGCCCTTGTATCATGACACACAAATTTATGCAAAGATCATCATCATCAATTTTCACTTTTCTTTTTAAAGAGCGTTCTTAATTTCCTATGTTATTTCAATTAAAATAAAAGTACTTTGAAAGCAAAAATCCCCTATTTGATATATATATATATATATATTAGGGTGTCCCAAAAAAAAAGAATATATTTTTTTTCTTGTCTCTTGTAAAAATATGTTAGTTTATCATGCTGTGAGAGCCCTTTCAAAATATCACCTCGATTAAAAATTTTGTAGGGGTCGCTCAAGATTTTTAAAAATTTTGAAAATGGTCAAAAATTGAATTTTTGTTTTATTTTAATTCTTTTTCTCGTCTCGATATTATTTTTTAGGTTGAAAATAATAAAAATTCTGTAAATTTCATCAATATTTTGATTTCTAAAGGTCGCTAAAAGTTCGTTGATATTTATATTCAGAGGTCGCTCGAAAACATTCAAAATACTCTACTTTGAAAGTTAAAAAAATCTTGAGCGACCTTTAGAAATTAAAATATCGATTTAAAATTTTTGGAATCATTATTATTTTTAAATTAAAAAATAATATCGGAAAGAGAAAAAAAATTAAAATAAAAAAAAATCCAATTTTTGACGATTTTGGTAATTTTTAAAAATCTTGAGCGACCCCTAAAATTTTTTTAATGGTGCTGATCTTTTGACAGGGCTCTTAAAACATGACAAACCAACATATTTTCACAAGAGAAGAGAAGAAAAAAAATATTCTTTTTTTTTTGGGACATTCTAATATATATATATATATACAGTGTGTCCGTAAAGTTCCGGAACACACGTTGAAACACGTCAACTTTGTTATTTTTCTAGCAATATTTTAGCCTATGTAGTTGTTCCAAAATCTGAGGCGTGGTGGCGCCCCAATCGAAGTAAGGTTTTTTTTAAATTACAACCCTTTATTTTTGTTGTATTTTTGGATAGATACCGTTGTCCTGAGTACATTGATATGCTACATGTGGAGGGTTACATAAGAAAATTTTTAAGAAAAGTAGGTTTTTTCCCGCCGATTGAGATTTTGATTTTGACGAACTTATTCGCTGTTACGGGGCACCACCACACTATGCATTGCTACTAAGGGATTATTTAAATCAGGTCTTTCCCAATCGCTGGATAGGTCGAAGGGGTCAAATTGAGTGGCCAGCGCAATCGCCCGATTTGAACCCTTTAGACTTCTTTTTATGGGGACATATTAAAAACCGCGTCTACGTAAACAGGCCTTAAAATTTGGACGACCCAAGACACCGCATTCAAGCCGAGATCCAGATGATCACTCCAGCGGTACTGGCAAACGTACAAGGCTCGTTTGTAGACAGGCTGGCCCACTGCCAAATAGTTTACGGTGGACACTTTGAGCAACTGCTCTGATTGGCTTTCCAAAAAACATTAAGCAACGCATAAATTGTGTTTGACAAAATACCAAAATCTCATTCAGCGGCAAAAACCTGCAAAAAATGCAACAAAAATAAAGGGTTGCAATTTAAAAAAAACTGACTTTAATTGTGGCGCCAAAACGCGGCAGAATTTGGAACAACTACATATGCCAAAATATTGCTAGAAAAATAACAAAGTTGACGTGTTTTAGCGTTTTTAAAAAAAATTTACTGTTTTTAAAATAATCTCATGTTCTGGGACTTTACGGACACACTGTATATACACATCGGAAAAGTCTAGGGATATTTTTATAAATTGATGTATTTTTTTTCTAACTTAATATAGAAAAAAACTAATAAATGTATAGTATAAGCAAGTGTTTATTATTACATAAAATTAAATATTTTGTTAAAAAATAACCCCAAGATTAAAAAAAAAATATTGTGTAAAGCACTATTTTTAGAGTTTTGTAAAAACTCCCGAGTATGTAAAAAAAAACTGTTTAGTACAAAGTATGACCTCCACGTTGATTTATTACTGCTGTACATCTATTGTTCATACACAAAATAAGATTGTCAATATCCCCTTGAGGTAAACGTGCCCACTCTGCTGTCAGAAGCTCCCTAAATCGAAACGCATTGTGAATGTTGTCCATATGTGGAGTAATTCTACGTTGAAGCATATCCCACACATGCTCAATCGGATTTAGGTCCGGGGATTGTGCAGGCCATGGTAAAACTTCAATTCCCTCGTTGTCCAACCAGTTGGTTACAATACGTGCGGTATGTGGACGAGCATTATCATGCATTAGGTGACCAACAGCGCCTGCAAATGGATGCACGATGGGTTGAAGAATGATATCCAGATATAGCTCAGCTGTTAGGAAGCGATTTGGAAAAAGGAGCTCGATTCTTCCGCCTATAATTATTCCGCCCCATACCATTATCGTACCACCTCTGTATGTGTTCACTTCCTGAACATGTCTTAAACGTTCCACATTTCCAGATCGTCTCCACACTCTTGTTCGACGAGAATCTGGATAAAATCCAAACCTGGATTCGTCTGTGAATAAAACTGTATCCCAATCATTTTCAACCCAATTTTGATAATGTTGACACCAGTCGAGTCTTGCAGCGCGATTGCCTCTCGAAAGAGGTGGACATCTAAGTGGTCGTCGACTAAAGAGATTAGCTTCGTGAAGACGATTTCTCACAATGTCTCGGCCAATGGTGCCGTTATCCGCCCTTTGTAAAGCCGTAACCAATTCAGGTGCTGTAATTGTAGGTTGCCTTCTAGCCGTTAAAAGTAAAAATCTATCTTGAGCTGCAGTTGTTAAGCGTCCACGTCCTGGATGTTGCTCTGCCGGACTACCAGTTTCCCTAAAACGGCTCAACAGTCGACTAATAACACTTTGAGAAACACCCATCCACTCAGCTACTTCAGTTTGCCGCAAGCCAGCTTGAAGAAGGCCTACCGCTCGATTAATTTCGTCTAAAGTTAAATGTCGTCGTTCCATGGTAAAACACAATATTTTAAATGCACCCACTAAATAAAAGCTTTATAGAATGATTTAATGCGAAACCAAACGAAGTGTAGGATTTCTACTTTTTTCATCTCTCGTGTTTATCAACTTTTTGTTATGTTTTTTAAACAACAAATATTTTTATAGTAAGCAATATTATTATTACATATATTCCAAGTACAATTAGAACGATACAAAATTTAATTTTATATCGTTTATGATTTTGTAAAAATATCCCTAGACTTGTCTGATGTGTGTGACCGATGTCGAAATTTTAATCGTGCCGCCCCCTCATTTGTTTTTAAAATATATATATATATATATATATAATGTATGCCAAATGTCCTAACTTATTTCCTTCTATTGCCTGTACAGGTTACGTAACAACGAGAAGTTTTCCAGATAGAGGATTTTTGCCTTTAATGTATTAATTTTTTAAAATTACTATTAATCTATGAAAACGTATAATTTTTTGAGAAAAGGTAGAGGACTTAAGTAACTTTTAATCAAAAAAAATAAATCATGTATTTTCATCCTAAGGTATTTTTTACTTCGCTCGATTATTACTTACCGTTTTTCAAATAGGGGATTTTTGCTTTAAAACGCAATAATTTTATAAAATCATTAATAATTAATAAACAATTCTAATTTTTTGAGGAAATGAAGGGAAAATATGGTACTTTTAAACAAAAAATAAGAATTCATGTATGTCCATCGTAAGGTCTTTTTTACTTCGCTCAATTATTACTATTATTGATATTTTATTGAAAATCACATAAAAAAACAAAATATCAGTGATGTGCTTTGGAACGTAATTTTTTACTTTTATAAAGTTGGTGCTACCTAAATATCTTTTAGGCAATCTTAAATTATTTGTTTTATAAAACAAATAATTTAGATATTTAGGAAGCACAAACATTAGAAAAGTACAAAATTACAATTATGTAAATAATGAAATTGATTTTTAGATTGTTTTCGAATAATTTATTTTTGAAGAAAGTAACATAGTCAAAAAGGCAAAAAAATAAACCAAATAAAACCCAGATAATTAGGTTTTAGGTATTTTAAAAATTGTTTACAACAGTCTTTTTTTGCGTCGGGAAATGCTTTTCAACAAATTGTTTCTGGTCTTCATTGTATGTTATGATGGAGTTATACTCGTCAAATAAATGCACAGCTCTTTCGGCAGCATCTTTAACGATTCTCAGCTACAGTTTTTAAACCGTTTTGATAATTTTCGTTCTGAGGCCACATAGTCGGATCGATTTTCAAAAAAAATGTCATCGATATCCATCGAAAGAATATTCTTGCTGGTGTTGTAATATATTATTGTACATCTTGTGTCAGAGTTTCGAAAAGCAAAAAAAAGACTGTTGTAAACAATTTTTAAAATACCAAAAACCTAATTTTCTGGGTTTTATTTTGTTTATTTTTTTGCCATTTTATGTTACTTTCTTTAAAAATAAATTGTTCGAAAACAATCTAAAAATCAATTCATTATTTACATAATTGTAATTTTGTACTTTTCTAATGTTGGTGCTTCCTAAATATCTTTTAGGCAATCTAAAATTATTTAACACTAATTATGCATTAAATGCAAATTATCACTGATATTTTGTGACTTATAAGAGTACAAAATTAGTTTTTTGAACTTCCGGTTTCGCCGGATATGATATTAACTTTCGATTTTTAAATGGAACACCCTATATATTTTAGTCGGACAGCATCCTCAAATTGAATTTTTGACGTTTCGTTGTCAGAAAATGCATCATCATAAAGATCAATCTAGAGTGCTTTGAAATCATAATATGTCTCTATCTGATCGTACAGCACAGATATATCTAACTTCTTCTGGGTCATCATTTTCTTTTTGTAACAACTAAGTCTGCGTCATCTACTTTAAGGAAATCTGGATTAATGGTCAAAACATCTTCCTTGGAAAACCATTTTAATCCAAGAACAGAAATTCCTGAATCGTCATATTCCTGGCCTCTAGAATACTCACACCCTCTTAGGTCAAATCGTCCATAACTGATTCTTTTATAAATTTTCGCAAACTTATTTCATCCGGTAAACACCTAACGCAATTGTTCACATAAAAACTTCTCGACAATTTATTAATCGTTTCTGAGTAATCCAAACACAAAAGAGGCTCACTTTTTGTTTTTGACAAATGGTGTTCTATCGTGGCTCCAAGGAGAAATCGGCTGCAGTTTAGTCCAAAAACCACACGTCTATGTCTATAGACAATCTGTTGTCCTCCTCTGTCGACCCAAAGAAATTTCAGGAAATCACGGTCCCTTTCGTTGACACTAATTTTTAGGAACGCTTTCTTTACATCTGATATAACAACAACCTCAAACTCTCGAAATTTAAGCAATAATTTAGGAATTTGTTCTATAAAGTTAGGTCCCTTTTTCAGATTCAATGAAGGTTCATCTTTTTCGTGAGCAGAAGCGTCAAACACCGGCCTTACAACTGTAGTGGAACCTTCCTTCAGGATAGGTCTATGGGAAAGAAAATGACCTTCTGTCTCTTCCTGTTCAATGCGCTCAATAATATTCAATGACTCCCATTCTTGAAAAACTTCATCATAACGTTTAAAAACATCACTCTTCTCCAATTTGCGCAAGGTGGACTCTAATCTCTTCTTCGCAACACCATAATTTGTCGGTAATGTAGGGTGTCCATCAAGCCAAGGCAATCTGACTTCATACCTTCTTTCTGCATCGGTAGTAACCGTCTGCAAAAATAGATCCGTCGCTGCAAGCGCCATCTCTTGTTTGGATTTCTTTTCAGTTGGTTCCTGTATACCCAAAACATCTAATTCCCATCAATGTCAAACCAACGTGAGTTTCAATAGCCATTAGCCTACATTCTAGATTGTGTTTTCTTCCCGTATACAACATGTCGGCGACATCTGCCCCTAATAAAAGTTCAATGGATCCCTGATTGTTCCAGTCAGAAATCTCAATCCTAAGAGAACTCAGCTCTTGCATCCATTTTTTAGGCATTGTGTGAATCCATTAGAAGAAAATAATATGTTCTTCTAATGGATTCACACAATGCCTAAAAAATGGAACTTGCCTTAGAAAGTTGTTATTCAGCTATTCCTTGCAGTCTAAACTTGTCAAAATGCGTTTTTCTCAAATAGTTCAAAGCACTCTAGATTGATCTTTATGATGATGCATTTTCTGATGACGAAACGTCGAAAGGTCAATTTGAGGATGCTGTCCAATTTTCTCAGGATTCTAAATTTGTAAAAATATATAGGGTGTTCCATTTAAAAATCGAAAGTTGATATCATATCCGGCGAAACCGGAAGTTCAAAAAACTAATTTTGTATTCTTATAAGTGGCATTTTATATCCTAATGAACCATGCTAAATTTCATGTGTCTATCTTGAATGTAGATTATTGCCCACTGTGTGTATTTTGCGTAAGTTGTCGGTCAGGAACAACCAGTGGCGGCCCAAAATTTCTACTTTACTTATAAAAATTTTAATGCAAAAATGATAGTTCTTATTTTGGCGTGTATCCCCTTAAAGAATGGCAACTTATTTGGTGTATATATATGAGAATATGGTTTCTGTGTGATGATGCTTTAATAGTTTAAGCGTTGTGTTTGTTTATGTTAATAATTTAAATTGGTTAAACTTAATTTAGGAAAAGTTAAGTAAAACTTAATATAAATGTTTACAAAAGATTTGGGAAATATTCTGTTTGTCCTCCAAAGTCATAAATGTTGTATGAAGGATGTCTTAATTTGAAAAATATTTTTGTGGGTTTATGGTTAATAAATTATTCATAAAATCAGAATATAAATTAAATTGGAAAGAAAAATGTTAATGTTTGGGGTTTAGCAAAGGTACAGCGCCCTCTCTAGAACGACCAACTGGTGCCGTAAAATTAGGAAATGTGTGGTTGTTCCTCCGAATTTATGTTCCTGACTATATTTCGCAGCCTGTGGCCGTTTTACAATAAATACGACTGTTAAATATAAAATAATTTTGCAGATGAGTGAATGCTGGATTCTTGCTTGCGGAGTGATATAGGACGAATATAATTAAGCAAATAGGGAGGGCAATACAGTCGATTCATTGTTACAAATCGCACGACAAGTGAGAAAATTAACCAAGTATCAGAGAATCACGTTCCGCGGTTGGTCAATTCAAGTATACAGCCCACTCGCCATTGAGAGAGAATTTTATTAGATAACTTCTAATTACGCTATGCTTTAAATAGATTTAAATACGAATTTTGTAATTAATTCAACAAAAGCGGATTCCCTATCTGTTAAATTACACTGGTCGACACAATGAGTTTTTGTCTGCCTTTGGGTGACCACCAACTTTTTTAGGGTAATTTGGGTTCGCTGATTTTAAAAATGACCATTGCTAAACTACATAGCTCTTGTTTTGGAGATATTATAAAAAAAAGGTTTTTTTTATATGCAAACATTCACAGTTAATTGTTATACGAGAGATAATGCAGGCTATTTCACGAGGATAAGGTTTGCGTCTCGAGTCGCCAGACTAGAGACTTAAATCATCCGAGTGAATAATGCGCTTAATCTCGAGTGTTTATCTACTCCAATAAGTAGATAATTAAATGTTAAATAATAATAATAATATTATTTATTGCTATCAATAATTTACAGTTTTTAAAATTAAGCGTTAACAAAACATAAATATATTAAAAACAGGCAATAAATATGCTATTTTAAACTAGAAATATTTAAAAAATGTGTGCGTGTAAATAAAAATACGAGTTAAAAACATTTAAAAATACAATCAAAAATACAAGTTATAAACATACTAATATACAAGTTATAAACATACAATACGTATTTAGTAAATAATAGTTAGGAAAAAAGTTAATAAATATATAAAACTACAAATAGAAAATTGTACATTTTTATAATCAAACATCTTTAAATTAGTAACCGGCTTATAGACCAGTGCAGAAGCCTTTAAAAATGGTAAAAAGAGAGAAAAAATTACAGTAGGATGAAACCCATTGGAAAAGGAGGGGAACATAATAAAAAATAAAGGAAAAATAAATTACGGGCGATCTGAGTTCGGGAAGTGGGAGGGGGGGGTTTCAGGGTAAAAAATGGTTTATCTCGATTTCCGGCAAAACTACAAGTCCTATGGAAAAAAGTTAAATGTCAGGTCAGGTTGTAGGTAATAAAAAGATCTACAACTTTTGTATTTACAATTTTTTCACATAACCTCAAAATTTATGTGAAAAATTCAAAAAACCAAGTTTTTGGTTTTTTATTTTTATCTTTTTCAAAAAAAAATTGTTTACCTCGAAATTTGGTGAAAACTTACCTTTTTATGTCCCAAATACACTGTAATTTATTTGATTTGAAATATTTATTATTTCGCCTTATTTTGACTTAATATCAAAAAAGCACCCTAATTTTCAATCGAAAATTCTCGCGTCAAAATATCAGCTTTTTTCAAAAAGTCGGTGTGCTTTTTGTTCGATGAACTCTCTACTTTCTGATGGTGTAAAAAAAATATACATTACTATGGTAAATGTTCTCAGAAAATACAAATAATATTATAATGAATAACGTAATCAGAATGAAGTATCTAAATTCAATAGTATGATTTACATGTATTTTTATATTTTATGAGATTTTCTGATATAAATGTTATTAGAATTTAATAAGTAAACTTTTTAACTAAAAAAAATTGCAACAATCCCATTTTTTTGATGAAATTGTACATAATGATTAAAATAAATTTTCGAATTCGAGTTTTTTTCGTTATTCATTATAATATTTTTTGCATTTTCTGAGAACATTTACCATAGTAATGTATATTTTTTTACACCACCAGAAAGTAGAGATTTCAACGAACAAAAAGCACACCGACTTTTTGAAAAAAGCTGATATTTTGACGCGAGAATTTTCGATTGAAAATTAGGGTGCTTTTTTGATATTAAGTCAAAATAAGGCGAAATAATAAATATTTCAAATCAAATAAATTACAGTGTATTTGGGACATAAAAAGGTAAGTTTTCACCAAATTTCGTGAAAAAAAAATTTTTTTTTTTAAAAGATAAAAATAAAAAACCTAAAACTTGGTTATTTGAATTTTTCACATAAATTTTGAGGTTATGTAAAAAAATTGTAATAACAAAAGTTGTAGATCCTTTTATTACCTACAACTTTGCCATTTAACTTTTTTTCATAGGACTTGTAGTTTTGCCGGAAATCGAGATAAACCATTTTTTACCCTTAAACCCCCCCCCTCCCACTTCCCGAAGTCAGATCGCCCGTAATTTATTTTTCCTTTCATTTTTATTATATTCTTCTCCTTTTCCAATGGGTTTCATCCTACTGTTATTTTTTTTGGTTTCAAAAATTATCGACCCTGGTCTATTATTTTAGTTAAATTTTATTCATTTCATAATTTAATTTTTTCACCAAATCAAACCTTTACTGAATTAATTTCACATGGGTTTGAAATTTCAAAATGTGCTTTGACATAGGTACCTAATTAAATATGAAATGTCCAAAATAACACAATAATTAACTTAGTATGCCGCAATAATATGGGATGGAATTACTTTGAAAATTTAAATATTGTGACGGTTTTAGCATTAAATGTTCATTATTTAAAAAGTTGGGAAATATGTTGCATCAATATGAGGTTGGCGTAGAAAGCACATTTTCCGCTTTGAAGAAGAGAATGTAAATTAAAAGCTATTTTCTTGGAGGGTCAGATTTATGGATATAAAATAAAATCAATGTTCTCCACATCTATGTCGACATGTGGTGACTAAACCAATTCTTTCCTCCAAATGCAGTCGGTTAACTATTTAACCTGTTAGTCACGTTCGCAATTACAAATGGAATCATTGAATAAGGAAAATAATACGGTGATCCAAATAGTTGTAGTTATTAATCCGATCGATCGATAAGTGGAAATATTTTTAAGCTTCGAAAGAAATGAATGAAGCAATTTATTTTGTGCCACTGTCCTTTTTTGTTGTCTGGAAAATAAGATTGCAAGCTTGCTAGGCAAACATATAAAGGACTTGAAAAAGTCTAAGTAATCTTGATAATTGCTCTTCTGACGCCTCATGTTGAATGATGCTTATATACAGCACCCTTATACACTCGTTCATACTCGACCCTCCTTTATGATTTCACATGTAGCATCAACATCTAACATTGTCTTTTTTTTCGAAAATTTCATTAGACTTAACGTTTTTCCATTACATTTTTAACTTAAATAAATTTTAAACATTGGAACAATTGCAAACACAAATCACGAACCATTATTTGCATTCTGGGATATTCTAGTCAATAACGGTTTTGATAAAATAAATCAAGTTAATGTCTTTTATCATAAGCTGCCTGTAATATATCAGAATATATTTCACAATGTATTCTTACTTTATATTGATAAAACGGTAAATCATTAATGCTATTTTTGATGCATAATATAGAATAATGAATTTAATATAAGAGCATAATTTCAAAAAATTATGGGAGAAAATTATGCCACTGCTGTGTTTTATATCAAGTTTTAATGCATTCCGCGGCCATTTTAACTTTTGAAAGAGCATCTTTGATAAGGGTTGAAATAATTCCGGCAATTAGAAAATCTTGATATTACCGCACATCTATTTTATATACGTCCAATATAACTAAAATTTTGACACACAACAAAAATTAACCAGGAGGTAAAAATTCGAAATACAAACAGAAGAAAGTTTAATTTCCATTTCCAAGTCAACCCCTGGGATGGAAAACTTTCAAATTTGTTAAGCACTTAAATAAAATCCAGCTTTATTATTTTAAAGGGAAAAGTCTCTTGTTACCACAAAGAGGTTAATCTTCACACCGAAAGTAAGAATATTTATTAGACTTTGTTATATTTTTTCTTTTATTATAATAAAAGATAATTATCAATTGATTTTGTTTCCTGAAATTTGCGACTCTATTCTTATATTAGGTGATTCAAAAAATCTACTATCTTTTTTACTTCTGTTATGAAAAAATTTTACCATTTTACTATTCTTATTGTTAATTTGTAAATGATTCTGAATAATTTTTTAATACAATTTATAATCCATTTTGTAGCGGACATGTTTGGTATCTTTTGGATGAAAAATTGATTTTCAGCGTTAACATGTAGTAGAGATAAGGGTTATTAAGGTATCATAGATAAAATTGTGGCCTCCATTTAGTTGTATAATGTGACAAAATGCTGTTTTGATAGAAACATGAGCTATTATTTGGCAAACAATAGAACATATGCATCGTACCGCATTTATGAAGGCCTTTTGTATCAGGGTGTAGATATTGATGTATATATTATTTCGCTTGAGAGTCACTTGTCAACTTGGGAAATACACTCGAGGGAATGAAAATCGTTGGGTGTACATTTTTGATTATGGGCGAATCTCACGAAATGTCCCTCGATATTTAATGATATTTAATAAAATTAAATGAGTTTGACCTACACTTTTATTGTGTTTTGATCTTTCATAATTAAGTTGATATTACAGCTCAGGTTCCAGATTTAATTATTTTTTACAATGTTTTAAAAGTCTAAAACCTATCCTCCGTGACTGTTACTCTTTCTAAATTAACCTATATGTTTTCAAAAATTTGAGGTAGTAAAAGCATACTAAAAATATCAGTTCACTAAGTAAATTAAACACATCCAAAGCAAATCGAATCAAATATAAAATAGTATTAAAAATTAAAAAAAATAATTTTTATAACCATTTATGTAGATGTTACAAAAATTGATTCTATCCTCCGTGAATCTCTTTTTATGCAACGGATGGCGCTTTAATCATTTTAAATAAGCAAAAACCTCTGTTTACGACATTATAGATGCATGTGATTCCTGAAGGTCAGTTCGAATTTATATGCAGATGAGAGTGTTGCTGTTTTATAATTCAAAAGTTTAAGTTCATTAATTTGCTATTTAAAAACCTATCCACCGTGAAGTCTAATATCTCAGAAAGATTTTTTCATAAATATTTTATGTATGTACAATTGTATTTTTTAAAAATATTAAGGTGTCAAAAGATACAATAACCTATTTCAAATATACAAAGGGATATTAAAAAAAACATACGAAATCCTAACCTCCGTGAAGCTCTAATATTCAAAATGTATGATTTCTAAAATTTTTTGCATTAGTGCAGAACCACATGTTATGTTATTACTAGACCTGGTGGCTTTCCAAAAACCCCATTCTAGACTAACAGTAAAACAAACAAAAATAATCATTTTCACTTGGGGGACATCTCAATATATTCACCCTTATATAGATTATATTTACAAATGCGGTTAATAATAAATGTTGTCTTCAAATAATTAATACCAATCGGGTAAAGTTTGTAAAAAGTCTGTAAAAACCTAACCTCACTTTATTATTATAATTATATGTTTTATGTGTCATTTAACAAACAAAATTATGCCTTGAAGATCAAATGTTGTATGCCATTCGGCTTAATTGAGATCAGCACAAAAAGACTTACTTCTCAGCCTTATGACATAAATAACTATAAAACGCTTAAAAACACCTTTGTGCTTCTAAATTATTGACGTATTTTAATTAAGTTTTATTATATCTGATAAAGTGAGCAATAAATTAAAAATCAGTTAGGCTACAATATCCAGGGAAGATTAATGAATAATAACATAATTTTATGATTAAGAACTTTGAAAACAATAAGTCTGGTCGTTAACTTTGCCTTTAGATTTTCGATTTCGGCTTATAATTTTATTAATTTTTAATTAATTTATATTAGAGTTTTCTAAATATTTTATTTCAAGTTTAACCAAACGTATAAATCCAAAAGCGGGACCGTGGATAAAATAACAATAAAAATAATAAAAATACAAACAAAATAAAGACAGATAGATAAAGATAACGGCACATCTAGACATAGATAAATTTAGACCACAAATCCTTAAGAGGGACACACTATTCTCCTTAAATTCATGTAAAAACAAATGCAACAGTCAATTTAAACAGAATGATATACCTATTCAAAAAAATACCATTTAGATTGAGTGAAACATACATTGTAAAGTAAAAGATATGTTATAGAATTTTCATCACGTAAAGCATTAAAAAAAAATTCATGATTTTTTTAATAAAAATATGATAATTTTTTTAAACAAAAATGATAGAAGAACAACTTTCTTATTTTGGCGTGTATTTAAAGGATGACAACATATTTGGTAGCCCCTGTATTAGTTTCCATGTTTAAATGTTTGATTATAATTTACATTATGCTGTAAATAATTGCTCATCCAAACCAAACTAAAAGCTAATAAAAATTGAAATTGTATTATACAATGATACGTTATTTATGTTAATATTATGATATGATACAAACAATTTATTAAACAAAATACATTTCCATTAAAACAATGTATTATATAACATGCATAAGTGAATAAATTTGGTGCTCTTTTTAAGTGGGATTTATTGTTGCTAATCATAAATCCGGTAACGTTTGAAAAAAGAGGCTGAAAACAAAAGAGTAAAAAGGATTTCTGAAAGCAAAGTAATATATTACACAATTCAATAGCGGATTGTTAATACTTTGTCCAAACTTAACTCGAACTGTTCAATGAATTTTTAAGCTTATTGTACTCAGCGTTTGATTTCCTACAGTACTTATTAATAAATTTTATTAATGGTTTTGAGCGTTTTTACGAATTCTTAAAAAAAAAAAATGGCCGTGGATTGGATGTTTTATTTATATGTTGAATGCTCTAATTGGTTTCTTGCTTTCTATAGAAATCATGTTCTATAGAAAATTGTATATATATATATATATATATATAAGTAGCAAATCGCAAATATACAAATTTCCATAAACTTCTAATCAATAAGTTAGGTGAATCACCCTTTATATATAAAGATTCTGTGGTATTTTTAAACAGATATATATATATACCGTGTTGGCCAATATTTTTGGAACCATTGTATAAAAAATCTAACTCTAAAACTCCTTTATTATTCTTTATGAAATTTTGGATAAAAATACTTCAACTTATATCTCAGTTTACGTGTTCGAGGGTTTTTCGAGAAAATATTTTTAAAGCCCTTTCATTTAATAATGAAAAAACGTTCGAAATAGTATGTATAGGATGTATCAAGTTTAATAAACGCCATTTTAAAAGTTTATAAACAAGGTGCATACTATACTTTTTCTACGACAAATACCTATTATTATCTTAAAATGATTTAAATCAAAAATTTGTATAGAGCGCCATCTATGAAACAAAAGGGGAATCTGTGTGTCACCGTCAAAAGTCAAATTTTTATAAATACAGATTATAAACGTTATAAATCGAAATGTATTTCTTGAAAATTGACAGTTTTTCACAGTGGAAGTAAAGAAAATGTTTTATGAGCACTTTACAGTGGAGTCCGTGCCCGAATTTAAGTTATAGTTTACTGCCGGCGAAATTAAAATGTCAGTACAATGTTCATATAAACTTTTCAAATATTGGCATTGAGAAACTATTTAATACTTTTGTCTTTTTGTATTGAGATAATAAAATAATTTTCACATTTAGTTTTATTTTACAAGAAAGGCACTTTATTTTAACGATTGTATGACATTTGTCAACTGTCAACTAACTTAAAACTAACTTCAGCCCGTGACTAAAGCGCCATAAAGCCACAACTTGTCAATATGTATTTAAAAGGTCACTTAGTGTCATGGAAACATGTACGATAAAGGGCGTTTTAAAGGTGGGAGTAGAAAAAATAACTTTTAGGGTAATTTTTTTAAGTAAGTTAAAATATGCTGTTAAAGACCGTATTTTTGTTAGTATACCCTTTTTGATTATTTTGCTGAAAAGTGGTCATTTTTGACGACTTGAATCGCTGTATCTTCGTTGCTGTTTATTTGATTTCTACAAAATTTTCAGGGTATACTAACAAAAATACGGTCTTTAACAGCATATTTTTTATTCACTTAAAAAAAATTACTCTAAAAGTTATTTTTCGAACGTTTTTTCATTATTAAATAAAAGGGCTTTAAAAATATTTTCTCGAAAAACCCTCGAACACGTAAACTGAGATATAGGTTGAAGTATTTTTATCCAAAATTTCATAAAGGCGTTTTAGAGTTAAATTTTTAAAAAAATTATGGCCATCACTGTATATATATATATATATATATAGCTCCTTCTGAAAACAATAGGTTTTGTTAATTTAGTTGAGGCGATATTCGGTTAGAATTTCATTGGTTTGCTGTGGAGCCAATTGCGAATTGGGAATCGTGGTTTAGAGGAAATTTGCATTTTTTAACAAAGGCATTTTCGGCGATAATTTGCATTTAGTTTTTATTTGTTTCATAATTTAGCGAATTCGTAGTTCATTTATTTAATTAATTGTGATTTGATGGCGAATGCGCCAGTTTTTGGGGAAAATGCAAATGATTCGTCGTTTGTTTCGGACGGCGGTATCTGTTCGGAATGTTTGATTAGTAGGAGCCGATTCGAAGAAATGTATGCATACTACAAAATGAAACCTAATAGCAATTTTAATTAGAACTGTTTTGTTTGCTAGTCGCGAACGGTCGTTGAATATTTAAAACTTTTCCTAACTTCCGTGTCACACCGTTGGAACCTTCTCCATGCTAAGTAAACAGCCTGTGGAAAAAGATCAAAGGGCCCGTCATGACGCGTCACTAGTTTACGCCTACCCGATTGATTAGCACTACTGCTAGCATTAAATAGAACCGTTAAACGAACTTGCCTATGCCTGCAGTTGACCATCGCCACCCCCACCCCTCAGCCTTCTTTATTTCACCATCCCTGTACCTATCACATACATTGGTTATTGGAAAATTCTCGCAGGACCGTATCTCATTGGAAAAACAACCTTCACTTTATGCGAAAAACTTTTCTCTCCCTCTCTCTCGCTCTCTCTGTTTTAACTTATGACAAAGATTAGAAAATGTATAGCGAGTAATTATAAGTTTAACAAGTTGTAGAGGCGTCGGATAGAGGAAGGTGTCAGAAAATAAGCAGTTATCGTGTTGTATGTAAAAGAGGGTGCTGGTCTGAAACTTACAGTGGTAAGCAAAGCCGTCACTGTTTCCACACAGCGAAGGGGTTTGTATGCCCAGCACACTGCGATGGCAGGTTTCTCTGATGTATAGGTGTCACCAATCCTGCATATTTAGTAGAAGCGGCAGCTACTATCGTTACCGAACGACCGGCACAGGGGTGTCTACAACATGTTTTCTCTCGGGCAAATTAAAACAAAAAATTTGCACTCTTCCGCACCCAAGTTTTTAATTAACTCCCTTTTTCAAACGTGATGCAAAAAATTTTAACATTTTTACCAACAATTCTTCGTACACTTTTTATTTAACAACTATAGGAAAAAACGCTATTCTATATTAAAGATTAATCATCTCAGTTCAAGTATCGATACTTTTTATTTAAGGATTGATTTATTCTTATTTGTAATTTAAATTGTAGTTGAATGCAAGAACTAACCTATACTTATTTGGATATAATTTCAATGTTAGGTTATTCTTATTTCAAGAAAAACTATCATATTATTTTAAATGCAAGCAAATAAAATATACACTATGCTTAATTTAAGAATAACCATTTTTTTATACAAATGTTATAATTCTTGGAGATGCAATATTTACTTTTGGATTAAATATAAGGTATCTTTATGTAAGTTAAGCAATAATTGTTTCAAATATTGTCTATTTTTTTTTAACTTTAACTCGACTTTAAATAAAGGTTAGAATATAATGACCATGTTTATTTCAAAAGGTAAAGAGTGGATTATGCTATCTTTTTTTTCTAAGACTGATAGAGAAAAATAGATAGGATAATCCACTCTTTACCTTTTAAAATAAACATGGTCATTATATCCTAACCTTTAAAGTCGAGCAAAAGTAAAAAAAAGAATAGACAATATTTAAAACAACTATTGCTTAACTTAACCTGAAAAAAATGATATTGGTCTATAGCATTGTCTTTATTACATAACTTTTTTACAATGTTTTAAATACTTATCTACCTATCTACCTATTTACCTATATATGTAATATATAATTATTAATTATTTTTTCAAACCTACAGACACGTTGATTTTGTTTGCGAGATGGACATTTTTCGGTAGCTCTTTCATAATTCCAAACCAAATATTAACTAACACAAGAAACAATCTTCCAAAATGTCGGACACTTTAGTGTCATTCGTAAGTGGAGGATATTTTTAAAAATAGGCCAGTCGTACCAATATTTACTAATCTTAGAATAAATATAATTATATTTATATCCAGTATAGTTTTATATCTTTAAGAACAGAATAGAGGTAATTTTCCAAAATTTGGCCTAATCGATTGTTAATCTTAAATTAAGAATAAGATTGTTTCATTTAAAGTCTTTCTTAACATTTAACAGGCAAGAATAAGATCTGCTTGTTTAAAGAAATATTAATGTTTAGTTTAATGTTAGTGACAATATCTTGTTTCAACTGTACTTGATTTTAAGCTAAGAAATAAAATCTTTTTAATGTTAGGATTGGTTAATATTTAAAAGAAATTTAATGTGTTCGTAGCCTAAGCAAATTATACTTAAATCAAATTAAGAATAAAGGAATTCCTAAAACGCATTAAAATAATAAAACATTTAAAATTTTGAAATTAGTTTTACTTAGCACATTTAAAAAAAAAATATTTAATCGTAATAAAACAAAAATGCAATAAAAAATAAAAACCTTTAGATTTTTACATTAAAATATAGTTAATTATATTATATAATTAGTCGTACTTAAAACAGTAAAAAAGGAAAAAAGAATATTTATTTGTGAAAAATTGGCTGATCGTTTTAAAAACATAATTTTCCAATAGTAAGATGACTGTAAATCATGGGATTTTTTTGAATAATTATAATGCTTGTAAATCTGACATTAATCCATATCTAAGCAGAATTTGCGATTTATAAGCTGCTATTATGGATTATATATTTATAGGATAAAAAATTTAATTGGTGTTTTTTAAATTAAATAAAAATTGACTTACTAGTTAAAATTATAGCCGATAGTGGTTCAACTTTATTATAGAATGTAAAATAGGACTTTTAATTGGTCGGAAACAAGGTGGACTCGCAAACAATCACGGAATAATGTATACAATTTAGTGGATGGTTATTTTGATAATTTTATAATAAAACATCATGCAAGGCTCGCGATGCCTCTAATTAAAATCAATAGACTTGCGTGGTATATAGTAATTAATTTCATAAATACTATGAACTTCAATAAATAATTCTAATTATGAATATTAAATAAGTAATATTATTATTTGTATTTGTAGAATCCCATATCCGTAGGTATTTGTGTATGAAAATTTATTTTATCGCTGAAATTGCAGGATTGTTAAGCAATTATCATTAAGCTATAATTTCATTTAATGGTGTTGGTGCCTGAATATGAAATGAATTTCATGTTATGTCCTTTTGTTTGTAGATAGACATGCGTACTGTAGCTATATTAAGTTATACAAATTGAATCAAGTAAGGTCCGACCGCTCTCAGCCTTTTCATTTCAATTCAAACTACAATTATTAATTACAAAGGTACACAATATTTCACACTGAATCCTAAATGGCACCTAATTTTATAAAATTATCCACCCACCCTTCACAATGTATACAGCATTTTTGTTTCAAAATCGTAAATGTTTTCATGACTCCATAGTGACTTATAAGAGACCTTTTAAATACACATTGACAAGTTGTGGCTTTATGGTGCTTTAGTCACGGGATGAAGTTAGCAACAGGTTTTTAGTCACGGGCTGAAGTTAGTTTTAAGTTAGTTGACTGTTGCCAAATGTCATACAATCGTTAAGTGCCTCTCTTGTAAAATAATACTAAATGTAAACATTATTTTATTATCTCAATACAAAAGTATTAAATAGTTTCTTGACGCCAATATTTAAAGATTTTATGAACGGTAACTAGATTTAACTGATAGTGTGTTAACAATTTTGCGTACAGTGCCCAGAAAACATTTTATTCTCTTTTACTGTAAAAAACTGCGTCTATATGGATTGTTAGTCTATTTTCAAGGAATACATTCTGTATTATATTTCTAAACAAAGATAATACAGTAAAAAGTGCATTGCAGTGTCGAGTAAAAATGGTGGAAAATGGGGGTATAAATAATAGAAAGTGGTGGAGCAATATATTTGGAGTTGTTTTTCGTTCTGGGTTAATATTAATGCAGAAAAGTATATTAAAATGAGCAAATTGGTAAAGGTGGCTGGTATGTTCTACGTGAATGCAGTGTAATAAAATTAAGCGAAAGATACCGCAGAAGTCACCACAATTTCGAGAAAACGTTCACGGAATATCCGAAAGAAGTATTATGGCCAAACGTATATATGTATGTCTCCGAAACGTCTACCTCTTGAAACTGAATGAAGGTTTCGAACGCTAAAACTTTACGCACATCTCCCGGTAAATATAAAATCGTCTGCACTTACACAGATTTTCCCCATTTTTTACGGCAAATTTGCTTTAGTCTTTTCCCCCAACAATACAAATAACTCTCCCGACATTCTTTATTTTACACCCCAACTTGTATAATTTAACAATTTTTATGCTTTTTTATTTATTGACATTGCACTACAAATAACTTACGCTCTATATTAAATTTCACCAAACCACATTGGACACATTAATAGTGTTTTAATTGGGCGCTATCTCTTTTACGATCTTTATATCAAAAACATAAACAAAAACATCTGCTCATGACATCTATAGTCTTTTTCATTAGACTTTTCCGGTGTAAGGTGCAAGTGAAAACGTCTTTTAGGTTATATCATATTAAACTATTGTTGTAAGTAGACATGTAAGTGTGGTAATTTTAGTGGAATGAAAAACCTTTTCCGAAATCAAGCCCTAGTTGGAGAATGGTTTCGTCGAAGTCGAAAGTAATAATGATCGAAGTTAGATGTATGTAGAAAAGAATAATTATGTAAATTAGGGTTGAGAGATAGGGGATCGACTATGATAGTGAGTTTAGTTTGAAGTTTGACGCGTCGCCTGTGTAAAATTGGGGTTATTGAGATGATCTCGGTGTTAAGCTTGCAATTAGCAAATTTGTAGCGCAGCCGCAACCATTTCGACAGTTTAAAAACTAAATATATTCACTCAAAATTATTATTACAATAAATTAAGTTTGTCTACAATTTAAAGGAAACGAGATTAAGGAATTTAAACAAACTTTATATCATTATTTAAAAATAATGTTAAAACATACATACGTCGCATTGCGAGAACATTTGAATGGTCTTAAAGGTCGTAAAAATTAGAAAAAAAGGAACTCTGAAACGGTGTATGATGTAAATTATGTGTCGATAGTATGGTGGATTTTATTTTTATGACCACTCTTGGAAAGGGTAGGGGGTTGGATATATGTGGCATAGTACAATCCATATAAAGTAGTGAATTATTTAGATTGCTTTACCTCAATGCCTCTTCCATCATAAATAATATAGCGACACTAAATAACGCTGATTCAAAATTAAAACCACTGTCAGTTTTTGACATTTGGCACGGTAAATAAACAACAGAATTAATTTAATCTTGTTTGTATACAACAAATTAACACGCTATTTTTTATGTAAATACATAATATGTATTAGATAATATGTCACAAATAACACAAAAATCTGCTAACCAATTACAAACAATGGATTTTTTAATCCTTCCATCTTTCATCAAGGTTATAATACTTAACTTGTCAACGGATTTAAATTTTCAGCCCGTGACTAAAATGCCCAAAATCTACTATTGCTAACTTCAGCGCCATTAAGTCACAGCTTGTCAATGATGGAGCAGATAAAGATTATTTAAGGATTACATGAAAAAATAAAAAATCCGAATTTTAATTGCTTTACATATAAACAAATGAAATTATTATTTAATTAAAAAACCATAATGCGAAGGCCTGATAGATATGACACCTATATTATATATACCTATAATCTGGCTCTGAAATATTTCCAATTAATTTTATCAAACAATGGTTTTATGTGTACCAATCAATAGAACAAATAAAATTTTCTATTTTAAATAACTTTGTTTTTTAATTTTAAATTTTATTTCATTGTCCAGTTCTTTGGATTAATTCTACTCCCACCTTTAAAACGCCCTTTATCGTAGATGTTTTCATGACACTAAGTGACCTTTTAAATACACATAGACAAGTTGTGTCTTTATGGCGCTTTAGTCACGGGCTGAAGTTAGCAACAGGTTTTTAGTCACGGGCTGAAGTTAGTTTTAAGTTAGTTGACAGTTGTCAAATGTCATACAATCGTTAAAATAAAGTGCCTTTCTTGTAAAATAATACTAAATGTGAAAATTATTTTATTATCTCAATACAAAAATACAAAAGTATTAAACAGTTTCTCAACGCCAATATTTGAAAAGTTTATATGTACATTGTACTGACCTTTTAATTTTGCCGGCAGTAAACTATAACTTAAATTCGGGCACGGACTCTACTGTAAAGTCCTCATAAAACATTTTCTTTACTTTCACTGTGAAAAACTGTCAACACATTTCGATTTATAACCTTTATAATTGTGTTTATAAAATAAAAAAATGTGACATTTGACGGTGACGGTGTTTTATAGATGGCGCTCTATACAAAATTTTGATTTAAATCATTTTAAGATAATAATAAGTATTTGTCGTAGAAAAAGTATAGTATGCACCTTGTTTATAAACTTTTCTATAAACTCATTAATTTAAGCACTCGCTCGTGCCTAAATTAAGTTCGTGTATAAAATGGCGTTTATCAAACTTGATACATAATATACTATTATATACTCCTATTGCATATCATCATAATCAAATTTCCTGCCTAACAACGTGAATAATGATCTCATTATTCAAGTTGTTAGGCATTAGTGATTGGCCGATTTCAATATTCACTTTGATTTAAACCAATCGGGTTTGAAATTAGAAAAAGGCGACTGTAATATTATTTAAAATTTGTAAAAAATGACAAATGTCAGATTTTAATTTTAAAAATCATTTAATTATAATCTTATTGGAGTAAATAAAGTATAGTAATACACTCGACATTATAGGCATTATTCATTTGGACGATTTGAATCTCTCGTCTAGCGACTCGAGACGCAAACCTCTTCCTTGTGAATTATCTTTCGTATAATAATATACTATTATCTTTAAGCGTTCTATAATTTGGGCTCACTACCAAAGTATTCGATTATCTTCTAGGCTTTAAATATAATTTAGACCCCTCAGGTTTTTTACATCCTAGTCAGTAAAAAATCCGCTAAAGCGGTCATATAGATAATTTAATTAATATAAATGTAAAAAATGCTAAGATTATTAAAGAATTATGTCTATATAAGGTTTATCATGAAAAACTTATATGTATACATTGTACAATAAAAAACAATGTTGCACTTTTATTAAAAAATTAAGTGCCTTTAAGCTTCAAACACGCCACCATCCTAAACTACATCATCCTTATACAATAAGAGAAATAATAAAATCCCTATTATTTTTTTTTATAAAATAATCAATTCAACCTTATGCTATACGAATACGAATTGCAAACTATACATAAAAATATAGCATATACATTAATAAAGAGGAAGGTTATCGTTGAACTGAATACTAAAAATGTTTACAGTCACTAGAGAATACCAAGTCTATACACCCTTATTTTATCATTGGCGTAATCGATCTTAAAACAATCCAAATATTTTAAATAGAAAATAGTAAAAAGTAAATAATTAATGTTTACAAAATGTTTTGCAATTTTTTTAATTTTAATATATGAAGGTCTGTATTCCTGTGCAGTATATTTCAGAATGGATGGCATAAACTAAGGTTTTACATTTTTAAAATGTAATAAGTGATTGGGTACTGAAAACTGCCGGCTTTCTCTTTTTATTTTGTTGTTTTTAATTTTGCACGTCACTGGTTAGCCGACCAATCGCATGTTAAGTTCAGTTCAGTAGCCGGCAGTCGGCAATGCCACCCAAAATCACATTAATACTTAATATGCAATTTGGTGTTCGTGAAAAATTCATCTACTGGCTCAGACCTCGTATCAGTTATAGGTTCCGACCGAGTGACGGATGCTTTACCCCTGCGCATCCGCCATTTTTGCAACTTTGCTTGAAATAGTGCTTTTGATCGGTGAGATGGTAAAATTAATTAGAAATGGCGCTTAAAGGACAGAATATTGGTGTATAACGATAATAGAAGCTGTATAACGAGATAGTGGTGTGATCAAAGTTTGATGTATTAAAAGTTGGTTCTGGAAATCGTGACAAAATACCGCATTTGCACGGATGTGTCAAGATTGGGCACTCAAAATAGCCCCTTTTCTAACACGACGCCATTATATATTATTATTGTAGTCAGCGATGTAAAAGGGTGGTCGTTAAATTGTTAACGCATACGTGGGATCATATTGACGAAATGCCAATACATTAATTACTTTACGCTTACAATTAATTGCTGGCAATATAATAAAGGGCTTTGTCACCGTGTATCCAAAAAACATTTTTTTACCCATCAATCAAAAATGTAACATTATAATGTTAAAAATTAGGGCACGCGTAAAAAACTTATAATAAATGAGAATCGTTCAGATTTCATTAGTTAAAATATTATCTCCTATTAATCCTTTGTTTTTTGTTGCCTTCAGCCTCATGTAAATTGCTTGCCGTTAAAATGAAATTCTGAGCCATTAGCCGATATACATAAATGTTATTTTCCAATCCCTTTCAAATTTGCTTAATAATCATTCCGATATTGCGATGTAAACAATTAAGACTGTATTTATCAGTGCGCCAGTTCAGTTGCATAATTTTTATTAATTCACCTTGTATAATGTGCTTACTGGTCTACATCTGCAATGTATCGATTTCATCATTACAACACCATAAGCATTTTGTTACTTGCCTAAACACAATTTTATTTTACCGTCTTAAAATGCAGCCAAATTGGCTAAGCCAATATTTACAACTTATGTCTTTTTAGATTATGTACAATTAAATGTAATAGATACATAGGTATTAATCTAATAAACCGGTGAGTTAGAAGTATAAATAAAAAAATCCTCATGCAAATAACACTACTTTAAAGCCATTTTGCCCACCATGTCTCACTATAATTTTCTTGTATAGTTTGGCTCACTAAACGCGAAAATCACACTTAAAATTTTTTTCATGGAGGCGTTTTCGAGATATGAATTTTCAATTATTTTTTTTTTAATTTTCTGAGGTGTTTTGACGTTTTAGAGTACACTTCGAGTTCTAATTGATCGATTTGACCAAACAAGCACTTAAATCAAAGGTAATTGAGCCATCTACAACTTTCTCTTGTATAGTTTTGGTATCGGCTCAGTAATTCGATACTGGTAATTTTATGAAGTTGAATAAGTCCTTTTTTTTTACAAAAATCGAGGTCAAAAATTTACATATCTTTCTGGGAAAGATAGAAATCGAAAAGATAAGTCCAGTTTGATTTATTTTACGTATAGATTATACTTAAAGGAAAAAAATAAGCTGCTATTGATAAAAATCCATGGATACATGGCAAAGTTGTGAATTTTTCAGTGAAAGACCAAAATTTAGTTTTTTCAAAAATTTTTACGTTTTTTCATTTTATTGAGTTATATAAAGTGTAATATTGAACATTGATTTTTATTTTAAACATTAAATATTGAAATTGAATGATATAATGAATATTGAACAATAAATATTGAACCTTGAAGATATTAAAAGTTTTATTTTGTTGTAATAAGCATAGGTTTAACTAAATCTGGTTCCTTTTTTGTTTTTTGTTGCTTTCGTATTCCGTTTCTCGTATAAGGGACCAAATGTAATCATCCATCATGGCTGCATCCCAGAAGCCGTGATACCGCCGCTCCATAGCCTTCTGGTGAAAACGTTCTCCGTGCTCATCACTAACGTCGCCCAGATTGTACGGGTTATTTACGCACTCGAACTCTCTACTTCTTTTAATTATTTTACACTTTTTATTAACTAAATAAAACCATGATAAAAATACTCTGTTGAAATATCAAAAAATAGCAGTAAAATGTCACTATGCCAACACGAGAAACAAAAGAATTCACGTTTGCGGATTCATGTCAAATTTAAATTTTATATAATGTTTTCGGTAAAAAAAGTACGTAAAAAACTTAAAAATTCCAATCATGCACTTTAATTAGGTTTTCATTAAAAAATAAACATATTACGAAATAAAAGAAAAAAAATAAAATAAAAATCGTCAAAAAGCTGAATTTTGGTCTTCCACTAAAAAATTTATAATTTCGCCATTTTTTTTATGTATTTTTATCAACATTAGCTTGTTTATTTGTAAAAATGTCAGCTTCACGAAAAAAAATCCAAACTGGAGTTATCTGTTTGATTTAAACCTTTCCCAGGACGATATGTAAATTTTCGACCTCAATTTTTGCCATAAAAACGAATTTTTTAAGTTATTAAAATCGCTAGCGTCAAAATTCTTATCCGATATCAAAAGTATGTACAATAAAGTTTTAGAGGGCTCAAATAGCTTCAATTTAATGGCTTGTTTGACCAAATCGATCATTTAGACGAGAGACTCAAATCATCCGAGTGAATAATGCGCATAATCTCGAGTGTAATACTATACTTGATCTACTCCAATAAGTAGATAATTAAATAAATAAAATCTGACATCTGTCAAATGGTTAACCTTACTTTTTACCTATTTTAAATGTAATTATAGTCACCTTCTTTCAATTTAAAACCTAATTGGTTTAAATCACAGTGAATATTGAAATCGGCCAATCACTTATGCCTAACAACGTGAATACTGAATTTATTATTCACGTTGTTAGGAGGAAATTTATGTTTATCAATATTTACTTAAAAACCCAAAATTATGCAATAGGAGTAGATAATAGTATATTATGTATCAAGTTTGATAAACGCCATTTTATACATGAATTTAATTTAGGCGCGAGCAAGCTTGCGAGTGAGTGCTTAAATTAATGAGTGCATGGAAAAGTTTATAAACGAGGTGCATACTATACTTTTTCTACGACAAATACTTATTATTATCTTGAAATGATTTAAATCAAAAATTTGTATAGAGCGCCATCTATGAAACAATAGGGAAATCTGTGTGTCACCGTCAAATGTCAAATTTTTACATTTTATAAACACAATTATAAAGGTCATCAAAATGTATTTCTTGAAAATTGACAGTTTTTCACAGTGAAAGTAAAGAAAATGTTTTATGAGCACTTTACAGTGGAGTCCGTGCCCGAATTTAAGTTATAGTTTACTGCCGGCAAAATTAAAAGGTCAGTACAATGTTCATATAAACTTTTCAAATATTGGCGTTGAGAAACTATTTAATACTTTTGTATTTTTGTATTGAGATAATAAAATAATTTTCACATTTAGTATTATTTTACAAGAAAGGCAATTTATTTTAACGATTGTATGACATTTGACAACTGTCAACTAACTTAAAACTTACTTCAGCCCGTGACTAAAAACCTGTTGCTAACTTCAGCCCATGATTAAAGCGCCATAAAGCCACAACTTATCAATGTGTATTTAAAAGGTCACTTAGTATCATAGAAATATGTACGATAAAGGGCGTTTTAAAGGTGGGAGTAGAAAAAATATTAAATACAATACCAAGAATTATTAATAAAGGTTTAATTAAAAAACATAACAACATAATTTTATTGATTTTAAAGATGTTTCGATAATTATGAAAAATTAATTTTTTTTTTGTAATATTCATAAATTTTGAAAATTAAAAAAACATGAAAATTAAAAATTTTGGAAATTTTTAAAATAATAGAAATGTTAAAAAATGTGATAATTTTGGTAATTTTTGTCCCGCCCGTCACAATTAAAAATTGTGAGTAAAAACCACAAGTTATTAAATTAATATTTTATAATATTATTTGTATTGTGCTTATAATTATAAGTTAACTGTGCTTATAATTATAAGTTAACTTATTAAAAGCATAAAAAACAATATTTTAAAATAAATTTTATAACGTGGAGTTTTTACTCACAATGTTTAATTGTGACGGGCGGGACAAAAATCCCCGAGTAACGTGGAATGATTTTAAAAATTTATGAAATTTTAAAATTTAAGTTTTAATTTTTTTGAAAATTTTGAAATCTAAAAATGTTAATAATTTTTAAATCTGAACATTTTGTTGCGTTCTAATATTTTACTCGCCAAAAGAATGATAACATGAAAAAGCGGTTTGGTTTTAATTTTTATGTAATAATTAACAATCAATTTTCTATCTATGATCCAAATAAATATTTGCTTATTAAAATTGTAAAATCATAAAAATGTTAATGTTGCATTTACGACATCTAATAGTAATTCCGTTAATAAAACATACATTAGTACTGGTCGGAATAAAATCATTGTAATGAGAAAAGTTTTCGTGATTTAATTATTTGTGACAGCATGAAATTTAAAATATGTAAATACAATAAAGCTTAAAATATTGAATTATGCAAAAGATACAAATATAATATTATTTGGTTTACAACTCGGGGATTTCTGTAATAACTAGTCACTCACCTTGTGTAAGATTTTAATTTGATTAAGATCGTTGTAGTGAAGAATCGCCGCCTTCCTTTAATTTTAGCGAAATTGCTCATGCATGAGAGATAGAGGAAACACTTTCAAAAATCGTCTTGATCCGGTGGCGAAAATTGCTCTATTATTCCGGGTAAAAAAATCCGAACAATATTCAAAATATTGAAATGTAGCCTTTATTTACCAATGGCAATCGTAAACAATCCTGAATATATTTTACAAACTTCATACTTATTAATTCAAAATAATTATGATAATAATACTTACCTTAATCGAATTGGTTTGGATTGTAAATAAAACATTAAAAGTATTTTTAATTTATGTTTATTTTACTTTCACAAATATAAATAAGACAATTAATTTTGAACGGTTCTTCAAGCCAAAATATTTTATACTTATCACTTAATTTACTAATACTGACCAGTATTTATATAACAAAACAAACATAACAAATTCGTTTTTAGAAACATATTAATCTAACAAATTATTAATACTACTATTTTGGCACTTAAACAATAACAATATAAACCTTCGATATTTTTTATTCAGTGTATGACATTCCTTCTACAGAACGCTGATAATTCCTTTCGTATATTAGGCTAAATATATATTTACAATGACATTTATATATTATAATTATTTTGATCTAAGATTTTGGAAGCTTAAGCACAAAATAATAAATTAAATGATAGTTTCAATGGAAGAAATACAAACACCCTGTATATAAGCCGTGTTTTCCCAAGTAAGTATAAATTGGAATTAAGTAAATATTTATTAAAAAAAATAACAGTATTGACCAAACAAAAACAACAGGTTATTTATTACGTATATACAAAAAAACATAAACTTTTAGCCCTAGGTACATGTATATTACAACAAGCTTTTATATGTACAAATATATATATATAATAGAGACTAACACGTTTTAGATGAAATTACCATTACATTTTGAAAATTGTTTTTAGCGGACTTAGATTTTTTCAGTTCATCCGCTAATTTAAATGCATATAAATATGAGATATGTACACTTTTGACGGTTTTTTTCGTTATTTTTATTAAGCTGAATCGTAAATAACATTTTTATTAAAAAAATTCGTTGTCCAATACCTTAATTTACAATTTTTACAAGTGGTATTAAACAATATTATCACATTTTTTTGTTAAAATAGAAGAAGAATTTATAAAATTATTCAAATATGATTTATTGTTTAAAATACATTAAAGTAAAGGTATTAATAAATTATTACAATTGATTTATTTCCCTAGATATGTATGCATTAAGATTTACATAATAAAAATATAATATAATTGATTTTATCATTGTTTAATATGAAAAGTGATATATTCAGCATTTATATGATATGTTTTTAATTTTAAATATCATGTATGTATGGACTGAATATTGCCATATTTAGACATTTATTTTTTCAACACTGACCTATGACACATATTCTATCTACATACATATATAATCCGATTAGCACGAACAAATATGCACAGTTTTTGTTTTTTTTTTTCTGAAAAAACAAACGCCTAAATAAAGTAAATCTATTATAATTGTCACGGCTTTTATAGAGACGGTAAGAATTGTGAAATAAAATCTGAGCAATCAAAATGTTTGAGCTGCATTTTTTATTAGTTCTGGGCAAAGGATAACGTACCAGATAAAAAACAATGAAGTATAACAGCTGCAAACTGCGGTAGCGCCCACCTAGCCATACTGACACATCCTGTAACAAAAAACATCATATATTTTCTAATTCAATATACTGGCTATGCAAAAACTACGTTTCCCAAGTTTAAAGTAGTCAACTTACACAAGCTGGATAAATTCAATAAAGTTTCTTATATACAGGGTCCTCTTCAGCTAAAGTTTTTATAACTAAATATAACACAGCTTTAATTTCAAATTGTTTCCAAATTAAAAACTCCTAAAAAGTTTACTTGGGTATATATTTATTTTACCTTCTGTTTATAATGTCATTATTACAAGTTTCCAATGTAACTACTGTAATGTATTGTAATGTTTACAAATAAATTAAAATTAAAATTCAGTCAAATTACTCACAATTTTCACAACACACAACCCGGGCTGCAGCGGTGACAAGAAGACACTTATTTAGCATGAAACTTTATGAAGCTAGAGCGAAAAGTGCGGTGTAGAAAGGGGTGCACGTGCCGCAAGCGTGACAGAACGGTAAGGTCGCTTCCGCCGAGGATAGCGCACCTAGCAAAGCGGCAACACTGTCAACGTAGACTTTTGCGCCATTGCTGGTTGAGGGATCCAGCAATTGCAATCCCTAACCACAAACCTGTAGACCCATTATTAAATATGGCCTTCCCTTATTGTTCAATGGCAAAAAAAACCTACAAGTTGCATAAACATCAACCTAAGAAAATACAAAAATTCGACATCCTAACAATCCTTTTAATAACCCTCCCAATCATATGTTATACCAAAAAACATAAAGGAAAGAATTCGAAACTTTGCTGCCAAATACAGAGAGAAAGAAGAGTCAAGAAAGAATCACTTCTCAGCCTTATGACATATTAACTGTTGTTTAAACACATTTTAGTTAAATGCAAAACAAATAATGATTTAACACAATTGGACTAAATTAATAATTTACTGATAGAATTAACTAGGTTACATTTTATGTATCTGAATTATTAACTTAATTATAACGCAATGCCTTTTAAAAACACATACCGGACATCGACTATACCCCAACGCCAGTAATTCGGACAAAAAATTGAAGCACTTCATTTTGCGAAATAAACGTTGAAAAACTGACAAATGAGAAATGATTGTTTTTTAAATTTGAAGTTTATCTACTGAGATTTTTATTTAAAAGTCTTTATTCGGGGTATTGATGTATCTCTTGCTAAGTTAGCAATTCCGTTAACACAGTAACTTTTGCTCAGTTTGGTTGGTATTTTGGAACGGTTTGGAAGAAAGTTTGAGTCAGTGTCGTATCTCTGGTATACCTACACAGAATGAGATAAAAGGCCTTAGACGAAGAAATATTATAATTATTTATTATTTTTCTTATCTTTTATTGTTTATTATTATAATATTGCTAGGTATAATGCGAAGCAATTGGTATCAACATAAATCAGTTCTGCCAACATACAGACTCTAATTACAATGACATTTAATAAAAATATTTATAATTAAATTTACAAGCACAAGTTGTAATGAATTAAAAATAAAGTAATACCATGCATTTAAGAACTATATAGTTTTTTTAAACATTTTTATTTATTTTTAGCTAAAATACGTTCATTTGTTAAGTTATGTTTTATCAAAATTAAGAAGTTGGGCCTTCAAAACAAGGTTATGGTGTTATTAATTCTGCTGCTTAATTTTATGCGGGGTTTTAAGTGCAATATGTAAAAGTGTCTTACTAGTGTGAAAATGAATAATTGTGTTGTGTTTAAAGTAAGTTTCTTCAAGAAACCACCAAAACTTTTAACATGCCTGATTACAAATACAGCATAAAACAATGTTATAGAAAAGCCTTTATGAACAAATTATAACGAATTAAACGTTTTATTTACTATTTTTTGCCTTATGTTGCTTTATTATTTAGAACCTAAATTGTTTTGTAGAACATGTTTTTCTTATAATAATTTAGAAACTCATTTAGGGTTGCCATGTTTGTAAAGTATAGAAGCAAAATCTTTCAGAATTTCAGAATAAAATGTAACATTTTATAGTTGTCATATAGGAAAAATGTAAATGCAATATTGCAAACATATCTAGGTTATATGTTGAGTTGGATTTAAAATATATTGTTAAATGGATATGTACTATTTTAGTCTTTTATTTTAATTTAACAAAATATGTTTATATCTAAATTACACTAATGCAGTGATAGTAAGTAATACATGATTTTTATATTATATTTATTTATTTTACACTATGTTATAGCTAGCAAAAAAACTTCTATATTTTCAAGTTAATTCTTTGAAGTATTCTTCTATTTCTGCTGCCTTGACAGGATGATAATGCAAGGTTCTGTGTTTGGTCAGGCACCGAAACCTTTGTTTAAGAACACCAAAGCATCGCTCTATTACATTTCTTGCTCTTATATGAGCGACCTTTCGGTGTATTTTCTGAGGCATCCATAATAGTCGTAAGCAAATACGGTAACAGTGGGTACCGTGAGTCACCTAAAATAAATATTATGTTATACAGGGTATCCCATAATTATCGTGCAATACTTTAACAGCAGATTTTACGTACAAAAATATGAAAAAAAGTTCCTATAAACGTAGGCCGAGAAATGCTTTCTAAGAGAGCTGAAAGAGGAGCCCCTGAAGATGGTTTTTATTTAATATATCCAAAACCGTTTAAGATAGAAAAGTAAAATTTTGGGAATTAATCAAACTTTTTATGGCCAATAAGATGTAATAATAACAATTCAAAATTTCGATGAGGGGTGGGTCAGGTAGTTGGGAGTAGGGGTTAAAACCACCCTAACTTTTTTGTATGTGTCTCGTGCTAGGATTTGATGTCAGATTATGAAATTTCGGAGTTTTACACACAAAAAAGGTCCTCTTGTTAAACTTTGATATTATCCACTGTTTTACCTTAAAATCAATTTACATGGCATAAAAGATCAATGAATTCACAAAAGAAAAAAAATCAGCTTAGGCCATGGAACACAGCTGCCATTTTTATGAAAAATTATTTAAGACAGGTGACAGTTTCATGTACTATGTGACAGGGTGTTTAAAAATTGTCCATGGCCTACGCTGAATCTTTTTCTCCAGTTGTGATTTCATTATGAATTTTTATGCTATGTAAGGTAATTTTTAAATCGATTTTAAGCAAAAACAGTGCATGCTATTGAAGTTCATTAAATGGACCTTTTTTATGTGTAAAACTCTAAAATTTTATGATCTCATATCAAATAATAGCTCAAGATACGTACAAAAAAGTTAGGGTAGTTTTACCCACACTCCCTATCTATCTGACCCACCCCTTATGAAAATGTTGAATTTGTTATCATTGCAACTTATTGGCCATAAAAAGTTTAATTATATCCCAAAATTTCACTTTTCTATTTAACGGTTTTGGAGATATTAAATAAAAAACATCTTCAGGGGCTTCTCTTTCGGGGCTGTAGCTCCCTTGGGAAACATTTCTTGACCTATTTTAATGGGAACTTTTTTTCTTATATGCGTAGAACCTGCTGTTAAAGTATTGCACGCTAATTATGGGAAACCCTGTATATGTTGGTATGTTTGGTTTATTAGCATAGAAAAGGCTCAGTACACACATATATATATATATATATATATATATATATATATATATATATATATATATATATATATATACATATATATATATATATAATCTGCACAAGCTGAGATCCGTTTATGATATTTTTCGTTCAAGATGAGATCCGTTTGGAAAGTCGGGATCCGAATTCGGATCTCATCTTGCATCGTGTGTATATTTTTGTCAGAGTGATCAGTGGTGTTAAATATGATTGTTTAGCAATTTTTGTCTGGATCTCATTTTTCACATTTTTTTCCTTTCTTATATAAATTTACTTTAAGCGTTTCATGCAAGGTGGCGCTCCAAAACATTTTGCAGCAATGATAAATAAAGCATAAGCTGAGATCCTATCAAAGTGGCAACGTTGTGCCGCAGATGCTATAAAATGGGCGAGTAAAGACTCGTTTCTTTTTTTTTCTGTTAAACATCTCTAACTCTGTGCTTCGTTGTAAAAGGTAAGTGTTTAATTTAATATTGGATTAGCATAACTTCTAAATTGTAAATATTTTTTATTTTTGAAAGTGAATTTAATTTAATAATAAATAATAATACATATGCTTAAATAAAATAAGTTTACAAGTTTATTAGTTTATTTGTATTTAGTAATATTTTTAAACCACAGTCCTTTTTTTAATCTTTAAAAATAACCTAATTGTAATTTAAAAATCCATTAATTATTAGGAAAAAGTTGTGTCAAAATAAGTAACAATAAGTAACATTTTATTTTAGATGTCGACTGTGACGAGTTTTTACGTGTTTTTTTATTTGTTTCTTCCTGCATTGGCCATTAATTATTTGCCGTGTACCGAGAATGTGGATCAACGACATATGGACCAAGCAAGGGAAATTATTCAAGATGCAACACCGGCAGGGTACATCTTGGGTGAGGTTGAAGCAATGACAACGACGGGAAGAAACCCCCATCGGTGGATTGCCACATTTACTCGAGATAACAACGAATATGAAACTGGTTGTCAGTATATTTCTGCTGTGCAAAGAGAATTTAAAAGGAAATGTCCCCAAGGAGCTGAAATAAGATGTGTGCAAGTAAAAAGTAATCCAAATGAGCGAGGTATTAAAGTGGAATTTTTAGTAAATTGTTTCTGTACAAACATTCCAAGAAGACGAAGGCGATCCTTGTGGGCCCAATGTCATGCCAGAGGGTATACACGGGAACCTGCATTGTGTAATTTTTAAATTCAATTTTATATTTTTAACCAATTTTTAATGTACCCATTTTAATGTTTTTAAATTTGTTGTAATAATTGAATCGGTGAGAAAAAGAACAGTACATGTCCAAAAATATTATTTTGACAACTCATTTTCTAAAATCAATTTAAAAGTTTAAAATGCATTTTTGTGATAAGATATCAATCATTTTACAAAATATGATTATTATATTTTATAAAATAATTGAAATATTCCCACAAAAATATATTTTGAACTATAAAACGTATTTTATGAAATAATTTGTCAAAATTTTAGCTTTTGGACTTCTTCCGTTTTATAGTTCAACATATATTTTTGTGGGAATATTTTAATTATTTTATAAAATATAATAATCATATTTTGTAAAATGATTTATATTTTCCCACAAAAATGCATTTTAAACTTTTAAATTGATTTTAGAAAATGAGTTGTTAAAATAAAATTTTTCGACTTGTACTGTTCTTATTCTCACCGATTCAAATATTATAATAATTTGTAATAATTATTATCAACACTTCCATGTTTTGTAATATTTTTTACAACGAAGTTAATAAACATGTTTAACAGAAATTTTTGTTTTTTTTATCGTAAATTAAACAAATTACAGTTACAATTTGTAGCAGTAAAATAAATAAATAAAAATATATATATTTTATTGTTTATTAAAAAATAATATTATTAAAAAACATTTTTATAAGATTCATACTTCCACATCGTCATGATACATGCAATAATATTAAAACCATTCCCCACCTCAAAATCTTAATAATATTCTCTTATCTAATTCAATTATAAGACTAATTTTTGTGTTATACTAACAAAGGCTGTTTGTAATTGTCTTAGAATAAATTCATCAATCAAGTTTTTCTGACACCCCTGCATTATACTTACCAAACAAAACAATTTTTTTGTATAAATTTTAGGTTAAAAAAAATTCAAGAAGAAATAGGTTTAAGCATATTTTATTAAAAAGAAATATTTATATAAAATAATATATTTATATAAAAAAATAATAACATATAGGTATTTATATGGTGACCATATTTAAGTATTACAAAATAAAAACTTAATTTAAATATTATTACATAAAAATATAAAAATGACAATATTAAAAAATAAATAATATTATTTATATTATTATTAATAGTACATAAAAATATAAAACTGAAAATATTAGAAAAGACAATATTATTCGAAAATATATTATATTTAAACAAACACCAGTAAATAAACAGTTTGCTTAAATAAACAATTATTCATTAAAAAATTAAATTATTTATTAAAAATTTAGGCGCGAAAGGTTTATCGGACCGATAGTTACAGAGAAGTCTGGCCGATATCTTGTTTAACATAACGTGCTTAAATTAACAAACAAAAAATGCAAAACACATTTTATTTTTTAATAAGTTTAATATTGAAGTATTTTAAATTAAAAAAGGCAAAACTTTATAAAACACAACTAGGATACCAAAACTGAAAACCCCCAAAGGATTTTAAAAAGTTTGCTCGACTTTAAAAGCTATGGCCGTTTAAAGTTTGTCTCGTTGGCGTACCTAATCTGTATTACTTTGCCATTAATATTTATTTAAATGTTTTTTTAAGGAAAATTATAATTGATGATCAAATGCTAAATTTTTATAACCAATAAAACATCCAGAAAAGTCGCATTTATTAATATTTTACATAAAAATTTTACGTTTTATCGTATTTTTATATGGTTATATGAAAAATATGACTTATTTTGTAAAAATAATCATTTAATTAACAGCAAATAATTCCTTTTAAAAATAATTTAAAAATATTTTCAAAATAATAACAATCAATTTAAATATTAAATTTTATTTTAAATAAAAAGTTTTGAATTCAATAAGGTAAACAAATTCACACGAACTATTGCAACTAAAACGGTAAATCAAGTATTTAAGCATAATAGTAGAGTGTTAATATAAATAATATTTTTAAATATATAAGAATATTTTTATAAATGATTTTTTTGGGTAGTTTTCTAGTAGAATTCTAATATTATATTATAAATATCTATTTTCCATTTTAAATATTTTTTTATTTTAGTTTATATTTCTAACAAAGGTTAATATTATATGATATTAAATCACATTTGGTAAAAAATTAAATCTAAATCAGTTTTGCCTTAATTACTTCATTTTTTTGACAGGGTCAGGGCTTAAAATATCACTTATGCTTTCTCCAGGAATATTGCTTGGGTCATTTTGTAGAACAACAACATTTTCCATGTAAACATCAAGGATACCCAGTGTATTTAACATCTTTAAACCTAGTAGAGTAACCACTTCTCTGGCAGATTTTGGATTTATTCCCTCCCCAAAACAAAGAACTGTTGGATTGATCGACATAGATAACAAAGTATAGGATTTTTCGTTTTTTTAATTTTTCTATGTCAAATCCAAATAATTTACTTCAAATTGTTTGGAATTTGCGAATTCCAATAAAGTTGTTTGCCGTTTGACGTTCTTGTATTTTTGAATAAAAATAAAACAAAAATTATATTACTTATTGGTGAAAGGCGAAGTATGTTAATACAGATTACGCGAACGAGTCATTCAAATGGTCATAACTTTTTGGTCTACAAAGATACCATCAACCCATCCAGACCGCATCCAGGTAATTTTTAATGTACATGTACATGTACATGAAATTGTGTAATTAAGCAGTACAAAAAAATACTTTTTTTATTTTTGAAACTTTATATTTTTTGTTTTACACTCTGATCCTCCAGTTTTACTGCAGCGATTATTTGCAAAATCTTCAGATGTATACATCCAACCCAATTATGGTTGGTATGGCGTCGACTTTTGCTTACGGTTTCACGAATAGGGTTTTTAAATCAATTTAATTTCTACACAGGGACTTTATTGTTAAAAGATCAGTTTATAAAGACAAAATAAGTTTGTTGTGCAATTCTGCCGTGCTTAATGAAAACGCCGTAACCAACAATTGTGCGATTTTTGTTTTACGGCATTTTCTACTAGAACAATTCATCCTGCGTCTATCCCCGGTACTCAAAAAACCGTATATATATAGATACGGTTTTTTGAGTACCGGGGATAGACGCAGGATGACGTTTTCTAGTAGAAAATGCCGTAAAACAAAAATCGCACAATTGTTGGTTACGGCGTTTTCATTAAGCACGGCAGAATTGTACTTGGGGATTTTATTATCTTTATAGTATAGAAAGCCCTTGTTATTAACTCGAATGGGTCACTGGAATTGGTATGAAAACCCATAAAAATTTATAAGAGACAAAAAATAATCAACAATAAGTGATTACCTACCTGAAAAAATACCGTTTGGAAGTCACTGGCGCACGTACTAAAAAGAGTGGGGGTCAGTGAGTACTGTACCACCCTATTTTGATTTTTTGACAATTGTTTTTTGTTTTGTTGTCCTCAACTTTTTATGTTGAAGTAGTGTACCGAATTTGAACTTAATATTTTATCAATTACTCGAATTATTAAAATAAATCAATTTTAAATTTCAAACTTTATCGCCCTGTATATCGAACATGAAGCTGTAAATTAAAAAATGGTATTATAAAAGTGTAATTGTTTTAACTCAAGGAATATATGGTTAAAGGATTGGCCTCTTTTTTCCAGACACCCTGTATAACAATATCAAGTGTAAAAAATGTGAAAAAATATATTTTTTTGACGATCGCGAAATTATTTAAACATATAACGAAGAAAATTATTTGCTTGAAATAACAAACGGAAAACGCAAGCCACTTTTTATTTGTTTGTGGTTTTATTTGAAATGTAAAAGTCCATTTGAAAATCCAATTTGTAACTTTAAAATTGTAGTACCTATTTAGAATTAAAAAAGACAAATACTTTATTAATCGAACAGTTTGGAAATCAGAAGTCATATCGTCCCCTTAGTTCAACAACTAGATAACTTGAAATTTATAGTTTTGAGAAAATCCACTTTAAAGATTTAAAACGAAACAAATTACAGCTGTTAAGTAATCAAAAATATTTAACATCTATGATATTATCTGATTACTTAACAGCTGTAATTTTTTTGCGTTTTAAATCTTTAAAGTGGATTTTCTCAAAACTCGAGTTTCAAGTTATCTAGTTGTTGGGGCGATATCATATCACTGTTGACTCATGGTTAGGCGGCAACGCCATAAAAATATCCTCCAGTGACAGAATAAACACTGGCAACACTGTTGGACCTCAGCTTAATGTTATAATATCAACTTATACAAGGGCGGATCTCGTCTATCACTAACTTTTTAAAGGATCTCGTGTTGTGTTATATACTTGGTGTATTATTTAATTGCAAAAAATGTTTCCCCTCTGTTGGTGTACTTGCTAACAATATTGTTTTAGTTAATTTTGTATTATTGGTTTTTTCTAATATGCTATATTTTAAGTGGATCTCAGGTTGCCTAGGGTTTATCAGGATCTCACCTTTATATGAATACGTGTATATATATATATATATATATGTACAGAACCTTTTGTATGCTAATAAACCATATTACACATGTAAATAATTATTAAAAAATATATAAAACATTTATCATACCAATAAGCCACTCATCATTCCACTGCCCTGAAACATATTGCTCATGCAACATATTTCTTATCAAACTGAATGCCCAAATTCCAGAATCATGAGTTGAGCCTGGAAATCTGGCATTGCAGTTTAGAATTCTCAACTCATGGTCACAAATCTAAAAAAATATAGTTAGTATTATTGCAAATTAAATATTATTAAAATCATTGCTAAATACCATTTGAACATTAGGCTGTAATACCCCTTACAGGGTCTTCAGCAGCAGGAGCCACAATTTCTACATGGGTGCAATAAATGGCACCTATCACCCCCAGAAGATTAAACATGGTTTTGAACCTACAAATTGCAAACAACATTAAAACAAATGCATAGATATTTATAATTTACCCAAAATAAATATACAGGGTGTCCACTAATTAATGACGTTTTTGCACAAAATTTGATACTTTTCAGGGCTGTATGCGAAACATTGTATTTGTTTGAAGTAAAATAAAGTTTTTCCTTTGCCTATTTTTTTAAATTGTTAATTCAGGTACATCAGGTTTTAGAAATAAAGGACAATACAATTTTGTATTATGTATGTATGTATGACATTTTAAATTGATGAAGCAACCTAAAAAAGTAAAAAAAAATAGGCTAAATGCAATGTGTTGCAGACAGCTCTCTTTAAAATCTACATTATTTTTTTAAGGAAATTTAAAATTTCTGCTCTGAAAAATACCCAAACACCACACTTTGTGCAAAAAAAAATTGTTTTTTTAAAATAAACTTTTAACTAGGTCACCCTATGTGCTTTATCAACTTGTCAATGGTTAAATTGTGGGGGTAATATTTTTACCTAAAGAATCTGTTGTTTTGCGGTATACCATTAATTTTAGGACACCCTGTATATTTTTAAAAATTATTTTAGAAGGGATGTTTTTATTATTATTGCATTTTGCAATATAAATTAGTAATACTTCAATAATTTACCTTTAGTTCAACAGAAATTGCAGTTCTCCGTTGCCCCTGAGTTAAGAATGGTTCTAATTTAAAAATTATTTGTTCGGCAACAATTTTAGTTACTCTAAAATATCGCAAAAACATTTTATTTTCCAAATTAAAAGGATTGCTGTCATCACGTAGCCTTCTCCGTTGCAAATTAAGTTCATGACTAAAAATATAAAAATTCATAATTAATGTTAATGGGAGTGCAATTTATATGAGTCGCACTTCCAGTAAATTTTGGCTTACCTTAAAATTAATAGTTTGGAGCAATTAAATTGAAAAGATACGAATTTATTTATTTTAATTTGTTTATTGTAATACCTACATGTAGTTTATTGTAGTACATGGGAAACATACTAAAATTATTTGAATAAACAAATTCGAGTTTTTACAATTCAATTACTCCAAACTATAGTTTCTAATTTATGCCACTATTTTACGTACAAAATATACACCAAGGCATACAAAACATGTTCAATGTGTTGGTACTTACCAATCAATTAATAAATTAATTAATACTAACCTTTGATTTTCACCAACCATCATTTCCTCGATTTCTTCCACAATAAGTTGCTCGATTTCATTACCCAAATCGTTCATTTTTGACTAGCAATTAGTTAATTAATACAAACCAAAGACGTTCCACGAAAATTTATAGGTTATAAAAACGGCGAAATAAAACGCGGTACCAACCTTTCACTAAGATTGTGGCGCTAAATTCAAACTCTTGCTATCTCTGTACGCTAACTTATCGGGAGCTCTGAAGCACCTGCTAAAATTTGGAGGTTAGAATCTGTTAAAATTGATTTATGAGTCATCGCTGCTTTGTTATTGTAAATATGAACAGGGGAACACACGTAGTGGGGGAAACAAGACTATATTAAATGAAACGTATGAGCTTGTCAGGTAATAAAACGCAAACTAAAACTTATTTCTTTTCTGGTGATATTTTTAGCGGACCAGTTAGCAAGAAAGTTACATCAATGGGCCCATTATTTTATACAATCAACATTCATTTTGTATTGAACCGCGTTTGACCCACAAAAATCATTCAATTCTACTTAAGCGTTATTCGTTATTCGATTTTCGTTTAACATTTTGTTTTCGTTCATAATTGTTTGTGTTTGTACCAATATTTACAAGTATGTTCTGTTATTTTTTCGGATAAACCTTTTGCTTTTTACTATGGCGGCCCCATTTAAAATAGCGATAAGAGGATTGACTTTTACAACAACAACAACATGCAGCATACCATTTAGTTTTATTAACTTTATTTTAAGATTCATGAATCAGGCAATTCATTTATTGACATTTTAATCTGAGTGAAATATAAACCGTTCGCTTTGCATTTAAATGCAGCATCCTTAGGTCGAGGTCCTTCACTCTTCGATAGCGGAGATGGATTTTTAACTAACCTCTTGGCACACCAAGGTAAATGTTTGAGTTCGAGCCATGCCACCACACACCCCTTTAAACCACTCGTTATAAAACGAATAATTTAACTTCTTCCACCAAAAAAACCCATTATGGAAAACAGATTCATTCATCATATATTCCACACCAATAACACTCGATCAAGCACCAATCTGAAAGAAAACCCTTAAAAACACCAATTTACTTACCTTGGATTTTTTAATAAAATATATTTCACCCTGTGAGGTAAATCTTTGAATGATTTGTACCACTCGTATTTTTCATTGTTTATACTCAAAAAAAAATCAGTGACTTATAAAGCAGTTTGGTGGTCAATAATTTAATTAACTACAATGATCATTAGAGTGAGGGAGAGAGTTCGGGTCAGTTTGAAAATTGTTTGAATCTGTATGTAGGTCCAGGTACCGCAAGAATTTGGTTGGTTTGAATTATCCATATTAGGAGCACCTCAAATAATTTTGGTTAACAGAATGAAATATTTTGCATTCCGGCTTTGCAGCCAAGTTGTCAATGTTTGATAAATCGTTGAATAAAAAGAATAAAATTTATATTGTTTAATGCGTCCATTAAATAAATAAAATATACCTACACTTTATTGTATTTTACTTTAATTAATATGGCAAATTTTATCATTATTTAATGTATGTGATTTATTATTTAAAACACGTATACAATAAATTAAAAGTATTATTGATTTTAGTATTAATATTAAACTTTATGCTTAATAACTGAAATATTGCACAAAGCGAATTAAATAAAGTTTATGGAAAGTTGCAACTAATACTAATAATATTAAACGTAAAGGCTAATCTCCATGTGAGTGTAAGCTAAGTGGAAGATCTCCATATTTTCCAAGTGTTTTTAATCGAGTTATTAAACTTAGACAACTAATATCAAACACGATAAACAAAAACAATAATTAGGGTGAAAATGTTTTAGTTTAAGAAGTTCTTAAACTAAAGGGGATATTTGACAAAAGTTTTCCAAAGGAGAATGTTGATGCAAATCAACATCAAAATTTGTTTACTTTCCTCTGGCATTGCATATTCTAATTAATAGTGTTAAACAGTAGAAATATTCCCTACTAAAATGATATACTCGTATGTACGTTAAATGTGTAATTTTGCTATTTCAACAAAACAATTTAAACGAAAAATAATCCAACTAAGCTCCGGCCTGGATTTACTTAAACCACACTACACAAAATAATACACAAAACACTACTTTACTAATGGAATACTTATAAAAACCCACGATGCCATAATAAGCCTCTAATTCTATAATACAAAAAATACATTGTTAAGCTTTTGCTTTTTATTTTTCTTAAATTTAATCGCTGTTTTAAAGTCATATTTACATATACATTTTTTCTATTGAATATACAGTATATTGGCCATAATTTGACAAAACTTAATTGAATTGAATTTTGAAAATGTTGTCAATAGGTTGTGTATACCTGTTTACTATATTTTCAGCTTGATAAAAAAGTTAAATAACGTAAATATAGTTAAATCTTTCTTAAAGTCAGCTGCATAATATAAACGGTACTGAAGACAAGAGAACCTTTTAGCACAGTGGGGCAAATAATTTGTTAATAGCAGTTTTCTATCTTTCTAATTTTTTAGCCTAGTAAACAACGACTGGCTGAAGCTTCTATGAAGTCAGTACTGACAATGAAGGACAAGATATAGACGACGACTAGGAAAGATACAAACTAACAACATAGGACTTTTTCCTCTTATCAAAACATATTGTCACTTATTTCTGTATATTAGTGTTTGCGTATGTGATAAACTTGAGCAATTAGGTCCACTTAACTAACTGTTTGTATTGTCAAGCAAGGTGACAGCGATTAGGAATGGCTTGCAATAAATCGCACTGGCATATAATCAATTGCATTAGCGCGGCTTTGGTGTGGCTAACATTGACAACTGAAGATGCAGTGTTTATCACTTTCGGCTGGATTTCCATCTTATTTTGTATCAAAATCGTTTTTGGATACCATAATATAATATAATCTACGCTAGATAGGCAATATGGAGCTCGAGTTTCAATATGATTCATACAAATCGAAGTTTTATGCAAATTGCTGGCAATGTTATTAATATCAGCACAGATATTAAAACCGTGATACATAAAAAATAATGGTCGCTATAAACGACATTGATCTTATATTTCCGATGGTAGTGAATATAAAACTAAATTCTAGAATTTTCAATAATGCGGAAAGAAAGAAGGTACCACATCATTTAGCATACCCTGCACGTATTCGCTAAATATATATACTCCTGAGGTTTGAAACACTTTTTAGGAAATTAGTTCCTAGTTTTATATGCCCGCATAAACCTAATTTACATATTTTTGTTTGGCTTTGCAATTGAGTCAGGCAATAGTGACAAAACGTCGCCTTTTTTACGCCACAGTTAAACCCCATCCAAGGTATAGATATTCAACAGGCGTCCAAAATAAAGTATAAATCAAGTAACAATTGATTTTAACTTTAGATAAAATTGATTTCAGACTTTGCCCCCTAAAGAAAACTTTCAGTAGTCAATTGATACCGTGTTTTAAATGTATTTTGGCTATTTTTAATCAACGACTCTTTTGTTTTGCCATTTTATGCACCACAAAGGATATAGCTATATCTAAATATTTTATATAGGAGTTATTTTTCTTTTATTGTAATTCAATTATTTCTTCAATTAAATATTATTTTGATTAATTAATTTAAATTGGCAATGCAATGGATAATTAAATTATAAAGTTATTTGATGATCATAAAATATCATGTTTAAAATGTTTTAATTAGGTCGACTAATTCTATATATGTAGCTTGCTATTTAACATGAATAAAAATGGTTATATATAAACACAACTTCCATTTATTAACAGTACTAGACATAGTTATACTAGATTATACGTGGTATTCCAAAATGGTGTGGCAATAACGTAGATGATTATAGAAGTAATCTTGATTATTTAGAATATTATACCCAGTTAAAAGATTTTTGATGAAATATTTGTTGAAATTTGGTTAAAATATTCTAACTGGGGAAAATAATACACTCACAGGCAAAATAATCGATCCACACAAATTTTCGATGAATTTCAATCGCAAATAACTTTTTTATTTGATTTCGGATTTAAACAAATATTAAAGAATATTGTAGATACATTAATGGAGAATCGCTCACATTTTAAAAATTACTAAAAAATTCACGCACGTTTATAATATACAGGTTTAAACAAAAACATATTTTTTACCATAAGTTTAAGACACTCTGTAGAGTGGCAAAACCGTATATTGTTCTAAATTAAGTTTTAATTATCAAGTCACATCTATTTTTAACAGTTTTGTTTTTTGTTCACCTTGATATATTTATTTTTGTGGAAAATATGGATTTTTAAAAAAAACATTGCAATTTCCAATATTTTTCCTGTATGAAGAACTAAGGTTGTTATGGTCCATCCATAGCCTACGGAGGATGACAGTGACAGTTTTGTTGAATCATCCCATACTTGGACATGTCATATACAGCTTTCAAAAGCTATCAAATTGTTTTTTGTAAATTAATGTGTTAATTTTGAGGTGTCTTCTTACTTTTAAAAATGTTTCCGACTGATGTTGCCCTTTGTACTTTACTTCTTGTGACGTTTAAAACACTTGCCACGTAATACTGTGACCGTCCATCCTGGATTAAATTAATGGCTCTGGCAACATCAGTCGGGGACATATCCATTTTTTAAAGTGAGAAGACACCTCAAAATTTAAACATTTAAACATTAATTTGCAAAAAACAATTTGATAGCTTTTGAAAGCCTTGTATGACATGTCCAAGTATGGGATGATTCAACAAAACTGTCACTGTCATTGTCCATAGCATATGGATGGACCATAGCAACCTTAGTTCTTCATACAGATAAATATTGGAAATTGCAATGTTTTTTAAAAAATCCATATTTTCCACAAAAATAAATATATCGAGGTGAACCAAAAACAAAACTGTTAAGAATAGATGTGACTTGATAAATAAAACTTAATTTAGAACAATATACGGTTTTGCCACTCTACAGAGTGTCTTAAACTTATGGTAAGAAACATCCTTTTGTTTAAACCTGTATATTATAAACGTACGTCTATTTTTTAGTAATTTTTTAAAATGTGAGCGATTTTCCATTAATTTATCTACAATATTCTTTAATATTCGTTTAAATCCGACCTCAAATAAAAAAGTTATTTGCGATTGAAATTCATCGAAAATTTGTGTGGATCGATTATTTTGCCTGTGAGTGTATATTAGGGTGGTCCACAGTTGTATGGAGAAAACAGCATTGTTGAATATTGCCTTCAGACATTCTTACAGTATTTCATAAGTCACTTGTTTCAATTTTTGCTTGTTTTTTTCGAATCAAAACTGTATAAACGATATTTAACTTTGTCTGTTGTGTTGCTTAAAAGCAAAAAGAATTTTTGGTCAAGAAGTTTTTGTTTATGGTGTTTCATATCATTAATTTTTTATATGTAACTTTTATTTTTTGGACCACCCTAATATTTATATTCTTCTTAAAATCGCCCTCTTAAATATAAGCACATCATTTGGGAGAACCGTGTATATGGCGCACAATCATGCAAATTGCTTGGTGCTTCTATTAATTTTGTGACAAAAACACACGAGTGTTGAGTGTACATGCATTTATTTAGGTGTTAATCGAGATATTGTGATAATTAAAAGGCTGGTGCTTAAATTAATGTAACAATAATGGAACTGTGCTGGGTGCAAGCATTATTAACCACATAATTTCTTAATGCGTGGCTTTTTTTGTAATTTTTTTAATTGTACCTGACTGGGAATTCGGAGGAGTGTACAATTCCATACCGGAATCTACAGGAGGGCCGACTTTCACGACGGAGTCCTTTTCAGATGATGACACCATAACGACTTTCGGCCTGTCTTTTGGACTTTCTTGGACTAAGGGTCTGCTGATATTTCGTTTAGCAGAGTCTGCAATAAGAACCACCCTTCAAAACAGCTGCCAAAACCAGCAACCGAGTTTCGCATTTTATTTATTATACTTAATTACAATGACTCCCGGAAAACAAAAATACATCGAAATTTTACACTGGAAAAGGGTTTTAAATGGATACAAGGATAAAAATGTAGTATTATTTCCGAAAACCTTAAAAGCTATGAAGTTAAATGAATATATTAAAAACGATGGCTGACTCTCAATACTGTAATTGCAAGAATGCAATCTGGAAATTAAAGTAAAAATAATTTTAATGTATTAAAGCAATGAATTAATATTATATATTTAAGAAAAAAGTTCTTAGGAACGCAGTAAAGTTGCCACATTCCTTTAAAGTTCGAAAAACTACATTTGGACTTTTTGTGATTTGATGCAAATTTGGATTATTGGGTTGTCAATTGGAAGGAATTTCGCAAGTAGTTAAAGGGGATAATAAAGCGATCGGCATTAATCGGTTAAATAAAGTGATCTGTGCCATTATTGGCGTTTGCAGTCCGATCAATTTTTATTTCGGTACGATTAGTCAAACTTAAAAATGCGGATGTCCGTAAAAACAATCTGGAAAGCAACAAATCATTTAATATTTTTTTTTTCAGTCAGTTTAGTACTTCGGTGGCCGCAGGGCAATAAAGTTGAATGCATCGGGTCAAAGTTGAAAAGACTAATACTCATGACCACAATAATTCAAAATAGTATCGGTGATTTTAAATCCTTACCAACAAATAGAACGAGGATAATAACTAACGCAATTGTTTGAATTGAATATTATTATCCTAAATTAACTAATTAAATTAATTATAACATGGTAATGTTTGTTTTAATGTTTGAAACCAGCAAGACGAATTAAAAAGGTTATGCTTAGCGAGAAACTGTTTTATTATGTCGTGTATGCCGGTGATAAAGATGAACGTCATTTAGTTAAAGTACTAAGAGTCGTGGAGATGTTTAATTAAATGACTAAGAGTAAAACTGGTGAGAAATGCAATTATAAAAGGTGGATTTTTATTGTGTAGTTAAATTAAGACATTGTTTTGCCTTGATGCTGGCGCCGAAAACATATTTTCCACTGTGTGCCTTGTGTATATATGCAATGATAAATACCCGGGCTAAGAAAGAAGCAACTTTGGCATTACAATAACGCGCTCCTGTAATGGCCAAAGTTAGGGTTAAGACAGGGCGCAGCTTATTCTCTGCGGTGATATTCAGAAACACAATGAGAGCGTACTTTTTGTTAGCTCACCTTACCTGCCTTTCCCCGAGATGAGTTCAAAGTATGTTTCTATTCTCCTGGGCAATACTACCCAACTTTGAAGAATACATCTCTAGGCCAATAACTTTGCCATATTTACTAAACAACCACATTAATCAAATCTCCCATACAATTGCCCAAAAATGACAAATGCACTCAAATAAGAGGCATAGGCAATTGTCTTTATATGTATAGAATCTATACTATAGATCAATCAAGACACAACAATAACAATTTCGACAGTTAACATATCGTTCTTTAATTTTTGGTGTATACAGCTGACGTATGACAACAGGAGGATAGATTTTATTAAGCCGATTATTCTACAAAGAATACAGCTTTTGTGTAAACCAAAAAAGTTATTAAACATCTTTTTTATTTAACTTTAATTTAACATATCATTGCAGCGCTCTCTATTGCAAAAAGTGAGAAACATATGTGCTGCCTAGCCAATACCTACTTTATCGCCCTTCTGTAGACGGTAAAATACAAATTTTTAATAGTGTAGGAAGAAAAATTAATATTTATAATGCTAAAATTGTAAATGCCTTAAACAGTAAAAGTTAAAATTGCAAACAAGCGCAGTGGTTTTTAATAAATATATTGTAAATCGATATTATTTAAATTACGTAATTTGGTTTTCTGGTTCTGATGGGGGTAAAACTTTATAAATTCTATAGGCGACGCTGCATTTTGCAAACATATTTAATGATTATAAAGTTGACTTTTATCACTGCTGTCTACGATTTATGAATAATCTTGTCGCAATGTCACTTTTATGGTCAGTTCAAGGCCCCCAAAAACCATCTGTTGTTCCTCCTTGTCCTACACTCTACTAGAGTAAATCGGGCGTATGGTCGGCCCGGCGACAAAATTTCGGGAATGGCCCTCACCATCGACACTGTCATGCACGACCTCCTAGGGAAGATTACCTGCCGGGGTTAAAATTCGCATCCACCAAACACAGGTAACGCTGTGCAGTGGCGGGATACGTAAAGAACCAAAAGGGGGTAAAATAACCCTAGAAGATCAGTGTAAGGCGTAGCCGATGGGGCCTGCCATACGTTCTTATACTCATACTCATCTTGTCGCAATGTCACTTTTATGGGTTTATGGCCCTTTCATTCCAAATATAGGTATAAATCTTAAATGTATGTTTCAAAATCCAGTATATAAAACGTGAAAAGGGGTGAAGCACACCTTAAAGGTGACAAAAGCTTTTGAATGATAAAATAGTGTTTAAATAAATGATTCTATTATAATTTTTCCGTAACAAAATGCCGCCATTATTGAACCAATGATTTATATATTTGTTATCTGGATAAAATTAGTTTTAAATATTCATTTAAAGCCGATCAATCGCTTTTTCCCGTAGTATTTCATTATAAATAACTTTTATTTTCTAGTTTATCACTTTCAGTGTAGTCTGATTAATTGTTAAAAAGCCGGCGTTGCTGATGAAATTTTAATATGTTTCATCCGCATATGCTTATAATTTGAATGTTTTTTGAGTGTGCAAATGGCCGCGGATTTCCGAGTCAAATGTTACTCGTACAATTGCGAATGTACATGCCATTAAGATTAATGGTTCCTTGGAAACATCTAATTAAGTAATGTCATAAATTCATCTAAGCCGAAATAGGATATAAGAAAACACAAGCTGGCCCTAACCATCTGTAGCTTTAGTTTTTTATTGTTCGGTTATCAAAAAACGTTGTTTCCCTGATTAAACGCAATTTGTCGCGACGGTAATACGATAAAATCAGCGGTAAAAAAAGAAACAATTACATAAAGTCTTATTATTTGCCAAATGAAACATCAAGAAATCTGAGGATCTGCGAAGGAAAAGACCAAAGCTTTAAGGTAAGATTTAATTATATTTATTTAGTTTTTATTGCTATAGAACTTTAATAAAGCGGTTATATTAGACACCGTTTTCACCATGAATGGTTATTGCTCATTCTTTTTTCAAGGGCTTTATTAAATTCAAATATACGTTTTTTTGTAAAGCGACACTCTAAAATCAAATAAAAAAGTTATTAAAATAATTATGTTTGCGTTTTTAACAAAAAATCAATCGCTTTATATATCTGTACAGATAGTCATATAACAGCAGCAAAAACACAAGCACAAAAATTATTGTACAAATACACGAAGAAAAGTAAATTTTTAAATTTAGTACTTGTTGCTATAACTTTGGGAGAAGTAATTTATTTGTAAACCCAGAACATATTTTGTAATACTATATGGACTGTTATAACCATTACTAAACATTTTACTATTAATATTCCATTGGATATTGATTTTTATAAGTAATGAATACTAAATATTAAGGATTTATATTTTATTATATAATAACGTAGCATAATTAAGTTTATTACTTTTGGCGTTTTAGTCACGGCTAAAGTTAGCAACAGTAACTTTTGGGCAGTTTAGACACGGCAAAAGTTAGGTTAAATCCGTTGGCAGTTGACAGATGACAAATGTTTAACAAATAAATTCTTCTTTTTGTTCGTCGTAAATAATAGTATATTAAAGAACTAATGTCATAAGACGTCATTTTGACGAGTGCGACAAAAAGTCTTATGACATGAGTTTTTTAGGCTATTTTATCTATTTTGCAAAAATTCTATAAAAAAAGTAATTTTATACCTTAAATTTAATTTGGTCGAATTTTACTTTAGATAGTTGGTATCACAGTCATTGGTTTGACAGTTAATGTCAAAATCGATTCTCCATGCCGTCCTTAATTTACTTATTTACAACGAGCGGCTGTTAATGTTAAAGAAGTCAGAAAAGTCTCATAAGTACTAGAAAAATCATAAAAATATTATAACCAATATGCAAAATAATATGCTGTTTAAAGTATAGCCTATAAAATCAATATTTTGAGTGGAATAAAGTATCTCATTACAGCACCGAAAGCGGTGTTATAATGAAGTCATTATGAACGCAAAATAGATAAACGCATCTTTAGTAACCGTAAATCTTATTATTTATATTATTATAGAGTTTTTTATCTGTCATAATTTTATAGCATTCCTCTAACGTTTTTGTATTTTTTCAGTTAGTTTTGTAATTAATATTCTTCAGTTATTAAATATAAATTTGGGAATCACCACCATTCCCAAAACACTTTTCTCCGAGTCCAGTAAAACTTTTTCTTCGAACGATATGAAGGATACATTACAATTGGAATAAAAAAAAAGTGCTCTTTTAGTTCCACCCTTACTTCTTAAGAAGTCCCATAAGCCAACTGAATGGCTTGTGCGGGTTAGGGGTAGGAACGGACCGCGGGCTTAAAGTCCCCTCCGAAGGACTAAATAACTATTATACTTTTTCACATTTTAAACTGTTTAATATGCAATTTTTAACTTACGTATCCATAAAAACTTAAAAACTGTTTGTATTTTAATACATCCCCATTAAATAGATTAAAATGGTTTTGTTTAAAACGAATTGTATTTTTGTTTAAATAAAATTTGCATTTAATTTTGTTTCATTCGCATAGCGATTTTAAAATAGGTTTTCTAATAGATAAATTTTTAATTTAGAATTCTTATTGCGAATATAAATTGCCATATTTACATTTACATGTGAACGTGGTAATAATTTTATTTCTCAGGTAGCGGAAAACATGCAAATCAAATATACTTACTTTCTTTATTCGAATTACTTTTCATTTCAGTTGCTCTTGGGGGTGTAGATGGCATTGGAATTTCTGAAACAAAAAAACAATTGCTTTGTGTTTTTTTCCTCATTTTCTTATTACATTTCTATTTATTGTATTTTGTTTATTTTATAGGACATGATTTTCTTATTATTAATGGAATACTGTAGCTGACAAAAAGTAGAAAATCAACAAGCAGAGACGTTAAAAATAAAAACCTTGTTAAATATTTAAATTAAGGTTAGGTGTAAATGGCGCAGTCGCATAATTAGCCTGAATAAGGCCTTTATCAATAATTTAAAAAAGATTCCATTGTGTCAAATTGCATTCACTGGGTTAAACTTGGTGCATGCTGGTCATTTCGGTGATAAATTTGCAATGATTAGTTAGGGTCAGTATTTATGACGTTATCCATTTAATTTATTTTTTAATCATTAGAATCCGTTTGTTCTGTGGCCTTTAATTTCAAAACTCAATTACGAACTTTGATGCATTAATGCATTTATAAACAAAAAAATATTTGAATTATTCCAATTTAATTTGGCAGCACAATGCACAATCTTAAAATATCTTTAAATTGGTTGACCTCCAAAATATCATGCAACCCTTTTGCGAATTTAATGATATGGTTTTTTTGCATGTCTTCTAAATTTTATTGCTAATACGCTGTTTGATTTATTAAAGAAAAAACAAATTATCTTGTCGGGATTATTTTTGGGATTAAATAAAAATTGAATTAATCCTTTCCAATAAACTTAAAAATAATGATAAACGTATAGGTATTTAATACTCATTTTGGACCATTTGGAGACGATCAACTTTCTATTTCTATTTCTCTATAGATAGTAAAGCAAATTTAAAGAAATGTATATTGTAGCGAGTACCGCTCTGGAATTCGGAATGATGACTCATCGCCGATGAGTCATGGCCTGTGAGTCAGCACTCGAGCGATCGAGAGCGGTCCAGAGCTCGCTGAAATATTCGGGAAGGCACGTGGGCACTGAATATATAGGGAACAGCGTAGCATGGAGCAATTAATGAAGTTTTGGTACTCGCGACGAAATAAATAAATATACGTGCAAATAAATAGACTCTTGAACAGTAGTGATATATAAATAATTAGTAGTTTAGTGTTTAGTTAGTTTTATAGTTTCTTAGTGTTTTATATGTAATTAAGTAATTAAATAAATAGTTTAGTTCGTTAAATAACCAGCGCGTGTTTTAATTTCCACTACGAACAGTAAAAACGTTACAGTATATTAATAATATATTGATATGGATGATCAATGAAGATTTAGTTGTCATTCCATAAGAATATATTTTTATGTTTGGAAGAAAATAATTTATTTTGATAAAAAAGGGTGGTCTATAAATCTCTCATGAGAAAAGTCTTCATACGACTCTATGTGTCTACCTAAAAATTTAACTTTTAGGGGAAACTTATTTGCTAGTTATTTTGCAACATAAAGAAAATTGCTTTTCGCCTAAAAACAAGCACATTCGCATTTTCGTTGTAATAACATGGCGAATATAATTTTTTACTGTCAAGCGACATAATCATGGCATCAATGGGACAAAGGTTTAGGAAAGGCGCAATCGGATTGGTACGATTAAAGCAATTATATTCTTAAAGTTGTAAGCAAAATAATAATAAAAACAAAGAACAAAAACATGGGGCAAAGAGAAGTTTTGAATAGCAAACTATTATTTAACAAACCGTTCGTTTCGTTAAGAAACTGACTGTTTATTCGGAACAATGGTAATGCATAAAATTATGTTAAAAGTGGGGAACTGTTATTGAGTGTTTAAGACATTTACGTTTAACGTCTTTAACCTTTTCGATAATTGATAGCAAAAGTTTTGCATATGGAATATACGTGATTTATATTAAACTTTTGTCCCATTAACAGAGTTTGAAATTTATTTTTTTTCTGCTCCACAATTAAAAACTGCTATGAAAGCTCGCCAAAATGTAAAATATGCCACCCAGGGGAAAGCTATTGATGAGTTAGACTTCGGGGAGAAGCCATATTTTTTAAATAAAAAATCACTTTCCAGCTTTTGTGCTTTGATTGATTGCACCCAAAATAAAACATTATATTAAGTAGATACAATCATGAGTGTCCCAATTTGATTTTTTCTGCAGTAAGGTTTGACCTTGAAGGATAATTTTGTTTGGTTGTAGCAAAATTAGGATGATGGGATTTGGAAATACTTTGACGTGAATATTTAAATAAAGCGAAAAGAGGCTATGAAAAAAAACAGTTAAATAAAGACAGCGATCGGACAAATTTAAAATTCGTTTGCCAGCTAAGTAGATATATTTTATTTACCGTATAGGCGAATGGATCCCTCAGTTTCCCCGAGAGAGTTTTTCGAGATGCATCGATAGTTTCCAAAGTCTCCAGTCTGTAGGTTTCGCACCGTCAATTTCATGTGGGCCCTGTAGCTGTTTTCAGTTGTGTCGGTGCCATACTTCTTTGTGGGTAGCAACATTACATTCTCGTACACCCAATAGCTGATGGCTCTCGGGTAGGCTTCGGTATGACAGTCGATAGTAACATCAGTCCCGGCCGGAGCCCCCACTAATTGGTTCGGCACCCAGATCATTGGAGAAACTGCAAAAAACATTTTAATGGTATTTATTGCAATATCCTACCGACTGCGCCATTTATAATATGTGTTTTTGCATTTTCACTAGAACCCTAATCGACTTGGTTGGGGAAGCCCAAAATATGCAAAAATGATATTAAAGGAAAAAACAAACTGTGTGTTGGCATCGATTAAAACAGTTAATGAACTAAAGGACATTGCAAATGTTGTCCCAGAACGTGCACATAATATTGAGTCGACCCAAAAAAAGAATAAATGACTGTAATTTAGCATTTTGCGGCAAAGTGTATAACTTGGGTTTTTGCGAAGAGAGAAATAAAGAATGCCAATGTTAAGAGCGTATGATAATAGCAGTAATATATACAAAGTTTTCAACAAATAAGTTTTTGTGTCTTTTTTTCGAAGTTATAAAAGCATATTTATTTTATTCGCACACCTTTAAGAAGGAAAATATTCGTTTTCCGCCCCAGTGTTTGTTTATTTTTTGACATTTTCAAACGTACTCCCATTTTTCATTTGGTCACTTCTATCCCCTTTCTTGACAGGAAACATATACGGGCGTTTTATCCAAGATTATTATTATTATTTATATAAAGTTCTGAACATACTGGAAACTGGAAAGTAATTTTGCAAAGCTAAAAAACTTTCTAGGTAGTTTAATTTAAAAATTACAAGATACTGGCTTCAACATAAAATTAATTTAATAAATTCTGTACACCTAATTAAGTTTTGCTGTTGTTTAAGCCATCTATAATTTATTTTGTTTTAAATGAGTTTTACAATGAAATATTTAATTAAATGGATAGCTTTTGGTATTGCCTATTTATGAAACAATATCAGTAATATTTTAAAAGCAAATATTTATTCGGATTTTTTTCGTATTTACTTTACATGTCGTTATTTCACCAGAAAGCCTGTTTGCATGCATATCTATCAAATTTATAAAATAAATAGTATTTAATTGAATGTGTTGTATCAAATGAAAGCAAATTTCAATAAAATATTTTAATTTTGCTGGAAAACAAGTAATTAATTAGGACAGTACTTTGCAAAATACATTGTTTTGTCTGCTTAACTGTCAAGAAGACGAATGAATATGTTTGACTGGAGAAAAAATGAAAACATGATTTTCTACGATTTATCATGTACATATGTAAGGTACATTTTTTATATGATAAATAATTAATTAAAAACGGCACAAGGAAAGTATTTTCACAGTGAACAGTTTGTCTAGACGTGCTACTTAATTAATAGAGGTTGTTGAGAAGCCTCCATTTCTAGTTCTTGCTAAATTACTTAGAATTAACGAATTTCGTAATAAATTGCTTGCGGTTTACGTTCATATTCTTACCCACCAGAAGTTTATTATTTCGGAAAGAAAACATTTTTGGATTCCAAGGAAAGATGAAAAGAATAATCTTCTCCCATTACTCATTTATAAAATATATTTTCTGAATGTAATAAATATAATATATTATGAGAATTAAGCACAAAATTAGAAGCAATAAATTCCGCAAAAAACTTTATTTATTATTTAGGATAAAGAATTTCCGCCCTCCTTTTAGGCAGCCTAATGATTAACGAGTTGATAGAATCAATTAAACAACTTCACGTGAGGGATTTAATGATATTTATTAAAATATCCTAGCAACTGCGCCATAACTAATTTGTCTTCTTTTGCCTTTTGATCTTGATTATATATGCTAGTAAAGACAGTAAAAAGGCAAAAGAGGCAAACAAAGATTAATTAAACAACTTCACGTGCGTTTTTTCGTTGTATAAAACATGTCGACCGGGTAAAACTAGGAAAATAGAGTGTCGGAGTATTTTTTGGGGTAGTAGTAACATATTGCCACGTAGTAACAATTTACATAACGAGAATTTCACGTGTTTTGTGTATAGTTACGTGATCTTAGCGATACGAGGGTGGAATGTAAAACAATAAGATTCTCGTATGCGTGTAAGCTTGTTCTCTGGCTCTTTGCATTTATCTTCGAGGTAATGCAACCGCCAAAAATAACCTCAATTCTTCTACTTCAGCTGAAATGTCTCCGACATTAATACTGCTTGCCCTAATATGGTTTTAATGTTGTATCCGAGCGACTGCGCCAGCGAAACTGCTCATAAACACCTTGTATTATGCGTATAATACAAAAATATTAATAACAAGAAAGTTTTGGTTTTAAAACTTTTACATATATTATTAAAAAAGGAATAAAAATTAATGTTAAATAACATTTCCGAGCAGGTAACTTTAAAAGCATTTGATCATGATATGAAAAGTAGGAAAACTATTTGATTAAATAGCATAAGTATAAGCTCTTTTCTTAAGTAAAAAAGATTTTCAGGTTTTTCTATGCATATGCAGGCTTAAGTCAATTATATTCAAAAGGAGTTCAAAGAGTATTCGGATAGAAACAAATTAAATTAGGAATGTCAAAGTATTTTTTATACAAAATATATGTTCTCTGAAGTGCATGAAATGTATAGAGCGTACGATTGAAATTTGACCTACAATATATATTATATATATGCGATTTAGTTAAAAAATTTAATATATTTCTTATTTAAACAACACGGGTTATTCAAATATTTCCGCTGTCTCTCGAGAAATATTAATTGAACCATATAGTCGCCAGCGCTTCGCATATGACTAAATTAAAGGTATTTCATTTAGTCAAATTTAATTTAAACTAATCACGAAATTTCTCCCTAAGTTAATGTAAAATCCTTTTGTCCAAGTTATCATTACATATTTCAAATACTGGACATGTCAAAATATCACCATCAAACGGAATGCAATATTGAGCACCAATGAGCGCAAGATTTCCTCATCTTATTATGAACTGGACTCCACTTCATTAAACGTCCACTTCAAAGAAAATACCACCGCAATGATTTCGCCATTTAAAAATGTTCAGACATTCAATCAATTAATTCCGACAACAAAAATGTTTCTATTGTTGGCCTAATAAAGATTTAGAAGGTCAGTTCAACTAATCGGTTGTATACAGGGTGAATCGGGTAAGATCAATATTATAAGCGTATCATGAAAAATTTGATTTGAACAGTGGATTTTCACTGATTGACAGTGCATATTAACTATTTGCCGCAGTGATAAGTATACCACTAGCAATTAGTGAATACTCACTTTTCATGTAGCGATTTCTTCACTGTACAAATTAGTGAAATAGGTTTAGTTCAAAAAAGTTAAAATTTCACTATTTTATGTCGAGGGTTCCGGAAAAGTAGTGATAATAAAAAACACTAATTTGAAGAAGTTAAAATTTCACTAATTTATATTGAAAAACACTAATTTTACAGTGAATAATAATTCACTGACGGAAATAGTGAAAATTTCACTGTTTCACTTTTAGAGAGTATAGAAAGTAAAATTCGCTAAAGTGTAAAATTGCGAAAGAATAACCATTTATTTAAGTCTGGGTCGAAAAATAAGTAATGTTAAAAGGGAATTGGTTAAAAGTGTTTATTAAAATATGTGAAATAACACTGCAATTATTTTTTATTAGGAGTAAGAGAGAGAGCTGGATGTGAGTACATTCAATTTTGAATTGTGTACACAGCATTAAGGCAATTCTGTTTATCGAGTGCACCGTTATAAGATATAGTCGCTATTTGAATTTTATATTGAATCGTTATGATTCGGCAAAGTAGGAATAAAACAAACAAAACTTGTACATTCGCTGGAGCAATGGAGCAGTCACTGTGCGATATATGCTCTGATATGTAACGCGTGTAATGGCTTGTAAGCGATAAGTAACTCTTTTGAAAAATCGATTTTATACCCAATGCTTATTCATATATTTATGAATCCATTCTTCTTCTGTTTAATTTTTAACCATTTTGAGTAAATTGACACCACTTAAGCATTAATAACATTGTTTTTTTTACTATTTTTGATGTAGTTGTCGTTGGCAATTTACCAAAATATTAAATAACACAATTATTTGGGTAAGGTTGCTAGACCACAAGTAAGTTTGCCATGAAATATATACGATGCATTAACATTCGCAGTGAAAAACTTTAACTTAAATTAATTAGATGCATATTAAATGGAGTTCAAATAATGAGAATGATGGAACGTGAGCTTAAACTAATTTTGTTAATTAAAGGCATCGGAAGCAGGATACAGCAGTTTCGATATAAATGATGGAATATTAAAATGTGCCGAAAACCAAATTCATAGAGCGACGTGTCAAAAATAATTTTTTTGCAATTAAAATATATATATATATATATATATATATATATATATATATATATATATATATTAGTTATCACACTACATAAGCTATGCTCTAAATTTGCTCACAATTTTCCAATATAAAATCTTTGCAATTAAGCCGTGTCTTAGAAATACTGTAAAATGCAACTTTGTTTGCATATTTATTGCTTTAAAATGCATATAAGCCTTGTTTTCGAGTTTTTTGTTAAAATAAAGCTCATGGAATTATAGAACGAAGAAGCCTTTAAATGGCTTCAATATGAACTTCATTTAATCGGGTATAATGAAAAGGCTAAATACCTAAAGGTAAAATCTATTTTGTAGTTGGATAAGGGGATAAATATACTCTAATCTAAATTTCTATATTTCAATCTCTTTTGAGCGCCGCGGCGCAACAAGGGTCTTAAAAGCTTTTAATTAACATAAAAACACTTATTCACTGTTTCATGCCTCATACATGATTAAACTGGGTCAATTTCAGCAAACAATTTACTATGATACAAATTGATTTAAAATTATTTTTACAAAGTATTGTTATTCTGATTAGATGTTATTTCAAACACACAAAGCTTAAAACTTTTATCAATAAAACTGCCCGTGTTTTGATCTATTTTACAAAGTATTTATAAGCACCGCTGTATCATCTAATAATAAGTGTCGTAAAAATTTTAAAAATACATACATTGTATTATATTGAATGTACACACAAGACGAATATTACATAGAAAAGATAATCGTCGCAATAAAAGGCATGATCTTTAAATATGCTAATATCAGCCCGAGCTAACATTACATTTATGGCACTTCAAACCGTAATGGCTGCTTTTTTGCTACACCAAATGATTTTTCGTACAAGGAAAAAATCTACTTTACATATTATTACATTTGTAGTTTTAATTTAATTGTCTCCGCATTAAAACGAAACGATATTTTGAAAAAATTCATCATATGTGACTAACAGTGGCGTGCAGAGCCATTTAGAGCAAGGTAGGCATTTTAAATTAACTGGTTCTATCTTACAACACTTTTTACGAAATTCCAAAAAAAAATGGCCAACTCTGAGGTGGCACTGCTTTTTGCTTGTAATTAATGCACGCCACTAGTGACTATCGTGTTGTGTTGTGGTGTGAATGAAGGGGCGTAAATTAAGCCTTTAGGCATGAGTGCGAAATTCCAGCTATTCCCGCCACACAGTGATACAATATGATAATCCAAATAGACAATTTATCTTTTGAACTATTAAAATAAATGTTGGAAAATATGGGAAATATTTTAACTTAAAGGTGAAAAATCAATCTTGCAAGTGTTGCTGCCTCGCAGAAGATAGATTTTTCATGTGCTATATTTTACAAACATATTTTAATAATTTACTTAACTTTAATCTAAATGACTGTGCGAGAGTAATAATGACACTATAGTAATAATTTAACAGGGCTTAGATATGTGCAGGTTATATCGGCGTATTAAGATGTTTTGAGGTTGAGATGACTTCCTTTATCTAAGGACGTTAAATATGAAAAGTTTTATGGATCAAAGTTTTAGACATCAAAATCAATTTAAAGTTTAATTTGGCTTTGAATATAGCCAACTTTGAGATCTTGTAATTATAAATATTGCAATCAATTTTTGGGATGGAAAAATGGTATGCAGAAAGCTTTTACTTTGGTCTGTGAAACTTGACAATATTAAAGGGAGAATTTAAAAGCTCGGGTATACATGCTACGTTTTTAATATATTACTTTATAAAAATTAGCAGTTTAAGTGGTTTGCAAACATAAATTTAAGATGGTTTAATGATTTAAATGCAGATGCATGGAGAGTATTTTAATTAATTTATAAGTCAAAAAGAGCCAGGCCCGTATATAATAGTTTTCGTTCAAATTTAATGCATGTAGCCAGAAGCATTTACACCGGTAAGTTGGCTGGTAAATTTTTAATCAGAAAATTAAGTCCTTCTTAAGCAAACTACTTATGGCAAAACATTAGTTCATTTTTTTATATAAAAGTAAAGTGCGAACATTGGAGCGCTATTAAAAATTCAAATCACATAAATTTTAATGAGGATTAGCGTAGACAATTGAATTATTCGTGGGACTGATGTATTTTCTGTTGAGCATATCTAAAGGGTATTATTTGCCCTTGATTTGAATAGAGGCGCCTTCGCGAATCAATAGCAATAGAAATAGATAGTGCCACCAGGGTTAACGGGCACGTAAATAATAATGAGTTATTGAGGAAATATGCAACATTTACTTACATTCGACATCTACGATGATACGTTTGCTAACGGAGGGTGGTACGCCGTTAGTAGCTATGCAGAGGTAAGCTCCCATTTCCGTTCGGCTAATACGGGTCAAATTTAGCTGCTCCCCGTTATACACAGAAACTGAAAAAAAAAGTTCACACTGATTTAAGATCATAGAGATTTTAACGCACTAACGAACATAAAATGGCTTGAAAATGGATTGTTCAGAAATCTTGCAATGTTTACAGTGTTGAACAAAGTATATGATTTTTGTTAAACACTATCTGTTTGTTCCTTCGATACAAATTTGTTTTACAAAATAACACCTAAAAATTTAATTGAAGTATTTAACTTCAAGGTATATTTATTATTAATATTAATATAGTTATTCGTAAACTCATACTCTCCAAATTTTAAGTACTGTGTTTTGTCAACATTTAACTTAAGGCCATTATTTTGAAACCATTAAAATATATTTTTTTGTTTTAAATTAATATTAGTTATTAGATCACTTTTTGTAAATATGGTCGTGAAATTGGGGTTCAGTCTGGTTCCAGCATTTGAGAAGGCACCACGCGAGAGCGAGAGCTCTTAAAACGTAAAAGTTTAAAGATTAAAACCAACAATTAGTTATTAGATGACTTTTTGTAAATATGGTCGTAAAATTGGGGTTCAGTCTGGTTCCAGCACTTGAGAAGGCACCACGCGAGAGCGAGAGCTCTTAAAACGTAAACGTTTAAAGATTAAAACCAAAATAATTTTTAAAATGTGCAAACCAATTATAGTGAAACAAACAATTTTCATAGAGTGCAAACTAAAATAGTGCAACGGTCAATGAGGAGTGAAGTGTTAAGTGATGAATGAGTTAAGTGCCACCTGTCATTGGACGCTTCTTACTGGACAAACAAAGGAGGTCAAACAAGAGGGGAGGTGGCCATCCGCAAAAAATTGATAAGTAACTTTAAGCATATGCATGACCTAACACATAATCTGCAAATTAAACACGACAGATATCTTTAAAACCCTAAGAAAGGCACACTGCGTAGGACAATAAATCTGTCAACAACAAATGCGTAAGGCAAACCCAAAACGAGACCAATAATAAACACTAGACACACAGAATAAACTAACACATTAATCATTGTAACCCTAACATAGTAAAAAAAAGCATAATAACCAAACTCTACTGGATTTGTAAACATTAGATAACAGAATAATTGCGCTTGTCATTTGTTTAACTAATAAATAAATGCAATACTTAATTTTGGAATTTAAGAAAAAAAGACAAAACTCTACCACAAAACGTGCTTGGGCAACACAATAACTAAAAAAAAAATGTTGAAAATTTCGCACTACTGCGGCAATAAACAATTAAAAAAAACACCAAAAGCTACAAGTTACATATCCAGCTACTGAACTATCTATTGATGGTTTTCGGCATCAAGACTGAGGACACGGGCAATGACAATAACGAACAAGACGAAGACCTCGACTAGGAAACTACACCCCTGCAGCGAAATAACAACTCCCCAACTCCAAATAGTAATCCCAAATATTTGGAGTAATACTAATCGACTGGTCTAGGGGGATTCCGCGTCGTACTTAGTTTTAAGTCGGCGTAATTGTCCCCCAAAAACCAACAAACGTCTATCCCTCCCGTCCCTCCTCCTCTATACCCTACTGGGCGTATAGCATCGGCTCGGCGAACCCGAGAATGGCTATTAAAACTATTCGCATGTCGCTCTCGAGCCCCAAATAGGGGACAGTACGGAACAGCAAACACGGGTGAAGCCGTGCAGTTGCTAAATAAATAATAATAAACCTTAGTTAAATGTTAAATTTTCATTAAATATTAATAACCTAAAAAAACTAATTAATTCTCGCTAAATAAATTGATTTATCATTACTGATCTTTCTAAATAATTGATTAAAGAGAAAGACAGTGAACGTTTTTTTTGCGTCCGTTATAAATCTTTCAGGCTGTCCAGGATTTATGAATACGCGTACAATAAATAGGAAATATATCCTAAATTTTGTACGTTTGAAATTTTACGTGTAAGATTTATATCTGCAAGAAATTTTAACAAAACTTATTTTACAGCTCACGTTTCGAGGAAGCTTAGACAGATATACTGGGATAAACCCGGTATAAACATATTTAATGCACGATTCCTGATGCATCTAATCCCAGAAAAATATTTTAAAGGGTTACTACTCAAAATTTTAATTATTTAACACCCATTCGCAGTGTTTTCTGCCTTATTTTTATATTTATTTTCTTTTTAAAGCAAAGTGTTTTTTGAAATTTGCGACTTTACATTCTAAAGAAAATGATCTCTATAGAGATTTATATATAGAAAGCAATAAACCAATCTCCACAGCGCTAAAAAAGAGAGATGCAAAAGTAATAATATTAAAAAACCTTAGATAATTACAAATTATGATTTCTTATTAATATTAATTAATGGAAGGCTGGTGTTTGATAATTTAATATTCTGTGTAAATAAATCAACTAATAATAATAAAGAAAGATTCCTTGGAATTTTGGGGACATAATAAATTACAGGAATTATGGATCATAAAGTTGTAAGAAGTAATACTATATTACCCCTAAAGAAAATTAATATTAATAGTGAATGTTTTAGGTACTTGATTTTAAAGCAACGAAGAAATATTTTATGGACTTTGTCCTAAATAGCTTTTTAACTAAAATTAATTTTACAAAACTTCATCATTATAAATGAATTCTTATTCTGCGTGAAATTAAACAGGATCAACTATTTTATTAGCAAAACCAACTTTTCCCTATTATCATTATTACGATCTACCCTCAAAACTTATTTTCCTCGCTATTAATTAAAAAATCTCAGGTTACAAATAATAAACAAATTGATTCATTCAAAATCATGCCACACGGTACCAAACTTACTGCCATTGGCTGGAGATAGCACCAGTATATAGTATATATTCATCAAAAAGCCATTGTTTGATCATCTTTTTTTCGAAGCTTCAAGAAGTAGTCAAGTTATGATGAACCCAAAGGTGAATTCGTCAATTTTATAAATACAAAAAATTTAAATTATTTTTTTCAGCAGTGGTTAATTATGGGTACTTCTGGGTTCGTCTTCTACCGTGAGCCTATGCAGGACCAAAATTTGCCAAGACCGGCACCACCCCCGGCACCACCTCTACCCCCAGGCATTCCACCACCTGATCCTCGACCAGGCCCACAACGCTAAGATATGTCCCATGATTTTAATATTTTTATAGTGCGAAGTAATTTTCTGGCCAATTTTTTTTAACTTCTTCTATTTTATTAATTTTTTTCATCAATAAATGTATTCTAAAATGCTTATTTTAAATTTATTGCCATTAAACCTTTTTCAGTTTTAATAATTATCAATAAAGAGTAAGTAGTATAACTTATAAACAGGGGAATTTTTTGATTTGCATTGTCTTTATTTTAAATTGGTTTTTTTTATCTCTAAGCCTCTTCATAATTTGTGGTTTTCAAACATTTCTTACTTTATCACTGGGATTGCTAAATGTTTTTAGGATATTATGCATGTGAAGTAATGTTTTAAACGTTCGTGATTTTTTTCGCATTTACTGTGCTGTGGAGAATGCTTTGCTCTGATTGGTTTATTTATAAAAATCGTATTCTTTAAGGAACAAATAATAAAATATCTGCTACACTTTGTTTCTGTTAGTATTTTATATTTTTGAGTTAAGTTAATATTTGTTAATTAAATCTGATTAAATTGAAAATAATTGTGTAGTATATTAATGGTATGGCAGAATTTAATAATTACAATAAATGAATTATAAATCAAGTATTTAATATATTAGTGTAATATCGGTTTTATTAACAAATTAAAAGAATAATTGCGTAGCTAATAATGAGCCTAAAATTAATTACTAACTAACCGTCCGCCTACAATGCATTGTTTAAAAAAGTTTTAATGATAAATAAACAGATTAAATATTTGAAAATATTCGAATGCTGTAATTTTTGTAATAATGACATAAATAAATAATGATCATTTGTTGGTGTAAAATACGAGATATTGTTACAAGTGGAATATTTTATTGTTTTATTTAACGCTAATCATTGAAATGGTGTTAATTGTTCGCAATTTTTGCCTTTATTGATTTAAATTATATAATGTAATGTAATATAATGTAATTAAATGAGAAGAAACATTTAGTCTAGAAAAATAAATGCCAAAATTGTTTATTATGTTTGGCATGAAGAAAATTATTCACTCATTCCAGAGAGAACACAGCATATGACTTGTTTTATTAATCTAATGAGTAGAATAGTAGTACAACAACTTGAGACATGTTGCAAAATCTGAATATTCATAATTATTTAAAAGAAACCGTTGCATATAGTTGCTGTTGCATGCAGATATTTCGCCATATGCAAAATTCCAACACAACACTGTCTTTTTCTTAATTCGTTGAATGTCAGTATACATTAATATAAAATGTAACAAAAATGTAGCAAATTTTTATTTTTACACGTATTAAAATTTTCACGAGTATTTTGCCAAATTAGTTTTCTTTATTATCTTCCCAATGCGGAAAGACGTAATTAAGTCCTTCATATTATAGGTTCACTGGCAAACCGAACTCCACGATCATTGTAATTGTTCTTGCAAAGAAAATAGACCACCCTCACTAATTGCCTCAATTTATTGTCCCCAAAAAATCAATTACATCTCTATTACTAAATTTTTAGGTCAAAAAAATCATCTTAAAACTACAGCCCTTAAAATTACTTTTAAAAATTAATTTTTTAATTTGAATAATATTACAAAAAAGTAATTAATCGGGGTTAGTTAGCAAGCAATGCAGCACTACTTTAAAGCGATATCAAGCAAGATTAAAATATATACTAGACGTAATCCAATTTGCGGGGATGAGCGCAGAACGTCGCGTTAATATTAAATGAGTAATAAGTGTATAATAAAGAAAATGCGCACGTAAGAAAGAGGACGTGTGAGTTTGACAAAATGACCAAGTTGAGTCATTAAAGACGGCAATTAGAGACATAAAAAGACAACATCTTTTCACACTTATCTGCATAGCTGATACCTTCAAAGCTCGACGCGCAGACGCGCAGATGCTTTAGATTAGCTTTTGCAATATTTAAGAGGTTCAACGGGGAAGAAGCAGGGTCGTAAGCTGCTTGTGCAACCCTCATATTCGACAAAACCACCTGATATCCACTGCAAGATCAGATATAAGTACTAATTTTCGGAATTCATAATTACACACAAACGGCATGTCAAAGGTTCACCCTTTACTTAACGATGTATGCTTCCATTTATAAAGTGAAATGAAAACCAAAATAAGGCTTATTAAGTTATCCACAAACAAAACTAATTTTAATAATAAGTTTATTTTAAGACCACTTCGGTTTATTACAAAACCAACTGACATGCCCTCTTTGTACATATTTAACATAACAATATTTGACATTTTATTACACTGCAAAAAATACGAAATAATACGTGAAAATAATGAAATTTTTAAGTTTTGTAGAATTCGGGTATTTTTTAGTTGAAGAGCTACATCAGGGAAAAGCTGTATAATTACAAGCCTACTCTATAAAAATGAATTAGTCAAAAATAACTAATTTAATAGTTATTAGTGGCTGCTTTTTAAGTTGTACCATGGTTAACCATGGAATACCATGATATCCCAAGCCAATTCTTTTGTAAAATTGTCCCCTAAATCCGAAAATACCGTCAAAAGTTAAAAAAGTGTAGCAGTTTTTGAGATATAGTCAATTCCATATTAAATGGAAAATTGACTATATCTCAAAAACTGTACAACTTTTTTTAACTTTTGACGGTATTTTCGTATTCAGGGGACAATTTAACATATGAATTTGCTGTTAAATTTTGGGATACCATGGTATTCCATGGTTAACCATGGTACAGTGAAAAAGCAGCCACTAATATTTTTGACTAATTATTTATAAAATTTATGAATTGGAAAAAACTGTGGATCCAGAAATATTTAAAAAACAACTTATAACAAAAAATCGTTATCTTCGTTATTCCTGGGAATTTTAAAAAATTAAGTTTTACATGTAAAAACCACTACACCATCTATTTTATATATTTCATAACTTATGTAATTTGAAACCTCGTTGGATTTCTTGATTTTTTTTTATCTAATCATTTGGCGGCCATACACAAAACAACATATTTTTAAATGCCATTTTAATAGATCTACGAGTTTTTACCTTTATAAGGCGTTTCTACATATTATAAAAGTAAACATATTTCTATCAACTGTTTTTTTTTATAAAAACCTATTAACGAAAAATGTAAATAGTTGACCGTCGCGTTGTAAGCCATGAGCGTCAGAAAAATGTTAAAACAACAGGAAAGAAGGACAATGCGATAAAGGAAAAGCTGATAAACGATAGGAAAAAGCTCTCTGGAGTGCCATTACCTTCTCAGGTTGACCGCTAGCGGAATGTCAACTTTAGAAGAACCGCATAAATCTGAGAATGCTTTAACTTAGCCGCCGATTTAATCGAATCACTTAGTATTGATATCACGTCAGATGTTTGCAAAAATATACGGGGGAAGTCATAATTGATAGAAATGAAGTCACACTGCAATAATAATCTGGCCAGGGGGATGTTTTTCCAATTGGTTTCTGGTGAAAACTAATTTGTGAACTTAATAACGGTTTTTTTCATTTTATTCAGAAATAAATGCTCTACAAAAAAAATATTTTATAATTTTTTCGTAAACCTATCCATTCAAAAGATATCTTAGGTGAAAGTTTGAAAAGTTTTAAACAAAATACATTTTTTTTTTAATTTTAACTCACAGAATAGTTAGGATTTTGAAATAAGTAATAAATATTTTTGTTGGAAATTAACTGATCTACATCTCCCGTAATATCGTATTACATAGGTACATCCTTAATTTAAACAATATTTTTTATATTTTTGTTATGTATAAGAAGTAACAGCGCCTTAAAGGCAGATAAAATTCCGTTAAAATCTAAAACCTGAATTTTCTCCGTATTGCTTTACTTTAAACAACTGTATCTTTTTTAAATAAACCTTTTCTTTCGGCATCTTACAAATTAATGGTTTTTCTTTACATTGGTGTATTATTTTTTTTGATTGGATAAAGTTGACTGTACGAACCTTTTTTTCGGCGTTCGACGGAAATTTGCTGGCCATCCTCCCTCCTCCACATGATTTTCGGCGTGGGAAACCCATCTGCCTTGCACGTTAGACTTATGTTTTGGTTTTCACGGACGGCGACCGTAGATTGCGTGCTTTCAGTATCGATGATGTTGGGCGGAACTGGGGAAAAAATAAATAAATAATTAACTCTTTCTCTTCGTTCGTATTCGACATGTGAGCATGGGAGATAAATGATTTATAGATGGGGGCGCGAATAAACATTGTAATAGTCTTGGCAATTGGATTTTCTGGGGATAATTAAGAGATGCTCCATTAGGGCCATTGTTGCTTGTAAATCGTGAAAGAATGGTTGCATGTATTTTTGTTTAATGGTATTTTTTTGTGTGTTTTGTTAATGAATCAATGACGTTGAGGTCTTTATTATATAAATTGTGTTTGTGCGAGATAATTTTTGGCGTATATAGGTCGGGCAGAAAGGGTTTAAACGTAATGAACCGTAATATCGTTAGTGTAATTTGGGGAATAAATGTAATGAATAATTTCAGTTTATTTAATAGCGCCATTAGGGCTCGAAATCTGTTTATTTAAAACATCGGGGGCATTTTTAAGGACATTTATATAGCACACTTTCTTCTTAAAATTACCCGCATTTATAAAAGAGCAGAAACAGATGTATAAATTTTGTGAAATCTTTTCGCATAAAATAAAGTCTCGACATTACTCACCCACTACTTGAAGATATCCGACCTGACTGATCATGGGATTCGTGTTTACTTGGCACATGTAGTAACCCCTGTCTTCTTTCTGTACGCTACTGACGTGCAGCAACCAAGTCTTTGCATTGTCGTGGGTCACGCTGAACCGGGGCACTCTAGATATAACGTGCCGATGAATCGTCAAGATCATTTGACGATCTATGTGTATCCACGCCACCTGAAACAAACATCCACATCAAACATCCATCCAAAAATGATTGCAATACTAAGCCACTGGAAGTGAAAAGATGTTCCGGTGACTACGTGACACCCTGTATATTAATTTAATAAAAACTCATTCTAAAATACGTATTTGGCATTCTTAAAAATAATTGTAACAATCTTGTGTATTACATGTCTTGAAATTAATTTTTAGTTGGCAAGCTGGTATTGTATAAAAAAATCCCCTATAAAAATTTTTTATTCACTGAAGTAAATATCTTCAGCTCACGTATGCCTTAGAAGATTAAGTACGTTATTGAAGTAGGTATCTTACATACGGTTGCCGTCTGCTCGGCGAATCGATTTCTATAAATTAATTATTTAGGAAAATTATTGCTTCTTTAAAATTCACAACATTCACTCAATTAGTGCGGTCATCACTAATAACCCTAATCCTGAAGGTTTTCTTTAGGGAATTGGTTATTACTCTTAGTTAATACAAATAGCAATTTACTTATCTTATATCAATGAAAACTAAAAATAACATTTAGTGTTTTTGATAAAAATTTCTAATTAGGCATCAACCAGTTTGATTTAAACTTCGTTTTCAATGTAACGTTTACTTCATCGAATAAAACTCGATTTTAAATTCAGTAATGTATAATAGGTAAAATGGAATTAAATATATGTCCTTTGGAAGTTTTGCAGCAAACGACAGATGGTAGCTGGGAGTGTCTATTCTGCATACAACAAGAAAACTAATTTACATTACGTGAATCCAATCACTTTCGACCATGTTTATGTTATCGTCAATATTCAAAAAATTACTCCAATAATTCTTTCTCTATAATTTGATGAGCATAATATTCAAAATTCATAAAAAAATATTCAAAAAACGTTTATCTATTTTGCGTTCATAATGACTTCATTATAACACCGCTTTCGGTGCTGTAATGAGATACTTTATCCCACCAAAGAAAATCCCTTTTTTCTTCTTTAACATTAACAGCCGCTTATTGTAAATAAGTAAATTAAGGACGGCATGGCGAATCGATTTTGACATTAACTGTCAAACCAATGACTGTGATACCAACTATCTAAAGTAAAATTCGACCAAATTAAATTTAAGGTATAAAATTAATTTTTTTATAGAATTTTTGCAAAATAGATAAAATAGCATAAAGAACTCATGTCAAAAGACCTTTTGTCGCACGCGGACAATTTATAAAACGAGCGACGAAGGACTATACTATTTTGATCGACAAAAGTACTCTGAGAATACACTCTCTAAAAATGAATTAGTCAAAAATGACTAATTTAATAGTTATTAGTGGCTGCTTTTTCACTTGTACCATGGTTAACCATGGAATACCATGGTATCCCAAAATATAAATTGAATTGGCTGTTCCATGGCACCAAGCAGCCACTAATAACTATAGTTATTAGTGGCTGCTTTTTCACTTGTACCATGGATAACCATGTAATAGCTATTAAATTAGTCATTTTTGACTAATTCATTTTTATGTACAGTGTACATGCGCTACATTTATTTCCGACGTTGCAAATAATTGTAGGTGAATTAAAAGTTTTTAATCTGTAAATTGGTTTGAAGACAAAGCAATTTACAAAGCAATTAAAAGCATGGTGCACCCTTAATGGCAGATCCGTATTATCCTTGAAAAATCCGCAGATTTAATCAAAATAAATGGATAAGCGTAAACAGTGTGGGTAGGCGTTCATTTAAGGCGACTAACTTGTTGACTACAAAACACATACACTTCTTTCTTTAACTAATTAACCAAATATCGTTTGCCATTTTACACATTTTAAAATTGCAATTGTGTATTAACTAACATAATTTCTTGAAAGAATTATTTTCTAAACCGTCTAACCATCTATTAATATCATATTGTGTTTACCAATTACGAAGAAATATTGCCATAAATTAAAGAAGTACATACAGCTGCGGCATCAATTTTTAAACTCTACACTTGATAAATAACCGTAGATAAACTGCAGAAAGCAGCATTTATTTTTATTGTTTTATTCCTTGCGCACATGCTACAATATGTTACTAAAATTGTTTTTGGGAAATATTCGTTCCAACAACAATAATAAAAAAATAAGTGGCCGCACAATTTTAAAGTATTCCAAACTTTGTGGGTATATATTGGATATTTTCGTTGAAAGAATTTATCTATGGGAAAATAGACAAATATGTAATATTGAAATAACGATTTAAAAAGGAAAATAGTTTATGAAAGTAATTTAATTATCACAACGATTTTGATGAAATAATACACATAATATTTAAACGAAAAAAACAACAAATTTATTAAACAGGCTTTAATGTGAACCCTCAAGTAGCAGTATAACATTAATAAATCAAGCGGAATTTTTATAAATATATTTCAAAAAGTATGCAATACATTTAAAAAGCACAAGAAAAAAATAATGATTTTGATAAATGCAATAGATATCGGGTATCTGCCTGTATATATATATATATACTTATAAGGCGTGTGAGAATTAGATTTGATCTGACAGACGTTTTATAGCGTGCATTTGTAAAGTAACTCGAAGTGAGAATGCAGTGGTAGCACTTTGGGGAAGCCACAGCGGTAATGATGTAGTGTGTGGTTTAGGCCCGCGGTGCTTGGAGAACGTTAGGGCTGAAACTGTTATATTCAGCAACCCTTCGCACACTCGGAACATTTTCGGCGAGAAACTCGCGCAACGTTGTTAAAACATGCAAATTTTCATCGCAGCATATACGCCACTTTTGCCCCCATGTGTTTTCTTTCCTTTCACCTATAACAGAACCTCTTAATCATGCTAAGTATCCATATGTAGGACTTTTCAATTATATTATTATTCACCCCAACAACTTCCCCACGTAACTTCTCCATTCGCCTTACATGTTTACATCACCATTTTAAAATTAAACACAAATGACACATTTTTTGGTAATGTACCAAAATACGAATAAAAAATAACGAGATAGTCGATTTGAGGGCCCTATTGTCTGCTAAATATTTGTATATTTTTTTTTTGAAATGAGGCACCTATAATTGACTAATTTGATCTCGTGGTTGTTTTAAGTATATATACTATTGTTGTTTGGCGTACATATGAAATGTTAATGTGTGGATATTGGATCTGAATCATTTAAACAATAATAACATGAATGTTGGTCCGCAACTCCAATTGTGTCTGTTCCGGGCTAGTTTTAGATTATTATAATTAAACATATTATTCTAACAATACCGTTTCAATAATATTTATTCTGCTAAACAATTCACCAAAACAGTGGTAACATTTGTAATATGTAGTTTGATGAAAAATATCTTAGAAATAATTACTTGTGAAGTTATAAAGTTCGCGAAATTTTATAACGATTTTGATATAATTAGCTTGCTCGAAGTTTATATATTCAAGAGCAAGTACCTACTACAAGTTTTAATTTTATAATTAGTGTTAATATTAGTTTAATATTACTTGATAGTTTTAAGCTTGAAAAATAATAAATCTGGTAAAAAGTTTTGCAGGGCTAATGAGATACATTAAAATATATTGAGGCTAGTGAAACTAAAACAAAAAACAACAGATAAAATCAAGCATGTTGCAATCACCATGTCTGGCTCAAATAAGAGAGTAAAATCCTCAAGTAAAACTCAATCCACATTTAGCCCCAAGCTAATAGTCATTCAACCTTGCATTCTACAAAATAACAAATATTACTTCGTCTTTATAACTTTATAAAATGATTACTTTCCTTCAACTATTTTTATAGTTTTTTCAATCGACTGTTTACTACTACATAACAGTTTTACCTTACTTATTTTTTTTTTAATTAAAATTACAAAAATAAACATTTTTTAAACAATTAATTTTGATTAATCAAATAACTTATTGTTTAAAATTTAATATTGTTTAAAAAACGTTTAATTTTGTAATTTCATTAAAAAAAATGGCACAATCTTATATATTATAATAACATAATGTATCAAGTTTGATAAACGCCATTTTAGTCACGAATGCTTAAGTTTTTAATCATATTCAGGACACATTTTAGAATGCTAGTCTTAAATTAGTTTTAAAATTTAAAAAAGTAACTTGTAATTTGCAGCATTTAAAATTTAAAAATTGTGTCATTACAATGGAATAAATAAAATCAATTTGGGCGTATAACCAATAAATGTGTTCAACGGTGTAACAATTAATAAATATAAAGCATTAAATTCGAAATTTAATTTGGTTTATATAAAACTCACATGTATTTTTTAATTAAAAATTCATCGATTTTAAAATAAAAACTATGATAAAACCGTCACATTTTAGTTAATTAATAAATCGATTGAAACAATGTGGAATTTGATTATATCGGCGGGTTTAAAGTCAAATGCTATCATAATTACGATCCCATCTCTTAACAGAGCAATAAAAAACTTTGGTACTGGCGAAATAAAGGAAAATCAGTGAACGTAATGGGAGGAAAATTAAATTAAAACTTGTTGCGTACAATCAGGATTCAGGACAATTATTTCTAGATCTATGATTCGAACTCTAAGAACCTGTTTACAAGCAGCATTTATGTTGAAAAGTCAGATATGTGACAAAATCATTTTTTCATTTTTATTTCGTCCAAAGTGCAAAAAATTTACAAAACCGTATAAAAACTTAATAGATGAAGATTTCTAGATTGGTTGCTATATATAAATATTAAATATTTAGGGCGTTGATATAATAATGGTTTGTTATCAGTTGGAAGATTTGATAGACAATTCAAAGTAACAGTGTTTATGATAAGTGTAGATGTAGAGTTTGAGCTTGGCATTATTGTAACGATAAACGCACAGGATTCTCCTTTTAAATGGGCTCAAAACACGTCTTAGAGCAGATTAGATAGGGTGGGAAATAATGTAAGTTATCTTGGATATTTACATTGCAAGCTTAAATTAGTGCCTCAAGCACCTTGTTAATGGACAGATATACTACTTATATTTAATAGGATTTTGTAATTTTCTTACACATACATAAGTTATTTTAATAGGACATTTTAATTCGGCTATTAATTTGAATTATCACTGTTTAATACCTGTTTTATTACAACCAAGAAACAATTTATAAACAACACAAATTTATTATCACCCCCACACTTTGCAAATTGTATTAACTTTAAATCTCTATTTTAATAAAATCCACGCTGTCATAAAATATTCAATGCGGACATTAATATTTATACAAACATGGCAAACCTTCCGTTTTTCCTTCCAATAATGGCTATGAAACTGTCTTTGCCATGAGTTGTGTGACTTTTCAAGTTATCCCTTTATTATACTGTCCCATTCGACTTTGATTTATAAGGATTTATTCCGAAAGTATGGGGCATTTGCAATTAATTATGATCAAATTAAGACCGAACCGATTTCGCATTAAATCGACTGCACTTGGCAACAATGTGACATGATCAACACAAATACAAACGGCCGTCACTAATAGCTTAATTGTCACACAGAACGAACAGCTATGTATCATTTCTAAACACCATTCAACGTTGTTAATTGATTTAAATCATTACAGTTCACAACAATTTTCAGCTAAAAGAAGCATTTTAAGTAGTAGAAAATGAGCTAGTTTTACCCTATTAAAATATATTACTAGAAAGGCACTAGGTTCACAGAAAAAAAAACATTCTTAATTCTTGCCTCGAAAAACAGCAACAACGAAACGATTATAAGGAATTTTTTAGCGTGTCTCTTCTGTTTCTTGGTGGATGAAATACGGTCCTGTCCCTACACATCATGGTTGATAAATGTCGAGTTATGTCCTAAAGATATACTGTTTCCAAAATTAATTTTCTTTAACAACTGGGGAGACAAAGAATTTTGAATATTTAGCTTTATTTGTAAGCTTGGTATATGTGAAATATTGAAATGAAACTTCACTTATAGACCAGGGTCGATAATTTTTGAAACCAAAAAAAATAACAGTAGGATGAAACCCATTGGAAAAGGAGAAGAATATAATAAAAATGAAAGGAAAAATAAATTACGGGCGATCTGACTTCGGGAAGTGGGAGGGGGGGGTTTTAAGGGTAAAAAATGGTTTATCTCGATTTCCGGCAAAACTACAAGTCCTATGGAAAAAAGTTAAATGGCAAAGTTGTAGGTAATAAAAGGATCTACAACTTTTGTAATTACAATTTTTTTACATAACCTCAAAATTTATGTGAAAAATTCAAAAAACCAAGTTTTTGGTTTTTTATTTTTATCTTTTTCAAAAAAAATTTTTTTTCCACGAAATTTGGTGAAAACTTACCTTTTTATGTCCCAAATACACTGTAATTTATTTGATTTGAAATATTTATTATTTCGCCTTATTTTGACTTAATATCAAAAAAGCACCCTAATTTTCAATCGAAAATTCTCGCGTCAAAATATCAGCTTTTTTCAAAAAGTCGGTGTGCTTTTTGTTCGTTGAAATCTTTACTTTCTGATGGTGTAAAAAAATATACATTACTATGGTAAATGTTCTCAGAAAATGCAAAAAATATTATAATTGATAACGAAAAAAATCGAATTCGAAAATTTATTTTAATCATTATGTACAATTTCATCAAAAAAATGTGATTGTTGCAATTTTTTTTAGTTAAAAAGTTTATTTATTAAATTCTAATAACATTTATGTCAGAAAATCTCATAAAATATAAAAATACATGTAAATCATACTATTGAATTTAGATACTTCATTCTGATTACGTTATTCATTATAATATGTTTTGTATTTTCTGAGAACATTTACCATAGTAATGTATATATTTTTTTTACACCATCAGAAAGTAGAGAGTTCATCGAACAAAAAGCACACCGACTTTTTGAAAAAAGCTGATATTTTGACGCGAGAATTTTCGATTGAAAATTAGGGTGCTTTTTTGATATTAAGTCAAAATAAGGCGAAATAATAAATATTTGAAATCAAATAAATTACAGTGTATTTGGGACATAAAAAGGTAAGTTTTCACCAAATTTCGTGGAAAAATTTTTTTTTTTGAAAAAGATAAAAATAAAAAACCAAAAACTTGGTTTTTTGAATTTTTCACATAAATTTTGAGGTTATGTGAAAAAATTGTAAATACAAAAGTTGTAGATCTTTTTATTACCTACAACTTTGACATTTAACTTTTTTCCATAGGACTTGTAGTTTTGCCGGAAATCGAGATAAACCATTTTTTACCCTTAAAACCCCCCCCTCCCACTTCCCGAACTCAGATCGCCCGTAATTTATTTTTCCTTTAATTTTTATTATATTCCCCTCCTTTTCCAATGGGTTTCATCCTACTGTTATTTTTTTTTCTCTTTTTACCATTTTTAAAGGCTTCTGCACTGGTCTATTACAAGTTATAGGAATTATGTTCAACTCTACTCTCTAAAAATGAATTAGTCAAAAATGACTAATTTAATAGTTATTAGTGGCTGCTTTTTCACTTGTACCCATGGTTAACCATGGAATACCATGGAATACCATGGTATCCCAAAGTTTAACAGCCAATGATACTTCTGAACGGGGAATCAATCTTATTCAAAAAAACACCAAGGACGAAGAGCAGTTGCACTATATTCTTTGCCAATAGGCAAAAATAATCGAAAACAGTTTCCTGAGCTTTGAAACACATTGCTTATGTCGTAAATTTTGATTTTAGTTTTTATATTTTTGATTTTCCTTATATACGTTCGAATTTTAGTTGCCATAAAATAAAACACAAATTGTAACAAAATATTTAAAAGTTTTATTTTTGGGCTACTTGTACATTATATTTATATTTTGTTTGTTTATTATATAAGTAAGTAGCTATTGGAATCTGGTGTCATTTTTTAATTAATTTAATCCCTAAATCTGCCACTGGTCCTAATAATAATACTAACTAATATTTCCAATATCTGTTTCTATTCGAGAAACAGTGGTTAGTTTAAAAACGATTTTTATGTTGATTGGTTCGTAAGTAATGAAATGAAGAGAGTCCAACTAATGGAATGGCGGCGATCTTTTTAGAAAAGCGATTTAAAAAATCCAGAAGCTGAATTCTAAAAATCATTCACGTACCCATACAGAATATGTATTACAGACAAGTTATAAAAAAGGTTTTTATTTGATCCTCAGAAGATTTTATAGATAAACTTTACTACGCTTTCGTGCCCTGAGTAAAATATAATTATAGATATAAAACATGCATTCTGGGTGAAAAAAAAACAAAAAATATTTTAAATTCATCCTCCGCTACTTAAGCCTATAAACACTTCCATTCAAGAAAATGCCTGTAAATTTTGGTAGTAATTTAACTAATTTTAAATGTCATTTGCAAAGAAAAAGAGGTGCAGTAGAAACGCAAAAATTAGGCATTACCCCCCTTTAAATTTAAATCGACCGTATTCAAATGAATTATATTTACTGCCAGTTGTCTTAAGGGTGTTTTAACTGTTTACCCTGAAATATTTCAGAGGATTATGTTGTTTGTATCCCTATTTAGAATAATTTGATTTATTTAGTGTGTATTTACAAATATTAGTACGGATTTTTCGTGGAAAATATTTTTATACCCTGTTGAATGCTTAACAAACTGAAAGAAAATGTAAGGGATAAATGTAATTTGTGGAAATAAGTAAAGAAATAAAATATGTCACATTTGAGTTTGTTTGTTTAAAGTTTAATTTAAATTTTCTTGGGATAATTGGAACAAAACTAATGCGAGTTGAAATAAGTTTTGTGTTTTACAATATAAGTACAGTAATAAAAGGCAAAAATAATAAATTGCGAATTGCATACTTAGTTTCAATACATTTTATCTTTTGCCCGAAAGTTTTATTATGGAAATTTAAAATTTGCGGTGGGGTCACAGATAAAGGTTGTGCCATTGTTCAGACAAGTTTTATCAAATGCGCTGTTTTTATTATTGCAGTTTTGTGTAGGGAAACATATTATAAATTAAGCAGCAATTTAGAGTTTGCAAACATTTCATAAAATATTATAAGAGACATTAGAGTTCAAAAACTGTAAGTTTGATACCGCAACTATTAGTTCCTATAGAATATAAGATAATTATCTTTATTATTTTTTATAATAATTATTATTAAAATAATAATAAGTTTCGTGTTTTTTTGTTCCCAATGTAATGTAATGTAATATTTATAAATAAATTTAAATTCCGTCAAATTACTTACAATTCTCACAAAAAAGAACCCGGGCCACAGTGGTGACAAGAAGACACTTATTTAGAATGAAACTTTATCAAGCGAGAGCGAAAAGTGCGGTGTAGAAAGGGGTGCAGCACCCGCCGCTGGATTCAGCACGCTGAAAAATGCGCTAGATCCAGCTGGATTGCTGGATGAGGGATCCAGCAATTGCAATCCCTAACCGCAACGTCATCAGCCATGCATTGCCCACATATAAAACAATACAAATATTTACATGTCTCATGTTTCGCCAGTACAAGTTTTGTTGTTAAAAATACTATTTATCACAAGTTTATTAGAGTAATTATTTTATTAATAAAAAACGGACTTTTAGGCACATAAAAATTGAAAAAAATCTACCTAAAAGGCACCTCAAAATAAGCACAAAAAAGGCAATAAACAATTTGTATGTGCACGTAATAGCCTTTTAGTACTTCACCGGTTTCCCGTAACACCTAGCTGGTAACAGACTGTAAATTTAAGTCTAACAGTGCCGCTATAGACTTGCAAAGCGAGAAACAGTAACAGAGAGGGCGTAACTAAACGCAATACGTTATTTCAGGGGCGATTATTGTGGTTTTTAACCGCAATAAAAAATACCTTCCTAACGCTGAAGTGCACTGTTCTCACTAAATTTCACCGCTCCGATCTGATATATGGTCCGCACTGATAAATGCCGAATTTTTAGACAAATTCGGGGATTTCCCTAATTTACCACTTTCGTGCGGTCCCACCCTTTGAAAACCCTACTTCACAACGTATTTTAACCCCATGTCAGACCACTTCACGCATTTATAGACTTCTATTACGTTAAATTATTAAACGTCTCATATTTATTAGAAATGGGAAAATTAAGGGTCTACATCATTTGAATTTATTACCCAAAAATATTACTTAAGATTTGTTTAATCATGGAAGCCGGATTTATTTTATCTCTCTTCGAATCCAAATTATATAAAACAATACTGTACAGTGTACAGGGTGATTTCATAAAAAAATTCAGCTTGCATGGTTTAAAAAAGAATTTTTTGTTTTTGACAAATATAAAAAAATAGTGAAAGTTGAATGTCCCAGGATTAATATCATTCAACTATTAACGAATTCGTTTAATAATATATTATTATAATATATATATATATATATATATATATAATAATTATATATATATATCATTGTTTTTTAGCTTCTTGGGTAAAAATTGGTTGAATATTTATTGATAAAAATAAATTAAAAGAGATTAACATAAAAAATGTTGATTTCCATAAATTTTCAAAACTCAGTAATAAATCTCTATTTGTTTAAAGCGTTTTTGATGCATGTATTTTAAGGCAACCATAATTTATATAACAATTTTACTAAATTTGCATTGTATTATAACAAATCATACCATAACACAGTTGCAAAATATGAAATGAATGTTAAAGTAAATTTATGATATTTTTATATTTATAGACATGTCATAAAATGTTTTATATGATTACCAGTATCCGTGTGTTTTCAAACAAAACGTATTATATTCATATTTCATATTTTCCATTTTACGTTAAAGGTAACCAATTGCTATTATTAACTAATGTTACTAATTAATTTGTTAATTATATTAAATATCAAATATTAAATAAAGTATTTTGTGGCACAAACAAATTCCTTTGAAATGACTAAATCATATTTAGACGACTTTAGAAGTGAATCACAAATATTTATCCTGACAAATTGATATCAAAAAGTATAGGTATAAAATTTTGACAAAGTTAAGTATTTAAAGAGCAAATAAAAAAATACATCAAATTGAATATAAGGCTCATTTTCAATACATAAACATTAGGGTGGGTTAAAAACAAAATGTTGGTTTTTTTTTCTTAGCATTGGGGTAGAATTTGTACCATATAAAAAAAAAAAATTTTTTAAAAATTTTTTACTCAACATCTTTCGACATTCGTTTTTTAAATAAATATTTAATCAAATGGGGTAGTTCCAACGGAAAATTATTTTTTCGTTTTAGAATCTGTACTCTCTAAAAGTGAAACAGTGAAATTTTCACTATTTCCGTCAGTGAGTTATTATTCACTGTAAAATTAGTGTTTTTCAATATAAATTAGTGAAATTTTAACTTCTCCAAATTAGTGTTTTTTATTATCACTACTTTTCCGGAACTCTCGACATAAAATAGTGAAATTTTAACTTTTTTGAACTAAACCTATTTCACTAATTTGTACAGTGTAATTTCCACTAAATAAATTAGTGCAAAGAAATCGCTACATGAAAAAGTGAGTATTCACTAATTGCTAGTGGTATACTTATCACTGCGGCAAATAGTTAATATGCACTGTCAATCAGTGAAAATCCACTGTTTCATTTTTAGAGAGTAGAGTGTCCCCTTAAAAGCCAATTGGAAGTAAAAAGTTGAAAAAGTTTTTTTCCCATTGTTTGTGTAATTTAAGTAAAAAATTAAAAAATGAAATGCACTTTCTTTTGTATTAGAATGAAAGTAGAGTGAAAAAAATTACATTCTACGATTTTTACAAGTTTTCCACGATTTTGGACCAAAAAAGAATTTCCCGTTGGAACCCATTTTATTAAATATTTATTTAAAAAACGAGTGGGCCACCTCAAGATGTTGAGTAAAACTTTTTTTTTCTTTTGAAAAATTTTCTACAAATTCTACCCCCATGCTAAGAAAAAAAAACAAACATTTTGTTTTCAACCCACCCTAATAAACATTGTCTTTTAATTCCCATTTACATTTTTTTCTAATTCAGTTTGATTTATAGTCCAATAACATAGCATCTGCTGCAATATTTGTGTTTTTTCTAAATTTTCCAGATATCGTAAATGTATTTAAGTTGAATAACACTGCTTTAGCTAAAATCGTTAAGTTGGGAAATGTTTTATTCAAATTCTTCGAAATCCATATGGCCGACGCGTTAAATTTGTAATTACCTTGTATGTACCCAAGTTGTCCACAACACAGGGTAGACTGGCGTCCCTCCCGAGGGCGACGGTGACATTTGGTATAGGCTCTGCAAATCGGGGGTCATCGGTCATTGCTAGAAAAAATAAAAAGAACAAAATTACTAAAATCAAAGATCCATTCAATCATCGTTCAATGTTGATCGAATCGCCTAAATTGTGTAAGGGATAATTCGATAATAAGGACTAAACCTTCGGAAAAATTGTAAGTATAACTTTTAGTGGAGGGTCCGAGGTCATCAGAGAAAAAAGACAATGGGTGCCAATATCAATTGGGCTTTTATTGATTTGTTGACGTAGTTTAGAGCGTATAAATTATGGATGGATTATAATTTAAAATTTATTGACAATTTTAATGAAAACGTCTGGTTTTTATGGGTTGGTAGTGTGTTAACTTGGCAATTAATGACTATCTTTTAAAAGAATTATTTAAAATCAAAGTTTGTTCAAAGCACTTTAACTTCGAAACCTAAGATTTTCAAGTTGTTGTTTTCAACGGGAATGTAACGACTAGTGGACAACTTTTCCTGTTCACTTTAGTGATATTTTTTTTGTAGTTTGTATCTGAAAAACATTTTCCCGACATAAAAACGGGTTTGTTAGTAATTAACAAAGTAAAATTAGGTCTTTAATTTGCGGTTATCCCTCTTTATCTTTGATTACAATAAATTAATAGAAGCTATTTCTGGATAAGCTTTCAACCGGTTTGATATAGGTTATGCTGCGGTCAGTCACGAAATTTAAATTGTTTTTTTTACAGATTTTAAACTGTGGTGGCAACCAATGATAATTTATGTGTACAAAGCAATCTGATATTGGTACCATAAAATACGTTAAGTGGTCACTTCAAATATAAAGGATAGAATAACAAGCACATAAAGTGGAAAAGGACTGCGTTTTTTCTTTGCTCTTCGACCCAAATCGATTCAGTAATCTCCTTTAGGGGGTTTACTTCATAGCTCTCAGCCTGTCCCTGCCTTACTACTATACTGTATATCCATACGCGTCTTGATTGCACCGATATCAACACCGCCGATATTTACTTTTTACATCCTAATTTTGTTTATTTTGTTCCACTATACAGCCTAATAAACATTTTATAGTGTTTTCCATAAATGTTATATCATCCAAATTATAAAACCTAAATTTCGTAATTTGGTTACAGAAATATTTATATCACTCTTATATACCCTTAAAGAGCTTTTGCGGAATTTATGAAGGTTATAACTAGAGATAACAGGAATATTATGGAAACCACTGCATTACTTCCTAAATAACTGCTACCTGCTTTTTTCCTTCTTTTAATATTTCTCTCTCCCTCAGACATATTTAAAATGTATATTTCTTCAGAGGTACGCTTTCTTATTGTCATCTTATTCATTGACTTGTTTAAACCACGTGAATATTTTGAGAAGCCAAGTATGGCGAAAATATTAATGGTTTATAATTTAAATCTAGGATTTTTTACTCAATACGACTTTAAGTGCAAAGTAATTTATTTTGTAAATATGTACACATACAATACTACAGGAGACATCAAAATATCAAAACATAAATATATTTTTTTAAAACATTGCTTACATTAAAGTAGTAAATTTTTTTCCTTGGTCAATTAAATTTTTTTTGTAATACAATTCAATTAACATTTATTTTATGTAAAAAACAATCATGGCGAAAATAATGTATCAACCTTGAGCCCTCTTATATTGCTCATGGTAATTTTATATAACCTAAGGTACTAGTTCAAATTTATAGGACTATCTAAGTTACTTAAAGTGATATTATATAATTCTGAAACTCTTATATACATTGCAGTAACTGTCGTTACTACAAGTGATGTTATAAAACTTTTGATAGGCAACCATCTAACCGCTCAGGTTAGTGTTGTCAGGTTCGCCATTTTTGCCTGAAGTAATAATGGTTTAAACGCAATGGAATCAAATGATTTCACTAAACATTCGATTTAATCCACTTTTAAAATATATATGTTAATAATATTATATTACTTATATATTCTATGCTAAATATTTTCTTTTCAGGCAATTTTTAATTAAAATTATGAAAAAGGATTGCTTCGAAAGCTAATACTATGCTTAATTTCTGTTTTAATTACTAAACATTTTTGGTTTATTAAGCACATAAATAATTAAAGACACAATAGTTTTATAAAACAGTTAACCGCTAAATTTTATAAAACTCCTTTATAAACCCACTTATTAGTAGGGTTACTAAAGGTTATATAAAATGTTTGTAGAACCTATACCTACAGTTTACAGTAACCTTATATGACCATTATAAAACTAGTAAACTCTTATATAACCTTTATATAATTTATCGTTACCATAAATAGTACAAATTGTTTATGGGAGACCATTTCCCAACCAGTTTCATGAATAAATCTTAAGTCGCTCTGAATTCAGGATTAAAAAATATGACAATCTATGTTCCAAATTATCACATTTACTTTGCAAAAATCAAAATTGCATGCAAACATTTGAAAAATAATAATATACATTACTATGGTAAATTTTCTCAGAAAATGCAACAAATATTATAATGAATAACGAAAAAAACTCGAATTCGAAAATTTATTTTAATCATTATGTACAATTTCATCAAAAAAATGTGATTGTTGCAATTTTTTTTAGTTAAAAAGTTTATTTATTAAATTCTTATGTCAGAAAATCTCATAAAATATAAAAATACATGTAAATCATACTATTGAATTTAGATACTTCATTCTGATTACGTTATTCATTATAATATTTTTTGTATTTTCTGAGAACATTTACCATAGTAATGTATATTTTTTTTACACCATCAGAAAGTATAGAGTTCATCGAACAAAAAGCACACAGACTTTTTGAAAAAAGCTGATATTTTGACGCGAGAATTTTCGATTGAAAATTAGGGTGCTTTTTTTATATTAAGTCAAAATAAGGCGAAATAATAAATATTTCAAATCAAATAAATTACAGTGTATTTGGGACATAAAAAGGTAAGTTTTCACCAAATTTCGTGGAAAAATTTTTTTTTTTAAAAGATAAAAATAAAAAACCAAAAACTTGGGTTTTTGAATTTTTCACATACATTTTGAGGTTATGTGAAAAAATTGTAAATACAAAAGTTGTAGATCTTTTTATTACCTACAACTTTGACATTTAACTTTTTTCCATAGGACTTTTAGTTTTGCCGGAAATCGAGATAAACCATTTTTTACCCTTAACCCCCCCCTCCCACTTCCCGAACTCAGATCACCCGTAGTTTATTTTTCCTTTAATGTTTATTATATTCCCCTCCTTTTCCAATGGGTTTCATCCTACTGTTATTTTTTTTCTCTTTTTACCATTTTTAAAGGCTTCTGCACTGGTCTATGGATAAATCATCAAAAAAATGTGATTGTTGCAATTTTTTTTAGTTAAAAAGTTTATTTATTAAATTCTTATGTCAGAAAATCTCATAAAATATAAAAATACATGTAAATCATACTATTGAATTTAGATACTTCATTCTGATTACGTTATTCATTATAATATTTTTTGTATTTTCTGAGAACATTTACCATAGTAATGTATATTTTTTTTACACCATCAGAAAGTATAGAGTTCATCGAACAAAAAGCACACAGACTTTTTGAAAAAAGCTGATATTTTGACGCGAGAATTTTCGATTGAAAATTAGGGTGCTTTTTTTATATTAAGTCAAAATAAGGCGAAATAATAAATATTTCAAATCAAATAAATTACAGTGTATTTGGGACATAAAAAGGTAAGTTTTCACCAAATTTCGTGGAAAAATTTTTTTTTTAAAAAAGATAAAAATAAAAAACCAAAAACTTGGGTTTTTGAATTTTTCACATACATTTTGAGGTTATGTGAAAAAATTGTAAATACAAAAGTTGTAGATCTTTTTATTACCTACAACTTTGACATTTAACTTTTTTTCCATAGGACTTTTAGTTTTGCCGGAAATCGAGATAAACCATTTTTTACCCTTAACCCCCCCCTCCCACTTCCCGAACTCAGATCGCCCGTAGTTTATTTTTCCTTTAATGTTTATTATATTCCCCTCCTTTTCCAATGGGTTTCATCCTACTGTTAATTTTTTTCTCTTTTTACCATTTTTAAAGGCACTGGTCTATGGATAAATGGCTTGAAAACAAGCGGTTGGAAAAATCCATTTCCTATAGAAAACCAAATTAATAAATGTAATATTCTATTACGTGTGGCTGAGTAATTATGCATATGACAAAATCATTTTCTCCGGCTTTTGGCTAATGTAAAGACATGAATTTACCACTGAACTACACAGTTCAGTGGAATTTACGCATATATACACCGAGTGTAAAAGCAATGGTAGGCAACTATCATTACTTTTATTTTAATAAATAATTTAAATAATTGTTTAAATCATAGTTATACATTGAATGAAAATTATATTGGCATATACTAAGTAGATAATCTACTGTAGATTAATATTATCGACCCCTCCAGGTAATTTTTGATGACCCTTAAATTGTTGCACATTGTTTTTAACATTTTTGGTTATGGGTTTATGATGTATACATTTGGACCAAAGTTGAGTACTATGGCCCAAAAAACCCATTAAGCAATTGTTTTGATGGTTAATGATGCATACAAAAAATAATATAATATTGATGTGGGCATCCAGTAAAAAGTCTTCCCTGTATTATTTCATTACCAATTTGATTTCAGGTTCCGATATAGTCAAACACGAATCTTTATTTGTAATTTATTGCAACGTCTCCCCAAATCTTTAATCTAAACAGTATGGTCCTTTTGGAGTCTCCTAAGTGTATAGTTGAGCAGGGCAATAAATTTATTATGCACATTTCAAGTTAAGCGAAAACAGTGTAAAACTCGCTTTATTAAATTTAACCAAACTAATGAATAATTTATTATTTAATTCTTTAACGTTCAATTTATCTTTTTTTAAATTTTTAACTATTAGGTTGACTTTATTTTACTAAAAATTAGTAGAAAAAAGTAGCAAAAAATAATTAAAACTTATAATTGGTTTCATTAGGATATTAAAGAAAATTATTAAATGTCCAACTTTAATTTGAAATTCCTAAAAAACAACGAGGGTAATCACTTAAATGTCCAATTCTTTTGACTGTGCATTTATAAATATTTTTTTAAATAATGACACAGAACGATAAGGTAAAATGTAAATGTAAAATTTAAATCGTAATTGTCAATTGTTTTTAAAATGGAATATTTTCAATGCAATTCAAGGTATGTAAAACAAGCCCAAAATTAATTTAATTTTTATTCAAACCGCCAGAAAAGTAAATATTTGATGTTGTAATACAAACAATGGGTTATATATTTCTTGTAACAAAAGACCAACATTGTTAAAACAATTAAAAATCTTTACTTCGTTACGAAATTCATTAATTTTATGTTAAATTTAAATAAACAGCGTTTGATTAATAGGCTTTCAACATATGCGTTACTGGAAATTATAGATGTTACTGTTATAATTGACACATGCGTTAATTACTACATAAAAACCACCAAATGTGCCTTTTTTATCTTGCACATTATTAAAGCCACATTCTTGTATTTTTTATATTGATTGGGTTTAACAATAGGGGAATCTGTGTGTCACCGTCAAATGTCAAATTTTATAAACACAGATTATAAAGGTTATAAATCGAAATGTATTTCTTTTAAATTGACAGTTTTTCACAGTGAAAGTAAAGAAAATGCTTTATGAGCAGTCCGTGCCCGAATTTAAGTTATAGTTTACTGCCGGCGAAATTAAAAGGTCAGTACAATGTTCATATAAACTTTTCAAATATTGGCGTTGAGAAACTATTTAATACTTCTGTATTTTTGTATTGAGATAATAAAATAATTTTCACATTTAGTATTATTTTACAAGAAAGACACATTATTTTAACGATTGTATGACATTTGATAACTGTCAACTAACTTAAAACTAACTTCAGCCTGTGACTAAAAACCTGTTGCTAACTTCAGCCCGTGACTAAAGCGCCATAAAGCCACAACTTGTCAATGTGTATTTAAAAGGTCACTTAGTGTCATGGAAACATGTACGATAAAGGGCGTTTTAAAGGTGGGAGTAGAAAAAATATATTACATAATTTTTATCAGCATAGGAACTTAGTGAAAACACTTTTTTTAAAACTGTAAACAAATAATTTGGATTATAAACCAACATGCGAAATAACGGATAGCCTATGTACATTAACTACGTTATATTACCCAAGCTTAGTCTATCAATAAACTTTTAGCCATTACCAAAAATGTTAATAAATCAGTAATCGAAATTACAATTACAGTATCTTGTAATTAGGCAATTTAAATTCTATTGTTGGTGATAAATATAATAATTTGTGAATAATAATAACATGATTAACTAGTGGAATTTTCGGTTATATAGGCTATAAATAAAAATCTATGACTTGTTAATAGGATTTTTAATCTTCATTGAATGTGGAAATAGTGGAATGAATTGAAACGCTCGTGCCTAATGTGTGTTAACAATTTCGAATTGGAAGCAAATATAATATCATTTAACATGGTGGCTTACAAAATAATCCGTGTGATTTCTCTCTTTTAGGGCTTAATTGAGCCCGATGTTACCTAAAATGAATCTAATATGCGGTTGTTTGTTCAATAGCAGGCCCATATAGCACGGCAATGTGTTAATGATTTTTGTCTAACCGCCATCAGGAAATGATTTGGTCATATGCATAATTACATGGCCACACGTGATAAAATACCCATCACTTTTGTTAATATACAAAAATTGCAAAAAATGACTGTCTCGTAACTCGTAATTTCTTTTGTGTGAGATTGAGTGTACAATGGTCTCATCTGTAATGCAAAAAGGTGAATGTGTTCATGTGGATTTTAAATTCATTTCAGCTATAGTTATAAGTTTTTCATGCGTAAAATCGACTAGTCGGAACTAAAATGCAAATTCTCCATTTAAAATGACCAGACCTATTCAAATATGCGACAAAGATATTTCTGCAGAGACAAAGCTCAACAATTTTTATCTGGTTGTACATTTTTGTAAGGCTATTATATTAGTATTTAGAACACAGGCTAGATCTGCCTTAATTAAAAATTTTATATTGCAAAATATTTGCGCGCCTTTACTGTCAATAGAAGAGCTTTGTTTAATAAAATTTATTTAAAGAAAAATGTTGACGTGAAAATAAAAGCACTGCTTATTGCAAATTCAATTTAGTAAAATTATGGATAATGTGTTGAAACAAGACAAGCAATAATAATTTTTTATACGCCATTATATTTATTGGGTTTTTTCTCAACGTAAACCTATTTTCTTTTGCAACATAGAACAAAAAAGGGATTCACCTATTTATTCCGGTAGAATAGATCTTTAGTCTGTAAGAGGTTTCATGCAAAGTTTAGAAGGGCGAATAGCAAAGACCGGTATAGTTACGTTCACTCATGGGTAATGGCATGAAATGACGAATACGCCTTCTTTTTACTTTTCAATCTCCAAACTACACACTGACAGGGCACAACCATAAAATTACTTATTGCCTGTAATCAAAAATTGTCTGGGTTCATAAAATATTGCGATGATAAATGAGAATATTTAGGTGAAGCAAAAAAACGCACGTGACATTTTATAAGATGAAACATTTTCATAGGAAATATAGGTAAACATGTCTTTTATAAGAAGCTTAGAATAGGCGGCCCTTGTTGGTTGATGTCATTGATATCGCCTCTTGCGTCTAGAGTATGATATATCGTTTCACTGTCTAATATTCCCAAAAAAGATACGGCCTTTTCTGTTTTACACATGTCTATGCCCTACGATAACTCTTATATTGACGTGTCACGAACAAGTAGACGCTACAAGACTTTACAATTCCATACACTTCTCATACCAATATATTTACCTCTCTTCTTGAGCCATTTTTATCAAGAAATATTTTTATTGCCGGCTAACGACGTTTGATTTGACTTATGGCCTGTGTTATGTTGACTTTCCACAACAAATATTTTTCTCCTATCTATACAAAACACAAATAAGACTCTTGCAATTGAGCGAAGCCGAATAACATAAAACATTTTCAGGTTAAACAATAATAACCTTTTAATTTAAGACTGCTTATAGATAAAGAAAATAATTGTTTTAAGAATGTCAAAATAAGGGTATAAAAACATCTATTAAAATACCACTTGAATTCATAGAAATAAACACTTTCTTAAAATTGCTGGATACGTGTAAAGTTAATTAAAAACCCAATTAAAAATGTTAATTATTTTTCGCCGAATGAATAAGCTGCAAAAAAGTTTAATATAATTGTTATTAATTAAAAAGTTTTCACTTGGGGCTCTCCCCATATTATCAAAGATCTTCTTTTTCCCAAGATCAATATATGAAAGTTTTCCCATTTGTTTCTCAGCATATTAAACTTGCTTATCCATTTAAAATTAGTTTAAAATTCATAACAAAATTTATTTACCGGATAAAAAACTTTTTTACTTTTATCCAGAGACATTTAATAAATACCTAAATCTCGAGTATCGCGAACAATTTTAAGTTTGCATTATCTTGCAAGAAAAAAAAGTTTCTTATACATATTTAATAACATACAAAAAACTATCCATCTTTAATTATTTTTTCTTGAAATACTGAGAAAGGAATTGTACATCTACAAAGAAAAAATGTTTGGGTCAAAATAAAGTTAATTTTGCCCGATAGTCTTTGTATTTCAGCATCATCGAACCCTAATTGGTAAAGTAAGTAACTTAAATAAGGGTTTGCTTCGTTATTTAAGCACAAAAGGGGTTTACTACATATTTAATTAAGTCCCCATCGAAACCCATCTATGTGCACCATTTATATATTTAATTAGATTTTAAATTTATCAATTCATACAGCCGTCATTGGATTTCCGAACAATAACTTTACCAAATTTCCTTAACCAAATTACAAGACCAACCAACTAACAATGATTTAAAAAACTTCGTTTACCAAGTATATAGTAAATTTTAAAACACATTAATTAATAATACTTTCAAAAATGGCGAATGCGCCGGGATAAATGATGGAATTTCGAAAAATCCTTTCTTAGCCCTTTAGGTCCAGCGATTTGGTCTGGGCGTTATACATATGTATTTGATATTTTTTCACAAAGTTTACAACAGCATCGACTGAATAGGAAACATGGTAATTTCGTAGAGTCATATTAAAAAATATTTCAAATTTACGGGAGACATTTTCATATTTATATTGCTAAAAGGTGTTTTATATATAACTTTTAAAGCGAAAGACGTTTGACTTTAGAGCCAACTTTATACTTGAAATATAAACCGACATACATAAGTGTGGTATAATCCATACACGCCCCATTATGCCTATAAACATTTATTCGTCAAACATCGTAACACAACATAATCATAAAAAAACTGCACCACTCGTCCCTTGCCATTGTATTTTATTTTAAGAGCCATTATTGGCTCAAAGATACAGCCACTATAAAACTATAAACAGGATAATAAAACGAAAACAAATATCGGGTTCTATAATGGGTTAAATCTTAATCAATAGTCTACCTTGCACAATTAACTATAAATTTTCTTTCATGTTAAAATTCCTTTCAATAACTATTTAATTGATTTTTTCTACTCCCACCTTTAAAACGACCATTATCGTACATGTTTCCATGACACTAAGTGACCTTTTAAATACACATTGACAAGTTGTGGCTTTACGGCGTTTTAGTCAAGGGATGAAGTTACTTTTAAGTTAGTTGACAGTTCTTAAATGTCATACAATCGTTAAAATAAATTGCCTTTCTTGTAAAATAATACTAAATGTGAAAATTATTTTATTATCTCAATACAAAAATACAATAGTTATTTATGTCATTAGGTTAAGAAGTAAGGCTTTTTGTGCTAAGCTCAAGGTTTGAAGGCCGACGCGTAGCGGAGGCCTACAATTGAGCGAAGCACAAAAAGGCACTTCTTGGCCGAATGGCATACAACATTTTATCTTCAAAGCACTTTATATAGGTCAATTTAATTCAACATCAAAGCGGCCTAACCTCACTTTTTTAGAATCTCATTTATTTATTAGCTAAATATTACATTAAATGTACAATAATTATTATTGCTTTTAGAAGCAGTAAAAGTTTGACAATACCTAGCTACATGATTTAAGTAGAAATAGATTTTTGATGTAATAACATTGAATTCAATTAATTGTTTAATAAATAGGTAGGTATCTAATTTGTTTGGATTTTTATTTAAAAAATAGGTAGTTTGGAATGTTTAAGCTGTGTTTAACATTTAATTTCACTGAAAACTAACTTAAAGCAAATAAAAACTTAAAGATAATTTAAATCGTAGAAAAAGAATCGTGCGTTTTCTTCGTTGCCTAACCTCACTTTTTGTTTTATTTTCCATATTTAATTTTACAATAATTTAATGAAAAAAATTAAACATTAACAGTAAAACAAACAAATTAGTGCTTATTATAAATAAATTAAACCAGTTTAGTACGTTAATTTCTTAGAAAAAGATTAATTTGTCAAAACTACCCCTAGCGAGAAAAAATTGTACTAATTACTTGCCTCATAAAATTTTGTATCGGCCTAGGCCATATATCGAATGTAGACAACAATAAAGTTTAAATTATAGACCGCGTGATGATAAAAGTATTAAATACGCCAATATTTGAAAAGTTTATATTTACATTGTACTGACCTTTTAATTTCGCCGGCAGTAAACTATAACTTAAATTCGGGCACGGACTCCACTGTAAAGTGCTCATAAAACATTTTCTTTACTTTCACTGTAAAAAACTGTCCATTTTCAAGAAATAAATTTCGATTTATAACCTTTATAATCTGTGTTTATGAAATAGAAAACTTTGACATGTGGCGGTGACACACAGATTCCCCTATTGTTTCATAGATGGCGCTCTGTAAAAATATTTGATTAAATCATTTTAAGATAATAAGAAGTATTTGTCTTAGAAAAAGTATAGTATGCACCTCGTTTATAAGCTTTTCTTTACACTCATTAATTTAAGAACTCGCTCGCAAGCTCGCTTGTGCCTAAATAAAATTCGTGTATAAAATGGCGTTTATCAAACTTGATACATAATATACTATTTTCTGTATCATCCAAAAAAACATTTATTAACATTCCTGAAAAGTCAATACAATAATATTTTTTATTTTTGCAATTAGTATTGTAAGTTTTTGGATGAGTAAACCATTCGGTTTGATGTTGATTGTAAAGCCGGCAGGTATAATATTGTAAACTGTGCCAGCGCAGGCACTTTTTGTTTACATCTGTATCAAAAATAGCCTGGCCGGCTCAGTTTTTAATGGAATTTTAAAAAATGTACTGCGGCAGGAATTTTGTTTTGGCATAAAGTTGCGTTAATTACATTGTTACAATAGCAGTGAGTGGGATCTTTGAGTTGTTATTGTATGTTAGGTATTCATTTGCGTTTGAATATTTAGACACCTTTTGTAAGGAAGTGGGTGAGCAAGGATAATATGCAGACCCTTACGGTGTTTGTCTGATTTTGTGCAGTTCGCAGTAATAAAGTGGAGATAAGACCGTTTTCTACCAGAATATATATTCCGATTAAAATGCCTCTTAAATTTATTTCTTTATATGAACTCTGTGTAGTGTTTAATTCGAGAATTATCCTCGCCCTTGTAGTATTTCTGGAAGTCTTAAAAAGTAATTTATGATACAAATTTATCGCCCAGTGCCGCCGCGACTATACTGCATACATATAAGGAAAACAAAGCTAAACTTTCTTTTATAACTTGGAGAAAATGATCCTCATAAATATTTCTTTTATTGATTTTTTCCGAATTGCAATAAAATCCAATTTCGATTACTTTTTACTTCAATGTATCTAAAGACTTATTTCTGCATGCACATCTCTCTAAATGTACCATCACAAGCGAAATTACTCTATTGGGATCAAAGAGGCCACAGGTTATTAGCCCAAGTGCAAGTACTAATAACAACTTTAGGTGTATTATATACCCCTATTTGACAATCTTAAGTACTTAACTGATATCGCGCATACTACAGCATTAAACATTAATGATTTTTCCACAGCATTAATATTAATGATTTCATTCACTTTCAGTTGACAGATTATTGAAGTTTATGAATTAATACAGAGCCGATAAAGTTTTAACAACAATAACTTTTCAAGTGAAAAAACCTGAATATAAAATCAGTTTGGAAACTTTTCATTGGTGTGTATTATTAACTGACACAAACTTCAACACATTTTAAATTCTTGATTAATTTTGCAACAAAACTAATTTGCTATGACAAATCTGCTCGTAAATAAATGCGACATGTTGCCTTTTAAAAACAATTTAAATATATTCATTTTGCGGACACTATTATTATAATTCATTTACATCGGCAAATGAGCAACTTGTTTTTTAATTTCACATATTCACAAATTACCGATTACCAATTTTATACAAATTGCGTTTGAAAAAATATTTTTGGTATTAATTAATAAAACCCATATTTTTTTAAATAATTATCGGACGACAAATAAAATAGGGGATAAAAATATTGAGAAGTAATTTATTATAGGGTGTCAGGGTAATTGGTATTTGATCTCGCATGAAAAATGTTTTACGTGATAAGTAAAAAAAGTTTTATTTTCGATTTGTAGACAGAGTAGGACCCGAAAAAGTTCAGGGTTTCCATTCGCTCCAAACAACTCCTCACGCACACACTGTCATAATAATTTACACCTTTAAACATTACTTATATGAAACCTTCATGATGGGATTACAATAACGTTACCTATGGTAATACATCTTCCAGCCCAGGTGCCTCTGAGATTGAATCAACTTTTAATACAATATTCTTACTTTTTAAAATTTTTATTTTAAAAAACAAATTGTTTGGAAAACATATTTCTGTAAATCAGATAACTTAAAAAACATGTATTCTTCGCGCTATACAATAAAATCCAGCTATATTTTCGTTCCTTTGTGTATACATCTTAAAAGAAAGATTTAAAAAGAAAAAGTAGGTACTGATGTAGAGATGCTGATACATATTTACGAGTTGCGCAGATTTATGTACGTTTTCCTACGAAATGTATCAAGTAGCAACAGCAGCAGAAAAAACGATCAAAATTAACATTGAAATCTTTACTAAAGATGATAGGCATGATATGACAAATTAATATTTAAAATGACTTCAGGATACAGAATAATTTTTAAAAAATGATAATTTTGAAATAAAATTTTAGAAAAATTATTTTAATTATTAAGAACAAAACATTTTCAAAAATCTGTAATTCTGCAAGTTATACAAATGAACATTATTAATAATATAATTGTGTTTATATCAGAACTTTGTTATGGAAAATCGGTATAAGGGATTATGACGTTACACGGCGTTGTTATTAGCACCCTGTTATTATATATTAACACACTCAAGTTTTGCGGTACGGCTAACCCCAGAATATGATAGTCGAGTATCATAATAGAGGATTTATGCTTCAAAACTACCAACATCAATGTTTAAAAAATTCTTCATTGGGCCAAATAAATGTCTATATCATAGTTTACTTTGTGCACTTCTACAACTCCTTATGTTTTGTGGTATCTTCATCCTGTACAAATTTTAATCAATTGGCTTAGTGGCGTTTTAGTCACAAGCTGAAGTAAGCAATGGTTGCTTTTGGGCATTTTAGTCACGGGCTGAAGTTTGCTTTAATAATAATTGCAAAAAAGAAAGGTTAAACTTGTCAAATGTCAAATATTTAACAAATAAAATTCGTTTTAAATTCTTCTGTGTTCGTCGTAGTTAAGTATAGTATGCAACTCGTTTTATAAACTTCTCTAGACACTAGTTTTTATCAAACACTCTTCTTTCCTGCCTAATTAAACTCGTAACTAAAAGGCATTTATAAAACTTGATAAATAATATACTATTATTATTTTTTTTTATTTAAAATATACTTTTTTCTACTCCCACCTTTAAAACGCCATTTATCGTAGATGTTTCCATGACACTAAGTGACCTTTTAAATACACATTGACAAGTTGTGGCTTTATGGGGCTTTAGTCACGGGCTGAAGTTAGCAACAGGTTTTTAGTCACAGGCTGAAGTTAGTTTTAAGTTAGTTGACAGTTGTCAAATGTCATACAATCGTTAAAATAAAGTGCCTTTCTTGTAAAATAATACTAAATGTAAAAATTATTTTATTATCTCAATACAAAAATTCAAAAGTATTAAATAGTATACTAACTTAAATTTGGGGTCGGACTCCACTGTTAAGTGCTCATAAAACATTTTCTTTACTTTCACTGTGAAAAACTGTCAATTTTCAAGAAATACATTTCGATTTATAACCTTTATAATCTGTGTTTATAAAATATAAAAATTTGACATTTGATGGTGACACACAGATTCCCCTATTGTTTCATAGATGGCGCTCTAAGTATACAAATTTTTTATTCAAATCATTTTAAGATAATAATAAGTATTTGTCATAGAAAAAGTATAGTATGCACCTCGTTTATAAACTTTTATATACACTCATTAATTTAAGCCCTCTCACGTGCCTAAATTAAATTCGTGTATAAAATGGCGTTTATCAAACTTAATACATAATATACTATTAATTCTAAATAACTAGAATTCCATAAACATTTGAAAATCCAAACTGATGTTTAAAATATTAACATAAAAGGTTGTAAAGTTGTTTTACAGGCAACCCCTGTAAGAACGTAAAACGTAGTTAAAATGATAATTAGTTAAGGGGTACTAATAAGTTTTAAATATAATAAAATACAGATATTAAGGTAGTGGAGTATAGCATCCATAATGTGTATGTTGGAAAGGTAGTCCACATTAAGGCAAAACGAAATCTTAAACTGATGAAACAGCGCAGTGTAAATCGATTTTAAATATAATAAGGAAATAAATTAAAGTTGCATTGTGTTGGTGTGACTGTAAATGTTGTGTGATATTCGGAATGAATTTTTAATTTCCACGGTTGTGAATGCAAGTCACGTAAAACAGTAACTTTGCATCAATGTGTTTTAGTATTAATTTTCCGTAAGTCTGTATGTTCCTTGGGGACATAGCCGCACATCGCCATAGCTAGAAATTACTGTACATATTCTCCCTTACAAAACACAGTACTTTATCTATTAGGCACATCCCGTTTGAGAGAATCCCTTCAGTTTGCTGAATGACGTTTGGTTTTTGTCTTAATTAATATGGATTTTTACCATTAAAATAACGTGGTATTCACATTTACGGATTTCACTGTACCGTTGAATTTCTAGTTTCTAACACGTGTTTCCTACTGTCTGCTTTACAAGCATGTTATATTAAAATACATTGTTATGACAGCTTTGGGGCTCGGCAACATATTTAACATAGTGCGCTCATTGTATATGCAAACTTAAATCTTCGTTCGCTCACCAGCCCATGTCCTATCTTTTCTAACCAACACTCTACTGCAAATTAAAGGATTATTTTGTTAATGCACACACACACACCTAAATACTTATAACAAATAATTGATAGTCTTCAAAAAACTAAGAAAAACTCGGGGCTCAAATTAGAGAAGCAACTTTGAAAAACGATCACAAAGAAGTTAAGAAAAGGGAAAAAGAAATCGGCAACATATTGGACGGATTGCATTAATACACATTTGTATTATTGATTCCAATCTTTGAGGGATATTTACCCATTTTCGCGCCATTTTCAATCTATAACTTTTTTGCTTCAAAGTTATAAACTGTGAAAATTTAAAACGTTTTTTTGTTAGAAATCATTGAAATATACAGTATGTCTTTGAATATCACATGAAAAATGTTTAAGGAATGATTAATTATACTGTGCAAAATATGAAAAAAGTGTCCATAAGAACATAAGGTAAAAATGTAAAATAGTTAAGATTTGCGGATTTTTTACCAATTTTACTTTCCAAACTCTAAAGTATCTTAATGATGTAAATTAACGTTTTTTACGAAAGAAAATTACTTATAGGTTATTTTATTTTAAGGAATATTTACCGGTTAATTTAAAGTAAAATATTTTAAACTAAACTAAATTTTACTCATTTTACTGTATTAAAACTACTTTTCAACCGTAAATTCTTATTTGTCTATGAACTTTAAGGTTTAAAGTGGCATTAGCAAAATATAAAACTAAAACTAATATTTCTGAAAAACAACATAATAAATTATTAAAAATTACATTCAATATTAAATAATGATTTAAATAATTTTTTACAAATATTTTAGAAAAAAGTATAAATAACCTACTTTTTTCTAAAATATTTGTAAAATGTAACTTTTTGTTATACCCGAAAAGTAAAAAAATAGATTCGATTTTAGGAACCTCAATACCCTATTTCTGTGACCTAATCGAAACTTTATTATAGGCCTATTGAACAATGGTAGAGATACCTACAATAAAATGTATATTTTAGTTTAATGTCGGCCTTATATTCTGTATATATATATATATATATATATATATATAATATATATTAAATATACACACACATGATCAAAATTGTTGCATATTTCTGTATTTTAATTTTCTGTTTTTTGTTGTTTTGGAATAAATTTTCATTTAATAGTTATAATACGTAAAATAAAGAAAATTTAATATATTAAAGTATATATTTTTGTACGAAATATTAAAAATAAAACTAAATATAATTTTTTTTAAAAATTTATTAACAGAAACGATTTAGGTGAAAAAACATTTTAAATATAAATTTTATTTATAGAATGAAGGTGATTATTTTCTCAAAATTGTTTATAATTGTAATGTACACTATATATTTTATTGTCAATAAATTATTTATCTAAATACTGTCGTCAAAGTCATCATCCTCGTCGGAACTATCGTCTTCGAGGAGGATGATTGGTTCTGAAACTTTTATTTTTATTATTTCGTACAAAAATACTTCAATATATTAAATTTTCTGTATTTTACGTATTATAACAATTAAATGAAAATTTATTCCAAAACAACAAAAAACAGAACGTTATACAAAACGAAAATTAAAATACAAAAATATGCAACAATTTTGATCATGTGTGTATACCTACTAGGGTGATCGTTAAAATTTTTTTGCGACGCCCCCTGAAAAGCTTCGTTTTGAATTAAAAACAACACGTTCCTCAATTTTTTGGTATAATCATGTCTTTTCTGAAAAATGGAATAATAATTTTTTTATTATTAACAATGAAATAACTTCACCTTGGAGTGAAGAAATCTAGATATTAAAATTAGGTTTGTACTAATTTAGTTTTAAAATAATCAATTTGAATATCTTTATTTTGTTTTATTTAATAGACCAAATCAACTTGGAAAAATTTTGAATTTAAATTTTTGTCTATTGTTATTTTGATTAAATATTGTTTTTTTATTGATTTGGGTTCTATAATTGTTTATATCTCGAATAAAATTTTATTTTTCATAAAAAATTCCCAAAAAACATGATTATACCAAAAAATTAACTTTGATCCTCTTAAGGCACGTGTTGTTTTTAATTTAAAAAAAAATTAAAAATAATCCCAGTGTTTTTTTATCAAAAACCACCCTAATATATATATATACATATATATATCAGAAACAATGGGTTTTCTACTTAACGCCAGTAGTAGGCAACCAATATTGCAAATATATAAATTTGATGCGGTGATTTTTTCTTAAACAATAAAACATTTGAGGCAAAACTGTGAGAAATAATTTCAAACGTTGGTGTCCTTTCCTTTAACCACAAAATAGGGAATAATGTTTAATATTTAAACTTCATAGACCCTGTAAAATATTATGTAAATGTACAGAGTTGTTTTACATATTTTGTTGGTACATAAATGCCGGCACTGTTGATAATATTATTAAAATGGTAATATAGTATGAAAATTAAGTTAAAATTAGTATACCCATTAGTTTACTACTAATTTGCATTAAACCATTTAATGTAGATATGGATGCAATATAATCAACTATTTTAATTTATTTATACTTTATTCTGTATTTAAAAGTAGATATAGTTGTATATATATACAGGGTGTTTCATAATATATGCGCAGGACTTCAGGATGTGATAGCTCATCCAAAAAGATGAAAAAAGTCGCTATTAACTTACCCTCTAAAATGCACAATTTTCGAGATACAGGGTGTTGAAATTTTAGAAAAAAAATCGTTTTTTTCGATTATCTCTGGAACCGTTTGTCGTACAAAAAACAGCTTTTGTAAGCATTTTTTACTCATAATAAGCTATGTTTTGTGCCAGAAAACATTTTTTTTTACTCATAATTGGTGGAGAATTTGAAGGGGTAGCGGGTGTTTTTCTCCTCAACTTCAACGCCCCTGAAAAAAGTACGGTTTTGAGAGGCCCATTCGAACCGCCAATGTTTTCTACACAAAAAAAGGTACTTGGTCATAAGCTATTAAGTTGACCGTTTTCGAGAAAAATCAACTTTTATGTTTAAAAACATGGTTTTTTCAGGGGCGTAGAAGTTGAGGAGAAAAACACCCGCTACCCCTTCAAAATCTCCATCAATTATGAGGAAAAATTTTTTTCTAGCACAAAACATAGCTTATTTTGAGTAGAAAATGCTTACAAAAGCTGTTTTTTGTACGATAAATGGTTCCGGAGATATTCGAAAAAAACGATTTTTTTTCTAAAATTTCAACACCCTGTATCTCGAAAATTGTGCATTTTAGAGGGTAAGTTAATAGCGATTTTTTTCATCTTTTTGGATGAGCTATCACATCCTGAAGTCCTGCGCATATATTATGAAACACCCTGTATATTAGGGTGTCCCTTATTTTTATTTTTTTTACGCATACCCTTTAATTATATTTATTACTTGTTTATATACTCCCACTAAAAATTTCAGCTCATTCTATAAACGGGAACCCGTGCCGACTTGCATCTGAACCCTCCGTTAGCCATCCTTAGGCGCGCGCGGTATTTAGTAACACGAAACACTTTAAAAAGAAGATATACTTCATGACTGTATTTTTCTAATGATTTTATTAAATATGATTACTAATTAATATTATTGCTTTCGTTTCTATCATTTGTTTCACTAATTTAGTTGATTTTATCCCTTAAATATATTAATATACTAATTAGTATTGCTAAAATACTGTTATATGAAATTTCAGCTTTTTATAATAATTTCTTTTCTTGATGTCCTCCCAAAAATATTTCAGACAGTTCAATAAGTTTTCGGTAGTCATCTCTCACAATAGACTCTTTTAGTTATTTAGAGTAAAACCCATTAAGTTTATCAATTTCAGAGTTTACGGCCTATTCAACAGACCCCTCCGGGTAACTAGCCACTCACTATGAAAATATACATTTTTATCAAAGTATACACATAAATAAAACTATATTTTAACATTTGTCAATAATTTATAATATAAGGGTCACATAATAACAAACACAAAATGACTTCGCGACCAACCGTGTTACAAAATACCGCGCGCCTAACGTTGGCTAACGGATGGTTCAGATGCAAGTCGGCACGGGTTCCCGTTTATAGAATGAGCTGAAATTTTTCCTGGGAGTATATAAACACGTAATAAATATAATTAGAGGGTATGCGTAAAAAAAATAAAAATAAGGGACATCCTAATATATATATATATATATATATATATAAATATAAACTTTGCATACATTTCACCACTTTTTAATTTTATTAAAGATTTGTATATGCCTTCAACTATACCCTATATTTCAAGTTTAGAAACAAGTATACGAGTTTGATACAAGCAGATTCCATTAGGAAAATATTCCTTGAGAATACATATAGAGTAACACACATAACAAAACTTTTAAAGGACATTTTTGTTACGTTACAGTTGGTTAATAATTTAGAGAATTCTAATATGATAATTATTTTGTGACAATAGGTTTAAATACTAAAGCGGCTGTCAGAAACATTAATGTGTATTCTGGTTTTGCTTGCCACGGTTACAGTGTGTGAATGTATGGTCTATCTATTTATGTGCAACCCTTTATAAAACTAAACAGCTTTCAATTAACACAAGTTCGAAAAAATATTCATTAAAATTTTGCTTGAGACGATCATTTATATCGAAATCGATGAACCAACCGCATTACTAGACTAATTAATACAATTAAAGAATCTTTATTTATTTGTCAAACAAAACCAAAACGCAAATTGTGCCGCAATGCAATTTTTATATTTAAATGAATTATTTTTATGTGTGTAAATTAATTTTGTCAAGATAGAAGCCAGTATTATATTACCATATTAAATCATTTGCTGGCATATAACATCACCGATCAAATTTATGTCATGGAACTCTAGCGATTATGATGTGTTAATGTGTCAAAATTTATCGGTCATATTGCCTTAGTATTTAACGAATTAGCTTTGCCATTTTTTTCCTGATAATTTACTTGAACAATGATAATCAGTTCTTTGTACAAAGTGGTACAATCATTCATAGTTGGCCAATAATATGTGAAGATTTCTGCTTGGTGTTAATTTTCTAAGTGTTTTTAAGGGCGATAAAAGAGAAAGAGGGTAAAAAAAGCGTGTGATAGGGAAAAGTTTGATTGATTGGGTTGGCGGGGTCTGTTTATTACCCGTTTATACCCGTTTTGGTTACGTCCCGGATGAAAGGCAAGTAAAAGCCGGCGCAAGTTTTGTCTTAGCCATAATACTAGGTCACCGTTTGTGAAAAATAACACAGAGCCGTTTGCAACACAGAAGGTTGGGATTAAGACACTTGGTATTAATTTCCCTGGTGTACAATACATTTTATTAGTTGTTTCTCTCTTCAGGCCAACACTTCTTGCGCGTATAATGCACTTAATTGCTGGATGCATAAATAGTTTAACAATTCTTAGAATACAATTATCATGTGAGCGCTCATTTTGCTGCTTTTTGTCCAAGCCATAAAAACCATAACACTAAAACGGAAACATAGCAATGATAATTTAAAAAAATCCAATTTCAGTAGAATTCGCACATTAACATCAAGTCAATATATTCTATGCTTAGGTTAAATAATTCAATATATTTAATGAAGGTTCACCCCTTGCCACCTAAAAATTTGCCGAAAACAAAGATTAAATTAGGCTTTGCCATGTAATAAAGATTAAATTTTAAACATAACAGTGTTTTAGGAAAAAAGGCGTGCAAAAGTGCTCGGATGCAACACACATATGTAATTAGTAGTTTTTTGTATAAAGCGCAGCGAAACATGTTATTAATTTGTACATAATTAAGAGTAATGCATTTTGCAAAGTTTATTATTTATATGTGTCATTTTGGGTGCACGTACTAGATTATGTCATTTGTACAAAATACAGTGAACAACTGGCCAACCACGATAGCATTGCAAAATCTGTCGACACAGCCTTCTCCCTTACTCTATAACTACTCCGCACGCAAAATCCTACCTTACAACTTAATTCCTAATTGCCTAAATTCATTATAAGTATATCTTACAACTGCCAAGACTCCGCTAAATTTAATTAACCAAGTAAATTAAGACTAATTAATTTATAAATAGTGCACAAACCATTATTATTTTTACAAATAAAGTCTGCCTCATAATACCCTAACGAACGCAAATTGACAAAATAGCGGAACAATATTTTTTAAGTGCATATTTTTATCAAATAAGAAATGTTGTATATTTTCTCTTGGCAGTGTATATCTTGCGGTAAATGAAGCACATATATTTTTCAAAACACCTGAGCTTAAAGTGGATGATCTGAAAATAAACAAATAAGAATATACATAACATGTTTCAATCTCTTGATTGACAAACGTTAATGTACACACACAATTAAAGTTTTTATATAAAAAAAATTAAAAGCGTTTTAGTTCTAAAACTAAATCAAATTATTTTAGTATCCACTCCAAAATAGTTTAGAATAAGTAACGCTTAATTGAACATTTTGCCTGAAGCGTCTTTCCAATTTAACCTTATATAGCAGTTAGATGGCCAAAGGGATAGGTTCAAAATTTATGTACTAGAAACACATTTAGGAGATTTTTTAAAGGTTAGATTAATATTACATCCATATATTATGTTGTTACTTTAAAATGCCAATACTATATTTTCATATATTCGTAAATCAACCAAAAAAGGTCAGATAATAAAAAGTTTTCAAATGATTTATCCCACCCAAAGGATTAATTGATTTTTATAAATAATGCCGCCACAATAATAGTACGTTTGTATGCATTACGTCTGACTGAGTTACACGATAATATATGGAGTAATCAGAAAGAACAACAAAATCAATTCTTCTAGTGTATCGGAATTTTTGCAATTTTCATCCTGAATTTGTATTTCATTATTCTTTTGTCAATTCAATTCATACCCAGCATGGTCATTCTTCCTTGTAAATGTCCTAAAGCCCATTCAATAATTTTCAAATATTATACAAACAAACATATAGGCCAAGGCTTACCCAACTCACTAGGAAAAGCTATAACACCAGAGCGTTGCTTGAATTTAAAATGCATTTGATGTATAGTGCAAAATACACAAGGTTAAGTTAAAAAGTTTTAGTCATTTGTGAAACATTTTTTTAAATTTAGTTTTTTATCAGGCTGTAAAATAGAAAACAGGTATAGACATGATTCTGCCCAACTGTGCGAAATTCGTTGAATTATCGACCAAAATTTGCATACGGGTGTGTTAAAATAAGCAGCTGGCTTCAAGAAAGATTTTACCACTCATACCAGAACCTGACTTTAAAGAAGATTCAGTTGTACATAATGTTAGCTAATGATCCGCTATACCCACTGAAAAAAATCAAGGGACTAGGCTGACAAAAGATATGCCTCGAACGCTAATGTAATCGACGCTGCATTTTTTGACGAAAACTAGCGATAGTTTTATATGAAATATTAAATTAATTTATTTTAAAAGATTGCATTTTCATACTTATTCTAAGGACTTATCAATATGCCCTTATGCTTCTTGCAAACGAACTTTTTGAACTAACCCAGTACTGAAAAATCAATGGACAAATTTACGTTATTGTAAATATTTAAAAATACTGCATGTTAGGGCCATTAAGAATATGCTGTACGTACATATAATCCCGAAAAGATATATTTCACGTTGAAGTTCGCAAACATTCAATAATTTTGGCTACGAGCGTATAACTAGGTAATTTAAGAAAATTGCATTATACAGAAGTTGTTTTCTGTTTAATAAATTGAAACAATTTACAAGGAAACTTTTAACTTTGCATATTTAGGTTATTTTATTAATTTATCATGTTTGTATATTCTTTGTGTTACCGTTATTTAAATAATATAATTATTGATGTGATTTAACAATAAGTTGCATGATGCTACTCAAATTTATAAATAAAACTTAATTTTGTTAGATCAATACCACTATTATTTGAACATGGAAAACGTTATTTAGGTTTCATTATAATTGTATTATTATAAAAGTATTTTAATTTGAATTACTTTTTTAAATCAAATATAAATTTAATAACCAAGCACAAAATAAAATTATGCTGCTCTTATTGCAGCGAAGATAGTTCATAATACAAGGTGTCCCTAAACTTAGTGGCATAAATTTAGGATCAGATTAAGCAAGTCAAAATAAGACGAAAATCTAAATAAATATTTTTCCTAATTACGTATGTTTAAAAGATACAGGGTGATAAAGTGTTACTTATCATGTCAGTTTTTTTAATATAACTTCTACTGTGGTAGACTTGGAAAGGTGATATTTTGCAAACAGTCACTTACTACCAAAACACATATTCACACATAATTACAATTGTTGGAGTGAACACAGTGTCGTAGAAACAGGGGTTGCTTAAGCGTATTGTCCCATAAAAACTTTGAGGTTAGGTTTTTATACCATTGGATGCAATTTTTCGATTACTCAGTTCGGCTACTATTAAAAAGGTGTACTTCTCAAACTTCGATAAAATAAACCGTTTCCGAGATATTCGAGATTACAATAATTGTTATAATATGATAACAAATTTTTTAATTGAAAAACTACAATTTTTTAATGTGACGGTCAGGGCAAAAAGTCCCGAGGCTTTTTAGTTTTTTCAATTAAAAAATAAAATTTGTTATCATATACCTTTTAATCCTTTTAAATAATGCGATATAACAATTATTGTAATCTCGAATATCTCGGAAACGGTTTATTTTATCGAAGTTTGAGAGGTACACCTTTTAAATGGTTGCCGAACTGTGTAATCTAAAAATTGCATCAAATGTTATAAAAACCTAACCTCAAAGTTTGTATGGGACAATAAGCTTAAAGCAACCCCCGTTTCTACGACACTGTGTTCACTCAAACAATTACAATTATGTGTGAATATGTGTTTTGGTAGTAAGTGACTGTTCGCTAAATATCACCTTTCCAAGACTACCATAGTAGAGGTTATATTAAAAAAACTGATATGATAAGTAACACTTTATCACCCTGTATCTTGGAAACATGAGTAATTAGGAAAAATATTTATTGGATTTTCGTCTTATTTTGTTGACTTGCTCAATCTTTTCCTAAATTTATGTCAATAAGTTAAGGGACACCTTGTATATGTACATATATATATATATATATATATATATATATATATATATATATGTTTATGTATATATAGAGACATAAACAAATTAATTTTTTCCACTCCCACCTTTAAAACGCCCTTTATCGTACATGTTTCCATGACACTAAGTGACCTTTTAAATACACATTGACAAGTTGTGGCTTTATTGCGCTTTAGTCACGGGCCGAAGTTAGCAACAGGTGTTAAGTCACAGGCTGAAATTAGTTTTAAGTTAGTTGAGAGTTGTCAAATGTCATACAAAAGTTTATATACAAAAGTGCTCTTTTAGTTCCACCCTTATTTCTTAAGAAGTCCCATAAGCCAACTGAATGGCTTGTGCGGGTTAGGGGTAGGAACGGACCGCGGGCTTAAAGTCCCCTCCGAAGGACTATTACACAATAGGACAAACACAAATAAACAGCCATACCCCTGGTGGGATTCGAACCCACGACCTCCGACTTGTAGTCAGCAGCACTAACCACTCGTCCACCGTCGGCGATACAATCGTTAAAATAAAGTGCCTTGTAAAATAATACTAAATGTGAAAATTATTTTATTATCTCAATACAAAAATACGAAAGTATTCAATAGTTTCTCAACGCCAATATTTGAAAAGTTTATATGAACATTGTACTGACCTTTTAATTTCGCCGGCAGTAAACTATAACTTAAATTCGGGCACGGACTCCACTGTAAAGTGCTCATAAAACATTTTCTTTACTTTCACTGTGAAAAACTGTCAATTTTTAAGAAATACATGTCGATTTATAACCTTTATAATTGTGTTTATAAAATTTGACATTTGACGGTGACACACAGATTCCCCTATTGTTTCATAGATGGCGCTCTAAACAAATTTTTGATTTAAATCATTTAAAGATAATAATAAGTATTTGTCGTAGAAAAAGTAAAGTATGCACCTCGTTTATAAACTTTTCTATACACTCATTAATTTAAGCACTCGCTCGCAAGCTCGCTCGTGCCTAAATTAAATTCGTGTATAAAATGGCGTTTATCAAACTTAATACATAATATACTATTATTAACGGCAAAAACTAATATTAAATATTCGCATTATTATAGCATTTTATGAAAACAAAATAGTAACATTGACTGAAGTTGCAAAAATGGTGAATGCGCTGAAATATACCCAAACTTGTAAGAGGTTATTTTTAAAAGTTCTCTTTATTGTTTAAGATATTTTGGAATATTAAGATGCAATAACTGGTGTATAGTCCAGTCAAACATTACATTTTGATATACAGGGTGTTTCATAATATATGCGCAGGACTTCAGGATGTGATAGCTCATCCAAAAAGATGAAAAAAGTCGCTATTAACTTACCCTCTAAAATGCACAATTTTCGAGATACAGGGTGTTGAAATTTTAGAAAAAAAATCGTTTTTTTTCGATTATCTCCGGAACCGTTTAACGTACAAAAAACAGCTTTTGTAAGCATTTTCTACTCAAAATAAGCTATGTTTTGTGCCAGAAAAAAAATTTTTTTTACTCATAATTGGTGGAGATTTTGAAGGGGTAGCGGGTGTTTTTCTCCTCAACTTCTACGCCCCTGAAAAATGTACGGTTTTGAGAGGCCTATTCGAACCGCCAATGTTTTCTACACATAAAAGGTACTCTTGGTCATAAGCTCTAAAGTTGACCGTTTTCGAGAAAAATGAACTTTTATGTTTAAAAACATGGTCAATTTAAAAAAATAATAATTTTTTTTTACTAATTAAACAAAATTTATTATAACGTTAGAACAAGTATTAAAACCAAACCATAATTGCAAAATAAAAAATGATTCAAAAGTTGTCTTTGCTAAATTCTCCAAACCGTAAAGGTAACGCATTTCGAACATTTCAGCATTTGTGTAAAAAATCATTTTTTATTTTTTTTTTTAATTTTGCAATTATCGTTTGGTTTTGTTACTTTTTCTAACGTTAAAATAAATTTTTTTTAATTAGTAATAAAATTTTTTTTTCAAAAAATTTAACATGTTTTTAAATATAAAAGTTGATTTTTCTCGAAAACGGTCAACTTTAGAGCTTATGACCAAGAGTACCTTTTTTGTGTAGAAAACATTGGCGGTTTGAATAGGCCTACCGTACATTTTTCAGGGGCGTAGAAGTTGAGGAGAAAAACACCCGCTACCCCTTCAAAATCTCCACCAATTATGAGAAAAAAAAATTTTTTTTTCTGGCACAAAACATAGCTTATTTTAAGTAGAAAATGCTTACAAAAGCTGTTTTTTGTACGATAAACGGTTCCGGAGATAATCGAAAAAAACGATTTTTTTTCTAAAATTTCAACACCCTGTATCTCGAAAATTGTGCATTTTAGAGGGTAAGTTTATAGCGACTTTTTTCATCTTTTTGGATGAGCTATCACATCCTGAAGTCCTGCGCATATATTATGAAACACCCTGTATATGTGTATACAGGGTGTTTCATTGGGAAACGGACATATTTTAAGTGTAGGTAGGGACCACCGAGAGGGTTCTAAAAAACCCACATAGAAATACAGGGTGATTCATCAATTTTGCTCATTTCTTTAATTGCTCATAACTTTTAAACGGCTTCGTATTTTTTCTCAAAATTGATATACGGATTAAGGGTCTCCTACCTAATAAGTAGGTATACCAAGTTGCAAAAACTTCCAGGTCCGACTTGGCCAAAATTTTTCCAATTCTGTGTACACTCAAAAATTACCATGTACATTAGAATTTTTAATTTTTTTTTCTTCCTCATAAATAAGTATTAAATTAGCTACAAAAAATTGTAAAACTCATGTTTCGACAGAAAAGTTTATCAACAAAATTTAACGTGTGAAAGAACAAGTTTGAACAAAAAAAGAGTACGAGGTGTAGAGATGATCTGTTTTTGTAACTTTACCTACTGCAGAATGAAAATTTCTTACTTTTAATTTATTCAGGTTCATATCTAATTAAATTCTTACTTTTCTATTTTATAGAAAATACGAATCCAAAAAGTACAGGGCCGTACTTTCAAGTAAAAAATTAATAAATTTTTAAACATAGTTTAATAGGAACTAAAAAAATAACAAAAAATGTAAATACCTAACAATCAAAACTTTTTTTACTCAAAAACTAAATAAAAAAAACATAATAATACTTATTGCTTAGTAGTTCAGCAAAAGTATCACCGAATGGCGAATAGTCATTGTTGCTGATAAATAATTGCAGTAGGCTCTGGAATTAAAATGTTATCTACTGTTGCCCTTCATTTGTTTTTTTTTGCATAGAAACTGTCAAACAAATTTAATTATTAATACTTTTGGAAATAAAATTAAAAAGTATTAAGAAGTGCCGATCCAATATTGTCATCGAGATTATGCTGATATTATTTTTGTATACGGGTTTTGTAATGGTAGTGCACGGGTGGCGAAAAAAGAATATGGAAGGAGATTTCGCAATCGAAGAACTCCGGATTCATTTCTTAAATGACAATTTTCCAAATAGGTGGATAGGCAGGGGTGGTCCTAATAACTGGCCTCCACGATCTCCTGATTTCAACAATATGGATTATCATGTTTGGGGATATCACATGTGTATTGCGTAGATATCATGGATAAAGAAAAACTTATTAACAGAATAGAAAATGCTTTCAAAAATCTAAATCCATCTAATCCAGAGTTTCTTCGAAAATCGGTGAATCAAATTGCTCCAAGAGCAAGAAAATGTACCGAACAAAACGGCGGTCATTTTGAGCAATTGTTATAAGTTTTTTGTTTTGATTAAGTTTTTAAATGAAAAATGTCTATTTTTTAAAAGTAGCTGTTTTGTGTTGTTATTTTTCGTTATAAATATTGAAGTTCCTATTAAATTATGTTTGAAAATTTATTTATTTTTTACTTGAAAAGTACGGCCCTGTACTTTTTGGATTCGTATTTTCTGTAAAATAGAAAAGTAAGAATTTAATTAGATATGAACCTGGATAAATTAAAAGTAAGAAATTTTCATTCTGCAGTAGGTAGGTAAAGTTACAAAAACAGATCATCTCTATACCTCGCACTCATTTTTTGTTCAAACTTGTTCTTTCACACGTAAAATTTGGTTGATAAACTTTTCTGTCGAAAGATGAGTTGTACATTTTTTTGTAGCTAATTTAATACTTATTTATGAAAAAGAAAAAAAATTCAAAATTCCAATGTACAGGGTGATTTTTGAGGGTACACAGAATTTCGAAAATTTTGGCCAAGCCGGACCTGGAATTTTTTGCAACTTGGTATACCTACTTATTAGGTAGGCAACCCTTAATCCGCATATTAATTTTGAGAAAAAAATACGAAGCCGTTTAAAAGTTATGAGCAATTAAAGAAATGAGCAAAATTTATGAATCACCCTGTATTTCTGAAATAAAGGGCGATAGACCCATCAAATGTGGGTTTTTTAGAACCCTCTCGGTGGTTCCTACCTGCAATTAAACACCCTGTATATATATATATATATATATATATATATATATATATATATTGGTATTTTCCACTGTACAACCATGTACCTCTACTACAAATATGTATTTTTTGATAAATGGTGGATGCGCCTGGATAGCACAACACCAATTTATCATTTGGTATTATTTAAATTTGTCTATAGAATCAATAATTGTTAATTACTTTACGGCGTTTAAATTTGTTTGCACAATGTACAAATTTGACGAAGGTGTGTAATTTTTTGATTGGATATAATGAAGGGTTTTTTTGCAATGGCGTGCTAAATTTATTAATTAAAACTGAAGTTTTTTTGTATAGTTTAGTTTTATGAATTTTTAATATCATAAAATAAATGAATACCCATTTTGTTTGCTTTTAGCAAAGGATCTATAAAATTTAATTTTACCTGTTACATTGTGCTAAAGGTTTAATTAGAATAGTCCTGTCTTTAACAACTACAATAAAGAAACTTTTATGGAAACAATAATTTGATTCAATTTAATAATACAAACGAATATTTAATATATTCTTTGCGCTTCCCTATAATAAAAGGCATGTAAACTTGACTGTTACATAAAAAACTGTAGATGTATAAATGTCTTTTCAGTACTACATACAGCAGAAATGTCTAGGTCGTGACTGAACTTAGAAATGAATCCTTTTAGAATTTGACACCTGCTACCACAATTTTTAGATCAATCTTTATATATTTGCTAAATTTAAACGACCTACTAGGGCATATTAATTAAGTCCTTAGAATTTACAAAAAATGGCAATTATAAATTTTTGGCACGATTAATCTTAGATTAATTAATTATTTTAGATCAATTTGTCAACAAGCCTTAATTTTTTATACTTATTTTAAGGACTTATTAATATACCCTCGTATCAATGTTTTTTATTATCACACTTGTTGTGCCAATTATTAGTATTAAGAAGGGCTTCATTTATTATACAGTATTGTTATATCGAATTAAAATGCAATTTGTGTAATAAATTTAGGGTTTTTACTCCATTCAAAACAGCAAATTCTTGTTAATGCAGTTAAAGTAAGTATGTAGAAAACAAGCAAAACCGTTTCAATTTCTTAGATTACGCTTTTTCTACTTTCATACTAAAGCAATCGATTAATTTTAGTCGTCGAAAATAATAGCTTTTATAATAAAGTAATAAGGTTCATTATAATATCTTTTTAACACTGAATGTTTTTATGTTTACACGTAAAAAATTACGTTTTGCTGAAATTAATCTAATTGTTGAGTTTAAAGGGGATTAAGGATAAGAGCTTTAATGGAAAATTAAATGAAGCTATAAAAGTTATCAAGAAATTATAGGACTATGTACAGCGTTTTCATTGCTCTTTTTTCAAGAGAGAATTACCCAATTAATTTCTCTATGGTCAAGAAAACATTTTACAAGCTCTTCAGGACGGCATTTAGTTGATTCGCAAGCTTCTGAATTATTTAGGAGAAATGATTGCGGTAAACTCTACTTTCTAGCTAAAGTCTATTTATATATTAGGTATATAATATTGCAAAGGCACTTTATTTTAACGAATGCATGACATTTGACAACTGTCAACTAACTTAAAACTAACTTCAGCCCGTGACTAAAGCGCCATAAAGCCACAGCTTGTCAATGTGTATTTAAAAGTTCACTTAGTGTCATGGAAACATGTACGATAATGGGCGTTTTAAGAAAAAATTATTCAATATGCAGAGGTTGTGGTAACATCGATTTATAAAACACCCAGTCCATTTATTAGAGTGTGTGCACTTAATTAGGATAAATAGAAATAATGAATGTGCCCTTCTGGGCTTGAATTGCGTGAGGCCGAAATAACAGGCAAAATGTGGTTAAAAAACTGTGGCAGTGAAATTGTAAAAATATTGAACTGCGCTGTTATGAGTCAAACAATATTATTTTATTAACACTGTTCATTTTGTCGAGGCAATTAAAATTATTATTCGATTTTACATCATGGTTTACTAACCAAATTTTATAAAATTTGCTTTATGTATTCATTTGGAATACTCATTAATTTTTATTACGATTTACACGATTATTATTGCATGGAAGAAATGATTATTTTTTAAAAGTTAAATATAATCTTAGCCAATTTGCGGAACATTCATAACAGCTCCATTAACCGTATTCCAAGAAAAATGGGATTTTTCTACAGCAAAACTTTTATAATTAAGTATTACTTTATTTTCATACTCGCAATATTTCAATCCCTTTATTATTTAATTGTTTTTTATGGAAATAAAACAGCATGTTCTAAAGTTGCTGCATAAAGGACCATCCACATTTCAAAAGAATTACCTAACATTGTTTTATACATGAAATGAACTACCACTCAACACCCGGTATAGTCTTTTTGTTATTGCACGAAAAAGATAATTTGATCTTTTTAAAAGTTATTGACAATAATAAAGCTTAAATTATTGTTTTTATTGCAATATTTAAAACTTATTATTGTTTTATAAAAGGTTGAAAATAACTTTTTTCAAAAAGATTAAAATCCATGTTAGTCTTGCAGCAAAAAGTGATAACAGATAAAAGTATTTACTTTATTTTCAGAGAATAAAAAGTTTTTTAAATCCATACGATTTAAATGAATAATTTATGTGTATAAGGGAGAAATTAAAAGAATTTATGAATGGGAAACACGTTTTTTTGTTAATGTTATCGGAATTTTATCACGGTTTATTTTACAATGCTTAGAAAAAGTAAATATGCCTCTTGACGCTACACGGTGTGCTCAAGAGCTTTATGAATGGCCGCATGCTGGTACCCCTTTGCCGTTTCCAGCATTCCAATACAACACTGTTATTCAAACACTGCAAGAAATGTTTTTATCGCCTTTTATTGCAATATTAAAATTAACAAGGGGAAACCAACAAAAATTTTTAATAAAAATACACATGTGCCGTAAAGTAAAACTTCTTTTGTGTTTTGTTTTTATTTAATCGATGTAGATGACATCTGCCATTTTTGTAAGAGGAAATTTGCATCAATATACTTTCTTATTACCTATTTATGTAATGTAATGTAATGTAATGTAATGTAAGTAGGTATTTGAGCAACAAAAAAATTATCGAGCAACACGATTGGGCGACAAAACAAAAGTTTGTTGTACTTTTAATTATTCCTCTCGAGCTATTTAACCTATTTTATAACAGTAAATATAATCAGTTTTTGGTCCTCTCGGCAAACCTGCCTGTTACTTTATTAATTATTACTCGCTTCGCATTCCCGGAGTAAGGTTTAATTTTAATTTTTATGAAATCTGAATTCTGTATTGCATACACGGAAAAAAATGTTTTCTAAATGTAAGAATACCTTTATTCTTAAATTCACTTGATTTAAGTTTAATTTGCTTAGGCTACGAATACATTAAATTTCTTTTAAGTATTAACATATCCTTAAATTAAAAAGATTTTATTTCTTAGTTTAAAATAGTACAGTTGAAAATGATTGACCTAATATTGTCAAGGCTAAAACTAACATTCAACTAAATCTTTCTTTAAACAAGCATTTCTTATTCTTGCCTGTTAAATGTTAAGAAAGACTTTATATGAAGTAATCTTATTCTTAATTTAAGATTAACAATCAATTAGACCAAATTTTGAAACTATACTGGATATAAATATAATTATATTTATTCTAAGATTAGTAAATATTGGTACGACTGGCATATTCTTAAAAATATCCCCCACTCACAAGATTGTTTCTTGTCTTAGTTAAAATTTGGTTTGGAATTATGAAAGAGCTGCTAAATTAATGGAATTTGGTAGAATTAACCACCAAACCAATTACCAACTCATTATGTTATTTAGATTGATTTTTTCTATTTATTATAATTATATTTCCCTACACTAAGAACTTTTTTAAAATTATTATGATTTCTCACTCATAATGAATATGAAAACAACACCTTAATTCATAAAAAAACAAGAATAAAATTGTAACGTGGATTTTGCAATTTTTCAGCATTTCTGTCATATAGCAAAAAAATATAAATGAAGATTATTTAAATTTTTTAAGCGAAATTTGGAATATGTTACATAATAACATAACCTTCTTTATATTTTGATTAAGGTTTTGTTGTGTTTTATGAATTTATGTGTTGTTTTCATATTCATTATGGGTGAAAAATCATAATAATTTTAAAAAAGTTCTTAGTGTAGGGAAATATAATGATAATAAATATAAAATATCAATCTAAATAACATTATGGGTTGGTATTTATCAATTTCTTACGTTTTCAGTTATAAAAATGGCTGTAAATTCATTAAATATTGGTTGGATAACTTTTTTTTATGAGTCAGCCCGTTTTTCTCCCTATTGCTCGAAAAAATAAAAAAGAAACGATTTTTTTCAAAAACTGTCCTTTTACGAATCCTACTGGTGAACCAATGCGAGTTACAAAAAAAACCTCAAAAGCAATTTTGAAGAGCGTGAAATTTCCCACAAGGACCGTCAAACCGATTTGCAATATTGTCGAAGGTGGATAAGCATTAGAAATTTGAAAAAAACATATTTTTTACATGCATTTTAAACGGTAAAACTTTAAATTTACATAGTAAGTACTTAAAATTGATATTAAGAGCTCAAACATGGTGAGATTTTTTTTCTATATGCAGATTAATATTTTGCCTGAGAACCGAAAAAAATAAAAACTTTGCGGAAATGAATCACCCTAATGTTTATTTTAAAAGGTAAAGAGTGGATTATCCTATCTATTTTTCTCTATCAGTCTTAGAAAAAAAAAGAGATATCATAATCCACTCTTCACCTTTTAAAATAAACATGTTCATTATATCCTAACCTAAGGTTAGTAACCTTTATTTAAAGTCGAGCAAGAGATAAAAAAAGAATGGACAATATTTAAAACAATTATTGCTTAACTTACATAAAGATGCCTTAAATTTAATCCAAAAGTAAATATTGTATCGCCAATAATTATAACAGTTGTATCAAAAAATACTTATTCTTATATTTTATTTGAGGGTGCTTGCATTTAAAATAATATGATAGTTTTTCTTGAAATAAGAATAAGTTTACCCTTAAGAAGGCGTAGAAGGGACAATTAAAAAAAATTATTTTTAATATTTAATTCGGAGTTAGGTAACACAGAATTAATTCCTCCCATTTAATTCTGAGTTAGGTAACACATAATTAATTCCTCCCTATTTAATTCCGTGTTAGCTATCACAGAATTAATTCCTTCCATTTAATTCTGCGTTAGGTAACACAGAATTAATTCCCTCCCCTTTAATTCCGCGTTAACTAACACAGAATTAATTCCTTCCATTTAATTCTGCGTTAGGTAACACAGAATTAATTCCCTCCCATTTAATTTCGTGTTATCTAACACAAAATAAATTCAATTAATTTTGTGTTACTTAACACGGAATTAAATAGGAGGGAATTAATTCTGTGTTAGTTAACACGAAATTAAATAGGAAGGGATTAATTCTGTGTTATCTAACGCAGAATTAAATGGAAGGGAATTAATTTTGTGTTTCCTAACGCAGAATTAAATGGAAGGGAATTAATTCTGTGTTACCTAACGCAGAATTTAATGGAAGGGAATTAATTCTGTGTTAGTTAACACGAAATTAAATAGGAAGGAATTAATTCCGTGTTACCTAACGCGGAATTAAATGGAAGGAATTAATTCTGTGTTAGCTAACACGGAATTAAATAGGAAGGGATTAATTCTGTGTTAGTTAACAAGGAATTAAATAGGAAGGAATTAATTCTGTGTTACCTAATTCGGAATTAAATATTAAAAATAAATTTTGTGTAATTGTCCCTTCTACGCCTTCGTATACCCTTGCACCTAACATTGAAATTATATCCAAATAAGTATAGGTTAGTTCTTGCATTCAACTCCCTATATCCTTCAAATAAGTAATAATTTAAATTACAAATAAGAATAAATCAATCCTTAAATAAGTATATATTCTGGCCTAATGGTGAGATGAGCATATACTTGGGCTGAGATGATTAATCTTTAATATATAATAGCTTTTTTTCCGTGTATGTATTAAAGCCAAATTATTTTTTGTGAACTTCATACAGATATTTATTTGTTTAAATAAATTAACAATTTGAGCTAACACTCCGAATTTAATATTTGATCGAATATTTGAATTTCTAATGCATTTAGAAATAAATATGGAAGGTAAAATCTTTGTGGAAAACTTAAAAATGTAAAAGCGATAAAGGCAAAGCATTATTTTAGAAATATGTAAATTTTCAAGAGATTTGGTTTGGTCTGGTGTAAGATGTTTTGAGAATGGTATGGTTGGAGATAAAACTCAAAGTTTTTCATTTAATTCAAGCACGTAAATATTTTATAAAAATTGATCTTCAATATTTGTAGTAAAGTCGTACGAATACGAAGGGCTTACGGTAATATTTGAAGGGGTTGGTGTTATTGAAGTGAAGGATACTCTGAACTCAAGTACATCAGATCCTCTATAGTGAAATCCTCCACATTATATTGATTGAGGATACAACGTGTTTTTAAATTGCCTACTTAGGCCATCAAAATTTTTGTTTGTTTCAATCAACATCCTTTTGTCACCCTGTAAACTTGTCGCAGTTATTAAAAAATTCCATTTCGGAAATTGATTTACTGCTCCGTAGCCGCAGAGTCTATCATTAATATTCGGTTGACCCTTGTTATGTAAAAGAAAAAATAACGCAAAAACTAACTTTTACAAGATTATAAAGTTGCAGGAAATTAATCTCTTCTACCACGGCATTGGACATTTCTTTTAACTCAACTAAATCAATATTCGTTTTAAAATTTACAATTTTTATTAGCAAAAACGTTTTTGCTTCGATCAGGTGTTGTTAAGGAATATTTGTTAAATATGAAAAGAAAATGCAGATTTTATTCAGGATATGTTTTGAGATGTCATCCTTACTTATTCATAGCTAGTTTTGTTTTGAGCGCACAATGTTTTAAAAACACAGTTAAAAAAACCAACAAACATTTATCACTGACATTCATAATGATAATGTGATAATGATTCACCAAACATTTCGTCTAATAGAACTAATTTTCTTAATAAATGAATAAAATAAACTATTAAATTTGGAAAAATTACTGGGATTAATTTCGCAGTAGGTGTTTTTTATTTATTATTTCTGCATATTATTTATGGTGATTGTTACACGTGAGTGGCGCAGGCAATTCTAACGTATTAATTTTTCTTCGAGGAATTTTAAACTTGATTTTAAATTAGATAAACGAATTTGTTTCCAATAAATAATTGATATTGTTGAATTAGTTATTTTAATGAAAATTGGAATATAAAACAAGGAATTGTAGTGCAGTATTTCTGTGTATGTCAAATTTTATGGGCTTTCATCCTTATTCGATCACCGGAAAGTTTATATCTGATATAAAATATATTTTACGACATTTCTATATGGTACACAAAATCTCATCAACCTTTGAATATTATAGTTGTTATTTTTCAAATTCACAATCAAATATGTGGTTAACGTAGTAATGCCTCACAGCAAATAAAAGAAAAATATTGTGCTTTTATTTATTTTTTATCTATACCGAGCCGAGCTAACACGCGTTTCCTCTACATTGCACATTGTTTATTCTTTTAATATTTTTAGAAAATTTATTTTAAATTACACGTACACCGACCTATTAACACAATATAAACTACCTTTGCCAACAAGTTTTTCCACTTAAAACACTTTTAGATTTTGTTTTTAGTTTTTTAAAAGCCCCAAAGCAATTTTTCAATATTTTTTTATTATTTTGTTGCATAATATTGAAATTTTGTCGTTGTAGTAGTATTGTGATTAAAGCTGGAAGCATATTGGTAAGTTATTTATTTTGTTGGGTTTTGTATGAAAATTGTTCAGCAATAACCGTTTAGTTTGAAACTGTAGGTGTGGTAATAAATCGCTGAAACATGGAAATTTGGAATGTATAGTTTAAGACAATGTTATGTAAGTTAATATCGGTGCAGTGGCAATAAAATATCAGTAATTATGTTATGATCTTCCAAAGAGTGGCCGGATAGATTAGGGTATATGGTTACATTGTACAACGTACAAATAATAAACTAGTTTTGAATAATAATCTGTAGATTAATTATATCTGAATTGTTGACCGTCCGTATTAAAATGGAATATAACCGGATAATAAACTAATCTGTTTACTTAATATTGCATAGCGTTAAGTCCTAGATGTGGCCTTTTGCAGCTCACAGAAACGCAAATTGGCCTATTATCATTCCATTATGCACCTCGATATCAAAATATACACGTCGGAATTTTTATGCACGTTATAGAGCAATTTTCGATGATCCAGAATCTGCTAATGGGTGGTAAACAAAAAGTTGTCGCAGGAAGAGAGAGTTTACGTATTTATCCGGTCCATTGTGATGTAGGGGGAGCTTCAGGAAGAAGCAAAGTAAAGCGGAAAACCAAGTACTTAAGTATTCCTGCACACAGTAACAGACTTGGTTCTGGCGGTATATTTTCAAATTCTCACGTACATCGATTAACACTTTCGCTTCATTTCATCACTTGCGAATTTAATACTTTTTTTTAAGAGAGCCTCTACTACACCTACTTGTTGATAAACACACTTTGTTAGTCATCTTGAAACGACTATATCGCTCTCTCGTCTCTTGTTTGCGCCTTTTTCTTTCAGAAACTTATCCTCCACTCTTAATCTCGTCAAAATGGCTTTTCGAAAAGCATATTTTTTATACTACTTATTTTCGGAACGATCCATATATTAACTTCACAATTTTAAACATTAATCATTTTTACGCAGGTTTTGAATTTTTCTTCTAAAGCCAACTTCAGCCCGTGACTAAAACGTCATAAAGCCACAGCTTGTCACTTAGAGTCATAGAAACATACGATAATGGGCGTTTTATTAATAATATATATTATAATAAAGTAAATACATTTTTAGGTAAAAAAATTACGTAATTTATAACATACATAGTATATTTTAATAGTGAAAAAATAGTTCATACATTATGCTACAAATTTAAAATGCAGATTGCATACCATAATTTATCTATGACGAACACAAAGTATTTCAATATTTAATTTTTTTTACCCAACTCTAATCCAGAGTTTGATACTGTTTGCCCTTATTGTTGGTTCTGAATCTCTTTGACTACCCTATTAATTAAAACAATAGACTGTAGCCAGATTAAATATTAAAATTGGTTGAGTTTAAGCAAATCCAGATTATTGAATTGTGTTTGTATTTGACTTAAAATTTAATGGTGTGTTGTGTGTTATATTCGATTTCAGAACCTTATTTACCAAGCAATTAGGTACTTAAGGAAAACCAATATATTTCAGACCCAAACGGTGGATGAAATTTAGTCACGGTTAGGGAATATTCCCCGAAATTTCAAAAGCAAGATGCAGTTTGTTTCCAATAATGTTAAATACATAATTTATCTTTATTTAACCCTGATTATTTACAATTTGTAATTAAACAATTTTCAACCCCTCGCAAGATTTATTTGCGCCTAAAAATTAAAATATTTATTTTCTATGAACACTTTGTATATCTTTGCGATTTTATGTAAAACTTTAAAATCCCATTGGAATATATCTATCCTTTCTGTTAAACTTAATAATTCAAGAGAAATTGCATTGCACACAAGTTCTTCTACAAGAACACTGAGTTTTATCCCAGAGTGCCATTCAGTGTGCGTCGATTTATACGTGATGTTTTAAAAATTAACACTATAACTACATTTTTACTAAAATATGAGAAAAATTGTTGAGATTTGATCCCCAATCTCAATATAATATTCGAGTTAGTATTATATAAGACGTGGGGTGAATCTGGATATTCATACACCCTAGCCTATATGAGGGAAGTTATCTAATCATAAATTGTATACACCCCATCAACTTCTAAAGGGCACTCCAAATAATATGAAAAATAACCATGTGATACAAGAATTTTGAACTTAAGATCACTGTATTTAATTTGTATGAAAAATGTAATTAAAATATAGATAATCCATCCATTTCATAGGATTATTAATTTGGTGGTGTGCTCTCGATTACTTGCATGATAAAGCCGAGCCCCTTGAAAATTATGGAGTATTAATTTGGTATAAGTAACGAATTCATCTCCTATTTGTGTATGTTACAATACGTATACCAAAGTATATGCATGCATATATATATATATTCCATGTTACAAAGTTCCTTACGTAATTATTCGAAGCACTAATTCAACTAGATAGTTTATTGTAAGGATTAAGCTTGAACAATGTTCAAAACAAATATAACCAACAAATATGCCGAATTAACGAGCAAAAATCTATATACTTTTAGGTTTATAATTTTTCGACTTTATTTATCTATTTACATGTCGCGTGATTTTTAAGTGAGCTTGCATGAATAAAACATGTAAGCGTAAGCAATGTGAGCAACAACTTGTAGCTCAATAATGCCAAAAAACGTCTAAATAAATAAGAACAATAAAAAACGTCGCAGACGAAAACAGTAAAAATATTCGGGCAAATTTATAAATGTTTAAACGTAAGGCGCCCATAAAGTAGTTTAAGAAAAAGGCCTTAACTCGTAACATTTAAGGGATCAGAACAATATAAATAAATATGTTATAAGGAGTACAAGTGACTTGTCATAAAAGGTTAGCTAACAAATAAAAAATTAAGCTTACCACTGTACTGCAGTTGCATGACACACAAAAAATTTAACCGTCACATAAATTTTTAGACGTTATTGATTTTATTATTTTATTACATGTCTACTGCTAACGTACACAAGCATTTTAATGTACACCTTTGCCGGCTAGTATATTATGTATTAAGTTTGATAAACGCCATTTTATTTACGAATTGATAATAATGAGTGGATTATTTTAAAAATACTTTTTTATTTTTTTTTCAATCTCAAAAATTGTAGGCTTATTTGGGGACACTTCTACTCAATAGCAATGCCATTTTTATTGCAAAATGGGAATAAATTAAATTAAGTTTAAAGAACTTTAACTTTATTAAATCATCTTATGTGGTTTTTGGGCTACAAATTTAACCAAGTGATTTTTACAAACATTTTACCTTAAGACTATTAAGAGAGTTCTTCAGGGACGGTCGATGCATTAAAACTTACCAATAAAAAATGTTGGAGTTGGACACTTTTAAATCATGTCGAAACTTCTTAGCAAACCATTTACTCATATTCCAGACGTCGAATCTTTATACTAAATAAACTTTTTTTTAAATCATCTATTAAATGTTTACTTTCAAATGAAGTGTCTCATATTATGCAAGTTTTGAGCCATCTATCGGCAAAATCGGTGAGAGCTCTTTTAAGTTTTCGAAAATTCAACATTTGTGGATTAAAAAAAAAGATGAACATTTGGCCAAAACGTTCGGAACATCTGTTTGAAAATAATAAAGCAGTGCATAACGTGTTTTAAAATAAAACAAAAGTTTGTAGTGAAAATAATTAATATTGAAAAATAAAATTTTTTAAATTGTTTTGTGTAATTTGTGCGTTTAAGGGTAGTGTGAAAATGAACAGGCCTTATTAAAGCTTATGTGTGGGTTAATTTAAAATGTTTATCTTTGGATTTGAACTTAAGTTTTGAGAGGTGCAACACTCCATTCCAAACAATTACTTGAGCACACAAAGCTTTATAATTAATTTGAGTATTAGTTATTGTTTATTTATTTGGATAGTCTTTGAATCTCACGTATTATAATTAAATGAGATTATCGCCAAAAATAATAAAACCTTATTTTAAATTAAAATCAATTTTGGATATTAATGAATCCATAAATATATACAGGATATTAAAACTAAAATTAATTTCAGGCCGACTCGAATGGCGATCATGCATTTTTTATTGTTTATTCGTAATTATCATCGAATTTTGCTTTTCATAGAAAAATAGTTGTTAAATTTAATACAATTGTCTATAAAACGAAACAAAAGCATTCGCCGAGTTAACCACATTAAATTGTTAATTACTTTAACCATGTTTGTAGGGATAACATGATTTCTGTGAATGGAAATTTTAATTAACTAATTATGTTGTGAGTGAAAAATAATTTAAAATTAAAGAGATTACACGAGGAATTACCGCAATATTTCCCGTATAAATATTTTAAGTGACGTTCTCTTAAACCCTCATATATTTCAAGTAATAGGATTTTCGGGGAATTCAATTCTCTAATAAAAGAGCATTGCTTGAACAATGCTACGAAAAATATTGTTCAATCACAATACTGGAAGTATAACTATATATGTTATAATATTTTTCTATTTCCAGCGCAACGTTTATTTTAAATGAAACTTATGGGAAATAATATTTATAAATTTAATTTGTAAAACACTGGGGCTGCCCTGTTCACCAAGAGTAATTATACGGAACAACCATTGCACATTAAAATAATTTCACACTTACCCTGGCTGATAATTGTGGCGATATAAACAATGCCAATCGCGAGATAGCGATTGTGCTGTTTCCTTTTCAAAACCATTTTATCGAGTCACTGAAAAAAATCCTCGAGATGTAGCGCGTAGCGCGATTCAAACGGTTTTATTGGTCGCACGCGGTGCGTGAGCGGCGTGTGCAGCTTCAACAGAGCAGTGAGTTGACCGGCGAACGTAGCAAGCTGCAACTGTACTCAAACATGAAACTGGCAATGGAGAAAACGGTCTGATCAGAGGCACTGCGCTGCCGCGTGCTTCCATCGAGATGCCACATGCTTCTACTCTCCACTCGAACCAAACCGCCAAACCTTTATAGTCAATCATTGATCTACAACTATTTTGTATGTGACATTCACTGTCTTCCAATGCACAAAATTCCCGGCAACAAAATACCATGCTGCAGCATTCAAATCTACTATCGAACGCTAAATAAAACTGCTTTCTAAACTTCCAAAGTTGTCAAATAGTTTTTTGTTTTTTAAGCATGTTTTTTCTTACGCAAGCCGAATAATCGTTTTAAGACATTGTTCCATATTTTTAAAAGGTTTCAAAGGATTAAACTCATTTAATATGGAATTGACTATATCTCAAAAACTGATCCACTTTCATAATTTTTGATTTCAGGGGACAATTTTACATAAGAATTGGCTGTTAAATTTTGGGATACCATGGTATTCCATGGTTAATCATGGTTCAAGTGAAAAAGCAGCCACTAATAACTACTAAATTATTCATTTTTGATTAATTCATTTTTAGAGAGTGGAAAGTGTATATTTTAAACATATTTAGTTTTTCGCAAATTTTGCAGAAATGACATTTGGGTAATTCTAGTGTAAAGTTGAAAAATATACACGGAAAAAAAATTAAATTAAATTTTACAACAACCATATTGTAAAAAAATTTACACAATTTTGGAGCACGGCAAATCTGTATTATTTTTAATAAAGAATGGCATTAGTCAATACAATATTTTATTAAAATATATAAAAATATTAATTTAAAACAGAAATTGTAGTAATTTAACTACAATATATAATTATATCTTCAATAAATTGTTGTTTATTTTTATTACAAAATTGTTAAATTATTTCTAACAAATTGTTCTTGGTCGTATTTTTTAAACAATTTATACCAGAAAATTCTACAATTGTAGTACTTTCCACAACATTTTTTTTTCCGTGTAATACTAATTTATGGTCTATTCGTGATTTTTAATCAAGTTTAAAATTGATTTAAGGTTTATATTGCAAAATAGTATATTATGTATCAAGTTTGACAAACGCCATTTTATACACGAATTTAATTTAGGCACGAGCGAGCTTGCGAGCGAGTGCTTAAATTAATGAGTGTATAGAAAAGTTTATAAACAAGGTGCGTACTATATTTTTTCTACGACAAATACTTATTATTATCTTAAAATGATTTAATTCAAAAATTTATATAGAGCGCCATCTATGAAACAATAGGGGAATCTGTGTGTCACCGTCAAATGTCAAATTTTATAAGGTTATAAATCGAAATGTATTTCTTGAAAATTGACAGTTTTTACAGTGAAAGTAAAGAAAATGTTTTATGAGCACTTTACAGTGGAGTCCGTGCCCAAATTTAAGTTATAGTTTACTGCCGGCGAAATTAAAAGATCAGTACAATGTTCATATAAACCTTTCAAATATTGCCGTTGAGAAACTATTTAATACTTTTGTATTTTTGTATTGAGATAATAAAATAATTTTCACATTTAGTATTATTTTACAAGAAAGGCAATTTATTTTAACGATTGTATGACATTTGACAACTGTCAACTAACTTCAGCCCGTAACTAAAAACATGTTGCTAACTTCAGCCCGTGACTAAAGCGCCATAAAGCCACAACTTGTCAATGTGTATTTAAAAGGTCACTTAGTGTCATGGAAGCATGTACGATAAAGGTGGGAGTAGAAAAAATAACAAATGTAACACCAAATTATCCAGTTGATGTTTTGTAAAAATGTTATATTAGTATTAATATAGAAAATATAAAAGTGTAATGCATACTATTAAACTTAAAATTAGAAATTACTACAAAATATGTCGTAAAAAATCTGGTCTCAGTAATAATACATTATCTTATCATTAAAATTGTTAAAAATTATTACTATTATTTTTAAGCAGTTAACTGGATTTAACTGATAAAGCATTAAAAATTTTGCGTACAGTGCCCATTAAACATTCTCTTCTCTTTTACTATAAAAAACTGCTTCTATATCAATTGTTAGTTTATTTTTAATGGATAAATTTTGATTCACACCGACAAATTTGAGATTTTAACGCCGGTAGATTCCCAAGTTTGAAATTCTAACGAGAATTCCAATAAATACAACTGTCAATTTTTTTACCTTTTACATTTTTAATACTTTGTAATAATATTTTGCAATTATAGTAATAAAAAAAATCAAAGCATAACATGTTTTATTAACATACCTAATCAAATTTTGAAGTTATTTTAAAGTAGCAATAATGGTTAAGATTAATTAAAATAATAACGGGCAATGTTAATGGTGAATGGTTACTTTATATTCGTATAGAGTCGCTTTATACAAATATTTAATTAAAGTATTTGTCGTAGAAAAAGTATGTAACTCTTTTATAAACTTTTCTAGGCACTCATTTAATTAAGCACTCGCTCGCCTAAATCAAATTCGTGACTAAAATGGCGTTTATCAAACTTGATACATAATATACTTTTACACAATTATGAATTATCTGTTCATTTAAAATTCTTTATTATTAATTATAGTATTTAGGCCTAAAACAAAACAGAATGTAATAATTAAATAATTAATGTAATAATAAAATCGCTTTTATGCAAATTTTTCATGTGCATTAAATAAAAACAACATAGTGTTTTTTATTGACCTTAATTTTGTTATAATTCGCATGAAATAAATATGGGTCTGGGTCATATTATAATATGACCCAGACCCATATTTATTTCCATTTATAAACGTGTTTAAAAAAGGTTGAATTTTATAATTTTCTGGTATGGAAGATTTTATTTAATTCAAAGTAAAATGTTGAATAATGTCGTTCAGAATCTGCAGCAAATGATTCTAAGCGAACAATATTTTAAATTGCTTTGCCATGGTATTTTATTAAAATTTGCTAACATTCCGACATAATAGTGGGACGATAAAAAAAATACACGGCGTAATAATATTGCGTGGAGATAAACGTACGAGATGGTAGACATCGACTTGAACGTGGTTTCTAGAAGAGCGTTTTTGGCGGGGAAAAGGAAGAAGCACGGCTGGAGCATAACCCTCGGATAAAATCTGTTAGATTATGTATGTTACGTTGCATAAGACATGTCTGAACTGGGGACACCAATCCACATATACACCGACGGAGCGTATTAAACATTCATCCAGGTCACCGTAACCAGCGTATTGTCTGCACCCAGTGGACTACTTAGAATATTCTATTAGGATAATTATTTTTCAAAAATATACCACTAATTTTACATTTTTATAAGTAATTGTCCTACATTAAACAAATGGGTATTTGACATTTACAATATGGTTACAAACTTATTTAATATGAAATGAGATTCGTGACTAAGTCTTAGAGAGATATTGATGTAATAAAACAAAATCATGTTAAGGATAAGTAAAATGGGAAATCAATAAAGGAAAACGTTTTTTGCTGTGGTCAATAAAAAACGCAATAAACTCGTTGAAATAGTTAATCATAATATTTGGCAAATGGAAATGGGAATGACCGTAATATAGGGGGTGTTATACCATTAAATGAGATGTTAGGGTCGACTGTATAAAGATTACCTCTGTGCCTTATTTGCTTCAATAATCCAAGCTTTGTATAGACATTAATTTGTATTAGCTCTAATAAAAACAAATGCAACAAAGTATTAGATTAAAAGGTTTAAAATAAAGACATTTTTGTGTTTTTTGTTAATTAAGAATTATTGCTATAATATGCCAGGTTTTAATTACAAAACCGTTTTTATAAGAACTTTCGTATTTGTACAAACAACAAATAAAAATTAAAAAATAAATACAATTGGTATCGACAAAGTATTGATGCTTTTTGGAAAAAAAAACGCATCTACGTGTCACTATACTATTAATGCTTTTCTTGATGTACGTGCAGTATGAAGTGGAAAATAAGTAACATCTCTATATCGCGGTTCGTTTAACCCTCTTTGCTTTCACAAAATATATGGACAACATTGAGTCTACTATATAACTGAATTATACATAATTTGATTTTCGAGTGTATCCAACTTTAACTTTATCAATTTGTAATTGATTCTATTAGTCAATCATGCTATAAATGCCAGAGGACTGATGTTTTCGTGTTATAGCTATGTCGAAAAGTTTAACTTATTGGCTTTATTATAAAAAAATATTTGATATTTTTTATGTTCCCCATAACGTTTAGATGTTTTTCCTATTTTTTCATACAGCGTATCCCGGCGCATTCGCCATTTTTGCAAAAAATAAAATATTTAAAGCAGGGTCTAAACGTCTTAGTAAAGCAAAAAGTCGAGCATATTTCTGTAGGCCAACTTCTTAGAAAATTATATGATAATCTAGGAATATTTAAGAAAGTTTACAAACTTTCAACAATTATATAACTTAATTGCGGTCCAATTTGCATAATTTGAGCCTCGATTTACTGTTGAAATATAACTCCATAGTGTTGATGTCTAATTGCTTCACAAAACAAATAAAATGAATTATAAAGAAACTTGATAAATTATATTAAATACAGATGACACTACCTACTATGATATAACAAACAATGATAGGTTACTTTAGTTTACTTACAACACTCTGTAAAAGATGGCGCAACTTTCTATTTGGTGTTTTCTTTAAGTTTACAATTTTTCGAATAAACTTATAAAAATTAACATTTCTTATTTGCATATTTTTATACAACAGTGTAAATGTATAAAAATGCCCTAATTATTATGAGTTCGTTGCACCAACGATAACCTTTTGACTTGAACACTAGATGAATAGTCCACAACCATTTTTAAATACTAGTACAGATTAATGAAATAAACAATATGAAGACATCGTATTTAACAGCACTATTTTTTTTAACAGCGGTAGAATCCATTCAACGATCGCAAACTTCAATCGAGACAAAAAATGTGACATCCACAAGTAACGAAAAATACAAGAAACTTCGAAATTGGTGGTTAAGTTTTTTTCTGTTTCAGTTGAGTTAAAAGTTCTTAACAAACCACACCATTTATTTGTCGGACGATGCAAACCCACACACAGGGTGTTGCACCAGGAAAATATAATTTTATTGAACGACGGAAAAAGTCAAATATTAGCTGCTATAAGGGTACGTATTTTTTTAATTATCCCCTATTTTTAATATTGCTATTATTTTTAGACAAATGTTGAAGGTCCTGTGAAAATAACATGCGTAAAAATACATGACGAAATTCCAAATGGAAATGGTGGTTACCCCAGTTTTATTAGCGGAGGTGTAGGTTTTGACTACATTGAATTTAATGTAGTCACGGAATACGGAAAAGGTTTTCACTTTTTCGTGCAAATATACGGTTTAACTATCGAGGAATACAAGAAGGAAGAAAGCACTACCACTACAACAAGTACTACAAGTACTACAACGACTACGACAACTACCACTACAACCACTACAACTCCGAAACCTACAAGGAGTACTACAGCGCCGAAGGTATTGTACACCCTACCAAACGATCTAATTTTCGGTACCAAAAAGACTACTGTGCTACCCAAAAAGAAGAACTACAAGTTACGCTCTAAACAGTAGTACATACCTATGTATATGTAAATTATTAAATAAAAATGCATGCAAGTTTGTTGTTTTTTTTTTGGTATTAACCTTCCATTTTTTTCTAATGAAGATCAAAAATTAAGTACCTAGATGGACCATGTTTCGATTTTGAAAAAATAGCTATTCAAAGCAATAACAATGGTACTAATAAATTAATGCTTGCTTGCTTCACAAGGCTTTGTGAAGGGATTGAAATCTTAAAAATGTCATAGGCACAGGTTGGTAAATTGCTCATTTATATTAATCAGTAGCGCACCTACACATTTACCCATTAATTAACTTTTAAATATAAGTAAACTAACAACAGTTTATAATATAAAATAATTTTTATAACCTATTCTTTATGGGATTTATATGGAAATTTTTATCTATGACTTATAAGGTATGAATAGAGATGAATAATAAAATGATGTCTCTGTAGGTGTAGGTACGCTTATGTATTTATATGTTATATACAGCCTCAGCATAACTCTATATAAGATCTTTCATTTCTATCAAGGTAATTATTTGCAGTTTTACCGTGAAACAATTTATACAAGGTAACAATTATTGTTTTGTGCGCTATATGCTTTTAAAGTGATTTATTTGAGTGTTTTGCATTCCTTAGGATTATGTGATTAAGTGATTAAGTTAAAAAAGTGCCCTTTTGAATCAAAATGTTTGTCTTAATTTACCGGAAATACAAAAAAAAAATATATATATATATATACCCCCCATTTTTATAGCATTTATTATATGGTCAGTAGGTGTAAAATAATTTACACAGGAAATAGCAATAGTATGTAGGCACAGACATTAAATAATAACGTGTGGGCAAAATTTCTAAAACCAATTTCATTCATGTGAACTAATTTCATTCATCGATTTATTTTCAGGTAATATGTACAGATTGTTTACGCTAAGCACGCTGATATTAGTAAGTGTTTGTTCACCGAAACGACCAAGAATATACAACGTGCTTATTAGTACCAAGAAAAATCTATCGCCTAGTCATGCAATTCCCGTTTACGAACCAGTATTAAGAACCACATCCGTAGGGGTTGCATTTCCACCATTAGTTTACCATAACGCGCCCATACAACCAAATATTCAAATCCCAGTGGTAAGTTTTACTCAAAGAGCTTTTTTTATTTAATTTAGAATTATGCACTAAAAGTTAAATCGCACTATCTGCTATGAAACAGTTTATACAACGATTTAATCGTAACTCACAATTTAGTGTTTATTGAATAACCTTGAAAGTTCATCAAATTTAACTTTTATGAAATAAATTATGAATTATTATTATAATTATTAAGGTTATAATTAATAATTATTGTGTTTGTGCCTTAAAAAATACTACAAATCCTACAAAACATGAGTAAGGGATTTTGTGTTATTTGTCACTTTTAATTTTTAATATTGTCATGTGAAAAAATAAAATATAAATTAAATTAATGAATTGTATAAACCAGATTTTGAAGTGATGTATTATATATTAAATTATGCATTAAATTAACAATTGAGTTATGAAATAAATTGTCAACTAAATTATCAATTGTTGTATAAACCCCCCTTTAAATCCTCCTCTTATGAACTGACCATGCGCATAAGGTAAAAGGCAAATCGACAAATTTCCCCTCAAAAAAGGAAACAAGGTTATTTGTACAAAATATAGCGAATAATGGGTAGATGTGTGGAAGTATGTGGTGGTAATAGTATTACCACCGTGGTATCACAGATTATAAAAGGTGGTATTTTATTACTAGTGCCCTCTATAAGAAGGCGCTAAAAGTAGTCAACTTAAAGTAAAGAATAATAAAAATGTTCAGTTCTTTTATTTAGGGTTTTGCAGTCCCTTTTTGTAACTTAAAAATATTTGCCATAAATTATTTTTTCTACTCCCACCTTTAAAACGCCCATTATCGTACATGTTTCCATGACACTAAGTGACCTTTTAAATACACATTGACAAGTTGTGGCTTTATGTCGTTTTAGTCACGGGCTGAAGTTAGCAACAGGTATTTAGTCATGGACTGAAGTTAGTTTTAAGTTAGTTGACAGTTGTCAAATGTCATGCAATCGTTAAAATAAAGTGCCTTTCTTGTAAAATAATACTAAATGTGAAAATTATTTTATTATCTAAATACAAAAATACAAATTTGTACTTTAAAGTATTAAATAGTTTCTCAACACCAATATTTGAAAAGTTTATAATATAAACATTGTACTGACCTTTTAATTTCGCCAGCAGTAAACTATAACTTAAATTCGGGCACGGACTCCACTGTACAGTGCTCATAAAACATTTTCTTTCCTTTTACTGTGAAAAACTTTCAATTTTCAAGAAATACATTTCGATTTATAACCTTTATAATCTGTGTTTATAAAATATAAAGATTTGTCATCTGACGGTGACACACAGATTCCCCTATTGTTTCATAGATGGCGCTCTATACAAATTTTTGATTTAAATCATTTTAAGATTAAGTACTTATATGTCGTAGAAAAAGTATAGTATGCACCTCGTTTATAAACGTTTCTATACACTCATTAATTTAAGCACTCGCTCGCAAGCTCGCTCGTGCCTAAATTAAATTCATGTATAAAATGGCGTTTATAAAACTTGATACATAATATACTATTTTCTACTCCCACCTATAAAACGCCCATTATCGTACATGTTTCCATGACACTAAGTCACCTTTTAAATAGACATTGACAAGTTGTGGCTTTATGGCGTTTTAGTCACGGGCTGAAGTTAGCAACAGGTTTTTAGTCACGGACTGAAGTTAGTTTTAAGTTAGTTGGCAGTTGTCAAATGTCATGCAATTGTAAAATAATACTAAATGTGAACATTATTTTATTATCTCAATACAAAAGTATTAAATAGTTTCTCAACGCTAATATTTGAAAAGTTTATATGAACATTGTACTGACCTTTTAATTTCGCCGGCAGTAAACTAGGTATAACTTAAATTCGGGCACGGACTCCATTGTAAAGTGCTTATAAAACATTTTCTTTACTTTCACTGTGAAAAACTGTCCATTTTCAAAGAATACATCGAATATGTGTTTATAAAATATAAAAATTTGACATTTGACGGTGAGGAATCTATGTGTCACCGTGACACACATATTCCTCTATTGATTCATAGATGGCGCTCTATACAAATATTTGATTTAAATCATTTTAAGATGATAATAATAAGTATTTTTCGTAGAAAAAGTATAGTATGCACCTCGTATACTATTACTTTGCCTTATTGTGTAAGTAAAAACCGTTTTTTAAACAAAATTATTAAATTATTAAACATTCTTTGGTTATTTTTTCATTGGATTTATAAATATGGAACCATTTATAAATCCAATGAAAAAATAACCAAAGAATATATATTTTTTGTAAGTACCACGTAAAAATGTTTAATTACCATATACCTATAAGTTATGAGTTATAGGTATATGTTAATTACCATGTGAAAGTATTTTAACACATACTTCCACATTTGTGTGGAAGTATGTGTATTTTAACATATACTTACCACACAAGTGGTAAGTATATGTATTTTAATACTGTTGGTGCCCTCTATGAAAAAGCAGTAAAAGTACTTAACTAAAGTATAGAAATCTAAAAATGTTCATGCGATAAATGGTATTTGACGACCTTACCTTGATTTTTTTTAGCTTCATGGAGGCCCAGTGATACAGGAAGTGCAAAAAAGTCCAGTGAATTTAAATCAAAATGTTCCGGCAAACGTGCAGTCCTTGCCGGTTGAATATTACAGATACACGTCTCCTTACATTCAACCGTATTACCAACAACAAAATCAACGGGACATAAAAAGCGAGCCGAGTTACCCCTTAAGGGGGGAAAATAGAAATATCGAGGAAAATGTGGAGCCGAATAGAAATTTTGGGAAATATTACGAAAATGTGAACGATCCGAAACGAATAATAGCGAATTTAAAGAAAACTCCTGATATACCGGATGTTCCGCCACCTGCATTACCTGTTAAAAATTTATAGAAAAAATAAATAAAAAAAATAAAAATAGTTTGATTGACTTTATTTAACAAAAATTAACAAATGTTTCTCTCTCACAATTCGATGATAATATATTAATAATAATCATTGGTTTAAGGGATTCTCGGGTGACTTTTGCCACTCCTTGAACACCATTTGTTTTAATTGGGACAACTTTAGTGACGAATTGTCCAGCTTTAACTCCTTTAATCGCCTTTCTTCATATGCAGAATAGGCAGCCTTCATCCTCTTTTCAGGATGTTTATCCACTTCATCGGGTGTATTACTTAAATGAAAAAAAATATTAAAAATAGTCTTGTGTACTATATATATAAATACCTCAAAATAGCAATTGCTTCATTGATAGATCTAGCCTCTTCGCCCTCAATGGCCATACGGTTGACATTTTCAATTAAGGGAGTATCGAGATGAGTATCAACTTTTTTCTCTTCCTTCACTGGAGCTGTCGTTGTGTTTGCTGTCGAAATTTGTGCTCTTGTAATTTTTGGTGGAGGGGCCACCTTTTTAACCTTATTAATGGCAGCTTGTTCTTGTTCGAGCAATGCTTTAGCTTCAGCCTTTTTTTTAAGCAATTCCTGTTTCTTTTTCTCTTGCTCTTCCTTAAATAACATCAAAATTAGTATTGTATCCATGCTTTACATTCAACTTACTTTTTTCTGTTGCTTTTTTAACACTTGCTTATCGTCGTCCTTCCAATGGGCATCCTCCTCTTCTTTCTTTTTTTTAGCCGTTTCTGCGTCTTTTGCGCTCTTTTTACGTTCCCGGGCCGCCACTGCTTTCGTATTTTCCATTTTCTTTGGCATTTTTATTTATTTTAACGACTAAAATTTATTAATATTTACAATAATTTAGTCAGATATACTAAAGTGGTGACAGATGTCAATCTTTGTTTTTTAGGTTATAGAAAAAGAATATAGGTTAGGATTTTGAAAGTACATAAAAATATAGGTGGTAAAGTAAGTGAGAACAAATTATATAGGTATATAATAAATAATATTATAATAAAATATTAACCTATGCCTGTAGTACTAAGGAAATTTTTTAATAATATAAATTCAAATACTATTCGAACAATGTCCAAAAAGAGCAAAATCAAATCTACAGACAAAGCAAAGGACCTAAAAACACAGGTAAACACTAATTAACAAAAGTAACATATAAATAATACATAGTTATGAAATTTTTAGGATGTAGGACCGATCACAAAAGATAAATCGAATAATATTCTTATTTCTATACTGGCCAAACCAGGTGCAAAACAGAATGGAATTACAGGTCCTAATGGTCTAAACAACATAAAATAATGGTCTAAACAACAACAAAAAATAGTATTTATAATATTTCATATTGTAGGTATAACTGAAGAAGGTGTTGGGGTGCAAATAAATGCCCCCCCAAGTGAAGGAGAGGCAAATATAGAACTCGTAAAGTACATGGCATCAGTACTAGGTCTTAGAAAAAGCGATGTTGTTTTTGATAGGGTATTCTTTCCAAAAATACAACAATAATTTTTTTTTACAGAATAATTGTTTTAGGGCTTTAAATCTAGATCAAAGACGCTAAAGATCACAGGAGATATTAGTTTGGAGGATGTGCGAAGTAAAATTGAGACTGAAATTACTAATACCTAACAATAAATAATTTAAAACAAATATGAATGTCGTTTTCTTTATGTGCGAGTATAAAGTTGAGCGGTAAATTGGTAGATGGCGCAGTAAGGGATTATTTTCATATACTTACCACAAGGTAAGTATATGATTATTTTCACATACTTCCATGTGTGGAAGTATGTGATTATTTTTTTGAAATCAATATTTTAAAACTAAAATTACTACTTATAATAAGTTGTGGTAGGTATTTATAAAAAAAATATAATATATGTTTATTTTTTATTTATGCACATATATCTAACTATACATGGTTTAAAAAATAATTAAAGTTTTTATAATGATGAATATATATCGCCTAAGCCCCATGGTTCTTCGTCATTAGTGTTCAAGTAGAACGTACCATTGGCCCTAAAATTAAAACATAAAAATAAAAATGAAAAACAATTTTAAACTAACTTACTCTTTGTCGATCTGGTCCATGTAACCCCCCATTAGGCTTCTCAAATTATTGTTGCATTTATTAACTTTAAAGTAAAACTCATCTTTGCATTCGACAGAAACAAACTTATTATCTAGGATAGATTCCGCGTAAAACTCAAAGGATCTACCATGTGAACAAGACCCAGCTAAATCCAGAAAACATCCAGGTTGTGCAGAACCACCATTTGGAAAGTAATCAACATGACCAACAACCTTCTTCATACCAAGGAACCCGGCGCATGTGTGGATCACTTGAACAAACTCACCATCTGTGGTATCAAGACGTGCGTCCAAATGGTCGTAAATGACTAGAGGGTAAGCTGGATCCAAACCAATAATGGTACCAACAAGACCGTTGACTCTAGCCCCAGCACCACCAACCACATGAGCACCCAAACTATGCCCAATAAGGGTGATGTCAGATAGATTGACCGTAGTTGCTTCTCTCAAAGAATTGATGAAATCACCCACACCTTCACCAATAGCAGTGACCGCATTTCTAGCTGTGATGTAGTTTTTATTAGCTGGACCACTCCAATCCACCACAAACACATTGACATCATACTTCTCCAGAAGACTCGCCTTTATGAGAACGTTTACGTTACTCTGGTAGTTATTATTCCAACCATGCGATATAAAGACGTGTGGTTTGGTGTTGTTATAATGAACATCACTCACAAGACTGCTGGCATCGTATATACTCAACTCAATTGGGTCTTCAGGGTTATTTCTGGAATAGAAAAAGATGGTGGCATCGTCTTCAGACGCCGTGAGTTGAATTTTTGAGTAAAGCAAGTCTTCTTTTTCGTATACACCAGGAGATTTTTCCACCATGAAATAGGTTTGAGAGGGATGCCATTCCTCTTTTTCCACGAATTTTAGGAAGAGTTCGTTCTTAACTAAAAAACATTCTTACAATCAAAGAGAAACAGAAAAATGCCATCTTACCTGGATTGGAAGAAACCAAAACAGCTAAGGCAAGAATGGTAATGATTATTAGCTTCATTTTTAGTGAATGATAACTATTTGATATAAAATAAACTCCTTATATATCGAATTATATCTTAAGGATTTTAATGATAAGGCGATAGCAAAAAAAAAATTATTATTTTGCTTTTGTTTTATAATGTTTTTTGATAAAATCAATTTTGATTAAATTAACCAACCCATTTTAAATGTACTATCAGAGTACCTACCTGTTTAGTAAAAACATCTAAATTTTCTTAATTAAAAAAAAATAAAAAATTAACCCAGAAAAAAGCTGGAGCTATTTTGTATACCCCCCCCCCCCCCAATGGTTCGCCTAGGATTAAATTTTTATAAAATATAGATCCATATTCAGCATAATAAAATTACCAGAGTATCTAAAAATTATTTCTTGGGGTAAAGGAAAAAATAACCTTTTAGGACTCTTTTCAAACAAATTGGTGTTTTTTTCTATGCAGATTGCACTGTTTAAGTTTGGTCCCTTTATTTCAGTACACTCTGTATGACTACATTTTTTGTTTTAAAAGTCGACATCCTTTTTTAACCGATTGACTGGACTAAACGAATTAAAAATCATATTGTTTAACCAGATTAAGTTATTAAAACGAGTTAAGCGCAGATTAGCAAAAAATTGTGCAACACATGTTTTACAAAATAAATTTGAAGCCTAAAATTCTCACATTATTTTTCCAAATAAATCATCTTGCAATAATTAGGATGAAATGCACTTTTTAAATTAATACGATTACTTTAGCTTGATCTTAATTAATTAAATTAAAATAATATGCATAATATAAAAGTATTTGAGAGAAATTGTTTTAATATTTGAAAAATAATAATTCAAAGAATGAAACTGTAATAAATTTATCAGGTTCACAGGTGTCGAAAATTGGTTTTATTAAAGGTAAAAGCGCTTCCGGTCTTGTATATTATATTAACGACCTTTTTTATTAGATAAAATTTGAAATGTCCGGAGCAATTCCGATACTATTATGACAGCCTATTAACTAACCAAATTATTGTTCGAATAATTTAAATTTTACTTCTGAAATTATTTAATTACGCTGACTTTAAAGAATAATAAATTCGCAATCGATTTGACTAAATCTCAAAGGCATTTTATTTTTCCTTTTTAATATTAAATGGGGCTCTTCTGCAAATGTTTTTGCCAAAGTTTATGAAACGAAAACAGTTTGTAAATATTAATAAACTTTTTACGTTGATTTTACTTAAAGTTTGTTTTAAAATATCATTTAGTTCACTAAAACTCTGTACTTAAAAAGGAAATAATTATTAATAGAATGTTCTTATCTACTTATAATACTTTTAATTTAATGTTATTTATTTTCCTTAAATAAGCCACTCTAAACAAAAAATGAACAAGATAAAAACTTAATCGGCATACAAATCTTATTATTTTACAATAAATACTTTAGATTTTTACAATTAAAAGATTAAGATCGCATCAAACTTTTCTCAATATTGTCATTTATTGTAACAGGTGTTCGGCCATTCTTTTTTATGGATTCATCATGGAAAACTAAACAAAATTTTAATCGAAGAAAGAATCTATTTATAATAATAGACAAAATACCGTGCATTCCGTTATTTAACACCTTAAAATAAATCTTGTAATAAATAATATATTTTATACAAGTGCAAAATTAATTTTCGACGTATAAGCGTTCATATATAAATGTAAAATTACAGCCAGTACATTAAATATGAGTATTAAAGACCGGACTTTCAAACACTTCAAAAGGCCCTAAAATTTGATATTCGCTTTATAAAAAACATGTTGTAAAAAGTTTTAGATTTTTTTCCGTCGGTGTTTTATATTTATTGATTTAAATTATGTTTGGCATTGTAAAAAAAGTAAAAAAATACATTTTTCACAATTGAATGCATATAATCCGGTTTCTAGTGATTATAATAAACGTCAATTTTTTTTGATTGAATATGTAATAACAGCGATGACATTAATAAAAACTAAATTATTAACGCATAATTTCAGCGAGTGAATAATATTATTCGCCTTGACAGGTTTTATTGTTAAAAAATACGAATTTCCTGCACGGAGAAAATACATATATGACCGTAGAATGTCTAAATGATATCTACACATTACCAGCCATGTTGCAGCATTTGAATTATTTGATTTGTTTTGTTTTTGCAACCGGTATGTTCAAAATACGTTTATTTTTCAGTAGAATGTTTCAACTTCGTTTATCAAATTTTAGGGATTTTTTATTGTTATGCAGCCCGTGAAAAGTTCATTAACGTGGATGCCTGCCAATGCCACGAATCCACTTGCTCCTGTTGTTTCTCCAATAATTTTCCAAGTATTCCAGCACAAGATGGTAAACATCCTCCTATGTAACTAGGGTCGTCCCAAGGGGGGTCACCCCACACGAAATATCCTAATTTGGATATAATCATAAAAACAGTAAACACAGTTAATAGGTAAAATCTTTGACCCAGGCCCCACAAAACCTAGGGACGGTCCTGCATGAAACTAATACCTTTAATTAATCCTTCACAAGTTTTTATGATAATTTTTTTCAGTATGTTTGGAAGCTGTGGCCAATGGAAATGAACTGAGCATAGTTACAAATTTAAAACTTAATGGAAGTCCACTGTTAACTCATACAATAGGTAAGAAGGATTTTTTTGGAACAAATATTTTCAAACAAGAATCTGGGAGTGATTTTTGAAATTTTAAAAATATATAAATAGACCTGTAGCTACTTAACTTATGCAGTGCTCATCAGAAGACGACTGAAAAGACCAGTGTAAAATAATTTTAACATTTTTTTTAGATCCAAGCAGTGTCCCTTTTTGCGTTCCACAAATTCCAGGCTTATGTTTAGCAATAAACCATGTTGATTTATTGCAAAGAAAAATATGCGTCAAAATATCAGAGGCCATGGTAACCCTGGTAAAATTCCCATGTTTTTCACTACAAGATGGAAAATTAACCGCTGAACGAAATAATTATCCTTAAATAAATAAATAAATAATTTGAATTGCAATAATTGTTTTTTTTTTTTCACTTTGTGAAATTTGCATGCACTGTTAAACATTTCTATTGTAATTTTACTAAACATGCGCATAACAATATAGTAATAATAAAACTTTTGTAAATTCACTACACGATTCATTACAACTCAATTTGGGAAAATTACAAAACGTTTGTTGAAATTCAACTAAGCATTTATTAAAAATTTCTTCAGTAACATTAATATACAAGTATTGTAATTTTGCTAAAAAAATACTAAATATATTTAGTAATTAGTATTTAGTAAAATGGTGTAGGTATTGTAATTATACTATGCCATTTATGTCAACTCAGTTTAAGAAAATTACCAAATATATTTTACAATTTTACTGAACTGAAGAAAATTCGTTTCGCAACATTACAATACAAATATTGTTATTTTGTACAACAAATTACACTAAAAATATTTAGTAATTTACGAATGATGGTCTTGTAATTATACTAAGAAAAAAAAACCTGCAATTTTCTTAGTTTCTTCAAGAAACTTTCTTGACCCATTACTGAAAAGATTTAAAAAAATGGAACCTTCACCTCGCCAGTGCGTTCCACCAACTTCAAATACCGACAGACAGCTAGACAGATAGACCTATTTTGGGTCTCATCAATGTCGGGCAATTTGGTGTATTGGAACACACCAAAAACGAAAGAAACCTGAGCTTATATACTGTCCACCTAAGTCAACCGAGGCGAGATGTAAGAACATCACGTGATTGCCGCAATCGGTACATACTATGCATTTTACATAACATTATAGCAAATCAAATTACAAACAACGTTCGTAAATCTGAGATGCTTTTTATTAGAAACTGTCAAAATGTTTAGTAAAATTACAATGCGTGTAGGATTTATACATATAGATTGTAAAATTACAACTTATCTTAGTAGATTTCCCAACATGTCTTGGAAGATTACTCATATTGTATTATAATTTTGTATTGGTATACACTGATTTGTAATTTTACTCATACTTTGTTTTACAAAACAATTGTAGTTTTACAAAAAATTTTAACAGTGTACATGATTAAAATGATATATATTAAAAATGCAAACAGAAGTTGTATAAAATAAATAATGATTTGTATATTTCCAAACACTTATTGTAATTTAAATAGCAAATTTTGGTTAGTAATTTTATTGATTATCTTAGTAAAATTAAATTCCGAATATGTATAGAAATTTTGCAAAATTTCAAATTCAATTCTACAATACAGAATTGTAAAATTACTAAGTATCTGACAAAAACAAAAACATTGTAAAATTGGAACCTGTTTAGTGCTTTGGCTATAACAAATTGTAATATTACAACAAATGCGTATTAAAATTGCAATACAATACAACATTTTGTAATTTTACTATGAAACTGTTTAATAAAAATGTAGTAATTTTACAAACATTTTTAACATGTTATTAGATTCAATTTGTCTATGCCCGACTTGAATAGTAAAATAGACGAGTTTAACCTGAAATTTCAGCATTATTAGATAATCAATGCTAATGTGGCAATAATTCCTGAAATTTTGGACCATATAGATTTTAACAAATTTATAAATAATTACTAAATGACCTATTTTTAAGAGTTCTGTTGTTGAGAACATTATAAGGTGACTTTTTCATGAAAATGGTATTCGTTACCGATTTATTTTCATATTAATCTTTGGAATGTTAAATCGGTAATAACTAGTAATTATAAAAAGTAAAATGTGAGATCGAGTAGTTATCTGTCTTCGAGCCAAGCCAAGAGAAAAGCATGGAGATTTTTGTGTGGGCGAAAAGGCGCCATTCAGAGTGCACGTTATAAAACAGGTGATAGTAACTGACCAAACCGATGTATGTCCAAGATAATTATTTATTTCTTGACGCATTTACAAATAACAAACAGTATTTTTTAATTTATTAGCCAACTTTGCCGACCGTTTTATGAATATTTTATTGGCCTTTGAAAAATTTACTACATCCAGCAAAAATATCCACCATGTGAAACAAAGAAGTAAGATTTTTCCAAAAACGCAATTATTGTAATAAAAAAACAATCACGTTAAGATATTTATAGAATGTCATATGTAAATTAAGTGATTTGATTAATTTAAAGTGGTTAAGGCGATATACATACATATCTTTATAAGTATCTTAAACAACTTTCTAGATTTTATATACAGGGTGTATATAAACATCGAAACTGTTACCATACAGCTAGCTCACATCCCATATTCTGTAGCCCAGTTATTAATTTAATTAGAATTTTGAAATTTGTCAGGCTTTAACTGTATCCTACACTGTTAAAAATTTCTATTGTAATTTTACTAAAAATCTTTAGGAAGTTTTTACGCACCACAATATAGTAATAATAAAACTCAGTTTTGTAAATTCATTACACGATACATTACAACTCAATTTGGGAAAATTACAAAACGTTTTTTGAAATTCACTAAGCATTTATTAAAAATTTCTTCAGTAACATTACTATACAGGTATTGTAATATTTCTAAGAAAAATACTAAATATGTTTAGTAATTTAAAAATGGTGTATTGTAATTATACTATACAATTCATTTCAATTCAGTTTAAAAAAATTACAAAATATATTTTACAATTTTACTGAACTGAAGAAAATTCGTTTCGGAATATTACAATACAAATATTGTTATTTTGTATTCTAAAATTATTTAGTAATTTACAAATAATGGTAATGATATTATACTACAAAAAGATTTAAAAAAATTGAGCCTTCTCCTCGCCAGAGTTTTTGTTTTAAGTGCGTTCCACCAACTTCAAATACCGACAGACAGATAGACCTATTTTGGGTCTTATCAATGTCGGGCAATTTGGTGTATTGGAACACACCAAAAACGAAAAACACCTGAGCTTATATACTGTCCACCTAAGTCAACCGAGGCGAGATGTAAGAACATCACGTGATTGCCGCAATCTGTACATACTATGCATTTTACATAACATTATAGCAAATCAAATTACAAACAACGTTTGTAAATCTGAGATTCTTTTTATTAGAAACTGTCAAACTGTTTAGCAGTGGCGGCCTGTGACATTTCATTTTGGTGAGGCAAAGGCAGGGTTTCGCCCTCATTTAAAGGAGAAGAAATTTTTTTAAACCCAACTTAAAAAAACTGACGTCGCAGTTCACAACCTATACTTAAAACTTAGACTGTGGTGGGGAAGGAATTCTCTACTTTGTCAATGAAATATATTTTATTGTAAAAATGACGTTTATTTTAAATAAACCTCATTTTTGTCTAATTAATATTTCATTGTTCAGCAAGGTCAACAATATCGGTACAATTTCTCACCGTAATATCCATAATGACTAAATTCACATAAATCACCAAGTTCAATTAACTAAACCCACAGAATAAATCACTTTCAAAAGAATCATAAATTAGACAAACTTATAGAAAAAGAATGAACAAAATATTGCGTAAATAACCACAGATTTGTTCTTTAAACAGTTCAGAATTTTATAACCAAAACAAACCTAAAGAAGGAATCTGTATTTATTTTATTGGTTACTGTGATGACTACAAGATGGCGATAGTGTTAAAATATGTTTATTTTAGAATAGAAATATAATTTCGATTAATTCTATTTATTATAAGAAAAATAATACCATTTATTATTGAATTTTGAAAAACGTGTGAAGTATAATTTATCTAAAATTCCGAAACAGTGTTGCCACAACACCTGCTTATTTCCTTGGACGTAGAACTATGATATGTAATAGAACGAGACAACAAGGCTAACGTCAATCGTGAGTCTAAATTAGTTCAGGCATGCTTCTGAGCCAATCATCTAGCTATAAATATTAGTTTAAATTGCGGTCGTTTCAAATTCAAATAATTTAAATGTTGCTGGGTATTCCACGTATAAAATCAATCAATTTTATTGACTATTTCACAGTTCATGTAATCCAAATATTAAAAATGTATAGTATATTATAGAAAGTAAAATATTTAAATTATACTTAATTTTTTAATTCTCTATGATGAGGCACTGCCTCACCTGCCTCCCCTGACGGGCCGCCACTGCTGTTTAGTAAAATTACAATGCGTGTAGGATTTATACATATAGATTGTAAAATTACAACTCATTTTAGTAGATTTCCCAACATGTCTTGGAGTTTTGTATTGTTATACACTGATTTGTAATTTTATTCATCCTATGTTTTGCAAAACAATTGTAATTTTACAAAAAATTTTAAAAGTGCACATGATTAAAATTATATAATGATATATAAAATAAATATTGATTTGTATATCTCCAAACACTTATTGTAATTCAAATAGCAAACTTTGGTTAGTAATTTTATTGATTATCTTAGTAAAATTAAATTCCGAATATGTATAGAAATTTTACAAAATTTTAAATTGAATTTTACAATACAGAATTGTAAAATTACTATAAGTATCTGACAAAAACAAAAACATTGAAAAATTGTTTAGTACTTTGGCTAAAACAAAATGTAATATTACAACAAATGCGTATTAAAATTGCAATGCAATACAATTTGTAATTTTACTATGCAACTGCTTGGTATAAATATAGTAGTTTTACTAACATATTTAACAGTGTAGGGAAATTATTTTTGATTATACAGGGTGTCCTATGGAATACCATGGTATCCCCCACATTTAACAGCCAAATTGTCCCCTGAATCCGAAAATACCCTAAAAAATTATGAAAGTAGATCAGTTTTTGAGATATAGTCAATTCCATATTATATGGAAAATTTACTATATCTCACAAATTGTTCTACTTTTATAACTTTTGACGACATTTTCGGATTCAGGGGAAAATTTTACATAGAAATTAACAAATTGCTATATTGACGGAAATCATTTTTAGAGTTTTTTTGCTTATCATTTCCGAGCACCCTGTATATAAATAAAAATGTATAGTGGTGTGAAGACCTCAAGAAAATAAAATAAATGACAGGGCTTGACAGTAACAGTCCTACTTAAGTGATATAGGACCGGACAATACGATTGTCTTGTTTAGGAAAAAACAAATTTTCAACAAATTAGCTTACATTCGTGAACACAAACAAACTTAAACGTTAACGATTAATTTAAGAACGAGACATACAACAGCAGCATAATTAAAGTAAAAATGTTGAAACCTAATTTATATTCTATGTGAAACTTTTGAAAAATTACTATTCGAACTGAATTTCAAATTAAACAAATTTGATTGTGCGGCGAAGGACAATGGAATTGTTGATGAAAAAAGTGCCACACAATAAAATCAAACTCGTTTGTCCCTTGTTAAAGTTTTACCTGGACTCAATAGCCCGGGAAAATGCTAAAACACCTATTATAATTAGTATCATCATTTCCAAAAACGCTATTTTTTCAAGATACATTTTTATGTGTAAAATGTGCTATTTAAAAGAAAAAATAGCTTGGAGAGGGTTTTTTGGTTATGATTAAGTATAAAAATCGCATTCCGGGTAAGGTTGGTGTTTTAATGCACAGTGCAGTGTCAAGGAATAGGGTTATGTTGGTTTGAGACGAAGGGTTTTATCTGTGTTATCAACTACGGTGTGGTGAATTAATTAAAGGAACTTGTGACATCATTAGTCACTTAACGTACCCTGGCCTGTCTACAAATAGATAGACTATTCTGATTTAGTGATTTTCCTTTGCTATCAATTTGATCCCTTTAAATCACTACATATTGCACAACTTTTAACAAATCGTTAATAATAATTAATTTAATGCGTTTTATGTATTAAACAAGCAACTTCCGAAATCATTATATATTAATTTTCTTTATCGGTTTGTCTGTGTGTATGTCAATTCGTAAATAAGGCACATTTATTATTCGATCTCAATTAAAGTAAATTAATGAAGCTGCATTTTGCTTCAACAAAAATGCAAGATTGATAGTAATGACCAACAAAAAATCTCTTTATTAAAACTTGTAGTTAAAATTGTGACAATTTAATTTTTATTACCTCTTATTCCAGAGCCGCTAAGTGTTTCTCTCGTCTATTAATCACTGTATGTGGGACAGTGAAAACAAAAATAATCCCAATTTTCTTTTTTTTATAGAATATACACTTCCTGCATTTCGTTATTTAATTTAGTCCGGCTGTCAAATGCTAAGAGTTATTACGGCAATAGTAAATAATAGTAAAAATAAAACAATATTTTAAATTCCCGCTCAGTTTTATGTCTGTAAACAAACCAAAACGACGATATAGATATATATTGAATAAAAAACCTGGAAAATACATACAGGTTAAATTTCCTGATGAAACCCGATGCAAGTGCAAGATCAAGTACGAAATATGGTTCTATTAAAACATACTACTTTCCAGTAAGCCCACGCTAGAAATCATTAAGCCTGCAGATTGAAGAAGGCCAAACCATGATACCACGATTTTACTACATTTTTAACAAATATCATTTTTGCTCTACTCAAAATTGGAAAAAAATATTAAATATTGTTTATACAGGGGCTTCTTGTGCTGAGCTCAAAGTTTAAATTCCGAAGCGTAGCGGAGACCTACAATTGAGCGAAGCATTCAACATTTTATCTTTAAGGCATTTATTTGTTAACAATAAATAAAACGTACACGGAGAGAAAAGTATATTGCTGATTACCATAATTATAATACCCTTTACTATAATTTATATTACTATTTGGGACAACTATCTTGTATATTGCCAGATACTATGCATATTTAGTAATTTTTAAATATTCATGTATGTTAAACATTAAGGTAAAATATTAATATTCTCAACCAATTTTGTTTTTAATTCTTATTATAATTAGATTTTTTCCATTACTAATAAGTATAGTAAATTTTAAAATATTATGTTGCCATTTTAAATATAAAATATTTTAAAATCGAATATTTTTAAATATTAACAATTAAAAATTGTAACATATTTATTGTACTTTTTAATATACAAAAATGTATGAGAAAGAATTGAACCTACACCTCGCCAAAGTTTTTTGTTTTGAGTGCGTTTCATCAACTTCAAATTCCGACAGACAGGTGTTTTGACCTATATTGGGTATCATCACACTGATAAAAATGGTATCCTTGTGGCAAAAGAATCCATTCATTTAAAAAATATTGATTTAATTCAAAGAAACTGTATTTATTTTAAATCCGTTTCCCTTCGGATAAGATAATTGCTGCATTTAGGTGTAATTCTCGATTCTTTTGACATTTAATTACTTTAAGGCAAAGTAAAGGCATTTAGACAAAAGAAATCTTCAATTCATGTCTTTCTGTCAAAATTTAATGTTATTGCTAGAAATCCCACGGTTTTGTGCCAAACTACACTGATAAACATGGATTATTTTAGGCAAAAGAATCCATTCATTTGAAAATTATTCTTTTAGTTTAAAGAAAGTTAACTGGCATTTGACTAAAATAGGTGATGCATTTAAGGCAAACTCTTGATTCTTTTGGCTAAATCCTTTTTAATAACTTTATTTTAAGAACAAAGCATTTGTCGGAAATCACTCGGTAATTTGATAGTTCTTGCAACAATGAGTGTCCTTCAGTATCAGTCCACGCGTCGCGTCCACAGTACTTCGTCAAAGGTGTTCATCTCGCGCGAATAAATAACTAGTGTGATACTTTTTCTATGGCTATAAATCAAGATTATTTGTACCATAGTGTTATAGATCGAGATTATGGGTACCATAAAGGAACTGCTTAAACTTTGGGATTATTCATTTATTTCCAAAATTTGGAGGTTTAATTTTATAGGTAATGTATTCTTTTTTTTTTTAATTTTAATCGATTAGGAATGTAATAAAGAAAAATACCTAATTAATAAGCTAAAATCGACTAAAATATAATTATTTCATGCAAATATTATCATTCTGTAAAACGCTTTCTTAGAACAGGAAAATAAAAATGGCTACCTATACCTTCTCCCAAAGATTAAAATTTTGTAAGAAAATAATGCGGTATTTGTCAATATGTTTTAAGACTTTAACACAAAAGCATCATAATATTAAATAAATCCCCGTGCATTTGAGCCAAAACCTACATGTCAGCAAGTCATGTCCTCCATAGATAAAACACACATATATGTAGGTTTTGGCTCAAATGCACTGGGATTAATTCAATATTAGAATGGTTTTGTGTTAAAGTCTTAAAACATATTGACAAATAAGTACTTACGGCATTATTTTCCAAAAAAATTAATCTTTGGGAGGAGAATATATCCTTCTTATTTCTTGACAGATATCCAGAGGCGGATTTCTAAAAAGGCCAGCTAGACCATAGCCCTAGGTGGAAATTTCTTTGAGTTTAAGAATAATCAGTTGTTTGTATTTTGTATAAACAATGTATTTTATGTTTATGAGTGAAAGAATAATCAGTTTTTTGTATTTTGTATAAACAATGTATTTTATGCTTATGACTGTATAAACAATGTCTTTTATATTTTTAATAAAAATATGTTTTTAGTAAAAATTATTGTAGTTTTTTTTAATTTAGGCAGGCAATTTTCTAAAAACAAAGAGTTTCAGCTAAAGACATTCGGGCTTTGGTTCAAATGCCCATAGATTAAGAGCAAGAAATCCGAGTTTTGATACAAATAACAATAGTTTTTTAATCAAACGCTTATGGATTTGAAATAAAAACTTGGATTTTGTTACAAAAAATTAAATTACTTAACTTAAATGCCAATAGATTTAAATCCAGACATCCGACTTTTGCTACAAATTCCTAATTCTTTAAGAACAAGAACCTAAGATTTTGTAGTAAGCCCGCTTTTCTTTATTTCAATTTACTTAAGCCTTTGATCCAAATCAGTACCGGGTTATTAATAAAAGCACGGCATTTAAGGACCTATAACGAAGATCTTCTTCTAAATTCATGTTTCTTTGCAACAAAGACAAATCATGAAATGATCTCAAAGAAATGACGTATTTGCTTTAAACCCTTCATTCATTTGGACCTATCCAAAGTCCCCATTCCTTTGAGTGAATGGCAGATTTCCTTGGGGAAAGGTTTCTTTTTTTCAGTGCAGTGTCGACACAACACTGTCGAGCAACTTGTAGTAGTGGAACACACCCAAAACAAAGAAATACCTGAGCTTATATGACATGGTTGGAAAGCTAACAAAGGCGAGATGTAAGAACATCACGTGATCCACACCGTCTAACGACGCGTCGCGACGTGGCCTTTGCTGCAATCGGTAAATACTATGCAACCAAGTAGGTTCAATTCTTTCTTATAAGTATTACCAGTAATGGGTCAAGAAAGTTTATTGAAGAAACTAAGAAAATTGAATGTTTAAAATGTCATGAGTTACTATATTGTATATTATATTTAAATATATTGTTTATTTACCTTAAACATAAAAGTATCTTTATTTTTACTATATTTTTTATTAATGTGTAATATATTATAATATTAGATGTACACCTTACATTTGATTAAATCATATAGTAAATATTACTATTTGTAGATAGTAAAATCAATTTACTATACGAACATATTAAAAATTAAAATATATATTATACATTTATGATTTAGTAATAATCTTTACTAAAATTGTATAATAAAAAATAGTATTTTGTATTACAATCTTAATATTGTATTGACCAATATATAATATTGTTACCCTAAAAATTTGTTAAAGTAAATTTTACTATATTTTTTTACCATCTAAAAGTTACTATACATTTCTCTCCGTGTACAATAATAATAATAATGGAATAGATGGAACCACTCTTCCTTTGTAATTTCAATGTATTTTCATTATTGTACGGCGGTGTATAATAATTTGACTTTTGAAGTTCGTGCAAATATGAAGTCTTGCTATATAGCCTTATGAACATTGTGTGTTAAGTATCCGACAAAAGATGTTCATATGTAGGTGTGTGTTAATTTGTTTGTTTACCATGGCATCCCAAAATTTAACTGCCAATTCTTATCCAAAATTGTCCCCTGAATCCGAATTCCAAAAATTATGAAAGTGGAGCAGTTTTTGAGATATAGTCAATTCCAAATGGAAAATTGACTAAACTGTTCTACTTTTTTAAATTTTGACGACATTTTCGGATTCAGGGGGCAATTTTACATTGGCTGTTAAATTTTGGGATACCATGGATGGTATTGCATGGTTAATGGTACAAGTGAAAAAGCAGCAACTAACTAAACTATTAAATTAGTCATTTTTGACTAGTTCATTTTTAGAGAGTGGGTCTACAAAAAGGTTTGTGAAAATAAGGTCTTTTTTGGAAATTACAAAAATTATGGTTGAATTATTGACATAGGTTTTCTTATTAAACCTACAAAATGTTTCTAATAATTACAAACTACTTATTCAATTAGTTTACAGATTACAGTTCGTTGTAAACTTACACCTGGATGAACATAAAATCTGGATAATCTTTGGTTAAAATTACCAAATATTTTTTTACTGTGAACAAACAATTTGAAACAATTATAGGGAAAACTGATGTTTACATGCGCTGTCCCACATTTAGCTTGATTAACGGTTTTGAGACGAAGCAACAAAATGTCCTTGGTAGTAAGAATACGAACTGCACTGACCCATCAACCTGACGTTGTTCCTAAAACCGACAAACTATTGCATACAACTCTATAGAACACTTAAGATCCTTGAACATTGCGATGGATATAGTAAGGGTCCGAAAATGAGCCCTTGCGGAACCCCTTTTATCATTGTTTAAATCAACATTTTATTTGAGAAAATTTTAAATGTTGGTTCTTGGAACGACTCTTTCTCCTCATTGCCGTCGAGTCCGTATCCGTGGAATTGGTATTTAACAAACGGTCTACTTCCGTCATTGATCCCAGGCTCCTGCGAATTGTTCATGTCGGTTATTTACTGTATAAACTACCCTCATACCGATGTAGGATAAAATAACGCGAAGCATTGACCGAACTAAAGCTACTATAGATCACACGTGGACATAGATGGGGTTATTACGGGCCGGATGTGCATGCACACGAAGTTTTTATAGATTATGCCGATCTATTCGGATGGATATATGGAAGGCATTTATTAATGATGGATTTTTGACTGGGTATTTCGGAGAATTGTGGTATTAGATTGGGCTTTTGTGGGTTTTATAAAAGTTTACACACGGTTGGATTCTTGGAGTTGTTGATGCATAAAATACGTTCAGTCGGTAGAAGCGGGCGCCAAGATTCAAAGAAGAGAGATAAACGCTACGTGGGTGTCACAGGCGCATATTTATGACTGATTGGCACTACAGTCTATAGGTAAAATAAAATATTTTGGAGGGAATCACATGTGTGAACAACGATTTGTTTGCTTATTTAAATTATATCTTTTCCCAGGATTTCGTTATTTAACTATGCACATATGATATATAGGGTGTTCTATGGGTGTTACTTTCAAACAGTTTACAGATTAGTAACGTTGCGTCACACCCTTTATAACTTTTGCGCATGATTCGTGTTGATTTGGTTTTGTAAAGGTTTTGATTGTGTCAACATATTGTAAAGCCGTGTGTGATGGTGACAATGGTGTAGATTCTGGCCGATGTGATATATTTATATGTGATTTGAATGAATTATATACACCCCATTAGATTCATAGGCTAGTTGATAATTAGTGCATAACTTAACAAATGGTCAATGTCGCAGGGTCATAAATTAATCCTTTATATATGTCAGATAGTATAACTGGCGTGTAGCTCAAAAATTATCTCCGTATTTCAAACGGTATTTACAATGCTACCTATTTGATTTTGAATGTCAATACCTATGCTAATTTTATCTAGTCAGCAAATTTGCTCCATTCGGAACGTTTAATTTGATGTCATTTTTTCGGAAGCATTGTTGGAAATTAATTAGGTTATAGAAGGGATTGGCGGAATTGCCCCTATTGAAGTTTCGCTAAGCATTTTATTTTATCGTTTGTAAAGGATTGGTATAATTAGTTTAAGCTCTTTGAAAAGAATATCCTCAGTCAAATCTTGCAAGTCCTTTTCTGTGTAATCAAGGTATTGAAAGAACAGTTTTACAGTTCAATTATCATTTATCGATTAAGCTCGACTGATTTAGACCCAAAGTTAACAAATTCAATTTTCCCATTTCGATTGGAAAAAATGATTTACGCTCACCTCCCACCCCTGCGGCCAAATGTCACAGGTTTTTATTAAAAAGTTGGCGGTGGTGTTATTTAATATTAATGTTCTAAATGAGTTTGTAAGTAACATCTTGATAACCCATAAAATATTCCATTTTAAACAAATCCCCATAAAATTAAGTTGTTTTAAACTTTGGATTGTCCATTATATTTTATGTGGTAATTAAATAAATGATTGGTAATCAATCGAAATGGCCACCTACCAAAACTTCCACGAAACTCGTTAGAAGTTTACTAAAAAAAAGACAATTGTTATTTTAGCGTGCAAAATTGATAATTATCTCCAATTATTTAAATAAGCCGTAAAAATTTACATAATATGTAAAAGTACCAGATGAAGTGGGTATATTTGTGTTTTATCCTTTATACGCGAAACATTAATAATTCATAATTTCCCTTCGCATTGGCAGACCTGGATAATTTCGCAAAATATAATAACATTAATGAACCTGTTCTACAAATTACAGCAGATACAATTCGGAATTCTTTACATTCATTGTTTGATTTGATATTAAACGTGTGTACACGCGGTGAAGAAGTAATTGTTCTTGTCAATTGAATTGTTCATATGCTAGGCTTAAGCTGACCATTGATTAAACACAATCCCAAGGCCTACTCATTTCGATTATCACGCAGATGTCAGTACCTCGTGTGCGATGCTATTCTTCTCCCATTCTACTTGTAATTAATGATAGGAGTGGTTACATGTTCGAACTACAGATTTTGTGCACCCACTAACACTCTTTTACTCTAAGGTGAACCTAATAAACCAACCTTTAATCACGACACATCCTATCTTAGCTGACTTATTGTCTCTTTATTCCTTCTTTCATCCACTTTTTCTACTTTAAAAGCATGGCGCAGTCGGTAGGATTATTAGTTTATTTTTGGATTTCCTTTTCTTTTGATATCGTCAAAATCAAAAATATCCATTGCATGGATTATTTTGTTTCAATTTTATGAATATATTTTCAAAGCGTTTTAGAATGTTTTAAAAGACATTGTCTGTGTTCCGGTAAAAATAGTTTTACTTAACCCAAATAAATTTCTTTACACAAATACAAAATCTCTTTGTTTTAACTATGTATTACCGGCTATATATTCTCAATAGTAAATAAACCATACCTTTATTTGCTCAACTTAACTTTACAATTAGTTGTCGTGGGAAATATTCGGATAGCTTTGATAATATGTAGAACATAGTTACTGTCACTTACTGTTTGCTACTAGTTTTTTTGTCTCTGTTGATACAAACCCTGTTAAAGTTAAATTGCATATTCCTAAACTTTTTATATATGCCAGATTAGAATAATTAAAACTTTTAAAAAATAAACTTACCTGTCTTAAATATTAAACGATATCCTTATATGTGTATGGCAAACTCAAAATTCTCATTTCGCCTGAAATTGACAAACAGAAAACTAGGAAAGGTATAATACGTTCGGAATTTAAATTGATGAATTAACTAATTGTTTTTTGGCCTAGTTATAAACCTTATTGGCAAGGGCTATAATTAAATAATTTAGGTACATGATTTATTAAAACTTCTTCGTCCGTTTAATGACGAATTCTGCCGTGTGTCATCTATTATAACCAACTACAATGTTTATTAAAATAAAGATTTATAGATTGCCTTTAAAAGTAACATTTACTTCAAAGCGGCAATAATACTTTTTACCTTAAACAAAATTACTTGTCTGGAACCAGTATCGGCAATATATCGACATGAAAAAATACCACTACTCAGAAAGATATTAAAAGAAGATATTTACTTTGTTTTCAAATTTGTCTGTTATTATAAAATGTAAATAATGTACTATTTTTACTTTTAATTTTAACAATAAAAATGCGTTAAAATAATAATAAAAGAAACAAAGCATGGCAAAGAGGAAAATGTTGAATTTTGATGAGAGGAAATTAAACCATGCAATGTCAATTAGCTTTATTTTGTGAATCTGCAATTAGTATGGACCCGTATTAAGTATTCAGTGGGATGTCATACATAATCTAATATTGTCCGGAAAAGTTAGATGATTCGATTGTTCTTAATTTATTGATGGCCTCTATAGTTTGAGGTATTGGTAACAGCGAAACATTTAGTGGAAAATCAATGATGACCCGATCTGTGGTGTGTATAATTATCACTGAACCAATGCATAAAATAATGATAGGGTAATTAAAACTTATAGCCGACGTAATAATAGCAATAAATGCAACAGTTAATAGTTTCTAAATTAGTGAAATATCATGTCAAGTGAACCACTAGAAATTACATGCATAATTTAATATTATCTCAAATCTCTGCAAAGTTTTGATACCTTATTAGGAATTTTAATTTCCTCAGTTCCTTATTGATTTTACTTTATTATCAATCAATACTTTAGGTAAGTGATATTTCCACTATAACCTGATACCACCTTTTGTTTCAGACACTATATAGAACACAACAAAGCCTGTTAAGAGATACGGGAAATGAAGTGTTTATTAGAATAATATTTTATTTAATGGTAGTTTGCAATATGATTAATGTTATAAATCTATTATACAAATCGAGACATGTACATTTTGAATCCCAAACTGATATCGCCGGTTATAAATCAAACATATTGAATAAAAAACCGTCATAATGTAATTCATAAATTTAAAAAAATATTATATTTTATTAACATACACAAACTTTTTATTTAGTAAATTAACAACACACAATGAAAATTTTGTATTGAGTTTTAGACTAATTTATACATTCTATCTATATATATCGACTTCGAAAACTTCATTAAGAATATTGCTGATATAAATTGGAATCTTTATTTTAATCCGACGTTAATTTAGATCTGTAGAAGTATTAAAATCCTATAAAATTATCATCATTGAAAATAATCTTTACACCATTTAATATATCTTGGAAAAATCTTACAACAATTAAATCTAATATATTGATTGGTTAATGAGGATGAACTTATCAGAAAATCTGATCGCTTCTTAAGTTACGAGGCTTGTTCGTTCTGGAACACCCAGTGAGTTGTAAGAGCTAGTAGGATTGTGTAGGTAAAAATACAGTAAAAAATGGAATAGATAAAAAAAATTTATTAGACCATAAATATTTGGCGTTGGGCAATCGGCCCACTGTAAAATGCAAAAAGGTATAAAAATTTTGTTATTACACATTTAATTGTATTTAGTAAGTAGGCCATAAATTATTTTCAAAAAACGCTGTTTTGTAAATAACATATCGGTATAGGTAAGTATAGGTGTAAAGAATGTTTACTACCGACTTAAAAACGACATTGTAATTACGAATTATAATTTATTAAATAATGCAAACTTCCCCAGCTTTTATATTTTCCTGAATTATTAACTCAAGAAAGTTAATATATCACAAAAAACCCCTAGGGTGTAATACGATTGCGAAAGCTATTCAACGCTTAACCAAAGTTCTAGCTAATATACTGGGTGGTTTGAGGCATTTAATTCAAGCCTTAACCATATCCTTTTCCTCTGCATTAGACTCAACAACAGATTCCAGATAATGTTTCAAATATTTGTACAATTTATTATTCTAAACCTTAATTGACAAAATTTAATTACAACCAACCACTGTTTAACATTGTAAAATATCATATTTTAGTATTACGGCGCAGTGATATTTTTAATTAGATAAAAATATCATATAAGAATTTTTATTCTCCGAATTAAAAATATCATAGGAGATATTTTTAATTCATTTTAATTTTTATTTTATTAAATAAACACCCCTGGTATTCCAAACTAATTCTGTCGCTAGATGGCGGCACAATCACTGTGATCTACGACGAACGTGAGTCCGATGTCGCACAAATATCTGAATATTTAATAAATTAAAAATATATTTTGAATCCATTTCATTTTAATTTGCGAATTTAAAGTATGTGTTTAATAAAAAAAAACAAATATAAGAAACAGATATTTTAAATTCACACATAAAATTAATTCCTAAAAAAATCATGTTTTTTTTCAATTGAAAATATTACAATTCAAAACTTAAGAATCATCTGGAGTTTAACTTTTGGTTTTAATTTATAAAATGTTGAATGGTTGAAGCAAAATAAACAACGCAATTATTGTGTTGTTCTGCCGAATAATTGTTGTAATTATGCGATATGGATAGTGATTAAGTTCGTTCGGAATGCAAAAGTAAAGCTCTGTTTAATAATTGTTGAAATTAAAGTGAAGTGGGCAGTCGGTTGTGGCCAATGAGAAAGAGATATGATAGAAATCCAGTGATGAAGTACTAACCTAGCCTATCCGCATCGAGGAGTAAACAAGACTCAGCAGTGTGGTTTTGTCTTCTCGCGCGTTGTAGTTGAAACCACTGCACTAGCCATAGCAAGCACCACGTGCCGCACGAGATATAGGTACAAATAAATCGTCATGTGCAGTAAAAAACAGTTTTTTCGGTTTTTGGTGCTGTGCACCCTTCTAAGCGGCACTTTGACAGTACCGAAAAGACGGCAGACTTTTTCGAACATTTATTTGCCGAGGTGTAAATTTGACGAGAACATCATGAAAAACGACGATAGACTTTTCGATAAAATCGTTAATTCGCAATACGTTTTTACCGGTAAAGTGACCAACGATGTGAAATTCGAAAATTCCACGGTTAAGTTCAGTGTTTCGGTTCGTAGGTACTTTAAAAATACCGGTGCTGAAAAAAAGGATTTAGTGACGGTGATTAGAAGCGTCCACAAGGACGAAGGAGTGAAATGCAGGCAAATAATACGACCGAAATTCACCGCCATTTTCATCGGAAACAATCCCGATTTCGGGGAAAATATCGACATCGAATTGAGCTTATCACCGCTACCTGTTACGCTAGGTAATTTGGACCGCGTCAACTTGGCAGCCAAAGGTGAGTTTCCTTTGTCACGCCCTGTATAAATTAATATGCAACAAGATGAATCACAGTTGGTTCGCCTACACACCGTTGTTAATTAAATAAACAATTTTGTTGAAACGATTTTACAACAAAATAGCGAACAAAGCTTTTTATGAAAATATTTGTTTTAGATGTTAATTATTGCTAACAATAAGAGTTTTAAATATGGTACATGTGGTTGTTGTTTTACAAATTTCGATGATTTTGCCATCAGGTTTCTCCGCAAGCAGTTCTAACAATGAACTATTAAAATTTCCCGGAATTCAGTATCTAGCATTACAAGTTAAGTATGTACGTTTTCATGTGCAACTTTTGAACCAAACTTATAATAATAAAAACCGCCATTTTGAAATTTTTATCGTCCAATTGGCACATAAAATTTTTACGGTCAGAAGAAAATTAATAAAATGATAAATAATGTCAATTATTATGCAAAAATGAAGAAATAAAGGTGACCACGCCTATGCGCCCACATGCGTCCCTTAAAATGTCATATGCATCAAATGTTTTTATTGAGTTTTCTAGCATAAATTATTTTTTTAATTAGCTATTTCGCCTTTTGCGACCACCGTAGTAAATTATTTATTAGTTCCAGGAAGGTTCGCACAGAAACATTAAAAAATTATAGTCAATTATTATATATAACACTGTGTAAGAGCTATAGGGTTAAATACAGTATCTTACACACATATGACAGGTATATTAACGCGGCGGGGAGCATTACTATAACTCGATATAAATTTTATATCAAGCTGTGAATATAGTAAATTTTGCAAACTCAATGTTTGTAATGCAGTATTAAGCAAAATCAGAAGTACATAAACGCCTTTAATATTATGTTTTTACGTCTTTATAAATATTAATTATTTTTATTAAGTGTTTATCAAACACATTATTACCCACAATAAAGATATTATATTCAATAAATATATCATCAATAACGACGCTTAAAATAAAATGTAAACAAGAGCATTAGATGGTATTAGAGAAAATAAAAAACATTGTTTCCGCATATTTAATTTTGGGTTATTCGGCCTTTTGTTTTATTTCTATTTCTATTTATGTTTAGACGTAAATCTCGTTCACAAACATGCTGAAAGCATTTTTAAAGCCAGCACAGTGATTCACCTAGACAAAAGTCTATTGATAACTTTACATAGGTAGGTATACCTACTCGGTTTTGCGAAATATACTTTATTTAAACTTAATAGTATATTATGTATCAAGTTTTATAAACGCCATTTTAGTTACGAGTTTAATTAAGCACGAGCGAAGCTTGCGAGCGAGTGTTTAATAAAAACGAGTGTCTAGAGAAGTTTATAAACGAGTTGCATACTATACTTTATCTACGACGAACACAAAACAAAATTTAAAGCCAATTTTATTTTTTAAAATTTTGACATCGGTCAACTGTCACCCGAATTTAACCTCACTTTTTCCCAATTTATAATAAAGCTAAATTCAGCCCGTGACGTAAAATGTCGAAAAGCCACTGTTGTTAACTTCAGCCCGTCAATAAAACGCCATAAGGTCACAGCTCGTCAATGTAGGAGTAGGTAAAACTATTTAAACCAAGTGGTGAAAATTATTATTTTTTATTATTGGTTGTTTCACTGTTAGTCTAGAATGGGGTTTTTGGGAAGTCAGCATAAGTGGTTCTGCACTAATGCAAGAATTTTAAGAAATCATACATTTTGAATATATTTTTTAAAAATACAATTGTACATACATTAAATATTTATTACTGAGATATTACACTTCACGGTGGATAGGTTTTTAAATAGCAAATTATTGAACTTTTGAATTATAAAACAGCAACAATCTCATCTGCATATAAATTCTAACTGACATTCAGGAATTACATGCATCTATAATGTCGTAAACAGAGGTTTTTGCTTATTTAAAATGGTTAAAGCGCCATCCGTTGCATAAAATTTAAAGCAAAAACAGATTCACAGAGGATAGAATCAATTTTTGTAACACCTACATAAATGGTTATAAAAATGTATTACTTTTAATTTTTAATAATATTTTATATTTGATTCGATTGCTTTGGATGTGTTCAATTTACTTAGTGAACTGATATTTTTAGTATGCTTTTACTACCTCAGATATTTGAAAACATATAAGTTAACCTAGAGATCAGTCACGGAGGATAGGTTTTAGACTTTTAAAACATTGTAAAAAGTAATTAATTTCCGTTAAAAATCTGGAACCTGAGCTGTAATATCTACTTAATTATGAAAGATCAAAACACAATAAAAGTGTAGGTCAAACTCATCTAGTTTTATTAAATATTACGGGGTAACACCAACATTTCGTGAGATTCACCCAATTGGGTATAATAGTTCGCACTGCTACCATTTTAACTCCGTTATTATTGGTTAAATCACCAAATTGGTGACATTTTGTCTTCTGATTTTAATGGTGAAACAGATAAACAATTGAACGTCGGGCTTCCGAAATATTGTTTTTTTGTTTTCACCATTTTTATTAGAGTAAAAAAGGACATCAATTTGCTAACTGATTTGTAGCTCCAATGATAACAAAGTTAGCAATGGTGGTTTTCTATAAAATTTTACAAAAAAAAATGAACAAACTACAAATATGATTTTAACAGTGTGAGGACAAACAAAATCACTTTGGATCACTGTGCAGATGAATTCAGTTGCAAGACGAATTTGAGCCCAACAAAAATAATGAAAATAAGACATTAATAAATTGTTGTTGTGATTTCATAGCATGGCTGGCGTGAAAATTGCGCATCCAATGGATTAGTAATGAATTAATAAATAACCGACTTATACGTATCGTGACCATCGCCAAGCGATTTGAATTACACGTAATCAGGAAAAATTCTAGTGTCACACAGATAACGAAACAACAAAACAAAAAAAAACGCCGAGCGGCATTTTTTCTCCCGGGTATATCATAAGGTCACGTTATGAAGTCTTGTAATTTTGCCGCCAAAGCAATGCCCCAAGTCCTTAAAATGCTAATTTTGTGTGTAATTTTTGCGCCAAAATGTTATTTATCAGAACGTATTTAAGATATGATTTATAACGGTTATTATATCTTTTTGCATGCGAATTTTAATAAATAAATTATCACAATTATACAGGGAGAGGAATAAGTACATCGGCGTTTGAAAGGTGTTAATTAAATATTTTATTTCCACATAGGCATCATCTTAATGCCAATTGTGGCGCCATCGCTGTGTTCTCATGTTCAATCTTATTTATGGCTGTCGTTTAATTGATAATTAATTGTGAATCACTAATTACACGTTTTATTTACTTTTACCCTTAGGTTACAGACTCGAAAACGATAATAATAAGCTGTAGAATTTAGAACTTTGCACATCTATTATTCAGAGTTTATTGTCCTATTGGCGAAAAAGCCTATATAAATATCTTTGAAGAAGAAAATATTATTGGCTCGAGTAGTTTGGCTGTGCAGAAATTTTTAATGTGGCCTGTTTCGCTGAACTACAGACGGCCGACTCACTGATGATCTTTTATTTTGTCTGGATGTTTTCGTGTCATTGTTATCATATACAACCTTTATAATAAAAAAAATCAACATGCATTATTAAATCATTTTTGACGAAGTGGTGTACAAATAAAACTTGTATTTTCATCTAATTAAAATATCATCAATAAGGTTTTTTAATGCGTTGTAAAGGCCTACCTTCTGACAGCGGCCTTTTATGTTTTTTTATTTATTTATCGGTTTATTGAATCAATAAATCAAACTTTTTAATCTTCATGGGTAAAATTACATTTAATTTTAATGTTATTAGGGAACGGAGAGGGTCGAAAGAGCAAAACATTACAAGATAAAATTAGGAAAACAACAAGAAACAGTAATTCTACACATTAAATTAATAGATGGTATTTTCGTTAGACTGAAACTAAAAGGGATTTAACAGACTTAATTACGAAGACATTTAGGGTGAGGGTCTGTCATTTCGTAATAAACATTTCATCGATCATTTTTTAGACGATTTGTTTGCTTTATTTTAAGCCTTCACTTTTGACATTTTACATTTCCTTGTTTTACAAAATTTTAACATGTTTTAAAAAATATTTTTTTAAAGTGAAACTTTTTTGGACACGACACGGCTCGACGCATGTACGAGGTGTGTTCAGAAATTAACGGGAATTGTTAAATTTCGCGGGTTCAGAGGGTCCGGTTGTCATAAAATTTTCTTTATTATGTTGGTATACATGCCCCCGAAGTATGATAAAAACTTTGGCTGTTTTCATTGTTTACTTTGTCTGTGGCAGCCGCTAAGGTTAGACGTGTTTTATAAGCTCGGCGATTTTTCGTTCGTTAAAAGAAATGGATCAAAGAATTTATATCCAATTTTGCTTAAAAAATGAACTTAATTCTGTGAAATGTTAACAAAGGCCTATAGTGAGTCTGCTATAAGTAAAACAAGAGTTTACAAGTGGTATAAGAGTTTCCAAGATGGCCGTGAAGACGTTGAAGATGACGAACGCCCCGAACGCACAAGCACATTAACAACCGATAAAAACATGGAAAAAGTGAAAGAAATGGTTATAAACCATCAGAGAAGTCGCTGATGATGTTGGTATATCGATTGGCTCATCCCATGACATTTTTTCGAATGTTTTGGGTATGAAACGCGTGGCAGCAAAATTTGTTCTAAAATTGTTAAATTTTGAACAAAATTTTTGGCCAAAAACAATACTGTAATGATGCCCCAGCCCTCATATTCGCCAGACATGCCTCTGTCTGACTTTTTCCCATTCCCAAAAATAAAGAGAACCTTAAAGGGCCGTCGTTTTGCAAGCATAGATGACATTAAAAGCGCATCGCTGAAAGAACGAAAGGCTATCCCAAAGATCGAGTTTTAGAAGTGATTCAAGTATTGGAAGAAGAGCTGGCACATGTGCATAATATCCAATGGGGACTATTTTGAAGGCGACAACATTAATGTAGACGAATAATATTTGTTTCAAAAAACGAAAATTCCCGATATTTTCCGAACACACCTTGTATGTATGGATGTTATAGTGAGAATGGGTATCTTTTTTATTTCTCAAATAATTAAAAAAAAGTAAAAACCGGTCAAAACAAAAAATCGTTGCAATTTCATTATTCCCATATTTCCAGTTTTCCTTCAAAACATACACATTTATCTACATTTTCATCCAATTTTAAGACTGATAGAGAAAAAAGATAGGATAATCGACTCTTTACCTTTTAAAATAAACCTGGTTATTATATCCTTACCTTTAAAGTCGGGCAAAAGTTAAAAAAAGAATAGACAATATTTGAAACAATTATTGCTTAACTTAACCTGAAAAAATGATATTGGGCTTTAGCATTGTCTTTGTTACATACATTTTGTACAATGTTTCAAATACCTATCTACCTATATATATATAATATATACTGAAATGATTTTTTCAAACCTTCAGACACGTTGATTTTGTTTGCGAGACGGACATGTCTTTCTAATTCCAACCTAAATATTAACTAACACAAGAAACAATCTTCCAAAATGTCGGACACTTTCGTGAGTGGAGGATATTTTTAAGAATAGGCCAGTCGTACCAATATTTACTAATCCTAGAATAAATATAATTTTATTTATTTAAGAACAGAATAGAGGAAATTTTCCAAAATTTGGTCTAATCGATTGTTAATCTTAATTTAAGAATAAGATTATTTCATTTAACGTCTTTCTTAACATTTAACAGGCAAGAATAAGACCTGCTTGTTTAAAGAAAGATTAATTTTTAGTTTAATGTTAGTTTTAGCCTTAACAATATTAGGTCAACCATCTTGTTTCAACTGTACTTGATGTTAAGCTAAGAAATAAAATCTTTTTAATTTAAGGATAGGTTAATATTTTAAAGAAATTTAATTTATTCGTAGCCTAAGCAAGTGAATTTTTTTAAGAATAAAGGTATTATTACATTTAGAAAACATTTTTTTTTCGTGTAACGGTTTGATACATCGCTGGATTTCTTGATCTAACCATGTAAAATTCCAATATGACGGCCATAGAAAAAACAAAAGAGAAAATGTCCTACCAAATCGGCCAATAATTGTGTTTGGAATTATTCCAAAGTGGAGCAACATAATGGGGGATTTGGTAGAAAATGGCCCATATGATGAACCTATTTTCTAAAAAAAAATAATTTATTGGTCTTAAAACTTGTTAAAATATTTGACGATAATAGCATATGGCGATTTTGAATTAAAGTGATATAAAGAACTTTTAGAGTGTTGTAAATCTTAAAATATATATGGCCCAATCATCTGTATCAAATAAAAGTGTCCTAACTACCTATATTTTTCGATGAATTTATTGCCATGTAGGACATATCAAACAAAATGCCAATTATGAATATATTGGGTTGTATGTATACATACAAACATATCTATATGTAAACAAACGTTATTTACTTAATATTAAATATAAACCAGTGGCAAATGGTGGGTGTTAAATCTATTCTATAAAATATTTGTGGAGGGACCCCCCACGTGCAACAATAGATCAAGTCCTGTACAATTTTGGAAACAATACTGTTTGTGCCCTGCGGTCATACACAATTTTAGGCGTTAAATTTAACAACTTAAAAACAAATGATTATAAATTTAGCTGTTGTGGAATGTAAAATGGCCAAGCGTTGAAGTATAAAATAGATTAAAAAGTCTTTAGTTTATCTTCTATGTAGAACAGGTAAAGATTGAACGTAGGTGTTGGGTCATATGTATTAGAATGTCTTGAAAATGTATCTTTCATTTAACGCCTATATGCATTACAAATAAAAAAGCTCTGGTTTTTAAATCGCCGAACATCTGTTCTGATACTAACAATTACATAGTAAGTAGTACTTGCTAAAAAATTTACAACTACGACTATGTAAGCCCACTCATAAATATACATTAAACATGGTATTATATCAAAAATCTATGTCGTTTTAATTTTTGCTTTATTAGTATTTGCATTCGAACAATAGTTTAAGAATATGGGCGGATTAACAAATTAAAAACTTACAAGGTCGTATTTTTAGAGTGTATGTTATTATTAATCATTACTTGCTAATAAATATTTTTTTTGTAAAACTATCCACTTAAATGATATAGAAGGTAAAACTTTAAATTAAATAAAAAAAATAGTATTGTCATTATCTTTTTATCTTATAGGTAAGTAGCTTTTTCATCACTTGTATATAATTATTTGAATACAGTCAAAATTTATCAATTATCAATATCAATGATCAAGGTTTCTCGAAAACATTGATATGTTTGAGTTTGAACTATTGCGCATCAGGCATTACTAATTAGATTCGAGTATTATTTTTAATTAAATTTGGAACGTAAAACGTCGGATGATTGCTCAGCAAAAAAAGGAATGATAGAAATTTTATTTGGAATTACCCGGAGAGATGACGAAAAACATCAAAGCAAATTTTAAACGAATTTTTAAAAATGCATAAAACTTCTACCCCGGAAATAAGTTAAAAGAAAAATACAATCTGCCACTTTAAGATTTAATTTTCAATCCCGAAAAAATTCTTGCCCGCTCGGAAAACTAATTAAAATATATAACGCACTTAACACCCTCGAAAAAGTGACGGGAATGTTTTAAAGCGGTCAACGTTGATTATAATTTGTTTACAAAGCCTATAGGCTTAAAAGACCCTTATAAATCACAACATACCTAGGTGTGTGCATTATAAAGCCGCATCTCCTCTTTTTAACACCAAAATAATGCAATCATAAATAACGAATAACCTTTTGTCTCAATTTTCCTTGTTTCGTCTCGAATTGCCAATCAAAAAGTACATCGACTTCTCGAAGAAGCGGAATTTTCAATCCGCCATTCCAAATTTTCGATATGCGATTGCCTCTAAAAACCATTTCAATCATTTCTGTTTCTATCGAGTTATGTTAAGGACACAATGATTGGCAATTTTTTTCCGTGTACCAAGTTTAACTACTTAGAGAACTGGCATAAATTAGGGTGATGTTAAAGACACTTCGGCTCAATAATGTATTAAGTTTTCAGCTTACACGAGCAAAAAAAGTTTCGAACATGTTTCAGTATTTTAATGAAGTTATTTTAAAGGGCTTAAAAGCGAAATGTGACGGGGCTTTTTTACTTTGTTTTAGCCATTCTAATTGCGAGGAACTGATGAAAAATAAAAATCGCAACTGTTAATCCACATCCGTATGGATCAATTGAATTATGAAGAAATTATCAGCATTTCGATGGAAAATGGTTAATTAAAATATTAAAATTCGAAGATTGCTGCATTTTCCTACTTCCTTATTCATTTTTAATTGCCTTATATTTAACAGATTATTACAACTTCATTTTTTATTAAAAAGCTAGTCTAGACTTTTAATAAAAATTTAAATTGCCTTGGTTTCTGCATTTTTATCGTCCTTTAACCCAAAGATATTAGTTCAATTAACACTTTTTAATTAAAACTTTATTAACGTAATAGTTTATTTTACTTGAAGCACAAGTACTAGCCCTTCTAAAAAATATATAGAAAGTCGGTCTTTCTGCACACTGCACGAGAACAATTTTTTTCCTTTTTTACATAAAACATTTTTTGTACTCCCCTGACCTTTTAAATACACCTTGACAAGTTGTGGCTTTATGGCGCATTAGTCACGGGCTGAAGTTGGCAACAGGTTTTTAATCACGGGCTGAAGTTAGTTTTAAGTTAGTTGACAGTTGTCAAATGTCATACAATCGTTAAAATAAAGTGCCTTCCTTGTAAAATAATACTAAATGTGAAATTTATTTTATTATTTCAATACAAAAAATACAAAAGTATTAAATAGTTTCTCAACGCCAATATTTGAAAAGTTTATATGACCTTTTAATTTCGCCGGCAGTAAACTAACTTAAATTCGGGCACGGACTCCACTGTAAAGTCCTCATAAAACATTTTCTTTACTTTCACTGTGAAAAACTGACAATTTTCAAGAAATACATTTCGATTTATAACCTTTATAATCTGTGTTTATAAAAATTGGACATTTGACTGTGACACACAGATTCCTTTATTGTTTCATAGATGGCGCTCTATACAAATTTTTGATTTAAATCATTTTAAGATAATATATTATAATAAGTATAGTATGCACCTCGTTTATAAACTTTTTTCTACTCCTATTACGGAATTTGACCGTTCTAATATCACTTTTATCTATGGAATGACATATATTCCGTAAAGTGTTACAGAATGAAATATTCTATCATCTGATGACAGAATAAACACTCGTGGCGATATCTCTGTTTTTAATATCTAACAAATTTTAGACCGATCCAACCTCACTTTCTTTCAATTAAATTATTTTTCTATGGGGTTTTTTGGAAACGTAGAAAAAGTATAGTCTGAAACACGTTTGGAATTTCATATTCCGCTCTCGTGACACTCGAGCGGAATATGCTGTATTCCAAACTTGTTACAGAATATACTATTCTATACACTCATTAATTTAAGCACTCGCTCGTGCCTAAATTAAATTCGTGTATAAAATGGCGTTTATCAAACTTGATACATAATATACTATTAATACAGTGTGTGTTTTATAAAGAAGTGAAATAAAACCAAATCATTCATATGTATTATATATGTAGAAATTTTCCAAATTAGCCTACGATTACACCTATACCACAATTATAGCACAAACCACACGTAGTTAATTAACTAATTAGATTTAATACCCTGGGATGTTAGTTATTTAGAATCAAAAGTATTTAAGTTAACCCCCTATAGGGTATACCACATACAAGAAAGCATAAAATAGTATTTATTGCTTAAAAAAAAAGTTCTTAGTGGAAGAAGTATACTTCTCTTGAAAACAAATACAAAATCTCTTTCAACCAAGTGCAAAGTGTTTTTGTTCAAAAGCTATGAAAATTATTTATATTTACGCAATTCATTCAAGATACACCACAATTATCACAGTAGCACCAATATAGTGATTACATTTTATATTTTTTTGGACACTTTTTTGCAATTTAAATAACGAATAGCACGATAGCACGATTGATTGATTTTTCAATCAAACTCCGTAGAAATTTTCAATCGCACATTCGTAGTAAACAAATAATTTTTTAAGGGGACTGATTATTGTACAAAATTTAGTTCTAATTTTCATTTCAACGTCAAAAATCGTAGGCTCGTATCTAAGACATCTTGGTTGCGTGTTCAGGGCGTTATAAATCTATTTTAAAACGACTTGTATTAAAGGGTCCGCCAGATTACATGAGTATTCATTTATATGATTTTCTCTTTTGAAAATGAGTGTGGGTTTGTGCAAGCAGTACAGCGAATTTCCATTTTGATTTTGTATAGAGTGTATTAATTTTTTAAGGTTTTGTGATTCATTTCAAGTGTTTGGAAACTTAGTAGTGGTCCATTTCACATAATAATTGATTTATCTAAATACTTAGCTGCTAATGCTTCGGTCATTAGTGATTCACCTTTGAGGATTTTTAAGAGCCTTGTGAACTTTTGCTCTATTAAGTTTTACGGGGTAAAGCAGTTGATTGATATGTTATGCATGTGAATGAAGTGATGCATGAAGCAAGTAAGATAATAAAAACGAAAAATTAGCAATATTGCTGCATAATTTAGTAGGTATCTTGGTAAGGTAAAGTATAAATAAGAATTAAATGGGATGTTTTTAAACTTAACGCCTTAATTTATGTATGAAACGTGAATTAAAAAAGGTTTTGCCAGTTTCGATAATATAAAATTTTATTTTCTTGTTTACATACTAGTTATTTCAAACAAATTGTCACCATTTTATAACACAAGTTGAATAAATATAAAATATAAAGCATCCTCGCTTTATTCAAATTCCTGTATACAGAGGGAATCATTTCTTCGTGTATTATTTATTTAAATTTCATTAACATATCCAATTCCAAAAACCCATCATTTAACTTAATTAGCACTATTTGCCTATCCTTGTTGACTCTTGCATGTGCTATAGTTAATTGTTCATCCGCTATAATTATTTTATAAACTCGTTTAAATCGATGAATATTAACTAAAAAAAGTCAAACGCCTTTTAACCATACCTCAGGTGTTAATTATTATTATTACAATAATAATGCTTCTGTCTTGCATATTTGTGATTGATTAATGCTAAATTATAGTAATCCAGCCACAATCCCCATTATAAACCAATCAGAGCAAAGAATTCGCCGTTTACCCAAGCAACTAGATCGTTGGACAGTAAAATTTATGGACTGATATATTTCTTTTGATAATATAATGCGTATAGAAAATAATGACAACTATAGGCTCGGTAAATAGACTATACAAACGGAATAGATGAAGGTAGAAGAATATTTTTCGAAGAACGGACATGTAAAACTAATCAACCTACACTCGAGATTTGTGTGGGCCGGAGTTGTTCACAAACTGCCCATGTTGCCACACATACATCGGCCGCTGGACCGTTGCTCGAAATTATTTTTGAATCCACTACGAATGTACCAATGTTTTTTTAGAATTATTTAGTTTTTAGTAAAGTAGAACTTTACTGCCGATTTAATACGAGTATTGTAAGCAACCCATTATACTTTTTAAGATGTGTCTACTGCTCCTCAGCAGCAACTAAATAATATTTTAAAAAAAGCACCGTCGCGGAATATAATAAGTTAATTTCATTAATTAGATAAAAAAATCGCCGCGGCGGGCAAATATATAATAACCGTCGCAACAAACAGTATACGTGGACACTTCCTACATTCAAATGACATTTGATTTATTCATCAATATTAATTATTAGTATTATTAAATGTGATTTCGGATAAAATTTAATATGCACCCCCTGTATATATTATTATATTAGCGGCCTTAAAAGTATTTTAATTGAACCAATTAGGTGGTAATATAAAAATTTAACCGGGAAATTTTATTTGATTGTTTCCGATAAAGATATAAGATTGGCAACAAGGTATTAGCCACCGCTTGCTAGTTGTTTATTTCAACTTAATGTTGATTTGCCCAATAAAATTCCATCTTATCTTTATATAGGTATTCTACCTGTTTTTATTTTTCGCACTAGCATGTGTTACATATTTTAATTCGATTTACGAGTTGCAGAAAACAATAACATAAAATAATATCGGACAAATCGTTAACGTTCAAAATTTATTGTATTGTTTTTTATTGAACGGTGCCCTGGGGTGAGCGGCAAAAATGTATCAATCGCGATACTGTAGACACTCCTTTTTTCTTTGAACTCATTGGCCATCATCGATGTACTGATTAATACAAGAGACTACTTTACGGAAATGGGTGATGTTCAGAGAACTTAATATCAGAAATCTAGCGTTGAATTATTGGTAATTGGTGTGCCGCAAGGTAGCGTGCACGCACTTTAAGATCATGAGATAATAAGCGGAAAAACAATACGAAAAAATCAGTGATTGATGCTTTTGAATTAATAGCAAAAATTTAATATTTAGTGAAACGTTTATTATGTATCGGCCATCGACAATGCAAGATCATTAATAATAACGTATAATTTAATGTATGCAGTTTGAGTTTTAATTAGAAAAATTTGATAGGATCTTATTTTTTGTGGATTATCTTTGGGTGTTTGTTGTGTGGTCCTTTAGGACTTTTATTGTAGATAAGTAAATTTATGCTGCGTTGAAACACTATTTGTACATGGCAATATATAAATAACTTTCTCTAATATCGTGTAAATAAAAGAATGGCGTTAAGAAATCTTACAAATTACAATAAAATCTCAAGTTTTATGTGATAATATATCAGACGGGACAAGTGTTAAAAATTAAGTTTTTTATTATCAGCTACTTATGGAAAAAATAAGAATTATCCATTTACGATGATTGGTAAAATTAATAACATAAACCTTTAATTGTCAGTTTATTTATAAAGTTTTGATCAAGAAGACTAAATAAAGGAGTAGTAACTCTCAACCATAAGACAAAATATTTTACGCCAATGCTGGCTGGTTAATTTACAATACAGACAAAGGTTATGCGTAGATTACCACTGGGCGAATATATTGAGATGTCCCCCAAGTGAAAATGATTTTTTATTTTTGATTGTTTCACTGTTAGTCTAGAATGGGGTTTTTGGGAAGCCACCAGGTCTAGTAATAACATTAGAGCTTCACGGAAGATAGCTTCACGGAGGTTAGGATTTCGTATGTTTTTTTTAAACATCCCTTTGTATATTTGAAATAAGTTATTGTATCTTTTGACACCTTAATATTTTAAAAAAATACAATTGTACATACATAAAATATTTATTACTGAGATATTACACTCCACGATGGATACGTTTTTAAATAGCAAATTAATGAACTTAAACTTTTGAATTATAAAACAGCAACACTCTCATCTGAATATAAATTCCAACTGGCCTTCGGGAATCACATGCATCCATAATGTCGTAAACAGAGATTTTTGCTTATTTAAAATAATTAAAGCGCCATCCGTTGCATAAAATTTAAAGCAAAAACAAATTCACGAAGGATAGAATCAATTTTTGTAACACCTACATAAATGGTTTTAAAAATTATTTCTTTTAATTTTTAATAATATTTTATATTTGATTCGATTGCTTTGGATGTATTTAATTTACTTAGTGAACTGATATTTAGTATGCTTTTACTACCTCAGATAATTGAAAACATATAGGTTAACATAGAAAGAGTAACAGTCACGGAGGATAGGTTTTAGACTTTTAAAACATTGTAAAAATAGTTAATTGCGGTTAAAAATCTGGAACCTGAGCTGCAATATCCAGTTAATTATGAAAGATCAAAACACAATAAAAGTGTAGGTCATTTAGTTTTATTGAATATGACGGGGTAGACATTTCGTGAGATTCACCCCACTGCGTTTTTTGGCGTGCCCCCACCAGCAAGTTACTCCTCCCCTCTTTAGTCTTCTTGGTTTTGATATATAAATTAAATAATTCACTAATGATTTTGCACTTTCGGCAAATTTATGTTTTATTTAAAATAAATTCAATCGGCCTGAAATCAATATGTAACATGTAATTAAATGTTAAATATTTTAACCCGGACAAATAATGTTGATTGTAAAATCTAATTTGTAGGTTTGTAATTAAATGTAATATACTACCCAAAACGTTGTTGTACGGCCGTAAATTGTGACCCGACAAGTCTATCTTATTAACATTCGTCTATGTTTGCTCAACTGGACATTATTTTTTCGATTGCTATCATCTGCGAAAACTCTTGTCGTATAGCTTGTAACGTCAAATAATTATGGATGAGCATAACTATGGTTAATAACTAGTTATAAATATCCCATATAATATAATCGCTACTAGGTGCCTCTCAGATAATATTACCAATTAATGGTCTAGAAAAAACCGTTTAAAGAATTCTCCCCTGCTTATAGGCACTTTAATTATTTCAACAGCACATGTGGGACGAACACAACACAAGAATTTTTAAGGAATACCTTTTTAACGCGTAAACGGGGTACAAAAAATATTTAATGACGCTCCTTTATCCCCAGATCACGATACTCAACCCAACTCCTTATCAAGATTTTAATTTAGTTTTTTTGTTTCAAGCCTTATTTATTTTACAATTAAGAAAAACAATTCCCTGTATCACACCTTCAATAAAAAAATACAAAATCAAACAAGATAAGCAGCATCCTATGCTGACCTTGAAATCCGTCCCAACAACTTTTTCTCAAGGCCAAAACCCAACCACCAAAGTCAACAATCTTTTTCCTGTTCTTTAAACAATTTACTAGGTCAAAAATCCTTCATAATCCCAAATTAATTATTTCAATCACTTTCAGTGAAAGATAATATCGATGTAACGCTAATCCTAAAAAAAAATCAAACGCATTAAACACTTCCAAATGTTTTTTAACGCTTTAATATTCTTAAGTAGGATGACAAAGTTGATGATCTGAATCATTTTGAAGCGATCAATATTTTATAAGGCTCTTTACATTTGACACCCATCCACTCAATTAATACCTGCTGTCAGTTTTTTATGTGCTTTTAAGATGTGTTCAGTTTAAATGAACACCGTTTCACACGCTTATGTCTGCTTTCCAAAATATCAATCTGTAAACATTTTCAAAAAACTAATTTTTGGTTTTCGCAATTTACAATAAAGCCAACTACAGCCTGTGACTAAAATGCCCAAAAGCCACTGTTGTTAACTTTAGCCCGTGACTAAAGCGCCATAAAGCCACAACTTGTCAATGTGTATTTAAAAGGTCACTTAGTGTCATGGAAATATATAGGATAATGGGCGTTTTATATACGTATTGTTTTTAAGTGAAATAATTAAAATTTGCTTATTACAAAATAAATAAATGACGTTTATTAAAAACAATCACAATAAAACAAAATATATGAACTGGCGTGAATGCATTGAAATAATTCACATTAAATGTATATTTATAAATAGATTTTAATTAATTCGGGAAATGTAATGTCACAAGATTTTTGCTCAAAAATTAAATAAAATGTAATTAATTTAGCGTTTCACGTGTTATGTGTATTTAGCGAATTTGATTCTGTTTGCATATAGCGGCGAATTTTTTTTTGATGAAAAGTCGACTGATTAAAAATTCATCTCATACCCATCGAAAAATCATGTCTGTCGGTTTTTTATTGTTATGTGGGATTATGGAAATAAATTTTCTCCTAACGAGCAATTGTTTTTGATCAAAGTAAAAATTCTGAAGAAATCATAAAAACGTTACTTAGAAAGCTAATTGAAAAAAAGGTCACGATTTTTTCACAAAACTAGGTTGGCAGTATGTAAAAAATCGATTCAATTTAAAAACCAAATTAAAATGATTTTATAATCTAAACATCCGATATCACAATCTATTCTCGTAAAATTTTACGGCCCAAAAGAAAGATGGAAAAATTCCGCGTAGATCATAAAGCAGAAATTAATTTGTAGTCCCAAAATAAAAAAACACGTAATTATTTATTTAAATAATATGGCGCCGGACTGACCATGTATAGCACCCACACTGCACTTTCAAAGATAATAATATGCCAACAATAAAAAAAACATAAATAATGATTTTAAAACTTGTTTTCATTAGTGATATTCGAAAGTTTGCAATACGAAAAATTGTGGAAAGTCGGGCAAAATGTATGTTTTTTTTTTCAAGAAAACTAAGCGGCCATTTATTCAACATATTATTGCTTTTCAGAGACCTAAAAGGTAACAACCTCATCATAAATTTATGCATATTTATATACCAACATTATACTCAAACGTAGGCATTATTATTGTTATTAAGCGTGAATTGTGGTGAAAACGTGCGCCTATCCCCGAAAATTCGCGTGGGATTAAAAAACTCTTGATTAATTTGTTATGCTACACTTGTCATAAATCCGTTTATCATATTTAAATATCACTTTGATATTAATGATTATCCATTTTGATTTTAAAACGGATTTATCATTTTGGAGCACTGCCTTACACGTATTGTTGTAACACCTTAGGATATGAATTTAAAAAGGAACAATTTAAGTTTAAAATGTAATTTAAAAAACTGTGTTTTAACATTTCCGTCACACTGCAAAATTTATTCGAGAGCATTAAAAGTCACAAGCTTTGTCACTACGTACGTAATATATATTTTATGGTTTTTATATGGGCGTTTATTGAAAATCTATACCGGTTTCATTGTTATAATCTAAAACAGTTTCCCGAAATTTAATTCAATCCACTTGTACTGAAAGATTTATTTCTGTATTTTTTAAGGCGCGCTTAGACCTCACCCATGTAAACATTTGTGACAATAGTTCTTAAAAATCAACGCGTTGGCGATCTGACACCTGTAACAAAACAAAATCGTCACGTTTCTGAATGCTCAACGCGTTTTACTCTCTTTTCCAATACATAAATATTCACTCTTGACAACGATTGTTTCATCATCAGCCATGATAATACTCTCAAACGCTGTTATTTTAATGGTCACTTCACATCAAATAATATATATTATATAACATAGTTTTTGTTGTGAAACTTCATGTAACTATACTGCCACTCCAAAGTAACTTATGCTGTTAGTAGGAGGTCTTGAAGTCATTAGACGCGGGTCCCCGAAATCTTTTGATGATTTCCTGGAATAAAGTGAACGTAAGATAATTATGCCGCTCTAAGGAGAGGAGCACTTTCTCGGTATCCTGATGTAAATTGCGTTTGTTGCCTATTAGGCTTCCAGAAATAAGAGATTCTGTAAATATAATTATTGGTGGGCCCTCACCGTAAAGAAGTTTACCTGTATTATACATGTAGATATTAATTTTAATATTTTTTTATCTTGTTCATTTGTTAAGGCATCAGTAATTTATATCTCTTGCCTTTGGGTTAATTAGTTTTAACGATAAGTGTTTTATCTATCACGTTTAGTTTGGATTGATAGAGACATAATTTTTTATTGTCTTATAACCTCTTGGGGCGATCAGTAGCTTAATTTATTTTTCAAGGAATGCATCGTATTTTTTTTTTGAAATGTTGTTATTTTTGTTTTGGATTACATAATAAAAAATACGTGTGTGTTGTTTTGGAATAGCTTGTATGAAGGAATTTTACGATGAGAATTGGAATAGAACTCTATAAGCCGAAGTGTACAAGAATGCCGTATTCCGCCCACCTTGAAAATGTTCTCATTTGATGGATATCAAAAACCATCTGTGAGAAATTAAAATGGAATATTTAATAATTTTAATCGTTCTTTGATTGGACTAATTTTTGGGAATAATGACGATCAAAATGTCGCATTTAATGGTGGTCAATTTTACCATATGGTACGGTTTATGAGACGTTTATTATGCTTTACGAGATAAGCTCGCCATTATTTTGAAAGCACGTCTTTAAATATTAGTACATTTTTTGATTTTATTTTAAAAGCCTTGCAATAATAGAAAAGGTTTACTTCCTTTCTTTGCATTGTATTTAATGGACGTCCCATGCATTTATATGATTTAAACAAGAGGTGTTTGGGTTGAGAAGATTTTTTCGACACCTTCATATTTTGCATAACAGTACTATCTCCTACATGGAGGGTTCGACTTTTATTAATGGTTCCCCAATCAGATATAATCGTTAATTACTTAAAAATAAAATGGTAATAGCTTTGATTACCATAAACTAAACATAATCGAATGATTTTAAAAGGTATTTAAATAATTTATCAAGTTTTAATTAAAGAGGAATAAGACAATCAATGTGTATTGGAAATGCTCGGGGCAGTTTTGATTCAACCCCATTATTTGAAAATACAGCATTACACAGAAAGAAAAATTTGATTAATAGTTAATAAATATAAGTTTAAGGCATATATGCTAACATACAGTATAGCAATATACTAAATATATTACTAAAATTATTTTAAAAATTGTATTCTAAATAATAGAATGTGGTTTTCTTAATAGTAACCTGGGATAAGTTAAAGGCTATTGATTTAATGTTAGTGGATGTAGGTTTGTTGTTAATATACTCAGTTTGTTCCAAATATTTATAAAAATATCAGAAATTATAATATAAATTGGTAACTGTTATTTTACGTTAAATAAACTTAAACCTTGGTATGATGATATTAAGTTTAAGTTGCAATAATTATCAGCATTTGAATGTTGTTAGAAAATATAATATTCTTTATAATATCAATCAAAAATTAACTTTTAGGAGATAAATTATAACTATCATTATAACCGAGTTGTGCGAAAAGTAAGAAGGTAACTATTAGCGAATGAGTTATTAACAGCTTATAGGCATGATGTACGCCATGTAAGTCAGTGCACTGAGAATACTCATGCGGTGAGGTTGATATAATGACAGACCAGAATAAGAGAACTTTGGGGTTTGTACTTACTTATTATAAATATCTAGTTTTGCTTTTCCAAAAACTGTGCTATATAGGAGATATGCCATAATTAATACGCCGAAATCGTGTTTTTCCACCATGATAGAAGTAATAAGCGTTTGAACCATGAGGTTTTTTGTTGTTGTTTTCTAAACAATTAGGTAGTAGTTTATATTAGTATTAATAATTATTATTATATAAATTGTTTTAATGCTGGATGTATATACCTAAGTATTATTTGTTAAATTAAATTTCGTATTTATACTTTTTAACCATGCTGTTTGCATAATCATATGCTAACATAATACTTACTTTCATAGATTAACTATTAGCTGATGGAAAAATAACTGATAACTGAGAAAATGTGATTATTATAATAAAATACTAATAGAAAACCAAATAACATAACAGTTAGTAAATACAATATTTAAAATAATAAGGTAATTTTAATAGTTATTAAAGTGATTTAACTATTAATATTTCTAAACCTTTCTATTAATAAAGAAAAGGTAAGGTTAAGTACTTCTTTATACCTTGTAGTATTATGACTGTTAATTCATATAGGTTTGGCAGAATACGAATCCACTAAAGGGTAACTATTACCTTGTAACAGTTAATGTTATTATTTCTTTTTCTCTGTGTAGTTATTTATGACTTCCAAACATGATTTTTGTCCGATAGAAAATATTTCGAATCAAAAGGTTTCCTAGAAAAATGCTCGCTGCTTGTTGACTTTTCATTATTATTTTATTTGTAAAAAATGTTTGCTCAAAACCTGTTATAGATTTTGTCCACATATTACTACCGACTCGTAACACCTACATGTAAATTGGCTGGAATTTGATTTTAAAGAAAAATCTCTCGACAGGTACAAGAATCGCTTCCAACGGTTTAAAAACCACACCCTTTTTATTCCCTCTCTGCAATATATTTTAACCAAACACTCGGTATACCGCTCTTCTTACCTTCAAGCAGTGTAGGTGTTTCACTCCGGCAAATTTAAATGAAATTGCTTATATTAAAAGAATAACCCGCCACCAAAATGGAAATTTTCTCATTTAAAAATAAGTTAAATATTATACTAGATATCGATCTTAACTATCACAATGACAAAACTCATTTTACTTTCTTTATTTCTGACAAAATAAAGAAGGCGAATCCTAATTTAATTAATACAAACATTTTTACGAATGCACAATTTTTCTCCTTGCCCAAGATTTTATACAGCAGGTGTTTTTGACGTCGATAAGATGCTGACAAGTAATCTGGCGGTTTCTATGCCCCGACTAGAAATTTATCCTACACAAGATGTCCGATGCACTTTAAAAAATAAACCCCATTTTATTTTTTCCACATTCTGCGACAACAAATTTTACCACGCCGTGTCATGTGTTAATAACGCGTGTCCCGAAATTTAGATTTATCCTTTTTTTACGTTACGCGTAAGGGTTTTATTTAAATAATAAAACAATTTAACGTGTTTATGAAAAAGCGATGTTTTTTAAACTAATTACCCTGGCCCGTTTTTATTTTATTTTCTACTCACCCTCTAATAAATTTAACTTATTTAAGCACAAGGATGGTAAAATACACTTCATTTATAATTTTAGAATATAAAAAAACACATTTAATATAGACTAGAATGTTTTGTGAGTTAAAACCTGTTTTTAGTCTTTTTAAACTAATATTTATTTTTTACTTTTTGCTCTAAAAATTTAGTTAGTTTGTTGGTAAAACCTACGTGGCAGCTAACAGATTTTAGATAAAATATGAAATAAAATTGGCTTTAAATTTCTTGCGGTACCACGAGGAATCTTCTTTTTCTCCACTTGTCGTTAATATACTATACATAGGCGATTTGAAATGGAAATTGAACGTTTTGATCTAGCAGTTGTTTTCGATTATCTTCTCAAGGCTTGAAATGAAATTACGTTGTGATTTATATAACACGTAGTGTTTCACATGGTGCACCGAAAATCTTATAAATTATATTAAAATAAGGTTCAATTTATACTGACAACGGGTAAATTTATCATATTTCTATAAATCACACCTGTAAGATCATTAGATTTTATTCATAGCTATTAGAGAACGGGGTTAAAAGTTTTAATAAAGAAACTATTTTATGGGGAACATACACACGTCAGTTGTAAAATGAATTTTATGCACTTAAAATGTCAAATTAGTATTTACTTGTAGTGATTGGTTGAATTTTATAGAGCAATGGTTAATTTTAATTTTAATTTATGAACTAGTAAATATCTCCATGAAAATCAATTAAGTAAAAATGGCATTCCATAAATTTTACGTAATTACCTGCCGCCCGGTTAAACTGGACGACAAAAATTGCCCCGTGTTCAAATATTATTTTCAATTCGATTGAAAATTTTTTGCGACCGCATTGCCAAACCTTTAGAGGATATATTTTTATAATTCATGACCGCTTTCTGCTTTTGCAATTGCCTTAAATACATATCGAGTTGATAATTCCACGGCAAAATGTATTTCATAGATTTTTTTTAAATCCAAATAGATTACTTTTTTTAATATTTTTTTGTCTTCTAATATACGAGGTGTGTTCAGAAAATAACGGGAATTGTTAAATTTCGCAGGTTTAGAGGGTCCGGTTGTCATAAAGTTTTCTTTATTATGTTGGTATACATAAAGTAAAAGTTATAAAGTGCTCTTTTAGTTCCACCCTTACATCCAAACTAAGATGTCCCATAAGCCAACTGAATGGCTTGTGCGGGTTAGGGGTAGGAACGGACCGACGGCTTAAAGTCCCCTCCGAAGGACTATACACAATGGACAAACACAAATAAACAACCATACCCAAGTGGGATTCGAACCCACGACCTCTCGGCTCGTACCCAGGAGCTCTGACCACTACACCACCGAGACCCCGAAATATGATTGTTTACTTTGTCTGTGGCAGCCGCTAAGGTTAGACGTGTTTTATGAGCTCGGCGATTTTTCGTTCGTTAAAAGAAATAAATCAAAGAATTTGTATCCAATTTTGCTTAAAAAATGAAATAAATTCTGTGAAATGTTAACAAAGGCCTATAGTGAGTCTGCTATAAGTAAAACAAAAGTTTACAAAAGTTTCCAAGATGGCCGTGAATACGTTGAAGATAACGAACGCCCCGAACTCACAAGCACATTAACAACCGATAAAAACATGGAAAAAGTGGAAGAAATGGTTATAAACCATTAGAGAAGTCGCTGATGATGTTGGTATATCGATTGGCTCATCTCATGAAATTGTTTCGAATGTTTTGGGTATGAAACTCGTGGCAGCAAAATTTGTTCTAAAATTGTTAAATTTTGAACAAAATTTTTGGCCAAAAACAATACTGTAATGATGCCCCAGCCTCCATATTCGCCAGACATGCCTCTGTCTGACTTTTTCCTATTCCCAAAAATAAAGAGAACCTTAAAGGGCCTTCGTTTTGTAAGCATAGATGACATTAAAAGTGCATCGCTGAAAGAACTAAAGACTATCCCAAAGATCAATTTTAGAAGTGTTTCGAGTATTGGAAGAAGAGCTGGCACATGTGCATAATATCCAATGGGGTCTATTTTAAAGGCGACAACATTAATTTAGACGAATTAATAAATATTTGTTTCAAAAAACGAAAATTCCCGATATTTTCTGAACACACCTCGTATAGGTACTTAATTGCTATTTCAAATGTCTGCCGTTTTGTTTTAATAATTTTGTAACTCACTAAAAAATAATTATAAAATGTCTTCATGGCGTTTTTATGCAACTTTGACATTCTTAAAACATTCTAAAAATGTTTTATTTTTTGAGTTAAATAAAAAACTATGAAACTGTTAAAAGATAGTTGAGTTTTTATGAAGCCAGTAAAATGATATCAACCTCACATAAAGCTTAAAATTAACGATGACTTTGGTAAAATAAGAAACATGTAATGGAAATAAAAAAACAGCTTAAAAATGTATTTTATTATATAAAGGTGTGTCGATTGTGGGTGAACAATGGGGTCTAACGTTGTCGAAAAAGGGCCGGTCTGGCGCGAATTTAAAAGGAAAATATCCCTTAAATTATGGGCCAGGTAAACGTAATGTGTCACCACAACAAGAGTTTTTAAATGTTGTGTAAGTGATCAAAGGCTGAAGATATTGCGGGACCACCTAGAATCCGTCTGGGCTTTTGTTTTTCTTGCTATACACCTACGGAGTTCATTTTTTAAACTAATATTTACAAAAGAATTTTTTCCGATACTTAAAAAATAAATTGTTTGTGTGTCGTGATAGAGGCGGCGTTTTAAAATGAAGCCGCTGTTATATGATATTTAAATTGTCGTATAAATATTTCATCTACATCGTTCGTAGTTTGTTTGCATTTTAAATATCAGTTAATCTGAGATTAACTGGTAATTATAAACCGTATAAGAATTAATATCGACATTATTTTAAGCCTTTTTAATATTTATCGGCCTTGTTAAAGAATAAGTTTAACCTTTTAATTTATTCAACTCTTAAGGTCTAATTAGTCCGCGATGTTATAATCGTAATCCCGTTCCAGTAAAACCTTATATAAATATATTTAAATATGAATGATGCATTGCAAAACATAAAGGTGTGATGTTCAAGACCACCAAAATCAAAAATTTTTGTAAACATCTTACTATTTGTATATATACATATATGAAAAATAACAAACCCAATATAGATTATTAGCAAATTTCCCCAGTTTTATAACCCATTTGGTACTATAAACTCTGAAATCTACGTAACATTGTGGATACGAGCATATATGCCTATAGGTAATGAGGAAGTCTTTGTTTTGCATATTATTTTCTAAATATGCATAACAAACAGATATGGCATAATAAATCATGCAGTGAAGTAGCCATTAAAATTTACTATGACAATGGATAAATGTAAATATAATTGATAGAGGACAATCCTATATTTCTTAATTAAGATCAACTCAACCTATCTCTTCGAGACATATGTTACTTTTATCTATAACAAATTTTATATTGCTATTTTACGCGATATATCTATTTAAATATCACAGCATAATAAATAGTTTAGTAATCTTAATAGTTTCCTTTTAATATTTCCCAGTTTAATATCCTAATTGCACAATTTTATTATACCTATTTATCCTATATAATTAAATTAATTTTTAAACTACTAAAATTCTTGACATGCTTTTACATTCCAAAATGTGTTTTTGACATTTATTTTTTGATTTTCTCAAAACGTTCTAAAATGTATGCACCTCATATTGGTTTATTGCTTTTTATAGGGATCTGTCTATATAAAAAGTTGCTTTTGGTAATTAATTTATATTATTAAACTTTTTACTTAAAGACTTCGGTCGATAGCCTTTTGGTTTTTCCAATAAATATATTTACTACCCCAAGTAGCACAACTAGTTAAATAACTAGCATTCTAAGTAAATTAACCAAAATCTAAGTAAAATAACGTTTTTTTAAACTTGTTTTTTAACCAATTAGTTGTAGTCAACCATTAACATTTTTTTAAGGTAACTATGAACTATAAAATAACCCTTTAAATTTACCAACCGGTTGCCATAACCTTAAGGTAAATTCAAAGGTTATTTTTTAGTATAATTTAACTAATAAACAAAACCCATTGGTAATATTACCAACAGGTTAATTATTTGGTTTATTTATAGTCAATTTAAACTCTTGAAATAACCTAAATTTACCGTTAGGTAAATTAAGGTTATTTCAAGAGTTTAAATTGACTATAAATAAACCAAATATTTAACTAGTTGGTTATATTACTTAAAAGATAAAAAGTAGGTTATTTTAGAAGTTATATAACGTTATATTAACTGCTAATTTTAACTATTGAAAATAGTTAAGAGTAGTTATTTTTTTAGACATATTTAGGTTTAGTTTAACTTTTAATATAACTTTTTGGTAAATTAACCTCAGCTTTGGTTAATTTGGATATATTTTTTTAACCAACAAGTTATATTTTACCAAATATATTTTAACTCGCTGGTAAATTAACGTTAATTAATAAACTGGTTAAAAAAGTGATGGTTTTGCAGTTTTCATTGTTACCTGTATATACAAATTTGTCTCAATACAGCTTTATATATAAACCTTTTGTTGTGAGTTTAGTGTGATAATGGAGCCTACAAGAAATAAATTTAAAAAATATAGACATTCTTCAACTTACTATAGAAGAGTTAGCAAAGTTGTAAATAATTACCAACTATAGTTACAATATATTGTATTCATTTTACACTAAATTGTAAGATTTTATTACCTTTGAATCAAAGGTAATATTTGAGTTTACCTAATCAAAGGCTTTGATTAGGTAAACTCACAGATCATAGGGTATATAATATATTAAACACGTTTATAACAGAACAGATATAAAAATAAAGCAGTGCTGCAACTAAAATCAGAACGTAAAATCGGCGGGAATTTTTTTAGGTTAGTTATTTTAAAAATAACAAGTTAGTTTAATTTAACTAATTTTGGTAATTATTAACTATAATGTGTTACATTAACCGAATTTAAACCAAAACCAAAGAGTTATAAATTACGGATAGGTAAATAAAGTAGTTAAATTAAACACAATAAAATAACCAAATGGTTTAAATAAACTTGTAGGTTAATTTATATTGGTTATGTAACCAATAAGTAAAAGCATCATAAAATCGCCATGTTGTTTGCTGTCCATTTTGACAAAAGGAAATGCCATTAATTTTAATAATTTGTTTTATTCCAAAAATAAGGTAATGTAAACAAACCAATAATAAAACATAATATTATGTTATGTTTAAAGGTATTTTAAATCAATTTTAAACAAAATAAAGAAAAATTAGGCAACCAAAAATATTTTTTGAAATTTTTATTTTCTTTATTTCTTATTTTTTTCAAAGCGCATTTAAAATATAAAAGTTTTATGTACTATTTTATCAAAAAAAAAAATGCCCCATTGGTTTTTCCCTTTAAACATTAAGACATCAATTAATATATATATATTTATATATGAGTATTAATATTTAGGGCGACATTTTATTCTAAGGATCTGTAAGTCATATCTATAGATATACATAACCATATTTAATTATTATATAGTTAAAATAAACTTAAACCGGTTAATTATAGTTTAAGTGAACTTAAGAGTTAAAAAGTAGTTAAAAAAGGGTAGAATAAACCATAAACTACCAAATATTAACTGCTTGTTAACCAAAAGGTACATTAACCAAGAAGTTACATTTAACTAACATAACGTTAATTTTACTATAATTGAATTCCCCACTTATTACAAAATATCGTTAATTTAAGGTTAATTTAACGTTGTAGTACAATATTACTTAAATGAATTAACCAGTCATAACGTAAATTTAACGTTAATTTAACTAATTGTGCTACTTGGGTACTACTATAAAATAGTGAAAAATCACAATTTTAATTCTTGGCAATTTGAAAATTCACACAATTTTTTGATTGTGAACTACTGTGCGAAATTGTCCTACCATTTTAAATTTATCCCACTGTGCGATTTTTTCCTACCTACAGGTAACTGTAATTTTTACTTTGGACGCTACGTACTAGATGGCAAGTTGAAAATGCACTGTTTCGACCTCGGTAATTGATTGTATGGTTAATTACGGTACTATTCAGTTAAATGGTGTGGTTTATGATTCAACTAAAGCAAATAAAGCAAATATATTGACAAGTGTGAAATTAAGATTGACATAATAATTTCCTGTTATAAATTTCGACGCCCTTATGTATTGTTAACATCCTTAATTACCATGATGAATTATATTGCACAATCAAACGTCTATGACACTTCTGGATTACAATATAACCAACCATTCGCCAATCAATTATTGAATCGTTTATTTTCAGTGCAATTTTGCAATTTTATATATGTAAATGCATGTTTGGTATTTCGACTCCCACGTTAGTTATAGCTTTCATTTATTTTTGCTTCTTTTAAAGACATTTTAACTTGTTCCATAAATTGCAAACGATAAATATTATGCGATATCTGATTATGAATTTGTTACTGTTAAAGTGGTACATTTATTTATTGCAACACGAAAAAAACTGAATGGCTCCGCGAAAAGGAACACATGTCAAGGGAAAATAGTTTAGGCGTTAAAATAAAATTACGACCTGAGAAGTAGTAGTAAACCGTATAAAATAAAAAGGCCCCAACTGTCATATTATGTTAACTAGCTTGGATATTTATAGAACTTGTTAGTTTGGACGTATATTCATATTTACTTACAATAAAAACTATAAAATCGCGGAAGATATGACAATATTACCATGATTCAAAACACACCCACTGATTTTTCTGGCATTTTTACTTGAATAAAATTACTAACTTTAAAGCATTAAGTTTCCTTTATTGAATACAACAATGGGTAATATGTCTACTTGCTGAATAAAACCATAGGGGTGGTCTTTACAACCTAAAATAATACACTCAAATAATAAATAATACATACTTACATTATTTTTCATTATACTTTCTCTCTAGGTATTTTTAATGTAACCAAATATTTATATTTAAGATATTGATTGGTTTATTGCTTTCTATGGAAGGAAAATTCGCAAATTTTAAGAAACCCTCTCATGCCAAAATTTTGTTTTTCTACTTCCACTTTTAAAACGCCCATTATAGTACATGTTTCCATGCAGGGCCGGCCCGAGGTACGGCCATAATGGGGGGCGGCATTTTTACTATGTTTTTTCGATTGGCGATTTTTTCAAGAATTACGCTCGAGAAATGCAGTTTAGATTTAGTTTGTTACAAAGATTTAATAAAGGCGCTCTCGGAAGACGACCCTTGCGCCCTCTTTCATTCGTTTCTTCAATCACATCCTGTAGTTTTCTATACTTGTGTTTGACAATTGACAATTAATAATTGACAAATATTATATCACGATCGTGCGTTGTAAAATAAGTGTATTTCTAAGGTTATTTTATAATTAGAAGTATAAAATGTCTGAAAAAGGCAAAAAAGATTCAGGAACTTTTTTAAAAAACAAAAGAAGGGCGCGTGCAGCGGCGTAACTAGAAAAAGTGCCGCCCGGGGCAGCAGTGGCTGTCGCCCTCATGTTTTTTTTGGGGGGGGGAAGAGAGGTTAGGTTAGGAGTCAGTTTTGAGGACCGTACGCAAAATTAAAAATATATAATTATATATATAACATATATATATATATATAACATTAAATTGTAATATTTTAAGAATTAAAAACAAACAAAAATTCTTAGACCTAGGTAAAGAAGAACAACAAATAAAATATGCTTTAACATAATTTATATGAAAAAAACAAAGAGATAAATTCTCAACCTTATGTAAAAGTACCTACAAAAAAACTTAAACCTGAGTAATTGTATAAATCTCAAATCTATTGGAATTTGAATTATATTATTTCGAAAGAGAATATTTAATTATCAAATATTTTTTTTATTTTTATATTCTGTCTTCCAGTTTTTTTCGCATTTTCTCTCACGATTTTTGCCGCCCCAAGAAGTGCCGCCCGGGGCGGACCGCAACCCCCGCCCCCCCCCTAGTTACGCTACTGGGCGCGTGAGGCAGAAAATCGAGTACTAGCAGCAACCTTTTCCAAATTCTTTTTCCATGGTGGACAGGTTTAATATTTATATTTACCTACTATAATTAAACAATATTGCATATATAAAAATACATTTAAACATTGTTTTTAGGGGTATAAAATCAATGATCTGACGTGCATCACAGCAGCATTCGGTTTGCCAAAGTCCGCTAAACTCATTCCGTACCTAATTATTGAGTTAATTTACTTTTAAAGATGATTCAGCTGAAGTAAGTAAGCTACTTAAAATGTTCGGGTGCACTCGGTCTGTATACTTTTACATTAAAAATACGATATTTTAACAGCAATTATGTAATAATCTGAGGTATCGCGGAATATTGCAAAAGTAAATTTTAACAAACCTTGTAATTTAAAAATATGACAAGTGATGCAATTATGTATATATATTTAACAGTATATTACCTTACCTAGTAATTCTAAAGCATAAAAAACTTATAAAAAATTTAAAAAATAATTACGTTAAACTACTTTTTTTTCTATTCCTGCTGAATAAAAAGGGGGCGGCAAAAATATCTTCGCCCGGGGCGGCAAAAACGTCGGGCCGGCCCTGTTTCCACTTTACTAAGTGACCTTTTAAAAACACATTGACAAGCTTTATGGTTTTAAGTTAGTTGACAGTTGTCAAATGTCATACAATCGTTTATTACCAAGTGTAATTTTATTTTCTAAATACAAAAATACAAAAGTGTTAAATAACTGATAAAGCTTAAAAATTTTGCGTACAGTGCCCATAAAACATTATCTTCTCTTTTACTGTGAAAAACTGCTTCTATATAGATTGTTAGTCTATTTTCAAGGGATAAATTTTGATTTACATAGAACAATTTAAGATTTTAACGCCGGTAGATTCCCAAGTTAGAAATTCTAACGGGAATTCTAATCCAGTCACTTTTTGTACCTTCAACATTTCCCGTGTAAGAATTCTTTGTGATAATATTTTGAAATTATAGTTTTAAAAAAATTAAGGATAAAATATTTTCTTAACATTAAAATTATAAAGTATCAATAATTGTTTAATTTATACAAAATAATGACGGGCAATGTTAATGGTGTCAAAATGTCAAAAATGTATATTGGGATGGTTTCTTTTTTTTGTATAGATGTCGCTTCCTACAAATATTTAATTTAAGCATTTGTCGTACAAAGATGGTATGAAACTCTTTTATAAACTTGCCTATAGGCACTCATTTAATTAAGCACTTGCTCGCTCGTGCCTAAATTAAATTCATGACTAAAATGGCGTTTATCAAACTTGATACATAATATACTATTACATACGTACCAATTTTACTAAGAAAATGCAATTAGGTAAGTATAAATTAGATTCTAATAAAGCCAATGCATTTATAAATTATGTAGAGTAAATGCTGAAATTTGCATTTAAATAAAATTTATTGGTTTTCTAATTATCATAATGTTCAAAGATAAGGCAATCTCCATACTAACCATAAAATTGCATTATTAACGCTAAGCTTATTGAAAATAATCAATATACAAGCTTTGTAACACAAGTTTTCACATTTTTTGCAAATTAAAAGAATTTACGAAAACAACCATCAAATAATTATTTTTGGCACCAAAAATCAATTAAATTTTCTTATCAACAATTATTTTGTTTTATATGAAAAAATAATGATATTTTCGATATTTTATTGCATAAGAATTCACTCCATTTCAAGTAGCGTGAATATAGTAAATATTAAATAAATAAGGAAGAGATTAGGCAAGCGTTGGGAAGAAAAAAAGCCGAAATGTTTGGGTTTTTTCGAGCGTGATAAATAATTTCTCGTTGGGAAATAAAGAATCAATATAATTAATTAGTTTGGAAGGAAAAGAAAGTTTGTTTAATCTGGTTAATTCTAAGAAATCAGAGCTTTACATTTGTGTTTGCAAGCTTAGACAAAAGGTCAAATAAATAAGGACTGTACGGTTTACGTCAGGACTGAAAGTAATGTAAGATGCTAAAGTTGAAGTAAAGTTCCTTCCTTGTCAGGGAAACCCTGAAAGTTTAATGTCAAGCTTCTCGTTTATTGTTAGTATTTATTTTATATATTTATGTACCCATTCTTCATATTTGTTTTATATCAGAAAAGATTTAAATTTTAAAGGCTCATTTAAATTTAATTGCACACAAAAACGTTTAATACCTTTGCCATCGGCTAAATTTTGTTTTTATTGATTTTGGATGATAAATTATTAGTTTATAATTGGACCACCGTCGGAAAAAAAAATTTATGTAAATTATATTCGGAATATGCAAATATGTTTTGATAACAAAAATTGTCTAACGTTTAATATTTATCCATTAAGAATTTATGTTTTATTAATAAGAGTGAAGTGCTTAAATAACTGAAACTTTCCTTAAGTAGGCATGTAGTTCGGACCGATAAAGCCAAAGTTAATCGAATGATTTTACGAGAGATAATATTATAGTAGATATAAAGTAAAATCCATACGAATGCTATTAGAAATAGTTACATTTTCAGAGAGCAACAAAATGCTACCACATGATATTTTGATGAATTCCGCCTGTTTTGTTACTGAACAATTAAGATTTTGAAAGCGCGACGAAGCTTTGAGACTACATCTATATTATTTACAAACAACAAAACATAGGAAACAGGTTGAGCATCTTTCAGTTTTATACAACCCACAATGCAGCCAAGTATGAATTGTAGTGGCTTGTTCATTTTAAAAAATCGTTCTTGTTCTCTCTCTATGTCTGTAATATAATTTTTTTTTAAATATATTTATTTATATACTTGTAAGTACAAAAAAGCGTATTTTTGGGCTTCCTCGAAAATAATTTTTATAGCGTTACAAATCAGTTAATCCTGAAGCAGTTAACTTCCAATTGTAACAAAGCCAGCTCGAAATTTATTTAACAGAGTCAAGTGTTATATATGCAAATAAACATAGCGAATACATCATTTGCCACTAAATGTAAATGTTCGTCCTATTCGCTTATGTTGTGGTTCTTTTGCCATACACCATTGAAATATATTTCGCAATTGATTTTAGCCTAATTACTATTTAATTGAAATTCAATTGATGTTTTTTAGGTGGAAAATTAAAAACATTACCATTGCCCGATTACCATCTTGTTCGATTTTCGATTTAAATAAAGCCAAAGGATAGTTTTGTCCATTTTAATTGAGACACATAAACAAACAACCATTTACAATTTAGATTTTAATTTACACTTTAAATAATTAGGTTACAATTTTACAATATCGTCAATACTTGAAATTTGCAACTTTTCTTTCTATAGAAAATTTATTTCTATATACATATACCATTTTCTATAAAAAGGAAAGTCGCAAGTTTTAAGAAACACCTAGTGTGGTGTAGAGAATGCTTTGATTTAATTGGTTTAGTGCTTTCTATAGAAATCATTTTCTATAGAAAGTAAAGTCGCAAAATCCATTCATAATTTATAGAAAAATTTAAGTTTCCAGTTTCCAAAGTTTGAAAGTTTAAGAAATAATTAAATTTTTATCGTCGTTATCGGCAATTAAAACGAATCACAATTAAATGTTTGCAAACCTGGTTGCGTTTATTCCATTAAGCTTTAACTAAAACAAAATAATTAATTAAAGTTGAGGGGTTGACTGAAAAAAAACAAAAAACAAGACGTTTTAATCATTGCGATTTTACTAGTTGTTGGTTACCTATATATACAACTGCTTTTATGGCGTTTGTAAAATAAATTTAAATTTGAAAAGTTTGCAATTTTCTTTTAAATTAAAAATAACTTGGGGATTTACTTGTAGGTAATATAATTAAGGGTGAAAAGTTAGATCCAGGGAATTTGATTGTAAGCATTTTTGTTGACATATGTTTTTATATTTTTAATATTCCATAAAATTAGTTTTAACAATAATACGTAAATTATTTTTTCAAGTTGTGGCTTTATGGCGCTTTAGTCACGGGCTGAAGTTAGCAACAGGTTTTTAGTCACGGGCTGAAGTTAGTTTTAAGTTGTCAAATGTCATACAATCGTTAAAATAAAGTGCGCTTCTTGTAAAATAATACTAAATGTGAAAATTATTTTATTATCTCAATACAAAAGTATTAAATAGTGTCTCAACGCCAATATTTGAAAAGTTTATATGAACATTGTACTGACCTTTTAATTTCGACGGCAGTAAACTATAACTTAAATTCGGGCACGGGCTCCACTGTAAAGTGCTCATAAAACATTTTCTTTACTTTCACTGTAAAAAACCGTCAATTTTCAAGAAATACATTTTGACATACCTGATAATCTGTGTTTATAAAATTAAAAAAATTGACATTTGACGGTGACACACAGATTCCCCTATTGTTTCATAGATGGCGCTCTATACAAATTTTTGATTTAAATCATTTTAGGATAATAATAAGTATTTGTCGTAGAAAAAGTATAGTATGCACCTCGTTTATAAACTTTTCTATACACTCATTAATTTAAGCACTCGCTCGCAAGATCGTTCGTGCCTAAATTAAATTCGTGTATAAAATGGCGTTTATCAAACTTGATACATAATATACTATATGGTATATTTGCAAAGATAATACATTAATAATTGAGACGCAAGGGAGGTGTATTGCACAATAGGTATAACACCTTTGGGAACTGAATCCACACCGAAATATTGTCGAACCTTTGTACCTTCTCAATACTTAATTTATCGTTGTCAAATTACATCCACCAAATTTGCAAGATCACGAGTATTGATAATTTAATATTTATAGTAAAGCGCGACCATATTAAACCCTTGCTGCTGCAAATACCTACCGTAGTAATGAGTTTCGAACAGCGGTAAGTGCTCGGACCCTAGGTTATAATAGTTAAAAGTGCCCGGTTATTAATTAAATAATTTAATTAAATTTGTCAATATGATACGACCCTTGACCGCTCTTTAAGCCCATCCAAAGGGTCAAGACTATGTAAAAATGCTGTCCTTGTTTATGACAAGCCCATTTAATTTTAATCAAATAATAATATTCTATAGAAAATGTATAGTTGTTTAATTAAAAAAGTGTGGATGTTTAAGTTAAATACAGTTTATTGATTGATCTGAAGGGTATATAGGCCATAGTAAACGTAGTTTCGATAACATCAAATCATTCAGGGGTAATCCTAATTGGATATTGGTTTCTATGTAGGTGCCAAGCACGACATTTCAAAGGGGGGATGACAAGGTTTACTAGGAACTCATAATCTACTTTATCAGGACAAGCCGCAAGAATCAGTGACTTATCAAACCCGGGCACTCGAGAAATTTTTACCAACAACATTTCGTCAGATTTATAACTGATTTAATTCCGATCTGTTTCACTTATCCCCAAGAGGTCAAAATTCCGACAGGACAATTAGAAATTGCGGTTACAGTCCTCCACTCCACGACTTAGTACGGAAGCATATAAGCGAGCAACTAAAACAAAATTTGAATTTCCTCGGTCCTCGGTTAATTATCGAATATATAAAGTTTTTGTTACAAATGTTGCAACCGCTTTTTCTTAACCGACGAGCTATTTTCTTCACGAAAACTTTGAAAACATCTTTAATATTAATCCCCAAGTTCAAAATTACTTACAAAACAAAGCAGAGTAATGTTTCTTGTTAACATCAAAATGTAACCTACATATGAAACACTCAAATTTTACACAATTAAGCTCTTCTGTATAAAAATCCAATTTAACCACAACTTTCAAACAAAGCGAATTTTCATTTAAAAATTATTTTTATGTTATGTATATACAAAAGTGTTTAAGCACATTTCAAATTTTCTTAATAACTTAATATTCAATTAAACCGATAGTTTCAATAATTATAATTAAAACTTTTCTTTAAGAATAGAAAACCAGGTTACAACTAAAGAAATTTCAAAAGATATTTGTAATAACCAAGGTTTAAGGAAATTTTTCAAAGGCGGCGTGTTATGAAAGTTTTTAAATCTTATTATAAACGAAGAGCTATTTCAGTCTACTTCTTTTACATACTAGTTGCATCAGCTATCTTACTGCCTCCCGCTGGTATTAAAATTTGTAATTTAATCTCTTGCACACCACTTTTACTAATAACTTTTTTTGTTTTGAATTAATCAGTTTAACAAAATACAGTAACATTGGCATACCACAAAATATTTTAAACCATGTATGTACTGTTTTGGATCAAGGATAGAAAATACAATAACTTATAGTACTTCAGATTTTTAAGTTAAATTCACGATCTAAAAAATCTATTAACGGTTGTGCATCCTCTATAGCAAAATTAACATTAAAATTTGCAATTAAGATGGTGAGCAGTTAAGAACTTTATTATTAAATCATATCATAATAAATAAATTTTTTGTGACGGTTAATTCGCAAAATGCATTAAAAACACGTTAATGCATAATATCATTTTAATATTTTCATAGGTAAATGCAAACTAAATATTTATTTTATACTGTGGAGACCAAAGTTTGGACATTGAATGTTGATAGCATTTCCGTTAATACCTATCCTATTAAATTATTAAAGATGTTATCCAATTTTTAACTATTTTCTCTAGAAAACAACCCTGTGAAAATATGACATGGGTTTTTTTTTAAATTTTGGAATTTTGTAACGTGATAACGAGTTACTTCATAAATAAGGCAAAAGTACCCCTTATAGGAAATTTAATGCTCTACAAAAAAGGTCTTATTGACATTTCAGACTGTTAGAAATTATGCTTTTTTTTCTTTCTTAAAAAAATCAATTTATTTGTATTAAAAACCCAAAATTATTAACTTGAGAATATATATGTATATTGATGGAATGCAGATCCAAAATTCTCAATAATTTGACAAATGATAATTTTTATTGATTTTTAGCAAAAAATATTTACTTACCTAAAAAATATGGTAGAAGTTTATTATAAATTTATTTATATTATGTATTAATAATATATTTACTGTTTCTATAGTCATATATACTATATATAAATACAGGGTGAATCGGAAGGATCGCACTAAACTCTAGGACTGCATTCTATACATCAAAATAATAATAAAAAACTCAACTGTTCTTATCCGATTCTTATTTGTTTTAAGTTATAGCGAAATAAAAAAAAATGAAATTTTAAAAAATAAATTATTATCTAATGTTCCTTAAAAAACTATGGAAACAAAGTTTTTGTTTTCATAGTTACATATACATATTGTTTAGGCATAACTGTCAGCGTCAGTGGTATTTTTGTAATTTTCCAGTTTAATTTTTTTTAAAATGCCAAAAGTTTATTCAAATTTAGAGTATGCTAATATGGTTTTTGTTAATGGCTTTTGTAATGACAATGCCACAGCTCCTGTAGAAGAATATCGACGACGTTTTCCATGTGAAAGGGCTCCTGGCAAAAACGTGTTTATTCGAGTTTTTAACAAACTTTGCGAGACTGGAACTCTTCCAAGTGCTAAAATAACATCTGAAAAAGCTGATCGACAAACTTTAGAAGAAGTGGAAAATATTTTGGATCTAGTGGAAGAAGATGCAACGACCAGCACCAGAAGAATCGCACACACTTCACGAGCAAGGCTTATACCCATACCATTTACAAAGAGTACAGTTTCTACACCCGGAAGATTATGCTAAACGTGTGGAATTTAGTCGGTGGGTAACTAACAATCGTAGAGTTATATCGCGTATACTTTTTAGTGATGAAGCAACACTTACCCGTGACGGCATTAATAATACGCACAACTCTCACGTATGGTCTGACGAAAATCCCCATGCTATAGTCGAAACCAATTTTCAGCACAGGTTTTCAGTAAATGTGTGGTGTGCTATGATTGCTGGGTATTTAATTGGCCCTTTTATCATGGAGAATCGCCTAACAGGGGAACACTACCTGAATTTTTTAATAAATGAGTTGCCAGGATTACTAGAGAATGTCCCTTTAAACGTAAGAAGGCGAATATACTATCAGCATGATGGAGCTCCTGCACATTTCGCTCGTGAGGTCAAGCAACACTTGGATGAAATGTTTCCAGAGCGTTGTATTGGTCGCGGAGGTCCAATTAGTTGGCCTCCAAGAAGTTCAGATCTAACACCACTAGATTTTTGTTTATGGGGTTGGTTTAAAACAGAAGTTTACAAAGTTAAAGTGAATAATCGAGAGGCACTAATTTAACGAATAATTAATACTGGCGCAGTTCTTAAAGAAAAACAAGAGTTAATAGGACAAGCAACAGGCGCTGTTTGCAGACGTAGCAGAACATGTTTAGAACTCAATAGGGGTATTTTTGAACACCTTATAAAAGTCATAATTATTAAACAAATGTTACCGTTTCATTTTATTTATTTTTTAATTACGCTATAACTTCAAAACAAATGAGAATCGAATAAGAACATTTGAGTTTTTTTAATTATTTTTGTGTATAATGCAGTCCTAGAGTTCGGTGCGATCCTTCCGATTCACCCTGTATATATATATATATAGTAGTAATCGCTTAAACACATTTTTTCTTCTTTGTAGAGCATTCAATTTTCTACAAAAATATGTATAACGATTTAATTAAGGGATTGATTAATAATCTTTTCTATAAGGGACTAAAGAAAAAATGGAAAACTGCGATGAGGATATAACATGATTCTGTTGACATCAACTCCCCATTGAGATGTACCATTGTGAAAATGTAGAAGAGAAATAACCGCATTCAAACACTCAAATAAAATTTTAATTGGTAGTTTCTTATTTTTAGATTATATCTTGCTATTCACCGTACATAGTGTAACATTTATTTTATTCAGGCATTCGCACTTAACAATAATACAATACCAACAAACATATGCTCTATGGTGTAACTTGAAGTAATAAAATATTATGGTTCTGAAATATAAATTTATCGTTTATTTCAAATTATCAGGGGTATGTTGAGCGTTTCGCTAATGGATACATTATACAAAATATCCAGCGATGATTAAACTGTCGTCAATATAACCGACACTCAGAAAGCTTAGGCAATTATACTTGTCAAATTCAAAAATCGTTAACATGAAATATTTAGCCTTCTGCTAATTTATATCTTTACGTAGAAAAAATTTAAGGGCTAGTGCTATTAAAACTCAATCATAATCATATTTTTTGTTCCAACCGATGAAACATAAAAATTTAACTGGATGATTTATATTCTTTAAATGTAATTAATATTTTTTATCTCGGCAAAATATTCAGCCAAGTATAAATGGCTAGATATGAGCATAAAATAAAGTTGTAAAATAGTATGTCATTCAATTCAATGCTTACTTACACTCCACTAACTTATGGCATGCCTTTTTACACTTTACAATGTAATCAAAAACCGTTGTAGCATATGTTAATTTCAACAATATTCCATATATTTACTTGTGTTTGCTGGCCAGGGCAATTAGATAAGTAGATTTCGCCATATTATACATTTTCCTGAGGCATATATTACGTTTTCGCACGCCATGTCTGTATTAGCCAAACACAGGGCAACACGAAAAATCTTCTTTCAAAAATAGATTTTTTATATTTTGTTGTTTATACTGCAAAATGTCGTATGTTACTTTTCGAGAATAACGTGTTGTGTCCTCCTCAAAACTAAAACTAAAACTGTCAAAAATGTTTTAAATACAGGAAAGGACGAAAAGTCCTTAATTAAAAATATTATTATATTTGAATAAATTGGTTTGCGTGAAACTAAACATGTGATAAATTCGCTTGGTGAAGTAATTTTATTTGCGAACCGTAGCGGGATAAAAAGGCTTTTAAAATACAATATTCGGTTAAAGAAGGATAAAATTGATTGTGGAATTGGTGTGTAAGTAACATGGGGAGTGCTAGAATAGACATAAAGGCGAACAAGTCAGAGCAGGACAGCGTGGCGGAAAACTGGAAAACTGGCAATGTCCAGTAGTCAGTATTGGGAGTCTTTAGTGCATGGAAGGCACGCTCACTTGAAGGATGGCACGACAGACAAGTATAATTGCGCCAATACGTGATCAGAGTTAATACAAGCTAGATGATCACTGCTGGTGTAGAAAATGCGATTTTTTGCATCCCTTATAAACGACTACATTCGCAATTAACTGTTCCTCAAGCGTACTCCAAAAAAACTAGTTAAATTAATACTACCACACAAACATATGAACTGCATTAAAGTTGAAAGATTTCTTTACAAAACTTTTTGGAATAAAATTTCGTGAAAACACGAGAGAGCACTTCAATATCAAACGTTCTATTTTACTTTGCATTGAGATCGTTTTAACGAAAGTCACTTGAAGTCGATTAAAAATTATCATTGTTGTCCTTTTTTATTTCAGAAAAACCTAAGGAGGTCAAAATGAAAACGTTTCCAGAAACCGAAGAAACTTTGGGTAAGTGCAAACAATTTACACAGAAAAATGTTGTTTTTAAATTATTTAAAAGCAAATATTGATACTTTGTGAATTAAATTAAACGACACTCCGTTATTTATTATAAATAATAAATGAATTGTCAATATAATTTATTGACATTATTTTAATAATATTTATATTTATACAATATTTTTATTTCTTGATAATTATAATTTATATGATATTGATGACTCTTTAAAATGTTTCAAGAATGTCCTTGTCCCAAAGCTGTATAAAAATGTCCCATAACTGTTATAAAACTTCCCAATAAATGTCTAAAAACATAGTTTTAAAAATGTTTCAAAACTCTCTTAAAACTGTGTTAAAAATATACCATAACTGCTCAAAACAGTGTTTTCAAATGTTTAAAACTGTTTTAAAAATGTCCCAAAATGTTTTTAAATGTCTCCAAACTGTCTAAAAAATTCAAAAAATGTCCCACTGTTCTAATAGCTGTTAAAAAATTTCGAAAACTGTTCCACAATTGTCCTTATACCATTTTAAAAATTTGAGAAACCCGTTTAAAAATGACCCAATACTGTTTAAAAAGCTGTTACTGTCTAAAAATCCCTTAAAATTACAAAAACTGTTTTAAAAATATTACCTTATAAACAAAAATAAAATTGCAATTTATCCTGTAAATTTTAACGCAAATTTAGAATCTAGGTAAGTGAAAATGTTAAAATTAACTTGAAATCGGGAATTATTCTATAACGATTAAAATAATTTAGTGGTATCACTGATATGCCCCATAACTGTTATAAAACTTCCCAATAACTGTCTAAAAACATAGTTTTAAAAATGTTTCAAAACTCTCTTAAAACTGTGTTAAAAATATACCATAACTGCTTAAAACAGTGTTTTCAAATGTTTAAAACTGTTTTAAAAATGTCCCAAAATGTTTTTAAATGTCTCCAAACTGTCTAAAAACATTCAAAAAATGTCCCACTGTTCTAAAAGCTGTTAAAAAATTTCGAAAACTGTTCCACAATTGTCCTTAAACCATTTTAAAAAATTGAGAAACCCGTTTAAAAATGACCCAATACTGTTTAAAAAACTGTTATTGTCTAAAAATCCCTTAGAATCACAAATACTGTTTTAAAAATGTGTCCCATAACTGTTATAAAACTTCTCAATAACTGTCTAAAAACATTTAGTATTAAAAACTCTCTTAAAACTGTGTTAAAAATATACCATAACTGCTCAAAACAGTATATTAAAATGTTTAAAACTGTTTTAAAAATGTCCTAAAACGCTCAAAAATGTTTTTTAAATGTCCCACTGTTCTAATAACTGTTAAAAAAATCCAAATACTGTCTAAAAATCATTTTAAAAATTTAAGAAAACCGTTTAAAAATGACCCTACACTGTTTAAAAAGCTGTTTTAAAAATGCTCCAAAACTGGAATCTAGGTAATGTGAAAATGTTAAAATTAACTTGAAATCGGGAATTATTATATAACGATTAAAATAATTTACTGGTATCACAGATGAATAGACTCATTTAAATGCCAGGTTAGGTTAAGATGGGTACAATTTCTGTTTCCAACCAAATTTCTATTAATAGTTTCCTCAGATTAGTTAACTTCACTCTGGTACTTGACGAAACTTTACGTAACTTTAAAATCTCTGTTATTTACACAAAACAATTTATGTCCAGACACTATAACGTCCATATAATGGATGTAGCCATTATCAAAAAATTTATATGCAGCCAGTTAGCAGTAAAGTTAAACATTTATATATTTACTCAAATCCGTAATAAGACGTTTGTATAGGAGATTAATTTAAGTCTAGCTATCAACTTCAAAAGGTTTGCCCATTTGAATCGAATACATCGGCCACAGAAACTTAATGAACGTTTCTCAATTATTGACATAATATGTCAAAATTATTAACAATTGTGTACATCCAAGATGTTCTATAGATATTCTAAATAACTATATAATTAAAATGTTTTTAAAACTGCAAAAAATTACGAGTTTCTCTTGGGTTGAATGTACTTGATATAAATTTTTTTGTACCAAACAGAAACGTACATATTTAATATGAAATCAATTTTTTGTGTGTAGACACAATCGATTTTAGAATGTGTGCTTAATATTTAATTTTAATTCGATCTTGCCGGTGTTCAATGGATATGAGGCAAACTTATTGTAATTGTAAATTATTATTTTGTTCCATAATTTATAAAGACAAGACGTAATTGCATCACAAACAAAAAATGTAAGGCATTTTTATTTATTCATCATGCTTCACTTTTGCATAAAATAAATTAAATTTTTAACCGTTTGTATTGATTTAACTTTTAAATATATATATATATATATATATATATATATAATTTTTTTTATAATTTTTGACTACAATGAAAAGGACAAGTTTATAATAATTCTAATTTCAAGTAAGGTGATAAATATTAAAAATTAGGATATACGTAAATAAATGAAGCAACAGGACAAAAGGACACAAAAGCAATTCGCAAAAATAATAAATAGGTTGACGAAAAATTAAAATACATGCATTTGTTATTAAAAGTTTCTCTATACAGCTGCAAAATCTGAATTACATATTTTAAACTCGACAACGGTCATTTTTAATTTTAGCATTTTAGAATAAAAAATCCATTTTTAACAATGAAAGTTGAGCTTCTTCTGTTTTAAATAAAGAAGGCACTCAAACGTAATGGATTTTATATAAATATATTTTGTATTTTAATTTGTAAAATAGTTTTGATCATTTTCTTGAAATGAATTATTGGTAATAAATATCAGACAAAAGTTAACACAGTATAGATATTATTAAAAATAAGGAATTTTCGGTTGAGCAAAATTGTTTTTTGATAAGATGATGTGTCCAAGTAGACGTCTTGGAGTGAAATAAGAGTTGCTAGCTTATATTCGGTCACAGATAATAGAAATTCCAGGAGAAAGCTTTCTTATCTATCTCTGTCGGACCCATAACCTTTATGTTTGTTAATACTCCCTTCAAGTGGTACATACTTCATTAAATTATACGCCCAAGAAGTCTATTAGCTTTAATCCACAATTCCAATTACCTAATATAAATTAAATTGTTCATTAACATCAAAATTACATTCTAAAATTTTATTTCTCAACACACATGTTTTTAATCCCGGCGCATTCGCCATTTTTGACAACTATAATATTATATAATCAAATGCTGTTTGTTTGTATTTAAATATTACCAACATTTTAAGTCCAGTTTTAACGTGTGTGCGATTTTAATCCCCATTATTTTTGAACGCGTGTGAAAAATTTTTATTTTTGAAAAAATGAATCATTTAATTCGGACGTGCCTCAAATACAAACAATTTTTTCTAAGAAAAAAATTGCATAATAACTGTATGAAAATATTTTAAAAATGTCCCATAATTGTCCATTGTTTTTAAAATGTTTTAAAAATCATCCAAAACTGTATTTTATTATGTTATAACTGGTGTTTTAAAAATGTTTTAAAGGTATGTAAAATATAATTTTAAAATGTCATAGATCGGTCAGAAAATATACCAAAACGTTTGAAAAACTGTATTAAAAATGTTTCATAACTGTCTAAAACCACGTCTTAAAAATGTCCTAAAACAGTTTACCATTACAGTTTAAAACAGTGTTCTATTTTCAATATTATCGTTATTGTCTTAAAGTGTAAAAAGTGTTTATTATTTTTAACAAAAGTGGAATTATAATGAAATTTATCGTAATTTTTTTGACTAATATTATATTAAGAATCTTGACTCATCCCCTATTGCTAAAACTTCTAAAAAACGTTTGTTCTTATCTTAAAAAGTTAAATTTCATTACTGCGTCATTAAAACTTAAAAAAGACTATAAAGTGGTGTTTCAAGGACCTAAAGAAAATCTAGAAAACATGGCGATTTTTTGAGGATAAAACTTTCGTTTGTCCTTCTATAAAATATATCATGTATAGAAAACAATACCAACAAAGGGGGTACTTTGCCATGATACGTGTCACTAGTGACTACTAGGTCCGTTTTCCGAGGCATCACCCCCCGTCACCCCCACCCTTGGCGTTTAAAACGAGTCCACAGCGCCAGTTCAACGCGAACCTTTCTCCTGAAAGCACCGTTGAGCTTTCAGCGGAAACATGATCGTGTTACCACGTGTCCTGCGTTCTAGACGCGCTCAGATCGTCTGAAAAGTTTCACTATTCCAATTTTTTGCCACTATTAATATGGATCACTTCTCACAAACGCTCAAGGTACGTGTATATTTTTGTAAATGTTTTGGTATTTATATGCAATAAAATAAAACAACAACATTATAGCAACCATTTTTTTTAACCCTTCTGGGGTTATTAGGATATATGTATATGTCCTGTTAAGGGCAAAAAGGTATTCCAATTTACTTTTATTAATTATAAAACCGCCCTTGCCATGTTAAATTTAATTTAGATATTATATCTTGCAAAGAAATTAAAAAAGGTATACTAAAAAATAAAATGTTCAAAATATGTAGTGTTTGTTATTAAATTTTATTAAAAATGGATGTTGTCTCAACTAATATTTAATAAAAGATTTTTATTAAGAAATTTCTTAGCATTATGTTCGGTAAGATAAAAGTTATATTTAAAGCTAGCGATTAATTTTTTTAACTCGGAAAACTAAACATACATTTTTAATAAGGGATGTGACTTAAGAACATGTATATATTAGTCTCTTAGGAACTGGATAATAGGTTCCACAATTAAATAACGTTATGTGTCTTATTTACGGAAAACATGTTGGTTTAAGGTTTGGATTTAAGTTTTATTTGGCCCAAACTTTTTTTAATATAAAAACAACTTTTTTGATATTGGAAAAATAAATCCTGGCAAGAGAGAATAAATCCCTAATCCTTATTTCCAAGAACTGCAACTTAGTTATTAAGCTTTTAAGGATGTTCGTATCCCTTACAGAAGGATTTGTTTGTAAGAAAGCATGCTGTATATGGAAAAAGGGAATTGACGATTTTTGATATACCTGGCAAAGAAGATGGTTTAAAAGGGACAAGCGGGAAATGTGGATGACAGGTCGTTTCCAGATGCTACAGAAGTCTTCAGCCATCTTCTTATTTTATATTCACTGGGTGTCCTGATTTTACGTCTTGTACACTGCCATCTTCTGTAAATATGATTTTCGACTTTGTTATTGTTCTTATTTTGGATTAAATTTCCAGATTTAGTATTTATTTTATTGCATAGTGTCAAAAATGCTAAAACGCTGCTATAATAGAGTTTGGAAGCAGAAAGAAATTGGGGTGATATATTTAAGTAAGAAGTAAATCCAAAAGGCATGAAATTAGCAGTTAAAAGGATGTAGCAACTTTTACAATATCCTCATGGGTACAGCAGCAAGAAGATTCATAATACCTTGTTATGGTGACTTTCTTAAATTTGTTAGTTTGGCGTTTTTTACTTTTTTTTTTAAATAAACTAAGGGAGAAATATCGCTATTTTATGGCCAGGTTTTGGTAATTGATCTTTTCCCTTGCTTCTACCCCACATTTCGCTTTGTAAAATAGAATTTACATATTCCTTATTATCATCCCGAGTTCACTAAAGTTGTAAAACGTACTTCATCGTATTCAGCTTTTATGTGGTTTTCTTTATAATAAGCATCTCTAATTTGCAATTAAAAACTTTGCAAATAATTTATGAATCGCAACATTTATATAACCAGCTGTATATTTTAAAAAGAAAAATTGCTTTTTAATAAAGTTACATCGATTTCCATTAACTTGATTAATAAAATACACTCAATTTATTTATTTTAATATAAATAGAATCAAAATATTCATTTGTATAAAATGTGGAATTATTCAAATGAACTTTTTCAAATTAAAATTTTAAAATTTGAATATTGAAAAAATTGAGTATCTCTGTGATGGTTTTCGTTTTATTTAAACCAATCTAGCGGGAAATAGACCAACAAGAGCTGGTTTTATGGGGCTCATGCGTTAACTAATTAGAGAATGCAGTGAAACTCATAACACAATGTGCTCTTTCCATAATGTTTATTTAGGTAAGGCTGAGCATTGTGATGGTACAGTAAAATTCCCAGTCGTCGGTTACACAATAACCTTAATCCATTATTACGAAAAACTAATGTGAACCGAACAAAAAGCTTCTGCGTTAAACTTTACTGAAAAATGAAAACTCTTTAGAGACGCTGTAAATTATAGTAATGTCCATAAGGTGTCAAGCTATTTCTATTGTTTGATCTCCACCAGATAAGACTCTTTTGTATATAAATTATGACGTACTCCTCCCTCTTCTCCAAAAACCTCTTTTTATACCTTTTTTACCGACTTTTCACTTCATTCACAATTACTCTACAAATCAAAATTACTACTATATTTTTATATTTATGCTCTCTTTAACTTCCATAAGATATTAAATCACTTTTAATATTTTTCTCGGATCATAAATTTTTTACACCTTTTCGCACATATTACATTTTATTATATTACCAACATATTATAAAAAAATAACTACATTTAGCTTAAAACTTGTCTAAATGCTTGCTGAAGAATGACATTCTGTAAAAAGTGCGCATTTTCCTAAAACCAACAGGACAAATTTAAAGGTTATAAGACATTATTCGAAGGCATGGTCTCTGTAACATCTAAAAGGTTAATAACAAACAAGGTGGTTGTAGGAACCCTTTTATATGACCTGCTTTGTAAGCTATGAGCAAAATAGCGTTTAACAAACTAATCAGCCCGATTGCACTTCCTGCTGCGTCTGCCATATTCATCCGAAAATCTGAAATAAATACATAACACAACAAAATTGCTTGATCAATACTTTCACAGTTAGTTTTAAGTAAATTTATCCCGGCGCATTCGCCATTTTTGTAAAAATGAAGTTTAAATTCGTGATTTTTAAAGTTAAATATTGGTGCAAATAACACTGTAGGGAGGTGAAAATATCACAGCTAAACGCTCGGACACGTAAACTTAATTTTTGGTCGTAGATTACAAATCTGTGCTTGGATATTGGAAACACCCTTTATAAATTTAAACACCCTGTATAAATTTAAAAAAAAATTAAATTTGGTTGGACCCACACAACAGTTCCAAATTAAAAAAATAACAAATTCTTGCAAAATTTGAAGTTAATTGATCAAAAGAAACACGTGGGTTTTTCTTAGATAAATAATGAAATATGAAATGTTTTTTCGCTGATTTTTTTTTATTGAGTATAATTGAGGATATTATATAAAATGAAATAAAAAGCATAGAAATGTTGGCACAAGAGGTGAAATATATTATTTTACAAATTATAATATACCAGTATACAGTGTGTCCCCGGATCGGATTTCCAATAGGAAAAACTTTTTTAGACCTGATACAGCTAAACCGATCACGGATTTGGAATCTACGACCAAAAATTATGTTTACGTGTCCAAGCTTTTAGCTGTGATATTTCAAAAGTTAAAAATTTACCTACAGTGTAATCCAAGAAAAGCATAGAAAAAGAAAACAAACATAGTTTGAGAAATTCATGTACATTAATAACATTTCTGTATAAATAATGAAATGTGTATTGTAGTTTTAAATTTAAAGGGTCTGACAACGTGTTGAGAATGGCGTGAGACGTAATTTGGATTAAATTTGTTTTGACAAATGTATCTTTATCGCTTGGTAATAAATGATCGAGCCTAGATAATAAATAGGCATTGTGTGGATGTTATTTTCTAATTTAATTGAGTAATATCACAGAGAGCTCGACTCACATTTCATTGTCATCCTGATTTTGCCCTGTTTACTTGCTATTTATCAAAATATTGTTGTTTAGGGAAGCTACACCGTCTTACTAAAGTACAAGGAAATCGACGTCATATTCGAAAATTATATCAAAACAAATTTAAAAATTATTACAGACTACATCCTTCATGCTAAAGATTAAATTTTAGATAAGGATCATAAATTTTTAAGACCCAAATCGCATATTACCCTCTTTTACACAAAAATAACATATACGAGTTTAAATGCTTCCAAAGAAAATATGTTCCCTTTATATGTTTTATAAAAATTTAATTTAAAAATCATGCCAATATTTTTTTAATTTACTTAAACGAATTTTTCATTTAACAAAACTAGGTCCATTTAAATAATAAAATTAAATACTTTATCTCCACGCGGTCTATAATTTGTCAACATTCGATATTTACCTTGTTATGGCCTAGGCCGATAAAATGTTTTAGGAGGCCAGTAATTAGTTCGATTTTTTCTCCCTAGGGGTATTGTTTTGACAAATTAATCATTTTCTAAAAAATTAACGTACTGAACTGGTTTAATTTATTTATAATAAGCACTAATTTGTTTGTTTTACTGTTAATGTTTAATATTTTTCATTAAATTTTTGTAAAATTAAATATGAATAATAAAACAAAAAGTAAGGTTAGGCAACCAAGAAAACGATTCTTTTTCTACGATTTAAATTATCTTTAAGTTTTAATTTGCTTTAAGTTTTCAGTGAAATTAATTGTTAAATTAGATACCTACCTATTTATTAAACAATTAATTGAATTCAATGTAATTGCAAAAATCCATTTCTACTTAAATCATGTTGCTAGGTATTGTCAAACTATTACTGCTTCTAAAAGCAATAATAATTATTGTACATTTAATGTAATCTTTAGCTAATAAATAAATGAGATTCTAAAAAAGTGAGGTTAGGCCGCTTTGATGTTGAATTAAATTGACCTATATAAAGTGCTTTGAAGATAAAATGTTGTATGCCATTCGGCCAAAAAGTGCATTTTTGTGCTTCGCTCAATTGTAGGCCTCCTCAAACCTTGAGCTTAGCACAAAAAGCCTTACTTTTTAACCTAATGCCATAAATAACTATTATGAGCCATTCCACGCGTAACGGATACTACAGTTGCCGTGTTTTTATTTACAAAATAATATTGTTCTATTATATTACCAATGTCAAATTTTTATAAATAGTTCTAAACTAAAGCTGTTTAACAAGGTTTTTATTTGGCAAAATTAGGTATCGTGGTTGACTCTTTAATTCCTTAAAAACTAATAATTTAAAGCGTAACGGTCGGGACTTTGCAATAGTCCCGCCCATTACGCTTTAAATTATTAATTTTTAAGGAATTAAACAGTCAATCACGACACCTAATTTTGCCAAATAAAAACCTTGTTAAACAGCTTTAGTTAAGAACTATTTATAAAAATTTGACATTGGTAATATAATAGAACAATATTATTTTGTAAATAAAAACACGGCAACTGTAGTATCCGTTACGCGTGGAATGGCTCTTATGTAACTTTTGAAATATCGAAAATATTAAAAAATGATTTTAATAAAAGTTGTTTGGTAGTTCATTTCAAATTTTACGGTTATATTGCCAACTTAAAAAATAAATACGTAGCCCCCAAGGATCAGAATTTAAAAGAGGCTATTTTTCTGATTACAACGGTGTAATAATATTAAACCTATATAAGAATGATATCAGGTGGTTGAGCTTTAAACGTTAAAAAAATTTAAATTTTACTTTACATCGTTTACCTGTAATTTATTTTTAATTCGACATTTGTGCAATTTTCACATGTAATTTTTGTACTAAGAAAGAATTTAAATTTAAATGATGGTTGGGTATAGTGACCGAAAAAGGACTCAAGAAGTATTATTTAAAGCAAAATTCTAAAAAAAAAATTTAAATAAACTAATAAACAACTTTTTTCTAGTCCCACCTTTAAAACGCCCATTATCGTACATGTTTCCGTGACACTAAGTGACCTTTTAAATACACATTGACAAGTTGTGGCTTTATGGCGCTTTAGTCCCGGGCTGAAGTTAGTTTTAAGTTAGTTGACAGTTGTCATACAATCGTTAAAATAAAGTGCCTTTCTTGTAAAATAATACTAAATGTGAAAGTTATTTTATTATCTCAATACAAAAATACAAAATTATTAAATAGTTTCTCAACGCCAATGTTTGAAAAGTTTATATGAACATTGTACTGACCTTTTAATTTCGCCGGCAGTAAACTATAACTTAAATTCGGGCACGGACTCCACTGTAAAGTCCTCATAAAACATTTTCTTTACTTTTACTGTGAAAAACTGTCAATTTTCAAGAAATACATTTCGATTTATGACCTTTATAAACTGTGTTTATAAAATGTAAAAATGTGACATTTGACGGTGACACACAGATTCTCCTATTGTTTCATAGATGGCGCTCTATACAAATTTTTGATTTAAATCATTTTAAGATAATAATAAGTATTTGTCGTAGAAAAAGTATAGTATGTACCTCGTTTATAAACTTTTCTATACACTCATCAATTTAAGCACTCGCTCGCAAGCTCGCTCGTGCCCAAATTAAATTCGTGTATAAAATGGCGTTTATCAAACTTGATACATAATATACTATTATTAAAATAATTTTTTATTATTTCAAAAGTTACACTCAATATTCCAAACTTTTGAAGAAACCCTGTATAAATAAAGTATTGGCATGTAAAAGGGTGTAGGGTTAAAATGAACATAGCAGAGAAGTCCTGGGCGCAATAGTGCTATAAGTATTGAATTCCTTTCCACTTCATGTATTTTGCGCATCGATACATGTATCGTAAGGATTGGCACCCAAAATATTTTAGGCCAGCAGCAGCAGCAGCAGAATCCTCGGTCGGTTAGGGTTTTCCTGCTGCTTGGTGGTAAAAGGCGTATGCCATCTATTGCCATCAATCTTGCTCTGTGTCATGCACCATTTATCTCAGTATTTTTCTCCTGTCTTTGAGTTACTTGCCATGCTTTTCCTTTACCTTACCTTGTATTGTGTACAGGCGTTCTCGCTTCGACTAATAAATTTACTGCGTCACCAAAAAAATACGTAATTTACTTTGAAAAACACCTAAAAAATCGAATCTCAGGTAGTTTTTCACAACAACACATTCTTGGGCTTTCACTCCAATTATCCAGGCAAAAATAACAAATTAAAGGAAATATTTCACCCTGTACAGGTCAACGTTAGATGACCGCTGTATCTATCTCAGAAACTACTTTGAAATTTGTATTACCTTAACTGGAATAATACTAAATTTCTTATTTTCAACACAACTTTTTAGGATTTACAAAGTATACCCTGTATAAATAAAATTTATTAAAAGGAATATAAACTACTCAAAACGAATTAAGGACCACTTTTAAACTTGTTTATAACTTTAAATCAAAAACTTTTTTTTACATTCTGTAACTGCTGTTAGTTATAAAAAACATTAGGGTTTTAAATGGAGTATATATTTTATAAATCAAATAAAAAATAAACGCTTAGAAAATAAAACTTTAATTTTTCACAAATGTTTTTTTTTTTAAATAAACTATAAATAATATTTTCAACAAAATAAGTAATGCGTGTGTCCTCCTCTGGCTAGCCGAACTTCTTCACATCGTCTAGGCATCGATTCCACTAAATTTCTGATTACTTCTCTGGGAATATTGTTCCATTCCTCTTGAAGCATTTCTCCAAGCTGTTCCAAATTTTCTGTTGCCAGACGATCCCTTATCCTTCTTTGAAGAACATCCCAGAGATGCTCAATAGGATTTAGATCCGGGGAGTTTGCGGGCCACTCTAAAACCTCGATATTATTCTCCTCAAGATACTGTGTGACAATACGAGCAGTGTGGGGCCTCGCATTGTCATGCTGTAGAATAAACTGTGGACCTTCTTCTGCGGCAAATGGGACTATTTAGGGTTCTACAATATCTTCCAAATACCTATGAGCATTTACCACACCATCCCTACAGATATGCAAACCTGTACGCCCCGTTAAAGTTATACCTCCCCAGACAATAAGTGGGCCACCTCCAAAGTGAACAGTTTCTGTTACAGTTGAATCTAAATAACGCTCACCTCTACGCCTCCATGCTCGTACACGTGCATCGTTGTGGCTAAGTCGAAATCTAGACTCATCTGAAAAGAGCATGTGTCCCCACTGATCCATATCCCAATTGATATGATTTCGAGAAAAAGTTAATCGAGCTCTTCGGTGCGCACGGGTTAACTGGGGCCTAACAGCTCGGACTCTGGAACGTAGATGGGCTTCATGAAGTCTATTTTTAACTGTCTGAGTGGATATTCGCCTTTCGCTGGCGTCAAAATGTAAATCAGCAATGTTTCTTGCTGTTCTGGCTCGGTTTTGGGTGGCTAACCTTACCAAATTACGGTCCTCACGTGGGTTTGTGACTCTTTCTCTTGCCGGATAAGGTCTTCTAGTGATAAAACCAAATTCTCTATGTCTGTTAAGAAGTCTAGAAATTACCGAATGACTTGTTTGAAGTCTTCAGGCAATACTTCTAACCGAATGTCCTTCTTGAAATAAAGTAACCGCTGTCTTTACTTCAACCTGATTTAAATGCCTCCTTTGATAAAGAGGCCTTCCTAGAGCATCAACATTCATTTTAATTAATTATTGAACTTATCACAATGCACAACAACGACTGAAATGACATACAATAAATGTTAAAATGCACTGTTTTTTAAACAAATCGCATTTCTACAAAAAGTTATGAAAACAAAAAATGTTTGTTTACATAAAATAAATTATACATAATATGAGTACAAGCCTATAAAAATATACGAGAATTGCTTAAAAGTTAAAAAAGATACATGTATTTTAAAAAGTGGTCCTTAATTCGTTTTGAGTAGTTTATAACAAAACATCTGTATGTATAGGTATCCATTATCTTTAATACATTTACTAAAATTAAATTTATTTGGGGATAGTGTTTTTGTACGACTCAGCTAAAACTTTCCAATGTAATCGAACCTTTTCGGCTAAATCTATTTATTCAAGTTCCATTACTTTCGCTATTCCTACAATCTATTTTATATTGATTAATGCTAAAAAAAAGCTCATTTTAATAAAAAATTATATTTCTTCAGAGTGAAAAGTTTTACTTTCAAGATTACACAGCTGTGCTCATTGATTTTTAACACTTGTTTTAAGCAGAAATGGGCCAACCACTTTTACGAATGACAATGTTATTGTTTGTTTTTTCCAAATAACCATCTTATGTTATTTCTTTCCTATTTAAACTTAACTTTACGAAATGATTTTGAATTGTAAATTAGCGGTTATATACAGGGTGATTTTTTTTGCAAATATCGTCATCGTTATAATTATGAGCTATTCTTAACAATAATTAAGACACATAATTTTTACAGTATTAGAACGGCCCTACCTTATGTAAAAAATGAGACTACTGTCATCGATGATATTTTGCATTGTTTGATTTGTATTTTTTTTATGGCACTATCCAGTTTTTTTATAATACATTCAAGTTTAAATATTGTTTATTTTATCGTTTAGCGTTGATACAATTTACATTTATTTATATATATTTCAGACATAAAACAATTAAAAATGACAATGGTTTTAAAAACCAATAAATAAATTACAATTTTTAAACGAGTTTTATTAATGAAAAATTATATTTGAATAAAAACGATTATACCTGACAAAAAAACAACAGTACTTTAATTAAAAAAAAAATTATCATCAAGGGTGGTTTCTTAAAATATACGACTTTACTTTCTATAGAAAATGATCAATGAACATTCTTTATTTAATTAATTGTTTCGACTTTTACTTGATGAAACTCCATGTTAATAATATGTTAATATAAACTACACTGTTTAAAAGTTTCACTTTTTTATTTAAATATAACAATTGTTTCGCTACACAGTATCTTCTTCAGATCTTATCCAAACTAATATTAATTTTCTATTTATATAAATGATGGTTTTAACAGGTAAAATCCTTAGTACAATATTGGGGGTAGATTAATTAAGCGTACATTAAAGGAAACATAATTGTGGGAATGCCCTGTAACATATTATTCTTTATTTTACTTCGTGTGTTATAAAATATAAATAACAAAAACCAAAACATGGTTGAAAATGAGATGGTTTTTGCATTGGACTAAAAAAAGTTTTTCTTTAAATTCATGAAACTATTTTATTAAATATAAATCGTAGTTTCATTCTTAAATAAAAAATAAAGTAGTTCATTAAGATAGTAAAGCTTATAAGGGCTTAATAAATGTGTGGAGGTTTGAAATTATCCTTTATCCCAAAATGTGCATTAGACTTAACATTTGCTTCATTGAACACGGCGCCTATTACCCCAAGGTCTTCAATATCCTTTGAAAGACAGTTATGATCCATCTAGTTATATAAATATTAGTTCCCCATTTTCGGAGCTCTTAACTTTAGAAATAAATCGATTTTTGTCTACAGAAAAACATGACGAATTTAGAGTAGGTACTAATTTCATTTGAAGTGTAACTGTTAAGAATTAACTTGGAAGTTTGAAATTCCTATAATAAAGCGTTTGAAAGCCAAGTTCGGCGCCTTGATAATAGAAAGGCCGTATTTAATTATTCCTACCCCTTTCTTTATTTTATTTTCCGCCTATTGTAGATTTTCAACGAATCAATCTGTTATTCAATCAAATGATTTATTTATTTTCTTTTAACACTAAGCATTGCCGTTTGGCGAAAAAACATCCTTTGAATTTTCTTCTAATTGCAAAAGTTCTTGAGAGATTTAAGTACTAAACAAACTAAATTATCTAGGACCTAAACAAATATTTATTATTCTTCACAAACATGTTACGAGAGCTGTTGAATTTCCCTTTTTCTCAACTTTTTCGTTTTAATAATAGCAGGTACTTTAAAGTTGTAAAATTGTTTAATTGAAAAATGAAAACATGACTTTGTACAGGTGCATTGACAGTGATTGAGCTGTTACTTGTACACTGTACAATGTACAGTGTTAGTAACTCTAATCGCAAATTACTATGTATATCGTTCTCTGTAGATTAGCTAGGCATATGTTTCGCTGCAACGGTAATATTGATGGGGATACTTTGGACAATTTATACCTATGTTAACGTAGTCCCAAAGCAAGGGTAAAAATTAACCCGAATTTAATTACTAAGCGTTGATTTTCCAATTAAATAAAAAAATCGATTTTATATTATTAAAACATTAACCGATGTAATTAACAGTGAACCATTGGAAATTTGCATAATTAGTTAATTTACTTGCTTTATTGATCAATTATTTAATAACATTTTCCCGATTGATACTCAATGATTGTTGGTTTACTCTTGAAATAAATTTATTTATTTTGCACTATTTTACATAATTTCGCTATAACACTATATCATAGAACCTTTATATAACATTATTGGGCGCACACCAGAATGTTAATCCTTTATATTAAACACATAGGTTCATTAAAAACACATCACACCTTTTAAAAAACCAATAATAGTGCTATAAAACTCTTATAAACATTTATTTAAAGGTAAAATGTAAAAAAGTATTGTATTTAAATTGACAGTCAATAAGGACATTATTATTATTAAAAAGGTTACACGATATAAAAATGTTTAGAGGATATATTCTTGTGTACTTATGTTTGAGGCCGCGGAAGACAGTCCGATCGATTTTATGTGGAAAAATATGTACTAAAGAAACATATCAAATACCTTTTGTTTAGTTTAGGTTATGCGGTTCTTACCGCGCTAGAATTTTAAGTTGCTGTTCGATCTTTTTTCAGCCTTTTAAAAGAAAATATCCGATTTAAGCATGCGCATTTTTGTGTGCATTTACCTATCTTAATTATAGGCGATGTAATTAATTAAAGGTTTAGTAATTGTAAAACGAATTATACAAATTGCAATATCCATTATACAAATTTCAAACGAAATGCAAATGTAAAACTACTAATTAAAATTATGTCTATGTGTAAATAGTATTTCAGTTCAACATGCCAGTCCTATCAGCATTTAATTTTGCAGAACTTTATTAAAACTGTTTAGTTTAGCTTGTAGACTCTCAAAATGTATACCTTAAGGTTTTTAACATGTTTTTTGAGCAAATTTAAAATTATTCAATGTTGAGTGTATTTCACAGAAAAAATTTCACATAATTACTAATCTTACTATCTTAATGTTTTCATCGATATAAGCCGTTGATTTTAATTAATCCTTTGTGATAATGTTGAAAATAAAAGATTGTCGCGTCACTTTGTTTTAGAAGGGTGAAACGATGTTTGACTTCAACTTATGGGGTAAAATATATGTGTCACGATGATTAGTGGATAGGGATGGGGAGTGAAGTATATTTAAGTTTAATTAAATGAAAACTTGCGACTTTGAAGTAAACTAAAATGCGCCTTAAATTTGAATGAGGATTGTATTAAAACGTAATGCGGTGGGGTACACCTGATTGTCCTTTAGTGAACTCGTTAGCTTCGCGTCAACAGAATTGTCACATAGCCGAAACGAACACGAATAAACGAAATATATCACTCTGGAAATGTCGGATTTTCGGCTAAGAAACTAAGATAAGGAAAGAAATTAATTAAATTGTCCCAAAGTCAACTAAACAATTACCGAAACTTTCCCTTGCCAAAATTTAATATTCGCACACTCAAAAACTGATTTTGCCCACAATTGCGCCTTTTGTTTATTGCTTTAATTCCAATCCTACTTCGTCACCACTGTTTTAACTAATTAGCCAAGTTTGACTTACTAACTAACCCAACTCAACTTTCTTAATATCTCACTAACTTAACCAGACCAAATACTATTTTTACAATACAGAAAACTTGTTTTTTTCTTTCTAAATCTATCTATATATATCTGTGTTCTGATTGGTTTATTGCTTTCTATAGAGATTATTTTCGAAATAAGTTTAAGAAACGCCCCCTCTACGTGATGGAGGTAGTATTTGAGGTAAGCATGTAAAAACTTAAACTTAAATGCATATATATTTTCTATTATCTTTATCCAAAGCGTTCAATACATATGACTTTTACAATCAAAGCTTGCGGTTGAATAAAATCAATAGATTTATTTTAAAGTGGTTGAACGAAAGGCAGAATTTAATTTTAAGACTTTTATTAAATTATAGCTCGGCCAGACAGCAATATACATAAATTTAATAAAAAGTTATATCGGCCATTTGATTAAAGCGTTGCGTTGCTATAATGTTTGTTATGCATTTGCTTAATGTGTTGATAAATAATTGTGTGTTTTTTTCGCAGATTTACAAAATAAAAAACGTAAGACTAAAATAATGTGGGGAGTTTAGACGTATATGTATCATATTTGGCACGTTCTAAAATATAATGTAATAGACAGTAATCGGCAAAATGCGGTATAATAACGGTCCCCAATCTGCGGCAAGCATGGTGGCCTCTTATGGCGTCTACAACGACAGTGGTCTACGTTCGGACGAAGACGAAGACGGGTTTGTTCCACGCGCTAACATTTACCGCGGAGTGGTAGTGAACGCCGCTGGCGATAGTACTGTAGTAAGAAACTCGCATATTCCCGAACAAGCCGCAGTGGAAAATCGCTCCTGCGGATGGTGCTTGACAACCGATTCCACAACCTCACCACCTGCAAGAGAGTCCTGTCTGATATCCTGGTGCAGACCCACTATACTTCTACTCATCCTAGTACTCCTGGTCGTGGTGTTTGTACTGGTTTCAGGGATACTACTCTACTATAATTGTACGTTTCAGTGTTAGCTATACGTTGCCACACCCAGGTCAATTGAAAAGTTCAATCGCAAAATTTGAAAACATTGATTCTGAACTTTTTAATCGACCATATGTCATACTCTCTAAAAATGAATTAGTTATAAATGAAAATGTGAAAAATTGAAAATTCACTATATCTACTTTTATAACTTTTGCATTTTTTGTTGACTGCTAAATGTCCAGGATACAAATTGCTGTTGACGAGAATTATTAGTGGCTGCTTTTTCGCTATGACAATTGGTCATTTTTAGAGAGCATACAATTACTTTGGATCAGCCTTTAGTTGCATGTATGTAAAAATAAAGTTTAGTTGGTCGGAAGTTGCATAACAAGATACTCCAGTTAAATGTGTTCCTTTTAAAGCGGCCATCTCTGCTTTAACTATACGTTGAAAGCGTTTATGTAGCATGCTATTGTTTTTAGTAGAGCACGGTTTTAATTATTCCAACACCAACACAACATTAATATATTCTTAATAGCGCGCACTTGGATTTTTACTTTTAATATATTAATATTAGAGAAGTTCCTGGATAATAGAGATTTTATTGATTTGCACAAGCAAACTGGGACGACCATTATTACAAGTATAGTTTTTAATGAATAAACTTTATTAATTATAAATTATATTGTGCCGATACTTACTTTTAAGTTAAGTTAGGGGTGACAAATTAAATTTTCTCGAAGCTATTAAACACAAATTAACTCTGTTAGTGAAACGAATGTTTCAAAGCCCGAATTTATAGACTAAACCAAGTACATAATATCACAGTTCTAAAACCCAGTTGCCTTTAAGATAACATTACCTGTGGCTTGTCTTCTATTAACGTTTCATAAGTACCAGTTGTATTACGGTGGTTTATACGTGTCTACCACCCTCCCATCATCTCATACTCCCCCAACCTGCCTCATTTACCTAACATAGTACGACACGCATTCTCATTATCTACCCAAAAATCTCACTCACCCCCTTTACAATCATTTAACTTTACAGAACTCGTTAAATGTTACCGCTTTATACAAGGATCTAACCATTTTGATATTATTTTTAACTTCTTTAATTATTAATCCTAATCGATTTAAGTTTATTACGCTAATCCAATCATGATAAGAGGAATCGTTAATAATTAAGGCATTCAAGATCCCTTTTTTTTCCTTCCCATTTAAGTGTTGGTTTAGCAATTAACCTTACATTCAATTGGGCGCTCATATAGGTTGAAATAACCGTTAGTTATTGGTTAATCAAATGAAAAAAATAACACCATGATTATTATGTGGCCACAGTTAATAAGTTATTATGTATATTGACTCAACGTCTGGCTTCATTCAATTACTTTTCCTTAAACTATTTTAGTGAAATCGCTTTATAACAAACATTAAACCGAGATGCAAATAGTAAGTTTATTTAGGTAGATATATAACCAATTATTTCAACACACCTAAAAACCTTTACAAAATGGCGTTTCCAAAATTATACACTGCTTATTTATATTTTATTATTTAGAACTTTACTTGATAAAACTCCATGTCACTAATGTATAACTAAATAAAAAAAACACTGTTTTTTGATTTTCACAAAATTTATTTTAATTTAATTTTGACAATTGTTTCTCTAACACAATTGATCCTTCAGAAAGGATTTCCAACATTATCTAATAATATATCTTATATAATATTAGAATAAATTTAACAGAGGGGATAAAATAGAAAATCTCCCAAAAAGTTTTAAATAATAAACTTTGTCTAAATACACGGAATAACTTGATAAAACTCCATGTCACTAATGTATAACTAAATAAAAACACTGTTTTTTGATTTTCACAAAAATTATTTTAATTTAATTTTGACAATTGTTTCTCTAACACAATAGATTCTTCAGAAATTATTTCCAACATTATCTAATAATATATCTTATATAATATTAGAATAAATTGAACAGAGGGGATAAAATAAGTTTTAAATAATAAACTTTGTCTAAATACACGGAATAACTCTGTACATATCCTTTTTCCAATACCTTTTGTTTTATTCTTTGATATATATAACTATAAAAGGGTCTGTCATATTCACAAAGGAGACTTGAGCAGTTTCTTTCAAATGCGTCTATTTTATTGTAACCAGATATTCGGTTTCTATGTTGTATATGCTTTTTAAGGATTAGTCTAACCTTTAATATGCAAATAAAACCATACATACATTTAAATAGTAATTCGTGTGTAATAATTGAATGTTTCGTACCTTTTGATAAAAAAATTAATTGCATTTTAACAGTGGACAACACATCAATAACCAAAATAAAATTATTTCATTTGAGATCAATTTGCTGCCTTCCTTTATAATTAAAAAATATTTAATAATATCGAAAGTTTTTCCAACATTTTACAAAGTTAATTGAGCCATTTTAGCCAACATTTTAGTAAGTTATATGCCAAACAAAAGATGAAAAAGCTTCCGTTACCTTTAAATCTCTTTAAATGGTCCTGGTACTTGAGTCTCTATTACTTTGATTATATTAAGGTTATCAATTATGAGGTTTTCAAGAAAAATATAGCGTGTTCAAAATGATTAGGGCAAATTTCAAGCATTAAGTTTTAAATTTTTAACTAGCATGCAATGGTAAATACTACAGAAATACTATATTTGCATTTTAATTGTACAATTGTTAACTGTAAAAAACAATCACATATTTTTTGTTGAAATAAAATAATTGCCACTTTAAATTAAAAATCCAAAATCTTGGACTATAAAATGCCTTAGCATCGAAATCGATTTTTATAATTAATAACCCGTGTATTGTTATCATAAACACGATAAGGTTATTAGTTAGTAAAAATTGGTGACAAAATAGGCGTATTAAAAAAATCGATGCACCTAGTTGCGTGTTTCGTTATAATTATTAACTAACTGGTTCAGTTATTTTGTACCGGGGTGTAAATAGTGAGTTTAGAGATAGAAATAATCAAACGTCCAAGCACATCGATCACTCCTTATCACTCAAATCGTGATATCTATATAATGGCACCGTAGCATATGTTGGCCTATGCATACACTAAACAGTGGCGGATCTATTTTAAATTATCATCATTTCAGTTTATACGCATCCTCAATCAATCTACATATTACATCCCAAATTATCCATTCAAAAGCTAATTGACAAAAAAACGCAACAATCCAATATGGCGCGTCAAAAATTATTGATGCATTGATAACATAAATAGAAAAGTCAGTTGATGTATTCTGTTATACTGGTTGTTTTTAGTCCAAATACTAAAATTGCATAATTTAGCATAAGAAAAACATTAAAATGGATTTTGATGTGAACTAGTTTAGTTCACTATCTAGTAGTACTTACAAAGGGTTTTATAGAAAAATTAACTTAATGTAACATAACCTTAATTAAATATGACATCTAACATCAAAATTTCTCCATCACGTCAGGTTTTAGATAAAACTGAAAACTGAAAAAAACGCTATATAACTAATAATAATAATCCAACATTGTAGACAAAACCAATAATAGTATATTATCTACGCCAGTGAGATAAGGACTTCTTATCCCACTCATTTTGAGTGAGATAAGAAGTTCATTAACGCACGCGTTTTTCTCTGCTTTTAACCAGTCAAAATGTCAAAATAACCCTAAATTAAGTCTTAGACAAAATAATTACCGTTTATTTTTTCATTTAGAGGCGTAGATAAAAATTTGTACAATATACGTGTGATAACGCTTTATTAACTTACTTTTGCGATTGCCCAACTCGTGCTACGCACTCGTTGGGCAAATTTCGCATGCGTACGTTAATAAAGCTCTTATCCCACTTATATCGTAAATAACTATTAAAGAACTAATGTCATAAGACGTCATATTGTCGCACGCGGATAATTTATACATGGACTTGTGCGACAAAAGGTCTTATGACATGAGTTCTTTATGCTATTTTATCTATTTTGCAAAAATTCTATAAAAAAAAATATACCTTAAATTTAATTTTCGAATTTTACTTAAGATAGTTGGTATCACAGTCACTGGTTTGACAGTTAATGTCAAAATCTATTCGCCATACCGTCCTTAATTTACTTATTTATAATCGGCGGCTGTTAATGTTAAAAAAGAAAAAAAGGATTTTCTTTGGTGTTAAATAAAATTTATTTCCAAAAAAGTCTCGTAACTTACGAGACTTTTTTGGAAATAAATTTTATACGAGTCGTAAGTACTAGAAAAATCATAAAAATATTATAACCAATATTTTGGGTGGGATAAAATATCTCATTACGGCACCTAAAGCAGTGTTATAATAAAGTCATTATAAACGCAAAATAAATAAAAGACTTTTATTTATCTAGCTAATTGTAAAAAATTACTACAATGCACCCGAACAATTGATAAAACTATAAAAATAAAACATTATTTGATGCAATAAATAATTGTTTTTATTTTCGTTGTGAATAGCAGACCCTTATAAAAATTGTATAGTTAAAATTGCGTTTTTTATTGAAATAAAAGTTTAAATTGTTAATTGTATGTGCACGCTACTGTTTAACTACAATTGTGTGTGACAGTGTCCAGACTGTTAATGTATTGCTCTAAAAACATGCACAATTGAAAATATTTTCTGTTTTTAATTTCTTACAATTTCAGCGAAGCTTTCCGATTAAATGGTCCATATATCATCATAATTATTGTTTTTATTGACTAATCCATACAAAGCCATGTTACGTTTATGCCATCGCAAATTCCGATTTATACATGCTTTAATATTTTCCTGTTTTAATCGATAATTTCTGTTATTTCCATTTATTATTTATCTATGAACTTTTTTGAGACATTAAATGTAATCACAATTATTTTCCGTTGAATCGGGAAACTGATCAATTGTAATTATGGGATATGCGGAAATATCGTTTTTTCGTTTATTTGTCGGAAATTGTGTTTTTGTTTATTTAATTACATATGTATTTAGTTTAAAACCCAAATCCATTATAAAAACGCAGAGTTTCAATTGTGTTTAATTACAAATTGATTTAGAATTTAGAAACGAATTTCCAGCGTGTGATTTGATATAAAAGAAGGCAGCCAACAACCAACGTCATTACCACATGCAATGCAAATGTAACATGCTGTTTTGTTTGCTTGGTTAACTTGACATAACCATTGATTTACAATGCTAACAGTTGTTGGTCAGCAGAGAAAGACGTAACTTGTAGCTGGAAATTGATAACAACAAAATGCCCATCCTTTTCACTATTGTCCCTATTTAGGACGCCCGTTTCACTCACTTTTAATAAATGAATAAAGTTACCACCGGAAACAAAAAGAAAGGCACAAAAGAATTTTAAACTGGGCTAAGTAAAAATATATTTAATTTGAAAGAATGTATGAGAGCATAACTCCAATTTAGCTGAACTTTCACAGCCTGTATTGTTGCAGTGACAATGATAAATGAAGGTGGAACGGGGTTTGATTAAAAATTATTTAATATTGGAAATTATTTTTTTATTTTTGCTTGTAACGTTCTTAAAAAGTTGTCGTATTCACAGTTTATTACTTATCGTACCCAAGCAGCTCCTATAAGTTCATATCGCTTACACAGCTTTAGATCTAATCCACACTTTCTCTGCCGTTATATCCCACTTTTCCAAGTTTTCTCATTTCGCTGATGTCACTCAACTTTACATAAAAGCATATTGTCAAACTGTGAACAACCCAATCACTATTATTTTTTTACAAATAAGCACCCCTAAATTAGCTGGGTAAGCAAAAAATAACTTGTTGAATTGGATATTTTTTATCAAAATATATCCAGAATATATTAGGGTGGTCGTTAAAAATTAAATTTTTTGCGAAGCCCCCTAAAATGCTTCGTATTGATAAAAAAACACTAGGAAATTTTTTATTTTTTTTTAATTAAAAAGAACACGTGCCTTAAAACGATCTAAGTTAATTATAAGTATAATCATGTCTTTTCTGAAAATATGGAATAATAATTTTTTTGAGATTTAAAAATTATTAACAATGAAATAACTTTACCTTGGAGTGAAGAAATTTAGATATTAAAATTACGTTTGTACTAATTTAGTTTTAAAATAAAAATATCAATTTGAATATCTTTAATTTTTTTATTTAATAGACTGGGAAAAATTTTGAATTTAAATTTTTGTCTATTGTTATTTCGATTAACTATTGTTTTTTTTATTGATTTGGGTTCTATAATTGTTTATATTTCGAATAAAATTTTATTTTTCATAAAAAATTCCCAAAAAAACATGATTATACCAAAAAATTAACTTAGATTGTCTTGAAGCACGTGTTGTTTTTAATTAAACAAAAAAATTTCCTAGTGCTTTTTTTATCAAAACAAAGCTTGCAAAAAATTTAATTTTTAACCAGCCCACCCTAGAATATATATATATATATATATTAAAATTAAGCTAATGTAGTGTATATGTTTAATAGAACTTAATTTAAAAAGAAGACATTTATAATTTTAAAAAAATGTATAGTTAAAATTTTTTGGTAAAATATTCTTAAAATTACCCCAAAACGGACTTGCCAATAGTAGGATTTTAAAATTTCCGGAGAAATTGAGCCGGAGGAAAAAAAACCGGTTTTTTTTTTCAGGAAAAAAACGGAAAACTGGGAAATTTTCAAAAATGAGAAAAAAATGCAAAATTCAATTTTTCTGAAAAATTACCAATTTTTACTTTTGTTTACTTAAATTAATTTAATTCAATTTAGTTTTATTTTTTTTTCTGTAATAGAGATTTTTTTGTTAAGATATTGATTGCTATTTGCAATTTTTTCAAAGCCTGAGAAAAAAACGGAAAAAACAGTATAGGTAGTTTTAATTGTCTTAAGTGTTAATAGAAGCCCCTCATTAAACTGCGAATTATTAAAAATACAATATGGCCTTTTAAAAAGTTAGTAATGACTACTGCAGTACTGAAAAATCAATTAAATTGGGGATATTACCATTAGGGGCATTCCACGTTACTCGGTAATTTTTGTCCCGCCCGTCACAATTAAAAATTGTGAGTAAAAAACACAAGTTATTAAATTAATATTTTATAATATTATTTTTATTGTGCTTATAACTTATTAAAAGCATAATAAACAATATTTTGAAATAAATTTTATAACGTGTAGTTTTTACTCACAATTTTTAATTGTGACGGGCGGGACAAAAATCCCCGAGTAACGTGGAATGACCCATTACTAAATATGCAGTTCTAGTCTTGTAGCATTAAGGTCATAATTTAATAATTAAAGGAATGCACATCATTAATTAAAAATCAATATAATCCAATAGTGGTAATAGATAGGTTTAATTGTTTTTTATACTTCCACCTTTAAAACTCCCATTATCGTACATGTTTCCATGGCACTAAGTGACCTTTTAAATACACATTGACAAATTGTGGGTTTATGGCACTTTAGTCCCGGGCTGAAGTTAGCAACACGTTTTAGTCACGGACTGAATAGTTTTACGTTAATTGACAGCTGTCAAATGTCATACAGTCGTTAAAATACAGTGCCTTTTTTGTAAAATAATACTAAATGTGAAATGTGAAATACAACTGTCCCTTTTTGTACGTTTAACATTTCCCGTGTAAGAATTTTTAATACTTTGTGATAATATTTTACAATTATAGTAAAAAAAACAAAGGGTAAAACATTTTCTTAATATAAATTATATTAAGAAAATGTTTATATTACATAACTGAAGTTATTTTAATATTTTATTATCAATAGCTGTTAAGTTTAATCAAAATAATAACGGACAATGTTAATGGTGAAAATTACGTCAAAAATGTTTAAATTCCATTAGTGTCTAAAATGGTGTTTATCAAACTTGATGCATAATATGCTATTAGTGTAAATAAGAGACCTATAAAAATTACATAGTTCAATTTTTTTTTTATGAAAAAACACATACTTTAAGGTACCTTGATGGTGGAGACATTTGCTCATAATTAAACAATGAATCAGTAGCATTTGGGACATAAATTAGTAATTAAAGGAAAGCTTATGATAAAAACATGTAATATATTTCATATTGCACAAGACAGAGATTAATAGTCAAAATATGTTGATTTAGCATTGCGGAGAAACTAATGAGGAATAATTATGTCAGAGATATAGTATACTTACTGTGCAAATACTTCAGACGCATCTATGCCAACCAGTAATTTAGTGCAATTTTTTTATGTAATAAATTTGATGTCGTATCAATTTGTAGTGAAATGTGGAATTTAGGGATTCAAATATAAATGATATTGAAGATGTGAAATTGTAAAAAGATGTAAATGTATACATTTGAAATTCATATTTTTGTCTTAAAAAAATCTCATCATTTTATAAAACAAATTTCAGCTGTCGTGCCAACCATTTATTCTTGTTATTTTTGCCCTTGGTTGTAATGCTTATAGAAATTTTGTACATGTTATGTAGTGTTTTATTGATTTTTAGAACACTAGACAAATAAGATTTTGAAGAGTAGAGTATTCATTTTTTAGAAAAGTTTCTTGTTCGTTGTCTAGAACGTCTGAACTAATTTGTTATGTTTTTGTTTGTTTTTAGATCTCATGCACAAACCGAGACAACATTCTATGGAAGGTAAGTTAGTTTAAATTAAAATTGTTCGGTTCGGTCCTGGCATAATAATCTCTTTATAAGAAATTGTGTTAAAACTTCCAAATAAATTTTTATAATAAACTTAAATGTGTTTGATATAAAATTGGTTAATAGCTTTACAACTTTGTAAGCACCTAAACATAAAAAACCGTCTTTAAATAGTAGAAGGTTAAACTAAAAACGTAACACTCATTTAAAAATAAAATCAAGGCGGAAATATTGTGGGGCTTCCACTATATCGATTAGACATAAAAGTATTCCCGCCTTAGTTAGTTTATAGTTGTTAGCGGTTAACAGCGGAATTAAATTTACTTTCCAGCAAAAATAATCCAAAAACTAATTAAGAAAGCCTTTAAAATAAGGCTATTTTTTCCGCCATATCTCCGGCCACCAAGGGGTTGTTTTCATGATAACGTTATATAGTGGGATAGTGCTATATACTGCCCCCAGGAGTAAAAGGCCTTCCTACATGTCTTTGACATTTTATGTCCGTTATATACGATTAATATCCTAAATAATATTTTATTTGACTTGTGGCAAATAAAACAAGTTCCTTTTTAAATATACACATCATAAACATCAAAACATGCAATATCCTTCCATGATAAACGAAAAAATGCACCACGCAGCTATTTCGTTGCGTTTTATACCATTTCGAATATATATTTGTACATACACATTCCACGCTTTTTTATTTTGCAGCATACTTATAAAACCTATATATTATACAAATAAAATGTTGTTTAAAAATTTAAATACAAAAATATCTAAAATATGAAATATACTGGACATTAAAAAAATACATTTATACAAATTTGAAAATTAATCCCGGCGCATCCGCCATTTTTTGCAAAAATATTTTTGGACAATGCTTTAAAAAGGGTACACCAAAAATTAACATTACAATTAGTGGTAATCCAGACATATTAGAAAGACCATTCATCCATCAAAATTTAAAAAAAAGAAATATCTTAAAAACTGTTCAAAATAAAAAATAATCAAATTTTAGTTTATCTAGAATTTTACGTAGAATTTAAAAATTCAATAGGATTTATATGGTTCTATTTGAAAAACCAAAGTTGATATTACTTGATAACGCATTGAAAATAATTTTAAAAAATTGTTAACGTTGGCTTTTAATTGTAATACAATTTTTCGTTCTCCATAAACTTCTAATGAATAAGGTAAATCACCCTGTATATATAAATATAGAAATATCTTCAATATGAAAATACTAGAAATTCATAATACATTTTTAAAATCTTAAGAATAATTAATTTTAAAAATACATTTCGACGTATTGGCCTTTTTTGAAAAAAATATTTTTGTAAAAAAATTAAAAAATATAAATGTATTAAATTTAAAAATACTTAAAATTCAGAAATGCATTTCTAAAATCTTTAAAATATTAAAATTTAAAAATTAATACCGGCGCATTCGCTATTTTTGCAAAACATATTAATACTTTAAATAAGAATAAGGAAGTACACTGGAAATTCTCCATAAACTTCCAATGAATAAGTTAGGTGAATCACCCTGTATATAGAAATATAGAAATATCTTGAATATGAAAATACTAGAAATTCAAAATACATTTTTAAAATCTTAAGAATAATGAATTTTAAAAATACATTCCGACGTATTGGCCATTTTTGCAAAAATATATTTTTGCAAAAAATATAAATATCTTAAATTTAAATATACTTAAAATTCAGATATTCTTTTCTAAAATATTTAGAATATAAAAATTTAAAAATTAATACCGGTGCATTCGCCATTTTTGCAAAAATATATAATAAGAAAAAGAAAATACACTAGAAATTCAAAATTAAATTTTTCACTGGAGTGATTAAAAAATTTGTTTTTTCTTAAGATTGCATTGAAACTAAAATATATACACCAAAATTTCAAATTCGATGCATATTAAGAGGTCGATTTTCGTGTTTTCGTGCTTTTTATAAAAAAAAATATAGTTTTCTGCTTCGGCCATGTTAGAGCAGTGAATCTACGTTATTTTATTTTAATAGGGCATAATTTAACTTTAATTTAATAAATTTGGTATCAAAATTTATGAAATGTTATAAAAATAATTTAAATGATTTACGGACTTAATTTATTTATAAAATCGTATTAAAATAAAAATATAAAAATAGAAATATATAGAATATGAAATACACTGAAATTTCAAAAATACATTTATATATATTTATATTTTAAGATGGAAACACCCCCTTAACTTTTTTATTTGTTACTCGATTTTAATGAACAAAGGCTCAAAAGATAGAGAATAAAAAACTCTATCTACGCTATACAAAAATATTTTTAATGTCACTTGATAGATGCCTACTATATCATTTTTTCTATGTCAAAATTCGTTAAAAAATTATTAGTGTCGTTTTTTCAAAAAAAAAATAAGTACGCCAGCCAAATTTCATTAAAAACGTAGAATTAATGACTATTTTAGATAAGTTTTTTTTTAATATTTAAAATGAATGCAAAATGGAGTAACAAAAAAATTTCGTAAAAAAATTATTTTTTTTAGATTTTTTTTGTCGGTTTCTAAATTATTTCAAAATATATTGACTCACAAGTTTACGCTTTTAATCGAAAATAATTATTCTGAGCCTGTAAAGCGAGAAAAAGGATGGTACAATTTTGGAAAACTTTCCATATGCTCATTTTTTGAGTACCCCATTTTGCCCCCCCCCGCTGCCTTGTTTTGCCCCCTTTCACCTCCCATCTGCTAATTGTACCATAAAATTAAAAAAAAACAGAAAATTTGATTTTAATCAAACTTTGACCTCGAATAACTCTAGAAAAAATCAATTATCGAAAAATAATAAAAGAGCTTCTTTGTAGAGCATTACATTTTATATAAGAAACTGCAATGATTATTGAAATAAGTTACTTTGAAACAGAGGTGTAAAATTCCAAACATAAAATTATTTTTTCCATGTTAGTTAAATGGGAAACTAAAATAAAAACAGCGACCTCTTAGAGTTGAGCTGGAACGCCCATATTTGGTGAGGATTTTTTTTATATTAAATACAAACATTTGACAGGGTAAAAGCGAAAAAAAAATTATTTTAGATATATAAATATATATATTTTTGTGTAATTGTAAAGTTCATTTCCTAAAAATGGCGAATATCATGATTAATTTTCATATATCAATATTCTAAAAATTAGAAATTATTTATTTAAATCATCCGTAAGCCAAAATAATAAAGATTTGGTAAAAGTATAGCATTGGCCGTTGTCTAGAATTTTTATTAGCTTTATTTTAGTACGACGTATATGTTGAATTTACTGTAGCAACAGATTTAACTCTGGACCGTAAAACTTTCTGTTTTTTACTGTATCATCAAAAATCTATCTAACTTTTTAACTTTAATGAAAACCTAAATAAAATGATGTACCAAAAGAGCTTTAAATTCGTCATGTGTAGATTTAAGCGCTTGAAAGATTAATTGGTATTGATGTAATTAAGTCAGCTATATTGAAGCAATAATGCGCAGTTGTTCGAAATAATTATATGAAATGAATGAATTGAAATCGGCACTTAAAATTAGCTTTTAGGTATTAAGCTTTTGCTTCAGTTTAAATCGTTGTATGGTAGAAGGCATCCTACCGAATATTTACAAACGGTTTAACTAATACGCTGAACACCACGCTATATATGTATACAAATCAATCACGATACTAGAGGCATTAAGCATTGTATATCTATCTATATGTATGTATGTGTATTTGGCACCTGCATGTCAAACCAAAATAATAAAAAAAATACAATCCGACAAGTAACTGCAACATAGCAACGCAATATTTCCATTTTATCCAGACAAGAGTACTTTTTATAATACTTGAAAATGTCTATAAATAATAAAAAATCTTGCTAGTTTGATTAATTTTTTGTTCAAAAATAAAAAGTTTGTTAACTAAAAAGTTTTCAGTGATATATTAATACATAATTTATGATTAAACGTCAACTTTGTAAAGAATTTCTTTTTGGCCGGACATTTTTTGCTTAATAATTTTCTAGCCAACGAATCATTTGTCATGGCGAATTTTATCTGCTGTAGACATCTTTTTCAGAGCATGTACATGATCATTTTTAGTTTGAAATAAAAAATGCCGCTCAGCTCGGTAATTAGTGGGGAAATGAATTAAATCAAATTTTAATTTAAAGCAATTGTCTGGATTTTTGGTTAAGTGCCATCTCCTTTCCAGCAAAAAGACATTTATATTAGTAAGGTTAAATATATTTTAGAGGGTAGAGCAAGTATTCCAAAGTACCTCATTACATTTCTGAAGAAATCTAAATATTAAATCTCTTTTATTTCGAAAGTCTCGCAATACCTTGCTAAGAACAGTTAATTATATTTTCTTATCTTTGTAATTTAAAAAAAAATGCAAAAAATTTAACAAAATACGCGCAATGTGTTTTAACCAAATTAATAATTTGTCCCTTGTTTACTTTTTAGATTACGCTCCACTAAAGTTAAATTAAAAAGTTTTCCTACCCCAATTCTTTAAAATTATTACTTGAAAGTTTATACATAATATAATGAGCCCAATTATTTTCTAATCTATTAGCTGGAAACTTTTAATATATACAGTGTGACCCATTTGTTTGCGACTCACCCCTGTGAAATCTTTATTTATTTTGCGATTTTAACCGGATTTGTTTTAAAGTGTAGATATTCAAAAAACGCCATATTTGTACAAAATACAAGGCCTACTATGTCAGTTTTTAAGAGTAAATTTTTAAGATTTCATATTAGGGATTTTTAAACAAAATCCAAGCACGACACTGGATTCACCACTCCTCAAAACGACCCTATACTAAATTTCATTAGAAAAATGCACAATAAGAACTACAAAAATTTATTCTGTCAAGTTATTCATGAATAAAACATATATAAACTTATAGTAATAGTACCATGTTATTATTAGTTTAATTTTATTTCAATGTTTTTTTCATGGATAACTTGACAGAATAAATTTTTGTAGTTATTATTGTGCATTTTTCTACTTAAAATTTTCATATTAATAAATTTAGTATAGGGTCGTTTTGAGGGGTGGTGAATCCATACTTAGATTTTGTTTAGTAGGCGTCTATTATGTAAGAATATGGCGTTTTTTGCTCCAAAAATACAGTTTATCAAGATCTACACTTTAAAACAAATTCGGTTAAAATCGCAAAATAAATAAAGATGTTACAGGGGTGGATCGCAAACAAATGGGCCACACTGTATTTAATATTTTTATAACTATCAATCACTTTTTATGTGCTTAAAAATAAATCCTTGGTTTATAGAGAAAAAAACGAGGGTTAGAATATACGACTTAATATGAAATGGGAAAAAATAAATTATCTTATTGGCTAAACCGAATTTGGTGGTGGACAAACTGGAAAAAACACATGTTTTTATATGTAATATAAAAGTAAAGCCGCACATTTTTTATCAAACGCCTTATTTCGTCTAGTTGGTTCTCCCTTATTTCCTTTAAACTTTTTGAAATCACGTCCTTAGAGGATCTTTACATCAAATATAAAACTCGAAGGAAAACCTATTTCACACCCAAAAAAATACAATTATTGTGCACTGATTCTACTACAGCTAAATAACATTATTATTTAGGTTTTTAAGTTCAATATTCAATATAATACTTCCTTGGTCATTTTTTTATTTGAAGAACTACAAGGTCTGTTAAATTAGAGAAAAGTAACTCACAAGCATATTAAAATGTAATTATAAATTGAAAAAAAGTCAGCCGTGCTCTGATTGGTTTATTAAATTCTATAGAGATCATTTTCTATAGAAAGTAAGGTTATTTTTTGACCCCCTCATATTTCTTGTTGACGAAGTGGCATTACCGTTGTCGCGACACACCTCTATTGATGTTTTGGGAGAGAAAACAACTTTACTTTCGATCAATCAAAATTTCCGCACTTCATATTATCACTCACCCATTTTGCTGCTAAATAAAAAGACTTCTTAGCTAGTGGGTTCTTGCCTTAAGTTTTTATATAGACCGCCATACCGTTTTTCCGCCTTTAATCTTGATTGAACTACCTTTTTAAACATGCCTCCATTTTAAGACTACCAAACTCATATCAATTTTAACCACAATTTTAACGCGACGCGTCGCGCTTATAATAAAAAAAACAAAAAATATACACATTCTTTATTACCTTCGGCATTAATATTATAAGTTTTCGTCGAAATTTGTTTTTTATCTCGTGCTCTCGACTTTGTGAATTTAAATTCACCGAGAACATTTTTCAATTATCTTGAACAAAAAGATTTCAGATATTATAATTATTTTTAATTAAAACGCACATTATAACATATTATAGATTTAATGAATGTCTTTTCTTCTTATTTAAGATAAGAATTTTTTAATTATAGGCCGCAAAATATAAAACATTTAAATTCAAAGAATGTAAAAAAAAGCGGCGCATAGAATTTAAATGGTTTACTTTTAATTGTCATAAAGGGACGCTTCTTCATTATAATTCTGCTCTTAGTGTCAATTTTCGACAATGGAATATGAAAACATTTTAAAACGTGTCAAATACAGCGGAACATAAAATTTATTTAAATTTATTGCTTGGGTCTTCTTCACTTTTGTTTTGTCTCTCAAAAACAATCGAAAATCGCACTTAATAATGCCTTGGTTTGATAAAACATCTTTTTTATCAGAGATGTTTCTGAATAATCAGGAGGTGTTATGACATGTTGGTTCTTTAATATACTATTTTATTTGCAAGATTTGTCATACAATTTTCATACGAAATTATTCTTATTATTATGGAAGCCTTTGGCGAATCTTCACACACTCCCTGGTCATATTTTACCATTCATTTTAAAAAATCAATCCTAGTCACACGCGAAAATATTAATTTCCCATTTTATGCTTTAACTGAAATATGACTGTATTACGAAATCAAAAATTATTAAGGGTGTGGCCTGGCTGTAATATATCAAAAAGTTCACAATGGTAAACAATTGTTTTATAATCAAACTAATGGGTGTTAGGAGGGGGGTGGATTTTTGTCTGCCAGTTTAAAAGTTGACTATTTAGTGACAGTGTAGAACGTGTTACTGAAAGCGGACGCTTACAAGCTAATGGTCTAACTTCAGTACTGTAACGCGAAACTTTCGGCATTAATCTATTACAGAAGTGAGTTCAGGTCTTAATGGAACATGTGCCATGTTAGTTCTTTTATCCACGTATGCGTGACGCACTATATAAGAATACGAGGAATCGTTATCTAATATTAAATCTGCTTAAGATATATTGAGGGTGTGCTTTTAAGGAATTAAAAGCATGGCGATAATTTAGTTGTAGGAAAACAAGGAATAAAACGTTGAGACTTGTGTAATTTATAGTAAATTTGCCGGCTGGTGTAGGGGAACAAGTGCATTAAGGGTAATAAAACGTAATATATTTTTGTGGTTTAAAGTACAGAAAGTGAGGAAGTAAAACATTGCGTTGCAGGGTAAATTCCTCTGGAGGCAACATTGAATTTTGTGTTAAACAGTATGTACATGGACGTTCATGCCAGGTTTACACCGTGTTAATTTTGAACACCAAAATATACCGCACAATTACAAGAAACCTACCGGCATGCTTAATGTATGTCTATGCTCGTTATTTATGATATCATAATAAATTATACAGACACATACATACATGTATACTATCGCGAAACTAAACTTTCAATGCAAATATCAAATTTAATCCAGGTAAATATTGATTTTCCACTTATAATATATTCACTTGCCATGACCCTTGTACGAGTAATATTACTTTGCCAAATAAAGCTTTACGTTAATATTCCCAAACTATACTTATCAAACAAATCAAAGAAACTCCATTTCCTATACTTACCCAAACCCATTTAACATTATTAGGTATTTTTTAAATTAACATATACCACATAAAGCACATGTAGGCTATGTGCAAAAAATTATCTATGAAAACCTGCCACCTATCTGCCTCGACATCAGCGATTTTGGAACACTGTACTCCAATATATATCAAATTATACATTAAAAAAAAACAATAACTATTTTAAATCACATTTTTATTAAAGGCCAACTTTTTTTCTTATAAAGAAACATTTTTATATAATTTTTTAAGTAGTATCAAGATTACAGTATCAAAAATCGATTCCCACATAGCCTACTCTCTAAAATTAAATTAATCAAAAATGACTAATTATTAGTGGCTGCTTTTTTACTTTTGACGTGGTTAACCATGGAATACCATGGTATCAAAAAATTTAACATCCAATTCTTATGAAAAAGTGTCCCCTGAATCCGAAAATATCTTCAAAAATTAAAAAAGTAGAACAGTTTTTGGGATATAGTCAATTTTCCATTTAATATGGAATTGACTATATCTCAAAAACTGCTCCACTTTCATAATTTTTGACGGTATTTTCGGACTCAAGGGACAATTTTAACCATCGTACAAGTGAAAAAGCAGCCACTAATAATTATTAAATTAGTCATTTTTGAATAATTCATTTTTAGCGAGTAGAATGGAATAAAATGCACATGAAAAGCCATAGAAAAATGTATTCCTAGGTGAACTGAAAAGCAGCTGGAGGAATATAACAGAGGCAAGATATCTGCATTAGTAATTGATGAGTTTCCAAACTCTTATTTCTTATTAACGTTGCCAAGCCGTAGTATTTTTATATACTATCCAGAAGGCTCTTCGAAAAATTGAACTGATAACACTGTCTTTATTAAATAAGCTTTTACATTAATTAAGGATAACGAAATAATTATACAGAGTATTCTTCAAGATGTCTTAATTAAAAAGGGTTTCAAACAATTTATTTCATAAAAAATGCTTTATATAAAAGTAAAACTTGGAACACCCTGTGTAGGTCGTTTGCATTTGTGGACTATTTGATATGTTCTTTTTTCGTGGGACTAAAGATGGCAACAGTGTTTCTAATGTAGCCCTTATTTGTATTCTATCATTCGCGGGGATTGGCTGGTTCAACTCTTCTTGAAATCTCATCGAAAATGAATCAATCTGGCTTGGAAAAGTACGGGAGAATCTAAAAACTTAAGATGAAGGGGCCTATGAAATGTCTTTTTCTTATCTCCTCTGTCTTCCATGGAATTGCATAATTTTTTTCTTTTATTTTCTCACTTTGCCCGTTTCATCGTCATCAGAAATGCACAAGATGTTTTTTTTTGTTTCAATCTTTCGCCCGGTCTAATTTAATCACTGATTGCTTATAAAAAAATAAATTAGTCCTTTGCTTAAATTAAAAGTGTACCCAGTGTTTCGCTCGTCCAGACTGGTGTTTTTAATCAAAGAAACTAAGGGAAATCAAGCAAGCTTTTTATGATTCATTTTATGTCCTTAACGACAATTGTAGCAATATTTATTAAAAATTAACTTTTCCCATTTTTCTTTTTTGCTTACTCAATTAAAACACCCTTAAAATTTATTAAACAAACCCTTTTTTACCAATATGCACACTAATTTAATTTAATCCGAAATCAACAAAAAAACACTCATCAAAATTTGTATTCATATATATTTTTTTTCTTAAGTTTTCTGTAATAAATGTTTTTTTCTACGACCACTGCGTAAAAGTCACATTTCGTAATGAAACCGTTGCTTAGAAAATGAATCTTTTCATTGGCAAGGCAAAACCCAAATGTAAAGTGACATTCCTTTATAAAAAGTGACAGGTCTGTGTGAAAAGAAATTGACAACATCGTTTGACATTCGTTTCAAAATTTGTATTGTATTTGGATATGTATGTCTAAATATCATTTAGAACATAATTAATTGTGTTTGTATAATAAATTCCAATTTTAGGGCCTTTATTTAAATTGAAAAGGTAAGTTTATTAATTTTAAGTAACTTTTAAGATGAAAGTAATTTTAACAGCTGTCAAACACGTTTATAGGTTATATTGTTTTGTATATGAATATAATAAAAAATAAAACGGTCGTATATAAAACATTGTGTTTCACTTGTGAGAAAAGCTTTCTTCATGCTCGTGTTAATGCACACTCGGCCTGACGGCCTCGTGAGCAACTTAAACACTAGCATGAAAAAGTCGCTTTTCTAAGAAAAAAAAGTTCATATTAACTGTCAACGCTAAGACGCTGTTGCTAACTTCAACTTGTGACTAAAAGGCCAAAAATTCACAGCTTTCAAATGTGAAAATAGATAGAAGTTATTTTATTTTGTGATGTAAAATCGATAAAATTAATCATTGGAATTTTATTTTCAGGCACGGAAAACCATTTGGGAATGGTACACATGATGGGTACGTTATTTAAAATTTATTTACCTGAAATATCCATATCTAAAAACATCTTTCTTTTGTTTTGCTTTTGCATTAAATATTTATTAAAGAACATGCTCTAGACGTATTGCAAAAAAGTATATTGTCTTTAATAATATATGAGCCTTTTTTAGCACAAATAAAATGTTAGTGGCAATTTGTAAGACGTACGGGCAAAAATAAATGGATAACTCATCCTGAAAAATGTTCATAAATGATAGAACGCCCTTAAAGACAATAACAAACTATTGTTAGACCAAAAGGTTCGCCGGCAAAATCATGATCAATGGGGTCAATCTGTTAAGACGGACATAAATTAGTAAGAATAGGAACAGGTTTCAGTAAAACGGTTTGCTTTAACTCTGTGTCAGCGCACGTCATTAACAATGCTAGGTAGAAACTGTCAGTGTATATAAAGGTCCAATATCCCACATGACCCAACGAACAAAGGGCATATTATTTTACCTCTCAAAAAAACAAATATGTATTAAAAATACAGTGGATTTTTTGTTGCAAAAATGGTGAATGTCTCGGGATTAATAAAACACTTTTAAAACCATATTTTAAAATGTTAAACTTATTATTATTAATTTAAAACTAAAATACGAATGTCTAAATAAATAATTAAAAATACTACATTTTTAAGTTAAATTAAATTATGCTTAATACTTCGTTAGTGAGTTAATGGTTTTATCCAGATTATGATACTTAAGCTTAGTTTTGACGCAAAACTGAACGAGAAAAAACGTCGAAAAACTAATTAAGATAATCTTTATTTAAAGTGTAATTATGAAGTTTAAGTTAAGGTCTTGGACTTGGGGGTTAAATGAATGTTGAAACAGTGCATTTGAGATGTGGAGTAGAGCAGAGACCGGGAGAACATAGTAGTTTTAGAAGTGATAAGACCGCCACTCTATCATTAATTATTGAAGGGTGTGATCTGTCGAGCGCAGAGAAACTTTATCGATTGAAAAATGCAATCTCTTCTGGATTGGGTATCAAGTTTGTTTTTAAATTATGTGACAAGAAACTCAAATTTCCCCAGCCCATAATGACCTTTTTTTCTCGTAATAAAATGTTAAAATGTGCCAAGTCTTTGGGTCTGTGTGTACAATGGAAATAATAAAGCCGCTTTATTGCTATCATTAGATTTAAAGCCGATACGTAATTTGGAGGCGAATAAAAACTTCATGTAATGTAGAACAGTGAAAAGAAGTCGAATTGTAATATTTTGGAGTTTAATGGGCGACCAACACGCGACTATATCAATCAAACACAATGTTTATGTATTCAGAATTTTATTTGTGAAATTTAATTAATTAATTTTCGCCTTTAAAGCACGTTGTATTAAGGAGTTTAATATTTTATCGATTATATTGGTTTAAAAGAAAAAAATGAAATATATGGCCGCAGGTGGCATTTTTAAGATATGCACGGAAACTCAAGATACATTTTTCAAAAAGAACTTTGTTGAACAAATCTAAAACTCAACTTTGCATTATAAATAAGGTTCTCGAAAATACTGCACCAATAAATGAAATGTTATTAATTTTCTTTAAACAACTTCTAAACTTTTTTATTTAAATCTTTTTCATATAGGCCCCAGTGATTTTTAAAGTGTTACATGATTAATTGAGATTTCAAAACATGTATAAAATTGACAACTTTGAATAGGTATAACCATATTAATGTATTTTTAAGTTACATATAACTGTAAAAAATAATCTCTTAAAAGAAAATATTTGCGCTTTTGAATATGGCCAAGAGCTATGTTTCTTAATCCAAATCTGAAACTATTAATTTTTTTTTTAATTACTTGAGGAAAGAGATTAATCTATTCGTTTAAGGATATTACAATATTACCTTAAATCAAGAACAAGCGATTTCTTGGTACAAGAACCAAAAATATTTCTTCGGAAGATATTTATCTTTTGAATGAAGAAAAGGTTTTTTAGCTCAATAAAATGTGATTTTACCAAGAAAACTGCATCTCTTAATTAAAAAGCTTGGGAACCTTCTACGAAAAAAAAATTGTCTTGCTGCAAAAGCATATACTATTGACCTAACCACATTTTATTTTAATTTTAGAGCAAATATCTCTTGGTCCAATAGTATGTATTGCTATATTCAAAAGCTTTTAATCTTTCCTGAAACTACCAGCGTTTGTTAGTATTTAAGCTTATATTCTCCTCACCACATAGGCCTTTTGATTTTAATTCTTGAAACATGCATTTAGGAAATTAAAATCAAGGACCTTCGTAGTGAGGGAAGTTTAAGTCTTAATATTGGCATCGTTGAAAACTAGAAGATTGACTAAAAAAGGTTTACAAAAAATATTTCAATAAAATAAGACATTTATTGTTTGATATCAACAAAAGCGCAAGTTTTTTTATACTAACACTAATAAAGTGATATGATTTAAAATTTATTACAATTTATTACATATTTTAATTAAATTTATTACATATTTTAATTAATACCTTATAAGGTATACCTGCAAATACATTAAACAAATTAATTCAAATTTCATTTATTTAAAAAGAGTTTTAATGATTCCAACTCCACTGTGAAAGTACATACAACACGCCATAACACAACACAACCGGCAAAATGTATATTAGAAACACCTATAATAGAATTATAATATTATCACTGCCCCTAGAAAATAACGAATTGCAAGTTGCAATGATACAAAACGTACTAAACAGTGTGAGTGTTTTGCATACTCTCCCAAGTATCAGAAGCTACCAGATTTTGTTAGAAAATTGACATGCTATTGGGATTATTGTGATGTATCTTGAATGAATTGCGTAAATATAAATAATTTTCATAGCTTTTGAACAAAAATTCTTAGCACTTGGTTGAAAGAAAAAACTTTCAAGAGATTTTGTATTTGTTTTCAAAATAACTATACTTCTTCCACTAAGAACTTTTTTCTTCAAATTTAAAATACTCTTTTATGCTAAAATATTGTTTTTTGCCGCTAATAATTTTTTATCAAAAGAGTTGACTACTTTTGTTTAAGGGCACTTTTTTTTCAGTGCACGAGCAGAGCTTCTTTCTTTTGATAAAAATGAGTGTCTAGGAAATTTTATAAAATTTATATATAAATTAAACATTTGTATATAGCAACATCTATACAAAAAAAGAGTAACCAAAATTGGTCTTAGGAACCTCTTTTGTGTCAGTTTGTCAAATTTTTCTGTAAAAATATTTTAATCAACTATTTTTAAAGTATTGTATTATGATTTTGGTTTACCAACGGTTTTAGTTTAATAAACAGGGTATTTAACGCTGTGATTTTTCCACTTGACTAGCGTTTGTAATTAATCGGTATAAAATCAAGTTAAGATAATAATGAACTTTGATGAAATAGTTATTTGGGTTGTTTAATAAATGAGTAAAATTACCATTTATATTAGGTAATAGAATTTTAATCCAAAATTACTTTATAGTTGGGTAGGCAATTATTAAGCCCCCATGTCTTATTTAAAAGTCCTTTATCCATTCTGTTCTAATGTTATACACATGAAGTAATTAAGTAAAGGTATGAACCAACCACTATCTAATTAATTCGCTAAAATGAATGGGACATTATTGAAAACTTCACTTAAACAATGCCATTGTACAATAAGAAAACCTAATGACGTCGTGTCTGCTAATTACTGATATATTACGAAACCTGCTAAATTATTATTGGTATTAATATTATTGCTTCCTCAATAACTCGAAATTAGCTTCGAAATTGTAAAACTTAATTATGCACTCGCACAAGATTTATATTTCTCATATTGATTTTTAATCTTCATTTGTAACGCAGGAAGAAAATTTACGATTATTTCGTAATTCAATTTTCATGCCATTTCCCAGCGACATCGAAAATAATTATTACAGTTTTAACGAATTTCTTAACTCCGCTGCTGATTTCGAATATATATATGTATGTATATACAGTCGCTTTAATCCTTGTTTTAAATATCGCCCAGGATTAAAGTAGCAATAGTAAAGTTTAAAGGTTATTATGTTAAGTAAATAATTTACTGGAAACATCAAGGATGTAGCAGATGCAGCAAAAATATGAGATGTGTAATACATGTAATATCGCCAAGAATTATAAGCAACTTTCTGACAGTGTGACAAAAATAATGCCAAAAAACGAAACTGATTTATAAGTAAAACATGCTAAGAAACTCTAATTTTCTCGACTAATTTAACATTTAATGTCAAAGACACAAGGCGGCTCTGCCACAAATTTAAACTTTATTTTTATTAATATAACTAATCATAATATTTTTTTTAATCCATACAGTTCGCAGTAAATTAAATTTTTTGCACAAATAATAAAAATGACAAAACAGACTTAGATTTATTTTCTTGTAGTTAATAATAAATTACAATAGGTAACCCTCTTTTATTATTTGGTTTATTGCAGTAATAAACAACACAATTTATTTTTCATTTGTTTAATGTTGATCACCCAGATCAAAGAACGATATTTTATGTACGATCATGTAAAAAAGTATCTTCTGTAAATTTCTTTTGGACTTGATAAATACAAATTTGATTTTAGGGCGTTTGTTTTTGGTTTAGGAAATTTTGTGTGAAAGAGGAGAATGTTGTGAGCGGGGCCTGTGATAATTGATTAGTTCTAAAGTTTGGCGCCATTTATAAAACTTTAAAAAAGTTTTTTCAGTAAGTGTATAATTGTATGGCAACTTTTATGAATTATAGTGGTTTTGGGCCTAAATTTAGCATCCTATTGCCAGTGTCTACAAATCAATGGATTTAAAATAAATTAATTCCAATCTCCCAAGTTTCCGCCATCTGATATTGATTTTTTAGAGCCCACTTTTGCGTCTTTCGGTAACCCGAAAAGAAGTGCCCAAGTATTTTTGTTGAACATTGTTTTGTTGCTTTTTGAAATGCATTAACGTATATTAAATAAATAAAAATAATTGCTAAACCGTGAAAACGTTTTCATCAAATACATTATTTTATTATAAAAATTACAATATAAAGTAAATGTAATAAAAATGCATTTTAAAGTGCTTCAATAGCGGTAATAAAATATCCATTATTACACCAAATGAAAAGTGAAATAAAATGTTTTCTTTTAAACATTAGTTTTTGTGAACGACATTAAAAAGAAATCGTTTGATTAACTTAATTGAAAGTCAGTTTCGGGGTAAAATGTGATTTTTGGGTGTGAAAATTTGTATGCGCGTTGCAAATGTTTTTGTGTCATTTTGTGTACATAGGTTTGAGTTTTATCTCACTAAAGCAGTAATTGTCTTCTTTCTAAGTTTGAAATTTTCTCATCACTTTATTTTGCTGTTCAATCCACTCACTCTATCGTTTATCTCATCTTATCCTACTTCCTTTCCTTCTTAAAGTACCGACATTCGTTTATAAATGTCCTTAACCAAGGATTTCTTTTGATATATCTTGTCTATTTGTTTGCTTTAAAGTCCTTTAAGACAGCATTGATTTTGATTACTGAGATTTTTTCAATACCTACGTTCTTTATATATGTTAATGAAATGTCTTTCCAAAACAATTATTTATCATTCTAAAAAACAGTAAAAGAAAAGGATTTACTAAAATCGTGATAATTTTCAAATCCGACGTGATTTTTTGTATAGAGATAGTTTACTTTTTTGAATTTTTCTTCCTTATAAAAAGTTAAAATTTGCAGTGAAACAAACTTTATGAACAGTAAAACAGTTGATGGGAGGTTTAAGAAAAGATTTTACAACAAGAGGAATATTTTAGTACATCACATAACGTTTAGTGTTTAATATATGCTCTATCTAATCAATAATATATTTTGTTGCAGGTCTGCCCAACTATCCTGGTAAGTAAAACTTGTGTATTTACTTAAACTCAAAGGAGTCCTAATTTTAGTTTAGTTCGGAATTAGCCGACAAGAAAAACCACATACTATGCACAATTTAATTTAATAAGCAATGTTTAGCTTAAAAGGATTATATTTCGATATACTCATATTTATAATCTCTAAGTTTTAGTTTGCAAGCTAACATGAATTATGCCCACAAATTTTTTAATCTAATCAAAATATCAAAAATTTCTCAAAACCGTTTCTAGAATAGCAACCCTTTATTATATTTATTTATTATTTATATTATTTATTATATCGAAAATTAAATATATCTCAAAAACTGTTCTACTTTTATAACTTTTGAAGAAATTTTTGGATTCAGCAGACAATTTTACAAAGGAATTGACTGCTAAATGTTGCTGTTGACGAGAATTATAAGTGGCTGCTTTTTCGCTATGACAATTAGTCATTTGCTTCATTCTTATTTTTTAATTTTGATAAAAAAAGTTACTTAAAATATTTGTTTATCTATTTGTTACACAATGTTAAAAAAGGAGTAAACCTAAAACTCAACCTGTATAAAAACGAATGCTTCTTTGTTTTTCCGTTCAGCCGGTAAATACTTAAAAAAATGGCGAATGCGCCGGGATCAATTACAACTAAATTTTGGAGGATGTAATTTCCAAGCGGTTATAGGAATTATAGGAATGCACTGTCAACATTTCCAGTGATTTGCTTTGGGCGTTCATAAATAAATCAATTATATATGGGGCATTTCATGTCAAATGTATCGGCCTGATATTTTTTCCTACTTTCGCATTTAAAAATAAATTATGCGATTTAAAAAAAAAAGTATACCAGTAAAAAGAAAGATGATTTTTAAACTGTAAAAATTAATTGAATTAAAAACATTTTTACAATAAATAATTATGTTAAAGTTAATGGGAAAAAATGTGTTTTATTTTAAGGTCCCTGTACATTTCCATTTTGTTTGATATTGTCATGTTTCCTTCAACGTTGCCTATTCAGGTAGTTTTCCATTTCCTTTTAAAATGTGTTTTTTTCGGCCGTACGATATAAATTCGCTGTGACATGGCGTTCCATATAGTTTAAAGTTATTTTTCTATATTTCTTGCCGGTTTTTTGTTGGCATTACATAGCTCGTTACAAGCGAAATTAAGGAAAACGTTGAAAGAAAAGAAAGAAATATTACACACAAAATAATACTTGAGGGGATTATTTTAAGTTGGAGGCAGGTTTTTTAAGAGAAAAACAACGTGGCCTTAATATAAAGCAGGTTCGAGCGTAAAAGTAAATTGGATGGACCCAAAATGGGTTTTATTGTTTATAGCAGTAAAATGGTGATATACCTTCTAGTATTCTTATTTTTAATACCTCGATTCATGCAAAAATATCCAATAATCGATATTGTTAAATCGAGCTGACATCTTTTATATTAGTACAGATGGTATGTTATGCGGGTTATAGAAAGTTTCAAGTATTTCTTTATTCAAATAAAGAGTTATTCAACTTAAAAATCCACATAGTATTCATGTTACAATTTTAGCTTAAATGTTATAGTAGTTAGAAAAGGCTAGCACTGGATTTTTTTTTGGTAAACGTAAATATTGCGAACAATGCGTTACGTGCAAGTTACGACGCGTCGCGATGTGAGGAAATTGCTATAATGAGATGCTGTTAAGAATGGGAATAATGAATTTTAATGTGTGATACGAAGTTCAGTATTACATGAAGTTTCATATATTTCGGTTTTCATTTTAGCATCTATCAAAGGAGACAACTACGAATTTCCAAGGAGCAAAGGCAAAGGGAACGCGATTTTCAGATTTGTTACGTATATTTTAACAAAATACACAAAATAAGAGCAGGGAGTACGCAATTATTCTTATATATGATACGGAAAGCAACGTCCTTAAATATTAATAATCGTACCTACGTTAAATTGGTTATATTACCTTTGAGAAACGGATTTTATATTTCATTTTTCTCCACGAAAAGAAATTTCTCTAATCCAAGATTTATGTAAATGTAACAATAAAAAGCAGAAAAAAGTTCGGGAAATGTAATTAATTGTTTTTCCCCAAAAAAAAATTAATTACCTCTGGCGACGTTCAGTAAACTTTTTCTTAAATTTCTTCTTCTACATTAAAAGATTACATTTTACCTACCGATTTGAGAGCCTGTAAAGGACAGCAGCAGACATCTAGTACAGAAACTGGTTGAAAAGTAGATTAGATTGAGAGTAAACTTTATTCAACATTGAGCGTTATTTCAATAAAATTTAAATTGACTCACATTTCAATATTTAATTAGACCACTCGATTTGGAAGCTCGAGCACTTGTCTAATTATTTCTAATGAACAACATATTTAACCTTTTATTTACCTTTAACAAGACAAAATTTAACCAATTTTATCTGTCTCTCTAATTAATTGCAATTTATTTCAAAACGCTCGTTTCATTACTTTCTATTGCATTTTCATGATTATTTATTTTATTCGGGACCAGAAATATACAAGGTGTCCCTAAACTTAGTAGCATAAATTTAGGAGCAGATTAAGCAAGTCAAACTAAGACGAAAATCTAAATAAATATCCTAATTACGTATGTTTAAAAGATACAGGGTGATAAAGTGTTACTTATAATATCAGTTTTTTTAATATAACTTCTACTATAGTAGACTTGGAAAGGTGATATTTTGCAAACAGTCACTTACTACCAAAACACATATTCACACATAATTACAATTGTTCGAGTGAACACAGTGTCGTAGAAACAGGGGTTGCTTAAGCTTATTGTCCCATACAAACTTTGAGGTTAGGTTTTTATACCATTTAATGCAATTGTTCCATTACTCAGTTTAGCTACTATTAAAAAGGTTTACCTCTCAAATTTTGATAAAATAAACCGTTTCCGAGATATTCGAGATTACAATAATTGTTATATCGCATTAAAGGACTAAAAGGTATATATGATACCAAATTTTTTAATTGAAAAAACTACATTTTTTTTAATGTGACGGTCAGGGCAAAAAGTCCCGAGGCTCATGTAATGCCCTTTTTAGTTTTTTTAATTAAAAAATAAAATTTGTTATCATATATGATATATACCTTTTAATCCTTTTAAATAATGCGATATAACAATTATTGTAATCTCGAATATCTTGGAAACGGTTTATTTATCGAAGTTTGAGAGGTATACCTTTTTAATGGTAGCCGAACTGAGTAATCGAAAAATTGCATTAAATGTTATAAAAACCTAACCTTAAAGTTTGTATGGGACAATAAGCTTACAGCAACCCCCGTTTCTACGATACTGTGTTCACTTAAACAATTGTAATTATGTGTGAATATGTGTTTTGGTAGTAATTGACTGTTTGCAAAATATCACCTTTCCAACACTACCTTAGTAGAAGTTATATTAAAAAAAACTGATATGATAAGTAACACTTTCTCACACTGTATCATAGAAACATAAGTAATTAGGAAAAATATTTATTTAGGTTTTCGTCTTATTTTGACTTGCTCAATCTTTTCCTAAATTTATGCCAATAAGTTTAGGGACACCTTGTATAATAGCTATATATTTAAAAATAGATTGAATTGAAGCTGTAATATTATAAATATTCAAGTTTTTTTCACTTATGACTGATGTTTAAAAGCTGAATAAATTTAATGTAACCTCACTAGCAAAGGTGTTTTTATGGGAGCGTTCTGAAGTGAGGCATTACGTCACATTCAGACCTATCTGCTAAGTTAGAAATGAATGTGAATTCTACACTATTCCCTAGCAAATTATAAAGATTTATAGACATGTAAGTTAGCAGGGCATAGAACTAAAATGGATATGCCCGGGACCTATAAATCCAACCCGAATTTACTACGCTGTGACATAGTTGTGCCTTTGACAATATTCTTCAAACGCAAAGGGTTGTTTAATAAAATTTGATACTTTATTTATCCCAAGTAAATTTACCAAATGCAAACAATATTTACGTTTTTACCTAAGGTGCTGATTACACAAAGTTTATAAAGGTTTAAGTATATTCATAATTAATATAAAATACAGTTTTATAATAATATAATAATAATTATTGTCTTTTTAATCATATAGAATAAAATAAATGGTATTAAGTTAAGTTTGACTGTATGTATTGGTATTCTTTAATCCTATCACTTGTATAGAGAAATTTATAGCGCAAATAAATATACTTTCGAAGTGTATAATGCATTTCTTTAGGTCCAAAGTTGAGAGCATTTAGAATTGATGTGAGATTCGTGTAAGAAAGAGGTGACAGTAGCAAATTTCCAGAAAATTTATCCCTCAGGTGGGTTTTCAATTATTTGGCCTTAGCATTGACAGGCGCCTTTTTCAACTAAGCCTAGATCTTATGCTTGTCATTCCAGCCCGCTCTCGCTCACTCTCTCTCCCCACTAACATTGTTTTTCTTTTCGCTTTTACAATTTTTCGTTTTTTTATTCAATTTATTTGTTTTATGGGATTAAAAATTTATTTTTTCATCTTCTACTCGTTTGAATCGTGTTAATAAATCCGATAAGATAACATGGAAACAATAGATTTTTCCATGTAGTTTTCTGCATTATATACCTCATTACTCCAATAAAGATAAGTGAAAGAGAGACGTAGAAGGGGAGAAGGCAAAGCTATCTTGATCCAGTTCACTGCTCAGCATTACCAGTCCAATTACTGACAAGCCAATTAGATTTAACTGTCTATACCTGTATTTCTCTATTCTGAACAAATTCACTTACACAACCAACTAAAATATTTACTGAATCTTTCCCTCCATTTACATTCGCTTGTTGTTTTTAATGAAACGATTCGCGTAGAAACAGCACTAGTCAATAATGCAACACAACTGCATAAATGTTATTTAATGCAAAATAAAAAGGCATTTAATATGCAAAAATGTAGAATTTTAGATGCTATCCATTATTTTATTTATATTATTTATTAAAAGCCTGCTTAATTTATGACAATTTTAATATTCCACGTGTTGGACATTCTAAGTTTTTTAATCAAATTGGGTGGGGTAAGTTTGAAGAACAAGTCTACCCTATTATTATGTTAGTACGTGTCCTGTCAAAAGCGTGAACAGTTCCGATCCACTTGGATGTGGAAATGTGGTTTAATTTTCTACTAAAACAAATTATCCGGGACTTGTATGAATAAAGAAAGTATATATTGCATGTGGCATAGAGTGTAATCCTAACCTAAATAGGGAGTTACTGAATTTGGCGGGATTAAAATTAATGAGTCGAGTGTGTGTTATTGAAAAATATAATTTTTGACGTACAATTTATCGAAAACAATAAAAGATTTAATTACAAAATCACTTAAAAACCAATGAAGTTTAAATCGATTCACCACTTTAAATACGCCAATCAGTTTTGCCGATGACAGATTGAAAGCTTTTGTTTTCTAATTGATATGTATTTGACAGAGGGTCTGAAACAGATTTCCAAATTATTTTAATATGTCTATATGCTTAGGCCTTTCAGTTTTCTGCTTATATAGACTTTTGGTCAATTTTTCATTGAAATGTCAACTAAATTTTTACACACACAAGACACCCGCAAAGATATGTATACATGTACAGCGAATTACTTGGAACTTGTCAAACTCCACTAATTTTATTAGAATGTTATGACGAATCGCCCCAGGCTGTTATATGATAGTTTATGAACAAGAATATTAACTAAGTTTGCCTGCAATGCTTCATTGTCAACTCAAAATGTTAATATAATACAGTTTTTAACCCATATCATTATTTATTTATTTTTAAACGTGTTTTATTTCAGTTTGATAATAAATGATGTAGAAAATAATTAAGATGCAATATTTAAGTTAATATTATAATGCCGGATAAATTGATGGTTTCAGGTGGGGTTAAAATTATTGTAATTTATTAATATAATTTACAATTGTTATACATAATAAATGACCATTCAATAACTCCAGCTAATCTCCTTATTAAAATCTATTAATAAAATTATTTTACCCACCTCAATAATTATTATTAAATATCAATAATAAAATGGTGCTGATTTAAAAAAACAAAAACATTGATAAATAATTAAAATTGAATAAAATGATAAATATTTATTAAATTTATTTGGTTAAAGTTAAAATGTTCTGCTGCATACAGAAATAAAATTTAAATATTTCGGATTTTCCAGCAAAAACAAAAACTTTTAATCATATAATTCGCATTGCAGAGAAAATATTAAATATTGCCACTGGAACTTTTAGCCAAGCTTAATAATTTAACATTTAAAAAATGTTAAAAGTATTTTAAAATTGTTTCGTGCATTTGCGCTTTGCGACTGTGACTGAAGAAAGTGTGTATAAGCCGATTTATTAGTTAATCAAGGAAGCTAATAAACGCCAAAGAACAGATGTATCTAAAAGACTAAGGGAAATTTATTAGCCATATAGTTTTCCCCCTTTAAGCACAGCAAATTAGTAACACGTGTCCTGGCGCAACATTACCAGTTTTAAAACGTTTAATCACGAAGCTTTTGACGATATAAATTAATTTTTCGGATGCATAATACCCTCTCTGGGTAGAGCCAACGTGATGCATTAAACCTTACCCTGTCACCCTTCTGTCAACCAAATCCGGCACTTTAGACAAACTTAAATTTATTTAGACTTTAGCAAAACTTTCAATTTAACGCGAAAATTCATAAATACGAATTCTCCTTGAGTAATATTATACCATGAAGGAATATTAGATATTGTTACTGTAATAATGGGACGGTAATGAAGTCGGTGTATAGCACGATGCTAAAGCCGAATGTGGTAACTGGCTAAATTCACAATTTAAACCATTTGCATAATTCAGTATAATACCGCGTATACCTGAGCTCCTAAATACCCCCGCCTATTTTGAAAATTATTAAATTTTATAGCCCGGCTTGTTTATTCTAATCTCCAATACAAATCAATACCCCAAATTGTTCACAAAACTATTAAAACAAGCCTATAATCGATTCATATAATATAAAAAAAGATATAAAGAGGTTAAATAATAAATTAATTAAGAAATTTAAAAACTATCGATAACGATCGGTAGTAGCATTACTATTGTTGTTATTATTATTATTATTATTATTATTATAAAAGGTTTCGCACAGTGGGGCAAACATTTGCATATTCCGATTTCAGCAGACTCGGACACAGATAAACAGGAAGTACTACTAGACCAGCAAGGATGGGTTGGGTTGGGTCATAGCAGCGAACTTCATGAATCCCAATTGAATGGGTATATTACTAAACTCCTGGTTGAGGATTCCAGATTGTACCTAGTTTTAGGTCAGTCTAATGTCCCTCAAAAACAAAATGTTTTCCCTCCTCGTCCCGCACTCCACTAGATTAAATCGGGCGTATGGCCCCTGCCCGGCGACAAAATTCCGGGCCTTAACCATCGAAACTGTCATCTACGTCAGTATTATCTTTTGTTTATTTGCGCTGATCCCAATAATAAACCTAATTTTGCTCAATTAATAATATAAAACATTTTGCTGATGTGTGAATGAGATAAAAAATATAAATATAAAAATCAGTGTGAAAAGTGTTCTTATGCTTGAAACGGCAAATAATTTTATTACAGATGGTCACAGTTCGTGACAAGCATAAAAAACTCTTTCTTATGAAAATTTCACGTTGGAAAAACGTACCTTATTATACTGCTAATTTTGAATAATTCAGGAAAAATTCTCATGGCTGCGAAATCTTGCATAAGTTTAAAGTAACGCTTTCGGACAGCGGCAATATAAAATGGAAGCAAAATCAGAATAAATTCAATCTATTTTATATAACTGTTTAAAAGGATTTCCTATGGGTAAATAAAATAAATATTGGGGTGTTTTATTAGTGAAAAAGGTTGGGTAGAAAATTATATTGCGTGTCGTTAAGAAAATAAAAAAACGCATGTCAACATGATTGTGTTTTCCCAGGTTCGGCATATTTATGCGTGAATACTTTGGGTACAATAAAATGAACCATAAAAGTCCTACAAAAATTATTTAACAGTAAAGAATTAGAATATATGGCGCCAAGATAAGGTAAAAGCTTAAACCAAAAAAGGAGAAAAACAAGAGAAATATTTTAGTGGTTTTCCTGATTTATTTAATTACCCAAGTTTTATTGTGGGACAAAAACTAAGTTAGTTTTAAATGGTGGACCTCAAAAGCGTCCTTTTTATACCCTGCGAATAATCAACTTAATTAGGCCATCTATAGCCTTATTTAAACAGAAAAACCCTGACAAATTTAACAAATCTATGAACATGTCAGCTATAAATGCTCCATAAAAAACAGATTTATTTGTGGCCACAGTCAAATAACAAAATTAATATTTCAACCTTAAAATCATTTGTTTAATGGGGGTCAGATCAATAGCAAATCTATCTAGTCAGATCAATAGCAAACCCAATAAACCTTTTTGTTTTTATAGTGGTTTCCATAAATGGTATATCATCCAAATTATAAAACCTAAATTTCTTGATTTGCTTACAGAAATATTTATAACTCTTATATACCCCTTAAAAAGCTTATTTGGGGGGTTTATGAAAGTTATCAGTACCTATTTTAGTAACACTATAAAACCCAAGTTTTATAACTAGAGATAACAGGAATATTATGGAAACCACTATATAACTTCCTAAACAATTTTTTAAATATTTCTGTCTCCCTCAGGCACATTTAAAATATATATTTCTTCATAGGTACGCTATATTTCTTATTGTCATCTTATTCATTAACTTGTTTATACCATGTGAATATTTTGAATGGCGAAAATATTAATGGCATATAATTTAAGGCTAAGATTTTTTTACTCAATGCGACTGCAAATTAATTTTTATTGTAAATATGTGCGCAATACTTCGAAAAACAGCAGGGGACATCAAAATACCAAAACATAAATATTTTTTATACTATTAAAAAATATATGAAAATATTTTTTTAAATACATTAACATCTTTCTTTTGCTTACATTAAAGTAGTGCATATTTTACCTTGGTTTGGTCAATTAAGTTGTTTTTGTAATCCAATTCGATTTACATTTATTTTATGTAAAAAATAATCATGGCGGAAAGAATGTATCAACCTTGAGCCCTCTTATATTGCTCATGGTAATATTATATAACCTAAGGTACTAATAGATTTTTGATCCACTTTTCAAATATTTATGTTAATAATTTTATATTACTTATATTTTCTATGCTAAATAGTTAATTTCTGTTTAAATTACTAAACATTTTTGGTTTATTTAGCACATAAATAATTAATAACTAACAATTTTTATTTAAAAAAATTAAAGACGCAATAGTTTTAAAAAACAGGTAACCGCAAACTTTATAAAACTCCTTTATAAACCTACTGGTAACTGTTACTAAAGGTTATATAAAATTATATACCTAGAGTTTACAGTAACCTTATATGACCATTATAAAACTAGTAAACTAAACGGCAATTATATATAACCTTTATATAATTTATCTTTACCATAAGTAGTACAAATTGTTTATTGGGAATTTATCTAGCATACATTTTTTTTAAGACTTAATATTTATTAAAAATATTAAAAGCGATTTAAACTTTACATTACTTTTATTAACAAATTTTTACTTTTTATTTTTGAAACATAAAACAGATTGTCTTAAAAAATTATTAAACTCATTGTGGATTTACCGAAAAATATATATTTACACATTCATTAATTCAAGGGCGGCTAAAAGTTTTAAAAAGCTTCCGCTATGATATACAGCCTTTTAAAAAGGCTTTAGAGACTCTCCAGACACCTCTGTTTTGCAATTATAAACTTGTTCGTAATTACATATCAAGCATGCAAAATTTAATTAGTTCCGGTAGTTTTTCCCGAATAAATTCGATAAGTGGGCTAAGACGTATATGTCGTGCATTCCAGGGAGTTCAACATACCACCACCTAGTTCCAAGTTGCCTCAGCTAAATGGCATCTCTCGAAATGTTCTTACACATATGACATCTTTCCTGACATCTCTGATATTTGCTATATGAGATATATCAAAGAATATACGTTGTTTTTAGTTCAACATAATTAGATATAAGAAAATTCCCCTCACAGCTATAAATAGGAATATTTTTTACAGATACGTTTACTATTATTTTGATGGCGCGAATTCGAAGCCTCGTTTATTAAATATAAGGTACGATAACAACCCGTAAGCGTCCAAGCTTTTACTCATTGTAGCCTGACCAGATATTCCAACAAATATATCACACTATATGATAACCCATCATACTCGTACTATTCAGGCAATTTAGCAGCCATTTTTATCGCTACCCTTAATTTATGCTCCCTATATTTTTTAAAACGGCTTTTGATAACAAAACCAATCCCCCTAATAATACTTTATTTGTTCTGTATAAAATATTTTTTATCAATATTAAATTTTATTTTTATAAAAAGAGATCACCCCCGTAGTGACGCCACTGCTTTTAGTGTAAAAACTTATTTAATGCCCAACTATGGTACCTAATAAAAAAACAATAATTACCAAATTTCAATAACAGGAGAAATTATTATTTTTCCTGCTAATTAAAAAAATGGCATTCCAATAAAAAAAATACTAAATCAAATGTACAGGGTGCTCAGAAATAAGAAAAACATAACATTTCTTCCTTTATTAATTTTTTTATTAAACAATTTTATGTCGATGACAATTTAAATTGAATTAAATTAAATCAAATTAGTCTAAAACATGAAATGAAATTTATATTTAAAAAAAATATATAAATATAAAATAAAATTTTAAAGTATTTTCTTTCATTTTGTATTAAGACTTATTCATGTTTCCTAGTTTTTTTTATTTTTTTTATATAAATTTCATTTTTTAAATATGCAGGAGTTTTTTTGAGGAATTTCTTTTTTTCGTAAAACGCATATTCAAAAGTTTTCCCTGCTGCACAGTAAAAAATATTTGTTAATTTTAACCAAATATTAACCATATTTTATGTTAATTCACCCTGCCTAAACAACTTTTTAAGAAAAAACGCATAACTTGTTATTTCGTGAAAAGTTAAAATTAACCAAAATAAAATTGATTATTTTTACATCTTAATTTATTTTAATAACTAATCCATATGCTGACAGTATTTTTAACATTTATCCTTTAAAAAATAACGATTTCCAATAACAAATATTATTTGTGTGTAATAAATCTGCATTGCAGTGTATATTTAGCAACATATGGCGCTTAAATCAATAATAAAAATAATTCGAAAAAAAAATAAAATAATTTATTAGCGCAATTTGTATGTAGCATCATAAATTGAGGGACATGAGTTTACTGACAACAGTTCTACCCCCATGAAGGTTTTGTGTTCGCCAATGAATACGAATATGAAATATAGATCTAGCGACCCAAATAAATGTGCCAGATGCGAACTTATAACCTTAAAATTTATCAATTGAACACCCCTTAAATCCTATTTTTACAAAATAGATATACGATTTCGATAAATCTCTACACACATTGACTAAATTACTACATTTGGGAGTTTAATATTAAATTTTTTAATATATGTTATCCACTTGATAACTTTATTTATTTCATATGTGGATAACGCTTACTGAAATAGAAATTATTTGGTAATTAGCATGTATAGTATGTTTTTCAAGAAAATAATGTCGTTAATCCGTAGCTAAACTAAAATTGGAGTGGCATGAAGTTGGCATGAAGTTGTTCTAAAATTACTAATCACACTAATTTTGGTTAGAGCCCTGCGAGAAAACCTATTGCGCATGGGGTGCACATTGTATCAACGGACCCGATGGAAGGGCTCTCTGCCAGTGTCCCACGTTTTGCAAACAAAAGGTCGATCTTGTTTGCGGCACCGATGGAAAGACATACGCTAATCACTGTCAACTTCGCGTGGCATCCTGCAAAGCACGACTTAACACAAGAATCAGGCATGTCGGCGAGTGCGGTAAGAACACACAGATGAAAAAAAAATAGTTTAGTTATTGCTTTAACGCACGTATGCTTTATGCTTTGCATAAGATTATAGAACAAGTAAAACATTTTTATAAACATTAAATTTTCTTAGTTTCTTCAAAAAACTTTCTTGACCCACTACTAGTATTATTTAAAAGAATTTTTGTTTTTCTGCGTTCCATCAGCTTTAAAAACCGACAGACAGCTGTTTCGATCTATATTGGGTCTCATCAGTGTCGGACAACTTGGTGTAGTAGAACACACCCAAATCAAAAGACTATCTGAGCTTATATACTAATCAAGTAAGCCAACAGAGGCGAGATCTCGCTTCTGTTGGCTTACTTGAGTAGTATATAAGCTCAGGTAGTCTTTTGATTTCGGTGTGTTCTACTACACCAAGTTGTCCGACACTGATGAGACCCAATATATGTCTGTCGGTATTTGAAGTTGGTGGAACGCACTCAAATAAAAACCTTGGCTAGGTGAAGGTTCAATTCTTTTAAACATTTTTATATTGCTGTTCTATAATTTTCATAAATCTTGTTCGGGGAGTATAACAAAGTAAGTTCCAATTTATATATTAATTTATAGTAATGACTTGGGTTGCAGTGTTGCCCCAGGGTATATCTGTTTTTTTATGGCCCGGTAACATTTTATAGCTACTTTTTTAGTCCCTGCCTTCATTGCTTTTTTTACGCGTTCTGCATTTGTAATAATGGTCATTTTGGTAGTTGCTTTTTACGTTTATGCGTTTAAATTAAACAGGAAACAGGATTGAGATAAATAAATAGTTTTTAAATAAAGCTGTTTATCAAAAAATTTATAATTGAAATTAACCGAGCTCAACACATAATATTTTATAAAATTATAACATAATATGTTGTGGTTTAATAATTATAACGATATTTTGTTGTATACCAATTATATAATTGTATTATTATATATTTTTCATTGAAAATTATTGCTAGTAAAAAGGATCAATATTTATTTTAACGTTTGACCCAAAACTTAAAATATTATTCGAAAACAACAAAAAAGAATAAATTGAATGAATCGATTTGTGGCTTACAGCACTTTAAATAAAACGAATTTCACAAAGTGAAGACTTTTATACTTTTATTGTTTCGAATTTAATGAGATTAACCTTTTTTATATGCCAAAATATATTCCCTTAGTTCATAAATAAAATTCATCTTTTTGATGCGCTAAATTTAAATCCGAAATCCGTCTTGAAATTAGCGACTTTATAAAGTATACTTTCTATCGAATAGAAGGCAATAAACCAATCAGAGCAATTAATTTTGCATTATGTTTAATTAGGTTAAATTTACGTATACTTATAAAGGATGGGAAATAATAAAGCTTAGCATCCCCTGAGTGTTCAATATATTTCCAAAAGATAATGCCAAATATGTGAGTTTTCATTTCCCTGGAGACAAAACATACACTATTTCTTGACTCGAAGGTCTTTAAATGGATAGTTACTGACCAGTATGTGACCCCATAAAAATATTATCTCCTTATAAGAAAGCCTTTCTGAGTCATTTTATACCCTGTTTCCCTACATAATATATCTTCTGTCTTGCGCATTATTTTTTAATTACGAAAACGTAATTTATACTCCACCATAATCCCTTACAATGTGTGCATAAGTTAATTTAGTTTGTCTTAGGCCGCCCTTAAAATCTAATTAAAAAAATTAAGTGAATAACTATCAAACAAATTAAAATGTTAAAGAAGATGGTAATTTAAATTATAAAATGGAGTATGCTTGAATATTTACTAACCCACTTATTCAAATTGATTTTAACGAATTTACATACTAAACAACTAATATTAATTAATAAATACATCAAATTTTAAATATTTTTTCACTTAACTCCACTAAAACATTAAAAATTAATTTTTGCTTACACTTTACAAGCACTTAACTTTATTCTTCATCTCGCAATTTTTAATTCGTGAATTACGTTACTTCTGTTGATTTTGAAGTTCCCACCGCAGATATTTCTCTTGGAAGTGTTTTAGTTTACTTAAAATTATAAAAGAATAATATATTGTTTTTTTAAATATTGCATTTTGTCCTTTTTGCAATTGAAATTTGGTACTTGGAAAATATAAGCCGTGCTCTGATTGGTTTATTGCTTTCTATGGAGATAACTTTCTAAGGAAAGTAAAGACGCCAATTTTAGGAAAAATCTTCCTGATTTAGGTTTTGCTAGTTGCGAATGTAGAAGGTAAGATAAATATATATTGTATGCAAAAAGGTAAAAGTAAAGTATAATGGAAAAAGGAAAAATTATCCTGGAGACGTTAGCTGCATTTAAAGTAGCCGAGGTGAATTAGGAATCTTTTAAAGAGGCACACGATATTTAAAAGATTACAGACAAAATAACGAAAATATTTTTCTTAAACTTCAACTTTTTAAGGACAAAAGAAAAACTTTTGAGCCGGGAGAATTTTTCAACAACACACCAGATGGCTCTGAAAACTGGACATAATGCAATAATAAATCGCGACAGTGAAGGCAGATTCTCTATATAAAGTTAAAATTTTACGCTTAACTTTTGTAAGATGCAAAAGAGGCATGGTTAACCCTTAAAGGCGTCTACGAAACTTTGGAAAAAATGAATTAATGCATAAGTTTCGGACACCCAATAACTTTAAAAGTATGTGTTAATATCCCTTTTGAAATATTATACTAAACTGTGTTATGTATTAGATAAAAAATCCAATTTGTTCTCCTAAGTAAGATATATGGTCACATCTTTTAAAGGTATTTTATTTTTACACTTTTCAACACATTTGATATGAGTACATAGGCTAATCATGTGTAGCAATATCGGCTAATATTATAAATTGTTTAATTACTATAATAGTCTATTGTATTAATAATTAATTAATTGTTAATCTGATTGCTAAATAAACTATTTAAAGTATTGATTAGGGGGTATTAGCGTCCATATGGATTAATTAGGCTCTAGATACAGGGTGTTCTCAGTTAAGGGGACAATTTTAAGTTATGGAACTCTAGAAAGTTGTTTCATTAAGCAAAATGTCTACAAAAAAATTACCATTTATATAATGTACTTTTGGTTTTAACACCATTGAGTTCGAAATTATTAAAGTAATAATGTTTTTAAATTTAAAAAAAACAAGAATTTTGCAACGCGTTTATATACAGGGTGGCAATTTTAAAACGAACAGCACTTAGTATTTCTTTAACTGATGACCAGTGGCGGACTACACCGGTCGGGGGCTCGGGGCGGTAAAATACAGTGGGGCCCCTAGTCTGCTTATGAAATAATGTGATTGTTTAAATTTGTTAGTAGGTAGATCCTCTTAGCAAGTGCTTTGCAACACTCTTAATGTAATCAGGAATATGAAAATTGATAACAAGCTTTTTCCAGCGAACTTATAAGTATACTTATATTTAAACTTGTTAATAATTTAAATTTTAAAAATCAAGGGGCCCACTCATAGCCGTCTAAGATTAACCATTATTTAATGTAATTATAACTTTTTCTAATTCCTTATGAATGCAGCTAGGGGCACCCGAGACCAAAATATTAAAAATCTTTTTTAGTTTTGACTTTATATTTTGTTTTTTTTTTCATAGTACGTTATTCTTTAGAAACTTGAAATCTCCGGGGTATTTTTTTTAATCAGTTTATACTCTAAAAATGAAACAGTGGATTTTCACTGATTGACAGTGCATATTAACTATTTGCCGCAGTGATAAGTATACCACTAGCAATTAGTGAATACTCACTTTTTCATGTAGCGATTTCTTCACTGTACAAATTAGTAAAATAGGTTTACTTCAAAAAAGTTAAAATTTCACTATTTTATGTCGAGAGTTCCGAAAAAGTAGTGATAATAAAAAACACTAATTTGAAGAAGTTAAAATTTCACTAATTTATATTGAAAAACACTAATTTTACAGTGAATAATAATTCACTGACGGAAATAGTGAAAATTTCACTGTTTCACTTTTAGAGAGTATGTTATGGTAAAGCTGGGTCCTGAAATATTTATACCTATACTAGGGGTTTAAAGTGTCAAAAAAAAAACCGAAAAAATTGGGAAAAAAACCAGGCCTAAAAAAAATGTCTTTTTTGAGAAAAATTGAATTTTTCTTTGAAAAATATATACATTTGAAAAAAGTAGCAATCAACAACTTAACATTTTAAAAAAATATAACTAAACATTGAATTAAATTAAATTAAATTGATTTTAGAAAATGATATTATGATTATATTCAACGTCGGAAATTCACTTTTTTCTCGATATCAGTGTACGGATAGTACCTACATATCTGTAAAAATTTGTAATTTTTTAGAAAAATTGACTTGCATTTTTTCGTATTACTCTTTGAATAAAATGAGAAAAATGCAATTCAATTTTTCTGAAAATTTCTTTCTTTTTTTTTCGCCGGCTAAATTTTCCAGGAAATTTTAAAACCCTAAATTTTAGATAGTTTTTTGTTATACTGAGAAAGACTACTTAAGATTTGCCCCCCCTTAGTCCGCCACTGCTGATGACACTATGAAAATTTGGGGAAACACGTCAATTTACATATCAAGGGGGACAACTGTTGAGGTATTTGTTGTTCTATTACATTTAACCCCCTGACCTCCAGAGCACCTACCCCAAAAATTTTAAATTGCAACCCCTATTTATTTCACCATTTTTAAAATCCTTATAAAATTCTGGATAAGTTTCTTTTTTAATTTATTTTTACCAAAATTGAACGAATGTATGGAATGTATTAAATTTCAATCCATAAATTTAAATAATGCAAGTTTTCAAACGGTTGCGTTTACTGTGCCGTCACAGCTATTCATTTTAATATTTAGTGTGAAACTACGTTAAAATGCTTACCTTTATTTACATTGTTACAACAACAAATACCTCAACAGTTGTCCCCCTTGATATGTAAATTCGACAAATTTTTATAGTGTCTTCAGTGGTGATAGTTTTAAAATTGCCACCCTGTATGTTATGGTGGTAATTGAATGGTGTAAGATAAGGTAGAAATGGCTTATAAAATAAGACAAACGTGCATGGTCAACTTGCGACATTCTAATCTCTTGTGGTGCTTTGGTAAACTTAAAATCAATATGGCGCTTGCTCTGCTCTGTCCTGCTGTATCCCTAACGTTACCTGTGTATTGCAAGTTAGTTTGTTTTAGAAGGACTACTGCTACTTTCACAGCAGCAGCTTAGTCAAGTTTAGACCTGTGTATAGTTCGTTTAGTTCGCAAGTTGTCGCAGATCGATCGGCAAACTTCGTATGCAATCGTGCCTGAATCTGTCCAGACTTTTGTTGAAAAATAATTAAAAATAATGCTCGCTTTTTCTATTGTTTTTATGCTCCTTGCCCAACAGTCCCTACCTTGCTATATTTTCCCCAAGGGTGAGTGACGAATTTAAAATGGCCACCATGTTGAAAATGTTGTTATTTGTTTCAGAGCAAAATGATCCGTGCAGAGAGAAGCAATGTGGCTTCGGGGCGAGATGTATTGTGTCGTCTGATGGTAGAAACGCCAGTTGCGTGTGTCCGGAGAAATGTCCGAGCTACGGCGATCACACGTCTTCGCGTCCCGTCTGCGGTTCCGATGGAATTAACTATAGGAATCAGTGCGAGCTGCAAAAGTCCGCCTGCACATCGAACACGAATATAACAATAAAATTTGCCGGAAAATGCGGTAAGCGTCAATATCATCATTCTTTTTCTCCTGCTGAAGTTTCCGGAAACTTTCAACGTATTTCACTTTACCTACAAATCTCTGTACCTACTAAACTTTCAAACTTTTTATTCAATTTATACTTTATTTAAACTAGTTTTAAAATAAATACGCTGCTCTAAATCACGATAATTTATTTCTCACTTTCGGGCACAACTTTTAAATTCCGAAAATAAAAATAATTACATGAAAAACAAGCGGTATTAGTCGAGGAAATATAGCCCTTTTAAATGATCAAAAGTTTACATCAAACTTTTTATTGGGGTTTGAGATGACTTGAATTTTTTCAACTTTTTCATTTCAACTTTACAAAAGTCTAAGAATCGCATCACTGAGCAAGTGGCAATCAGATTAAGACAAAATGCCTTTTGCGCAATCTTGAACAATTATATAATTTTTTTTTAAACAAACAGCATTGAGCTTAAATTTTTTTACATATTCATCATTTTGAAAACTTTCACTGTTGTACATAAATTTTTCGGTTATAACAAATTATCAATTTATTGTTAAAATATCTGACGAAGATCAAAAGAATTTTATCGAATTAATTGAGCGTTCTAGTTAATTGTTTCATAATGGAAAGATGAAGTAAAATGCCCGATAAAAATATATTAAATAAAGTTTCAACTTTGACAAACTTTATAAGAACATCATGCTAGAGAAGTTTAAAACCCTTCTTTTCAAGTTAATTTAATAATTTTACTTAATTTCTCTTAATATATAAGCCTTTAGGAAAGAGAATTCCCAACTTAAATGATTTTAACAACTTTGCGTCCCTTTATTAGTTGTTAACTATCATTATATTGTGTCAATGAGTTTTTATGTATTTAAGAGAATTACACAATTAAAACTATAATAGGTATACATTAAAAATATTAAAACCATCAATGGCGATTAGGGTTTTAAAGTGTCGGAAAAATTGGGAAAAAAGCTGTTTTTTCGTTTGAAAAAATTGGAAAAATTGGCTTTTTCGGTTGAGTCTTTTTTGCAAAAAGGAGATCATTAAAAATATCCAATTACAATAGTATATTATGTATCAAGTTTTATAAACTCCATTTTAGTTAAGAGTTTTCTTATACACGAGCGAAGCTTGCGAGCGAGTGTTTAATAAAAACGAGTGTCTAGAGAAGTTTATAAAACGAGTTGCTTTATCTACGAGGAACACAAATAAGAATTTAAAGCCAATTTTATTTGTTAAACATTTGACATATGTCAACTGTCAACGGAATTAACCTCACTTTTTCTCAATTAATAGCCCGTGACTAAAATTACCAAAAGCCACTGTTGCTAACTTCAGCCCGTGACTAAAACGCCATAAAGTCACAGCTTATCAATGGTGGAGTAGATAAAATAATGAAGTAATAAAGTAAAAATTTGTAAATTTTCAAAAAAACTTTTGCCATTTTCCGTATTACCCTTCGAATAAAATAAAAAAATTCTAAAAATTTCCTCCGGCTAAATTTTTCCGGAAATTTTGAAACCCAAATGGCGATCGTTAATGTGGTAGTCAAAGTCAAACTTTTTCTTCTAAACCTCGGTTAATGGCAAGGATTATTTTACGAGCAAAAAATATCTTAGATGTTGTGGTTAAAGTGAAAATCCTTGGTAAGGCAAAACGGAGATCCTTTGAAATCTTTTATGACAGAAAAATCAACAATAAAATAAGAAAATTTGTGACGGTGGGCGTTTTATTTTAGATCCTTGCGCGGGAATCGAGTGCGCGGAGCCAGAAGTGTGCCAACTAGACGAACACAGGAACCCCATTTGTAAATGTGGGGACAGTTGCCCTCTCGAGTTCACCCCGGTTTGCGGCTCCGACGGAAAAACATATCCAAATGAATGTACTTTACGGCAAGAAGCTTGTCGAGCCCGGAAAACTCTTAACATTATTTACAGGGGCAAATGCAGCTCAGGTTTTTATCATTTTTATTTCCCATTCTCTTTATTAATTTCGCCCGGCCAAAAGTTCACAATCATATTTATCAGGCGCAAAGGGAAATTTCAAGAATTACAACAACAACAACAAATGTTTACCAGCACAGGTTTATATTCTCTTTTATTCTTCCAAGTTTACTTTTAATATAAACTTTGCGAATTTATCTGCGCTCGCAAAATTATCCTTATCAAGCGAAATTCCTTCAACTGTTCCTTTGAAGCGTTTAAAAATTGATTAGTTTATTACCTGACGTTCCTAAAACCCAAACAAACAATTTTCGCTCCGTTCTCCACTCTTTTTTTGCTTATACTTCCATTTTTTTTTTCATTTCGTTATGATGCAACAGCAATTTATGGTATTGATTGTCAAGATAAAGTCCCTTGACTCCACTAAAATAACGTACGCCTACCCATCAACCACTTGTTGTTCTGCTTGCTGGGGTATTTTATAAAAATGAATTAAAATTCGGGGAACATATTTTTAGTATTAGCGGATCGATTTTTCAAGTATAGTAATCCCACGATACTAAATTGCATAATAAATATGTTTCTTTTCGGGCATCATTCTTAAAATTTGCTTTACTATTTATAGAAATTTATCTCTAGAGAAAGCAATAAACCAATCAGAGCAATCAAAGCTCTGATTGCTTCATTGCTCATTGCAAATTTCAAGAAATAACTGTAGATGTATTGGCCTAGTGCTGTAGTAGTTTCCCGAATACCACGTGGGTATGGATGTTTATTTGTGTTTGAACTATTGTGATGTAGTTTTAGAATTTAGTGACTGCCAAAAAAAAATCTCTGGATGCCTTTCGTTATTTCGAGTTTCTTTCACCCAGACTCCCCGAAATGACGGGGAGTTACAGTCTGGTGGATAAAATGGTTGTGAACCTGGGGGTATGGGGGTTTAGGGATGTAGTAAAGGTAAATGGTGTGTGTTATAGGGATAAACCCATGTACGAGCGTGCGATGTAGTATGGGAGAAGAATGTGCGATAAACAAATTTGGCATAGCCCATTGCGAGTGTCCGCCGAGCTGCGAGCCAATAATGAGGCCGGTCTGTTCGAAGGATGGACGTACCTATCCGTCGGATTGCGAGCTAAAAAGGGCCGCATGTTTGGCACGGACTGCAATCGAGATCGCTTATACTGGGGTATGCGGCGAAAAAGGTCCGTGTAGCGATCACGAGTGTCATTTCGGGTCGACTTGCGTTGAACGTGGAGGTAAAGCGCTATGCGAATGTCCCGTATGCCCGTCCGAATTTCAGCCTGTATGCGGATCGGACGGAATATCCTACGGCAACGAATGCAAATTAAGAATGGAGGCCTGCAAACACAGGAGGGATATTGCCGTACTTTACGACGGTCCTTGCAGTAAGTTGTAAAAACCCACACTCCCACTTAAATGTCTTAACCCCAATTAAAATTTATCCCCACTTCAAATATACTAAATTTGTCATCTATGCTCAATTTGTGCTGACTACAACAAAAAAGTGCGAATGCTAACAATGAACATGCAGATTTTGATGTTTGGTGAGATGTCCAGAGAAGTTAAACCCCATATTCTGGACGTGATGCGTAACAGGGGTGGCACCATCACATCTAGTGTTTAACTTCTCTGGAATGAATAGAAGAAATCTTCCTGGAGTTTATGCGATTTAGTTCGGGGAGTTAAACCACATCTTCTAGAGGTAATGCATGACACCCTGTTGAAACCACATTTATGTGAACCATCCTCAGATGAGGAAGAAATCTTTCTGGAGTTATTCACCTCAGGATGGTTCATATAAGTGTGGTTTTAACAGGATGATGCTACCTGACAAACATCACGTCTAGAAGTTTCGATTTAACCCATCCAGACTAATGTTGTTGTTGAAACGAGATTTCTAAATAAGTTCATTTTGTTTGACAGATGATTCGACTGAGACAGAAGTTCAGAGGAGTTAAACCCCATCTTCTAGACGTGATGCGTGACATCCTGTTAAAACTACATTTATATGAACCATCCTTGGATGGATAAATCTTCCTGGAGTTATTAATCTCAGGATGGTTCATATAAGTGTGGTTTTAACAGGATGATGCTACAAACATCACGTCTGGAAGTTTCGATTATAGCCCTCCTATAGACTTCTTTCTTTGGTTATTTTTTTAAGTAAGGTCCATAAGAACCATGTTCAATCATAAGGGCAGCCCCTTGAAACTGAGGTTTTTGTTGAAACGAGGTGTGTAAATAAGATCATTTTGTTTTGACAGATGGTTGCGAGAATAAAAAATGCGACTTTTATTCAATTTGCGAGAGCGACGGTGCAACTGAAGGCAAATGCATATGCCCAGGAAGCTGTTTCGAAACAAAGGTAAGCTATAATTCGTAATTCCGATTAACTAATCTGCGCCGCAGATTCAGCGGTAATAAAATTTTAAGCGGATATGAAATAATCTTTAATTGTTCTAATATGTTAACTAATGACTGGGAAAACTTATATTTATCCAAATTAATTTCGTTTAAAGGATTACGCTATAAAATAATCCGTTAAGCAGGTAAACTTTCTTTGATCTATTTTCTAAAATTTTGAAATAATTTTTGCTGAACGTAAATTATTCGAGCTGCGCCCATGAAAACACATTAATTTGAAACTATAGCACTTTAATATTTTCCAATTTAGAAAACTTTATTGTTTAGTGTACGCTTTAACATTACCTTAACTTACTAGCACAGAGTGCACTCTATAGAACTGCGGAACGTCTATAATTATCTTGATTTCTGATTTTGACTACAATTTGCGCTAACTTTAATAACCTAATGTACCTCGTACAACAATTAGCCCGGCGGATTTATTATATCACTAAATCTCAATGGAATGACAGTTTTTATACACATAAATTCTGCTGAAAATAATTAAAACGAGTTTTGAAGAGTCCTTAAACGATACAACCATTCACTATACTGTTTTAGCGAACATGGAAAAAAATATTATTCGAATTAACCTATATACATTTAAAGCACGTAGAGATTTATTGAAATCGTGTATTTATATTCCACGGCTGTTCTGATATTACCGGCTACTGTATAGATGATAGTTAAATACATTTGTTCCTAGCTCAACAATGGAACTGTGTGTGGCACAGATGGAGTCACTTACGCAAACGAATGCGACCTTCGCATGGCCTCTTGCAGAACCAAGCAATATATTCTCGTTGCATACAAGGGAAATTGCGGTAAGTCATCAAAAACACAAATCTGATATAACATAAATTTATTGGATGTATTTTTATTTCTATTATTTCCTTAAACTTGTAGACTTGTTTCTTGAAATTTGCGGCTTTACGTTCCGTAGCAAATGATCTCTATAAAAAGCAGTGCAGTGTAGAAGTGCTCTGATTAGTTTATTGCTTTCTATAAAGATAATTTTCTATAGAACGTAAAGCCGCATCCAGTTTGAGAAAATGTCAGAAACACAATATGTTTTCAGGACATCTTGTTAATAAGAAACCAAATTTAAAAGTTATAACTGTATAAAAGTTTAGACGGTAGATGGTGCAAATAACTTTCGTTCACTGAGCTACCGCTGTTGTTGTATCTTAGGGCTGAAAACAGTTTAGTGTGTCCTACATAACACGGCTACCCGACACTGATGAGATCCAAAACAAAACCGAGACAGTCCAAACCTTGTAGTGCTTCGTTATGGGTGTGTTTCTCACCAGGCAGACCTGATCAGTGTCGGTTAGTTGTGTTGTGTGGAATACACGTGTATCAAACTATCGCTAGCCGCTTTAATGCAACAAGATACAACAACAGCGATGACACAGTAAACCAAAGGTTATTAGCACCATCTATGGTCTAAAGTTTGATACAGTATTAACTCTCCTGAGGCTTTTTAATTTGGTTTCTAATTAGTTATTAAAAAAGTTGAAAGGAACGTTGCAAATCCAATATCAAGTTTAAGCTTGAAGATGCAAGAAGTTGCAAATTGATAATAACTTGAGAGATAATTGTTGAAGCTTCCTATTATTTGATTGACAAATATTGAAAAATAGGGGATGAATAGATGAAAAAGCTTGATCGATAGAGTAAATATGTATTCTATGATAACGAATGTGTATATTTGTATTTATCAGCTCTAAATCAGGCAATTTTGAAATGTGTTGTTGCGTGTGCAGAAAGAGCGTAGGTAGTGAAAAATCAAACGGTTTTAGATTTGTGTCAAGGAATCGAATGTAAATATGGGGCTAGATGCGAAGCTGGCGAGTGTGTCTGCCCGACAAATTGTGAAGGAGCCGGAGAAGAGCCGGTGTGCGCTTCAAATATGGTTACGTTTAAGAGCGAGTGCGAATTGCAAAAGGCAATGTGTTTACTGCCTACGAACGCCAGACCTTTAACCGTAGTTTTTTACGGCGATTGCAGGGAACGCTTTCCCGGATCGCTTAGCAGTAAGTCATAAATTATAAATGAATTCGTTAAATATTCAAAAATCACCTCGATTTTTCATCATATACATCAATGCACCCGCAAAACAAAATTAAAGGTTCATGCTACATCACTCACCGTTAAAAAGCTTTGTAACTTTGTAACTTTAGTTTTGTCGTGCGTAGCGTACAGCTAAGAACGTAAATTAACAAACATTAACCCTTAAAGCGTCCCCGCCATCATTCACCGTTCAAACATCCTCATCGCCAAGCGGGACCGATTTCGATACTATAGGCCCAGACAATACAGTCCCAGATGGAAATGAGGCTTGCAGGGATATACACTGCGACTTTGAGGCGACTTGCGAGTTAGGCCCAGATAATTTTCCTCGATGCACTTGTCAATTTGACTGCGCTGCGGCCGCTTTCACATCTAAACCTGTCTGTGCATCAGACTTACGGATTTATCCGTCGGTGTGTGCAATGAAGATGGAGGCATGTCAAAGGCAAGAGGAATTAAGGCTGAGACCGCTAGAACTTTGTCAAGGTTTGCAACCGTTAACACCCTTCCCATTATATTAATGTATTAATTTCATGCACGGCATTCAATTATTAAAGTAACGTTTGACCCTTTTGCACATGATTTCTGAATTAATTCACTTAAGTCTCAAGTATTACTTTCAAGACATCAAAGGTTCCGACGAATATTGTTCAACATTTTCTTGCCACTCCAGCTACTTACCTCCAATCGACCTTTTAACCTTAATTTTCATATACATGCTTTTCTTCCTTTCCATTTAGAATTAGATATACCTAAAATATTCGCTTGTTGAATCAACTTAGATTTTATATAGACGCTTAATGTTACTTTAATAATAACATCGTGCACCACCACCAATGTATTCTACATAATAAATTGCCTACTAGGAATGGAAGTTAAACCATGCAAAGGCGAAAAACCTTTACTCGACTCCACCACTGGCAAAGAGCTAGACTGCGGAAACGGACCATTCAGACAGGACTGTCCATCGGGCAGCTACTGTCATCAAACCAACAAATTCTCGCGTTGTTGTAAAAAAGGTAAAAAAAAGTCATTAAGTTTACCTAAATTGGTGTTTACTTCTAAAACCTCGAATATTTTTCTGAAATAATTTATTATCCCCAAAAAATGGACAAGGTTTTAGAAGTAATCCTTCAAAATGGTGGATAAATGATTCAATATCATGATAGATGATGATCCAGGTACAATCAAAATCTTGTAGGTCATAACTTTATTGAGCAAAAAAGTTGCGAAGACAGCTGGTACGGGTGCTGTCCAGACGGTAAAAATCCTGCTCAGGGCCCGAACCACGCGGGTTGTCCCTCTCTATGCGGTTGCAATAAATTGGGTTCATATTCGGAGATTTGTGATCCAGAAACTCAGCAGTGCCGATGCAGACCGGGCGTGGGGGGATCAAAATGCGACAGATGCGAACCTGGTTTCTGGGGACTCCCTAAAATATCTTCAGGATACAGAGGATGCATACGTAAGAAGAACAGATTCTTCAGAACTACAGAATATGTGATGTGGACTTCACTTCAAAATTGTTCTTACTCCACGTCACATATTGTTTGTTGTTCAGAAAATTAATATAAATGTATTGGGGGCAAAGTATTAGGTTAAAATTTTAGCTTGCGGTTGTTCATCGTTTGGTTCTGTGAGAGACGATTGCGAGCAGATGACTGGTCGTTGCGTTTGCAAGCCGGGCGTTCAAGGACAAAAATGTACGGTGTGCACTAGTCACAATAAGATTTTGGGACCGAACGGATGCGTAGCAGGTATGAATTTGAATATTGAACGAACCGTGAAACTTATTTGATCAAATATATTTCTACAGCGGATTTGACTACAACATCTCCAAGTACGTGTAAAGAGTTAACATGTTATTTTGGAGCTACATGCACGGAAAGAAACGGTTTCGCCATTTGCGAGTGTCACACCAAATGTCCCGAAGATACCGATTCACAAGTAATACTAAATCACGCGAGCTTCGTAAAAAACAACATGACTCCCAATATTGAACTCCAGCTCGACACGTATATTACACTTTGTCTCTGAAATATTTGGGGTTATGTAGTTTTATTGGGATGGTATTGCTAAAATGTGTAATTTACAGGTTGTGTGTGGAAGTGATGGGCAGACTTATCCGTCGGCTTGCGAGTTGCGACAAGTGGCTTGCCGCTTACAAAAAGATATCGTTGTTCAGGCTTTTGGAACTTGTAAAGGTAGCATCGTCTTCATATTCGAAGAGACTCAAAATAATAATATTGAAGTGTCCTTCTAAACATATTATTGTATTTATGTAGAATCCCTTAAGCTATCTTAAGTATGTCTAAAGATGGTTTAAAAAAATAAATAAAGTGTTTAGTTCGAGACATTTCAAATAACGATTAATTTCAGAGGTAGTAAAACCGTATCTATAAACATAGTGTATTTTATAGAAGACATGTTCCCAAGCACTGATTGGCCAATTCGACGTTACACTCCACTCCAGTTCACTCAACCTGATGAGTCTAACTCTCCTCTATCAAAATCTACGAGACACTTGCTTGTCCCCGATCCTAGATATTACTATGAGAGAAGTGGCTCTATTATTCGTCCTATACATGGCGTTTCCTATCCAACTGATAATAAAGCTATTTCCGATATAAATGTTTCTGACGCTGGACCCAATATCATTTACAATACACGTGGTGAGACTGAGTTTCTATAATATACAATACATAACAACACATCACACAATAATCTTTTTACAATTATTTAACAATGTAGCTTGTATTTATCCGAAATAAAAATTAATTTAATCAAAATTTACTCATTTATTTAAATAAAAAGTAAATAACGAACTAAAATAAAACATAACAAATAATTAATTGCCACTAACGCACTAAAAACCTCGTTATTTGCTGTTTGCGAATGGTGATTCATTAATTTTTATAATAGGCAACTTCGCATCGGAATACAGACCAACCCCAGCAACCGTAAGGGTAGTAACGGCATTGTTAGGAGATCTTTGTTCAGATATATCTGACTGTATCATCTCGAACAGTCACTGTGTTAAAGGAGCTTGCACATGTCTCCCCGATCATTTAGAATCATCCGATAGGCAGGACTGCATAGGTAGGAATAAAGAGAGGACAGCGAGGTGTTTCTTGTAATATGCCACTTTACTTGATCTCTGTATAAGGCAATATACCAATCAGAGCAAGAAATCTGCTCTAAACCACATATTTTAAGAAACACCCCACCCTCCAGATGGAGTAACAGCGCTTCATCTACTCACGTCTAGAAAAAGACGGTCACAAGCTTTGGACATGCGCATTGATGAAGTAAGGAGGGACTTATCGCAGCATCTCAGTCCATTGTTGTCATATTCTTAATAAAATTGAAACAGAGAAAATTTTTAAAAAATATTTTGGTATCGGAAATCAAACCCGAGCTTCCTGCGTTGGCCACTAGACCATACGGGTTAAAATTTAAATAAAGCAAAGAATATGTGGCAACACTGGATTGAGATGCACAATTAGCCCCTCCCACAATGACTCCATAACTTTCTGATCTGAGTCTGTGACCGTCCTTCCCTAGACGAAAGTTTCTTTATCTTCCTACAATTTGGTTTTAAGCCTTAAAGTGTAAAATTATTTTAGCAAATCCCGTAGCAACTGATGAGTACAGGACCTGTGCGTCCGCCCCTTGTCATCATTTCAGTACTTGCATCGACCTGCCCGGCTCGACCTTTACATGCGTATGTCATGGTAATTTTACCGGGACCCTATGCGACTCGGAGATTGTTTTAAAGCAATACGAAATTCCGGCCTTTCATGGCAGATCCTACGTTAAACTTAAACCTCTGAAAGCCTACCACAAACTGAGCGTGGAAGTCGAATTCAAATCTCATTCATACGACGGAATAATATTGTACAATCAACAAAAATTCGACGGACTAGGCGACTTTATATCACTAGCTCTGATAAATGGATTCGTCGAGTTCAAGTACAATTTGGGTAACGGGCCTGTTGTAATCAGGTCGCTCGACAAAATACAGCTCGGTAATTTTCACAAAGTTATTCTTAAACGTTACCACAAAGATGGCATTCTAAAATTAGACGACGCTGAGGAAATTGCAGGACAAGCTTTAGGGTCCTTGAAAGCTCTTGATCTTTTAGAGGACACCTATATCGGCTATATTCCCACCAACCATACACGGTATGTTAACCTCGACGAACCTATGATCCCACTCTAAATGCATTATTTTAACAAAGCTTATAAGATTTTACGGTAAGTATGCTGGTCAACAAGTTTAATTAGTTCATAATAATATTTTAACTTTAAGCGTTCTATTAATTTAAACTTTATTATCGGCAACTCTCACCACTAAAGAAATTGATTATTGCCTAGACTGTAAAAATTATTTAGACCAATCGAATCTGTAAAAAAACAAATCAATTCATTTTTATTAAGAAGTACTTTTTTCATAAATAAAGAAAATAATATATAAACAAAAATTTAGTAGACAACACCCTGAATAAATGCCTTGTATATTTTAATAATAAAAAATGTGTGTGTGTGTGTTTTTGTAAATTTTTAATTTTCTTTTCTATAGAAAATGATCTCTATAGAAAGCAATAAACCAATCAGAGTGCGACATTCTTCACAGCACACTAGGTTCTATAGAAATCAAAGTCGCATATTTCAACAAAAAATAGACTACGAAGTATTAAAAGTTTGTTACCCAGTGCATAAATCTTTTCTTTGATCAAATAATGACCCAATTAAAGGTTAAAATTTGGTTAAAATTATAATTTCATTATTTATTGAAGAATATTAAGTAAATTTTCCTGTAATTTAATAAACGCTTGGTTATGTTTTAATAACCTTAATTTTTATTTATTCATTGGCTGAAGAATTTAAGAAAATCAATAGAGTAGCCGTCTTTCTGTCTAAACTTGCTTATTAAAAATTAAGTTGTTCGTTGTAGTGAACTTTGGTAATTTAATTAAACTAGTAACGGAAAAAAATTAAGTTTGTAGATTATTTAATATACATAATTTTGTAATTATGTATGAAATTAATGGATTTGTTAAAATCATGCATTTATCGACTATCAACAAATTAGTCGATTATGGCCGAAAGATTAATTTTAATAATTTTCAGTGTTTTTGATAACATTGGAACGAATAGAGGCTTTAAGGGATGCATTAGGAAACTGAAAATAGGACGACAAGATATTGAATTACACATGAACCGTCACGATTGGGTTTTGAAAACAAAAAATGTACACGATTGTAGTCAGCACGCTTGCAGTATCTCCCCTTGCCTGAATAATGGAAAATGTCTGAAGTCAGATGAGTTATATCTCTGCGAGTGCGTGGACAACTTCAGCGGCGAATTTTGCGAAAAAAACAATGATCCCTGTTTTTGCAATCCTTGTCTACACGGCGGCACATGCCGTATCAAAAATCAATTGTTCTACTGCGAGTGTCCTGCCCAAAAAACCGGCCTTATCTGCGAACTAGGTAAGTTCCTCTCCTTCATTAATAAGCTTTATTCAGTCAATTATATTCCGTCAAGTATCTCACGAACCCTGTATAAAACTAAAGTGCCCTCTTGCAATTGTAAGATCCCTCTCTTTATACGAATTAAAGAACAATAGACAACAGACAGAAATGTTGGGGTTTCTAGAGCATTTGAACGTTGCTTAAGCCTTTTGTTTCCTCGGCCAAGGAAACAATATTTATCTATTTTTTCTTTAGTTCTTAGCTTCATGTTAATTACTCGCCTTTGTTTGTGGAAAAGAGTGGGCATTTTTTAAATCCCGTTAATCCCGGCGCATTCGCCATTTTTGCAACTTTTTTTAAATATTTTTTGTTATAATTTGTTCAAAAAAGTTTTTGGTTTAAGTCCATTTTTAATCAATTTTTAGTCTTTAATTCCGTGCAATATACAGAGAAGACAGAGTTTCACTGCGCGCAGAATTGTGCTCAGGACTTTAGCCTTTGATTTGAATTTTAAAACACTCCCCACCAAGAGTAAGGTTATAGCTAGTTTTAATGTTTTAAAGGTCCTTTAAGCATTATACCTGGTGCCCATAAAACTAATATTCCGAAAAAAATATTTCTGAAGTAAACCCTAATTTAACTAGGCTAAATAGGAAAAAAATAAAACCAAATATTCCAGTGACTAGGCTTTCCTAAAACTTTAAACCATTACGCCCAATGACAACGACATACAGAGTGTCCCAAAAGTCAACGATATCCTTTGGAGGACTGATAGACCAACTCATGACTAAGCAGAAAATCAAAATATGACCTTAGTAAAAAATCGTTAGTTTTGTAAAACTTGAGACCTTAGATAAGTTTTTCAAGTGCCACAGCTACAAAATCTACAATTCAATTAATTTTGAATTGTAATTAATAGCAGTCCTATTCAGGGTTACGCAAAATAAAAAATAGAATGTTGTTGTTGTGGCACTCGAAAAACTGATTTTATGTGTCAAGTTTCACAAAATTCATAAAAATGCCAATATCTTTAAAACTAATAATTTTTTACTAAGGACATGTTTTGATATTCTGATTAGTTATGAGCTGACCTATTAGTCCTTCAAAGGATATCGTTGACTTTTGGGACACCCTGTATATATACAAGTTGTTTTTTGGATCTTGGTGATTTTTTCGTGTAAAAATAAAGTTATAAAATGTTTAGTATTGTCTAAATGCGGTGGGTTTTTTATCGCATATGGGATGGGTGAAAGTCGCGTGTCAAAGTGAAACGAGAAAAATAAAGGATAAAATTAGACTATAGTAAAAATAAAATGACTTTTGTTGCAGATTCGCAAAATAAAGATGTGGAAATACTTTCGCCGGAATTCAATGGATCCAGTTTTATCCGGTTTCCACGTTTAGAGGGCATTAAGAAAACATTTTCAATTGAAATTTTCTTCCTGCCCAAAGCAGCTAATGGCCTAATAGTGTACAACGGTCAAATGAAAAATGGTCGGGGCGATTTTATTTCGCTGAATTTGGCTCGTGGTCACCTGCAATTCAGATTTAACCTGGGCAGCGGCGTTGCGAATTTAACGTAAGCATTTAACGCTCTTTTATTTTCGCTTTGTCCTGTTTTATTTATTCCGTGCAGTTGGGCTTTTAAAACAATTCTGCTGTAAATGTTGAATTGTTAAAATGTATGTATTTTAGGAGTCAGGAACAAGTAACTATTGGAAAATGGCATTGGGCCCGTATATCTAGAGATGGTAGGGAAGGAATTTTGCAATTGGATAATTCTAGCATAGTTCGCGGTTACTCCGGCACACCGCTTACTGAACTTAATCTCGATTTGCCATTCTACATCGGGTCCTTGGCGTAAATATCATAAACGCATCGAACAACACATACTCAATTAAATTGTTCATTTCAGATCGTGGGGGCACTTGCATCGGCTGTCGGGCGCCTCTAAGGGATTTAGAGGGGCCATCCAGCGGGTTTTAATAAACGGCATACAACTTCCGATATCTGGAAGACTGGACGAATGCTCCGGAAACAACACGGGATGCTCGAAAAATGTCGCTTTCTACGATGGATTACCCTGTCCGCTCAACAATAATCCTTGTAAGAACAACGGACTATGTATACCAGATTTAAGCGAGTTTACTTGCAAGTGCTTGTCGAATTTTAAAGGAAAATACTGTGAAACTCGTAAGTATTATTGATCGCATATTTCGGTATGGCGGCATATTTTGCATAACTCACTTACTCACTTAAAAGGGGGAAATTTCATTTTATCTTGATTACGACGTTAATGAAAAGTTTGATGAGCACGCACTATCAATATCCCTTTGATTTAACCCTCTGGAATAACTATGCTAGAACGATAATGAAATGTCAAGCATCCAGAATTGAATTCTTAAATGTTTCAGAGCACGAAGATACCATCGCACTCAAGTTCATCGGGACGACTTATTTGCAGTACAGAAACAGGGGATACAAAAGGTAACTATTTTACATTTTTCATTTATTTTCCCTTATAACAAACTAACCCCACTAACAGTGATAACTCCACGGTCTTTGATGACTTTACTAACAATGAGGATGATGAATCCGATGACGATATTAACACTAACAATACCTACGATGATTATAACGACATCGAAAATGATGAGTATGATGATGACTTATACATTAACGAAATCGATAAGTGAGTACCTAACAAACTTTTTAATAAAACTCAACAAAAACTTATCTTCAATAAAAAATTTTTAGAAGAAAACCGGAAAGAGGAAATAGATACGAAATCAAACTAAAAACATTTACTTCAGATGGTCTCGTTCTCTGGAGGGCCAAAAATAAAAACCTCCTTGAAGATTACTTTTCAGTGTCCATAGTTGATGGTTATGCCGAGCTCAGTTTCAATCTTGGGAAATCTGAAGAATTTTGGTCCTTAAGGTAACAATAGTCCCGTTTTACCTTACCCTTCTCTAAAAAATTAACAAACCATTTATTTTAGATCAAAAACTAAAGTCGATGATGGGGAATGGCACACAATCCAAGTAAGAAGGCGAAAACGAATTGGTTTTATATCGATTGACGGGGAACCCCCTGCCAAAGGTATCGCCAAATCCGGTGCCATAGCTCTTCGTACCAACTCCAAACTATGGATTGGTAAGTTAAATAAAAACAAAAAAGTCTGATAAAAAAAATATTCTTTTTCTAGGTGGTACATCTTCTTTGCCTACAGGGTTACCATCCTCATACTACAAGGGATTTGAGGGGTGTATTCAATATGTCATTGTAAACAGGAATCCGTTAGATATGCTAGCAAGCAATGACTTAAATAAAATTCATTTTTGCCATGATAATGAAATTTAAACTAATATCATAACAATGTCATATTGATGAAAAAACCTGTGAGACTGATACCATACTCCTAAATTTTCCAATTATATAGCTTCGATAAACCAAACTTATATTGGGGTGTTATTCACTATATCCATTCTATTATATTAGTTTTTGTATAATGTATTATATTGTTTGTCAGGACACCCTGTATATATAATGTTGTATATAGATGTAAAAAGCTATGCGTCTAAACTTGGGAGTAAAACAAAATAAAACAATAATAGAAGTATTAAGTATTCTTACAAATATTATATATCTAGTCTTATATTAATTTTTTATTGGACTATTAGTTACGCTTAATACTGGAATTCGAATTCGAAAATATGCTCAAAACTAGTTTTTAGCCACGAATATTTAACCATTACAAAATACAATATTCCGTGTAATCCTGAGTAAGTCAATATGACATTATTTAGAGGTGTTGCAAAATTGATTTACTTTTTTATTTGTTTTTGAATTTTTTTCAAAAATTCCCAGAACCTACGAATTTTTTGCGAAGTTGCCAAATTTCCAGGATCTGGGAACATCAGCCTTTTTTCCCTTAAAACTACAGCTAGTGTAATATAAATTGGGTTTTATCAATTTCTAAGCACAATTAAGCGCTGAATTGTGCTCAGACCAAATATATATTATACAGGGTGTTTCAAAAAACATGCGCCAACGCTCGGCTGGAGATTCCTTATCCAAAAATAAGAAGAAAAAGTCATATAAACGTGGGTCCGAAAATGCTTAGTTTTTAAGATACAGGGTGTTAAATATTTTTTTTTTAAACGGCTTTTTTAAAATATCTTAAATATCCTTTGGCCGATTCTGTTGAAATTTGGCAACGTTATTTATAGTAATAAGTAGCTAATTTTTCTTTAACTACGTTAAAATTTTCAAGTCCAGTGGCGTCCCGGGGGGCACCTTAAGAAATATTATTAAGAAAAAAAATGTGCGCCAATGATTTTTTTGCAGGTTTTATACATTTTTTAGATTAAGCCACTAAAAATACAACTTTTTTGTCTCTTCAGTATTTTTCGTATCTTACCTCGTTTTCGAAAGAAAAAATAAAAACCACATTATTACATGAAAATTGACAAAACTCATATTTTATACTTTTTGCCATGTTTGATCTTTTAAAAAATGATTCCAACTACCTAAACAAAAACTGCCTTTTGTAATTTTTTGTTAAATCAAGCTGTTTTTTTATGAACATTTATTTTTGAACCCTTAAATAGACAATTAACTTACTTCTAAAATATTAACTAAAGATAATGATGAAAATGACCACCACCAGCTTCATTGCAGGCACGTAGCCTACGACGTAAGGACTTTCGTACTCTGTTACAAACATGGCGATTTTCTTTAATTGTTTGAAATCCTTCGTGTATTCGTTGCATTAGGTAGTTCATCTCTTGTAAGAACAGGCGTTTTATACACAATTTCCTTTAGATGACCCCAAAAATAAAAATCCAAAGGATTTAAATCGGGTGAACGAGGTGGCCAACGAACAGGACCTCCTCGTCCAATCCAACGAACACCGTATGTTTCATTGAGATAAGCTCGAACATCGGCTGCAAAATGTGGCGGCGCCCCATCATGCTGGAACCACATGCGGCCTCTTACATGCAATGGGATCAATTCCGGCAAATCGTTGGCGATAAAATTTAAATAGGATTCATGGTTAAGCCTATTAGGTAAAACAACTGGCCCAATTATTTCATTATCAATAATGCCGGCCCATATGTGGTTGGAAAATTGGTATTGTGAATTGGCTATTCTTAATAAATTTGGATTCTCGTCAGCCCAAGTATGTAAATTGTGAAAATTTATTATTCATTTTCTGGTGAATGAAGCTTCATCTGTGAATAGTACATTTCGGGAAAAATTTCTATGGTGCCTTCTTCCTTAGAAACCATTGGGAAAATTCTTGCCTGGGAATAAAATCCCTAGGCAACAACTCTTGGACTTTTGTAAAGTGGTAAGGCTTCAATTGTTGCTCCTGTAGGGTCCTTAACACAGAGGACGCTGATATTCCTAACTCATTTGCAACAATTCTTGTACTTGTAGTTGGGTCATTTTGAACACTATTTAAAATAGCTTCTTCAACTTGAACGGTACGCCGGTATCTTCTACGTCCAGAATTAAATTTGGCTGGTTTTAGAGAACCAGTTTGCCTTAAGCGAGAAAGTAAATTTTCAAATGTATTCTTATGCGGAATTCGTGCTTGAGGAAATTTTCTATGATAAATTCTTACTGCTTCGTGTGCATTTTGCCTCGCTTCACCATAAACTAAGAGCATATCGGACAATTGATGTAAAGAATAATTTATAAAAGGCATTTTTACACAACTAACAAATTCACTTTAACTACAAAAGTATCTCTACTTGAAAGCAATAATATCAAATTTATTTAATTTTCAATCTGTCAATCTTTTACTTATTCCAAAGCCCACTTATTTATTCCTCAAACATAATAGTGTAAAATATGCGTTTTGTCAATTTTCATGTAATAATATGGTTTTTATTTTTTCTTTCGAAAACGAGGTAAGATACGAAAAATACTCAAGAGACAAAAAAGTTGTATTTTTAGTGGCTTAATCTAAAAAATGTATAAAACCTGCAAAAAAATCAGTGGCGCACATTTTTTTTCTTAATAATATTTCTTAAGGTGCCCCCCGGGACGCCACTGGACTTGAAAATTTTAACATAGTTAAAGAAAAATTAGCTACTTATTACTATAAATAACGTTGCCAAATTTGAAAAGAATCGGCCAAAGGATATTTAAGATATTTTAAAAAAGCCGTTTAAAAAAAAAATATTTAACACCCTGTATCTTAAAAACTAAGCATTTTCGGACCCACGTTTATATGACTTTTTCTTCTTATTTTTGAATAAAGAATCTCCAGCCGAGCGTTGGCGCATGTTTTTTGAAACACCCTGTATAATAGGTATATTGTATTTTGTAAGTAAAATTTCGGGTTTAGAAAATATTCGTTGCTCAATACTATTTTTTGAGTTTTCGAATTAGGATATTGAGCGTAACATTTGAGAGACAAGAATATGCATAAAACTCTTTTATCAAAAACAGTTTTATTGCGATATTGACAAATATCAGGTGCCATATCACGAAATTGCCCATTTAGGCCATATATTAAATTTCAATTTATGTAGTTTTTAGTTCAACCCTATTTATTTTTTTTTGTTTCTATCCTCAATTATGTGTAATATACCACGTCATATAGCCAAACCTTCAATTGTATAAAAATGTACTGTAGAAAAGACGTGATCCTTCCAAAAAAAATTGCAATCATATCGAAAAAGCCATATGTTAGTAAATCGCTATGTTACTATGTCTTGGATACATATCCATAAAATAATTAAATTAAATTTAAATTTCGAGAAAAGTTTAAAAAAATAATTGTTCAAGATGCTTAAATGTTATGTAAATAGCTTAAAACATAGATTTATTTTAGGCCATGTTAATTTTTAGATATATAATAAAATAGGTCGACTAGATGAATTAACCATAATGTAATTTAGTATTATTTTAACTCATAGACTTCTGTAAAATAATGCTGCAAAATATATTTTTTTCCTACTAAAGTTTGTAGTGTTTTACCCTGTTTACGCAAACTACTACATCCTGTAAAAATAACGAATATGCAAAGTAGGTTTTAAACGAATCATAATCTTTTGCAGATAATTTAAAACAAGTTTTTTGAAAAATAATCAATAATCATAATAAAAATTAAATTTGTTGAAATATTTTTCAATGTTGTAGACTCTAATTGAATTCACGATCTAGTTTCTTTCCTGGAAATCCATTTTGTCCCTCACTAATATTTACAACTCTTTCATAGAGCAATGCGTATACCACGATGAACAAAACCCGAATCTTCCGCATAAAGAAATTTGGGTTTTACAAGTTAAAATAGAATACAATGACAAAATGTGCGCCATCTATCCTTAAAGGCAAATATTAGTTTCTAGAGCTCTAAAGATTTCTCTTTCTGAAACTTGCTAGGTTTTATATCATTGTATGGTAGATGTAGACTGGGTATTTAATAAAACAAAAATATATACATATTACATTAAATGTAATTGACTATTAGTACATTTATTAATGACAAATTGTGTGTCTGTATCATAAGACAAATTTATTTTAATTTAAAATCTAGTATAAAAATAATATACATATATTAAATTAGCAGTCTTTTTTGTAATATTAGTATCTAAAACATTTAGAAAAACAATTTTTGGCATAATTCACAAACTTCGAGTAAATACTAAAAGTTGTTCGTTACGATTTTTATGCTTGGACCATTTCTGTGGGTTAACTGCATACTGCCGGTGTCTAAAAAAATTTTTTTGATGTTAAAGGTTTTATTAAATAAAAAATTATTACCTGCAGAACCATGTGGTGAACGCTTAGCCCTGTTTATTCCCGACTCTATCGCATTTATAGGGACCCTGTATAAGTGAGCCCTGTACCTCGGTATGGTGAATGTGTACAGTATAGGGTTCAGGGCTGAGTTTATAGGCAGTATGAAAACTATTAACCAGCCATATACATCAGCTAAAATATGGCGTGTTTTATAAGTACATAATACCAATGTTATCAAATATTATATTACCAGAAATTTCGTGGCCTAGATAGGCACAAGCTTTTGTGATGATGATTGGGAGCCAACAAATTGTGTCTGTTAGGACGATAAAGAAAAATCTTATGGCGATATCAAAGTCTTTTATTGGGATTGTAGTGGCATTTCTTGTTTTCCATATACTGACAAACATCCCGACGTAGACGATGGCTGTTATAATTAGACTGAAAAATAGTTTTATTTTCTCAAGAAAGTCATATTATCATTTAAATTGCAATTGCAACTTTTGCATTCAGAATAAGTCCACAGTACGTGCATAATATTAGAATAAGCGGCCAAGATACGGTTAATCCATATATATTGGATAATAATAATCCAATATATATCGATTAACTATAGTTACAATGCACTTGGACAATTTATGATTTTGTTTTTCCCCAACATCAAATCTAATAATACCTGAATGCATTAATGCCGATGAATATAATTGCCGAAAACTCCCATCCTATAAAATACGGATCATCGATAAACAAAGGAAAACATAAACCATTCACCCCGTAAAACCTCGTACTAGAATAAAACTCCAATGCTAAAATTATATCATATTAAAACATCAAATTTGCGTCTTTTCTGTCTATAGAAAATGATCTCCATAGAAAGCAATAAACCAATCTAGGTGCAGTGTAGAAGTGCTCTGATTAGTTTATTGCTTTCTATAGAGATTATTTTTTATAGAAGGCAATAAAGAAAATACTTGGTATGATGGCTATGCTGATCCCAAAGCCCCATATCAGTATCAGTACCAGCGTGGTCTCCTTTACAGACAAAGACCCATATCGCCCAAATGGTATGGCGATAAGCAAAAACCTATCAATCGACATAAACAGTAGTAAAAGCACTGACACCTCACTAGAAATCATCCCCATCATTCCTGTTAGGGTACAACCCCATGATTTAATCCAATTATACGCCTCTGTGTTATAGTTGTCTCTATATTTGACATCGTGTATCGCTATCATCAGTAGGTATAAACCCATGAAAAAATCACTAACGGCCAAATTTCTTATGACTAGGCTCAACGATTTATTTTCATCCCTAAAAATATATCTACCCGATAGTACCATAAGGTTAGTTACACATGTACAAATGCATATGGCCCATGTCGAATATCTTAAAATTGGTTTGTACAGAAGTTGGTTTTGTGATGATATACCATCAGATAATGGTCGACATCTTGGCACGTTGGGTGCGTAGGAGCAATAGGAGTATTTTTTAAAGTAAACTGACTCTAAATTTTGCAGGGTTTGGAACATGTTTATATCTATGTTGTATATCTCTATACCTTCCATGTTTCTAAAATATTTATATATTTATTTATTTATTTTTTAAGTTAAAAATTCTTACAATGACTTAAGATTCTCCATGTTTGTAAATACTTGCTTTGCAATATACTTGAACGGATTGTTACCTATGTATCTAAAATAATTTTTTTTAACAAATAAAATAATTTTAGATATACTTACAATTTGCTGACCAATTTAAAGCTACTAAAAACTGTTGGTTCGAGCCGTACTATCCGATTTTCATAAAGGTTTAATTCTCTTAAATTTACCAATTTCGTAAAAGCCTTTTCGTGAATGCTTACAATGTAATTCCCTCTCAAGGATCTGTAAAAATTGCATTACCTTTTGGTTTAATGTACATATGTAAAAAAAACATACAAAAGGTGCAAATTTTCTAGATTACCCAGCAATTCTTTACCGATTGTTTTCATTTCATTATAGTTTAGGAACCTAGAACATATACTTAATTAAATAATATTTTATATCATATATCATACATCATGTCATATATCATATATCATATATCATATATCATATATCATATATCATATATCATATATCATATATCATATATCATATATCATATATCATATATCATATATCATATATCATATATCATATATCATATATCATATATCATATATCATATATCATATATCATATATCATATATCATAAAATTAATAGTGTAATACTAACAATTCTTTGAGATTTGACATTGGAGGAAACTTTTCGTTCTCCAACGTAAGCTTATTTGATGAAATTTCGCTAAAATTTTTAATATTATTTTAAGATTATACTTATGGTAGGTAATACATACAGCCACATAATTAATTTTAAGTGTGCAAAATCCTGGAGGTAAATTTTTTCAATGTTGTTATTGTCAAGGAACAGCCAGGATAATTTAGGTAAGCCGGAAAATACCCCTTTACTGATTACTGTTAAGTTATTATTATTTATAAATCTAAAAGAAAAATTAAATATTTTTCGATAATTAAAAAAATACCTACAGTCTTGTAAGATTGACTTGCCCCTTAAAAATATTTGGGGGTAGGTGTTGTAAACCATTTCCTTCCAAGTGTCTACGAAATAATAATGTTTTATGTAAGAAACAATGGAGGCAGATGAGAATGCGGAGGTTTAGGATGGGAAAAATTGTTTTTGAATTAACATCCAGTTAATGATAGAAAAACTTAAGAATCAAGCAACCATGGGGTTCCATATTACCATTAACATATCCAACTTACATCATATCCAACCTATAATTTTTGAATGAATCTACTTTCAAGTTGTGTATACTATTATTGGCTAAAATCCTAAAACAATATCAGTCTGTATAGTAGATCACCCTGTATAGTAAAAACTTACAATCGTGTAACTTCCTTTGATATGTTTTGTGGTATTTTTTGTAGACCCACATCTTTGCAATAGAGGATTGTTTGATATTTGCAAACGCAGTAATCGGGGTACATTTTTAATTCTGAAAGTTTTTGTTTTAATAAATTTTATAATTTATTTATTTTTATGATTGTTTACCGCATTTATCAAATATTGAATTAATATAATCCTTTCTCTCTTTGCTTATGTTCCAATTTGTTTCGATCATTTTCACACTTCCGTATAGATCCGCTGGTATAAGTAAAATGTATTTATTTATCAATAAAAAATTGTAAACTTTTTATACAATCAAACAAAAAATCGTGACATTTACATTATTGTTTGATTTATTATTATTGATTTGCTCTAATTATTGGAAACACGTTTTTATATTTGCTCGATTTTTGTAGTAATTTACTTGTTTGGTTAAATTAAACAAAAGTGAGTCATACCACAAAAATCTTCGTCCTCATCATCGTCGTGGGGACAATCGGGGATCCCATTGCACACATTTTTTTGTGGAACGCAGGTATCACCACTCGAACATGTGAACGTGCTTGAATGGCAGGATCCTTAAAGCAAATAAACCATTTATTTACCAAATTTATCGATAAACTTTTTCCTTTCCTTATTTAGTATACTTATATACTAACTTAGATACTAAAATTTTAATGTTATATACAGTGGTCATAAAATTTATTACTTCTTGCCAGATAATAGATAATCCAGAACTGTTTTTCACCATCAACTTTTATATTAGCTTTTATAATGGAATATAAATATATTTAGAAGTTATATCTTGACGTTTTTATAATGAAGGGGAAATATTATTGACTTCAAATTCACCCTGTATAATCCTGAACCATTTTTTACAGTGTAACATTTTGAAATAGATCGTTGCGATTTTGTAAATTCTACACTTCTGTTATTGTTTTATATTTATGCATAACCATGATACATATTTAAATTTTGAATAAATATTCATGTCAAAAATATTGTTGAAACAAGCAATATTTCCCATCAAGAAAAATCATTTAAGGAATAAATAATAATGCACATATAACCTAATACTCATTGAACAAAAATTTGAATGTTAAGTTAAATGAAACGCAAATTAATAATACAAATTTTTACTTTTGTTGTGTCTAGTGTTATTTTATATGCCATTGTTCTAATAACAGCTCGTAAATAATAATTAATAATTACAAGACGAATCCTAGGGGACTTAGAAGATACATTTTTTGACGTATGGATACCACGAATATTTAGATACACCTTTAAAACATTGCTCTACGTTTTATTGTTGTACAACATAATTTATAATCTTGTTGAGTCAAATAATTGTATTTTTATTCGTTTATCCTAAATAAATCGTTCAGTTACACAAACTCAGAATTCCATTCCCTGTGTAAATTAACCAAAATAATTAGTTTTGACCGTATGAAGAGTAAGGCGAACCGGGAAATGCACCTATTAAATTTCACCCACATTAATTAAGAACAAATTTAACTCAATCATAGAGAAAATACGATTCTTAGCTAACTCCAATTAATTATTCAAATTAAATAATAAAATATAAACAATTTGATGCCAAAACTAAAATAGATTGAAATTAAATAACTAGCTTTTGGTCCAAGGCTTCAAGCATCATTTGCGTTTGCTGTGCTAAATTAATCTTATTTTATATCAGTTAATTGCAAAAAAAAATATTTTACACATGTGACTAAATTAATAATTTACTGTTAAAAGTGTCGAATTATTTCCCTCTCTTAAAAACGCTGCTATGATGCGTCAGCTGTTACACCAACAATGAAAATACGGCATTTCAGGGTAGAAACACTTTATTCCCTATAAAATAAGGCCGTATAACGTTTAGGGGAAGTCAGTAATAAAGTTATCTCTTCAACCATATTAACTTGGATTTTTCTTTTGTTCACTCAAGGTTACATTGTATATAGTTTTTTTCGCGCCTGTAAACATTTACTGTTACATTTATTACTAATACCATCAAATTTAAGGACATTCTAAATAAACTGTTTAAACAGAATAGGTTGAAAATATTTAGATCATAGTTAGAATTTTGAGATAGTTGAGGATAATCAAGCCCTAAAATGACGTATACTTTTGTTATAGTGATAAAAATTTAATATTGCAAAATGCTTTCAAGGAATATTAAGAATATTATTCTTATATAACAATACTCATGGTGGATGCACTGTAATAAAATAATAATTTATGGTTATTTATAGTGAATAAACTTGGTAATAAAATAAAATTTTAATTAAAATAAACGTTTAACAATGGTCTTACTGCACAGTGATCTTTAAGTTTTAAGGTTAATTTATATATATATATATATATATATATATTCTGTCAAAAAGTTCAGTCGATGATGTTAAGGTGTTTCTTAAAATTTTCGTATTTTTTTATATATAAAATGATCTCCATGGAAAGCAACAAACCAATAAGAACACGGCATTTTGCATAGCACACTAGGTGCCTTGCTCTGATTGGTTTTTTGCTTTCTATAGAGATAATTTTCTATAGAAAGTAAAGGCGCAAATTTTAAGAAAAACCTCTTGATATGAAAAAAATTGTGTAGAGTCACTGTAATGTTTGTAGTTAAACTCTCTTAAATTATTTAAACCTAATACCTATTGCAAAACCTCAGAGAAGGACTCTAATCAATTTACGACCAGGCAATTCCGATGCATTGCATCAAGAGGGCGGTTTTATGGTTAAAATAAGTGTGTTGCAAGTTGCAGTCTAAAAATAGTTTTCCTCATAATGCATAAACGATCATTAAATCATTTCAATAAAAATGTTAATTTGTTTGTTTGACTTTAGTTTTATTTTTACACTGCAGTGTGAAATGGTATATTATTTATAAAGTTTAATAAACGGCATTTTAGTCACAATTTTTTGTTAAGCACGAGCGAAGCTTGCGAGCGAGTGTTAATAAAATGGGTGTTTTTTTGTCTATTTTCTGGTATAAAAATGATGTATTACTAATTAGTTTAAACATTTGTATAAACCGGCATCTTTAAAAAAGAACCCATTTTAAAGGTGAGAGTAGAAAAAAGTAGTTTTTATTTTTATTTTTTACTTAACATTGCAAAATAAATTTCTTAATTTTCCTAAGCAATAAAGTGACAATTTTATATTGTTTTGCCAAAATTTTGGTGTTACTATATAGCAAGTTATGTTGTATCAAAATCAAAACTAAATTGTGCAAATAACAAATATTGCATTTTCTAAAAGTTAATGAATCTATTTAAATAAATATATATTAAAAAATAATAATTTAATAACATAAAACATATAACAAAATTTAAAATGATTTGCACGTAGAACAATATTTTATTTCTAAAATTAAGTAATAAACTTACCCTTTTTATTAAGGAAAAAAACGAGCAAAGAAACACCAATGAGAACAAATATAATACAAACACCAACTAAAATAAATCTTCTGGAATACATGCTCGATGACAACTTTTGGGCCTGGAAAGAACTTTTTTACTTGATTAGTTTCTGGTAAAAGTTTCAGTAGCATTGGACCAAATATTGTTATACAAGGTTATATATTTTTCGCGAACTACTCTACAACGCAAACTCAAATCAGCACGTTTTAATCGAAGCTTTGGTTTCAAGCTACAGGTGATTGAAAAGTTTCGGGACAATAACATTTCCATTTTAATTTTCATCCATTTGGGTATGGCACATAAATATGCTTTACAACTCCCTAAATTATGTTTATAGGGGTAATTTAACCCTTTTATTTTGGCCGGTGATTAATAAGTCAATCTTCATTAATTGTGGTAGACCTGAGCTTTTACTTTATTAACCATTGTGGAGATCCCACACCCTGGTAGTGCTAAATTTAGTTCTGATTTCTTTGTGTTCCTTTCATGTTACTCCTACCCAAACTCTATTTTTGTATTATAGCAAAGAATTTAATATATTTCTCACAATATAAAAAATATAGTTAAAACGAATGATACAGGATGTCTGAAAGGTAGAAATTAAAAATACAATAATAAAGAAAATTCAGCTCTTAGGTAATAATTTTTTTAATCCAATACAAAATTATTAAAATATTGTTGAAAGGATGGAATAGCGGTTATACAACAATTTTTTTTTATCTAGCCAGATTAAAGTGAAATTTTGCTGGACAAAAAACAATATAGCGTGAATTATCGATTAAATTTAATGAAAAACCAACAATTTAAATCTTAAGTAGTTCTATTCTGTGGCTGAAATGTAAGTGACACTAAAAAAATAGCTTTAACGCGATTGGTTATAGTTTTCACTATTTCTTACTTGAATTAAATATTTGGTTTGCCCCCTTCCAAAGTGTTTAATCTATAAATTCTATACAAATATTATAATTTTGTCAGTTGGTTTAAATTACTTTTCTCTGGTATTTTATTTAGGTAGGTGATGTGATAAAGTGTTAAGTGAATTGTAACAAAAATGCAAAAAAGTCGAAAGTATAGTTTCTCTTTTTTTAGGCGTTCAGTATGAAGAAAGTGATTATAATCCTAACCCTTATAAGTAAGTACAATAACAATTTTCTGAAAAGTGGATATTTTTGTATTATTGTTGTGGCATAAAAATATCTAAATTTATCAAAATTTCTTAGTAAAATCTAGATGCCAAGAATACGAGGACGTGAGTGTGCTGGCCAATTACGATGAAGAATTCGGGTCTCTAAAAGATGACGTTCACTTTGAGCAGGGTCAAGGGCAAAAGCCGCCAAACCAAGACAGCATGCGTGGCCTTAGTGCTGGCAGTGGTCTAAGAAGCATCGCTGAAGGTTCATCGAATGCAGCAAGCGACGCAGTCAATAATCAAGACGCTGCTGGTTTCCAAGCCGCCTACGTTGCTAAGAACACTCTCGCACAATCGGCTGCTGGTGTAAGGAACTGTTTCCCTTATTTAAGTTTTTACAAAAATGGCGAATGCGCCGGGATCAATACATATTAACCCTTTCGCTTATGGCGTGCTAAATTTAGTACGTCGTTTTCTACAATTTTTTATATCTACTTTATTGAATTTTTATCTATTTTTTCACGTTTTCATGTCCTAATTTTAGCACACCTTATAAAAAAAAACTAGCAGAGAAAAAAAAATTTTTTGGTACCAAAAAATAGCAAATAATTATTTTGTTTTATGTGTCATAAATAATTCGTGAGCGAAAGGGTTAATTAATTTTTACAATTAGCCTTGCCAACGTCTCCAATTTGTATTTCAAACGCTTAATTAAACTCCAGAGGTAAAATTTTCATCCTATTCGTAAAAAATAATTTTCTAGACTATCAATATTTTTAAATCGCTGTTTACATTTCAAATCGTTAAAACTAACAATGTTTGTTTTGTCCAATATTAAAAAAATCAACGCGTTTTCTGTCTATATAAATACACCCAGTTTCTGCAAAAATAAATATCCTTCTTTGTGTATTCTTCTATTTTTTTTTATTTGAAGAGCTGCAAGGTCGGTTCAAAGAAATAGTAAATATTTAAAATGGTGTAAAATCTGTATAATTTGGATTTTATAAATGAAATTTGAAATTTGATGATAAACTATGGTAAATAATAAATTGCACCAATTAAATTTATATTATATTTTTTGGGGGCGCCATGGGCCGAACAAAATGTTATCTTTTTTCGCAAACTTCAATTTAAATTGTGCTTGCGCAGAACTTGTTTATTTAATGTCATTATAAACTCATATAAATTTGGTGTTTGTCCCATATCTAATAATAGATATCGGTATACCCAAAACCCACCAGCCGCCACTGCTACACTCTGAGAAAATATATTGTAATACCTAACAATATATATTTTTTATGCAAAATATGATTCATATAATTATAACTTATGGTTATAATAACAATATACAAAAAATTAGTTTTGTAATCATTTTGTTATAAAAATTTAGTAAAGTTAGATATTTAAAAAGGCCATTACAACCATCATGTACGGCTGCTACTGTTAGTACTACACTAGATGATTAAAATTGTAAGATTATCTGGTTACAATAACAATATTATGTTGTCACACATTATTAACAATATGTCGTTGTAGTTTTTACTATACAGAAAGTTTATAGTTTATAGAGGGTTTATAAAGTACTTGCATATGATTATTATAACTAAATAAATTATTGTTTTGGGCAACAACAAAAATATAGTTAAAGTGACAATAAAACTGTTACAATATAAACATGGTTAACATAACAGTATATATGACTGTGCCTATACTAATCAGAATATTCGATTAAGATAACCATTGTTTTTCCCAGTGTAAAATCCCATTTCTAATAATTGTTTAATTGGAAAAAGCCAGCGATCCTTAAAATGTTTAACATACACATTAATCTACGTTTTCATCCAATTTCATCCCTACTATGTTTTGAGTTACCAACCCTCTTTTGTTCTTATAATGGCCGCCATAACTTATGTAGTTTGATAAACCGTTGGATTCCTTAATTTTTTTCTATCTAACCATGTAAAATTCCAATATGGCGACCATAGTAAAAACAAATGATGGTGGTGGTATCTTAAAATCTAGTAGGCAAAAAAAACTTGGATAAAATGTGTATTTGTTTAGATGTTAAACTGCAATTATTGTTTTGCGTATAAAAAATAAACGTACTGTATTTTTAGGCATCTGCAACAGCCCAGGCGGCTTTGGCGGGCAAGCAAATTCTGCTGCAAGGACTCGAGCAACAATTCCGTGATGCGCAGCAGGCCCTGATGGGGGAAAGAGCGCAACTGATGCAAGCGCAACGTTCTGCCGATTCTTCTCTGCGTGCTGCGCAAGAGGCGCGTGCGCACGTCAACGTACTGACCAACACGCTGAACGCAGCCCAGGCTGCGGCCGATCACGTGACCCAGGCAGCTTCAGAGGCAGCTGGAGAGTTGGCTGCGCAGCAGTCCATGGTAGGTTCCGCCATGCAGAGGCTTGAAGCTTTGGGTAAACAATTGGCCGGCGTTCGGATTGATTTCGAAGCTACGAGGGCTGCAGCTATGAGGGCTCAGAATGCCGCACAGGCGGCAGCGGCCAACGCGGCCGCTGCTGCAGCTACGGCGGCAGCTGAGTTGGGTAGGGCTGCGAAGGCTACACCTCCTCCCCCACCGCCTCCTCCACCGCCAGCTGCAAAACCCTCTAAGGTTCCAGCTGCTGCGCCTGGTAAAGGTGTGGCAGCTACAGGAGGTAAGGGGAAAGGAAAAAAGGCTGCTTTCATTGAAGATGAGTTTTATAACTCCAATTATTACACGGAGTAAATAAACCGTTTGTTATTTTTTTTTAAGTTGTTGAGTTTAATAAAAAATTGAAAACTATTTGGGTTATTTTTTTAGGTGCTGCAATAAGCATTGGTTCTGCTTTAGTGAGCACTTTAAAGGACATCCTAGGTTATTTCGGCTTACCAACTACCTGATTTTTAATAAAACTTTTTATACTCTTTGGACTTTTCTTCCCTTAAGCCTAAAAAACAAAATAGGTTTTTTAAATGAGAACCGATTTTTATTAAATAAATTACTTTATTCATCTACCAACAATACAATAGTATATTAAAGAAACGTATTAAAAAAATCTATATTTGGTAAAATGCTTATGCCAAATTGCATAATAGTACCGTACATAAAATAAAATAAAAGTATATGTAGAGCACCTTTCGCGTAAAACTACCCTTAAATAGTAAGACTTAGATTTTAAACTTGAGCTTAATAAGGAGGCATTCAATGAATAACACATATTTTTCATTATTTATTTATAAGTAATTGTTATAAATATCGAACTTTCCCATAGTCATTTTCAAGGTTGTTTTAGATATTCAATATTTATAAATTAATTCGCAATAATTGTTTGTTTTAGCACTTTAATAGGCTATTATGAAGATTAACCAATAAGATGATTTTTTAGGAGGGATAAATTATTTATATTTATAAAAATGACCTTTAGCTATTTCGAAACCTATAAGTAATTCCTAATTAAGTGTTTTTAGATGTAATTAATAAAACAGTATTGATTTTTATTATGAATTATTAGAATATTTTATTAGTTTTATTTGCATATTGCACATTAACTTCAATGACAAAGCCTTTGAACAAACAAATTTCCTCTATTCTGTTCCATTTTTTAGTAATAATAGTATTTATTTTAGCAAAACAAATAAGAATCGGCACGCACAGCGTAAGTAAATTCGATTGCATAAATGAAATTATCCTGTTGTAAAATATTTCCATAAAAATCAGAAAACTTTCACAAAAAGTGCATTCTATAAACTCGTTAATAAATATGAAAAAGTATGGCACCGTCTGAATAGACCTCCTTATAAATATTAATATAAATAACAAATTGCTAAAACTTTAATATAATCAGTCTTTATCCTTCGACTTCGAGGGTGCCGAGTCCTTTTTGTAGGCCGAAAAAAATGTCAACGCCTTCATTAGTTGATAACTCTTCGAAATGGGAATATTCGAATCGTACAGTTTTTTAGAATTTTTGCAATCAACGTAGAACCACCAGTTGCACTTCAAAATCGTTTGATCGAAGAGAGTCGATTCTGGGCAAAGAAAACTCTTCATTATCAACCCATCATCGGTGAGCGCGCAAACATGGAAAACCTGCAAGTTTATTATAATTTATTGCAATTAAAAGTTTTAAACATAATATATTATTATAACAAGACTTAACCAATATATATGTATGACCTACATTTTATACGAAAGGAATGTGTAACATACTTGATTTTTTTGCGCAAATTACAACAAAATCAAATTTAATGCCGAGATGTTTTAAAAGAAAGTTTATTTTTAACCAAATTATTCAAATTCAAGTAACACAGACAAGGTCAATATTAAAGATCTAAAAGTAATGATAATGTTATGAGCAGGGGTGTTAATTAACTTTAATCACCCTTTAAGATTAATTTTAATTGGTCCCACCCTTTTGGGTCATCAAAGTATTAAGATAACTACATAAACATTATATTTTAAAATTAACGGTTTTATTGTTGATTATATTAAATAAAATCTATGCCAAGGTAGTCGCGGATATTTCTTGTTGTACCTAATGTTTTCATCACACTAAATTTGGTTTCAAATAATCAAATATTAATAGAAATGTGAAAGTATCGACAGTATCATCACTATGACAGTGTCCCCAAAACCTGACATTGCAATTAAACAAAATATGTAGAAAGCTTACCAAACCCAAACAAAAAACATTTTTGTGGCGGCCATAATGTTTTTAACAAATCATGATATTTTTTTTTAAATAACATTATTAGTTTTTTAGATATTTTGACATGGATTTTTCGCAAAGAAGTCTTGTAACAGTTGGACAAAAAAACTGGAGAAAACACACGAACATTATTGAGTTGTAAACGCTATTGTAGCAAATTCCAAGTCAAAATATCCATCAAACAAAAAACATTGCTATTGTAGCAAATTCCAAGTCAAAATATCCATCAAACATAATAGACCTACCATGCATCCCAAATCTTCATCACCATAGAGTCCAGGAAAGTGCTTCTGATCCCCGCAGTAAAACGACGTTTCCGGCAACTCAACCCTCGAGGCAAAATTATCATCGAAATTCTTATCATAACCCACGGGATAATATTCCTTGGGTGCGTTCATAACTTTACCAACACTATTTGCGTATTTTGAGGTTACAGGTCGATGAGTTGTGGAAGTTGTAGTGCCGGCTTTAATCTTGGCTAGCATCGCTTGTCGTTGTATTAGAGCTTGCTCCAAAGCGTCCTCGGTTACGTTGTTGGCGGCTAGGAGAGCTTGTATGGAGTTGGAGCTTGTTTGGGGTAGAGGTGGAGGTAATTCGTTGTTTGGAGTTGGAAGTGTACGTAGAGCAAAGTTGGTGCTGCTCATTTTGTCTTGAGCTTGGATTTTAGACTTAGGGACAGCCACAACAGCCATTATATTACTACTTGTACTACTACTACTACTACTAATAGAGCTAGATTTGGGTTTAGTGGAACCTACGGAAAAACGAGATATAGATTGAGGCATAGCGTTAAAGTGTGGGACAGCAATACCCATTATAGTAGGTGTAGGTAAAGAAGTCTTAGATATAGACGGTCTTTCAGGTGCTGGAGGGATTGGTTTAAATGGAGGAACTGTTGCTGCAGATATTGATTTTTTACCCGATGATATCTGCTGTCCAGGAACTGGTACGGCTTCTATTGAAGCGACAGGTGTTGGCGATCTTACTACTATAGTGTTGGCCTGAAATTTAGCTTGCTTACAACATATATTTAAAATGGTTTAGCAACAATATAAACCTTGTAACTGTAAAATTATCAATTTGTTAAACACATCTTACTATAAAAACACTTAATAAAACAATTATTTAACAATATAATTGAAGAAAGGATAATAATGGCTATTGACACATAACATGCATATCATATTACGAATATTGGGATACCTATTGGTACATAATGAACTTTAATTTTTTTTATTCAATGTTATCCCTATGAATGGTAAAAGGTTTTCAAAGGCCTTGAAAGTATTCACCCACGTAAATGCCATTTATAGGTATACCATATTCGATCGTCGATACAAATAAATATATTATACAATTATCCTTTTCTTAATCGGGATTATAAAAAAAGACTTACTGCTTTTCCTTTGTGCAAAGCTTCTTGTTGGGCTTGCACCAATTGGGCTTGCAACTGAGACCCAGCCACTGATCTTCTTCTGTTTGTTTCTACATTTGATAGTGATTCTTTAAAGCCCAATTCATCCCCCACGCTAAAGCCTACAAAATTGTTTCATTGTAAAACAAATATATGCATGTAATTAATATTATTTATAAGCTATGTAATTATATTAATAAAATAGATTGTTAGTGAAGGTTTTTTTATATTTCTTGATAAATATTTTTACATTCTCTTGATCGCCTTCATATGAAACATGGGAGTTATTGCAAAATAGATCTATTTATTGACATTGACGCAGGTCATAGTGCAAAACTAAGTATTTTCCTAAATTTAATTTGGCCAAGGTTAATGAAAATATAATATTATTCAAATTGGTAATAATTTGTAAGCTAATCAGAACATGTTACATTGAGGCATTTGCATTTTTTTTTAATTATTATTTAAATTCTTTTTGAATATTTAGCAAACACATATAAAATGCACCTGTACATACAAGTTACTATGACTCAATGTCAACAACAAGTTTACACAAAAAAGAAGACTTAATTATTGCAACAAAGAAATGAAAGTTTAGAAATTAACATTAGTACTACTACATTACAATACAAATAAATGTACAGTTTGTTAATTCATCTAAAAGATACTGCGCATCTAAGTGATGCGCAAACAACCGAAATTTAATGATAGATTAACATGCTGGGATGTTAATATATTATTAAGTTTAGGTCTATACTGTGGATGATGCATATGTTTTGAAAAGCATATCCGGTGAAAGTGCATTTTATTTTTATGAGGAAAAAACCGCACATACTTTTCATATACCTACGCAACGTTTTCGGGGTCTTTACTAATGACTGATGATTAAATCTACTTTCTACATTACATGCAAATTTTCAATGAACAAATGAAAATAAAAAAAGATGAAAAAAGCAAAGAATAGGAGGATTACCAAGGCCAATGTGAGCTTTCACACCCCCCAGATTTCTAACTCGAAACAGGCTCGATTTCTTAAAAGCGCAATTCAGGATAAATCCGAAATCTGACTCCAACACACATGTCGGTTGGCCTAACCGCCACGTGCCGCCTGGAAGAAAAATTGACATGTTATCTAATAAAACAACAATTATTTATAAAGGGTATTTCAACAATTCAAGACTTTACTTCTACTTCAATAGAAAATTATCTCTATAGAAAGCAAAAAACCAATCAGAGCACAGCACCTAGTGTGCTGTGCAAAATACGGCATTCTAATTGGTTTATTGCTTTCTATAGCGATCATTTTCTATATTTGAAAACTGTTTTATTTAACTCAAAGTTCTTGTTGGTGCACCCTTTCATGCCTTTATAAAGACAGCAATGTTAATTGGAAGACAGAATATTAATAACCACAAACTATATCTATATACACTAAATACAGTTAGTCTCAATTTAGGATCTTGTGGAACCCCAATAATATAAAAATGTTAAATATTTTAAAGATTTTGTGCAAGGTGTCCCACAAGGAATAAAAATAAATTTCTCCACCAATAAGATCGCAGTATTTCGAGCATGCTCTATCGGACGAGACGCTGACACATACGAGATATCCATTTAACAAACTGTTATATGGCAAAAAAGATTAAATTTGGTGAATGTTGTCGCAAGCGCTGAGTCAAATAGAGCAGAAACACTGAGCTCTCATAGGCGGCCTTAAAAATGTAATAACTCCTGCAATTTTGCGAATTCAAAGAAATGGTAATGGTAATTTAAAAAAAAATAGTTACCCTTTGGGCCGCCCTATATAGACTATTAACAACTAATGCACTAATGTTTAAATTTTAGAAATTCGCATTAATATGCAATTTAGACATTTTTGAATGCCTAAATAATAGTTTTATTTGCATTTTAAAGCGTCCTTGTAATTAACCAACTGGGTTAGCAAAATACCCTAAAATTAAGTTTTCTATTCTTAAAAACGTATAATTAGAACTTTAGATTGTGCAGTCTCATACATACCGTATAATATTAATAAAAAAGGCATGATTTTAGAAGGGAGTATTTGCTTTGAGATATTGATATTATTTTAGTGATATAATAAATATAATAATTCTTCCGTATATTTATAAGATATAAATTATACTAAATTATTTATACCTTAATTTTAATTACTGACCCACTTCTTATAATACGCGGTTTCCTGTGGTATATTTACAATCTTTAACTATTTAAGTTATTTTATTTTTTATAAAAGTTTTTTTGTAATGTTTTAACTCAAGTTAATAAAATTAAAAAAACCTTTTTATTATCAAAATTTTCCTGCAAAAATCAAAATAATTGGGTCTTTATTTTTTCAATTAGAATAATTAAATTGAGTAATTATGGATAATTCTATACCTATTAAAAAACGCCAATATAAAAAAAATTACCAAGGCAACTTTTTAAACCAAATTTATTTAAATATTGCACTATTTCTAAAAATTAAAACAAGAAATTTATTTTTTTGGTGTAGGGTTTAAATTTTGAGTCAGCCTACTAACCTACATATAAACAAAATAACCGGTGTCTTCTTGAATTATTAATGTGGACACAAGTGAAAACATCAAACAAAATTGAGATATTTGATTAAAGTGAATAATAACAAATAATAATTGTCAGTCTCATCATCTGGTTATTTAAACAAAAACAATATTATTTATAATTAATTTAAAAATACATAAGTTAAAGACAATGGTTTCATGTAAAGTGTATATACATAAGTGAAGCGTAGCGATTAAAAATTTAAAATAATAGGTACTTCACTTCAATGGAAAGTAGTTTGAAAGTATTTCTCGTTCTCAAAAAAATTTCTACGAGATTTTTTTTGTCAAAAATAACACTGAAACTCACCAATAACCGTAATAAATATTATAAAACTAGTAAACTTCATAGTCACTGAATAAAACACTCAACACCACAAGGAGGTATCCAAAATAAAAAAAAATAAAACTAACTTCTCGTCATGAAAATTACGAGCGAGTAGAGGCGCGCTTCCCGGTCAGATAGTACCAAACGCATACGACCAGCACCCGTTAAGAACAAGACTGGCTGCTCAGCATGACCCAGTCTTTCTTAGACTAAACAAGTAACGGTACCATTGGTCAAGCGAATACTTGATTTTGTTTTAATCGTTTCTATGCATTAACGCACTTAAAGGATACTTAGGTACTCTGACCTCAAACGCAAGCTTTATATCATTATTTTTTTCTCCAACCATGGTTTCATTTAATTTTGTGAAAGAATAGAACCTATATTATGTATCATACTTCATCTACGACGAACACAAAGTAGAATTTAAAGCCAATTTTATTTGTTAAACATTTGGCATTTGTCAAATGTTAAATTTGCATATTAAACTTTTTCTACGACTAACACTGATTTAAATTCAATATTTGTACAGAGCGACATCTATGAAACGATAGAATTACCAACTTGAAAATGTGTTTATTTCAAATGTCAAATTTGTTTCTGTACCTAAATCAAAATGTATCTCTTGAAAATAAACCGTTTAATCGGATATAGAAAGAGTGTTTTACAGTGAAAGTAAAGAAAATGTTTTATTGGCTCTCCAAAGTGGAGCCTTTACCCGAAATAAAGTTACTGCCGGCAAAATTAAAAGGTCAGTAAAATGTTTATATCAACTTTTCAAATATTGGCGCTGAGAAACCATTTAATCCTTTTGTATTTTTGTATTGAGATAATAAAATAAATGTTACATTTAATATTATTGTTGAAACTCGATTGTTTTTAATTCAACGAGAACATCCTTTATATCATTGATAATCTAATTGTTAGTTTTTTTTACTTTGATTGATGTATAATTTATTTTAAAAAGAATAAAGTTCAGTTCATTATTATATTACTAAAGAAACGATCCCATCTGTGTTTATTTAAGTTGATCTGTAATAGGTTATGGGCCCAGCGTACTTTCATCAAGAAATTTTTTTAATTGGAGTAAAGGTACTCAATTAAAATCGATTAAAGGCTGAAGGAAAAATTTATATATAACCAAACCAGTAACAATGTCTAATGTATCGCATACAAATATCGATAGACTGAACAAGAATAATTATGACACGTGGAAAGTGCAAATAGAGACTATATTGATAAAAAATGAATTATGGGAACTTGCAAATGGTACTTCAGCAAAGCCTGCAACTGAGGTTGAGATCTCAAATTGGGAAAGAAAAGATGGTAAAGCACGAGCCGATATCATATTAAGCATGAGTTCGAGTGAACTATGTCACATCAAATATTGCAAAACCGCCAGAGAAGTTTGGAAAAAGTTGGAAGAGGTTTACCAATCCAAAGGTCCTGCAAGAAAGGCAACTCTCTTGAAGTATTTAATATTTACAAAGATGTCGAATGATACAAATATGATAGATCATCTAAACGATTTTTTACGTGTGTTGATAAGTTGAAAGAAATGGATATTCCGGTGGCAGATGACTTATTGTCAATCCTATTACTCTACAGTATTCCTGTCTCTTACGAAAATTTTAGAATTGCTATAGAGTCGAGAGATAGTCTACCTACTCCAGATGCATTAAAAGTTAAAATATTGGAAGAAGCTGCTGCTCGAAAAAATCAAATGGAACCTAAAGAACGACAAGAAGCTCTACAAGCACGAGGGCCGAATAGAGAAAGGAAAGATAAAAGATTTGGGTATAAATCAAAATAAATCCTACCAAAGTAAACCCAAATATAATCAATACAGTAATAAAAGATCAGAAAATAAAAATGAAAATGACAATACTATAGAATGTTTCTATTGTCATAAAAAGGGTCATAAAGCTAACTATTGTCTAAAAAGGAAAGCTGATGTGCAAAGGGCTCAGTTAGCCCAGCAGGGAGAAGAATTTTCTGAAGTTGAAGAGGTGTTGTGCGCGTTTACTGCAAATCAATTAAACGACGAATTTGGAGAACCGGCAGTTGACCAATACACAAAAAATCAAGTTAATTGGTGTTTGGACAGCGGTGCTACGTCACACATATGTGTTGTGATAAAGGAATTTTTGAATTTATTACTCCTATTTATCACCGAGTGGTAAAGTTGGCGGATGATAACTCAGTAACTGTGAAAGGCGAAGGTAAGTACTGTAATTTTGAATGTTAATTTGAAAAATAAAAACAAGAAGTTACGACTTGAGATCACCTTGTACATTCCTGATTTGAAAAATAACCTAATTTCCGTTTCAAAAATAACCTCAAAAGGCAAAAGAGTTGTATTTCAAAATGTTCCAAAAAGCTCTGAGCCGAAGAAATTAAAGATATTAGAGTTAATCCATTCAGATTTATGCGGTCCCATAAGAAATAAATCGATTGGTGGTGCCAGTTATTATGCAACTTTTATTGATGATAGATCCAGATGGGTACAAGAATATTTTCTAAAGTCTAAGGATGAAGTGAAGAATGCGTTTTTAAGATTTAAGGCACGGTTTGGAGTATCTAGGAAAAGATTTTAGTGATAAATTAGAAAAATATGGTATACGCAGGGAATTCACTACTCCACACACTCCACATCAGAACGGTGTAGCTGAAAGAATGAATAGGACCCTAGTGGAGATGGCTCGCTGCCTCTTAATTCAATCAAAATTATCTACACGTTTTTGGGCTGAAGCCATTAATACTGCTTGTTATATTAGAAATAGGTGTCCAACAGTCCAGAAAGTCCAGAAATATATGAGAGGATGACACTAATAATCATGAAGATAATCTTGAAGAGACCGAAAATCAAAATGAAGATATAGTCGATGAAAATATCACGATTGAAGATAAAGATAGTAAGATGAGAAAAATCCCGAATGTGAAGATGACAACACGAAAACAATGATTAAGAGGGGGCGAGGAAGGCCCAGCGTAGTTAAAACAGGCCAGAGAGGGAGGCCTAAGAAAATTTACAAAACTAAAGAAAACGAATTAGTGCAAATGATAGAAGAAAATTCTAATAATTTCATTGACGAAGCATTATCTGGTCCTTACGCTAAGGAATGGAAAATCGCCATGAAAAAGGAGTATGATGCTTTAATCGAAAATGGTGTATGGGATTTAGTCAAACATCCAGAAGAAAAAAAACGTTATTGGGTCAAGATGGGTATTGAAGACTAAGTACAATGCTGACGGTACAATAGAGCGAAGAAAAGCTAGATTAGTAGCTCGTGGATTCGCTCAAAGACCAGGAATTGAATTTAATGAAACCTATGCCCCTGTAGCCCGTCTAACCTCAATCAGAATAGTTATTGCCACAGCAGCAAAAGAAAAGTTGACATTGTATTAATTAGATATAACCATGGCCTACACCTATGGTGATTTAAGCAAGAAATCTATATGGAGCAAGCCGACCAATTTGTTGTTCCTGGAAAAAAAGACTATGTTTATCGTTTAAAGAAATCTTTGTATGGACTTAAGCAGTCAGGCAGACAATGGTTTCAAAAACTAAATAATAAACTAAATGAGATTGGGCTTAAACAAATTGAATCAGATCCTTGTGTATACAAAATCATTGAAGAAAAAAAGATTCTTATTATTGTTGTTTATGTAGATGATCTGATAATTGCTACCAATAATAACGAGATGCTGTTGTATGTGAAAGAAAAACTGAAAAACAAATTTAAAATGAGAGACTTGGGGATTTTGAGGTAGCTATTGCTTGGGGATTCAATTTTTTCAAGATAAAGACACTAAGGAAGTCTTCATGAGCCAACACAATATATATCAGACATGGTGGAAAAGTTCGCATTAAAAGATGCAAAAATTGCACTTACACCACTTGAACCCAAAATAAAACTAATCAAAGATGATGATTCTCCTAAGATGGACCCTACGTTATACCAATCGTTAATTGGTTCTTTAATGTATACGGCAATAGCTACTAGACCAGACATAATGTATGCAGTCAGTGCCTTAAGCTGTTTTAACAGTTTTCCGACAAAAACTCATTGGTTATCAGCGAAAAGAGTACATCAAATTTATGTATACATTTTAAAGAATCTCACAAATCATTGCACGGATACGTTGATTCTGACGGGAGGAGATATTGACACTCGAATATCTCGTACCGGTTTTCTTTTCAAATTATCAAATGGTGCTATATCCTGAAAAACAAAGTGTATCTATATCAAGTACAGAAGCTGAATATGTAGCACTGGCTGAGTCAACAAGAGAAGCAGTGTATTTACGCCACCTATATTAAGCGAGTTAGAGCAAATAAATTTAAGTGAAGCTACCACAATTTTCTGCGACAATCAAAGTGCTTCCAAGCTGGTTGTAAATCACGTTTATCATAATAGATCCAGGCACATAGACATACGTTACCATTATACTCGGCAAGCTTACCAAGAAGGTAAAATCGTCGTAAAATATTTATCAACATGTGATATGCCTGCTGACCTCCTAACAAAGAGTTTGTGTAAACCAAGCCATGATAAACATGTTTCAAACATGGGTTTAAAAGTCCAGATGATTCCCGTTGAGAGGGGGTGTTGAAACTCGATTGTTTTTAATTCAACGAGAACATCCTTTATATCATTGTTAATCTAATTGTTAGTTTTTTTGACTTTGATTGGTGTATAATTTATTTTAAAAAGAATAAAGTACAGTTCATTAGAAATCCTTATATTACTAAAGAAACGATCCCATCTGTGTTTATTTAAGTTGATCTGTAATAATTATTTTACAAGAAGGGCACTTTATTTTAACGATTGTATGACAATTGAGGACTGTCAACTAACTCGAGTTGGATCCAGCCCGTGACTAAAACGCCATAAAGCCACAACTTGTCAATGTGTATTTAAAAAGGCACTTAGTGTCATGGAAACATGTACTATAATGGACGTTTTAAAGGTGGGTGTTAAATTATTCTTCAGGGGTCATTCCATAAGCCAATTTATGTTAAAGGATAGGTTATTCCAGTGGCGGCTAGTGGATTTTATGTATACCAATATATCAGTTATTAGACATGGGACCCACACCAAATTTATAATAGTTTATAATGACATTAAATAAACAAGTTCGGCGCAAACAGAATTTAAATTGAAGTTTGCACAAAAAAGTTAGTTTTTCATGTCGCCTCACCCGCCTCCAGGCCCCCCTATTTCAGATAATTCAAATTAAAGTGGTGCAATTTATTATCGACAAATTTAAATTTTTTAAAAAAGAATCCAAATAATACAGATTTTATTCGATTTTAAATTTTTATTATTTATTGTATTAAAATAAAAAAAATATATAAAATGGTATAAAACCTGTAATATTTGGATTTTTTAAATAAAATTTAAAATTTGTCAATAAATTATAATATATATATTATAGTCATTATAAACTGTTATAAATTTGGTGTGGGTCCCATGTCTAATAACTGAAATATTGGTATACCCAAAATCCACCAGCCGCCACTGGGTTATTCCATACCATATCGTCAAATTGTGTTTTCGATTATTTTTTTTTCCATAATGTATATTATTATTGAATAGTTTTTTATGTTAAATTTAATGAAGATTATAATATAGGATATATTTTTATTTTAACTGACAGTAAAATATGTCTATTTGCAAAAGTTATTGATTAAATACAATATCATCCATTAAACGTTGTATTTACCTGTACAACTCGTAAATCATTTTAAAAACGCTTTTACGTGTGCATGCATTTAAATTAAAATATCGCCGTTAAATATGTTGCACATACTTCCACACAGTATGTGATATGTTGAACTTACCTAATGCGCTGTCTAGTGAAGAATAGATCAAACTTTAGATATAAAAGAAGTAAACTACACCAAGTTGGCCATTTCACAAAAACTTTAAAAGATGTTTCACGCAGTGTTGCCAGATATTTTAGTCGAGGCGCCAATTTTTGAGTGAGATATCGCCTAAAAGCGCCAACAAAATTGCAATCAGCGCCAACGTTAGATTGGTAAAATTAAAATGAAATTCTTGTAAGGGTTAATTCAAAAAATGCATTAATAGTATATTATGTATCAAGTTTAATAAACGCTATTTTATACACGAATTTAATTTAGGCACGAGCGAGCTTGCGAGCGAGTGCTTAAATTAATGAGTGTATAGAAAAGTTTAAAAACGAGGTGCATACTATACTTTTTCTACGACAAATACTTATTATTATCTTAAAATGATTTAAATCAAAAATTTGTATAGAGCGCCAAATCTATGAAACAACAGGGGAAACTGTCAAATGTCACATTTTTACATGGAATGGAAATTTATCTTGAAAATTGACAGTCTTTCACAGTGAAAGTAAAGGAAATGTTTTATGAGGACTTTACAGTAGAGTCCGTGCTCGAATTTAAGTTATAGTTTACTGCCGGCGAAATTAAAAGGTCAGTACAATGTTCATATAAACTTTTCAAATATTGGCGTTGAGAAACTATTTAATATTTTTGTATTTTTGTATTGAGATAATAAAATAATTTTCAAATTTAGTGTTATTTTACAAGAAAGGCACTTTAATTTAACGATTGTATGACATTTGACAACTGTCAAATAACTTAAAACTAACTTCAGCCCGTGACTAAAAACCGGTTGCTAACTTCAGCCCGTGACTAAAGCGCCGTAAAGCCACAACTTGTCAATGTGTATTTAAAAGGTCACAAGGGTGTTTTAAAGGTGGGAGTAGAAAAAAAAATACTTAAACACACATTATTTATGAAATATACAAAAATAGGTAACTAAAAAGGTACTAAAAAAAAACATTTTAGGTTAAAAAAACAGCATTTTAGGTAAAAAAAAAACATTAAAAGTTCAAGTTTCGTTTATAATTTTGTTTAGCCGCATACCCAAACAGAGAACATACCCACAATAAACTATTTATATGCAATAAACTGTGTTTCACTGAGTGACACTCACTACACAGAAGTTCTATGACAGAACATAAGCTCACTACAAAGAAGGTAACTGTAAAGAAAGTTACTGTTACAGTCTGTGACCATAAGAAAAAATTCTATACCGTTGAGTTGCACGCCCTGGATAAAATATTGGCGCATAATTTAAAAAGAGCACAAAAAAATAAAATAAGTAAAAATACGTAAAATAGGTAACAAATAGGTGAAAATAAACTGACAAATTAAAAAATATGTAACAAAAGTATAAAAAGGTACTTTAAAGAAAAAACCTCCAAAAAAGGTAAAAAAGGTGAAAACAAGTTAGGTTCATATAAAAAAAAATCTTTTAAAACACATTTTGGCATTATTGGTTTTCAAATAGTTACATCGGCTGAAAAAAGGTTAAATAACTAAAATCCCATCCCTAATTATTACTGTTAAGCCGGCTGCACAACAGCCCAGTAACGGAAAGGGGAAATCAGAACTCATATTTCAATTTCAATTTCTTTTACTTGAATTCAAATTTTAACCGCACTCACCTCTACTGTAATGCCATCTATAATTATGATTTGTGGTGATCGCTGTTAATATCTATAAGTATTATACAGGCAGCTGCAATCTGAAGATATATTTTAAGTAAAGTTTAATTCGAAGAATTTCTAAAAGAGCAATTTATTTTTTCAGAAATCGCTCAAATTGCGGTTTGCGGTTTTAATTCGAGGAATTGCCAAAAGAGCAATTTTCTTTTTTTAGAAATCGCCCAACTTGCGGTTTGCGCTTTTTATAAAAAACTAGGCGCAAATTATTTCTTAAAACCGCCCAATTGGCGCTAAAGCGCCCAATATGGCAGCACTGGTTTCACGGTTTAAACCTAACTTTTGATTAAACTAAACGAGTTGAATGTCAAGTGTGTTTTTAAATTATTTATGCCTAAAAGTAAGAATTAAACTTTAACCCAAGGGACGATTTAAATTTTTAATTACAAGAATTTTAAATGATTTGTAAGCATTTGGTCGAAATTACCAAAGTTTAATTCTAAATATTTCCAAAACTGTTTTGTTAAAAAATAAGAGATAGATAATTCGTTTTTAGTACGTTTATTCGAAAAAAGACAAAATTAAGTAACGCAAACAGTAGATTAGAAAATAAATAATTTCCGAGTGATCAGGAACAAAATGGCAAGCTAAAAAACTAAAATAAAAATCTTGCCCCACCATATGAACAATCACAACAAATTAACAAATGGACTAAAAAAGATCACAGTTTTTCAGTCTGTTTGGATGTCTGCTGGTTCACTGATTTTTGTGTTGTCATCCACAGTCTCAGTTGTAGTCTCTTCAGTCGGAAGGTTTTCTGGTTCTGGTTTTTGGCTGTTTCCATTCTTTTCGGCTGCTTCATTCAATATTGTGTTCTGCAATTGTTCCTGTAAAACTTCCAGGTCTTGCTTCAGTTTAACTAGCTCCTTCTCCTTTTTGGTTTCAGGGTGTTTTTTTGGCTTTGTAATAAGTTCCTCGGCGATTACAGGTTTCTCTGGCTGCACCTCCTCAACTGCAGACTCAACAGGTTCAATGTTATTCATTTTAAGCTGCTTCAAGAAAGCAGCCCTGTCGATTTGCAACTGGCGGCACAGTTTTGACAACGTGGCAAGCCTGCCTTCAAACCTTTTGATTTCGAAGTTTTGCTGTTGATTTAGTTGGGATACTTCAAGCAACGTCGAAGCACCTGCCTGATATCTGGCTTTCCACTGGTTGGACTCCTTTTCAAGCAGGGTGACTTTTTTGCTCATCTTGCTCATTTCAGTTTTGAAATTCTCGAAAATTTTATTGCTTTTGCTCATGGTGGTTTCAAAATCTGAATATTGGCCGCGGTAAACTTCCACATGACTTTTTAAATCAGCCACTGTCTCTTCTAACGTTTTACAATTAGTTTCTGATATCTTCAAGTTGGTCTTTAAAATCTCCTTTTCTTTCGCCCAAATTTGCCTCTCTGTATTCAACTCGAACTCTAACTTTTGAATTTGGGCTGCTGATAATTGTTGGCTCAACTCCATTTGTTTATTCATTTTGGCCAAATTATCATCCCTCTCTTTAAATTGTTGATGCAAATCAGACAATTTTGTAGTCATTTTGATGTTTTCATCCCTCAACTTCCAACTTTTATCCTTATTTTCCTCCATCATCTGACTTATGTCATTCAGTTTCTCTGTGAATTTTGTCGCCACCTCCTTACGTTTCTCTTCGTCCTCCTTAAGCCTCTGAATATTTTCCTCCTAAAAAAGTTATGAAAAATATATATTTATATATAAATATAACACAATTTTACCTTAATTTGTTTATTTTGCTTCTGAAGCTCCCTACACAGGCTTTCCAATGTAGCTTTAGCTAAAATAGATCTAGTTTGTTCACCTTGAAGCTGATCCTTTTCTTTCTGCAAGACAGTATAGGATTTCTCCATATTTTGGAAAGTTTTCACCACTTTTCGTAGCTCGTTATACATGTCGACATATTTTTCAGATATATATTTCATTTTATCTTCATCAGAAAAATTAATTATGTGTTTGGTTACATTCTCCCATGACCTTGGGTCCCTTCGAGAACTCTTTTCATCCCTTTTCTTTTTCGATGTCCCTGTAGACAAGGGTTTTTCACTTTTATCACCCATATTTTAAAATCTAACCTAAAAATTAATTTGCTGCGTTTAATGGGTAATAATTGATTGTTAAACCAATTAAATACAGGAAAATATTTGTACAATTAGTAATATATTTGTGTAAAAAAATGTGACTTAAATTATGGTTAATTTAAAGTTTTATGAATAAAGACATGCTTAATTATGAAAATATATTTAGGTATATATAGGAAATTTCTTATTATATGACAAACCTGGTCTTTATTTTTAATAAATTCACTAAAAGACCTATTTTATTATCGGTGTTTTAAACAATGACAATCTGGTAAACAACTTTTGTGGAAATCTGTTTTATCGATAATGCATTATTTTACAATAATAACAATAAGTATTGATTTGAAATATTATTATTAATATAAACAATTTATTTTACAGTGTTTTTGTTTAATATTTATTGATTTAAGGTTTTACTAAAAAGGTTTCCTGTAAATAGTTATAGCATTTAATATAGAGGTCGCTAGTAATTGTTGTAATAATGTTTTAATAATTATTATTTTTAAATATTTTTGCGCATATTTAATATACCTACCTTAATATACCTTATATTATTATATTATTATTTGATAATAAATTTTTGTTATAATTATAGAAAAAGTATTATTTTTATATTTAAAAAAAAATTAATATAAATAATTCTATAAAAGGCATTTGTGTTGAGAAATTGTACGATTAAATTATTTTTATTAAAATAGAAAGTAGGGTTAAAATACAAAAGTTACCAATTTTAGACTTAGTTTACTTACCCCTTTAATCTACAAAATATACCATGAAAAATGACAAATTGTAAAGGAAATGCAAAATACACCGTGATATAAAATAAAGCGTAAAGAACTAACTAACCAAAAGTCAATATATTATTTTTGGATGCTTCTGTTGCTAAGTATAGATCCAACTATTCAGCTATAGCATAATAAAATTTAAAATTTTGCCGCCATTTCTCGCACATTTCGATCGATACAATTATGCTAAGCAACAATTATTGATTTGGAATTTACATGCAAATTTTACTTCCTTGTTAAATCAAATTTTGACCCAAATTTACACATGGCATTTTAATAATTACTTAATTGACTTTATGGAAAATTTAACCCATATTAAATTGTGTGTTTCAAATTGCGTCAAATATATTATTACTGCGCAATATATTACTCTTATTTGACATGTTTTGCGCAGCTCAAGAAATAATATATTTGTCTATATTACGTTTATTAAAACTATTATTATATTTGAGAAATTGAGAAAAACAAGTTGTTGTTATAAAATTATTAAAGTTATTTTAATTATTGTAATTCGTAAAACATTTTATAGATATAACTTGTAAAACACGGGCAAACTTTTTTATCTATCATTATTTTTCTTAGCACTTTCGAAGTTTTAACTGAACTAATAAACTTTATTACTTATGAAAGTTTTTAGTAAGAAAGTCAGAACAATTCCAACGGGATATTTTTTGTTTCAGTTTATTGTACAATTTTAAGAACTTTAAATTACTTGACAACATGTCTGTTAATTAAAACCGCCTAAAATAGCATTTCCTATGACTATTAAAAATGTATTAAACAAATCACATACTTATCTCTTATATGTTTTCGTATTGTTCGATTATAGTAGTTACTTAGCAATATTAATTTACTAATAGAGAATTAAAAACAATTAACATTCAGTGCGCGGTTATAATAATAATTATTCTTAAGGAGCCCCACCAAATTAATAATAATAAAAAATATGCGATTTCGAGATAAAGTGTTCAATGTGTTGTGAAGTTCTTAAAAAGTAAGTAGTACCTAGCTTTGTTAATAATATTTAGTTGTATAGATATATCCATAGATATATGTGTGTACACATAGTAAAATTTGATTTTAATGACATTGTTTCGATAATCGGAGCATTAAAAAATATTTATTTAAAAATCACCCAAATAACATAAGTACGATTAGTTGGTTGATTATTGTGGTGTTATCACTCTCTAAATAAGTTTTTCAGACAAACATTTGATTGAGCGGGCGAAAATTATTTTCCGACCAAGAAGACCAGTCGAATGAAAGATACAGGCTCGTGAGGTCCAATTCTAACGTCACTTGTGTCCCATAGGCGCAGTTGTCAAACCTCTCTTCAAAGTGTAAAATGCGTAAAAAATATTAACTCGAAATGGATAACTCGACGTTGAATGCAACGTTGTTGCACAAAAAATCTGCATTCCCCAAAGTGATCTATTTTGTTATGGACTTCGTTTTCATAATCGGCGCCGCTGCCAATATTTTGGCCCTTTGGATCATTTACAAATCGTCGAGAAACCGTAACAAAAAGCACGTGTTTTTATTGAGGTGTTTAGCGACTAACGACCTAGTGGCTCAGATTGGTATGCTAACGGTGATAAATTTGAATAAGGGCGACTATTGGACTTGTGTGGGATTCGTACTGCTCAGGGGTTTTGGGCTCGGCTCAGGCTCTGTCGCTTTTGTTATGGCACTAGAACGCTGGATGGCCCTCACCAGACCCTTCTTGTACCATCAGGTAACTTTTCCTTAAACCGCTTTAAATTTTAATTATAATCCAACATGTCAATGTGGTGTCTTTGAATTAGATTTAGGATTTTTGGAAGAACTTGAACCTTTCTAGATTATAAATTACATTTTCACGTGAATATTTTGTTATCTTTACTTTAATTTCTAAACAACAAAATATCAAGAGATACCTAAAGGTTAAAATGTTTAAACTATAATGTCAAACTCACATTCAAAAAGATGATTTGACACATAGGTGGTTTTAAAATAACAAAATTTCTTTTAAATGTGCTTTCATCTTCTAAGAATAGACGTAAAAATTATTAAATGCTCCTATTAACTAGAATGTTAAAACTAGTGGTTTTAGCATTCTAAAATTAGTTTAAATATGTTTAAACCGAATGTGATTTTTAACCTTCCTAAAAGTGGTTTTTAAATTTAAAACCACTTTAAGGCTTATTTAAGATTATCAAAACCTATTAATTTGATTTATTATCTTTTTAACTACAAAAATGTTTGTTATATCCTTAAATGTGGTTTTAACATTCCAATATAAAAGTGGGTTTTAAATTAAAAATGTGGCTTTGACATTCTAGTTTGACTTAAAAAAAAGTGATTTTTAGACAATGCTCCAATGTCAAAACAACATGGGGAATGTGTTAATCTTGAAACCACTTTTTGCCAATAAAATTTAAAATTAAAGTTTAACTAGAATGTCATACACCAATTTTTGCGGTTTTGAAAGTACTTATCCTTCTATAGTATATAACATTCTTAAATGTTTGTTGTATCCTTAAATGTGGTTTTAACATTCTAATATAAAAGTGGTTTTTAACTTAAAAATGTGGCTTTGACATTTTAGTTAAACTTTGTAAAAGAAGTAATTTTTAGACGATGGTCCAATGCCAAAACCACATTGAGAATGTGTTAATGTTGAAACCACTTTTTGCCAATACAATTAAAAATTAAAGTTTAACTAGAATGTCAAAACTACATTTAAGAATGTCATAGGCCAATTTGTGCATTCTGAAATGTTTGTTGTATTCTTAAATGTGGTTTTAACATTCTAATATAAAAATGTTTTTTTACTTAAAAAATTTGGCTTTGACATCCTAGTTAAAACTTTGTAAAAAAAGTAATTTTTAGAAGATTGTCCAATGTCAAAACCACATTGAGAATGTGTTAATGTTGAAACCACTTTTTGCCAATAAAATTGAAAATTAAAGTTTAACTAGAATGTCAAAACTACATTTAAGAATGTCACACACCAATTTGTGCGCTTTTGAAAGTGCTTATCCTTCTATAGTATTTAACATTCTTAAATGTTTGTTGTATCCTTAAATGTGGTTTTAACATTCTAATATAAAAGTGGTTTTTAACTTAAAAAAATATGGCTTTGACATTCTAGTTTAACTTTGTAAAAAAAGTAATTTCAATGTCAAAACCACATTGAGAATGTGTTAATGTTACAACCACTTTTTAGTAACTAAATTGAAAAATAAATGTTTATCTAGAATGTCAAAACTACATTTAAAAGTGTTATACACCAATTTGTATGTGAAAGTGTGTTTGTAAATTTATTAAATTTAATTTAAAAGTGATTTTAACTTCTAAAATTGGTTTTAAAAATGTTTTGACCCTCTTAAACAATCAATGAGGTTTTTAACATTCTTAAATTTAATTTAAGAACGTTATACATCCATTTTTATATTTAAAATCACTTTAATGTGGTTTATAATTTGTGGTTTTAACTATGTATAAAGAATAATTTATTTTTATAAATTGTATTGTCATTAGCACTCATCTCATCTCAAAATAGATAGATTGTTAAAGGAGAATCGATACATCTTGAAGTATATTTAAAAGTAAACCGATTTAAATAATAAATTTTAAAATTATTCTATCACACATAATTGTGTTCAAGGATTTTGTATTGTGTTATTATTATACCTACACATATTTTTACTTAAACGATTAACAAAAAACCTATTAGGGTAATTAGGTTCATATTTATCCAATAATATTAATGACATTTAGTGGAAAATTCGAGTGGTCAGTCAACTTTTTCATCCTATAATGAACATAACAAACAATTTAATATAAATTTTATGTCACCCACCCCTATATTAATTTTAATTATATCTACTGACAGTAACTGTTGCTAGCTGTTTATTGGCCCCTTAGGGAGTCGATGCATGAAAATAACGTTATTGTTCTAATTTTTAGATCGTCACTTACAAATCTTTGAAAATGTTCACGTTTGCCCTCTGGGGTGGAGCCCAAATTTTAACCTACTTACCTCTAACGGGCATGGGCTTGTTCTATAGCCCCGGACACTGTCTGTCCTATAGAGAGGCTACAATAACCAAAGACGTTATTTACGCCTATGCCTTTTTTGCATTCGGTAAGTGCTATAACCCAACAAAAAAAATTGTTTTGGATTGAAAAATTATATTACAATTACAATGTTCTCTTATCAAATTTTGATAACAATTATTGTAAATAAATATACGTTCTATAGACGATTAAATTATTAAACAAACTTGTTTTGGGTCAATTGTTCTATTTGAACAAACCATAGATTAATTAATACCTTCTAATTTTAAATTGTTTTTTCAGCCACATCGCTTTGTCTGTGCATAGCTCTATGCAACACAACTGTTGTAATAGAGCTAATGAAAATCCAAAAACAAAGCAAAGTTTTGGTAAGAAGGGTTAGCAGATCGATTATCAACAATAGTTGTTCGAGATATCAAACACCGGAAGAAGTGGCATTTGCCAAGTTAATGGCAATTATTTGCCTCATATTCGTATGTTGCTGGGTACCACAGTTGGTAATTATTTTGGAAATAACAAATCAAAATATGTAATTTTGGTGTATTGTATATTTTTATTCATTTAAATAGAGTTATTTGTCCTAAATTTAAAAATATATATTACCTATTTATTTTAAGTGGTTTGTTAGTATTTGACCAAAAAATTATTTTAATGCAAAAATTTATAAAACGAGTTTTAACTAAATAAACTAGTGAAGGTTTAGAATAAAAATTTAAAGAAATATATATACATATAAACATAAACATAATATATTTTGTTATTTTTCTATAATCAATAAGAATTATGCAAAATTCCCATTTATTAAAATTTGGTGTATTTGAAAGAAATCAGCATTTTCGGAAAATTATTTAGCTAAAGATTGTGAAAGATCAATCAGGTTCTAACAAATTTTCTTTGAAATTCACTGTAAAGAATATATTTTTGTCAGTATATAAAAACATAAATCTCGAGTCAAACAAAAAATTATTTGTTTAAACCATGACTTGCTTTCAAAGAAGTAGGCATGCTAAAAAATATACCTCATAAAATATTGCTTATTTTAGATATCCCATTTGCTGTTTCAATTCTATCCAGACTGGAAATACACTAAGATCCATGGAAAGGTGGCAAATTTCCTGACTTGCGTTTACTTCACCACAGATCCGTTTGTGTACGTTCTTCAGCGTTACAACAGAGAAGTATGGAGATATTTAGTGCCATGTTGTTTTTTGCGTCGCTCTACAACCAGCCTTAGTAATACAGGAACTACCACAACGCTAGGCACCCCGACGACAGTCCTTTTGCAGCCCCCTACCTATAACATGCCTGTAGATATGTAGATTTTTGTTTTTTCGCTTGACCCAAATTCCTTTGATTCAGTTTAATTTGTTTTTAAACCGCTCGTTGCATTAATGTTTTAACTTCTCACCTTACCTCAGATTTGTTTTGTAAAACCTAACATTTCGCCTATTAAATAATTGAAACAATTTTAAAATAACTCACTAACTAATCCGTTTGGTTGTTTTATTTGTTTTAGGTCAAATTTTAGAGAGGCTTTCACCAACTTTGATCTCACAAAATATGTACGGTAAATAAATCAGCAGGCAGATTATTACATACAGTGTGTATCAGCCAAATGGATTAAATTCGGTAATACATAAATTGAAGTTTTTGGAACACGCCTTCATTTATGTATTATCGAATATATTCCATTTGGATGATACATACTGTATATTTACTGTGTAATTATACCCTATTTATGTTACTAAACCTCCATACATATCCAACACAACAATTTGTATTATATATGTATAAGTACCTACATGTGATTTAATTTGGTTATTATTATAATTAACTGTATTAACTATAATTGGTAAAGGTACAATTTTAACAAACTGGAAATATTCCAAAATCGTAGATATATGTAAAATAGACTGATATTATGTTTGTGATATAGTTTTTTTTTTTGAAAAAATATACCCGTACTCTATGCAAATGGTAGTTTTATTTCCATGGTGCAATGTAACTCCTCACCTATCTAAAATCTCATAATCATGTCGAAAAAAAATTATGTAATCAATATTAACCGACACAAAAAAATATGCGTAAATTTTCGGGGTTTTACATTTTCGTGATTCCGTTTAAAGGTCTAAGGTGTAAGTTCCTAAAGATACTGTCCTTTCGTGTAAAGCTATGCGTGCTCACTGAATTTGGTCTTTACCTATCAAAAGTTAATCTAAAAATACTGCACATGCTAATACATAAATTAACCTTCTCGATTTCGTTTTACCATAAATTTTTATACGCTTTAGCTAACTTTCAATTTCAAAAATGCCCCTTTGAAGTTATATTTGTATGTTTGTATTTGAGGACGATATCCTTAAATCAACCAAATGCATATTCATGGGTAATGTTTCATAACCCAGAAACGAAAATTTATGAATCTGCATGTTGTGGACTAAGTTTTTTAGATCAAGTTTTTAAAAACGATTTTTAACAAATATTTTTTGAAGAATATTCTTGAAATATTGATATTATTTTTTGGCAAAATAAAAATATTGTTGTATGTATAAAAAAGTTCTATTGTGCATACTTATATTGTTGACTATCGATTATTTTGCAGGTAACATTGTTGGTTTTTAAAGCAAACTTAATTTCGTACTTTATCTGTTATCTTTCATCAACACGTTCGTAGATTAGGAAAGGTCATGTTGTACTTTACAAAGAACTATCGATTACAAGTTTTGCTTATTCTAAACTGTATACCAACATACAGGGCTTTCACACTGAAAAAAATATTCTCTTAAAAAAATGAAAATCACTTTGATTTAAAAGATTTGCGCTTTTGAATAGGGCTATGAGCTATGTTTCTGAATTCAAATCAGAAACCATCTTCACATCATTTTTTTTTAATTACTTGAGGTTAGAGATTAATCTATTCGTTTAAGGATATTACAATATTAGCTTAAATCAAGAGCAAGTGATTTCTTGGTACAAGAACCAAAAATATTTCTTCGAAAGATATTTCTCTTTTGAATGAAGAAAACGTTTTTAGCGCTAAAAAAATGGTATATGGGCGAATTTTCGTTAAATGTACATTTTGTATATATATTTTGTCCAGGCAGGTCAATTTGATCGATTTTTTTTCCTTTGTGATAGAACAGTGTAATAGACTGCAAAAAAATTCTATAAGTTTATAAATAACAAAACTAAACTTTAAAGAAATAAAACTTATAGGGTTAATCTGAAATAGGGAAGGAACACAAGGAAGAAATGAAACATTGTCCTCCTCCTAACCCATCTTCCTGAACGTTTTATGACACATTGCTTTTGAATTTTTTAAACGTTATTTTTCAGAAATACTGTTAAATGAAAATATCTTTAGGCATTTGTTTGGCATTTCTACTATGCTATAATACAAAATGAAAATAAAAAAGTTAACTTCTAAAACAAGAGTTGTATGTAGCGTTTTGTAAAAGACACCAAAAAGTGTACGTAAAAAACTCTTACCTTTAAAATATTTACAAAAAAATTCACAAACTTTACACGTTTACACTTGTTGTTGCCGAACTATCAAACTGGATGCCCTCTAGAAATAAAACGCCAGTATCTCTTTCTCGTGTCTCTATTTCGAAGCAGTCGGCATAGAAGACGACGTTAGGAAAAAGACAAGATTTTTGAATGTCAACTTTAATATTTTTTTCTGTTTAAACTACTTTATAGAACACTATTTTAGTTTTATATACGAATAAAAGAACTTTCCATTGTTCAAAAATAATTTATTTTTTCAGAAGAAAGCTGCAAAGAAGAAGAATATAATAATTTAAATAAAAAAATCGTCTTTGTGGACAGTTAGGTTACAGGACATTTCACCTAGTTTTTCTGCCATATATAGAAACACAAAGTAATTAAAAAAAATAAGATGGGTCCTAACAGGAAGGGGGTATTTAAATATAATAAATACAAAACTTATCAACAAACGTCAAAAATAAAAATAAAATTATCTGGGGACAGCAAATGTACATTTAACGAAAATTTGCCCATATAACAAGAAAACTGCATCTCTTAATTGAAAAGCTTAGGAACTAAGAAAGAAAATTTGTCTTGGTACAAAAGCATATACTATTGACCTAACCACATTTTACTTTGATTTTAGAGCAAATATCTCTTGGTCCAATAGTCAGTGGCGGCTCGTCAGGGTAGGCCTCTGAGGCCGCGCCTCACCCTTAAAATAAAGGAACGAACGACTTTTTGTATTTATATTTTTGCCTATTACAAGTGTATTTTTACAACAGTTCTACCCAATAAAAAGTAAAAAACCAATCAATCATATTAAGCGTAAATAAAAATCCAGGCGCAAAGCGCGTCAAGTTAACGTGCATCGTTGAGTCGCTTGGACAGAGGCGAAATTTTCACAGCCTCGGAAGCTCCCATTTACCTCTTGAAAGCGAAAATGACTCACCAACAAAAATATCGCCGTAAGTTCGCGAATAAACACCGTAGATGAGGCGAAATTTACTTGGCTTGGTTTGTTCTGATTGGTGGTCCGTTTATGGTGGGATGCCAGCGGAGACAAAGAAGGTTGCCAGTATTCTCTTAGCGTTTGTAGAGCACGTTATTGTTTTGATTCAGATTAAATTATTTAAAACTTTTGGCTGATCTTTTATAGTTTTTGTCTCGATTAGTAAAATTTCTTATTTAATTATTGTAGGGAACACACTAAGGTAGATTTAGCAGTTTTTATTAAGCAAATTTTATATTTTGAAATAATAGATTGCATATTTCTTCAATTAGAGACGCGGTTTGAAAATTTAGAATTACTTTTAAATCTCACTGCAGACCCACAATTTTACGACCAAATAATAGATAAATTTTCAATCTTAAAAGATAGACGTATAGTATTTTATATTTTTTAATACTTAGGTAGGGGTCGAATTTTTAGTTTTATTTTTATTTTTTGATTAATTTATTTATTTTTAACTTTTTTAAGACTATATTTTAAGTTTAAGATTAAAACTAGTCTTTGATGTGATATTTTGTTTGTTTTGTTTTTTAGAGTTTATTTTTTGGTTTAGTAGTGCTATCGGCTCCATTTTAAAAAAGGTCAACGCGTTGCAGAATAATACCTCCCGGGTGACGTGGAAATTTATTCGTATTTAGTCTAAATAATTTAGACAAAATTAACCTTATGTAGCCTCACCCTCCTGTACACCCACGAGCCGCCACTACCAGCCTTGTTAGTATTTAAGCTTAAATAGGCCTTTTGATTTTAATTATTGAAACATGCATTTAACAATTAAAATCAAGGACCTTCGTAGTGAGGGGAGTTCATGCCTAAATATTGGCATCCTTGAAAACCAGAAGATTAACTGAAAAAAAGGGTTACAAAAAAAAATTTAAATAAAATAAGACATTTATTGTTTTGTATCAACAAAAGCGCAAGTTTTTTTATACGAACACTAATAAAGTAACATAAATATGATTTAACATAAAATTTGTATTACATATTTTAATTAATACCTTACCTTCAAAAACATTAAAACATTAATTAAACTTAATTTATTTAAAAAGAGTTTTAATGATTCCAACTCCACTGTGAAAGTACATACAACACTCCACAACACAACACAACCGGCAAAATGTATATTAGAAATACCTGTAATCAGGCCCGTAGCCAGCCGTAGGGCCCGACGGGCCCGGGCCCCCCCCGAAATTTTCTACTGAAATTGAAGCTTTTGTTCGACAATTGATCTGTATGTGCGTGACTGGCAATTAAAATACAGTGATGATATTAATAACAATAAAGCAGTTTTTTACTAATGAGTCCAACTTTAATAACAAATATCCATCAACCATTTCTGCCCCCCCTACCACCCAAAAAATTATTACTACGTTTTGGGCCCCCCCTAACCAAATTTCTGGCTACGGGCCTGCCTGTAATATAATTATAATATTATATCACTGCCCCTAGAAAATGGCGAATTGCAAGTTGCAATGATACAAAACGTACTAAACACGTGCGCCGCAAACGGTGTGCGTATTTTGCATCCCCTCCCACATATCAGAAGCTACCAGATTTTGTTGTAAAATTGACATGCTATTGGGATTCTTGTGATTTATCCTGAATGAATTGCGTAAATATAAATAATTTTCATAGCTTTTGAACAAAAAAACTTTGCACTTGGTTGAAAGAAGAAACATTCAAGAGGTTTTGTATTTGTATTTGTTTTCAAGAGAACTATACTTCTTCCACTAAGATCTTTCTAAATTCTTTGGCAAAAGTTTTTGAAATTATTATTTACGACAGAATATTTTCCCACTTTAAGTCTGAGTTTTCACAACATCAACATGGTTTTTTACCAGACCAATCTCCTCCTGTTTTCCCAATCAGCATGCTGCAGCAGAAGCCATTAAAAATAAAGTACAACTTGATACAATTATGACTGACTGTGCAAAAGCATTCAATAAAGTAAATCACAAAATACTATTAAAAAAACTAGGTACACTTGGCGTCTCAAAGCAGGCACTGCAGTTCATGTACTCATACCTTGTTGATAGGCATCAGCGGGTTAAAGTAGGGCAATCTCTATCCTACGAATTTGCTGTAACATCTGGGGTGCCACAAGGCAGTAACTTTGGACCACTCCTTTATACAATCTTCAATAATGACCTACCAAAGAGTGTCACACACTCATCCTGCCTTATGTTTGCTGATGATTTCAAGATGTTTAAGCCTATTTCCTGTTTGGAAGATTGTAAAGAACTACAATCTGACTTGGATACAGTAGTTGATTGGTTTAAGAAAAACAAAATGTATTTAAATATAGACAACATTTACAAGAAAGGTGAACTACATAAGAACATCATACAGTGTTAATAGCGAGCACCTTGTTCGGAAGTCTCAATGCAAGGACCTGGGTGTCTATTTTCAAAGCAACTTTAAGTTCAATACTCACTATGAACTTATTGTAAACAAAGCCTACAAGATCTTAGGCTTAGTAATTAGAAATACAAAATATTTCAGAGATACTAAATGTATAACAAAATTGTTTAATGCTCTTGTGAGACCTCATCTTGAGTATGCTTCTGTTGCATGGTCATCTCGGGCAGAAGTCAACATAGATCTTATAGAGAGGGTTCAAAAAAGATTTCTTTCTCTATGTCAGGGTGCATAACCTCTATCCATATATGATCTCCTACAGAAGCATGCTTGAGGAGTTCAATTTTGTCACACTCGAAAGAAGGCGGTCATTGCAGGCTGTACTTCTTGTATATTTTATTATCAACAACTTAAAGTATAAAAATCTTCAATTGATGAATTTTGTTAAGCTATTGGTTCCAAAGATACATTTGCACATGCAGGGAAGTAATAGGTTTTATTTTTATCTAACTGCTCCCCATTTAGAAATATGCTGGAACAATGCAACTTATTATTGGAAGTATCCAACATTGACCTATTTATGGGAAATAATACCAAAGAAATTAGATCACACTTTCTCTCATTCTAGTCTTTTATTCTTAGTTTAGGCTACTTTTACATCTGTTTTTGTTTTGTTACTGTTTTTGTATTTAGATTTTAATTATATTCATTTATTTATCTCTTACTTTTAATTACAATTTGTATTGTGTTTGTAAGTAGTATCAAAAATAAAATAAAACTTTTTTCTTTAAGGAATAAATACTCTTTTATGCTAAAATATTGTTTCTTGCCGCTAATAATTTTTTATCAAGAGAGTTGACTACTTTAGTTTAAGGGCACCTTTTTTTAAGTGTACGACAAAAGAATCCAGTTTATGAGGATGGAGCTACTCCTCACTATGCTTTACCAGTCAGAGAATGGTTGAAACAAGATTTTTCGAGAAATGGAATGATACAAAACGTGCTAAAAAATGGGCGGCAAGTTCTCCAGATTTAACGCCACTTTTTTTTCGGGGTCATTTAAAAACACAAGTCTACAAAACAGCACCTGAGAACATGAAAGAGGGTGCAACATAAAATTTGTTTTACACTGGATAACCTGTTTGTGCTCAAGATCATATTTACTATCACTCAAAAGTTATTAAGGGTGGCTAGTTTTTAATTAAAAGCCACTGTATTTTGATTGGTTAAATCAACGTAATTTATATTTTATTTCATAATGAATATTAAAGTGGTAACCTTTTCAAGAAAAAAGGTTAACAGCTACATGCGAACCACCCAACAAGATAATTCCTGCAGGACGTATCCGGATATAAAAAAATACACCATGAATGTATATTACGAATTATCTGAACTGGAAAATCGTTACCACATCATTAAACAATTTAAAGACAACGGCAAATCGTGACATTTTTAAATGATGACAGTTAATGAGAATTGGGAATTATAGTTTGCGTGCTAAAACAATTATGCACGGGTAAATATAAACAAAATTATGCCACACTCCTTGATCGTGAAATTAAATAGTACGATAAAATGCTAGTTGCATTTACATATTAATTTTAAGGATTTGTGCTTTATGTTCGATATATTTTTGCTGTTTTGCAATCTAAATATTACTTTTAAAGTTTTTCCACTTTATATAAAAGTTTTTATAGTAAGGTGAAATTGGGTGATGGCAGACAAAAACAAAATAGGTAACCTTGTGCGTAATAGAGACGATTAGAGGGGGTGGGTGGCTTTAACATTTGAAGAACTTCTGCAGAGATTAGTGTTTATGACGTAATAGATTGCGTGACTTGGTCAATATTGGCGCCATAGTGACCCTTACCTTATCGTGGTAAGATCCTCATAAGAAGCTAATTCTATGCTATATATACATGCATGCTAAATGTTAGATTATTTGGCGCAAGCGTGCTAATGGCGAAGTAAGTAAGGTCTGCATAAAGAGTTAAACCATTTTGACCAGAGCTGTGACCACCAAGGGTTCAGTTGGTGCCTTAAAAATGAACGGTTTTTATGTAACAGTGTCGATACCGCTGCTTCTAGTGCTAGCTGGATTCAATAATGCACATGGACTGACGACGTTCGGGAAAACGAACAACCAAGGAAATCAAGCCCCAACTGGTACGGATGTCTCCAAATTTTTATCTATTTTTTTTAAGTCTATTGAGACTCGCACGAATAAACTTCACTGTGATCGAGAACTCTCGATATGAAACTACTTTTTATCATTATAACGCTCTTATTTGCTTTGCACTATGGTACAAATATAAATACAAAACTATCATGTTTAATATATAAAATATTTATTTTTTTGATTTCAGCACAAGGCAGAACCTGTACAAGTCAAAATCAATGCACCACGATCAAAGGAACTACCTGTTTAAGAGGATTTTGTCTATGTGGGGACAATTCAAATCCAATTAACGGAAAATGCAACGTCCAATATAAGGGTAAGCCAAAAACGCTTTGCGACAAATCTTAAGAAAAATTGAAAATTTAACAAGGACAATTTTTCATTAAGCATTTTTTATACTAATCATAATAAATAATAGTTATTTATGTCATAAGGCTGAGAAGTTAGTATTTTTGTGCTGAGCTCAAAGTCGAAGGATTGAAGGCACATTTTTATTTGTTAAACGTACCTACAATTATAATAACAATAATAAAAAGTATAAAGTGCACTCATGAGGTTATATAGTTAAGAACTGTAAAAAGGATTTTTAAAGACTAGCATGTAGAAAGCTTCACCTGATTGGTCTAAATTATTTATACAGCCTAGGAGATAATCCTGCTGGACCATGCTAAATCTGGCCTTGTGTATAGAAATTAACAGGAAATGAATATTTAGAGGGTGTTTTAGTATAAATGGGACACCCCTCTAAAAATTTTTATTTATATCTTGGTAAAATTGATAAAATAGATATAACATTGTTTTTTTCAACACCCTGTTTATATTTTTTTAAATTAAATTTAAGCTTACACAGTTCATAATTTATATATAAATATCTGTAAAAATGTTATTGTATTTAGATAGGTTTCCCAATAAATATACAGTGTTGGCCACTGTAAAAAAAATCTAACTCCAAAACGCCTTTATTATTCTTTATGAAATTTTGGATAAAAATACGAAATACGAAACGAACACTAAAGAAGATACAGTGCTTCAAAGTCGGTAAAAATGGCCCCTTTTTGATTATTTTGCTGAAAAGTGGTCATTTTTGACGACTTTGAATTGCTGTATCTTCTTTGCTGTTCATTTGATTTGTACAAAATGTTCAGGGTATACTAACAAAAATACGGTCTTTAACAATATATTTTTTATTTACTTAAAAAAAATTACCCTAAAAGTTATTTTTCGAACGTTTTTTCATTATTAAATAAAAGGGCTTTAAAAATATTTTCTCGAAAAACCCTCGAACACGTAAACTGAGATATAAGTTGAAGTATTTTTATCTAAAATTTCATAAATAATAATAAAGGCGTTTTAGAGTTGGTGGTTGCAAAAATTATGACAAACACGGTACATACTACCATTAATCAATGATACTACTATTACCATTGCTATTACTAAAGATTTAATAGGGGTGTCCCTTTTATAAGAAAATATACATATTGCGTATTACAAAAATTGAATTATTTTAGCCCCAACATCGTTTGACCTAAATAAATAACCCCCCAACTTACCTACCGTGATTGCTGGTAGACAAAAAAATACTCACGGCATCATTTTTCATGGTAACAAATTGCACCGACTGGAAAATTTTTCACGATAGATAAGGTCTAGGGTTTTTTTATCGGTCAAAGGAAGTTCTTAATAAATTACCATTGCATGTTTAGTTTGCCTGCAATAGACAATTAAAAGGGTGGTTTGTAAAGTTTATTGTCACACTGCACATGCAATAATGAGGATTTTGCAATCATAAATTGACGTGACATTGAGGTTTACAAAATGAATAACTTTAAAAATTGGAATTTTCATTTAAAAATTTGTACCTTTTTTTCTATCCGTGGACACACTGTATATGCAGGGTAATATGGGGAGTTATTTTAAGTAAAACAAATCTAAACACTAGTTTTTTAGTTATTGTTGTGGAAAAATTCAAACAAGGCAGCTGAGGTTTACAGATGTAGTTTCTGACAGTTTATGTCAAAATTATACATCATTATAAATTTGTTAACGTCTTTAGAAAAGTGTTTCTAGTTAATTTCACCCAAATTTTTCAAACAAAAACTATCTTCTTCTGAAATTAACTAGAAAACACTTTTTTTAAGACGTTTTTAACAAAGTTATAATGATGTAAAATTTTGAATTTTTGACATAATATATTCTGTAAATTTTAAAAAAATTTGAAATAGGTAAAGAGCTAGACTTGTTGGTAATCAATGATATCACAATCACATATATTTGGCAATTTAATGGTTCCTTTGTTAAATTAGCATAATACAAATGAGGGTCAAACATTCTATTTCATTTATAAAAATGATAATTTTTGGGACTAAGAATAATAAATTTTAAAAATTTAACTTTATAGGTCCTAGACACGTTTGTGAAAAACACGAGGACTGCATAGATGGGGCGGATTGTCTACCGAAAGAAAAAAATAAGCCATTGTCAAGTACCACAACATCACCTGCTGATATGATATGCCAGTGTCAGGAAGGATTAATAGAAAATGGGCATGAATGTGCTGGTAAGAAGAATATTCGAAAATCAATCAAATATAGTCATGAATCAGTATGATATTATATCTTGAAATAACTTTATATAAAATATTTTTATTTCAAATAACACATGGTAATTAAGTTTGCCAGTATTGATTTTTTCTTTGCACCACACAATGTTACATTTAATTTATTCAATTCCACCCGACATTGCAATTTCCTTTGCAGAAAATATTGAACGTTCAACAGGATGTCACACTGTCATATAAGAACAGTAAAAATGGCGGTTTTTTTTATCAAACCCACGCACTAAAATGTGTTTTCATTTGTTATCATTAACGTTAAAGTAAATAAATCGATTTTTTCAATTGAATTTTTACCCTCAACTTAACAAAAAAACAATATTGAGTTAACTCATAAATTTTTTGATATTTCCATGCATGTATTAGAACCATTAAGTTTATTATTATAGATAGGGATCAGTTGTTGCATAAAATATGCAACAAACTAGTCAAAATAACCGTATCTAAAGTTTAAACTTGATTTTACAAATAAAGTGCCCTTGTTCTATGAAATTATTTAACCTAGAATGTTCTGCATGATTTACTGATTATATTTTTTGTTTTAGGTGGAGGTAAATTTAGTATTCTCCCTGCCCTAGTATTAATTATAATAGCATCAATATCTAGAATCATGAACTGAATTAATTAATGCCGACTTGAGCGTTAAAATAAAAAATATGCACCTAAAAATAATTAATGAATTAATGTAGTCATATATTTATCACTGTTGCTTAGATCTGTTGTGTTATCGAAAAATATATATCAAAACATAAATGTGTCAAAAGTTGTGTTAAATATTAAAATTTTTATTAGATTATATATACGCAACAACTTTAGTTGGTGCATCAGACAGTACAAATACCCCGTTTAGCGGACAAAGACACAATGTTAAAATGTGTATTTGTTCGCTAAATACACTGGGTATATTTAGCGGTAGTGTTTTTGTATTTTGTTCACGAATTATCACTGAATCGGTTTTGGTCTTTTAAACAAGCACCTCCACATTAATGGACAAATTACATTATCCTTGTATTGTAATTTTATATATACCTAATACGTATAGTGCATACTTTATAAATAAAATATCAAAAATTTACTAGAAGTTTTATTTATTTAATAAAATGAACTAAATATATATTTACAATATTTTTATATAACAAGGATTTTTATAAAAACTAGATTATTTATTTTAAAATCCTTGCAAATTTCTAATTCTAACAATATAAGACGAATAGGTATTAAAATATTTAAAATTGTCAGAAATTAAAATACTTTTACACAGCCACTTAATTTCGGAATGTAAAGAGTTCAGCTAATCCTTTACATATTTACTATTAAGTACTCATCAACATTTATATGGCATCACCCCAATTAATATAATACATTTTAAAAATGACAAAGATAATAAAAAAATACCGTATTTTCATTTTTGGTGTAAACAGCTGCGCATTAACGCCAACAACGCTGCAGTGTCACGACAACAGATATTCAGTGACGATTCTCTAATTCCAGAGTATTATAGCAATGGTATATTTTTAATTTTTTTTAAGATTACCTAATCTTTCCAAATTTATCATATTGCCAATATAAAAGTAAATTAAATACTTTCTATTAGCCAACATACAAAAATTTAAAATGAGAAAAAATGCCTACAATAATGATTATGTATTATACAACAATGCAGAATAACCCCACTCTCTTTCAAGGTACCTACTGTACCTACTTTTTGCGTAGAAATACGGTATATTTATTTAACTGTATACTGCCAAAGGGCATATTTCTTTATACATATATCATATTAATGGGATGATAAATGTTGATGAGTGTAGTAAAAGAAGAAATATCGCAAAAATTAAACGCAATATTAGGAAAATATATTTGTAGAAATAGTCTAATTTTTGGGATAATTCTAATAACTATAGCTACCATACATTTATTTGTTATTTACACCCATACATTAAATATGGAAGGATTGTGTGTTTACTTATAGGGGTTACATTGAATAACAAAGGTGGCATTTTTTTTTAAATTTACGACGGATTTTTACGTTAATAAATTTTCAGTCTTGTTTGCATAACCTTATAATGAAAATATATACAAATAAAAAATAAAAGAAGCAATACAATTTTGAACTATATATCCCTTTTTTGTCTACACGTTTTTTATTGTTATTATATCACAATATATTGAACATCCCGACTTGCTTAAAATTTCAGCATATATGTATATAATCACCAACATTTATATTGCATAATAATTGGGGTGATGCAGTATAAATGTTGATAATGTTAATATAAAAATTAGGAGTACGGTTAGACAAATGGAATGACCAATATCGAAAAATACTACTAAATAAAAACGCCTATAAGTATTATACTGAGTGTTTCAAAACTACTATGACACAATTGCGACTAAATTAAAAAAATTAAAAACTTTTTAGTTAATTAATACTTAATCTGGCGTACAGGCTCGGTATAAGCGACAAAAACCATACGTAACTTGATATTATCAAGCTATTTGAACCGCAATGTAGGTCATCCCTGGGATAGGAAGTCGAGGGTGGGGACTCATCCCCCAGTTTACATCTCTCCCCTCGGGCTTTAAACTCCTTCTAAAAACAACATAAATTGTTTAATGTTATAATGCTCCACTTTCAAATTTGTCCAATCAAAACTCACCGCGCATATTTCTTTACAAGGGGGACATTTAACGGCCCCCTTATGTAGCCAACCATTGCTAATAATTCGAATTGATATCTCCTGATTCGCATGATAACACTCATAAGAATAATTTCCAACCTAAAAGCAACATTATTATAGCGATTTTTTACTTTTTTTCAACAATATATTACCAAAATGTGTAATCTACCATTTTGACATCGGTAACCATAGCAACCGCTTCCCCAATGCTGCCATTGCCTCATCTGTCTGCAAGATCTTTCCTCCCACATCTGGTTTGTATGCTCGAAGCACCGGGAATTTTCTCCGTATTTTTCCAACGCAAAATTTTTATCCGGCTCTGAAAATATCTCGCTTATGACAAAAAAATATTCTATCCGAAATCGGCAGTAAACTAGTCAACAATCGGCGGTAAAGTAAAAGAAATCGGCAGTAAAGTAGAACTTTACTGCCGATTTAATACGAGTATTGTATGCAACCCATTATACATTTTAAGATGTGTCTACTGCTCCTCAGCAGCAACTAAATAATATTTGATCATCAAATGACATTTGATTTAATCATCAATATTAATTATTAGTATTATTAAATGTGATTCCGGATTAAATTTAATATGCACCTTGGCATTAAAGTCATTTTTTATCACTCATTAATAACTATTTCATAACTTACTAGGATTGTTCTCAACGTATTGGCAATGTGAACCACGTACTATAACATTCTTCGATCGCCATGTAAATTCCTGAATGTAAGGACAATAATCTGCCAATGTGACTGATCCACCGTAGTAACCCTCTTTGCCTGGATCCACATGTTGGATGTAGTCAAAATTCTAAAAAAAATGCAAATTATATTAATGAAAAACGAATACATCTCCTTAGAAAACAATAATAATTCAAGGCAAATGAAAATCCAAGATGGCGGTTCACAAAATCAATTTAGATTCTAGACAATGTTTGTTGAATGAAGAAAGGTTTTGGACTTCTATTACCTTGGTATTTTAAATCAAGACGTTTCAAATGGTAAGTATCTTCCAGTGAATACTGAATAAGTCACGTAGCTTCAGGTCTTCAGGTGCAATAGAGCATCCAAAGATTTCCAGACGTTCTTTATGTCCACTGAAGAAATGACAGGGTTCTTGCGCACGAATGCTGCTTCCGTAAACTTCCTCTTCTTCCTGTATGGTTTTTTGAGCAAAATTTTTGCTTCTGACCACCTGATATTTTCACCATGAGACCAGTCAAGTGGTCTTACCCGGTAGATGCAGTTTTTCTTGTCCTTCTGGTTTGTTGGTTTTGTCTTTGGAAGGTATCTCTAGAGCTGAATTCAGTATGGATGTTACGTCTTATTTTTTCCGAAATTCCTTTGAAGCATGGAATGTTGGGCATTGGTTTAGGTTATTGGTCTTCTATACGGCTTTTTTATTTTGTCAGCTAATTTCATGGGGTCTCTTTTAATAAGATTTATTTGTTTTTTGAGTTGCAGATGGTGATGGCTTTATCTATGAGGAAATTGTTTCGTATTGTTTGTGTGGTCGTCCTTATCTCAGATAATGAAGGTGTCGACCACGTATCTTAACCACAGTTTTAAATAAAACGCAACGTATTGATTTTATTTAAAATTTAATAAAAATATTTGTTTAAGGCTTAATAATAAAACTTCGATTTATCAAACATTTCATTTGGTTAATTAAACTTTAAAACCTTTGTGTTGTTTTTGTTTGTATTCTTCGTATTACGCAGTTAGGTATTTGAAATTTGATTTGTCGCGTGCTTTATGAGTATGAGTATGAGTATAAGAGACGTATAACCAGCCCCATTTCCTCTTGACTCTTAAACCCCGTACAGGCCTATGTTTACTTACGCCGATTTTTGTTCTTCCCCAGCAACTGCACGGCTTCACCCGTGTTTGCTGGGTGCGAATGTCCATTGCGTTCTGTACTGTCCCCTATTTGGGGCTCGAGAGCGAGAGGCGAATAGTTATAATAGCCGTTCCCGGGTTCGCCGGGCCTATGCTATACGCTCAGTGAGGTATGGATGAGGGACGGGAGGGAGTTGGTTTTTGGGGGACAATTACGCCGACTTAAAACTAAGTACGACGCGGAATCCCCCTAGACCAGTCGGTTAGTATTACTCCAAACATTTGGGATTACTATTTGGAGTTGGGGAGTTGTTATTACGCTGCAGGGGTGTAGTTTCCTAGTCGAGGTCTTCGTCTTGTTCATTATTGTCATTATCCGTGTCGGATAGTTCCTGAACTTGGTAAAGTGTGTCGGTTGTTTTTTTTTTTTTTTTATTTTATTTTTATTGTTGTTTAGTTGCTCCCAACTGGTCTTGTTACTTTGTGAGAAGTGCATGTATTGTGCTACGTGTCATGAAATGAAGCATGGTCTACCGATTTTTTTTGTCTTTAAGATCTAGTTTAAGGGTGGCTTGTAGTTTGTTGCGTTGTCTACGAGTGACGTGGACCCAGTGTTTAATTGGGCTACTCTTACCCTTTTGGTAATGGTTTTTCCCATTGGTACGATAATCGGCACACATGATAAACTCCCCCGCAAAGAAATACAACCCCCCGCGGCCCCCCCGGAAGACAATCCACACAACGGCAATCGTGCTACGACTACCGCCGTGTAGACCATCCCCCGTATAGGCCACGGGAGGCTGCACCCCCCCGCGGAGGAGCCCATCACTCGTGCCGAGCGTAAGGCCGCAATCACTGCGATAAGGCAGTTCCCAGTGGGGGTATTTTTTTTACTTTTACAAATTTTATAATTTTCTAAAAGTTCGCTTCTTTCTCTTTTACTTTTTTTTTTATGATTAAATTATAATAATTATTGTTACATAATTATTACAATTATTGTAACTTAATTCCGAAAATTCGATAATTTTATTTACCCAATTCGTTAATTTCAACTTTTACATCTGGCAATACTGCTATTCACACTCAACTTGTTTATGTTTTTTGTCTTCTTGCATATTTAGTTTATTTATTTATTTATCTTACGCCTTTTTCGATGGTTGTTTATGATTTGTCTGCTATGAGAAAATGAGGTTGTTTGTTTAAACTTAAGGAAATGTTCTTATTCTTTTTTAATTTAGTTTTTGAGACAATAAAAGAATTCTTAGTATTTTCTTTTTGCAACATTGTGAAATGCTTACATAAACATTGTGAAATGCTTTTATAAACATTTAGCGAATATACGGTAAGACATGCAATTGGAAAAAATAACTTAGCTTGAGTCCAGTAAATTTCGTGGAAGTGTCGTCTCTCTCACACCTTTTAACCAGGTCCAACACTTGAGGATTTAATCAATGGGGGAGGTACCACACACAATTTGCACTTTTTTGCACTTGGGACAGTTATCACGTTTAGAATCGATTGATTTTTTATTATTTTACGGCGTTAACCAGTTATCACGTTACTACATTTGTATCGTATACGCTGCTTAAGAGAGATCGATGAGCATATGCTTACACTTCAAGCGTCAAGAGCAGAATGTTTGATTTGTCGCGTGCTTTATTAAAGCAAAATTAGAATGCCTGTCTTTGACGTGGAAAATTAATTAAAATGGAAAACGCTTACCTGATAGAGCTTGGGTAATTGTTGTGCGTGTTGTACAAGGTTGCAGAGAGCGACTGAAGTGCGGTCATCGGTACATTCTGTTTGAAGAGGTTCGCGCTTCAATTTATTACAAAACGGGTGAATTGAAAAGCCTCTGAGAAACAAAACAACAAGAAATTTCAAACAATAATAAAATCCAAGGCGGGTACACCTATAGAAATTCTATGTAATTAGTTTCCAAGTTATGATACAGTAAATGGCAATGGCATGGTTTAACTCACGAGGATGAATAGGCCATGCATCATTAAATTTTAACATTATTTTGTGTTTTACTTACTTGGCTGCCTTCATGGTAATCCATTCCTTGCAACTTTTCGTCACAAAATCGCAGCCCAAATTTTTTCCCCATGACATCTCCCCGGCCATGGAATAATTCGCCACATACCAGCCAGTGTCTTCCAGTAATGCCAATGTTATTCTAGATATGATCGGGTTCTGGGTGTGAGTTCCAGTCATCGCTTCATTCTATAGAAAACAATTTTGCACAGGAAGACAAAATAAATGATTCAAAAAATGACCATCATTTTGCTCAGCTCAGCTCTTCACAAAATGATGGTTATTTTTGGCACACGTAGTGAACAAAAAATACCTCAAAAACTCTTTTCTCCCAATGAGTTAGTGCCGTGCCTTCGCCGCCTTGATCTTCCAATTCGGCACCCTCCAAAGTCGAGCAATTGAAATAGTCTCGCGCTTCTCTGACCACATTCGGGGTGACAATCATCTGCACATCTCTCTTCATCACGCCCGATCTCACCAGCCAATTTTGCCGTTTGAAGGTTTTTATCACCGAATCGCTCCACTGATAAGTCTGCAGGCTAAAATCCAAACCCTTAATCGACTTCCTACGCAATTTTTTCGCTTACGTTTCGTTTAAAGGTGGCTTTCCCGTGTCAGGTCTGCGTTGCGTTAGCGGCTCTCCCCTCGAATCGCGATAAAACGCGTAAAGGCTCACAGAAAATCCCAACGCATGTAGAATTTCATGCTTAACGGTCGACAGTAGAATTTCCAATTCCTGGCGTTTTGTGCTAATGCTATTTGGACAAAGGTTCGCGTGACCTGCAATCGGACTAAAAAAATTGATTTTTCTTTTTGCTCTTTCAAATGCTAACAATGGAATTTTCACGAAAAGGCTTTAGTTTATTAAATAAAAATTTCATTATTCTCCTCTATTTCAAAGGATTTTATGTTTAATACCAGCATTCACTATCTACTAAAATTCTATCTAAAAGGGTATTAACCTGGCACTAATAAGCTCAAGACGGTATAGACTCTTAATAAGCTTATAATCAAATCTTATAAATCTTAGAAATAATTATATAATATACTAATAGTGATTCTTTTCTATGCTGTCTAAATGAAATTCAATCCAAGATGGCAGTCCACAAAATTTATTTATCAACCAACTTGAATCAAATTCAGCCAATGGGTTAGCTATAGTTTAAACATACAGCTCGTTCAGACTAAAACCGAATATATCTATATATATATGGGGCGTGGCCTCGCCTCCCTCCAACGCGCGACACAGTAGCTAAGCAAATAGACTGCATCGCTAATAAGATTTTTTGCATTATTATCATTTAATCATTTAAGTCCTTACCTGCTCGACCTTTCGTCATGTCGTTTATCACACAAGCAACTGTGACGCGCCTTGGAGGGAGGCGAGGCCACGCCCCATATATATATATGGATATATTCGGTTTTATTCTGAACAGGCTGTATATGATAAAAAATAGTTTTTTTTCAAAATGCATTAAAATTACATAGGAAGAGTGGTTTCATCTATCGTGTTTAGCTCGAAATCATCGAACATATGTCAAACGTGCCACCCACCACATCTTCAGTCAATTGACTTAACTTACCGATCGAGAGCGAGTTCTTGTTGACAATGCGCGGCATAGGCGACAGTGAGGGACTTATTGCATCGTTCTGTCTGCATGGCCGACACGTAGAAAACGAAATCGTAATTTCGTATGCCGTTGCCGGCGGTGGAGCCTTCGGCTACGCGGCAATCTTGTCCGGTGGCGTTACATATTCTGCATACGTCTAGATGGTCTTCAGGAACTTCGACTTCTCCGCACATCGTTTTTTCCTTGCACGCATCTATGCAGTGCGTGTAATTATCTTTGACGAAGATTTGACTTTCGTTGCATTTTCTGTAATAATAACTTTTGTTATGCCTGCTAAGTAAGTTCGCGCAATATGATAGGATAGCTTCAAGGTGTATTAAATGTGCACCTTTAACCCAATGCTCACCTTACTTTCACTATCAAGTTTAACAGCGTTCGGAAGTTTTATTAACTATTACGTACATTCGTATACGTCCTGGAGAAAATTAAATAATATACAAGTTCAGGCAAGAAATATTTTTTTTTATTTTTAACACGAAAGGCCATGTAATTTTTTTGAAAATACAAATACAAGGACGGTAGTTTAGTTCTTCTATACTTTTTATGAATTTATTTATGAAGTTATCCGAAATGCAAGGTAAACAGTAGGTAGTATTTCCTTCACATTAAAAAAATTAGGTACATACTGAATGGTTGTCACATGTAACTTGTACATTTTTATGTAAATTATCGTTGTGTAAATGTACATGATCAAATTTAGTTTTGCAAAATTACAATGTAAACAAAATGTTGTTTTTCTACTTTCAAAAAATACCAAATTTGGGGAATGGTTAATTTCGTTATTTTACCTACATAATAACCTTTTTGATCTACTAAAAGAATAACGTAATAAAAACAATATAAATACCACAAATTTATGTAAAAATAACGCTATAATTATTAACTGTTTGCTTTCTCTTTCTAAAACATTGACATTCGTAATTTCTTTGTTCTTTTAATTTATATTTTACAAAATGGTACTTACAAAGCAGAGCTGGCCAAGTACTGAGTACTTTTACTCGTATTTCAATTACGAGTCAAAAAGTACGAGTACTTTTTTACTCATAAGTATTTGAAATACTTATTACTCGTACTTACAAATTCAATGGACTCGTAAAAAGTACTCGTGGAATTCACGAGTAATATATACGAGTATTTTCGTTTATTATATGGATGACTTTTTGCCAAACAGCCATTCCACGTTACTCGAGAATTTTTGTAGCGTCCGTTACAATAAAAAATTGTGAGTAAAAGTACCGTAATTATGATGCTTATAAGCTTAAGCCTAATTATTACAAGCAAAATAAACATGTTTGCAATAGTAACTATTGCAATAGTATTTAATTTAATTATCGGAGCTGTTACTCACAATTTTGTATTGTAACGGACGCTACAAAAATTCCCGAGTAACGTGGAATGGCTGCAAAATATCGTAAGAATCAAACCATTTTTTTTTGTTTTAAATTACCTATATAATATATAGTATAATATAATATATTTTAGCCTTTAGGTTTAATAACAAGTAAATAGGTAAAATTCTAAACTATTTAAGAATTGTTATTATTTTATGTACATAATAATAAATATTTTTATAAATTTGTATTTGTATTTTTATAGCTCAGGATCAAAGTATGTATAGTGTACACTCTCTAAAAATGAATTAGTCAAAAATGACTAATTACCACAGTTATTAGTGGAAATTAGTGAAAATACCGTCAAAAATTATGAAAGTGGAGCAGTTTTTGAGATAAAGTCAATTCCATATTATATGGAAAATGGACTATATCACAAAAACTATTCTACTTTTCTAAATTTTGATGACATTTTCGGATTCAGGGAACAATTTTAGATGGAAATTGACTGCTAAATGTTAAAAATACAAATTGCTATTGACGAGAATTATTAGTGGCTGCTTTTTCGCTATGACAATTAGTCATTTTTGACTAACCCATTTTAAGAGAGTAAAGAATAATCAATTATATTAAATAACTTTTTTTTTCACGATTACTACTCGTAACTGTAACCTCTCTTTACAAATGTACTTACGAGTAAAGTACTCGTACTTAAAATTTTACGAATACTTTTTTTAGTACTCGTGTCCAGCTCTGTTACAAAGTAATAAAGGCCTCCCTAGAGTAAAATTAAAAAATATAACTTAAATTGTTAAAACTAATAATATTTTGCTTTAAAACTCAAACGCACATTATTTTATTGAAAAAAAATGGGCACGATACATCTTAAAAATTATTTGCCCTCTAAATATTTTACGGTTTTAACAAAAATTATTGCTTGGGTAAAAATTCAACAAAACTTAAAACCTACAAAATTTTAAAAAATCTTTTAAAAATCATTTAGTTTTAATCATTTTTAATAACTAAAACTATCCTTATTATATTTTAGATATTTATAAAAAAATATTATATAAATGTTTAGAGTAAGTAATGGATGCCATCTTAAAAAACTGATTATGGCGAACTAAACAAATTTTCCTTAAAGTTTTATTTTTCACTTTAAGCTTATTTTTCCTTGTTTAGGCAATATTAACAGTATTTATTACCACTAATAACCCTAAAAAATACCAGGCGAATAGGAATTATTTACGGTTATAGTGGTATTAATATCGTTAAATTATGACATTATATTTACCATTAAATAAAAATCCTGACGTTAAAATTACCGTTAAATTTTCCTTTAGGTGAAATACACTTATAAGTAATTTTCTTTCGTCCCTCATAAAACTTTAAAGTGTTGAAACTTAAGGGTTATTAAAATAGGTAAAAATAACTTATTAAATAACTTTAAAAAAAGTTTTACTTCAAAGTAAATTTTAAAGGTTTATTTAAAACAGAATATTTACTTAAATTAAGTAATATTGCCTCAAAGCTCTACGCTTAAAATGCTGCTTGGGTATCTCAATACAAAAATACGAAAAGATTAAATAGTTTTTTAACGCCAATTTTTAAAAAGATTATATAAACGTTATAAATTCATTGTAGTAGTACAGTAAACTAGATTTAACTGATAATTTATCAGTGATAAAGCGATAAAAATTGCGTACAGTGCCCATTAAACATTCTCTTCTATTTTACTGTAAAAAACTGCTTCCAAATCGATTGTTAGTCTATTTTCAAGGGATAAATTTTGATTTACACAGAAAAATTTAAGATTTTAACGCCGGTAAATTCCCAAGTAAAAAAACTGTCACTTTTTTCCCGTGTAAGAATTTTTAATATTTTGTGATCATATTTTGCAATTATAGTAATAAAAAAATACCATAACATATTTTCTTAACATAATCATATTTTAAAGTTATTTTAATATCAATAACAATTATTGTTAGGATTAATTAAAAAACGGGCAATGTTAATGGTGTATATTAGGTACGTCAAAAATGTTTATTGGATTCGTTACTTTATTTTCGTAAGTCGCTTTATACAAATATTTAATTTAAACTTTATTATGTCAACACTAACTACTAAATTCATTAAATATCGACTCGGCTGTAAAAATAATAAAGACCAATCAGGTTAAGTTGTGTACCCCCTACTCTGTAAAAAGCATGTTTAAACCAATCAAAAAATTCTACCTAACTGTTTTTTTGCTCAATTGTAGGCTTAGACAAAAAATAGCTTTATGACATAAACAACTATTAATATTTCAGTGTATGTTAATTACTATAAACAAAAAGTAGTTTTTACATATTTTCAGTAACGCGATTTTCACTTCTTTTCAAAAAATGCAAATAATTTTACGCTATAAAATAAATAGAACTAATTTCTAATGAATAATGTCAAACAAGGTTATTTTAATTCAATAAAAATGGCGATTATCGTTAAATTTCTCTTATGTAAAAGGTTGTTTTAAAATATATCAGGTTTCTTTTTAAATTGTTATCTGAAGTCTGTGAATATGTTGTGATCATTTAAATAATAACTCATTTCTTTCAGTGGCGGCTCGTAGGTTCTGGGCACAAAAAACTTACCTACTAATTTTTGTACATAAAGTCCATTCTCCTATTTTTCATGCGAGAAACTGAATTTTCGTGCGATGTGTTTTAAATCATCTAACCCTTGTGTTAGAAATAATTGTTCTTGGTAATAAGTATTAAAATATTAGTTCACAGGAATGCCCTCTTAATGTGTGGCCCGTGAAATCTATTGACTATTATTATTGTTTATGAGACATTCGACACGTTTATTTACTTAAGCAAGCACTAGACTTAGGGGTCTGGTGGTTATCTGCCGAGCAAGTATTTAGTCTTATGGTAATATTTGTACCAGTCGAAACTATTCATGTAGAATTAAACTATTTGTGATTGGCGTGTGCAATATATTTGTTATTATTGCTAACAAATCAGAAGTGGGATAAAAATGCGTAAAAACATAAAATAACATCATATACTTGCGTGTTTGGTTTTACTGCATTTAATTAAATTTATATTTATGGCCGTAAGGAACGGTCAAAAGTGAAGGGTTGTAGCCCGTTTAGGGAGGTTGTCGCCTCAAAAGTGAAGTGTTTTAGCCCGTTTAGGAGGTTGTAGCCTCAAGAGTGGAGGCTTATACCTCAATGCCTCGTGGTCTGTGACCAGTTTTTTGTTAGTTTAGTCGAGTCTGTACTCGTTCAAGTAGTAATAAGTTTAGTCAATTTAAAAGGAGTCGAGTATGTAAGGTAGTAAAACTTTTAGTCGATAGGTGTAACCAAAAAATGTTATAGTTAGGTACCCTTGTAATAAAGTAATTGTTAGACCTTATGCCTGAGTGAGGACACTCATTATGCAGGATGGCCTAATGTTAGAAATAATTGTTCTTGGTAATAAGTATTAAAATATTAGTTCACAGGAATGCCCTCTTAATGTGTGGCCCGTGAAATCTAATAGATTTAATCTATTGACTATTATTATTGTTTATGAGACATTCGACACGTTTATTTACTTAAACAAGCACTAGACTTAGGGGTCTGGTGGTTATCTGCCGAGCAAGTATTTAGTCTTATGGTAATATTTGTACCAGTCGAAACTATTCATGTAGAATTAAACTATTTGTGATTGGCGTGTGCAATATATTTGTTATTATTGCTAACACTTGTTTATTCCACGCACGTAATTTTTTTTTTTTTAAATTAAGCACATAAAACAAAAAAAACTAATTGTTTACTGAACATCCGCATATCCACTCGAATTTTTCATAGATATTTCTGTATTGTAAGTTCGGCCTTTACCTGCGGAAGTGTAGTGTATTCGAAGATCGGGAACATGTCTTCCTTTTTTCTTAATTAAAAGTTTATCTTCAAGTGACATCGGGCTTTTTTATTGTAAATTAAAAATAAGCAAAACACGTAATTCACTTAAAACTTAAAAAACACAACGGTGCGTGGCGACAAAAAAGTTAGAAATCAAACAAACGGACACAGATACCAGCTGAGCGGTTGAAGAGACACTGCGTTCGGTGCCCCAAATTGACGATATATTCGCGCACAATCAACACATGTGTGGATTGTGTATTCGCGTACTGAGAGGAGAACCGAAGATCATCGAATCATACTCGGAATAGGTACATTTCAAATTGTGCCCCGGCGGCGCGCGCTGAAGCGTTGCGGAAAGAAAGTTTAAATTCAACCGTTTGAGCGGACGGAAGGAAGGTTTGAGACCATACTTAAATAGTAATTACAATGGTGTTACGTACAACTAAAATAATGTACAATGCAACAAATAACTTTTATTACTTTTTATCTGGGCGGTTGGGTGGGCACATGCCCTTGTGCCCTTTAGAACCAGCCGCCACTGATTTATTTTACTAGGAAATTTTCGAGCAATTTTGCTAAAACCACACAAATATCAATTACCTGTTAAGGCGAATAACGTTCTCAACTTTTCTAACAAATAAAGCTTTTTCCCAGAAACTCACTGCCTCTGGTAATATCGTGTCCTGAAAGAAAAAAATGAAGGTCAATCCAATATCATCAAAAATTACTACACATAAAAGATTTAATCTCATGTGAATAAAAACACTTCCTCCATAAAAAATTGTTTGCTAATACTTACATTGATTAATTTAAATCTCTCTTGATCCAATCTGAAAATAATCAAAAATTAAGATAAACTGTTCTAACATAATAAATCACCATAAGTGATTACCTATATACACTATCATCATATTTCAACAGTATCCGCAATGGTTGATCAGCCTCCCTTTTTTTCATCACATGCGCCGGCTCTATATGGGTGTGAATAACCTGCAATTAAACAAAAACAAATCGTCGGTATTTCAAATATTACGAAATTATCCATCTCTTATATAACACGTGCTTCTATGTGCTATTAATTAGGCGGTGCATCTGCACTTTCCTTTGCAATTTTTTAGGAAACCGTATAATTTACCAATTCATCAAGTACCCACTCATGGTGAAAGTAATTGATAGCCAAATTATCTTATGTAACCAATTAAAAAAACAATATTTTTTCATAAATACTTTTTTATATAGAACACCCTGTATTTTTCTATGACATTTTTTTACCTCTACAATAAAAATGTCAATTTCTGAGAAGATTTAATCCTTTTAAAAGGCAAGTTGGCATGAAGCAATTATTTGAAAAGGCAAGACTTATTTAAATAAATTAAAATTACCTTAACATGACAAAGGAAGCCTTTGGAAATGTCTTGAATGGGTTTATAAACACGCGTTGTAAAACATTGAACAGGAAAAGTATAAAAGAATCATTGTAATAAATAAGTATAAACAGTTTTAAAACACAGGATTAAATGAAAAAAAAAACCTTTTTAATTGATTTTTTTATTGTTTCCAGTGGTTATTATAATTTGTTTCCTTATTATTTTCACACAACTTTATTATAGTGTGGGCAGGTAGTAAAAGCAAAGGTCGTTTATATCAAATATTTTAGGTTTAAATTGAATAATTTTTGAAATATTGTTCTATTGTTTTTACTGTTTGTTGTGGTATTGTGTAAACTTGTTCATAAACTTGCGGTTTAATGAAATCTCAACGATACTATAAAGAATATTAATAATAAATTAAAAATACGTTTTAACGCACTAAAAAGTATAAAATAATGTAACTTGGCACTTTGTATTTTTTAGTCTAAAATTTAGTTGTTAGTTACATTCGCCATGTTGGGGCGGCCGCCATATTGGATTTAGTATGGGCTCTCCCACCCAATCGTGCATTGTCAGTTTTGACTTAGAACGTCTAAGTTATGATCAAGTTTTAAGTCTGCAGTTCATCGAATGGTTAAAAATCGAGTGCAAAATTTCGCTAAACCAAATGTTGATAAGATGCGTCAGCTGTATACCAAAAATTAAAATACTGTATAATTAAATTGCAAAACTATTAATAGATTTGTAATGTTCTTTGAATTGTTTAATTAATTAATATTTTGCTATGAAATGTGTTTTATTAATTTAAATCTGGTAATTTCATTATAAACAATAATTGGAAAAATGTAATGCAGCAAATTTAGTTATGTATGTATGTATGTATGTATGTATATGAATTGTAAAAAACAATATAATAAGTTAATTATACAATTTAAAGAATAATTGATACGATTCAATTATATTTATTTAAAACAACTTTTATTTCTAGTTATAATAATAATTGATACATGAATTACATAATGTAACTACGTAATATATATTATTTTAAAGATATATTCCCATGGTTTAAACAATATGACAATACCTTCATGTAACTTTTACATAAGTAAAAGTTATTTATATCACAGACTTTCTTGAACATCGTGGTTTTGATAGGTTAAAAAAAGTAATTCCCAAGTTCTAGAGCGTAAAAATTTAATTCGCTCGGGTATACAATGTCAAGTATAATTTTTTGTTTATTAGATATTTAAACCTACCTTGTATTTTATAATTGTTCAGCCTTTGAGATTTTATAGTATATTACATTAACATTTGTAAAGAATATTTACTATTTGATACTCTAAAGACGCTTATATAAAAATTTTACAAAAGGAAATCGTGTGAAAAATTAAACAAATTACGACATAAAACGCGTAAAATTATAATAATATTAGAAATAAAAATAATAATAGTGTTTCCAAGATTTTTTGACACAAGACTTTTTTAATTTTATCTAAAAATGTGTTATACGGATTTAAAATTTACGGAAAAATTGAGCCGGCTGAAAAAAACCGTTTTTGGGAAATTTTCAGGAAAATTCACTTTGCATTTTTTCATAATAATAATATTAATATTTTTTTTCTGTAATAAAGGATTTTTGTTTTAAATTAAAATAATGTTAAGATATTGATTGCTAATTTTTTAAAAATGTGTATATTTTCAAAAAAAAAACAATTTTTCGAAACTTTAAAACCATGTTATTTCACGAATTTCTTTTTGTCTAATGAATGTTAAAAGTATTATACCTACATGTTTTTGAAACTAATAATAATAATAATAATAATAATCATTACGTTTTCACACAAACAAATTTACATAATATTGCAATATTATATTGCAAGTAGCATTTATAGTGGTTAAAGTATATTGCCAAAATCTATGTGGTAGAAACGGTTCTATTACGTGGAAGTGACTAAAATGGGGAACACATTTTTAGTGTCAGTTACATATGTTCCAACAACGTTCTTAAATTGTATACAGACACGTTAATACCACGCTGTGATTACGTTACTATAACGTGGAAGTATAGTGGCCAAAACTTAATCGTAACTTTACTAATCTACACACATAAAACTGCTTTATTTAAGTTAAATATAACGCTATTCTTAAAAATTTATGTTTGTAATAAAAATATAATTTTTAAATTAAACAGAATTTTTAAATTGTTTTAAAATTAAATATTGTTTAAAATATTTCTTGGTTTTAAATATAATATGTTTATTTTTAATATATTTATAGTTAATAACAATATATAGTATTTTAGGCGGAACTTTATTGAAATGTTAAAAATCATTATCACATATCTTTAGTTTAAATAATTTTAAATATTCTTTCTTTATTTTAAATAAAAAAATCAACTTAATTGAGATTTAAACATATATTTTTGGCATATATTTCTATTCAACTTAAATCTTTTCGCTTTATTTAAATTAAACATATATTTCGGAGATCTTTTTATATCGGAATAGGTAAATACCCCCACCCAAGCTATACCAGTTTAGGGCCGCCAAATGTGTTCTTTCTCTCTGTGTCGTCCGCCTCGTATAAGCGTATAACCTTAAAATTGTGAATTATTAGAAGAAAATGGATGTTTCCCATATTTTAAGAGATTGGGGGTGCAATGAGGAAACTATTAATGTTTTTATAAGTAAGTATAACTTTATAGTTTATACAAACGCGTTGTAGGTACGTACTGTAAAACATTTGAAATAATATTTTAGAAATTATCTGTACAAGTTTGTATCACATTGTACGACGTTGTATAATTTATTTATTTATTTATTTTACACTATAGCTAGCAAAACAGTTCTTTAGAATTGGTACCGCTAAGTCTATGTTAATTTGAATTAATTCTTCCATTCTTCTATTCCATTATTTAATCCTTTTTTTAATTAGCATTTATAACTTTCCATTCTAAAAAACATTACTTCCAAATATCTTCATTTTATTTTTTTAAACCATAAATTTTGATTAATATTTCTGACATCGATGACAAATATATTTCAAATATTAAATTAATTTGCTATTTATGGTAGGTATATCAGAATGTACATTCTTTTAAGATAATTTAATTTTATACCGTACCTTCATTTGCAAGCTATACATAGGGAAAATACATTGTAGGTGGACCAGACAAGTCGAAGCCAGCGCAAAGTGAAAAAGTTCTCAGAAATTATTAGGACGTAATAAAATTTTAATCGCCAGTAAACAAGGTCACCTGTTACGTCGCATGGCGGCGCGACTTCGACTTGTCTGTTCCACCTACAATGTATTTTCCCTATGTATAGCTTGCAAATGAAGGTATAACAATATTTACCTTCTTACTTAAATTAATAAGTAATAATTAGTACCTACATGTTAAAATTTAATCTTTAAATCTTTAATTTAGGTATACCTACTGCGAATCTACTAAAGAATTTTTCTTCACCACAAAAATGTCACTTTATATATACATATATATATATTTTTAATAATACTTAAAAAGTTTTTCATTATTTGGAATTTTTCTCGAAACTGTCATGGTTAACTTTATGAGCAGCATTAAAAATGAGTTATTTTACAAATAAGTTTGTTAAGCACAGAAAAAGTTGTTGACGTTTGGTTCCTTTTAGATAAGCATTGTCCAATTTGGATGGATGTGTCATCCAATGATTTTAACATCACAATTTCAACCCCGTCACCCTAAAAACCAAATAATACATTTGTTTTTATTTTGTATAGGCTATACCCTGTTCAAAGTTATCTGCCCACCATTGTTAACTCCGTTACTATTGTAGCTACAACGTCGGTTAAATTAACAAATTTGTCTAATTTTTTTTCTGATTTAAATGGTGCTACTAATGGTTCATTTTTAAGTTTACCTATGTAATAATAATTTTTTCAAATTTTCCAAATTAAATTGTTTCTTAAAATAAGTAAAATATACAGGGTGTCCTATTTAAAAAATGTTAATTTTGTGAATATTTCGAAAACCCGACGTTCAATTGTTTTTTGTGCTTACCATTTTAATCAGAAGAAAAAATGCCACCAATTTGCTAATTTAACTGACTTTTTAGTTCCAATTATAACGGAGTTAAAATGGCATCAATGGTAATGGTAACTTTAGACACGGTGTATGTAATAGAATATGTATATATGTATATAATATATACATAATATAGGCACCTAATGTATTTTTTTGATGATACCAAATTTTTGTGTTTAAGTTCCTTGACTTTAAATGTTGTTTTATTTATTTTTATAATTTTATAATATATACATATTGTAGGTACCTAATGTATTTTTTTGATGATACCAAATTTTTGTGTTTAAGTTCCTTGACTTTATTTATTTTTATAATTTTCCTATTAAACCAAAGTAGAATTTAGGATTATTTTTACTACATCATGTTAGTTTTTAGTTTTTATTTTGCAGGTTTAATTTTTTGTTAAAAGCAATATGTAAAAAAATTATAAATGTATTTTTTATAAATATATGCATATATAAACCAAATATTTAATTGTTTTAATTTAATCCTGAGGTATAATTATATTAATTAAACCTTTAATTTCAATAAATTAAATTTAATTAAAAAATATTTATGTAATAAATAATGTTATTATTTAATGCAAATCTAAGATATGTTTACTTCAAACATTATAATTATTTAAACTAATTTTAACCAACATATATATATATATAAATGAAAAACCTATTAAATTTAACTAAAACATTTAATAAATTAATTGTGTTTTAAATAAACATACTTTACATTTAAATCATAAATTAACTGTATTTAAAATAAAAATATGCTAGTTTTACATTCAAATATATTTTATGATAAAATATAAGAATAAACTTATTTTTGTTTTAAATATAGTCATTTATTTAAAATAATATGTTAAATTTTAATACAGCAACTGTTTACTTTTTAAAAATATAATATTCTTAAATTAAATACATTGTATAATTGCGTATATTGAAACATATTATATATTTAACTTAAAGAAGTAACGTTTATCTGTAATATACATTTCTATGTGTGTATACTTTCCAGCATATTATTTATCTTATTATCTTTGCTTTCTCTGACTGGATATTAAACTAACACTGAATTATAATATTGTAAGAATACAGCTTGCAAATAATAACTAGAATTAAAATTATCCGAAGATATAAAATTAACACGAATTAAATTTTACTGTCAAACATGGGTATCATAGCTTGAAATATAAGAACGCCCTGTTAAAATATGTGGTAATAAAAAAGAATAAAAAAATCTACAAACGGATATGAAAATTATTTATCTAGAGGCCTAAAATATTTTTTTTATTATTTCTGGTCACCTGAAACCAATAAATATGTATTAACGTGTTAAATTTGGTGAGGTAATAACAACAATTATTTGTTTAAAACTACACATTTATTTCCCTAAAATGGCGATTATTTGTAAACATGTCTGCTTTTGAAGAAGGGAACTAAAGTGGTAATTTTATACGAAACATGGAAATCATTTAGCAAAAACGTGGCAATCCCGTTCCGAAAACGTTGCCAAAACTGATACCCACTTTACTACTACGGTTACAGTTACTATTCATAATCCACTCTAAAGTTTCAACTTTAAGGTGGTGTCAAAAGTGGTCATAACATTTCAGATACCAGACTAATACACCAAAAAGTTATAAAACTATAATAGTTATTTATGTCATTAGGTTAAGAAGTAAGGCTTTTTGTGCTAAGCTACGCGTCGGCCTACAATTGAGCGAAGCACAAAAAGGCACTTCTTGGCCGAATGGCATACAACATTTTATCTTTAAAGCACTTTATATAGGTCAATTTAATTCAACATCAAAGCGGCCTAACCTCACTTTTTTAGAATCTCATTTATTTATTAGCTAAAGATTACATTAAATGTACACTAATTATTATTGCTTTTAGAAGCAGTAATAGTTTGACAATACCTAGCAACATGATTTAAGTAGAAATGGATTTTTGCTATTACATTGAATTCAATTAATTGTTTAATAAATAGGTAGGTATCTAATTTCAATTTGTTTGGATTTTTATTTAAAAAAGAGGTAGTTTGGAATGTTTAAGCTGTGTTTAACATTTAATTTTACTAAAAACTTAAATCAAATTAAAACTTAGATAATTTAAATCGTAGAAAAAGAATCGTGCGTTTTCTTGGTTGCCTAACCTCACTTTTTGTTTTATTATTCAAATTTAATTTTACAATAAATTAATGAAACATATTAAACATTAACAGTAAAACAAACAAATTAGTGCTTATTATAAATAAATTAAACCAGTTTAGTACGTTAATTTCTTAGAAAAGGATTAATTTGTCAAAACAATACCCCTAGCGAGAAAAAATCGAACTAATTACTTGCCTCATAAAATTTTTTATCGGCCTAGGCCATAACAAGGTATTTCTTTATCGAATGTTGACAACAATAAAGTTTAAATTATAGACCGCGTTGAGATAAAGTATACTTTATATATATTCTGCTGGTGCAAATCACATGATTTCAACCATGCTAATATAATATGGAGATATTTTAACTGTATCGTGGTAGATTTAGTTATTTAAACGTTATTGCCACTCATTTGAAGTGGTGATATCAGTTTTCGTCACTATAATGCTACTTGGGTGTATAGAATAATAATGATTTTGTAAGATTCACTTTCATTTATTTGTTTAAATTTTCGATGATATGTTAATTCAAGTTTGATATGTTTGTCACGAAAAATCTATTTACTAATTTCTCTTTTTTTAAACGGCTTTCATCTGTCCAAGCGGTGAAAATTAATAAACAATTGTATCTGACAAAAGCGGACTATAAAATCATTTTATCAGGGAAATTATATAAAGAACTAAAAACTGGTTATTTATTTTTTTTAATGCTTACATAACACCGTTTATATATAGCAAACCTGTTGACAAGGTAGGTAAATAAAAATATGTGTGTTCTAAAAAGTAGTGAAAATATAAATTTCTAGGTCTACTGTTTAGCTTTCATTGTCTCAGATGTCGTTAAAACGCCGATATACTACTCAATGAGAATCTTCAATGACATATTTTCTATGTAAAAGTAAAACGGGTGACATTTTCTATGAAAGTTTTAGAGATACATACTATATGGCTGACATATTTTATGACATCTCGACCATAGAATTAAAAAAACGAACATTAAGTGATCAAATGTTTTCCCTGAAGCCACGTTTTCAAGTTTGGAACCGGATAATACCAATAAAGCAATTTATAAGCCAAACTGATAAAATGGAAATTAAAGCGTATTCTGGAAAAAATAAAATCGAAATTTTGAAAATAAAATACTTTTTATTCCAAGTATTGCATTCGTCCAATGAAACATAAAATTGCAATTTTACGAAAAACCTATTGCATATTTGCTGTATTGTTATTAAATTTTTTTGTTCCCATTTACACACTTCAGATTTGATCAATTGTTTTTTGTTTTGTTCATCTACCAACGAAATGGGGTCCCCCATTTTGTTGTCACGGCCGTATTAATTATAACTAATATCAATAAAATTTGAATTTATCTAAATTTATCTGGGATTATCCAATTTAAAGTTTGTTATTTCTTTGCAACTTTGTTTAGGAAAGAGGATTATAATTTCTACAAAATATATTCAGGGTGTCCCGAAAATAGTGTAAAATGGCCATTTGCATATAAAGGTTTCTTCCTATTTTTGACCCTAAAAACCACTTGTACAGTATGCACACTATTTTCGGGACACACTGTATACTTATCATAATATGCTATATTATAGTTAATGGAATTTTGTTTATCTTGTCAAAAAAATTCGCTTAAAATAAACACACAGCACGCATCAAAATTAATTAATGCTTCAATCATATTTACCAGTGCACAGTATAATAATATCGTTTATTTAAACATATTGTTAGCAAAACTGCAATTTCCCTTGTAATTACAAAACTCAATTACACGCCTAACGCTTCTAAAGAGCTATCAATGTAGTAAATCCTACATTTTGTTTTACGTGATAACAACCTTAATTAAACCATTAAATTTGACCGAAATTGCATTGTTCTACAATGTGTAATACATATTCCCTTTCGGGAGTTGTGCAATTTTGTGAGAATAATTTAATTTTGTAAACATAAATTATAAAGACAAGTGACCTGTAGTTAATTGTTTTATTTAACACCATTTTTTTTATGTACTTAAAACGGTGGGCGGAATTTAACTTCTCCCACTAGTGGGCGAAATAGCATTTGGCCCACAGGCTGAACTACGTACCTAATTTAAGAATTTTCTCACCTATAACAAGAAAAAACTTTAAAAGCTATTTATATAAATTTTGCGACCTGAAATCCCATCTCTAATCATTATACATGAAAAAAACAATACCTAGTATCCTGTTATATACCTACATACATATTTTTCGCCTTAAGACGTTTGAGAAATTTGAGATCTTCCAGATAAAAAAACAAATATAGACATGATTGTTGCTATTTCGTAATCTTTAAATGAATACATCAACCTTTCATTATAGAGAAAAATTACAAATTTATGGAAAATAGGTACCTTATTTTTATTATAATATTGTATGTACATTATATATTAAATTCATAACATCTAATAAAGTTTACTTTACACAAGAGGATTTAAAGGACCGAACCGGTAATGTAAAGTTTAAGATAAAATCATATTAAAAATATAATAAATAATATATAAAGTACCTAAGTATGTGAATCAGCAGACCTTCAGACACGACGCTTGTAATTGTAAAAAAATAATTATATACATTAATATTATTAAAAGAAGGAAATAACTCAAGGTGTACACACTGAAAAATCACAATAGTATTTAGTTCTTCCTTGGTATCCTTGCATATTTTTTAGACTGCATCTTCAGTTTATAACTAACTAGTTGATAGTGCAGATATTTTGTTTGATTTTTTTGTGGAATTATCAAGTTTTTAATAAACCTTCGTTTTATAATTTACATACAAGTCTTTTGGAATCAAAAGTGGATATGTCCTCTGCCGTGCTATAGCTAAGTGTCAACTACAATATTACAGTAGTTAGCACCTTTTTACTTAACAAGGCAGATGAACTGTCCGCTATTGATTCTACAGTACGTATAGTTTAATATGTTTTATTTGTTTATTTATAAGTTGTTAAGGCAAATTTTCCATTTATATTTTAAGACTAATCGACTATTTCATAAATTGCCCCAAATTGTAGTAAAAACCCTGAATACCTAATCGAAAATAAAACAAATTAAGTTTAATAGTATAATATAATAAATTAAGGTAATTCGTTTGATTTTGAATTATTCAGGGTTTTTATTACAATTTGGGCCAATAGTAAATTACCTACTCTTAAATCATTAATGAAAAAAATTCCTTAACAACTCATACCTAAATAAATAAATAAAACCGGTCGGAACATAACTCAAAAAACTTCTAACCTCATGATAGTGATGCAGATATTCGGATGATTTAGATATTCGGATTATCCGGAATCGGAATATTTCAATATTCGGATTAATCATCCTATTCCGAATTCACATAAATACCTTTAAACTCGAAACCGATTTGATTTAATTAACTAATTTTAAATTAACACCATTTTATTATAAATATATCAAAAATTAAGTAAATAATATTAGGCAATATATACCTATATCTAATATAATTTTAAATGGTGTTCCGTATTGGTAGTTGACATTTAACTATTTAGTTTTCATTTTTTTTAACGTATGAGTCGTCATCGAGTTCGGTTGGTAAAAACTAGAGGGCTACGGTATAAACAATAAATTTTGATACCGAATGCAATTCATCCGAATTTCGGATTCCGAAATCGGATTTTTCATAGGAGGATACGAAATTATTCCGAATCCGATTCCGATTCCATAAAATATTTCATTATTCGGATGCATCCGAATATCTCAAAACTCGGATTAAACGAATATTTTAATTCGAAATACGACATCACTACCTCATGATGTTTAGGGTGCACATGAGAACATGCTTTGTGTCCTGTAGCACATTTAAAAGCACAAAAGTACAAAAAAACAATCACTAAACCACTGCAGTTCAACTTCCATTTCACTTTAGCCACCATTATTATAAGAAAAATTATTTAAAAAAAAACCTATTCACATCCGCGTAAATATGTAAGGTTATATGGACTCAAAACATCACAAACGCACCAAAGATAGACGTCAACCAACCAGAGACAGTTGGTGTCTCTGGCCGTCCAATTTTCATCTATGCAGTATCGTTAGCAATGCCCTGTTGTGCGCATGTGCCTGCCGGAGACAGCTGATTAATTTCTATATTTCTATGGTTGAAAATTCCGTGTCCCATATAGGGTGGGCAGAAGGACCACAAGCAGGTGTAAATCCAAAAAAATACATATTTTTTTATTAACGTGCGCTCACATTTTGTTTATCTTCACCTTATCAGATAAACACAAACAAGTGATACTTGGCTTTTTCAGAGAGGCGTCAAGAATTATCTCAAAAACTATTATTCAACACAAACAAACTACAAATTTTAGAAAAATTAGATAAAATATTAATAGATGATCAAAAGTTCTCGAAAGGTTCAATGAAACAAAGTGAAACACAGCGTTGGCGGCAAAATAAAAAAAATCTTAAGATTCTGTACCTATAGTAAGATTAAGTAATATGTGACCGGTTTTTTAAACATCAAATGAATGGGAAAGTGATTTGATGTTTTTATTAACTAATTAATTGTAATAAGGAAAACTATAAATTTCTAACCAGTTTTCATATGATTTATTAAATCATTCAATTACCTCAATAATTATTATCAAATCAAAAATAGGTACCTATTTAAGTGAAAGTTGTACTCAACGGTTGTACTTATTAAAAAATAATTTTAGTCAAACACAATAAATAAACGTAATATTAAACCAATGAAGTGAAAACCCGGCTTTTGTTTACTTGGAAGTAATTTCTAAAATGTTCCATATAATAAAAATACTTAAAACCGTTTAAGCCGACCATAAAATCGAAATGATCCTATTAAGACAATTAATTACCATGTTAAAATACTTCAGTCAAGACGAATCTTTAAAATAAAATAAAGTAAAAGTACTTCATCTATGGGTTTTGCCTTTAGGCAACTAGTTATACACCTAATAAACACAATGCTCTTATAATAAATTCGTCGAAGTCCTTTCGGTTGCAATCGATAAAAATAATTTGGCCAAACCTCAAAAACCTAACCTAAACATTTATGGATTATTTTGTATTTGAAATATAGTGTAAACCAGTAGGTATTTGGGCAGAGTTTTAAATAATGTAAAAAATATATTAAATAAATTTTGTTATGGCCCATAACTTATGGGGCTACAAGTGGAAGAAAATATTGAGGTTTAATTCAACCCCTTCCGCAAAAATATAAGGTCGTGCGCGATATTTATTTCCTATATAGTTGTCCTTGACTAAAAACCATCCTGACAAGCGCAAAAAGTATAAAAGATGTTGCCAAAGTTCACTTCGTCTCCTAAAAGGACCCTTCAATATTAAAAACATTTTTTTCGGTAAATACATATATACGAATATATTTTTATTATTTTTATACATTATCCATTTATTTTATTTTTTGTTGTGCTTGAAACGATTTAAAGGCGTAACATTTTTTAATTTGGCTATATTGCATTTAGCCCTGTTGCGCTAAAGGCATGCGCACTATTGAACTGTACATTGTTGTCGGACTTTTACACGCCATTTAATTTTTAAATGTCCTTTAAAGAATGTTACTTTTTATGGAGTCATATAAAATTTAATTATTTGCTTTTAAGTTTTAGCTTTAAAATATTTTATGGTAAATTTAAAGCAAAGAGCTAATGTAGATATATGTTCGTGACTGAAAATATAGTTTTGCCTTTTTTTTAGTTTTCGGGATTTTAAGTGATGTTTGGCAACGTTGTATGCGGGTAGTGTGAACATTAATGAGGCAGAGTGGTGTTATTGCGCACGATTGCAGCGCAAGGTAGATGACAAAGCTAAGGTCTTAGCTAAAGATCGTAGTAGAGCTGATACTAACTACATTTTCCGCTATTAACTGTAATATGTTTAAAAGAGGTGTTTAATAAATACCATAACCCAGTGTTTGTATTTAAATAACATAGTTTCGTGTAAACCGTGTGGTGTTCAACATAAGCACGCAAAATGTTTTCGGGACTCACAAATCAAGTAACATCATGGATGGGGAATGTTAAAGGGGATCATGAAGAGAAGGTCCCAACTCCTACGGAGGACAGTAACGTCCTTCTTAGTCCTGACAAAAAGGATGGGAGGTGCGTTGCAACATTTGACCTAAATTTTATCGATTTAGTCCTATTTTCTGATAAATGCACAACGGTTTCACTTTCCTCACAATACTTCCTACGCATATTTATCATTTATTTGTTTATTTCATTTTTTAAAGCCGATGACTCACCATTTGTTTGCAAAAAATAAAAACATCACTTTTTAGAAGTACCTACCTATCTCATTTACTAGCAACAATACTGTACATACATGTTCATAATGGACAATTTATACCCATTTTTTATCTTGCTAAATCCTAATGGTAGGTTAAAGTTGTTTAATGGTATAAATCAATAAGTCGCTTGCAAAAGAAACATACGTTAAAAGTGCATATTCTTAAAAGTAGAAGAGTTGGTAATCGATATTTTTTTTGCCTAATTAGAACCCCTACAGATACCTACTGAAATAACTCTTCCTCAAACATGCTTAGAATCCTTTTTTTAATTGCAATAATCAATTAATTAATTCTTGATGCACACTTGTCAGTCCAAATCAATAATATAACCTATAGTGACTCTTCTTGAGATTTGCGTCTTTTCTCTCTAAAGAAAATGATCTCTATAAATAAAAATATACCAATCAGAACACTGCTGATGTGCTTTGAGTGGTTTATTGCTTTCTATAGAAAGTAAAAATGCAAATTTTAGGAATTGCATTATTAAAACAATGATATTTGAATTCTTGATATAAACTCCATTATTTATTGTTAGTCCAACAAAGGCAACAGCAGAGGGTGGTAAATTAGCGATGCTAACAAACGTAAAGTCACAAATTGAAGGTATAGGTGGTTGGTTGGGATCCAGTATCCCAAAGTTAAGGAAAGGTGAAGAGGGTTTGGCTGAGGCCACTGGTGAGGATAATTTGGGTATCACAGATGACGCAGCTGGTCCAGGCTCTGAGGCCAAAGGTTCTTCACCAATGCCGAAAGATGACGACGATAATTCAAGGTGAGTTAAATAGCAGATGAAATATTGTCCAACAAAACTTAATATAGGAATTATAGTGCAACCGGAGGGGCAGATTCCGGTCCAGGGTCCGCAGCTGAATCTCCGACTGAGGAAAAAGACGGCCATCTTGGAAATGGTATGTTGGTAACCGTTGTCTTCGTAACCGTTTGCATTGAATTTGATGTTATTATTGGTGGTAAAAAGATTGTCGATTTCCAGTTATTAATTTGTATTTTTGTTCACAGTGCAAAGTAAAGCACTAGCAGGGGCTAAATCGTTTGGAAGTTTCCTTTACTCAGCTGTTAATAAGGCCGGAAAAACTGTTAGTGAAGCTAGTGCTAAAATTAAAGAAACTGTAGAAAAGAATGTAAGTCTACAGTCTCTATTTACATACTCCCTCATTCCCGTATACTTGAATGTTTGTCTTGCATTTTCCAGTCTCCAACAACTTTGGTGTCGTTTGCCACTGTTTCACATCACTAATGAATATTGAAATTTTTCAGAGTATTTTAGGCGAGTTTAATAAGGAACAGGAAGCATTTATGAAAGGACAGGAAGGCAACACCGCCACATCTCTACCACCGTGGACAGGATGTTCAAATGAAGAAGCCCTCAAGGACGAATGCTTGAGCTTGTCAACTGACAAGAGGAATTTTGTTCGCAGCCCGCCAGCTGGAGTCGATTTCCAATTCGACTACGAAGTGTCTTATCCCGTTGCTATGGCCATAATGGAACAGGACCCCAACTTGGAAAAAATGCGCTACGAACTTGTGCCTAAAGTGTAAGTACTTAGTGACGAGAACAAGCTGACAGTGCAACAAAATACTTTTTTAGAATATCCGAAGAAAACTTCTGGAAGAATTACTTTTACCGCGTGAGCCTAATCTGCCAGGCCAACGAATTGTCGTTTATGTCAAGAGAAGGCGATAGTCATTCTGCTTCAGAAACTCTCATCTCCGATCAACCTTTAGGTAAGCGACTTACTGCTCTATATGGTTTTACTTTTTCAAGATTATCATCAACATGATTATTTTGTTCATTCGCCTCCATTGTTTTTGTTTTTTTTAAGTAGATAGTGCAAGTAAAGACTCGCATGAGTTTGTATCTGACACATTGCAAGCCAGAAGTGAAGATTTAGTCGAGGTCCAAGAGGGAATGAAAAAACTGGCACTTGGATCGAAAACCAAAGGTACGAAGAAAAAGAGCAAAAATAAGACAACCAAAGCGAAAGTCAATCAAGTTGTCTAATTTTTGTTGAACAAAAAAGTAAAGCTTTAGTTGTTGCATGTGTAATTAACAAAAGAGTTATTAAAAGATCAGTGGTTAGTTTCCTGTTTGGTTTTGCTGCAGCTTAAGAAGAAGATGTCATCTTTGCTTCCTCCGTTTTCCTATCCTTTTCTTAATTAGTCAAATATTAACAAAGTAAAAAAATCCTCACTTTTAGTTTAGTTAGTTTTATCACGAGAAATTAACCAATTTCCTAGTCCTTAACTTTTTAGTTTGTTTTATGTTTTAATTTCATTAAATTGCTTCACACACCACAACTTAAAACATAGATAGTCAGTATTAAAGTTAATTATAACGTTTTTCTCTTTACGAAACTCTACTGGTTGCTAAGATAGATGTCAAATTCATCAATGGAACAAATTTGTGCAATAATATAAATTATTAATTGTCCCTGTATAACTGTTTAATGTAGTGTTAAAATTAATGATTGTATACTAAGATAACAGGGGGTGTTTCTTAAAATTTGCGACTTTACTTTCTATAGAAAATTGTCTATATGAAGCAATATTAATTAATTAAATAAGAACCCCTCAGATCGGGCAAAGAATTTTAATAGAACTATAGATTGTATGTACCTAAACACACCTATAAACTTGCGGTGTTTTGTGACTTGTATAGTAATTAAATTAAAAATGGTAAGTATAAGGCTATGATGTTTTTGAATTTGATAAAATAAAACGTGGAAAATGGTGCCTTGAACTTGCCAGTCGCGGATAGACTATTCGGAAAGCACAAATTATTTCCAGATGCATTTGAGTTAACTCAACAATTGTTAAATATTTGACAGTAGACAATGTTTTGCCTTAGTGAAGGATACTACTGATTACAACTGTAGCCCTTGAGTAATTTTTGCTGACAGAGAAAATTTTTCATTGTAAATGCAAACCTAGTGTAATTAATTACATATACTTTATTAAGTATGTACATGTATATTATGGTCTTCCTAAAATTATAGCAAGGGTGCAGTTTTGATTGCTTAAAAAAGACAATACGGTGGATTGGTTTGAGAGTAAATTTAAAAAATGTTAGTGTGTAAATTAAGATTTAACGTAAGTCTCTTTAGTTAAACTAACATGTATGCAACTGTATAACTTTTCAATTATTGTACAGTTTGATATTTCCGAAGCGTTTGATTCAATTCAACTACATGATGACGGTGGTTGCGCTTTTGGAGTTATTAATTACACTTGCACAGATGGAAATATAACTTGAGCGATTGTTTGTATTACTAAAATTAATTCTGTTGAGGTGTGGACCCTACCAAATGCTCAGAATTCCTTCATATTCAACACAAACAGGAAACTAACACTCTGAGCATCTGGTCCTTTTGCTCAAATCCAACAAACTTTAATGTAAATATACTTTTTGGTTTTGTTTTTTTATGTTTGGTTTTTTTTGAGTTTTGCCTATCCTTATCCCTGATATTATTTGCTTAGAAGAAGACTGGGAACGCGAACTTGAAGCCGAGTTGCAGGACTACGAGCTAGTCAGCGAACATAAGGCCAACAATCCCAACTGGGAGCAGGAAATTGAAGAAATCCTTCAGGAAGAAACTGACTTGAAGTAATCCTTACCGTTCAACGGCTCTATGTACTTATGACTGATATTACATTCCAAATATCATCGTTTTTGAAACTATATTTCTAGTCAATATTCTATACTATGGTCTAATTAAGCGAAACCATTGGCATGATCAAAATTGCTACGCACATTTCGGAATGTCAAATGCTTGCAAAAGAATCGAAACCACTCAAAACCTAAATACTTATGAATCTTCTTACTTAAATAAAATAAAATGGCTATACTCGTTATGATTTTATATGATGTGTATTTTTCGATTTCTAGTAATATCTATCTAAGGGATATTTTCGGGTCTACACCTACGTCTATATGTCTTAAAAAAGTAACTATCACTTAATATAAAATCAATTTTCTATAGAATACCCAAGCAACAATTTAAGTATTTGTTACGTATATGGGACTATTGAAGAAACTTCAAAGTGTTTTGCGACAGTCGCCGGTCTCTTTATATTACTCTTTCATTACTACGTTACGACTAAAGTGGGGAACAATTATTGAGTTCCAAAAAGGTAGCAAATATGTCACTAGCTACCATCCCTGCTACTATTTGGGACGTAGCTGCTACGTTACTAGAACGTTCCAATATCGTTGCTAGAGCGTTATAATTACTTTTATTATTTGTTTTTACTTCTATATTAACTGTCTTTGTCAAACTTATATTAGATTATACTATCCCTCCTTTTTTAAATGGAACCACTACGGACTTGGCTTTTCAATGTCGTCGTTTATTAAATATGTACTGGTAGTTTATAACTTCCAGAATAACAATATAATATTTAATTAGACAGGTAGATTTATAAACCCTTTAAATTTTACTGTTGAACTTATGAATTTAGTTTTTGTAAAATAAATGCGCTTCATCAATATTTAAGTATAAACAAATTATTTATTTAGTAATGTTTATAAATAAAAAAATCTTAATATTTATTATTATTTTTTTTATTTAATTATTAATACCGTCTATTACCAACAATATTTCTATTTATTAAAAAGTAAACAACCATTTACAAACAATTAAAATAATTTATTATTTACATTACCACGTGGTACTGTACAGTAAAAAATGGCCGATAAGAAGCATTTTCCTTTGAAGTAGTTTTCGCTACTTTAAAGTTTTTTTCCACTTTACGGTTGTTTTGGTTAGTACCATAAACGTTCCAAATACTAAAATAATAACTTTTAAGTTATTAACTTTGTAGTTTTTAACTCATGTTCCAGTTTCGAGATTTTAACTTGCAAAGGGACTACAAAGTAAAAATAATTATAATGTAATCTTTAGGTAGCAACCGAAAGTAACTGCTACAAATTAAATTTACTTGAAAGTTTTTTTTACTTATAACATCTTTTTTAAAGTTGCAAAGTCTTCTTGGGGGCAACCAAGTTTTACTTAAATGTTTATTACTTTATAGTAACAATTTAAGGAAAAATTAAGTTTCTGTTACAAAATATTGCTATTTAAAAGTTAGAATTACTTTTAAGTAAAAATTAAAGTAGCTGTTTAGTATACTTAACTAATTTAAAGTTATCACCACTTTGGCAATGGTTTTTGGAACCAAAAATGCTGCTTGGGTAAGTTGTTATTTACGTACTTTTAATTTGATAGTAACTTTTGTAAATATTCTCTAATGTCGTTGCGTTAATCCTCCAAAATATGTTTTGTCTTTTTTTGTATATATTCTAAATATATGTAATTATTTTAACAATGTAATATAATATATATACATAATGTATTTTATTCGCTGTTATTTTGTTTTGTTATCAGTGACGGCCTAGTAAAAACTATTATTTTATTACAAATCTTAAAAAACAAACCTAAGTATATGTAATATGAAAAAATAACCTCAATAAAATCATTGTTTTTTTAATTAGGCCGTCGCTGTCTGTTGCAATAGGTTCAAATGATAGTATTTATAGCATTATAGAATATAGCTTTTGTGTGTTAAGCATGTTTAGCCTGTATTCTAATTGTTATACAACAAACATACAATTGTTAAATAAATGTAGCAAAATGTGCCCACTAAACCTTGGTTTTATTTAAACCTCGCAATTTGAGTAAACTTTTTAATAAAAATATACACAGTTACATAAAAGTCTTATGCTACACAAGAGATATAGTTATAAGGTAAGTAAATACTAGGATTCTTCACTATCTTCTGTTTCAGCTTTTTTATGTTTAATCTCATCGTAAACAATTTCATCCTTCTCATTCAATACATTCGACTCCTTTTCCTGAAGAATACTCGCACTTCTTTGGGACAATTTTGGAGTACTTGAAGCTGCATTTAACTGAAATAAAATATATTAGGTATCATCAAAGACAAAATATAATAAATGCATTTTATACTTTATCACTAGCGCTACTTCCCCCATTTAGCAAATTAATATGATTATTGGAAGCCTTTATAGAATTCCTCGACTGGTTAACCTCAATAGCCGACTTCAACAAATCAGTTTTACTATTCTTCTTTATAATGGGCCCAAAATCGCTCTCCCTCCTCATACTAATGCTTCTTCTTCTAAGCAATCCACCATCAGCTCTAACTCTTCCTAAAGATGTCAATGAACCTATTTGGTTGTACTCCACCACCAAGCTAAGACGACTGTCCAGCTTCTCGAAGCTGCACATAGTTCCAACATCTCTTGTTTTGGGTTCATCGTCTTTCAGTTTGTCAATCTCGCCGTTCTCCACGACGTTGGCGTCATCTCTCACAGCCCTCTCTTCGATTTTCTTCAACCAGAAATAATACAGCAAGGCGTAAGCGATACCGGATGAACACGAAATAAACGCCATCAAGCGAAAGCTTTGTCTTATACCAAATTTACCGATGATGTTACCTCCAAAGAAACTACCTGTACCTCTACCGATGCTAAAGTGAGCCATACCAATTACACCAATAAGGGTGGCTAGAAGATTTTTTGGCGCCAATATGGCGCAGTACGTGGCTGCAGCCACCCACATAAGATGAACCGACAGAGATTCCATAGCTTCAAATGGGAAACACCACCAAGCGCTCCTAAAACATATTAGGAATATAAGAAAAATTGTTAATAAATCTCAAAAACTAACTCAATAACGGAATATCCCGCCAGTCTAGCTGCATGGGCGAAAAATGCCACTATGATAATATTAACATGCCCAATTTTTTTCGTTATATTCTCGGCTCCATACAAAAACGGTAAGCTGCTTATAGTGCCTACAGTGACGGTGATTCCGAGGAGTATATTTGGAGCCCCTAGCTCTCTCAGGTAAAAGAAAAGGTAGCTTTCGATGAAACCCCATAAATTCCCAAGTATAAACATAAAGAATATGAAAGCTACCAGATGCGGCATTTTAAAAATGTTCATGAGATCGCTGAATATATTATCAGCTGGTAATTTGGAACCCAACGGCATTAAACACACGGCAATGGCGGCTACAAACAATAGCACATCGAACGTGTAAAAGGCCGAGGCGTAGTCTGTGTGGCCCAATCTTTTAGAATTCCAATCTATTAAAGCCCCTGTCACAGGGGAAAACAACGCCATTCCCAAACTGGAGAATAATCGTTCCTTTCCAAAATCACCCCCGAATTTTTCGATCATAGTTAAAGCTATGGGGTCCATTATGGTTACGCCAGCCGTAAGGGCCACGGTTGCAACAAATCGAAGGCAAAAATATATCCAAAAAGTGTTATCGTCGCTTTTTATGTAGCCTGGCGGGCAGACGGCCGGTCCTCCAGATCGAAATTCGCACTTTTGCAGAATGCAATCCTTGGAGTAATAAAACAACTTTGTTTGCGTGCTTTCGTTAAAATCGCCCACCGTTCCTCCACAACGCAGATCTTGCTCATCCAGTTCATTAACGTCAACTCCATACCTTTTCAGCATTCTTTCAGGAAATCGCTTTTTTATATCCGTTATACCATCATCTTCATCGGGCAGGTCCATTTCTATGCCCAATTGTTCGATTGGGTCGCCCAAATTGTCGTGCATAGCCAAAGTGAGGTTCCTGAAATTTTTATCTTTTTAGTATTTTTCCAAGGATTAGGTAAGTACAAACAAATAGTACGTGTTTAAACTCACCAAGCATTGGATTTGTTTTTCCCCAAATGAAATGATAAGTCGTCTTCTATTCCAGGATTTGTTTGAGTTATATTCCAGGTTTTTCTGTTTTTTAGTAGACAGTGATCAACGCACTTATCCAACGTCAAATCCACCTCGTCCTGCTCGGGACACTCTCTACTGGGGCAAGGGCTCCACCAAATATCTATCCGCATTTTTTTCGGGTGTATAATAATATAACCTGATGGAACTGTACCTGGGATTTCTTGGGTGGGTAGCAAAAAAAGAGAGTGGTGCAATAATGCAGTTAGGATGAACGAAACAATCACCACTGGTTTGTACTGTCCGAATTTGTCCACTAGATAACCAGTGAGAGGTGGCGCCAAGAATGTGGTAAAAGGTAGAGATAAATAGATCAAAGCTATTTGCTCCATGCTTAGCCCAATGCTTTGCATATGGATTGTTAGATAGGGCACCAAAGATGATGTAGCTGAAATGTTGTTTGTTAGTGGAAAATGTAGAAAGTAAAAAGTAACAGACCTCCATAGAAGACGAAAAGAGTCAACTTAAGCATAATCAGGTTAGGGTTGATACCCCATTTCTGTTTTTCAATAACTTCATCGTCAATTTCGGTTGCGATAGCTTTATTACCATCTTCTCTTACTTCATTAGATTCTTCGCCCATATTTAAACTACACTCGAACACAAAGTACGAAGTTATAACTGATAATAAATTATAATTTGTAGTATTGTTAATTTCTATTTGTTAAGTTCACAAGATAATGTCATCAACGTTTAATTGTGATTTAACTTATGACAAACATCGAGAGATAGTTGCAAATCTAAAATCTTCTATTGTGTCACATCGGTTTACGTTTTTTATGTAATTTTACTTGTGGGGGATCTAGAGGGCTTAAAGTATTTAGCTATGGTTGGGTAATTCGGCTATATATATCTTTTAATTATTTACTTAAGTGTGTTTTTTATTTTCTTATCAATGTTTACGAACTACCATAATAAGAATTCTTTAGTAATTAATTAATTTATTATTTATGGATCGCCAGGAAAAATTTCAATTTTTTTACTGCGGAGTTCCGCAAATAGTTATTTTTACTATCTGTAGGTAAGTAGGGTAAATCATTAAACTGACTTGGCATAGGTACAAACGAAGTAAAAGTTGCGGAAATATTAATAACAGAACTCGTTTACGCACAAGTAATTAGAGACGGGTGTCAATGATTTTTCTATGACCCTACATATTTGCAAAGTGATTTGAGTGGGAAACTCTGAGGAAAAGCGTCGAAAAGTTGGCTGGGCGATTGTGGCATCAGAGTTGTGCAGTACACGTTCAGTAAGCACGCAAGTCACTGTGATGCTGACTTTTTTTTACCCAACGTCGGTAAAATTTAAGAAAATTTATTTTGCAGATTTGCATAGTTTAATATGGCAGCAGGTTAAATTTTCCTGCGAGCGCAAATAGACTATTCTGTTCATTTAAACATTATTTTTCGTTGCTATAATACTCGTTTAATAACTATAATAAGTGTTGTGTTGTTTTTAATTAATATTTTATCAATAAATGGCTAGTGTACCAATTAAAAGCAAAAAAGGAACTGTAATACATAGAACCACAAGTGAAACTCTTAGGTTAGGTGAATGTGACCTGATCAATCACAACCCAATTCGCGTTTCCGTTCAATCGGCTTCGACCAATTTGAGGAAAAAATCGCAAGCGACGTCTCCAGGCTGCTCCTTTCAAATAACAGGTGTCAGTTTGACAAGATACGACTTGGGTGAGGACTCTGCCGACGATTTAGACGAAAGTCACACCGATGACATATCCAGGGTAACAGACAATGAAACCCCGAGCTTCTCGGAGGATTCCAGGGATTGCGACGAACCCTATCAAAACTACAACAGCCCCCCTACAATCCTCCTGAAACCTCCGGACAAATCGGACAAGTGGCAAAACGTGGAAAACAGCGATTTGGGTCTAGGGCGTTTTAAAGTCGTCAAAATCGAAAGTGTTGCCCCATTTAGCCGGGGCCGATGGACTTGCTTCGATTATCTGGACAAACAGGAGAATGTAAACGAGAAAAAAACTTCCAATTACTGGGAAAATAACTGCCAAGAAGCCTACATGTTCCAAGGAAATTATTTAATACCCGATGTACTTAATAATCAAAGGAGAGTCAGGACCTCTTTTCCAGTCTCACCAAATGCTATAAGACCAAATTTTAGTCATTCTCCGAGTTTAGATTCCACTACTACAGTGTGTTCAGTTGTTAAAAACGAGGTAAAAGTATTCCCTAACTCTGTCAAACATTATTCCATTAAAAAATTTAATTTTATTGTTAGAAGATAAATGAGATAAATACCGACCAGACCTATGCGATGGCAGCCGAGACTCAGGAATCAGCAACTCAAATAATCACATCGACAAATCGGTGAGTAAATTTGTTTTCGTTAATTTCAAAAATCGCGGTTCATATCAGTAAAAAACTAAGCGCCGCGACGCTGCATTGCGCATCACATCAATACAAAAGACGCAGACGCTACACCTTTATAAATTCGTAGTAACAAATAGTTTAATACAGACCACCCAAGTGTATAAATCGCAAATGTGCGAAGCAATGACAATGTAACTTATTTAAAATGGCAACAAGCCATCATCAAGCAGTCGAAAGTCCAGCTAATGGGCGGAAAAGTCCGGAATCGCAGATTGCCACCGATTTACCTTTGGTGGTGTCAGATCTCGATTTTAACGAAGCCACATTTTTCGCGGTTTATTGTTTTATAAGAAACTTTGTCGGGTGAGAAAACAACAACATTTTGTTCGTCTAAAACAATATTTTTCTTGTTTTAGTGCCTCAGTGTCCTGCACGGCGACAATTGACACAAAAATTGAACATGCATTGGTAAGTGCTTCTAAGAATTCTCAAATTTTGCCAAATTAACACATCAAAGGAACCAAGCAGTCTGCTTTATTTTTAAATGTGAAACTATCATTATTTTTACATGGCTACGTGACTTAAATGTTTGCCAAACAATTAATGTTTTATAAAATTCAACATTGCAGCTCGTTTTCATGTTTATAGTGAAATTAAATCGATATGTAACGAAAACATGTAATTATCTACGCTTTCCTAGAAAAGCTTTTCATTAAACGCCTAGCCAGACTGAAATCTTTAATGATATTAACGTGTTTTTAGGACGTGGTGAAGAATCACTTAACACACGCTGTAAGACTGGAGGTTGAGGAACTAAAAGTCAAAATAAACGAGCTGGTCGACAGGATCAGCTACTTGGAATATGAAAACGATTTGTTGCGGGCAAACGTTGCTCCAGACGTACTCGCAAACTTAGAAAACAACGGAGAAAACAAATAAATATAATGCATCCAGGTGCATTTAAATTTTTTTATTATTATTTGTGACCAAACCGAAGAATGAGTGTAAGCTAGGTGCTATCGGAAATCTGATGTGATTGATTTATTTAGTCTTCGAATTTATTTATTTAGTATTACTATATAAAAAAGACTTTTGACACAGAGGGACCCAAATCATTATACACACAAATGCCATATATACAATACATACAGCACATACTTATATTTATGCTTAAGGTTCCGTATAGAAGAGAGCAGTACAGACAGTTAGTTTTCGGATCAGTCGATGCCATTTAATTAGCAGACACGATTTCATTCATAAATAGCGCAAGTGACTGCACTGTTCTTTCTCTACTGTGCTTATAAGGCTTCACCAGCATGACGCAAATGCACGTTATAAGTTGTTTCACAACAGGGTAAGGATTAAAAAAAGGATGAAATATCATTACATATACGTATACGTATAAGAACTATCAAGACTATAGGGACACCATAGTGTACATAAATAACTACAATTTTGGCTGTGATTGAACTTTTTTCGTACCTATATGACATGACATTGAAATTTAAAATTATTTTTTAATCCTGAATATAGAATGCAGCATTGCAGTTTCCTTGATAATATATTATAACCTATAATATTTGGGTACCTCTGTTTTTGCTTGAAGGTATGAAATTGTGGCTGTGCAAATCACAAGAGTGTGTGGTTATTATTTATTATAAATATTAATTATTCTAGTCATTTGGGCCCAGAAAAAATTGACGCGTCCATAGATTATTTTTTTCGTTTTTTTTCTGGGTTTCAGTTGGTCAACCTTTTAAAAGTAATGTTGATTAACTTCATCATACGCTTGAAAAACACATATTGTCCTTTTATTTTGTAGGAAAGTAAGTTTTCAATGTTGATCTCAATTATTCAATTTTAATATTTTTATTAGAATTATAGAAAGTATTAGTAGCATAAAATTCGAAATATTTTTACTGTTCAAGCGCTTTTTTTATGTGCTGGCCACTTTTTATGTAGAAATCCAGTACAGCTTACTATGATTGTTCCTGTTTTCATTTGAAATAAATATATCAAATTATTATTGTTTTATTTTTGGATATACAAAGTATTGAATAAAACAACGGCTTAAATGAAATACGTTTTTATTTATGAAGCCCAACAAATATTTTAAATAAACATTTAGTTACAGTAACACACATGATTACAAAAAGAATTGTTCTGATATGATCCACAACCAAATAAATATACCTTAAGAAATATTGCTTTTTTTACTAGCGCGCGTATCAATTTACAAATGTATGTATAAAATTGCTTATTTAGTTAGTTTTAGTCTAGGTACTAGACTCTAGGATAAATATAAATTAGTATTATTATTATTTTTATTGTAAAATTAACCCTTGCTTTCTACTATTATGGTAGACAGGGTTTTATTTGGTGTTATGGTAGTCTTGAATTGTTCGGGGATTGGAGTCTCGGTCTAAAAAAATCATTTTAGTACAAAATCATGAAAATAATTATACACTACTCACGTAATCACCGTTGCCCTTAGGTATGAGTACATTCATTTCCGAAGATTTTGAACTGACGATTTCCACATCTAACGAATCGGGGCTTAGATAAATTTGGCAGCCATCGGTTTTGTCAACAGATACAGTTGGAACTTTACCAAACACCTACATCATCAAAATAATATTATTAAAATGTTGTTTCTCGAAACCAAACAAAAATACAAACCTGCATCTGAACGGATTGGCAATTGATAAATTCCATGGAAGATACGAGACTATCGAAAACAACGGAGGTTTTCTTGCAAGAATCCAAGGTGATCGAGTTGATTTTTCCTTTTACGGTGACGGTAGAATCACTGCATCTGAATAAGTAGACCACATTGTTCATTTCGGCCCCATCGACCAGAAGGTTGTGGTTTTGCTTTTGGTACTCAATCAACCACTTTTTGCCGTCCCTTATGAAACTCGGCGGTTTTTCTACGGGAGCTGATGGTTTAGTTTGAGACTGAGCCGGCGCTTTGAACGGAGCTGGGCCTTGTCTGAGCCCGGTGTTTTTGTGGGTTTGCATATCAGGTGTGACCCTCTTCAAACCTAAAACTCCTAATTAGCCAAAAATATAATTTCTCAATAATAGCTTACTTCTTGTAATATTCTCTCCTTGATTGATTTGGGCGAACAGAGCTGACCTATCCAACCCAGCATCTCCGGCACTACCAAGGTCAACGACTGGCGGCGGAGGAGGCGGGCAACCTCCAGGAGGTGGTGGTGGTATTCCCGTTGGGGCAGTCTTACCGCCCCACACCAAGCCAGTGGTATGGTGTTGCTTGACGAAAGCCTGCAATTCAGTCAAAGTTTGCACCCAGGACTTGACCCAGTCAACATGACGCTTATCCTTTTCCTTCCAATCTTTCAAGACGCGATTGGTGTAAAATTGGCCGGCATCGTTCATTTCTTTGACATATGGGGAAGGTGCTGGGCTTACAGCGACCCATCCCAAGGCAGGAATACTCTCGCTGATGGCGGATAGATGGTTAAAAAACTGCGAGGTGCGATTTTTCTCGCGGAAAGTTTGTATGGCGCTGATTTGGTCGCTCGTCGGTTTCAACAAACTCATTAGATCGTTTTGGTTGGCTGGTTTGGCCGATTGGCTGGCCAATTGTAAGTAAGCCAGTTGCGCATTGAAAGCCTGCTGGACCAATTGGCTTTGTTGACCAACGTCACCTCCGATTTGCTTAGAAATTTGTATGTACTGAGCAAACGGCCCTTGCATGATATCGGTGAAACCCATTACGCTCATTTTGAAGGTTTTGTTTGGTTGCTCACGTGATTATTCGTTCTTTGTTAGCAAACTGAAAAAGTATAATAATATGTAAGCTCACAACAGCGGGTAACCTAAATTAACCTTTAAGTTCAGTAAAAATGTCAAAGTTTTTTCTAAATAAGTAATAAAAAAATATTACCTCATCATGAATCATTTATATATGAGCTTTAATTACATTATTAAAGAAAACAACAAATAAAAAATTATTAATATGACTAAGGCTAAATATTCTATTGACAACTATATCGACATTTTTAATCCAAAAATCATTATTTTAATGTGTTAACGTATAAAGCTGTTAAATTGATTAGTTATTATCTCATTTAACCGGATGGGTATAACCATTATTTAAATCAGAACAAAAGTTCCAAATTTCCAAACCGTCTATTTTTACATCTATTGCAAATCTGTTTATTACAGTTATTTTCACGTATAAAAATTAGAAAATACCCACATTCCCAAAATAGCTGGGCCACCAGATCGAATAAAAATAACATATCTTTAATACTTACATCTATAGAAAAAATATTGTAGTTTTACGTAACAAATACCCATATTCTCACAATAATAAGGTATTTTGGTAGCAGTTGCAAATTCTAGATTTAAGAATAGGTTAATAATGTTAATGTTAATGCTTGTTTAATTAATGGTATTTTATTATATTTTGCGTCGGTTCGTAATTTCTGAATAAATTTTAACTAAGGTACCTATCTAAGCATAAAAACTTAACGCTAAAACGGTAAAATTATTAGGTATTTATCTCATAAAAATACGGTATCTTGTAAACAGATGACATATTTCTCCCTAATTGCATTACCTTTAGACAAATATTACTTTCTATGGTAAACAAAAGACGAAAATAAGCCGGTTGGTTTAAATTAACATTAAACTAAAATAAATAGCCTTAATATAGTGTAATAACATCAAAAACTACAACAAAACATTGAAAAAACACCCTTCAATTTAAAATTGAACGCCGGTTAGTCGAATAATACGCCCAAATTAACGAAAAAGTTACTTACATGTACATTATTTAACTAGGCACTAGGTTTTCCTTTAAAATACCCAAAATAAAACTTAGTAGCAGCTGATGATGTCACTGTACTCGGCAATAGGGCGGTTGCCGTCTAAAACACAATCAGACTACTTGATCCCTCGATGAATTCTCGTTCCTATTGGACAAATCGGCGATAAAATCATCACACGTTACGTCTTCTATTTCACTTGCACTTGCAAAACACCCATTCGCTATCCGTATGTGACGTACAGCCACACCAAAATATTTATGTATGAATCATAGCAAATCCAAAATGGCTACGCTGCTTAGTAGTGAACTGAAATTTTGCATGGATTGATTCGTGAGAGCCGCTATAGGTGGCGCTTTAGTTAAAAAAACGTTTGAAATTTCGCGCTTTTATTATTTTTATTATTTCAATTGGCAAAAAATTAGCAGCATAAGTTAAGCTTATTATAGTTATAATTTATGTGTCCCATAAAGTTTATACCTACGTATTTTGGGAAGGAATAAGCAAATAAAAAGCGTTAAATGTAGTACTTAGTTAAAATATTTATTGTATTTCTAAAAGCATTGAATATTTTAAAAGCACTATAAGTTTATTAAATGCAAAGTCTACAAAAGTTGTGATTTTAAAATGTCCAATACTCAAAGAAACGGAAAAAAACAACATTGTAATAAACTATATGTAGTGTAACGTCACAGCCAAATAATATATTTTTATCTGGGTAATAGATTCTCTTTTAAATTTGTCAACATTGATAAATGCTTGTTAAAAAATTCAAAAAAAGTATTAGGTATATATTTAAGCTGTTTAGTGTATTGCTTTTAAACGCTGTGTTATAAAAATAATTAGTTTCCTTCATAACAATCACCTCCCTAATCTGTCCAAAATGCAATTCATCCATAAAATTCCATTACTTTCAAATTAGTATCAAAAGAGTTTTGTACTGTCGTTTAGGACAATTCACCAATGGGAGCGCTTTTGAGCCACAATTCATGTAAAAATGTGTATAGTTTATCACTCACAGCCACCTACAAAAAATCGTTAATATTACATCATCAAATATCAGGAAAAGTAACTGACCTTATAGGGTGTGGGATTTAAGGTCCTTTTAATGTCAGGTCTCAAAGTTTTAAGAGATTGCTTGACCCTCTCCTTAATTTGCTGCAGATTCGGCAACTCTTGCACAATTTTTCCGTTCTCCCAATATAAGGTCAAAAGCTTTTCGACTCTTGTAGGAATGACGTAAGCCCTTTTAGACTCCTCGAAAGGATGTCTGCATAATACTTTTTGGTTCAACTCTGGAGGAGGCTCGACAGATCTTTGGATTAAGTCCACTAAGGCGTGTCCACTGTCACCATAAAGCCTATAAGCGTCTTTACGACCCGGCATCGTCACCTTTCCAACATCCTGACTCAGCTTGATTCTTGGTTGACTGTTCAACTCCACCAGCTTATAGACGCCACCTGAAAGTATGTATTCATTAGTTTTATGTTAATACAGTGATAATACAGTAATACCAAGTGAGGGTTGCCTTTGACAGGTGACCAAATGCGTTCCAATACCAAAACAGTTAATCTTGTGACCCTGCTCGTTCAAACTCAATATGGTCTCCTCGTTGATGTCATTCGAGGCCATGATGGTGAGGTTTGCAAACCAGGGTAGGTTGTATTTTTCACTAATCTCGTAGAAGAATTGCCTGGCTACGTTGGACAAATAGGCTAAATCACCACTGTCTAATCTTATACCTATAGCCCTATAGCCTAGATCGTTAAGTGCTAGCGCTACAGCGCAAAAGTTGAGCAATCCTGACCTATAATAAAATTTTGCTCACTATGTTTTATGGTGTATTTGTTATTTAACTACTAATCGGCATGTACGAATGTAATATTTAGGTGCAATGTAAAGCTAAGCTCCCAATTCTTAAGAGTGATCTAAAAATGTCCAGTTCAATTATACGTAAGCTCATGCTATAGGTAAATATTATCAAAATTATTGATATTTCAGGTTTAGGTATCATTTTTCGACCTTCTTAATTGTGATGTGTTAAGTTGAGAATAACATACCCAGAACAGTTATTTTGTCCCCGTTTAGTATTTGGCATGGGAATGAGATTAAACCTGCAATACAAAGTACCATTGGTACTATATCATATGTAAATATTCCCAAGCAGCATTTTTACAAAGCCCAAATTTACTTAAAATGGTGCTCGGGATGAGGCAGTTAATTTTACGTGCCAGTGTAGGTGCAGAGCGTAGTAAGCTCGCATACCCAGCACAGGTTCGTCAAAATCTGCCGGGAGGGGCTAAACTGGACAAACTATCCCCATGTTTGTTTGTTTGTTTGTTTATTTGGATGGACATGCACCTAATTCTTACTCGTTTTACCTGTACTCGTTATGCGATTGAGTGTTTGGAGTGACATTGAACAACTTATTTGAAGAGCAGGAATACCTCTTAACGTCATATGTGTCAACCAGGGTCATAAAACCATCGGGAAATGCGATCGCGAAGGAAATAAAGGCGGCCAACTCCCCATCGCTTGCTTCCGATTCCACAACGCTAAAAGTTGGAACCAAGTTTGATCTGTGTCCTAAAGCTAGTTGCAAGAGGTCCCTCTGAGGTCCTCCTCCTTTTGGCTCTAAACACGTGTTTCTTAACTCGGAAAAACCGTTAAACGAAGTTATATAAGCATGGGCGTGAGTGCCTTTTACAGGAATATTGAAGAGCTTTCCCGCTAAAACGTTGCTAGTCCCATCAAATCCACCTATAAAATTACAAGCTTGTTATAAAATCAATTTCTAAAGTGTATAATAGAGATAAATGATTTTTTGTCAGGCAACATTGATGATGTAGTAAACTGGTACGAAATATTTAATATTTCCACACAATTCCTGTTAAAGCAAACAGTTCGTCTGCAATTCGGTATTGATTATCTATTTTACTTGACACTGTTGGAACCAGGTACCAAATAGTGCCCGGACTTTTCCATGCCTACCACGAAACTCGTTAATTATCGCTCCTTGAAAAACTGTGTTGCACAAGAATTTTCCATTGCCAAAAAAGTTTTGCAAATCATTACGGATAAATTAATTATCAACTATTTTTTCAATTTAGGTAGGTATTTATTTGGATTAAAAGGTCAAATTAGTATTCATTTATTGGTTTCGTCATTGATAAAATTTATTACCTACCAATATATGAGTACTTTGACGCAGAAAGGCCCCCATCAGGGCCCTGGGCTCTTCTTAGACCAAACTCAAATAATTTCATATTTCCAGCGGCCATTCTATACCTCGCTGCATTTGTGGACATTAAACTAAAATTTTACTTCAATAATAATACAAAAATAAAGTTTGTATAGCTCACAAACCTAGCATAATTCACCAAAGTAAGCAAGGTTGTTTCTAAAAGTTGTACTATAATTAAAGGTCCCTCTATCCTCATTAAGGGTACTCTAAAATTAATAAGACATTAATAAGGGTCGCGAATAGGTTCCTTGTAGTATACCTGGGAAAAGCGATAGATCCTTCCGGTATGGCGTATAATCTAACGTCTTCAGCTGACACTGTGTTAAGGAAATTATAAAAATCGCTCTCAATTGAGGGAGGCAAGGTTTCTTTTAAATATTCAATATCTAAAAGTATGTAATTATGTAGTTAAATTGGGTCGATTTAATTATATTAGGTACACTTTTTAATAATTTAGACATAAATGCTTGGTAAATATTTTTATCATCGTAGATAACGCGGTGTTAAAAATTGAGACATAACAAGTAAATAAAGATTATTTATATATTTACCGCTTGCGGAATAGTGAAACTTTTCCAAAAATTTGAGGCACTCTTCAAGTCCACCAAAAATGGTGAATTCACCCTGAAATGGATTTTTTCGAAAAAATAAGTCAAATACTGCATGGTCTTTGGTTTTGCCGGACTTCCAATATGCATAGGCCATTGTGATTTGGTATAAATCTAAAAAAAAGCTTTAGGTTCATTTACATCTTACATCTATTTACATCTAACGCATTATCTATAATTACGCAAAGTTTTATTTATAGTGATTAAAAAAAAACTAAACTATAAATATATCATTGAATTAAAATAAAAGTTCACTAATTTTTAAATAATTATAACAGAAACAAGCGTTAAAATTATGCTGACAATTTAAAACATCAAAAACGCATTAATTAAAAATAAAACAATTGAATGTTTAAGTTTAAGTAAATAAAAATTAATTTAAATTACCTGTGAGGAGTGGCTGAACGATGCCATTTTGGCCCAAACTTCTTAACTGCTTGCTGGAAGTCTGTTCAATTTCCTCCATTTCAACTTAAAAAAATGTGTAGTTATATTTTTTTAAATCCGCTCACTTCACGTATAACACAGCGCCACACGATGCACTCTACTCCATCTGTATTCCCGCTGCTACGTTCAAAATACTACTGTACGATCAGAAGCAAAATAGCAGTAATATTGATCACCACTCTCTAAGGTCAACGAAGGGCATGCTAAGATAATATTTTAATAATACCCCATTAATATATTTTAACTATTTTAATAAACTTTATTATTGCGCATAACGCGCGTTTTCATTAGCACCGATTTTCTATTTATCAAGTTTTTTTTACGGGCACTTATCAAGGTCAACAACAATACCTAGGTTATCATTTAAAATGTTCTTCTAATATTTTGTTATTTATTTTATTTATATATTTTTACTTCCATAAAAGATTGATTAAATTATTAATGAAGTGCAAGAGGGCCCCTTAAGTACAAAAGGGGATTCCCATAAAACCACCGGTTACAAGTTATTATTAACTATGATTTAATTAATATAAATTAATTGTATTTTTACTAAAATAAATGTTACATACCTTTATTTATTCACTATAGGTACCTACACAATGATAAAATTGTAACAACCAGTCAAGTGGGCGACTGAAATTAAGTGTATGGACGTAAACAAGCGCACTTAGGTAAAAAGAAAACTGGCACTGGTATTTCCCCTACAGCAAAGTATTCCTTCAAGTATTTCACTGACTTAAAAATCTATTTATAAGTATGATTTAAATTTTGTTTACTAAATAATAGGCATTTTTAATTTTATGTCCTTTATTTAACAACTGTTATATACATTTTGATCTACTTGTATAATACTGACATTATTTATCAGCTATTTTAAACTATTTATTATACACTTATAGAAAATATTAGCACCAAAATTAATTAAGAAATACATATGTCCATTAAAATAATCTATTTCGCTTGTTTATAAAAATAAAGTATGCATACTTGGTGCTAATAATACACTTTTTAGTAATTTAGTGTCACTTTTTTATATTAATCAGTACCGTGACAGTCCGAAAATTATATAGCTATTAAAAAAATAATGTTAATTTACTAACATATACCTTAGTCGACATACATATTATTACCATAAAAGAAATCGTATACAAAATTCATCACAGATCTCTAAAAATCACTACGAAATAATCACATTGAAGTACCTACCTACCTATTACATTTTTAACTAAAAACCTCTCTCTATTGCCCACATACTTCCATATCTACATATACCGCTTAAACACAATGGAAAAAATCAATGCCAAAACAATTGGTATACTACAGAATTATAAAAACCATATACATATTAGTATGTCTATGATAAAACCCTTTTGGCTGTCGTGGTAGAAATAAGACGTTGCCAAATTCTCGCTGTTATAAAACATTATAAAATCTAAAATATCATAATTTTGTGTGTAATAATGTTAAATGCTTTTTTTCATACAATTAATAAGCAATTTATTAAAAAGTACTTTATTAGGTATACCTACCCCAAATAGGGAGAAAAATATGGTATTTCTTTTTAAACCGGAAATGACGCCACAGTTGGAAATGATTTGTATATGTATGGAAGTATGTGGTATTGCCTCCCCAATATACCTTCCCAAAGTAACTGCTAATATATCTGTGATTTAAAAGTAGGTAAACACCAAATTATTACAACATTTGACAATTTGAGAACGGAAGGTGTCCAAGAAAGTTATCTCATTATTTTGGCCGCCCTTTCCCTGTCCCTCTCCACTTCCATCGGATGCATTCTTTTCCTATGCGAAAAACAGTTACCCGAGCTCGCAAAAGCCTTCGGGCAGTAGGGGCATTGATACGGCCTTGCACCTGTATGTTGATTTATGTGAAACTAAAACAATATAAATACGAAATGCATTGTATGAATCTTAATTTAACTGTTTACCTTTAAGTCTTGGTTTCGTTTGAAAGTCTTATCGCACAATGGACACTTGTGAGGCCTTAAATCACTATGAGTGATGGAATGGGCTCTTAAAGTGCTGTTTGTCGGATACACACGCCCACATACGCTGCATGGGTACTGAACTCCTTCATGATACTCCTTGTGGCGATACAAATTGCACTGAGTTTTAAAACTAAAAAAAAAATATTCAATTAGTAGGTGGTAGGTACTACAAAAATTAAATATTTCTTTACATCCGTCCGCATATCTCGCATCCGTACTTTCCCTTAGGTCGGTGCGTTTCCAGGTGTACCTTCAAATTCCCCTTAGTCGATATCTGTCTTCCGCATATTGGGCAAGAAAATTTGGCCCCTGCTTCATCATCACTATTATCACTATCCTCCTCGTCGTCGTTTTGCTCGTCCTCCATGTTGTTGGAGGATGAGTCACTTTCTTCAGTCTGTTTCTCTAAGTCAGTCTCTACGGTGCTATTTCTTTCATGGGTTATATTTGTCGGCTCGATTTCGTCTTCTTCTTTGTCTTCGTCCAAACAGCATTGTAAAATTATCATGGGGTCTATCCGAACTTCCATTTCAGTCACTTCGGTTTCTTGAATTGAGTTTTTGTCTTTGAATCCCTAAAATTCTTTGTTACATAACCTAACACAACAAAGGAAATGTTTTACCTTGGTCAGATAAGTGTGGAGTAATGATTTGTTGTCGCTATATCTAGCCTCGGTGAAATTGGAATTATTGCACAAAAATTTGGACATTTTGTCTTGATTCTTTAAAGCCATGCTTGCAAATCGGTGAAATGCCTCCAATTTTTTGCAACAATCTATGCAAATCATTTTGGGCAATTTGTCTTCAATAGAAATCTAAACGTAAAAAAATGGTTAATAAATTCATCATTAGTGATAAAATGATGTTGACATACCGTAAGGGCCAAGTATCTTCTTATTTTGGCATGTACGAATGACCGCCTTGCTTCCTCACCAAAAACAAATATTCCGGCTTGTATTTCATTTGAACATATTCGGCACCATTTTGACAATAAATTTGTATTCATTTTGATTCATTGAATGCAATTTTTTCCCCTACTAAAATCGAGCCTGTCAATAAAAAGGATAGGAACCCAAGACATACAATAATACACACCGTCTAATAAAAAGACCTGTGCTTATTTAGACTCATTGCGCACATACCTACTCAATATATACAATTCAAGCAATTTCTATTGCGTACTTTTAAAAAAGCTAATACATGCATCTGAATGAAAGGCATCGTAAAAATTTCGAAAATAAACAAACAAATCGCACAGTTTGTTGCACTTACAACTCACACCCTGTTTCCTCTTGATACAATCAGTCATCTTTAAAATTGCACAGAACTGTCAACCGCCAGATCCGACGGAAATTTGATTTCTTTCTGATTGACATACGTCAAAATACATGTGCAACCCTTTCCCGCCATCTAAATTTGTGAGTCGATTGCCACCCCTGTTTGCACTAAAGTGGGCGCGGACGGGACAAGCTCAAGCTGAATTCTAGTTAAAATCAATACCTACAGAGCGACAACCCCAATTGTAATGACGCAAGTGCTAAATAATGGCTCTTTTTATCGTTCTTCGCAAATCAATAAATATTTTATCATCATAAGCCGCCCCAGTAAAACAATGTTAACATATTAGATTCATTTTTGATTTATTTTATCATTATCACAATACCAATTTATATACATAAAAATACAAAACCTTATTATAGTAAATGAATACATACTAATATAATACATCAGTTCATTTATATAAATATTTTTACAATAAATATTTGGCCAAATTTACAACTAATTGTTACCACAATCCTGCTATGAATTCGGTTGGGCTATACTGCTGCAAGATTTTGTTTTTAAAGCCCTACGATAAAAAACAATAAATTTAAACTATAGGTATAGCGTTTTTTTATTTTAAAACTTACCCCAATTTACTCTTCTTCCTCCTGCAAACCTGTAAAGTAATCGAACCATTCTTTACGCTCTTAAACAGCAAGACCGCCTCTGCATGAGAAATATCATGGCAAACTTGACCATTTACAGCTAATATTTCGTCACCTAAAAACAACCAACAAGTAGTAAACCAACAAATATTTTAAAAAGTATTAACCAGTCTTACCAGCCTTCAGCCTTCCATCCTCGGCCGCCTGTCCATTATGCATGATCGTTTTCACGAAAATCCCCAGAGCGCCTTTTGGGGAGTCCCTACCACCCACTATGGTGAACCCAAGCGATTTTTTGCCCGCCCCTTTCTCCAAAGTCACTGTATGAAAAGTGCAGATATTCTGACACGGTCTTCTGGGTAACGTGCAAAAATTTGTCGTGGTATTATTCAGCACCTCCAATCTGCTGGGTTCTTTTGATTTTGGACTCAACGGCGGTCCCTCGAGGTTCTTAAACTGATTCGAGTTTCTGCTTCTTAGCACCCGGTTGTAGCTACCGTGTATAGCACTATTCTTCTGAAAGTATGGCTGCCTTTTGTATAGCGGACTTGAATTCAATTGCTTGGTGGGACTCTCCGCTATGGAATGCCGGTTTGTGTCAAAATCAACTGAGCTTTCCCTCATAAAGCTCGAGCGAATGACAACCAACTCGACGTCTAAAGTTGGAACACACAGGGATTTTTTTGCTTCTATAATTGTTAAACCGGCTATAGGTGTTCCATTAACACTGACGATTTCGTCACCGACTAAAAGGGTGCCTTCTTTTGCTGCGATACCATCTGGGACTACTTGTGCAACCAGATATCCTTTAGCGATTATTTTGCTTTTTGTTATAAAAATGCCCAGCTCTTCTTTGAAGCTAACTTTTGTTAACCTCACCACCATGACATTTTTATTGCAAATTTGATTCGGTTGGTCGACATCAGTGCTCTCGCCCAATGAGCATCTGAAGAGTTCGCGTCTATCCAACGATAGAGCTCTTTGAGGATGACTTCTGGCTTTCTTTCTGCCATGATTTTTATCAGGTGTGCTCTCTGAATCATACACATCGACCGTCGTTAGTTCCAAAGGTGACACTGAGTAGGAACTGCTATCAAATCCTGAGGAAAACGATGAGTCGTTTACAAGAATTCCACTGTCTGAATCCTCGTTGTCGACCAATGGCAATCTATCTTCTTCATCGTGAGTGTGTGTTAAATCGGCATCAGCATATAAGGGATTATTAGTACTTTGAAAATTCTCAATATCTGGCAAGGCTCCATAAGAAAAACTCCTCTTCTTGTCAATCTTCTTATGGCTTTTAGTGGGCGTTGGTTCCTCCAAAGAACCGGTCTGCTTGTACAACTTATTTAAAAACTTACTCGTTGAAGATTGTAAGTATTTTTCCGACATAGCTCTTAGTTTGGCCGTGAAACAAGAAGCCCTCGACATCGTGTCATACTGCTTATCATCGGTGCTCTGAATAAAATCTACCACATCAATATTCTCGAACTCTTTATCACTGGAAGTTGATGATGTGTTTGGCAAGGGGTTTGTTTGTACATCGGTACTACACGAAGCTACTTCAGTCGCTGCAGAAGCATTAGAATTTGAGCGGAAACACGATAAACGCGTGTGCTTGACTTTGTCCAACAAGGGATTGCGTTTTTCCCTATAGTGACCGCAAGTTTCGATTGACCTGGAGTTCCTTGGTTGAGATTTGTGCCGTCTTCTATCCGACTTTTCTATAATCACGATGCTTTCTTCCACATTGTACAAATTAGTATCGTTCTTGTTGTATTGACGTCTGGCCCAGGAGTTTGGAGTCATATCAATTCTAGATCTATGCCTCAAATTTTGCCTTGGGGTGTTTGGAACGTCCACATCTACACTAATGGCTTCAAATGAAGGTGTAAGGTTTTCAGAATTTCTTAGGGGTGAAAGACTCAAAAGCCTTGGAGCCTCGTCCTGCTTTCTAAACCACCTCATATCTAAAAAAATAATTAGGTTTAATGTGATTGATTTATTTTTAAATATTCATCTACTAAAACAACAGTGACCTTACAAATTAACATCGAGCTGTTAATTTAGTTCAATGCAAGCAACATCCCAACAAATTTGTTTTACAAACACTTACCTACAAGTATTTGCTTCTTTTTAAATTCATTGAAATACGACTTCCTGTTTGTCAAAGCCTGTTAACGTTAATTATATTTAGATAAAAAGATAAATGTGAGTTATTAGGAACCATATTGATAGAAACATAAAAAGTATGTAACTGTAAAATATTGCCTAATGATATACCAAATAGATGATGATTGAGAAATAGTTAATATAAATAAGATGAAAAGATATGATACAATTTTTTATCTGGTTGCAATGTATTGTTTCTCTTTGTTGGTCCTTTATACTGATAATTAATTAATTAAAATATTCAGCTTGTTCATGGGTAAATAAAAAAATGTCAAGGATAGAACAGAGTTTGAAAAAAACACACTTTAATCGTTTTTTCTCCTGATGCTTTATAAATGGATTTCAATTAAAATTATAATTACATTTATATAAATATTGCAAGGTGTGTAATGCATAATCTTCGATTGTAGCAAAGAGGTATTTCAAGGTTGTAGTAATTTCAGAATTCATAGAACGTTGAAACTTGTACACTGGCGTACTTAACAAAAAAATAAAACTGACTCAATCAACATCCAGTTTCAACTTAGTGTAAACAATTTCCTGCTAAGCTGCTCTTAAGCATATGAAACTATTATAAATGAATCATAGCTCGAGAATTACAGAACGTTCTTAAAAATAATTGGATCAATAAAATATTTCTTGCTACGAGCTTCTTCTTTGAAAAGCCACCAGGTACCAAAACCCAAAAGGATTTCGTATTGTCATTAAATATAATAAGGTCCATTGTGCCAACCAAGAGAAATGTTTTTGCATATTGGGCCATATGCTTTTACAAAATTGGTAAATTTACTTAATGACACTGAAATCTATACATTGTTTGTTAAATGTAATCAATAGAATGTACTCGTAACAGCTGTGACTCAAATGTTATTAACTGTTCATTACAAAATTTAGTAGTACTAGTTTGTGCAATTGAAGACTTCGGGGGTATGTTATGAGACAAATTTATTGTTTTCAGCAAAACTGTTTTACGCTATTGGTTTTTAATGTTTACTCTATAAAGCATTTTAATTGAAGACCTTTTCAATAAATGTTATGTTGTTTAGGAAATTTCCAATAAATATATATTTACGATTGTGGGGAATGTAGATTTTTTGCGAAACTTCCTTGACCTTTCCAGGATTAACAAAATTATTTTGGTTTCCACTAAAATTAATCAAAAGCACATGATAACAGTATTGTTTACAGTGTGAATAACCTAAAGTATATGCACTCATCTTTTATCTTTAATTACAAAAAGAACTTTGTGTGGGTAATTTTATATTGTCGTGTATGTTTATTTTTTAATATGGCCTTAATGCAACCACATTAAATTACAAAAACGGTTGGTAACCACAATATGTATTTATTTATATAAAACTAATTCTGTGTTATTACTATTTCCCGGATATATTAGGTATATGGATATTCATTTAATAATAATAATACGTTAAGATAATCTGGTAACCTTGTAGAATTTTTGTACATCAAGGATCTATAATTAAACAAATTGGTATCTTTACAATAATTATTGGACTGTACACCGTTCTTGTAATGATCATAATAATAATAACAATTGCTTTTCAGGCCACCTATTGATCTGTAAACCAGCTGATAACTGTGTAAATCTGTACTACTTTGAAATTAACAAAATTGCTCATTAATTAACTACGTTAAGGAAGTCAATTAAATAATAATTTTCAAATCCAATTTATGTGGCGACAATTTTTTGGAATTACGGTATCAACTAATTCAGAGAAATTCAATAAACTTAATATGCCAACTGTATTAAGCATAAGCACATGGGTTTTAATTCTTGAATATAAATAGGTATGTATATGAACGTGAAAGGAATATAATTTCGATTTTGGCATCTTTCAAAAATGATATACTGTTATTGATTCTTTTGCATTGTAAAGGAAGATGCATTAAGAAATTTATCACACAATAATACCCACAATTTGTTTCGGCCCATTTGGACACCTGTTATTATTAGGGTAGCAAATTATTTTACATTATGTTACATTATTAAACATGTTGCTTCGAACTATAAATCATTTGGCAACAATTTATTGGTCAATAAATGTTTAAAAAATCTTCAAATTTTGGATGAGTCACATTTTTCTCTTTATTGCCTTGCTGATGAATGCCCGTAAACGAACAACTATGTGTTATAATTGTGTACAAACAAAACTAAACAGTGTTACACGTAACAGTTACCTTACTATCACGTTTATGTTATGCAAATATCAGCCCGTAATTATTATAATACTTCCAACAAATTCAGGAATTTAGATTTTTACCAAGATGTGGTTCAAAAATTGCTCTATATATATATATATATATATATAAAATTTAAAAAATAGACTTTTCTTGGTTCAATATAAAAAGTGAAAACAATTTGTTTTCTTGCTGACAATTTTGGCCCGTTAGTGAAAGTATGTCTTTGGGCAAATATTAGCATCGTAAAATGATGGATTTAATGATATTGTCCTTAATTTCGAGTTTTCTAAGGCGTCGTCAGCTATAGCTATAATTAGCAAATAATTAATAACCAAGAATGCGGTGGGAAAATTTGTAAATATTTTGAAACATTTTTTAATGATAAAATGAGATTAAAGATAATAAAAGATGATTCATGAAAATATCTTTTTCATATAAGGTCCATCAATGTCTTAATTGTTAATGAAACAAATTACTTTATAGCTATGTATAGTTATTACGTAAGTGAGCGTCAATCTATCAAAATTAATGTAACATTACATATTGTTACCATCCTGTGCCGTGTGAATTATTATAAGATTATACAGTGTACGCATATTCTTTTTTCATAAATGATGGGAAAATTAACGCGATGCTCTTTTTTCTCATAGCATAATACATTCATATGAGAAGACCCTGCATTTTGTGCATGTAAAGAAAACTATTACCTACAGGTTTTGCAAGCAACCCAAATATTGTCCATGTATAACATACATATTTGTAACTGGTTTCAAATAGTAGTGTTAATGTTACGCCATTTTTTGGCCTTCGTTATTTCTCTTTTCTATTCGATAGTGAATATATGATTTTTTTTAAGATTGTGCCTTGTTTGATGATAAAGTTTATCAACCTTCAAACTAAATAAAATGACAAAATACACAAGATATAAAAGAAGAAATGTTGTGCATATCTAGGTTAAATATTAGTAGGTATATTATCAACGTAAAATGCCTATCGTCAACTTTGAAAATGCAAAATGTGTTTTTGAACCCAAAAAAATTAAAATGTAAATCGAGAATTTCTCTCCTTTTCCAAGAGTCGTAGTATTTAAATTAAAAAAGTTTATTTTTTCAAATTGCCTATTTTGCCTCTTTTGGGTGTCTTTTTCAATTTTTAAGTGCCTAAAAGTCCGGTCTCTAATTATCAATAAAACCATTTAATACTTTAATTTAATCCTCAGAATTTAAATTGTTTCTTAAAAATATCAAATTCGCAACAAAACTTTCTTTTGAAAATGCAAAATGTGTTTTTGAACCCCAAAAAATTAAAATTTAAATCGAGAATTCCAACGGTCGTTTCACCTATCTAGGACTCACTGTATATTAGAATAAAAGAGTTTTTTTTCAAATTGCCTTTTTGCCTGTTTTGCTTCTTTTAAGCCTATTTTACCTCTTTTGGGTGTCTTTTACAATTTTGAAGTGCCTAAAAGTCCGGTCTCTAATTATCAATAAAACCATTTAATACAGTTCCTAAGCATTTAAACTGTTGCTTATAGATATCAAATTCGCAACAAAACTTTCTTTTGAAAATGCAAAATGTGTTTTTGAACCCCAAAAATTTAAATTTAAATCGAGAATTTCACCCATCTAGGACACACTGAATATTGGAATAAAAGATTTTTTTTCAAATTGGCTTTTTTGCCTCTTTTATGCCTGTTTTTGCCTCTTTTAAGCCTATTTTGCCTCTTTTGGGTGCCTTTTTCAATTTTTAAGTGCCTAAAAGTCCGGTCTCTAATTATCAATAAAACCATTTAATACAGTTCCTAAGCATTTAAATTGTTTTTTATAGATATCAAATCCACAACAAAAGCTTTCTTTTGTACAATCGTTTTTATTCAATACGACGACAAATCGTCAAAAAAAATGTTTTATGTGTTGCAATACAAAAAGTTAAAAGGGTATGCCAATCAATGTTATAGTAAATATGGCACAACCATGCTCGGTTAAAGTATTCACTACCACATTCCACAAATAAATGCCTTCAAGATATGAAAGCGAATTTTCTTTAAATTACACAATTTATATTTTTGAAATAATTTAAAAATTTGTCAGGTATGAAATGAAGCCTTAAAAGCTCCAGTTTCAATTAACTAAACACCTGTTGGGTTTACAAATTAACGAAATTCGATCTAAATGAGTAAAACCTCAAAAACTTTAGTTAAAAGTTCTATTATTTTTATTGGTGCCTAGGATGGCATTATGCGATTATTAACCCTTGGTGACAATTAAAGTTGTGTAACTAGTTGTGAGCTAGTTCTGACTAAGAAGCTCATACGAAATGATTATTTTCTAGCTTTCTAGCTAGACCGAAATGACACGGTTTGAAATTGTTTATGTGACATTTTTTGTTGATTGACAAAATAATTGTTTATTAAACAATTTATTTAAAAATGTTACACAATGTGATAATGAAGGATAATTTGTGAAAATGCGCAACAGGAAGTGAAGTGCAATAAGAATTTTCTTATTGCAATCTATAGTTTTAAGGCCGATAGAAAAATACCATGTTGCAAACCAGTTAGGTAAATTTGCAATAAATTATAATTTAATATCGTGCATATTTTTTTAAATGCTCTGAGCTACCTGTGTTAGTACACGCATTATATTAATTTATGGTCCACTACTTTTTATTTGTCCTTTCTAACAAAACCCTTTTGTTCGACATTCAAAAATAAAACCCTATTGTTGTTATTAGCAAATACTCGAAATAAGTGACAACAATTGTACCTACCATACCTTAAATAGTTTTTTTGAAGGAATTCGTCTCAATCACATTTTTCCCAGAGATCAAATCGAGAATGTGCTGTCACTAGATGAAAGTTCACTCAAAAACTCCGATTGTTTTGGAAAATGTCACCGTGCTCGATACGAAACGTAAAGGTACCTCTGTTGGTTACTACACTACTGTTTGATGGTACCAACAGCGGTACGTTCGAGAGTTGAGATCGCCTCCACGCGATTGGCTGCTGAACTGACTAACAGTTCTTGTGTACCTTTGCTATAAAGCCATGGAACATGCTGAAAAACATTCAGTACAAAATTATTGTATGTACCTGTAAACTGTTTAACTTACATTTTAAATGACATTACAACAAAAAACATTTTTATCAAATGCACCTATTTTCGTTTCGATCAGCACCCGATAATAATTAATAAAAAGTTTTGAAAACTAGTTTTGCTAAATGTCACGTCGACTACAACAACATTTGTTAATTTATTTTAAACTTTATTCGAAATAAAATTAAATAATTTTAAAAGCTTTACCTGGGGCCACAAAATATTCCACATTTTTATACATATATTTTGGTTTTGGTCTGAAATTTTATTCAAAATTTATGTATAAAAATAAACAATTTAAATTCCTTTAAAAATATCCTTATAAAAATAATATTTTGAACACAACTGTTTTGATTTAAGTATGCCTTCATTTCACATCAGATTTTCGAGAAATTCCAACCCAAAAGTGTAAAAACGCTGTTTTTCAAATTTTCAACATTTAAGGATAGCATAGGTATATTACATGACACCGTATTTTTTCTATACTAAATTCTTCCTTTTCAAAAACCACTTAACATCCTACAAAATTCTTCTCCTCTCCAAGAAATCGTTAGTTGAATTTACGACTTAAGTTTTGGTAAAATTTGATTTGGAGAAAAATTATTGAAACGAATTAAAAGGAATTTTAAAATGGTAAAAGGGAACTTTTAGATGGCATAAAGAGTTCTATGAAAAAAATAGTTGGTTAAATTTTATGTTTTATGCTTGCGTAATTTATCTTTTTGCAAAAATAGAATGTTTCAAAATATTCTATTGCTGGTAAGGTCTTTTGGGCATCTAACAGTCTAATGTCTGTGGTTTTTACAGGTTCCTGTACGGTGACATAACCCCTAATTACAGCGACCGCAAAAAAGCGCTTTAATTTTGACATTTGACGTCGATTGAACGACAGTGTGGCTGAAATGTTGAGAAAAAGCATCAAGAGTCAAATTTGAAAGATAGACGATACCGAAGTTGAAGCGAAATCGATTTGTTTGTGTTGTTTACGTTTTTTGAGCTGATGAATTAAAATGAACGACTTTGGATTTATTGAGCTTCTTATTAAACAAACGTGCCGCCGCTCTTCATATGAGTTTGATATGGGTTTAAGGCAATCTACCGAAGATTCGTCCAGTGTTTATTCGTTAGATTTCTTGAAAAAGCTCTATGACAAGCCCAAAGAAAACATACATCGGCTTCTTAAGGTAGGCTCATAACATGACATGATGGTACAATATGAATTGTTTTGAACGTTAAATAAGCGTTTATGTTTGTTTTCTAGATACCAGAGCAGAGTTTAAACGGCGTAAAAGTCAACCTTAGCAATGGCATTAGTTCAATAAACTACCAGGACTTCACGATGGTTGAGAAAAAAAAATTCCTGGATTTTCTAAACAAAATTAAAGAAATGGAACCACCTGAAGCCAAATGTTGGTCAATTGTACAGCATTATATGCACTATGTTTACAGGAACTTTGTTAGCTGTAATCCTGAGGCAACACGAGAGGTGCTTGCAAAGGATTTTATACAAGAATTACGAGAAGCAGTGACAATGTATGTAAAAATATTTTTTTAATATACAGGGTGCACCAAGAATCCTTCTTTGTATTTTTATCTTTTTTATTTATAAAAATTATAAATTAAAAAACCTAGAAAGGATAATTTGTGCATATATAGAACTTGGTTTATATAACTGATATTATAAATTATTTTAGTCTTCTTGAAGCAGATGAATCCCAATTTTATATAAGACTATTTGCTTTATTAAGAGAATACTGTATTTTTGCCCATTGGAATTTTTCAAAATCAAGTGACAAGGAAAATAGTGTGACAATTAAAAGTAAGTTTAATTATTTATATTGCGTAATACATATTAAATTTTTTTTAGCACTTGTTTATTATTACGAAGCCATGCTCTCAGCAGCCAAATGTATAAACACAGTTTTTCCTGAACTAGAAGCTTTATTAAACAAAAATTATTCTGTGTGTTGGATTGATTTTAATAATTTTATTTTTATAAACTACTTTTTTGATACTGAGTATGTTCAAAATAGGATTTATGAATTTCAGGTAAGCAATCAGTATTTTGGAATGAAAAGATTTTTTAGTGAAATTTTTTTAATGAAATGATAGATAGATGTAAAATCTAACAGTATAAATTTTTAGAATAAAATAAATCCTACTGACACCTCAAAAATGTTTGAACTATTGGGCAATTTAAGAAAAATGTGGATAAAGGAACAAAAAAGAATAAATGAACTAAGGTACGTTTTTGCCTGAAATTTTTTAAAAATGATGTGATATTTTTACATATATCATATCACTCTCTTTCATTTCCATTTTTTTGTAGTGAAAGCTCAATTGTACCAGAAACTTCTGAAGAGTATGAAACTGAACATTTTATGATGGAGGAACATACAAAAATCTTGGCGCGAGATTTTTGGGTTGACCGAATAACTGAGCTGTAAGTTTATAAAGAAGGCCAGCAACAAAATATTGTTAAATATTGTTTTTTACAGGAAAGACAAATTTGACCTCTCTAGATTTGACCACCACATATTTAGACTTTTAAGTGACTCAAACATTCAAATTGCAGGCCCTATATTGGACAAAAACGGGCAATGCATATGCGAGAATTGCCTTGTTGGAAAGTATCAAAAAATAATTGAAATAGAAGGTAATGACAAAATAAGACTGCCATCTCGAATAGGCTATTGCAGAAAATGTAACCTGATAATTGATCTCAACTTTTTGCACAAACATGTGACTGGACACAGGATAATCGAGCAAACGAAAAACTATAGAAACGGCCGGACACCTAGTTCCGAACTGACGAAGCTATTAGCTGACAAACTGGATCTAGCGAATTTAAGCGAAAAATTTTCTGCGGCTTCTTTGGAAGATGAACCAATTATGTCGTCAAACGCGTTAAAACAATTATCCAACGATATACCGGGGGATGTTCTTCGCACTAAAGACAGCGTCGTGTTTGACGAGTTTATGAAACATAGAAAAGACAGTCCTACGAACAAAAGCGACCAGGTGCTTAACAAAAACGCCAAAAACTTCATCAAAATCAAGAAGGACATATTTAACAATGGTATGGGTTATTCCGTCAAGCACACTTCGTTTTTTCCGAATGCGCTAAAGAAAAGTGAGACATCTAAAGAGAATGATAACAAAATAAGAGAGCTGCTTAAAAGCAGAAAGTGAGTGTATTATTTTATTAATGCGTTGTTTAAATTAATGTTAATAAATTTTAGGGCGGCTAGTGTTAGTAGTACTGCTGCTGCTGCAGTAACTTCAAAAGAACCCCCGTGCAAGCACAGCTGTAAACATGAAGAAGATTTAAAGGCGGAATTGAAGAAAGGTTGTAAAGGCGGTTGTGAGCATCATAAGGAATCCAAGAATAAGTGCGACTGTACATACTGTGAAGTATTTGGGACGGTATGTTTACACAACAATTCCTTTAGATAAATGATAATATATTTTTTATAGGCTGTGTCTTCTCATACCCATAAAAAAAGCGAGCTTCGCGATAAGCTGCGAATACGGTTGCATCAGAGGAGAGAAAAGAGAACTAAAGATCCCGGTTTTAAAGTGGCCCCAACTCCAACTAGTGCTACCAGTACAACCATAACAAATAGTAAAGTTCAGAAAAGTATTAGCAAATTGGAGGAAAGAGTGCCACCCCCTACAGCTACATTCGCCCCTGCACCCATTGTCCAAGCACCCAACCCATCGCCTGACTTAATTACTGACGATATATCCGGTCTATTGAACTACATTGAAGGTAACACGAGTAATGACAAGATGGCGATCGTTGACAAAAAAGCCGCCAAGAAGGAGCGTCAACGGCAGAAAAAAGAGGAGGAACGTCTGAAAATAGAGGAGGAGGAACGACGAAAACAAGCTGAAGAAAGGCGCAAGGAGGAGGATAGGAAGAGAGCCGAAGATCTGGCTAAACAGCTGGCGGAAAAAGCTAGAATCCAGCAGATGAGCAAAAAGGAACGGAAAAGGATGAAGAAAAACAAAACGGCTGGTAAGCAAGCGGATTCAAAACCGGTTAACGACCAGGTGGTTGAAGAAACCATACCTGCGATGGTGACTATTAAAAGGGTGGCAGAAAATGGCGGACAACAACCAACGGTTACTATTACACTGAAGGGCTCTACACCTGATCAAGACAAACTACTTTACACGTTGGTTAATGGCGCGGATAAGGTGGATGCGCCAGCAAACAATAAGAAACAGGAAGTGCTGAGTAACAACAACAAGAAGAAGAATAAGAATAGGCAGGAACCTGCTAAGCAGGTTTTAAGTAAGGAGCTTAAGGTAACTCTCGCGCTGGACCCAAGTACTCAATCTGAAGGTAAGAAGAAGAAGAAGAAAGAAAAATCCGCGGAACAAAAGGTGGAAGTAATCGAAAGACGAGAAGAGGTTAGCTTTCCGATGTTGAAATTACCGCCGGGTATCACGATAACAAAAGTGGAAGGTCCGATATCCAATAGGAACTTTAAGGCGAGCAACTTGCAGGATCAACCGCCAGGTTCGACGATAAACGTTGGTGGTAAATCCGGCGTCATCGTGGTGGATACCGAAAAATTAATCCAACAAAACGGATCTGCGCCGGCCAGCAACGTGCCGAAAGGCAAGAAAAGCAAACGGAGAAAGAAAAAAGCGGAGGCGAGTGTGAAAGCTGGAGCGGCACCTTCCGGTCAAATGGTGACGTTGAAGAACCCGATATTTCAGAGTTTGCATAGCAAGCCGCCCGAGGCGATAGCCGAACGCAACCTGAGCGGCGAGTGCGCTCCAGCTGCGATTTTTACCAGCGAAAACGGCATGGTGACCATAAGAAGTTCCCGACTACAGCAATCTCTTAGCAACGGAACCCCCTCCAACGTAATGCCAATGCCAATACCATCGATAATGCCCGAATTGAAGCCGGTTAAAGGGCCGGAAATGCCCAAGCCGGCGGCGGCAGAAGCGGTGGCAAGCAGGCTTTCGCCGTTTAACGCACAGGAAATCTTATCAGGACTTCCAGGCATCGAGATTACGAAAGTAGATAAACGTAGAACGGAGGATGTGAGCAAATCTTCCTGCCAAACGGCCCAGGTTTCCATAATACCAACGAATAATGGCGATAAATTTACGCTGGATAAAGATGATTGGACATATGGTAAATATTTTAAATAAATATTTTGAATAAATGATTTTTATTTGGTTACATTTTAGACAGTGTATTTACACCTAAAGATATTCCAGAAGATGATATGGATGCAGATGAGAGGGAGTTGGAGGCTTTTAAGAGATTTTGCCAGCAATCGGTACCTCCAAAAACAAAGGAGAAAGTTGCTCATCTAAATGTTAAAGATATTGTTTTAAAAAAGAAAAGCGATACAAATTGTGTTTAAGGTTTTTATTTAAATAACATTTATAAAGGTTTAATTAATTTAGTAAAAAAAACTATTGTGATAACATATTAGTTTTGGTCACTTATTTACATTTTTATGATTAAATAAATTAACATTAAGTATTAAATATGGTAGTTTTATTAATAAACATTGATGATGCATGAAAAGAAAATACATTTAGAGCATTTTTAACAGTAAGATGTGGGTAAATAGTTTTTGATTGCACAAAAATAGCTATACAATAAGCAATATATAAATGATCAGTTGCCTATGTACGAGTATTTTATCTTAGAAAAGTATAAATATATGAAGTCAGTCAAATTTCCATTCAAATAACAAAACATTGCTCAATTAATCTACAAATAAATAACACAATACAAAACTACTTATATCTTAAATTGAAATTCACAGCCCATTATAAAAAATAAATTACAAAATATGAGGTAAAAACACAATTATTCAACAAGAAAAATAACAGTCTTTTTATCGTATAAATTGTGTCACTCTTTACTTTTTTATCTTTTAAACATTTTATTAAAATAGTGATGTATATACACCATTGGTAAAAAATCCAAACATCATATGACACATTGATTTCCTTAAATATTTATATAAATCTAACAAAAATATCGATTTTTTACCAATCATCACTTTTTCAAAAATTAGATAATACTATTCATTTAAGTGGCTTACTTTCTAGAAACAGTAACATGTTTAACAGTGTTTAGTTTGCGACAAGCATCCTGATATGCTGATATTGGATCCAATACAGAATAATCCATATCATCAAAGGCCAATATTTTATCACCTTCAATCAATTTTTGGTAGGCAGCCCCTTGACTATGAACATCCTCTATGTATATACCCTAAAAGTCAACAATCTAGGTATAAAAAATGATCTGCGTATTTTAGTTTTAAGCAACAAGTACTTACATCATTTTTGGTGGCAATATGAAAATCGAAGTTGGTCCTATCATCCGGCAATTCCACTTCCAAAACCTGACAGACTTTGTGTGTGCCGAACGGCCACTTGACGTGCTTATGATTGGCGGATATTTGCACCCCGTCCTCGGGACTGTTGGTATACCTCGAGGTGTTATCCGCAATTTGTAGCGTCGGTACGTGATTATTGGGCAATTTGGGGGTGGGCATGTGGATGTTGGACGGCTGCTGCTGGCTGAACTGCTTCGGTTGATCGTGCGGACTAGGCGGATTGTGCTGCGCAAACAGGTGCGCGTTCTTGGAGTACGCTGCGGCGATGTGATAGGGCGGAGGCTGCTTGGGCGGAGTCTTGGTCGAGTCCCGATCGCTGCCGTTCCCGCCGTTCAGACTCAGCTGCGACACGTCGATATCGCCAGCGATGTGCGTCACTTTGGCCTCCTTGATCTGCGATACGTTGGCCATTTGGCTTTCTGGAACATTGGTGTTGCGCAGTATTTCACGCAGTCTCTTCAACTCTTTATGATGCGGCGTCGGGGTGCGGCTTAATGATATATTGGCCCCGGTCACCTCGGTCTCGTGGCGTTCCGGGGTCGTGTTAAAGCTTATGTGGCATGAATGATTTGCTATGGGCATTTGCACGTTGGAGGTGGCTTGGGTGATGGCGTCTTTGCATGGGGCTTGCGGAAATACTACTGAGGTGAGAACTACCTGGCCGTCGATTAGCTGTTCGTTTTGCAGATGAATCAGGGGTTGCGTTTGATTGGGGGTAAGCCATAAGGCCTTGAGGTTCGATAGTTTTGATATGGTTATGGGTAGGTATGTAAGATGATTTCCTATTAGACCTAGTGTTGTCAGACTCTGTAAGTGACCTACCTCGTCCGGAAGACGTTTCAATTGGTTGTTGTGCACATTGAGAATCGTTAAAGCTGTGCAGCTGCCGATTTCGGCCGGTAGATTCTTCAGTTTATTGTCCGATAAAATTAGCGTGGCTAGCTTCCTTAAATGCCCTATACCCGTAGGAATCTTAATTAGAGAGTTATTTTGTAAATTCAGTTCTTCCAAGTTCAACAACTTGCTTATTGTACTAGGCAATTCTTCTAAAAAATTCGACTCCAACTTTAATACTTGCAGGTTCCTCAGGTTACCCACTGCCTTGGGTAATGTTAAAAGATTATTAAAGCTTAATATTAAATTCGTTATTTTCGTCCAATGCCCTATTTCTTTTGGTATCGATTCTAAATTATTGTATGAAGCATCAAAATCATTTATCTTCTTCAAATGCGTTATAGACACGGATAACTGGGATATATTGTTACCATTTATCCACAACTCTGTCAAATTTCCATGTGATTCACACACTTCAGTCTAAAACAAATGGGCATGTAAAAACATCAAAATATGTATGCGGTAAAGAGGCTTTAGTTATTCTAATAAACATGTAAAATAATTTAATTCTTGTTTAAAACATATTTTAATTAAATGTTCTAACCTGTGTAACATTATTTTATTTAAGAAAACACTTGAAAAAGCATAGGGTAGTCAAATTCAAATTTGTCTCGGTCGAGAAATCACCACCGGCCGAGATAGGTCGCTATTAGACAAAATTATTTTTGTCTACCGCAGTAGGCCAGCGTAGTTATTAATTTTAACACCCTTAAATTTTTAACTCTTTTCTTTGAAGAAAAATTGGAATTAAAACGGTCCCAAAAGAAACCTGAATTAAATATTTCTTAAAGAAGTGGAAACACGGTCCGAAATTTTCCTTTTAAATGGTATAGCACTTTTAAGTGGTTGACAACAAATTTAAATACATTTTTAACCATTGTTAATTTTTTATAGTTTTTCTTTATTTTTAATTTATATATTTTTATTTTTAGATTGTTTTTATGTTTTTTATATCCTAATTTATTATTTGTGGATTTTATGACACTTTTTTTTTATCTAACCGTATATTTGTCTACCCAAACAAAAACTCTACACTTGACTGCTTACCAAATTAGTTAGGTTATTATCACTAACATCCAATCTTTGGAGGTTGGTTAGACGCCTTATGGACTTTGGCAGTTCGCATAGATTATTGTCCCTAAGCTCCAGTACCCTTAAGTTAGACAATCTTCCAATATTGGCTGGGACAAAATCAATTCCTGTATCATTAAGACACAGCTGTTGTAAGTTTATAAGGCTCATAATGGCTTCAGGAACCTTGCCCAAGTCATTCATACTGAGATCTAACATTGTTAGTTTGCTTAACTTGTCTAAATTTGGATGTACTCCTTCCAAAACTAAAATTTCAATTATTATTTATGTTTAGATATATTTTTTTCTATTTATATTCTCACCATTCTTGCTAAATATTAATACTTGTAAATTGGCCAGTTTGGAGATGAGAGGTGGTATGGCCCGTATCTCATTGTCACTAACATTTAAGTACCTTAAATCTATACACTGAAATAGCTGCGGCGACAAATCTTTTAACTGAAAAAAAAAATACAACATAGACGTTAATTTAAAAATACGATTGGAAAACCTAACCTTATTTCCTTCGAGGTGCAACACCTCCAGGGTTGGAGAGTTGGCGTAGACCTCGTTGGGCACCTCCGCGATACCGCATCGCGAAAAATCCAACTCGGTCACTTTTTCCTCCTTCGATTTGCATTCGCAACAACTGAGCCACCCCATTTTCACTCAAACGATAAATCACTCGCGTAATCACGTACTCACGTCATCGTGTATTCCACAACGAAACTGAAATCTTACAGTTTACATTAGGCTAATTTTTTTTGCGCGAACGTGCGCTAAAATAAACATGAGCCAAGCTCAAAATTCACGATTTATGTATATAGTTTATTCGTTTTTGTTTGACAGATGACAGCATCTCGCTGTACCTGACACCGTTGCCAAACGTTTTTAAAGGGTGGCGCAAGAACACCAACTAGGACCGCAACTAAGAGCACAGTGGATTAATACAACGTTATCATAACGTGCAAATATTCATTTCATATTAACTTGTATAAAAAAAAATCTTACAAAAACACTAAAATGAGTTTTTGTTTTCAGAAACATCCCACAAAAAGGGATATATTGTGTGGCTAGTCAACAATGCTACCAAGTTTGCCGGAGTTCATACGATTAAATTTAAGTTAAGGCAGGAAGTTATTTTAAAATTGTTCTCAGGGCGTGGCATTAATAATAAACTTTATAAATAGAATAAAGGTTTAATTGTATTCACATTAATTGTAATTAATATTTAGTATTGTACTTAATTCATTGCCCAGACGCTGTAACGACTTTCGAATTCAAATGGTACCTTTATAGTACCTGCTGCGTAAGGTTTATTTTTGAAAATTAAGTAGCTAGGTTTGTAAATATTATATTTATTTTATTTTTACAAATCAACCTGTTTGTAGCCAGCTGCCCTAATAGATGAACGTTCTTAACGTATACGTTTATTGTCCTAATGTTTTGAAATCGTTAGAGAATCTAAAAACAAAATTTTAATTAAAATAATTTTTTAATGCATATTTTGTAGTTAAACAGAAAGGTAACTAACAAGTTTAGCATTTTAAAATAAATATATTTATATACTTATACGTATACTTCAGGGCTCCCAGCAGTCCATGTTGCGAGAAATAGTGACTTAAGAGACTAATAATAAAAAATAAACGACCAAATATAGACCAAATTAATTACCGAAAAAACTATAAAATGGAGGTATACATTTTTTTGGGATAAAAGATCTAAATTTGAATTTAAAATACATAGAGATAACTTGAAATTATAAATTTTTATTGAATTAAATTTAACAAGTAACCATAACTGTTATAAAATACATAAATAACAAAAAAATATTAAATTCTGTAATAAATTATGACTTATAATAAATAGAATCACATTTATATAAAAGACACTGGCATCAGTCATTTAATGGGTTATATTTTTTTGGTGGGCTGCAGGCTGCAGCTGATCTATAATTTTCGCCTTTCGTTTTTCTAAATCTTGTAAGTTACCTTCCCCGCTTCTTTTTTGGGATGGTTCACCCCTTCAAACATTAGTTGAGCCATACATATTTTTTTAACATTTTTATTTGTTTGCAACAATACGTTCTTTATGGTCTTTTTTATTAAAAATATAACAATAATTCTTTTATTATTCCTTTTCCCGAAAACGGTTTTTTTATTTAATATAAAACAATAATTCGTTTATTATTCTTTTTCTCGAAAACGGTTCATTTTATTGACAATAAACAAGAGTACCTTTATTTTAGTTTAAGGTTCACGCTACGCAAATTTAGTTTTTTTAAGTCTTTACATACGGGGTGTTCAAAATTTAAGCATTAAGGTATAAAACTTAGTCCGTCCCTGGTAAACAAAAAAAGCAAAACATGTTTCAAGAACACTACTTTAAGAGGTCCCTACCAGGGTCCATCATATTAAATTTTTATTAAATTATATTCAGTACTTTAAAAGTTATTCAAGGAAAACCAATTTGCAGGCGCGTCCTTTCGGGGCCCATGTCTCCGCAAGGAGGGCCAGTAGGAATTTTTTTTATAGGAATGTGTCATCTTATTTTTTCATGTTCTATCTGAATCCGAGATATTTCCCACATTTTCCCGGACACCCTGTATAGGTAGTGTTAACCTAGCGAACCGAAACTATAAACGTAAACGAAACCCTAGACCAAACCAGAAACAATTCAGCAATAATTTTGGCGGGCGGTTCGGGTCTGGACGGCGGGAACTTTAAATGTAAACTGCGAAGTTTTCGAATGTTTCACTTGGTTTACTGTGGTTTCGATATTTATAAAACTGTGAATATTTATATTTAAAAAAATATTTTTTAATAGTTGATTTTAACAGAAAATATAGACTTTATAGACTTTAGGTAAAAAAATAGACTTTTATAGACTTAAGACAAAAATATAGACAAGTCTTTAAAAAAACTACCTGCTGGGAGCCCTGGTATACTTACATATTTTTGTTCCAATTATTTATAGTTATCTACAATTTTTTGGCATGATAAAATAGTCCCTAAGCAATTTATTTGCTGATGATTGTTGTTTGTTTTACTCAATTACGACTAATCATAATTACATTCATTATACGAGGTGTGTTAAGAAAATATCGGGAATTTTCGTTTTTTGAAACAATTATTTATTTATTCGTCTACATTAATGTTGTCGCCTTCAATATAGTCCCCATTGGATATTATGCACATGTGCCAGCTCTTCTTCCAATACTCGAAACACTTCTAAAACTCGATCTTTGGTATAGCCACAATGTGTGGATTGTGGGGATAGCCACCCTGGGGATAGCCTTTAGTTCTTTTAGCGATGCGCTTTTAATGTCATCTATGCTTGCAAAACGTTCTCTTTATTTTTCGGAATAGGAAAAGTCAGACAGAGGCATGTCTGGCGAATATGGAGGCTGGGGCATCATTACAGTATTGTACAGTATTGGCCAAAAATTTTGTTCAAAATTTAACAATTTTAGAACAAATTTTTCCGCCACGCGTTTCATACCCAAAACATTCGAAAAATTTCATGGGATGAGCCAATCGATATACCAACATCATCGCGACTTCTCTGATGGTAACCATGTCTTCCACTTTTTCCATGTTTTGATCGGTTGTTAATGTGCTTGTGCCTTCGGGGCGTTCGTCATCTTCAACGTCTTCACGGCCATCTTGTAAACTCTTATACCACTTGTAAACTCTAGTTTTACTTATAGCAGACTCACTATAGGCCTTTGTTAACATTTCACAGAATTTATTTCATTTTTTAAGCAAAATTGGATACAAATTCTTTGATTCATTTCTTTTAACGAACGAAAAATCGCCGAGCTCATAAAACACGTCTAACCTTAGCGGCTGCCACAGACAAAGTAAACAATGAAAACAGCTAGTTTTTATCATACTTCGGGGGCATGTATACCAACATAATAAAGAAAATTTTATGACAACCGGACCCTATGAACCCGCGAAATTTAACAATTCCCGTTATTTTCTGAACACACCTCGTATGTATATAAATATTGTCATATTCGGCAAAAAATAATGTTTCTGATAAGGTCAGGAATAAGGATTCCAATTATTATTTTAATGGGAGAAAGATTTAAAAAAAATACGTGTCTGACGTAGGTATGTATAATCGAATTAAAATTGAATTAACTATTTGGTTTTTAGAAATAAGTCGTTTAAAGTCGATTTAAATATTAATTTTTTAATACATTCTCATTTTTAATTAAAACAACAACTGCTAAGTGAATGTACTTTATTTATTTTCCCACACGATTACAATAATTACTTGACAATTTTTTATGTTTGCAATAAGAAAAAATAAGTAAAACATACCTATAGGAAAGTGCGCATTAATAAAGGGGGGCCAAATATCATCGAAATGTTGAATTAAGTAGGTCAATACTGTTGATCGCTCTGTATATTTATATGTAAATAAAGTCAATGGCCAATGATAAGCAAGGCTTGCAATTAAAATTATATTTTAAATTCCTAAGATTCCTTCAATTTTCCATAAATTACCTGAAAACAAGTACATACGCAAATGGAGCCTTTGAACAATAAGTAAAAGGGCAAAAAATCAAATAAATTATGTTAATAAAAATAATTAAATCCATTGTTTATGATGATAATTATTGGGGAATCAATATTAGTGACATCCGTTCTGATTTTAAAATTACTGGTGCAAGGTACAAATTTGTAAACATTTGTCACACGTGATCGACACAATCCCATAATGTGATTAAAAAAGACTAGACAAATAACCCTTATGACCCTCTTAAGACAAGACAAAATAATCACTTTATCAATAGACCAGTTTGAACTTTTTCCACAATTAATTCCCATATCAGAAGTAATAAATTTAAATCTGCATTAGTTGAACATTAAATATTGAATATATCCATAGAAAGTTGCATGGACCAACATCCAACAATGTAGGTATGCCAAATTTTAAGTTAAAGTATGCTGCCAGCAAGAAAAAATATCGTACCATAACAACATTAGTTGTTACATTATATTTATTTACAAAAATGCCCATAATTTAGAGTTTTAAACATGCCATGTTAAAAAAAGTTTTAAGCAGCTACATACCTATAGTATACTTAGGAAATTTATTGTTTGTACATATTATTATTAAAGTTAAAGTTGTTTTGTTACAGAATGATTATAAATTTATTATTTCTTTACGTCATTCTCCTAATGAATATTTTGTCAATGACAAAAAATGATCTTTTTCAATAATAATAATAATTTAAGCATTACAAATAAAAAACAATAATTTGATAATTTTTTTTAGTGTTAGTACCTATATTTAAAGTTTTTTTCACTAGCGGTTTAATAAATTGATTAAAAAAAACACCAATTTATTCCTCGATGCGTTATCTAAATTATTTTCAAACAAATAAATTTTATTGCTAAAAATAATCATTTCATTAAATTCACCAATTTGTATGGCATTTATCGTTTAACCTATGCTCCTAATTAAATGCTTGATCACTTCTAAAAGTAGTTAATTTAGGATAAAAAAGTTTTTATTAATTTGCATTCGATTTAATATCAACACGCCAATTTTACTAATAAAATTAAATATGTATCGTTTTCTTTTCTCTTACGCGATATAGGAATAATTTATTTAATTGTTTGTCTTGAGAATGACTTTTTAATGATTTTTTCAATAATTTAATTAAATAACAATTAATACAACCTTAGATATTCCGGTAAGTCCAATAGTCCAATACAAATTAAATTTGACGATAATATCGAAAATTGGAATTTTAAACACTTGACATTTCAATGAATTTTTCCGGTAATTTTGGAAAAAACACGAATGTAGAGGAGAAAAAATATTCCTATAAAACATTTTTTTTACAATAAAAAAATTAATTTTATCTAAAACGTAATTTGGAAAATTTGGTAGATTATTATGTAATACGTAAATAGATGAAGAAGGTGCAAAAATATCTTTACATACATATGTAATATGTATATGTATGTACAACATGTTCTTCTTTAAAACTACATAAGACATATATATTTCCATACATTAATCTAATTAAAAATTAAAATTGTATAATGTTTTTCTTCCTGGACAATAATTTATAATGGTATACGAAGGCCACAAAGTGCCTTTTTATTTTACCAAGATTTTGCCAGAAATGGGCAAAAACTTAATGGCTTTTTTAACATTGTATCGCAAAATAACTACATATGTATGTATATGTATATAATTGGTATAATTATAATAAAGTGCCACTTAAAAAATTCGTTAATAAAATTTCGTTTAGTAGGGACATTTTTGTACATTTTTAAAGGCATGTACATGTTTAATTGGGTTACTTAACTTATTACAAGTTCGAATACCTATTTAAGTCGCAATATAAAATGTAAATAATATAAAATTAACCTGCAAATTACCTTAAACATACATTTTTTTTACTTAAATAATAACCTTTGTTTAGTATACGTCAATATACTAAATATTCATACAATACTTTTTTTAAGTTGTTGATAACTAATTTAATGCTTAATTAATAAAATAGGCAATTAGGGAATAGTTATTTAAGAAAAACCACAAATGTTTGTACTTTGATTTTTTAGTATACCTAATCAAATTTTTAAGTAAATTGCGGTTACTTAGACAAACAATTGGTGTTGATATAATAACAATAGTACAAAATTTAAAAAATTATGCACATACATAATTATTATTTAATAATGGAAAATAAACAAAGTTGATGTGCGTAGACAAAATGCATACATTTGAATATAAAAATGACACCTAAATGTTTTTCTACCACCATATTACTTAATGGAATATTTTTTGTGTGATTCCTAATTTTACATTACGCAAAAAACTGCATTAAAAGCAATTATTGTACTTTTTCAAAATACCTACCTACAATTGGTAACAATAAAATTCCCACGAAAATTACTTATTTCATCCAAGGAGGAAGTATCTACAGGATTTCCTACATTATATTAATAAAACTTTCATCTACAATTCTTAGGTTTTATTAAAACCGTTTTAATAGTATTTTTTATTTGCCATGACAAAGTATATATTTCTAATATAATGACCATTTATTAATAATAGGCTTGTTTCCAATTTAAATGACAATTAATTTTTATTTATCTACCTAATTTTAAAACAAATAAAATATATTTTATTTTATTTTACCACAATAAAAAATTAAAAGTTTACCAATTTTTTTTCAATTAAGATAACTTATCATTTAACCACCTGGCAACTAAAATGTGTTTTATTTACAGGGTAACTTCAAAGTAGGTACAAGTTTTTAATAAATTATTTCACGAAAATTTTAGAAATACGTTAAATTTACCGATAAAGATCCCTTAAAATAAAGTAATTTTCTTTCGTAAAAATTACGTTAAATTAACAATAAAAAAATACTATATTTTTTACTTCACTGAAAAAAATCAATCAATACAAAAATTTCCCTAAGTTAATTGTTTTATTTATATTGCCAAACAAAATATTTAATAAAATAACATCGAAAAAGTTCAAAGTTAACTAAATTGGCCAATTTGCAGAGTGGCTTCATTCCTTGCACCAACAGAAACGCTTTATTATATGGCCTTTGTTTTTCCTTATTTAATATGATTATTTTGACGAAATGCAAAATTATCTGTTTTGATTTTAATTATTTTCGTACACGGATTTCATTGAGTTTTGTTTTGACATATTTCCCGCACCAGAAGCTGGTTGGATTTAAATTTTTAACCCAAGCTACTTGACGTCCAAAGTTTAAAACAGGACCGTAACAAAATAAGTATTTTAATTTATTGTTATAAATTTGTTTAACTTATTTAACAACAATTTTAGAAAAATTTTAGACAGTTTTGGGTCATTTTAGATAGTTTTTTCTAGTTTGAGAACATATTTAGACCGTTTTAAGTTTTGGACTTTTTTGTGCGTTAAACATACATAAGTTAAAGACGGTTTAAGATACCACGTAAGACTTTTTTGTTTTTGCATAAAAATAAAAATTTATGATTAAAAAAAATTTAGATGTTTTGTCAAAATAAATGTGCAACAATTTAAAACACAAAAACATAACATTAATAAATATTGAATTATAAGGTAAATATTATATTCACAATAACAACAATAAATTCCCAAAAATGATTTAATTAAAGATGAATATTGTTCATAATGTAGGTATTTTAGATAATTTTTGAAATATGTTTACTTTAAGTTAACCTTGGTATAATTTTAATCAGATAAAATAAAATTGTTAATCTATGATTAATACTTTTTAGTGGATTTGATGAGAAATGGTTGGAAGAAATGTGATAAAATTTTGAAAATGGTGAACAAACATGGGTTAGTGGAGTCCGGTCCTGTGCGTAGCCAACCCCACTTTTCTATTGGTCAGGTAACGTCAGACCAGGCAAAACCATCCTATAAAATATAAAAGTGTATTTTACAATAAATGTCAAGTCTGAGTTTGTAGTTGTTAGCTAGGCATTCGTTCGTGAGCATTTAGGCAATCGCAAGTAGTTCGTTAATTTCCGAATTTTCAAGCGAAGCAAGATCGTCACGATCAGCCGATTTCAGTTTGACGTTTGTTGTGGTGTGGGTGAAGTGTGATTGTAGAAATATATTTCGTACATTTTCATTCAAATTAAAATCATTTCGAATGCTTCTGATTGGGGAAAACGGCCAGATTAACAAGATGAACACCTATCCAGAAAACATAACCAACTCACTGGAAAATAGCAGGTTAGTTAGTCATTCCAACACATCCATTATTTTTCACGGTTGTTTTATTAAAATCAATTTGTTAGGTGAAAGCTACCTTTACTTTATTCACTTGTTCTCTATTATGCAATTTTAAGTATGTCACAGATTATAAACAAAAACAGTTAATCCACATAGAACTACCTAAGCAATTTAGCATAACATAACCTCTTTTATTTATTGGGTTAATCGCATTCGGCTAGGCATTCCTTAACAGCATAACCCCAACTTTAATACCCACATCAAAGGCAATTAAACAAAATTTCATTTTTAAATCCAAACCTCAAAAGGGGCTTAAGGGCATGTCTGTGTTTCAAGGTCACGGTTACTTTTTCCGCTTTGAGCATCTTTGAACGATGAAAGCAACGAAATTTTTAACGAATGGTACTAGCTTCACAATTTCTCTTAAATTTGACCAACATTTCTACACAATACCATGTGAGAGTAAAGTGCTATAGGTAGATAACCTCATTATTATCAATTTTCACCTCAAATAAGATGACACGTCCACACAAATGTTTTATTTTGATTTTATTGCACCATGAATCAACAACATTACATTACTATTAATAACAGTTTTCTCAGACATAATCCTTTTTCACCACCAAGGACACTGGCTCAAAATTATTGTTATCCTTAAGTCGATAAGATAAAATATTTAGATCTTACTAATTATTTTGCGTTTTTGAGATATTGTGCAGTAATAATTAAAGTATGCGCAAACTATTCTAATTAATATTTACAATACCATATGTATGGTACCCTACTTACTGAAATAAGAATTTACGCCAAGGTTATGAAAAACTGACTAACATATATTAACTGTTTAATATTATTTGCAACTTGCTTCCTCTACATTACAATGCAGCTTTTTTAATTCATAATTTATTTTACATTTAAACATTTAAACTAATTGATTACAATGACAATGATTGTTGAAAACGTTAATTGAATGATGATTTAATTTTTTATTTTTCCGAAATCTTTCATTGACCTTATCCCATTCTTAAAGATGTCAAGTTTACAATTTTTTATTTAATAGAAGTGACCTCACTAATTTTTTTCTTTGCGATAACACCCTGTGTGCTAAATGGGGAGATATTTTGTATTTTGGTTGTTGGTACATGGCCAAATTTTGTTTGACTAAAATGGTCATTGTTTTAATGCTTAGGTCATTGATAACATTTGAACAAAGGTTAATTGGATTCCATTATTTAATGCATTGACAGGCAATTTTATTTTTTGGTTTTGAAAATTTCAATAATTGAAGAAACGTTTCACTTTCATCAGGGTACGCTTCACTTGCTATCCGTGCCAAATAAAAGATGTTTTTCCTTCCGCTAAATATTAACAATGTTGATCAACTTTGGTGATATGTTAAACAAGTATTAGAAATGTTCCCCATCACCAAAACAAATCACAAACTGCTTAAAGTTCTTTTCGCCAACGATGTTGGGTTGGACAGAAGCGAAGTGTAACTAGTTACACTTCGCTTCTAAAGATGCCAAAATCGTTGGCGAAAAGTACTTTAAGCACTTGGGGGAATATTTCTAATATTTGTTTATTAAAAATGTTATTTCTTTGTTGCAGAAATTGCTTGCGGCGCATAGCTCGTAACGATGATAAGGAATTTTCTCATCAAAGCATATTGAACGTGATGGAGAAGTTCGTTAAAACGGTAAACACCATGGACGAGACGATTTTGGTGCCTTGCAGGTTGATGGACTTGAAAGTGGGCGACGAGAACGACCCGTCCAGCGCCGAAACGCAGAAAAAAAATCTGGGAAAAAAGGAAACAGTTCAGGATTTGCTGAACGCGACCGATTTGTTCCAGATTTACAACATGCTAAACAGCGTGAAAGATGGTTTGTTGTGGGGCGGACAAGAGGCCGTCGCAGCTGCGCCAGCTGCGGCCAAAGGTCACGTGCGTCGTCCTTCGACGGTGTCGGTAGCTTCGACCAACTCGTCAGCTTCGACGATATCGGACACGGAGAGCGAAGCTGGCAGCAGCAACGAGAACGATTCGGGGATCGAGGAGGCGAGTCGAGATTTCCCCGATGGTCAGACGCAGAAGGTGGCAACTGACTTTCGCAGGCATTTGGACGGTCTCACAAGATCGCTTAAGCAAATGACGGAGGCCGCTCAATACCTGACCTGTCGTTATCAGCACGACATAGATGGACCTGTATAATATTGTGATCAAATTACTTTTATATACCTTCCGTTGAATCTTTAAAATGTTAAATTAATGACTGTTGCGAGTGGATGTTGTGTGTGGATGAGAGAATGCTTAAGTTTTGCAAAGTGATACTGTTCTAGGCTATTATTTTTTGCTCATTTATTATTTTTTCTTTGTAATTATTCTATTTATTTTAGTGAGAGAATTGTAATTATCTATAAATAAATATATTATTTATAATGTTTACCGTCTTTCTATTTATTTCAATAAAATTCCATCCGCAAACAAGTTGCTTTAAGCGTAATATATCAAGGGAACGCTTATCCAATTTAAACAATAATCAAACAAATTCAACACTGAATGGAACATACAAACTACCCCATTAAATATCATTTATAAATTATCTTTAATATAGTGTGATACCAAATACAACACCTAGCATTTTTAATTTGACACTCTACTCTTACTTGAAAAAGGAAAACTAGTACTTTGTGTTTTGTTTTGGTGTTGGGGAACATTTCTAATACTTGTACTCCACTCTTAATCATAATTTTGTTTTAATTTGTATGCAATTGTTTTCGTGATAGCGCTGTTGCAACCGAAATTGTTTAGAAACATTTTTTTGACCGTAGGAATGTACATTGGGTATTGAATATAAATATTTGCGGCCGGTGTCCTCGAACTTTTCGGTTTAATTGTTTTATTATATTTACAAATTTTTATTGGAAGCCGAAACATAAACAATACGGACGCGAAAATTTCCCTTCAAACCAATTAAAATTAGCCTTTTTTACCATTGCTTGCTAATTAACCGCCTCAAATAACAATTTTGTTTTTAAAGGTCTTCGATATATTTTTATGTTTTTATTTAGCCATAAATCACCCTAATGTATAAATGTATAATTATAAAACTGATGCTGGAAAAGTTATTGCTTTGAATGTACCTATATAACTTTAGTACGAAGTACCGTTTTAGTTTATTTTCGAATTGTCATACCTACATATACAAAGATTTGGTTTAGCGGCTAAGCTTAAAGGCTAAACAAGTGCCCAGGGCCTCGCACTTGACAAGGCCTTGCGCTCACGAGCTTGTTTAAAATATTAGGAAACAAAAATTGGTGCATTTTTAAACGGGATTTTTGGAGGTTTTGTCGATTTGCATTTTTCGCGATTGAGGAAAAAATGTCCAGTGAGGTCAAATTTTTATCTTCCAATTAACCGTTTTAATTAAACAATAAATATTATGTAATCAAATATGGTGATTAAAATTATAAATTTTTTCCTGGTGCGGATAAGATTGGACGAAGGTTAATTATATTGCAAAATCAGGGAAGTATTGGCATAATGGGCGATTTTTTTTAATTTATGGTCAAATTATGGAATACATACAAAATTAATAGATTTTTATGCAGTCAACTTTGCTTGACCTTCGCCAAGAGCGAGTTCGCGCCCGCATAAGAGATTTTTTCGTTAAACACGCTGTCCTTTTAGAATGCGGAATGTCCAAATGACGTCACGAACATCTTTGAGATGACCAAATTGTACTGGCAATGATTATTTATTATTGGATTAAAAAAAAAATCACCTCATTATTTGAATGATAATAATAATGTGTGCCAACCCGTTTTGTTGCAAGAGATTTCTAGTATTTGGAAATAATAGCACGAAAACAAGCTTAAACTCATTGATAAATAATTTTAATGTGAATGACATCGAATATTTTAAGATATAAAAATTATTTTGCGAGTTGAACATCTTCATTAGCAAAATGTATTTGCTGTGGCTAAACACAATCAAAAACAAATTGATTGAAGATGATTGAAGACGCACACCTCACTCAATTATTTATTAATCAATATTTATCAGGTTTCCTGGAAAAAAAATTAAACCTACTTTCCTGTTAAACATAAATAATAAATTAACTATAATTAAATGATTTATTTTTTTAATTACAAACACTAATGTAGTAAAAAAGTCTGTTATAAACGTGTCTATAGCCTAGATGCCCTTTGCACACATAAATATAAACAAATAAAAAGCAGTGTTGCAGCATGTTCACGCGGGCGGGGACTAGTATATTTAACATTGAATTAAAATAATTTTGTTACATTTGAATATCTACCCATCCAACCTTGGTTTCGTAGAAATTCCACCCATCATTCTAGAATAAAAATATACGCAATTTCTTGCAGCAACTACTTACACAAACAAAACATGAATTTCGCCAGATCTTTTATTTAAAAAAATCGTGTTTTGTCAACACTTTAATAATTAATTTTCCGTATTTATTTAATGAAACCGTAGCAGTTGCAGAAAAGTTCTCGCTTAGGTCATATGAATACGTAAAAGTTTATAGGGTTGGATAATTGAAATTAAATTGTATGTACATACACTGAAAAAAAGAAACCTTTGCCCCAAGGAAATCTGCCATTCACTCAAAGGAATGGGGACTTTGGATAGGTCCAAATGAATGAAGGGTTTAAAGCAAATACGTCATTTCTTTGAGATCATTTCATGATTTGTCTTTGTTGCAAAGAAACATGAATTTAGAAGAAGATCTTCGTTATAGGTCCTTAAATGCCGTGCTTTTATTAATAACCCGGTACTGATTTGGATCAAAGGCTTAAGTAAATTGAAATAAAGAAAAGCGGGCTTACTACAAAATCTTAGGTTCTTGTTCTTAAAGAATTAGGAATTTGTAGCAAAAGTCGGATGTCTGGATTTAAATCTATTGGCATTTAAGTTAAGTAATTTAATTTTTTGTAACAAAATCCAAGTTTTTATTTCAAATCCATAAGCGTTTGATTAAAAAACTATTGTTATTTGTATCAAAACTCGGATTTCTTGCTCTTAATCTATGGGCATTTGAACCAAAGCCCGAATGTCTTTAGCTGAAACTCTTTGTTTTTAGAAAATTGCCTGCCTAAATTAAAAAAAACTACAATAATTTTTACTAAAAACATATTTTTATTAAAAATATAAAAGACATTGTTTATACAGTCATAAGCATAAAATACATTGTTTATACAAAATACAAAAAACTGATTATTCTTTCACTCATAAACATAAAATACATTGTTTATACAAAATACAAAAAACTGATTATTCTTAAACTCAAAGAAATTTCCACCTAGGGCTATGGTCTAGCTGGCCTTTTTAGAAATCCGCCTCTGGATATCTGTCAAGAAATAAGAAGGATATATTCTCCTCCCAAAGATTAATTTTTTTGGAAAATAATGCCGTAAGTACTTATTTGTCAATATGTTTTAAGACTTTAACACAAAACCATTCTAATATTGAATTAATCCCAGTGCATTTGAGCCAAAACCTACATATATGTGTGTTTTATCTATGGAGGACATGACTTGCTGACATGTAGGTTTTGGCTCAAATGCACGGGGATTTATTTAATATTATGATGCTTTTGTGTTAAAGTCTTAAAACATATTGACAAATACCGCATTATTTTCTTACAAAATTTTAATCTTTGGGAGAAGGTATAGGTAGCCATTTTTATTTTCCTGTTCTAAGAAAGCGTTTTACAGAATGATAATATTTGCATGAAATAATTATATTTTAGTCGATTTTAGCTTATTAATTAGGTATTTTTCTTTATTACATTCCTAATCGATTAAAATTAAAAAAAAAGAATACATTACCTATAAAATTAAACCTCCAAATTTTGGAAATAAATGAATAATCCCAAAGTTTAAGCAGTTCCTTAATGGTACCCATAATCTCGATCTATAACACTATGGTACAAATAATCTTGATTTATAGCCATAGAAAAAGTATCACACTAGTTATTTATTCGCGCGAGATGAACACCTTTGACGAAGTACTGTGGACGCGACGCGTGGACTGATACTGAAGGACACTCATTGTTGCAAGAACTATCAAATTACCGAGTGATTTCCGACAAATGCTTTGTTCTTGAAATAAAGTTATTAAAAAGGATTTAGCCAAAAGAATCAAGAGTTTGCCTTAAATGCATCACCTATTTTAGTCAAATGCCAAGGAATTTGCAAAAAGTTAACTTTCTTTAAACTAAAAGAATAATTTTCAAATGAATGGATTCTTTTGCCTAAAATAATCCATGTTTATCAGTGTAGTTTGGCACAAAACCGTGGGATTTCTAGCAATAACATTAAATTTTGACAGAAAGACATGAATTGAAGATTTCTTTTGTCTAAATGCCTTTACTTTGCCTTAAAGTAATTAAATGTCAAAAGAATCGAGAATTACACCTAAATGCAGCAATTATCTTATCCGAAGGGAAACGGATTTAAAATAAATACAGTTTCTTTGAATTAAATCAATATTTTTCAAATGAATGGATTCTTTTGCCACAAGGATACCATTTTTATCAGTGTAGGTACCTCACACAAATTGCCAATTTGATATTTTTCAATGCCACAATTAAATAGTGCTAAATAAACAGAATATTAAGTGTAAGTGCCTCATTAAAACAAATAAGTTAACAATAATTAACTAAGCTGTTATCGCGTATTGTAATTAAATATAAAAAAATAATTGTGGTAATAAAAGTATTGTTGTTTATACATAGGTAATTAATTGTTTTTTCTAATGCACAGTTAAATGCGCCAATAAATTTAAACATTCAACTTCGGTTGTTTTAAATTTTTTCTCCAAACATTTCTATTTTTTGGGAATGAGCAGCATCTCTACATGTTGTTAATAGAATAACGATTTAATTTTTTCTTAAAAACCACATACTTCCAAGTATGTGTTAAAACCTTGTGTGGTAAGTATATGTTAAAACCCACATACTTCCAAGTATGTGTTAAAACCTGTTTGGTACGCCCTCTGTTAACCCGGAGTCAGCACTGCGATTTCCGATAGGTGCCTGCTTTTTTTTAGTTAGTTTGTAGATGACGCTAGTGTAGTTCACACAGATCATCAAAATACTAATGGCCTCGGTTATCTGTGTATGTTGTGTGCAGTATGATGAAAGAATAGCGTTTTTTGAATGTTTTACCTATAATTAATAAAAACATTAACACAGTGCTAGTGCCGTATGGTCTAAACAACGAAAAACCGTTGAAAATGCGTGCGAACAATGGCTATTTGCCCGTGTTAAGGCCGAAATTGTTATGAATGACAGTGATTTCCAAAATGGTGGGTGTTTATTTTCGATGTTTATTTGTTATTTTGATGGTTGCGGGTTCGTTGTTGGCCAAACCGAAGGATTGTCCGGAAATTTGCCAGTGTCTTGGTAAATTCGTCGACTGCAGCTCCAGGAATTTGGATCGCATCTTGCCGTCAGTGCCAAAATGGGCAACTCACCTGTAAGTACCTACATAGTTTTGTTATGTGTGCACCTGTAACTCAAAATTCGATTTTGAGCTGCTTGATCTCAACATTTTTTTAATTTCAGAGACTTACATAACAATTCCATACAAAATATTGGCAAAAACGATTCGAAAAATTTGCCCAGCCTAACTGAACTCAAGTTAAATAAAAATAACATTAAGACTATACCCAAAGATTTTCTTAAAAATCAAGAGCATCTCAAGATCTTGTAAGTGAACATCAATTTAATTAGTTGCAAAATAATGCCAATCAAATAAATTGTTAATACCTATTTACTTTTTGTAGTTATGTACCTACCTAATAATAGGTTTATTTATATTATTTTGCAAAAAATCATTTTTCTAGAGAGGTTTAGGGTGCTAAAAACTAACATTTCATTATCGACTAATGTGTCATATCCTGACTATAAATAATATAAACATTCCTATTGATTCTTAGATAAAATGAAACAAAGGAAATATAAATTATTGTAAAAACCCAATAGTACGACGTAGAACGCTCATATCTTTTTTATAACATTGATAAAAATCACTCTGAAAAAATGTATGCAACACATGCATATTTTAGATTAGAATGCAGCTCATATTACAATTATCATAATTTCGTCGATTTTTTTAGAGAACTAAACCGAAACAGGCTTAAGGTCATTGAGGCTCTCAGTTTTCAACATTTGGTGCACTTAAAGGCGCTTAAACTAAAGAGAAACCAAATACTAGAGTTATCTGATGGGGCTTTCTATGGCCCACACAAAATAGAAAAACTGTAAGAAATGATAATATTTGGTTTGTTTGACTATTCTCGGACTATCTGCACGCGCAATAACCCCAATAAGAAACATAGTGTTGTTATTGCGCATGCGACTAGTCCGGGAACTACTTGAACAAACAAACATAAGGACAATCAGATTTTAATGGTAAATTTTAGATTGTTGGACTATAATAACATACGCGTTATATCTAAAGGATGGCTGTATGGGTTGACTGATTTAAAAGAGCTTACTGTAAGCCATAACAATATTTCCGCTATTGATAATGAAAGCTGGGAGTTTTGTAAACACATCACATTTTTGTAAGTACAATAAATTAACCCATCTTAAGAAAGTTATTAACTTTTGGAATTCTGCAGGGATCTCTCATATAATAGACTTGAAACCTTGGAAGTAGACACATTTAAACATCTAAACGATTTACAGAAACTAGTACTAAATAACAATAACATTAGGTATATAAAGGAGAACGCATTTCAGGATCTAAAAAAACTCAAAATATTGTAAGTAAAATTCAAAGTATATTTACATATACAGACAAAACTGATAACTTATATTACAGACATTTACATAACAACAAAATATGGTGGACAATTGAAGATGGCCAGGCCGTTTTTATAGGCCTTAACGATTTGACCAAATTTAATTTGGCCGGAAATGATATTAAATCGATTAACAAGAACGCTTTTGTTGGTCTCAAGAATGTGACATACTTGAATTTGTCTAATAATAACATCACATCCATACAAAAGGACGCATTTAATGAAGTGCCTTTACTTAAAGAGCTGCTCATTAATACTACAAGTTTGATTTGCGATTGCAACATAAGGTGGTTGCAAGACTGGGTTAGCGCTAAGGGGTGGAATTTTAACGCTCAGTGCGCTTTTCCGGAAAAGCTTCAAGGTTTTTCGTTGTTTAACGTATCTTCCAGCATTTTGACTTGCAGTAATAATATTATAATTTAATAATAATAATAATTCCAAAGTATAATGTTTTGTTTGTAGATGAGCTTCCCAAACCCAGACTAACCAAAGAACCTGATGTTGAAATAATGGCTTTAAAAGGTGAAAACGTTAGCCTCAACTGTGAGGCTATGTCCAGCTCCAACAGTATTATGACGTTCCAATGGAAGAAAGACAACATGGAAATAATAAACGCTGATATAACCCACAACTCCACCGTAGTGGATAATAAAACTATGATCGGCAACTCGCAATTGAATCTGCGTTGGGTCAATAATTCCAATGCCGGTAAATATCAATGCGTGGTGTCGAACAAATTCGGCACCACCTACTCGAACAAATCGACGATGTCCGTCTTGGTGTTTCCAAAGTTTATAAAACGTCCTCAGAACATAACGGTCACGGCCGGCGAGACGGCTAGACTCGAATGCGCTGCCAATGGTGAACCGCAACCGGAAATCGGCTGGAAAAAAGACGGCGGCAACGACTTCCCGGCTGCTAGAGAACGTCGCATGGAGTACATGACCAATGACGACGTATTCTTCATTCTAAACGCCAAGGAAAGCGACATGGGGGTATACAGTTGTACCGCGCACAATGCCGCCGGTACAAACGTTGCCAATGCTTCCCTAATAATCAATGATAAACCATCGTTTGTTAAATCTATGGAGGATAAGGAGGTGATAGCTGGAAATATAGTAGCACTACAATGCATGGCCAGTGGTAGACCAAAACCGAACATATCCTGGTTAAAAGATGGTGCAGCTATAAGGGCGACGGAACGACACTTTTTTACGGCGGAAGACCAATTGATGATTATAGTTGACACTACAGTTTCTGACTCTGGCATTTATCAATGTCATTTGGCCAATAGCCTGGGGGAGGTTTCCGAACATAGCAGGCTTGTAGTTAAACCAGGTAAATATAATATATATATAGAAGGACCAAGGTCCTTCAGCCTTTGGGCATATCTTGAATATATGTAAAAAAACAATTATAAAGTTGAAATTAATTAATTAATATGTTACCTCTTATTTGTTGAAGATATTGAACATAATTCGCTAAGATTGTCGTAGTTAGCTTCCTTGCTTATAAAGTTTGTTGATAGTTGGGTGAATCTTTCCATAATTGGTAAGATATTTTAAGTAGCATACAAGAGGTAGTTGGAAGGGTTGTGCAGAGTTGTTTGGATGTCTCATTTTGGAGATTTTTCGGAGTGATGAGGTTTCCCCAGTTTCAATATTGCTTAGTGCTGGTTTACGAGCATTATTAAGTAAGATACATATTCCAGGATGGTCTGCATAATAAGGTGTATATTCTTTTTTTTGTTTCATCATTGATGCCTTGTGGGTTGATGGCTCTTGTTGTTATTTTCTTATTTGACAGGGAAGAGTGAAGATGAAAGTTAACTTTATTGTCTAGTGTGATTCCCAAGTATTTTACATTAGATTATGTTATTGTACACCTTTGTTTTTATATTAGGGTCAATCTTGTTTTGGTGGAAGTGTATTAGTTAAGACTTAAGACCATGCCATGGTTTGATTTGTCAGAGTTGGTCGGAGGCGGTTTTGCGTATTGAAGTGCATATATATATTATTCTGAAATTTCTGAACATGAAGATGCAATGTTGCCTAGAATCATTTTGTTATGATTGATAATGATGGACTGATTGCAACCTTGGTAATTACGTATTAACGACCTTCTAATAAAGATAATATTGTTACAGGTGAGACGTACAACAACATTATGGGTATAATCATAATAACCGTAGTGTGCTGCGCGGTGCTGACCTCTATAGTGTGGGTTGTTATAATCTACCAAACACGCAAGCGCCCTGCCATGCCACCACATCCGGTGGAATTGAACGAGATGGCGGACTATAGAGACAACTTAACCCAGCCTACTTTGCAGTTGAGACATTGTCCCGATAATTTGTCTGAGCATTCGTCTTGTAAGGATAGTGGTACGGGAGATTCGGCTAAGAGAAGCAGCGACGACCTGGTGCCGGAGGAATTTATGGTTATTATAAGTGAGAATGGGGAGATGGTGCCCTCTCACGCGCCGTTGCTGCACTATCCGCGTTCCACCAACCACGATCGGGCCAACAACGAGTCGGATATATCGGTGGTACAGTCTGATAGAGACTAAATGGTACAATTGAAACTGTATATAGTTTTGTATTCCTTAGTTCCTGATTTTAGATATTAAGACAAAAAACGACTGTTTTGAGGGCATGCTCCAAAAAAAGTACTAAAGGAAATGGTTCTTTATTTTTCGTTCCATCAACGTATTAGTATTAACAGTATTAATGTTTTTTTTCTACTTTTGACAGTATTGAGATTAGATTTTAGCAGCTATTCAAAAACCTACAGTGAGTCGAAAAATAAAGAATCAATATGAATGTTTTTAATACCTTGTGATATTATTTTTTAATAAGGTATGTATTGGTTATTTTTAGAATCTGCCCTTAGTATGTACAATTTTATTAAACGTTTAAGTCTTTATTTAGTAGTTGTTAAATGTAGAGACGTCGTTAGGGTTGCCGAAAAATGTTCATTATGAGCCTTTCAATAAATAATGTATTTACTTGAAAAGGTTGATATTTTAAACAAATATTAAAAATATTCCCCAACACCAAAACAAAACATACTTCGCTTCTGAAGATGCCAACATCGTTGGCGAAAAGTTCTTTAAGCACTTTGTGTTTTATTTTGTAGGTATTGTTTATTTGTATATTTTTGTTTGAACTTAATTAACACTTAAATAAAGACGCAGACTTTGAAATCTCAAGAATTGTCAATGTTAAGGACAATTTTTAGGGAAGAAGAACAGAAGAAGTTTGACCTTCCGGAGAAAGGACAGGTGGCAACCCTAGACGTCGTGGATGTGATATGAAGTATATATGTGTTATTTATTAAATTCTGTATGTCTGTGTTATGTGCATGTCTGTTATTTTTACTCGGATATATTTTAGTTTTGGATTTCATAAGATATTCATGTAGGTACCTACATATACTACACGAAATTTTATTTATTTTATTAATACAAGTATTCTTTTTTGTATATTCTCCCACTATAGTATTATTAAGTATACCTCAATGTGATTTATATTTTCTGTCCAAAATAAAATTAATATTGTATTATTTTTTTATTTTTATTACAACAAACACCGCACCACACAACATTTATATAGGTTTTTTGGAAAGTACACAGTCATACAAATAAACACTGGCATGGCATGTCAAAATTATACAGGGAAAATATACCTACATACATACACAATTAAAATTGTTCAATAGTTGGTGTATTGGCAATATATTTTTATTTAAATTAATCTACGTGCTTTTATTAGATAAATTTACGTTTGGTAAGCAATTTTTGCGTTTAGATTTCATCAAAATAAAATACTTCTTATCTTGGTAGAAAAAGTGCTAGTCCTTGATTTATTGCATACAAAATGCGATAAAAAATGTAAAATCTATCAAATTAAATTTTGCACAGTATAATAGCAATTAAACATGACCAATGAGAATTCGTAAGCACGCTTCTAATATTTGAAACGCTTAGGTTAAGGCAGGGCCAATCCGCCTATAATACGATCCGTCGCTCTTTTATTGTGTGTTAGACAAGGAGGGACGAATTCCCACGTGTGTGCTTACCGAATTTACCTGTAAAAATTAAACAGTTTTTTGTGATAGAACACATTAGTTTCGACCATAAAGACATGCTGTGCCGTCTTTAAAGTTAAACCGGGTTAGAAAATTTTAAAAAGCATGAACGGAACGCAAGCAAAAAGTAAGTGTTTAATTAGCCATAATATTAATTAGTGATTTTGCCTAATTCATAAGATGATATTGAACTGTAATTAATTGTGATTTCAATCGTAAGATTTAAAGCATTACACGTGATTGAAAAACAGGTTTTACATGGTGGGAAATACAAAATATAAACAAATTGTCAAAATAATTATTTAAATAATTTATAACACATGTTTAAATAATAAAAATTATTACGATTGCATCGTTAAACAATTTTGTGCCATGTCATTTTTTTAATTTAAATAAATTATTCATTTATGAAAATTTAAATTAAAATTAAATTATTGTTTGGGAAACTTATGACAATTCATAATCAAGTTAACAGTTACCTATTCATTATTTTGTTGGGTATAATTATATCTAAGTAACATCATGTTTTAATAAAAATAATAATAATATAATATTTTAAAAAAATTGGAATTATTTTGTAGGTAACATATATGAGGATAAGAATCTTATCATAAGATTATAATATAATTGTCACCGCAAGAAACTAGATTGTGAATTTTATTAAAACAACATACAGTGTTGCCCAAAAATATTGGCTACACTAATCTGCATAGACTTGATAATAAATTCAGTGCATTGATTTACAAATGAAAATAACAACTTGTTGCATAATTGAATTTTGGCGGGAAAAGTTTGAAATTGACCAAAGTGGTTAACCTTGAATTGAGTGTTATTGAAATGTTTATGAAAGTCATCTAATCTCAATTTTCCCAAATAATTGCACTTGATTTCAAAATTTGCCGTTACTTTTACTCGATCATTCCTTTTTATCTGGGCCACATAGTTTAAAAGTTAAAAAAAATATTGAAGTAAATATGTCTAGAAGGTGGGATAAGACATTTTGCGAGGCTGAGGGTATTGTTTTCTTTAAACTGAATTGTTTATTATAATTTTAATATTTTGCTTACAGACACGAAAAACTCGGAATTATGTCTGGCTTTATACAGAAAATCCTTGAAGTCAAAGGATATGGAACATGATGGAACCCAATGGGATGGACAAGACCCTCATGTGTTTATTACACTGGGAGCTTCAGTACGTACATAAACCTTCATGATATTATCAATAAAAAAATGATTATTTTCTAGGGCGACTTGGCAAGAAAAAAAATCTACCCCACTTTATGGTGGCTGTTTAGAGATAACCTACTTCCAGCTAACACTGTGTTCTTTGGTTATGCTAGAAGTAAAACCTCCATTGAGGAGATCAGGCAAAAATGTGATCAATACATGAAAGTCAAGCCGAATGAAGAGGAGAGATACAATGAATTTTGGAGTTTAAATCACTATATGGCTGGTGGATATGACAGTCGAACAGATTTTGAAAAACTCAACCAAGAATTGTCAAGATTCGAAACTGGATCAGTAGCAAACAGGATTTTTTATTTGGCCTTGCCACCTTCAGTTTTTGAGGAGGTCACTGTACACATCAGAAATGCCTGTATGGCACTAAAGTACGTCTTAATTCTATGTGCATTATTATATTTTACTAATATATTTTTTTTAAAGGGGATGGTCAAGAATCATAATTGAAAAACCTTTTGGAAAAGATAGTGCCACATCACAAAAACTATCAAATCATTTGGCTTCTCTTTTCACTGAACAACAAATCTACAGAATTGATCACTATTTGGGCAAAGAAATGGTGCAAAATTTAATGACTCTTAGATTTGGCAACAGAATATTCAACCCTACCTGGAACAGGGACAACATAGCTTCTATTCAGATTAGTTTCAAGGAACCATTTGGAACCCAAGGCAGAGGAGGGTATTTTGATGAATTTGGAATTATCAGGGACATCATGCAGAATCACTTACTGCAAATTTTAACCTTGGTGGCCATGGAGAAGCCCGCTTCCTGTCATCCAGATGACATTAGAAACGAAAAGGTAACAATTAGGTACAATTTAAACATTTAAAACCCTTTTTTTCTAGGTAAAAGTATTGAAAAATGTGAAGCAACTTGAGATTAAAGACGTCGTTTTGGGGCAATATGTTGGCAACCCTGACGGCGAGGGGGACGCCAAATTGGGGTACCTAGATGACAAAACTGTACCAGAGGGTTCCGTAACCCCCACCTATGCTTTAGCGGTACTAAAAATTAACAATGAAAGATGGGATGGTGTTCCCTTCATACTAAAGTGTGGCAAAGGTCAGTTTTATCACATCATTACATAAGAACATATATATTATGGTTAATCATTGATAATTTTACACAAAAATATTGGTATATTTTCCAAATCTTATCTAAAAGCATGTCTCCTTAGTGTTTTATGCATGATTTTTTATTGATATGCTGCATTTTTATGTAATTATTTTTATGTAATTATACCTATTGTTAGCAAATAAATTTACTTCATTTCTATAGATAGATTATCTTTATAGAAAGAAATAAACCAATCAAAGCACAGCTCTGATTGGTTTAAACTTTCTATAAAGTTGATTTTCTATAGAAAGTAAATTCGCAATTCAAACACATATACTTACCTACATATTATATGTAACATATATATATTAAATTTCTTTAGCTTTAAATGACAGAAAAGCGGAAGTAAGGGTTCAGTACAAAGATGTTGCTGGTGATATCTTTGATGGTAAAGGTAAAAGAAACGAGTTGGTGATCAGGGTGCAACCTGGTGAAGCTCTTTATGTAAAAATGATGGTGAAAACTCCAGGAATGGCTTTTAATATGGAAGAAACTGAATTGGATTTAACCTATGGTAGCAGATATGCTGTTAGTTAAATATATATATTTTTTAAAATCTTTTACAATTTAATTGAATTTTAGAATGTCAAACTACCTGATGCATACGAGAGGTTGGTTTTGGATGTTTTCTGTGGCTCACAAATGCACTTTGTAAGATCTGATGAGTTAAGTGAGGCCTGGAGGATTTTTACTCCACTTTTACACAAAATTGAAAATGAAAAAATTAAACCCATTCCATATGTGTATGTATAGTTACACTTTTATTTTGTCACTGTTTTTTATCTTATTCTTTTTAGTTATGGAAGTAGGGGCCCTAAAGAGGCTGATGAACTGCTGTTGAACAATGATTTTACATACACAGGGTCGTACAAATGGAAAAATCCAAAGCTTTAACAATTTACCTACAAAATATACATTCCTATGTGTAAATACTTTCCTTATAGGTATATTTTTTAATATTTATATTGTATGGTTAAGGATTGTTGATTTTTGGTTGAAACCTTTTTATTTATACACTGTTTTAAATGATTTTATTCTTTGCGACATTCCAACTTTGCTCAATACGTGGTAAAGGACTTTTTGGCAATAAAATTTGACAATATTTATTTAAAAACTGGTTTTCTTTAAACAACATGTTAAAAAAACAATCCACTTACCTTAAAATATCCACAACATTGTGAAAAAGTCTGCTAAATAGATTTCGAAACACTTTAACACTATAAAATTCCCGAAATCGTTACTTTTTATGCGACAACTTTAATAACAAGATGGCACGTGTGACGGTTATAAACAATGAGTCCAATTGGCCGAATTAATTAAATCGACCAATAGAAGGCCAGAATTTGAATGACATTTAATTAATTGTTTTTGTAATTACTAAAAATTGACAACAAGTTTATGGAGTTTATGGCTTTTAAAGGTTTTATATGAATTTTAGAAGGTTTTTGTATATTTGGTTTAATTAAATTGTTTTTATTAAATTAAATTGTAATGGGCATGTACCGTAAGGCGAAATCTGATTGGTGGGTTACACATCGTGTCATTTAACAATGTAGCTAGTTAATTGTTTTTTGCAAATGATTTTATAAAAATGTGTGTTTTAATGGGAAATAAAGTAAATTGTATTTGAATTAAATAAAAAACAATGTCATTTCCCAGCTAACAAAGTGCCAGTACGGACCAGCAGCAGGCCCAGTAAAAATTTGCCTGTTAGTTATTTATTTTGGATTGTAGGTATAAGAGAAGTGTTTTTGAGAATTGTTTTCATGGATGAAATGGGGTAAGTTTTTGTATTTAAAAAACAACCTGGGGGTGTTTTCTGAAATTTGCTACTGAACTTTTTATAGAAAATTTTGTCTATAAAAAGCAATAAACTAATTAGAGAATGGTATTCTCCAAAGAAGAAAGCCATGCTCTGATTGGTTTATTGCTTTCTATAGAAAGAAAGTCGATTATTTCATGAAACACCCTCCTGTGTTAATTTATTCTCAAATCTTAAATAAGACTCAGCTTGAATTAGTAAGGAACAATATTTATTCATTTAAATAAATAATTACATTAAATTATTACTTGTCATATATTACATATTCTCTTTAGAAAAGGTTAAATACTTATTGTTTATATACACATGGTATATATTGTACATTATTAACAGTTGCATGGTGCTCTGTAAATAAAAAAAACTAATAAGGAACTTTACAAAAAATGTATTATAATACTGCAATTTAATTGGGAAATGTACGAGTATGTGCCCAGCTAGCTGGGGTAATTGTGCATTGTTAGTTTGATCCATCACCTATATTAAAAGCAAACAGCCATTCCTGAATACATTAAAATAGAACAAAACATGTTACATGTTAGTACAAAAGCAAAATAGACAACACATATTAGTTTTATATTTTATATGTTTTACCAATGTCTTGTGTCTTGCATAATATGGTCGATTATTCTGGAGACAACGTCTGTGCTTTTGGCAGAACCACCCAAATCTATAACAAATAAAAATTGGTTTATTTATGAATTAATAAATACACCAGCTAGTATAATTATATTTACCTGGGGTGTGAATATGATCTTCACTAACTGTCCTATTGATGGCTCTCTGTATTAATTCAGCATGTTGAGAGTGCCCCAAGTGACGTAACATATCCACTGATGCATTCAGCATGGCAATTGGGTTTGCTATGTTTTTTCCGGCAATTGCTGTGCCAGTGTTTCTGGTACCAGGTTCAAAAATAGCATACTAAAGAAAATAATCAGTTTATTTTAAGTGTTGAATAAATCAATATTTGACTTACATGATCGCCATAATTTTTACCGGATAATAATCCAGCTCCACCAATTACTCCACAAACAACATTTGAAACAATGCTGCCATATAAATTTGTCATAATCATGACATCGAATTGATGAGGGTTTGATACAAGCTGCATGCAGCAGTTATCGATAATCATGTCATTGTGTTCTATTTCTGGATATTCCTTGGCGATTTTTTTGGAGGTTTCCAAGAATAAACCGTCAGAGAGTTTCCTGCAATATATATGTTTAAATTTAGTATTGTATATTTTGTGAGGTGTTTTTACATGATGTTGGCTTTGTGGATGGTTGTGATCTTCTTCCTGCCATTTTTTTTAGCATATTCAAAAGCAAATCTGGCTACTCTGTCAGAGTTTGACTTGGTTACAACTTTCATGCTTTCTACCACCCCATCCACACTCTAAAATAATAAATTTATGTATACAACATAATAACAATCAAATGTTGAACTAACCTCATGTTCCAACATAGCATATTCACCTTCAGTATTTTGCCTAATAATAACCACATCGATGTTGCTTTGTCTGGCTGGTACTCCTGGATATGACTTACAATTTAAAACATTCACATACAAATCCAGCTCGTTTCTTATAGCAACATTTCTTGATGTAACATTGGCACTTTCACTTTTTGTTTCAATGTTACCCTTAATGGCAACCCCATTTCTCTTGATTGAGGTTATAGCGTAATCTAAGTCGTCGTTGTCTTCCGACTTTTCGTCGATTTCGACGACTTCAAAGTCCACTGGCGCGCCGGCATATTTAAAGACCTCTTTCACATAACCCATCAGTTCAGGGCCAATACCTCCACCAGGAAGCATCGTTACTGCATTTCTGCCCCCATACAAAGCCACTGGGATTGGTTCCTAAAAATATTAACTTTAGTTTTTCTTTTGTTAGGAGTAGTTGGATATTATTACGGTTTTTCTTATTAATGGAGTTTTGTGCTGGATTTCAAAGGCTGACATTGTAGACTGTGCCTAAAATTTCACAAATTATTGCTAAAAATCACGATTTTCATTAATTTTACCCTTATTATGTTGTGGCCCAGCTTTAGGGGCTGTTTTCTTAAAATTCTGCAAGCCATTTCGAGTGTTAAATTACATGCAACACCAAAAATAACTTGGTTATGAAATGATATCGGATTTTTAGGTTAGGCTATCTGTCAAAGTGTCGCACCCGGTCACGTAATGCAGAAACCTGCAACTTTATTGGTTAGTTTTGCTGATCGTCGTGAGAAAGCACATACTTTCAAAGGTTCCATGTTCCACACTTTTTCTATGGTGGAAGCGTTGAGTTAGTCAATGGTGGAAGTATGTGACAGGTCAATTCCATATTGGAATATTTGAGCTTATACACTAATATAAATATTATTTATCTTTAAGCGTTCTATAATTTAAATTTTATTGTCAACATGTAAAAATAATTTAGACCAATCGGGTTATCGTTTATAGAATTTTTAAAGATATTTTTATTTTGGAATATTTTACGGTTTTTTTTTGACCCTTAAAAATGATGAATTTCTCCAAATAGGAAGTTGTTAAAGTAAATAGAGTGGAATATAAACTGGGACGATTTGAGACCGATTTTCGTTTCCTTTAACGCATGGAAAATTGTGAATGAAAATGCAACAGCTAGTCGTTCAATACTATACCTTGCCCTCTGCCACTTCGAAGAATTGGAATGTTTTGTCTCTGTTTTTAACGGATTTATACTCATTTACTGAAAACAATTCTCTGAAATTTGCTAGATGACATCCGGTTGTTATTTACATATGCCGGCTATGCTTTGAAAATTCGGGGGAAAATTTGCCATGTTACACTTTATCAATGAAAGTTTCCTTTCATAGAACAAGTCCGTTCAACCATGCTTTTATGAATGAGCATTGTTTGCTAACTTCCTTTACAAGCTCAATTTCATATTTAATGTATTTAATATAGACAGTTCTATATCAGTCAGATTATTTAGATACCTATATGGGTATGGGGAAACGTAACAGTGTATTATTTATTTAGACAGTTTGTGCTACTTTAACTTCCAGGTCGACTTTCTGTCTGCTGTGCTCCTTGAATTAAATTCTGTGTATTTGTCTTTTATGAAACATTAAGTTTTAGTTAGACATTTGCATGTGTAATTTCCTTTGACTTTTGACAGTAACATATTGAAAGGAAGAAAAGCGTAATTGGACCATAAAATACAACTCCTACAACATAAAATTCAATTCTTGATTTCCTTCTTAAAATTTAAAATTTTCCCAAACGAATAAAGAAAGTTAAAATAAAAGTCATTTTTCATTTGGGAAATAAGATAAATTTCGTTATTGTGTGTTTCTTAAGGGCATCATCTATCATGCCGAATCATGTCACGTAGAAAGCGTCACAAATACGAAAAAAATAAATTTAATATATTTTCAGCAGAATAAATAGCAATACAAAAGCTCATTTTTTTTATTTTTATTCAGAATTTGTACAAATAAAAAACGAATCGAATGGGGAACTTTGATTTCATTTCTTTTTCCTCTTTTGTTCTTACTTAAAATATCTTAAATATATTTGTATTGCTGCTATTCGCAATTTATATTCAATATTTATTCAGAAAATGTTATAAAGTTTTAAGAAAAATAAGGATCTAACATAAAATCTTTCACAAGAGTTCTTATGTCAACGTGATATTAAAAAACGAGATTTTCCTTTAATAAGGCTTTTACTTAAAGCTGGTCTTCCAACATCCGTGTTGCAAAAAACATTTTTTCTAAAACGGATTAAATAAGTATAAATGAAAGAAAATCCCTTTCGGGCATATTAAAATCAATAGACTTGAAATATCATATTTTTGATGGTTTTAATTAATATACACGTGTTTCAATTTCCCCGTATTGCCTTGTGGCCAAGTAGGTACGTCCAATTTTAAAAACATACTACTCCCCTGCTTTACCCTGTTAAAGCTTATTAATTAATTTTTTCAGGTTTTTTAATAATTTTAATCTGGTTTAAACAGTATTTATACGAAATCATACTATTGACGAACAGATTGAAAGCTAGGTAATTCTCAACATTAAATGGTGTGGTGTGGTTCGCGTTTTTCCAATCTTTTAATCTTTTAATGTTAATATACACTTTTTCACTATTTATATAATAGTTAAATTTATGTATATTGAAATTGAATTAATTTTAACGCAGAACTATTGGGGTGAGTCACATAAATCATAATTACCTGTGTGTGTAGCTTCAAAGTAGGTTGATTGCAACTGCGATATAATAATTATTATATTGAATAATGCAGTCATAAAAGTGGAATCATAAATTTAATGAATCCCATATCGCATATCGTTGAATAATTCATATCGATATGAACTGGGATCAAAACCGTATCAGCAGCAGCACGCTTTAAAACAAGTTTTTAATAATCATTTGCATCTTTGTGAGAAGTTGACCTTTCTACATCTCACCTGAAAGAAGATTTAATATTCCATTTTGCATTTCAAAGACGAAAAATCCTTTGCCCATCCAAAGAACATTTTAATTTTAAAAATGGTACTTTCTAAAAGATTGAAATCTAAAATTACTGAAATGGAGGTATTTATTCGCATGGAATGCCCATTCTCCCGAACCTAATGTGGTATAAAACCCTTTAATCGGAAATTAATCTATTTTAATCCCACCAGAGACCGAAACACTTTGTTCGTTTAAACCTTGACCACGCTGGGAAGAAGTCTATTTTGGGACTTTTAATGATTTCCACGACGCTTGCCTAAATTACAGCAACTAGTAGGAGTATACTTCCACTATTATCCTTAACTACAGTAATTATCTTCAAATAATTTCACACATTTTTGACAAATTGATATTAAAAAATTTACTTTTTTCTAAAATGTTATTTAGAAATTTAGTATCCTATCTGGATAACGTGGGTTTTGAATTATTAATTTATATATATATATATATATATACAGGGTGGCTCGAAAGTTTGGAATATTGAGTGTAACTTTTGAAATATCGAAAATATTAAAAAATAATTGTAATAGAAGTTGTTTGGTAGTTTATTTCAATTTTACGGTGATATTGCCAACAAAAAAATAATTACGTGGCCATCAAAGAAGGCCAACTTTTTTTTTTAATTACAACCCCCTTTTTATATGCAAGATGATATCAGGTGGCTAAGCCTTAAACGTTAAAAAATTTTAAATTTGTATAAAAGTTTTTTGTTATAGTTTTTTTTTAGGCTTCACTACAGTTCATTTTTTTTATCTGGACTCGTGTTTTTTTATTAGGTTTTTTATTATTATGCCAGTTTGACTTAGTATTTTTAGTATTTAAAAATTGGGACTTCTGCTAAAGAATTTAATTAAATACTTTGACACTGTCAAATTGACAATAATATTTATTATTGATAATTTACTTGTCAATTATAAATAAAAAGACAATTATGCCAAAAATAATAGCAAAGAATTCGAATGTAAAAGCCCTTTTGAGGGCAAAACTTCATTTTGATGAAATTATGGCAAATGCCACAATGGAAGAAAAAGTACATCGCCTTATGGAAATTTTTGGAGTAAAAAAGTAACGAATTTGGTTTTATAAATATTACATCACACATTATTTTCACATTATTCACCATTGGACAACATTTACGTTTACAAAAAATTTTTATTTCTTTTATATAAAATCTTTTCAAAGCGAAGATTATTAACCGCTTGGAATACTTTCTCTTCTGGGACGTAAAGCAACCTATATTTAACTACTTTTTTATATGATTTTACTCATCCAAGCACCACCAACGCCAAATTAACTGCATTTTTAACTACGAATTTCGACAACTCAACTTGACAACTGCACAATGTAACCTACAATAATTTATACATAACCACAATTAGATTTATAACTTTTAATTGGTAATGCCACCGCAAAATTTGAAATAAAAGAAGCTGAAGCTATGTTTGAAAAAGTACAATAACGCTAGTGCTTTACGTAGATAAGTAAGTCGCTAGAGACGCAAAAAAGAATATCATTTAACTTTATTAATTAACTTTTCAGGTAAAAAGACATTAATTAAACCACTGGCGTTATTAGATGATTAGGCTCATCGAGCGACATACCCTCGAGCTGGGTGTCGCTTATCTTAATACCATAGGCTGCAGCCTTGGTGCATAAATAGCTATTAATGATGATTTTAACTTGTCACTACCGTATTTTCTTATTTCATTGCTACCAACGTTAACAGTTTTGCCAACGCTTGAAATTTAAATTTAAAATAATATTATAGTAAATACTACTGTAATTAAAAGAACTATTTTTTTAATTCAATATTCTAGAAGCCTGCTAGTATTATTAAGAGGTCTATGGAACGCCGTTTTACTAAACTGCGCACCACTCAATGTATCGCGACCAAAAAGTTCGTCCTTTTTCAAAACGACATAACTTTTTTGTTTCTTAAACGATTTTATTTTGGTCTGTAATGTCTACTAGCCCCATCCTCTGGCAATTCATGCTATAGATATGAAGCTCACGGTTTTTTAAGTAAATTTCGTATAGGGTGATATGTAAAACGGTGAAAAATTTCAATAACTTTGTCCAAGCTCCGTTTGAAAAAAGAAATATTTTTTCTCGTTTTTACTTTGAAATAATGAAGTATTATGTCTTACCTTGAAAAGGTTTTCAAATTTTTCGAATTGGAATCTTAGCAACGAAAATATGATTTTTTTTTCAAAAGAGTACATTTAAGGGTTTCTGGTAGGCAATACACTCAGTCTTTTTAAGAACAAGAAGATAAAATGGTGAAAGATGAATAATTCTGAACAAGCGACAAGCAACAAACTTCCATTATTTTCAGAGGGGCCTAAGCAAAGACCACTTTTTCAAAATGACATTTTGGTGAACATTTGCGAAAACTAAACCTCAACCGATATTTACGTTCGTGACATGTTTTCTTTATAATTTTGACCTCCTGATTGTGATTCAGTTGACAAATTTAGGTTTCTGATAAAACCAAAAATCACCAAGTATCAAAATTCGAAAACAATTCCCGACTGTTAAATGTCTTAATAAAATCCGATTGCTGGCGTGTTTCTTGCATATTTATGATTAAAATGCCATTTGGGGATTCATTTTTTGGGCGATATTACTGCAATTTGTTTGAGTGGTTAGGATAATGTTACATAAGTTACATTTACATTGCGCACTAGTGATAACTTATCACTGATAAGTACCTACCCCCCAAGTAACATTTTTAGTTTTATTATGGTCTTCAAGAACGCTTTAAAACAAAATTTTGTTTTAAAGCGTTCTTGAAGACCATAATAAAACTTTGAAGACCATAATAGAACTAAAAATGTTACTTGGGCTAATTGGTAATAAAGTTAAATAAAAAAATGTTTGTTCATTTTGGAAAATTTTATGCGAAAAAATGTAACAAACAATAACAAAAATAACTTTCAATATTTCGTTGGCCCTCCTCTAACCCGTAATAATTCGTTAACCCTCCTGGGCCTCGACCAAGTTCTTTATAAATTCCTGGGGTATCCCATTCTTCCTGAATAGCATTTACCAATTCATCCAAATTTTCCATGCGTCCTTCCCTCTCTTTCATCTTCAGTTTCATCCTGCTCCACACATGCTCAATAGGATTCATATCCGGAGGCAAAGGTGGCCAATTTATTCTCTCCATATGGTGGTTCCTTAAATACTCATTCACGATATTGGCGCGGTGCGGACGGGCATTGTCGTCCACCAACTCCAATTATTTGCAACATTTTGAACATAAGGGACCACGATATCACTAACAACCAAATCTCTATATCTCTTAGCTTTCACTCTTTCCATTTATCGCCATTTCACCCCAAACAGTCACTTCTCCACCTCCAAAAGCAACCCTTGCCTCCCGTTTCGTGCAATCTTATGCGAACCGTTGATTTGAAGATGTTAATTCCCGTAGCTGCAGCAAAGTCTAGCATTGGTATTTTAATCATTTAAAGGAAGAATGGAAGTAACCTGGGTAAGATAGGGGTAGGTATGTAGGTATACCTATAGGTAGATATAAATTATGCAATTTTGAAAAACACAAGCAAACTGAAAAAATCAGGAATATCCCTCATAATGCGTTTTAAATGTTTTTCAAGAACTAATTTTTATTTGATCCTCGATGATTATTCAGCGACATGATAATATCGTACTAAAGATGCAAAACACAGTAAAAAAAATAGTAAAAAGCAGCAATCGTATTTTATTGAGACATTTAACAGCCGGGAATTGCTTTCGAATTTTGATTCTTGGTGATTTTGGTTTTATCTGAAAATTAAATTTGATAACTGAATCACAATCTGGAGGTCAAAATTATGAATAAAACATGTCACGAACGTAAATATCGGGTTAGGTTCAGTTTTCTCAAATTTTAACCAAAATGTTATTTTGGAAAACTGGTCTTTGCTTAGGCCCTCCGAAAATAATGTTGTTGCTTGTCGCTTGTTCAGAATTATTTAAGGAACATTATTTCACCATCATATCTTCTTGTTCCTAAAAAGCCTACAAAAAAGCCTTAAATGTACTCTTTTGAAAAAAAAAATCATATTTTCGTTGCTAAGATTCCAATTCGAAAAATTTAAAAAACGCTTTAAGGTAAGACATAATACTTCATTATTTTAAAGTAAAAACGAGAAAAAAATTATTTTGTTACAAACGGGGCTTGGATGAAGTTATTAAAATTTTTCACTGTTTAATAATAAATAGAAACAAAAAAGTTATGTGGTTTTGAAAAAGAACGAACTTTTTGGTCACGACACATTGAGTGGTGCGCAGTTTATTTAATAACATGCATTTGTGCTATATGGAAAAAAAGTAAAGCTTTTATGGAGAAAAATTAAATATTATACATAGTTTTTGCAATTATCGTTTATTGCTAAAACTCAAAGAGTTTTGGCAATAATAGTATATTGTAAAAAGTCTATTTACAAAAATTTGCTACAAGATTAATTTTATTTATTTTTTTCTCTATCTGGTATAATTTTCGAGATATATCTCGAATAAATAAATTGGCGCCTTAATTGCGCTTAATTTAAGCGCGGGTATCTCAAAAACAATGCGAGATAGAAAAAACGGATCCATAGTCAAAAATCGTCAGAGTCAAAAATTGCGATCCTTCCATTTCCCTCTACAACCTCCTGTTAACCGGACTAAAATGTGGCAGCTGCAAAAACTTTTCAGCGTGGGAAGCGGATTAAAACGATGCGGGATTTATCCAATTAATACCGCATCCACCATCATCAAAATTAAAGTTTCAGATTTGTTATTTTTAGGTCAAATTCAAATTTTCTTAAAACTATAATTGTTTAAAACAAGAAGTATTTTTTTGAATATTTTGAATTTAAATAAGTATACTTCCTTGCTTGGTTAATAGTTTTTATTTGCTACTAGTTTCGGTATTTAAAGTACCATCTTCAGGCAAACTACAACCTATTTAAATTCAAAATATCCAATATTCAAACCTTGTCAAAAACCTAATGAAAAGTATTTTTTTATTTGCATTATTTGTTATTTACCCATTTTTGGAAACTTTCGACCTTTATTATTTCTTTCTGTATTATACAAATTAATTAAAAAGTTATATTCCTTCTTTGGTAGACATCGCAGAATGAAAAAGAACGCCTCCAAATTTTGTAGTAATTGCGTGGGAATAATTGAATGGAGGAGGCTTATAGGGGGCGCGGAATTTAATAAAACGGTGTGTAATTTACGATCGGCTGTTACGGCAAAATAATAATTTCCATGAAATACGCGGTAAGTGTTTGGGCCGGCGTATGTTTAGGAATAAACGCCACTGGATCGAGACAACCGAGAAACTTGTTCAAGCAAACAGCACTATTTCTATGTGTGGGAGGATCGGACGCGCCGTTTTAATTTTGCCGACTATGCGCGCCACAGTTTAGCGTAGGCGTCATTCATAATTTACTTTTCTGTCCCACTTTATTTTCGACCCCTTTTCCTTTCTCCCACCCCCCGATAATTTTTTTTTAATCGGTTTTCGCGAACGGTAACACAATTCCACATGCCCGGTTGTGCCCATACAAATTAAATTTTGTTTGTCGCATCTGTCGCCTCCTCTTGTCGAACGATTTTAATCCGTCATCCAAAAGCAGGTCAATTTTATACAACATATTGTTTAATCATAATTGAATTGGCATAAAACATTTGTATTAACGTCACATTCACTATTATTACGCAAGCCGACATTTACTAATAAATTATGTATCAAGTTTGATAAATGCCATTTTAGTCACGTATTTTATTTAATTAAATGAGTTAAAGGTACAAAAAGTGACAGTTGTATTTATTGAAATTCCTGTTAAAATTGTAACTTGGAAATCCACCACTAATTTTACCAGAATGGCACTTTATTTTAACGATTGTATGACACTTAACAACTGTCAACTAACTTAAAACTAACTTCAATCCGTGACTAGTGCCACAACTTGTCAGTGTGTACGTAAAAGGTCATTTAGTGTCATGGAAACATATGCGATAATGGGCGTTTTAAAGATGGGAGTAGAAAACATCATTATTACCCATGTCACTTAAGTAAATATTGTTAAAGGTTTTGCGACTTCCAAATGGAGGTGAAATACAAATAATAGGAATGAAGCCGGGAAAAATCCTTTCACGTATTCAATTATTACGATGTCATAATAGCGCCAACAAGCCAATGTCACAATAAAATCCTTATTTTAAAGAAAGATTTTCTTTAACAAAAAACCCGCCTTTCAATGATTTGCATAATTTTAATTAAATATTTAAATTTATGTAAGTGAAGGAAATTAACGGATTTACCATAATTTTCCTAAGACCCGCTGCAAGCTTAATCATCGTTCTTGTTTAAGTATATAACTTCAAAGTTAATACAGCCGACTAAAACTACTTAAACAAAATCAACTTCTTAATATGACCGATATTCGAACCACTTATTCAACCAATTTTATAGCGGCCGTTTTCAAACTTCAAAGGAGTTTTGACTTAGGTAAACTTTATACTTTGAAGCAAGCTTTTAAGAGGAAGTTTTTGTATTTTATAAAATAAAATCTACCCATAATTTCAACGAATGCTTTTGTCATTTTTTAAGTGTATCTGTTGTCTTCCTACAGAAGCTTGTTTAAAGATGTGGAATAATTTGGCAGATGTTAAAATAAACGAGTGTTCGTCTGTCAGATGAAAAGTTATTGGGTGAAAAGCAACAAGTTTAGTGTTTTTTTTTTAAGGTTGACCGATTTCAAACTGGGATATAAATTATCGTTGCTTTCCCAAGCACCATTATTCATTTTAGAATAGTGGCTTTTGTAGAGTTTGTTTACCGAATTTATCGGCGAACACTGCTAAACAAATTACAAAATGATTTTTAAACGGATCAATAATAAATTGCTTTTTATTTATTTAGCGCGTGCAACAGGTTTATGTGGCATAAGTAATGCATACTTATGCACATGAAACGCTGTGTAAGCAATTCAGCTAAAAGCCCTTTTCTTGGCAAAATGTATTTAATTTAGCGAAAATTGTATGTGGGTCAAGTTTCCAACCCCCCTCGGCTACGTGATGAGTTTAACTGATTAACCCCAAGAAAGCCTGAAAAATCAATAAATAAGTAAGTATTTTTTAAACTATTTAAATCCTCTAGTTAAAAACGTATCACAGTTTGCGAAATGGTCTAAAAAATTAAGTCGATGTAACAAGTTGGGTACACTCAACAAGTAAAAGGGAATTAAAGGGTCTTTTGTCAACAACGCTTTCAACTATTTTTCTCGTCTACCCACTGAATTCTGGCAAGGGTGTTCGATCGATTACGGAATGTTGGAGAAATTACTTTTTGTTTAAATTGTTTGATGAAAAATTATTCATACATTTATTGAATTATTTAAGTAAAATCATGGTATTTCATACTTCATACTACAGAATTTGAAAGAAGCTTTCTGATTACAACGGTGTAATAATATTGAACTGATATAATTCTAAAGAAAAATTCTGAAACCGGAAGTGCGAAAAATAGGATTAGAAGCGGTCGACCAAAATCTGCCACTGCTGGATATGTTGTCCTGAATGTGCTGTTGCAAGTTCAGGAAGTACCTACAGTTTCTTGTCGATAACAGTTATGCGTCAATGCCAAGGTTATTTAAGAGAGAAAAAAATGCATTCCTATAAGGTGCATTTGTTGCAAGAATTAAGTGAGGACGAATTTGATCGCAGGGCTGAGTTTTGTGAAATTTAATAGAACGTTGTAATCAGAATCCAAATTTTTCAAAAAAAAATTAATTTTGGATGAATTTTGTAAACCGTCATAACTGTCGCTACTGGTCCCACCAAAACCCCTCATTGGAAAGAGGAGACACACACACAGCACCCTCAAAAGATAAACGTATTGGCAGGCATAATTGACCATTTTTTATTGAGGGCAATCTAACTGCAGAACAATATTTCAACCTCCTCCAGACAGATATCGTTTCAGCAGTAAAAGCATCGTACCCTGGGGAAAATAATGAAGTAGACGACACCATTTGGTTCCATCAAGACAGTGCCCCACATTTTGGTTTGGCAGTATGGAGATATTATCACAGGTATTTCCGAACAGGTGGATTGGTAGACGAGAGCCAATGGGCCTGCTAGGTCTCCAGACCTAACACCATTGTATTTTTATGGGGTATTTTGAAGTCAGTGGTGTACAAAAATAGGCCTGGCAATCTTCAGGTACTCAGAGAAAGAATAATTGATGAAATGCATAATGTTCTAAAAAAATGTAAAACAAGAATTTGAAAATCGTTTAGGCCACTGTCTTGCCGTTAACGGCGAACATTTTGAAAACTCACTTTAAGTCCTTTGGGTAATCATATACTTGTTTTTATGCATTATTTTGAATAAAGTTTTTTTGCTCAAATATCTCTATGTAACATACTAATATTAATATACTTTTCTGTTGTAAAAAAAAAGTTGGCCCCCTTGGGGGGTTACGTATTTATTTTTTAAGTTGGTAATGTCACCGCAAAATTTGAAATAAACTATTAAACAACTTTTATTAAATTTAATGGAGTAAATTTCATTCTATTCCTTTTAAATCTTGAGAGCATATCTTTTCTATGACTAGCACACACTAGACAAGCACGTTTAAATCTTCAAATATTATAAAAAAAGGTCCAAAAATCCTTTAAAATTTATGAAATAAATTTCCCAGTGCATCCGCCAATTTTGAAGTAAATTTTCAAAAATGGCGAATGCTCCGGGATTAATTTTGATTGCAATTGGCTTCTTTGCAGTGTTAAAATTACGCTTATAATAATAACTTTTATTAAATTTAATGGAGCGAATTACTTGTTTTTATGCATTATTTTGAATAAAGGTTTTTTTGCTCAAATATCTCTATGTAACATACTAATATTAATATACTTTTCTGTTGTAAAAAAAAAGTTAGCCCCCTTGGGGGGTTACGTATTTATTTTTTAAGTTGGTAATGTCACCGCAAAATTTGAAATAAACTATTAAACAACTTTTATTAAATTTAATGGAGTAAATTTCATTCTATTCCTTTTAAATCTTGAGAGCATATCTTTTCTATGACTAGCACACACTAGACAAGCACGTTTAAATCTTCAAATATTATAAAAAAAGGTCCAAAAATCCTTTAAAATTTATGAAATAAATTTCCCAGTGCATCCGCCAATTTTGAAGTAAATTTTCAAAAATGGCGAATGCTCCGGGATTAATTTTGATTGCAATTGGCTTCTTTGCAGTGTTAAAATTACGCTTATAATAATAACTTTTATTAAATTTAATGGAGCGAATTTCATTCTATTAATTTTAAATCTTGAGAGAGCATATCTTTTCCATGACTAGTATAGAAGCACTTTTAAAGCTTCAAATATTAAAAAAAAAAGGTCCAAAAATCCTTTAATATTTATGAAATAAATTTCCCAGTGCATCCGGCAATTTTGAAGTAAATTTTCAAAAATGGCGAATGCTTCGGGATTAATTTTGCTTGCAATTGGCTTCTTTGCAGTGTTAAAATTACGCTTATAATAATAAATTTTATTAAATTTAATGGAGCGAATTTCATTATATTCATTTTAAATTTTGAGAGAGCATATCTTTTCTATGACTAGTATACAAGCACTTTTAAAGCTTCAAATATTATAAAAAAGGTCCAAAAATCCTTTAATATTTATGAAATAAATTTCCCAGTGCATCCGCCAATTTTGAAGTAAATTTTCAAAAACGGCGAATGCTCCGGGACTAATTTTGCTTGCAATTGGCTTCTTTGCAGTGTTAAAATTACGCTTATAATAATAACTTTTATTAAATTTAATGGAGCGAATTTCATTCTATTAATTTTAAATCTTGAGAGAGCATATCTTTTCCATGACTAGTATAGAAGCACTTTTAAAGCTTCAAATATTAAAAAAAAGGTCCAAAAATCCTTTAATATTTATGAAATAAATTTCCCAGTGCATCCGGCAATTTTGAAGTAAATTTTCAAAAATGGCGAATGCTCCGGGATTAATTTTGCTTGCAATTGTCTTCTTTGCAGTGTTAAAATTACGCTTATAATAAAAAATTTTATTAAATTTAATGGAGCGAATTTCATTCTATTCATTTTAAATCTTGAGAGAGCATATCTTTTCTATGACTAGTATACAAGCACTTTTAAAGCTTCAAATATTATAAAAAAGGTCAAAAAATCCTTTAATATTTATGAAATAAATTTCCCAGTGCATCCGGCAATTTTGAAGTAAATTTTCAAAAATGGCGAATGCTCCGGGATTAATTTTGCTTGCAATTGTCTTCTTTGCAGTGTTAAAATTACGCTTATAATAAAAAAATTTATTAAATTTAAATTTATTAAATTTAATGGAGTATACAAGCACTTTTAAAGCTTCAAATATTATAAAAAAGGTCAAAAAATCCTTTAATATTTATGAAATAAATTTCCCCCGGGATTAATTTTGCTTGCAATTGTCTTCTTTGCAGTGTTAAAATTACGCTTATAATAAAAAATTTTATTAAATTTAATGGAGCGAATTTCATTCTATTCATTTTAAATCTTGAGACAGCATATCTTTTCTATGACTAGTATACAAGCACTTTTAAAGCTTCAAATATTATAAAAAAGGTCAAAAAATCCTTTAATATTTATGAAATAAATTTCCCAGTGCATCCGCCAATTTTGAAGTAAATTTTCAAAAATGGCGAATGCTCCGGGATTAATTTTGCTTGCAATTGGCTTCTTTGCAGTGTTAAAATTACGCTTATAATCCTCCCGCTGCTTCATTGAATTACAGGTGCTTTGAATGATAGTTATGAATGGAGGCGTGTGCAAGTAGCCCAAAGATGCAACACAATGATGTAGTATTTTTATGAATGGTTCGCGCGCGTTATGAGAAGTGGTCGTTTAGGAATCTTCGCGTTGGGTTCGAGAGGGGTGGGATGAATGGTGACCGAGCCGAGGGGAGCCAAGGGGGGCGCACGAACTTTGGGAGCGGTGACTGGGTGACGGGGCGGGGGATGAAGGAGGCAGAGGCGAGGAGAGCGATGAGGTATTTGCCCAGGAGCAGGGCTGCTCTGCTAGCGCAATCGGCAACCCTATTCCCATGGTTAGTCTTGCGCTATCCTGCCTGCGATGCAGTCGTAATTTGAAACGACTTGAACATATCATCGTGTACGTATCCACGCTCAAAGAATGGCAACACATTGCTTAACCTAAATTTATAAAAATTTATTATCACTAACAATCGCACTGTTTTATTCTTATATATAGGCTATATATACACATATATAGTATATTATTTTTTTGTCGATGCAAATTTTTATTATGAGCATTTTTGCAAAAATGTTATTTTTTTAAATTTAATGCACCTTTTTCAATATAACGCACTGTAGAATTACTCAACACATTGCACTTAAAGAGAAGATCAACTAAACAAGGTAATATATTTTTTTCACTAATTCATTATAAAATTTCAAACTAATCACGCTCATTGCAAACTTTCACAAACTATTAAAAACTTATAATGAGCGTGATTATATTGCTGTTTTTTCCACCTCACTTATTAGTTCATTAGTTTTGTCAACTTTTTGCTTCACTTGTTACATGATTGATGTGTTCCGAACAATAATCTCCCAATTTTCGGTTGGATTATTTTTAAATTATGTTTTTTTACGAAAAGTTAGAAAACATCACAATTTTGTTTTTAATAGACTCGGCGAGATAATAATAATTGTTTGGACTCGCAGATCTTAAATATTATATAACACTCACTTAAAAATCTTTTGAGACTTGTGATCGTTTTATATCTTTTTGAATATTTTAATTCCGCCCACCCACATCATATCTTAAATAGCCTTTTTAAATTGCTTAAAGGTCTTTTCACCCTTACGTGAGATTTTTTACTGTGTAACTCTTTGAAATTTATTCTATAGGATTATATTTAAAAATATACTCGGTCACGATTTTTATTATTTTTTCAGTAATATTTCGGGAAAATATTAATTTATTGCAATAAATTTCCTAAAACTAAAATCACCCTTGACCTTCGCCAATTATATTTTCGATCTGATTCGAATTGAATTGGAAATTGCTTAACCAATTAGCCTTAACGTTTATTAATTAATTTGTTAATTTAACTGTTATTAATGAATGAATAAATAAAACAATTACAATAGTTAATTCACCAAATATTACAATTTTAAGAAAACATTTTGTTTCAGTAAAATTAAATCCCTTTAAATGAATGTGTAGAATTCGTGTTGTATATTTAATTATTCTTGGTAAAAGTTTTAACACAAAATTTTTTTTGTGGTCCTTTAAAATCCACCAAAAAAAATCATTTAGATCCCTGGGCAAACCCAAATTGTATATCCAGGTGTTGACAACTTTACTTAACTAGGAAAACTTTTATAATATGTATTTCCGAAAACTTCTTAGATATGGAAAAAACGACCCCAGATATATCTATAATTGCTATTATTGTATAGACAGACTATAGATGTGATAGTTAAAATTAAATTATAGCACTTCTGTTCGACAAAAGAAATCAATAGCAAACAAATTTTGTGTAGGGTTAAACTACCTGTCGTCTACATTTTTCACCACGTCCCACAGAATCGTAAATCTTTATTTATACTTTGTGGATATGACATTTTACTATATAATTTGTTTTTTTATCATAAACTATGTAATTATTAGTCCGTTATGTGTAGCTTAGCATGATTGGCATTTGTATCTACATTAACGTGAAATCAATAGCTTTTATTTCCAAATTAGATTTAGTGCGACACATGCAGGGTCTCTTCATCACATTACACCAGAATTCATCCTCTCTAATAATCAATTTGCAGATGCTAATTTGGCCTTGCATATTATGCATATACCTCTGGAGCATATATTTCTTCCTAACTGTCGAAGGGTTCACAGTACCTAGAGGCGCCAAATCGGGCGAAAGCGTTCTAGATAAGAACGCGATCGAGGATGAACCCAGTTGCGATGAACTTAAAAAAATGTGGCGCTTCTCGAAACGTCAGTCGAGAGCGGCCGAGGTTACAAACGAAATACCCATGGCCCGGGACCCCTTTTCAGACAACATTTGGGAGCCTTATTATGCCACCTCCAGGAGCATTGGGGGGTAAGTTTTAGTTTTTAGACCTTAAGAATCTAATGATGATTGATTGGGTAGTAATTTATTTAATTAAGTTGCTTAACGGTTAATCCCGGCGCATTCGCCATTTTTGCAACTTCGTAAATTAAACTGGTTATTCAACATTATTCTTGGTTATGATTCATAGACTTAAACTAGTTTAACCTAATTGTCGTTTCTGCAACTTCCTTTAAATAATTAATAAAATTAAAACCGACAACATTAAGCTGGACCTTGGATTTTTAACTCAAAAGAATTATTTTGTTTTATAAACTGATTTTGATATTTTTAGTTTAAATTTAATTAATTTGTTTTCAATATTTAAACTATTTTGTTTATAAATTAAAACAAAATAATACTGCCTAACCAAAGTTATTAATTTGTTTTAACATGCTAATAAAGAGGATTTAATAATATAGTTTAGATTAAATTTTACAACCGATTACAAGAATAAATTTCCAATATTTAATGACAATATTTGTAGAACTGATCACAATTAATTAATTATTATTTGACAAACTTTGCCATGTTAATTAATTTTACCTTTATACATCCATGTATATAAGGATACAAACAAATGTAACTGAGTATTAATGTAATCTTTACCAATATACAGGGCTTTAATATGATCTTGAGTAAAAACAGGTCGATTAAGATATCGGGGGGAAGTACGAATTCAGTGTATAATATAATAATATAATTTTTGTTCGATATAAAGTTTGAAATTCTAAAATACTTTGAAAAACGCCTACTCGCCTAGCTCGGAATTTTTTCCTAAAAGGTCATTCTTATTTATAAAACATGCAGATATAAAAGTAAAGTTTCCCGGAACGTACATGTTTACCTTATTGAAGTTTCAAAGAAAGTAGTAAACCATTTTAAGCCTGGAATTTCTTTTAAATTGAATATCGATTTTGATTTCCTTGGTATTAAAATAATTGTTTGCAAATGACAAATGCTTGGTAAAATTTTTCCGGCAAGAGAAATTCTTAAATTTCTTATTATTTTCTTTTCAATGAAAATTATTGTTTGAGGTCGGGCATATCTTAACATTTTATGCGCGAGCGAATCATGAAAAGGCAGGTTAAATCAGCTGAAAGATAAAACGATGGCCGAGTAAATATTTCTCTTTGCTCTTTGCGGCTGTTCATCAAAACATAAATGCCATTGTGCTGGTTAAAATTGAATTCTCGTTGTTGTGGATTTATTATCATATTATAGTCTGGAATTATTACAAATTACTTTCGGGATTCTCGTAAGGAACAAAGTGGCTTAAAGTGAAATAGGAGCTGTGCCGAAGTCCCTCAGGGAATTCTCTTGATGCAATATTTTCTTATAAAATATCAAGACCTGATCATAAAATAATACCTTTATTATTTCTTAACCGCGCTGAGCAATATATTTATAATACTGCAAATATTTAATAAAAGCTCTCGAATATGAATTTATTGTACCAAAAAATCCCGTTAAAATGTAGTAATTGAAATAATAGCTTTTTCATAAAATCATTGTTTTATCGAGTAATATCCTATTCGCATTTTAGAGCACTTAATTTCCGGTACGTCTCAGATGGCCAGATTTCTGACAGTTTGATTGGATACAATCTGCTGTAGCACGTCACTTGAAAATACACTACTTACCCGGAGCCAATATCTAAACAAGATACATGAAACCCAATATATATCACGTATTACTTTAAAGACTTAAGGTCTTTAAATACTCTTTTTGGGACATCCTAAATATCAGGTCTGAGTTGTAATTGTAATTCCACTACTTAATGTTTCTATTTTAAGTTTAAATACGTTTAAGGGTTTAAATTTTATGGCTAAAGCGTTTTTAGGTTAATGTGTTCTAAAGGAATTACGAAATAATTTTAAAGAGTGCAAATTCTTCATTCGCCATTTTTACGAATAAATTCTTTTATTTTTTTCCACTCCCACCTTTAAAACACCCATTATCGTACATGTTTCCATGACAGTTTTGAAATGTCATGCAATCGTTAAAAGTTCCCTTCTTGTAAAATAATACTAAATCTGAAAATCATTTTATTATCTAAATACAAAAGTATTAAATAGTTTTATTACTAGAGTTATTGATTTATATACTGGGTAAAACATTAATTAATATACGAGGTGTGTTCAGAAAATAACGGGAATTGTTAAATTTCGCGGGTTCGGAGGGTCCGGTTGTCATACAATTTTCTTTATTATGTTGGTATATATGCCCCCGAAGTATGATTAGCTGTTTTCATTGTTTACTTTGTCTGTAGCAGCCGCTAAGGTTAGACGTATTTTATGAGCTCGGCGATTTTTCGTTCGTTAAAAGAAATGGATCAAAGAATTTGTATCCAATTTTGCTTGAAAAATTAATTAAATGTTAACAAATGCCCATAGTGAGTCTGCTATAAGTAAAACAAGAGTTTACAAGTGGTATAAGAGTTTCCAAGATGGCCGTGAAGACGTTGAAGATGCCGAACGCACAAGCGCATTAACAACCGATAAAAACATGAAACGTGGAAGAAATGGTTACCATCAGAGTATCAAGTCGCTGATGATGTTGGTATATCGATTGGCTCATCTCATGAAATTTTTTCTAATGTTTTGGGTATGAAACGCGTGGCAGCAAGATTTGTTCTAAAATTGTTAAATTTTGAACAACATTTTTGGCCAAAAACAATACTGTAATGATGCCCCAGCCTCCATATTCGCCAGACATGCCTCTGACTGACTTTTTCCTATTCCCAAAAATAAAGAGAACCTTAAGGGCCGTCGTTTTGCAAGCATAGATGACATTAAAAGCGCATCGCTGAAAGAACTAAAGGCTATCCCAAAGATCGAGTTTTAGAAGTGTTTCGAGTATTGGAAGAAGAGCTGGCACATGTGCATAATATCCAATGGGGACTATTTTGAAGGCGACAACATTAATGTAGACGAATAAATAAATATTTGTTTCAAAAAACGAAAATTCCCGATATTTTCTGAACACACCTCGTAAATGCAGTATTATTTACTACAATAATTAATTAGGTGCAGAGCACATGAATTACTTACTGAGCTTAAATGGTTTTTGCCACGCATTGCAATTCTTTACTTAGTATATCTACCGGGTGTATCTGAGAATAGGCGCACCCCTGTTACTTTATTATTTATAAAGATAGACACATGAAATTTAGCATGGTTAATTAGGATATAAAATGCCACTTATAAGAGTACAAAATGAATTTTTTTAACTTCCGGTTTCGCCGGAAATGATATCAACTTTCGATTTTTAAATGGAATGCCCTATACATTTTTACATATTTGGAATCCTGTGGAAATTCTGAGTCAGACAGCATCCTTAAACTGACCTTTTGACGTTTCGTCATCAGAAAATGTATCATCATAAAGATCAATCTAGAATGCTTTGAACTATCTTATTTTCTTCTAATGGATTCACACAATGCCTGAAAAATGGAACTTGCCTTAGAAAGTTGCCTTAGAAAGTTGTTATTTAGCAGTCAAAACTTGTCAAAATTCGTTTTTCTCAAATAGTTCAAAGCACTCTAGATTGATATTTATGATGATGCATTTTCTGATGACGAAACGTCGAAAGGTCAATTTGAGGATGCTGTCCGACTTAGAATTTTCTCAGGATTCTAAATATGTAAAAATATATACGAGCCCTGTCTCAGTGAAGTTGGCCCAACCACTTAAAATATAAAATTTGTAATTTTATGCGATGAAAAGCCAACAATTTTTTATCATATGTAATCCTTGGTCAATCTTCATGTTGTAAATTTTTTTTAAAAATATGTGTATGTATATTATTTAGTTTTAAGTTGGATGTTTGGTTACAATACAAGAAAATCGACAAAAATGCATTAACTTGGATGGCCAGATTTTTTAATGCAAGTCGCACAGGGGTGCGCCTATTCTCAGATACACCCGGTATATTCTACTAGGCAACATAACTTTGCAAAAAAATATAGTACTTGTCAAATAAATTGTTGCGTATTAAAATTACAGAATGAGATTGGGTAGATACAGACGTCCCGTCTACGGGCGACTTGTGCACAAAGTTCCATATTTACGTGTACAAGACATAGGCGAGCGGACCAAGGCATTCGAAGAGGTGGCCCGCATGTACGGTACCGCGGTACAACGCCAAAACGAACCGCGCAGACGATTCACAACTTTCCGACTATCCGGCGGAAGCCACTTACCTCAGTTGGGCTTCCCGCCCCAGAGCGGCAGCTTTCAGCATCTCAAGGTAAGTAAGTTGTTTGTTGGGTTTAGAGAATTTTGAATTAATTATACACGCCAAAACAAGAAAGTTTGTCCTCTATCATTTTTGCATTAGAGTATAACAACAAAAGTACTTGAGTCCAAAGTACAAAAAAAATCAAAAAGTACTCAAGAGTACAAGTACAAAGTACTTTTTCTAAAAACTTTTAAAATGTAATTTAGGTTTCAGTATCTAGCAAGAAAAAATAAAACAAAATATCAGGTTTAGGTCACTTGAAAGTAGTGGGTCATAAAACAATATTTTTAATTTAAAAATTAGTAGAAATAAAATACTTACTTTCACACATAAAAAAATATATATTTTAAAAACTAATTGGCTAATATTAAAAAAATAAAATACACGTAGAAAAATATTTATTTAAAAAACTGATTAGCTCTAAAAAAGTAATATATTTAAGAAACTAAATACCACCAATCGGCTTGTAGAAATGCCATTTTTATATAAGAATGCTTATAAATATAAATAAACAAGTTCTGCGCAAACAAAATTTAAATTGAAGTTTTCGAAAAAAGTTTAAGTGGTACACTGCACCAGGTACAGTTTATTGACAAATTTGAAATATCAGGTTTAGGTCACTTGAAAGTAGTGGGTCATAAAACAATATTTTTAATTTATAAAATTAGTAGAAATAAAATACTTACTTTCACACATAAAAAAATATTTATTTTAAAAACTAATTGGCTAATATTAAAAAAATCAAATACACGTAGAAAAATATTTATTTAAAAAACTGATTAGCTCTAAAAAAGTAATATATTTAAGAAACTAAATACCACCAATCGGCTTGTAGAAATGCCATTTTTATATAAGAATGCTTATAAATATAAATAAACAAGTTCTGCACAAACAAAATTTAAATTGAAGTTTTCGAAAAAAGTTTAAGTGGTACACTGTACCAGGTACAGTTTATTGACAAATTTGAAATTTTTAAAAATACAAATGTTACTGATTTTATACCATTTTTAGTTTTTAATTCTTTTACTAAGATAAAAAAACTAAAATCGTATAAGATCTTTTTTTTAAATAATGAAATGTAACAATAAACTATAGTAAATAATAAATTGGAGCACTTAAATTTAAATTATCCTTATTGGGGAAGAGACCAAAATACTTACTTTTTTTAAAACAATTTAAATTCTGCTTGTGCAGAACTTATTTTTTTTATGTCATAATAAACTTATATAAATTTGATTTGATCAGTATTCACAAAATCCACAAGCCTCCACATCGCTAAACTAGCACAATTATTATTTTCCAATTTTATTGGCCTTTAAAATAACAAAAACCAAAATACTTAAAATAAATTCTGTATTAATAATATAATAATAATAATAATAATAATAATAATAATATTTATTTACCATATAAGATTTACATTATTAAAGGACTTACAAATAGAATAATAGGTAAAATAAATACAAAATAACCCCGTAAGTTCTGAACTTGTCTGCAGATTAATCCAAATTTCTTAAATAAAGCCGTTACATATCAAGGATTTTACACAAATCCCTGGTTACATATGACATTATGACGGCACCTCAATGATATTTTACCAACTTGTCCATATCGAGGATTTATTTCGAATATTGCCGAACCGCTAAAGAATTATCATTATGGCGCTAAATTTGCATATGTAGTGCCACTACAGTAGTGTTAACTTAACAAAAAGATGCCGAGTACAAAAAGTACTCGAGTACCTACAACAAAAGTACTCGAGTACATCAAAAGTACTCTAGTACATCAAATGTACTCGAGTACAACAAATGTACTCGAATACAAAAAATGTACTCGAGTACAACCAATGTACTCTTGTCCATTGTCCATTTTTAAATGAAATAAGTACAAGTATACTTGTACTTGTATACAAGTACTTTTATTTAAATGTACTCTGGACTGAGTACCGAGTACATAAAAAGTACTTAAAGTACAAAATTTGAGTACAAGTACTCGAGTACCGCATAGCTCTGATTGGAGCTAAGTACTGTTTTTTAATAAAAAAATTATATTTTTTTTAGCCACTGGATGTTACTGACCTATCCGATATACCTCTAAAAACAATGATATTATTCATCCAAGCAAAAAAGAAACATGTATGCGCGCGCACAGTGTATTATGTAAAATCAAGCTAACTTTTAAACTTATTCAAAATCGGTTAGTAGGTACTTTGTTATCATTGATTACTGACTTTTCGGTTGTTATTGTGGTTTCTCTGGGGCTACATGAACAGTTTAGCGTACCAGAGCGAAGTTGGCACCTTAGAACGACTCCGCGAACTTGTCACTGCAGCTGCAGTTGAAATCGAAAATCATACGGATATGATAGCAAGAGCGACACATCATAATTTTCTACTAAGTATTGTTTTATTCAACAAAGTACCTAAAAGTAGCTGGGTTTGCAAAACAAAAAACAATTATCTACAAAGTAATCAATGATAACACAAATGTAAATGTTTAATGAATAATGAATGATTATTAAAATAATATTATCGTAATATTTAATCAAATTTTTAAAAATGCACAATTAGTATTGAAATAACAAACATAATAACTAAAATATCGATTCAAAAAATTGTACTTAAAATATAATGTTTTAATTAAAATATTGGATAATTAAACCAAATATAAAATTATGGAAATATGGAAAGGGTAAATAAAATATCAAATTTATTAAAAAAAACTTTATTAGTTATATACAAATTCATTAGAACACAAAATAAAACATAATAGATTTAAATCAATTTTTTTTTACTTTTTATTGAATTATTGTATCCAAAATTTAATTAAAATCAAAAAAATCTTATTTTAATAAAAAAACCCTATTTTTTTATTTTTTCAAGAAAATAATGATTTTTTTTAAACCCTGGTTTTAACAACAAACAAAAGTTTAATTGAATACGTATACACTACTTAAATACTTATACAATACTTAAACGTGCTTTTGGAATTAAGTCTTTTAAAATTTCGGCGTTTATATCTAAAATCTTACAATCCTACAATAAAGTTTATTTTATGCAAAAATAATATTACATATAAATAAACCTACCTTTTAAAACATCAATTAGGTTGGCAAATCCCCATTTGTCTAATAACGATTCCATTGCTATAAAAGTTAATTATGAAACACTTTATTTAATATTATAAATGCTATATTTAAGCATGTAGGTAGGTAATAATCATGTCACAAGCTTAGTAACGCGAAAAAATATTACTATAAACTTAAAATAACATTTTTAATTTGACATTCTAAAAATATTAATTGAATGTAAAATTTAAGTTTATGTCAACAAAATGTTTATTGTTTTTATCAAAAGGCATAGCATTTCTAAAACTTTTGATTAAACAAATTCAGTGTCAACTTTGTGTGGATAATAACGGCGGGATAGTTGAACATTTATTATGATTTTGTGGAACACTTAAAAGTATAGCTACATGAGCATTAATCGACGTAAAAAGTGAAAGGTGAAATTTAAAATCTACGGAAAAACCACGGCAACCTCGAGATACCTAACAATAAAAAGTAAATATTGTTTTATTCAACCAAGTACCTAAAAATAGCTGAGTATGCAAAACAAAAAACAATTATCAATAAAGTAATCAATGATAATGATAAGTAAATTTTTAATGAATGTAGATTATTGCCCACTGTGCAAGCACATTTTGCGTCAGTTGTCATAGGTCAGGAACAACCAGTGGCGGCACAAAATTTCTACTTTACTTTTATTTAGAAAAAATTGCACTAATACAAAAATGATGAGAACTTATTTGGTGACACCTCGTATAACCCTTAAATTTGATTAGGCCACAATTGGCCCTTTCTCCTGCCACCGAGATAAGGGTTGTGTAGGTTTTCTTTCAAAACATAAATCAAATGACTTTTTAAGGGGCAATTAAAAAAAGTGGAAACATAAGACAAAAGCTTGGTGCCCAAAAACGTCTTTTTTTTCAGGAGTTAATTAAAACGGAGCGGGCGAGGGAGCTCCAAGAACAAAGACGCGTAGAAGAGGCGGCGGCGATGAAATTATTAGAAAACGACAATCACAGAAATGTTGGGTAAGTTAACAAAATTAAACTTAGCGTCGCTGATTGATCACAATAGGTAGAAATTCAATAACACTGTCCGCTGAAATTGATGTATTATTAAAAAATTGCCTCACAATCCATCAATCAAGTTTGGTCTCGAATTCAATAAAAAAATACCAATGTGTTATTTTGGTTAAATAAATCGTGAACGAAAATATTCGAAAAAGCTTTGGAAAGCTTTTTGACTCAATTCAATTTAAAAACCGAACAATGAAATTTTAACAAACAGTTTAATAATTTTATGGAAAACTCTATATAAAATTAATCATTTTATGTGAACCAAATCGGATTACAGTAATTATTAATTCATCGTTGTATTTCACATGTATAAGTTAATTATTTTATTTTTCGCGGAATTATTTAATAAACCGTTCAATCCTGGATTAAAATAAAACCCCCTCACACAAATTTTCCGCATTATTGTTCGAAAATTAAATTATGAAGTCGAAAGTCATTCCACTAGCGAATATATAAATTAAATTGGTTTTTTGCAACGCAAAAATTAATTTTCAAAGTAAGTAAAGTTTAGCGAAACATCTGTTGTTTTATGCTTTTACTTAATAACGAAAAGCAATAAATTTATTTAAGCCTGCAAAATTAAAAACATTTTGTATTTTACTATTAATACATATTTTCCTTTTTGATGTATACAGTTGACGCATCACAACAGCATTCGGTTTTAAGAGTGGGGGAATAATTCATACGGTGACAACAGGATTCAGTCGCCCACTTACTTTTACTTAAATGTTTAATATAGAGTAACATAAATTAATTTAACTTGGAGTACACCATAACAAATGCAAAACGCAAATGATGCTTGAAACCTTGAATGGATATGGATGTGCTTCATTTAGTTATTTAATCCATTAATGAAGAGACTTTGTTTATTCTTAAAATTTGCAACTTAACTTTCTATAGAAAATGATCTCTACACTGAAAAAAAAGGTTAAATTAACCAATAAATGGTTAAATCAACATTTTTTGCACATTCAATACAAACAATGTTTACTTGGAGTTAAAAGAACCATTCATGAATGTTAAAATATAAATGTTGTTTTAACAAATTAAAATTATTAAATTAAAATTTCAGAAATTTATTTTAACCTTTAAACCTTTTTTTTGGCCAACCACTAAAAATATTAAAATAAAATACACGGATTATTAAAATATTATCATCGTAATATTTAATCAAATTATTAAAAATATTAATTTAATGCACAATTAGTAGTGAAATAATAAACATGAGAACAGTTTTAATCTTTTAATAAATTTAATAAAGGTTTGAACAATTGAATTGCTACTTAAATTAAATAATTTAAAAATGTACTTAAAATAGAATGTTTTATTTAAAATATTGGATAATTAAACCAAATATAAAAGTATTTTTCTACTCCCACCTTTAAAACGCCCTTTATCGTACATGTTTCCATGACACTAAGTGACCTTTTAAACACTCTTTGACAAGTTGTGGCTTTACGGCGCTTTAGTCACGGGCTGAAGTTAGCAACAGGTTTTTAGTCACGGGCTGAAGTTAGTTTTAAGTTAGTTGACAGTTGTCAAATGTCATACAATCGTTAAAATAAAGTGCCTTTCTTGTAAAATAATACTAAATGTAAAAATTATTTTATTATCTCAATACAAAAATATTAAATAGTTTCTCAACGCCAATATTTGAAAAGTTTATATGAACATCGTACTGACCTTTTAATTTCGCCGGCAGTAAACTATAACTTAAATTCGGGCACGGACTCTACTGTAAAGTCCTCATAAAACATTTCCTTTACTTTCACTGTGAAAAACTGTCAATTTTCAAAACATATTTCGATTTATAACCTTTATAACAATTATTGTGTTTATAAAATGTAAAAATGTGACATTTGACAGTTTCCCCTGTTGTTTCATAGATGGCGCTCTATACAAATGTTTGATTTAAATCATTTTAAGATAATAATAAGTATTTGTCGTAGAAAAAGTATAGTATGCACCTCGTTTATAAACTTTTCTATACACTCATTAACTTAAGCACTCGCTCGCAAGCTCGCTCGTGCCTAAATTAAATTCGTGTATAAAATGGCGTTTATCAACCTTGATACATAATATACTATTAAATGTAACTAACTGGAAAGGTTGAATAAAATATTAAATTTATTTAAAAAAACTTTATTAGATAAATACAAATTCATTTGAACACAAAATAAAACATAAGAGATTTAAATGATTTTTTTTACTTTTTTTTGAATTATTGTAACCAAAATTTAGTTAAAATAAAAAAATCTGATTTTAATAAAAAAATCCTATTTTTTTTAAACACTGGATTTAACAACAAACAAAATTTTAATTGACTACACTACTTAAACATGTATACAGGTTAACCGAAATAGTTTTTTTTGTATTTCTTTAAAAACCTTATTCGATGACCTGCTTTTGGAATTAAGTATTTTAAAATTTCGGTGTTTAAATTTAAAAGCTTTTCCTCATTGATAACTTATCCTACAATAAAGTTTATTTTATGGTTAAATTATATTACAATTAAATAAACCTACCTTTAAAAACATCAATTAGATTGGTACTCCCCATTTGTCTAATAACGATTTCATTGATATAAAAGTTAATTATGAAACACTTAATTTATTCTTATGAACGCTATATTTAAACATGTACCTACATGTAGTTAGGTAATAATCATGTCACAAGCATGGTAACGCGAGAAAATATTACTATAAACTTCGCTTCCTCTTCAATTATTACAAAACAATAATAAACATATTAGAGGCATTCTGTATTGTAAAAGAAAATATATATTAAAAAATCACACTTACCAAGTTTTTTCAATGTAAAATTGCACCCAAACGACACTAGAACGAACAATGGCGTGGTGGCAGAGATAGAGAAAGAGACGGGCAGAACATGCTGCGCTATATAACGACGTAATACACAACATTTAGGCAATTCATTTAACTCTTCGTATGAGTTAAATTAACAGTCTTACTCTCGGTTGAATTATCTCTACATTAAAGTAATAAGATAAAAATTTTAACAAAATATCTTGCAATTTTAGAATAATTATAATTATTCTATTCTATTATTATAGTATACTAAGATATTTTGACTAAATTTTCCAAGTTTTTAAAGTCAAAATACAAAAGAACATCATTTAACTAATAGAAACAATATTTATTCAATATAATTTTAGTGTTGATATACTGATTTAAATAAAATGTACTATTAAAATAACATTTTTAATTTGACATTCTCAAAATATTAATTAAAAGTAAAATTTAAGTTTATGCCAACAAAATGTATAAATTAAATCCTAAAATTCTAAAACTTTTGATTTATTTCTCTCAGTGTATTTGCTCTGTTTGGTTTTTATAAAGATCAGTTTCTATAGAAAGTCGCAAATTTCGAGAAACAGCATTTGTTTAAATTAAATAAAATAAATGGTTAAAATTTATTAAGTTTGGCGATAATAAATTAAAAGCAAGTTGATTAAATGTCAACGTATCGTAAACATTCGCTATTTTTACATTCACAAATTACAACGTAATTTACAGAAAAAATTGCGGTGTAATAATTTTTCGCCAGCAGTCAGGTAAAATAAAATTATCGTTATACTTGGGGGGTTGCTTTATTGCCTTCTGCAAATTACTTTTATTTTCAACAAAGGCATTAAACGTTTAGGTGGGATTTTCGAAATTAAACCCTACCGAAAGTTAACTGAATTTGTTTTGACATACAAAATTTTGCATATAAACTTTTGGGATGGAAATTGTTATTAGGTAGATAAAAGCCCGCACCCGCAACCATGTTTACTTTAAACGAAATTATGACGTTTACATATTTAACATTTTTTCACTACCGAATTTTTACTTACTTTCTCTCTCTGTTTGCTTTGATATTGATTGATAGTTTTTAGTCCACAATCTGACAAATTGAAATGCTGCACATGCATATGGCATTATAGGTGAAACAGCAATACCAAATATTCATTTAAAAGATCAATAAATTTCATTTTTTTTTTTAATATTTCCTATAAAAGATGAAATATGGTTTGTTTGAAGAGACAGCAAACAATATGTCGATTTTAGGATGCTTTTACTTATTGGTTATATAACCGATATAAATTAACCTGCAAGTTTATTTAAACCATTGGGTAATTTTATTGTGTTTAATTTAACTACTTTATTTACCTATCGGTAATTTATAAATCTTTGGTTTTTGTTTAAATACGAATACGAATTTCCCAACTTTTACAAGGTACCTATTGTGCGAATGTTATTTTTCTCTAGATTCTCATTTTACATTCAATGTCGTTGAGTTAATTATAAAAAGAATGAAATTTTAGAAGCTGCACAGAAAGATATTTGAAATGAGATATATTGTTTTTCCACGTAAATCCTTCTTTATGAATATTCTCATCAATCGATATATTTAATTAAACCTTGAGTTTTTGACGAATATTTTAATTTAAATTACTCACTGCTTTTTTAGAATTTCTTTAAATGTCAAAAATAAACATTGTTAAAAATTTATGTTGTAATTTGATTAAACATGTTAAGGAAGTTTTTACGCACCACACTATAGTAATATAGTAATAAAACTCGGGAAAATTATAAAACGTTTGTTAAAATTCGCTAAGCATTTATTAAAAATTTGTTCAGTAATATTACTATGGTAATTTTGCTAAAAAATTACTAAATATGTTTAGTAATTTTGAAATGGTGTATTGTAATTATACTATACAATCACGGCGTTCTAGAGAACGCCGTGATACAATTCATTTCAACTTAGTTTAAGAAAATTACAAAATATATTTTACAATTTTACTGAACTGAAGAAAATTCGTTTCGCAATATTACAATACAAATATTGTTATTTTGTACAACAAATTACACTAAAAATATTTATTAATTAATGACGGTATTGTAATTATATTACGAAAAAAAAACCTGCAATTTTCTTAGTATCCTCAAGAAACTCTCTTGACCCATTACTGTAAAGATTTAAAAAAAATTGAACCTTCACCTCGCCAGTCTTATTAATGTCTGACAATTTGGTGTACTGTCCACCTAAGTCAACCGAGGCGAGATGTATGATGATTGCCGCAATCGGTACATACTATGCATTTTACATAACCTTATAGGAAATCAAATTACAAACAACGTTTGTAAATTTGAGATGCTTTTTATTAGAAACTGTTTAGTAAAATTACAATGCGTGTAGGAGTTATACATACTTAATTTTTGAGTTACAGGGTGTTAAAGTTTTAAGAAAAAAATCGTTTTTTTATCATAACTTTACTAACGTCCTAGATATTTTTATAAAATTTGGCACACGCCTTCTAAGCATTAACAGTAAGTTTTTGATGTAATAGATTTTTTATTTTTTTTACCAGTGGCGTCCGTACAGGATGTGGTCTAGATATTTTTGGAAAAATATTATGCACTCCACTGCTATTTTTGAAAACAAAAATTATTTTTTAAATCCCCATTCATTTTAGGGCAAATTTGATTTATTGACCATTTTTCGTACGACTAACGGTTTTGGATGGAAAAAAATAAAAAGCATTTAATGCGCATATTGAGAAAACAATGCCATGATTAAATAAACATTAAAATTAAATTTAATTTTAATTTTAAAAGAACTAACATTAAATAACGTATGCATGCTTCAGCTCTTCTCCTCATTGAGTTTCGTACCCTTAGAAAAATTCCTGGAGTATTTCTGATAGTGTCACAACAAACTATTATGCGGTTAAGATGTCCCCATAGGAAAAAAACTAGACTGTTTAGGTCTGGCGATCTAGGTGGCCACGATTGTGTTCCTCCGCGCCCTATCCAGCGATTTCTATAATGTTGATTTAAAAATCCCGTGCCTGGAGACTGAAATGGGGGAGGTGCTCCATCGTGCATAAACCACATATAAAGCCGGGTAAAAGCAGGGACGTCGTCTAGCAAATTTGGTAAACTCTGTTCAAGAAACTGGCGATAACTATTTCCGTTCAATCTGCCTGGTAGAAAATAAGGTCCAAGTAAATAATCACCAATAATTCCAGCCCATACGTTTACAGAAAATTGTTGTTGGTAGTTGGATTCCATGATGGCATGCGGGTTTTCTTCAGTCCATAAATGATTGTTGTGAAAATTTCTTATGGCGTTCCTGTAAAAATTAGCTTCGTCCGTAAATAAAATTTTGGCGTCAAATTGAGGATTGTCGGTAACCATTTGAAGAAACCATTGGCAAAAATTTAAGCGTAATGGAAAATCCCGAGGAAGTAGGGCCTGGACCCGTTGAATATGGTAAAGATATAATAAATGATCATGAAGAATTCTCCACACTAGAACATGAGTAATGTTTAAAATATTCCCAATTTTTTTAGTACTTATTTCAGGGTTTTGATCCACTAAATATAAAACAGCTTCTTCGGTTTCCGGTGTTCTTGCAGTATGGTGTGCCCCTTTCAGGTAGTTTTTTGTTTTAAAAGATCCCGCTTCACATAACTTTCTGTAAGTTCCTGAAATCGTTCGTGCATCCGGAACTATTTTATTTGGATAACGCCCTTGGTATAATCGTCTGGCTTGAAATACATTGCCGTCAGCAAGTCCGTACATGTAATGCATATCAGCAAACTCAGCATTTGTAAAATTTACCATTGTACTTATACGTTTAAAAGGTGTTACGTTTTTAAATTTTAAGTAAAAAGCCGTGTACTTAAATATCTGTCAAAATTATTTATTTTGTCATTCCTATTTCCTTAACAACAAAGTTTATAGCCTCCTTTTCAGAAATTATAGTCAAATGGCAATATGCGCATTAAATGCTTTTTATTTTTTTCATCGAAAACCGTCAAAAAATCAAATTTGCCCTAAAATGAATGGGGATTTAAAAAATAATTTTTATTTTGAAAAAAAGCAGTGGCGTGCATAATATTTTTCCAAAACCACATCCTGTACGGACGCCACTGGTAAAAAAATAAAAAATCTTCTACATCAAAAACTTACTGTTAATGCTTAGAAGCCGTGTGCCAAATTTTATAAAAATATCTAGGAAGTTATTAAAGTTATGATAAAAAAAACGATTTTTTTCTTAAAACTTTAACACCCTGTAACTAAAAAATTAAGAGGTTTAGGTCATAGGTTTATTTAAACTTTTTTTCTTAAAATCAACTAAGGATTCACACCCTTAAGGTTCAGCATCTTATTCTGAAACACCCTGTATAGAGTAAAATTAAAACTTATCTTGATAGATTTCCCAACATGTCTTGGAAGATTTCTTAAATTGTATTATAATTTTGTATTGGTATACACTGTACATTTGTAATTTTTCTCATCCTTTGTTTTGCAAAATAATTGGAATTTTACAAAAAATGTTAAGAGTGTACATGATTAAAATGAAATAAAGTAAAAATGCAAACAGAAAGTTGTATAAAATAAATAATGATTTGTATATTTCCAAACACTTATTGTAATTCAAATAGCAAATTTTGGTTAGTAATTTTATTGATTATTTTAGTAAAATTAAATTCCGAATATGTTTAGAAATTTTACAAAATTTCAAATTCAATTCTACAATACAGAATTGTAAAATTACTATAAGTATCTGACAAAAACAAAAAGATTGTAAAATTGGAACCTGTTTAGTACTTTGGCTATAACAAAATGTTATTTTAAAACAAATGCGTATTAAAATTGCAATACAATACAACATTTTGTAATTTTACTATGCAACTGCTTAGTAAAAATGTAGTAATTTCACAAACATTTTTAACATTGTAGTAAATGACGCTCTCCTTGATCTTTGTAGCGGCTACCACGACATGAACTACAAATACGACCTGGAGGATTTAGATAATGATCGGAACACCTACCTGCCGAACCATAACGATCGCGGTATAATAAGTTTTCCAGATATGCTCGCGCCAGCGGCACGACCTGTTCGAATAGACCCTGGAACTTGGTCGACCAATCCCAGATATGTTCAAGATTATTCCTACTCGAAATCACGGCCGAGATCATACAGCTTTTTCGATGACAGTTCTTTTAACGTAAGTACCAAATTTCACCTTACAGCTTTTGATGCTAAAAAAGCATATTTTGAATATTTTTGGTGTTTTTTTTTTCAGACTGGATACAATGGGTACCTAGTTTAAACCGCGATTTAAAGTTGATCGTTGTCCATAAATATTTAAAGATTGACTTAATGTTTTATCCACATATAAATGCATCTGCTTTCTCCGCTTTTGTTTAAGGGTAAACATAGAGTTTTGTCATGCAAAGCGTATACAATTGATAGGTTTTGTTAGATCTAGATGTATAAACTATAAGACTTATAAATGAATAATGTGCACTATACTATAAAAAAACTATATATTAAAACAGATGTTGTTATCTCTTTAATAATACTTATAATAATATAAATTAATCTTAGTCTTAAATTCGCATTGAGTGCGGACTGACTTAACAGACTTCTACCGTAAAAGGCCTCATAAAAAATATCCGTGGATGTTGTTTTGATAAAAATTATATTATTCAGAGGCTGGGTATAATACGTCTATTTTTATCATTATAAAAATCCAACGTATTGCAAATAATGAAAATTTATTGTCACAATTTTTCCATATCAAATGAAACGACGACATACCATACAAAGGGAAACAAAAAATTTCGTAACAGCTACATATCCCCAACGAATCGGCAAACTTTAAAAGGAAAAATATTTCGATATTTTTAGTAGGATAAACGGTGGGAGTTATTTGAAAGATGGCCCTGTATAATGCATCTTGATATAAAAGTAAATAAATAAAATGAAAAACAAAAGTCTTCCTTACTAAGCTAAGCGCGAGAGTTGCTGTACAGTAGAGCTTTGCTCTTATCAAATTTTACCAAACTGAAAAAGTCATTCTTAAAAAGTACGAGAACCTCATTAAGCAATTAATGAATTTAATATAATTGAATTACTAAATATATCGGCGTCGTAACTTTTATCATTGTGATAAATTGACAATAAGAAGATATTTCTTAAAAAAACTATAGTTATAGAATTCTATATTTGACTAGCAAAAAACAAATGCACTATTTTTGGCATTTTGCAATTGAAGTTATAATTGTAAAGACCTTTAATTTAAATTGAAAACGCTGGAATCCATACTCACCGTTCTTGCAATAATACTTAGTTATAATTTACACTATAAATGATATCCTTTTACTCCCAAATTAAATTTAATTTAATAGTGCATGCAATGACAATAAATTTTAGTCAATTTCGACAGTTAAGTTAAACGAAAATTTCTCATATTGTTCAAACACCATGTAAGTGAATCACAAAATATTAGAAAATCATCTTTGGCCTTCAACAATGTCAATAAATTTTGTATTAGCGTATAGTATACATGTGGTTCATATGTATATCGCAGTATGGGAAGTTTTATATCTTGCTTACACATTTTAAATTATACGTATTTGTATTAGTCATTATTAGGACTAATGCTTTATTTAATCACGTACTTAAAATGTGTAACTTTACTTTCTATAGAAAATGATCTCTATAGAAAGCAATATACCAATCAGAAACGGCATTGTCCATCGCACCAAGTGTGCTGTGGAGAATGCCGTGCTCTGATTGGTTTAAAGTCGCAACACCCCCCGGGCACATAAAATCTATGCCATGTCACATCATGGCATACATTTTATATAATCTGTATTTAAGTACTTCGGCGTTTAGAACTAAGTATATGTATTTTTAATAGCTAATTCATTCTGGACAAACTCAACAAATGCATGAAAATCTTAAATGTATTCAGCTGTTAACTTTATCATTCTCTATATATTAGCTGTATTCTGTGATGTAAGAAATACTGACAATATTTAGCTTGTGGACACCAGAAATAGAACAAAATAAAATACTTACTATAAAAAATCAGTAGATATTCGTGTCATCGTGATTTGCAACTAGCAAACGTTCTATGGCACAAGAAAGAGAGAGAGAGAAATGGGATTTTCTATAACTTAAATACCTTTTCGATTTTTGAAATTACGACTGAATCATTACAAGAAAATTTACGCTCACATTATTGCTAGCTTCAAATCCATTTGGCATGAAGACTGGCGAAATTATTTTATATGTACTTTATATGTACCATGACAGAATAAATTATATTAGCAAGCATCACACAAATATTGTTATTTATTTCATTATATACCTGTCCCTGAATCCCAAAGTGTCAATCGAACTTTCAAGAGTTGTAAGTAAATTGTAAAAAAATATATTTGTATACCTACTATATCATTAAACTGAAAAAATAATTCAAAACAATAAAATTATTTAAAAAAAATATTTATATATTATTTAATGCAAACGGCCCTAAACGTTATACTGTGGTGCAAATTTAATGCCGCACAATGTATTTTATGTTATTTTCACAAATGTATAGAAGGCGCCATCTTGCGCACAACTAAAAATACTCTTTAAATTGTGTTAGAATTTTATCAAACAAAACATTTGTACCCTAATTTTCCTACATAAGGGTTGTTGGATAAAGGTGTAGAAATCATTCAAAAATATTGATTTTTGTGTTAAAAATAAAAAATAGCTTTAAAATCCTTCAAAATGACCTAAATCCTTAGTAAATTTCAATCATTTTAACTTGATTATATTTAAATTAAAAAGTTTGTTGGAATGAATTACATCCCGGCGCATTCGCCATTTTTGCAAAACTAAAATTACAGGAAAAGATTGTTGGTATGAATTATATCCCGGAGCATTCGCCATTTTTGCAATAAATATTGGATATTATCGATAGTTTCGATATTTTAAAAACTAGCGTGTATCGATAGTTGTATAAAAAAATATATAACTATTGTCACAAAATAAGAAAATATTATTGATTTATTTTAATTAATTTATTATATAGTATTTAAATAATTATAATCCCACAGCCGAGCAAAGGAAGTTTCAGATTATTGCAGACGTATTATATCCATTTCAATAGAAATATACTGCAATCTTGCAATAATCATCAAACACATAGCTCGTGTACGTTCTAAGTTTGTATATAAACCACACATTTTTGTAATAGAGAAATCAGATTAAATAAAGCTGTCATAATGTAAGTTTGGCTTTTTAACCATACCTCACGCAACAGTCCCAATCATCGATGGTCGAATTCCCCCATCGTCACACTATGGTTGGTTTTTTATTCGGAATTTGGTGACGTTAAAAATTTGGGGTTTTAGTTGGCAAAATCTAGGGACCCTAGATTTACCGACGGTGGTAATCCTGAAATAAAACAGAAAACTGTTAAATCAAGTAAACTTTCCATACTTCCGCTGCAAATCACGTTGCATTCACATGAGCTTAACAAGCATCAAAGCAATCCGTGTTAATTTTAGACAAATTCATAAAAATATTAGCAAATCCTAGTGTATCTTGTGCTATAGAGATCTGGCAGGTACACCAACAGATTGACGTGATAACGGTGAATCCGTGGAAAAAAAGCATGAGAATACGGACGACAATCAGACAAATAACGAAGCATCGGTTAAGATAACAAGTATGTCAAACGCAGGAAACAACATAATCGACGAAAGCAATAAATTAAGCAAAGATAAGGTTATAATTAGAAAACTCTTTACAGCTAAAGACAAATGACCCTACCAAGTCACTTTGGAGGGGTCTGAAAAAACAGGAAATGTGGGAAGATATGCCCATTGTACAATAACAATATAAAAAATTTCTCCAAGCTGAAAAACCAGGGGAAAAATAAAATAGCAGTGGAATTTGACAAATATATTGACGCTAATAACAAAACACTACAACACACTGTCCATCCCCCTCAATGCCATATCATGCAGAGGCATTATTAGAAAAATCGACCCTAACCTGACAGTAGATGAAATATACGACCACACAGAATCTGAAGTGAAAATAGTGGACGCAAGGCGACTGAGTAGGAAAATCATAACAGAGGAATAGGATGACGAAGGTAAGAAAAAACCTGCCATTAGTTTTAAACCCACAGGCACCTTACTCTTAACCTTTGAGGGCAATACACTACCTAGAGAATTACACATTTATAACAGTAACAGTATACATGTATTTAAAACATGCATTTAAAACACTGCGTTACCGGTGCAATGCATTGCACCGGTAACGCAGTGTTTTAAATGCCTGCTTTACGGGCATTTAAAAAAACATTGCAGAAGCAAAGAAAAATGTAATATCTGCGCCCGTAACAAAGACATCTGTCTTAAAAGCGGAAACTGTGAAACCAAATGCCTACATTGCGGTGAACAACACAAATCAACTGACAAAGCATGCCAAGAATACAAAAGACAGCAGGCCATTAAAAAAATGATGGCCTTCGACAATTTATCTTATTACGAAGCCCATCAGGCACTAAACAAACCACAATACGTACCACATCCAAATGACTTCCCAAATACGTTAAAAAAAGCTAACGACAATTTAATCAATATAACCCAAAGACCACTTAATGCCAACGAAAAAAGGGCCCCAAAGAGACAGTATGCACGAGCGACATCACCACTAAAAAAAAAGCAGAATAGCAGAAACCCCTGGGTATGACAAGGAAGCGCACCAGAGCTGTTTAATGAGGTACAATACTCCCCCACCACCCAGCTGGCCAGGTATGCACAATATGCAAACTCCAGCCCAAACCCACCCGACCCACAGAAAGAACCCAAAACTAACATGTTTATTGCTGGAAATGACTACCCAGCAGAATTTGACCTTTTTAAAGCCTCAATGAACCATTTCCAGAAATTTTCAGAAAAAATAAATCAAAATTTATCAAAGCTATTAGTAATACAAATCTAAACGACACAATTGTTGAAATGGACCTAGATCAAGAAAACCTTGTGCAAGATGTTCCCAAACCAAACTTTTAATCCTATAATCAATAAAATTAAAATCCTTCAATGGAACATGAGGAGTTTCAACGCAAATAATCATCCTAATTAGAGACTACAACCCTGACATAATACTACTAAACGAGACATGGCTACAACCAGGCCAGGCAGCACAACTTTGAAATGATTAGAATTGACGAAAATGACGGTTATGCAGGTATAAGTACATTGATAAAAAGTAATACATCACTATCAAAACGGGTAATATCAATATAACTAATGTATACGCAAGCCCAATTGGTAAGTTAACTTACAGATTCAACAGGGAAATACTTGAAAACCTCAATAATGACCTGGAGGGGGCCATGTTTCTCTTAGGGGACTTTAATGCACACCACCAATCATGGGGTAGTCATAGAGCAAATCAAAACGGAAACAAAATCGCTGAATTCATCAACGACAATCACCTAGTAATACTAAATGATAGCACCACAACAAGACTAACAAAACCGGGAAACAACCCCAGCCCCATAGACTTATCGATTGTATCAGCGGCAGCCAGCCCCTATACCAACTGGGAAAAAATTCCAGACAACGGCCCCAGCGACCACTTATTATACCTTATGTACTTAATCAACAAGGGATCTGTATTTACACAAACCAAACGTATCTCCCAACTGTTTTATTCTGTTCAATTAAAATAAAGTTGGTTTACCTATATTGTAAACATTGCTTCCGTGTTTTTATAAGCCTTATAACAACACAAAAACAGTGTTTATAAATACTTTTTATTGTGCTTCCTTTTGAAATAACCAAATACAACATCTCTGAATAATTACGGATATTTATTTTAATCGCTATAGGGCGCGGTCTACACGCCGGAACAAATACATGTGTCGGGCCGCACGCGGCCGATTCGGCAAGCGTATTCGGGCCGGCCAGCTTGTGCTTACTGGGAAGGGATTAACATTAATAAACTTAAGATATAGCAGCGGAAAAAAAAATATGTAAAATTTCAAAAAAAAATAAAAAAATAAATATAGCAAAACAAACTTTTTACAAAAAAAATTAAAAAATAGTAAAGTACTGTCTGTCCACTCTAAGTTGGCTGAACTAAGGAATTTTGTAGTTTAGATATTAAAGAATTGTCGTACTGTGTGCTTTTAAAACAGATTTTATATTATAAATAATACTAGTACATATTATATACTAGTATTATTTATAATATAAAATCTGTTTTAAAAGCACACAGTACGACAATTCATTAATATCTAAACAACAAAATTCCTTAGTTCAGCCAACTTAGACAGACAGTAGCAATATAAGTGTACCAGTACACAGACAATTTAACACAAATGCCTGATCTCCATGCAGACATACGGTCATGGCCGGATTTAGGCACGGGCCCAGGGCGGCAAATTTTGAAGGCCAGTTAAAACTTTGCTAAAAAATCAAGAGCGTTTTATGCAGAATTTTTATACACTAATTAAAACTATAAAAAGTTCGAAGAGAAGTTTTTTAACACATTAGATAATTTTATATCAGACTACACTATTATTCTGCGTAGTGCGTAACGCACTGTGCGTCACGGCGCACATAGGGGTATAAGTACTAAAAAGTTGTCTAAAATTATTTTTCGAGTTAAAAAGTTGGCCAAAATTATGTTTCAAGTTATAACAGTTTAAAATCGTATAACATGCTATTATAGCATCTTATGCCATTTAGGACATTAATTTTGTAATTTAAATAATAATTTTTATTATAAAATTTCTATATTTAGAAAAAAAATGTTATTATAATAACATTTTTTTTATATATATATATATAATATTATTCTAGTGATGATATATGTATATATATCATCATATATATATATATATATATATATATATATATATATCTCCCGGTGGTGTAGTGGTCAGAGCTCCTGGGTACGAGCCGAGAGGTCGTGGGTTCGAATCCCACTTGGGTATGGTTGTTTATTTGTGTTTGTCCATTGTGTATAGTCCTTCGGAGGGGACTTTAAGCCGTTGGTCCGTTCCTACCCCTAACCCGCACAAGCCATTCAGTTGGCTTATGGGACATAAGGGTGGAACTAAAAGAGCACTTTATAACTTTATAACTTATATACTATTACTATACTATACTATATACTATTCTGGTGACGTTATATCCACCCTATAGAATATTTTGTAAAATAAACTTAAACTTACTTACTTATACAAACAAACTTAGATTAGTTTATTACTTATATTTAGTTAAATCCTTTCTCTGTGAAATAATAATTAAATGAAAACCGGGACGCACCCGGTATTCCAATAACTCCAAAAATTTTATATATTAAACAAGTCCAAAAAATTGTTATTTCAAAGAATTCTTAAAATTAATAAATATCACTTCGAGGAACCCGAATTCCGCCTAAGCAGGCGGCTTCCTGGTAGTGCAGGAGTGCAAAAAACTTTATAACATTGTTTAGTTAGATTTAATTCCCTACCGAGGTTTTAATTTAAATTTAGTAGGCCTAGTGGAAAGTTTCATTTTCTTATTATTTCTTAAAAAAAATGGATGGTCGAAAGACGTTAAGCAGTGCTGAATACAGAAGGAGAGCAGATGAAAAAAAAACAAAAAATAGCTGATCTGATAAACAAAACTGTGAAACTTGATGCTTTTTTCAAGCCCAATATTCAGGTCGGAGAACCTTCTACTTCCTTAAATATTGCTATATTATTTACTAAATAATGAACAAAAGGAAGTTTTGAAATCTGAAGCTTCCAATCCTGGTGAAACTGATAATTCCAAACCTAGTAATGATCCAGTGTATTGGAAAGTAAACGATTGGACTAGAGAATACTTTGTAAAACATGGCTTCATGCAAAATAAAGACTGTGATTTTGAAAAATCTAAAAGGGTGTTCCCCGAAAAAAACAGGTTCCTGTCAAAATCACTGTATAAAAGAATACTTGCTAATGGAGATATAGTTAACAGGGACTATTTAGTGTATTCTCCTAGTCAGGGGTCAGTGTTTTGTGGTCCGTGCAAATTATTTTGCAAAACTTCTAGTCAGTACATAGATGAAGGGTTCAGTGACTGGAAACATGGTTCACAGCGTATAAAAGAACAAGAAAATTCAACTGCTGATCTCGACAGCTTCTTAACGTTCAAACAGAGAGCTGCTGAAATCGGGACGATTAATAAGCAACTTATTTCTCAAGTTGAGGAAGAGATCAACTATTGGAGAACAGTTCTGCATAGGGTTGTTTGTGTTATAAAACAACTGGCATCAAGAGGTCTTGCTTTTAGGGGAGATGACGAAGTATTTGGATCGCTAAATAATGGAAATTTTATGATGTGCCTGGAACTGATAGCCGAGTTTTAAAATCACACATTGATAAATACGGAAACCCGGGTCAAGGAAGGTCATCGTACCTTTCCTCAACAGTGTGTGAAGAATTAATTGAATTGATGGGTAAAAGTGTTCTTGACACAATCTTCAATGAACTGAAAAAATCAAAATATTTTTCAATCATAATTGATTCCACTCTCGATGCTACCCATAGCGACCAGTTATCATTCATTTTAAGGTATGTAAATGAAAATGGACTTCCAGAAGAACGGTTTGTCGGTTTCCTGAAACATCAAGGCCATACAGGTGCGCAGTTAGCTGAATCAGTGCTTAACTTTTTAAATGTGTGCACTGAAAGAAATGGTTCTATAAACCAGTATTGTTAAGCCGAGTTTTATAAAGGCAATAAGAGGATGCTTAGTTAGAATCATATTCGTTTCTAAAGACAATAAGCTGTGTAGTAACTGTTATAATTTTGATTTTATTCCAGTTGTTTAATACTGGCTATAATCTAGATGCATATTGTTTATGAAATGATTTCTTGCAGATATCATATATTATGGTGGTAGCATATCGATTTTATAAGAGATAATATTATGTCTAATAACTGTTACAAGATGTTTAACAAAACCGAGTTTATACTGTCTATAAACCAGTTGGCTGTCCTAATACTAATAGAGAAATCTTATAAGGGGTATTATATTTTTCATAACAGGTATTAGACTTTTCCCTCAGTGTGCGGTCTAAATATTCAGAACTGCCGTGGCCAGTCTTATGACAACGCCTCAAATATGTCGGGAATGTATTCAGGCCTACAAGTGAGACTGAAAGAAGTCAACCCTTTGATGTTTTATGTGCCTTGTTCAGCCCATTCTTTGAACTTGGTTGGATCTAGTGCAGCAGAGTGCTGTCTTTTATCTAGGCAGTTTTTTGATTTATTACAATCGCTTTACAACTTTTTTTCTTCCTCTACTCACAGTTGGAATGTACTTGAGTCATATTTTAAACCACATGATAAGAACCTGTCTCTTAAGTCACTGAGTATTACTAGATGGTCGGCGAGAGAAGAAGCCTGCAAAAGCCTAAACCGAGATTTTGAACCTATTACAAAGGCGTTGAAAAGCATCCTTGACAGCGAAGAAGAGAGTGCGATTACCAAAAGTAAAGCCAAAGGACTTTTGAACCAGCTCTTGACAAAAGAAACTACATTTATGGCTGCCTTTTGGGGACATGTTTTACACGAGTTTAACGCTGTAAGTGAAAAAGTTCAATCCCCAAAAATGAATGTGAACACAGTTGTAACTCTGTACAGCTCGCTTATCGCTTTTGTCAGTGAGTTAAGAGAAACCTTTAAGTCTGAAGGGGAAAAGAAACTAAGGTCGGTACAAGATGATGGTGAACTTTAGGCAGAGTGTGTCGTAGTGTTAGGTGCGCGGACGAGCGATCTGATTGGTTACTCTAAAAGGTAGGCTGCCACCAGGACCAATGGGTCCGTGTGTCTCTCAGGCTATGTATTTGTGAAATAAAAAAGGTGTTTATGATTATAATTAGGATTTTAATTAACCAGCAAGAAGAATACAAGTAAATCTAAAGTAAAATTTAAAATAAAACTAAAGTAAAATTAAAGATAAAAGAAATAAAAGTAAAGTCGAATTATTAACAATGGTAATTCTAGCTAAGGCAAATAATAGAACTTATCAACAAAATTAAATAACAATAACCAGTATAGTTTCCCCAAGGGAGAGCAATATCAGTTTAACACCAAGGTAAGAGCTTATACTCACAAATAATTATAGCCACGAACATTGGACTTGACACTTTGGAAAAAAAGGTAGTTTTAAAGGTAGAAAAAGGTATCTGCACTACACCTGGCACTTGGCACTGCTGCTTGTTGACTACTAGAGTGTTTGGTGAACTGAATTCAATAAGTTTATTCGCGGATGGTTTTTATGCTAAAAGTTAGCCAATTAATTGAAAAAAATAGAGATAAAATGAAAAAATAAATTTAGGAAATAAAGTAATCAATTTTGCTAAGGTCGCGACCCATCGGCAAAATATAAAGGCGTTATTTTTATTCTAGAAAAATAGCGTGATCAAATTGTGTCATATTTCGCAGAAAAAAATACGCATAATCGTTTAGATAAAACTTAATTGAAATATACCGACGCATGTAATCTTGACCCGACCTAGCCATTAGCTGGCCATACACAGACGTTATTGCGCGCGGTTTATCGTGTTATCTGCAAAAACATATGGAAAATCATGTACGTGAGTGAGTATCGCCGCGCGAAATGATAGAACGGGAAGGGATTTCAGACGTGCTTTTCTCTGGAGTGTGGCGTGTCCACACGCCACATTCCGCGTCACGGTTTACCTTTGCTTGGCAAAATTTCACGTTGAAAATTTGTACATGATCACATGCAGTTTCAAACGACTCGATAAATGACACTTTTTGCCCACTCACATACGATTTTTCCTTTGAAACTGATATACCACGGGCAATCACTTGCTAAATCATTTGAATACTTTATCAAGTGTATGGAACATGACGCTTTTTTTGCCATGCCGTTCTTTCGTGCATACTAACCGCTACATCCCAACACGCCACGATAAACCGCGTGAAATAACGCCTGTGTATGGCCAGCTATTAACCTTACTTAAGAAATATCAAAATATAAAAATAAATCGGTTGCAATATGCCGAAAAAGTAGAAAAATAACGTATTTATAGGTGTAAACCTAACAGTAGATCGGCCGACGAGATTGCGGAGAAAAAAGAAATTTTTTGACGAAAGTAATTCTTCTGATTCTAAAGAAGAAAAAGAGACCGCGGAAGAAAACCTGGATGACAAACTCAAAGAAAGCTATACACTAATAATTGACAAACTTCTTTCAGAGTTAAACAAGAGAATGGCTATTTACAATGAATTTCTAAACAGATTCTCATTCTTGTCAAACCTCTGCCACATAAGTGCGACTGAAATTACATCTGCTGCAACGTCTTTTTATGAATTATACTCAACGGACATTGAAGCTCCTTCTTTTGTTGTTGAATGTCTTCATTTGAAAGGTCTGTTGTGCAAACAAAAGGCATCCAGTACAGAAGAAATGTCGCTGTCACAATTGAACAGATATATTTTGTCAAAAGATCTCCAGGACATATATCCAAATGTAAGCGTAGCTCTTAAGATGTTTTCTACTCTTTCACGAGTAAAGAATTATTTAAGATCAACTGTTGGCCAGAAAAGGTTAGTTAATTAACTTAGCTGTTTTAGACATAGAAAAAGACTTGACGTGTAAGCTTGACTTTAATGATGTCATTGATACATTCGCTAATATTAAAGCTAGGCGTAAAAAATTCTGAAAACTTGAGTTTAAACTTTTTGAAAAGGTTCACTATGAATTAAATTTTTTAGCTCTCAATAAACAATTTTATCATTAAATCGTTTCTGATTTCTTAATTTCCTGATGTTACAATCCACTTTGAAAAAAAACAACATAGATTTTTTTTAGTTAAGTTTACAGGCTAAGTGGTTTTAAATTGAGTAAATAAATATTCATTCCTGAATGGTTGGTAAACAATATGGAGGACGACTGGGTTTTTTACTCTAGTCGGCAACAATTGGCGAAACATATGTTTAATTAAGAAAAATGTGTTTAATTAAGAAAATATAAAATATAAAATATGTTTAATTAAGAAAAAAATATGGATTAAAGGAAAAGTTACATATGTAACTTTTCCTTTAATCCATATTTTTTTCTTAATTACGAAAATAATAATTGTATTATGTTAAGTTAACGATATCTTGAGGTGTCAAAGGAAATCAGAGATTCTCTGCAAATATTCCACATAACAATTGTTATGTGGAATATTTGCAGAGAATCTATGATTTCCTTTGACACTTTAAAGTACTAATTGGCATTATTCCTAGATCATAGTTAGTGAGGTTATATAAAGCTATAACATGATGTTATTTATATTTATTTTTTAGATATTGTTGTTCAAATACTATTATTTTAGGTCTGGCAAATTGTCGCCTTTGGGAGGGGGCGGGGCGGCGAAATGCTTTGGGGCGGCAAATTCGTAAATCCGGCCCTGCATACGGTGTCACACACCACCAAGGCCAACATAAGAAAAGGGGAAACCATAGGAATTCACCAGAGATATTCCATATCTCTGGAATTCACTCACCTTACCCATTCCGAAAGGAAAATGCCAAAACACTCAGAAGAAGAAGAAGTAAACTGTCAAAATATGTGCTGTCAATTATTTTATTATTGATGTTTTGAAACTCGATAGCTAAATAATAATAATAATAATAATAAAGGACTTTATTGATTAAAATACAGAATGACAGTTGTACAATATTTAAATACAGGGCGAGATTTAGTTCTTACACACTCCAAACTACTGCCTAGAGCATGTAAGTCTATTCTTACATCTAACCCTAAGGGAAAAACAAAAAAGAAAAGAAATATCTAACAAAAATAAAAAAAAACAAAAATAATCATATAGCTACATAAATAATAAGTTATCTAACTAAGCGTCAATACATAATATTTCTGTGCAATTATCTTTTTACTAGTGTACCTACATAACTAGTGAAGAAGGAAACACGTAAAAAATTGGATAAAGAGAGACGAACTTAATAAAAACTATGTATATTCAGGCGTTTTTTAAAACACTTTCACGGATTTGGCTTTTGAATTGATGAATTTTTAAGTTAAAAGGGTTAAATTTTAATTTATTAAATAAGTTGGCTATTTGATACGAAAATGATCGTTTAAGCATAGCATAGCTATAATATTATAGATTTTAATTTATATTGAAATACTATACTATATTTTTGACTCCTGTATTTGATAGGTTGAAAATTTGGCCACTATAAAAATAAATCTTTTATTTTTTAATAAAGTGTTAAACTATACGGTTTTGAAATTTTAGTAAACTATCGATACTATCGATAGTCTACTTTTGACCACTATCGTTACCTCTATTAATTAGGTGTAAGAAGAAGAAGAAGAGGAGTAGCTTTCATAAACATATAAAAGTGACGTTTATTTATATTTAAATTAAATTTAGAGATAAGAAATAATCTTATTACCCAAATGTATTAAATATGTAAAAATACGATATAACAGATCATCAGAATTTATTTAAATGTAAAATCAATATCGATAAAAGCGCCAAATACAAAATGAAACATTTTCAAATACTCGGAGTTTTATTATTTATGTTTTTTAGTGTTAATAGCGAAAAATCTGCTATAAAACAGCTACATATTGTAAGTTGTATTACTTTTAATTATTTAATAACAATTTTTATCAGTTTTTTCGGCATGGCGAAAGAAACCCAACACATTTATATAAGAATGATCCATACATCAACCACACTTGGTCAGGGGGGTTAGGAGGTCTAACAAACGTAAGTTTACAATATTTTATATACAGCGCGTTAAAAAAATAACATATTTTTAGAGAGGCAAATACCAGATTTTTTATTTAGGACAACAATTAAAAAAACATTACAAATCATTTCTACCCAAATATTACTATGCTGATAATGTCACCTGCCTTAGCAGTTATTCAGACAGATGTAAAATGAGTGCTCAATTATTAAATGCTGGATTATTTCCACCTATAGATGAGCAAATATGGAACAGCGAACTTTTATGGCAACCAGTGCCTATTAAATATATACCAAGAAACGATGATAATGTAACTTATTCCTAAATATGTTTTAATATTGTGTAGGTATATTTATTATTTTAGTTGATAGTAATGAGGAAACAGTGTAAAGTGTACGACAAGGCTTACAGTGACATGTTAAACTTGGAAGAAGTAAAAAATTTAACAAAAACAAAGATATTTGATGATGTTAGGAAATATACAGGGGAAGAAATAAAGACACTGGAAGATATGGAATTTATTTTCAACACTTTAGATATTGAACAAGTACAAAATTTGACATTACCATCATGGGCTACAATTGAAATATTAAAGGAAATGAAAAAAATAGCTGCTAAAAATTTGGCTCTATACACAGAGACAAAGTTAATGAAGCGATTAAAAGGAGGGGTGTTTGTAAAAAGAGTTCTAGATTCAATGAAAAATTGTATAAATAACAAAAAACAACCTACAATTAATTTATATGCTGGACACGATGTATCTTTGGTGCACATTTTAAGGACTTTGGATTTAGTTGACACTATCAAGCCTGGCTTTGGGGCCACTTTAATAATGGAACTTCATGAAGATTCCACCCTTAAGGTATAATTAAACATTTAAATGATGTGTTAATTTTTTGTAATTTTAGGTTTTTTATATGGACAGTTACAATGATGTTATGCAAGAACAAATTTTCAAGAGTTGCGCCAAAAGTTGCAGTATCAACGATTTTGAGAATATTTACCATGGTGTTTTACCTTTAGACTGGGAAAAAGAATGTGATAACTAATTCAAATAAGTATTTTTATAGAATAATTAAAACTGTTTTATTTTAAATTTGAGGGTAAAAAAAAATAAAATGCAAATTAGGAGTTTTTTTATTAATATATATAGTTACAGGTTAGCACAGCTGCTGAAGTTAAATACAAGTAGTAAGCACCATAGTAGGGTATGATTAGTTCTCAATTTTAAATACATATGTTAAAGATATAAGACACTAAAATTAATCATCCCTGTACAAGTACAATACTACAAGGCCTTTTATCACACACATAGAATAATATATTCTATCTTTTTTTATATATTGATATGTCAATATTGTCAAATTAACAATTGGGAGTAAATTATTTGTAAAGTGGGTAGTTTTGAAGCTGTCATTTTGAATAAGTACATAAAATAAAATTTAAATTGTTACCAGTAGCGTTTGAAGATAGTTTGTGTAAACTATATTAAACGTGTCTAGAAATAACTAATTTACCAATAATTTCACAACCAATTGTAAGTAAAGCTACAAGTACTCTTTGTACATATAAAATTTCAAGTGCTTATACAAAAATATTATTTTCCATTTATAAGTATGTATAATTAAAGAAAGAAATGAAAAATGGCAAGTGATAGATTATGACTTTTATATAATATTTAAGAAATGAGAATAGGAAGTTTAAGATTCAAGGCATATAATTTCGATGTTTAATATATAAAAGAAAGAAATGATAAATGGCAAGTGATAGATTATGACTTTATATAATATTTAGGAAATGCCAATAGTAAGTTTGAGATTCAAGGCATATATATTCGATGTTTAATATAATATTTAGAAGCATTCTAAAATGAAAATCATTTGGTAAAAACTTATGTACAAAATTTTATGTTAGATCTTTTTTTAAATAGGTTCGTTTCCAATAACAAACAAATTAAATGAATTTTCTTGCAAAAAACTATGCAACATATCACATGGCAATTTTACTTTTAAATTTTTCATGATTTCCCAGAATAAATATGTGATACATATTTATTTAAGGAATTTTAGAGCTATAGCACCTATGCGGCCAATGGCACAAAATGCATTAAACCTCACAGCCAAATTTTTCATACAAACAATTTTTTTTTAAATACTGACTTACAAAAAAATATCGTATTTTAAGAATGTTAAACTTTATATTATGGCCACATAGGTGCTACATGGGAAGAAAATTACATACATATGAGTTATATATACACTAAATATACAGAAATTTACAATTTACAAACTGAGTGAATTTTAGTGAAATCAATTAAATCAACATATTTTTCTGAAATCCACCATCTTGAACCAACATAAAAGTAGTGGAGGAATTACAAGAAACACCCCCTAAACTGAATATTTTAAAAATATGGAATATGACACAAGGTAAACGAAATGGCACTGACATTTTGAACGTCAAAAATATCCAAGATGGCGGTCGGCGCCAGCGCCAAAATTGAGAGGCAAAGATTTAAAAAAATAACACTGAATATCAGTAAAAAAATTCCACCCGGCCACGCTCAATAATTATAAAACAAATGGTACGGCTCGAAAAAGCGCAGTCGGATGTAAATTACAAAACATCAAAAGTATATGGAGCAAAATGATTAATAAGGAACAAACAGTTCGATTGAATTGCGTTCAAGCAACATATAATACTAGGCGTGTAAAGGAACCATATATAAATGATATAATGTAAAAAAAAAGAAAAAATATTCACACTAAATATCAGTTGAGGAATTTGCGGCATCTACGCGACCCGCAAGTACATGGAATCTTGTCTTCTTCAAATGGAAACTTGTAATCGTACGTCAACTCTTCTCCGCTGATTATTCGTCTCAAAGCGAATATTATTATATGCTTGTGACCCAGAATTTCCACCACCTTTGAGTAGCAATTAGGCTAAAAGAAACCCACATGTAAAATATGTATATATGTAAAATTCGGAAAATACTTACATCACAAGAATGGTTGATAAACCTGGCAGCGTTGCCTTTCATGGTGGCATCCACAACAAAGTTATCATCAACTCTGAACATATAACACCCTATGCCTTTCGAGTTATAGTACTTTTCCCTCTTGTCCGTCAAAATCGACCTTATGACCTAAAAAACACAAAAGTTATTATAATATGTTAATATAGTTATTATATAACATTACCTCTCCAGCATATTCTATAACCATTTCTCCAGCTTCTATATCTCTGAGGCAGAAAAGCCCTCTTCCGTGTATACTCGACCTATACACGCCAACTGAGTATTTTGAGGTGAGCTTTAATTGCCTGAATCTCATAGCCATTGGCAGGTTCGTTACGGACCCACGCCTATAAATAAATAAATAAGTTCATACCATGTACTATTTTTCACACAAAATGTATTATTACCTCGTTAATATTTCCATTCCCTCCATGGAGGCCTCTTCAGGTCTCCTGTGTTTTGAGGACAGCCACCCAAACATATCATACGGCTCCTTCAGCTTTTTGTCTGTTGGTCCGCACCGTATAGCCCCAAAAGTATTTCCAGTTAGATAGTCATCCTCCAGCTCCTTCTGATGTGGCGGAAAACTGAACGTCGGTTTATATTTCGGGCATTTAGTAGCGCCCGGTAGTTGTTCAATCAGGTATTTTAAACCGCTGGTTTTCAAGCCGAAAGCTTGAATGCTGCCCATGTTGGAGCTGGTGCTTGTGGGTAATGGAGGCATGTTGTGTGCCGCTCTAGCCGCCTGTACCGCCTCTATAACTTTGTCCCACAAATCAGCGACGGAGGTCGAGGAATATTTGAAACCGTCTTTGGTTTCAATTGTGTAAACTACCGCGGAATTTTCGTTCTCCTTCTTTGGACCATTTGAGGGCTTGACAGGAGGTTGGTCTTCTTTTTCCTCATTTCTATGAGCCAGCACTTTGCTAAAGGTGTTTTTGATGGGTTTTAAGGGTGCCACTTGTACGGGTGGTTTTAAATTGCTGACCTTGTAAGTGCCATCCTGGGCTTGCTTTTGGAAAACTAGCTTTAAGGATTTTTCTGATTTAGGATCATCTAGTTTTTCTATGGGTTCTATGGATTTTTTAGCAGCAGGGATTTGTTCCACAATAGGTTTTATCTCTGGCAGAATTGGTTCAATGTAAACTTCTTTAGCAGGTTGAATGGCTATTGGTTTTGGTACTGTATGCATAGTTAAAGGTTTTTGTACTGTATGTACAGTTAACGGTTTTGGAGGCTCTACTACTACTTTGGGTTGTATTATTACAGGCTTTGCAATTACTGGTGGTTCAATTATCTTGCTCGTTTCTATTAACGTATCGAATACTTTTGGCATATCCAGTATTTGGGCCATCTTCTTGACTTCCTCAATAACTGAAAAGCTGGTTGTTTTCTTATGTTCATCCAACTTGACCAACATTTGTTTCTTGGGCTCTTCATATCGCTCTATTTTGACTGGTGCAGGCTTTTTAGCTTCCTCAAACTTAATGGGTTTTTTGACTTCTTCTATGAACTGCTTTTTAGCTTCTTCAACAATCAATTTTTTGTGTTCTTTTTTGTTGTTTGTAGGCATTGGAAGTACGCGACTCATTGGCCTGCTTTGCTGAGTGCTTGGGGCTTTCGGCGTCGGTATGACTATATTTGTCGGGATACCTTGTTCTGGTACAAACGGCGCCGTTGGTAGAGTGATGCTGTGAGTGGCAGATGTCGTAACTGTCGAGGGTTTCTGTGATGTGTTGGAGTATTTGACGATTTGTTGCTGCGGCGGTAATATGTTGCTAACCACCGTGTTGATTGGTTGCGACTGCGAGTATTGCTGCACTTCGATTGGTTGAGAGTTCACTAGCTGACCTGGATTCATCAGTACGAAGCTGTTGGATGATACGTCCAATACTGGCTCTAACTTGCTGGTTTGGAACACTTGTGTTGTTGTCGAGTAGCTACTGTTGGCTGTGAGTACGCCTGGTACTGTTGTTGGGAGGAATTGTTGCGATTGCATTACCGTGTTCTGTACTATGGTCTCGAAACCGTAGTAGACGGGTTGTGGTGCCCACCCCAAGGATCCGTTGCTGTCTATAACCAATTGGTTTTCTAGTACGCGTGGTTGTTGTATTATCATTGTAGGTTGCAGGCCGGGCACTATGCTTATCAGGTTGTTGTCTGGTTGTAGCTGTACTAAGGATTGCGTTTGCGGGATGGTAGTGACGTATTGTACGTTTTGACCGGTTTGTTGCTGATGGAAAGCATCGACGAACGGGACAAAATTTGTGGACGGTAAGTGTTGTACTATGACTTGGTTATTCGAGGGGTTCTGAGGTAACATTATCGTATCGGTTTCCTCATAGTGCGGCCGTTTTGCCGCTATAGTTCTTGATCTGGCTCTCGATTTAAGCGTTTTCTGTGCTATTACTGTAGGTTTCGATACAGGCTTCACCCACTGCTGCGGCACGTTGACAGTTTGCATTGTCAAAGGGTTGATGATTTTGCCGTTGAGAGTGAACTGATTCTGCGGCGATACACTGAGTATATTATTCCCAAACGGCACAGACTGTATGGTGACTTGTTGCGGCTGATGATAGTCAATGGTTTGAGGCTGGTTGATCTGAATGGAGCCCTGTTGGTTGATAGATATGGTTTGATTAAACTGATTGGGTTGTATTTGTATGGGTTGATTAACACACAGAGGCACCGTTGGGTTGACGCAATACTGAGCAGGTTGAGACGGCATGTTATCACTTATGGTAATCGTGGGATGATTTATGGTGTACTGATTGGTCTCGCTTACTTGGTTTAAGGTCATGGGCGCGACAGTATTCACTGGTACTGTTTGTATCATGGGTTTTAGAATATCTTGAGTTTGCGGCATTGATATCAGCTCCGTAGATTTCGATGTAACAAATGTTTGAGTATTTAGTACGGAGGTATGGATTTCGTTTTGGTACGATTCGTATGAGGTTAACACCATGGATGGTTCTTCCATTAATTCCGCTGAATTATTATCCATTTCCGAATCACTTTCACTCGTACAAAGCACCTCGCACGTGTCCAAATGTCTTTTATAACTCGCTTGGGTTCTATACGTGCACTGGCACTTCTCGCAGGTAACGGGTTCTTCGGATAACAGGTTACCCCAGGGGTCTACACTGGGGCCCGTTGTGGACTCGCAATCGCTGCTGTCATCACAATTACCGTCGACTTGTAATAGCTGGAAGAATATGTTTGTCTCGCGGGTTTTTCGTTTCTTAATCGCTGGCGTTAGAGAGCTATCCAACTTGCAGCTTAAGGTTAAGCTGCACGATCTCTGCTGACTTCGAGATTTAATTTGGGGGATTATTTCGCTATTGCTCCTCCGTAACTCTCTGTTACCTTTCATATCCATATCCAGTTCTTCGTCGAGCTTGTTGTCCATTGTGAAAGCCAGCGATGCCGGAAAAATATCCTGCACTGATATGCCATCTAGAAGATCGTGTGGCAGTTCTTCTAGAATGGCGTTGGTGAGTTCGGGGGATAACAAGTCAGCTCCGTTCTGTGGTTCTTCATCGTCCTCATAGTCGAGGATGTCTGATTTCTTCTTGTCGACATCTTTTTGCCATAATGCCAACTCTTTTATCATTTTTTCCACGATGGGCTTGGATAGGCCATGGTCCACAGTGAAATTTTTGTCGACTAGTCGACCAGTAACGCAATGCGATGAAAACGTCGATGTTGTTATAATGTACGGTACCAACTTCCATGGATCTACAGTTGACCAATAGAGGCGCGTGCAGACAAAACCCATTGGTATAATAGCGTCGGGGTGATCCGACACCAAAGGGTTAATCTTGCCTAGATTCTTGACGCACAATGAACCCACCATGAACGTAACCTTATCTATATCGCACGTCTTGCGTTTCTTTTTATCCAACTCCACAAACACAGAGCGGTATATATCAAAGTCTTTGGGTGTTGTTAACGGGTTGCTATTTTTCGGCAACTCGTGGCTCGCGCAGTAAACCGTCTTATCGTGCATAAACTGACACTTGGTGGTGGTTTGCGCGCATTTAAAGTGATAGGTTTCATAGCAACCTTTATAGCAACAACCAACGCTGGCGCCTTTTTGCTTGCAAGTTGAGCAACGAATCGATCGACCACGATTTAAAGCTTTCTGTACGTTTTGCAGCGAGCCGTCGATTTCTTCATAAACTTCAGAAGACCATAGCGCGCAATTCGCGTGGACCCATTCGTTTTCTCCGCAATATAACAGGCGGGATTCCTCAAAACTATAACCATCTCCCGTGACTTTGCAGAAAGAGCACATCCGTGTATCTAAGGCGTCAAAATCGACTTGAGTATGATTTTCGTCATTCACGGATTGATGAGATTCATCTGTGGTTATGCTCTCTTTTTTGACGATGTCTTCGTCAATTTTGCCGAGGTCATGCCAGGGAAAAATCGTGTGGAATATGTTTTGATATATTTTCTTTAACTCCTCTGAGTGGGTGTTCTCCAGGGCTTCTTGCATGTCCTCATTGAACTCCCTTACAGAACAATACTCATTCGAGTTTAGTTTGTTCTTAATATGAACCATGGATAAAGTCGGTGTTACTTTGTTATTCATCTCCGATTCAGCCTTCATTTGCAACTCGTTCTCCTCGAACGAGTATATCTTATTGATATCCATAATACTCTTATTGCAATTATTATTATCCAAATCAGCATCATTATTATCAAACTGCAAACGCCTAACATTCGTTATAGATTTTTGCAGGGGCGTATGGTTATTCAACGGACTCCACTTCAAAGTGGTGCGCGCCATTTTATTCTTGCTCAGCAACCTAATCACGTGATTAAAACTCGCCTTCAACTCGCAATCAATAGCCTTCCTCCAACATTCTTTATTACTCGAACACAACGCGCATACATACTCGATACTCTCAGGCAATATTGCTAGAATCTGATATTGTTCTTCGGTCAATTTCTCGCACTGCGAATGCACCCATTTGTTGCATTTCGCGCACTCCATCATCTGTAACATTAAGCGATTAGCGATGCGCATTACGCGACGCAATGTAGTTTACCTTCGCGCAGCATTCGTTCTCGTCGTAGCAGTGCTGACACATCGGGCAGAATTTGCCTTCTTTGCGCAGCTTGAAGCATGTGATGCACAGGGGCAGATTTCCGACGAATTTTGTGATGTTTTCCGATCCGCAGCTCTTGCAGTGCATGCACTTTGAACAAACCTACAAAAATTTTATATTAATATTTCGCTATTTAATAATATATATGTATATTACCGTTGGTTGATCGACACTGTTCCATTTCTTGTTGAAACATTCGGGATGGTAGGCCTTCATGCATTTTTGGCAGTTAACTTTTTGCCTGTCATTTTGATTGCACTCTGTACAAAGAGTGCATTTCGGGCATAGCCACGATGTTTGTCGTATATTGTGGGAACCTTGTTCAAGGCAAAAAGAGTGGTAGGATTCGCAGCAAAGCGAGCAATAAATCAAATAGTCTCTGCCCCCACTTCCACATAAAAAACATATCGACGACATAGGGAACTGTTCCGACGATATTAAACAGTAACCATTTTGACAGATTTCCTCGGGGTCGTATCCCTCCCAAAAATCTATCGAAATACCGTTTTGGATGTCCGATTGGGCTTTCCTCTCCAACATTGATTTTGCCTGAAATTTAATTCAGCATATTATTACAAGACAATGATGTTAACCAAGTTTTGTTTACCTAAGAACTGTATGTATTTATTGCGCGTCTATATTATCTACTGCGCATAAGCATTTAAAGGGATGCGCAGTATGCAAAATAAAGCATAAAAATAAAGGTTTTACCTCATTAGAGTTATTTTTGTGTATCCTTTCCCTCCTTAAATTGGAAACTTCGTTGATGTATAGCTGTATTTTTGAGATTTTGTCGCTATCGGAAGATTCGGTTTCACTTGAGTTTGAGTCGCATTTGCTTGTAGTTTTGACTTCACTGGTGACTTTTTCGACAACGGGTGGGGCTGGTAGTGCCGGTTTAACTTCAATTTTGACTTCTGTTGCGATTGGTTCTGGAGTTTTGGCTTTTTCTTTTTCTTCGTTGCCGAAGATTGCGATTGGTTGTCCGAGGACGATGGAGGCGGATCTGCAAACGTGTTTGACACGCGGGCCTTTAAGGTCGATTTTTTGCCTTTTAATGTCGGTTGCTGTATTATTCGGTTGCGGTGGAGCGGGTGTTTGGACTTTGTTGCTGTTGGGGTCTCGGTTACGTAAATCTCGTTGAGGTATTGTTTCAGGTTTTGTTTGCCATATTAAAGGGAGTGTGTTGTTGAATATGATGTCCGGCCCCTTCATGTTCTGAGGAAGTAGTTGTGATAAACCATGTTTTAAGTTGATAGGGATTTCAAATGATCGAAGGCACAATTTCAGCCAACAAGCAGGACACCGTGCTTTATATGCACATCTTATTAACTTCCACTGCTGGCTTCTTACAATTGGAGGCACGTGGCACGTTCCCTGACCTTTAAGGCAAACTAGGGGAGTGCTTATACCTTTTCCACAGCTCGAACGTTTGATCATCTTTGAGATGAACTTCCGGCATGACTCACAGCTGAAGATGTTAAACTTACGGGCTTGTTTTACAAACCTGTAGAACCTCACTGCACCACATACACCACACGTCACTGTACCTGGTGGATTGCCACTGTTTAGGTTTAAGTTTGTTGAAAAGGGGCCTTCTTGACCTACGGGGCTCTGAGTGTGTAACTTTAGGCGTGCTTGCCGCAACACAACACGTCCATTTGATGATAATGTTTTTGGTTCTGTGCTTTCTTCCTTCTCCTCTTTGTCATTGTTTTTCTTTTTTAACGTTAGGGATTCATTGAGGTCAATGAATCGTTTGTTCGGTTTAATTACACGCGACGAATGCACACTACGTGTAGGTAGAATAAACTTACCCACTTGGCTGGAGGTTGATGTCGACTGAAACCTACGTGTCAGTTTTGTTTTGCTGTTGAATTTTGTCTTTGCGTTGATTTTCGACAATAGATTTCTTTTCGAGGCATTCTTGTTGCGCAAACTATTCTGCATTTTGCGATTCAGTCTTCTTTTTATTGAAACTTTTGTCTTTATAACATTGTCATTGACAGAACTTTCACTGGGATTTTTAGCCTGTTCTTCTTCCTAAAACCAAGCAAATTTGTGTCTTAAATAACAATCAAACCTTGCTAAAACTAATGAATCTAATAGGAATAGCGCTTAATTAATGTTTACCTTATTGTTTTCAACAACATTTTCAACTGTCAATTCCTGCGGACTATCAACATTTGCTGTTGAGTCCTCCGTGGGCGTTAAAACGTTCACCCTCTTTCTGTTCGTGTGTTTCGAGGGTTTCCCTGGAAATTTTGATCGCCCCATTATGGTTGTCCTTTAATAGATTACATTTTATTTCACTAAAAAATTTACATTGAAAGCATCACGCATTCGTCAAAGAAACAATCGTAGTTGCGCTGTCGGTAATGCAGGCAGCAACTTTGTTCAAAACTACAATTAACAAGTCTACCAACCTCTAAACTACCTACAACATTTGCCGAAAGATGGCGCTGCACCTAAAAACAAACATTGGAAGTATGAAAACAAACGGAAACGAAAAAATACATAATACAAATCACAAAAAATAAACAAATTCAGTTATAATAATGGCATTTTATAGCGTTTTTACCTTGAAATTTTTTAACTTTTTCAAGCCTTTCTATTCAAACGGCTGGTTTTAATTTTATTTATTTGAGTTATTTATTAGGACGAGTTATTTGCATAAATCTATTAATTTGTGGTATGTTAACAGTTAAATTTCTCCATAAACTAGTTTTTTGGATGAAAAACCATGTTTGTATTACCTAATTGGTTAAATAACGGTTTATTTTTTATTGCTCATTTATTTGAGGTTTTATATTATTTTATCTTTTTAGATTTGATCAAAACATAAGTTTCGCTAAAAAGATAAAATATTAAATAAGATTATTTTTAGGAGGTGAGGTAAATGATAAACAGATTTACCTAAATATTGATATGTAATTAAGAAAAATACAAATTGACAATTAGAGAGATAGCAAATTGTACAATTAGTTATAAATAATGATAATATAATATATTCAAAATATTAGTGCCAAATTAAATTAATCAATAATTAATAAATATACAAATTATTCGAGTAACTATACAACAATAGCAAAAAAAATCTATGCTTAAAAATAATTAACTTTATTAATATTAGGTGTCATCTTCAATGAATTCAACATGAGTGAATGGAAAATAACCAGTTTTACCATTCAAAATTCCCTCCCATTGTCCATTTATGTTCGTTTTTGTTACAAGAATTGTATCTCCAATTTCTAGCTTTAAAGCAGTCTCATCATATGCATTAGGCACCCTCACTTGTTTCACCCTAGCATGGGCTGGCAATTTTCGCTAAAAAAAAAGGATTAAATGTAAAAAACATTCAGCTCAGTACAAGTTTTGACCGTACCTGTATTTGACTTCGCCTCCCTGGTTCAGATTGTGCCCCCAAACTGCTGATTGGCTCTCCAGAACCCGGTCTGGGGTTATCTACTGGAGAATGGCTATCTTCAAGCTAAAAAAATATTAATTATACCTTTTATTTTCGGAAAAACAAAATATATACTTTTTGAACGTATGGCACTGGTATGAGTCCAGTTTTTCCGTCGCTAGTTTTAGCAGTCCACCATTGCTCCTCATCCTTAAAAACAATTGTTAAAATGTCCCCTTTCTTAAAGCATAAATCGTCCTTTTCCTAAAATTATAGAAAGGAAAATATATAATTGCACTTTGAGGAAATTCTTTTAACTTTGGATTAACACACTTTAAAATGACAGAATCGCATTTTAAATTTGATACATTTTATAAGAAAACTGGCTGTCAACCCGCGGGCTCGGCTGCGCTCTATTGTTTTGGATTATGTAATTTTTTAGAAAGTCAAAATATCAAAAAAATGTTTTTTTGCGAAAAGCAGAAAAAGGTTGGGTTGTTAAACATTTTATCAGAATTGTTGGCAGTTGTAATATTTTTCAATCAATGTGGATTTTTGTTTGCATTTCAAAGTGCAAATAATGCATTTTTAAGTGTGAATAATTCCAACCCATATACAAAATTTAATCAAATTTTAAGTACCTATTTTGTTTGTTGTAAATTACAATTGTATCAAGACTTAAGATAATTTATTTTATCAATTTAAAAAAAATGGTTATAGTTAATACCTAAATAAATTTAAATAAATAATTAGAAAATATTATATTTAATTAATATTTATTATATTTGGTTAAAAACTTACATATACCTTTTATTAATACCTTCTAGTTTACCACATTTGGTTTAATAATTAATTCAAATACATAATTTTTGGGCAATTTGTTGTTTAAAATAAAGATAAACTGACCAATATTATAATAAAAACAACCTTGAATTCTAGACACTTAATATATAAATAAAAATTGCAAAAATGAAAAATATGATCTGTTTATTAAAATTTTACATGCATGACCTTGCATGGAGTTTTATACCTAAGACTGTAAAAATTGTAAGACTACCACTAGAGAAGCTATATGACTTACCTTGCTAGTAAAATCAAATTTAGCAATAACTTTTTCGACTTTCTTAGAAGCCGGCCTAATAAGCGGAGTAGTATCTAAATAATGCAACTTGTAAAAGCTTAATATTTTAGGTAAATCAGGAAAAGTCCTATCACCAATTCGGTATTTAACCCCATCGTTGTTTTGTATTTTGTTTATTATATAATGGCTTACTTTGCTGTCCTCTCTATGAAAAAAAAACAATTTAACACTTAAAATGACATTCTTTTAACTATTTCTTACTTGACGCAAAGTACATAATCACCAGCACATGAAGCACTATCCCGAACCAGAAATACACCACCTTCTTTTTCATTCATTAACAAATCTGTGGCTTCTTGTCGGTTTATGGCACCAAAATACCAACTAAAACGTTAAATTTTGTTAATAATTTATTATTGAAGTACAGTTCAGTCACAAACCTGTCCCTGTTTTCATGATCAAAAGAATTTGACATCATTTTGCTGCAACTTTCCCTTACTGTATAAATCCCTCAATTTATTGTATATTTAGTTGTATTTTATTATAAAAAGCCCATCTCCCTTTTATAAAACATCATAAAATCCGAGCACTTTTACTTTATTACGCTGATAATAAAATTACCCTCAATTAATACATTAATTAGTATCTCTAACCTTATTTACATTTTGTTTCTTGTATTAACTCACTATGTATTTCGAACAAATTTAACAAGCGCATTTAATTTCAATATTTTTACTCTAGAACTCGTGTTATTACTGTTTACAACAGTAAAATAATAACTATTCTATTATATTTTGTTCGATAGAGAAATTCGACATTTCTAACTAATATGGCGGACTTACAGGACGCTGCAAACCATGTTGCCAACATTTAAAAAAATTAAACCAAAACACGAAAACAAAATACTTTTTTTAATGAATAATTAACAAATTTTCTCTCATATACGTAATTTTTTGCAAGTTTTGCTAATTCTTTTAATTGTTTTAATCGGTTAAGCAATATTTCATCCAAATAACTTAAACTTAAAAACTGATGCAATATACCTATTCCTACTTTAAAACATTTATGTATTTAAAAACATGTTTTAAATGCATCTATTTGTATTTAATATTTATTATATTATACATAAAAATAAATTGTTTATAATTATTAATAATTTATTATAATTATAATTTAATTATAAATAAATATATATAAATAAGGCAACAAATTTATAGTAAAAAAGATTTTAAAAAATGTTCAACATATTGTATAATTAAACTATTAGCACTTAAGTACTTAAGTAAGATAACACATGTTAGGTACAACATAAATACCTAGTAGTTATAACTTTAGAGTTCTATAATTTAAGCTTTATTATTGTCAACGCTCACTACAAAAGTATTCGATTATCTCCTAGGCTTTAAAAATAATTTGGATCAATCAGGTGAAGTTTGTTGTGACATAAATACTAATATGATATTATTAAATACCATAAATATTTTGAAATAATAAAAATAGTGGCGCCTGTTTTTACGCAACCCAGATTACACTCACAATTACTTAAGTAATTTAAATCGGCATTTTTGGTAATAAAAAGGGATGTGTATTAAAAAATTGTAGAGTGTTATAAATTATTTTATTATTAATATATTACAGTAATTATAAAGAATATGTAAAGAAAATTAAATCTAATTTCAAGAAATACAAAGCTAGTTTTGTACAATAGCAAAATTTGTCACAGCCAATAAGTTTGATTCTTTAAATAATTTACAATACTATGTTAATAATTAGTATATTTTTTGGCTTTTAAGTTTAATTTTTGCAAACAATATTATAGGTATGTACAAAATGTATACCTTATTAAATAGGCAGTCAGAAGAGGGATTAGAAATGGTCACACAGTACCTTTAAATAGAAAGAAATAAATAATAAATCTTTGATTTTAAACGAAAAATAGTCAAGAAAAGAGAATATTTAAAGGTACTGTATTTTGTCGTAGTTTTTTAATATTTGTTTATAAAGAGCTTGAGAATTTATTGAACGAAGTTCTTTTAACAACTTCGATTAGTACTTCACCAAATTTTATGTTTTTGAATAAGGCCACTGCTTCGTGATGGCTTAATCCTTTGAAGGATTGCCCGTTTATTGATAACAACTCATCGCCTGAAATAATATTAAATAATATCATTAAGATAAAATAAAGACAAGTTAATATGATGATATTCTAAAATGACAAAGTGAAAATTACCTTCTTTGAGCTCTCCACTTTCAGCAGCCTGTCCTTGTTGAAAAATGGTCTTGACGTAAATGCCCATTGGTCCTCTTGGCGAGTCCTTACCGCCCACCACTGAAAATCCCAAGGATTTATACCCGGGACCTTTGTTAAAATTGATAATTTTGCTCGTGGCACTTTTTTGTTGCTTTGCGTTTATTTGATCGTTGTTAAGCTTGATCGGCGTATCTGAGGTGTATGAAAATTTTCTCATTCCAGTTACGGGTTTAGTATTTTTCGATTTGTCGTAAGGTTTTTTGAAAACATCGTCTTTCTTTTCGGTAAAAGTGACACGGCTTTCAACGTTATCATGTTTGCTGGTTATTTCGCTTAGGTTAACAAGCCTTCCTGTACTTTTAGTAAATTCGACTTTGATCGGTGCTAAGTAGTCGGGTTTTGAGGAATATTTTAGTACGGGCATTTCTAGAACGCTTGAAGAACTGCTGCGTTTGTACGTTTTAGTCGTTTTGTTATTATTTGATGGTAACCTGGAAACAACGATCTCCAGTTCGTTGTTGATAGCTGCCAGATGCTTTTCAGCGAATGTGTATGGCGTGTTTTTTATTCGGACACCATTGAGCTTGATCACTTCGTCGCCCAGACGTAGATTACCGTTTCTGAAACAAGTCAACGTTTAGCAGTAATATATAATTGGTGGATAACATACCTTTCAGCTGCAGATCTGGGTGTCATACTCACGATGGTGTAACTTACATTTGAGCCATTTTCACGGGGCGATATAATGATGCCAATGCTCTCGTTTTTCTCCAAAACAAGCCTAACACACTTGAACTCCCTTTCGAAAATCTTGCAACTCTCTTTAGGCTTGTTTATTTTCATCTCGGCGTTCAGTTTGAGTTTGTTGAGCTTGTCGCAACAAGTTTGACTTAAGTCTTCGATGGAAACTTTAAATTTTTCCACCTTGCTGGGAGATTTTTTGAGGCGGATGCTTTTTCTTCTGGAGAAGGTGTCGTTTTCTTCGCTGTGGGATCTTGAACGTTTTTTGTTGGTTAGTTTTTTGATGGATCGTCCGAACTTTTTCGGTTTCACGATGATTGTTTCGTCGTCTTCCTCAGCCGTGTCGGTATCGTCGTGGTACGCATTGTTTTTGCTTGGTAAGTTATTGTTGTCCTTAATGTCGGAATTTTGGGACTTGATGGAGCCCCTAGGTGAATCAATCGATGCTGTTCGAGTGGAATCCGAACCGTATCCGCTTTCGTCGGATTTTATTTTGGCACTCATCACAGGTGAATTGTTGGAGTGTCTCCTTGACGGTATTATGAAGTTTGTGAGGCTTGTTAAGGAACCAGTTGATGTCAAAATTCGTGACGGTTTAAAATCCGATTCATCATCACTTTTTGAAGACGATCGTAAGCCAAATATATTACGCATTCTAAACCTAGATGGTTTTGAGTTGTTCTTTTCTTCATTCACTATGTCCAACTTGTTTCTAGATTTGGGATTTTCATTGATCTCGGTAAATATTTTGTCCAACTCGTGAGCATCCGGTTGCATCAACATAAGATAGTCCAACAATTGTTGCTGACTCAGCTCTAAATTGTCAGACGTACTTTTAACTCTTCTTTTATTCCTAGTCGTTCTATCGCTGTTATGCTCACTTGGATTTACATTTTTGTATAGATCATAGACCTTTCGTAGGTCGGTCTGTGATATATTTCTCAAAGTGGCCTCTTCCATGTCAGAGTTTGTAATTACGTTCTTTAGTGATTCGACTCTGGATATTTTTTTCCCCCCATCCTGCGATTTAGATGGGGACCAATGTTTTTTCCGACCCGTGTTTACTTGCAATAACTCACTGGAATTGCTTCGTTTTATTTGATCCCATTTTTGACCCACCATCTTGCTCCATGTTGCTATACCTAAGAGAAGAACTCGTAAGTACACAGTCAGTGACAAAAAGTGTTTTTACTTACTAGACTTCGAACTTTCCGTTATGCTTTCGGAGCTAGGCTGCCTAGATGACTTGGATAAGTTATCGGATTCGGATAATGGAGATAAGCTGACCAATTGGGGGTTTGGATCGGAACATCGCCTTTTGAACAGTCTCATTTTCGTCTGACTACAAAAAAAGATGATGAATCAATAAATAAATAAATAAATCATCGTACCTTCAAGCTTAAAATAGGAAACAATAAATTTACTACGCTCGGTGAATTTTGGTCCAGAAATTAAATTTCACACGCATTTGAGTTAAGTTATTGGACCGAATATGTGTGTTACTTAAACTGATTATAAAATGAGCATATTCTTTAAGGTATGAGTAATTTTATGGTCAGTTGAATTGACTTTGCTGGTAGTAAGGAATGAATAATTTAATTAACCACTATCTTATCGGTGACAAATTTTGATGGACTTATCTAAAACATTTGTTAACCAAATGTTGTTTTTCATTTAAAAACTTTTGTCCAAGACTGTATTCTGCAATAATACAGTTACCGAACAAAAACGTCTTAACCGTTTCACGATATATAACGATATATACCAGGTGTTTTTGATTCTTGTTAAATTAACAATATACATAAACTATCGCTACACTGAAAGAAATATATGTTTGTTTTAGCAATGTATGTGGTTCATATATGGACTACCACATACATTGCTAAAACAAACATATATTATATTTAGTTTTAACATAATATGTTAAAACTAAATATAAAAATGGTTAAGGTAAATATATTTTATGTTTCATATTTGGACTACCACATACATTGCTAAAACAAACATATATTTCTTTCAGTGTAGAAATCGATCAAGCATAAAAAGAATAAATCTATCGATAAAAAAAGCAAGTGAATATAATAAATGGATTTGTCGATAATCTTTAAGGCATTTTGCACAGGAGGGCACTAAACAGATTTTTTATTATAAACCACACAATTGTGATTTTGTAAAATCCAAAATTTATTTACCTATCAATAATTATTAATTATGTTAAAAAATGTAAAAAGGTTTTTATGCGTGGACTGTTATAGTTAATTAAAATAAATAAATTATCAAAGAAAACAACAAACAAGAATCTGTGTTGTGGGCAGGTAAAAATTTAAAACGGAAATTGTTGAAATTTTGAGCAAGGACATTTTTTTAATCTGATCTCCATACAATATTCATCAAAATTAAATTATATAGGTAACAAGTCTATTTTTGCATTACACGTAAATGCTAAGAATACTTTCATAATTTACCATCTGCAGAAGAATAAAGAATTTATCTATCTATATAATTTATAGAAGATGCACACCTATAGTGAAATGTTATTTCATAACTTTGCAATTTGTTTGTTACTTATTATTGTTATACAAGGTGGCGCAAAAATACAGTACTGTATTTAAATCTTTAGTTATTAAAATTATTCCGCATTAATAATTATTTCCAATATGTTATTTAAAATGACCACCTTATTATAGCTAGCTGTTAACATTGAAACAAGCTAATTTACAAGTGTGTTGAAACGTCGATATAATTTAGTATAATTTCTGCTATTGTTGTACTTATTTATTGACTCGTTGTTAATAAAATTAAATTTTTACCCCACGCACGAACGCGTTAGAGTGAACACAATAAATGTACGTCATAGATGCGCAGACGTTAAAACTGCCATCATTTAAAATTTTAGGGGCGGTCGTTAGTCACTGGCGTTTGATATCTGCTATTATTCTAATGGCAGCTGTTTTTGTTTATTCTATCTTGGTATTTTATGTGTGACATCTACAATGGCCTCTACTTCAAAAGGGCTAAATATATATATATATATATATATATATATATATATATATATATTTCTCTTTAAGCAATTAAAACTCAAAGTGGTTTAATGAAAATGTGTTAATGAAAAGGAGAGAGAAGAGAAGAGAATTTGTTAAGGGAAACTATTTTAAATAAACTTTGTCCAAGACTGTACCAGCTAATTACATTTTTGTTTAAATATAAACCTGCTAGCTTGAAGTCATAAACAATTTAGTTTTTTTCTTCTAAAAACCTGCACACAAGTTAAATGAAAGCCTGCTATAAATTCCTAATTAATCTTGTGTATTTTACAGCTCTAGAAATAATAATTATAACAATAATAACCTTACTTAAGGTATTTTTACACCTACAAAATTGTTTTTTATCAGCAAACTAACTGTTTGCAAATTTACGTTGGCGATTATATTCAGTGAACATTCATATTATCTCTTGGTTTTGTTTTAATATACAGGGTGTTTAAAATGTGTTTTTAAGCTAAAATGTGTTTTCAAGCTAATATTATATATAAAGCATTAATACTTTCGGGTGGAGTACCCATAAAAACATCCTCTTCACTAGTGTGATAAACTGATTTTTTGTACAGGGTGAACCAAGTATCCTTTGTATGAGTATCTTTTTTATTTGAAGAGCTACAAGAGCAAAATTGGAAAAACATCATCGAGTTCCAAATAATTTGATAAAAACTGAAAACCTGTCAAATCCAAAAATCCTTATAACTTTGTTATTCCTGAGAATTTTGAAAAAAGTAACATTTTTATCCATTTTTTTTTATTTAAATACCCATAGAAGTATACTTATAGTAGGATACTTGGGGCACCCTGTATACAGGAAGGATGTTATTTATCCCATCAGGTACCTAAACACAAATTGAAGATAAACTTTTGCAAAAGCAGATGCCTGCTTGCAATGTTTATTTTCACTAATTAATCCAAATTTAATCTTTGAAAATGTTTCAGTTATTTATGTTATGAGAGTTACCAAAAAAAAATGCGCTACTTCCTGTACTAGGTTTAAAATTAAAATTGCCCATATGCCAAGCTAAATATACATGGAGAAAAATTAATAATATACTGGGTGATTCATGCGGTACAGACATGTCAAATGTTTTTTGAATATTATAACTGTAAAACCAAAATAGTAACTAAACATATAATAAAAATATCATTAATTTTGCTAATATAAAAAGTCGTAAAATGAAAGTTAGGTATTCAAAGGAAATATGCTTGGATTGGTATATAAGTTATAGGCAAGGGTAATTATTTTTATAGTAAATACACTTACAAATATTTTTTTAGACGCATTATAAAAGAATTTGGAACACACGCAAATATTAATTGCATTTTGAATACTAAAACAATATTTTTTGTTGTTTGTGTCATTTTTAAGTAAAGTAATCTTATCCATATTCAAATTTAAAAAAACAAGACAATCAATATTTGAGTATTTTTACATCACCCTGTACAAATAAAAAAACACATAAAAACGTGTTTTTTTACATAATCACAATATTAATTGTTTATAAATTTTTCACGTGCTGTGTAAAATTCGTAATAATAATTACATTTTTATCCAGGTTTTGTACATGCAACTTTGATATATTTTTAGATGGCACCTACACAATTAACCATAAAAAACAATTTGCCAATTCATATATTGATTGAAAATTTATACCCACGCATATTGTCAACAAAATATTTTCACGAAAATAAATAATTACTTACGATATATGTTTAGGTAACGTTATAATCCATTCACAAAATACTATTTGTGCACTATATTTAATACAAAACTATTTAAACTACAAGACACCGGTATTACCGTCGTACGACTTCGTTGAAAGACTGATCAAATCACCTAAGAATTAAATGTTTGCGGGATCCCCGCCATATACATACCTACATTTACTTTACGTTTAAAAAAATTATTCTTAGCTATAGTTAAGAATCTCATTGCTTTACTATTATTGCGTCATATACAGGGTGTAAAAACAGTATTATATCAATATCAAACTTGTCTAATAATATTTTAACTTTCTATAGATATACTGTGTTTTTTAATTAATAAAATAAGTTTGAAATTTTTATGTTTTTGACGTTCCAAATTGTTTTTTAATATCATTATAAGAAGGTTTGAAATTTGAACTTTAACATTCTTAAGAACATTTAAATAGTATACAGTGTGTCCCTGGACGAGGTTGCCAATAGGAAAAAAGTTTTTGTTATGCGTTTAACAGAAAAAAAACATTCCTCATAAAAACTTCTGCTTATTTTAAAAATAACATGCTTAAAATGACCCACAAACAAAATAACATTTTTAAATAAAAAAACGCTGTGGCTCCCGTCCCGAGGCGGGACTTAAGTTCAGTCCCGATTGACGTCATAATTTTAAGATTTGTTATGTTCTAATAAAATAATAATAATAATAAATTGTACCTTTATACATGTTAAGGGCACATTAGTTACGTCATAAAACCAAACCAACCCAAACTCAACAACACACGCCCTACCATCTAAGCCATCCAGCTTGACACCAATTATAAAAGCTCGGGGAATAAAAACGGATTTACAGTGTGTGACGTCTGTCGGGATCGAAGTTAAGTCCCGCCTCGGGACGGGAGCCACATCGATAAAAAAAATATAAAGTTCGTAATTAAACTTTAATTTGAATTATAATCGACTTTCTATTAATAAAATTTTTCAATAAAATTATTAGGGGAAGGTGGGGGAATTGTGCGCGGTGGGTAATTTTACGCATAAACAATTCTTTCAGATATGAAGTAAATAATACATTTTTTGAATGTTGCAAACTTGGAAACGTTGCTTTGGGTATACGGGGACTAAAGTGTACCACAATTAAGCTTATAGCTTTTAGCTAGTGGCCATGGTCACTAACTAACTGTGATACATGTACGTTGATCTAAGAATTTTTAGATCAACGTAGGGGAAACGACATGGATTTAAATCCATGTCGTTTCCCCTACGAGTTTAAGTTTAAATTTCTGTCCAATCGCTTAAATGTTTATAAAACAACCCCTAAAACTACATATGTGACAACTGCTGCATGTAGACCCTCCTCTTATTTCTAAGAACAAAAATTTTATTTTTAGTTATTTATTTTTGATTTTGTTTGTTTCATAGAGAAAATAGTTTTGTTTTATTTTTATGTTTAAATATAATAATATTATAGAAATAAACGGTTTATTTAGATACCTACAAATCTTTCTCTATACAGCGCAAATTTTCCCCCTATGATGCGCAAAATTACCCTGATAGGTGGGTAATTTTGCGCAAATGCATTATTTAAAAAAAATGTAGTTTTTGCATACCAAACATTTTTTTTATAAATTGCGCATTATATACACATAGTAAACATAGTAGACTATCGCTGGTATTAATTGCAAATTTCACATTTAAACTTAACAAAGATACTAGAGATTTTGCTTAGATGCGCAGATTTCCCCCACCTTCCCCTAATAAACAATTTTTATGTTTTTATATTTTCTGAGCACCCTGTAAATTTTATTCAGAATTTTTTTTATAGATGTCATTTTTAAAGTTTTTATGAAGGATGACGTTTTTCCGTAAAATCCATACAAAAATAAAGTAACCAAACTGGTGTTAGGAAACTGTTTTACTGACTCCCTTGAAAATGGACTAACAACCATTTAAATCCGATTTAGAAGCAGTTTTTTATGTGTACTCCCCGAAATTTAATTAATGCTGCATGGGCTGAGATTGGCTTCTAGAAACTATTCTTCTTGAATTATTGTATTGAGATAATAAAATAATTTTCATAAGAAATGTATATATAACTATGTTCCTTATATTTTATGTTTTTGAAATTCTTAAAAGGGTATGGCAAAACTAATATTAAATACTTAATAGACATTTTTATAAAAGTTTATTTTTATGTATAAAGTCTATATTATTATTATCTTATTAGTTCTTCATACATATTTAGTGTTTTCATGCAAAGTAAATTTCTAGTATGCTCCAATTGACTAGGAACTCAAAATAGATAATTATAATAATATATATACTACTTATAGTAACTTTTTAAAATTTTAAAAAACATTGCATTTTAACAAAGAAATTCGTTCTTTGTTTCTTAAAAAAACAAAATTATAACATATTTATATAAACAGTTGTTTATGTTTAATTATAATAATAATAATCATTGTAGCGTACATATTTTGCGAGAAGTTGCCATTTTAAGTCGAGAAAAATAAGTAAAATTAATTGATACTTAAACCTACGCGTTTGGGAAATTCTAAATAATTTAATAATTAATTTTATTCACTATTGCAAAAACTAATACCTTGGTTTGTCACACAGCCTTTGAGAAAATTAAAATAATAATTGGAATGTCACTCCAACTAAAAAGGGCTAATAAAACTATAAATAGGCTAATATAAACTATGCAATATTAGGCACAGGTGCATAAAACTTTGCACTATTAAAAATTATTTCTAATATCTAGTAACAAGATAAAACATATGCTTGCATTTAAAAGGCGTACATTTTTCTAAAAAACTTGTTGACAGGCGCTTGATTTAAAATGGCAATTAAGCGTGGAAAACCGAAGGAATAAATTGACGTGGGTAAAGATTAAAATTCAAAATGTATTTTATTTTCTATGTAGGTACTGCAATTTTACATAGATATATAAATAGATTCTAAAATAGTGCAACCGCTGTGCACTGGCTAGTAATCTAGGTTGCATACGGATGAATATTTAAAAAGTTGTAGAACTATACGTAAAATGTTTTAAAAGGTGATATGGCATTTAAATTAAATGCGATTTTTTGTTATATTTTATTATTTATTAAGTATGTTTAACATATGGTAAAATGATTGCGAAATTGTGATATTTTTGTTTTTAGATTGTTTACTGTTAAGGTTAGTATGTTTTAATTATTTTGTAATTAAAATAAATACTATATTATGGTAAATTATTATTTTTAGGTAAAAATGGAGTTTATTGAAGATTTTAATGAAATAGAATTACACATGTCGAAATTTGTTGGCGGTGAAGTTTTTATTTCTAAAGAGTATTGGAGTGAAGGAATTGCCATAATTTATATAAATTATCCAGAAAAGAAAAATGCAATGTCTGGTAATTAATTAACCCATTTCAAAAAAAATAAATACTAGACTTAATACTATTATCATACATTTCAGGAAAAATGATGGTGGACTTCAGAAAAGCCATAAAGGAGTTGGAAAATTGGCCCGATGGCAAAGCTGTCATTTTGACAGGCTTGAACGAGAATTTTTGTTCTGGCGGTGATTTGGCTTACACCAGAAAGTGTAGCAGCAAAAAAGATGGTTTTTATTTGAGTTCAATTATGCAGGACGTGCTCAAAAGGTATAGAAAGTTGCCTATGGTTACTGTGAGTTTAATACACGGGCCCACTTTAGGAGGTGGGGCTGAGATCGCGGTTTTCTCCGATTTTATTTTGGCAGCTGATAATGTGAAGTTTGCTTTTGTGCACGGGAAAATTGGCCTTGTGACGGCATGGGGAGGAACCACCAGGAAAGTTTTTTTGAGTGTCTGAAATTATGTATAATAATCTAATTATAAGCATGTAGCCTACACAGGGCACACCAGGGGCGCTGATTGTCAAAAGAACACCAGCGCCCTCTTATTTTGTATAAATGAAGTTCGGACCCCTTGTGTAGTCTCCATGGTTATAAGACGCGACCTGGCGTGGCAGTAGCCACTTTCATAATTAAATTTTGATTTATAGGTTAGTTCAGCTTTTGGGGGAGAGAAAATCTTTGGACTTATTGCTGAACCCTAGACTTCTTGACGCAAATAAAAGTTTTGAAATGGGATTAGCAACGAAAATAGTCTCTACCGAGGATAAATTAAATGAAACGATGGACTTTTTAAGACAGTATTTAAAATTAGACACAGTCGTAATACAGAATTTTAAAAAGGCTGTATATTCTGCCACCACGGAAAATTTTGACGAATCTATTAACATAGAAAGAAGATTACTTTGTAATGTTTACGGCGGACCTGTACATTGTCAGGCTTTAAAAGAAAAAATTAACCATGTAAAAAATAAAAATTAATAAATGTTTTGAATCATCCTGTATAGTAATTATAGTAATAATTTGTGTAATTGTCATGATTGAAATATAATTTGTTAAACTGACATCAAGGTTTACCGAGAAATATACGCCCAATACCTACACCTTACTATAGTATTTATTTCTTGCAAAATCACAATTGTTATAGCATTGTTTTAGGATAAAAGGTTTGTATTAGTTTTGGAAATGAGCATATTTACAAAAAGACGTTTTATTTTTTATTCAGGAATTATTCTTATGTGTTAACACTTAAGTGATATTTTCAATTATATAAAAGACTCATATAAGAATTTTTATTCTGCAAATTAAAAATAGTAGATATTTAAAAATTTAATTTAATTTGTATGCTAAACTTGTGTGTGAATTTGAAATATCTGTTTCTTATATTTGTATTTTTTAGTTAAACACATTTTTAATTCGCATTGAAATATCATACACTGAAAAAAATAATCTCTTAAAAGAAATGAAAATCACTTTGATTTAAAAGATTTGAGCTTTTGAATAGGGCCAAGAGCTATGTTTCTTAATCTAAATCAGAAACTAAATTTACATGAGGGGAGAGATTTATCTATTCGTTTAAGGATATTACAGTATTAGCTTATATCAAGAGCAAGCGTTTTCTCGGTATATGAACCAAAAATATTTCTTCGGAAGATATTTCTCTTTTGAATGAAGAAAACGTTTTTTAGCGCAAAAAATGGGATTTTAACAAGAAAACTGCATCTCTTAATTGAAAAGCTTAGGAACTTTCTAAGAAAGAAAATTTGTCTTGCTACACTGAAAAAAATGTATGTAATTTTATTGTAAAACTATCTGGTTTTTCAAGGTATTTTTATCATGAAATACATGTAAAAATAAAATTACAAGGAATTTCTGTTATTTTTACAAAAACTTAACATTTTTACTATATCATTGTAAAAATATTTATTAGTTTTACTTTTTGTGTGTGAAATTACATTGTTTTTGTATTATTTTAATCCTTTTCCAATTTTACAAGTTTATTGTAAAAAAAAAACAACCAATGAAATAAAGCAAAATACTCACGTGACAGAAACATAATAATATTTTTGTAATTTTACAAACTAATTGTAAAGTTCGACCAATCAAATAAGATAAATATATCACGTGACGCTCCCGACAACTTTGCATCGAATCAATGCCTTTTTGGTTAGAACGTGTCCCTTCTTAAAGCGTGTGCCGTTTTGTTCCTTTTTATTTTGGTAAGTATAATTTACAAATGTAATATATTTGTCAGTTATCATTTAAAGCAATTATTCGATATAATAATCATTTAAAATATCATATATTTAATTATAAATCGCATTCTAAAAGCTTGAGAAAAGATTGTTTAATGGAATTTTTAACTTATAAAAATTATATGTACACATTAAACAATCACATTGCAGTGATGTTGAATATTCTCAAAGCGTTAAATGCTTTTTAGCGATATTTTTTTTAAATAAATGTAGTTAAGTTTAAATTTTTAAATTAAATAAAAAAACTTATAATAGTATATAGGTGCTCACCTATCTAAACAAATATTCTATTTTAGATTTCATACGAAGAATCTGATGAGTTAGACTGTTTAAAGTCACAGTCTCCTTGTATTGTAAAGATAGGTAAGTGTAAATATATTTACATTTTTTTTATATTTACATATTTTTCTGTTCCAGCTAAAGAACTTTATATTTATATTGAAAAAAAAAGATTGCTTCAATGTGCAAGTTTTTTTTAAGCTTTTCAGTTAATGTTTGGACTATATTTTAAAATACCCAACTAAAGGTTCTTGTGTTTAGAAATTTATCGAAAGATATTACTTAAAATTACATCCTGACAAGTGGAAAATGAAAAAAAAGGTATTAACTTAAATAAATAAATTTAAAAAAAATTGAAATGGTAAATTTATGAAATAGTGAATTTTGTTTAAGTTAAAAAAATTTGTTTCAGTTTTAACGAGTTTTTCTTTAATGAGCTCTTTTTAAATTTACCATTTTTAATTTTTTTGATAAGTTGCCATTTTATTTAAACAATTATTTTATTTTAACTTTAGAAGTATGTATTTTTATATGTCATATTTTCCTTGAAATTGTATTAATTTTGGTCTGTGCTTAATTTTTATTATTGTGGTAGATCCATACAAAAATTAAAATAATAAAAAAATAAAAGCAGACCAAAATTAAGAAGAGTTGTAAAAAGTTTTAAATAAACAATTAATTAGCTTATATTTGTAATTTTACAATTTGTGATTTACATCAAATTTGTAAATTTTTTAAAAGTACTATTTTATTGTAATATTACAATTTTTAATTTTACAACAAAATTGTAAAAAAATATTCATTACAACATTATTGTAATTTTACAATTTTGAATTTTACAACAATATTGTAATAATTTTAAATTATAAAGTTGATGCAATTTTACAAGGAAAATAATGGGTATAAAATAACCCATTATTTTCTATGTAATTTTACAACAAATTTTTTTCAGTGTACAAAAGTATATATGTACATATTATTATTATATTATGTACTATTGATTTAACCACATTTTATTTTGATTTTAGAGCAAATATCTCTTGGTCCAATAGCTTTATTCAAAAGCTTTTGATCTTCACTGATACTACCAGCGTTGTTAGTATTTAATCTTAAATTCCCCTCACCACATAGGCCTTTTGATTTTAATTATTGAAACATGCATTTAACAATTAAAATCAAGGACATTCGTAGTGAGGGGAGTTCAAGCCTAAATATTGACATCCTTGAAAACTGGGAGATTGACTGAAAAAAGGTTTACAAAAAATATTTAAATAAAATAAGACATTTATTGTTTGATATCAACAAAAGCGGAAGTTTTTTATATTAAAACTAATAAAGTAACATAAATATGATTTAACATAACATTTTTATTACATATTTTAATTAATACCTTACCTTCAAACACATTAAACAAATTAATTAAATTTCATTTATTTAAAATAAGTTTTAATGATTCCAACTCCACTGTGAAAGTACATACAACTAGGGTTGGGAAAATTTCACTTTTTGCTTGTACTTGAAATTTCACTTGAAATTTTCATGACATATATGAAATTTATTAAAATTTCCTAAATTTGCGAAATTTCATGAAATTATGAAATTTATTGAAACTTTCAATAAATTTCAATCACTTTAAGTGTAATATATTAATATTGAAATAAGCCCACTCGGGGACCATGGCAAATTGCCTCTCTTACCTCCTACCCCTGCACCAATAATATAAATAGTAAATACCTATGTTTACCACAAATTTCTTGAGATTTCCTTTTAAAATATTTTTAAAATTACTAAAACTAAAAGAGATATAGCACTTTTTGGTAAGCTAATGAGATTGTGCCACTTTCATTGTTTTATATTTATTTATTTATTATTTTTAAATATTTTACTGAAATTAAACGAAAATTGAAGAAACTTCATCAAAATTTTATGAGCCAAATGCATTTTTTATCCGTTTTCCGATGCAATTATAGCAAAAGTAAAAGTTTAAATTATTCATGACTTTAAAAAAAAAATTTAAAGTCTGATTTCATTTACAAATTAAAGTGGTAACTGAATTAAATTATTTAAATTAATTTTTCCACTCCCACCTTTAAAACGCCCTTTATCGTACATGTTTCCATGACATTAAGTGACCTTTTAAATACACATTGACAAGTTGTGGCTTTACAGCGCTTTAGTCACGGGCTGAATTTAGTTTTAAGTTAGTTGACAGTTCTCAAATGTCATACAATCGTTAAAATAAAGTGCCTTTCTAGTAAAATAATACTAAATGTGAAAATTATTTTATTATCTCAATACAAAAATATTAAATAGTTTCTCAACGCCAATATTTGAAAAGTTTATATGAACATTGTACTGACCTTTTAATTTCGCCGGCAGTAAACTATAACTTAAATTCGGGCACGGACTCTACTGTAAAGTCCTCATAAAACATTTCCTTTACTTTCACTGTAAAAAACTGTCAATTTTCAAGATATATTTCGATTTATAACCTTTATAATTGTGTTTATAAAATGTAAAAAGGTGACATTTGACAGTTTCCCCTGTTGTTTCATAGATGGCGCTCTATACAAATTTTTGATTTAAATTTGTCGTAGAAAAAGTATAGTATGCACCCCGTTTATAAACTGTTCTATACACTCATTAACTTAAGCACTCGCTCGCAAGCTCGCTCGTGCCTAAATTAAATTCGTGTATAAAATGGCGTTTATAAAACTTGATACATAATATACTATTATGCGTATAAGTAACAATAATTACTTATAGTGTATTTAAATCCAAGCCGAACTAAACAAAAACGCCCAGACGCTTGATAACTCGTTCTTATTGGTCGATTCGGCGAAATTTTCAGTAAATTGCGAAACTTTCAATGAAATTTCTGAAACTTTCACAGGCAATGTTGAAATTTTCGAATTGAAAATTTCATTTGAAATTTTTAAAAATTTCACTTTTCCAACTAAATGAAATATTTCAAGTTTAAAACTTTCAAAGTTGAAATTTTCATTTGAAAATTTCAACTGTCCCAACCCTACATACAACACGCCACAATAAAACACAACCGGCAAAATAATATATTAGAAATACCTATAATAGAATGATAATATTATATCACTGCCCCTAGAAAATGGCGAATTGCAAGTTGCAATGATACAAAACGTACTAAACACGTGTGCCGCAAACGGTGTGCGCGTTTTGCATCCCCTCCCATGTATCAGAAGCTACCAGATTTTGATGTAAAATTGACATGCTATTGGGATTATTGTGATGTATTTTGAATGAATTGCAAAAATATAAATAATTTTCATAGCATTTGGTTGAAATAGGAAATATTGTATTTGTTTTCAAGAGAACTATACTTCTTCCACTAAGAACTTTTTTCTTTAAGCAATACTCTTTTGTGCTAAAATATTGTTTTTTGCCGCTTATTCAACAATACAACAAAAAATACAAATATAAGAAAATTTACTAATTTTAAAATATCTGCTATGATATTATTAATTTGCAGAATAAAAATTCTTGTGTGATAGGATTTTTTAAAAATATCACTCTAGGGTTAATACATATAATTACGCTTCTCTTTATTTATTTTCTTTATCAAGCAAAAAGCGATATAGCGTATTTTCAATTTTTAAACAGCTGACGCATTCGGTTTTTAAGAGTGTTGAGGAAATATCGCTTCAACGCCAACAACGCTGCAGCACAGTATAGGAAGAGCAGCACAGTCAGTTACGCTATTTATGAATGGAATCGTGTCTGCTTATTTGTCTGTGAAAATACGGTATACATTTAAAAAAAATAGATACCAAATTGGCTTACACGGTAACCCAAAAATATACAAACTAAACCATTTGTCTTATCACTTCAGTGAGAAAAAGTACAATAAAAAATATACGGGCCCCTAATTGGTTATCAACCAAGATAGAAAAACTATTTGATGCGGGTACATTAGAAATATTTAAACTTGTTGGAAAATAAAACGTATTAATTACTTTTAACCAATAATATTGCTCTTTCTTTATTTGAGAGGTAATTTACTTAACCTATTTAACCCAAATTGTGGTTCTCACGTTTAATTTTTAATTTCAAAAATTACTGTTAGATTTAAAGAGATATTATAATTATGTAGGTACGTGTAAACACGTATATGTCCCACATCAATTTTTTATTTATTAAAAAAAAATGACCTTGATAAACCGAGAAACCTCATAACGCGCTCTAAACCTACCTGAATTACCATATTTAAAAGTCCACCCCTAACCATGTGCGGCAACATTTCATAAATATACGTCCAATACATCCCCATCGCTTGGAAACATGGTTCACTGATAATAACGTATGTCTTGGCTTGCGGGTGGTAGCAAAAAAGGGTGAACAAATGCGGATATACACCCCAGTTTGAAACATAATATTTTCGTATAATATTAAATTTGTAAAATTTGCTACGTTTTAAACATTTCAAAATGTGTTTTTGACATTTAAATATTCGTTTAACCCTATTGAAAAAATATTATTTTAGACAAAAAATGATTGTATTATTTCATGTTTTGCCAAAAAAACTTAGTTTTTTAGAAACAGACACATCATTGCAAAAATAGAACATATGGTGCTGAAAAGGTTGTGTTTCAAATGTCTGGATTCGGTTCTGTATTGGGTAACCCATCAAAAGCACCCCTCAAGTTTGCCGGCACAGAATCCCCTTTTTATTTGGCAGAGAACATTTGAGATCCCTACCCTAAGCACAGTGCTACTGTAGGTAAGTTTAGTTGGACACAACTTCACGGTAACTTTTTGGCCGTTTATGACTGCGTTACCGATAAATAATGACAGTAAAGTTAATGTAGATTTAATGTGGCGTCATTGATGGCATTGTAATTGACAAAATAGAAGCTTTAAAATTATATTTCCGGCGCGAATTGAATCACTGTGCGCGAGTATACAGCTTTAACGGAGAGAGTAGTGCGAGCCTCAAATTCATCTCGGTTTAGCTACGAAGCGCATCGTACGGCCTTTCCAAACACGCGGGTTATTGTGAAGTTCCATAGTGCGCACTTTTAAGCAAAAAGCTCTGACAGTTGACAGCAAGGAAAAAAGACATTACGGCATGTCATTCGGCTGCCAGCGTTTCATCGCTCAAATACCATGGTCCTTTTAAAGCATTCCAAATCAGAGCAAACCATGCTTCATGCGGAGGGTGTGTCTGGTGATTTAATTAATATTTCTTCGCAGCAAAATATTGACAATTGTCCAGATGACAAGGCCTTTCCTAAAGGTAAGTCCCACAGAGATTTAGTGTTTTTAAGGTTTTTTTGACTGAACGTTTATATTTTTATTTATTTATGGCCTTATGGGGACCTTTATTTATCTACTGTAGCAATATTTTTTTTTAATTTACAGATTTTTATTCATGAGTTGATGATTTAAGGATCCTATGCAAGCACAACAAAATTGCATGAAAAAACAAATTTACAGATTTTAAAATATTTATTAATTTTTCACATGTAAACAATTTTGGTGTGCTTTTATTTATAAATAAAATTAAGAAATTAAACAAATCATAGAGTGTAACATTTTCATTACTTAATACTTAATAAAATTAAATAAAATTATACATTTTTATATTTGGAAAATAACAGTATTTCAAAGGAAGTCCAATAAACTCCAAGAGAATATTAAATTTATTTCAACCAAATACACAGTGTGGTATATATTTTACCTACACAATAAAGTGTAAAAGGGTGTATGTGTAAATATAACGAAGTTTATCTTGTTTAAATATATTTATTTATTTAGTGAAAATGATCCACATAGTTATTTATAGGGTAATCATAAAGTTTACAATATATAACTTGTTTATTAATAATTGTTAATTAGTTTGGTTAATCATATTAAAATTATTGAACAATAATGTTAAGCATTGTTTTATAAATTTGTGATTAGTTATGGGGGATTGAATTAAAATTATTCGTATTTAATTTAAATTAAATAAATTTTTTTTTTATTTTTTCCGCACTAAAATTTTGTTATTATCATTATTCAATGCACATTGAACCAAATCTGAATAAATAATAACACATTCTATGCTATTGAACCAAGGGTTATCAAACCTGACTTAAATAAAATTGTTTAAAAATGTAACATTTTATTATACGTAATTTTAACTATTTTGTAATTTCTACTCCCACCTTTTAAACGCCCATTATCGTACATGTTTCCATGACACTAAGTGACCTTTTAAATGCACATTGACAAGTTGTGGCTTTATGGCGCTTTAGTCACGGGCTGAAGTTATTTTTAAGTTAGTTGAAAGTTGTCAAATGTCATACAATCGATAAAATAAAGTGCCCTTCTTGTAAAATAATACTAAATGTAAAAAATATTTTATTATCTCAATATTAAATAGTTTCTTAACGCCAATATTTAAAAAGTTTATATGAACACGTGTAGTGCCCATAAACATTTTTTTACTTTTACCATGAAAACTGTTGTTAGTCCATTTTCAAGGGATACAATTTGATTTACACCTAAAAATTTGACATTCTCAAATACAGATTCCCAAGAATGGTTACTCTATTGTTTTATAGATGTCGCTCTATAGAAATATTTAATTTAAATCATGTATAAATAATAATAAGTATTTGTTGTAGAAAAACTATAGTATGCAATTCGTTTATAAACTTTTCTATACTCGCTCGCCCGTGCCTAATTAAAATTCGTGTTTAATCAAACTTGATACATAATATATTAAAATTTTGCGTCTTTCCTTTCTATAGAAAATGATCTCTATAGAAAGCAATAAACCAATCAGAGCACGGCATTCTCCACAGCACACTGGATGCGATCAAAAACACTCAACGCAAAATACTTGCAAAATAATTAAAATATACTTATAGCAACACAGTTTCTAAACATACGCCTAGACATGTCCTTTTTTAATATAGTTACACACAGTTCTTACAATTTCAAAATAATTTAAACATTGCAAAAGTCAATTGCAATTATTCACCCACCCTGTATAAATACGATCTGACAAGTTGTTATTTATCAAAGCTAATTTTATTTTATTGATTAGTAATGTAAAGCTTCTTTGTTTAAAGCGATTTCAATTTAACTTGAAATTAAGTTTGTTGCGTACATGTGTAGGTATTCATGTTTTTGGCATCAATGCCTTTACGGAAAATTCTTGATAAAACTTAATAATCTACCTTAGACTTAGACAACGGTAACAAATAATTATCTTAAAATATTCCAAACACCTACACAAAAAATGTTAAAAATGTTCCACCTTAGTTTTTCCCCTTGAAATTCAAAACTAGTACCTACTTTTAAATTAAGTATCAAATAACTATATCATCGAGATTTGATTAAGAAAAAAAATTAAACTGGATAACCAGGTTTTACTTCGATCATTTTTGCTTTTATTATCTTGAATGTTTTAAATGCATTCAGAAAATATTAACTATATATGGTATAAAGTAAAGAAGGCTAATATGGCTACTTATATTAAAGCAAATTTTATATTGAACCTTTACTTTACTCTAGGGAAAAATAGTTTCTTCCAAAAGTCGTTTCACTTATCTGAAAACACACTGTATAAGTTATAGACTTTTTTTAATGATGCAAATTTCATCTAAAGCCCATCCCATAAGAATGTAAAGATTTAAAAACATTGGTAAAGAGTTGCATATGGCGTTAACAGGCCTTTTAAGTGTGCCATAAAAATTAAAAATAAATTCATATCATTAACAGTCAACTTAAATTTTGTTTATGGTGCCTTTAATGATTATTGATTTATACGCTTTTTGTTCTTTTAATGACTTTATATATATTTATCCAGTTGTACCCAAAATAAAGATATATGTCGTCAAAATAACAACTGATATTTTTTTGCTTTGTCATGTATAAAATAAGAACATCATTAAGTAAAAAAAATGTGACCAGTCCATTTTAAACAGAACGTTATCTAAAATACCCAGCCCTGGAATCGCATAAACTAATTCACAATGTACTGAAATAGTTGTAAATGTATAGTTAAGTGCTATCATTATTGCCACTTTATAAAACTGTATCTTACGGTATCTTGTCAGTTATTTACAAAACCAATTCAAATAGCTGAGTAAACACAACGATGGCCATATTGTTATCGCTACCTAATTACTTTGTGCACCACTACGACTCCAAGCTCCGTATCCAAATCTTATATGTCACATAACATTGATTTTTTGTAACAAATACTACTAGCTATAGCATATAAGATAATAAATTAATTAATGAAAGTAACCAGTTTATTTCCTATTGTCTTTATTTAATTAATTAAATATAACACTTTTATCCAATGAGAATTTTAAACAATACCATTATATTGTCAGCCTAATTAAAAAAACAAAATGTAAATAGGTTTTTACACTTTCTTTTTTCTTTGTTATAAAAAATAGATAAATAAATAAAATAAAAAACTGTTTAATATGATCATGAAATTTAATGTTGTCCCTAAAAATTACCATACAATTTTTACCTGTATACATCGTTCAATCATAATGCAGGACCTATATTCATTTCCGTCCGGTTTTATTGTTGATAAACATACAATAATAACATATAAATATGGCATTATTATTTTTTAAATACCATACATGATTTTTCTAGTATTATTTATTTTTAAATATTTCTCCAAGAACATTTCGTTTACACAGAAAGGATTTTAAATATCCTTGATGATGAGTTATTTTTCCTTACGTCCCACAAATTCCCACGTAAAAACATTGTTTTTTAATATCAAAAAATAAATGACTTCTTCAGTAATCCTTTATGTTAGATAAATTTAAAGGTTTATTTCTGATTTAAATGAAACAAAGAATTGTGTATATTAATTGAGTGAGTCTACAATATAAGGTAAATAAATATAGAACATACTTTATACAAAATGTACACACAATGGAATTACACAGTAATTACGAAAAACAGTATTTTACTCAAAAAAAAAGTCATGATGAAATTAAAAAACACCAATTTTACTACAAAAATTAAGAAAAAAAATTCAAACCAATTTTCCCCAAAAGGAAATGTAAAGCTATTTTTTGTAATTACTGGATAATTCCATATAAGTTTGGTTGTTTGTATATTCATACAGATAAACAAAATAACAATAAATTAAGATGTCTTAAATCTTGATCAAAGAACGGTGCTTTTCATCCAAAAGCGGCCTTTTCTTAAAATGGAGAGGTAGCTGTGTTTTCAAGTTGATATGTCTTCTGTGTATTCAAAACTTGCTTTAAATTACAGCTATTTATAAACACATTGTTTTAAAAGTTATACAACAAGTTTTGCCAAAGTTAAGATTTTATAGTTAGGTTTGGAAGGCATTTTCTTGATACCAAAATAGACATTATTCACGAAGCCTTTAAACTTAAATATATTGGGTTGACTAAGCCTTTCGTTCTTAGGTCATTTAACTATACAACATTAGGAAATATGGATACGGAGTTCGAAGATATAGTAGTGCACAAATCACTCCCAACTTTGATGCAGCATTTTTAAACTAAAGCAATAAATGTTATTTTATACAATAAATTTTTTTAAATGAAGTACTTTTTATTTAGGACTGGTAAAATAAAAACAATGTTGACTGACATTATTATGTCACTGTAATTATGTATTTTCTACTAGGAAAGTAGTCAAAGTAATTCATATCATTAGTTGTAGTATCAATGAACTGAAATAAATAAACACACCTTTTATTGTTTTGCAATTTTCTTAAGTAAATTTAAAAATGTTTTGAATGAAACTTAAATATGTAAAAGATAAAAAAGTTGGTTGTTCCAAAAATATATGTGCATAATACATAAATTATTATATATTTAAATCCAATAAGCTCTATTGTTTATATACTTAGATGATGAAGAGTTCCATTATGTAATTTAAATATTCCCGTATATATTAATTATAGAAACAGTTTAAGTGATTAATACATAGGTTAGTCAAAACAATGGCTTTTCTGTTTTTAGTTCTATTAAAACCATTGATAGGCATTCAATTTGACATTTTTTCATATCTAGTTCGTTTAAAAGAAATTAAGAAAAATCAATCAAATTTTATCCAATTTTGAGTAGACCTAGGTCAGGATCGTAGACTAAATTTAGACAGGCAATGAAAGTCCGAAGCTTTGCGTTTAATTTAAACTAGTAGTTGGGGTCGCCGTGTATATGTCCAAGTAGCGTAGTACCTTGTGAAATAGCTAGGTACGGTACTGGGTTATTGTTGGCGCTCAGCGAGCGTAAAGCACTTTAGTCTTTCCTGTGAATTTCAACAAATAAACACGTAAATGTTTTAGTCAGTCGTACTGTTGTTTTAATGTGTTCAAAGGCCCTTTTTCATGATTTTCCTGACATTGGTGGTGAGTTTTTGAAAGAATTATTTTAATACTAAACTTTTGGTTCAAATAGATAATAATCACATAACACGTTATATTGTTAGTCATTTTGCGGTAAAAGGTACGTGAGAATATTTTTCGTAATTATTTTTTTGTTACAAATTTAATTAAATTCAGTTTTATTTAAAATCTGATAGAGTCTATTTTAGTAATATATCATTTCTTTTCACCATATACATACTACATAGATACAGGCAAATTCTAAAGGTTATGATATGACTAAATTGCCCTGCGAGTAATTATCTAGAAATTATCTATAAATGGAATATTTTCCTCTAAGGTATTTATTAATATATAACCATTGCATAAAACATTTCACTGTATGCAACTATTTTGCTATTTTTCTTTATACACGGCTACATTGTATATTGTTAACATGTTGTCAAGGTGCGCTAAAATGATTCACCAGTTTAGGTTTATTTATTATAATTAAAAACGTAATTAGTCACCTGGTATTTAATTTTGACATCTTAAGATAATGTATTAGGGCCTTAAGATGTTAAAAAACACTGGTTTCGAAAATTGAGATAAAGTAAAACCTATCAAAATATTGAAAATGCTTATGTTTCAAAAACTCAAAGTTCGGTTGAAGTCTGTGGGTAAAAGGCATAAGGGGATAAGTCAAAAAAAGAAATTTTTCAATAGAGCCTTTAACGTGTTCGCATTAATTCAGGAAATATATTTATGTTTAGCGGGTATACGCTTTTGTTAGCATATGACATGTGCTAACAAAAGGGTATACCCGGTATAGCGCGCTAACCATAAATATGTTTCCTGAATTAATGTGAAAAATTGCTTTTTTTGACTTATCCCCTTATGCCTTTTACCCACAGAAGTATAAATGTATAAACATCAAAGGTTTTCTAAATTGTGGCATATCGTTATTTTCCAGATATAAACGGTAGCATCTCGCAGAAATGGAGACGCCTAAGAAACTGTTGCGCTTCGTTACGAGGTGTAAGCTCACACAACAACAGTCCGGAGCCGTCACGTGACTCCCTTCTAGACTCATCTAGTCCGCAAATTCTAGTCAGCACCCCGCATGCTACATCGTCACTTCGACTGCCCGGAGCGAAAAAGAACAGCGTACAAGACGTGTTACGCGCCAAGTTGTCGAGGATACATGTCGGTTTGAGAAAGAGAAGGGCTCTGTCCGTCCAAGAGTTCTTCAACAGTCCTACGCATGAAAAGAAGCCCACTTTTTACGTGCCCTCGCCGAGTTCGCCCGACCCAGGTTCTACATCTTTGGATGGGAAAGTCCCTCTGAAAAGCGCTTCGGAAAGAAGACGGGCACGATCCAGACAACGAACTGTCACATCCTTAAACTTTAACGTGTCCAGAGATTATGGTTATGACAGCTGTCAAAGTGAAGGTTACGATTCCTTACCATACGAACCTCCTCCCGATTACGATGAGGAGGAATCGACAATCAAACGCCGCTGGTCGGTGGTGGGCAGCGTACTGAAAAAATCCAACGAAACCAAACAGCAACCAATTAAGCTAGAAAGTGCCAACATTAAAATCCCAAAAACGAAACTCACGAATCGAAAGCACCTCGAACGGGCGCGATCCCATTCCCCGAACAAAAACAAGGACCACGCTAAAAGTGTGTCCGCCGAGCAGATTGCAAGGAGCAATCAAACCGTTGTCAATTCCAAAAGCCACTACGAGCTGGTCGGTGGCGTTAAACAAAGACCGGAAGTGGACCATCATCCCGAAAACGGACAAAAACAGGTAAATTTTTTTGCCATATACGGTGCGCCAAAATCAATTTGTTCTTTATATTAAGATACCTTTAAAGGTTTCTTTTAAATGTCGGACCAACCGTGTAGGTCCAACAGCGGAACTAAATGAGATCCTTATCTTGTCTGCATTGCTAAGTTTTTTCGCTTAAATTACAGGGCACAAAACGTTTATTTTCATAAAAATAATAATTCATTATTGATATCTTTTGTTGACATATTAGCTTGATTGCACTCTATCCTTATTCAAACTTATCCTTATTTTGGCTTATCTTCATTTCATCTTGTTGTCATTTAAGCTTGTCTTCATTTTAGCTTATATTTCGCATATAGTACCTACACAAACAGTTCCATGTCCACTAAACAATTTACTGCAACTCTCCATATCACGTAATAGTTGTACCTATAGTAACCAACATAAAACAATGAACGGATCCCAAGCAGCATTTTTGGTTCCAAAAACCATTGCCAAAGTGGTGATAACTTTAAATTAGTTAAGTATACTAAACAGCTACTTTAATTTTTACTTAAAAGTAATTCTAACTTTTAAATAGCAATATTTTGTAACAGAAACTTAATTTTTCCTTAAATTGTTACTATAAAGTAATAAACATTTAAGTAAAACTTGGTTGCCCCCAAGAAGACTTTGCAACTTTAAAAAAGATGTTATAAGTAAAAAAAACTTTCAAGTAAATTTAATTTGTAGCAGTTACTTTCGGTTGCTACCTAAAGATTACATTATAATTATTTTTACTTTGTAGTCCCTTTGCAAGTTAAAATCTCGAAACTGGAACATGAGTTAAAAACTACAAAGTTAATAACTTAAAAGTTATTATTTTAGTATTTGGAACGTTTATGGTACTAACCAAAACAACCGTAAAGTGGAAAAAAACTTTAAAGTAGCGAAAACTACTTCAAAGGAAAATGCTTCTTATCGGCCATTTTTTACTGTACAGTACCACGTGGTAATGTAAATAATAAATTATTTTAATTGTTTGTAAATGGTTGTTTACTTTTTAATAAATAGAAATATTGTTGGTAATAGACGGTATTAATAATTAAATAAAAAAAATAATAATAAATATTAAGATTTTTTTATTTATAAACATTACTAAATAAATAATTTGTTTATACTTAAATATTGATGAAGCGCATTTATTTTACAAAAACTAAATTCATAAGTTCAACAGTAAAATTTAAAGGGTTTATAAATCTACCTGTCTAATTAAATATTATATTGTTATTCTGGAAGTTATAAACTACCAGTACATATTTAATAAACGACGACATTGAAAAGCCAAGTCCGTAGTGGTTCCATTTAAAAAAGGAGGGATAGTATAATCTAATATAAGTTTGACAAAGACAGTTAATATAGAAGTAAAAACAAATAATAAAAGTAATTATAACGCTCTAGCAACGATATTGGAACGTTCTAGTAACGTAGCAGCTACGTCCCAAATAGTAGCAGGGTTGGTAGCTAGTGACATATTTGCTACCTTTTTGGAACTCAATAATTGTTCCCCACTTTAGTCGTAACGTAGTAATGAAAGAGTAATATAAAGAGACCGGCGACTGTCGCAAAACACTTTGAAGTTTCTTCAATAGTCCCATATACGTAACAAATACTTAAATTGTTGTTTGGGATGTTATATGAATCTAACAACAACAGCGAAAAAAAACGGTTGAGTAGGTAACATAAATGGGTATATAATTTTTATCAACAACCATGACCATTTAAAAAACACCATAATGGTAAAATTTATAATTAAAGCGTTATGAGTGCCTAACACTTTTGACTCACTCAAGTATGTTATGTTTAAATATAGAAATACTTTTGTTGTTCTCTACTGTGCACAGAGACCGACATCAAAGAGCGAATAAAATGTATGCAAACGATTTGTTTGGTTGAAACAGCATACATTTCCTACCACAATAGGGGTTTATTCTGAATACCATTACAATGCGTAAATGTAAGAATCATGTAAAGCTCAAATTAGCAAACACAATTTAACTCTTTGTCTAAGACATGTTTTGGAAGTAACTAAAAAGTCGAACTTTGTATAAAACGCTATTAATTAAGGTATTTACGCTTCTTAAATAAACCATATGTGTTTATTTGGATCAACTAAAACCATATTAAGATCTTATCGACAAGCACAATATACAGAGTGACGTAATATTATTTTAGGAATGGATTGAGGAGCTAGAAGAGATTGAGGAGGAAGAAGAAAGTAAATTCTGCACGTTACCACGTGGAGGTGGTAGCACCTTTACGATACGCCAAGTAGTTTTCCAAAAAGGTCAAGGTTTTAAAGCACTTGGTTTTAGCATTGTTGGAGGGAGGGATTCTCCCAAAGGAAGCATGGGGATATACGTGAAAACGATTTTTCCCAATGGCCAAGCCGCCGATTGCGGAAACCTCAAGGAAGGTAAGTCAAAAATTTTGACAGCCACTTCATATGAAAGATAGAAAGTTCAAAAGTGACTTGCTTTTATAATATATCCAATTAATTATTGATGGACTTGGCAACGTTGTGCGACTATACAAGCATTATTATTTAACCTTAAACTTTAAATTATAAGACAAGGGTGCATTAAAACCAATTAGATATTAATCTGGTAATTCATGATGTATGTTTAGGTCGTTGTACTTAAATTGCTTGAAGTGGACTTATAAATAATTATACGTTTTATATAGCCTACTGTTCAGTTGATTTTTCAGAGAGATCAAACGTTTTTTATGTGGGTTATTTTACTAATTAGTTGATACTAAATTATAATTTATAGTACGTGGGTTATCGCAAAAAGATATTATTAACATGAAAGTTGACATAATTATTTCTTATGACACCTACAATATTTGTAAGCAGATGTCAATTTTGGTAGGTAATTTTAAATTATTATTTATGGTTATGCCTAGTCATTTAAATATTATCAAGTAATTTTTTAAAGTATAATATACGTTTGGCTTGCCACTTTTAAAACAGTTTTAGTCAGAGGCGAATACAGGAAGGGCGATTGCCTTCCATAGTTATTTTCATTTAAACTTGACCTAACTATTTTTTTTATTTTAAGGTGATGAAATTTTAGCTGTTAATAGTAAACCTCTTCATGGAGCGTCTCATCAAGAAGCGATTAGCGTTTTTAAGCAAATCAAATCCGGAGCTGTTCTTTTACATATTGGTCGTCGAGTTACCAAAAGGCCCAGAGAAAGGGTCTAAATTTAACGATACTTAAGAATATATTAAAAAACTATATAAATATAAAATATATATGTAAAGTAAAAGTGTCGCTATTTTAAATTGCATTTAATAAAATTGCTGCAATTTAAAATTCAGGCATTTTATATAAGCTTTCTGTATTCCAAAGACTATATCTTAGATTAGATATTTTAATATATGCCTATAGTTTCTTTTTTATACCTACGAATTTTAATATGTATTTTTAATTTTTATTTATATATAGATATATATGTATATATATGTGATGTACTATATTTTTGTTTTATTTAATTGTTTTAATTTAAAAAAATGTTTTCTCTCCCAAAGTAAATTATTTTTGATGTATATATTCAATATATAGTTTTATTGAACCTTAGGGTTGGCATCAAAAGTAATGCATCATAAAGTATCGCTCAGTGTCAAGGCTACTGGTATAGTCGACGCGGCGAATGTTTTCCGTTGCGTCGTCAATTTCAAATGTCAAAAACTGGTTTGTCGACATACGTCCGGCAAACATTTTCCTTAAAGAAACATTGCATTGCAATGAAAGAGATGACGTGAGGTTAAATAATAAAATTCTAGTATTAAATATATTAGTTTTTAATTAAAACTATGCAATTCATTAAGATATCGTGAAGTCTAGTATGAATTACATACAACAGACAAACAACATTTGACAAATAAACAAATGCTTCAACTGTTTCTACACATGTCTTGCTTCAAATTGAATACATTAGTTCCTATATTTTTCTATATATCCATAACTTACAATTAATTATTTGTTTTAATTGGAAGACTCAGTTTTAGTATAGTGTATAGTTTACGAAATTTTAAGTATAGTAATTTAATTATACTAAACCAATTTACAATGTATCAAACACACTATACTAACATTTCAAAAATTACGCACCCGTACCATTTTTTCATTTCAAACCATTCATTCTGTATATCATTACTAACAAAATACAAAAGTACCTTAGGCATGTATTATTAGAAAAATTATGCAAGTACTTTTTAAACATTAGATACATTATAAACATTTTATTATATCGTGGAAAATAATTTTTCTAATAATTTACATTAGTATATGTTACAAAAAATACACAAAGTCATACCGAAAGCGGGACTTTTTTTTTATTAATCAAATGCCTCAGCTTTACTTTTCTCGGCACTTGCTATACAGGGTGTCCAATAAGCTAGCTAAAATCGGGACCCTCAATCAAAGAATTATACTAGCACTAACTGAGATATCACAAGACATTTTTTAGGATTTTACAATATTAAATTTGTTTTTGACATTATTAATTATGGTTTTCAAATACTTTTGTAAGATGTAAAAAATGTGAAAAAGTGTGCAGAACTTCCGCATTTGCAAAGATCTGTTGCAACACTAATATTTAACCATATAAATATTAGTGTTGCAACAGATCTCTGGTTCTGCACACTTTTTCACATCTACTTATACCAGATGTTCCGCATTCTTTATATCGAAAGCTTATCAAAACTAAATATATGGGGCGCAAAATTATTAAATTCAACTTGCCTTTATTAAATTTTATATATTAAATAAATAAATTAAATTAAAAAGGATCTTTTTTATAGCACTTATACTTCCGCATCCGCTTTCGTTTCGCTTTCGCAAAATTTTTCTATCGACATCTGTAGGTATGTTAAAACATTTTGGCCTAAAAAGCTATGCTTTCCGTTTGAAACGGCAAAAAATTGGGTAAAAACACTTTTAAGAATGTCAACACCATAATTAAGAATTACGTCAAAAACACGTTTAAATGTTTAAAATGTTTCAATGATTCTTTCATATCAAAAAATAGGATTTTAGAATAATTAAAATGATTCTTTGCAGCTTAAACAAACACCCTGTATAAGTAATGTACAAGGAGATAATTTTAACGCTCTCAAAAAACTCGTAAGGTAAATAATGTGTAAATTGATTAAACGAAAGACTCATTAAAATATCACCCTGTAGATTTTAAAATAGAAATGTCAATTTCTATTTTAAAACAGTGTATTAGCTAAAGCTTGCTTACCCTATCTTCACATGTTCTGTTATTAGTTCGAAAAATTATTATTTATGACACAGAATCGATATATACAATAGTATTATTATTTTAATTATTCTAATCTAGAAACCTGTAGGTTGATATTCACAACAGAATGAACACAGCAGGTTAATAAAATTAACGTTTTTCTGCGTACATTTTGATTTTCATATTGTCACATAAAAAACATAACGAAAAAAGGGCGTTATTCGTAACCTGTTCAACGCAAATAAACACTAAACATTCAACAATGCATTTTTTAACTATTATTTAAGATATTACAACGTTTTATAGTTATATGTATAGAGCATGCGCTGTAGGAATTAAGACTAGTTAGCGCATGTGCAAAGAGCTGTTTTTGATTTTATTCATTGTGCAAAAACAAAATAATATCCTTTAGTTTAAAAGTAAACAATTTGTTTTGATCGTTGTTAATATACCATAGAATGAAGCAGGAAATTATCTTGTGATGACTAGATGTCTATATACAATTTTTTGATTTTTGTAGTAAAATCTAATGTTTTTAAGTTTTGTTGTTTTTTTTCATAAAATAACACATTTTGTATATACATTTTTCTAATGTTATGGTCTATTAACAATTTTTCAAATCGTACCCAACAAAAATTATTAACTAAATCTTATTGTCCTTGATTTATTAGATTCCTCAAGACATTTTGCGATTTTTCAAAAAATATATTTACATCTATTGAATTCTTTTTTTTTTTGAAAAACCATCTATTGACTACAATAAGATATGTACAAAATACACCCAAAAATTCATAAATTATATAAAAAATTTAACTATTTATTAAACTTCGTCATATTGGTTCTAATCTAAATATTGTTTAATTTGATATAATTCTTTTGAAGAAAATGAAGTATTGTAAATTTTTATAGAATTAAATACAGCCTTTAGGCATTATATTTATATTTATAATCACGATAAGATACGTAAAACACTATGCATTATACTCAGCATCAATACTGTTATGCTTAAGTACACCATAGTGGAGCCGCCACATAAATGAATCTCTGTTTCCTGAAAAACATATTGTTAAAAAGCTCACAGTACAGTTTCGCTAACTTACTTCAGGGTGGTAGTTGATACATTTTGGAGGACGCCTCCTATACAAATTCTCCTTCGTTTTCTGTAAACAATCAGTAGCTCCAGCATCATATACCAGCTCCTGGGGATCAATGCTGAGTTGCTTACTACCACACGGACAAGTTGTATCAACAACCAACAGTATCAAATTACTATGTGGTATTTTCTGAACGCTAAACGGCCTTAAATAACAAAAAAAAATTAACCATAACCATAACCAAGAAATATATTACCTCTCGCATCCTGTAACATGGCAATTCGTCAGTTTTCCCTTCAAAGGATTGCTTTGTCCGCTCGTGTTCAACCTCTCCGGTTGTAGGATATACAAATCGGTTTTTCTATCACACCTTCTGACTCCAAACTGCCCCATATCGACACCTTCAAGAGGATCAGACTCAAATGGGGGCACAAACGATGGGGAATATGAATTTGATGGCGGACTTATTATGGTGTCCGGATACTCAATCACATCTTCTCCGGTGGGGTATTGATCAAAAGGTGTTTCGTAGTACATATCGACCAAATCGCCCTCATCCTGTGCGTAAGCTATGGCAGTACCATACGCTTCCTTTAACTTCATCAAGAAGAAATACAGAAAACCCATCACAATTTTTAGTGGTTTGAACAAGCCAGCTCTAGGCGCGTTACCTCTGAAGTGCTGCTTGCTTCTAGAACACGAACCTTGATAATCGTATACAGCTATTTTCTTGTAAATCCTGTCCTGTACCAAGGAATCCATAATGGTACCATCGATTTGACCGAAAAATCTGCCTGTGTGATCGTTGTTTTCAGAAATTATTATAAATCCATTGTTGTCCAACACATAGCAGTCCAACTTATCGCTAGCGCAAGTATTCCTGCACACTGATGTTCCAGTACACTTGGAAGTAATGTTGTGAAAATGCGAAGCTAGCTTCGAATGTTGGTACTGCAAGCCGACAACTGCAGCTGGTGCTCTATGACCCTTGTGTTCAACAAACACGGCATGCGTGGCGGTAATAAGCGGCTTGCCGCTGGAACCAACATCAAAAGGTACGGAAAAAACGAAACTCTCAGGCTCTATGGAGTGCTGATCGACGGCTCTCTTATACCAGGTTTCATCCATCGCTCTAACATTATTTTCGCTAAAATGCCTACAAAAAACATTCAAGTTTTGTTATAGTTGCATAGTTGGTAAGTCCTTACGGTTCTTCGGCTTCAAAGTTGGTAACATTCGTCCATCTAAGCAGTCCTGATCTAGTTGCCACAAAGGACAACACCAATCCAAATATTTCGTATCCTTGGCTGCAAAATATAACGACTATAAGAACATGGTCACCATAGTTTTTTGTGTTAACTGAAATATTAATAAGTATTAGTACTGCTGTAATGCCAATGACCTCCTTGACCACTCTTGAGGGTTATTGTTAGGCAACCAAGTATACATGACATCCTTAATTGATTAACATTGGAAAAGCGCAGAGGAATTTAAAAAATGTAGGCCAATTTCTAGTTAGTTTTCCATAACATACACATTTATTCTTATTAAAAAAATCTAGGTATTATTTAAATTGAATAATTTAAAATGTTGAATACTAATATACCTAGATTTTTATGTCATCATACTTACATATTCCTCTTAGCATAAGTAAAAAAAAATCCTCTCACTCAAAAATTGGACATGTTCATTTCTTTATTTCTTTAACCCAAAAACGCAAACAAAACTGTTTTTGGGTGAAAAAACTAACCTCTAACTAAACAGTGTAACTAGAATTTTAATTCACGCATATTACCTTTGTAATTTTACCAAAAGTGTGCCTATAGGGCTATAGTGCAAAGAATAACAAAAAAAGTGATTAACAATTTTAATTTCGTGCATTTATTATTAGATTATATAATTATTAATATTATTTATAAGTATATTGTGGGCATGCTTCTTGTATAAACAATCTACTTACTGCTTGTCTTCCAGCCTTGATCTAAAAGGGTGTTTTTCAAGTCCTTCTGTAACCATAGCGTCCAATACTAAAGATTGCAATAAAGTTTTATCGCCTGAAACATGAATTAGTATTTTTTTCCAAAAACAATGCAGATACTTGAAAAAGGCCAACTTTGGTGATATGTTAAACAAATATTAGAAATATTCCCCAACACCAAAACAAAACACAAAGTGCTTAAAGTACTTTTCGCCAACGATGTTGGCATCTTTAGAAGCGAAGTGTAATTGAGTTACACTTCGCTTCTGAAGATGCCAACATCGTTGGCGAAAAGTACTTTAAGCACTTTGTGTTTTGTTTTGGTGTTGGCCCTTGCGGCCTTGAGTTCACGGTTTATTCACCGTGAATTCACGGTGAATTCACCGTAAACTCACCGTGAATAAACCGTCTGTTTGTGACATTTGTAAACGGTAGTTAGACGGTGAATTCACGCACTTTTCACAGTATTTTAATTGCGAATCCACCGTATTTTGGCGGTATATTCACAGTGAATTCACAGTGAATTCACGGTGAATAAACCGTGAACTAAAAGGCCGCAAGGGTAGGTATATCCTATAGGTTTAACACGACTATAGCTAGCCATTATTCGTTACTGAGCAGATGAGGATTAATGTTCAGCTATGCCATTACAGACGCACACTTCCAACTAAATATTGAAACCCAACGCTATTTATAGTTAGCTCGCTTGCGTAAGCAGCCGTGAGATGTATTGAGTTCACCGTGAATTTACCGTGAAATCACCGTGAATTAACCGTGAAATCACCGTGAATTTATCGCAAAAACAGCGTGAGTTCACCGTTTAATTACCGTCTACAAATGTCACAAATGGACGGTATATTCACTGCACATAAACGGTGTATTCACGGTGAATTCACGCAAACGGTGAATTCACGGTGAATTCACCGTAAACTCAAGGCCGCAAGGGGGGGAATATTCCTAATATTTGTTCAAAAACTATAGTAAAAGTCTTACAAAAATAGGCGTCCTTATCCTGTTTGGTGCTTAGATGGTGGTGCTCCCTTTGCAAAGGGGACCTCGGTCTCAAAGACATCCACTTCCACCCAGGCCTTCTACTTCTAGACAAAAAATGCAAAACCCTTTCTTCGGCAGTCTTAAACCACTGTTCCCCTGAGGTGCCGCTAGTGTATTCACAGTAAACCCAATCAGGGTGCACCTTCCAGTTTTCACCCTTGAAATAGTCGGTAACTGGAAAAAAATAATGTGGGTATTGGTTTTCAAAATGCCTACAAAATTTCTTACAGTTCTTTTGACTGCGTTTGATTTCCTGTTCGGCTAGAAGCTCGTACATGCCGTAACCTTCTGGCATTGCAAGACCAAGTGAGTAAGGGGTGCCTTCGATAGGGTTGTAGAAGTATTTGTGACGTCTTGTGGTTACGCGATGCTAAAAAACAATTGTTAAATATGATTTGAGTATGAGTGGAGCTATTAGGACTCACCATGTTATCGTAGTGAATTTTCACACTCAATTCTGTCTCTCCTTCCTTTTGGTCGATCATGTCATGTCTTAGCTACAAAAATAATCATATAATACAAATTTTTTATCATGTTAATAACTTACATCAAGAAGGATAGAATTGTTTGCTCTAGGGCCATTTTCATTCTCAACTAGCTCAACTTCAGTTAAATCCACAGAAACATATTGTGGTTCAAGAGTATCTTCATATAACTCATTACTCTGTTAAATAAATAGGTTAGTAATAGTTAATTATGTTTTAGTTAAGTACGTACCAATGGCCTTAGATCTGGATGATACAAAACATGTCCGTTATTCTCAACTACGAACGAGTAACCGTTGACACCAAGCTGAAATTAGTTTACATTTATTTAGTTTAAGGTCTGTTTTGGTACTAATTTTCTTACTTTGTAAGGAGGGACAAGTTTCTTAATTTGATCAATGGAAACATCTGTTCCAACAACACCCAAAACATTGGCAACTCTCACCTATAAAAATAAATACAGTTATAAGAAAAAATTAGTTTTAATTGTTTTTAACTTACAGAATGGTTTCTACGATCAAAAACTGGAGTTGTTACTGTTGTCATCAGCTGGCCGGCCTTATCGTTAGAAAAACTGTCAGCCTAAACAAATAAATAAGGTTTTGAATAATTATTAATCAAAAACTTTATTTACTTACTCGGCCACCAACATAAGCAGGCGTCCAATGTATGGGATGGTCGTTTTGGTACATAACCATAGGTCTGGCCATCACCTCAATATAATGCAAGACTTTTTCCTTAACCTCATCCACTTTATTGATCTTCGTATAAAACCCTGCAAATTTTTAAATATCATATAAACAATTCATCGTGTTTGAATTTAAAAAGTTTTACCTTTATTAGTACAGGCCATCCAGTGCATTTCACTGGCACTACTCGTATCCTTTCCTACCAAATAAGTAAATATTCTAACCGGACTGTGAGGAAAGTTGTACATTTTAATAATGTCTTTGTACGAAGACGCCAGGCCATCTGTGATCAACATTATGGCCTGATTGCATTGACAACCTTGACTTGTACGATTATACTGAAAGAAACTTTGTATAAGAATGTTTATTTTAGAATTTGACAATTCTACCTTGTGCAATATTTCGAATCCTGTAATAAGTGCCGACGAAAAATTGGCAATATTTTCAGCCTTCAGATTGTCTAAGGAATCCTTCAGCCATCTAACATTCTCGTTATTAGCCTGAAAATTACATCATTAACAAAAAATAAGAAAGCAGAACAAAATAAAGTACCTGTACTAATTTATCCTTAAAGCAAGGTACAGTCTCCTCGGTTGTGTCCGAAAACTTATAAACATTCACAAAATCGTTATCGGACATTGTGTCAAGAATTGCTTCGACAGTAGCTCTTGCTAAGGTTACTCTTTTGCCGGTCATAGACCCCGAATTGTCGATAAGAATGACAATATCCTTCGGGGAAGTTGCAGCGTTTACATACCAAGATGACGATCTAAAGTCATAAATATTCCTGTTTGTTCTTGGTCGTTGCCATACCGTAGAGATGTCCTCTGGAGGCCAAGCAATTCCTAAAATATTGCTCTTAGATTTTTCTTAACAACAGTTGACAATTACAAGTACCTGGATATCTACGCAAAAATCCTTGGGAACTTCCAAAGAATTGCCAGGACAATGTCGGATCTCCTTCATAGTTATTAATGAATAACGGATCTAGATGTTCTGACCATTGAATTGCATTCATCACATCCAAATCTAGGTATCAAAATCATATTGTTATTAAAGAATTAAAGGTTTACTTTTTAAAATGCAATTATTAGTGTTTCTAAATCTAAATCAAATTATCTTATAACTCTCACAACTTATCACCGATTTCAATAAAATTTTCAAGGTTTGCTAAATTGACCATGTTCTTTCAGATGCAATTATCACTTTGCCTAAATTTTCAAAATATTACCTTCTTCATCGATGTTGGAAGGTATTAGTACTGAGCTAAGGCTAGTGTTTACTGGTAGGTGATCGAAGTGCGGGTTCGGTGTGATCATCATTTCTCTGGTGCCTTCGGCAGGTTTTCCATCTGGTCCGAAAGCGTTCAGTCTTTTGGCGTTATAGTAACGAAATGGCTGGCCGTTGTCAGATTGTGGAGTAAGAGCGGCCTGTTCGGCGGAATCCATTATCCGCTAAAACCACACAAAGTCGATAAAAAACTATTTCATATTAACCCTCCTAAATTGCTTGGTTATATTTTGTGACCCGAAGCCATTACGGTAATAACCCCCTACGAATTTGTGTGTTAAAAGAAAAATTATAATACATAGCGTTTAGATAAAATCGACTTGATGTTTTTTCAGGTCACCATTGATTTTAATTTATTACTTTAACTTCTCAGTCCTCAGCAAAATTATTGGGATTTTTATTTACAAGATACTTATTTTCTGCTTACCATTACAGCCCCCATCTTAAAGTCCATCATGTTCTTCACTTCAGTCGCCATTTCCCTAATTAATATCAGTCCATCTTTTCTTACAACATCTATATCCACATCATGATATTTCTAAAAACAATTATTTATTTATTTTGGACATATCTTATAAAAACTTTAAGCAAACATTTCAAATATTTTTGGTAGACCGTTTTAAAAACTTCTCTGTAAAATACCCAACTTAATTAATGATTCTGACGAGGGTTTAAATAATAATTCATATTTCCTAGGATTTAAATATATTAATTACAAATTATAACAAGGAAGCTAGCAATCCGATAAAAATTATCATAATTTACGGCTGAATGAAGTTTAAAAAGTGAAATGGGATGCTTAAAAGAGTATTATATCTGCCGACATACGTTGGATTGTTTTACATAACTTTCCCTTTTCAACCTGCCCTAAGGCTGAATATTTTTTAAGGTTAGGCTGTGACTAATTAAAGATAGAAAGTAATATTAAAAACTGACGAACATTGGTTTTTTTATTTTAGCTTAAAATTCAGCTTTTGAGACAAAACGCACCAAACCTGCCACCTATCTGCCTCGACATCAGCGATTTTAACCAAACTGGGAACAGTTGTATTTATTAAAAAAATTAAAACAACAAGAATTAACACGTTTTGCTTTTTGTGTCATAAATAATAGGTGTAAAAAGTTTTTATGCAAAAAATACTTTACTTTGGAATTTAATTAAATCTAAAACTCATAATGTGCCACCGATTAAATGTCGTTGGAAAACTTTTTCCAATATCTGGAACAAAAATAAAATGCGAACTGTAATATTGGCGGAGAATGTCCAGATTGTGTTTTTGCATAGTAGAAAAGACAACGACGCATTGGAGAATAGTTTCAAAATCAATAAATAAGCCAGAAGTTTTCCGAATGAAAAAACAAACAAATTTCATTCCAATCCGCTGTCCAAGAGAAAACAAATATACACGAAAAAAATGTTTTCTAAATGTAAGAATGCCTTTATTCTTAAAAAAAATCACTTGATTTAAGTATAATTTGCTTAGGCTACGAATACATTATATTTCTTTTAAATTAAATTAAACCTATCCTTAAATTAAAAAGATTTTATTTCTTAGCTTAAAAAAGTAAAGTTGAAACAAGATGATTGACCTAATATTTTCAACGCTAAAACTAACATTAAACTAAATATTAATATTTCTTTAAACAAGCAGATCTTATTCTTGCCTGTTAAATGTTAAAAAAGACTCAAATAATGTTATTCTTAATTTAAGATTACCAATCGATTAGACCAAATTTTGGAAAATTCCCTCTATTCTGTTCTTAAAGATACCTATAAAACTATACTGGATATAAATATAATTATATTTATTCCAAGATTAGTAAATATTGGTACGACTGGCCTATTCTTAAAAATATCCCCCACTCACGAAAGTGTTCGACATTTTGGAAGATTGTTTCTTGGCCAATATAGCCAAAAAATGTCCGTCTCGCAAACAAAATCAACGTGTCTGAAGGTTATATAATTTATATTGCAATGATTTTTTCAAACCTGTCTTTATTACATAACTTTTTTACAATGTTTGAAATACCTTTCAAACATTGTAAAAAAGTTATGTAATAAAGACAATGCTATAGACCAATATCATTTTTTTTCAGTTTAGGTTAAGCAATAATTGTTTCAAATATTGTCTTTTCTTTTTTTAACTTTTGCTCGAAGTAAAGATTAGGATATAATGACCATGTTTATTTTAATAGGTAAAGAGTGGATTATCCTATCTATTTTGCTCTATCAGTATCAGAGATAAGAGATAGCATAATCCACTCTTTACCTTTTGAAATAAACATGGTCATTATTTACTAACCTTTATTTAGCAAAAGTTAAAAAATGAATAGACAATATTTAAAACAATTATTGCTTATCTTACATAAATATACCTTATATTTAATCCAAAAGTAAATATTATATCTCCAAGAATTATAACATTTGTATCAAAAAATACTTATTTTTAAATCAAGCATAGTGTATATTTTATTTGAGCGTGCTTGCATTTAAAATAATATGATAGTTTTTCTTGAAATAAGAATAAGTTTACCCTTACACCTAACATTGAAATTATATCCAAATAAGTATAGGTTAGTTCTTGCATTCCACTCTCTATATCTTTCAAATAAGTATTAATTTAAACTACAAATAAGAATAAATCGATCCTTAAATAAAAAGTATCTATACTTGCGGAATGGTGAGATGATTAATCTTTAATATAGAATAGCTTTTTTCCGTGTAATACTTTCTTTGAATAAAATTGTGTCGCTTACGATTTTTTAACTTACCCTTTGCAATTCATTCATTCGCGTCATCATTTTGCCGTATTCCCATAAATCGACACCGAACTGCAATGCCCAGTTTTTGACTCTGCAAAAAAATACATATTATAAACCAATACATGTACATGTACAAAAATGACGGATTTTCTTTAAAGGATTTAAATGGAGATAATTGAAAACGAAAACTTTATGTTAAAACATTTGTTGGACGATACCATGAAGCTGCTTCCGTGTTTAGTTCATTTGTTTAACACAATGCCTGACAACAAGACGATTTGTTCATTGTTTTACTTTGGGTAATCTAGAACTTCTATTCAATAATATCTGCTAAAATTAAGTTGCATTTTTTAATGAAATTGTTTATTACAAAAAAAACATTTTATACGACTGATTGAAGAGTTGTTTTATTAACCTTCACATAACAAGATGGACAATTATAGATGTGAAAGTGTAAATTTTAAGTCCGCTTAAATTGTGAACTAAGAAGCGGAAACATATTAAATTAATATAGATAATGATAAGCTTCCTGGAGAAAGGGTTCAATAACTATAATGAACGTAGGCGCAAACGTTCATACAATTATATCAATTGATTAAGCCTATCATAACTATTTTATTAATTGTTTTCAGCACCAACGATATCCAACTGATCTGATTCTGGAAGTGACCGTCAGAAAAATGAACGTCCTGATAATTTGTAAAATTGTGTGATAAAAAAATAGTGTGGTCAGAAAGGGGATGTAACATCATGTCGAAAATGATCTACAACAAATTAGATAAGTTTAAAACTTTGTTGATAGCATGGTGTTGGGAAGTTTGGTTCGAGAGTGAGGGAGAGCGCTATTGAACAATTCCCTGATTTTTTTATCTATCGTTTATATTAGCTATCATTTGAAATTTAAAACTTTTGCAATATCTGGAACTAAAAGATCGAACACCGGGAATTTTCTAAATAGCTTAATGGAAATTCAATGTAAGAATATGGGTCATGGATATTCTATTTCACACTTCGTATGGGTTATTTAAAAAAAACATTTCGTCCTTTTTTGTTACTCTTCGTATAGTGAGGATAATTTGAAGGATTGTACTTAAGCTGACGTTTCTCAAGAAGTGCAATCGCAGTAAGATGCTGTAAAAATGTTACAAGCATGTCGGATTCAAGCATTGCATTTTTGCCAAGCTTGTAAACCTAAAGTACCTACTCGGGACATAGCGAGATTATCTGCTGAACAAATATGTTAACATCTTTTATTTATCTAAAAAATGGTATTTTTAGAATTTTATAATATTTTTTACTATACCTTTTTAGTTTCCTAAAATTGACGTTATAATTTAGATCGATTTTTATATTGAAAAAGGTCCATGGTGAATTGCATTTTTTTCCAATATAGCTCACAAGTGTATAGGGATTTGCCTCTTTCTGTCCATTAACGGTTTTTACGAGCATTGATGAAAAAATTCAGAGCGGAATAAATCGTAATGAAAAAAATGTCATACAAGTTTAAGGAAGGACCATCCTGCATGCATCTCGACATTTCATACGAAACCATTAGTACCATTTTTAATTGATTTGGAGATGAGTTTCTTATTCGTTTTGATTTAATTAAACTCAAAAAACAAAATTCGCTGAATGGTTATACTTTTTTGTCAATTATCGGAAAACATTATGTTCATTGATATAAAACATAGTATTTTCATTTTTTTCATTTAACGGGGAACACAAAACTCTGTTTATGTGCATTGATATTATTAAATTAACTATAGGTTGGAGTAAGAAACAGCGTCCGGGGTCAAAACGCTACCGGCAAGGGGTATGTTATGTTGAGGAGCGGTGAGTATATTGATCTGCCCCCACCCCTTAGGCGGCAGCAGGCAAACCGCCTTCCCCCCTTGCTAGTTTAGCCGCCCCTCTTTAGTCTGGAGAGACTCAGACATTCGCGTTCTTCTTGTCTCCTTTTATGCCCCTCCAATGTAGCACACTGATTCAATTTGCAATTCTGGCCATGGGTTTTTAATGAACAACTTAAAACTGCATCAATAATATTTTCGATGAAATGGCCTCCTCGCTACACAGACCTCAGTGTGAGCGATTTTTTTCTATGGAGGATGTCAATACCATAGTCTGAGATGGGTGCTTAAAGATCAGAATTGAAGATGATAATAATATAAATAAATAGCACCAATAGAGTTGTTATCTAGATTCCTGTGCCTTGTGTCTGTTTTAATTAACAATTTATGTTTATTTTATTCATAATTGCAATTTTAGTTACTTTAAAAGTAATCCTTTTTAAAAATACAAAATCTAAATAACATTTTCTACTTCTATATTTTATTTATTAAATATGTTTTTTCTATTTGCGTATCATAACCCATACATCACAATATGTCCAGTGGACGTCAAATGGACTTACATTGGACGTTTGGATGTACAATGGCCGTCCGCTGGACGTCCAATGGATATTTGTGCTGTGTGGGAATAAGCAACATTGCAATACGCTAATTTGACAACACGTCAAGTTATTATTATTGAAATGAATAATGTTTTACAACTCAAATGAACATTTATTTTTATTGTGAAATTTTTTAACAATACTGCAGCTTATAATTCTGTGATGAATTATTGCGTTAAAAATTAAAATGCAGAATCGCAATATAAATTATTATTTTTTAAATTTTGGCAAATAGATTAAAAAGTAATAGTATTAACCCTGTCATAAATCTATAATTAAACAATATCATAGGTAATATCGTAGTAAATCAATTTGATGTATAATAGAACGTCAATTTAGGAATAATGTTTATTTAGAGCAATAATTAATTAATTAATTAACATTCTCATGTCCCTCACCTAACCCATTACCTGGCTTATTGGTGAGTCAGTTTAACTAACAATTTGCCAGAAGCAAAATATTAATTGTACCGTTTTAATACAATCTACAAGGGTTAAAATATGTCTGCTGTGTTTTCTCAATAAATCCTTATTTTGAGGGTCACAATATGTGCTCCTCAAATAAAAAAAAACATTTGTTTATAATGGCACACGTATTGATTCCAAAAAAGCTTGGCCACAGAATTTAATCAAGCTTTTTGGGTTTGAGTTACTCGCTTAGTAGTAATAGGTGTATGTAAAAAAGGATTAAATCGTTAGTGGTATATAACGGCTTCAAGAATTTATAGGTGTTTGCAAATGATTAAGTGGGTTATGTTTTTGAAGCATTTAAATCAAGGCCTTTTAATAAACAGTTTATTAGGGTTACTAATCTTCTACTCTGGATCCACCTGACTTTATGATGTTTTTCAATGTAATCTGCACATACTAAGGTCTGGATTTCGTGGAGGCCATTTAAAGGCGTTTGGACAAGTTTCAAGAGTTGAAGATGAAATAAGGAGAGATGTATGACGTGATTTTGGTTATTATTGGTATCAAAGATTCAAAAATGTATATTAATATTCTTAAATAGGTTTTCTTACAATCAAAATTTGATTTTGGGATTCAAAAATGTTTTCTTGAATATTTTGAATGTTTTATTTTGGTAGAACATAAAATTGGTCGTGTATTTTTGTGTTTTGCATGTAATTTATGTTATATAAGGTTAGAGAGGTGACTTACTCGTTATGGGGAATATCTTCATCTTGCTCTAAATAAGCCGGCAAAACGTTGATGAGAAGAAGGAATAGGATTGCAAATCTTCTTGATGTTCTCGATATGAACACGTTTTTAAAAACACACACCATTATAAGATAAATATACACTACTGACTGTTTGATGATGAAAAATACTGTGAGAGTCAAAAATTACATGTTTCGTTTTACTCTTGCTCAAATAAAAAACACGGAGCGATACGTAAGTATAAATTGGATATGAGCATGATATGCATAGAAAATAATTATTACACTGTTTATCACTAATTTCACATGGTATAATCGAATTAAAATCCAATGGGAACGTTTTTGAGTTCAACCGGCTACGTTTTCGCTCTCTGTAGTACACACCCCGGAGTCGCTCTAATCTATTAGGGGTGACGCACAGTGCGCACGCGCTACCCCTTACTGCCTTATTTCTAACTCCAATCTACTACAGGGTAGCGTATTGATATTTTCCTCGGCATAGTGCCGAACGCTTTACTACTATTTTCAATTTTCAAAACTACTCATTATTTACGTAATTATCGCAATGTACGCGCTTGAATTTAAATTTAGAAACAGTTGAACGCACAATCCCATGAAAAACAGCATGTTATAAAAACCGAAGTTTTACATATTCACTATAAGACAATTATCGTACCCGCAAACTTTTTTTAAAATTTAAAGAGTGTCAAGACAAACATTTAGAATGGTATAAACTAATAATAAAACTTTGGTGGCATTTTATAAAATGTTTGAACATTTTGGACACTGACAAAGTTAATTTAAAGTCTTAAAATACTTTTCGGAATTTTTATTAATGTTCCCCGTCACTTTCAAATTTAATTTCAAGTTTCAATTGATAGGATTTATTATTTTCTGTTGGTGGATTTTCTTACTGATCAGAGTGCTATATTTAGAAAAATGATACAATTTAACCAACAATGTAAATCAAATAATAACTATTTTTGCAATAATTGTGCACAATAAGCTAAGTAATAGGCAATTTTATGGTAGTTACCTCAAAAACGAAATTTGAAAGTTTTATGCGTTTAATACTAAAATGCTTCACTAAATTTAATAAAAATATTTGTTTCCTACTATAATCAATTTGATGCATTTTTACGAGTTGAAAACTTATATATATTTTTATAGTCTAATGGACAAAGAGGACGCGATACACTTTATATCTAATAATACTTGTAAAATGTTTAAAAAGTTACACATGTTCGTACCTACACGTAAGTGGACGATAAAATGTGAAACAAAATACCTGGTAAAAGTTGTTTCTACTTTTTTGAATCAATACCATCGATATTTAAGGATTAATTGTCGATGACCATTTCTTTCTTATAATTAAATTAATAGTTAAAATTGTTTAAAAAAAATTTCACAGTAAAATTTTGAAAAATTTATAATTTATAATTTTTTATTATAAAATTGTTTTTGGCATTTTATATGTTTTTGACGCTATTAAATATGTCTAAACATTCTAAAATAGGTTTTTGGCAAATTAAAATGTTTTTGACATTCTTAAATATGGTTTGACATTCTTAAATTTATTTTCTTATAAACTTTTTTTGTCATACCCACATAACAAAATAGGTTTTTGGCAATAAACAATATTTTAGCATAAAAGAGTATTTATTCCTTGAAGAAAAAAGTTCTTAGTAGAAGAAGTATAGTTTTCTTGAAAAAAAAATACAAAATCTCTTTCAACCAAGTGCAAAGTATTTTTGTTCAAAAGCTATGAAAATTGTTTATATTTACGCAATTCATTCAAGATACATCACAATTATCCCAATAGCATGTCAATTTTACATTAAAATCTGGTAGCTTCTGATACATGGAAGGGGATGCAAAATGCGCACACCGTTTGCGGCACACGTGTTTAGTACGTTTTGTATCATTGCAACTTGCAATTCGCAATTTTTTAGGGGCAGTGATATAATATTATAATTCAATTATAGGTTTTATATACATTTTGCCGGTTGTGTTGTGTTGTATGCACTTTCACGATGGAGTTGGAATCATTAAAACTCTTTTTAAATAAATGAAATTTATTAATTTGTTTAATGTTTTTGAAGGTAAGGTATCAATTAAAATATGTAATAAAAATTTTATGTTAAATCAAATTTATGTTAGTTTGTTGATGTCAGTATAAAAAAACTTGCATTTTTGTTGATATCAAACAATAAAATTTAATGTCTTTTTTGTAAACCTTTTTTTCAGTCAATCTTCTAGTTTTCAACGATGCCAATATTTAGGCTTGAACTCCCCTCACTACGAAGGTCCTTGATTTTACAAAAAAAGCTCTTTTAGTTCCACCCTTACTTCTTAAGAAGTCTCATAAGCCAACTAAATGGCTTGTGCGGGTTAGGGGTAGGAACGGACCGCGGGCTTAAAGTCCCCTCCGAAGGACTTTAATTGTTAAATGCATGTTTTAATAATTAAAATCAAAAGGTGGTGAGGGGAATTTAAGCTTAAATATTAATAACGCTGGTAGTTTCAGTGAAGATCAGAAGCTTTTGAAAAAAGCAATACATACTATTGGACCAAGAGATATTTGCCCTAAAATCAAAATAAAATGTTAGGAAAATAGTATATGCTTTTGTAGCAAGACAAATTTTCTTTCTTAGAAAGATCCTTAGCTTTTTAATCAAAAGATGCATTTTTTTGTTAAAATCCCATTTTTTGCGCTAAAAAATGTTTTTTTTCTTTTAAATATCTTATTTTTGTTTCTTGTTCCAAGAAATCGCTTGCTCTTGAATTAAGCTAATATTGTAATATCCTTAAACGAATAGATAAATCTCTCCCCTCAAGTAATTTAAAAAAAAATATGTAAAGATAGTTTCTGATTTAGGTTAAGAAACATAGCTCTTGGCCCTATTCAAAAGCGCAAATCTTTTAAATCAAAGTGATTTTCATTTCTTTTAAGAGATTATTTTTTACGTGTATTTAAAATTTGTTTGACATATTACAAAGTGTTTTTATAATTCTAGATTTGTCATACTATTGTGTTTTTAGCTACAATATGTTTGTTTTCAGAGACCCTCGGGCAAAGAAAAAGACAAACGAAAACACGGATACGGAAATCGGATTTGTAGTAGTACAAAAAGCAATATTAACTTTTATGTTTGTTTAGTTTTCCATTTTTAAACTTGGTCAGGGCGTAAAAAGGTGCTAAGTGGTGTTATAGCGAGATTAGCAGGTACATTCTAACGCACATTCCTCTTGCCTATGATAGTGCATGGTCTTTTTGTGATCCCCTCTTTGGAATCAACGATGAAGAGTAGAGAGTGAATACCGCTAGTTGAGTAGACTTTAGTCAGTCGGTCTGCAGTACCAGAACCCGTGGACGCGCGCAGTGCTACCAAATTAAAACCGAAAACAAAACAACAACAAAAATGAGAATTCTGTAGTGTTGTGGGTGTATTTAGTGCGTACTGGTAAAAAGGGAGTTACGGTCTGCTAAAAGAGGAAGTATTCTTTATGGATAGTTAGCTGGTCTTTTGATGCAATGCCATATTAAACAACTCATTAACTATTTTAAGGTAACTTACCAATTTTTACACAGCAGTGAAAGTACCTTCAGTAGGTACTTCCTCTCAAAACGGAACCAATAAAATTATTTATGTAACATATTTTCAAGTACTCACTTTCTATTCAAATTTATTGTTGTTGACATTAAAGGGTTAAGAAACTGTACGAAGTCATTAAGGAAATATAATTATAATTAATCAAATTATTTATAATTGGGCACCTGTATGGTTTGTTAAATAGGAACTTTTATTTAATGCGCGCACAACTTTGCCTAATTTTATTTTAGTATTGTCCTAAATTTTTTTAGTTCGTAATCACTCTATACGGGGTACCTCAAAAATCAATATTCATATGTATATATGTTTAGCAACAATAAAAATAATTTGTTTTGTTGAAGAAATTATAAACTGACTGTTTGTATGTAATCTATATAATTACCATCAGACCTAAAGGGCTACAATTTGGACAGTGCATTTATACAATAACATAAGAAAGTATTGTTTGAAATTTTATTCCTAAAGGGGTAAATTGCGACAGTCCAAAATTATGTTTTAATCCCGGCGCATTCGCCATTTTTGAATTATTTAACGGCTGAACGGATTTTAATGGGATTTGGAACTGGAATGGGGAGGAAACGGGACAAGTTTTGACTTTTTTTACTTTTCTTGATTTTTTTGAGTGTGTAATAGTTACGACAAACACAAAGCCAATTTTATTTGTTAAACATTTGACATCTGACAACTGTCGAACGAATTTAACCTCGCTTCTTCCAAATTCATAATAAACCCGTGAATAAAAAGCCCTAAAGCCACTGTTGCCAACTTTAACCCGTGACTAAAACGCCATTAAGGCACAGCTTGTCAAAGTGGGAGTGGACAGGAATCGTAATCTGATAATAGCAAATAAATATAACATAAAAAAGGATAAAATACAAACAAAAAAAACCTTTCACAATTTAGGTACTAATAATGACAATATAATTTGAAATTTAAATCTAGGATTTTTGTAAAAAAAAAACGTATGACATTTTTTAATCTATTAATATGCTTAAAATGCTAATTACAAAAAAATCGTATAAACCGCAAAAGGCTAATTTTCAAGTTGTTCGAGCTCGGCGGTATACGGTACTTTAAAATAAGATAAAAGCAAAATGAACAACAAATTATTTGTTAGTTCAGCTTAGTGGAAACGTAACTGTAAAGTCTTAAGAGTAAAACATTATTGAATATTTACATTCTTCTTATTTAATAATTAACGCCCAACCTACTATTTAATCAACTTTGTTATACTAATTTTTACTATCTGAATAGTTTTTGGTCGTTTTAGTAATTTTCACATATTTTGTAAAAAATTAGTCACCAATGCATTAGCATAAATCATTCAAATTAAAAATCTAAAAGTAAAATGAATGGATTAAACTACAACAACTATCTAAAAAGACAAAATTAAAATTAATTAACAAAAAAGTTTATACTTAATTATAATTTTAGAAACTGACAGTAAAAAACATATGCTTGATAGGCAAAGTAAGCTAATTAAGTTTGTCTGGGCAAAATATATTTCCCGCAATTTCTAAAAATTTAAATTCAAGAGGGATGACCAAAAGTATATGCAAATATATGGAGAAATTTGACAAAGTCTAAAAAAAATGTTTGTGGTATTAATTTTAGTGCCTTGATGACACAAATAATTGTGTAAATAACCACTTAGCACCATCTTAATAATCATGGAAACTTTGAATAAATAACTAAAATTATCCATTTAAATTCAAACCAACATTTTTATCTCTAAGGATCCTATTGAGAAACTCCGTTAGGTACATCTATTAAATTAAAATTATGTTTTAGCCATTTTAATGGCATAGGTAAAATCCTAGGCACAATAGTAGGATGTTATGTTAAAGATCTTTACACGCACTAATAAATAAAAACAAATCAACAATTTAAAAACGATAGTTTTTTATTTTTATTTGCCAATACAATATTTTTTATTATTCCTCCATGTCCACTTAGATCAAGGAAATTGGGACAAATAATTGTATTTATACCAAATATGCCAGTTTTAGTCTAAAATTGGGTACATTTTTATCCCTTTGTGTCAACATTTTTAATTTAAACTTTTTTAACACCCAACTCCATTTTAAATAACAGAATTTTTAACGGTGTTTTATTCATTAAAATTAAACATATGTTTAAATGTAAATAAAAGTACTGCAATTTTTATAGAAATAAATTATTGTATTATTTATTAATTAATTAACAAAAAGATAGTATAATTTATACCGTGCATTATCTTTTTGATTGTACACATCAACATTTTAATGGCTTCCTTATATATATAATATTAACAAGCTAAAAACTAGTTTTTATACAGGGAGTTTTTAAAAAAAGTGAAATTAAATAGTGGCCAAACCTTAAAATTAACTTTTACAATTCCACGAGATGTAGCCTGAGGTAATACTACAATGAATATGTTACTCATTTTCAATAGGAGAAGAAAGTCCACAGACTGAGATAAGTTTCTCTTGACGAATTTTTTTATTTGACAATAAATACGTGTAAACAGAAAGGCTTTTTTCATTATTTTAATGAGAAAACATTAAACGTTAAGATGGACCTCTTTAGGAGTGAATTGCGTGTAAATGAACTTTCACAGGTCTCTGAAGAAAACAATTTTATGTGACAGAAAATCTATATTAAGTAATCCAATTAAATATTTACAAATTAAACAATTAAAAGAACAATCAAGCATAAAACAAACGTACATTTGCTTTCATGTGAATTAAGGTAATATTGTTTAAATTAGAAGAAATAAAATAAAAACTAATAATATAATTATTGCAGGTACACACAGTATGTTTGTGTTTGTATTGTAAACATAGTATATGGTAATCATGAGTAAATTAAATTTAAATGTGTAAACAATTATGTATGTCAACGTTTTCCTACATAAATTATTTTCATTAGAAATTTACTTTTTAGTATTTTAGTCAGACGTGAAAAATATAAATAATATAATGATGAACAAAAATACTGATTTAACCTATTTAAGGAATCCGCACAAAAAGTATGAACAATAAATTGGTTGATGTGTACTTGCGCACAACGTTCAAATTGGAAAACAAAATTGCCTTCAACTGCTATATACGGCTAATGAATACACTTTCCAGAACGCTGAGATCACAATAAAATTTAAATCCCGCTTGACAACTATCATCTTCCATAGTCCAAGAATTTTTTAAACCCCATCAAAATTTTTTATTCAACTTTTAATCAGGTTTTTAAAGTTCATTTAAAGTAAAATTTCTGTGTTTAAATTATTTCACACAGTTTATAATGGATTAAAAAGTTTAAATCTGTTAACGCATGGAATTTCTTACACATACACAATATTTAATTTATTGTTAATTGAATGAATTAACATTAATATTTACTATGGTATTTTGATTTAATAATAAATAATAATATAATATTTTGTGCTGGATATTAATAAACTTTTCACTTCCTAATGTTAATGACTATGTGGCGTTTCTTTAAATGTACTTTTAATTTATTTCGACAACGCTTGTCGGCATTTAGTGGACTCCACGTCTAACTCGCAGCAGAGCAGCAACAGCAGCCCAGCAGATAAGACCTGAAGATGGTACATAAGATTGTACCGAAACGGTTGCATAGTGTGTACCGATCGCGGCAAAGGCGGTGTGGATCACGTGATGTTCTTAAATCTCGCCTCTGTTGACTTACATAAAGAGTATATTAGCTTAGGAAGTCCTTTGCTTTGGTGTGACACTACAAGTTGTTCGATACTAAAGAGACCTTAAATAGGTGGAAACAGCTGTCAATACTTGAAGTATTTTAAGTTAGTGGAACGCACTAAAAACATTATCTCTAGAGAGTTGAAGGTTCAATTTTCTGGAATAATACCACTGGTAATATACTAGTAATGCGTCAAGGAACTTCCTGTTTCCTTTTTTTTCCTTTTTTCTGTGTAGTATGATATAATTTTACCAAAAACACATAATATTTAACACTGAAAAGGAGTTCATATATATAATAGAATTATTCTTGTTAAAATCAAATCTATGCTGCATGATATTAATTAATATTTCTGCCTACATACCGTAATTTATAAATATTTATATACGCTATATAATTTTTCGTCCTACATTAATTATTGTTTTTATGTATAGTAAACAAGTTTTTCCTTATCTAGATTTTATATAATCCTATTAATAAAGTAATAATTTAGAAATGCGGAATTAGGTCTTTCTTTATTTTGTTGTTTTCCATCTTTTTCGTACTGAATTTGTTGAAAATAAACTTAATGAGCATATCCAAAAGTATAAATAATGCAACTTGAGTCAAGGCTGCTTCAAATGTCAACCAACATTCCATAAACTCTTGAACAAAAAATTAAAACTAAAAAAAAATTGCCTAAGAAATCTTTAAGCTGATATTTTTACTTAGGCAACATTTTTTTTATTTTAAGACTCCCTTAAACATGTCTAAAGTGACAATTAAGATATAAAAGAGTAAATGTAGCAATCCTAGTGTAATTTTTTCTCATAATTTGCAAAGTTCGCACACATCCAAACAATGGAAATAAAAAATAATCATAGTAAATTTCTCAGTCTAATATATTTTTCAATTGTTTTTGTTGTTCTAGTGAAAGTTAAAATTAATAATTTTGTTTATTAGATAATACAATATTATCCTATCGTAAACATTGAACTCGTTAGCAGTTTAGACAAAAACACAGAATTTTTATTGTTCGATATTCTTAAGGATGTACATCGTAAATTTTATTTATATGCTTTTGACTCGTTTATTGCATTATACCTGTTTTATAGCAAGTTATTAAACCGCGTTAATACACCCACAGTTAAAACGTGTTTTTTTCTTTCAGAATATGTCGCTACCTGGGCAAAATAATTATGGGAAATATAGGTAGCCAATCAGGAAATATAAGTCCAAAAAATGTTCTGGAAGAACAATGGGCTCACTCGTTTCCGCGAACACAGCCCAGGCTCCAGCAACATAAAGTCCTGCCTGAAAGGGACTCCAGGCAAAAACTAAGGCATACCAACAATGGAGAAATATTGCAAAGTGGGGGGACGATAAGCGGAAGACCCAATTTTAATAGGTCTTTGTCCATGATAGATAGCAGACATGTAAGTTTGATGAATAAGATATATTAATTGATAGCAATGTTATTTTCTCTTTAGGACGAAGCCAACTCCAGAAGGCAAGATGAATATACTTCCCCTTCGAGAATGTACAAGTCAAATCAAAGGGATCCTTTGCATAAGTCTGGAAATAAATATACCAACCTTCAAAATAGGCATCAGGCTCAAAACACCAACCATGAAAAGGTAACTATGTGGTTAAATGACAAGTTAAAACGAGAACAAGCTATAAAAAGACGACAAATTTAAACTATATATATTTTTAGATGAAGCGTTTTGGGTCTGAACCTGATCTACGTTACTCCACACACGTGACACCCCAAGGTCAAGAGATGCAGGAACGGTCGCGAGCAAAGAAGAAATACAAGGCACCCGCTCCACCAAACCCTAGAAAAGTACCCAACCCTAAAACAACAAGTTAAGTTATTTTAACATTATTTCTTTTAGGTTGAAATGGAATGGGACGATCATTTACGAAAGCAACGCCTATTCAAAACGCAAGCAGAAACGAAAAACTCACATTCTAGTCCTGTAAATAAGCAATTAAGAGAAGTGAAATTAAATGATGAAATTCAAGCGGACCTGCGTTCAAACAGATTATCCCTCCCTGAGACTAAAATGCCCAGCACTGTGGAATTTCAGGAGGAATTGAAAGAAGCCACCAAACGCTTAAGATACTCCAGACAAGAGGATAACAGTAACAAATTGAAAACATTAGATCCCAGCATACATGATAAAGAGTTTAGAAGAAAGCTACGTGAAATGCAAGAAGACAACTTAACCAGGGATGAACCGTCGGGTAAAGAATGTTCATCGGAGGAGAAATCGCCGATTCCCAAACCTAAAGAGCAACCGAAAACCTTCTATTTCGGCATGGATCAACCAGCAAACCAAATGGAGTATCAGAACGATATAATCGAACACTTTACATCGAAGTTACATCCAAACAAAAAAATATCCACCACAAGCGAAAGCGATTTATCAAGTGAGCCCGAAATGGATGACTGCCAAATATCCAAAGCAGGAATTGACTTGCAATTACGTCCAATGTTACCTAAGAAACAACTGGAAATACCGCGATTTTCACCGGCAGCGGCGTGGAAGTTGTTATCCACCATTGATACGAATGATCCCGCTACTAGCACTATAGCTAGTGATGATTCTCCGGTTTTTATAGAGGATAGAATTGAGAAATACTCAAGACCTCCACCACCCACAGTCCAATTAGGGCCCAGATCCAGCAATGACAAATCTGGAGATTCAGGGATATCAGGAGATGCACCTGGCGGGTTTGAAGATTCGCAAGAAAATCTACTGAATGCAAGAAATGGCGACTTTAGACCACAGGACATTTCATGGACACCGCAGCAAGATCTAGAAGACGATTCCAGCCTAGAGGAAGGCGTAATAAACTCTTTGGAAAATACTAGAGAGTACCAAAAGAAACCTCATGTGTTTAGCTTGTCGTTACCGAGGGACAATCATCTAGCTTCGTACTTGGTAGAAAATAACACGCAAAGCACAACACATCTGCAGAAACTTAAGCGATCCGTGTCGGGAGTTTTAAATAACTTATCGCAGACTAAAAAACCATCGTCGATCAATCAAGACCAAAATGAGAACTGGTTTCTGAGTAAATCAGCCCCAAATTCATTAAATAATGTGCCAAATTCACTCGAATTAAAAACCACGCAGAAAGAAGACGTATCGCAAAGCCTGGGCAGAGTGATGTATCTTCCAGATCTTGACTCCAATCCTGAACGAAATAGATCCAGGGCTAAAGAGGATATGCGGGAGAGATCCAGATCAGCTGAAAGATCCAGAGCTAACAATCAACTATCAGTATTCTCAAAGTCGTGCGAGAATATATCAAAGGAATCAAATGTACGACCTGAGAACCTGCAAGATCCTCCCAAGCAAAGTGAATGGAAGAATAGCAGAAAACCTAAGAAGTTTACGTTTCAAAGTACTGTAAGGCAAATTGAGCGTAAAAGGTTGGCCGAAAAGCTATCCAGAGAAGCAGAACGAAAGGAACATCAACGTTTAAGAGAGCTGGAAGCAATGCAAAGAGTCGAGGAAGAGTTCCAGAAAAAACGCGCCAGGGAAAAGGCCAACATCAGGCAGCAATTGAGGCTTTATAGTTTGGATGAGCCGTGGACCAGTTTGCCGCCCAATATTGAACTCAAAGATGAAATACCTGTAAGTTCATAGGCAAGTTTTTTTTTCTTAAAATATAGGAGTATCTTTTAGGTTCGTCAAGAACCTGATGGTGCCGTTTCATCCGCTACATCTTCACCACCTCTGGCAACTAAAACTCCTGAATATATAAAGAAAAAACAAAAGGCAAAGTTAAGAACTAGTTCGGAGAGTTCAGAGGAGAATAAGTTAAAAACACCAGCGACCCAAATTTTGTCTGAATTCAGGCAACCTCAAAGGGAATATAAGGAATTCAGAGGTAATGGTAGATACCTAAATGAGTTGAATGAAAATTCCAGGCAAACCACCACAATTCATCCACAAGTTATCTACAACATGCCGAAAGCAAAGGGACAAAGTACGACAGTGTTATTTTATAATATAAAGTTTTTAATGTATTTTTTATAGATGGCAAAAAAGTCTCCAGCACTAATTACCGTAAAGATTTTGCTCATGGTGTTAAGAGTAACCGATCTGTTGGGAGTAGTAATTCTGAAGAATCACTTTCCAGAAATAATTCTCCTAGGTTGTATCACAACAAATATGCTCCAATTACAAGGTAAGTGGGAGGGAGACAATGCTTTTGACAGTCTCAAAAAATTATTTTTTTTGTTTTAGATTTTAAACTTGCTGTATTTATTGATTCCATAGACTAACAATTGTATTTATATAAATATGTATATAATTTTTATTTCTTTTTGTAACGTTATATTTTTTTGTAATATTTTATTAACCCAAATAAAAATGTACAGTATGTTGTTTTTGTACGTTTTACTATCCTAATGTGCCTTAAATGCACTATTGATTTTTCAAGGTGCCTACAATTTAAAGCGGCCAATTTAAATTCGGAATTTATGATTAGAAAATCAATATTTCAGTATTTTATATCTAATTGAGATTGTTATCTTTTTAATTTTCTCCACTTAAATTAACTTTAAAAACTCTTTTTATTATTGTATTATTTAATTGAATTTATTTCTTATAAGTTAAAATGTTACATACAAATAGTTAAATATGTAGATATAAATATAAGATTAGATTTTAGTTTTTAATGAAAAGAGGTTTGAAACGAAAAGGTGTTCAAGGGAAATCAAGGACAAAGGGGGAAATATTTTTTATACCACTAGCGCCATCTAACAAAGATCGTAGAAAACAAGCAACTTGGCCATTTTCGACTTGATGAAGTTAGGCTATTCCAACAGAGAGGGCCTAAATTTAAACTTCCATCATATACTTACCAGTAAGTATATGACTTCCATCTATATAAATACTACACAGCAGTTTGTTAAGTAAAGTTAATTTTTTTTATCTGGGCAGTTGTCAAGTTGGTCGCATTGATTAAAACAAACTAATATAGTTATAAATCTAATTGTGGTTATGTATAAATTATTGTAGGTTACATTGTGCAGTTGTCAAGTTGAGTTGTCGAAATTCGTAGTTAAAAATGCAATTAATTTGGCTTTGGTGGTGCTTGGATGAGTAAAATCATATAAAAAAGTAGTTAAATATGGGTTGCTTACGGCCCAGAAGAGAAAGTATTCCTAGCGGATAATAATCTTCGCTTTGAAAAGAATTTATATAAAAGAAATTAAAATTTTTTGTAAACGTAAATGTTGTCCAATGGTGAATAATGTGAAAATAATGTGTGATGTAATATTTATAAAACCAAATTCGTTACTTTTTTACTCCAAAAATGTCCATAATGCGATGTACTTTTTCTTCCATTGTGGCATTTGGCATAATTTCATCAAAATGAAGTTTTGCCCTCAAAAGGGCTTTTACATTCGAATTCGTTGCTATTATGTTTGGCATAATTATCTTTTTATTTATAATTAATAAATATTATTGTCAATTTGACAGTGTCAAAGTATTTAATTAAATTCTTTAGGTATAGTACCATTTTTGAATACTAAAAATACGAGTCCAGATAAAAAAAATGAACTGTATATGACTTCCATCACATACTTCCCGCAGCAAGAATTTGGCAACGTCGTATTTCTACCACGATAGGTAAATGGTTTTTATCATAGACATACTAATTAGGGTTGGGAAAATTTCACTTTTTGCTTGTACTTGAAATTTAACTTGAAACTTTCATGACATTTATAAAATACCTAAATTTCTGAAATTTTATGAAATTTATTGAAACTTTCAATAAATTTCAATCACTTAAGTGTAATATATTAATATTGAAATAAGCCCACTCGGGGACCATGGCAAATTGCCTCTCTTACCTCCTACCCCTCTGTGGGCCACTGCACCAATAATATAAATAGTAAATACCTATGTTTACCACAAATTTCTTGAATTTAACTTCTAAAATATTTTTAAAATTACTAAAACTAATAGAGATATAGCACTTTTTGGTAAGCTAATGAGATTGTGCCACTTTCATTGTTTTATAATTATATATATTTATTATTTTTATATATTTTACTGAAATTTTACGAAAATTGAAGAAACTTCATCAAAATTTTATGAGCCAAAGGCATTTTTTATCCGTTTTCCGATGCAATTATAGCAAAAGTAAAAGTTTAAATTAATCATGGCTTTTAAAAAAATTTTAAAGTCTGATTTAATTTACAAATTAAATTGGTAACTGAATTAAATTATTTAAATTAATTTATGCATATAAGTAACAATAATTACTTATAGTGTATTCAAATCCAAGCCGAACTAAACAAAAACGCCCAGACGCTTGATAACTCGTTCTTATTGGTCGATTCGGAATCTGTTAAATTATTATTAAAGGTCCTAGGGGAGGCTGCATGTGAAATTTATGCGAAATTTTCAGTAAATTGCGAAACTTTCAATGAAATTTCTGAAAGCTTCACAGGCAATGTTGAAATTTTCGGATTGAAAATTTTATTTGAAATTTTTAAAAATTTCACTTTTCCAACTAAATGAAATATTTCAAGTTTGAAACTTTCAAAGTTGAAATTTTCATTTGAAAATTTCAACTGCCCCAACCCTAATACTAATATGTATTTTGTTTGTTTTCTGTTGTATGCCAATTGTTTTGACATTGTTTTTTTCCATTGTGAAATTTTTATTATGCATATTATGCCACTTTTTGATTTTTATAAAGCCAGGTAAAAAAATTTGATAAAACATAAATTTAATTTAGTTGGCAATTCCTATCATACGTGGACGTATTACTATGTCTATGGTATCATATATTTAAAATCCCCCACTTATGAACTGACCATGCCCATAAGGTAAAAGGAAACGAAATCATCTATACAAAATATAGCGAATAAGCAGTATAAAACTTGGACCAAAAAGCGGGTTTGCTGGGGTAAAAAAATAAAAAAAAGCATTCTCTCCAAATATTTCTTTATTTTTTGTTCTTAAAACTATTCATAATACATTATTTGCCACTAAACCGATGCTTAGCAAGTTACAATACATTTCATTTTTTTAATAATACTCATATCTGAATATGAAAATGTAAAAAGTTTTGCTACAGATTTAATTTGATTAAATTGTTTGTCCAACAATAAAATTTTATCACCCCTAATTTTTAATATGATTAAAAATAAAACTAGATATATTTAGACAAACAGTTTTATCATTATTTACATTGATTTTAACTAAGAATATAAGTTTAATATAGCGAAATGGTTAAATCTGCAAATCAAGAAGAGTTTTTAATTGTTTGATGGATATTTGCATATTAGACTTAAATTCTTATGCGAGGAAGGTTTTACTTTGTTTTAACTTCTTTATAAAATATATTTTCAACAATGTAAAAATGGTCTCAGAACTATTTTGTATATGTCTAAAAAATTGTAAAAGGAAGTATTGTGATCAACAAATCAATTTGAAACTCAGATGGCAGTTTGTAAAATGTTTGTTTTTGATACGTTATACACATACATAACACATAATAGATAAAAGCATATACACTTACACGACCTATACCAAACCATTCAAGGCGTTTTTTTCTAAAATAAAAAACGCTGAATAATATGAAAATAGTTATATTTTATAAGTATATTTTATATAGGTATCTGAGTCTCCAATGTAAATAGATATAATCTCATGTGAAATATTCTACAAAAAACATTCTATAACTTAGTGTTATATATAGGTACTAAACATTCTTAAGAGCTAATTTTGATTTTGTGCCACCAATTTGATCGAACCAGAATCAAAAATCTCTAATTTCAAGTAGACGAATATTTTGACTCTGCCCCGATCATTGTATAATTATACTTACATATAACAACACTTTTTTTCTGAAAAACATTCGCGCTTCTCAATTACCCAAGATTAATGCTAATTTTTTTTATTCCCATCGGCTCGAACCGCTACAACTTTACGAGAAGTTCTTACCATGGGAATTGAGGTTAGTTTAGGTTGGCCGTTTACTAAATAATCGGCACGGCATTGTACCTTGTCTGGTCATGTTCGTACCGGAAAACCGGCATTGACCGGTTCACCCGGTTTTGATTGGAGGTAGTGACGGACTATAATTTCCATTTTACTAGGCTTTTTTATGACTTTAAGGATTTACTTCAATTTTTTTGCGTTATTAGTAAAAATAATGTTTGCAGGGTAATTTATTTAAATATTTCAACAAAAGTTCCCATAAACGTCATATAAAGTTGAGGCTTTTTAACAGGTTATAGAAATGAAGTCATTTTATTTTTTTATGTATATTCCTAAATGTACCTCAACTAAAGATATTGTTTATATGACCTTTTTAATATATAACGCTTCAATTTACAAATCACCCTGGATAAGAATGAAAATTAAGTATTTGGGCATTCGTCACTCTTTTTGTATAAATTCTTATTTACAGTGACATCAACTGAACACGCGCTTCAAAAAAATCTTAATCCACAGTACACAAAAAATGTGCAGGCCAAATTGCAATTGTAAAGAAAGATTAAAATTTCGATAGGGGTGCATTTACCCCGTTTGTATTTATTTTGTTTGTGCATTTAGCAATTTTTACCCCAAAATAAGGTTTGAAATCAATTTAATCTCGCTATAATTTAGAAGAAAGAAGGGTTGGGCCCTGAGGGTTGAATAGTTTCAACTATAAATAACGGACACAATGGATTTTCAGGCCACGTGCCCGGCGAACTTTACCTAAATCTGGAAAAAAGTTATCAGGACCGTAACCAACATTTTTTATTTTGTTATATTTTTTTAAAAAGTTTTAGAATACTGAAAAAGGACAACTTTGGTAATATGTTAAACAAGTATTTATTTTTTAAAATTATTTTGTGTTTTTTCAATTTTTGTAAAAAACACTGACAAACAAAATCTATTTTTTATAATCAACAAATTTATAGCAAAATAATAAAAAACTTTGTTTTATATCAACTTTGTTTGAGTACGGTTCTGAATATCTGGGACTTAGACCTGTTTGTGCATTATAAACATGACCATCAAAATACCCCTTTAGTTCAAAATTTCCCCTTTTGCGTAAAATCAACCCTCATTTTACAACAATTACGTATTTTGATGTCACTGGTCGTAGACAGCTGTCGCAGAGATTTCCAACAATAACACGATAGATTAAAGAAAAACACACGTCCGATATCGTAGTCCATTGTTCGCAATCGGTTTCATTAAAATTTTCAGATTTTTTCCACTATTTTTATATAAACGGCTTAATGGTGGAAAAGGGGGAGAATCCCTGGTTTTGGGATTCAAAATTTCGGTTATACTGAAATTGAAATTGTAAATACTTAATAAATAAAATTAAGTGGAAAAAATAAAATAGAAAAAAAGAATCAAGAAAGAATAGACAAAATTAGATTACTCAACCCCTAATATATATCTTCCGGGCATTTATTCTTTTTTCGTTCGTCATATACAGAGAAAAAGGCAAATGAAATTGTGGTAAAATAATTATTTCTGAAGAATATACGATTCGTAAGCAATTTTTTTACTATTTAGTTTCTATTGAAACACGGTAAAAACAATTTCTAATCCAAAATTTTTAGTTATATTTGTTCTTTTCAATGCCTTATTTTAGTATCTTATAGGGGAGGATTAACTTTTCCATATTATCTCTAAAATTTGATATTTTAATGACATTTATTCGCAAAATAACATTTGTAAGTTTCTTGTTTGCGTCATGATTTTGTCACGTACATGTTAAAGAAGGTCACACTAATTATCCAAAATGTAGTTAACGAAATAAGAAAATATAAGGAAAAGGAAAAAATCCTTAGGATTTAATTAAATTTAATACAAAGTCGTGAGTGTTTTCATAAAAGCGCTAAGAGAAAACTGATATATTATATTGGGAAAAGCAGAAAAATCTATTTCATTAAGTTTTCTAAGGGTGTATGATGGTTTCTTCCTTGTAAAAACCGCGCCTATATGGCTGGTCGTAAATTCACTGAAATTGTTTATCCCGTTTATTTTGTCAAGGGTGGCAAAACTGACTGAAATGACCGGAGCTAAAATGCAAGGGTAAAATCTATAGTTGGACAGTTATTGCTTTTATACTTTAACCCGGCGCTTACACATTTTTTCAATAAAAATAATTCGGAACTCTCTAGAGTTTCTTTTTATTTTATGCCTTCCTTTTTATCACACAAATTACTTAAATAATAATAATTATTATCGTTTTTCATTTACACAAAATTATCCGATTTTTTGTTAAATAAATAAATTTCTTAGCTCTTTAAAACCTAACCTAACGTCAAATGACCTTGAAAAAGTTCAAAATACCTTTTTTGGTTCATATATCAATTTTCATCAATGTATTTCAGAGAAGACAAGATTTGTCAGAGATAACCGCATTGATAGAAAATCAATTCTAATATAATTACAGAAATTGCTGACAAAAACATATTTTTTGTGTTTGTGGATTAAAATAATGTTTTTATTTATAACTTGTTAATGTCGCTTGTAAATATATGCCCAAATATGTAAGTATAACAAAATATAACGAAACGTTTGTATATCTATCACAACTTTTCATAAAAATAACAAATAAAGTGAATGTTTGTTCCAAAAACTGGGTATACTAGAATTAAATACAAAAATAGATTACTTTATCGTATAAAATTTGTACTTTCTAAGATTGTTTGTTATAATAAGTGAATTGTATATGTGGAACAATTTTTGGAACATTTTCGGGAAAGAAAAATATAAAATAAAATAAAAAAAATAATAAATCCAAATAATTTATTTAAGAGAAAAATAATATAAATTGACTAGCATGCTTATAAAATAAATAAAATTATAAATATTGACTAGGACATAAAGTATATAGGTATGTAGGACTAGAATTATAGGTTAAAAAATAAATGAAAATGATGTGCTAAACATACAAATATAAGATCACCCACCTTAGCAACAATTAAAAAATGTTCTTTCTTTAATAAATAACTTGTAAGACTATGTTTTATTTACCTTAACGTAATATAGATAAAACCCGTAATATTTCTTTTAAATACATATTATAACGAAGAATTTACACGTTTCACACCCTGGGAGTTTTGGAACATTTACTACTAAACAACTTAAATACTTAACATACTTTTTAAACTCCACAGGACATGATTCGCGATTTTTTGATTTTTGCTCATTTATCCTAAATTTTACGTGAGGCCTATGAACTCACAAATCACACCATAGTTTCACTAAAATAATCCTTCCTCTAGAATTTGATGGATTCCTGTAAGGGTCATTCCATAAGTACATTTTTTGCTTTCATTTTCTCAACGTTTTTTACTTTTATATATCTTATAAAAACAAAAAAGTGTTGTAGTATGGGATGACCCATACTGATGATTAAATCCCATTCTCCATATTTTTTATACCACAAATGTCCCTTTTATACATACGTAGGCACGTGTCCATATTTAAATTTTTTCCTCTACTATGCAAATTCGTTCATTCAGAAAACGCATATAATTTTGCTTTTATTACATTTTTCTGAAATTTTTGTAGGGTAGGCTTTTGTGTAATTTGATATAATTTCCCATGGTTCATTATATCGTTCTACCCCCTGGTCGATATATGATTTCCATAACTTATAATATATGCAAATCCCGAGTGACAAAAGAATCATAAAAGTGCACGAAAAATTCAATGCAACGATTTACCTAATGGCGAAACTTAATTTTTCGGTAAAAGCTGGAAAATTAATTTTTGGGGATTTATCCACGCGTTGCTAGACAATTTATGCACGGTTGTACTTGGGGATGAAATCGCATTGGCAACCGAAAACAACTTTTCAAAAATCACTTTTTTTTACAAAATTTGCATGGTTTCATTTTTGGTTGTCATGGTGATCTGCATTGCTGCGGTATCGGAAATGACCTTGAGAAAGTTGCTAGGCGACCAATATTTCTTAAATATTGACATTGTTGTCCTTGAAACGCTTTTTTATAAGAATGGTAATAAAAACACAAAAATTAAAAATGACGTTTAATTTTTTGCGTTTTCTGCGTTTCTTGAATATTTTTAAGGGTAACAATGTTAATGGCCTTAATATAATAATAAAAAACATTGACCTTAAACATCGCACCCCAAAATGCAACCATATAAAAAAAAACGTATAAAAATGTAAAGTTGGAAATTGACCGTTCTTTTGTTATTAAAATGGCGTTTGGGGTAGATGAAAAAACTGAATGTCATTAAAAATGACAAGTTGGCTGTTAAAATAATTTTGAATTGACGACTACAAATAAAAATGGACAGATGCATATATTTAGAAAAAATAATATTTTAAGGGTATCGAGGTAAAAATTAAGGGGTGGTCGGCACGCGCGGCAGATGTTTACAAAATTCGGGAAAAAGGGAACCCGAATAACAATACTACAAAAAATTGTAAAGAAATCAAATGAAATTTGCATTCGGAGGTATAAAAATGAAAAATTGCCAGAGCTATTAAATTTGATTGCAGAGGATTGTTATTTTCGCAACTGATCGGCAAAAAAATTCAATTGTTTAAATATGGACACGTGTTAATTATACAAAGCTGTCATAAAGGATAATATTTTAATATATTTAAAATATGACTCTTTCTTGAATTGCTTGTAGTAGAATTTGTTCATTTTGTACCTAATAAAGTAAAGAGATAAACATTAGCACCCAGGCTGTTACATTTACGAAATTTGCAATAATTACTGAAAGGCACACAGCTTTAGTATTATAACTAGTAATTCATTAGCAAGGGTAGTCAAATTTGTACTATACAACAATTTTTTACAATATGTTTTCATCCAGTGTGTTCTTGGTTAACCCAACATGTACTTTCGAGGTCATGAAACTTACATCAACATTAACTCGTTTCATATGGTCGAAATTAAATGTTTCTGGTTACGTATTTGCAGATTTACAAGATTTTAACTCTAAGCTCGTTTGTTATAAAATATTATGTTGAATCTTGTAAATTTGCTCGATCGACGGAAGGTGTTATGGGAATGACAAAATTCTTAGTTAATATCCTAGTAGTGAGGAACTTAGATAGATACAATATAAAAACGAGATAAAAAGGAGAAAGGCCTTATGGGGATAAAGAGAGGAGAATGGGGAGGAAGGACTGGGAGGGACGTAATGTAACTAACGTATAATGAAGATGTCCGCTCCTGTTTTTTACTGAACCCCGCAGTAAATACAGAAACAAGTTGGTACAACTATTTTGATCCACAGGCTTAGAAAATGATTAGGTGGTACCGACTATTTTGTATTTTTTGGAGGTTTTTTTTATTTTGTTTTGTACAGTTGAACTGCGGACTTTGATTGTACTTAGTTTCAGCTAACCCTGAGTTGCGTGTCGCGGAATATTTTTGTTAAAATTGTTTTCAAATCGTTTCTTTAAATCGCAAAGTAAGTAGATAATTGTTTAATTGAACTGACTGTTGAGCAAGCTACATCTAACAACTCAATACATCCATACTTTGTGAAGGAATATTATTATATCGAGAGATAAAATAGGAACTTCTTTAAACATCACTAAAGCTTTCTATCGTACAAAACATCAGTGTCTCGATATTTCTCATATTTATAAGTGAAAATCAACAGACCATATAAAAAATTCACTCAGTCTTTCCGGTATTTGCATAAAAATATGTGCTCATATGTTTCTCAGTAAAATATGAGGCAATGTTGCAAATATAGGAATACGCTTATTTTATAAATACTTTTTTTAAGATTATACAATAATAATTAAAAAATTAAAAATTAATAAAAAATCACAGGTGTCGTCGAATCGCCTTCGATTGTTTCTTAAAAAAATATGTCACATCTATGCAAAAACTACGGTGGGAGGAGGGGGGGAGCTGAGGGCGGGGTTAGGCCGGGGTAAGTGTGAAGGTGACCGAAAGGGGGGCGGGTTGTTTTTGCAAAACCGGCAAAAAAACGACGGCGGGAACTACGCGTCTCTCGGCGACCGCAGCTTCCTCCAAGAGAAAGGCCTGCATCACGTAACCCGAGTCCGCAGCTGCGGGGCCGGGGTCTTTCTGCTTCGATTCGCGACTCTCACCTGATATTAAAGCCGATGACGCCGCAGACGCGGCCTGGCTGCTGGGCAAAGCGTACGTGGCCGGCAGCTGAGACTTCTTCGCCACGTCCTTCAAACTTTGCCCGATTTCAGGAGGGATCTCCGCTTGCTTCAGCTGAGCCGCCATCTTCTTTATCATCACTTCCTTATCTTTATCTTCTTTGTCTTCCTCGGCATCGGCATCGGCATCGGCATCTCCATCGAATGGTTCTTTGGAGGTCTCGCCGAAGGAGTTGTTGTTCCCGTTGAAGAAAGGCGGCAGAGGTAGGAATGGATGCTGAGTGAACATGTGATGTTGCAAAACTTCGGGTTGCGCGAATGTTTGCGGACAAACTGGACATTTCAAGGTTACACCGTCACTGCTGTTCGAGTGCGAACGTTCATGGACGAACAACAATGGAAGTAGCTGCGTCGTGAATGGACAATAGGAGCACTGATAATTCTTCGCGTTCGACTCATCGACGCCGAACAAGCTTGATAAAACGTTTTGTATGCCGACATTCGGGGCTTGTTCCTGACCACCATTAGGGATTTTTAATGTAGGGCTGGTTCTTTCGACTTTGATTTTTTGCCCTAGATTATGCTGCAGTTGTTGCTCTATCTCGGCCCATTTTTCAGCACCCACTTGCCCGTGATCGCTCATTAAATGCGCCTTCAACCACTTGGTACTTCTAAAACGCCTGCTGCATATCGAACAAACTTCAGTAAAATGCGTAAAGTATCTGTGACTTAAATCGGCCAAGTCAGCTGGCTTAATCGAGTTTTCATTTTCTGGCAGCATTATTGGTGGCACTGGAGGCTCGCCCTCGGACTTCCTGGGCTGCAGAAGACTCGTCCCGTACTCGACGATACCGTGAGTATTGTGTTTGTGCACTCTTAAGAAATACTTGCTGCAAAGCTCCTTATTGCAGATATCGCAAACCACTCCGCCAATCTGAGCGCCGTTTTCGATCTCGATCCCATGCATCCGCTGCATATGCGTTTTCATGAAGTATTTGTTGCATAGCTCTTTGTTGCATATCTCGCAATAACTACTAGTTGGTGTCACGTTCATCGAAATCCTCCGTTCAGGCATCGGATTCATAACGCGATTCGATTTTTCTGGGGTGCTGAAACCACTGAAATCCTTCAAATTCTCGGTGTTATTTTGATTCGAGTGAAATTCCAAGATGTGTTTCTTCATCTCGGCGACGTTTGGCAAGTCTTTGCCGCATAGATCGCACATTGTATTGTTGTTGGAACTGTTTTCGGATTCGGCCGCTTTTTCCTCCGACATGTCCTCCAGAAGGATTCCGTGCTCAGTCATCATATGCGCGTGCAAGTAATAACGATTTTCGAACTCTTTGTTGCACGCATTGCAAATAGTGGACACTTTGGTGACATCAAGATCGTTCAGCTGCAAAATCATAGTTTGCAATTTTTGCAGGTCCTCGCTTATTGCCTCGGCGTTGAGAGACTTATCCGCTGGTTCCGGTTGTTCCAGCGTTTTCTTCATCTCCTCAGCGCTATCTGATTCTGCCTCTTTCGGGAACATTTTAGCGTGGAGTGTAACATTGTGCAGCTGCGCTAGGTTAGCGTTCTGAAACTTAATACCGCATATATCGCAACTAATGTCGTTTGGTGATGTCGTTTTGCGGTCTTGTATGGTTTGTTCGGTCATAATAAGGTTCAAAGGGCTTGTCTGTATGTTCGGGGGCCACGGAAAATTGCCCATATCTTTTTCTCTATCGTCGGGTATGTAGATACCATGACGTTTCATTTTATGCGTACGCAGGAAATATTTGTTGCAGTATTCCTTGCAGCAAATTTCACAGAACGCTTTAGGATTCATTACACCAATTCGTCTAAGGCGATTCGACAAGTCTAGCTCTCTACTTGATATTGGAGACATTTTGATTGAATCGTAGAACAATCCGGCGTCCGGATCGTTTTTAAATGAGGTAGATTCGGTTGGGTCTCGAGGACTAGAGGACGATTCGGCTTGAACGTCTTCTTGTGCTGCTTGTGTTGGTGGTTGCGATGGCAATTGCGGTTGAGGCTGTGGTTTGTCCTCGGAGAAACCGTTCTGAGAGTTGCTCGGAGATTCTTCATTAAATAGATTCTGTTTAACTTTGGGGTACTTGTTCGAGAACGGGTTGGGGAATATGGTTTCAGGTTTCGTTGGCATATTATCTAGTGTTGTTGGCACGGGAGTTTGGAACTTGACGTTGCCAGTATAAGACGGAATATTGACGGGGTTGCCCATTGGTTGCTGCGGTTGCTGTTCAGTGGTGGGTGTGTCAGTGTAAATGCCATGTTTGTTGGCTTTGTGTGTCTTCAGGAAATACTTGTTGCAGAACTCTTTGTTGCATAAATCACAGTACGCGTCTGGATTAAAGATTCGTATGGATTGTCTAGGCAAGTTGTCCGATTGTGCGAATTGTGGGAGGGACATGAACATGGGCGGTATTGGCAAATACTCCTTGTTTTGCATATCGTTCATCCATGGCACGTCAGGCCTTGGTATGGAAAGCTCCAAGTTCGAATCGCTCCTCTGCATACCCGAATAATCTTCCGGCTCTCTCTTGCACTCGATCTGCGAATGTTCACCGATAATATGATGCTGTATTTGTTCGGCGGTATCAAAGTATAATTGGCACACTGGACAGCGATAATCCGGCTCAATGGCACTCGCGTCGGGCGGACTAGCCGGCCTATCTTCCGAAGCGGATGTCGACGGCACAGCCGCGTCCATCTCCGTCGCCGATATACGAATGGGTGTCGATTGCTTTCGCCGTTTTTTGCACGAATCGCCTCCAGTTGACGCGGTGGCTGCGCTCAGGCATCGTTTCATCGACGACGTTGCAGGACGCGGCAAATCGAAGTCGGTTTCGCTGGTCGACTCTTCTGATGGGGCCACTGACGTTGAGTAGCCTCCGTGAATGCTTGAACTCGAAGGTAGAGTGACTGAAGTCATCATTTTTTCTTGTAGGCGACATGCAGTGTTCTATAGGTCTCTAAACAACAAACAAAGGCATCAGCTTAAGACAACCATCAGTACTGGTCATCTGCACAAAATTTGATTTAATTTCATGTGGAATGAGAAAATCGACCAAAAACTGTCAAACTTAAACAAATATTAGAAATATTTCCCAACACCAAAACAAAACACAAAGTGCTTAAAGTACTTTTCGCCAACGATGTTGGCATCTTCAGAAGCGAAATGTAACTAATTAAATCAGTTTGTGCATACGACTATAGGTAATTTTGTTTAAAGATAGAAATAAACACTTCTTGAAAAGAAACTTAATTGAGCTAAATCTAGTCTTGTTTATTTAATAAAATTGAACAAGCCTGAAGATGTTTAAGAAAGGAATTAATTAATTGAACAAAATGTAAACAATAAAAAGCGTAGAGGTTAATTGGTAAATTAAACATTTATTATTTAATACAAGACAAAATAATCTAAAATAAAATTAAGTTTCTTTTCAATGTTTTGAAGACATAAAATTACGTTATTATTAAAAAAATAAGTTATTTGAAAAATATAAACTAGGCGTTCCATATAAACATATTACGCCATTGTTAAGGTTAATCAATATAAAAAATATCAATCAAGAAATTTTAACCCTTGAAAACATTTTGTTAATATATAAATTACACAACATAATAATTTCGTAGGACCCTGTATGAAATATTCCTGCATTCTGTTAATGATTTCATCATTAAATATTTGTGCACACAGTGTACAGCGCTGTACAATCCAAAAATGACCAAAAACGGACTTATGAATCATCGTTTCCCTCATTTCGAATTATATTCTCCCCCTTATTTATTTCGCTAGTTTCGGGAAAAATTCAAAGAGAATCTAGGGGGTAACAATACTAGAAACTTATATTAACCCGCATATAATTAGCAGCTCAAATAAATTTTGGTAATAATGAAAAATCAATACAACGCACTTGCCAATATGGAATGGAGCATTTAACCACACCTCGTCGAAGCAAAATCTTAAGGTTTATTAAAATTAATTTAAAATGTTTAAAATAGTATATTAAATTTATTATTGTAAATGATTCTTATTGATAATTTATAATAAACAGTTTTAAAGAATTCAAGGAAAAAATATAAGTTATTTAACTTTATTTAAGGTGTAATAAGTTTTGTTCTTGGTATATAATAAGAAATATAAATAGAACAATTTAAACAAAAAAGATAAATATTTCCTGCTTTTATCCTTCTAAATAACTCTAGGCGTAAAGAATAAGTATTGATTTTTCATTAATTTCAAAACTTCACATTTGCTGATTCTTCCAGTTCCACATAAAATTGTTTTATTAATATAATAAATTGTGTTTTCGATAGAACTTATCGGGAGAAATTGTGAAAGAAAAACATTTTTAAAAATTATATGACTAATATTTATAGCATTTATAATTACACCTTTATCAACTATTTGTAAACAATTTTTCTAAATTAAATTAAAATTGTTAAATATGACTATTAAAAAAATATAACTAAAATATTTGGTTAAAATTTGCACAAAAAGCCTAAATGTTAATTTTTTAAAGATAATAAAATAATTAATCATTTGCTATTTGTTATACATTTTTTATACAAAAAAATAGGTATTTATGGCCTAGGTCATAAAAATTCATTATTTACTAATTTGGATCAATCAAAAAACTCGACTAACCTCACTTTCTACTTATAATAATTAAAAATTTTATGAATTGTTTACCAAATAAAGTTGTGCCTTAAAGATAAAATGTTGTATGTCACTCGTCCAAGAATTTTTTTAAATACACATTTACAAGCTGCGACTTTATGGCGTTTTAGTCCCGGGCAAGTTAGCTTTAAGTTAGTTGACAGTTGTCAAATGTCATACAATCAAAATAAAGTGCCATTCTTGTGGAAATTATTATTAACACTGAAAAACTGCTTCTAAATCAGATTTAAACGGTTGTTAGTCCATACTCCATTTTTGTATATGTAGATGTCATGCACTCCATACAAATATTTAAATAAAATAATAATTTGTACTAAATCATATTTTATAATATTTTTTATAGAAATTCATTTTATTAAACAAAATGGCGTTTATCAAACTCGATACATAATATATAGTTAATTAAGTTTAATTTATAGACCGCTGGAAGATAAAGTATTTATTATCTACGATATAATAAAAATACTTTTATTTATGTTAACTTTTAAATGTAATAAAATCTTTAACAATATACAAAATATGTAGGAGAAAAATAATAAAAACTAGGAAAAATCATAACAAAAATTTTTGTTAAAAAATATTAAACAATTTATTATTAAATTGTAATTATATTTTTTTATAGAAATGGTCCAATAAGATTTTTTGAAGTAACAACTTTAATATTATGAATAAATTTTACTATTATGTTAAAAGAAGTCAAAAATATATTTATATTTTAAAAAATGAAAGTCATGTTTTTAAAATTATAAATGATAATAATAATAAAAATTATGGAAAAAATTAAAATATAACATATGTATGTATATAAAATCATATATTGAAAAAAACATACCAAATCTAAGAACATGTATGTTCCATTTTAGCACATGTAAAAGAACTGTCAAACCTTAAGTTACGCACTCACGTGTTCATTAACAAAACTGTAAATGCTCTGTGCATTGTATACAGCACTCTATCTACGATATGGATTCCCCTACCACCGTGCTTTTCACCCCCTACCCTGCTGCCAAATTTCACGAGCGCGTTTCATTGCACGGAGCTTTTTTCCATTTGTTAATATTTAATTACCCCACCCTAATTATTTTAATTCGTTGAAAAATATCAAACAACAAAATTCTAATGGAATTATAGTTATTTCGATTTTAAGGGGTAGTTTTTTTAGGTAATTGTGAACATTTTTTTTCCATAAATTATTCATTTATTAAAACTGTCATTTGATATTATTAGGAATTATCAATAATCAAAAATGAAAATTACAACCTGCTCTAAATAAATTAATAGGGGAAATAGAAAATTGATTTTATCAAGAGTTTTAATATTTATAATAGCTAGACTTTATTTGTTTTAAAATCTTTATGTTTTAAATTGAATAATTTTATACCGAATTATTAATTTAAAAAAAATATCACTGACGGACGTATCGTGTACTAAAAATATTTCAAATGTAAAGTAGATTAAAAGTAGTAAAAAAACACTAAAAACAAGCTTAATATTGTTAGATTTTAATCAAAATTTTTCGTGAATTCTAAAATGCTTCTTGACCAAAAATCGTGTCCTTATAAAATTAGAAATCATGCGAGGTTTGGAAAAAAATACAATACAATTTAAATATTATGAAAAAATCAATACACACAAACATTAAAATAATGAATTATAGATGAAAATTCAGCTAACGATTATCCAACCACTTTATTGTAATGAAAATTTGTTTAATGACTCATAATTATTAAAATTTTAATGTCAATAAATTTATATAATAATAACATAATTTTTGTTTTCATCGTGTGTTATATAAATTAATTTCGCCATTTAGGATTTTGGTTCTTTGAATCATTGAATAAAAGCTTTGAAAGCATTCAAAGAAATAAAATTGGATATTTTTTTATTACATTCAATAAATTAATTAAATTGTGAAAGATTAAATGATGGGTTTTAATAAAAATTCAATTAAATATTGGGCTAAATAAAATTGACAACATAAAAATATTATAAAAATAATGCTGTCAATTATCTGTCATTAAAATGTATTGTGATTAAAATAAGATATATCTGTTATATATTTGTTTTTGAAGGATTTCATAATCAGTATTGAATTTGTATTTTTAGTATACGCACAATCCTGAAAAATGTTCACCCGTAAACAAACTAAAGATGTATTTACAAACTAATATTTTGATCATTATTATTTTAGATAGCGTTTTTTTATCAAAAGATCGATATTTCCCCCTTGTGCGTTTTGAAATGTAAAAGAAGGGACATTTTAAATTTCTAATTTAGAATTCGCGTGATGAAAATTTATTATTTTTTAGGGCTTCACAAAAAGAGAACAAATACAGGTGTTGAGGATATTATCTATTATCTTATTTGCATTTTATTTAAATATTAAATTATTGTTGATTACGGATAATATTAATAATAAATCAATAGATAAAAGTAAATTAAACAGTTTGTCATACATAATTTTACAGATGGAACAAAGTTTTAATTTATTTTCAAAATATTAATAATTTTTTGTTTTCGAATTAAAATAATGATAGAATACAAAAAATTTTTCACTTGTTAAATTTAGAACATGGTTGTCAGATATACTGTATTTTATAACAGGATCAATTTCCTGCGGAAAATATTGTTAATTATATAAGAATATCATACTTTAAGTCTTTACTTGCCTTTGAATAGACAAAAAAAATACAAATGTAATTAAGACATGGTCCTGAAATTTTGGGCAGGATGTCAAGTTAAGAGAGAAGAAAACGGCGGCACCGGGGAAAATATTGATCAGAAAGATAAAGCTATATGGCTTTTAGAAAATATAATGAAGAATGAAAACATAACGGACAGCGCAAATGAGAAACTAAGGGTGAATGCGTATATATATATACTTATGTGTGTGTGTGTGTGTGTATATAGTGCGTACGATTTTCCCTGTCCGTCGATCAATAAAACTCCCACACCATTCGACCACTGTCCAGAATGTTGACCGGTCGCGCAACTTATTTTATAAGACATCATATCCATGAAAGGCGTGTCAAAAAATTATATAAATTTTTTTTTCCTGTTGCCAATTTTTCCTGACACATAACCTCATGCAAATCCACCTTAAACCATTCAACTTAAATTATAACCTATATTTAGATTTTATCCTGCAAAACGCTGTGACATAAAAGACTATCCTGCAGGATAACATGCACGTCTTCATATATTATGTGAAATACTCCATGCGATTAGTTCACAAAATCCTGCAAAATTCACATAAACCAATAATGTAAACAAATAAATCCTGCTATAACCATAACGCAGCAGGATTAAAAACAACGCCTTACACAATATAACAACAATATTAAAATGAATAAATAAATAAAATGTTAAATAACTTACTGAGACCGACTTCTAAAATAATAAAAACGTCATTGCAGGACACCCTTGCGACACAAACGCGTTCTACCTACTGAAAATAATTTAGGGGCAGTGCGTAGTTTTGAAAGTGAACTGCGCAACTCCATACGGCAAGTTTTACAAACGAAATTTTTGATAGTCCTGCCGGTTTTGGGGGGAATATTTCAAATAAAGGAGCTGCAATTTAACTTGGCCGGGCTTTTTTCCTGCTAAATTAATGTGTTAATTTAAGAACTGTCTTAGATGTTACGCGATTGATTTTGCAGGAAATTGTGCGGTTGGCAGGGCGAATGTGGTTTTTAAATTTTGCAAAATTGATTTTACAATTGCAGGACTTATCACGTTTTAATTGATTGATGAGGAAACTCGTTAATTACATTATGTTTAAGTATTTTTTACGATATGGCAGGAATTTTAAAACGTGTACGTTACCTAATTCAAACCTGCAGGGGGCACTTTGCAGGAATTCGCAATGTATTAAAATTTCAGGCTAGTTTATTTTTGCCATTGTTAATTATAATTATAACTGATTAAAGAATAATTTATTTCCCAATAAACTTAAAACGTGATAAACAATACAACTTTATTTTTCGTCACATAAAAAACTTTGTCAATTAAAAATCGACATTAGTATTAATATTGTGTTTTTTGTTGAAGGGTAAGTTCTAATGAATGTTTTATTTAAATATTTTTGTCATTTAAATTAACTATAAGCTTTGTAATCAATAAAATAATAAAAGATAGATAAGGAAATGTTATGAATTTTAATATTAAAAATTTAATATCCTTTATGGTAAACAAAACTACAATTTTCTGATAACAATTATTGATTTTTTAGTTTTTTTATGATTAAAGAGAATGAATGTATGTATGTATGTATAACCATATTATCAGTTTTTATTTGACTTTGACAAAAAATCTTTTATAAAAAAATATTAGCAAAGTTAAACTATTGATAAATAATCTAATACAAATTTTGATCATTTCAACCGTAAAAATCCTGAAGGGTTTTTTTTACCTGAACCTACATTATAAAATATATGTATAGTAACGAACTATGATATACATATACTTTATAATAGGCAACCCAGATAACTTATGGATGCATTAGTTTTTGAAATAGTAATTTTTTTATTAAAGCACTGAAATACACTAGTGAAAGTGAAGAAAATTCCATGCTATGAGGCCCTTTTGCTTAATTTTATTATGAGAAATCACGTGATCATCATTTTGTAAAGTTGTCGGATTTTTTGCCAATTTTTTTAAATATTTTTGCCTTGTAAGTCAAAGTCTATTTTTCAGAAAATTGGGCTCAAAAACCTGCTGTGAATTTTAACAATTTTTCTTTATAAAAATTTAAACAATTTTAAAAATATTGTAGAATATTTTTCTGCAATATTTGAAATATTTAATTAATTAATCATATTTATAAAAAAACAATTTTTTTTAATTTCTAATATCTAACTTAAATAGACAAAAATGGCAATGCAAATACCAGGTGGTAGAATTAATTAAAAAAAAGAAACATTTTATGTCAAACTTATGGTAAATAAAATTAAGTTGAAATTTTGGCCAGGGGCGTCTCAAACAGGAAAATTTAACCCCAACTTTTTTGTGGTTTGACATTTTGGACCTTCAGTATTAAGTAATATAGTTTTTTATGTAAAAAAGGTCAGTTTTCTAGTAAAATTGATTTAAGTTCGTCAATGACCTTGCACATGCATTTTGCCGTGTCCAAAGTTATCTGTTTACTGTTTAATTATTGGAGTTAAGAAAGTTAAAACAGAAAAATATGTTTTGCAAAAATGGCGAATGACATACATTTTTTTACAATAAACGTAATCTTAATATGACTACCGTAAGCAAATAATGAAAAAAGATTATAATCTGATATGTAGGTATACAGTATTTTTATTGTGTATATTTATTTTAAAATTTTCATTTTAAACATAAGATATTGTTTAAAAGTTATTATAATAAGTAAATTAACAAAGAATAATCTTTTGGATGTATTACAGTTTGAATTAAAATTAGGTAACAAAAATTACCTTGAACTTACATATATGTATCATATATGAATCGTGTGTAATGCTTGATAAAAAAGTAATTTTGTCTATCTATAATGATATTCAAGAAGGCGCCAAATTGATAAAAATGCAGCTGATTTTGGGGTTTTTCTTTTATTTTTGCAAAATAACTAAAAAAATACCAGTGTCAAGGAATTACAACATTTTTTAAATGTTATTTATATTCAACAAAAAACAAAACAATAAAACAATACCAGTTAAATCCCCTGATTCAAAAATATCAATTAATTAATTAACATACGTAATTTCTTGACTTAAAATCATATTTTATTAAACCCTAGACATTTATACCCTGTTTATATACATACATAAAATATTAGTAGAATTTGACATACGTAACCATGTACGTCATTTTTTTAATATACCTACTATCTATATAACATTGTTTTTAGACAATGCTAATAAGCATAAATATAAATTAACGATTTAACTACCACCCTGTGCAATAAACATATGGTGGCATAATACATAAAAATCCAATAACTTTTTAATTTTAATACAGTGATTTTTTAAACGGCTAGAATAAATCCATAAGGATTGACAATAATTGCCCCGTACTGTAATTGTTTATTATTTCCAATTTGATTTTATTACATTTGGTTTTTCTATGTTTTTTTCGTAGAAAAGATAACAATAACAAAATTCAAAAATTCCGAAAAGTTCACCTGTACGTATTATCATTTGTATAAATATTTGTCTACTTATTTATATTGACTCGTTTAATTTAATAAAAAGTTTTTCTCAGCCATTGATTTAAAGAAAAAAATTTACCAACAAGGTTCTATAGTTTAACATGATTTACCGAAGGTTAAAAAAATGTGTGTGAAAATAATATTATATTTTTTGTACATGGTAGTACCCTGATGGTACATAAAAGTAATAAAAAATTGGACAAAATTCAGTTTAAAATATAAAATATTTGCAATAAAATAAGTTTTTTAATAAATTTAATCAAATTGGTCATGTGATCTAACGCAAAGTGGTATTATTAATATTTTTTTAAGGGCTTAAGCACAATATCATATAAATAATTACATTATTTATAACAATAAATTATTAAGAAAAAAAGTTAAAAAAAAAACCCTTGTCATCCTAACCACTAGACCATACGGGATATACTTTATACTCAAGAAAACCTGTTTGAAAAGCTAACATTTATCGAAAAAACAAAAGAATTTGTTTTTTCGATCAGAGTTAATTTATGACAAAATTTACTTCTCATTTCAAAATCCTAACTGGAATGGAATGGAAAATTGCAATGAGGAGGATCTTATTCTTAATAGTAAGAGCTCGTACGTAGTAGATTCTAGCAATCTTATTTGTTGTTATTGTAATTTTTTATCTTAACAATGAAAATTTAACTAAGAAGTACATACGTTAAACACTTAGTTATGCAAATCTGTTGTTAAAGTCTTTATTGACAAGATTCTTAAAAACCACGCATTGAAGTCATGACTATTGTTAAAATGGTGGAAATTTCTTAAAATCAAAAAATCCTTTAATCCTTTTTAAAGCCCCCCTAATATAAAGTCTGAAAAGTTCACCTTAGAAACTAAAAAAATCGAATTGCCTCCCACTACCTTCAAAACATATTTATCTCTACTACACCTGTAGTACAATAATTTGAAATATTTAAGTGACATTTGAGTTTGGTTCTGACTATCGCACACACGGTTCATATAGGTACATTCCTACACATCAATACAAACGCGAAATTTTTTGAAGTTTGATTTGTTTAAAGTGATTAAAGCTGGCTTATATTATATTTCTCAGTGTCAAGTAAGTGATTTTTATTTTTTCTTATCTGCTGTTTATAATTCTAAAAATTCTTCTAGAGAATGCGGAATTTTGCACATCGATAATAATTAATATTATAAACAATATTTTTTCGTACCATGTCTGTATAAATAGTTTTATTTGATGTATTAGCAAATAATTTTATAAGGGGGTATATAATAATTATGTCTGGGTGAAAAGATAAAAGGATTAAAGCACATCATTTTTTAATAAACACAACACAAACAATTTGTTTATTTTAAATTATTTAACACAGTTAAAAAAAATACCTTATATTTTAATTTCGTATTTAATATTATTTTTGCAAAACTTTTACCCCGTATAACGTTTTCAATAATTTAAATAAACTAAAGGTTTAAATGATTGATACATTATCGTTATCTTATGATAAACGGATATAAAATAAAATTGCAATTATTTGAAATTCTTATTGTTCTGTTCGTAACTAATATAAGAAAATTGGTATGTATGTTTTCCTTATACACTACGTTTCAGTAAAAAAAATTCTGTGCACTGATAGCGACGTTTTTAAAACCTATTAAAACAATATTTATTTAAGACAAAAATTTTTGTTTTTATTTACATTTATTATTGTTGTATACAAGTTATTTTCCAAAAATTAAAACTATATCTATTTGAATAAATAGAAAAGTATGTGTATTTTTTCTAGATAAGTAAAGAATAATATTAGTATAACATACATATATATTTATATATTTTTATGTAGTATGCATATTAAGATTTCAATAACTTTCCTGAAATAATTTTATTTAATAGCAATAATATAAAAATGAAACAAATCCTAATAATTTTAGTGATTTTACAAATTTGTATCAATATATCAATAATTTATATATTTTTTATCTAAATACTTGTTGAAATATTCCTTGAACAGATATTACGCAGGTACTTTTGATATATCAATTGGACTTGACTCATTTAAGTATTTATTGTTTATAATTATAAGTCATGGTTAAAAAAATATTTAAATGGACAAACTTCACACCCCACCCCTTTTTTCTAGATCAAGCCTTTTTGGATGGTCACCAAGGGCATTTCCAAGTCAAAATACATTTTCTTTGACAGTTTGCAACTCGTTGGGAGGAGTCCAACCAACTAAAAGAGCCTTCTTAAAATTCATCCAGTAAGATTGTATTATTATTATTATTATTATTAATATTAAATTAGGAACAGTCACATCACTCATGTAGAACTAAGCTAATGGCTAAAATTTTTTTGTTGGTTTACCGCAGAACTCATTTATCATTTTAATAGCTTAGTTTTCGTTCATAATTCTGTAAAGGTTGTATATTGTTATGACATAACTTTTTTTAAGATATGGTCTCCCCAAGCTTGGAAAAGGATGATTTTTCAGTCAACATTGAGAAAAACCTTTCCATTGAAAGACTACAAAGTCAGGAAAATCAACTCACAGTTTCCACTATACTCAGTTTAAATCCTGACTGTAAAGATATCCTTTCTAATGGTAAGTGTCGAAAGCTTATATTGAAGAAGAATATTAATCCCATTTAATTTGATACTCACATAATGTCATTGACTTTTTCACTTAATTTTAACAGGTTAATCTATTTATAAATATAATTCGCCTTGTTAAACAATACATTAAAAAAATTGCGGTAATTTTAAAACTTTAATATCAATGTATAAATATTAAGATATGAATGCAATAAATTGTATTTAATATTTTTTATATACATGCCTCATTGATTTTAACAATCTAAGATTAAAATAAATATTTACTTTTTTATATTGGCATTTTAACAATGATGTTGCAGTTATTTTTTAATTTTTTTAATTGTAAAGGTTAAAAAATCAATTAAGGCCTTATAATATTTATCCAAGATAAAACTCAAGTGTTCAAGATAAGGTTTTTTAAGAAAGTTTAATAAATAAATTACTAATAACCCATGCCTCATTCATGAACCTCAAGTGAATGGGGTCATTACTAATACCCTGGTTGAGGGGAGTCCGGATTGTACTTAGTTTTGGGTCAGTTCAAGGCCCCCAAAAACCAACTGTTGTCCCTCCTTGTGCTACACTCCACTAGCCTAAATCGGGCGTATGGTAGGCCCGGCGACAAAATTCCGGGAGTGGCCTTTACCATCGACACTGTCATCCACGACCTCCTAGGGAAGATTACCTGCCGGGGTGAAAATTCAGATAGAACCGAAAGGGGGTAAAATAACCCTGGAAGATCAGTGTAAGGCGTAACCGATGGGGCCTGCCATACGTTCTTATACTCATACTCATACTCATAAATTAATAAATATCCGATCTGAGAAAATCCGATAAACTTATTTTTATCGACCTTCAAAGTTTAATTTGGTTTAACAATATGACATTATTTTTTGCAATGCACAATTAAAATTTGGAATTGTTAAAAATTACCGACAATTTTCTTTTATGTATTTATGTATGATTTTCAATATTATTATTATTAATAAAATCATGAATAATTGATTTGTTTATACCAAATCAAACTAATTTTACGTAATGATATGTCACCACGTGTTAATTATGGAAAATAAGTAGTCGTGTTACCTAGTGTGATAATAATCAAAGTTTATATTTTCCTATAATTAGTAAATTTGCGTGTTGATGCTTGACTCAAAACATTTTATTGTCAGTTGCCATATATGACCTCCATTATTTTCTATATTTTCTTTAAGGAGTTGGTAAAGTTGAATCTCTGTATAACAATAAATCCATTGAATCTATACCATCGGATAGCGAAAGCATTCACTATCAAAAAACCTACGAAAGCGAAAAATGGTATTCAGTCACAATGCAAGTATTTATACCTTTTATGATTGCCGGCATTGGTACCATAGGAGCTGGAATTGTCCTTGACGATGTTCAAGAATACGAAGTTTTTAAACAGATCAAAGCTTTATTTGTCTTAGTTCCTGCTCTATTAGGACTTAAAGGAAATTTGGATACCTGTTTAGCATCAAGACTATCGACGCATGTCAACTTGGGTACTTTGAAGGGCAAGAAGGAAATTTTTAAGATTATTTATGGAAATATTGGACTGGTTCAGGTAAGCTTAACACAATAGGTTCTGAGATAAAATAGCACAATATATGGAAACTCATAAACTGCTTTATCAATGACCTTGAAATTTCATTCATTCTATTTTTCCCAAATTTCAACTTTCTAGCTTCTCCAGTTTCTGAGATATCCAATAGCAAACCAAACAGTATCTGGAAATTCATAAACTGCTTCATCCTATTTATCCCAAATTTGAACTGTCTAGCACATCCAGTTTCTGAAATATCCAATAGCAAATCTAAGTAGTACCATAGCCAAAGCATTAACATTTAGAAAGCATAATAACCCAGTTATACATCCCATTTTTACCAAATTTCAACTTTCTAGCATCTCCAATGTATGAGACATCCATTAGCAATTCTATAAAGCACAATATCTGAACCTAGTTATACTTCCTAACTACTCCAAATTTAAACATTCTAGCTTCTCTAAATTCTGAGTTATTATCATTTGATTTTGTTACAGATCCAGGCAATAGTAGCGTCATGCCTTGTCTCTTTATTTGCGGTTGGTGTAACGGCTATAATGAACAACGTTTTCGACTATAAGGACGCCATGTTGCTGGCAGCTTCGAGCGTTTTGACAGCTACCATGTCCTGTTTTGTATTAGGTAATATAGTAACTGATAAACGAATACTTTTATTATAACATAATTTTTCCAGATTTTGTTTTGATTGGTGTTATTTTTGCATCAAAGAAATTTAAGTTGAATCCTGATAATTTGGCAACACCCTTTGCAGCTAGCATTGGGGATGTTGTTAGTTTGATGTTGCTATCTGTATGGGCCAAGTTGCTGTATGAAATTCATGAGCAATATCCTTGGTTGTTGTTTGCTATACTTGGTTTCTATATTTTCCTTGTTTTGCCGGTGTGGGTATTGATCGTGCGAAAAAATGAGTATACCAACAAAATTCTGACTACTGGTTGGACACCGGTATTGAGTGCCCTTATCATTAGTGGGTTAGTTTTTGGTAAAACTTTAATGTTTTTGTTCTAAATTTATTATTTTTAGTATGGGTGGTCTAGTGTTGGATCATGCTATAGATCAATTTAAAAACTTTGGCGTATTTCAACCGATCATCAACGGCATTGGAGGAAATCTTGTATCAGTACAATCCAGCAGAATATCAACAATGCTGCATAAAACATCAATCAAAGGAGTCATACCACCGCACACGAAACAATGGGTTGCACCTTGGACTGCTCTTGTCAAAGGAGTTCTTCCAGCCAAATCAGCCAGGATTTTAATTCTTCTTGCAATACCAGGTCAAACTATATTTGTACTAACAGCTGATCTTATTGCAAACGGTAGATTAACAGTTAGCTACATATTTGTTCTTACCTACTTAAGTGTTAGTTTAATCCAAATCATGTCATTGCTGTACATAGCCCACTTGATGACGCACACCATGTGGAAATTCAAAATCGATCCAGATAATTCAGCCATACCATACTTGACAGCTTTGGGAGATTTGCTTGGTTCCAGCTTACTTATGCTTGCATTCATATTATTGAGGCACATTCATGAAGAATATGACCCAGATTCAGCAACATAAGTTCATTGAGTTAATTAAATCATAACTTAGGCCGGAACCTCAAAATTTTATACATTCCACTTTTGATATTACTGAGCTACTTTGTAGTTATCGTTGCCATGTATTATTAATTAAGATACTTAACATTAAGATATTACCAAAGTGTATTTTATATAGTACCCATGGGTAAATAGTGATATTTTTAATAAATTATAGTATTATACATAAATTCATGTACTTACAGTATTACGTATATTGTTACCTCATTATTACATATGAAGGGGTAAGAAGCAAAAGGGTGCAAGTGCAAAAAAAAGTTGAGTTATTATATTAACGAAACTTTTTGCTATATACAAAAATCTGGATACTTGTTTCAATGTGCAGAATTTTCACGTTATGAAAAAAAAAATGGACTCTAAACTACCCAATTCTGCACTTATTATTTAACTTATGTTTATGCTAAAATGCAGTTGTACCCTTTTGCTTCTTACCCCTTTGTTTTTGTACAAATTTTACTATAACATTATTTATTTTTGAAAAAACGTTAGTAAGTTAATATTTTAAAAATTATTGTATTGTAATAAAGTGTATTTTAAGGTAAGTTATGTTTTATTTACAAAAATATATATATAACCTAAATTTAATTTAGTTGACAATTCCTATCATACATGGACGTATTAATATGTCTATGATATCATATATTTTAAATAAGCAGTATGTGTGGAAGCATTGAGCATTTACTCAATGGTGGAAGTATGTCTTTTTACCTTATAAAAATAACCGTTACATAGTGGTATGGTTTGGCTATTGGCCGTCAGATGTCCCCCCAAAAATTTTTAAGCGAATTTCTGTAAAGCGTTCGAATGCAAAGTTATGGATTAAATTGTATAGATGGTCTTGTGGTAAAACAAAGTATTTAGAATATATTGAAAACACTTCTTGCGATGTGAATGGGAGGTTCAGTGCGGCAAAATCTGTTATATTATGTGTGCAACAGTGACAAAATGACTGAGACAAATCCGTTTTAGCCATTCAATTTGTGACCTAATATGTTTTATAAGACTGGTGCTAATAATAAAATACGAAGAGGAAATATGAAGACAATATGAGTTATAGAAATACTGCATTTTGCCAAAAACAAGTAAGTTCATTTTATAAATAACAAACTTTTTTGTTTTTTTTAAGCAAAATTTATTGACCAGGTATTTTAGACAAAACTTTCTTTGACAATACAAAATCAATTTACTAAATTGTATCCCCCACTAAAAATTTAAATTATTTCAAGAAATTTATCACTTTCATTTTATTATATCAATTGTAGCAGTCAGGATAATATTTTAAATTTAAGTTTTAAATTTATTTACTAACATAGATAAACCAGTGGGTACTAAATAATTTATTCAATTACTTAAGATGTTTTTTTATTTAATAGGACCATTTAAGAAGATTTTAATACTTTGATTAAATTTTGGAAAATCATATGTTATTATTTTTTATTTTGTCAACCAAATTTTGTTGTTGTATTGTATTTACTTTTCTACTATTTACTATACATCCGCACCTAATTAACAAAGTGATTAGGTAAAGTGTTTTAAAATTAAAAGTCAATTAAAAATAAATGTACTTGAACACAACTATATACATAGCTTCATATTTCATGTAAACTAATATATGGGAGTTTTAAATGTAATATTAAAATTAAATGTAAGAGCTTTTAAAATCAAATAAAGTTTTAATTAGATTTCCATTAAATGTTAAAATATGATTACAATATTACAATATTAATTATTTTATATAACAAAATTAAATGGATAAAAACATAAAAATGGCAATCTACAAGCTAAATAAGATAAGAAATTTTATAAAATTTCTTTTGTTTTAGAACATTGGGGCACAAGGTAGTGCGGGCATGTAATACCATGAAAAGCGGCCGTAGTCAGATCTGGGGCCGGCAAAAAAGTTTTTCCTGGTTTCGGGGCATAATTGTAGCATCAATAGTGTTTTTCATATGGCTGGAATTAAACTTCCTCACTTATGGAAATTCCGTGTCGAATTTTCAAGACTTGAACGATTCGAATGCAGCGATTTTCAGCATGGTGCCGGCGGTGTTTCACAAATTTTTAACGCCCAGGCCTAAGAACAACGCGACGACCACCGTTAACGGTAGCTTAAACAGCGAAAACACCAAATCGGGAGTGCCTAATATTACCGAAATAAAAAAAAATTTAAATCAATACAATCAACAACAAATTGTCTACAACGAGGACACTTTCGGACCTCTGCAAAACGATTCTGTCGTCATTGTGATACAGGTAAACAAATGTTCACTAGTTTTTACCATTCAAACATATATGCATTGTAGACAGTCTATTTTTAATATATTGATATAACTTCGTAGGATTCTCAACGTAAATCGGTCAATTTCACGTCTAAAGGGTGAACAATTAGGGGCTATTCAGTGTGACTTAAATTCTTAATAACTCAAAATTTATTCTTAAAATAACCCCTACAGCGTAGTTATTTATTTATTACATTAATTGTAAATAATAATAATAACTTTTAAATATGATTATGTTAAAACATATTTTATCCTTTGATTTTTTTTATGACTATAACTGCAAAATATTATCACAAAGTATTAAAAATTCCTACACGGGAAATGTGAAGGTACCAAAAGTGACAGTTGTATTTATTTTAAATCTCAAATTTTTCTGTGTAATTTCAAATTTATAGAAGCAGTTTTTTACAGTAAAAGAGAAGAGAATGTTTTATGGGCACTGTACGAAACATTTTTAACGCTTTATCAGTAACCCTAGGTGTAAAGGTGTTTTGTAACGAAAATATTTTTTCCGTCAAATAGTTTCACACAAAAATTAATAGTTTATACATGTAAGTGTTTGAAAAATCTTTGCATTATTGCGCCTTGATTAGGATTTCCTGTGCACACCACACGGAACTTTGATAAATTTAATTTATTAAATAAATTATAATATTAATAAGATTTAAAAAAAAGGAATTACAAAAAACTAAGTGTGACCTTGGAAGGCGAGGGGGTCGAGACTTTGAGACAAAATGTGACAAGGGTCTAAAATCCCCAAAAATTTGTTTACACTTAAAAAAATTAATAGTTTATATGTATACATGTAAGTGTTTAAAAATTATTTGAATTATTGCTACTTGATTGGGATTTCCCGTTCAAACCACCAACTTTGATAAATTACGTCACTGACATCATTTTAAACCAAGACAATTTTTCTTTTTGGTTTAAAAACCACAATCAATAAAAACACTGACATTTTATTGCGTCTTACGAAATTTTTCTTTATAAACAGAACGTCAATACGTTGTTTCTTTATTTATTTATATTTTTGACTCCATCTTCTAAAAGTAAATGACAATTTAAATAATAACCAGTTAAGAAAAAAAATGTCTCGTTATAACAGGACGAACTAATTTTTACCTAATTATTTTGACTTTGTTTAAAAAAACGCAAGATCAAATAAATAAATATTTACTTGTCGCTTTATTATTATTGTATTAACAAACACTTTCGAGGTTTATTTTGTAAGATTATTAATTAACAAAACAAACAAATATATTTCATTTAAATAAGAGGAAAATTTGAGCAATTTAAAATAGTATATTTGGCTTGTTTTTTTTAATACAATGTAGTACGAGAAAACGTCTTATGAGATGACTTTTGACCTTTGACCTTTGAGTGTACCAAGAGCTACAATTTAATTCGTGACTATCAAACTATTTTGCATTCAAGAATGCAAGTTTTAATTTAACAAATTTTGACCATCTACAAAAATGTAATTGAAACATATATTTTTTAGATCCACGACCGGATCACTTATCTGCGGCATTTAATAGTTAGCCTCGCTCAAGCACGCGACATCTCTCAAGCCCTCTTAGTATTTTCTCATGATTTTTACGATGAGGAAATAAACGCCTTAATACAGAGCATAGATTTTTGCAAAGTGATCCAAATTTTCTATCCGTACTCGATTCAAACTCATCCGCGCGAATTTCCGGGTGAAGATCCGAACGATTGTCCGAGAAATATGAAGAAGGAACAGGCTATGAACACTGAGTGCAATAACGCTCTATATCCCGATCTGTACGGGCATTATAGGGAGGCTAAGTTCACGCAAACCAAGCACCATTGGTGGTGGAAATCGAACAGGGTGTTTAGTCAATTGGAGGTGACTAGAAACCACAGTGGTTTAGTGGTCTTTCTCGAGGAAGATCACTATGTAGCTGAGGATTTCATATACGTACTGAAATTGATGGATAAAACCTGTAAGGACTCGTGTAGACACTGTAATGTATTATCATTGGGAACCTACTTGAAGACGTATAACTACTATGAAGATGCCAAAAAGGTAAATTGTAGCTCTTCATCAACCGATTTTCAATAGCATTCAATTCAATAGCATCAACCAGATTGTATAGTATATCTATGTAAATTATATAACAGCTTTATTAGGGTGATTCAAAAAAATCGAATATATTTTTTTTTCCGACACTAAAAAATTGGTTCTCATCACAGTTTTCCATTTTTTCTTTAGTCCATTATAAAAAAGACCACGCTGTTAAAAATTTATTTTGTAATTTTACTAAACATGTTTTTACGCACCACAATATAGTAATAATAAAATTCAGTTTTGTAAATTCACTACACGATTCATTACAACTCAATTTGGAAAATTACAAAACGTTTGTTAAAATTCACGAAGCATTTATTAAAAATTTGTTCAGTAACATTACTATAAGTATTGTAATTTTGCTAAAAAAAATACTAAATATGTTTATTAATTTTAAAATGGTGTATTGTAATTATACTATACAATTCATTTCAACTCAGTTTAAGAAAATTACAAAATATATTTTACAATTTTATTGAACTAAAGAAAATTCGTTTCGCAATATTACAATACAAATATTGTTATTTTGAACAACAAATTACACTAAAAATATTTAGTAATTTACGAATGATGGTATTGTAATTATACTACGAGAAAAAAACCTGCAATTTTTTTTAGTTTCTTCAAAAAACTTTCTTAACCCATTACTGTAAAGATTAAAAAAATTGAACCTTCACTTTGCCAGAGTTTTTGTTTTAAGTGCGTTCCACCAACTTCAAATACCGACAGACAGCTAGATATATCTATAGATATACCTATTTTGGGTTGGTGTATTGGAACAGACCAAAAACGAAAGACACCTGAGCTTATATACTGTCCACCTAAGTCAACCGAGGCGAGATGTAAGAACATCACGTGATTGCCGCAACCGGTACATACTATGCCTTTTACATTATAGCAAATCAAATTTTCCAACTTGTCTTGGAAGATTACTTAAATTGTATTATAATTTTGTATTGGTATACACTGATTTTTAATTTTACTCATCCTTTGTTTTGCAAAACAATTGTAATTTTGCAAAAAATTTTAACAGTATACATGATTAAAATGATATATAGTAAAAATGCAAACAATGTTATATATTTGCAAACACTTATTGTAATTCAAATAGCAAATTTTGGTTTAATAATTTTATTGATTATCTTAGTAAAATTAAATTCTGAATAGGTATAGAAATTTTACAAAATTTCAAATTCAATTCTACAATACAAAATTGTAAAACTACTATAAGTATGTGACAAAAACAAAAACATTGTAAAATTGGAACTTTGGCTGTAACAAAATGTAATATTACAAGAAATCTTTAACCATATTTTATTAATTAATAATGAAATATGGTCTAAGTGCCTGAGAACCAATTTTTTAGTGTCGCAAGTAAAAAAATATTTGATTTTTTAAATCACCCTAAGCTTTATGTATGTATATGTTGCTGAAACATGTGTGAGAGCTACATTAATAAAACCAATTGGTTTTTGTCAATATGCTTTCAAATATTATTAATGCTTACCATAAAATCATTTATTTTGTTTGTTTTTCTGGCAAGCCGAACTATTTTAACTTAAAACATATGTTGTTTAGGTATTTAAAAGCCTAAAAACAAAGTAGTTAAATTTACAAAAATAGCATAGAAATAAATATTTTAATAAAATGTAAATCAATAACTCTCGAGTTAACTTATGATCTCCACTTAAATTGGACTCAAGAAGTCCTTAAAAAGAACAATGCAATAATTGACCTAAAAACTATAGTAGGTAGGTATATATAATTTTAGAGTCCTTTATTACATGAACATTATTTTTTAAGACTGTGATTTTATTAAAATTTATTAGTTTATACCAAATTTTAATTACAGAAAGACGTTTTAAGGGCCCTAAAACATAAGTCTCTTATTAACGGGGCCCAGATACAACCATCATGGACTTTTCAAGTGTTACCATCATTATACCAACATTCGCAAAAGGTAGCTTTTTGTATATGTGCATGCAATGTATGTGAACAATTTTGAATGTGTTTAAGTGTATAAATGTATATGTTGCTTAAATAAACGAAAAAAAGTTATGTATGTCATCATAATAATATAAAAAAAAATTCAAGTCTTTAACAATGTTCATTTTTAACACTCATAAGATTATACAGGGTGGCTCAACGAAAACTAAACACAGCGATACCTCATTTCAAAGGCCTCGCTCCACTGAGTAGGTATCATAAAAAAATGTTACAACTTCAATTTTAAATATCATACAAAAATGTTACAACTTCAATTTTAAATATCTCGAAAACAAATAAATAGAATTTTACATTTTTTCTTCGTGGAGTAAGAACTTTTAAAGGTTTTTATAATCTATTTTGTGAGATTGTATTTATTATACTACGTTCGAGTTATTAAAAACATTTTACTTTACGTGTTATAACGACTTAATACATTATTGATTAAACTATATAGTCTAATTAAAACGAAACAAAATAAAACAGTTTTTAAATGAGAAATTTATGGATTTTTTAGTTAATCACTTAAGGGGGCATTCTGTATTTCTACACATCTATAAAAATATCGTGCTACTAATTTAAAAAAATGTTGTATAACAAAAATGGCGACCAAAAATGCTTTGAGCTTTAATATTCCACATAAAAAATTTTGTGTTTAGCTCGTATATTTCTTGTGATTGTTTATCTCCAATAGCATTTTTAACTTAAAGGTGGAAATAACGCCATGGATCAGTAGTAAACATAACATGGGAATGGCTATTAACAGAACAACATGGGAACAAATAGTCCAATGTGCTTCATTTTTTTGCAAATATGACGACTACAATTGGGATTGGTCATTACAGCATATATCACAAAATTGTTTAAAACAAAAATTACACGCCATGGTCGTTAGAGGGCCCAGAGTATTTCATATTGGAGAATGGTAAAATTATTTAAATTAAAATGTATTTTTTTACTTAATTTTTTTTTAGTGGTGTCCACCATAAGAAAAACAACTGCGAATCGACAGCAGTAGTGTCTAAAGTCCAGCAAGTCCTTAAAACCGCCAAAAGGCATTTGTTCCCAGACTACCTCACCTTGACTTACACCACTTTATTGAAGAAGACGAAACTTCGTAAAGGTAATGGCGGATGGGGCGACCACCGAGACCACAAACTTTGTATGAGCATGACTCTAAGGTAGTGTTCTTCACGTCAAATTTATACTAGTCAGAAGCTTTCTTATGCCATAATGAATTTCAAATCAAAATTTTAAGTTTATTGGCAAAAAGGGTACCTAAATAATGTTGGTTTTTATAAATGTTTATAATTTGCTCAAAAGTGTATTTTTTACTATAATTTTAACAAGGTTACAACATTGTAAACATGTTATGCGCAGTAATGTAGAAAAATGTAAATTTACATACACACGAAGTAATTTTACTGTGCCAAAAAGCAGTTTTTCTGTAAAATTACACTTTTAATATTGTGTCATATATAGTTTTATAAATGTGATTCATATAACCGCGATTATTCTATTTACCATGTATTGCCGTCTTATTTCTTCTAATTTAAGCCTGATTTATAGATTGCCTTCCTTCCTTCCTCCCGTAGAAGATGAACAATACAATCCCGTACGGGAATCTATAAACGCCGTTTATTAAACGGCACTACGGTTTTCGTATTGTTCATCTTTTACGGGAGGAAGGAAGGAAGACAATCTATAAATCAGGCATTAACCTGTAAAATTTTACGTACTAAGGCTTAATTATTAAAATAATATTTATATTGATAGATGGCGCTCTTGGCCAGCCACATCATATACTTACCACACATATACCGCTTATTTCCTATATTTTGAATAGATGACCTTGTTCCCGTTTTTAAGGGGAGGGTGGCTACTTTCTACCTTTTGCGCACGTGCAGTTCGAAAGTGGGAGATTAAAAAATCAATAATGTTTGTTGGTTATGAATAAATCCAAATGTCAGTTTAAGAATTTAGGTTATATTAAAAAAATATTAGAAAACTAGTTTTAAAATGCGAACTGTTTTGCTGTAAACAATAAATCAAAAATGGTTTGTACTGTGACCAAAATGTTCAATTATAATCTCCTTGGCAATAAGTCCTTGGGTAATAAAATAAGACGTAGCCAAATTTCTAATGCTAAAAACATTTTTATAAAATTGAAAAAATAATACTTCTTTTTATTATTAATACTTAAAAACATAATTTATTAATTCTTTATAAATTATGCAATATAAAATATTTTTATAAGCTTTATAATAACGAAAATAATATTAGAATATAATTACATCTGACAACACGGCCCCACGCATGTGTAAAACTGTATAAGTAGCTAGCTCCTAGTTTAACCCCACGAAAAGGAAACAGCCTGAATCCAAAATGATCTGTATATGTGTGGTAAGTATATGAGCCACATACTTTCACACATAAACAAATCATTTCCAACTGAGACTGTTTTTGAGGGGTTAAAGTAGGGGAAGTGAGAATTACACGGGATTGCATTGAGGCGCATGCGTCGCGTCATTGCCGGTTACATAAATCCATATTTTTATCTTAATTTGGGAAGTATAATGAATACTTTTTAATAAATTGTATGAAAAAAAGCATTTAACAATAATAAACAAACAAAATGATGATATTTTAGATTTTATAATGGCATGTTTATAACAGCGAGAATTTGGCAACGTCGTATTTCTACCACGATAGCCAATAGGTTTTATCATAGACATACTAATATGTAGATGGTTTTTATAATTAACCATCGTTTAGTTTTCTGTTGTTCTTATGTTAATGAGATTTTTAGTGGCTTTTAGGGATTGCAAATTATTTAAAAAATTACCGGTTTACCGGTTTTTACCGACATAAAAAATAACAAAGAAATAAGCAACAAAATAAATAACCAAACTTTAATTCTTATTAAATAATAACAACAGAAATGTAAAACTCTAGGTAAAAAAACGAATACGTGTATACCTAACTTAAAGACTAGTAACAGGCCCTAAAACATTCTAAATAGTAATTTAAATACCTACCGTTTCTTACTTTTCCAACGACTCTTTCGATTTCTTTTGTAATAAAAAGGGCCCTGAGAAAACACAGCTTATCAATACTATTATCACTTAGCCGCGACCTAATCTTAGTACAAATTGTTTCACAAAAACAACGGATCCGCGCTGTTGTCAGCTTGGCATTTTTTACCGAAATTACCGGTAAAAGATGTCGATTTCTCTGTCGGTAATTTAAAGAACTTTTAAGGCGGTAAATCGGTAATGCAATCCCTAGTGGCTTTTACATAATATGCTACTTTTTGCTTTTTAGGAAGTCAAACCAGGCGATGTAAGCAAATTATTTAGAAAAATTTAATATACCTAACCTCAACTTCATTTAGTTGACAATTCGTATCATACGTGGACTATTACTATGTCTATGGTATCATATATTTTAAATCCCCCACTTCCCTGCCGAAAATGCCCCTTTAAGAACAATAGAAACCAATGAGAATTTATGTTGTAATGTATTGGGTCTTATAGGTTTGAATCTGGTGAATTGGTATTAATTGGAAAACATAATTGTCTTGAATTGGTTAGACCTAAAACTGTTTGGCCACATATACAACCCAATAAAAACCGGTACCAATACACACATTTAGTCCGGTACAAACCATTTCATTCTCTTATTGATTTATATGGGTCATTTCGGCGGGGTTATGAACTGCATAATGTAGATCATACCCCAAATCGACAACTTTTCCCTCAAAAAAGAAAACAAAATATAGCGAATAAGTGTGGAAGAATGTGGTGCCAGCTACTGCGCATGCCCGGCTCGTGGTTCTGTTGAAACTTGCTTTAATAATAATAATAAAAACTCTTCAGCCTATTTTATAGTAGGTATATGACAGAACCATGTAAAATATTGTTGACGGAAAGTTATTTGAGAGTAAGGACTGAAATCTCGGTAAAAATTGTTTTTATTTTTGGTTTAACATTCCATATGACGATATTTTAATTTCCTAACGTTTTCAATAAGTAAATAATTGTCTAATTTGTGATATTTCTTTTAAGTAAGTAACAATGTAAGGCTGTAGGTGTTGTAAATAATGCTAGACTAAATTTACAAGTTATAATGTTTGTTCAATTTTTATGTACCAATTGTTTTTATCGTTTAAATTAAATTTAATATTGTTTCTAGTCATTAATTCTTCAAGCAAATATTGTAATAACAATTTTGGGAAAAAATTCATTATCAATAAAAAATCATTTATATGTCAATTAATGTCATTTATACTTAAATATAGGTAGTAAACTTATTAGTTTTATTTTATAAACCCCATAGTAAATAAGAAATAAAAGAAAAAATCTAAGAAAGGTCAATTTATGTAGTAATAACAAATAATCAGTTCTAAACAACCTTAACCTTCAAGTTGCTTATATAAAATTGGTACGTAATCATCCCAACAAGCTTGGTACAGGTTGCCAGCAATTGGTTGTCCCAAATTATATTTTTCAGCGAATTTTTTAATAGAGAAACAACCCCTTCCATCTCCAGAGCTAAAAAAAAATAAAAAATAAAATTGTACCACATTAAATATATCTATCCATACTTGTTGGGCAATCTCTTCTCGTCGAAAGTAAGTTTTCCAGGCTGCTTGTAGATCAGGAAGACATAACGATGTAGACCTGTACCCTGTGGAGGTCCAGAGCCGATGTAGGCAGATAAGGTTTCACCCTTGGAAATGTCATCTCCAGGTACATTTCCCACCAACCAATGATGCCATTCTCTGTAAGTTGGTTGCTCGCGGCTTGGTGCATCAGGATCTTAAAAAATGGAAGAGGTTTTGTCATTCAAATTATTTTTATATATATATTTGATTTAACTTACCGGTCATACACACGGCATAGAGTGAGTTACTATCGGCATTCCATTTTACTGTCGGGATATCTTTGACTAAAGTTGGAGTCAACTCATTGCCAAGTTCGACTTTTGCCCCGCTTGGATAACTTACCTAAAAAAATTCCATATTATTAAATAATCATATTCAAAGCTGCTAATTGCTTAGGTACCTTTGCAACTTCTTGTGGAGCTTTCTCGATAACATCGGGCACAACACCGTGTTTTTCCATGATACTAGTTGCTGAAGAATAAAGCCTTGTGAAATTATTGAAAGAATGACGAGATAACAGTCTCAAAGACATAACAGTAACAGGGTTATCGTTACCCACCTATTTGCAGCACTTTCTAGAAGCCCGTGATTTTTTGTTGTTTAACCGACAACAGCTGATAATGAACGAAAATCTTTTCGGAAAAACAACGTGGCGCTACCACTACTTAAAGGTTTGTTACACAGAGTACTTTTTGGTTTGTTAGGTATGTAGTACGTCTACCGTACAATAGATGGCGCGCATCGCAGAAAACTGTACGCGCATGAGTTGTCGGTTATTATCAGGGGGGTATAAGGGGAATTTGACAACAGGCAACAGTAAAATAAATCTAGCATGCGTTGAAACCCAAGTTGTTTTTGACAAACCCCAGTTATTAACCACGTGATTCTTACTTTGTTGTGATTGGTCTTTTCCAACTTGTTCGTTGATGTTCGGTTTGAGAAATTACAAATGGCCGACAGCGTTGTTGAAGTGGTGTGTACTAAGTTTTATAATCCAAATTTTCTTTGTTTTAGGTAAGTAAACTTGTTAATTTCGGCTTTAACATTTTATTAGGTGTTTTTAGTCAAGTTTGAGTTAGTTGTAGCATCATTACCGCGTTTAAAATAAGAAAATACGTGTGATAAACCGTATCGGTTTTTTTCTCTATGTTTACCGAAAACACATGTAGTTAATAAAATTTTTTTTATGTAATGAAACCTATGGCAAAGAGTAAAGACTCTTTGCTTATGGGTTGTTTAACTAATGCAAGTTTTGATAGAATTTAAATAGTTTTAAAGCGTTTTGATTCAAAACTTTCAATCAAAACAGTTTTTAACGTTTTTTTTCTCGACACTAGTTGCTGTTATACAAAATGTTAAATATACCTATAATCTTTGTCAAAATGTATGTTTTTGTTAAAATTATTTGATGTAGCTACGCGAAAACTGGACCTGGGTCCAGGGCCCCACTACATTGGCATTTGGTGGAGCGGAGGTTATTGAACGAACAGCCCCCTCATCGGTGGATCGGACGTAAAGGGCCCAACAATTTGACACACAGTGTGCGACTTCTTTCTCTGGGGCTTTATAAAAGATAACGTTTATGAGCCCCAAGATTTGTAAAAGCTAAATACACGAATTGGAACTGCTGAGTATCTACAAGATGTTTGCAGCTGGAAGAGGTCATATTAAACACTTGTAAGCATACAGTTCAAAACTTGATTATATTACAAATGTTTTGTGCTTTCCATGTTTTTTTTTACATAAATATAGCATTTTGAACTACAGGGTGATAATCTTTTACAGTATTTTTATAGTTATTTTATTTGAAGGGCTCAATGCAAGAAGTGTCTAAGTCACATTTTCAATTAAATTGTTATTGTGGCTTCATCCAAGAGTTTTCACATAAGTTGAAAACCAGGCAAACTCCCATTGAAGTAAATGCAAACTAAGGCACTTGGGCACATATTTCTGCCACTTTGAAAATACCACCTGAAACCTTACATGAAACACTCTTAGATGAAGCCACAATGTAATTGAATTGAAAATGCGACTTAGGCACTTAAGTGCAAGAATTCTTGCATTGACCCCTTCATTTGTTCTATCTGAAAGTCTGACATTTTTAATGTACATAAATAACTAGACAATTCATAAGCAAACCTTTTAAAGAATTATTTTTAAAGTTTTTAATTCAATTATTTTTTGCTACAATATAAATTGATTTTAATTTAATATAATTAATTTTAGCTTCTGCAATAATGGAAGAATTAGACAAGATTTATCCTGCATGAAGAAAAAGAATGAAAGCTTTACTCGTCAATCCCAAACAGAAATATTTGACCAAATTTTTTTAATAATAGGTAGATATATTTTTTTTAATTTAGAATACATTTTTAGTTACAATTGGTGGTGTGTGAATATTTTTACCAAATAAATTAGGTAAGTAGTAATATTTAATTCAAACTTAAAATTAAATATTTAAACTACATAAATAGTTTGAATTATTTGAATAGTTCAATAATTACAATCATAATCTATTCAAATAAGTTAATTAAGGGTTAATGACAAGTAAATAAAATTCTTTTTATTTCAAAATAAATTTTAAATTACAATTCCAATGTTCAATTTCTTCAATTACTATTGGAAAATTTTAATTTTCTAATTGAACCATTTAAAAATTTGAAACATTCAAACTATTTAAATAATTCTTGAATTCAATATTCACACATCCATAGTTACAATCCAAATATAAAAAAAGTAAAAGAAAGTACACTTTTAGTATTTACTCCAAATATAATTAAATTGTTTATTGTTAAAACAAGCAATCTGACATTTTTATATTACATACACTTCTGCTTTAAATTATTATTTTGAGGCAGAAATATTTTATTTAGGATTTTTATTAGGATATTAAAAAAGGATATTTTCATGTTAAAACAGCACAAGTTAACCATTATTAGTTTTTATAAAATTTTTAAATTAAAAAATAAACAAAATCATACTTAGTTAGTTACTTAGCTTATTTTTACAATAAACCATTCAATTATTTTTATGCTGGTAAAACAATTACCTTTAGCATAAATAAGTAGCATAAATATTGATACATTATTTTTATTTTATTTTAAAAATTATTAGGTAATATCAATTGTTTTACAATTTAAATTGATTTTAAAATTGGTATTGATTTCAGGTTTGGGTTTGTGTTAATGGAAGAAGCAGACAGGACTTGAATTTATCAAACTTCTTTGCAAAAGAACATAGAAAATATTAATTGCAGTTGAATATTCTTCATTGAATCAAGAAAAAGACGCAGGTTCAATCCATGAATCATGAACAAGAAAAAAGACAATTAATACTTAATTACTAATTAATAATTAATCTACTTAATATTGACCAGAAAGTTAAATCATACATAAAGATTTTAATTTTGCCAAATACATAATAACAATATTTTTAACATTGAGATTTAAGTGGTTCTATTGATTATTAATTTTAATTAAACCAATTTTACTAAAAATTAAATATTCCAAAGAATGTAATTTAATTTTTGGATAAGTAGGAATTCCTTTTTGCCAAAAATTCTATATTTTACAAAACTACAGTATTGTGCTTATTTTAAAAACAAATTATAATCATAATTCCTAAAAATTATAAGAGTGTGGTTTGTTATTACTTATTAGTCTAATTATGGCATTAAACATTTTAGGCATAAGCCTTTTGGTTTATTCCAATAAAGAAATTTGGAAATACCTATAGGTATACAATAAATCAGTATGTATTACAAAATTATTTATTTTTATGAATTACATATTCAAAGTTAAAATAATTTTAATTATATAATATACTCGAACTGTTTTAAAAGGTTGTTTTCTAATAAGGACCAATAAGTATTGAACTATTGTTTATCAAGAATTTATCAAATATTTTAATGGTTTGTAATATGTTTTAGAGTTAATTTGTTTATAAACCTTTGCATTTTTATTAAGACATCTTAAAAAACCTATAAAAATTGTTATTATGTGACACAAAATTAAAATTTCTGAACATTATCGCTGTAATCAAGCGATAATTGTCTTCTAGGCATATATAAGAGGGTAATTATCAATTTAATGTCATACTTTTTGATAAATTATACCTAAATAATTATAAATTATTATACATGTTTGATAAACCTTTTTTTAAATATCACTAAAAGTTATAGAATAATTAACTTTGAATTTCTCATTTAAATATTATTTGTTAGTTATACTTTAATTTAAAATTAAATTAAGTGTATATTTTGTTAAATATATTTATTAAAAAAAACAAAAATGTGTGTTTTTCCACTTAATTAGTGGAAAATAACCGAAAATTGTCGAAATTTTATATTTTTTGATTTTTAATGGACAATATTACGTATATAATCCTTTTAAAATCAAAAAAAATATAAAATTTAAACAATTTTCGGTTATATTTCCTTGTTTTAAATAAAAATTCAAATATCCAATCATTCAAATTTCCCGCCGAAAAAAACAACTCGGTTTTCCAAGGCTGCTAGATTTAAAAATCAACCAATGCTTGTTGCCACTTTTGACTACAGCGCTTTTAATTCTCTTATGTTCTGTGGTTATTATAGTTCATCCACTAACGGACAGATGGTGAGGCAATGATTTTATTTCATATACTTGGTAAATATATGTTTTATTTCATTTGGTCCAGGAAACAAAGATTGTAGAAGGAAAACTCGATGGTAGTCGGGTTTTATTTATTTTTATGTAGTCAGGGGTGCTGATAATGAATCAAGAATATTCCCCAAAAATTTTTCCGCGTCCTCTAATTTCATTCCCCGAAAGGGGAGTTTTTTGCTTTTTGGCTCATAACTCGCTAACCGTGCATTTTTTCAGAATTTGTTCTTTAATACTTTTGATTATGTACTAAATAAGGCACACGTAAAACCCCATTGCTATGCGCAGTGTGCAAAGTTAAGCGTTGCTTTTAAACTCACTTTTTTGTTTTTTTTTATTATAGCCCAATTTTAAAATTAATCAAACATAACCGAATTTTTTGAGGTACTAGAATTTTTTCAAAAGTTACTGTTTTTCAATGTACAGGGTGTTCTTTTTTCAAAACTTTAATTTTTGTGGGGCACTTGCAATAAAAATAATTTTAAAAAACTACGGATTCGTTACGAGGATAAAAGTACCTAAAAATCTAGGGTAGAACGAACTAGCTCATTAAATCCGTTTGGGAAATAAAAAATGGGATTTTTTAAAAAAGAACCCCCTGTACAGGGTGATCCCCTATAATGTCGCCCCCCTTTAACTTTTTTATTTTAAGTGTCCCAAAAAATTTAAAAGTGTGGTTATGTAGGAACTAAAAAATACTTTTTTTCTACGTATAAAGAAAATTGGAAAATTGATCAGTATACAGGGAAAAACAAAAAGTTTATTTTTTTTTTAATGGATCACCCTATATTTGAATTTATTTTTCGATTTCTTGTAAAATTCTTAGCATAATTTATGTACAAACCATATACCTAAATTCAACCGTTTCTGAAATATTCGCATTCGAAATGTCATCATTACATGTTTTTTTAAATTGTTAAAAATCAAGAAGCCTCAGTATACCAAAATTTTTATTGAAAATAAATTACTATAGTGACATTATGTCAATAAGTGTTGTTAAATAAGTAAAAATGGCGTACTCAGACAGAGAAAGACAAACTATAGTTTCAACTATTATTATTTCAACTTATATTAAAAATTATATTAAAAATAATTTAAATATTTCAGAAACGGTTGAATTTAGGTATATGGTATGATATATGAAATATGCTTAGAATTTTACAAGGAATCGAAAAATAAATTCATATATAGGGTGATCCATTGAAAAAAAATTAACTTTTTGTTTTTCCCTGTATACTGATCAATTTTCCAATTTTTTTTATACGTAGAAAAAAAGTATTTTTTAGTTCCTACATAAGCACACTTTTAATTTTTTTGGGACACTTAAAATAAAAAAGTTAAAGGGGGGCGACATTATAGGGGATCACCCTGTACATTGAAAATCAGTAACTTTTGAAAAAAGTCTAGTACCTCAAAAAATCGTCCATTCGGTTATGTTTGATTACCGTAAGGTTTGGGATCGATTACTTTTAAAATTGGGCTATAATAAAAAAACCAAAAAAGTGATTTTGAAAGCAACGCTCAACTTTGCACACTGCGCATAGCAAAAGGGCACATCATATAGGCGCGCAATGAGGTTTAACGTGTGCCTTATTTAGTACATAATTAAAAGTATTAGAGGTGAAATTCTGAAAAAATTAACGGTTAGCGAGTTATGAGTCAAAAAGCAAAAAAACTCCCCTTTCGGGGGATGAAATTAGGGGACGCGGAAATAAATTTTTGGGGAATATTCTTGATTCATTATCAGCACCCCTGACTCTACATAAAAAAAATAACTAAATAAACCATCGAGTTTTCCTTCTACAACCTTTGTTTCCTGGACTAATTTACTTAAGTATATGTTTATTATTTTTGTAGTCTTCATTAAAATGCTTGCAAACATCAAAAAGTTAAAACATTTAAAAAATATAAGTATGTATATTTAAAAAAACGCCTAAGCAATTGCAGATTTTAAAAACAATATAGGTACAAATATATCTAGGTACAAAAGTAAGTATTTTTTCTTAGATTTGGTCCAGGACTTTTAAAAGGTCCAGGCATACGAAATTAGCATATTTTTCTCGAGCGAGCGAATGGGAAAAACAAAAAAAATCGCTTAGCAGATGAACGTAGATAAATGGGACGTTGCAAAGCATTGGTTTGTGAATGTCTAATGAAGAAAATAACGGGTAAATTTTTTGGTAGGTACCTCTCTTTAAGATTAATTCTCAGAGGAAAGGAAAGGGCTGAGAATTGGATCTCATGGACTAGAAACAATACCCACTATGTAACAGAAACATTTTTTTAGACTTGGTAATAACTTTATTGTGCTCTAAAGTAGAATTAATTTTAAAAAACTTGGTACATAAAAACTAATGACTTCTTAAATTCCGATCAAAAAAGTCTGTTTAATGTTTGAGCAGACACCTGGTATTGACAGCTTATTGGGGCTGCAATTTTATTGGGACAAACTTATGCGATATTTATTGACATTGGGTCTCGATAGGGGAGCTCCTTGAGTTTATTTTTAAGAAATGGGAAGTCAGAGGGTAAAAGTTACCGCCACACTGTTTCCGTTACGCCGAACGAATCACTGTTGTATCCTATACATATAATTTTATAACGTACTTCCTCAAATATTGGGCAAAGAAAGGGATAGTGAAATATGTATTTGGTTTCAGGACACAATTAATCAATAAGTCTGAAGTCATTTTAACCAAATGTTCATTGTTTTTACTATATGCTGCTTAGGAAATACCATAAAAATCTTAAATGTTTAACCTGATTCATCAATTTACGCGGTAGCATAAAAAGTTAATAATTGTTATTCATTAGAAGATTAAAAACCACTTTTTGTATTTTTCAACAGCTTTTTTAACAGCTAAAACCCAGAATGTTGAAGGTACCCCATAATCATAATTATAGCATATCAAAGGAGATTTTTCTATTATAAATGATATGGCACTGTGAAAATGGTACTGGTAGGGTCATTAAACTCCCCGAGAAAATTATTTCGTCGAAAAGCGTATAATTAGAGAGAAAATATTCATTCATTTTAAACGTACCTCTAGGATTTCAGCTATTGGAAATAATAGTGATAGTACAACGGTTAATACCTATTCTTACTTTTGTATGGAAAAGCTGTAACTGTTTATCTATTCTAATACCCTTTACTTACTGGAAATTTATGAAAAATGTATTTGTCAATGAAATTCATAACTCATAATGTGGATTGTTCTTCTCAGAAAATTTCAAAATGCGATTCCCAAAATTATACAAAAATACCGTTTACTAGGAACTTTAGTACACAGTCAAAATTGCTTTTTTTTAATTTACTAATAAATGAATGAGACAAGCTTAAATAAGGACAGATAAGGTTAGTGACGTCATACCAAATCCAATATGGCGGCCGCCCCAAGATGGCGTATAACCTATTTCCTTACAACCTCGTTGACATGGGTATTAAATGAAAGGGTTTGAAGAGTAGAAAACGATAAGGTAAGTGACGTCACTTATTCTAATATGGCGGCCGGCCCAAGATGGCGGATTACATATTTCTTCACAACCATCTTGACATGGGTAGCAAATGAAAGGGTTTGACAAGTGGAAAACGATGACGTGAGTGACGTCATACTAAATCGAATATAGATATGATATAGATATCAAATAAAAGGGGTTTTTAAGCAGAATAAGTGTAATATTAATATGGCGGATGTTGCTAACGAACTAACCAACTAAATTTTAAGACTAAAAAGTAAAAATAAATAATATTAAAATAGTTTTCGACAAATTTAAATATACAGTAGCATTTTTTTAATATTAAATTTAAAAATAATGTATGTTTACAGCAAAATTGCAATAAATACAATGAGTCCACAGTCAAGCATATCAATTGACATTTAACCTAACCATTTAAGCTAATTGATCATAGATAATTGTGAAAAAAAAGTTTTTTTCGCAAATTATTTGTTTTGATGACCTGATTAAAAAAAATGTAAAAACATTTATTAGGCAAATATTATTTTGATTGTATGGCCTAGTTTATATTATAACATACATATGTCTTAATATAATTTATTTTGTGATTCAAGTAATTGCTGCTTCCATTATATAAATTAAGTTAGTAATTACCAACATCCGTTTGCTATGAGTGGCATGAGTAAAAATGTACGTTAAATTTTTAAAGTCAAAATCAAAAAACGCGTACTTCTGCCTTATTACCTTTATTGTCGAGTAAACAATAGATTTATTGGAAATTGTTGTGGATATCAATTTTTGGGACATTCATTGACCTACCCTAAGAAATAATACCAAGGGGGAGAGCAATGGCCCTTGCATTTACTTATACGTATATCTAGGACACGTGCCTTTCTTGCAGATGTTTCGTACAGTTAGAAGTTCAGTTAAGAATTTAATAAAAGAAACGATATCGACCTTTTGCGCCCTAAGGGGGTACACTCTATTTATTTAATGCAAAAATAAAATTATAATAATAGTAGGTATTGTTAAATTTGTTCACTATAATGAGTATTTTTAACAAATATAGATAATTTTTTTAACGAAAATATTTTTACTACGATATTGTTAGTCATATTTGAAAATATCGAAAATTTTGGAAATTTATCCCACTTTGCGAATTTCTCCTAATATTTTTTAATTAATACTGTGCGAATATTTCCCACTATTTAATTTTGAGCTACTGTGCGGATGTGTCACATTTTTTTTTAATTAATGCAAGTAAGGGCAGTTTTCAATTAACCGAAATATTAATTTTATGTGCAGTTTTCAATTACCCGAAATATTAATTTGATGTGCAGTTTTCAATTACCGGTTTTAAATAAATTAAATGTAAGGGCAGTTTTTAATTATCATGCTTTTTTTTACAAAATTTCGTTGAAAAAATATAAATTTTGTCTTTATTTTAGCTTGTCTTTTCAACTTATCATCAATTTGTCATTATTTTAGCTTATTGTTCATTTATTTATGTTGTTATTTTATCTTAAAAAAGGGGAAAAGCTTTTTAAGCAGTATTATTCATTATGTTATATCTACTCCCACATTGACAAGCTGTGACTTTATGTCGTTTTAGTCACGGGCTAAAGTTAGCATCAGTGGCTTTTGGGCATTTTACTCACGGGCTGAAGTTAGCTTTATTATTAATTGGCAAAAAGTGAGGTTAAATCTGTTGACAGTTGACAAATGTCAAATGTTTAACAAATAAAATTGGCTTTAAATTATTCTTTGTGTTCGTCGTAGATAAAGTATAGTATGCAACTTGTTTTTTTAAATTCTCTAGACACTCGTTTATATTAAACACTCGCTTGTGCCTTATACATCTCGTTACTAAAATGGCGTTTATAAAACTTGATACATAATGTACTAAAATATACCTAGGTAGTGTGTTTTCTATAATTATTACACCCCATTATGTTGAAGTGAATTATAGCCTTAATTAAACTGATTGTTTCACTCCGGCTTTGATTTGGTAACCTAAATAACCCCTTTGCCAAGCCACAACCGGTAAGCAGCATTGTTTCCCGGCCTTCATCAAATTGCGGTAATTTTCTCTAATCATCTGCAAGCAGCAAACACCTTTGCGTTGCCGCAGGGCGCCAACTTTAACAGTCCAAAAATTGGGGTTGAAAGCATTAATTAGAGCTATTTGTGGATTTCCCCGAGATGTACGTTCAAGACGAAAGTCTTGGGGGCAGCTGCCCCTTTAACAGCTGTGATTTTTGCAGAAACACCGTTTCTCGACTCGACCCTCCGTAGATCAAGAAGTCAGGGGTGAAGTTACTTATAAGGAGCATATGTGCAGTTTCTTCTTTAATCAGGACCTCGATTGTTGTGGGCTTTTGGCACGCGCGCGATTTCATTCAGCCTTAGTAGAATCAATAGGCCATCTTTCCAATGTGACCATATAACCGATTTTCTTGGCCTTTATTCGGGGGCGAGATCTTAGAACACACTAAGAAGTACTTATCCAATACCTACACGTTTGTTTACTTATCTTATATATACATACATACAGGGTGTTTCATGTTCGTGGTACATTAAAAGTTTCTGGGGAACGGCAAAAGATATCGATTTGAAATTTTTAAAGCGTTTATAATCCAATTGACCAAATAAAATTTTTTGTTTTTATAGTGGTTTCCATATTTATATCACTCTTAAGAGGTACCGATAAACTTCATAAACTCCCCAAATAAGCTCTTTAAGGGGTATATAATTATATACCCCTTAAAGAGCTTATTTGGGGAGTTTATGAAGTTTATCGGTACCTATTTTAGTAACACTATAAAACGTATTTTTATAACTAGAGATAACAGGAATATTATGGAAACCACTATATAACTTCCCAAAGAACTGCTCCCGGATTTTTTCCTTCTTTTAATATTTCTTTCTCCCCGAGGCACATTTAAAATATATATTTCTTTTAGGTACGCTATCTTTCTCATTGTCATCTTATTCGTTAACTTGTCGATGGCGATAATATTAATTAATTTAAATCTAAGATTTTTTACTCAATACGACTTAAAGTGCAAAGTAATTTTTATTGTAAATATGTACACAATACTTCAGCAGGGGACATCAAAATACCAAAACATAAATATTTTTATACTATTAAAAAATATTTGAAAATATATTTTTTGAATACATTAATATCTTTCTTTTGCTTACATTAAAGTAGTACATTTTTTACCTTGGTTTGGTCAATTGAGTTGTTTTTGTAATACACTTCGATTAATATTTATTTTATGTAAAAAACAATCATGGCAGAAATAATGTATCAGCCTTGATCCCTCTTATATTGCTCATGGTAATTTTATATAACCTAAGGTACTAGTTCAGTTTTATAGGACTATCTAAGTTACTTAAAGTGTTATTATAGAATTTTGAAGTTCTTATTTACATTGTAGTAACTGTTGTTACTACAACTTGTAGTCTACAAGTGATGTTATAAAACTTTTGATAGGCAACCATCTAACCGCTCAAAACTAGTGTTGTCAGGTTCGCCATTTTTGCCTGCAGTATTAATAGTTTTAACGCAATGGAATTAACTTAATCCACTTTTTTCTCCAAATTTTTATGTTATAAAAATTATACAGGGTGAGTTTTAAGTTGACGCGTTCCTTTTAACAGTGTGTAGAAATCAGCTAGACAAATAAATATTTTAAGTAACTTTTTTATCAAAACTCAAAAATAAAAAAGTTATAGCCCATCAAAGTTTAATTAAATTTTAAGCCGGTCCTGGCTATTGTTAACGAAAAACATAACCATAAAAATATCAAAATAAACAATGCAAAATGTCATATTTGACAACAAACATAACCATTTAAATCAAATTGACATTTTGCAATAAAAAATGTCAGTATTTACCTAAGTTGCAGCATTTGCATTTTGACGACACTCTCCATAAATTAGTAACATTTCCACTAATTCATTATTGCTATACTTAATTATGAACCATTTTTAACAATAATTGAGGCACAAAAAAACTTAAGTAAATAATGACATTTTTCATTGCTAAATGTCATTTTGATTTAAATGCTTATGTTTGTTGTCATAGATGACATTTTGCATTGTTTATTTTGTTATTTTTATTTTTATGGTTTTGTTTTTTGTTAACAATAGCCAGGACCGGCTCAAAATTTAATTAAACTTGGAAGGCCTATAACTCTCTTATTTTTGAGTTTTGATAAAAAAGTTACTTAAAATATTTATTTGTTTATCTGATTTCTACACGCTGTTAAAAGGAACGCGTCAACTTAAAACTCACCCTGTATTACTTATAGATTATATGCTAAATATTTTCTTTTCAACCAATTTTTAATTAAAATCATAAAAAAGCACTGCGTCGAAAGCTAATACTATGCTTAATTTCTGTTTCAATTTCTAAACATTTTGTTTTATTAAGCACATAAATAATTAATAACTCACAAATTTTATTAAAAAAAATTAAAGACACAATAGTTTTATAAAACAGGTAACCGCAAACTTTATAAAACTCCTTTATAAACCTACTGGTAACGGTTACTAAAGGTTATATAAAATGTTTGTAGAAACAATTATACAACCTAATTATATACCTAGAGGTTACAGTAACTTTATATGACCATTATAAAACTAGTAAACTAAATGGCGATTTTATAGAACCTTGTTAAACTTTGATATAATTTGACTACTCTTATATAACCTTCAAATAATTTATCGTTACCATAAGTAGTAGAAATTGTTTATTGGGGTGCCTTAGGCAACCCTAATTGTTAAAAACTAAAATGATCTTGAAAAAGAATCTTAGTCAAAAATCCCTAAATTTAAAGTTATTGCCGCTTTTTTTTTCGTCAATTTTTAATTTTCAAGCACTTGGTGTATGTATACGGTGCAGCGACGCAGTGACGTGAAACGCGCACATGGCACGTGGGGTGGCGTCGTTTTATCCATGCGGGATAACGTCGTTTTTCTTTTATTATTATTATCCTAACGTTCGACGCATATGCCCGGCTTTCCAAAGCTCACTACAATACAACCTGGTTGATCGATAAAGTAAATAGAAATACTCGGTGACTCACTGCCCGTAATCAAGTTCAATCGATTTTTATCCCCTACAAGTTATTTTTGTTTTCAGTCTAATCGATTTCCCTCTGATAATTAATAAGTTCGTACTTATAAACTCCATTAAGATTGCATTTTGAAACGAATGTTCTTACACATGGATAAATATAATAAGTAGGTACCTACAACAGAAAAAATCTAACACTTAAAATTTTTTAAAGCATAGGTACCATACAAAAACATAAATTTTTATAAGCTGTTTTTCTCTTCATTTTAACTTAAAATTAAATTAATTAAATTAATTTAGCTTGTAAGTAAATGTACGTTTTATTAACATTATAGTTCGCCATATGCGCCGCTTTGTATAAAACATTCAACAAACCGAGATATAATCGCCCCACACGAAATCATTTTTTTTTTACTTTTATTTACGTTTAAGAGCTATTTTTAAACTTTAAGGTTCGTTTCCAGCATAAAGCAAAGTAACAAGTACCTACCTACATATTAAGATGGTAGAGATTTGTTTGTTATTTTTTAAAACCGTTTATTCCGAGTATAAAAATACCCTGTATAATATTCTAAATTTCTACCCACCAAGGGTTCGTCCATAAGGATGTCACACATATTTTTTTGATTTTAGAAAACGCCTCCCCCTGTCACATATTGCCACAAAGTCCCGACACTGTCACAGTGGCGTAGCGACAAATTTCGGGCCCCCCGCGAAAATCCTTACTGGGTCCCCTGATTTCAGGTATTTTTTACATGGTTTTATATTGTAAATAAAAAATAATACATCCGGTGACATGATTTTTTAAATTATTTATAAACGAAAAGTAACAAAGAAATAATTAAAAAAAAATAATTAAAAAAAAAATAAGTTTCTCCACTGTACCTACTTATAAATTATAAGTAAAATAATAGAAAATAATAACATATTTTTTTAACATAAAAAAAATAACCTTAAACTATAATAATTTTTTCAGGCATCCTTGAATAGGTATATTTAGTTAATAATATTTACTCAGTAACTGTATGTATTAAACTCTCTATAATATTAAACAAACCAATAATAAAAGAAATACTTACATGTAAATACTAGACCACTTTGTGCTCACCACAGCTGACCGGCGAGAAACGCATGTAAAACAGTGGAAAAATAAAATAATCAAAAGCAGTCACAAATAAGAACCTACTTGAACCAATACGAATATAAAACAAAAACAAACTAACAACTTGTGAATCACAATCGTCAAAATTTTAGGGGTTCGCAAAGAGAACGCTTCAGAACTGTCAGAATAATAAGCATAACGAAATGCGCATATCTGCTTAGAGTTAGGCGCATGTTTCAAAGTTCTGAATCGTTCCTGCGTAAACCCGCTGTCAATTGTTAAATAAGCGCGATTTTTAAAATTCATGAAAAGGTTCCGTTAGATGTTTTACATTTATGTTGTGATGGTAGGCCAATAATATCAAGTACCTACCTACATTTTAGTAAATTATGATATTTTTAATTAATCATTCTTTATTATTCAATTTTTAGTATAAGTAAGATGGAAATAAGTATTTTAATGTTTTGGGGCAAGTATCGGCCGGGCCCCCTACGAGGTTAGGGCCCCCCGCTTGGCGGGCGTTCGCGGTACTGTCGCTACGCCACTGCACTGTCACAAGGTAAGATGTCACACTCAGATTTTTTGTAAATTTAATTAATATTATAAAACAATTTTTAGTCTAGCTTAATATGTATTTTCTTGTTTTACAATAGAATTATATAGGTACCTACTCTACTTCTTATAAAAACAACATTTTGAGTTACCCTGTATATACAATAATACTGTTACAATATTGTCGTTTAAACAATACGGGAATGGTACTCTTAAAAGGGCAATGCACGTAGTTCAAGTATTGATTATTTTATCCATAGTGAGGGGGTGCATACATATGTATAAACATATGATTCATCCCTTATATTGTATTAAACGGCTTGGCACGTGCGCTTGTCATTAAATAGCACATCCTTTTTATAGTACCTGTATAATATTTGTGAAAGGAAATATGTTTCATTCAGTTATTGTATGTACAATATCAATATTTATATAAAATGTACATACAGTACATTTCCCATCCTTTTGGAAAAAAACTAAATATTATTTTTATTTATTTTGCGTTCATAATGACTTCATTATAGCACCGCTTTCGGTGCTGTAATGAGATACTTTATCCCACCCAAAATTTTGATTTTAGGTTGGCTATACTTTATACAGCATAATATTTTGCATATTGGTTATAATATTTTTATGATTTTTCTAGTACTTACGAGACTTTTCTGGCAATAAATTTTGTTTAACACCAAAGAAAATTTTTTTCTTCTTTAACATTAACAGCCGCTTATTGTAAATAAGTAAATTAAGGACGGCATGGCGAATCGATTTTGACATTAACTGTCAAACCAATGACTATGATACCAACTATCTAAAGTAAAATTCGACCAAATTAAATTTAAGGTATAAAATTATTTTTTTTATAGAATTTTTGCAAAATAGATAAAATAGCATAAAGAACTCATGTCATAAGACCTTTTGTCGCACTCGTCCATTACAAAACTCGCTCGTTTTATAAATTGTCCGCGTGCGACAAAATGACGTCTTATGACATTAGTTCTTTAATGTACTATTTTATATCAAAGTATTAAATTATACACGTCACAGTCTATTTTCTAAATTAAAACTTAATCAATCTCAATATGCGAAATTTCGTATATCTGGCAACATTATTTCTACCTATACTGCAACACTGTCGCCTCCATCTTTTTTATAACCTCAAAGAATCACGTGGAAGCGTTTTTTGATGCTGCTAAAAAGTCCTGTTAAAGCTTAAAAAATGTCATTTATGAACTCGAAAGGTAGGGTAAACATTTTTTATATTTATTTTTTATAAAATGTATCGATTTATTAGTTGATTTATCGGTGTATTGAAATTCTAACCTATAAGAAAAACGTGGTCATTGTATATTTTTTAATTACAAGATTATACTTACATACATACATATATAACATAGGTATACTTAAGAGCAATCGAATTGGATAATTTACAACATTTGCTGTTGTTATTTTGAAAATTATAGGAAAGTCTGCCAGTTTATTTAAAATATATTGTTAATGTATTACTAAATTATGTAGCAGTCAATTTTTCTGAATTAAAGTTTTAATTTAAAAAATTGGCATAATAAGAAATTTTTAACACTGTAAGGGAAATCTGGTTAGATCTGGCAATAATGAAAATCATATTATACACTTGCGCATCCTTACACGCAACACGGGTTTTACACCTTTGTTATTGTTTTGAATATTTTACAGAATGTCTGCCAAAGGTATGTTACACTGTGTTTGCAATGATTTTGTTTGTACTAATAGACTAAACGTTATACAGGGTGTTCTAAGAATTCGTAGTAGTATTCTACTTTTTTTGTTTTTTATGTACAAAACCTAATTTGAATTGTTTTGTTTTAGTGAATCTGAAGGCAAAACAGAGAAGGATCATTGAGATGTTCAATGTGCAAAAATGGGTGATTGGAAAAACATATGAAATAAGAGTTGTACATATGTACAACCCGAGTACCATATGGATTGTATCAAAGCACAGGTCACTGGAATACTTTCGAACAAAAATGAACAAATTTTTCAGAGAAAATTTTATCAGCCTAAGAATGCCTTACAGAGAGATTGTTGAAGGCTTATATTGTGCTGTATGTAGAGAGGGGCAGTTTTACAGAGGTCTGATCATAAAAGTATTCGGGCCATGTTCAAACAAAATGAAAATTGTGATTTCATTCATTGATTTTGGCTCTTTGGCTGTTGTGGATCCAAACTTGATTTTTATCTTGCCTGATAATATGTTTGCAGTCCCAGCCTTTGCTATTAGAGCAAGAATTTGGAATATAAGGCCTTTTGATGCTAATGCATGGTCCGATGAAGAGATTCACAAAGTATCATTGATAATACAAAGTGGAGCAACATGTTGCGTCATTGACTATGTTGATAAACAATTTAACATGCTAAATATAAGACTTGGCATCATGGATAAAACCGGAAACCATGATATTGCTCACCAATTGGTTAAAGAAAATGCGGTCTTGCCCTATAACGGAATCTATATCAGAGACAAGTTTGATGATTTTACCAAAAATGACTTGATAGATCTATACAAAGCGTTCGTCAAGAGTTGCTCAATGCTAGTATCTAGTGATGATTCATCTAGTGATGAGTCATCTGAAGATGAAGATGAGGAGGACAAGACCCCAACTGATGAAGGTGCATCAACCAAGAAGGGTTCAGATGAATATGGAGGTGCATCAACCAATAAGGTTCCAGAGGAAGATAAAGGTGCCACAGCTTTATGTGATAAATACTTAACCTCATCCAAAACAAATCATCCAATTCATACAGACTTGTCCAACTTTGATAAAATAGCTAAACCTCTTGGTCAAGATAAAGATGAAGAAATTGAAATAAACATAATAACTTCATCAGCTGCCAAATATTTGAAGTTCCTTCAACCAATGCACTTTAGGGTTGAAAATGGCTTGGTACCAAAATCTATTCATGAATGTGACCTTAAGACGTGCATGTCAATTGACAGAAGGATCTCCAGGGCCAAACCAAGGAAATAACTGATTTTGACATTTTTTATTTGTTTCAGAATGAATGTTTTTTTTTGTTTTGAGTTGTGAAAATATCTCATTTAGTCAAAAACAATATTTTTAAAGTGTATATTTTCATATTTTTTTAAAAAACGTATGCTTTTTTGTTTTGAATGATATGTTGTATGATTGAATAAAAATGTGATTACCTACAAAATTGTTTAGACTGAAACTACTTTGTACCTTTTTATAGAAAATAAAGTTTCTTTAAACATTAACACGTTTATTTATTACATTGCATCTTTTTTGTCAAGTACTAATTTTTATAAATATAAAGTGTTATCTACTGTAAGCGCACGTGTCCAATATTCTATTTTATTTAGATAGAGTTTTGACGGTTAGTGGATATACTATATGTGTATTTCCACAAAGGCCACTGAGAATTCAAACCCCATTTTAAAAATAATATCTAAAATATTCAATCAAATAGAAACAATTTATTTTTATTGATATATAATTCAACAACATTGTTTTATTTTTTCATATTTTCAATGAAATAATTTTCAGTTTTTTTAATTAAAAGGTAATTAATTATACCTTCAAATTTAGAGTTTATAATTTAACAAATATATAGGTTTGTATCAATAATCTTAAATGAATTCTTAATTTGCCTGGAATAAATAATTTTTAAGACAAAAAATTAGGGGTTGAATATCTTTGGCCCGTTATTTATGTGTTGCACCTGGTATGGCTCGCGCTACATACAGGGTGCAATGCAGTGCAGGGTGAATGCAAATTAACCGCCGATGGTACGACGATAAGGGCGCATACCCCCTCGAAACAAATTTTCGACCAACACCCCCTACACCCTTATTTTCAGCAGTGCGTCTCTTTTCAACCAACACTTTACTGCTTGCAAACCACCGGCTATTTTCACTTTCACATATAATGTGCGAGTGTGTGTGCGTTTGGCTGGTGGGTTGATTAGTGCCAATTGTTTGGCAAAGCATCAAAAACCCTAAAACGTTTTTGCTATAACGATATTTTCCTTTAGGACCTTTAGAATCTAAGGCCAAAAAATTTAACAATTTTGAAATATCAATCAATTTTTAAGGTTATTCTTAGTTTTTACATCAAGGTCATTAATGTCAAATATGCAAATATGTCCATTTCAAGGCAGTGCCGGACTAAGGCCAAAGGGGGCCCGGGGCTTCAAAATTAAATGGTTTTTTATTATTTAAATACCTAATATTAAATTTTTGAGTACGTAGATTCTTCGCAACCGCCTCCCCTCGCAAGACGCAAAATAAGCCCCCAATTCTAAATGACTTTTCCTGACTGTGAAAGATATTTGATATTAACTACTTAATAGATTTTTTTGGAAACTAAATTAAATTAACTAAATTTCCCTTATTCTTAATTTAACGTTATCAAGGTCATTATTGTCATATATGATTTATAGTTTTTCAAGGTCATGTTAACTTTTTAGTATTTATAATATATACTTAATGTTATTATTTGTATATATTGATATGTACCTATTTTATTAATTATAAAACCTATATGCACCTGTAACCTAGGAAGCAATAATCCATACTAGACCCGACAAAAGTGCAAAAGGGCATGGTCACGTGTCCAAAAACGGTTGTCTATTGTGGGTGTTATTCATAGAGAGAAGAATATTGAAAATATCCAGGTAAAAATCACCTGCAACGAGCAGGTTCACATCTATTCACATTTTTGTGGCTTAGCGTGAAAAAGTACAATATGGGTCACTTGAAAGTGTAAATATTTGCTGAAAACATCTTAAGTCTACGCTGAAAGCTGATTATTCTCATTGTTGTGCTTTTTTTTCTATGCTACTGTTTGCAGAAATAACTGTTTCATGAACAATAACTGTTCAAGGGTTTACTTTGTTCGAATTCTTTGAAAAATGTTTAATTAACATTTAGTCCTACAAAGAGTTGCTTGTGGTAGTTTAAGTTGGTCTATGATTTTAGTACCTATGTCATTCTTTAAGCTTGTTTTATTTTCTTATGTGTAACACCAAAGTAATATTTTCAATTAGATCAAAAATATCATATAAGAATTTTTATTCTGCGAAATAAAAATGTCATGGCAGATCTTTAAAAATAAATTAAATTTTCACGCCAAACTGATATTTTGATTGATAATTTACTGAATTTTAAATATCTGTTTCTTATATTTGTATTTTTTAGTTAAATGCAAATTTTTAATTAACTTAATTAAAAATATCATAGGAGAAATTTTTTATTTTAATTTTTTCTTGAATGTGATATTTTTTATTCATATTGAAAGTTTGGACACCCAAAACTAATTCTGTCCCTAGATGGCGGCACAATCACTGGGATCTACGAGTGGGTCGGGTTTTGTGGCGTTTGGAATAACAGGGGTATCCAAACTCTTAATCAGTCGGAATTAAAAATATCTGCTTATTTAATGAAATAAAAATTAAATTCTATGATATTTTTAATACTTTAAAAAATGTATCCCATATTTTTAATTGAGCGAATTTTAGGTCATTTAGGTATTTAGCACTACGGGCCTAACTTTTGTAAATTGTTAATCTTGGTACTCTTATTTTATTAAGTAAGGTGGTGAGTTTATTTTGCGTGGTAGGTACCTTGATAGGTACTTGCTTCCTTCTGTGCAAGGTACCTAAGATCCGGCGGAAGCCCAGTTCAAGTCTAACCTGTCGCAGGTATTTACTAAAGCGTAAATAAATTCCTTAACCCTCATTGTTTTAAATCTAACGGATGTGCGCCGTTTAATTCGATCCCTTGAAATCATTAACGACAATTCCGTTCAAAACCAGACAAATCCACTCGATCTCGATTAGAAATTTTAAATTAGAATGTTCAAAATTACAAAATGTATGAGTAGAGTAGCACGCGTTTTTGAATGCGATAAGGCGGAGATGTTCGTGGGCTAGCGACAGGAAGACTTATTTATTGGTCTAAAAGAAAAGGAAGCACTATAGGGGCCGAGTAAATGCACGTGTGCTTTGATTTTATTCAAAGCAAGACGACTTTTTAGCAACTTCCTTGTCAAAAAGGCCCAGACATCCTTTCAAAAAATGAACAATCACTTTTAATAATAATAATAATAAATAAAAACGCTGGTGAAATCTTCAAGCTAAAATACGTTGTAAATAATGTCTATCTATGATCTATTTCCTCAACTAAAGTCACGCTTGTGACTTCAACGTACACTTTGGGCGGGATTTTTCATCGCGACATTTCGAAGGCCTCATAATCTAAATTGACATCAGAAGGCAATTTCACACAGAATGTTTGAAAACTTTACTGAAGTAGTTCTTATTTTGTCGGCGAATTCAGCCAGGTTATCCGGCGTCTCTAAATATTTAAAAGTACTTGAGATAGTGCATTTTATAAATAACACTTCATTCATACAAACATATGAGTTTATCTTTATCTATACATATAATTGTGGACTAAGGTTACAGAAAACTCATTGAGATGGTGACTTTTTCCTTATATAGGATAATAATGACTTTTATGTTTTGTAATTATAAAAAAACAATCTAAAATATTTTATCTTGTTTAAAATATACCTACATATACAGTATGGTAATTAGCGCCAGCGTATTAAGCAAATAGTTAGACCTTAGTGCTAAATACATTAATCTCTATAATTATCCACTAGGTAAAATTTTTGCTGACAGTATCATTATCAAATAAAGATGTTAAAATCAATACAAGTCTGAATTTTAATAAGGACCTACCACTCTTAAAGCATATGGCATCAATAGGTCCCGACAGGAAATGGGGAAGTTGACAAAAATTACCAATATCTAGAAATTTCACGCTCAAAATTTCTTGATAATAACTGTCAAGTCCAGCATGGACATTGAATTTTGAAAACATGAAAAATTATAAAAAAATGTACCGATCTTGGATTTTTTTTCTATGAATCTTTGGTTAACAATGATTTTATATATTTTGCCAAGTGCTATCGGCATTGTAACTTAAAGATTATGGGCTTTTAGTCAAACAAGTGACAACCTTCCTGAAGGCTATACGTTACACTTAATGATTTTTCAGAAGGAATATAATACAATTTCAGTTTCTAAAATGGTACCCATTAACAAGAGGTCATTTAGATTTGTCCAGCCAAAATAAGTTCAGAATTAACCGCGATTTGTTTTGGTATCTAAAAATAATTACCAAGCTAGACAAAAACGTTATATGTCAAAGCTTGAGTTGAGTTATGTATGGTTTTAAGTTTCATCACAGAGTATGGTCTATGGTTTCATGTAACTAAACAGCGAAATCTGCGGTTCTAAAATGTTGTTTATTTTTCAATAAATCCATGACCTTATTTCCTTTACGTTTTTTTTCCTTCAACAACCACATCTGCATATGCGTTTATTAACATTTTCAAAAAGGGGGACTTAATGCATTTTGAAAGGAAGTGGCTTCGCTAAGAAATCACATATGGCGTTAAAAATCTCGGCTAAGTATTCCTGGAAATGATTTATTTAGAAGGTATTTATTTGCAAACATTTACCTTTAAAGGTGTTCAATTTTGATCGAGGCATGTAGTTTTGTAAAATACCTTACTAAAGCAATTTAACGCTAATAATATAGGCTAAACGTACTTAAAAAAACATGAAATTAAATTCCAAAAACAACACATTGTTATTATTTTGACTTCAGTTCACTTTGAAAACATTCAATACCCAGAAAATAATTAAGTTCTTGGTTGTGGGTGTTCCAAAACAAGAATTTTTCGAAAATTTGTCAATTTTTGATGGGTTTTTAAAAACCTCTTGAAATTTAGGATATTTACACAAGAATGGAGTGTACAAAAATGTACAGCATACGAATCTTAACAAACAGGTAAAGAGATTATAACGCACAATAGTCTAAAATAAAAAAATCACTCATTTTTAGTTTTTGCAATAAAATATATCGATATAACAAATTTTGTTAAATAAGAAAAGTAAAGTGAGTTTTTGACATTTTAAAATGGCAAACCTTTCTTAAATGTCTTAAAACTGTCGAAAAAATGGCTAAAAATAAAAAAAAATACTTAAGTTTGACCTTAAGAATTTCAGTTATATCATTTTGATCTGGAACACCCCCAAAATGAACTTTAATAATGAAAAATAAATTTATATATTTTTTCCAATAAAAAATTATTTTATATGTCTGTGCGCTAAAGCTTTGGCGCGCTTTCCTTGTCATAACGGTGCAAATATTTTAAAATTCAGACCATCAAATTACCTATAACAGATTTAAGTGGTCAAATTTTACCAAAAACTAATTTAAAATACAGTCAATTCTTTCTTGCTTGGGCTGACCAAACAAATTGATTACAAATATTTTAACCTTTGGGTAATTTTTGGTTTAAAACAACATTTCACGGTTATTTTAAACTTGGCAAGGCATATTTAAGGTAAAGTAGTTCAAGCATTGTTTAAGCTTTTAAAGCAATAACAATCGATGTATACAAAAAATCACTCACCATTTCGTTGCTAATTGTCCACAGGTAATTAGTCTCGTTCGGGACCTACCTGTAACAAAATAAACAATAAAAACGTATTCTTAATTAAAAAAAAGTACCTATTTGTTCCTTTCCCTAAATCAAATCTAACCACTAATAACTTAATAATAATGTCTATAATAACTTTTTACAGCTAATCACAGATTCCAAATATATATAGGTATTTACCTCTTAAAGCCCTTTTTATTATTTTATCCACCAACAAAAAAACAAACACAATTACTTTTTTAAACACACACTGTCTTTTTTTTATTAAATTAAGTCAAATAGTCAATAATTATTATTAATTATAAAAAATTAACACTAAAACAACGTTTTACGTCCTAACAACAATTGCAATAAACTAATTTTAAAATATTAATGACAGGGAAGATTTTATAGCGTTAAATATATTTATAAGTAATCACAGTTGGCGATTTTCACCCCCACCCCGCGCCTGGTTCGCTGACCTACTTAATTTTCCTGGAAAACAAGTGAAAATTTGTTTTGATAAAAAAAGGCGCCATATTAAATGTTTAGTGTTTGATGAGAGTGATCTGGTTAGTTTTGTGCTTATTTTTAAGAATTTAATAGGGAATTTTTACTCAACGATTTGATATTGATAAAATTGATTTTTTGATTGATATTGAGTGATTTTTGATGGATTTTTAAGGAAGAGAGAATGATCACCATAAGTACCTAGTAGTAAGTGATTTTTTTATTAATTTAGTTCTTAGTTTTAATTGAAATTAAATTAAATTTATATTTAGGCCCAATATAAAAAAATTCATTATTAACTGAAATCCTAGATTTTAAAGCTTAAAATAGCTAAGCTTTTATACAGGTCGATAGCCTGTTTATAACTTGCTTTACCAGTCTACAATGTTCATAGAAATCCATGGGCGTACGACTTAAGTAAAAAAACATTATTTTACATAAAAATCAACTTTGATTTACTTATTATTACTTATTGCTCTTCTACAAATATTAGAGCCTTTTAGGACATTTTAAATCATTCAATGAGAGTTTTGACAGTTTAAAATGTATTTTGCCAATTCTAAGTCTTTATAAAGTTTTGCGTAAGAAGACTAAATACTATTAAAAATAAATATTATTTTGCGTTTGCGACAAAATAGAAGTGTAGAAATTAAATATAATATCTCTCAAAAAATATAGGATTTAGCAGAAAATATAGAATTTAATGGAAAATATATAGAAAACAAAAAATAGGTACATAAAATATAACAAAACAAATAAAATTCAACAAAATATAGAAAATCAAACAAAACATATAAAAGCCAACAAAATATTAAAACTCTGGTTCCTCGCTTGACCGTTTGAGGACGCACAAGTTTCAAGAAGACTAATAGTGGGAGATTTTTCGCCAATGCGGTAAGTTTTTAACCTTTACATCCTTTTAGTTTTTAATTTTAACTTCATCTATCCTTGGCAGATTCAACTCCATCGTTTCTAATTAAAGCTATAAATTAATTTATTGGTTTTTTACAGGTGTATTATATGTTTTGTTATATTTTTTTATACCTATTTTATGATTTCTAAACATTTTCCGTTAAATTCTATATTTTGTGAGAGATATATTTATTTTCTACACTTCTATTTTGACGCAAACGGTGCCTCATACGAGGCTAAGTAAATATTATAATTATTATTATGTTTCAAGACGATTTTAGGACATTCTACACTGTTATAGGAAGAGAGTTTTAAGACTGTTTAATATGATTTTAGACATTTTTGACAATTCTATGAAAATACCAATATATAAATAATTGGTAATTTTTTTTCGCTCTTACCCTCTCAAATGTTTCTATTTAATATAAAAAAAATCCTCACCAAATATAGGCGTTCCAGCTCAACTCTAAGAGGTCACTGTTTTTATTTTAGTTTCCCATTTAATTAACATTGGGAAAAAATAATTTTATGTTTGGAATTTTATACCTCTGTATCAAAGTAACTTATGGCAATGATCATTGCAGTTTCACATATTAAATGTAACGCTCTACAAAAAAGGTCTCTTATTATTTTTCGATAAATTGATTTCTTCTAGAGTTATTCGAGGTCAAAGTTTGATTAACATCAAATTACCTCTTAGAGTTGAGCTGGAACGCCCATATTTGGTGAGGATTTTTTTATATTAAATAAAAACATATGAGAGGGTAAGAGCGAAAAAAATAAATGAATTTTTTTTTGAAGCACCCTAAAATACATTCTTAGAATTGTCAAAAATGTATACATTTTTTTTATTTAAAAGGTATACCGGGTGTTATATTTTTGTCAAGTTTCGTTATTGACAAAAATTACAATTTTATAATTTTGTTTAAGACAAAACATTTGAAGTAAGTTTTGCCGTACCCGCCACTGCTAAGTGCATCATTAATAAAAACCTTTTTGGACCTCTGGGCCCTTTTGTAAAAAAACTAAACAAAACAAGTTTAATGATTTTAAGTTCTCACCTATTAAAATACATTATAAATTTAGGCTTGTATAAAAAATATATTTTGTTTTTTTACTGTTTTGCATATGATTTTCAAAAAGCTTTTATTTATCTGCAATTTTTGCCATGAAACCAAAATAAATTTCGATTTTATTGGTCTTTATAGTAACAATTCTTGTTGTCCTTCAGGACGAAGGACTATTTACTAAAAAATTTACAACGTAGTAAACATCCGATTTAACTTTGTGGAAAAGGTAAACAATTTTCGGAATAGTTTATTGCTGGCCATTTCAAGTGTCAAGTATCCCAAAAACGGAAAAAAGTCGCCATTATATTGTTCAGGGAATAGAGGAAGTTGTATCTGCAAGTGGGAATTATTTTACGTACAATAACCCAAGTATTTTCATTCATAAAATATCTGATACTAGCTTACAATGATCCATATAATGGGCCAGCCTTAATGCAGTACTTAACTTTCTATTCAATTCATAAAATAGTTCCTCTTTTGATGGCTTTTATATCTGTATGACATACGACCAAAACCGCAAAGTTTGAAACTAAATAGGACACAAAAAGGATAATTCCAAGTATCCAGTACAGCTCCAATAAAATATGGCTTTGGATATGTAAATAATTAAAAGTTTTATCAATGAAAGTTCGTCAAATGTCATATAATAATAAATTAAAATTGGCTTTAAATTCTTATTTCTGTTCGTTGTAGATAAATTATATGCAACTTGTTTTATAAACTTCTCTAGACACTTGTTTTTATTAAACACTCGCTCGCAAGCTTAATAAAACTAAAATGGCGTTTATAAAACTTGATACATAATATACTATTAATTTATTATATAGGCATTATTAAAAACACTTGTTGTATGTATGTCCAATTAATGAAAGTGCTGTCTAGTGGAATTAATAATAGAATTGTGGATAGAATATAAATTAAAAAATAATAATTTCCAATATCGATTTTTAATACAAAAATGTTCGAGTAAAAAAATTATATTTTGCTCAATACAAAGTATTTCATAAATTCTGATTCCGAGAACTTGGTATCAGGTTTAAAACAGAGGAAGATACCGTAATAATTTCTACGCGGTGCCAAAAAGGGCGGGAAATGTTATCCGATAAAATAACGAACTTTATAATAAATACGTGATTTGTACTAATAAAAAGTCCCGCCTTTTGCAACACAAAACTTATTTAGGTTCATTTTTGTTCTTTCATTTTATTTATTTTATTTATACAATAAACATGATAATACACAATAATTCTTATTTTTATCTTTTAACAGCTGTTTATCAAGGTCACTGCATATACTTCATTGATAGATATCGATGGTTCAACGAATTATGATTTTATTTAATTTACATTTCCCACCTTTTTATTTCCGGTTTAAAATATTTTTAGTTTTACGCGCTAATTTGATGATAGCTTTAAGAAAATTTGGGAAATTTTGCTTGCTCTAAAACAGTTTTAGAACATATTAGAGAAATTTTAATTACATTTTTAACATTATTTAATTAATTTAATTGCTACTTAAAACTATAGTATATACATATATACATACTGTCTGTCCACTCTAAGTTGGCGGAACTAAGGAATTTTGTAGTTTAGATATTAAAGAATTGTCGTACTGTGTGCTTTTAAAACAGATTTTATATTATAAATAATACTAGTACATATTATATACTAGTATTATTTATAATATAAAATCTGTTTTAAAAGCACACAGTACGACAATTCTTTAATATCTAAACAACAAAATTCCTTAGTTCAGCCAACTTAGAGTGGACAGACAGTACATATATGTTTATTATTCAATGTATCTATAATTAGCAAATTTCCGATTTCCAAAATTCTTGAGGTTAGCTAACTAACTGGTATTTCATTCCATTCAACCACATGCAAAGAAAAATAATGATGTTCGCGCCAAATTCTCACCAGATTCAACATGTGTGAAGCATCTTTTACTTAACACTTACATTTATTATATTTATTTTTGGAAGCATAATTTTTTCTTAATGAATCTGTTTCTCACCTTGTTATTAAGTTACATCACATAGATTGTTATATAAATAATTAATTACGGTTATTAAAAAAGACTTTTTGGAGATTAGATGTAACTTTTATAACATAATAGGTAAATTGTTTTTGGCCCACCCCGACGTCCTTGATTAAATATTTTTATTTTAAAGCGTTCTATAATTTTAACTTTATTATTGTCAACACTTATTACTAGTTATTTACCAGTGGCGGCTCACAGTGCGGACTACGGTGGACAAAAATCGAAAAAGGGAGTGTGAATTTGTAATGTTTTAATATTGCAAAAGTATAAATAAAAGTCCAGTTTACCCATAATCATAAACTATTTTTAAGTCGCACTTTCAAAAATGGACAAAATAATTAGTTTAAGTAGTAATGTTAAAACATTTCGATAAAATCGTATAAAATACCTATTAGAAAATTAATTTCACTGGTTCTGCATTTTATTATAAAACATTTTTTCTTTAAGTATAAAATTTTGTAAAATTCAAATCCAGTTTTTTAAATAATTTAATTAAAACTGATATGCTTACACAGAAAGAAAAACTGTACGTAAAATTAATAAACTGCTGTCGTCAATTTTGTGAACATTAATATTATGTATTGGTGATTATTACAATGCTTTTTCATCATAGATTAATAACTAAGTACATTGAAACAATAAACTAGTCAACATTAAACGATAAATGCAAAACATTAAAAATTAATTATTTCCTTCATCAATATAATGTAAAAATTTATTGAATTAACTATTGACGATCATTAAACGATGTTCTTTATCTTTAAAACAATAAATTTTTCGTCATAGATCCATGAACAGCAAAACATAAATAATAATAAACTGTCTTCATTGTCCCAACGGTCACTAAACATTGATTTTACGAACTTAACCATTAGCTTCTTAAAACGCGCCAAAATTAATGCTACCGTACGCTGATTCAATCAACATAAACATTATTATAACGAATCGCTGTCGTAGAACGAAGGTCATCGCACGAATTTTGGGTGGTAAATTTTTACATGCAATTTTTATTTTGTCAGGAAAAGTTAGAGAATAGACGTCAAAAGGATAGTTCCGCGTTTAACCCTAAAGCTTTTGTCCTTTTTGGATTATTTTTTAAGTTTTGTACCTACTATACGAAACCGAGGTGTGTGAGCTTGTGTTATTTAAAACAGTTTTGACTTTTTTGGATATTTTATTTTTAAGTTTTAAGTGAATGAGTTTTTAGTTTTTAAAATATACACTTTTAATATTTTAAATAAAATAATTTAGGATTTCATGTAATTAAGGCGGTCGATATATGTTTTAAAATTATTTATATATTTAATCTTAACTTTTTACAGGAAAGCATGTTTTGGAACTTTTTAGATAGAGCATTTTGTAAACATCTTTAAAGCCCAAAGGTTCATATTATTTGTAAATTTCTCGTGCAATAAAAAATGTATTCGCCAAAAACGTCTTTATTTTAAAGAAACCCCTTTTGTGATTGATTGCTGGGTAATTTGTATAAGAAATTTTTTTCCTATTTCTATGTTGCTAAAAAAATGCACCCACCTACCCAGTAAACCTTTATTTTAAATAAAAAGGTAAGTAAATTTGGCAAATAATTTTAATTGGATTTTATGTAAATTCAAGTAAATCATAAACTAATGCCTTTTTGTTCGTAGTAATAATACTATAGGTGATCATAGATCTATGGTAACTGTTTATTGATTATTGTAAAATAATCATAAACTAATGTCTACCGTTTATAATAATAATAACATGCTTTTATATAACTATGTATGTTGTTTATTGATTTAACGTATTAATCATAAACCTATGTCCAACGGTCGTTATATTAACAACCGCTGTTTTTATAGATCCATGATCATAGATTATTAATTTAACGTACAGCATTCATAAACTGATGTAAACCTGTTTATCGTATTAATTACAGTCAAACATAGATCCATCCATAGATAAAATTAATGTTGTCGTTCATTGATTTGATGTACTTTTTTATTAATATCACGTACCTTTTTGGTTCAGTGTACAAAAATAAATTATTATAACTTTCACTAAGGTTTAAAAAAATGCTTAACTTTGCACAGATTGGCAAGAACCCTAAATATTAGTCCAATGATTTGGCAAAAAGGTGGCATAAATATTTTTTTCTTACTACCTCGACTGAAAATACGTTGTTTCGTCCCCGATTTCATGGCACTCTATAATAGCGGGAGTAAAAATTTTTTCAATTATTATTTTCAGTCGAGGTAGTTAGAAAAATAGTATACACTACACGGGCAGAAAGTGTGAGATTCCTGCACTCTCACACTTTCTGCCCTTGTAGTGTAATATACTATTGCTACTAGCTGCTACTACGGGTGCTGTAATTTTTTTATATTAGTATTTTTTAGTTATAATACCATCAAATATATTGGTTTTATGTAATATTTTATATGAAATAAAAATATTTTTCGGTCGATAGTAATGCACAAACAAAATTAAATTTAGGTATTCAATTACTGCACAAAAATACAATCAATCTTAAAATATATCTCCCAAAGATCATTTGAATGTTTGTGTGTTATAGCAAGCGAATGTTTTTGTCCAATGAAAATTAGTGGCAAAGGTATGTACATTACTACTTTTTATTATAATAAAATAAAGTAAAACGTCTGATTTTCATATTTTGGGGTTTAAAATAGTATATTGTACAACAAGTGAAGAAAATAGTCGATTATAATTTATAAACAAGAATTTATTTGGCACGCGAGCGTAGCGAGCGGGGCAAGAATGCGAGTTTATAATTGACTATTCTTCACGAGTTGCACATATTATTTTGTCCCACAATCAAGTGCAGATGAAACCGACTTTGAATTATCATCTGACGAAAGCAGTGAATAAAAAAATTGTTTAATTTTTGTTTAGAATTTTTATTTTTATTTACACCTTGCATTTCGCACAAGACTTTTATATTGAAAAATACTTTTTATTTTAAAAATATTATTTTTTTATTGATATAGTGACATAACCTGAACAAAAAAAAAACAAGAATAAAATTTAGTTTAACTTCGAAAACAAAAGTAAATTGATGTTTATTTAAAGATATTGTTCTTTATTTATTTTTGTAATTATTTTTGAATATTTTTAATAAAATGACATATTAAAAAGTTTTACTTATTTTTTAACCTTTACATCCAATTTACGATATACACTATGAAAAAAGCATTTTTTTTTTAAACAATTAAAATATTGATTTTTGTCCAAAAACCTTATTTTTGTCCGCACTGTGCGGCTGGTGGATTTTATGTATACCAATATCTCAGTTGTTAGACATGGGAACCACACAAATTTATTATAGTTTTTAATGACATTAAATAAACAAGTTCGGCGCAAACACAATTTAAATTGAAGTTTGCGAAAAAAAGTTAGTTTTTCCTGTCGCCTCACCCGCCTCCAGCCACCCCTATTTGAGATCATTCAAATTAAAGTGGTGCAATTTATTATCTACTATAATTTATCGACAAATTTAAAATTTTATTTAAAAATCCAAATATTACAGTTTTTATTAGATTTTAAATTTTTATTCTTTATTTTATTAAAATAAAAAAATATTTAAAATGGTATAAAACCTGTAATATTTGGATTTTTTAAATAAACATTTATAATTGTCGATAAATTATAGTAGATAATAAATTGCACCACTTTAATTTGAATTATCTTAAATAGGGGGCCTGGAGGCTGGTGAGGCGACAGGAAAAACTAACTTTTTTTCGCAAACTTCAATTTAAATTCTGTTTGCGCCGAACTTGTTTATTTAATGTCATTATAAACTTTTATAAATTTGGTGTGGGTCCCATGTCTAATAACTGAAATATTGGTATACCCAAAATACACCAGCCGCCACTGTTTTTTACCTCCTAGCATGTAAAACCCGTTTGGCGAATGTCACTTTCTACTTTCAAAATATTTAATGTAAAATATTGTATAGTATTGTAATTGTAGGTTTTATGTATTGTATATCATTTAGCTGAGAAGTATCTTTTTGTGATTTGTGGACAAAAAAAACACTTCTCATCCTAATGACATACATAACTATTGTTTACATACCATTAATATTTCAAAAAATCCTTTTTTGTACACATTAAAAAATTTAAATTTTCTTTTAATAGAAAATATTTTTGAATAAAAATCATTTTTATACGTATATTTAAAACAGTCAAAGACCTAAAATGTGTGTAACATCAAAAAAATATTTAAATAAATTACCAGTTATCAAAATACTGTTTTGATTAAAAATGATTATATAATTTATTGTCGAATTCTTTCGATAAAAAATTATTTTTTATTAATAATTATTTTATTAACAGGATTTCTTGTTTGTCTGTCGAATTTCAATTAACTTTACGTTGATCTAGATAGTTAAAACTTTACTTCAATCAGTTATTTTTGACAGTTCTAATTCTAAAACGTGTATTGGTGAGAATTACCCATACATCTTAAAGAATTTTAAATTCCTATAGGAAAAAAATCACTGTATTGAAAAAATGGGATGTAATATTATTTCCCAGGCTCATTCATGGCGTCGACCACACAATGTTTATGTATTTATCAATACCTACACTAACGTGTCGTCAGCGGAATGAACTTACTCTACCAGCAACATTTTCAAAAGTAAATGCCGAATAATGTTAATCTCCGTTTGAACGTTCATTTTGCACATTGGGACAACTTGGGTTTATTATGGTTGTAACCTTAACAACATTTAGATTTTTTTAAATAGTTTAATACACTGAAAAAAAGGTTCCCTTAAACTAAAGTAGTCAACTCTCTTGATAAAAAATTATTAGCGACAAGAAACAATATTTTAGCATAAAAGAGTATTTATTGCTTAAAGAAAAAAGTTCTTGGTTCTCTTAAAAACAAATACAAAATCCCTTGAATGTTTTCTTTCAACCAAGTGCAAAGAATTTTTGTTGAAAAGCTATGAAATTACTTTATTCAAGATGCATAACAATTATCCCAATAGCACAAAATCTGGTAGCTTGTGATACATGGGAGGGGATGTAAAACCGCGCACACCGTTTGCGGCACACGTGTTTAGTAAGTTTTGTATCATTGCAACTTGCAATTTTCAATAGTTTTCAACGATGCCAATATTAAGGCTTAAACTCCCCTCACTACGAAGGTCCTTGGTTTTTATTGTTAAATGCATGTTTTAATAATTAAAATCAAAAGGCCTATGTGGTGAGGAGAATTTAAGCTTAAATACTAACAACGCTGGTAGTTTCAGTGAAGATCAGAAGCTTTTGAATAAAGTAATACATACTATTAGACCAAGAGATATTTGGCAAATATTATTTGCTCTAAAATCAAAATAAAATGTGGTTAGGTCAATAGTATATGCTTTTGTAGCAAGACAAATTTTCTTTCTTAAAAAGTTCCTAAGCTTTTCAATAAAGAGATGCAGTTTTCTTGTTAAAATCCCATTTTTTTAGCCAAAAGAGAAATATCTTCCGAAAAAATATGTTTGGTTCTTGTACCAAGAAATCGCTTGCTCTTGATTAAAGCTAATATTGTAATATCCTTAAACGAATGGATTAATCTCTCCCTTCAAGTAATTTTAAAAAATTGATGTGAAGATAGTTTCTGATTTGGATTAAGAAACATAGCTCTTGGCCCTATTCAAAAGCGCAAATCTTTTGATTCAATGTGATTTTCATTAGTGTAGTATTAATATATTTTTAGAGAATCCTTGTAGGACAATTTAATGACATTTATGGCAGTTCTAGGACAATTTTCAGGACATTTGTGAAAAATGCAAAGAATCATAATATTGTCCTAAATGTTAGTTTCGTCCCAAGGTATCAACATTGAGAATTCGGTACTTCTGCTTAAAAAGTCTAAAAGCTCCTCATTCAAAGTTGTTGGTGGTTGGGTTGGTTTCGGTTTCTTGAAGGGCGTTCAAAAGGCGGGATAAGCACTTGTGCATAAAAATCTAACAGACGTTTATTCGGTATATGGCAACCTGTTCCTAGAAAACTGACAGCATTCCAGACACCGTTTCCTGCTTTTTTGCCAGATTTACTTTGTACGCACAATGCACGATATTTTTGGACCACATACGTCAACGAACATTGTGTTTGTGTGCTCTTCAATGGACGCTTCTGGGAACTTTTTTCTTTGCTTTATGTAACGTCCAATTTATTGTAGTTTTATTACCTTTTCCATTCATAGATCCGTGTACTCTATTTGTAGCAATTGTGCTAAGGATGTTTAACCCTTGGGGTTAAGTTTTGTTTTACATTTACGAACAAAATTAAGACATTTTTGAAATTTTAAGAAGTTTTATTTAAAAGGATGACATTTTCATACAAACAGTGATTTGTCGTATCTTTTTTTTAGTATTTTTAATCCTTTTATTCATTTCCAAATTTAGCCCACTTGGACTATTGGATAATACGGCACTGAAGTGCACTGACTTGATTGAGAAGATTGTGTAGAGAGGCAAATATGCGTGTGCATACATAAAAAGAGAAAAGATGGGACTAGGCGTGGCAAAGCTCCGTAACCGCTACTTTGGGCGATGAACTTCCCTGGACAACAAACAACAGACGCAAGACCAAAGATGAAGAAACACTGATGCTTATTTAGACTTTACACTTCACTAGAAAGGCTTTAATATTTATATACAAAACATATTTTGGACAGTTTTAGGACATTCCAAACCAATATATATTTTAAGATAGTTTTAGGGCAAAATTACTAAAAAAAAAAAATTTCGACCATGTTCTTTAAAGACTTGAAAATGTGAGTTTCGAGACATTTTGAACATTTTAGCAAATTGTAGACAGTTTTAGAATGTTCTAAGGGGCCACATATTACGATTTTCGACCCCCCCTTTCTGGTCGTCACACGAAGTCACAAAACGTACTAGGTGACATCACTCATTCAAAGAATGAATATTTGTATAGGTAAATTACCAATTTTTAAAATAAATGACCTTGAAATAGAATTTAGTCCGAGTTTTTATGAAGGCCAAGAAAAAAAATGTACACATTTTTGGTAGTTCGTTGTTATATACCTACAACCTTGAAAATATTTAAATACTAAGCCAACTTTATAATCAAAGTCTATTTTAAAAAAATTGTCATTTTGAATATAAAATCAATTGTATGACCTTGACATTTTTAACACTTTTAAAATATTAATGGCCTTAAAAGTATCTTCTATAAAACCTATAAAACAAATGATAAAGTATATAAATATGGCTAATACACCACTGCATATCTCTTAACAATCTAACAAGTATTTTTTCTTTCTTTTCTTTTGTCCTTCAATCGGCGTCCTCAAGTCATTTTTTATCCTGTCATGCAATGATGATGACCATAACTTATATCTTATAGGTACAGTACAAACCAAAAATTATTTAATAGTTAAAATATTGCTAGAATTCAAAACACTCTGTAAAAACAAACATTGGATCGTTGGAAGAATTCCCGCCTTGTGCCTACGACGCCCATCTTTCTCTTTCTCTCTAAGATTCCCTGTCAAATCAGCTGACCGACCAAAAAGTTCCCAGGCCATTTAAAGATTTCGGCTCAAGAACCACCCGCATGGCAAAGATGTTTAAAGGGACCAAACAAGTGCACAACGGCCTAACGGAGATTATCATGCCAATAAAATAACAAAAAAAATACAATGCTACTTTTTCATAGATATTTTTCTCGAGATTCACCAGATTTCTGCCTATCAGCTGATTTAGTGTTTTGACCATTTCGGCAATTATACTTACATTTTACTTGGTAAGTATTCGTAAAATTTTAAGTACGAATACTTAAAATATTTACTCGTAAGTACATTTGTAAAGAGAGGTTACGGTTACGAGTAGTAATCGTGAAAACACGAGTACTTTTGAAGAAAAAAAAGTTAGTTAATATAATTGATTATTCTTTACTCTCTAAAAATGGGTAAGTCATGGGTCAGCCACTATAGTATAATAATTCTCGTCAATACCAACATTTAAATGTTAATTAGCAGTCAATTTCCATGTGAAATTGTTACCTGAATCCGAAAATGTCGTCAAAAATTAGAAAAGTAGAACAGTTTTTGAGATATATATATATATATATATATATATATATATATATATATATATATATATATAGTCCATTGTCCATATAATATGGAATTGGCTATATCTCAAAAACTGATCCACTTTAATAATTTTTGAAGGTATTTTCACTAATTTCCACCAATAACTGTGGTAATTAGTCATTTTTGACTAATTCATTTTTAGAGAGTGTACATTATACATACTTTGGTCCTGAGCTATAAAAATACAAATACAAATTTATAAAATTATTTATTTTAAACATTATGTACATAAAATAATAACAATTCTTAAATAGTTTATAATTTTACCTATTTACTTGTTATAAAATCTATAGGCTATAATATATTATATTATACTACCTATTATACAGGGTGTCCCAAAAGTTAACGATATCCTTTGGAGGACTGATAGACCAACTCATGACTAACCAGAAAATCAAAACATGACCTTAGTAAAAAATCGTTAGTTTTTGAGATATAGTCATTTTTATGAATTTTGTAAAACTTGACACCTTAGATTAGTTTTTCGAGTACCACAGCTACAAAATCTACTATTAGTTTAATTTTGAATTTTAATTAATAGCAGGCCTATTCAGGGTTTTGCAACATAAAATATAATCTAAGGTTATAGAATTTTGTAACTGTGGCACTCGAAAAACTGATCTTAGGTGTCAAGTTTCACAAAATTCATAAAAATGACAATATCTTAAAAACTAATGTTTTTTACAAGGTCATGTTTTGATATTCTGATTAGTCATGAGCTGACCTATTAGTCCTTCAAAGGATATCGTTGACTTTTGGGACACCCTGTATAATATAAAACAGACTTCCAAACAAAATGTTTTGATGCTTACGATATTTTGTCAAAAAGTTATCCATATAATAAACGAAAATACTCGTATATATTACTCGTGAATTGCACGAGTATTTTTTACGAGTACATTGAATTTGGTTTGTAAGTACGAGTAATAAGTATTTCAAATGAAAATTGAAATACGAGTAAAAGTAATAATAATCTTTATTAGTGCTAATACAATACAAATTGTTGAAATATAATTTTGTTTGTACTTTTAGACATTCATCTTTCGATCTTTAAAAAGTACCTACTTTTTGTACTTTTTTACATTGTACTATTGGGAGCTGAAGTATTTTTCAATTAGTACTCAATATACCAGACATTTCTTGAACCATTAAGTTTTATATTTTTGCTGATAAATAGCCGGGATTTGTTCTCATCCCTTGGCTCTCAGCTGATTTCTGGGAAGTCAATGGGCTCGACAAAGGGAACATAGGCGTTATTCGGAACTTTAAAAAGTGAAAAATATTCGGTAACCTGTTCGTAGGGGCTGTTTTTTCCTTCTTTTTCGCACAATACAAATCGACCTGTCTCCACAATATTTCACAGTGGCGACCTATAGAAATCAAACTGAACGTCTTCAAGACGTGGGAATTTTTTCTTCCAAATCAATTTGTGTGTGTGTGTATTCGTTTTTATTTAGCTGGTACCGGTCAAGTGCGGTTTTTAGTGTATAACGCCCCATAAGTCATTAGAGATTGCGTTCAGAATTGGCACAATGGTTTTTTTCTGTGACAATTTTCAAGTAATAAGGCCCTAAATATGGGCACATAGATCTCTTTTATTCGATAACAAAGCTATTATTAAAGTTGTTTGCTTAATTTTTTTGACCACACACAAGATTTAAGTGAACTGTATATTTTTGACCATTTTACATTTTTAGCCATCATTGATTATAATTGTTTTTCTCTATTCCCACATTGACGCATTGGGGTCACTCAAAGCATTTTGGTCAGGGGCTGAAGTTACACTGAAAAAAATAATCTCTTAAAAGAAATGAAAATCACCGATTCAAAAGATTTGCACTGTTGAATAGGGCTAAGAGCTATGTTTCTTAATCCATTTTTTAAAATTACTTGAGGGGAGAGATTAATGTATTCGTTTAAGGATATTAGCTTAAATCAAGTGCAAGCGATTTCTTGGTACAAGAACCAAAACTATTTCTCTTTTGAATGAAGAAAACGTTTTTTAGCTCAAAAAATAGGATTTTAACAAAAAACTGCATCTCTTTATTGAAAACCTTAGGAACTTTCTAAGAAAGAAAATTTGTCTTGCTACAAAAGCATATACCATTGACCTAACCACATTTTATTTTGATTTTAGAGCAAATGTCTCTTGGTCCAATAGTATGTATTGCTTCATTCACTTCATCTTCACTGAAACTACCAGCGTTGTTAGTATTTAAGCTTAAATTCTCCTCACCACATAGGCCTTTTGATTTTAATTATTAAAACATGCATTTAACAATTAAAATCAAGGACCTTCGTAGTGAGGGGAGTTTAAGCCTAAATATTGGCATCGTTGAAAACTAGAAGATTGACTGAAAAAAGTATTAAAAAAAAATTCAATAAAATAAGACATTTATTGTTTCATTTCAACAAAACCGCAAGTTTTTTTATACCAACACTAATAAACTAATTTAAATATGATTTAACATAAAAATTTTATTATATATTTTAATTGATACCTTATCTTAAAAAACATTAAACAAATTAATTAAATTTCATTTATTTAAAAAGATGATTCCAACTCCACTGTAAAAGTACATACAACACGCCACAACACAACACAACCGGCAAAATGTACGAGGTGTGTTCAGAAAATAACGGGAATTGTTAAATTTCGCGGGTTCGGAGGGTCCGGTTGTCATAAAATTTTCTTTATTATGTTGGTATACATGCCCCCGAAGTATGATAAAAACATTAGCTGTTTTCATTGTTTACTTTGTCTGTGGCAGCCGCTAAGGTTAGACGTGTTTTATGAGCTCGGCGATTTTTCGTTCGTTAAAAGAAATGGATCAATGAATTTGTATCCAATTTTGCTTAAAAAATGAAATAAATTCTGTAAATAAGTAAAACAAGAGTTTACAAGTGGTATAAGAGTTTCCAAGATGGCCGTGAAGACGTTGAAGATGACGAACGCCCCGAACGCACAAGCACATTAACAACCGATAAAAACATGGAAAAAGTGGAAGAAATGGTTATAAACCATCAGAGAAGTCGCTGATGATGTTGGTATATCGATTGGCTCATCCCATGAAATTTTTTCGAATGTTTTGGGTTTGAAACGCGTGACAGCAAAATTTGTTATAAAATTGTTAAATTTTGAACAAAATTTTTGGCCAAAAACAATACTGTAATGATGCCCCAGCCTCCATATTCGCCAGACATATCTCTGTCTGACTTTTTCCTATTCCCAAAAATAAGGAGAACCTTAAAGAGCCGTCGTTTTGCAAGCATAGATGACATTAAAAGAGCATCGCTGAAAGAACTAAAGGCTATCCCAAAGATCGAGTTTTAGAAGTGTTTCGAGTATTGAAAGAAGAGCTGGCACATGTGCATAATATCCAATGGGGACTATTTTGAAGGCGACAACATTAATGTAGACGAATAAATAAATATTTGTTTCAAAAAACGAAAATTCCCGATATTTTCTGAACACACCTCGTATATTAGAAATACCTATAATAGAATAATAATTTTATATCACTGCCCCTAGAAAATGGCAAATTGCAAGTTTCAATGATACAAAACGTACTAAACACGTGTGCCGCAAACGGTGTGCGCGTTTTACATCCCCTCCCATGTATCATAAGCTGCCAGATTTTGTTACGTGCTATTGGGATAATTGTTATGTATCTTGAATAAATTGCGTAAATATAAGTAATTTCATAGCTTTTCAACAAAAATTCTTTGCACTTGGTTGAAAGAAAACATTTAAGAGATTTTGTATTTGTTTATAAGAGAACTATGCTTCTTCCACTAAGAACTTTTTTCTTCAAGCAATAAATATTATTTTATGTTAAAATATTGTTTCTTGCCGCTAATAATTTTTTATTAAGAGAGTTGACTACTTTAGTTTAAGGGCACCTTTTTTTCAGTGCACATAAACATTATTTTAATTTAAAAAAAATATCCCTTATTTACGAAAGCGTACCTACTGGGGTCACAAATACATTTTGTGTGAATTAACCTTAATTACAAAAATGACACAATCAACAATAATTAAGTAACGTCAAACTTACAATTTGCATTGTATCATTATGTCAATTTTGGAATTAAGATAAATTCATACAAAATGTCCAGATTTTTTTGACAGAATCTGGTAACCCTAGTACCGTTACTGTCAGTTGACAGCACATTTTCTTGGTTTTTTTGGAACGTAAATTAAATTTGAGCATCAAAGTTAAGATTTAATATATGAACTCACTTTATTTATATATCTTCTTAAATTTCACATATCTATTAGAAAATGACCGGTCACAATTCTTGCAAGCATTTTCTTCATTCATATTTATTAATTTTTATTTTAGTAAGTTCAAAACAAACCAAAAAAATGTGCTGTCAACTGAAATACAATTTGACAGTAACGGTGCCTGTATTACCGACGGCGATAAAATGGAAATTAGCGCCCCTAGTAGTAAAAAAAGAAAGACAAATTTTCAATATAATGAATTTATTTTCTATATATTGGATTTATTTTCAATATATTGGATTTATTTTCAATATATTGGATTTATTTCCAATATATTGAATTTATTTTCAATATATTGAATTTATTTCCAATTTATTGGATTTATTTTTAATAATTTTATTATAATTTTGTGACCCCAGTACGCTTTCGTACTTATTAGAGAAAAAACAAAAAAACTATACCTACATTGAATTGAATAAAATTGATTTAAAAAAATAACCGTAAAAGTTAAAAAATATCAATTTACAAAATAATTAATGATTTATGAATTTTAATTACAAAATTATAATTTAATAAACCGATGTGTAAAATAAAACGATAATTATGCTAAGACAGCACCGAATGTGTTTTTTTAGGCCCGGTAGAAAATTCTTACTGGATTAAAATATTAGGACTAATTAATAATTATAATTATTAAAATGAAAAAAAATGCAAGTAAATTTTTCTGAACATTTTACAATTTTTTCGTTTTTTCCCAAAAAAAAAGTTTTGTTCCGGAAAAAAAATTTCCGCCTGCTAAATTTAAAAACACACAAATGGAATTGAATTTAAGAAATGTGCACGCTACTGACAAAATGCTATCAATATTGTTATGGTAAGCCGGTTGATAAAAATACCGCCAATGCAACTAATTTTAGTTTACCGCCAAGAATTAAGGCGGGAAAACTGCACTAATAGAAGATAAGTAGCCGAATGCGATAAGGGATTTTTTATGTTTTTGTGGTACTTAGATCATTGTAATAAAATGAAATTTGGTAAAAGCTGTTATTTTCTGCAATTTCTCCCCAGACATTGGCGCCTGACATTTTCGGTATTTCAGCAATAATTCTTTGTGTTTGAAAGTGGAAATATGTAATTTGATATATTTTCTCTAAAATTATTGGTGAAATATTTTGCTTTATTGGGTATAGTATAACGCTGCCAAATCATTGCATTGTTGGTTTTTGTTTTTCATTATTTTGCCGACAAATGTTTGTGTAGGTGTGTCATATTTATTAGTAAATGATCTATTGCTTCTAAAAGAAAGAAAAATCGCCCTTTTTCAACCTATTCCTTATAAATACAGGTCCTTTAAATTCCAATTAATCTTATAATGTAGGAAAGGTCGAAACATCTACCGCAAATTTTGGCGGGCTTTCTCAAGATCGAGATTCCTATCTTTGAAGGGCTATTAGCCATTCAATTTTTCCATCGATTGTTATACAGGTGGATAAAAGAAATCCATCCAATAGAACCTTTATACGCTTTTGTACAACAACATTGTTTTTTATTGAGGTTTGACTACAACATGGGCCGTACCAAATGACTTTTTAAAAAAGCTATCCTCTTGGGAACAAAAAACATTTAATTAATGATTTTATACAGAGTGTTCCGTAAATAATGTTAACGTTAACATAAAAAAGTTATAATCCAGTTTTTGACGGTTTCATCCGTTTTGGGATATTTTTAAGCAGTTATAAGACAGATTTGGGATTTAGATAAAAATTAAAGATGGCGTCGTACTGTCACATTTTTTTCAATTGGAAGGGATGTGAAACAAAATACTAAAATATTAAATACTAAAATTTACAATTTCTTAATTCTGCCATTCAAAATATAATACAATTATTTTTTAAGTCTTTTATACTTGTTACCATAATAACGATTTTTTATCTCAAATACCTAAAAATGGCACTTTTTCGTAAATTTGTTGCTGCTTGGAAAGAAAGACTAAAATATTACAGTAGAAAATTCTAAATTGTTTTGTCATAATAGGCTTTTTATTAGTACACATAAGGTGTTCCTCAAGGTTTTAAGTTGGGCCCATTTCGATTTAGAATTTTGTAAGAGACATGAACTAAATTTAAATTACCAAAATGTTCAGTGCTATATCAAGTGAATACTTTCGACATTTAAATTTATTGATTTAAATAGGAAAATTTGTAAATTACATGCTTCAAAATCGAGCATATCCCAAAAATAACGAAAAACGAACTAGCACTATAATTAAATTGGGACAAGTTGGGTCGACCTATAGGTTATAACCATAACAAAAATCAGCTGATTGAATGCAGCCGATTTTTAAAGGCCCTTTAAATTTTCCGAGAATCTCTATGCGGCAGGTAGCTAAGAAATAAATACTTTTAGGATTTATTTATTTGACATATATGATACTTCTTTGGCATTTTAAGATTTGTTGTGTGAATGAAACCACCGAAGTTTTATGGTCATTTTTATAAATTATCCCTGTATTTATGCATAAACAAAGGATATTTTTTGAAGCCTTTGAAACCTTACAAATTTTCATCTCGCCTCCCACAAGCTATGCGACATTTGGTTTATGCGTTTTTGAAACATAATATGCATAGAGGTATTATTGAAAATATAAAATATCATGTGTATATATTCAGCATATGGCGGTTTTTTTCGGACACATTATGTCATAGCAGCTTACTGTTTACAATGTGTTGAAATTTGCTATTATCAACGATCCAAAGTAGTTCAAAAATAACGGTTGATAAGCGAGTCTTTGTACAACAAGGAGCGTCTTTCTATTCTGTGCATATTGTGAACCCTTTTCTTTTAAACTTGTCTAGTGTACTCGTCATTCTTGCGACCGTTTTTCAAAAGTTGAATAAATTAATAAACGCATTTGAAAAGTTGCAAAGCAAGTTCGGATTCTCAAACGGGACCTTCTAAAAAACGGTTATTAGGCCTGAGAAACCATTTGTAACTAACTCTTTTCATGGCACCGATTTTTATCGTTGACCACAATTCGAAAAAGTCCACCTTTTTGTCCAATTGTCATATTTGCTTATAGCAATTTGTTCGAATTCGTCATAAGTCATTTCTCCTAATATTAATGATATTTTTCTTTACACCCACACCGACAGTTTTTACAAAATCATACGGTAAATTTTTAAAAGGCACACAATAACTATAATTTGTCTTGTTATCCGAGTTATTTAGAAACATAAATATACAGAAAAATATGCTTATTTATCAACAAATATTCGCCAATATAAATTGAGGTCATAAAATTACATTAAAGACACCGCAAAATAAATATAATCAAGTTTAACGAAAAACGAATCTTTCGGAAAAAATTGACTATAGAATTTTTTTTTCATGAATCGTTTGGGGCTCATAAGACCCAACTTTTCTCGAAAACTTTTTAGAAAAAAATTTGTAAACAAAAAATTTAGGAGCAAAAATTCAAAAAGTATGTATAATGAAAACTCACTTTTTTGGATTTTTATTTTCTTGAAAATGTAAAGATTAAGAAAAAAAATTTAAACAAAGAATCATGTATCAGAAGCTACCAGATTTTGTTAGAAAATTGACATGCTATTGGGATATATCCCATATATCCCAATTATAATTGTGATGTATCTTGAATGAATTGCGTTTAGGCAATTCATTCAAGATACATTTATGTATACAAATATAAATAATTTTCATAGCTTTTGAACAAAAATACTTTGCACTTGGTTGAAAGAAGGAACATTCAAGAGATTTTGTATTAGTTTTTAAGAGAACTATTCTTCTTCCACTAAGAACTTTTTTCTTCAAGCAATAAATACTTGTTTCTTGCCGCTAATATTTTTTTATCAAGAGAGTTAACTACTTTAGTTTAAGGGCACCTTTTTTTTAATATATACATTCTATAGAATACCGCAAAGCTTTTTTGAGCCCAAAACGATTTATGCAATTTTTTCTGAAAATTTAGTTTTAAAATGTTTTAGAACTACTACTGTACTTTCAGTACTTTTATGTACCTACACACAAAAAAATCTAATATCAATTTGAACAAATAACATATTTTCAAATAATTAGGTTTAGGTTAATACAAATAAGGTTTATTCTGATACCAAAATTAATTCATAGCAAGTATAATGTATTGTTAAATATAATCATTAAATTGATTATAAAAATATATATTTTTATGTATATCAAAGATAACTAAATTTAGCTATAATAATAACAAAACATCCCTGTGAACACTTGCTTTATACTTAAAACATCCTTACATGTAATCATTCCAATAATACAAAGTGACACTATCATTATTTTAATAATAAAAAGGTACTCTATCTTCAAATTGAGCATAATAAAAGAACCGCGCAAAAATACGTTCTACAAAGAGGGCGGCATCAATCTTCTTTGGCATAATTAAGTAAACTTCCGATGCGCGTGGACCTGTTTTGTGTAATTATTGTGCCTGTGGTTTGTTCTGTGGTGGTGATTGTGTTATTTTTTAAAGAAATAGTATTTTTGAGATCCCTATTATGGAGGAACCGCTTAGAACATGGGGGTATCCTCACGAAGTAATACATTCATTTCTATGTAAGTACCATAGTACAAAAAATATTTGATATTTTTTCACATCATAAAGTCATTTGTATTGCTTAACCCTTTACAACAAAGCATAAATGACATTTGGTGGCTATAGTATACTTGTACAAATATTTTGTTTACCTATTAGGTATTATAATACTAATGATAATTATCATTGTGTACTAAACATGTATAGTCTTATTTTGATGTATATTGCAGTAGGTAGTTTAGAGTGTATAAAATTTTACTTATTATCAGAGACCCTATATATATGTATTAAGAATTTGTGTTTTTATTTAGAAAATATTGTATTTTTATTTAGAAAATAAATCGTTCCATAGTATTTTTGTTAGTTTTCATTTAAAAATAAATATAGTAATCTAAAAATAGAAGTTTTAAAAAAAGATAAGTATGATAAGTGTTACACTTACAGTAAGTATAATTCAATTTAACCTAAAGCAAGACCTAATTTCAATATTAACATATAAGAATACAAGCCAAGGCTGGGCTTGTATTCTTATATGTTAATATTGAAATTGGGCTGCCCAGCATATTTATTTAAACCTTAAACTACATATGTCTCAATTCAAAAATAGTTTTACTCCGATAAAAGACAAGCTATATTAACATATATAATAATTATTTTCAATTTGAACTTAAACTATATTTAACGCTGTGGCTCCCGTCCCGAGGCGGGACCCAAGTTCAGTCCCGATTGACGTCATAATTTTAAGATTTGTTATGTTATAATAAAATAATAATAATAATACATTGTACCTGTATACATGTTAAGGGCACTTTAGTTACGTCATAAAACCAAACCATCCCAAACTTAACAACACAACCCAACCGACCCCGCCCCATTGGCCCCCCCCGCCCCATTGAGCAAAAAACCCAACTAAAATGGGCAAATTTATGTTACGATAAAAATAAAACACTTTTTAACAAAGAAACAACAAATTTATAAAACAAAAAAAATAAAAAAAGTTTGACAACTTCTAGTGGGATCGAACCCGGTACCTCTTGCATGCCAAGCGACCGCCCTACCATCTAAGCCATCGAGCTTGACACAAATTATAAAATCTCGAGGAATAAAAACGGATTTACAGTGTGTGACGTCAATCGGGACTGAACTTAAGTCCCGCCTCGGGACGGGAGCCACATCGTATATTTAATCTAAATAAAACCAATTCTAAATAAAGATAAGATAGTTTTAAATTGAAGTTAAGGCTAATATTAAATCGAGTTTAAATTTAAATTTACACCTATAATATAAGTACTCTCAAGTTAAATACAAAGTAGGTATACATTTGGTATAAAAGTTAAAGAAAAGGTAATTTTAACTTAAGCATACACTAATCTTGCTCCTATTCATGACTATGATAGTTTCATAATGATGCTAATAGTTTCAACTCGAGATTAGATTTTTTTGTGTGTACTTACTTACTCATATTTTTTTCGTTTAATACATAATACAATTAGCAAATTTGACTTATAACAATATGTTTACAATTGGGTGTGTACTAGGTAGTTGCTTATGGGAATGTTCTTTTAGAACTTTGTTCTTGGTATATGTCAAACTAAATCTCCGACATGACTTAAACGCAATAAAAATTGGGATTAAAACGGCGTGCTAATGCAAAGATTTTCATTAACTTTCGAGTACTAAAATCTCCCCCAAATGATGGAACATGCCATCTTTATAACCACTATTTTATTGTAGCAATAATATTTACTTTCGAAATTTTGCATATAAATGCTATCGGGACAGTAATTCAATAAACTTAAACGGATTAAATGGATTTTGAAAACCATTGGCCACGCCTTTATATTGCGTTAATCCTGCTGGTAAGGTAGGTATATTTGCAAATTTTTACCATCTGTTTAAGTTAGCTAAAATTAAAATAAACATTTCTGGAAGAAGAAATGTTCAGTACCTGTATCGCTTATATAAGTTTTAGCGTTCGCGCCATTATTTTATACCTGGTCTAGAACAAAGAAATTACATCTCAAAACCGCTTCTCTTAACTCGGATAATCATTTCTGCTTTGAGCCATTAGTGCAAGGTCTTGTTATTTTTCTTATTTTCCAACCAACATCCATTACACCTAGTTTATAAGTATAAAAAATAAATTTTCCCATTTTTATAGTTAACCTTGTGCCACCTTATTATTGAAATAAAAAAGGCATTTTTAAAACATTCCAAATACTAGAAAATGGCAAAATCGCTGTAATTTTATTAAAAACGTTTAATTCCAGCTATAACAGGAAAAAATGATCAAAGCTTATATTTATTGTTATTTCCGTTTGTAGATTATAATTATAAATGGTTGCAATCTGAATGTATAAAAATAATAATATTTATTTGTTTAGAATTAAACTCTACATCTTAAAGAAAGAAAACTGACCCTTAAAAATAGAAAAACTGTGAAATCAAGTAAGGCCTTCCTACTCATTGAGGATCGTGAACAAAAATCACAAAAAAAAATAGAATGGCACAAAAGTCATTCTTCCCAGCCCAATTATCTAGCAACAATTGTGCAATTATATTCATGCTGACAAAAATCCAAAAAAAACCCTTTACGAAATTTCTATTGCACCAAACAAATTTCTCGACGCCACTAACAAAAAGCAACAAAACAAATTGGCCGGTCCGGAAAAATCGGTGAAAAAAACCCATGAGTACCCTGGTCATTCCGAAAAATTTGTTTGTTTTGTTAGGAGCCGTTCTACCTGTTACCTTCTAAAAATTTAAAGGGACAGAAAAGTCAGATCAGCTGTTTTTATTGCTGACACTCTAAACAAGCAGTTTTAGTTTTAAATGTTTATTTGTTGACCGACATTGTTTTTTACTTAGCAATGCAAGAACTCAACATTTTAATTCAAACGGTCCCAATATGAAACCCTGGGTCACCCCATTATGCATTGCAAAATGTTACGTTATGCATTGTTTATTTGATAAAAATATTGTGGGGTTATAAAAGTTCAAAACAATTTAAGTGAGAGTGATATTACTTAATTTAATTTGGCCAAAATTATTACGCGTTGTATATTGCATTGGTGCAATGACCAGTTCAGTTCAGCAACTTGTAGATACAATATCATCGTCTTAATTCGATTATCTTTATTTGTGCAGACTTTTGTTATTATTTTAATTGTCCATGGTCGGTTAAGATACGAGGATGGATCTTTTACTTTTCGATAAAACTGACTTCGGTTCAGTGGTAAATGATATTTTAAGGAAAAATGATTAAGAAATTACTATGCGGGTTCCCAATTTAAATTATTCAAATTATTTCTTGGGTACCTTCAAGGTAATTATATTTAAAAAGGGCCCAAACGAAACAAGCTTGAAGCATTGAGGTTTTTTTAATTACACTGGACCATCGTGGCTTTTTAATGGTACCTACAGTCGAGAAATAATTATGGGAGCACCATTAAAATTTTAAATACGTTGAACAGGGAATGCTGTAAGTAAAAAGCCATATATAGAAAAGTGTTGCATTAGATAAGAGCGTTGGTTAATGGAAATCAATAGATATTGTTGGTGGTTGACTTAACCCCGGGACCCACCCCCGAGTTAAGGATTAACCTGCTAAAGAAGAATATATGTGTTTTCCTGTCACATGATCTGGGAACAATAATATATCAGATCTATATCAAAGTAGAAAATCATATTCTACCTGTTCCCTGCTTACAGGCTTGGTCCGTTTTAATTCCGTCTTTTGTACGGATTCCAACCCATTTGAGACGCCGCACGATGATAATTTTATTATTTCCAAACTTTGCTTTCATCAGAGGACAATATGTTTTATAAGGAAACCGCCGAATTTTGCCTTAACAGGTCCTTTTCTCACGCTGATAAAAGAGGAACCATCGTATGTATTGCCAAATATGTTTATTTTTAGGCCTTAAAAAATATTGTTACGGAACAAATTGGTAATGTATATACATAACTAATAAAGTTAAATACCATAGTAATTGCCCAAGCAAATATAACTATGTTATACAAACAGGAAATTCCATAGAACCTTTTTATTTGGATTTATTCAATAAAAAAATAATCCTCAGAATTACATAATGCCCAGTTCCTTGTTAATAGAGAAGTGCCGACCAAAACGTGCCTTGAAAAACAAGTGAATATTTTTATATTACTCACGTGCAGGTACTACCACAATAAACCCATATCCTTTATTATTTTCGCTTTGAAAAGAACCATCTCGAGAGTGATCTTGGTACCATACCTCTCCGTATGTACCTTTTAAGGTTAATGTACTTTAAGTTTTGTTTTATTATTTTTTATCACCCCCATTAAACTGACCCATGTTGGTATACATACAGTATATGGCGATGGTACTGTGATTGATATACAGTGGGTTCCAAGAAAAAGTTCAGCATTCCGAATACCAGAATTGTTTTTAATTATTTTAATTTGGATTTTATAAAAATTTAAATATAAAATCTGCAAATAAAAAAATTTCGTAAATAAGTAAATAAAACAAAAAACATCGATTTTTTCTCTGATCCCAAAAGTTAATACTTTTGGTACTTGGTCTAGGAATGCCCTATTTACGGTCACAATTTGGCAATAAAATTTTTAGGTAAACAGATCATAAAAGTTGGGTCTAATTTGGCCTAATTTGAGGTGAAAAGATAATTGAAAGAACTTTTATGCAACAATAAAATTCCTTGTAGAAAAAACGTGCTAAAATCGATGTCCACATATTTTAGAAAATTCTTTGTAACGCCTTTTAAAATTTAAAGGGATTCATTGTGTGGAATCACAAAAATGTTACAGGTTACCCAGAACTGAAAGGATCGGCACTTGTTCAATGGGAAAAGGGACATTTTAGTACCTTTGGGACCAGTTTAGGGGCACGTTATCATTTTTATAAGAAACACCATGGTCAGATTTATACATTTGTTCTACGTTTTTTTCTGAAGATCCAGGATCCCATTGGAACACAGATAAGGCCTAAGGAAATATGAACACTCTGTATACCTATATGTAGAAGACCAAATCAATTTCAAGAAGCGTTTCTACCTGTGTATCAACTTCTTTAAATCTTTGACCACAAACCAAAATTTTGTGCTACTTAAGATCTGAAACAGTGTAAATAATTTTTGCACCTGTTTAAAAAAAATCTTATTAACATTGATTGAAAATTTCTGTTTCAATGACTTCCAAAGGGCAATTTTATGCATGGTCGAGGTGGTGTAAATTGATTTTTCAATTCCATATTCATTGATATTGGTATTGTGATTAAAAGGAAGTGGTAGATATAGGAAACCAGATCTAAGTCAAGGATAGATTATATTGACAAAAAAATCCGTTAAAAACGATTATGCCAAGTTTAGATATAAGTATTGCGCGTGTTTAATTTAAAGCAAATAAAACTAAATATAGACGATTTTTGCCGTTGGAAAAGATATAATGTCGATAAATTAGATCAATAATGTCCATTGCCAAATGATGACAACATTGTGGTTCAATGACATAAAAAATCGGATGTGTGGTCAAAAACTAAAATTAAACAAAATCTCATAATTTAACTCATCCTGTAGATGTGTGAGGATGTTAGAACCTATTAAGCTTTTAGTTTGTTATTCTCTTTAACCGCTTCCTGTTTGAAAATTGGTAGATGGATCATTTTTTTATTTTAAAACACCGTGTTGGGGAACACCCAGTAGATTTCAACTGACAAAAAACCACATTAATCAAATATCTATAGATATTAAATTTAATTCCTTGAACATTTACATAAGATATAATACTCACATCGATACCCCTTGTATAATCTTTGAATAGATTAGTTGCTATTATTTTTTTAATGTTTCTATGTGCATTCCTGTACATGCTCCATAATAAGTCATAGGGATTATGCGGTAAGGCAATTTTATATCAAATTAATACCTGCCTTATGACCTTATAATTTGTTGACATACAAAGAAATAATTTGATGTACATAATAATTATAAGATTGTCGTTGCGGCGTGTTTTGGCCGTTAAAATTGTAGAAGAAGAAATAGGAGAGGAAAAGATAAAAAGACCCACACAAAGTTAAACCACACGCAAACGCGCTGTACTGTACGCGTTGAGTAGAGATATATTTTATAATAAATGCACTTAAGTTTCCATCTTTTCACATACAAATATTTATACGCTTCCTTACCCCATCTTCGTATTATATTTTTAACCGGAAGGACTGATAAAAATAACATAATCTTTGTTTAGACACCACCTAAATAGTTAACGGATAAGCCCAAGTTTTCTACAACAGGACAATTTTTAAATTTCTGAAGAAAAAATATATTATAATTTAATATCTTATCTCTTTTTAATCCATTGTAAAATGTGAGAAAAAAAGGTGCCCTTAAACTAAAGTAGTCAACTCTCTTGATAAAAAATTATTGGCGACAAGAAACAATATTTTAGCATAAAAGAGTATTTATTGCTTAAAGAAAAAAGTTCTTAGTGGTAGAAGTATAGTTTTCTTGAAAACAAATACAAAATCTCTCTTTTAACCAAGTGCAAAGTGGTTTTGTTCAAAAGCTATGAAAATTATTTATATTTACGCAATTCATTCAAGATACATCACAATTATCCCAATAGCATGTCAATTTTACAACAAAATCTGGTAGCTTCTGATACATGGGAGGGGATGCAAAACGCGCCCACCGTTTGCGGCACACGTGTTTAGTACGTTTTGTATCATTGCAACTTGCAATTCGTCATTTTCTAGGGGCAGTGATATAATATTATAATTCTATTATTGGTATTTCTAATATATATTTTGCCAGTTGTGTGGTGTTGTGGCGTGTTGTATGTACTTTCACAGTGGAGTTGAAATCATTAAAAATCTTTTTAAATAAATGAAATTTAATTAATTTGTTTAATGTTTTTGAAGGTAAGGTATTAATTTAAATATGTAATAAAAATTATATGTTAAATCATATTTATGTTAGCTTATTGGTGTAAGTATAAAAAAACTTGCGCTTATGTTGATATTAAACAATTATGTCTTATTTTATTTAAATTTTTTTTTTCAGTCAATCTTCTAGTTTTCAACGATGCCAATATTAAGGCTTAAACTCCCCTCACTACGAAGATTCATGATTTTAATTGTTAAATGCATGATTTAATAATTAAAATCAAAAGGCCTATGTGATGAGGAGAATTTAAGCTTAAATACTAACAACGCTGGTAGTTTCAGTGAAGATCAGAAGCTTTTGAATTCAGCAATACATACTATTGGACCAAGAGTTATTTGCTCTAAAATCAAAATAACATGTGGTTAAGTCAAAAGTATACTCTCTAAAAATGAAATAATCAAAATTCTACTATTTAAATTAGTACCAGCATTTTTTACTAATAAAATAGTCGTTTTCACTTTTAAATAGTTATTTTTCAATACGTAAATAGTTAAAGTTTGACTAATTTAAGATTAGTCACCATATTTGACTAATTCTGAGAGTTAAAAGTAACTAATTTCTTTAATCGTTTGCGGCCAACAACAAAGTATTATTTGAATTAAATGCATATACCTAAGCTCCATGGTTAAATGACCCTTAAAAACAAATAAAGATGCAAAAAGTTTAGCTCAAAACAGCAACACATATAATATATTCAACTTTAAAATATTACGAACAATATTTTTTTTTTGACAAATAAAATTGATTTTTATAAGAGAGACTGACAGCCGAATGGGTTATGACAACAGCTTGACAAGTGACATACCTGAGTTCAATTCCCGGCTGGGTCAAAACTTTTTTTAAATTTAAATCTACTAATTTGACTATTTCATTCAGTAGAATTTGACTAATTATTAGGGACTAAGGTAATATTGTAATATCCTTAAAGAAATAGATAAATCTCTCCCCTCAAGTGATTTTAAAAAATTTATGTAAAGATAGTTTCTGATTTCCGATTTCGTTTTCCGACCGTTACATCGTTATAAAAATAGAAAAAAACTGTTAAATTTGATAAAGTTAATGATGCAAAAATATCATAAACAAAATATTGCAATTAATAAATAAAATCTGGCCTGTTTTATTTATTTAATTAAAAATATGGGTCAACTACGCCAAAATAAACATTTTTTTGATAATTTTCATTCATTCAATAGAATAAGTTGCAAAACAGTATATATTTAATATCACACTGTATAACAAGGTAATTTATTTTATCTGTGTAGCAAAAAATAAATTGAAACTGAACACCTTTTGATTGTGGCTGCAAAGTATCGAACCTTAACAATTTTAGATTGATTTCAACCAAGGATAAAAAATACACCCTTATTTGATTGCACCAACCCTTTTCAAGTCATCTTATTCGTAACGGAAATATAGATTAACCAATTTTGTAAGAATTGTGCACATGTATTCGAAATTATTTTTACACAAATTAACGGGACACCCTGTATATTTTATTAAGTCTCGACTCATATATCTTTGGAAGCATGTCTTTTTCATAAACACCAATTATGCATGTATGGTATGTTTTGAAAAACAATTATATATTGACTCGACGTACTTATATTGATTTCAATGTTACAAATCTACAGTGTTGATAACATATGAACGCATATAACCTGTGAATAGTTTTTATGTAACAGCTCCGTGAAGAATGACATAAAATAACATTTATAGCATTTTACATCTCTTGAAGATTCAACGGTCGTGCATTCATATGTAGAAGAGGACGGCAACATTAACACACTTGTGGTGAAAAGAGACAGCATCAAAACAGACTCTTCGGGCGGAACAAGTCTTCTTAACGCTAAAAATGATCACCTGAGCGAAAAAAATTGGCGGGATATATTCCGTTAAATTTACAAAATAATGCAGTTAACTTAAAACATATGCACCATAAAATATTTGACGAAATGTAGAGTAATTAATAAAAAATAACATTTTAAACACTTTAAACTTTTCAAGTTGTAAATTCGTTTAAATTTATATGGGCACCGCCCTTAAGAGCGTTTTTCATTAAGGCTATTAAAGGCCTGGGACCGACTAATAAAGAACACTGTTAAAAATAGAAGAGGAAAAAGGACCGAAGAGACGAAAAGAAAGATAAAATGAGTACAGACAAACTGAAATAAAATTATTCTTCAGACAATGCGTAGGAGGTAAAAGTCTATAATTCACCGCGGTTTTTAGCTATAAATGCTGATAACATGTGTTTTGACATTTGAAAATGCTTTTCAAAAATTCTAAAATATGTTTTGACGTCTCTATATATGTTAACATAAAAACATTCTTTATTGTATTTTTAACATTCTAAAATGTGGTTTACATTATTAAATGTTTGTTGAAATAAAAAAAAAATGTTAAATTATAAAAATAGTAAAATGGCCAATTTTCAAAAAACAGATTGTAAACAAAAACTGAAGCTGGTGAAGGCGTTTTATATCTCGGGTTACTGACATTTAATGCCGTATTTTGTTTTTTAATGAATCTTGAAGTACTTTTCACCCGCATCCAGCAAGAGGCAAGGTATACAGGGTCTAGTATAACCGCATTCCATCTTACAACAAGTCTCAGTCTTAATAAAAGATATCGGTTGAACCTTTCTTTGCCTTTAACTTAACTTTAAGGCCTGTTTCATTAAAAACACATGAAAACAACATTGATAGTGAATAACTTTTGTTTTATATTATTGCATACCACCATTGTTTGGCTAATTATTTTATACATAAACATAAACATAGGTTTATTTTTCCTAAAGTCTAAAGTACTTGATTATAAAAGGACCACCTATAGGTGGTTATATATAAAAAGGCTGAGAAGTAAATTACGGGTAAAGATTTTATCAGCAGAGGCCCAAAAGGGATTTGGCAATGGCAGTGGCTTTCTTAAGCGCGGTATTAACCAAAATTCCTTCACATCTCTAGCCCATAATGCTAATAGGCTTAAATTTCACCTTGGGTTTGGAAATAGATATCCCGTTTAAACGTTTCTATTTTCAGCTTATTTTTTCATGTAATTCTTAAGCAATCTTCAGCTTTGGCCTCCTTGATCTCCAGACTTCAGTCTAGTATACAAAATCAACAAAAAAATGTAAAAAGTTGTTTGTCTCTATAAAGGCACACTTGCCCTATACAGGAACCGATTATGTTAATTTCAATAATTTTTCAATTAAAACAAAAGTCGGTAGTCCACATGTGAAATTACAAGCGTGACAATTCCGCGCGCGCGACTCTCAGTCAGTCAAAAACGTTGCGTACTATAAAGGTGCAATGCTCAAATGTGGACCGTCGTTAGCGCCATGTGTTTAGTCCGGTAACAGCAAAATACGAAATAGGGGTTACTTAGACTCATAGACCATAACTTTTTCCAACGAAAAAAAGGTCCGCCTTTTTTAACTGATACTTTACAATTAAATAGTACAAAATGTATAGTTTTTATAGTGGTTTCCATAAATGTTATATCATCCAAATTATAAAACCTAAATTTTCTTTATTTGGTTATCGAAATATTTATATTACTCTTATATACCCCTTAAAGAGCTTATTTGATGAGATTATGAAGGTTATCGCTACCTATTTTAGTAACACTATAAATCCCAAGTTTTATAACTATAGATAACAGGAATATTATGAAAACCACTATAAAACTTCCCAAAGAACGGCTACCGACTTCTTTTAATATTTCTCTCTTCCTCAGGCACATTTAAAATATATATTTCTTTATAGGTAAGCTATCTTCCTTATTGTCATCTTATTCATTAACTTGTTTAAACCACGTGAATATTTTGAGAAGCCAAGTATGGCAAAAATAATAATAAGATTTTTTACTCAATACAACTTAAAGTGCAAAGTAATTTTTATTGTAAATATGTAAAACAGCAGGGGACATCAAAATACCAAAACATAAATATTTTTTATACTATTAAAAAATATATGAAAATATTTTTTTGATACATTAATATCTTTCTTTTGCTTTATTAAAGTAGTGAATTTTTTACCTTGGTTTGGTCAATTAAGTTGTTTTTGTAAAACAATTTGATTAACATTAATTTTATGTAAAAAACAAGCATGGCGGAAATAATGTATCAACCTTGAGCCCTCTTATATTGCTCATGGTAATTTTATATAACCTAAGGTACTAGCTCAGTTTTATAGGACTATCTAAGTTACATAAAGTGTTATTATATAATTTTGAACATTGTAGTAACTGTCATTACCACAAGTGATGTTATAAAACTTTTGATAGGGAACCATCTAACCGCTCAGCTTAGTATTGTTAGGTTCGCCATTTTTGCCTGCAGTAATGATGGTTTTAACACAAAGGAATTAATTTATTTCACTGAACATTCGATTTAATCCACTTTTAAAATATTTATGTTAATAATATTATATTACTTATATATTCTATGCTAAATATTTTCTACTCAACCATTTTTTAATTAAAATTATGAAAAAGCTTTGCGTCCAAAACTAATACTATGCTTAATTTCTGTTTCAATTACTAAACATTTTTGGTTTATTAAGCACAAAAATAATTAATAACTCACAAATTTTATTTAAAAGAAATCAAAGACACAATAGTTGTATAAAACAGCTAACAGCAAACTTTATAAAACCCCTTTATAAACCTACTTGTAACGGTTACTATAGGTTATATAAAATGTTTGTAGAAAAAATTATATACTTAGAGTTTACAGTAACCCTATATGGCCATTATAAAACAAGTAAATTAAATGGTGATTTTATAAAACCTTGTTATACTCTTATATAGTTTGACAAACCTTATATAACCTTTATATAATTTATCGTTACCATAATTAGTACAAATTGTTTATTGGGTATAAGGGTGCTTAAAAAAAATTTATTGTTTTTTTTCGCTCTTACCCTTTCAAATGTTTATATTTAATATAAAAAAATCCTCACCAAATATGGGCGTTCCAGCTCAACTCTAAGAGGTCGCTGATTTTATTTTAGTTTCCCATTTAATTAACATGGGAAAAAATAATTTTATCTACTCCTACATTAAAGAGCTGTGACTTTATGGTGTTTTAGTCACGGGCTGAAGTTAACAACAGTGGCTTTTGGGCATTTTAGTCACGGGCTGAAGTTAGCGTTGCAAAAAAGTGAGGTTAAATTTGTCAAATGTCAAATATTTATAAATTAAAATTGGCTTTAAATTATCATTTCTGTTCGTCGTAGATAAAGTAGTATGCAACTCGTTTTATTAACATCTCTAGGCACTCGTTTTTATTAAACACTCGCTCGCAAGCTTCGCTCGTGCCTAATAAAACTCGTGCATAAAATGGCGTTTATAAAACTTGATACATAATATACTATTATCTGCTCCTAAATTGACTAGCTGTGACTTTATGGCGTTTTAGTCACGGGCTGAAGTTAGCAATAGTGGCTTTTGGGCATTTTAGTCACGGACTGAAGTTAGCTTAATTATAAATTAGAGAAAACTGAGGTTAATTCCGTTGACATTTGACAGATGTCAAAAGTTTAATAAATAAAATTGGATTTAAATTCTTCTTTGTGGTCGTCGTAGATAAAGTATAGTATGCAACTCGTTTTATAAACTTATCTAGACACCCGTTTTTATTAAACACTCGCTTGCAAGCTTTGCTCGTGCTTAATAAAACTAAAATGGCGTTTATAAAACTTGATACATAATATACTATTATGTTTAGAATTTTATACCCCTGTATCAAAGTAACTTTGGCAAAAAGGTCTCTTATTATTTTTCGATAAATTGAATTTTTCTAGAGTTATTCGAGTTCAAAGTTTGATTAACATCAAATTTTCAGGGTTTTTTCATTTTATGGTACAATTAGCAGACGGGAGGTGAAAGGGGGCAAAACAAGGCAGTGGGGGGGGGTTAAATGGGGTTTCTAAATTATTTGAAAATATATTGACTCAAAGGTTCAGGTATAATTATTCTGAGCCTGTAGAGTGAGAAAAAGGAAGATACAAATTTGGAAAACTTTGCATACAATCCGAAAAAAAAGTTCCATGTTCCAAAGTTCCAACTAGGTTGCTTCAAAATAATATTTATTTTTTTTTCAAGTCTTACGTTCCCAAATGTTGATGATTGATAAAAAAAATTTTTTTTTGAAGCACCCTAGTTTTCATACAATCCGAAAAAAAGTTTGATGGAAAAGTTTTAAAAATTTTTACCTTTCTCGCTCTACGGGCTCAGAACAATTATTTTCGATTAAAGCCGTGAACTTGTGAGTCAATATATTTTCAAATGAATTAGAAACCGAAAAAAACAATTAAAAAAAATTTTTACGAAATTTTTTGGGTACCCCATTTTGCCCCTTCACCCCGCTGCCTTGTTTTGCCCCCTTTCACCTCCCGTCTGCAAATTGTACCATAAAATGAAAAAACCCAGAAAATTTTATGTTAATCAAACTTTGACCTCGAATAACTCTAGAAAAAATCAATTTATCCAAAAATAATAAGAGACCTTTTTTGTAGAGCGTTACATTTTATATAAGAAATTGCAATGATCATTGCCATAAGTTACTTTGATACAGAGGTATAAAATTCCAAACATAAAATTATTTTTCCCATGTTAATTAAATGGGAAACTAAAATAAAAACAGCGACCTCTTAGAGTTGAGCTGGAACGCCCATATTTGGTGAGGATTTTTTATATATTAAATAGAAACATTTGAGAGGGTAAGAGCGAAGAAAAACAATTAAAAAACTTTTGAAGCACCCTATTGGGTATATAACCTAACAAAACGTACTTTAACATAGGTATAGTTACAAAAATGACGATTTATAGACATTTTTATAAACCAAATAAATAAAACAAAAAAACTGTTGCATATACATAATAAATTCGGTATATACACTATACATATTATGTAAGTAGATACTTATTGGATAATAAAAATGAGGCAGATGTGGATTGTTTTAAATAACCAACTAGTGGAAATGCACAGACCGCGACCATTTCACCCGTTTTTCAACATGAACTTTTTCGTTCCAAATATCACACACATGACACCCATACGCGCACCTATGCTCACTTTTTATCTATTGCGTTTAACACCCGTTTATTAGCATTTTAGAATTTGACATGTTGAACTTGCCGCGTTTTTATTCACATGTGAAGTTTTTAAACAGATATAGTAAAAACTAAAAAAAATATGCAAAATGGTAAGGGTATGTTTAAAATTCACATGGGACCATTATTTGTATGGGAACAATGGACCCCAAGCAAGTTTTTTCTTTTTCAAGTAAATTTCTATCTATTGACCCATATGTGTACTTGCATACAGATTTGGCCGATGGTCATTATTTCCTAAGCATTTACAAATGGAGGCATGGGAAGATATTTAAATTATACCCTCATGTAAAATATTTGCCTTAGCACTAATCTTATGATATTGTGAAGAAATATTAACATTTATAAAAAAAATTATCTCTTTTGGGGTATTTAATTGCTTAAATTATGAAAATTTATAAAAAATAGTTTTGAAAATAAAAAATTTAAATTTACATTTTTTTTTTCAAATAATTTCGTAAAACATTAATGGAAAACTGAAGAACACAAAATAAATAAACAAATAATAACAATTATTGTTCAACAATAATAAAAAAACTTTAAAATTAAAAGAGGTAGGTAATGTAATTTAAAGTTTAAATTAAATGCAGAAAATGAGTTTTTAGTGGATTTTTCTATCAGGTTTATAAAAGTTTAACCTATTCTAACCATTATTGTAATGGGGTAGCATATCCACTATTTTTTATTGCCCACTGAAGTCAAATGCGTCTCACCACTACGTGAGGCTTTTATGCACATTGGGACTTTTTAAATATTCTAATATGCTTTTTGACATTCGTAAGTATGCCTTTAATGTTCTAAAATATGTTTTTGACATTAAAATAATAATAACAACTTATTTTAGAACATTATAAAAATACTTAAGAATGTCAAAACACATTTATTAAAACAACTTAAATATTTCCGGGTGGATTTTGATTTTGGATATATGTGCACTAATGTCCAGATTAAACACCCTTTTTGTGTGGGATGAATTTAAATCTGACCGCGGGTAAAAAAACTATTTTTCTTTCTCTAGAACTTCAACCCGTTCTCTTTTAATCGTCTGTCTTGGGAAAATTCACTTTTATGTCTGGTCATTCCAAATAATCAACATTTTTTTTCTGTGGTTATGGTTCCTGATATCTTTTTACACGTGTTTTTGTAGACAAGTTTAGTTTACCAACTGATGAATGTCGCAAAAAATGAAGTTATATTGCTCTAATTCTAATTACTCCATAATAAAGCGCTGGCGCCACCTTAAAAAAATTATAAAACCATTTTTTTTCGTTCTTTAAATGTTTCCGACAAAATCATTTTATTATCTTCAAAATTGTTCCTAAAATCTATTTACGTTTATTGAATTATAAAATGTAGATTGTGGCAAAGGTCCTATAGGTATACCTGAGAATTCATAGGAATGAGCCTACAATAGTAGTCATCAAGTTTTTCAAGTCTAAAATTTATTTCATGGATTTTCTCACAAAAATATATGTAACCATTTTGCTTAATCAACAACAAAATTGTACATCCTTTGACAAAATGTATTTTTTTACCATGTGATGGTTTTCTCAAGAAATGCTTTATTTTTTGAATTAAACCAGATGCGGGTGTGTCTAATGATAAAAAGTATAATAAGAAAGGCTTACATTAACGGAGCCGTAACTAAACATAAGTCAGACAGACACGTTGAAGGTCACTGAAGAAGACCTACTGAATCAACTTGTTTTTAAGAGTAAATTTTCCAAATTATTTAATATCTCATATTTTACAATTTTACAAAGCATTTAAAATTTTTTTTTTCAAAAAAATAATTTAAATTAGCTAAAAACTTTCAATCATTTAAATTCTCTGTAAAATGTTTCCCCCATATAACATTTTGGTCCGATTTTAATGAAATATATACCTTGTACTTAAATTTTAAGGTAATTAAATATTAATTGTCAAAATGACACTTAAATCAACCGCTCATGTCAATATTGGTAGTTACGTTTATTACTGCTCCTTAAAAAAATCTGTGAACAGAATAAATCAAAAAGTTGCTTAATCATCTTATATTTTTTCTAAAAAAATAATTTGTACCATTTTTTGACAATTATTTTATAAACATTTTGTTTTATTGTTTTCTATACGAAAACAACCTAATAAACAATTTGTACTACTTGTAAAACATATAGTTTTATTGTTTTCTATACGAAAACAACCTAATAAACAATTTGTACTACTTATGGTAACGATCAATTATATTAAGGTTATATAACAAGGTTTTATAAAATCGCCATTTAGTTTACTAGTTTATAATAGTCATATAAGGTTACTGTAAACTCTAGGAATATAATTAGGTTATATAATTTTATATAACCTTTAGTAACCGTTAACAGTAGGTTTATAAAGGAGTTTTATAAAGTTTGCAGTTACCTGTTTTATAAAACTATTGTGTCTTATTTATCTACTTAATAAACCAAAAATGTTTAGTAATTGAAACAGAAATTAAGCATAGTATTAGCTTTCGACGAAATGCTTTTTCATAATTTTAATTAAAAATTGGTTGAAAAGAAAATATATAAATAAGTAATATAATATCATTAACATAAATATTTTAAAAGTGGATTAAATCGAATGTTTAGTGAAATAAATTGTTTAAAAACATTATTACTGCAGTCAAAAATGGCGAACCTGACAACACTAACCTGAGCGGTTGGATGGTTGCCTATCAAAAGTTTTATAACATCACTTTTAGTAAGCATGCACAGTTACTACAATGTATATAAGAGTTTTTAAATTATATAATAACACGTTAACTATCTTATATATATATATAGTCCTATAAAACTGAACTAGTACCTTAGGTTATATAAAATTACCATGAGCAATATAAGAGGGCTACATTCTTTCCGCCATGATTGTTTAATACATAAAATAAATGTTAATCGAATTGTATTACAAAAACAACTTAATTGACCAAACAAGGTAAAAAATTCACTACTTTAATATAAGCAAAAGTTAGATATTAATGTACATAAAAAAATATTTTCATAAATTTTAATACTTTCGCCATAATTGGCTTCTCAAAATATTCACGATGTTTCAATAAGTTAATCAATAAGATGACAATAAGAAAGATAGTGCACCTATGAAGAAATATATATTTTAAATGTGCCTGAGGTAGAAAGAAATATTAAAAGAAGGAAAAAGCCGGTAGCAGTTCTTTAGGAAGTTATATAGTGGTTTACATAATATTCCTGTTATCTCTCGTTATAAAACTTGGGTTTTATAGTGTTACTAAAATAGGTACCGATAACCTTCGCAAACTCCCCAAATAAGCTCTTTAAGGGGTATATAAGAGTAATATAAATATTTCTGTAACCAAGGTTTTATAATTTGGATGATATAACATTTATGGAAACCATAAATTGTTTGCTTTAAATGTAAAAAATTGTTAATTTTTTACTTTTATTTTGAAAACAAGAGCTGATTGACAAAATTATGCTAGAAATGTTAACCCTGCAACAAAATGGCTGTTGACCAGTGTTATGGTTGGCAAAAAAATAAATGGTGTGAACGTACCTTGAAAATTAGCGGGTATATTCTTCGAGTGAAAACTGGAGCAATATCAAATGTTGATTCCCATAAAATTGTGGAGGGTACCCCTGCGAAATTTGTTGTTTATAGACATCAATGACAGGTCGTTGCTTATTCATAGGCGAACGAACTAGGAAACGGGAAAAATCTCATCAGATTAAGGATTGCCCTTTCTGTAACCCTCTTGCCGCATCTTGCTCCAATTCCGTATGAAATTTAGTTCCGGAACTACCTGAGTTACGGAAGTTTTGGCGGGGAAACAAGAGAGGAGAGAGGATCGATGTGGGAACATATGATAACGGCGTATATCCAATATAAAAGAGCGAAAATTATGCAAGACCTGAGCAAGAGGGTCTTGCACGGCTCCAGCTGCCTTATAACGTACAAGATTTGCCAAATCTCGCTACGAAGGGGAACTCCGAGCACGAGCTAAAGATTATTGTAAGAAACACAATGTGTCTATATGCAACAATGAAATTCGTTTTAATAAGGGATATGACAGAAAAACGATCATTTCCAGCAAACAAATAACCATTTTTCGCGGGATTTTAGTCAACTATTTTTAATATCATACATCTTTTAATTTAATCAAACAGTTTTCTTTTAATCCATATTTTAAAGTTTCCCCTTTGACATAATATAAATAAATATATAATAAAAAAACATAAAAAAAGTTTTATTCGTTTTTTTTTAAACCGGTAAAAAACAGAAACAATAATGCGTGGGTGAATATATTGAGATGTCCCCCAAGTGAAAATGATTATTTTTTATTTTTGGTTGTTTCACTGTTAGTCTAGAATGGGTTTTTTTGGAATCCACCAGGTCTAGTAATAAGTTATTAATAATAACATAACATAAGTGGTTCTGCACTGATGCAAGAATTTTAAGAAATCATACATTTTGAATATTAGAACTTCACGGAAGATAGCTTCAAGGAGGTTAGGATTAGGTATTTTTTTAAACATCCCTTTGTATATTTGGAATAAGTTATTGTATCTTTTGACATCTTAATATTTTTTAAAAATACAATTGTACAGAGTGATCCCCTATAATGTAGCCCCCCTTTAACTTTTTTATTTTAAGTGTCCCAAAAAATTTAAAAGTTTTGTTATGTAGGAACTAAAAAATACTTTTTTTCAACCTATAGGTAGAAAAAAAGTATTTTACTGATATTGTACTGATCAATTTTCCAATTTTCTTTATATATAAAGAAAATTGGAAAATTGATCAGTATACAGAGAAAAACAAAAAGTTTATTTTTTTTCAATGGATCACCCTATATATGAATTTATTTTTCGATTCCATGTAAAATTTTGAGCATAATTCATACAACAATCCATATACCTAAATTCAACTGTTTCTGAAATATTCGCATTCGAAATGTTATCATTAAATGTTTTTTTAAACTGTTAGAAATCAAGAAGCCTTAGTATACCAAAATTTTTATTGAAAATAAATTAGGTACTATAGTGACATTATGTCTTGTTAAATAAGTAAAAATGACGTGCTCAGACAGAGAAAGACAAACTATTTCAACTTATTATATAAAAAATAATTTAAATATTTCAGAAACGGTTAAATTTAGGTATATGGTATGTTACCTATATGATATATGCTTAAAATTTTACAAGGAATCGAAAAATAAATACATATATAGGGTGATCCATTGAAAAAAATTAACTTTTTGTTTTTCCCTGTATACTGATCAATTTTCCAATTTTCTTTATACGTAGAAAAAAGAAATTTTTAGTACCTACATAACGAAACTTTTAAATTTTTTGGGACCCTTAAAATAAAAAAGTTAAAGGGGGGCAACATTATAGGGGATCACCCTGTACATACATAAAATATTTATAAAAAAATCTACTTACTGAGATATTACACTTCACGGTGGATAGGTTTTTAAATAGCAAATTAATGAACTTAAACTTTTGAATTATAAAACAGCAACACTCTCATCTGCATATAAATTCTAACTGACCTTCAGGAATCACATGCATCTATGATGTCGTAAACAGAGGTTTTTGCCTATTTAAAATGATTAAAGCGCCATCCGTTGCAAAAACATATTCACGGAGGATAGAATCAATTTTTGCAACACACTACATAAATGGTTATAAAAATTATTTCTTTTAATTTTTAATATATTTTATATTTGATTCGATTGCTTTGGATGTGTTTAATTTACTTATTGAACTGATATTTTTAGTATGCTTTTACTACATCGGATATTTGAAAACATATAGGATAACCTAGAAAGAGTAACAGTCACGGAGGATAGGTTTTAGACTTTTAAAACATTGTAAAAAATAATTAATTGCGGTTAAAAATCTGGAACCTGAGCTGTAATATCTACTTAATTATGAAAGATCAAAACAAAATAAAAGTGTAGGTCAAACTCATTTAGTTTTATTAAATATCACGGAGTAACACCATCGGGGGACATTTCGTGAGATTCGCCCGTGTATAAATTATTATTTTTATAGCGTATTTTTTAATTTCTGAAAATGTTACTCAAATAGACTTTGCTGGGTTTGATTTTAGACCCTTGATATATAACATAGCATGCTGGACATTTAACAACATTTAAATAAAAAGTTTTCTTTTTTCCTAGGTGCTAAAATAACTAATATATGACCCTTTTTAACAAAAAACGGTAATATTATGTAAAAACATTTGGATGCTAAAAAGTGCTATGGATATGTAGTCCAGTAGAGTAGAAATACATAGAAACCAATATAAACTGTCATAAAAATATGATTGGTGTATCTTAGCGGTTTCTTAAGTCCTAAGAAAGATTAACTCCTAATTTTGTAAGCGTTCATCTGTAAAGTTAAAAAGTATTAGAGGATAATACACCCTGCGGCGAAGAAGGTACATAAACTCCATAGAAACACTAAGAGAGATAGACTGAAAGAATATTCAAATTTCAAGGTTTGTTTCCATGATTTTTGAGCAACGCATTTCTCTTAGGGCTGACGTTTTTAAAATTAGAAAAGAAAATGACCGGCATTGTAGTCGAACCACGGGATAGTTTAGAAGACACAGCTAGCAGAGAATGGTGTTTAAGTTTTATTAAAATTTTAGTGATCCACTCACAATGACAAGTGACAAGCAACAATACAGAAAATCATCACAAACGGTCTTCAGAATTTATGTTATCAGAAGTTATTAGAAAATAATTAGTTTTTTATGGGTTTTGCATTAATAACGTTTTCCCCTTTTAAACATTTGATCCCAAATCGTTTATACCAGCTGATAAGGGTAAAAAAAGACTGGTTTTGCCAAAGGGATGTAACGTCCAGGCAAATAAGTTTGTTACCCTCTTTAAGTTTGAAGAAATATAAATAATAATTTCTCTTTGGTGTCGTAAAAACATTAACACAGGTATCCGCACTTTTATTCAAGTATGTTTTTTAATAATAATTTTTTAAGACAAACTAAAATTAAAAAGCTGACCTTACCAAAAATACCAGTATAAAGATGCGCCAAGATAAAATGATTTTGAATAAGAAAAGATTCATTCTTTTTGCTCTAAGGATCTCTCCCTTATTTTATGTTAACCATTATCTATCCTAGCGCAAGTCGAAGTAAAAATGCATAGGTATAAGCTAAAGAAAGGGTTTCGTACGTTTAAGAAATAGCACGTGCTGAAGGGGGTTGAATTGAAATTATAAGGGTAATTTTTTTAAAGTAGGTGTTTCGGTTTGTGATTTTTAACGTATTTCAACTCCCAAACTTAATTTAAGTAAATATGTTGTTAAATTAACCTTTAAAACTCTCAATAAAGTAAACAATTTTTTTAGATTTATCTATTTTGTACGTAAGTCATATATACATATGTATACATATATGTATTTTAAACACTAGAATATTTAAAGAGCATAGATTATTTGTATCAAAGGTATGCATTTTCGAGTCTTAATGCTAAATATACCTATAGTTTTGTCAATAGCTAAGTTAAATTTATTAAATTTACTTCATGGTAAACTTTATTACCTACTTTAAGGTAAGGTTTAGAAAAAGATTAGTAATTTTAACGTTATTTTTCGTAAATATGTTGTATTTAATTTGGTTTTATTACGTTATTCTTTTGGTCGCTTTGATAGTTATTATTTTCGTTTAATGTCAAACCTAAATGTTAAAAGTTTGGAAATGTTTTATTATCCTTTACATGAAATAGGTACTGGATATTTTTCCACGAATTCACTACCTTTTAGTAATAATTACTTCAAAATCTTTACCTTTGTAACTTGTTGACGAAACCACTAATTACCTTATTGAAATCAAAAGGGATTAAGACGTGAAATGACTAAAATAATATCACTTATTAAAAAATAATTTTTAATTTTAAGATAATTATTTATTGTTATAATCTTAAAACACGGGAAATAGTTTAGTTGTTGATAAAACATTACAGATAAATATATTAAACATTTTATTTTATTACCAAGTACAAGGAAATATTCTTATATTTTTACACATATTTCCTATTTGTTCGGCTTTATTAAACAACTATTATTTCAACAAAAACAAATATTAACTTTTGATAAAAAACAGTTTGCCAATAATAATAAAAAATCGATATATGTATCTAATTAAGTTTTACTATATGTAACATACATTTACATAATTGCAGTATATGTTTTATGTTTTCAATACATTTTGCCGAAATTCTCACGAATATTTAACTGCTCAGTATTTTCTTAAAAAAAAAACTATATTATTATAATTATTATCGAAAATTACAGCGGATGCAAGAAAGGATTGTTCCATATATTATCTCCCCATGTGAACATTTTTTTTAAGTAAAATGTGCAGCTTTTGCAAATACGCGTCTTATCAATAGGGTCAGCTGCCTGTATTAAGTTAAATTGTAAGAATTTGCCTCTCAATTTATTTTTATATAACTATAAAAGATAACGCATATAAAAAATAACAGCACTACTATCTGAACCCAGAAGTTAAAATATACATGTATTTTTAGCTAAAAATTGATTACGTTTAAGTTATTTTTTCTTAAATTTGCAATTTATATTTATATACCGAAAAAAGTAGAAAAAAGACAAATCATTTATTTAAATAAATTGTACTATTTAAAATGAAATGGAATGAATTAAATTTTCATAATAAAAATTACATTAATTAAGCAGTAAATTAAAAAAAACATTACTTATCTGAAGGAAAAATTAAACTTTGAAGAAAATATGAAAGCACGTAAACCATAACAGTGTGGGGTGGAAATGTGTTTGCCGCCCTTATGCAGCCGATTGCATTTTGGGGTTGGTTCAGTGAGTAAACCCCCCTCCAGTCTAGCCGGTCTTGGTGCTCCTTTATTAACCGAACGCCGCTTGTTGTTAGTCAGTATTCGCTCAAAGTTTGCTTCGTGCACACCGCTTCACTACTCGCTTACACATAAAACCCCGAACAGTGTCTGTGCATATGAACTGACTGCTCTCTTATAGGATATTATCAAGTGCGATATGTGGGATTCTATTACAGAAAACTCCTGCGAACTTTGTTTTAACACCAGGTAAATACATTTTCTACATAACAACATGACTCTTGAAGTAAAAGCCGGTTGAATTCTAATAAGTTCATTTGGCGCGAAATAAACAAGTTTCTGACGTATAAGTCTGGATGATATATTCTGTGGACATCCACTTATACTTGCAACACAATAAATCAATGCTAAATCCCAATGTTTTTACAGATTTAACTCGATTGAAAAAGACTCACCATCCAAAATGAACGATCTATCAATGTACGAATCTAACAGCCCTATGGTAACCCATTGCGAATCGCCATCTCAGTGCACGCATAGTTTCATACGCAGACCATCTGAAGATCACGATTCTAACTCTCAAGATTCTGGATACAGCGCTAGTTTCCAGAGCGAATATGCCAAATTCATGACATACGCTTCACAAAGCCGCGGTTCCTTTCAATCGTTTGGCTCCTCAATGGAGGATGAATCCCTCGAGGATTTCTCTGACGTACAGCCTTTGGGAAACCAGGAGAACAACCTCCCAACTGACTTCGCCAAATTGATTGACGGCCCACTGATCGACAGACCAAAATTGACCGAGAACAAGCAAGAATCCGTCATCAGGCCTTTATTCCGTCGTGCTCTATCACTTTACAACCCAACCACCACCACCACCAAAATTACTCCAAACAGCAGCAGAGTGCGTTCGTGCTTGTTCAAGGAGAACCTAGAGGTCCGCTCGTTTAAAAGACCCGAACCACCAACTGCCGGCGAATTCAACATCATCAAAAAATCCAAAATCTTCGATGAAGATGATGGCAATGTACCAGTTGTACCCACCAGACCCACATTACAAAGGCATTTCTCCGCCACTGAAGAAAGCATCATGTCAGCCGTACAAAGATCAGCCGTATCGAACGATTTGATCGGCGATTTCAGCAAGAGTTTCTGTTTACCACTTACTGATGGTCGCCATCAAGATTTGAAAGCTATAACACCATCAACTTTGGCTGGATTAATCAACGGGGAATACGATCACAGTGTGGCTTCATACAAAGTCATCGACTGTAGATATCCATACGAATTTGATGGAGGTCATATCGCCGGTGCTTTAAACGTCTACACCAAGGAGCAATGCTTGGAGTTGTTGGAGCAAAACAAAGTTTCCGAACAACATGCCAACAAACGTCACATCTTGGTCTTCCATTGCGAGTTCAGCAGTGAACGTGGCCCTAACCTGTAAGTATTGCTCTTGCGGAACACCAGCAATGTTCATTTTCCTGTAAGCCTTATATTAAATATATCTTTTATTACAGATACAGATATATCCGCAAACAAGATCGCCAAAAGAACATGCAAGAATATCCAGCTCTTACATTCCCAGAAATCTATCTGCTCGAAGGGGGCTACAAAAACTTCTTCCAAGATCATTCCGATATGTGCATCCCGATTGCCTACAAACAAATGTTGCACCCGGAGCATGAAGAAGACCTTCGTCATTTCAGGCAAAAATCCAAGACCTGGAATAGCGATACGCGCTGTTCGAGGCCACAGTACAACAGATCAAAACGCTTTGCTCGTTTAGATGTCTAAGGGTTGGATGATCAACCAAAAATCAGTACAAATATGTGTGTGAGTGTGAGTGAATAAAATCTTATGATTTTATTATTGCTGTACAAAGTTGGGCCACATTGGCCCTGAATAAAGACCAAGTCTTTCTGTATTAAATATTGTATATAAGAGTTATATAAGAGCTCGGCATTAAGAATGTACAGAGCAGTTTGCAATGATGCTAAGCCGCCAAAAATTTCCATTTTTTTTATTTTATTTTATGTGCAATTTTTACGCAATAACAATGTGATGTTGTTTGTGCATACAACCCCCCAAGTTTAATGCACAATCAAATATTTATGTTCATTTTAATTATTAAATCTAGGGTCTAGTTACAGTATTTCTGTTCTTAAAATGTTTGGGAATTTTTTATTAATTTTAATTTTTGATTTTTTAACCAATAAAAATTGTGATTTGTTCGAATCTTTTACACAGACTGATGTAAGACTAATTCCCAAGTAATTCTAATACTATGTAAAAATAAAGTGATATATCAATGTTGTATATAAAAGAATATTTTTTAACTTATGAAATAAATTCTATACTATTTATATTTTTGACTTTTTATCCAACAACCCCAAAAAATTAAATTAAATAAAAATATGGATATTAAACAATATTGTTACACACATATTAAACAATATTGTTACACACATATTATGTAGGTAACTATTAAATATTATATCCAAAAATTATTAAAAAAACATTTTGCTAAAAAGTTTATTGTAAGCCCTGACAAATAAATAAAAACAGAACAACAATTTTCATGCGTTAATTAATACGCATGAAAATTGTTATACCTATATTGTTATGTTTTTATTTATTTGTTAATATCAGGACTTACAGTAAACTACATAAATTCGAATCCAAGAACACGTTATAACCATTACCTTCACTGAACGTTATAACCGTTACTTTTAAATCATTATTTTGTGAAATCTTATAATTTTTCATAAAAATTATACATTATTGTAAATATACCTACATTATAATAAAATAATCAATACCCAAAAATTAACATTAAATCAAATTTATTAACACGTATAAAATTACAAACAAATTTAGTGAAATTATCAATAAGCTTATTGACATAATTTTCAAGCGTAATGTGTACAAAAAACAACATAAAAATGTTAAAGAAACATTGTTTACATTACATAAACAAAGTATTATTGTTAAACAAATCACATCAAATTTGTATTTTGGCGCCATCTATTATTTGGAGGTAAAACAATAAGTTTTGCTATTAGTTCTTAGTTGTACCCAGGGTGGAAGAACCCTGGTTGTACCCATAGACCAGGTCTGTGGTTGTACCTCAAGAGAAAACTGTTTGTTTTCTAATTGCCATAAAAATTCAGTGTTTAAAAAAAATGTATTCTACCATATAGGTAGTATTAGGTACTCCAAAATAGGGTGTAGAATAAAGATAATTTTACATACTTCCACACGAATGTATTATTTTACCAGAGATATACCTACTGGAAGCATGTGGATAATTTATTTTAAGATTGTGGCTAATTTTTACTTTTTTATTATCTTGGTTATCATTCGTACAAAATCGGATGAGGATTGATAAGAAATGAGAATTAAGCAAAATTTGTCGAACTGACGATTTTTAATTTTTTTTCAATATTTGGAACAAAAATAATTCTCAATTGTTGATTGAAATTGATTTTTAAGAAATTGTTAATGGTATTTTAAACAGCGCCATGTTTCGAGTAGTGACGGAAGTTTAAAATAGGAAATCAGTTGTCTACAGTTATTTACGCCACTCCTCACAAGATGGCGACAGTAATAGTAATCCTTTAATGAACATGGACAAGAAAATAATTTAAATATTTTTAAGTTTTATATTTACAGTAAAAAAGTTAAAAAGCATTTTACATGGGTTTTTAATAGTAAATAAATAGAAAGAACTTTTATACATATTTAGGTACCTACCTATAACGTATAAAAATATTTTGGTGTTATACAGAACGAAAATAAACTTAAACCTTATGGGAGCGCCATTTTGAGAATATCGAGGGCGACATCTATAATACAAATGACAATTTATAAGCTTATTTTATTGATTCCTATCCTATATAAAATCAGAAAAAAATGGAATTTATATTGAATATTATTTTGATTTATATTTTGATCTTTTTTGTGTGGAATTTAATTTAGATGTGTAGGTATGTACATATAGAGAAATTACATATGTAGATTTTATTTTTTAATGATGACCTAGGTAGGTATATGGATTTTGGTGTTTTAATTTAAGTTTAAAGTTGAGTTTAAATTTTTTTGGCGCTAAGGTCTTTGCCCTTTGTAAATTGGCCACCTCGCGGGATTTTTTAAGTTTTTATACAGAGTGTATTAAAAACAATACATTTTGCGATACTTTACGAGTCAACCATCGTATTATTTTATTGTGGGAGAGTAAAATGTGTGATTTGAAAAATTCAAAAATAATTGACACAGCAGAGCATTGCCATGCAGGTAGTGTTGGTTGAAATTCCGGCCGCTGGTGGCGCTCTGGCGCACATCCACAATTTACTTTATTCTTGCCGTTTGAGCCGGTTGGATGCCTTTAGCATTTAAGACAAGTGAACTGTTTGCGTTGTATTTTTTAGGGGAATCGCGTTCAGAAAAAAAATAAACAATAACAAGATCTCAATATTAATTCTCGTTTTTGTGGATCGGTTTTGATTTTCTCAAAAGTGTCATTTCTTATTTTATTATGACTATCAAGCTTTTTACTTCGTGATGTGTGTGTGGTGATTGTTTAATTTATTTTCGTTTTTTTTGGCATACGTCTGTGTCTAGTGATTCAATTTCACTATAATGGATTATAATGTTTATAAAAGTAAGTTTTACTGGTTTTCTAGTAAATATTTAGCTTAGTTTGTTGTAGTTTGTAGTAAACACGTTTTATTCATTCATAGCTTAAATACTAATAATAATATTAACGCACAACTTATAAATATAAATATGATTGTTATTCAGAAATATACTAGGAGTTAATCAACAATATAATATTAAAACACAGATGGTTAAAGCAAGTAATATTATTAGTAGTAGGTACCTAGTACATCTGACAACAATGCATTAAGGTATAAAACATGTTTAGAAAGCCAATCTGGCTTATTTTTGTATGCGTTTTAAACATAATTAAAGAAATTCCAAAGGTTTACTTGAAAAACTACGGCACCTGTGCTTCTTTATAAAAGACGGTTTAAAAAACTACCGCACTATCTAAATGTATCCCATACTTTTTTTTGTTTAAGCTGGGTTTAAATAAGGTATCATGGGAAACATTCTGTCAAAAACTTAATGTTTAAGAGAACTTTGTATAAGAAGTAAAAAAGCATCATCGGTTATTCTGATTTTGTTGTTCTTGTCTTAAGTTATCCACAGAACAAGTTTGGTCATAAAAAATAAGGCATTGTATATGTAAATTTAATGAAAATTAGGTTGACAACTACACAGTTACCAACTTGACATTCGGCAAAATAAAGCGTATCTTGTATGGAATGCAGTACTCCAAGTAAAGGAAATACGAAAAAAAATACCTGCTGAATACGAGAACAGAACATACGACGGATCTGATATTTATTTATGTAAAATTTTCGGGTGATTTCTGACCCACCGTGTATACATACATATTACCTGAAAAATAAAATAAAACAAGTACATGACTCTCCGTCTCTTAGTGCTTTTTAATTTGCGTCCCTTAATGCACCTACTTAAGCACTTTTTCTTGTTCTTTTATTTAATAATTTTGCATCGGGAACTCTTAGTGGACTAATTAACTATAAAAAGCAAGTTTCTGAATAATATATTAATCTATTTCCTAATGAAAATTAGATAGGTACCTATACAGTTTTTTTAAGACAAGCTTAAAACGTCGTTATGTATATATACATACCGACAACACTGAGCAGATTCCGGAAAACCATCAATATATATATATAGATATATGTTTCGCTCTAACTCGCAGCAGAGCAGCAACAGCAGCCCATCAGATAAGACCTGAAGATGGTACATGAGATTGTACCGAAACGTCGTCAGACATACGGTTCTTTTAAGAACCAAAAACCGACAACACGGAGCAGATCTCGGAAAACCACCAATACATATGTATATATATATATATATATATATATATTCTGCTTTAGGTTTCCACGGGCGTTATATGTAATAATGGTTTTCCGGGATCTGCTCCGTGTTGTCGGTTTTTGGTTCTTAAAAGAACCGTATGTCTGACGTTTCGGTACAATCTCATGTACCATCTTCAGGTCTTATCTGCTGGGCTGCTGTAGCTGCTCTGCTGCGGTATTGAAAAAGACATTATTTTCGGTCAATTGCCTCCCCTTGCCTCCGTGCTGAGAATTTTCAAATAATTGTATAAATTTAGGGGTGAAAATCGATGTTTAAACTTAACATTTTTGCTATATATTCGTATTTAATCAGTTTGCCAACGGACAAAATACTGTTTACATACGCCGATTCACACTCTATTCCTTCCACCTATGTGAATCGACCCTTAATCGATTAAGAGGGTTAAAGCCTTATTTCCAATTAATATTGTGGGGGTGGGAGAACTGAAACAAAGTTTATCAATCCACTTTGAAGGGAGAGAAGATGCAAAACCATAGTTTCCTCAGTCACACTCCTGAAATTAAGTTTTCATTTATTTTAATAAATAGAAGCCTCTCATAGTTCTGATAAAAAGTCCCAGATCAACATCAATTAAATTAACTGAAGCCTTTGTAATTGGTTTTTAAGTCTTATTTATTCCAAAATTTATATTTCCCATTAGAAGTCCTCAAAAATAACTTAAATATATAATATTATACTCCCAGTAGCAATGCTACTAAGTTAAGTTTAATAAAAAAGTCCCGTGTTTCTTTTGAATGTGAATGAAGTTTTTTTTCATAGAAAGTTTAAAGCTTAAAAAAGAGAAAGTTCAGACATCTGTATACTCAAACATGTGTCTTTTTCTACATGCATTAATATTAACATTGTTTTTGTGGATTGTGTACTTTTTCGTTACTCACATATACATAAATATACAATTTTATTTATCGGATTTGTGCGGTTTTAAAAACGTATCTTCACTACCCAATTCTTAGGTTTCTGCGGTAATAAATGAAGATACAATTATATTAAATGACTCATTGCTTACGTTAATAGCGGTATCAAATATAAAAGAAATTAGTTTTAATCATCACTAATTATAGGTACGTTCGCTGATTATTGTTTTATGTTATGATCAAGATATTTGAGATAAAAGCTTTTGGACTCGATATCTATCAAAAAACGTGAAAAGCCATTTCTATAATTGCCCGAAATTTATTACAAATTTGTGTGTCATTACTTTTGATACTACCAGAAAATGTTTTCCACTTAAAATATATCGGTTGAATATCGGAATCGGTTATATCCCCAATTTTTGAGTTAATATTAAAAAAGTCCGACTTTTTTTACTTTTTTTTTTATAAAAGTCTTGATTTTGTCCAATTCTGAAGAAGAGCAGTAAAACCTACATAAAAAATATTAATTTCCCTTATTTTGTTTGCCCGAAGAGGACAATCAGTGTATTTTCATTAAAATCTGTGTTCAGGCACCTTGCGATTTTATCACTTATTTGTTTGTTTCGGGTTTGATTAAATCTGAAATTTTCAATAAATTCTATTTGACAGATGAAGTAACGCAAACATTTTACCAAAACCTGTTCTTTGGGAAATACTACTAACTAAAATCATTAACAGTTTTATAAATACTCCCATTATTTCTATTAACAAAGTAAAATACAATTATTTTATTCAATGAATCACATCTGTTAATAATAATACGTTATCCCGTAATAAAATATGATAATCCGTTATAATTGAATTTATCCTGAATAATTGCGTCGTATTGGCCCCCTTGACTCTACACACTGTGACAAAATAATTGACAACCCGATAAACTAAAAAAGTAAAAATAAATCTTATTTATAGTCCCATTACTTTTTGGGCATACTCACTTAAGTTAATGGCTTTTTGACCATCATATGACGCATCCATTTTGTTATATACCACCAAGTAACGAACATAAAAAAACCGTAAAATATTAAATTGTTGCCTTCTTTAGTTTTATACTTATTGATCCTTTCGCATCTTTTATTGTTATTAACTATTCGCCACGCCTTTACACTTAAATAACCGTTAGTTTTCGGAAAAGCGTCGTGATAAAAAACACCCTGTATATCAACGATTTTACAGGTCACAGAATAAAAGGAAAAAAGTGCGATATAAAATAATAACAACTGATTTTAAAACGAGGCTTATAAGTTTTTCTCGAACAAAAAATTATGCTTTCATAATTTTCGCCATCTTTGCATATTTGAAATCAATACCAGAAAAATCGCCAATTGCAGACATTTATTCTATTAAATAACTTGTTTAGCCCATCAAAGTATTAATATAATGTAGGTATAAAGATAAAAACAGAATTTTATAAAAGGAAATATTTTAGATTATGAGAACTTTTAACATACCTTAGCTTAAGCAAAAATAAGTGTATAGGCATTTTTATAGCTTTTATCTGAAATTTTAAAAACACTTTGGTCAATACATCGACTTATCTAAGAACAACAAAAGTTTATACAGAACCGGACAAAATTATACAGTACCGGACAAAATTTTTTAAGATTATATGAACGTTTGTATTGACATTTTGATTTCGCCGTACACTGAAAAAAATAATCTCTTAAAAGAAATGAAAATCTTATTGATTAAAAAGATTTGCGCTTTTGAATAGGGCCAAGAGGTATGTTTCTTAATCTAAACCAGAAACTATCTTTACATAATTTTTTGAAGGGAGAGATTTATCTATTCGTTTAAGGATATTACAATATTAGCTTAAATCAAGAACAAGCGATTTCTTGTTACAAGAACCAAACATATTTCTTCGGAAGATATTTCTCTTTTAAATGAAGAAAACGTTTTTTATCGCAAAAAATGGGATTTTAACAAGAAAACTGCATCTCTTAATTGAAAAGTTTAGGAACTTTTTAAGAAAGAAAATTTGTCTTGCTACAAAAGCATATACTATTGACCTAACCACATTTTATTTTGATTTTGATCTTGGCCCAATAGTATGTATTCAGGGGCAGATGGGCTCCGGCGGGACAGATTGGCCGAATGATCATCTAGACTGGCCCAAAAAAATTATAAAAATACAACACCTAACTGCTTATGAAAATTTCACCCCTTATAATTTCACATAAAACTTCGTGATTTATATTGGTTTTTTTATTTAATTTTTTTACGAATTACAAATTTTAAATACATATTTTAAAAATGTAACGGGTATTTGTTTTTTGTCACATAAGAACGTCTAAAGTCTATTCAAAACCGTCCTAAACACCCAAAACCCCCGTGTGCACGGGCCTGGTTTATACTAGTTTGTGTTTCATAAGATCATAAAAGGGTCAAAAATGAATTTTAACATAATTTTGGTACAGTTTTTAGTAAAATGAACATTAGTAAGAGTTGGTAGATTTTTGTGTGATTTTACATACGAGTATCATCCAGAAACTGCGTTCTAAACAAAAATTTTGTAAAATTTTAGTTTGTTTGTTTGAAAATGGAGGGAGAAAGTCAGGTGACAAAATAAATCGAAATTTTTTTTTGTCAGATTAAGTCCAAAAAAAGAATCGGAAAAAATAAGTAAGGGGGTAGCGGGTTCGATAAGAAAGGGAAAGGGGGTCAATTTTGCCATTTGTAGCTTCATGAGATTTATGAAATTAAAAAAATATAGGTATATTTATAAATAATTTTTCAGTATTTTAGGTGAAAATTATAGTTTTAAACCCTCCTGAGGGGGGTTTGAACACCCCTCATTCTCGCGCACCCCGTGCAACAAAATCCCAAATATTTACGAACTTGTGCTGATCACATGAGATTTTTTTTTCATATTCTGTAATAATTATGTCACCATGTTAAAAAAAATAATTACCGATTGAGAACTTTACAAACAAAAATTTGTTGCCTATAGGCAAATACTTAAGGATTTGGCGGAAGGTGTTGTAAAAAAACAAGGTGGGCCGCTTTTAGAAAAATTGTCCCGGACCGCTTGAATCATGCCCATCCGCCCCTGTATGTATTGCTTTATTCAAAATCTTCTGATCTTCACTGATACTACCAGCGTTGTTAGTATTTAAGCTTGAATTCCCCTCATCACATATGCCTTTTGATTTTAATTATTGAAACATGCATTTAACAATTAAAATCAAGGACCTTCGTAGTGAGGGGAGTTCAAGCCTAGAAGATTGACTGAAACAAAGGTTTACAAAAAATATTTAAATTAAATAAGACATTTATTGTTTGATATCAACAAAAGCGCAAACAATAATAAAGTAACATAAATATGATTTAACATAAAATTTAAACATACATATTTTAATTAATATCTACCTTACCTTCAAAAACATTAAACAAATTAATTCAATTTCATTAATATAAAAAGAGTTTTAATGATTCCAACTCTACTGTAAAACTACATACAACACAACACAACCGGCAAAATGTATAATATAAATATCTTTATCTACTCCTACATTGACGAGCTGTCACTTTATGCCGTTTTATTGACGGGCTGAAGTTAACAACAGTGGCTTTTCGACATTTTACGTCACGGGCTGAAGTTAGCTTCTTCTTCTTCTTCTTAAATCTGAACACAGATAACTGTGTTCAGGGGTAATGGCCTTTAGCTTAATTTAAAAGCTATTTGGCCACTGAAGTTAGCTTTATTATAAATTGGGAAAAAGTGAGGTTAAATTCGGGTAACAGTTGACAGATGTCATTTAAACAAATAAAATTGGCTTTAAATTCTGTTTTGTGTTCGTCGTAGATAAAGTATAGTATACTCGTTTATAAACTTCTCTAGACACTCGTTTTTATTAAACACTCGCTCGCAAGCTTCGCTCGTGCTTAATTAAACTCGTAACTAAAATGGCGTTTATAAAACTTGATACATAATATACTATTAATAGAATTATAATATTATATCACTGACCCTAGAAAATGGCGAATTGCAAGTTGCAATGATACAAAACGTACTAAATACGTGTGCCGCAAAAGGTTTGCGCGTTTTGCATCCCCTCCCATGTATCAGAAGCTACCAGATTTTGTTGTAAAATATAAATAATTTTCATAGCTTTTGAACAAAAACACTTTGCACTTGCTTGAAAGAAGAAATATTTTATTTGTTTTCAAGAGAACTATTCTTCTTCCACTAAGAACTTTTTTCTTTAAGCAATAAATATTTTTTTATGCTAAAATATTGTTTCTTGCCGCTAATAATTTTTATCAAGAGAGTTGACTACTTTAGTTTAAGGGCACCTTTTTTTCAGTGTGGTAATTGTAAAAGTTCCCCCCTTTATCCCGAGGTATCATTACAAATTCTTAGGTGACTTGATTCGCCCTGTATAATGACAGCAAGAATTGGCAACGTGTTTTAGAGGCCACGCGGTGGTGTGGTAATATTCATGTTTGTACACGGTATAAACAGTGTTGCCAATTTACACAAATCAGATTGCATGTCTGGCGAATATTAATCACAATACCGATCTTGATGTATCAAAGGTATGTTCCCCTCCTTCGCTATACTTCGCTATACTACAAGCCAGGGAAAAATAATTTTTAAACTTACCCCCCAAAAACCCAGGGGGGAATAATTGCAAAAAGAATCTTTATCGATCCCCGACGAATTTATTCTATGTAGGTACAAATGATGCCATTTTTCGTAGACATTGTCTTTGTATATTGACCAATGAAAAACATCGATCCAACAAATTACTGTTATTTATTTTTATGGACCTCTACTATAAAAGACCGGTATTTTAATAAAAATGGGGTTGGGGCTAATCAGCTAATACACTCTTGAATAAGGCTATTTATATATTTAAGTGCTAAATTAAGCTAATAAAAACATGATTTATTCAAATACTAAAACAATGGTTTTTGTCTAGCACTGTATATGTTTAGCGTCTATAAATTGTATTTATTTTTGTATTAGGTAAACTTTATTGTCGTCAAAACTCGACACAGCAATTTTTTTATTTAAGTCACAAAAATTATCCAGTCAAACACAAATTAAATGAACTTGTTAAATTAATTTTTTTTAACATTTATTTTTTTGTTTTTAAGGTTGGTAGCTCCCTTAGGAAGCATTTTAGGACCCATGTGGTAAGAATAAACTAATTCTTAAAAGTAAAATAAATTCTTCTCGTAATTTACATTTGCCAGCCATTGTTTCGACTTGTTAGCGCAAGAATAAAAAAAATTACTTGAAAAGCTTTAATTCAATGTTAATATTCAAAAAAGTTTTCTCAAAGAAATTTTAAATCGACCTTTCAAACATCCCAAAAGCGAGTTAAACTTTGACAAAGATGTACAATAAATTCTACTGTCAGCTCCTATAGAAATTCGAACCATCTTGGCAATACTAATTTCGGAACAAAAATAGTTCAAAAAGATTTAACTTTAATGCACGCTACAATAGCCGAAAGTTTATTTTACTTATTTGTACAATTTAAATACTTTTATTGTTACAACTTGGAACTTTTTTATTTTGTAAATTTATACATTTTGCAATTTAAGTGGAAAATTTCTGTCGAAACCGAATTGAAATGGCATTTACCGTTCCCGAGGTATTGTGACGTCACAAGCAATTTTTTTAATAAATATTTTGGGTAAGGTAAACGCAATTCAAATTCGGTTCCGACAGAAATGTTTTAAATTACAAAATGTATAAAAAATCAAAATTAAGTAAAAAATATTGTGAAACATGTGGTGGTCACTTTTTGCATGGGCTAAATTGCCGACCGCCTTTGGTGGCATTTCGCGAATTCACGCATGCGCAGACGATGCGAATTCATCAAATAACGCCGCACACAAGGTATTTCATGAACAGTTAATAATGCAACTGCATTACAAAAATTCATTGAATGTAATTAGGCTTAATATACTCTCAGAATCGTGTGTTACGATATTTTGGCCAATGATGATGATGACCCTCTTTTCCGCAAATGTCAAATGTGCAATGCGTGATTTTCCACAAGGAGTGTTAAAAAAATTTTTAGCTGGTTTATTTATTATACAGGGTGATCACACTGTATATAGCTATTACCATCGGGTAGTTATTAATTTAAGTTTACCCTCCTGGTTTTGTTAGGCTGCGCTCTCGCTTATAAATAATAATCTGGTGGTGTGAAATTTTGCCTGGAGGGGGTGCACAGCACAATAATAATTATTACACTCATGCATGCTGCTTACAACATAAAAGGGGGAAACAAATTATCAGCGCACAATGATACGAAGATTCAAAAATGATTTTAACATTTGGAATTCAGTGTTGATTAGTGTTGCAACAAACCTCCGCTTCTGCTTCCGCAACCGCGGAAGTTCAGCACACCTTTTCACATTCGCTTCTGCATCTGTGCATTTGTATATCAAACCTGTTTTGTTATCCTGCATCGCCTTCTGTTTCGCTTCCGCATCCGCAAAAATTCACTATTGCCATCAGTTTCGCTTCTGCTTTTGGTATGATACTTCCGTCGTTTTTGCCAAAACTATTGGTGAAGGCAAAACTACAGATAAGATAGTTTTGGTATGTGTACAAAATTGTAAAAATTTAATCTGTAATTTTGCCACCACCAACAGTTGTTAAAAATTTCAACTGACCCTCTGTGCGCCCAAAGTGAACCGAAATAAGGGTTGCAAACAATTTTGTTAACTGCCTTTATTGATTCAAAAATCCTTTCTATTATTTTTTGTTGTCGCACGGCCCGTGTAGAACGATAGTGTTCATCTGTTCTTATCTAGCCCACGTCATCAGCTATAAATTTAGAATTATTAGTAAATGGGGTCCGATGAAAGCGATAAAAAACATTGCTTCTTCTTCTCTTTAATACGCACCCCACCATACATAACATGTGTTTATTTGATTATGTTGTTACGTACTTGTAATGTCCTTGATTTATTACGAAAAAAAGTCCATTTGATTCAGTGGATGAATGTACAATAATTATTCCATTCTACCTTTTCGTTGTTTAAATTTAATAAATATTTTAATTTAGCAAAAGGCAACGCGATATATTTTACGTTTAAGTACTGAAATGTCATTTTCAGTTACTCTGGATATTACATAAATTCAAACCACCCTTTTGGATGTTGTTTTTCTCAACTTTTTTTGTTATTTAGCTAAACCAGCGTATTTAAATTGTAAATTTGCTAATGCAAAAGCCAAATAGGTTTGTGCAGATAAGATAGACTTTTTTTAAAAGTTCTGCCACTTTGCTCCTATATAAAAAGCAGTGCATTTTCAATTCGCCATTTTGTATAGTTCAGAAACAATATAAAGTTGTTGACCTAACGAGGTGTTGATTTTTTTCTAATAATAGCATTTTAAGTCTATTAATAACTCTATAATTTTCACATGTAATTCGCACAGTACGATAAATTTTAAAATGGGAGGACAAATTCGCACAGTGGTTCAAAATCAAAAAAATTGAGAAAAAATAAAAATTTGTATTTTAATGTATTAAAAATTCCCAAAATTTTAAATTTTTTTTAATTTACAAAATAAGCATAGCGTTCAGCTTTAATATCTCGGGAACGGTAAAAATAATCTAGTCACAAAAGTGATTTTTTTATATAGATTTAAAAAAATCTCAGGATTGAAAGTATTAAAGTAAACAATGTCAAGTTAGATTTATGTGTGTATGTTTAATGAATGTATCGTTCATTCATATAGGGTTTGATACGTCCTATTTTAATGGGTAAATAGAATTTACTTGAGTAAAAAATAAATTATAATAACAATTTTACCTAAAATAAACAGGTCTAAAAATAGCGATTTTTAACTTTTTAATTCTCATGATTTGTTTAGCTTTTATTATCATAAAAATGACTCAGAAATGAGTGATGCCATTATCTATCTAAAATTTCAATGCAATATAGTTTGTTGGAAAACCTGACCATTGCATGTTTAATATTTATTAGTGCTAAAATTAACATTTAAATTTCAAAAGCTGTTTCATTGTAAAATTAGTAAGCCTGTGTTTAATCGCTAAATACATATTTGATTGACATAGTTTTTATATATTTAAAAATATCGAGGTTATACTATTATAATAGGTGAGCTATAGAACAGTTTTTTTATTTAATATTTATTTTTAAGCTTTTCATATTATTCGGTAATTTTAATAAATAATAGGATTATGGCAACTTTCAACTTTTAACGTCAAGAGTTAAACATAATATTTCTGTTTTCTTGTATTGTTTAATACAAACAAACATATGTAAATTCAAAACAAGTCGATAAATTTTGTTTTATAAAATAATTATAGTGTTTTTTGATAATAAAACATTTAGGTATTATTCGATAATAAAAATACATATATGTACATTTATTATTTATTATTCTTTCTCTAATTTAATTGGAATGTGTATTTTAAATCATAAAAAACAAAGGATTTTACAAATTTCAAAAACAATATAAAGTCTATTAATAATTCTAAAATTTCTACGTGTTATAGCATAATGCTCAAGCGTGATAACTACCCATAAGGTAGACTAATTTTTTATACCTACCCAGACTTATCTTAATAATTGTTCACGAGAAAAATTAGCCGTATATGCAAATCTGAAAAAATTAACATAGCATTTTTAATAACTTTTTTATATAAAAAGGTGTAACGCCTAAATTTGATTCAAATTGTATTCCTTATTAAGGTAATCGACACTCCTTAAAAAATTAATGAATTATCAATAATAATACAATAACCAAATGGAACAAGTTTTGTGTACGTAAGGGTAAATATTTTTAATGTTTTTTACGTTTAACCCAATTATATTTGTTTGTGAAATGTTTTATTCATTTTCATGATCGTTCGCTTTGTTTTATTTGAAATGTAAAATACCAATCAATACATAACAAAAATGTTGTTTCAATGTTTTGTCAACTTTAAAAACAATAAATATTTATAAAACCATCTGTAAAAAACAACCTAAAATCTTTGTAAAATGTTAAAGAAGTTTTTTGTAACAAAAATAAAAAATGTAATAATATACCATTGAATCCTATTTCGTAAATCAGCAACTTTGAAACTTGGTTTAAAATATTATTAATTTTATCGAACTATTTACATTAGATTAGAGACTAATGTGTTTGTGTTTGTTAACCAGTATTTATTTAATGCATTTTGTGTTTTTAAGTGCATTCATAAAAATCATTTTCGATTGGACATTTTTGTGGGTTTATCAGGATTCGTTTAAAAGTACAACGGTAGACATTTCCGATAAGGCAAAAACCTTCTTAGAACTAGACGGGACAGGTATAAGAAAAATGCATTTAGATATATTTAAAATAATGTTATAAATTGGTCTCGCATTATATCTTCAAAGTGCTTTAGCAAGTTGTTCTTATTTATTGGCGTTTTGAAGCTTCTAAATAATGAATTCGGTTAAAACTACATTATTAAAATTACGATTCCAAAGTTTTTAATGTCAATATTTTCAACTTTAATAAGCTTTGCGATGTTAAGGCTTAAATTTAGTTTTAAAGGCCACTTTCAATTAAGGTCATTATGACCTTAAAATGACAAGAAGCCTTTAAAGCTACATTTTAGCCTTAAAATGGCAAAGCCCATTAAAATTGCAAATATGGCATTAAAAATACCTTAAAAAATCAATTTTAAACATTTTTTTTTTTCAGGGTGACGGTGCTATGGCCTGGCATGGGAGGGTCCAGCCCGGTCTGCTGCTTCTCCTCTTCTCCTTCGTCGTTATATCAGAGGGCACGGCTAAAAGCTTAGGTAAGTTACGAAACTTAATTGTTTTAATCGCGCCGAAATAACTATTTAAATTATGTATTGGAATAAAAAATTGTGGCCCAATACTGTATTAAATCGCTGACGCTAAGTGGCCAAAACGAATTGGCTGTGTGGTATTTGGCTTGGATTGTATATAGTGAGTAAAATTTTACATTGAACAATTGTGCGCAAATTCAATGGTTACTGTATTGATGCATCCCCTTCAATTATAAGGCTCTTTAAATGGATCCAGTTGCTCCAACAATGGAGGTGTGCAATTGGGTTTAGCCGTCGCATTGTCGAAAGGAGTCTTCTGCACTACAATGGCCCAATGTCTTTGACGCACAGTGCATCATAACATTTTCTTGTTGGGTGATTTTTAAAAATACAATACATTGAAAATACCGAATATATATTAATTATTTAATTAACATTATTCTTCAGCTGTAATAGAGATTTTGCAAGCCAAGTGAACTTAACAAGAATTTTGTCACAAAATTCACTTTTAAATAAAAATTTGAGTTGTCAAATTGAATCACTGTGCCGCATCCATTTTATTATTTGGCACTTTTCAATGGCTAAATTTTATCTCGCCAAAGCAATATTTCAGTAAAATTCTCCTTTTTGGTATTAATCTCGTTATTCAAAAAATTATATACGAATATTAAATAATGCGTTAAAATAAATTGACAATTATTGTCGCGGTTATATGAGCCAATTTATATTCCCAACTTTAACATTTTGATTCGAAATATAAATATGTATTACAATTTTTAAATTATAATGATTTTTGGATTACTCTACTGCATTAGCCAACAAAAAAAAGATTAAATCGCGAATGCAAATATAATATGCAAATCAGCTATTTAACATTGTTAAACAAATTGACAATTACCAGAAAAACAAAGAACATAAATAAATAATGTTACATTTTTAATGCATATGTGCATATATGATGACGTTATTATTAATTCTATATCGATCTAGTTTATACGTAGTTTTAATTAAAATTTCAAATTAGTTTTTTCATCAAATTAACATGTCCCAAAATTTAATATTTTTAAAAAAAGTACATGTAAAAATGTTTATTTGTTTAGAAGCAGAACATTCTATAAAAAGAACACACATTAAAGACAAATGGTTGTTATATATAATTTTGACATTTGAAATAGGTGAAAAATATTTCCCCAAATAAAACTTCCAATTTAAAATTGTACGCTTAAATCTGTACGTTAAATTGAAAGCTCGTTAAAAAATACTTACTTATATTTTTATTAAAACCTGGACTTTTATTTGGTATATAACCAACCGCAGCTATGCGTAGTTACAAGTTTTACTGTATTTCACCATTAATAAACCGCTTCATACAATGTTTATTAATGGTGAAATATTTTCGTCATTTAATTGAAATTCTCTAAATTCTCCAACTACAATGGCTGACGAAAAATTATTTGATTTCTATGTCAGGAATATACATTTGACCTAACCACATTTTATTTTGATTTTAGAGCAAATATCTCTTGGTCCAATAGTATGTATTGCTTTATTTCATAGCTTCTGATCTTCACTGAAACTACCAGCGTTGTTTGTATTTAAGCTTAAATTCGCATCACCTCATAGGCCTTTTGATTTTAATTATTAAAACATGCATTTAACAATTAAAATCGAGGACCTTCGTGGTGAGGGGAGTTCAAGCCTAAATATTGGCATCGTTGAAAACTAGAAGATTGACTGAAAAAAAGGTTTACAAAAAAATATTTAAATAAAATAAGACATAATGGTTTAATATCAAGTTATTATCAACATAAGCGCAAGTTTTTTTATACTTACACCAATAAGCTAACATAAATATTAGGGGTGTGCGAATAATTCGAACTTACGAATTATTCGTTCCGAATCGAATATTAATATTCTAATCGGAACTCGAATCGAATAATTCGAATTATTGAATTATTCGATTCGATAGTTTACGAATAATTCGAAATTTTTTCGAATATACATTTTATTCAAACCATGAAATATATATATTTTATTTCTATTTGTGTAACTATAGTTACACAAATAGAACAATTAGTATAGTTTTTTTTTTAAGAGAATGAAATAACAGAAGCAAATACAGTATTACAAAAAATACAACATTTGAAAATTTGCTAAAAATTTTTGTTTAAAAATAAGAAATACGATACTGAAACATTACATGAGTAACATTTTTCTTATAGATTTTTATCAAACAAAATTTAATAATTAATAAGAACAAAACAAATAGAATATATCTTTTGCTTATTACCATTTAGATTTTTTATGTTACCGACGGAGATGAACATATATTGAAAATGAGCAATTGTTTTCTCTGGGTAATTGATTTTTAAACGAAAAGTATATTATTCGTAAATAGAATATTTCGATACACGATTTAAAGGAATTTAAATGGAAGCAATTGAAAATACAGAGATATTTCATTAATTCGCGAATTATTTGAAAATTTTCGAATTATTCGAAATTTTTCGAATTATTCGAAATTTTTCAAATTATTCGATTTTTTTCCGAATTATTCGTAGAAATTCGAATAATTCGAAAATTCAAATTATTTGATTCGAATTTCGAATCGAATATCAATATTCGATTCGATTTGAACGATATTCGCACACCCCTAATAAATATAATTTTTATTACATATTTAAATTAATACCTTACCTTCAAAAACAAATTAATTAAATTTCATTTATTTAAAAATATTTTTAATGATTTCAACTCCACAACACAACACAACTGGCAAAATGTATATTATAAATACCAATAATAGAATTATAATATTATATCACAAAATCATCAAAAATGACGAATTGCAAGTTGCAATGATACAAAACGTACTAAACACGTGTGCCGCAAACAGTGTGCGCGTTTTGCATCCCCTCCCATGTATCAGAAGCTACCAGATTTTGTTGTAAAATTGACATGCTATTGGGATAATTGTGATGTATCTTGAATGAATTGCGTAAATATAAATAATTTTCATAGCTTTTGAACAAAAACACTTTGCACTTGGTTGAAACTTTCTTCCACTAAGAACTTTTTTCTTCGAGCAATAAATACTCTTTTATGCTAAAATATTGTTTCTTGTCGCTAATACACCTTTTTTCAGTGTGATCATTTGAAACTGGGAATCAAACAAAAAAAACTCAAATTCTATTTGTTCGTTTTCTAGATATTTAAAATGGAAGTTGAGAATCGTACCGATTTCTGTAAATTAGCTTATGTATGGCTGACCGCAAAATTGCGAACTGTTTGTGACAAACAATTAAATACTTTGCGGTTCATTAATAATGAATATAAATTTACAACGGGGTAATTAAATGTAGTCCCATTATACCAGGACGATTCATTGCGGTAATAACAATACATACAGTACATTATGAGTGAACCCGAAATCAGCTTACAATTCGCAAATCTAAACAATTTAATTTAAATTTTTACAAAAGGGCATTTTTAAGGTAGGTATATTTTAAAAGATGAAGAATTTGAAAAAAATCAGATCACCTAGATAGAAGGTGACCCGAAGATTTATCTAATTAAGATGTTGTAAGGGCATCGTACCAAGGCCAAAGGCTCAGGTAGTAGTGGTTTTAATGGTGGTAGGAACAAATTAATGCTCTCTCTACATTACAGACTTTGGTATTAGAGAAGAACGAATCCAAACTCAGGAAAATGCTTAACGGTACATTTAACACTATGAATAAAATACCTTTTTTAATGGGTACACCTTTATATAATCTGATGCTTTTTTAATCGAGGCAAAATTAAGTTTTAGACGACAGAACAAACAATTGCAATTTCGGGATATACATTTTGATAACTAAACTAGGAACCCCGAGAGAGACAGAGAATTTTATTGATTTATTAATTTAGTCATTGCCGCAACTTCCCAAAACTAAACATTCATGCCCTAATTAATCTTCGGTTGTTACAAATTTATTACAACCAAACTTATTTGCATATTTTAACACAAGTTTGCAAATATTTTATGCCCAAATTATAAACAATAATACAAACCCCAACATTTCATACCCTTTAAGGTTATAATACCATAATTAAAAACTTTATCAAAACAATTATTTACATTCATTTACACAATTTATTACAATTTTATACAATTATTATTGAAAGAAAATTGTTTTGCAATTTCATAGTTTGGGACACCCTGTATATTTAATAGATATTAAGATTATTAAGTAACGTTTAAAATATCAATTTTATTTATTTATTTATTTTATAAAATGTTCGGATGAAACGTTTTTCATGTGGATAAATTTCTTGAAATAAAAATACATTAACTGGGAACGTTGGGAATGAAATAAAAATGCACGAAACAAAGAAATATTTTTAATAAAATTATTTTTATTTCATAAATAAAAAGTGGAATTTATTAAAATATTTCTCATTAATATGAATTTAATTAAATGGTAATGCTTTGAGAACGATAAATATAAAACTGTCATGAATTGCGACTATTTCTCACACAATTCAAAACGATTATGATAATTTTTTCTCGCTGGATTAACGAGGGTGAATGTCTAATATAGGAATAGTCAATATATTGTTTCGCCCATACGGGATCTTCCCGTTGCATATGCTTCTAATAACCATTATTATACTTTTATAAATGGTTTTACGCCATATGGGACTTTATAAGTGCAGAATCTCCCCCTACACATATATTTTATATCTGGATTAGTCATATATTATTTGCACGCAATTTATTTCATTCTTAAAAAAAATTAGGCAAATTAAATATTTAATTAAGACAAACAAGAACACTGAAACAGTAACATCACGTAGTATGGCACACATACACTGAAAGAAATATATGTTTGTTTTTAGCAATGTATGTGGTAGTCCATATATGAAACATAAAATATATTTACCTTAACCATTTTTATATTTGCCTTAACCATATTATGTTAAAACTAAATATAAAAATGGTTAAGGTAAATATATTTTATGTGGTAGTCCACATACATTGCTAAAACAAACATATATTTCTTTCAGTGTAGCTTTATTAATTTTAATGCAAAAACCTAATTTTAATGTTGCTACGTGAGTCACGAACATACGACTTTAAATTTAAATGTATGCTCTTTGTTTTGTTTAACTACAAAAATAATCTTGACTATATTTTGAACGATCGACTACTATTGTTTGATATAATTTGAGTTAATTATGTTAAGATGAAGAAACACCGATCGAAGCAGTCCTATGTAAAAGGATAAAACAAGATATTCTAGCTATCGCTATAAAACAAAATAAACCCAGGTGAAAGGAATAAAGGAATCGAACATTGCTATGTACCACCACTAAGGGTGTAGATATCCCATTTAATATTGTATACAGAACCACACAAGAACTTTAACTTTGATTTTCGAAGTCATATAGTATACTATTGAAGTTATTCTACACTAAAAAAAGGTGCCCTTAAACTTACGTCAACTCTCTTGATAACAAATTATTATCGGCAAGAAACAATATTTTAGCATAAAAGAGTATTTATTGCTTGAAGAAAAAAGGTCTTAGTGGAAGAAGTATAGTTCTCTTGAAAACAAATACAAAATCTCTTGAATGTTTCTTCTTTCAACCAATAGCAAAGTGTTTTTGTTCAAAAGCTATGAAAATTATTTATATTTACGAATTCATTCAAGATACATCACAATTATCCCAATAGCATGTCAATTTTCTAACAAAATCTGGTAGCTTCTGATACATGGGAGGGGATGCAAAACGCGCACACCGTTTGCGGCACACGTGTTTAGTACGTTTTGTATCATTGCAACTTGCAATTAGCCATTGATATAATATTATAATTCTATTATAGTTATTTCTAATATACATTTTGCCGGTGGTGTTGTGTTGTGTTGTGGCGTGTTGTATGTACTTTCACGATGGAGTTGGAATCATTAAAACTCTTTTTAAATAAATGAAATTTAATTAATTTGTTTAATGTTTTTGAAGGTAAGGTATTAAAATATGTAATAAATATTTTATTTTAAATCATATTTATTTTAGTTTATTAGTGTTGGTATAAAAAAAACTTGCGCTTTTCTTGGTATCAAACAATAAATGACTTATTTTATTGAACAATTTTTTTTGTGTAAACCTTTTTTTCAGTCAATCTTTTAGTTTTCAACGTTGCCAATATTAAGGCTTAAACTTCCCTCACTACGAAGGTCCTTGATTTTAATTGTTAAATGCATGATTTAATAATTAAAATCAAAAGGCCTATGTGGTGAGGAGAATTTAAGCTTAAATACTAACAACTCTGGTAGTTTTAGTGAAGATCAGAAGCTTTTGAATGAAGCAATGGACCAAGAGATATTTACTCTAAAATCAAAATAAAATGATTTTGTAGCAAGACAAATTTTCTTTCTTAGAAAGTTCCTAAGCTTTTCTATAAAGAGATGCAGTTTTCTTGTTAAAATCCCATTTTTGTTGAGCTAAAAAACGTTTTCTTCATTCAAAAGAGAAATATCTTCAGAAGAAATATTTTTGGTTTTTGTACCAATCAAGTAATTTATTAAAAAAATGTGAAGATAGTTTATGATTTGGATTAAGAAACATAGCTCTTGGCCCTATTCAAAAGCGCAAATCTTTTGAATCAAAGTGATTTTCATTTCTTTTAAGAGATTATTTTTTTCACTGTACGGATGTGACGTCACAGCTTAACGATCAGTAAAATATTAAATGAGAGATTGAAAATGAAAGTAATTTATTGAAAAAGTGATTGGATAGTTGAAAACTGCCCTTACATACATAATTTAAATCGCGCAGTTGCATAAATTTAAACTATGGTAGGACAAATTTATTTCATTCATTATTTTTAAAATTTTCAAAATGAACAAAATTTTTACATTTTCATAATTTAGCAAACTTAAAAAAATAGGTTTTTGACAATCTAAACTTCTGAATCCAAATAATAAACTTGGTGTGAATGCATCTGAGTAAACGTTATTCAAATAAACGTATTCGAAATTTTATTGGAAAAGATTCTTCCATATAGAAGTGCTCGAAGTGAGCAATAAGAGCTCGCAATATTGGGGATTAGATTTCTTTACATGTAAACATGGCTTCATGTCTCCTGTGTAAACCTATAAGCCAAATTTGATTGCCACAACTTTACTAGCTCTTTAACTTTTTTTGTGAAAGGCTTTATGAAACTGATATGGTTATTACCATAAATTAATTTGTAAGAATAAGTTTGCCTACCTTGCTTATCTGTCAAAAACTAAATGTTTTAAAATATGTCGGTAATCTCTGTTTTCTCGCTTCCCCGAAAAGTTTTCTTATTATCTTTTCAGTCATACTGCTTTTTTTCTATAGCAATATTCATCGTCAAGGAAAATTTAACAGGAATTTTATCAAACTTTGGGATAAAGACGCTTTAATTTTGTTATTCCTGAGCCTTTTTCCAGATTATAAAAATTGTTCCAGGTACAATGTAATAAACTTGCCTTAATTAACCTGCGTTATTTTATCCTAGATAAAAGCTACATTTTTAAGGCTTGTTCTTTCAAAACAAAAAATGCTGACAATACTTTCATAGAGTTCATTTCTTTCGCTAAACCGCATTTAAAACAAAACCCTTACATTCTATAACTTTATACTATTTCAATCGTATTTCTACTTGCTTTATTTCTCACCAAAACTTTTCTTATTATCTGTTCAAAATAAAACTGCGATTTTATGTTTTAATATTTTGACGAGCATATATAGAGTAAGACTTAAAAAACAAGTTTTTCATGTATTAGCAAATAACCTAAAATGCTTTTTATATACATTATAAACTATTAAGTTAATTACAAGAATAAATTCTTGTACATTTTTGCAAAATTATAAATGAATTTTTTAATTATTTATTATTAGAAAATTATTTTAAATCTTAACTTAACTTATTTGTTGCTTAATATGAAAAGGAAAAAATATGTCAAGGAATATATTTAAAATGTCAACTGTCAAAAACACTTCTAAAATATGTTTTTTATAGTATAAAATGTGTTCAACATCCTAAACCGTGTTTTTTGACATTTCTAAATGTTATTCTTTAGTAATTATTGCACTTTGTCTTAAAAATATGTTCGTAAAGTTTTTAAAAGATAAAAGCATTGTTCCTAAAAATAAAATTTAACCATGCATAAAAGTTTATTATACCAAGATGCCAAAACAAAATAAATCACGTCGATTTTTTCCTAGCATAGCATAAAACATTAATTTATAAGGTTGTAAAGTATTACAATGAATACAGGTATTCTATAAAGAAAATTGTTTTCTAAAGGTTTTATAATGCACATAAACTACATGAATATAATAAAACCTCAAAAACAATGCTTTTCTATCGCGGCTTTATTGCCTTATACCAGGTATTACATTTTCTTCTATCAATACATTCTTCTTCTATAAATTTTGTTAAAAGTGTTTTTCAGGTCGACTTATTAAAATTCAGCTTGTCTTTATTATTATCCCATTAAAAGCAACCACCAAGCGGCTTTCAAGGCAAATTAAGAAATTTTTTCTAAATTTCGTTATTACAGGTATTTATAGCAGGTGGGACCAGTTTTTGGCCTATGGCTTTCGACTCCCACAACCCTGTATATAATTAGTTAAAAAATACTAAAATGATTGCCTCCATGGTGTTTTTTTATTTTGAAAAGATAACATGAAAAGTTTGTTTAACAAAGTGATAGCAAGAAATCAATTTTAGAAATTTTATTAACCAAACAAAGAGTGGTAGAAGTTGTGAGTGAAAAGTGTATATGTGTGGTGTTTAAGCTACACAACGAGACTAGCAATGTAAAGGCTATACTAGAAGAGAGGCCCCTGTGTGCGACTCTATTGATTTTCCGGCGACAAGGGTTCTTCTCTTGCCACCGTTACATTATAACATTTAGTGTGCCGTGCAAGGCCCTGCTAGCATCAGGCTCCGGCCCGTACTTACACATAGAAATGTCTCAAGACTTACAGAATCCTCACTCCTCACTCCTCACTCCAGATTTTTACATTTGGCAATTTAAAACATTTTTTGCCATAAAAATACAACACAACCTTTTTAGCTTCCAAAATTTATTCTGGGCTCTTAACTCTTTATTTATGTTCGCATTCATTTATTACCTAATGGCAAGAAAACAAGGCTGGGTTAGTTTAAAGCACAAAGAAAACAAGATTTTCTTAAAAGGTAGCCTCGAGGTACGTTTGGAAAATCGTCGAATTTCCAGTAAAAATACCTGCGATGTTTTGTTATAAAATTATACAAAATACTGCACACTAAAGGTGGGCCTAGGGCCAAGTTATTTGATAATAATTTTGAGGTTATTAATATGTGTGTAACAAAAATTTTCAAAGAATGGTGTTTTGTTGGTAATTAATATTTGGAGCCGTTCTAAAAGCTTTCTAAAATAATTCAAAACAAATTAATAATTTATTAGTTTTTAATGCACCTTTACTAAATATTGAATATTTAATTGCTTTTTAAAATTATGTACAAAAATGTGGTTAAATTAAAACAAAAGTTTTTTGTATTTCTAAATTTTTAACAATGAAACATTTTAAATTAACCATTACAGCAACAGCAGCAGCAGCGCAGAGCAAAAATAATTGTCTAAAAAATAGTAATACTCTTTTTGTGTCAGATAATTAGCAGAAAGTACACAATACAACTTTGCAAGGAAAATATCTTATGGACAAGTTTCAGATTTCCATAATTAGTAGCTCGATTTTTCTTTTGAGCGGCATTTATAGTTTTCTTTCTTTCTACCAATTCGATGTTAACAAAAATTAACAATTTCACAAAATTAAAGTAAAAAAAAAATTGTGCACAAGAATGTTTAAAAAAAATAGATATAGCCCTCCCCACCATTTTTTTCTCCGTCATTGAAAAAACTTTCTCCACAACCAAACCGGGGTATAGAGGTTTGAAAAAATTATTGTGTATCTAAATAAGCCCCCCAACCTAAAAATATATCTAGTCTACACAGAGAAAAAAAAAAATAACTGTTACAAGGTAATAGTTACCCTTTAGTGGATTCTTATTCTGAACTAACAGTTATAATACTACAAGGTATAAAGAAGTACTTAATCTTACCTTTCATTTAAAAGAAAGGTTTTGAAATATTAATAGTTAAATCACTTTAATAACTATTAAATTTACCTTATTATTTTAAATATTGTATTTACTTGTTGTCTTATTTGGTTTTCTATTAGTATTTTATTATAATAATTACATTTTGTGAGTTATGAGTTATTTTTCCATCAGCTAATAGTTTATTTATGAAAGTAAGTATTATAATACATATATGTTAGCATATTATTATGGGATACTTTGCTTTATAACTATTAATCTTCATTGTTACTATACTAAAATATGTATTATTTTCTATAAGCTAATAGTTAAATGCTAGTTCTCCAATATTTAGTTTACCTTTTATTAACTGTAGGGATTAGGGGTAGGTAACATTTGAACTGCTCGTTTGAAAAACGACATAACTCTCTTTTTTTTACAAATATCACAAAACGCTTCTATATATATATATATGAATATATGAATTTCTATATATATATATATGAATATATGAATTTCGTAAAAAAGTGCCTTATGTCGTTTTTGAAACGAGCGATTTATTTAGAAAAGACAAGATAATTTTTTAGAAAAAATTTATTTTAAAGACAATATAAATATCATTAAATATACTTAAACTAAAACTAATAATGTACCTACTTATTTACTTATTTAAATAACAACAAAAAAACGCTATCATGGTGGCAAAAACACGATTTCGGCTTATTTATTATGGTATATCTCTTATATAGCACAGTTTTTGAAAAAGCAAAAGTACATATTTATGATAAGTAAGCTTACTCTCCAACTCTGGAATTAAACTAGCTAAACCCAAAAGTTCTAATAATTCTTTGGTGTTCTGGTCTGCCATTGTATCAACCTCACCGCATGAACATTACTCACTGACTTAGGCGAACTATTAATTACTAACTTATCCCAGGTTAATATTAAGAAAACCACATTCTATTATTTAAAATACAATAAATAATTTTTTAAAATATTTAGTATATTGCTATACTGTATGTTAGCATATATGCCTTATATTTATTAACTATTAATCAAATAAATGCCGCATTTTCTGTATAAAGTGATCTCTATAGAAAGCAATAATCCAACCAATTCACCGCACTTAATGTGCCGTAGAGAATGCTGTGCTCTGATTGGTTAATTTATGACTTAGCGCCCCTTTTTTTTCGTTTGAATAATAAACAGATTTTAACAGTGTTTAAACTATAATAATATTCCTATTAAGTATACTTGAGATTTTAATCGTGGTAAATTAGAATCGGTTGACATTTCTTGTAACACCTAGTAGTATTGATTATGTACTTAAATAATTTCTTATGCCGATAAAAAATGTAACAAAGGTTTACATGTTTAAAATGTTGGGATTTATTTTCTTTTTACTCGTAAATAGATTTCAGCACGGAATTTAGAAATTTTCCCTAATTATCACATGTGTCGTGTTATGCTTTGGTTTTAATGTGGTTGCCTTCCTTTTTGGGTCTACACATTTGGTAACACTTAGTTCAAATATTTTTCGAATTCCTTCCTGTAATTACACAAAACCACTTCCTATTGCCCGTCAAAACAAAAAAATAGACAAAGAAACCCCACATTTATAAATATTCCTTGTATTCTTTTATTATGCCATATATAAACAAATTAATTCCAGCGATATAATTTAATTAACTAAACAATTATAATTTATGAACTCCAGAACAATGGTATTTTCGTTTAATAAACGTTGTTTACAACTCTGCACATATTTACATGAAACGCCAATTTGTATCTGTCAAAATTCGATATATAATACGTATTTAATTATTAACCTATCAATTTCGTTTCTCATACAAACTCAAAATTATTATCAAATATTTATCTCAGTTTATTAACTCTAATCTTATTTAGGACTAGGTTTAAACATTTGTGACAGTACTAAACAGTACTAAAAAATGTTAACATAAATGTATAATGCACCGAATATTGTGTTACGATTAAAAAAAACAGTTACATGTTTCTATTTTTGGGTCAACGAATCTTCTTAGGTGAAGATACCGGCTACGCATTTAAGGCCCACTCTTAACTCTTAAGGTCGGTTTCTTTGTTCAAATTTAATTTGTTTGTGTCAGAAAATGTCTTGCGATTGGTCAACATGTCCGTGTGATTAATGCCTTTAAAATATAAGAGCATCCATCTCTACTAGAACGGTATGGGTTTAATTTTCTTCACTAATTGTTTTATTGATGGCAAGTTTTTACCTCATCGGAGCAAAATTGCTCCTTAACACGAGAACCACTCACACAAATTTGTAATTATCAATTTTTTTATTTATACCCATACCTACAGGGTGATCGTATTTGTATTTTTACAAATAGCTCGAAAGGTTTTAAATTTCAAACAAAGCGTTTGGATTTTTAATACAATTCTTTTGATGAATATATTGTAAGAAAATAATTACTTTATTATACCGAGTAGCAAATAAAGCTATTATCATTAAATTAATTTTAAATTGCCCACAGTAGTTAGATGGGAAATAATTATAAAAATAATAAAAACTTTGTTCTATGGTAATTATATAGCCCAAGTTTAGGGAATTAATTATCCGAAAACAAAAACATCATTTTTTTTATTACCTCTTTATAATTGTTTTTTTAATTTGTTAGTTTTTACTTGAAATGTATTGTTCTTGTATAGTCTTTGACTAAGCCCCAAATTATCCAGGTTTGAAAAAAAAACGTGATATGAAATGTAAAATTTGCATTTCGCTCTAATAATTTAAGATATAATAATACGCATAATTCTAGTAGGTAATACTTATATTCTTGCAACAATAATCATTTTTTCCAAGGTTTTGAATTACAAACTCAATGTTTTTAATTCCTATTATTATAATGTTAATTATAGACACCCGATATTCATAAAAGGTGCATTTGCAAATGCCAATTTCGTAACGCGAAAGAACAAATCTTTGCCAAGTCATCTCAAATTTCTTAATACAATATGCTTGTACTGGAAAAATTAGACTATGTGTAAGCATTTTTATGCAAAGAAAAATTGAAAGGGTTTTAATGTTCAAAACATCGTCAAAAAAATGCATGCTAGTTTACTAATGGTTAAAAAATCCGCCATCTTGGGGCAGCCATATTGAATTTAGCATGACGTTACTAACCTAGAAATAAACTAAGAAATAGGTAATCCGCCATATTGGGGCGGCCGCCATATTGGATTTAGTATGTCGTCGACCACCTTGTCGTTTTCTGCTCGTCAAACCCTTTGATTTGATACCCATGTCAAGTAGGTTCTGAGGAAATAGGTAATCCGACATCTTGGGGCGGCCGCCCTATTGGGTATCGTATGACTCACCTTATCGTGCATTTTCATCTAGTTTTAAGCTATGTTTATAGTTTTTAAGTCTCTACACTGTTAAAATTGTTTGTAAAATTACTATATTTTTACCAAGCAGTTGCATAGTAAAATTACAAAATGTTGTATTGCATTGCAATTTTAATACGCATTTGTTGTAATTACATTTTGTTACAGCCAAAGTACTAAACAGGTTCCAATTTTACAATGTTTTTGTTTTTGTCAGATACTTACAGTATTTTTACAATTCTGTATTGTAGAATTGAATTTGAAATTTTGTAAAATTTCTATACATATTCGGAATTTAATTTTACCAAGATAATCAATAAAATTACTAACCAAAATTTGCTATTTGAATTACATAAGTGTTTGGAAATATACAAATCATTATTTATTGTATACAACTTCTGTTTGCATTTTTAGTAAAAATGCAAACAGAAGTTGTATAAAAATTTTTTACTATATATCATTTTAATCATGTACACTGTAAAATTTTTTTGTAAAATTACAATTGTTTTGCAAAAGAAAGGATGAGTAAAGTTACAAATCAGTGCACATGTATACCAATACAAAATTATAATACAATTTGGGTAATCTTCCAAGACATGTTGGGAAATCTACTAAGATAAGTTGTAATTTTACTATAGTTTATAGTTTATAAACAGTTTGACGGTTTCTAATAAAAATCATCTCAGATTTTCAAACGTTGTTTGTAATTTGATTTGCTATAATGTTATGTAAAATGCATAGTATGTACCGATTGCGGCAATCACGATGTTCTTACATCTCGCCTCGGTTGACTTAGGTGGAAAGTATATAAGCTCAGGTGTCTTTCGTTTTTGGTGTGTTCCAATACACCAAATTGCCCGACATTGATAAAACCCAAAATAGCTGTCTGTCGGTATTTGAAGTTGGTGGAACGCACTTAAAACAAAAACTCTGGCGAGGTAAAGGTTCAATTTTTTTAAATCTTTACAGTAATGGGTCAAGAAAGTTTGTTGAAGAAACTAAGAAAATTGCAGGTTTTTTTTCGTACTATAATTACAATACCATCATTCGTAAATTACTATTAATATTTTTAGTGTAATTTGTTGTACAAAATAACAATATTTGTATTGTAATATTGCGAAACGAATTTTCTTTAGTTCTTTAGTAAAATTGTAAAATATATTTTGTAATTTTCTTAAACTGAGTTGAAATGAATTGTATAGTATAATTACAATACACCATTTTAAAATTACTAAACATATTTAGTATTTTTTTTAGCAAAATTACAATACCTGTATGGAAATGTTACTGAACAAATTTTTAATAAATGCTTAGTGAATTTCAACAAACGTTTTGTAATTTTCCCAAATTGAGTTGTAATGAATCGTGTAGTCAATTTACAAAACTGAGTTTTATTATTACTATATTGTAGTGCGTAAAAACTTCCTAAACATGTTTAGTAAAATTACAATAGAAGTGTAGCTCATCGTGAAGTTAGTTTAATATCGGTTGCAAAATTTTGAAATAAAATCACACACACATTGACAATAAGTAATTGGTACATTTTGTTGTACCAAATATTATATAGTGAAAATTGTAAGCAAGTTTTTATGTTGTTTTCGTTTAAATTTTGTAAATTTCCAAGCAAGATTGGTTATTATCTAAGGTCACTTTGAAAAACTGCCAATTGGTTTGTAATTAAATGATATATTCAAAATAACTTTATTATTACAGTAGATATTTGTTATCTGAGCTTCTTGAAATTTATAAACGTGTGAAACCTAATATATAAGTATAACTATTACGACTAAAAAATAATTGCCCAGTCAGCACTTTCTAACGATGTTTTTTTCCTGGAATTTGTTATGAGAACTTTTCTAGACCTAAAGCACTTTAATATCAAAACTCTGAATGTTTTTGAAATACACATTATTTGCAAAAGTACAAGTTTTCTTACTGTTTGTATAATTTAAAGAAAAAAAAACTAACAATTTAATGTTTGAAAAGTACATCAAAAGAAATATTTAAAATGTTATCTAGTCTTGTAAAACATATGTCCATTGCTGTACACAAAGTAAATATTTTTGTCTAGCGAAGAGCATAGACAGACGGTCCTTATCACAAGTCAATTTTGTTTGCCTTGAAATAACAGCGCTCTAAGGCCTTTTATATATATAGAACTATTTTTATCTGTAATCTGTAAACTTATCCCCAGAGAATTTCCAATGTTCCATTTGAGAATTCTCCGGGATTTATCATACAACTTATATTAACTGATTAGTCTTCATGTATTGGATTGCTTTTGCTTTTACGGATCCGTAAATCCATTGGGAATTTTACATCTCTTAACAAGATTTAATCAGTTTATTTTAATCTTAAAATATTATAAATTTTTTCAGATTTAACTCTAGAAAAAGTTGCCCTTTTACGCCGTATAAAACATTGTGGTCCATTTAAGTTAAACGCTCGACATCAAAGTAGCCTTTTATTACTTGACCGCCACTCCAAAATCAGGGTGCCAACAAAATAAATAAACATGGGATTACATATCAATTTAATTCCCTGTTTGAATAGGTCCCCTCAATGGCTCCAAAGGTTTTGTATGTTAATTAATAATTTAATCTCCGCACGACCAAACGATATTCTGGCAAACACGTTTGTTTATTACTATCACGCCTAATTCTATTAATATTTTAATAATTTCAAATCGAAAAAAATTACAAAACGAAGATTAATTAAAAAGTCAGCAGTGATAATAAAGGCAACAAGGTGCAATCAATTAAAAAGCTTGATGGAGGACTAAACGTGCAAAAGCACGTGTGAGTTGCCCCAGGTCGTTTGGTAGATGTAGATGGGGGTAAAGGGGGTTAAAAGTAAGCGAATCTCCCTTCAACTGGGGGCAAATAGAATGGTTTTGGTTAAGTATTGATTTATCTTTTGCACTAGTATGACACTACTGGAGATCTCGTCGAGCTTTCACCCACTCAAACAACCCTCATCCAAAATCCAACCCCCTCTCACCCTGCTCCACTTGCTGTTCAATGTGCATTTGTCGAATTTGCCTATACCTCTGCCCACTTCAAATAAAATTGCATAAATTTACGTTTTTTTTATCAAACACTATTTTTTACTTAATCTCTCGAAACTATGTTTTAATGGTTACTTTCTTGTTGTTTATTTTAACATTAAAATTGTTAAATTTTGTTTTTAAATTGTCAAGGTTACACATTATGTCAAAAGTTTTGATTTTTAAGGTCGTATACGTCAAAAAATAAAATATTCAAGGTCGAGCTTATTAAAACATATTTCTTAAAATATCATATATACAAGGCCAATTCGTCAAAACTGTAGATTTTCAAGGACATATTTGTCAAAATATAGAAGAGTAAGGCCATGCTTGTCAAAATTTTATATTTTTAAAATAATATTTACCAAAATATCAGAAAGCAAACTTGTCAAACCTGCTGTATTTGAAGTATTATAGATATTTAAGGTCATATTTGTTAAAAGTGTAGATTTTTTATTGTCAGATTTTTACTAAAATAGAAATTTAAGGTCTCATTTGTCAAAACTAAATTTTCAAGGTCGTATTGGTCAAAATATAAAACAATCAAGGTCATAATTGTCAAAACAGTATAGTTTTTAGGTAATATATCCAATATACAAGACCATTTTATTAAACTACTGATTTTTTGTAGTATACTTTGTGTAGTATAATATATAATAAATATATAATTTTATATTTGTAGATTTTATAAGTCAATTTGTCAAAACTGCAGATTTTTAAGGTCAATTTTGTAAAATAACGTGTTTTAAGGTCATAGTTGTTAAAAATTCAGATTCAGAGTCAATTTTGAGCAAACTTGTCAAACCTACTGTATTTGCAGTATTATAGATATTTAAGGTCATATTTGTTAGATATAGTATAGATTTTTATTGTCAGATTTTTATTAAAATAGACATTTAAGGTCTCATTTGTCAAAACTAAATTTTCAAGGTCGTATTGGTAAAAATATAAAACAATGAAGGTCATAATTGTCAAAACAGTATAGTTTTAAGGTAATATATCCAATATACAAGACCATTTTATTAAACTACTGATTTTTTTTAGTATACTTTGTAGTATAATATATTATAAATATTTAATTTCATATTTGTAGATTTTTTAAGTCAATTTGTCAAAACTGCAGATTTTTAAGGTCAATTTTGTAAAATAACGTGTTTTAAGGGCATAGTTCAAAAATTCAGATTCAAAGTCAATTTTATATGAAATATTTAAGGTCATGTTTGTCAAAATATCAGGTTATTTTTGTTAAAAATTAGATATTTAAGGCTTGGTTACAAATTTTAGCACCATATAAATACATATGTTTTTATTTCAAAATCTTAATTAAGGGAAAATAAGATTTCGGTGTGCTCTGTATATTTTGTGTATTTGTGCCAGCGGTAAATAAAAGCATACGGCCCCATAAAATCAGGAACGGCCCAATAAAAATAGGAAAATTACTGTGTGGTGCCGTATTTATTCTAATTAAACGGATTTCCAGTTTTTTACTATCCCAAGCACTAATCTCATTTTTATTAACTCTGTTATATTGTTTTTGTGTTTTAGTCTAAATAAATCCAATTGTTTAAATTTAATTATACGTAATTAAACATTTCCACTGGTAAAATCGTTTTTTTTTTACATGGTATAACGAAAGCAAATTTTTGTTTTTAATATTAATGTTATTGGTTACAGGCGTTACAATTGCGGCCTAAGCAAACAGAAATTGCCGCCCAGTTTAGGTGTAAAATTAATCATGGTCGTTTTGATTAGGATTAAGCACGGATTTTGGGCTTAACTGTAATATAATGCATTTATGAACATTGCTAAATTATCCGCAACCCGGCATACACAGCGCACGGAAATTGAATTATTATTAATTTATTATTATTTGGTTTTTCATCAAAACCATATTATTTTGTACAGTACCTCCCAGTACCTTCGATCGCTAGAATAGTAATAGACCAAAGTGAAAAGATAAAAATACAAAAATCACGTCATTCTAGGTTTTCTCCATGTGGAAAAGCAAACTGTTAGTTATTAGTGGCTGCTTTTTCACTTGTACCATGGTTAACCATGGAATACCATGGTATCCCAAAATTTAACAGCCAATTCTTATGTAAAAATTGTCCCCTGAATCCGAAAATACCGTAAACAATTATGAAAGTGGAGTAGTTTTTGAGAAATAATCAATTCCATATTAAATGGAAAATTGACTATATCTCAAAAATTGTTCTACTTTTTTTAACTTTTGACAACATTTTCGGATTCAGGGAACAATTTTACAGAAGAATTTTGGAATAACATGGTATTCCATGGTTAACCATGGTACAAGTGAAAAAGCAGCCACTAATAACTATTAAATTAGTCATTTTTGACTAATTCATTTTTAGCGAGTTCTGTAGCGATAGGTAGGTTAATAAAAATCCTTTACAAATTTAACAATTAATCAAGGTGTGGGTCGATAAAATCGTGATGAAACAGTGTTTTGTTGTCAAGGTAAACCATTAATCTTAAAAATTATTCGACATATTAGTATAACAATGAATTTATTTATTACTCAGATGACACTGCTCAAGATATGCAAAATATATACTACTATAAGTAGTAATATAACATTCATAGGGTTAAGGCCATTTTTTCTATACATGGAGTGAAAGTATAGATTCTAAAATATTTGGTAGTCAACATAATAAATATAGCAAACATAATAATAATGGAGCATTTATCTTAATAATTTAAGCAAATTGTTCAGCTACTTGGCTGCATTGGATTGTACTTTCCTCAATATCATGATTTATCATAGAATAGAGCCCTTGCTCTAAAATTTGCTATTTCCCTTTCAGTGAAAGATGTCGGAAACTATTCTCTTTGTTATTAAAACCATTGTTATTCTATACTCATTGATAAATGGAAAAAACTTAAACGATTAATTGTTAACTTTCAACCAAAAATAACTTTTGATTAAGTAAAGCCTTGATACCTTCAAGATTAATTTTTGAGCATTAATGGATATTGATTTAATTAAGATTGCCAAAGGGGGTTGACAAAGTAATTATGATTGATTAGGGCTAAAATTATAAAGTTTATAATTAATAATTTGCTTAACGGCTATAAATATGTCTATAAATAAACTTTATATTTATAACTTTTGTTTTTACAAATATTTTATTAGAATAATTAATTTAGTTTATTTCCAATAAATTATTTTTAATTAGACATCGACGATTATTGTACAAATATTTAATTTAACAATCATTTATTATAAAATATTACGAATATTAAATTTTATGTAGAATTTATTTTAATTTAAATAATAATAATATGAACAAAGGCCCATTTTTATTAACTTTACATTCAAATGAAAATGTTACAAAACGCTCATATTACTGTAAATTCGATATTTTATTGCAAAATTCATCGAATATATGTTTTGTACAAATACAAGTAATTTAATGTATGAATTAAATTTTGTTAAAAGCACTTGAATTAAACATTTTATTGAAATTAACAATAAATGTATCCAATCCAATAATGGATTGTCACATTTTTTTATATTTACACCATTTAAAAATAAAAAGTTCATTGTAAATATGTTATACCTACCTAGTACCTAACACTTTTTTTTTCAAAAAAAAATAATTTAAATTAGCTAAATCTAAAACCTTTCAATCTTTAAAATGCTTTGTAAAATTGTTAAAAATAAGTGTATAATAACGTTTGACGTCACACCTTTTAAATGTCAAAAACCGCTTTTTTGACATAATAATTTTTAGTTAAATATGTATAACCTTAATGTTTGAAAAACCGCAATAAAATGAATAAATAATTGCAGAAGCCTTAAAAAATATCGTATGAAAAGATTCTGCAATAAAGTGTATCCACATAAGTGAGGTGGAAAAAATGTAAGTGATAACTTAACAATAGCGAACCCGCTTCGTATCTTTATTTGGATAAAGAAAAGAAAGAAGAAAGTAGTAATATAAAAATGCTATTTGAATAAAAATACAAAGGTAAATATTTCCCCCGTTGGAGATGTACGATGTACAATGGTAGAAAGTTGGCCATTGAAACGTGGCCGGGTGTAAATCGGCAACACAGAGCAGGCAACGCGTTGCAACGCCAGGGATATATTTTAAGTAACAATGTTGTATCCTGGAGACAGAAAGTAAGGATGTTTACGACGCACAGCCCTGGCAAATCGTCTGTAGGAGATTTTTAACATTTTTTTTTCTCTCCCTGGAGGTGCATTTTTTTCTTCTTTACCTAAAAAGTCAAATACTTATGAATTGCAACAAACATTTTTTATTAAAGCCTTCATAAATCTACACTGTATATTTTAGTTAGAATAAGGGTCAACACGGAAAAAAATGTTTTCATATGTAAGAATACCTTTATTCTTAAAAAAAATCACTTAATTTAAGTATAATTTGCTTAGGCTACAAAATTTATTTTAAATATCAACCTATCCTTAAATTAAAAAGATTTTATTTTATAGCTTAAAATCAAGTACAGTTGAAACAAGATGATTTAACTAATATTGTCAAGGCTAAAACTAACATTAAACTAAATATTAATCTTTCTTTAAACAAGCAGATCTTATTCTTAATTTAAGATTAACAATCGATTAGACCAAATTTTGGAAAATTCCCTCTATTCCGTTCTTAAAGATATAAAACTACTGGATATAAATGTAATTATATTTATTCTAAGATTAGTAAATATTGGTACGACTGGCCTATTCTTAAAAATATCCCCCACTCACGAAAGTCTCCGACATTTTGGAAGATTGTTTCTTGTGTTAGTTAATATTTGGCTTGGAATTATGAAAGAGCTGCTAAATTAGTGGAATTAACCACCAAATGTATGTGTAGGTAATAATTATTACATATTTATATTTATATGTGTAGTATTATGTATTTTGGATGTTGGAGTGATATTAGGTTGGCCGAAGAATCACATAAAAAACAATTATGTGTATATTTTACCTCTAGATTATAGGTGCGAATACAAATTTTGGTTAAACAGGCCAATATAGCAAAATGTCCGTCTCGCAAACAAAATCAACGTGTCTGAAGGTTTGAAAAGTAGGTAAATAAAACACTTAAAAGTTATGTAATTAAGACAATGCTATAGAGCAATATCATTTTTTCAGGTTAAGTTAGGCAATAATTGTTTCAAATATTGCCTATTATTTTTTTTACTTTTGCTCGACTTAAAGGTTAGGATATAATGACCATGTTTATTTTAAAAGGTAAAGAGTGGATTATCCTATCTATTTTTAACTATCAGTCTTGGAAAAAAAGAGATAGCATAATCCACCCTTTACCTTTTGAAATAAACATGGTCATTATATGCTAACCTTTATTTAAAGTCGAGCAAAAGTTAAAAAAGGATAGACAATATTTGAAACAATTATTGCTTAACTTAACATAAAAATGCCTTATATTTAATCCAAAAGTAAATATTATATCCCCAAGAATTATAACATTTGTATACAAAAATACTTATTCTTAAATCAAGCATAGTGTATATTTTTTATTTGAGGGTGCTTGCATTTAAAATAATATGATAGTTTTTCTTGAAATAAGAATAAGTTTACCCTTGCACCTAACATTGAAATTATATCCAAATAAGTATAGGTTAGTTCTTGCATTCAACTCCCTATATCCTTCAAATAAGTATTACTTTAAATTACAAATAAGAATAAATCAATCCTTAAATAAAAAGTATCTATACTTGAGGAATGGTGAGATGAACATATACTTGGACTGAGATGATTAGTCTTTAATATAGAACAGCTTTTTTCCGTTACCTTCATTTTTTAACATGTTCATTTCAGAAGATCTTGACAGATCTACGAACTTTGTACGTTACCGACAATGGGGTTTACCTAATGTTTACAGAAGGTGTGATGCCCTATTTAAAAAATTTCTTTATAGCTTCCTATTTTACGGGCATTGTTAAAAGGGTACTTTACCTAAGCCTCCTTTATGGCTTTTAGGACCGTTAAAATTTTATAATGACAACTCACAGTCGAGTTCAGTCTACATGTGAAAAAACTATTCTATAAATTGAAATAATCGACGCTTTTTTTAAGTGCTAAATGTTTTATAGCGCAAATTGTATTTCGTTACATTGTAGCATTTTACATTTCCTTCCATAAAGTTGATATTAAAAAATCAGGAAACATAAAATTCGAAATTTAGATCAGTTCCTAAGCTTCTTATAAGTTCGCGTATTAAACAGAATAAATGGTTTTTGTTCTTTTTTTAATTCCGGCTTATCCCAAAATCCAATATGTCACCAAATTACGAAAAATTTGAAACAGAAAAAATGTTTTAACTTGCATCATACAGGGTGATTTAAAGCAATGTTGTTAACATTTTAAGTTGAGAAAGGAATAAAACATTTTTTGCAGAATCAGGTAAAAATAAGGAATAAAGGCCAGGTCGTATACCTGCTCGTAAAATGTTTCTAATCCACAAATGCCTGATAAAGATAAAATTTTATATCCAGCATTATACATTAAATTGGATTTTATGAAAAATTCTATTAGAACGGCGAATAAAATATGTAACAAAATTTTTATTTTTCTTCTACTTATTACCAAGGACTTAAATCCACGCTTCACTTCATCTAAAAAACACTTTTTAATTTAACCTAAAAATTAATTAACTTCTATTATTTTACTAACAAGCGTCTAAAAAAGATGTCCGCCCCAAGATGGCGGATTACCTATTTCCTAACAACCTCCTTGACATGGATATCAAATGAAAGGTTTTGACGAGGAAAAAAATATAAGGTGACGTCATACTAAATCCAATATGGCGGCCGCCCCAAGATGGCGGATTACCTATTTCTTATCAACCTCCTTGACATGTATATCAAATGAAATGGTTTGACGAGTAGAAAACGATAAGGTGGGTGACGTCATAATAAATCCAAGATGGCGGATTTCCTATTTTCTAACAACCTCCTTGACATGGGTATCAAATGAAAGGTATCGATGAGTATAAAACGATAAGGTGAGTGATGGATTATAAATCTAATATGGCGGCTGCCCCAAGATGGCGCAGTACCTATTCCTTCACAACCTCGTTGACATGGGTATCACGGGAAGCAACCGGTTGTCAAGCAGTCATTTTAATTTCCTTATGGCGGATTTAACTAACTGAATTTTAAGACTAAAAATAATAATTAAAAAAAAATGAAATCACCCAACATTTACATTATTTTATACTTATGAGTGCGTTAAAGCGTGTTTTTAGTTTTTTTAAACTAGCGAAGGTAAAAAACGTTATTTATGGTTTGAAAATGTTTACCAGTAGCTTAGAACTTGAGAATTTGGGAAGCTTAAGTGAGTTGATGCTATAATAAACATATTGTTGAGATAAAGGCATGACATAGATAAAAGTGTAGGAATTCGTGGTAAGAGGTATCGTAAAAAAATGGTCTATTTGGAAGCCGTTAATCCAGTAAAACCCCACTTAAATGGTGGTTGATGTAGAAAAAACAAATTCAAGTCAAGCAGATTAAGGGCTGTGAGGGTGGAAAAGATGATAACTGTTGACGAGAATCCGAGATAGGAGAAAATGCAGAAATTAATCTAGTTTGATAAAATTGAATGTGTGAGAGGTTTGAATTGCCAATTTCCTTGGCTCGATGCTTCATGCATTAATTTGCCACTAATACTCCAGCAAAAATTATAAATTTAGCTTTTATTTACATTCTAAAATGTACCAAAATATTGTTAAGATTAAAATTTCAAGATTTAAAAATTAAATTCGAGTTAAATAAATAATACAATTATGCTTGTATTGGGGAGAGAATCAATGAAAACCTGTAGAGTTAAATTAATTTTATTTTAATGTAAAAACCAAAATCGCGGTTTAAAGTGGGGCTTACGCTATAAACGTTTGCGTGTTTTATGAATAATACAACCAACTCTTTTAATTTTTAATTTTAATTTTATTTTTAAAATCCCAGGTTTTATGTTTTTTAATTTTAATATTTTTATGCGGAGCATTAATTTTTTATTTACGATTATTTTTGTTCCTTTTGTCATTCAAATATTAATGCTAAATGATGTTGAAATTTATTATTTATTACCTTATTAGTAGTTTTTATTACCTTTTAAGATTTTATCTTTTTTATACATTTCCTATTTGTTTAATTGGGTTAAATAAAACCAAAAAAATTTAAATAAATTTTACCGACAATAAAATTTGAGCCGCTTCCGTAAAATTTGCATTACCTAATGAAATTACAAGTTTTACTCGAAATTTTCCATTTGCTCAAGTTGTCAAGTTTTTACTAATTTCGGTTGGAAGATTTAAAATGTGCGAATACTATAACTAAAGAGCTTTTTTATATTTATATACTCATTCGATTAATTGAGTTTATTTAATCCAAACAAGTTATATTTTATAAAGCTTTATCAAAATGCGAAAATTTATTATTTTTATGCTCAAAAACCACACAGCTTTCCATTTATTTATTAAATGCCTTTGTTATTTTTCCCACCAAAAAAAACATAATAATCTTACAGAATGTTTTGTGTTTTTTTATTTTATTTAATTATACCCCTTTTAACAAAAATAACACGAGTTTTTGAAAGCCTCGCAAAATTGGTTAAATTAATTAAAAAAACGTCAGGCTTTAGGATATGTAACCCTTTTTTAAATGGATATCCCTTTGAGATTTTTTGCATGAAGTTATAACTTATACTTATAAGTACATATTAATATTGAACACTTTTGTACAAATCAAACTATTTTATCACATAAGAAAAGTGGGTATGCTTCGATAGGTCCAAAAAGTCATGACCTTGAAAGCTCGCTAGATCTAAATTGTTTAAAGCAAAATTGGTAAGGCTGGTTTTACATTTTTTATGAAATTTAAGGATTTATTGGACATTGGTTATGGCTAAAATCTAAAATCTGAAATAATTGCATTTGGCCTACAAGATTTTCATTGAAGTAAAATGGCGTGGCGATAAAGGAAGAAATTCATAAAATGTTATAGGGGGAAAGGGAAAAAAGTGAGTCTGGATATGATTAATAATCTCTCTTCTCGCCTTTCTATTCCGATATCGGTTGGTTGCCTGGATACGTAGGATTATTCCCGGAATAGAAAGACTCGATAAAGTGCATTTCTCTAGCATTAATACCTTTGCCTAGTTGCTAATTGACGTAAATGCACTATGCCGCTCTGTTTAACCTCTTTAATCGATAGAACCTTTTTGTTTACATACTACCGCATATAATATACGTTAGTGATAACGTGTATTAACCACACCATTTTACACCGCTACAATGCTGTGTGCAACAACTTTGTAGTTTTTTTTATATTCATAGCCAATTTATATTCTTTGTTTTCTTAACTAAGGGCTTTTATTTTCTCAAAGTATTAACTTAAAAATATGGGTTAATTCCTCCACTATTTAAAACTCTTAGCGTCGGCACACCTTTAATGTTATGCTTTTAAATAATTTGGTCTTGGTGCACAGCAAACAGCGAAGTGTATTTAGAAAATGAAAACATTAATAAAATTTATGGTATAATCCAAGAGTCCCTACTTGTTCTTTATGTATATTTATGTACGTGGAATGTTAAAAAATGGCACGTGTGTAAATGAGAAATGCCGAAACACAAGGGTAGTTCAGAAAAGTTCACCCTTTGCAACAAGCTAAGCCAAAATAATTACAATTTAAATTAATGACAAACCAAAATGACAATAAACATTATGACAGGCTAAAATGATGGTAAGCTCGAATGACTACAAGCTAAATTGATTACAAGTTATAATAAATACAAGTTATAATGACCACAAGTTATAGCAAGTACAAGTTAAAATGCTTACAAGCTGTAATAACTACAAGAAGACCAGCTAAACTGATTACAAGCTATAATAACTACAAGTTATAATGACCACAAATTATGGTAAGCTCAAAAGGCTACAAGCTAAAATAATAACCAGTTAAAATGCTTCCAAGCTGTAACCACTACAAGAAGACAAGCTAAAATTATCACATGCCAAAGTGACGAAAAGCTAAAATAAGCCCAAGCCAAGATAATGACTACAAACTAATGTAGCCTCAAGAAAAAATATTAAGCTGAAATGATTACAAACTATAATAACCAAGGATTATAATGACCACAAGTTATGGTAAGCTCAAAAGGCTACAAGCTTAAATAATTACAAGTTAAAATGCTTTCAAGCTGTAACAACTACAAGAAGACTTGCTAAAATTATCACAAGCCAAAGTGACGAAAAGCTAAAATTAGCACCATCCAAGATAATGACTACAAACTAAAGTAGCTACAAGCAAAAATAATAAGCTAAATTGACGACAAGCTAAAATAAGTATAAGTTAAAATGCTTCCAAGCTGTAACAACTACAAGAAGATAAGCTAAAATGATCACGAGCCAAAGTGACTACAAACTAAAATAAGCGCAAGCCAAGATAATGACTACAAACTAAAGTAACTACAAGTTATAATGACCCCAAGTTATGGTAATCTTAAAAGGCTACAAGCTCAAATAAGTATAAGTTAAAATGCTACCAAGCTGTAACAACTACAAAAAGACAAGTTAAAATTATAACAAGCCAAAGTGACGAAAAGCTAAAATACGCACAGGCCAAAATTATGACTACAAACTGAAGTAGCTACAAGCAAAAATTATAAGCTGAAATGATTACAAGCTATAATAACTACAAGTTATAATTACCACAAGTTATGGTAACCTCAAAAGACTAAAGGCTAAAAGAATTAAAAGTTAAAATGCTTTCAAGCTGTAACAACTACAAGAAGACAAGCTAAAATTATCACAATCCAAAGAAGAAAAGCTAAAATAAGCACAAGCCAAGATAATGAATATAAACTAAAGTAGCTACAACCAAAAATAATAAGCTGAAATGATTACAAGCTATGATAACTACGAATTATAATGACACACAAGTTATAGTAAGCTCAAAAGGCTAAAATCTAAAATTATCACAAGCCACAGTGACGAAAAGCTAAAATGACTACATGCTTAAATCCAAATCCAAATCTTTTTGATTCTCCCTGGTAAGAAATGAAAACTTTCGGCTAAACAACAAGAAGACTGAGCATAGCAAAGAGCAAAAGCACAGGGCGGTTTTCTCGTCGAGAAAGTAAATTATCACAAGATATACGACAGTGTATGTCTAGCGGCATAAATTCTCCATTAATAATTAAATTTGGAGTGTGAGATAGACGCCCCTTAACTCACAACTTATTTCCTAGTTTATTGTATTCATAATGAATAGACTTTGGAAGGAGGAAATTTATCAACAATCACACAAAACTGATTTACAACGTGGTACTAACGATTTGTCTTTTTTGTTACAGGTAATGCTAACTACAATCCAGAGCTGTTTTAAGGTAGTAGTATCATTTAAAATACGAACATTGTTCTTTGCCTTACGACCGTATCGGGTTACTTTAGGTAAAACTGTACATTTCGGGATTAAATATTTTTTGGTTGGATTGTAAATTAGCGTAAAGTATGAGTTACAGCACTTAATCCCTTACAAAGTAACATGGGCATATGCGTATACACTTGAAGTTGTTTTTTTCTTCGTTTTCAGTACTGTTCGCTACCTCATATATAGAAATTCCGGTAGCTGTTTTAAAAATAAATTATGCCGAAATATTTATGTCATGAAATATAATACCAAGCGTTATTTATTTGGGTAAATTATCTTCCTGGTTTAATATTTAACTTACAACATTTGTCTCATTCCTTATCTTTTTTTACACGTTTAGATTAGCTTGGATTGTAACTATGTCCAGTGGACAAAATTTCAGCTCAATCGATGTGGACAATGTCCACAAATCTAGGATCACTGGATGCTAATGACAATACAATCTAGTAAACTCAATATTGCTTTAAAATGGCGGATTACCTTTTTTTCTTTTTTTTAACCCCCTTGATATGGGTGTCAAATGAAAGGTTTTGACGAGTACAAAACTATAAGATGAGTGACGTCATACTAAATCCAATATGGCGGCCGTCTAAAGATGGCGGATTACCTATTTTCTAATCAAATGAAAGGTTTTGACGAATAAGTAACGATAAGGTGAGTGACGTCATACTAAATCTAATATGGCGGCTGCTCCAAGATGGCAGAGTACCCACATACTTCTTACAACCTGTTGTCAAGTGGAATAAGTGACGTCAATCTAATTTCAATATGGCTAATGTTTATGCTTTTTAGTTTTTTTTAACTATAGCTACATTGATGAATTTTTCTTCACAAAAAATCTTTTAAATCACTTATATGACATATGAATTCATTAATTAAAAATTATCACTTTTTAAAATATGGCTATACATGATGACAATCTGCAATACATTGAACAAGTAATTAAAATTACGAATAATAAAACAGTTTGTTCATAAGACTTTAAAACGCAAATTTAGCTACTATACATATTATTCAACTGTTTTGCATATAAACTAAACGCTTGTTTGCAAATGAAGCGCGATTCCAAAAGGGCTGGCCCCTAATAAGTAAAATAAATAAATAAACAAGCGATACATGCGTTTTTGCTTAAAGTTCTGTGTATTATTTTAATAAGACGAGAAAAAAGCGAAATGCTAAGGATATTATGCATTGTATATAAAAAAGGTATGAATTGGCCGGCTTCAAAAGGTACCACCCATGTACTACAAAATATTTTACCTGCATTTATCTGCTCGGCTTTTTTCAAGCCGTTTCCATCAAAGCGCCTTAGCATAGTTTCTAGATATTATATAATTGGCATATTAACCACTGTTTTATTTAATAAATAACTGCAAATATTTTTATTAATAATTATTAATTATACTTATGTATATTATATTAATTAAAATGGTTTAGTTAGTTCAACATTCTTTAAAATTCTAGAATTTGTTGTGTTTTTAACATTCTAAAATATGTTTTTTCTACTCCTACCTTTAAAACGTCCATTATCGTACAGTTTCCATGACACTTAGTGACCTTTTCAATACACATTGACAAGTTGTGGGCTTTAGTCACAAGCTGAAGTTAGCAACAGGTTTTTAGTCACGGGCTGAAGTTAGTTTTAAGCTCGCTGACAGTTGTCAAATTTCATACAATCGTTAATTAAAGTCTTTCTTGTAAAATATTACTAAATTATTTTATCTCCACGCGGTCTATAATTTAAACTTTATTGTTGTCAACATTCTATAAAGAAATACCTTGTTATGGCCTAGGCCGATAAAAAATTTTATGAGGCAAGTAATTAGTTCGATTTTTTCTCGCTAGGGGTATTGTTTTGACAAATTAATCCTTTTCTAAGAAATTAACGTACTAAACTGGTTTAATTTATTTATAATAAGCACTAATTTCTTTGTTTTACTGTTAATGTTTATTATTTTTCATTAAATTATTGTTAAATTAAATATGAATAATAAAACAAAAAGTGAGGTTAGGCAACCAAGAAAACGCACGATTCTTTTTCTACGATTTAAATTATCTTTAAGTTTTAATTTGCTTTAAGTTTTCAGTGAAATTAAATGTTAAACACAGCTTAAACATTTCAAACTACCTATTTTTTAAATAAAAATCCAAACAAATTGAAATTAGATACCTACCTATTTATTACACAATTACTTGAATTCAATGTAATAGCAAAAATCCATTTCTACTTAAATCATGTTGCTAGGTATTGTCAAACTATTACTGCTTCTAAAAGCAATAATAATTATTGTACATTTAATGTAATCTTTAGCTAATAAATAAATGAGATTCTAAAAAAGTGAGGTTAGGGCGCTTTGATGTTGAATTAAATTGACCTATATAAAGTGCTTTGAAGATAAAATGTTGTATGCCATTCGGCCAAGAAGTGCCTTTTTGTGCTTCGCTCAATTGTAGGCCTCCGCTACGCTTCGGCCTTCAAACCTTGAACTTAGCACAAAAAGCCTTACTTCTTAACCTAATGACATAAATAACTATTATTACCTCAATATAAAAATACAAAAGTATTAAATAGTTTCTTGACGCCAATATTTCAAAAGATTATATGAACGTTTGTACTGCCTTTTTGATTTCGCCGTAGTAGTGCAGTTAACTAAACTGTTAAAAATGTTTATAAAATTGCTACATTTTTACTAAGCAGTTGCATAGTAAAATTACAAAATGATGTATTGTATTGCAATTTTATACGCATTTGTTGTAAAATTACATTTTTTTATAGCCAACGTACTAAACAGGTTCCAATTTTACAATGTTTTTGTTTTTGTCAGATACTTATAGTAATTTTACAATTCTGTATTGTAGAATTGAATTTGAAATTTTGTAAAATTTCTATACATATTCGGAATTTAATTTTACTAAGATAATCAATAAAATTACCAACCAAAATTTGCTATTTGAATTACAATACGTGTTTGGAAATATACAAATCATTATTTATTTTATACAACTTCTGTTTACTACATCATTTACTTTATCATTTTAATGATGTAGGTACTCTGTTACATTTTTTTGTAAAATTAAAATTGTTTTGCAAAACAAAGGATGAGTAAAATTATAAATCCAATACCAATACAAAATTATAATACAATTTGAGTAATCTAAGACATATTGGGAAATCTACTAAGAAGATAAGTGGTAATTTTACAATATGTATAAATCCTACACGCATTGTAATTTTACTAAACAGTTTAACAGTTTCTAATAAAAAGCATTTCAGATTTACAAACGTTGTTTGTAATTTGATTTGCTATAATTTTATGTAAAATGCATAGTATGTACCGGTTGCGGCAATCACGTGATGTTCTTACATCTCGCCTCGGTTGACTTAGGTGGAAAGTATATAAGCTCAGGTGTCTTTCGTTTTTGGTGTGTTCCGATACACCAAATTGCCCGACATTGGTAAGACCCAAAATAGGTCTATCTATCTAGCTGTCTGTCGGTATTTAACAAAAACTCTGTCGAGGTGAAGGTTCAATTTTTTTAAACTTTACAGTAATGGGTCAAGAAAATTACTAAATATTATTAGTGTAATTTGTTGTATAAAATAACAATATTTGTATTGTAATATTGCGAAACGAATTTTCTTCAGTTCAGTAAAATTGTAAAATATATTTTGTAATTTTCTTAAACTGAGTTGAAATGAATTGTATAGTATAATTACAATACACCATTTTAAAATTACTAAAGATATTTAGTATTTTTTTTAGCAAAATTACAATACGGTAATGAACAAATTTTTAATAAATGCTTAGTGAATTTCAACAAACGTTTTGTTATTTTCCCAAATTGAGTTGTAATGAATCGTGTAGTGAATTTACAAAACCGAGTTTTATTATTACTATACTGTGGTGCGTAAGAACTTCCTAAACATGTTTAGTAAAACTGATAAAGCGTTTGTGATAATAGTTTGCAATTATAGTAATAAAAAAATCAAAGGATAAAATATGCTCATTTAATTAAAATTAAGCTGACACTGAAATTTTAAAAGCCGGTTATTCTATTTCTGCACATGTGCATCTTCAATTCTAAAAAGGTTGATTTTAAATATCAAGATGCATGTATTTTTTTGATCAGACTGATCATGTAAATGGAGCAATTTCGCTTGACATACAGTAAATTATGTATAAAAAATTCGAATGACGCAGATTTGAATAAATGATTTCTACATACAAGCAGACATGTATGTAAAATTGGCATAGTTACATATGTACATACAAAGACGAAAATTTTAATTTTGTTTCTTTTAAACGATGAAAAAAAGATCGCTGGCATAATAAAAAACCCTTATTTGATGGCGAAAGTTTAGGGACAGCAACGAAAAAAAAAATCAACCAAACGCGAGCCATTGTTTCAAATGACATCTACCTATTACCTACTGCAAGGTTTATGATAGTGCTTGTACTTATTTATATGTGCATTTTTATGTCGAAGAGAAAAGTTCTTCTTTCGGAATGTCACAGAACCGTTTTGCAGCATGCTCAAATATTCGGTAAAATTTGCAAAAGTGTGTAATTTGAGATTTGCAGCCGTGACTGTCTTAATTGTTTTTTGATTGAAAGTAAAAAGTGAAAATAAAAAAAAATGGCGTAATCGTTATTTCTTGCAAACACCGCTAATGATAGCGGAGTAACATTTTAACGGGCCGTTAATGATGAATCACGCCAATTTAAAGCTCATAAACTATTGTTCGAAATTTTAAATGACAAATCGTTGGTGGCAATAAAAGACAATTTATTTATTGAAAATCAACGAATAAAAATTTAAATCTCAATTAGGAATTTCTTTTAAAAACCATATAGCAAAAAGCTTTTCTATTAGCTTAATTATTAGGCAATTGTATTTCTCATAAATTGAATTGGCTGTCATTAAAAGATGATTAAATTCGAAATAAACAAAAATAAACTCGTTTGCGTTTGATAGCTACTTTTTAAACACAGCATGGCTAAATCGTTTCATCATGAAAAAAACCGACCCTCTATTTTATCCGACCCTACTTTTACACCACCCCCCATTTTACAAACCCCTACACCTTCCTCCCACCATCGCGCGCTTTACAACGCACAGTGGTTCCGATTCACACCATTAAAAAAAACCAAATTATTTCCTGTGCATATAACTGTCTAAAAATATCTATTCATTTAGAGGGATTTTTCTTTTATTTAATTGATTTTGTTTATTTAAGTTTTATTACACTCTCGATTTTAATTATTAGGACGGGATTAGTTTTAGTGCGCATGATCACATTAAATTAAACTCAGATTCTAAATTAAGTTTTTTAACATGTAAATAGTGCAAATCTAAAGCAGTGATTTATACAAATACAATTGCAATAATATTAGTGAAAAAGTGTTGAAATGTTTTCTTTGTAATAGGTGAGCTTTTAAAATGGCAACGTAATCGTTGTGATATTAATTAAATTAAATTAAATGAAAGAGCTGCACAATGTTTTATTTAGTAAACAATAGAGGCAATTTCACAATAGAGGCCGCGGATATTGACAGTTTGTTTTGTAATTAATAAAAGGACATTGTGCGAGGTGTGTAATACGTTTATTTAAATCATTACGAATATACAGGGGGCCAACGAAAACTAAACAGACGAGTTTTTAGGTAATAAGCAGTGATTTCATTTTCGTTTGGCCACCCCGTATAAAATATCTACACAGGGGGTGCATACAAAAAAGTAAATTGTTTTTAAACCCCTTGCATGTTTTAATTGCTTCTTGGTAATTGACAAACAATCTTTCAAAACCAGATCTGCTATTCTGTGAGATCAAAAAACAAACTGACTTTCTCTCATCTCTTTGAAAACAAAATTTACCTCTCTGAGTCTTATTATCAGTCTTATACACACAACCTGTCATTTTTGACACCTAACAAATCTAATCTGTGTCGACTGTTTCATTGTTTTTAGATTTTCCCCAAACAATTACTTAGTAAATTCCAAGATTTCCACTGTGACGTCATTGTTTACATGTGCATTATGCCGTTGTTTACATTTCACTTTATAGTTAGAGTGCTTGTCTATTTATACTTAAACAATGCTATGTTGTCAACTAGCCGACCACCAAGATTTGAATGATATACATATAGGGTAAAGTGGGCCAATATGACTTTTTCACTAAAATAAAAAAAAAATTATAATACAATTAAATTGAAAGCTTTAAACTTTTAATACATTTCCATAAAGATCCTACGTACATAATAATAAAATTAATTATTTGAACAGGTCTTTTAATTATAAAAAAATCCGTAAGGCATTAGATGAACTGTAACCTTTTGAGCGTCTGGCGAAAAAAAAGTTTATTAAATTGTTGAAAATGTTGTTAAAACATAAGGCCGAATTGACTTTGATGCTTTGTGCGAGTTTTTTGTTTATTTTTTATTTTAATTAAATTTAATTTCATGTGGTCCTGATTAATGAAGGAAAAAAGGTTTAAAAGCTTTATTATTATCATAAAATTGTTTTTATTTTAATACGCCAATGTTTTGTAATTTTTTAACATATTTTTTTATATCTGCAAAATGTAGCATTATATATATACTTATTGACTTAATAAATAAAAAAATATTAATAAAAAAATTATTAATTATTGACTTTAATGACGTTAATCAAAATTAATAATAATACTTAATCAAAGAATTGATTTTACCATTTAAGCGTTTTAATTTTTTGGAGATTTTCATATATTTTAATAAACCTCTAAAAGGAAAGGGGACATGTAAAAGGTTATAAACTGAATTAGCATTTAGAAACAAGAAAAACTTTTATGATTAATGCATTTTTCTCAAAAAATTAAAAATTAAAAAGTTTCGAACTGTAATTACAGAACTGTAGATATAAATTTGTATTTTTTTTTACTTTTTATGTCTTTTTGATGGCTCTTTATTTTAAATTTAAAAAAAATAATTTATTCATACAAACCAGCGGACTAAAAAGGTTTTAAAAGGTCATTATATTAATATCTACGAAAATGAAATTTTAACAATGCTATTTAAAATAAAAAACAGGTCCAAATTTATTTTTGAATCATTAGGAATTTTATAGGATTATTTTTTATTAAAAAAAAATATTGAGCCAAAAATGTTTCAGGTTTTAATTATTCTAAAGTTGAAGTGTTGGGGCCCAATGCCGAAAGTTGCGAAGGACCCAAAATTTTTAGTTACGCCACTGCTGTATTACCTTAAATATACGAAAAAACTATATTTATTTAATTCCATTCCTATGCAAATTCTTTTTAATATTAATTAGGTTTTTTTTGTGTAAATTTGACCTGATTTTTATGTTTTGTTTATAATCTAATGTTTTATCATACACGCATTGTACGCATTATGTTAAGACCATATTAAATTTTTACATAAAGTTACATATCCAAAACATAAGTTTTTTAAAAGGGCGAAATTTAGGGTTAGTGATTTTTAAAGGTTTTTCTTTTTCCTTAGATCTATTATTAGCTCATAATAGGTTATAATTTTTCAATCTTGATTCATCTATCAAATTCATATTTTTTTTAACATTCCAGTATATTTCTACCCTGAAAATTCAATCTTGTTCCTCCTGGTGACAAAGTCACTTATATTTCTCATAGAGCTATGCGTAATCCATCTTACACATTGTATTTATTTCAACCGTGTTGATAAATATAAACTTTTAAATAAAAAAAAACAATAAATGTGTAGTCCGATCGGACATTGCAATTAACGTAAGTTCATAAGTGGTGTGTTTCAAAACTTTTTAAATTGAATATCAATTTACTTTTCATCCATCATGTTGACATAAAAAGTTTATAACTTTACGCAGTACATAAATAATAACATAGAATGTTGAAAATATGTTAAAACTTTTCGGTGTGTATGGTTCGATCAAACTAATTAAGCAGATTAAGTTAAATTAGCCAGTCTGGTGCAGGTTAACGTTGATTAAATATTATTTCCATTGTTATGTTATTTTCGAACTATTTGCCACTAAATTGGCGCAAACTATGCTTCAAACTTTGCAAAATGCCTAAATTAATTTACAATAAAACTATTGATTTCGACCTCGAAGCGTTTTTAACCCCACGACTCGAACGTTACACCTTTATACTCGATAATTAATTAATAATTAACCCCTACAAGTTTTTTACTCTAGTTGTTGCATTATTATACAAAAACAAAGCTAAAATAACAAGTTAGACCGACGGCATGTTAAAATCCTACACCCTGTATAAAACAAAACAAAAACGTAATCAGGGACCACTTGTAACTTTACATTTTATATTTGTGATACAGCATTTCGATGACACTAAAGCTTTTATCAAAAGAAACTGAAAAGGTTTTAAATCCTTTGATGGAATATTTTTTAGTATTTAAAATGTTATAGACAGCTAACACAAAAAATTATCTTTGGCTTAGTTTAAACATAAAATTTTTTTTTCAAACACAGGATGTTTTAGTAAAACATATGCGATAAAAATAAATATAACTGCAATAAATAATTGTACATGAGAGATATTTATAATTAAACATAGACAGGTTGTTAATTAATAGTATATAATGCTACATAGATGATGCATTTACCGAGTAATTCCAATGCTATTAGTAATTTTTCTTTATAAAATGAATTTAAATTATAAACAAATTTATAGGGGTTTTTTCACATCGCCATAGCCATGGAAATGGGCTGGTTGCTAGGTAACCGGTTCGAGATCTAGATTCGCAGGAAAGATTCATTTGTTTTTCCGATGACCGTAACCGTTTAGAGCGTATTTTTCTGGATTTTTTTTCTAAAAGAGAGGAAAGAGGATACGTAAGGAATGAAAATACCTGTATGAAAATTGAATTTATGAAGGAACGTGATATTTCCAGATTTCTATAGATGAAAGGCGAAATCCATTATGAGCTTTCAAATTTATTTTTCTATCGCTATTCATCCAAAGAAGTAAAGATTAAGTATGCTAATGCAGACTACATTTGCAAAAAAAAATTAACTCGGAATTTTTTTATTTCTTAAATTTGATAAATAAATGGAATTTGTTTTTTATAAAAAGAAATAAACAATGAACCAACAAATTTGACACTGAATAAAAAGTATTACCCAAAATGTGCTTTTAAAACAAGCGGTCGATCTTAAATGCAAATGAGAAAAGACCGTGTTTACTTATACATACAAAGCTGCAAAATGTTTAGTCTAGCCGTAATTGACAGTTACAAATACTTGTCACAATGCCGATGACTACTCTCTAAAATGAATAAGTCAAAACCCAAGCAGCATTTTAAGTAAAAGCGTAGAGCTTTGAGGCAATATTACTTAATTTAAGTAAATATTTGGTTAAATTAACCTTAAACATTTACTTTGAAGTAAAACGGTAAAAAGTTATTTAATAAGTTTTATTTATGTTATTTTTACCCATTGTAATAACCCTTAAGTTTCAACACTTTAAAGTATTATGAGGGGCGTAATTTTTACAAAAGAAAATTACTTATAAGTGTATTTCACCTAAAGGAAAATTTAACGGTAATTTTAACGTCAGAATTTTTACTTAATGGTAATGCTATAACCTATTCGCCTGGTATTTTTTAGGGTCATTATTGGTAATAAATACTATTAATATTTACTAAGCAAGGAAAAATAAGCTTAAAGTGAAAAATAAAACTTTAAGGGAGATTTTTTTCAGGTCGCCATAATGAGTTTTGTATATCATATTTTTTCATTAATATTTTTCTAAAATATAATAAGGAAAGTTTTAGTTATTAAAAAATAATTAAAACTAAATGATTTTTAAAAGATTTTATAAAATTTTGTAGGTTTTGTTGAATTTTACCCAAGCAATAATTTTTCTTAAAACCGTAAAATATTTAGATTAAGATGTATCGTTCCTATTTTTATCAATAAAATAATGTGCGTTTGAGTTTTAATGCAAAATATTATTAGTTTTGACAATTTAAGTTATATTTTTTACTCTAGGGTGGCCTTTATTACTTTGTAACTACCATTTTGTAAAATATAAATTAAAAGAAAGAAAGAGCAACAGTTAGTAATTATAGCGTTATTTTTACGTAAATTTGTGGTATTTATATTGTTTTTATTACGTTATTCTCTTAGTAGATCAAAAAGGTTATTATGTGGGTAAAATATCGAAATAAACCATTCCCCAAATTTGGTAATTTTTCGTATACCGTTATGAAACCGTTTTGGTTAACCGTAAAAAATACTTTAAAGTTGACTTAGTAGTAAATTTGTAGTTATTTAAACTTAAAATGCTGCTTGGGAAATTACTTTTTCACTTATACCATAGTTGACCATGGGACACCATGGTATCCCCAACATTTAACAGCCAATTCTTATGTAAAATTGTCCCCTGATTCCGAAAATACCGTCAAAAATTATGAAAGTAGAGCAGCTTTTGAGATATAGTCAATTCCATATTATAAGAAAAATTTACTATATCTCAAAAACTGTTCTACTTTTATAACTTTTGACGACATTTTCGGATTCAGGGGACAATTTTACATGGAAATTTACTAATAAATATTCGGGCTTTTTAACATGTCACGAGCCGCCACTGGTGCAATTCTAGACAAGCTAAAAGTTATTTCATACGTTATTGTCATATTTTTATTTTAGCTTGTCGGCAATTTTCTATCCCTTTGAACGTTTGAACTAAGTATATATATTTTTCCGATGTCCTACATACATATATATATATATATATTATACCTACGTGTATTTAATTAAATTATAAAGGGTTTAATCGAATATAAAACGTGTAAAATTCTTTCAGGAAAATCGTTAATCCTCTGTCTTTTTCTATACGTACCGGAGGTATATTGAGCCAACCGTAAATTTAAAAGTCTATTTCTGGCACGGGGCTTTCAAAAGAAAACGCTCACTTAAAAAGTATCGAAAAAGGGCACATTTACATCTAATTTACACAAACAAGATAAAAAAGTTTGATTTTAAAACTTTTTTTTGATATATTTCGGATTGATTGCATATTTTATCAATCAATGTTTTATAGAACAGAGAGTCCACAGTTGCTCTTATGTGGTATAATATCAGCTAAAGACAAACCGGTTAAAAAGCCAGCTGTTAACTCCGACATTGTTGCCAAGTTCGACGAAGTCAATTCCCGGTACAAGAGTTGTTAAGAATTAGTTAGTTGTGATCCAAGTTGAAACAACTACATATCTTTCGATTTTTTATTAATACAATTATTATATATATAAATGTTGATAAATGAATTATAAATAAATTTATTAAAAAGCCTCCATTTTGTGTGGGTATTAACATCCCTTAAGTTGAAAATTTACTGACGTTTTAACGTACACGTGGCATCAATGGTTTCATCTGGTTGTTGTAGAATGTTTGGATAGCTCTTATACACACCGGCTTTACACAAACAAAATTTAATCCTTTGCCCAAAATGACATTAGATGTTGAGAGCATGATGTTCAGATCGCCGTGTATTTATGTATTAACAAAAATAAAAGAATGAAAAACATGTTTGTATACTTAATTGTTTCAATGCTTATCCGGTTTTTAACCAAGTCTAATTTTGTGCTACAGGGTGATACAACATTTTACTCAAACTCAGATTAAAATCATTTTAATTGGGTAGCAAAACATAGTTTAAAGAAATGTCAAACATGAAACAAATGTATTTAATCAAAAAGTGACAAGATACAAGTTGAGAGATGCAATCTAGATGTTTTGAAAGGTCTATATTTCACCAAAAATTATTAATTAACTACAAACTTTTCATGCGGCATTGTAGTTTTATCTTTATCTAACACGTCGCCGCACCTACGGATTTTTTCCGTTCGGTTTTTAACAACAAAAGATGGTTACATTGACACAACGTCATAATTACTTATCAAATTTTATATGTAGCTGCGATTGAAACACCGAAATTGACACACCTTTGTTATTAGGCATTAATACAGGAAACCCAATGAAAGTAATTGCCTTTAAATGCCAATTATTTTTGATGTTTCAATTTCAAAACATCAACTTAAATAATAAAAAAACTAATACCAAATAATAATAATTTTCGTAGCAATTTTTAAAATTAAAATAAATTAATACTTTAAAAAACTAAACACGTTTTAACGCACTAAAAATTATAAAGTAATTTTTTACTTAAAATAAACTTATCAATTCATTGACTAAGCCAAAAAGCCTGGTAATTTATTTAACCTTTAAATTTACATCCGCCATATTGAAATTGGATTAACGTCACGTCTTCTGCTCGAAAAACCCTTTTATTTGATTCCCATGTCAAGGGGGTTGTGAAGAAATAGGTAGTCCGCCATTTTGGATTTAGTATTGCGTCATTCACATTGTCGTTTTATACTCCTCAAACCCTTTTATTTGATACCATTGTCAAGTGGGTTCTGAAGAAATAGGTAATCCGACATCTTGGGGCGGCGGCCATATTGGATTTGAAATGACGTCACGTCTTCTGCTCGAGAAACCCCTTCATTTGATACCCATGTCAAGTAGTTTGGAGAAATAGGTAATCCGACATCTTGGGGCGACCGCCATATTGGATTTGGAATGACGTCACGTCTTCTGCTCGAGAAACCCTTTCATTTGATACCCATGTCAAGTAGTTTGAGAGAAATAGGTAATCCGCCATCTTGGGGCAGCCGCCATATTGGATTTAGTATGACTTAACTTACCTTATTGTTGTCTAATCGTCAAACCCTTTCATTTGTTACCCATGTCAAGGAGGTTGTGAAGAAAAAAGTAATCCGCCATTTTGGGGCGGCCGCCATATTGGATTTAGTATGACGTCACTATCTGAGTTATGTTTAAAGACAGACAATAAACCGAGTTAATAAAAACGTGTTACAAAAAAATAAATTCCATTAAAAGTTGAAGGGCTCAATTTAATTTCTGCCTGTTAATATTAATCTAACTGTTAAATTTTAAATAAATTAATATTGACAGTATTTACGTCACTGTAATTTTATAGCACTTTACTATATGGTTATTAATACTTTGTAATTATAACAGTAGATCAGCTTGATATTTAATATTAATTAATGATTATTCGTTATGTTGCCATGGAATATTTGACCCAAATAAGTAATTTTTTTAACGCCAACCTGTTCACTTGCACATTGCCAATCCTATAAGTATTCTATTTTTATAACAATTTTTTTATTGTTAACTTGATTAATAATAATAATGTTTTTCTCGGGATTGAACACGGCGTTTTACACCACATGTTTACTTTAAAAATTTGCTCACCTACGTTATTTATCGCAATGTAATGAAAAAGGTGCAACTAACAATAAATTCTTATTATTAGATTGTTTACCAGTATTTTTATCATGTTAGCTTTTATAGCATTTTAATATCAAATTAATTATTTCTCAAGGTTTTCAACACTTTTTAGTAAATATATTTGTAGTTATTTCCCATTCATTTACTGCATATATTGTTGCGTACCCCCATTAAAAACCATATAACTTACGTGTACTAATCTTTAAACCTAACGTATTGTTTAAAACAACTGGAGGAAAAAAAGGAGTAAATTCCGGGATAGAGCTCGGATTTAAGGTAAAGCTGATAGGGTAAAATGTATAAAGAATGTAATGTAATATAGCCTTGATTTGTCTTTTATAGCACAATGCAGAACCATGCTTTAGACCTTTTTCAATTATTTGCAGATATTGAAACTTACGTTCTGTTTAAGGGAAAATATCGATGTTGTTTCAATTTTACACGTCATTTACTTTCAGCCCAAATCTGAAATTGAAAAAGGTAACTTATGCAGTTAAAAGGATTATGTCCCAGTCAAACCGCTTCATCACTTGCTATTTTTACATTTTTACTTATTCCTTTACATTGTATAATAAAATAAAACCATGACTTTTGTACTTATTTTTACCAGGGTTGGCTTGAATTAATTCAGTGATTTAATTCCTGAATTAAAATTATTTCATAAATGGGATAGACTTTTCATTTAACTTATTTTTACCCAGATTTTAATCAAATAATAAAAAGTATTTTTAATTGTATTTAATACTTTTTTATTCCACCCTGCTTTTTACTTTACTCACTTGATACTGACTTGACATAACGGACTCAACAAAAAGAAGTGTTATTCATGAATATAAACCCTTTCAGGCAAACCGAAACATCTTGGTAAATACTAAATAATGAACGGAAAGTACGAGCTGACCAGGCTAATTTCCAAATAAATATTAATTGACGTTGTTAAACAAGTTTTTGCATCAGTAATAAGGGTTAATTTGGAAAGTTGTGACGCCATTTACCTACCTCACTCGACCAACAACAATATACAAGAAAAAATTTAATTTAATTTTTTTAAATTTAAAATAATAGAATGTGTGTTAAAAGTCCCATATCGATCGAGCATTTTGCTGCCAGGTTAATAAATGTCACATCGTTTTTGATAAATACAATTTTTATGTGGATGTCTCTAAAATGTGTTTTGGTACAAGTTAATAAATAAAATTTATAGACACAATGCACAGACACGCAATATATATTTTTAAACACTTAAATGCTATTTTTAATGTTTACGCAATTTTTACTTTTACATGCTATGTTTAATATTATACAGGAAGATTTGCCGCATAAAATTAAGAAAAGTTAAAATTGATGTTAAGAATCTTATTAACATGAAACAGAGGGCAATTTCAGGGCAAAAATATTTTCAGAAGAGATACTTAAACTAAATCTCATTATAGCGCTCGTAAAATGTTTGATTACTTAATAATTCTGCTAAAGTCGTCTACCTTTTTCCCCCTTCTTTAAAAACTTCACCAAATAACATTAATATTACAATAATGTGTCTCTTGCGCCCAAAGACAAACATAAAAATTACGCCGAATACGTAAATTGTTAAAAAGGACATTACATAGTAGATTAATTAAAATGTATGTATAGGAAACACAAAAAGTGAAAGCCTATTCGTTTAATTAGATAACAATTATACACTATTTCCTATTTATTATATGTACAAATGTACATACATACATACATAAGTGTATAATAGCATATAATAAATAAATCGTGATAACACAATTTTTAACACTCTCTTTATCAGTGGCGTAGCTAGCCTCGAGGGGGCCCCGTATCGAAAATCTGGTAGGGGCCCTTATACGGGAAAAGCTGCTGGCAAAAAAATTTTTGGGTGTCACGCCCAAAGTCTATTTTGGGAAAACGAAAAAAATTTTAGGTTAAAAAATTCCTATCTTAATGTCAACCCATGTTAGTTTCCTATCTGGATAACGTGGTTTTTGAATAGGTAATTAATTTTTCAATCAGGTAAGTGTTTAAAAAAATGAAATAAGTTATAATATAAAATAATTATAACTAAAAATCTGTAAAAATTCTTAGGAATAGCTACTATATAGCTACTATATATAGCTACAAGGTTAAATTCTGGCAAGTTTAAATTTTTTTGAAAAGTTACTTTGGCCGAAATAAATAATTAATTATTCAATGCAGAAAACCCTGTTATGTATATAGGAAACTTACACTGCAACGTGGCAAGGGTTAATATTGAGATAGGGACTTGAAACTTGGAAAATATTTTTTTTATTTATTTTAAACACATCAGCAACTGAGAGCAAGAAAATTCAAAAATTCTCAAAAGATGGACCACCTTAATGTATATCCTTTTATGTACAGGAAAATTTTAAAATTTGGTCTGGTTTTAGACATTTACCGTTCTACAGCATCTTTTAAAAGGTTTATATTTTAAAATAAAGGCGTCATTTGAAATAATTGTAACGCTAATAATAATTTCTAATTTGCTATTAATAAAACCTATGATATCAACACGCAAAGCAGACTCAGTATGCAAAGCACAGAACAATATGCGCAGACTGCGCCGCAGACAACGAATAGCGGAAAGGTGCGGGCAGAAACAATTCGTATGAGTTCACGGCCTTGTTGGTTTAATTTAATAAATCGAAGTATAAACAATTAAATAATAATATTATTTATTTATTTAATTTCATGTTTCAATTTTTTTAACATGTGGGTAATATGTTTTTTCTTACGCATGTCGAAGCCAATCGGGGGCCCCCCCTAGCCGGGGGCCCCGTATCATTGATACGGCTGATACGGCGGTAGCTACGCCCCTGCTCTTTATACAAGGTGTCATGCCATAGGGGAGCATAAATATATAAATAAATAAATAACAAATTTTTGTATTAAAATAAATCTTAATGTTATTTATTATTTTTGCAATGTGTAAAAGGTATATATTGGTAATTATCGTAAGAGAACGAGCTAAGCATGGTAATGGGTAATAAATTAAACGTTATTTGCAATAGTTTTGCGCAATATAAAATATATAAGATTACGGTGTGCTGTTAGAAATCTTTTTGCAAAAGTTACTCATTTACAATTGATTTCGAGTCCTTGGCATGTTTCTCTATTACTTATAAACATCCGCCTGTTTGACCGTAATACAGGGTGTTCAAATTTAAAAAAAAATTATATATTATTTTTATTGCAGAACCATATCGATACATGTATGAAACTGCTTACGCTTGCGAAGGAAAAACACTAAAGATCGAGTGCAAAGAGGGAGAGCTGATAAAGTTAATAAGAGCGAATTACGGAAGATTTTCGATAACAATATGCAACGACCACGGAAACACCGATTGGAGCGTCAATTGCATGTCCCCAAAGTCCTTGCAAGTTTTATTAAGAAGGTATGAAGTTTTCTCATTTTACATTTTTTACATTTTTGTTACTAACCTATGTTTGTCATCATACAACGCCGTCCTAATATGTACTAACCATTATTGTAAGGGCTTATTGTAAAATTATTCACAAAAAAATTAAACTTAAAAATATGGCTACAAATTTTATAACTTTAAAATGTACAATTTTAACTTTTTGCAGAGCAATAAAACGTAAGCATTTGGAATTTGTTACCTTAAAAATAAACAATTTTGACGCTTGAAACTTTAAAATGTAAACATTTCGAATTTGTGACCTTGAAAATAAAAATTTTGACATTTACATATAACCTTAAACGGTAAAATTTTTATTTACAAAAATTTCGAAATTATGGGTACAAATTTAATAATGCGGTTTATATAGCTTGAAAATATACAATTTTAACATTTGTGACCTTGAATATGTACAATACTTAAAAAATGTGCAATTGTAACATTGAATCCTTAATCGTTTTTGCATTACTAGATATAAATTGTACGATTTTAAAAATAAAGACTAAAATGTACAATTTTGACATTTATGTACTGTAATACCAGTACTGTGACCTTAAAATGTAAAATTTTAACATTTTTGAATTTACAGTTTTAACATTTGTGACCTTAAAAGTACAATTTTTATTAAAAAAAAATACGAATATATGGGAACAAATTTAAAAATGCATTTTTATAGCTTTAAAATTTACAATTTCGATATTTGTAACCTAAAAAATGTACAATTTTAACATGTGCAATTTTGATATTTATAACCGTCAAAGCGGTTTATATAGCTTGAAAATATACAATTTTAACATTTGAGACCTTAACAATAAATTGTACGATTTTAAAAATTGTACGATTTTAAAAATTGTACAATTTTGACATTTATAGCCATGAAAATTTTGACTTTACCATTTGTGACCTTAAAAGTACAATTTTTATTTACAAAAAATACGAATATATGGGAACAAATTTAATAATTACAATGTTGACATTTGTAACCTTAACAATGTACAATTTTAACTTGTTTAACTTTAAAATGTGGAAATTTTTATATTTATGACATTAAAAACTTTTATTAAAATGTTATCACAATTTTATGTACTTTTGATATTTTTAACCCTAAAAATGTACAATTGTATTCACATTTGTAACCTTTAAAATCCATAATTTTTGTACAATTTTACACCATTTTCAGGTTAAAATTGTGAAAATCGCACATTTTTTTATTTAAAATTTGTATAAAAATTGTATGTTTATTTTCGATTGTTATTTTAAAAATTACCAAAAGATAATCTTATGTACATTTTCTTAGTGTGCGCTAGGAGATTCATTATTTTGCAAAGTATCCTAGTTTTCTTGATATATTAATTTAGTCTGACTAAGAAATTCCTTGCATATTTATAAAGACTTCCTGAATAATTTTGCAATAATTTACTTTGCACAACTAAATTTGTAGCTGTTTTTAAAGTAAGGCTTATTTGTATCTGTCAATACTGTATGTTATATATGAAATTCAATACATCATTCGCCCTGAGGGTTTTTTCAATTGAAAATTTCGCAACTTAAAAATCAAAAATCAAGCTCATGTTTGTGTTCGGCTTTTGTTTGCGTTTTCCACGAAGCATCACATCATATTTTTTTGTGTGTTTTTAACAAAATAATAGCATGAATTGGATTTTCTAATAATTAAAAATCCTGATGATTTTGACATAAGTCAGCTTGTTGTTGGGTATGAAAAACAACGTATCATGTTCCATGTCTTTTTTTTAGTTTGTACGAAACAATACGTTTGTTATCTTTTTGAAATTGGCTTACATTCGTACGTATTTTTAAATACACTGATAAACATTTATATTGCATCACCCCAATTGTTCTGAACTAAAAATTATTGGACAATAATCTCCACAAATCATTATTTCTTGGTTTAGAGCTATATTAATAGGGTTGGTGCAATATGAGGGTATTGCAAAAATTGGGGCTTTATGCTTTTTTGTTATTATGTCAGCTTCATTATCAAATCATCATGCTTTTGGGTTTTACATATTTTTTTTTTATTTTTTTTTTATTTTCTATAATATTTCAGCTGCATTCAAAACAATAATTCCTCATGTATAATCGATGTTAATAATGATACATTTGGGGATCCATGTCAGGACACATACAAATACATTGAAGTACATTATTATTGTGATGGTAATATTTTGTTTTTGATTTTATTGGCTTTCCTATAATAATAATAATAATAATAATAATAACATACATTTTTGACAGAGGAGAGGAAGTATTTTATAAATTTTTGCCCAAAAAATACCAGTTGCAATAATAACAGCTCGAAAAAATTGTATTGCAGGTGAAAAGTCATTAAATTTTTGCAATTTGTTGCGGCGCGAAGGTAAATTTTTCGCTTGGACATTAATAAATGTACGAAACCTAATTTCATAGAGTACAGACATCACATGTAGTTAAAAACTTTTTGAATGAATACCTAACTATTTCAATGAAATTTATTAATGAAATAAGTTTTAATTGCGTTATTTTGTAAAGTTATTTATGCGATGAGACCGGATTTGAGTTTTTCCTGCACCAACAATAAATTAAAATAGAACGAGATTTAATAAATTTTACGTGTTTTTAGCCACTAAAAACTAGACGGGACATTAATTTTAACTAAACTGTTTTTGATGTAGGAATAATGGATAGCCGTTTTTTGGCACACCCTGTATAATTAAATACAAACAATTTTACCATTCAGAATCCATTAAAATTATTTTTTTATTTTCATGGTTTTATATCATTTAGGAAAACGTGGTTTTCTGTTTTAAAATTATTGTACAATTTGAATAATATTTTAATTTTAACATGCGTTTTATTAAAAATGTACTTCTATGACAATTTGATAAACTTTTGACATTTGTAATCTTGAAAATTTGACCTTAAAAATCATAGTTTTAAAATGATTAAAGTAAAAAATGTGCAATTATTGATGTTTTTGGCATTTGTGACCTTAAAAATGTACAATTTTATACACTTTTGACATTTATATCTTTTGACCTTAAACACTACACAATTTTTGAATTAAAAAATGTACAACTGTTGGTGTTTTGGATATTTCTTTAATTTAAAAGCGTTTGTTTTTAAAATGTACTCTTAAATTTACAATTTTATAAATTATTGGCAGATAAACCTAAAAAATGTACAATTTTGACCTTGTTATTGTGTTAAAAAGTTTTTAAACTACGCAAATTGTATATGTACATTTAAGGCTTTTGTGACCTTAAAAATGTACAATTTTATGCAGTTCAGATATTTTTAACGTTTATTATTTACATTTTTTACAATTTTTGACATTAAATATTGAACAATAGTTATTTTAAAAATAATAAAGTTAAAACTGTACAATTTTGGCTGTTTTTGACATGGGTGACCTTGTACAGTTTTATAGGTTTTTGACTCTAAAAATGATTGTTAAAGAATTTATTTAATCCTGTAAATTATTACAAGCAAAAACTGGTTAATACAAAATTTTGACGCTCCCCGTATATTTAAAGTGTCCATGATATCCTTATCTGGTACTTAAGAACGCATTAAAGACAAGCAAATAAAAAATGCATTATTCTTTAATCGAGCAACTTTTTTATTTCACCTGGTATAATGCAAAAATGCAGTAGGTAGATTTACATTGTGCAAAAGATTAAAATCGGAAATATTCCCAAACGTTATAAAAAACATCTGTTGCCTATATATAAAATACAATAAGCCTGAAAGATGAGAAAAAAACAAGCAATACAAAAACTACCTAAAGGACCGGTGTTGTACATTGTAGCGTATAGCGGCTAAATTACGGAATAAAGTGTATTTTTCGCCGTGATGAATTTAACAAGTTTTAAATTCATTTCCACATTTTTTCAACTGCCAAACCGAAATATTTACAATGCAGCACGATTGCATCATAAAACAATTGCACAGCAACGTTGCCATATCTACACAATACGCTTAAAACTGTGTATCGTGCTGCTGCGCATCAGATAGGCTGCGCAATACGAAAAGCACGTTATTCCGCTGATTTTCCGCGATTTAAAGGATAAATGTTAAAAGTTTGTGTTGTACATGGCAGATGTACGCAATATCAAAACTGCAGTATACCTGCAAGTACGAGCATGTTCGGAGATCCTTGTCCAGGTACACATAAGTATTTGGAAGCTCATTATCAATGTATACCGGGTAAGTAACCAACAAAACGACAATGGTAGTTTGTTTAATATGTGGTTTTATGGTTTGGGAATAATAATTAGCATATTTTAACCGACAAAATTACTTAAAAATTTATACCAAGATTAAATTCAGGAAATCAGACATAAAAGTTGATATTGATGAGAAATTCATACTAGTTTGGAATAAATTAAATCGTTTAGGTAAATTTTTAAGTAATTTTTGTCTTTAAATGTTTTTAAACCCCCATGTACACAAACAATTTTTATATCCAAAACTTTTATACATTATTTAATATTTTAAAGGAGATTTGCACATACAGATATATCCATTAAAATGTCACCAGAAACTGATTTAATTACATGTCTCTAAATAAGTTTGTTGAATATTTTAAAGATTACCTATTTGCTTTTCTATAAAAAGCATTAATTTTAAAATTTTCTGTCCACTTTTGCCACCGAATTTGATAAAGTTGATTATAATTTAATGTAATATCAATTTGTTGAGTTTGACTAGATTATATCAATCAAAGAATGTTGTTTGGGGGTAAAAGCAATCCAATTTAAAACTTAAATTTTAGCGCGCAATTTAATTATTGTGCAATTTTCTCTTAACACTTATAACTGAATTTTGTGTGCATGAACCTTTTAAATATGCCAGGGTAAATACTCATTTTACTTCCATATTGATTTTAGTATTATTTTTTGTTTAGTTTGCTTTATTTTATATTATACATTCATAAGTTATCGAAATAATTACGTTATGTTAATTTTTCTAATTTTATAACTTCCTCGATTCTTTCCAAACAAGAAATTGTGCATGTTACATTAATAAGACTTTTTCTAATTTTAAAAATTCATTAAACTCTTAATCAAAAATATTATTAATGTGTCATGGCGATATCTTTCAATAAAATAGTTTACATAATTCTGAGTCAATGGAGCACCTCTCAATAAAATTCTTATTTCTCAATGATTGATGAAATTAATTCAATATTTCGATCTAAAAATTTAATTAACCTTATTTTATTTTTAATCCAGATTTAACAAGCATTTATTTTTATGGGACGAGATTCAGTTCAGACAGTTGAAATTTAATACCAGATGTATGAAAATTCATCATTAATTCATTAAATTTAATCCGATTGTTTTAAATGTATTCTCGTAAAAATTGGAAATAATGATTTTATTGGAATAAACTCGATTAGTTAAAGTAACACAGATTGTGTATGGACTCAGAAAACATTACACATACATTAATATAATTTGGCAGTTTAGTTGTTAGTATATTTGGTTTCCACATTTGACACAAACAATTATTATAGCAACAACCACCACAACAACAGTAAGACCTAGTCCACCGTGGCTAATAACGTCACAATCGCCCATGTGGAGTACAATAAAACCTTCGGCTCGCCCCGCACCTGCACCGCAAACCCCTAAAGTTTCAGTAACCCCAGCAAATCGCCCGACGCCGTCGACAACGGCTAAAGTGGCCACCGCGCGCGCCAGACCTCAGCCCAATCAACCGAACGTCAACAATTCCTCCCGCACTCCCGTGGCCTCGCCGCCCAACGAAGAAAACAACACCATCCCCGATGAGATTACAACTTTACCCTATACTACTACCGCCCCCAGAAAAATTACATGTAAGTCGTCCTCCGTACTTTTTTTGCCATGCCCTGGTAATCTTGTTGCAATTGGAGTAAATTAAGTTTTTTGAAAATTGCTCACAAAACATTTCAATTCGTTGTAACTCTCGCAATACTGATACTTGAAAAAGGACAACGTTGGTGATATGTTAAACAAATATTAGAAATATTCCCCAACACCAAAACAGAACACAAAGTGCTTAAAGTACTTTTCGCCAACGATGTTGGCATCTTCAGAAGCGAAGTGTAACTGATAGTATAGCGATCCTGGTCACGGCACCAATTGGAGAAAATATTTATATAGCTATCTTGTTAACATTCTTAAGAGAGTTGTAGTTAGCTTTTTGACATTCTTAAGACTGGTATATTTTGCTTAAATTAACATTCTTGAGACAGTTTTAAGGCAGTTATGGCTATCTTGTTGACATTCTTAAGACAGTTTTAGCTATCTTGTTGACATTCTTAAGACAGATATATTTAGCTTAAATTAACATTCTTAAAACAGTTTTAATGCTAAGTATAGCGATCCTGGTCACGGCACCAATTGGAGAAAATATTTATACAGTGCTTGCAAATCCAAGTCCGACCGCGTTGGGAAGGATGGTTGTTCAATACCCGCGTGAAAAGAATAAGGATAGAATGCCAAACAGAATTTGATTGGTCAGAGCGTCAGGCGTGCGTATTGTAAGCGCCTTCTGTTTGGCGTTCTATCCTTGTTATTTTCACGCGTCCTTCCCAAACCGGTCGGACTTGGATTTGCAAGCACTGTATAGCTATCTTGTTAACATTCTTAAGACTGGTATATTTTGCTTAAATTATCATTCTTAAGACAGTTATAGCTATCTTATTGACATTCTTAAGACAGTTTTAGCTATCTTGTTGACATTCTTAATACAGGTATATTTAGCTTAAATAAACATTCTTAAAACAGTTTTTTATGTTAATTATAGCGATCCTGGTCACGGCACCAATTGGAGAAAATATTTATATAGCTATCTTGTTAACATTCTTAAGAGAGTTGTAGCTAGCTTTTTGACATTCTTAAGACTGGTATATTTTGCTTAAATTAACATTCTTACGACAGTTATAGCTATCTTATTGACATTCTTAAGACAGTTTTAGCTATCTTGTTGACATTCTTAAGACAGGTATATTTAGCTTAAATAAACATTCTTAAAACAGTTTTAATGTTAAGTATAGCGATCCTGGTCACGGCACCAATTGGAGAAAATATTTATATAGCTATTTTGTTAACATTCTTAAGAGAGTTGTAGCTAGCTTTTTGACATTCTTAAGACTGGTATATTTTGCTTAAATTAACATTCTTACGACAGTTATAGCTATCTTATTGACATTCTTAAGACAGTTTTAGCTATCTTGGTGACATTCTTAAGACAGGTATATTTAGCTTAAATAAACATTCTTAAAACAGTTTTAATGTTAAGTATAGCGATCCTGGTCACGGCACCAATTGGAGAAAATATTTATATAGCTATTTTGTTAACATTCTTAAGAGAGTTGTAGCTAGCTTTTTGATATTCTTAAGACTGGTATATTTTGCTTAAATTAACATTCTTACGACAGTTATAGCTATCTTATTGACATTCTTAAGACAGTTTTAGCTATCTTGTTGACATTCTTAAGACAGGTATATTTAGCTTAAATAAACATTCTTAAAACAGTTTTAATGTTAAGTATAGCGATCCTGGTCACGGCACCAATTGGAGAAAATATTTATATAGCTATTTTGTTAACATTCTTAAGAGAGTTGTAGCTAGCTTTTTGACATTCTTAAGACTGGTATATTTTGCTTAAATTAACATTCTTACGACAGTTATAGCTATCTTATTGACATTCTTAAGACAGTTTTAGCTATCTTGTTGACATTCTTAAGACAGGTATATTTAGCTTAAATAAACATTCTTAAAACAGTTTTAATGTTAAGTATAGCGATCCTGGTCACGGCACCAATTGGAGAAAATATTTATATAGCTATTTTGTTAACATTCTTAAGAGAGTTGTAGCTAGCTTTTTGACATTCTTAAGACTGGTATATTTTGCTTAAATTAACATTCTTACGACAGTTATAGCTATCTTATTGACATTCTTAAGACAGTTTTAGCTATCTTGGTGACATTCTTAAGACAGGTATATTTAGCTTAAATAAACATTCTTAAAACAGTTTTAATGTTAAGTATAGCGATCCTGGTCACGGCACCAATTGGAGAAAATATTTATATAGCTATCTTGTTAACATTCTTAAGAGAGTTGTAGATAGCTTTTTGACATTCTTAAGACAGTTTTAGCTATCTTGTTGACATTATTATGACAGGTATATTTAGCTTAAATAAACATTCTTAAAACAGTTTTAATGTTAAGTATAGCGATCCCGGTCACGGCACCAATTGGAGAAAATATTTATATAGCTATCTTGTTAACATTCTTAAGAGAGTTGTAGCTAGCTTTTTGATATTCTTAAGACTGGTATCCTGAGTTACACTTCGGTTCTGAAGATGCCAACATCTTTGGCGAAAAGTACTTTAAGCACTTTCTGTTTTGTTTTGGTGTTGGGGAATATTTCTAATATATGTTTCTCACAATACTGTTCCAATTTTGATGAAATTTTGGCCAATAACAGTTTTTCTGCTACAATCACTTTCAGATGAAAGCACTCTGCCAAACACGGACATATCACCTATGGTACCTAGCGTAATACCTATATCAACAGATGATGAATCCTTACCAAATCACTGCAGCTCGAAGACAGTGCGCGGTATTTACTGGAATCGCACAAAATTGGGCGAAAGTAAGACCCTGAACTGCCCCGATGGCACTCAAGGTTTCGCCAAGTGGTCGTGTTTGGAGGTGAACTCGACTCCGCGATGGTCACCGGAGTTTCCGGATTTAAGCAAGTGCAAGTCGGTGTGGTTGACAAGTTTGGATAACAGAGCTGGAAGAGATCCGCCAATTTCAATAGCTAGCGATTTGGCTAAAGTGACCAGCAGCAAAACCTTGTATGGTGGCGATATGATCATTACGACCAGGATTGTGCAGAAAATGACGCAAAAAATGTCGCAGGATATACAAACTTTCCCCGATACCAGACAAAGGGAAGAAATTGTTACAGAGCTGCTGGAAGATGTGGCCAAAACCGGTAGCAACTTGCTCGATCCCTCGCAACTGCCATCATGGAGGGATTTGAGCTACAAGGAGCAAATGAGTGTTGCTACCTCGTTGCTCATCGGTCTTGAGGAAAACGCTTTTCTGCTCGCTGATACTGTTATGAGCAATAAGGTTGTCGATAGGGAGTTCAAGAATATATGTAAGTAGATTTTTTTTTTTTGGATTTTTTATTACTTCTTTAAGCAATAAACCAATAAGAGTATTGCTTTCTATACTATATTCTCTAGAGTAAAGTAGCAAATTTTGAAGCTACTAACAGGATTAAGAAACCCATTAAAGTATTGTTATACTTCTTGGCGAAGAAATGTTAAAGCTTTTAATAAAATTTTATATTGCAAACACGTAAATTGCGAAAGCGTTCTGTGCTAATAATTTTAATCCCTTTTTGAACATACTTATTAAATTGACAAAATGTGTAATAATTCATCCTGGTAAAGCCCAAAATTTAATATATTAGAATGCGAAGCTTAAAAGATTAATCCTAGTTAACATAAATTGGCCGCAAAGAGGGCAAATTATGGTATATTAATACCGCCCATTGGTTTAGTAGAAAAAAAATACATTTTTAATTATTTTTTGGAATTAATATCGACTATACTACGCCCTAAAAACATTATTTATAATAAATTTATCAAAGCTTATGTCATGTAATTAACACGTTATCTAATAACGACCTCTGTTTATGATAAATATGTTTGTTGATTTACCACACACTGAGCTTTACTTAACAAATAATTTCTTCGACAAAGAAAACATTTTTGCATTAGGTTTTAATCAAAAGCAGGGTCACAAGTAAACAACTAACATTTTATTTAATGGTTATGAAATTTATTAGTACTTATCACTTACTATATAGTAGGCGTATTTAAATTAATTTTTCTACCCTTATTGGAATGACATATATTCCTTAAAGTGTTACAGAATGAATTCTTCTATTACCGGATGACGAAATAAACACTGGTTGCGACATCTAACAAATGATTTTAGGCTACAAAACTTTGTATTTTATTCAAATTGTATAGATCTAAAGTGGTGCTTTAATTTTGCTTATCAGTTTATATGCACTACCGAAATATTTGAAAAATGTTCATTGTTATGCGGTCCGCGGTTTGATCGATGACGCCCGTAACAATAATTCATTGCAATGAAATATGGTGTTCATAAAACTGTTGTTTCGTTTGCAGTATTGTCAGTCCGCGTTTTAGACACAAAATCTCTGAGCACGGAAGTTTTCCCTTCGAACACGAAAAACAAGTGGATTGGCAGCAATGACTCCATCGAGCTGCCTAAAGGTCCGCTTTTGGAGAATAGCGACGGTAATTTCGTGCGACTCGTCTTCATCGCGTTCGACAGGTTGGAGGAGATTCTTCAATGGCAGCCGGATAACGCCGATCCGAACTCCAACAAAAACGTCACCAGGATATTGAACAGCAAAGTAATATCGGCTAGTTTGGGGAAAGGCAGGCATATTCAGCTGAGAGAGCCGGTAAGGCTCACCCTGAAGCACCTTAAGGTGGAGAACGTCAGCAATCCCACGTGCGTCTTCTTGGACTACACCACCAATAGTTGGAGCGAAGAAGGGTGTCACGTGGACACCCAGGCGTCCAATAATACGCACACAGTCTGCCTGTGCGATCATCTAACAAACTTCGCCATCTTAATGGATGTCCACGCCATCTATCTGCCGATACAGCACGAGATTTCCTTGCAAGTTATCACCTACGTTGGCTGTATTATTTCCGTGGTTTGCCTTGTACTTGCAGTGATTAGTTTTTTAGCCATAAAAGGAATCAAGAGCGATCGGAACACAATACATTGGAACTTGTGTTTATGTCTCCTAATAGCTGAAGTCATCTTTCTAGTCGGTATCACTCAAACCCAAAATAGAGTACTATGCGGCACAATAGCCGGGCTACTGCAATACTTTTTCCTCTGCGCCTTCATGTGGATGCTTCTTGAAGGTACGTCGCAAAATAAACCATCTCCATCAAAATACAACAACTATATTTCAGGTTTTCAACTCTACGTTCTTCTAATCGAAGTGTTCGAAGCAGAAAAATCGCGCATCAAAAAATATTGCTGCTGCGCATACATAATACCAGCCCTCGTCGTCGGAATATCGGCTTTGATCTACCCCCAAGGCTACGGCACTGAACGACATTGCTGGCTTCAAACCGACAATTATTTTATTTACACGTTTGTTGGAATCGTAATGGTTATTTTAGTTGTAAGTACCAAAATCTATTTTTTCACATCCGAGAAGTTTTCGGCACATGGAACATTCTGGAACATTCTAGAATGTTCTGGAACATTCTAGAATGTTCTAAAATGTTCTGGAACATTCTAGAATATTCTGGAACATTTTATCGGTTCTGGAGACATTCTGGACTTTGTTTATAACATTATAGCATTCCAGACTTTTTAGTAACATTTTTGTAAAACCATTTTATTTTATTTCAGTTAAATGTAATATTTTTAACACTAGCAATAGTAATGATGTGTCGTCATGCTAGTTCGTCAGTATCGATGAAGAATAAAGAACATTCCAGACTTGCTAGCACTAGGTGAGTTTCACTGTCTTTTTTTTTAATAAAGTTGCATAAATTATTGCATGTTTATTGCACCTGGTGGGTTTTGGATCTCTATTGATTATAGCACGATTAATATAAGATGTGAATATGACATTCTAAATTGATGTGAATACTTCTTGTAGTAATTATTCTAACATAATTTCTTCTATTGCATGGGTCTATCCTATGGTAGTGGAAAGGAGGAAAATGCACTTCAAAACAAATTGCAAGTTAACTTGTAAGATATATTTTTTAACATCTATTTTTTTAATGTAGTAGCACGATAAACATTAATAATAGCATGATTAACAACGAATTTTAGCAAATTGTACAAAATTTAATATTTTAGGGCATGGCTCAAAGGCGCTGTAGCCTTAGTGTTCCTCCTAGGTTTAACCTGGGCTTTCGGATTCCTCTACATTAACGAAGAATCGGTCGTGATGGCGTACATATTTTGCGTATTTAACTCCCTCCAGGGCCTCTTTATATTCGCATTCCACTGCGTACAGAACGAAAAGGTAGGTTTGGAACATGATAGGGAACATTCTGGATTTTTTCTGGAATGTTCCCAAATTAAGCATTCTAGAATGTTGCCTCTATAAAATAGTTTAAGAACATTCTAGAATGTACCTATTTTAGATTCGTAAGGAGTACCGGAAATTCATCAGGAAACACTCATGGCTGCCGAAATGTTTAAGATGCTCGAAGGTTTCGAGCCCGCAGAACAGCAGTTCCGGCGGAAGTTCCGGCTTGAGCGGCGGCGGCAAGGAGCGGCGCACCAGCGTTTACGCGGGCTCGAACGGAAACCCGGCGTCGGGCACAAATTCGCATTCGACCGACAATTCAGTTCTGTCGCCTCATGGACAAAGTGTGGGTACCAACTCGAATATTGCGATCTCCAACACCCTTAATAACGCGCGTCCGACCGTATTAGTTCAGGTTCTTACTAGAACTGACTTGAACAATGCAAGTACCACTACCGTCAACCATAATCGGCTACATAACGTGTCTCAGCAAGGTACTACACACGATAATCTTACGTCATACAGTTTGACACTAATCGATACACTTTTACACAGCCTCTCAAACAATACTGCCGATTATCAATCAACTGGAAATGTTGCTATCAACATCGGTCTCATCTTGCTTTGGTTTTCAGATACTGATTGGAACATGATAGAATGTGGGAACATGATATCAATTATCTATCATGTTTCCCAATGAAGTAATGTCTGATTGGAACATTATAGAATGTGGGAACATGATATCAATTATCTATCATGTTCCCCAACGGAATATTGTCTGACTGGAGCATGATAGATAATTGATATCATGTTCCCACATTCTATCATGTTCCCCGATGGAGGATTGTCCAAAAAATCTCACTCTGTATTTTGGAAACAAAGCAAGATCGGATTCATGTTTATAGGAACTGTTTTACTTAAAATAACACATTGTATTGCCTCTTTAATATTTCAAATTCCTTTTGAATGGCCCTTTATACTGTACATTATTTTAAGGAAAGTTTTTTCTTAAAATGTTTTCTAGTATTTCAGTAGTATTGTATGATAGCATAACTTGGTAATCCAGCAAACTCTCTAATGCTGGTTTACCCCTTTGCTTTTTTTCTTGTTCTTGTCTAAAATTCATTCAAAGCTTTCATGTGTAGAGTACCTAAAATAATAATAAAATACAAGAAAAATAAGACAAAATATTCACACTAATAAAACTCATTCATGTTTAAGTTTTTAGCTGCTTTATTTTTTTTTAAGTTTACAGTGGCAGCTCCATATAAAGTTAACGTGTCTTATTTTTTGTCTTAACGCTTCTCTTTTCTCATAACTAATTCGATTTAAAAACCGAGCTGCTTTTAAACGATAGATTTTACTAACAAAAAAAATTAAAAGACAAAATTTTACATGTGGTGTAGTGGTGGTAATTGCATTGACTACCCCCTCTCTTTTGGCATGTTTATTTTTACGTTTTTTCTCAAAACTGTACTATAATCAAGGTGTGGTCAACAATCACTGCGTCTAATGCTTTCTTGCTTTTTTGGTTTGCGTTAACAATTTTTTATCTTTACTATCAATCATTTGCTGCCATCTAAACCACCACATTGAAAGAAAACGAAAAAAACCCGATTAATCCTTATGTTGTCATCATCATCGTCCATTCTCATCCAAATATTAAAGGAGCCCTAAAAACTTTACTAGATCAAATTTACGGTTTTTAATGGTGTCCTTAATAAAGCAAGTTCCAACAAAATTTGGACCATGATAGAATGAACTGCTCTAGTAAGGTTTTTCTGGTTGAGCAAGCCTAATTGGGTTGAAGGTGTGCCCTTTGGTGAAGGAAAAAATAATCTGTTGCAGTTGCACCGCGGTTGGAATTCCCAAAGTTGCAGCAATGTGAATCACGTGGGCAAACCTGTAACCACTTCTACTTCGGCCAACATGGCTGCTACTCTGTGTCGCCCGACCTTAACTCCCGGACACACGTACCAACCCCCTTCCGTTGACCTTAAACCGACTAACACCCCCAACACTTCCACCCTACCGTACATTAGAAATTTTTGTAAAAATACCAATAACCCTAATCCTAACATACCCAAGTCTATTTCTACCTGGGGTCCATTACAAAAACCTCACTGGAAGGTGCGTAGAGTGTGAGATTGTGTGTGGGTGTGTGAATAACCTCGATTTCTTAGCACGTAGTTTTTAGTTTTTTTCCACGCCTTTTCTCTTTATTACACCTTATTATTATTGTTTGTTTTTTTTTTGTTTATTTTACCATTTGTTTAAATTTGTTTATTTTGCTTATTTGCTTCAAGCAGCCTGAGCAAAAGGTACATTTTGCATCATTTGGAAACATGGTAGAAAAATAGGAACATTCTATATTTTTGATAAAATGTTCCCCATTGCAATGCAATGCATTGAAGCAGTTTTCGATAAAAAACATTCAAGATAAAATCTTAAGGAGCAATTCTACATTTTTGCTAGAATGTTCCCAAAAATCATTATATGTACATATGTCATTTTTATCACCTACCAAGATTTAGAAGAAATTGATAAGATATTCACTTTGTTATTTCCCTGGAGCAAAATGTACATTTTGCGTCATTTAGGAATATGGTAGAAAAATAGGAACATTTTATAGTTTTGATAAAATGTTCCCTAATGGAGGAGATTTCGATTAAAACATTCAAGATAAAATCTAAAGGAACATTTCACATTTTTGCTAGAATGTTCCCTGAAATTATTCTATGTATGTAAATCCAGAAACCTTAAAAGAATTCATGACTAAATTATGTAATTTTTATCATCTATCTAGATTTATTAAGCTTCATTTAGGAACATGGTAGAAAAATAGAAACATTTTATAGGTTTGATAAAATATTCCCCATTCGAGCAGATTTTTATTAAAAACATTCAAGATAAATTCTACATTTTTGCTAGAATGTTCCCTAAAATTATTCTATGTACATATATTTATGTATCCAGAAACCCTAAAAAGATTTTATTACTAAATTTTGTCATTTTTATCACCTTCCTAAATTTATGAAGCGTTTTCTTGTACTATGAGAGGATTCAGAAGAAATTGATAAGAAGTTCCTTTAAACATGTTCACTTTTTATTTCCCTGGAGCAAAATGTGCATTTTGCGTTATTTAGGAACATGGTAGAAAAATAGGAACATTTTATAGTTTTCGATTAAAACATTCAAGATAAAATCTAAAGGAACATTCTACATTTTGCTAGAATGTTTCCTGAAATCATTTTATGTATATCCAGAAATCCTGACAAGGTATAATGACTAAATTTCGTCATTACGTCGCCTATCTAGATTTGTACCTTTTTCTCGTGCTGACTATAAATAAGATGATTTAGAAAATTGCTCCTTTAAACATGTTTACTTTTTGATCAAAATTGATCTGCAATGTCTTGAATTCTGTAAGAAAGACATGCTTTGGAATGGAAACGATTTTTTCTAAGCATACATCAAAATGTACAGATTTAAACGATGGTAATAAATGTTTGATGTGTGAGCACACGTACTGATTGTTACTGGTATATTTACAGAACATTTCTTTTAAGTCATATAGTCGTGATTCGGGACATGGCGGGTCTGAGAAGGAGGAATCGCCTCGTTCGCACGCGATGCTGTCCAACATGAACACGGTAGGGCGCAGATACATGCCGACCTCGGAGCAGGAGATGATGACGCAACAGCAGCAAATCTACAACGACTACGGGTTGAGGATGCAAAACACTTTGCCGCACCCGATGCACTTGAACTTGAAGAAGAAGAACAACGGGAGTTACAACGGCAAGCAAGGCAACTGGAATCACCACACGTACAGCGAAATCGACGGCAGGGGCGTTCGAGGCTACGAAGACGATCCCGTGTACGAGGAGATCGAGCGCAACGAGATCCAAGTGAGCGACATGAGCGACGAGGACGGGAAGAGGCAGAGCGACATGAGCAGGCAGTCTTCCAGGTCCTACGGCGATCACAGGCCGTTGATTCCGCACAGCCCGGGCGCCGATAGAAGCAAGGAGCTGCTGAGATACAACTGCATCAATCAGCCGACTGCGCCGGACGTTGATACTTACCGTTCCCGGCCCACAATAGTGTATCGCGGCAACGGCGGCGATTTGCGCTCGCTGGCCGCCGTTTTGGACGGCGAGACGGTCGTTTGTCATTTGGAACCTCCCGATATGTATTCGCGCGACCCCTACATGTCGAGAACACTGGCAATGCCACCTTATACTAGTGAGAGTTAGGAAATTGCCATTTCTAAGTGATATCTGTGATTTTAACACATGATCAGACTCTAAGGTCATTTTTTTAATCAATTAATTAATTGATATATTAAGTAAGCCCCCTCTCAAAACTTTTTTATCAACTGTACAAATCCGAAATTGTTCATATACCTTCCGGATTTAAGAAACTTGATTTTCATTTTATCAAGCTCCTTAAATCCTATATATATAAATATAATTATTAGTATGATGTTAGGCGTAGGGTTTCAAGTATATGGACAATTTAAATTATTCATTAGAAATGTTTAGTTGTGTATATAATTTATTTAATTTTATTTAGGTATCCAAATTGGCAACTATTAATTTAAAAAAGAGTGAATTAAATTTATTGAACAAAGCTACTTTATTTTTTATTTACGCGCTCTTTTCATTAATATTGCAACATACGACTGGTCTATTTTATATAAAAAATGACTTCCTCTAAGTGTATACGGGGCATTCCCCGACCCCTTTCGATTTGGCTAAAACTTTTTCTTCCGTATAAAAAACATTTTTCAGAATGTTTTCAAATATCTATAATCTTTTCAAAAAAGGGATTTAAAAAAAATTTAAAATGACAATCATCGAGAAATTTTCTGAAAGAAAAATATAGAAAAATTATTCAGACCGATCTTCTACGTATTTTTTTAATTTTCGGAAAAAACGAAAATTTCTCGATGATTGCCATTTTTAATTTTTTTAAGTCCCTTTGAAAGCAAGAGTGTTGAAAAACAATTTGTTGGGTGAAAAAACTCAACCAAATCGAAAGTGGAAAGTAATTGACATCTGTATGCTGAATAATGCTTTTTCAGTGCGTTACGTTTAACAGTGTTCTGTTTATTTAAAGATTGGTCTGAAACATTCTGCAAAGTTTTAGAAACATCCACATATTATAAAACGTTCTAAAATCAGAACATTTCAAAACCTTTAGAACATAATGGACGTGTTATACTATTCTTAAACGTACACATTGATTCTTAAATTTTGTACCAGTTAAGCTTTAAGAGGCATATTAGCAGGCACAACTGTATATATAGTAATATCAAAAGCGTACGTACACCGTTTGCACTTGTTGGCATTCTACCTATAAATATTCTTATGATTTTTAGCGAATCTATAACGAGTTAAAAATGTATATTTATATAGACTGGGTCTCGACTATGTTTTAATTTTACGCCCTGCACAATGCCATTTAAAAATTATCGAATGTATGTCTTTGCTTGGTGATCTTGATACTTTGAGCTGAACATCACTTATTCGTAGTTAATATTTATATCAGTTAGATAGGTGATGTTTGGCTTTGACTTGAAAGTAAAGTAAAAATGGATGTATTTTTGTAAAAATAAACAGGTAATTATTAAAAATGTATGTGTCATACTATTAAGGTTTCTTAAATGTGTATTATATAAATCTTATGATACTGGCTCACTTATTCCTTTACTTATGGAGACCCAGCATTTTTTTTAACTTACCGTATAATGGATTTGAACAACAATCCGCAGTTTTAAACCAAGTTTACACTTACTACTGCAATCAACTGTCTAAGCTTGGTTTAAATTAAACAACTTACCCTTACATATATAATAAAGTATACAAAAACCTTTCATAATATAATTAAAAAAAACCTAGATTAAAACATACAATGTTGATTACTTTTCGTTTTTAAGTTATTACAATAATTATAATGTATATATTGTATAGTGCTTTGTACATGTTGATTTTATTGAATGGTACGACTTAGTCAGGCGTAATAATAATAATAATAAAATCTGTTGGAGCTACGGTTTTTTAGGACTGGCCGTAGCCGCAAAAAAACCACACGAAAATGTATTAAATTTTAATATAAAATCACAAAGTCTGACCAATAAAATAATTTACTTGTAGATTTCAAGACTTTTATTTCAAACTTCCCACACAACTTGACTGCGCGGTGAGTAAATTGCGCTGCGCAATAATATGACACTCAAACGTGTAAATATAAAAATTAAAAAATAAAAGGTAAGCATATAATTTTTAAACAATTTATTTCTCGTAACCGCCAGTCAAATATATACAATTCAAGATGATTTCATACAAGATGACAATAAATTATAAAAAACTTTCCAAAACAATAAATACATAAAATATTATGTAAAACTTTGTTGAAACTGATGAATATTTATACAACCGTATTGCACAAAACACTGGGTTAAACTTTTTTTAGTTAAAACTGATGCAATTGACTAGAGAACAATAAAATTACTATTAAAAAAAGTACCAACAATTAATTAATCAATGAGAATAGAAGACCTGGATGTGAATTTTACTAAAATCAATTAATTTTAATAGTAGCAAAATGCTTATTCGTTGAAAAATCGAAGGAGATCGGCTTCGAAGGATCCTTTTTGTGACCGCCGGCCAAAAGTTTCAAAACCACAAAATTCGTCTTGGCTATCTTTATCAAATCCAAAATTTCGCCATCCTGATGTTGACAGTTCTCCAAAAGTTGCCTAGCCTGGTGAAAATGCTTACAACCGGCAACATAGAGAAAGCAACTGTCCACTGGCTGCTGAGGAAAACGCTCTAACGACGTCATATCCTTAAATTCCGAGTAAACCACCGGAGGTGGAGTCAGCAAATTTTGAAACGGAGCAAAACGGTGCTCGTATCGCACTTGCTCGTTATCGAATTTTTGATGCGGCGTCAGCAGTTTTTCGTCCAGTCTAAATCCCATTAAGGCCTAAATACATTGTGTTAATTTTTATGTTTCGAGAACATTTTGGAATTTTTTTAACGTTCAAAATATATGGTTTAATAGGTTTTAGAGCATTTTGGAACATTTTTAAAGAATATGGAACGTTACAGAGCATTCTTAAATGCTTCAAAACATTGTGAAACGTTATATAACATTCTGAAAAGATTCAAAATATAATGAAACGTTTCATAAAATTATGGACCTTATCTGAAAGTTAAAAAAATATATAGAACGTTTTAAAACATTTTGAAACGTTTCAAAACATTATTTAGCTTTTCTGAACATTTCAAAAAAATATAAAACGTTCCAAAATATTCTACAGTGTTTCAGAACAACGTTATACATTCTAAACCGATTCATTTCAGAACATGGTGAAACGTTATATAACATTCTGAAACGATTCAAAATATAATGAAACGTTTTATAACATTATGAGGCTTGTCTGAAAGTTAAAAAAATATATAGAACGTTTTAGAGCACTTTGAAACGTTTCATGAACATTTTAAAAAAATATAAAACGTTCCAAAATATTCTGCAGTGTTTTAGAACATTGTAGAATGTTATATAACATTCATTTCAGAACATGGGGAAACGTTATATAACATTCTAAAACGATTCAAAATATAATGAAACGATTTATAACATGGAGCTTGTCTGAAAGTTAAAAAAAATATATAGAACGTTTTATAGCACTTTGAAAGGTTTCAGAACATAATTAAGCTTTTCTGAAAATTTCAGAAAAATATGAAACGTTCCAAAATATTCTGCAGTGTTCCAGAACATTGAGGAACGTTATATATCATTCTAAACGATTTATTTCAGAACATTGTGAAACGTTATATAACATTCTAAAACGATTCATTTCAGAACATTGTGAAACGTTATATAACATTGTGAAACGATTCAAAATATAATGAAACGTTTCATAACATTATGGAGCTTGTCTAAAAGTTAAAAAAATATATAGAACGTTTTAGAGCATTTTGAAACGTTTCAGAAAATTAATTAGCTTTTTTAAACATTTCAGAAAAATATAAATTGTTCCAAAATTTTCTGCTGTGTTTCAGAACAGTTTGGAACGTTATATAACATTTTAAAACGATTCATTTCAGAACATTGTGAAACGTCACATAACATTCTAAAACGATTCAAAATATAATGAAACGTTTCATAACATTATGTAGCTTGTCTAAAAGTTAAAAAAATATATAGAACGTTTTAGAGCATTTTGAAACGTTTCAGAACATAATTAGCTTTTCTAAACATTTTAGAAAAATATGAAACGTTCCAATATATTCTGCTGTTTTTCAGAACATTGTGGAACGTTATATAACATTTTAAAACGATTCATTTGTAAAACGTTATATAACATTGTGAAACGATTCAAAATATAATGAAACGTTTCATAACATTATGGAGCTTTTTTAAAAGTTAATAAAATATATAGAACGTTTTAGAGCATTTTTAAACGTTTCAAAACATTTAGCTTTTCTAAACATTTCAGAAAACTATGAAATGTTCCAAAATATTCTGCAATGTTTCAGAACATTGTGGAACATTCTAAAACGATTCGTTTCAGAACATAAGGAAACGTTATATAACATTCTAAAACGATTTAAAATATAATGAAACGATTTATAACATGGAGCTTGTCTGAAAGTTAAAAAAAATATCTAGAACGTTTTAGAGCATTTTGAAATGTTTCAGAACATTATTTAGCTTTTCTGAACATTTCAGAATAATATGAAACGTTTCAAAATATTCTGCAGTGTTTCAGAACATTGTGGAACCTTATATAACATTCTAAAACGATTCATAACATTATAGAGCTTAAAAAATAGAGAACATTTGCAGAACAATATTTAGCTTTTCTAAACATTTTGAGAATATGAAACGTTACAAAACATTCTGCAATGTTTTAAAACATTTTGGAACGTTATATAACATTCTGAAACAATATTAAGCTTTTCTGAACGTTTCAAAAAAATATAGAAAGTTTTAGAGCATTTTGGAATATTTTAGAAGAATATGGAACGTTTGAAATAGTTGTGGAACGTTGTATAACATACGATTCAAAATATATAAAAAACATGGAGCTTTTTAGAATGATTTAAAAAAATATAACGTTCCAAAATATTCTGCAAAGTTTCAGAACATGGAGCTTTCCTGAACGTTAAAAAAATAGAGAACGTTTTTTGAAACGTTTCAGAAGAATATAGAACTTTACAAAACATTCTGCAATGTTTCAGAACATTGTGGAACGTTATAAAATATTCTGAAACGATTTAAAATATAATAAATCCTTTCAGAATATTATGGAGCCATTCAATTCTGGCAGACATACCTTGTAATAGCCTCCACACATGTTCTGTAAGGCTTGCAGATAAATGATGTGTTTGTTATATGGTCTTGGTTTCTTTTTGTACTTGGTTTTCTTTTTGATTGCGCCTTTATTTCTTTGTAATTCCAGGATAATTTCGTTTTCGACCAAAAAGCTGTCTGCTCGCGAAAGGGCCGATGTAAGCCAGCCATAGAGGAATTCAAATAAATACCTGTGAATCAAACAATTAAATTTAAATTTTGTAAGTTTTTATAACATTATAAATACCAATAAATGTAGTAGTACTCGTGTACACTGTATAGTTCCAGCTCAAACCCGGACAAGAGATACATAATCATAATTCTCAAAGTGTGATATAAAATCCAGGTGCCAAAACATGCCACATGCGGCCTTGATATAGGAGATTGTACTGATATATTGTGTAAGTAGGCATCGACTCTTTCAGCCTAAAAAACATTCATATAAATAATATAAAGGTAAAACTTTATGGTGTGGGGTATACCTCGTCTTGTAGTGTGGTGAATTCCTCCAATAAATGAGCCAATTTATCGCGTTGTCTCGCTCGATTGTGCCCGCAAAGTTGCAAGAAATTCGCGAAAGGCCTTACGCAATGATTCAAGAAAGTGTCAACGCAGTTTTTCGCCTGGTAATTGCTTAGTAGGGCCTTGGAAACCAGCGCTGGAGGACATATAAAATTTTTGACGGCATCTTTGAGAATTTCTCTAATGTTCGATATATCTGTTCCAGGGTAAAGTAATTGCAGCGCGGACCGGGACAATATGCAAGGCCCTGTTTTACTAAAGTCTATGAAAAAGTCCTAAAATGTATACAAATTATATTACAATATTTATATAATAAATTATATTACTATCTATCTATCTATATATATATATATATATATATATATATATATATATATATATATATCGACGCACATGGGGTATTACTACTAAAAAGTTGACCAAAATTATTTTTCAAGTTATAACAGTTAAAAATCGTATAACATGCTATGTTATAGCATCTTATGTCATTTAAGACACAATTTTGTAATTTAGGTATGTTAATTTATGTAAAAATACAGACTTTTTATTTTTTTTCTACGCATTAAAAAAACACACCCTGTATTATATTTTGTAAAATAAACTTATACATACAAACTTGTAAATTAGTTCATTATAAAGAGACTTTAAGTTTATTAAAAATAGGAAAGTTGGCATTGTCCAAGGAAATACCCTGTATAAGTGAAAACTTAATATTTAAAAAAATTATATTATTTTATGAACTTTTGATCTCTACAAATTTTTTGTAGAGTTTTCTGAGTAATAAAATACGTTGGACATACCTGCCATAGCATCATCCATTTTGCACCACTTTAGACTGATTAGTAAAAACATTATTAAACAAGTCCAAAAAATTCTTATTTTAAAGAATTCTTGAATTTAACAAATATTACTTCGAGGAACCCGAATTCCGCCTAAGCAGGCGGCTTCCTGGTAGTGCAGGAGTGCAAAAAACTTTAAAACATTGTTTTCCATTCATTTAGCTATCCAATGTAAATAAAAATTGTATTATGCGACTTATTCTACTAAATTGACTTTTGGCCAGCTTTTTAAAGTAAATACCCCTATGTGCGACGAAGTTAGTCCTGCAAAAACTCGGAAATGGCTCAACCAATTTAAATATTTTTTTTGTTGTTCGCCTCAATACAGGGGTAATATAAATAAAAAATACATCAGGAAAACCCGAAAGGAACAGCCGGAAAATCGAAAAAATCGAAATACGTACAACTTTGAATTAATTTGAATAGATGGCGTTCGTAGCTGCGCTTCAAATTAAATAACTATTAAACTCGGAAATGGCTCAACCGATTTAAATATTTTTTTGTTCGCCCCAATACAGGGGTGATTTAAATAAAAAATACATTAGGAAAAACCGAAAGAAACAGCCGGAAAATCAAAATTCCTACAACTTTGGATTAATTTGAATAGATGGCGTTCGTAGCTGCCCTTCAGATTAAATGAAAAAACATAACCACAAATTCATTCATTCAATTGTTTTAGCGAGAAATTAGTTTAAATAGTAAAGTTCTCAAGGTGAGTTTGACAGATTTGAGCGACTGTAAAAACAATTCCGTGTCGTTTAACAGTTTCTCAATGAATTGGAGTTGAAATGTTCTTATAAAGAATTTTAGGTGGAATGAAGTTCACCGGGTCATCAAGTATTTTAATATTAATTATGGTATTAAGTATTCTTTGAAATATCTAAACTTATTAATAACACGTTCATATAATATTTTGTACAGTGTGTAAATTAAATTTTGTTTAGTTCAGTTGTACTTACAAGGGCTTGATGTAAAGATGTAATACCTTGTATTTTACAAACTATTTTAAAACGTTCAGTCATTTCAATAAAATAAAGCACAGCTTCTGCTCTAGATTTAATTTTCGTGTATCGTGGAAATGTCGGTGGTAATAGCCTTTGGTTTATGGATGGTTCAAATCCCAGTTTGTACTCATTTTCAACTGAAAACAATAATATAACCATTCTTTGTATTTTTTAAAGAAACAGCTTACCTTCTTCATACTGTACACCATGCTGTACAGTGTTCTGCATAATCAGCAACATTTCCAGAGCTGTAGCTAAATGTCTTTGACAGTCTTGTATTGATTGTTGATCTTCCTTCCTAAGCAATATTAAAGATTGTAAAAGAACCCTAATGAATTTTATCCTGGCATGAACTGCCTGAGTTTCCACCTCTGATTGCCTTGCTCTAGTTTTTCTATGGAGTTCTTCCTCAACCTCTCTGAGCATACCTATCATTCTTTGCTCAGATATGTCAGGAAAAATGTGATAGCCATATTGCATTGGTTGGAAATCTTCTTCTTCATAAACCATGGCTCTAAAATACATTCATATAAAACGTTTTAAAATATTCTAATAAATAACATACTTATGAATAAATTCTTTGATAATCTCCAATAGCTTGTACATTGATAGACAAAATGCCTTTAATGTTTTATCTTCAATTAAAAAAGGCTTGTGCAAATACAAATTGATAAAAACCGTTTGAGCTAGGGAGTGGCCTTCAAGCCAGGACACCAGACAAGCCAGTGTATTGTCAATAATACCAATTACTTCACTATCTTGAAAGTGATCAATTTTTAATGTTTCATCTTTGATTGCTTGTTCGAATGACTTGATTTTCCTGACGCCTCTGTTACAAATCATCCCTGCATCCATTTTGGGGTCCATCATTTCGATTGCTGACATTGCTTCAAATAAACCGAATTGCTCGTCATGCAGTAGCTCGCCCAGCCTTAAATCTACAAAAAAAAACAATAAATTTGTTCTCCCTGTATAAATAAACTACCTTTAACAGCATCGGTGAAATCGCTAGTAACATCAACATAATTTGGCACGGATTTTTTCGTAGCAGCTATCGAAACTCCGCTAGTTGATCTAAAAGTATTATTTAATCAGTTTTTAAGATAAAACTTTCTTTTCCACTTACGGTTTTGGGAACTCCATGGTTATATTACCAATTTACTACCAACACAATTATTTAAGTCATGGAAAATAGATGGGTGATAACGATATTATAAATTAAACAGACTTTTAAACCCCATTGTGCTAAATTTAAGAAATGACAACTAACCTAACCTCAATTCTTCAACAATTCTACCAACATTAAGAAAATAATATTAATGATTGATTTTATTCGGTTTTAAAACATAAATTATGAATAAAAATGTTTATTTTTCACTGCAAGACTATACAAAGACATAATCGTTCAATTTAAAATACTTAAACGCTTAATTTCTTTGTTTTTTTCACCGTTGGTAGTGTAGTAGTTTGTTCTGAGGTAGTTGGTAACACTTGATCTCGTTCATTTTCGTAGAAGTGTCATTTGTTGTTCTTCGAGGAAACGCTACTAAAAATCCAACAAAATGTTCCGTTCAGTAGCTGTTCGCGGCGTTTCTCTACTGAAAACAGCCGTAAAAGTTAACAAACCATCGGTCGCCGCCACAACCAGATTTATGTCCCATGGACCAACTGAAACCGATGAACAATTTGACGCAAGGTAAATTACGTAATGTGCATTTATTTTTTAGTTTTAATCGTTGGATATGATATGAACAATTAAAAAATGTTTAAAATCGGTTATTTATCAGATCAATTACGTAATTTTGTATATAAATAAGTATGTAAGACTTTGATACATATATAACCTAAAAATTGACAGTTATGTCATTTGGATCTAGTGATTGATTAAAAACTGCATAAAACATTCAAAGCATGTTCTAAATAAACTCGTGTGCTATAAACTAACATTTGTTGCTTTTCTGTCATGTTTATAATGTAAAACCAACCCTAATTTGAATAACAATAATAATATTTTTATCTTCCAGATATGAAAACTTCTTCAACAGAAAGGACATTGACGGCTGGGAAATTAGACAAGGAATCAATGACCTCTGGGGTCACGATTTGGTACCAGAACCAAAAATCCTCATCGCTGCCTTAAAAGCTTGCAGACGAGTAAATGATTTTGCTTTGGCTGTCAGGATCTTGGAAGCCCTCAAGGACAAGTGCGGTAGCAAGGTCAGCGAAATCTACCCCTATGTAATGCAAGAAATCAAACCCACCCTTTCCGAATTGGGCATCAGCACCCCTGAAGAACTAGGATTTGACAAGCCACAGCTTGCTCTTAAATCAGTCTACGATATGTAAATTATAGTTAATTGTTAGTCATATTTCCCTAATAAATTAATAAAGTAACTTTGTTTTTTATGTTTTTGTTTAAATAGACCCTTACAAATATTGCATAAGTTGTTTGGGATTCTCAAAAACACATTATAGAATGATAAAACTATTTTACGAAATAAATAACGCTTTTTCAATTGCATTTTACAGTTTTTCTAAATCTTAAATCTTTTTTAATTTATGTTTTGTAATGCATTTTTATTCATTTATCACCAACAAAATTTTTTAAATTTTTAATTGAATTTTAGAGTTTTTCCAAATATTCAAAAACTAATATTAATTTACAGACTTGAATAAAAATTGTTTCTTCATGGAACATTTTTAATTTATCATCAATTTTTAAAAATATTTAGGGTTTTATGTGAAAATATTGCTTTTACAGTTTTTTTTAATAGCAAAAAAATTTAAACATTGTTTTAAAATTATAATTCACCAATATTTACAAAGTTTTAGGGTATAAGTACTGTCAAAATAATGCTACTTCAAGTGCATTTTACAGTTTTTTTAAATCATCAAAAACATAACATTATGAAAAAATGTTTTGCCACACAACATTTGATTTATTACCAATCCTTTTCAGGGTATACTGTCAAAATAATGCTCTTTTAATGACATTTCAAGGCTTTTCTAAATCTTTCAAAACAAAAATGTTACAGGCGCTTTTTCAAACCCCAAAGTTTGATAAACGCTATTAGAAACGAATTTAATTTAGACGAGTTGTATATATGCAAGTATAGTATAGTATACTATACTTTCTCTATGACAAATACTTATTATTATCTAACATATAACAAATACCTATATCTAATTAGATATATTTGTTATATGTTAGATAATAATAAGTATTTGTCATGGAGAAAGTATAGTATACTATACTATACAGTGCTGCCAGATGAACGGATTTATCCGTTTTTTACGGATTTTCCAGGTCTAGAGAAATTGGAAACGGATTTTGAACGGATTTTCATCAAATACGGATTTTTACGGATTTTTAAGATAGCTTCATACTAATACTAAAAAAACATCATTTTTGCCCCGTTTTTTGATCATCTTTGTCACGCTTCTATTCCTCTTCCTTTTTACTACATTAGACAGAAAAAGAAAGCGGATTGAAAAAGGATGTGTTCTTAATATAGGGTTCTTAAACGCCGAATATATGCGAAACATATGCTTTTTCATTGAGTGTGACAAAGAGAACGATAGTTTCATATCATTTGTTAAGGTTTTATAACACGTTGTTATTGCTGCCAATATATAAGCGGCGCAATGCCACCAATAGTAACGACTAACCAATACTGACTCCAGTTCAGTGCATTGAACTGCATTGTGGCAATATTTTGATCTCAAAGTCAATGTTTATTATATATCCGAATCTGTATATAAAATACTTTATTTTGTGAAAAATGGAAAGTGACGAGAATTATCACTGACGAAGAGGTTCAAACTTCTGAAACTCCCCCGAAAAATTCTGAGATGTTTCGGATTTTCTTTAACGAAAGGTATGTTTTGTCACGAAAATCCCCCTTATAGAAGAAATTTTTCGAAATTTAGACAAAAACGGATTTTTACGGATTTTTCGAGGCTTCCCCCCACCCTTTCCACGAATATATACGGATTATCCGACCATCTGCTCTGGCAGCACTGATACTATACTTTACTTGCAAAATGATTTAAATTGAATATTTGTACAGAGCGACATCTATGAAACAATACAATTACCAAATTGAAAATGTGTTTTTATGTCAAATTTATTTGTGTAAATCAAAATGTATCGCTTGAAAATAAACCGTTAAATCGGATATAGAAGGAGTTTTCTACATTGAAAATAAAGAAAATGTTTTAGTGGAGTCTTTAACCGAAATTAAGTTAATGTAGTTTACTGTCGGCGAAATTAAAAGGTCAGTAAAGTGTACATATAAACTTTTCAAATATTGGCGCTGAGAAACTATTTTTAATACTTTTTTATTTTTGTGTTGAGATAAAATAATTTTTACATTTAATATTATTTTACAACAAGGGCACTTTATTTTACGATTGTATGACATTTGAGATCTTAAAACTAACTTCAGCCTGTGACTAAAAACCTGTTGCTAAAGCGCCATAAAGCCACAACTTGTTAAAGTGTATTTAAAAGTGTCATGGAAACATGTACAATAATGAGTTTTTTTAAGGTGGGAGTAGAAAAAATATAAAAACAGTAAAGAAGGTAAAAAACACAATTTAGAATAAAACACTGGGTCACATTAATCTGAACATTTATTAGGTTTGTCCTTTAATAGTTGACATACAGCCTTTATTAGGTCCTTTAATATATGACTTTGAGGTACAATGTTTTGGCTTTCGTTTAACTCGATGGTTGGAATAAATTTCACAGCAGGGCTTAGAGAGTGTGTACGTACACCATTACTTTTTAATAGTAAAGAACCTTCCTTGGATTTGGCGCAGTTTTTAATTGGTTCGAACGGAATGTTTAACTCGTTGCCACACTGTAAAAAAACAGCGGGTTTTTGTTAATTCCGAAAAATGGTAGACATTAAAAAGGTCTTATGGTCTAAGGTCTACTATGGAAAATAGCGTCCCTAGCAACGGAAAACAAGTGTGGTTGCTATGGAAACCGTTGCCGTGGCAACGGTAATGGTTTTCAGTAACGATAACGCTTTTTCGTGACAAAAATTGGGGGTTTTAGTCATAAGACATTTTCAATGTAAAAAAAACGTTTGCATATCATGTTTTGTGATGCTTACCCTTTGTCCAACTTCATCAGGCCTTATATTATCGTCTATCATACAAGCAATGTATTGTAATTGTGTGTACGGTTCTTTAATCTTGTTAATAACACACGAGTGTATTTTGTTGGCATAGCATTCAACAGCATCATGTTGGCATCTAAATTTATAGTCACCGTCTTCTTCAAAGGTCTAAAATTAATGTAGTGACGTTTAAATTGGACTGTATTAAATAAAATATGTGTTACCTCAGCTTTTCCATAGGGCACTAAATCAAGAATCATAGATGTGAGAAGATTCTTATAAACAGGTACAAGTTGATGTAGAATAAAGAATTTTGAGTCTGGGCATAAAGCTTCATAGTATACAGTTATTTTTACAAGATCATGTACATTATTACCCTCATTTTCCTCTTTATTAACACTATTATTAAAAGGATATAGTTTGAGCGTTTTAAATAAAATAAATACTACTATAAGAATAACTAATATTTTAAAGTATTTAAAGTTGTACATTTTTTCCTAAAGCTTTGTATTTATCTTACATTTGTAACTCAATTAATTTAACAAAATTTATCTTAAAATTGATCAATGTATTTTGAGTCAAAATTTTTGACGGCCATGTCAGTAGGTACCTACATTAAAACTACCCATTCTTTTAACAAGAAAATAAACCAAATACCCGTCAAAAAGCTTTTATTTATTGTTGATTGTATTTAATTAAACCGTTAAAATCGCTTGTTTATAAATAATAATTATACATTATACATGACAAATAAAGTTAAATTCGTATATACCCTATCTTCGAACTTGGGTTCTTACTTTTATGATAAAATCTTAATTATTTTATCACAGTTATTACAAATACACACTTAAAATTCTATAATTTCAATAATTTTTTTTAAATAATGGCAAATAAAGCCAAAACCTTAATTAAACTTTGACGTCTGTGACCTTCAGCAACTGTTATGGTATTAAGCTGACTATGGTTGGTTTATTTGAACTATTGTCGGCAATTTTAAGGTTATGGTTGGGGCATGTATCCGCGCAAACTGCGTTTACGTTTACTTTTTAATGTGGCCTTAAAAAGAGTTGTTTTATCTAACGTCACCTTGCCAAGTTTACTTAGCTTAGTAGAAATAAACAGTGAGTTGAATAAATTACTATAAAATATGTCCATGAACGGCACTAGTACTTTAAGACCGATTGTTTTATTCGGTCCTTCTGGTAGTGGAAAATCTACCTTGATTAAGAGGATTATGAAGGATTTTCCGAATAAATTTGGGTTTAGTATAAGTCACACAACAAGAAAACCGCGCCCAGGTGAAGTAAATGGAGTACACTACCACTTTACGAACCCAGAGGAATTCCAAAACAATATAGACAACGGTTTGTTCATAGAGAGTGCAATTTTTGGCAAAAATATGTATGGAACAAGCAAAAAAGCTGTCAAAGATGTTATTGCTAGAGGACAGGTAATTCCTATATACAATGTGTTTTATGTAAAAGACTACATTATTATTAAATTTCAGATATGTATTCTTGATATAGATTGCCAGGGGGTGCGTAAAGTGAAAAAAACAGACTTAAATCCGCTGTACATTTTCATTCAGCCACCTTCTATGGAAGATTTAAAATCGAGACTTATTAAACGAGGCACTGAAACAGATGAGAGTCTTAAAAATAGACTCGAAGCAGCTAAGCAAGAAATTGAGTATGGAAGTCAACCAGGAATTGCAAATCTTCTCATTGTCAACGATGCTTTGGAAGATGCCTACAATAAACTCAAGAAATATTTGGAAGAAAATGTTTTGCATTAAATAAGTCGAGTTATTTTTCCTAAACATTCCTCTATTTTTATACGTTTTTACATAATAACTCAGTATTGATGTACTTAATTGGTGATATTAACAATTAGTTATGTAAGGTGTTGTAATAAATCTTTTAAGTTAATAAATTTTATGTTTTATTATCTTATTTTAAAAAAGAGGAAACATTTTTGATGTCTATTAAAATTTATTACCATATAAACAAATTTAAATCAACCAAATAATTAAGAAAAAAGTTAAACACACCTTGTACCTATCAGAGATTGTACCTATTTAATCAAAAGTAAGGTTAATAGCGTCTGACATTTGTAGAAATAGAATTTTTATTTCAAAAAAAAAGAAACTTTTTTAGATAGAGTTTATTGTTTAGGGTTGTAGACTGCAGTTTAAAAGTTTTAACCACACTTGAAATTTTAAACTCCTATGTTTAATGGTTACAAAGATATAATAATACCATTGAGTAAAGAAGTTCTTTACACAATGATAATACAGTATGTATCAAGTTTAATCAAGTTTTAATTAGGCACTTGCGTAGCGTTTATTAAAAGAATACTTTAACTGTTAAACATTTGACAAATGTCAGACAAATTTAACGTCACTTTTACCAAGGAGTAAGCAATATATTATCTACTTCCACATTGACAAGCTAATATTAATGGTTACAGAGATATAATAAAATAGAAAAATCCAACGATTTTGGGGCTTAGTCTTGGTTATTTGAACTACTCGATTCTCCTGTATGGTTTCTTGTGCTGCGCACCAGTGTAGGATAAAGAAGAGAAACAAATACAATACTAATTGTTTATATTACATTAATAATATTATCTTTTATACATGATATATTGAAATAATAAGAGAAATATATGATTAATAGTCCATTTGGTTGCCGCAGCGGTTAAGCTGATGCTGGGGCTTGGATTGCTGCCATGTTGCATAGCAGCTGGTTGTTCCCTTTGTAATACGTGAACGACAACGCTTGCGGCATCGCTGCTAGATGGTGAGCACGTGTAATTTCCGCTATCCTGCGAAGATGCCCTGCAAATAGTAATAAAACTGTTTACCGCCCGCTTTTGTAATCAATGATTAATGGTTTACCTAGAAATCAGTAGTCGGCTAGTGCGTGTTTGTTTCTCAGTTACCACGCTGATGCCGCCCCTTTGGGAGTAATTTATCACATTTCCCCCTCTGTACCAATAAATGAAACTTGGAGGATCGGGTGTTTGCAGAACGATGCACGTCAAGTTGATATCCGATCCGCTTCTTATAAATAACTCTGCGTTTCCAATTATTTTTGCTTTTGATACTTAAACAAATTCACAATTAATTTGATTAAATCCCAAGTTTTGCAGAGATCGTGTTAATGCTGGGAGATCTGCAACTTTAATTTATATAGAAAATGGTCTCTTTAGAAAACCTAGTGTGCTGTGGAGAATGCCATATTCTGATTAGTTTATTGCTTTCTATACAAAGTAAAGACGATAATTTCAAGAAACCTATTAAACAGAAAAGCTAAAAATCTTACCGACAACATTGAGTTTAAAGCCTTGGCAAATTTTTGGCTCCGTGCTGACTTGACATTCATATATTCCGGAGTCCCTAGTTTGTGGTGAAGTGATTTTTAATGTCCACTCGTCGGATCCATCGGTGTGCAGAGATTGGAATCTTTGGTCGTTTGTGTACGTTAAAATTCCTACTGTTAAAATATGTAAGTCTCTTTTGCGGATCCAAGAAACCTAAAAAAACAATCGCTAAATGACAAACGGTAGGTAGTGGATAAAAGGCGAATTATACGTTTTATTTTATTCGGGTTAATTCGTAAAATACAAACGAAATGGGACGTAAATTTGTCAAAGGACGAAATTTTCGTCTAATGAGCCTACTAAAATATAATTAGTTATTAATAACTTTTTCGCTTTTTAACAATTTTAATATCATCAGTCATAAGGTCTTTTAAGACTTATAATATACTATATTTGAATTTTATGGAAACGAAAATTTGTTGAAAAGCATCTATATTCCATGACACAAAATTGTATTTCTATGGGTGATATTTAATCCGCAATATCTTGTTATGGTTTATATAAGGTGTCCAGTAAGCTAGAAGAAAATTGTCTATTTTAAATAAGTTTAAGCTATAAAAGGGCCTAGATAAGATTAGAGCGAACCCATAAAACGTTAGAAATGAAAAATGTCGTTCGCGTTTATGGGGACAATCTATAAAGAGAATCGTGGTATTTCATAAACATAAATTTTTGAATACATCAAAGAATAAATCAAGGATAACCGTTGTGTGTTGTACGAAATGCAAAACAGGCCCTTTTTCTAGCTTAATAAACAACTTTAACGGCATTTTATGTTAAATTAACTATAATTTAACGTTCAAATAAAAAAAAAATGACACATTTTAGGAAATAGGTACCTAGTATTACTTTGAAACATATTTTTATAATTTAATTATCAATTATTTCGTACCCCCTTTTGTATAGGTTGATGAAAAAGATCCCTGACCCAGACTGCAATGAAGGTTCGAAAATATTCCATGAATATGCCCTATCGCCTAGGAATAATCCGCTTCATTCTAGAAATATTCAATTGGAATATTTCATAGAATGATCCTCTAAAACTTCCAAACACCATCTAAGAACATTCCCTGCAGTGAATATTCTTCTTCTTCTTTGGTTTGATTGGCCTTTCCCTTTCGGGATTTAGCCAGCTGTATTTTATTATTATTATACTGGAAAAAGCGAGTCTAGGATAACCTATAGCTTCTCCTTTTCTTCTTGGTTTTATAGTTTATTAATTATTATTATTTATGTCACTTCTAGATTATTTTTTCACTTATAGTCTTTTTATTCACTTATGTCCATCACTATCATTTTTGTCTTTTTTAGAGTTTATTCAATAAAGCTTATATCAGCAGCGAAAGTCACTTTTATTACACTTTTACACATACAAAATCACGATATTAGCAGCGGAAGTTACGAATAGTTCATAAAACATTTTTTTATTATAGCATTACGGTTCGAGCTTAACAAAACTTATCGGTACACTTATAATTTAAAGTCATTCTTATTTCACTAATACACTAATGTCTCAAACATAAACTAATTCACGATACACGCAGCGGAAGTCATACAAAAAAATAGAGGGCAAAAAAAATAGCAAAAAAAACCCACGATGCACTACATGGCGGTTTGCACATGACTATTCAATCTTTTAATATTTCGACCATCCTTTGTGGGAACTTATTGCATCTTCACAAATCTAATGTAGATTTTGGACTTTTGGCACTGATCAGCTTAATTTTGTGCTGTGAGCCCCATATTGTCCTCCCAAGGACTCTTGTCACTTCAGCGGACAACACAGAACTGTGCAGTGAATATTCATTAGTTTAGTTGCAATACCTCTCACCGTTGCTTGCCGTGCCAATATATTATATATTTTTATACAATATTCCCTATAATATATATTGGCTTTATATTAATCCGAACGCAGAATTGTGCTCAGGCATTGATAAAACCCAATATATCCTTCTATGTATCTTTTTTAAACATTTATTAATTATACTTTTATACTTATATTTGTAAAGGTATCAACTGCGTTAAGTTAAGATGACAAACAAAAGTCCTGAATATCGCATAATTACCAAAACAATAAAGGAGAGCAATAATTTTTGAGTTAAATTCAGCTCGAAAACATTCGTAGTAATATTGGATTATTAAAATGATGAGGGAGTAAGGTGTAGTGCCCGTATACGCCGTATACGTATATACTATACGGGCATATATATGATTCAGTTTAATACTGATGTCATTATATAAAGCGGCCCTGTTTTAATGACATATATGTTACTGTTGGCCGTAATCCTAGATTAAATATTAAGCTGTTTTGAGCCTTATCAACTATAATATGACCCTTTTCATAATTCGAAGTTTTGCAGCGCAACCGAGGGCTTTTAAAACGTTCATTAATGGATTTTTAGGCGAATTTATGTAGCAGCCAAAAAAGAAATGAAATATTCATTTATCGGAAAACGTTATTTATTTTAATGCACAAAGTTTTCCGCCGCACATATGTATTTTGCACTTATTGTTAAATATGACCCATTTATTTTCTACTGGCTTAACCGCTAAAGAGAAAAACTCTAATTATGATTAATCATCGAGAAAGTAGGAAACGGCCAATTTGGCTATATATATATATATATATATATATATATATATATATATATATATATATATATATATATATATATATATATATATATATATATATATATATATATATATATATTTATATATATACAGGATGGCTCAAAAGTTTGGAATATTGAGTGTAGGTAACTTTTAAAATATCGAAAATTTTAAAAAAGATTGTAATAAAAGTTGTTTAATAGTTTATTTTAAATTTTGCGGTGACATTACCAAAAAAGTTGGCTTCCTTGGGGGGCTACGTATTTATTTTTTTAAGTTTGCAATATCACCGTAAAATTTGATATGAACTACCAAACAACTTTTATTAAAATCATTTTTTAATATTCTCGATATTTCAAAAGTTACACTCAATATTCCAAACTTTTGAGCCACCCTGTATGTATTCAAATGGTGTGAGATTATATTGATAAATTAATTACTTACCGCTCTATCTCCTAAATTCCTAACACGGCATTGTAAATGTGCAGTTTGGCCAACTGTACTGGTGACCTCCCGTCTCGTAGTATTATCGAAATACGGCTGGGCAAATTGTTGCTCCCAATGAGTCGTACTTTTCTGTTCTAACCCGCTTTCTGACAGCCCTTCAACAACAAAAACAAATTTTAATCATTATATCATGACATTTACTGTAATATTTCAAAAAAGTATTCGATATTTTTTAATAAAATTTGAATACCAGTATCTGATTGGTTAATTGCTTTTTATAGAGTAGAAATTTCCCAAATCAGCCTACGATTTTTGACGTTAAAAGGAAAAGGTATTAAATCTACTCAATTACGTGTTGTTTGTAGATACCTGTAGATTAAATCAGTATATTTTCGCTGCTACTGATTCAATTTAATTAACATTTTTACAGAATCAAAATTTTAAGCACAGGCCACAAAATAAATTTTAATAACTTTTTGTACTCATTATTTGAATAATTTGAATATTTATTTGAATATTAACACTGGTCGAAAAAATGACACAGGGTGGCCAACAATTATTATCTATATATAATATATAATATATAATATATAATATATAATATATAATATATAATATATAATATATAATATATAATATATAATATATAATATATAATATATAATATATAATATATAATATATAATATATAAAATAAATAAATATATATTTGTATAAGCTAAGGCGTAATTTTTAGGTAAAACAATTTGTTGGATTTGAATATAACCATTGTTTTTTTAACGATTTGTTTTTATGTTTAATTTTGTTTTCCACAAATATTTTTCAGCAAAAACGTAAAGGTAACTTGTTTATGAAAATGAATAAAACGCAATTCTATTATTATTTATTCATGAGATATTTTTGTCTGGGTTCTTCATTAAAAACTGAATAAATTTCAAGATGCCGGAATTGTTTTTAAGGAAGAAAAATATTAATCACGGTGTTTTTATTGAAAATAACAAAACTGAATTAAATTAACCCATGTTCGGAGTAATTGGCTTTGTAGAACAAAAGTTCCTTTTTCTCAAAGGTTTTTTTATGTATTCCAAGCTTGTATTTTTCCTTTATGATGTTTGATAGAAAGGTGCGGTATTCTGCATATTTTTTTGTGCGTACGTATCCCTTTGAATGACATCTCGAAAAAGGAATTTTCTGTCTCAATGCTATTGGAAAGGAATAAGTTTGATATTAGTGTATAATAAAATAATAAAAGCGTATATTTCGGGAAATACGTGTTGGTTCAGTAAACTTATTTAAGCAAGAAGACGTAGTAAAAAGGAAGGATTTAATTAAATTATATTTTACAAGGAATGCATTTCGCTGAAACATTTACGCTGCAATTATAATATTTACTTAGCAGATATGGCTGCAAAACTAAATTTTCCAAATTATATTCGACCAAAATTGTCAGTCGCGAAACATAAATCTCTCCATTGTGTCGCGCACAATTAAAGCGGTTAGGGACCACGCTGAACCTTTTGAAGTCTGTAAAGGCTTAAAAAAGACACAATAAAATGGACAGACAGTGCTAAATTATCTAAGGAGACAATTTCGTATTAAATTTGAAAAAAGTTCACACGCTAAATCACAAAAACGGGACATTTGCAATTTTATGACAAGAAATACACGAAAACGAAACAAAGGAGGTTTCAAAGGTACTTGGACCAATTATAAATTTTTATACATGCTATTTTAAGTTTTATTTTTTAGGAAGAAAAACTTTTTGTGAAATGTAATTTTTTATTAAAATAACTGTGAAATAAAAAAATACACCTTTTAATTGGTTTTAATCATTTTGGGTATACATTATTTGCTTTACCACTGAATATTATATTTTATAGTTCAGTAAGTATTACATAAACATATGTAAGTACAAAGAAATAAAATTTATATGGTATTCTAAAATAAAGTTCTAAGTATAATATCAATTTGTAAGATTAAAAAAAAAACTTAATATAGAAGTACGTTATTTTATTATTACGATACTTATATAGAAACCATGATATTGTTATTACTTATTCGTAATACATTTTGTAATAAGGAGGTGGGTATGTGAATTAAAAAATGGGGAAAACGAAATAAATATTAAACAAAATACTGCGTAAACAACGTTCAAAAATAAACTTTATTGTTCCATACTTTTAATATTTAACCAAAAGAAACTTTGCTTTTATTTGGTTGCCACGGTAACCTAAATATTTAATTTAAAAAAATTACCTCCTACTGCTTGACACATTTTATATTTTTAATTGTGAAATTTAATTAATTAAATAAAATTGTAACAGTTAATCCCGGCGCATTCGCCATTTTTGAAAATTTGCAAAAATGTTGGAGGCGCATACATTCGATTTGTTTGTTATTTTTAGTTATTTAATCAGTAGACTGAAATTGAGGAAAAAGTGAATTTCCATACATACATTCGATTTGTTTGTTATTTTTAGTTATTTAATCAGTAGACTGAAATTGAGAAAAACGTGAATTTCCGACTCTGATTACTATAACATTGTGATTATAATAATTATTCCCCACATTTTGCAATAATGTTGACGGTGTTATCAATCTGTCATTTTCGTCTGGAAGATCCGGCAACATTGTATGACGAACACGTGATTATCTAGGGTTATTTGGTTTGATAAATTTTAATTAATTTTTAATTAATTTTGTTTGGGTAAAGTGGCTACAAGGAAAGGCAATTATCAAGGGTACACAATTCTAACCATCCAATTTTACACTTAACGAATTCAATATCACTTTCCGTGTTTCCAGTTTTGTTTATTTATTTATAAGTTCAATCTGAATGGAATGGTAATCGGGTTGCATGTCCCTATTTCTGTCATCGCGCAGTAGAGAAAGGTCTAATCTTTTTATTTATAAAGTTTTTAAGTTTTATATTGTGTTAGCATATTTTAAGAAACAAAAATTTTAGAGTAGATGTAGGAATTGGATCGTGGTGCAGGATCTAAATTACTTCATTATTAAAACTTAGGAATTCCAAATTAATGTGATAATTTTGTCATATTTGGCCTTTGTCCAAACTAAATTACTACATTCTAAACTTTTAGGTACCTAACACTCAAATGGATGTGTTGACAAAAATTAAAGCTCTTAATCATTCGATTCCTTACGATTTATTACCTACCTACACCTAACTTTATAGCAAATTCCTTACGGAAACGATAAATTTTAAATTGTAATTTTACTACGTTTAATACTCAATTCAGAAATGTTAAGGGTTTTTGTCTACCCAATTTTAACGTATATGTTGACTACAGTCAAATATTTACTTGGGACTTTGCATATCATGTACTTCAGTCCCGTATATATTAAAATATTATTAAATATCCTCGTACAGATAAAGCCAAAGAAAGCACATTTTGAAACAAATTAAGACAAATAATCTGTAAAAAAACCTTCTAACCGTTAATAAATACACAATATGTCTCTGTTTAGGTATAGTGTTTCTAGACCTTTTTATAATAATAATTTGATGTAGCAGAAAACTTCTATGAATCGTTTAATTTTTAATAATCCAAAGTGCTTTTAATTACAAATCAATACAAAAAGGTAATATTTTGTGATTATCAAGAAATAACTTAATATATTGATGATAATAAATAAAGTATAAAAAAATCAAATAAAATTTATATTTTCAATTTTAGCACATTTCTTTACTCCAGGGGGTTCATATTATAAATTTAAAAAAATTTAAAACAAAATTGCGTTTCAAAAAGTGAATATTAAAGCCATTTTATCGTATTTGCCAAATATAAATCAAAAACGAATTTAAGGTGATTTTTCCTTTTGACTTCCTCAGTAAATATTTACATTTTTTCTTTAATTTGTTAAAAAATTGCTTGAAGGGAAAAAATCCAATTTTTTAAGGCTCGTTTTGTCCAATTTAATAAATGGCTGGAAAATTTACAGAGAACGGAGTTTTATTCGCAAAAATAATATGTTTCTTTTGAAATCGTTAAATAATGAACCTCTAAAAATGCACATATATACAAAACTAAAAAAAGGCAATAATTGACCAAGTTTATATTATTTCAATTATTCCAATGTTTAAACTAAAAACTGTACACTCCGGTCTGTGGTACGGGTATTCCGGGCTAATGGACATTTTTCATTAGATTTCTGAATTCTCAGAATAAAATATGTTTTTATCCTGGTTTGTTTGTGTTTTGTGCAAAGGTTAATTAAATAAATGAGCGAGATTTTTGGTGTATAAACGAATTTTGAAAGAATCTATTATTTGCTATTAAATATGATGATGCTAATGCATCTAAAGATTTAATCCCATTCAAAGCTGTTGAATAATAGAAACGCATTTAGATTCGTTTTGTAGAGCCCTTCTCTTGCTAATACCAATGTTCGTTTTGATGACAACTAACAAAGAAATGTTTTTATGTATTTTTTGTCCTTATCACTCACTTTGTTCCCCAAAAGTATGCCACAAAATTCTATTGATATGTTAGGCAATGTACTTTAACTATTTATTACCTTTGAAATTCAATTTCAAGTAAAATTGTTTTCTTTATTTTTCAATATTATTAGCATTTTAAGTTAAAACAACTCTGTGTCGTCATAGGCTTACTTTCTATTGAAAATGATCTCTATAGAAAGCAATAAACCAATTGGGGCACGGCATTCTGCATGGCACACTAGTTAATATTCTATATTACCTAGTGTGCTATGGAGAATGCCGTGCTTTAATTGGTTTGTTTATTTCGATAGAGATTACTTTCTATAGAAAGTAAAGTCGTAAAATTCCAAATTTTTTTATTGTTGAATTATTTGTCATGTTTACAATTTCGTCACTTTGATGTTTATAACTCATTTCGTTGTTCCACTTCTTCTTATGTCTAACTTAAGTAAAATTGTTTTATATTTTAGTTTAAAATAATGTCATATTGCATGCAGAAGAATAAAAGCAGTCTTTTAACCGTTTAGCGGTAAATTTACGCTTAGTTTCTTTTTAATTAGAGCTGTACTTTTAAAAGCTTTTTAGCAAATATATCAAACATACAAAAACGGTAATATTTTAAAACGTCAAATAAACTGTGTCCACAGAACAAGTTCGGTTTATAGGCCCATTAAAATGGTATGTTTTTAAAATTAAAGTACCCTATACATATTGTGGCGATATAAAAACATAATTTAAACAGTATGAACCAAGTTTTATCGTTAAAATTTTATAGTTAATAAATTGTGATAAAGCCAAACATGTAAATGCTAGTTTTTGTTAAATCGACTTTTTTAAATCTCCAAAACAAGCATTAATATAATTTTATGCAAATTTTATATACTGTTTATCAAAATATTTAACGTTTTATTACTAAACACCCTAAATATTATAAAAAATAACTAAAAATAACAAACAAATCGAATTTATGCGCCTCCGCCATTTTTGCAAAAAATTCAAAAATGGCGAATGCGCCGGGATTAACGGTTACATTTTATTTAATTAATTAATAAATAATAATTTAAATTAACTCCATTTTATTTTAGGAATAAATTATAACAAAATTATAAAATATATTCAAATTATTTTTTTTAAATTTACAAAAATAGGAAATTAAGGATTAAAATTTGATTTAATTAATTAATAAATATTGATTAAAATTTTATTTTATTATATTGTTATTTTTAGTCTTATAAGTTCTAAAATTTTATTCATATTGACAAAATATTTGAATGTAAATTTCATGTACTGTTTATCAAAATATTTGCCTAACATTTTATTACCAAATTATAAAAAATAACTAAAAATAACAATATAATGAAAACGAATTTTAAGAGTTGATTCAGGTGCCTCCGCCATTTTTTTTAAATTTACCAAAAATTCGATTTTATTATATTGTTATTTTTAGTTTTATATGTTCAAATTAAGCAAATAATTGAATGTAAATTCCATATACTGTTTATTAAAAGATTGTTTTATTAAATATTCAGTATATCTCGACTCTCAAAAAAAATTAATAAATAAAATGTAAAAAATTCCCAATTTCCTCTGAGCGCTGTTTTTTAATTATGGGAAGAAAAACATTTTAAAAATGCAATTAAAATTTCCCTAATTATTCTTCATTGTGTTATACAGCATTAAACGAATTTAAGTTTTAGTTAAGTTTTCGAGATACTCTAAAAAATTATTTGATTATATACTTCAATTAACTTAAGAATTTAACAACATAAGATTGCTTTCAAAACAAACACCGAAGTCAAAGTTTAAAACAGCTGAATATTAACTTTTCTTAATTTATGAAACGCCGTAGCCTTACTTTTAATTACTTAAAATTAATATTTCATCTTAAAATAAAATTCCATTTTTAAAAGGCAAAGTGTCGCAGGAAATTAAGAAGTTTTAGTAACTTTTTTATTTTTTAAATCTAACATTTGAAAACTTAGTACTTAGGTATTTAAATTTAAATGAACTGACTATCAAGTAATAATACAATCAAAACTTTCTTGATTAATATAAATAAAAGCCACATGGTAGAGTTTAAAAAGTGAACTCACCTATTATATCGTGTATGAGCCAGATGAGAATTAATTTGAAATACATGCCTAAAAACAAACAAGAAAATCTTATGTTTTTCTTTAGGAAAACAAGAAATCATGCTTAACTCACCTCAGATAATCATTTTATTTTATGAATGGCAAACTTTTAAATAAAACGTTCATTTTTCAATAACATCAAGTCACACGTGAAAATGTTAATCTAGTGGCAATGTCATCTCAATGGAATCTATGAAGTGAGAAGTGTTCTCTCTGAAATCTCATGCTTATATTCGAACATTCATGATCAAACTGCTGGGAAATGAAAACAGACAATTTTCCAGGCCGAAAGGACACGAAAGCAAACGAACAAGACCAGTGAATATACAATAGCCAGTATGGATTTTCTGATCAGACATACAGTATCAAACAAAAAGGCTTCTAGTTAAATCGTAATTGCCATCACTAGGTGATGTTCTTCAAATGAGGAAATTGTCCACACTTGCAACTTCTCCCCTTAAGTCGTTCGTTTTTTTCTTCTTCTTGCAACTAATTCATTGAAACTTTGATTTTCCAATAAACCTAATAAACCTAACGTCAACATTAAACTGTCAAAAAAAAGGTTGTCTTCGTGCTTAAAGGTTTTACTTCAGAATTATTATAATGCAATAAATAAACCTTTTGAGTCCAATAACATAAATAAATTCGTCATATATTCGTCTCTCTCTTATTTGTTGAGTATAATCAATATAATCTAAGATGTTTCTAATGTTATTAAATATTCTAAAGTAAACAAATTTATTTAATATTACATAGGAATATTTATTTTATTGTATTGTACTGCCGAAGGTGGACTAGTTGTCAGTGCTTCTGACTACAAGCCGAGAGGTCTTGGGTTCGAGTCCCACATTGGTATGGTTGTTTAATTGTGTCTGTCCTATTGTGTATTAGTCCATTCAGTTGGCTTCTGAGAAGTATCAATAATTGTTTAATTAAAATAATAACTGGCGATATTAATGGTGAAAATTACGTCAAAAATGTTTATTGGGATGGTTGCTTTATTTTCGTATAGATGTAGCTTTATACAAATATTTAATTTAAATCATTTTTTAGATAATATTAAGTTTTTGTCGTAGAAAAAGTATAGTGTGCAACTCGTATATAAACTTTTCTATGCACTTATTTAGTTAAGAAGCATTCGCTCGCAAGATGGCTCGTGCCTAAATTAAATTCTTGACTAAAATAGTGTTTATCAAACTTGATACATAATATACTATTATTGCCTATTAGGATTTTTATATTATGTACATATTTTTTAAATAATTCTTAATAATTTTTACATTTTTTTCTGTCTGTTTTTATAATATAACATAGATAATAAATTTCTTTTGTTATAATATATATTTCCTAAAGCAGTGTTGAGTAAACCATTTATTAAAAATATCCAATTTCTTAATGGAAAACTTGTTTTTACCTTTTTAATTTAAATATGTATTTCATAAAACATTTTTCTAGTTTTAGTGAAGCTTATTTTGTTGATTAATAATATATGCGTACGTATTTTAATAATAAAAATGCAATGCTTTAAAATATGCTTATATTTACTTTGGAATTTTTATATTAAATTTTTTTCAAATACGTAGGCAGCAGAAATAATAAATCAACATAATTTATACATTAGGCTATAAAGTAAAAAATCTTGTTATTTGTAGCAAAATCTTGTGTAAAAAATGGCGAATGCGCCGGGATTAATTTTAATTTCTTGATGAATTAAAATTGTTTCTCTATAAAAGCCCAAATTAATTTTTGAAAAAATGTAAATAAATACCTATTGTCCGATTTATAAGTCCCAGCAGTTACGGTTTGGGAGTAATTAAAGTTTTTCTAAAATAAATCGCAGAAAACAGTTTCCTAGTTTTAATTTTCTTTATTCTAGTTCTAGTACATTGCAACTCATAAATTTCAACTAATTTCTCGAGAAGAGGAGAGAGGATTAGTACTTTTTTAGCAATGTTTTCACGATGGAAATGAAAGAAGTTTGTGTAATCCAATTTCCTTTATAAAGGTTTCGTTTTGAAAACATAAAACGATGCATCATGAGTGGAAAAAAAATATTGGATGTATCAAGAGGAAACCGAGGGTTTAATGTTCGTTAGCTCCTCTGTCCACATTAGCGCTTCTAAACCGGATCGCACATTGTAAGCATCAAATTAAGGGTGGTTTCAACTTTGATATCTGATACTGCCAGGTCAAAATTAATATCCATACGTAGTATACGATTATTTAGTCGCATTGATTGGATCGTTAATTATTTAGCTCATCTTGATTAATATAATTTTATTGTTGATTAAACTAATATGCAAGAAGCATAGTACGACACCTCTACGTAAATATTTGATTAGTCACTAAACTTGTTAGAAAGAAAACTGTAATTTTGTTATGGGTTGAAATAATAGTCTAGAGTAGTAGTAAAAAAATTGTTATTGCAAAAATATGGTAAAATTTACATTTATACAAAAATGCACAAAGATTAGGTTTGTCAGAGATAGATAGATAGATGTAGAAAAATAATAATAGAAACATAAAATTTAGGTTAGACGTAATGGTAGTCGATATATACATATAAAAATATAAAAATCTTATAGATCACACAAATTACAATATTATACATAGATATGAACAAAAACACACACATTTTTTTTGTTTATATATGGAAATTTATTTAACTACATGACGTAGCCAGGTGTATATGTCCTCTTCATTTTTGGAGACCCAGTTTATGTTCAACTTTATTATTTCCAAGCTTTGTTCCAACGATCTTGTAGCTGATCCAACGTTCATTCCATTAAAATAGGACGACACCTACAATTAACCAATATAATACAGGATGACGGTTTGAGAGAAAGACTTACTTCGTAATAATCATAAGGGGTGGATAAATGTGCAGTAACTGCTGATATGAGACTACCCATCATGAAGGTGGCATTGCCAAATAGTGAGTGCATCGTTGGCCAATAAGCTTTCAGATGTCTCCAAGCTAACAACCGACCTTCCGGATTAGCCGCTACCACCGCCAACACTATTTTAACATCCTGGGGCTTAACCATATTCCTATCCAGAGTTTCCAACAAATACCTGCAAGTAATCGCCCGATTTAGACTAAAAATCACCTCATTTCCACGCTATTATTACCTTTGTAACAACCAAGGATCTGATGCGGCGCCAAGGGCTTTCAAAAGCAATTTTCTCTCGCTCGGAATTTTAGTCGTATTATACAAATTCCAGCAATGTTGCCACTCGTTAATGCCGCCATATTTCACGCCTGCCGAGTACACTACTTCCTTCAAATTGGGATCTATAGATTCATTGTTATGCATCCACCTATAAAACTGCTGCTTGGCCTGGGATATGGTATCGTTTAACTCGCATAAAACTGCCGATGACAGTATATCAGTCCTCAACAACCTAAAACACACATACACATTACTAAAATATCTATACTTGTAAAAGGTGATATGTTAAACAAATATCAATACATATATATTATATCTTACTTCTCCAAGTGAGGTCCAGTATTCTTCCATCCAACATAATTGGTTATGGGGGTCAAAAGTTGTCGCATGTACTTCAAAAACATTTTATACGACAAGCTTTCCGATAGCCTTCTAGCCCACGATTGGAAGTGGTCCATAGCTGTAGCCCAGGGTACGTAATCTCTCTCTTTGTATAAATACAAACTCATTTCTAAAGGCACGCTTGCATTCAATAGGCCAGCTCTGCATAGAGTAAATGCATCGTCCAGTAAACTTGCTCTATCAGCAGCGCTGAGCGCGGTATGGTGGTTTTTCAGCAAATTTATCAAATTTTGCCACATATCGTCGTCATACATAACCCTATAGAAGCCCGTTTGGTTGACATTTGCTTTAATCCATTTAATTTCAGGACTTAACTCGAAGCGAACTGAAAATTAATTATATTAGAAAAAACAACTCCCAAAGTGGAATCATCATTACCATCAGACATATTCATCCATACTTGCTGAGCATTTTCAGTATCGTTGTTGGTAATGTAGGTCAACGGAACATACCACTTATAATCATACTTCGATTTTGGTTTAGACCGTACTGAACTATTAACGTTTTCTATGGTGAGGAGGAATCTCTCTTGTGATGCAATTATTTCGTTTTCTTCTCTGGTGATTGTAACAAGAGGGAAGCCCATTTGGTGCGTCCAAGTATCCATAATAGACTTAACTTCTAGAGATTGGTTGGAGTTTCTGCTAAAAATATTCCATAAATCCTTTGTTTCAGCTATGCTATATTTGTAAGTCATAAGATAGTCGTATAAGCCATTAGAAAGAGTTTCTGGAGGTAAAAATTTACTAAGCATGTGTAAAATGGCAGCTCCCTAAAAAACAATGAATAAATAACTACATTTTATTTAATTACCCAATTTGCTTACTTTGCTGTAAGATATAGTATCAAAAATAGCCGCAATTTCGGCCGGATCGTAGACGTTGACCGAAATGGGATGGCTACTAGTAAGAGCATCTAAAGCTAGTGCTGGTTGGGTTTTGTCTCGGATAAATTGATCCATCATTTTCCATTCCGGAAATAAACTATCCACTCCGATGTATTCCAGAAAACTGGCAAAACCTTCGTTTAACCATAGATCGTTCCACCACTTCATCGTTACCAAATTTCCAAACCACTACAATCAAAAATAAAGTTATTGTGCTAAAAAACATTATTGGACAAGTACTTGGTGAGCTATTTCGTGAGCTATTACAGTGGCAACCCATTGATGGGCAGTGATAGAGGTTTCGTGAGGGTCGTACAGTATAGCGGTTTCTCTGTAAGTGATCAAACCCCAATTTTCCATTGCACCCGTGGCAAAATCAGGAATTGCGACTAAATCTACAAGACAACACATTAGACTAAATAGTTACCTCCAAGTTTCCTTACTCACCTAACTTCGGAAGTGGATATGAAATACCAAAGAAGTCTTCAAAGTAATTAAGTATATGTGTGGCAGTAGTCAACGCGAATGAAGCCTGGGAAATATACGGAGTGGGTGTGTAAACTGATACAGAAACACCCCGCTCAGTTTGATTGCTAATATGCTTGTAGTCGCAAACAATGAAGGCTACCAAGTAGGTGCTCATCTCCACCGTTTCCTGGAAGTCATCAACTAATAATCCTGTGCCCATATAAAAGCCTAGATCGTCTGTTTTAACTACTGGTGTGTTGAAGAGAGCTATATGGAACCGATCCCGAAATATGGTCATTTTAAACTTGGCTTTAAAATGAGGCTCGTCGAAACATGGGAAAGCCGCTCTGGCATAGGTTGGTTCAAAGTGGGTTGTAGCCAAGTAGCGCCTTTCCCCTTCCTTGTTTACGTAACTAGATATATAAAAACCCTCGAAATCTTTGTTTAGCTTATAATTAAATCTCATTTTTAATGTATAATTGTGCCGTTTTCTAAATTTCTCCTTAATTTCTAAGTAGATTTGTTGAGCTCCGAGGTATTCTAGCATTTTGACTATGGTAAGATTATGGCCGCGTTTATCCTGTATTATCTTATCTACGATTGTTAGGTTTTTGCTATGCAACACTATGAATTGAGTTTCTTTTTCAGCTTGAAATTCTATTGATATTTGTCCTGAAATCGATTTTCCAATTAGACATGACCTATCACGACAACATAACAATATATTCTTACCTCTAACATCTAAAGTGGTGAGGTTAGGATGTATGGTCAAATTGTATCTAGTTGGTTTTACTGTGGAGGGAAGACGAATATTGTTCCAGGGGAAGATTTGCCCATTGGTGGCACGCGGGATAAATTGTCGTGTCATGTTCCACTCATCGTCCACGTAGTTTGGTGGCTTTTCTCCAGCGCATGAACAGTCTAAAAGTTTTTATTAGAAATTGTATTTAAAAATTGCGTAAATACCAACAAAAACTCAAACTTTAAATTGTCATGTTTATTAGGTATCCCGCATATCAGGCTTTCCTATTAAAAATGCCATACAGAAACACAAAATAAAAATCTATATGGTTCTATCTGGTTCAATATAGGAATTTGATACAGGCATTGCACTATTGAACCAGATAGAATTCCATACATGGAAAACCATATAGAAAAGAAATTTCTAAATGAATTGCCATATAGGTTCAGATCTGGCCCAATATGGTTTGGGTATGAAAAAATTATTACCATATAGATCCATATTTAACCATATAGGGGAATCTATATGGTTTAATATGCAAATTTCGTTTAAATATACAGTGTGTCCGTAAAGTCCCGGAACATGTGATTATTTTGAAAACGGTAATTTTTTTAAAAAAACGCTGAAACACGTCAACTTTGTTATTTTTCTAGCAATATTTTAGCATATGTAGTTGTTCCAAATTCTGCCGCGTGGCGGCGCCACAATCAAAGTCAGTTTTTTTTAAATTGCAACCCTTTATTTTTGTTGCATTTTTGGATAGCTACCGTTGTCCTGATTACATTGATGTGCCACATCTGGGGGGTTACATAAGAAAATTTTTGAGAAAATCAGGTTTTTGCCGCCGAATGAGATTTTGGTATTTTGTCAAACTTACACAACCTATGCGTTGCTTAATGTTTTTTGGAAAGCCAATCAGAGCAGTTGCTCAAAGTGTACACCGTAAACTATTTGGCAATGGAACAGCCTGTCTACAAACGAGCGTTGTACGTACGTACGTACGCCAGTACCGCTGAAGTGATCATCTGGATCTCGGCTTGAATGCGGTGTCTTAGGTCGTCCAAATTTTAAGGCCTGTTTACATAGACGCGGTTTTTAAGACGTCCCCATAAAAAGAAGTCTAAAGGGTTCAAATCGGGCGATCGCGCTGGCCACTCAATTTGACCCCTTCGACCCATCCAGCGATTGGGAAAGACCTGATTTAAATAATCCCTTACTAGCAATGCATAGTGCCCCGTAACAGCCAATAAGTTCGTCAAAACCAAAATCTCAATCAGCGGCAAAAACCTACTTTTCTCAAAAATTTTCTTATGTAACCCACCACATGTAGCATATCAATGTACTCAGGACAACGGTAGCTATCCAAAAATGCAACAAAAATTAAGGGTTGTAATTTAAAAAAAACTGACTTTGATTGTGGCGCCGCCACGCGGCAGAATTTGGAACAACTACATATGCTAAAATATTGCTAGAAAAATAACAAAGTTGACGTGTTTCAGCGTTTTTTTAAAAAAAATACCGTTTTCAAAATAATCACATGTTCCGGGACTTTACGGACACACTGTATATACATTTTAAAATGGAATTCCATATTCAACCATATAGAAAAACCTATATGGAAAGACACATAAAACAGAAACCAGATAAATCCATATAAAAATCCCTAAGTTGTACATTTTAAAATGAAATTCCATATTAAACCATATAGATTCCAAAGTGTAAACCAGGTCGTTCTATATAGGACATAGAACCATATAAAACCATATTAGTTTCCTTATCTGGATCAATATGAGTTCTAAAGGGCATTTTTAATAGGGTTAAGTTGAAATTCTTGAGACAGTTATATCCAGCTTAAATTAAGTTTCTAAAGACGGTAATATCTAGCATAGGTTGAAATTCTTAAGTCAGTTATATCTAGATTAAGAGACACTCCTTAAACAGTTATACCTGGCTTTAGTTGACCTTCTTAGGACAGTTATATTCACCTTAGGTTGAAATTCTTAATTCAGTTATATATAGGTATAGCTTATGTTGACATTTTAGGACAGATATATCTAGCTTATGTTGAAATTCTTAAGTCAGTTATATTTAGTTTTAGAGACATTCCTAAAATAATTTTACCTGGCTTTGGTTTGACAGTTATATACAGCTTAGGTTAAAATTCTTAATACAGTTATATAAAGGTAGAGCTTATGTTGACATTTTAGGACAGCTTAAGTTGGTATTCTTAAGAAAGTCATATCTAGCTTAAGTTGACATTCTTTAGAGTTATACCTAGCTTAGGTTGACATTCTTAAAACAGTTATATTTAGCCTAGGTTGGCATTCTTAAGTTAAAATTTTTAAGACAGTTATATCTAGCTTAGGTTAAAATTCTTAAAACAGTTATATCCAGCTTAAGTTAAAATTCTTAAGACAGTTAACATTCTTAAAAGGTATACCTATTTTAGGTTAACATTTTTAAGACAGTTATATTTAGCTTAAATTGACATGCTTAAAACAGTTATTTCTAGCTTAGGTTGACATTATTATGACAGTTATATCTAGCTTAGGTTGGCATACAACTTTCAGGCAGTTATATCCAGCTTAAATTAAGTTTCTTAAGACTGTTGTATCTAGCATATGTTGAAATTCTTGTCAGTTATATCTAGCTTAAGAGACACTCCTAAAACAGTTTTACCTGGCTTTAGTTGACATTCTTAGGACAGTTATATACAGCTTAGGTTGACATTCTTAATACAGTTATATATAGGTATAGCTTATGTTGACATTTTAGGACAGCTTAAGTTGCCATTCTTAAGATAGTCATATCTAGCTTAAGTTGGCATTCTTAAGACAGTCATCTAGCATAGGTTGACATTTTTAAGACAGTTAGGTTGGCATTTTTAAGCTAAAACTCTTAAGACAGTTCTATCTAGCTTAAGAGAAATTATTAAAACTTTAAAGTGCTGTCCTAAAAAGTTGTGATTTTCTAATAGGTTTATAAGAATGTATATTACCGCTCTGAGGTCCAGTGAAGGCGATGATGATGGCAATGGTGAATAGGAGTGCAAATACGATGGTGGCAATGCATAGGGCTCTGTTGTGAGAGCATGCCGCGACTCCATTATTTTCGTAGAGCGACTTCTTGGTGGTAGTCTGGCTGTTTCTGTGGTGTGAAGGGCTCTCGGTTCCTACAACAGCACCCCCTGTGTCATAGGGTTGATTAATAAGTGACGATGATTTACAGATGGATGATTGTGTGATTTGTGCGGAAACGCTATGATTTGGATCAGTACCTGTAAGAAACGCAACATCGTCAACATCTTGCTCGCTCATTACTCTATGTCTCCAAACTACTGCCTCGATGTTGTTATCTCCAGTCACGAGTGAAACCTTAACCAGGTTCTCTCGATATCTCCCCTCCACACTAATTCTTAATTAGACTAAACGTTGGATGGATTTTGATTCAATTCTCTTTGGGAAAACAAACATTCATTAACCAGCTATCTCCATCAAATCAAGTTTTAGCTATGTTCTTTTTCATTATCTCTGCATTCTTAAACTCCACTAGCTCCACTTCCACATTTCTAGTCTAGTCTAATCTAGCAACTATCTAACAATACAGTCGCATCTGTACTTTTTAACTAAAGGAATCTAATAGAAAATGTTAAGGAAACTAGAGTATCGGGGTTTAAGATACAGGACCTGCTCATAATTCAATTACCATAACTATTACTACAATGCGGTATTTTCTGTTTGCACAAATAATGCGGTCAGTGGTAAATTATGGCAAGAGAAATACCTACAGGATCAAAATGAAAAACCACTCACCATATGCACTCAATAAAAATAATTCTCGTATTAAATAACGTAAATATCATCAGCCATACTCTACTGATATGTAAAACGTTCACAGTTTTCTTTTAACTGACAGCGCCGTGGAGCTGCTTGATAAATATTTAAATTGCTTTACACCCCTAAGGATGCAGGATAGTGACGCAGCGGAGCACAAGACAAGGACGATTTTAGCCGGCAAAGCGAACTGTTATCCTGAACCGGCGCGTAGGCCCACGATGGTTGCGCGTTCATCAATACTTTCGGAGCGCAGGTCCACTTAGAAGGGCGCAATCAGCTTCACTAATCCTACTCTCTAAGCTAATTGGAAAACGCAACTCAATAAACCATCATTTCAACAAATATATTGCATAAGTAGAAAGGGAGAAAAATGACCAGGGTTGATCTCTTGTAACATTAAAACAACTTTTTTAAAATAATGGTTTATTTTTGTAATAATAAATTGAAACGTGCTCAATACTAATATAATAATTAAAGAAATATTATTGTGGTTTACCTCTGTGGTGCTTGAAACAAATTGCTGCAATAAGTTTTTGTGAAATTATTAGACAGGGTGATTACAGAGTGAGTTATGCGCAGTATGACGCAAAAGTAGATATTCTAGTGCGCAGATTTAATTTTGCCTGTGTTTAAGCATTGTGCTGCATTTTTTTGTAAAGCTGTAAGCAAGTCCAATTATTTTTGCTGATTAGCGACTAGTGTAGTATTTAATACCATTGTACCCACCTTGCTGTCTTAAGTTGCCGTTTTGCGCTTGTTTCGATCTGCCCATCGGTTCCAATCGGATGACGTCAGCTGAAGACGATTCTTGAGGCATACTGTCAATTTTTTAATCATTTAACAAATCTAGACTATATAAAAAATATCTACTACACCTAAGTAAAGCTTTTAAAATCATGCTTTTCACTGGAAATTGTACCTGTTTTTATTAATTTATATTTAAGAACAATTTAGTATAAATGTCTTTGTGTAGAATATCAATGTAAAGCACTTATAGCACATAGCAATAAATACGTATGTGTTTCAATTTTTTGGTATAAAACCGTTGAAGTAAGAATTTATTGAATCACTAAATGCGTTGGGGTGACCGGAGTTTGCAAGGGGGAGATGCACTTATTGATTTTACATTTAGAAAACTATTCGCTCAAAAGCGGTGTATTTGCAGATTATTTCGTATGCAACATACATTTGTTGATGGTTGTTTCCACATACTAATAGTTTTTCTGCCTCGGCACTGGCCATTTTAACCGTGGATAATTCAACACGTGACTTTGAATTCTATTGATTTCAACCCCCGTTAAAGTGCGCATGCTCATTAACCGCAATTTACGGATTATGGTATCTTGACCTTTCATGGACCATTACTGGCTCACTCTGATCCAATGATATATGGCTTTTTTAAATGCTTTAAGCCACGCTCCAAGATATCCAAAATCCACCCAAGAAATTTATGAGACTACTTTGAACTCTTTACGTTTGTGCAACATAAATTTAACCGTTACCCTCTTTAAAAACTTTGCGAAATATTTCCAACATTTAATTAAAGAGTCGTCACAATTTATTAATTTTTACATTGTAGGTACTTACCCTCGAATATCAGTATTGATTTTTATCAGTAAGTCCCTCTATATGTCGGAGGATGAACTATTACTTATTTTTCTATTGATTGATTAGATTATTGGCTAACAATTTTAAACCGTTTAAAGTTGTCATGATTTAATTTTAAGTGCGATTTTCTATAGAAAATGCTCTGATTGGTTTATAGACATAATTGTCGCAACTTCAAGAATGCATTACTTTGGTTTATTTAACCCTTTAAAAAAGGAAGGCTAATAAAATAAAAACTTAGTTTTAATATAATTTATTTATATATTTACAAAATATAACATAATTGGGATTTTGTGGGGCTGCAAAAGTGTTAAATTATTTTAATAGAAGCACTGCTTAGAAACCATTACAGAGATCTTTGTTGGCACTACCTATGTAAATTGTAACATGTTGTAAAAGGCTAACAGAAATCCTCAATTATGACCACATACAGTGTGATTGGACAAATTTGTTTTGTTGAAAAAAATTTGGAATGTCTCGAATCTAACTGAGAAGTAGCAATTTTGTTTTGGGGACCAATCAGCAAATACAAAAAAAATTGTGTCCAATCAGAGCTGTAGCAATACTGGCCGCAGTGGTTATGGGCCAATAAAAAACCCTACCTATAATATACAATGTACAAAAACTATATTGTTTATAAAAATATTAACCTACGTTTTTTAGTTACCTAATTTTGATACACTTATACCAAACTAGCTGAGTACGGGTCACTAGGTTTAACATATAATTTTATAAGGTATCCCAAAGTAACTAAACAAAAGAATACACCACAAATTTGACGATTTTTTAAAAATCTATTAATAAAAACAAGGTCCCCACAGAAAAGGTTGCCTCTATATTAATTACCATATTAAGACGACCTTTTATGAAAGAACCTTGCCCAAGTGATATAGAGAATAAATATTGATAGCGTCATTGTGGAACACCCTGTGTAAAATCCTAAATTAAAAATTGTTGGTGCATGCTTTTAGAAAATAATAACAAAACTTATTAAATCAAATACTTGAAATACCTTGAAGGTTACAAATAAATCACATATACTTTTATCCAATTTTAAAAAATTATAAAACATCTTCTGACCGTCTAAGTCTCTACATATGTTATATAAACCAAATCCTACACCATATTTTATTCAGTCAGACACTCACTAGCAAGTTTTACCTATGGCGTTAATTATATATATACACAATAAGAAATCGTTTTTTAGTTTTATTTTTTTCTTCATTATAATGAGTTAATAAAGTATGTTAAAGGCATTTTCATCACCTGAATCTGTTATAATATTTAACATGAATTACAAAAATATACATTTTTTCTGTGTGTTTGTTATAACTATCATACTTTTAGTAAAACAAAACAACCTCCTGTCAAAAAAAAATAAATGCTATCCAGCAGCATAAATGCTAAGTAATGAAACTAAACCGCAATTTAATAAAAAAAAAACAAAAAATAAATGAAAAACCGTTTTGAGCAAAAACACTGAAAATTAACCGAAACATTTACTTAATCCTTTTGGGCTTGAGGAGGCTCCTTTCTATCCGGATTCTGAATGGAAGTCGTGTTTGATCTTGGCACCATCAAAATGGAACCATCCGCAGATGTCTGCAAACTGTACTGATAAGGAGAGTACTGATTCCCGTCCGGGTCACGCAAATTCTAAAAAAGAACATCACAAAATGAGCACCAATTTACGATCTGATCTTAAATAACGTTAAAGTTTCCAGTTAAATGACATAGTGAACTTCCAGAAAAAAACTTTAAAAGAAACTTACAAATGTAAAAGAAACTAGGAAAAAAATAAACTCAAACAAAGCTTTGAAAAAAACTTATACAAAAGAAACTAAAAAAATCAAAAAGGAACTCATAAACAAAACTTTAAAATAAACTTTGGAAGAAACTTTGAAAGAAACTTTGGAAGGAACTTTATAAGAAACTTTGGAAGGAATTTGGAAAGAAACTTTGGAAGAAACTAATATAAAAGAAACTCATAAACAAAACTTTGAAAGCAACTTTGGAAGGAACTTCGAAAAAAACTTAAACAAAAGAAACTACAAAAAATCAAAAAGGAACTCATAAACTAAACTTTAAAAGAAACTTTGTAAGGAACTTTAAAAGAAACTTATATAAAAAAAATGAACAAAAATAAAAAGAAACTCATAAAGTAAACTTTGAAAGAAACTTTGGAATTAACTTTAAAGGAAACTTTGAAAGAAACGTATATAAAAAAATAAACTCAAACAAAGCTTAGAAAAAACTTTGAAAATAACTTTGAAAGAAACTTCGAAAAAAACGTATACAAAAGAAACTAAAAAAATCAAAAAGGAACTCATAAACTAAACTTTAAAAAGAAGCTTTGGAAGGAACTTTGAAAGGAACTTAAATAAAATAAACTGAACAAAAATAAAAAGAAACTCATAAAGTAAACTTTGAAAGAAACGTTGGAAGGAACTTTGAAAGAAACTTATACAAAATAAACTAAAAGAAATAAAAAAGAAACTCATAAACTAAAATTTCAAAAAAACTTTATAAGGAATTTGGAAAGAAACTTTTGAAGAAACTTATATAAAAGAAACTTAAAAAAAAAATAAAAAAAAACTCATAAACTAAACTTTGAAAAAACGTTTGAGGGAAAGAAACTTAAATAAAAGAAACTGAAAAAAAGAAACTCATAAACTAAGAAAGAAATTTACATATATCAAAAAAACTTTAAAAAATAAAAAATAAACTCAAACAAAGCTTTAAAAAAACTTTGGAAGGAACTTAAAAAAAAACTTATAAATGAAAGTAAAAAAATCAAAAAGGGACTCTTAAACTCAACATTAAAAGAAATTTATATAAAATAAAGTGAAAAAAAAAGAAACTTTAAAAGGAACTTTGAAAGAAACTTATGTATATAAAAGAAAATTATTAACTTTGAAAGAAACTCATTAACTAAACTTTGGAAGGAACTTGTATAAACGAAACTGAAAAAAAAAAATAAATAAAAACTCATAAACTAAAAATTGTAAGAAACTTACATATGTATATAAAAGAAGCTGAAAAAAAAAATTAAAAAGAGACTAAACCTTGGAAAACACTTATATAAAAGAAATTAAAGCAAGTAGAAAAAAAAATCCTGAAACTTGACTACCCAGGCTTCAAATAAAATATGCTTGTATTTACCTGAAACACGTGTCGGTAGAGTTGCTGGTATTTGTCCTTCATTCTCTTGCACTCGGCAAGCGAGTACTTGTGATCATTCATAAGCCTTATCTTTCTGTCTCTCATATCCTTGACTTCGTCGGCAAGACTGAGGATCTGGTCGAGCTTCCTCTTCCTGCAGTTCTGAGCTGCGACCTTGTTCTTGCCGCGTCTACGAATATCCCTGATCAAACTCAATTGGGCTTCGCTGAGATCGTATTTGGACAATCTCTCGTTGAACTCGTCCATGGGCAGGTTGATTATATCGTCGACTGTGATGGGTACGTTGAGAGCCCTTGCTCTCTTCTCGTCTCTTGATAAGTGTTCTTCTTCACTCTTCCTGGATTTGGCGGTTTTGTCTCTGGAAACGGGCCGCTGAACGGCGCCGCTGCTCTCCGCCGGCAAATGGTAGGTGTGGTTGTGTTGAACGTGCTCGATCGGGTTTCTAGGTAGATGATGCTGTCTCCCAAACTCCACCGAGCAAGAATACTTCATCTCCGAAGCCTTAGCGCCGTCAGAGAGGCTGCTGTTCGGGGTGGCGTAAGAAACATCGCGGTATTCGTATTTCACCGGCGGATGGGCCGGATGGGAAGCGCTCGAGGTGTTGCCTTGATCCTGGAAGTACCTTTTGCCGTACATCTGGTGCTTTTTTTGAGCCACCGGCGGAATACGCTGGCTATCAGATCCGGTTAGGTGTCTGCTGGAGTAGCTGTAGTCGTACGGTCTAAATTTCCTGAAAAAAAAAACACTAATTCAACACCAAGCGGTTTAAAATCGATGTCAAAACTTACGATTGGTAGTCTGTGACGTAATGATCGTTGACTGTGTGTCCAGAGTCCGATCCCGCGTCGCACCATTCGCCATCCGATAAGGATGGTACTCTTTCGGAGCCCATCGAGCTGACCGCGCTGTCGCTCGATGTGTCCATACGGTCGATTTCAGTTCTTGGCGGACTTATTCCATTGGATGTCGAAGCTGTCATATTAATATTACCACCGCTCACTGACGTAGCATTGTTGCTTGTACTATTGTCCAGCATACGCATGGTGTACATTCCTTGAAAACGTTTTTAAATAAGTAAAAGAAATCGCTAGTCATGATATAATTAAGATAAGATATGCCGAAGTTTGTTTTATAATATTTTTAATATTATTTCACACCAAATATTCAAAAATACACCGTTATTAAATCGCGACTTTAATTCTTATCACGCGGGCAAGAATAAATGAATTCGATGACTCAACTAATTTATAGATGTTATAACGTTATATGTAACACTTTAACCATTAAATAATACGCGAACTAAAACATAAACGCGCCAGCACGCGCCGAAACAATCTACGAAATGTTAATAAACACTAATATATTTACCTATGACACAGCATTTTTAAGTGGGTACAATAAATCGACAAATAGGAAGTTTTGTTTATTACAGTGCAACCGCGTTTTAAATTACACCTTCCTACCTATGTACATAATTAGATAAAAATTATCATTAAAATTTTGGTGATAACGGCCTTACCTTCGTTCATAGCCATGTCCATTAATTGCAGATCCTCATCGTTCAAAATGGAAGAAAGAAAACCATCTGTTTGGTTCAATTCCGACGAACTATTCTGTAATTAAAAAAACAAGCACCGTAAGCATCCCGTAAATAATTCGTGTCGACGGAATAGTACCTGGTAGTACATCATGTCGTGCGTTGGTTCCAACTTATAGTGCGGAGCCGCAGTGGAATCACCCATCGGTTCGCTACTGTTGGTTAAGTTCATTGAGGTCGCGACGGCATTACCTAAGTTAGTACCACCTGCAAAACAGCCCGTGTAAAAGCGACACAACTCACTAGTTTGCACAATTTTACCCAAATTTCCGTACGCCGGCACTGTGGAATTTAAATCGCCCATGGGCGGGTTTAGGGTGGCGTTGTGCAACAGCACGCCCCTAGCCGCATCGGGGCCGTAGCCGGCGATGCCGTGGGCATGCGGGTGCGTGTAATTATGAAGGGCCGCGTGATGGTGATGGTGACTGAAAGCGTGGTGATGGATCGAACCGTCCCCAGGATTCGGAAGGCTCAGCAAGTTCGCCAAGTCCTGCCATCTTTGCTCCATGCTCACTGTCCTCACGAAGGGCATGCGGCTCTAGAAAGAACCACTTTACTTTACATTGGCCCAAATCATATCTCTTAAACATCCGATTCATAAATATCAAATCCAAATAAAAACTTCTGACATATAAAAAAATATCCAAATAAGGACTTTAAACCGGAATACATTTTTCCGAATCGACTGATAGCAAGTTAAATACACACAACTTTGAAAGAAACTTATATACACTCACAGGCAAAATAATCGATCCACACAAATTTTCGATGAATTTCAATCGCAAATAACTTTTTTTAAGTTTAGTTAAGTTTTATTTATCAAGTCACATCTATTCTTAATAGTTTTGTTTTTGGTTCACCTCGATATATTTATTTTTGTGGAAAATATGGATTTTTTAAAAAAACATTCCAATTTCCAATATTTTTCTGTATGAAGAACTAAGGTTGCTATGGCCCATCCATATGCAATGGAGAATGACAGTGACAGTTTTGTTGAATCATCCCATAATTCGACCTGTCATACACGGCTTTCAAAAGCTATCAAATTGTTTTTTGCAAATTAATGTTTAAATTTTGAGGTGTCTTCTCACTTTAAAAAATGGATATGTCCCCGTCTGATGTTGCCAGAGCAATTAATTTAATCCAGGATGGATGGTCACAGTATTACGTGGCAAGTGTTTTAAACGTCACAAGAAGTAAAGTACAAAGTGCAACATCAGTCGGAGACATTTTTAAAAGTAAGAAGACACCTTAAAATTAACACATTAATTTACAAAAAACAATTTGATAGCTTATGAAAGCTGTATGACATGTCCAAGTATGCATATAATCATCCCATGGGATGATTCAACAAAACTGTCACTGTCATCCTCCGTAGGCTATGGATGGACCATAGCAACCTTAGTTCTTCATACAGGAAAAATATTGGAAATTGCAATGTTTTTTTAAAAAAATCCATTTTTTCCACAAAAACAAATATATCAAGGTGAACCAAAAACTAAACTGTTAAAAATAGATGTGACTTGATAATTAAAACTTAATTTAGAACAATATACGGTTTTGCCACTCTACAGAGTGTCTTACACTTATGGTAAAAAACATATTTTTGTTTAAACCTGTATATTATAAACGTACGTGTATTTTTTAGTAATTTTTAAAATGTGAGCAATTCTCCATTAATGTTTCTACAATATTCTTAATATTTGTTTAAATCCGAAATCAAATAAAAAAGTTATTTGCGATTGAAATTCATCGAAAATTTGTGTGGATCGATTATTTTGCCTGTGAGTGTAAAATAAACTGACAAAAAATTAAAAAAAAAACTCATAAGGCAAACTTTAAAAGAAAGTTTGGAAAGAACTTTGAGGAAACATACATAAAAAAACTAAAAAATAAACTCATAAACTAAACTATGGAAGAACCTTAGTAAGGAATTTAAAAAGAAACTTTTAGTAGAAACTTAAATAAAAGAAACTTGAAAACAATAAAAAGAAACGCATAAACTAAACTTTGAAAGAAACTTAAATAAAAGAAACTGGAAATTGACATAGTTCCAAAGTTATTATTATTTAAAAAGATCCAAAGAAGGGATTTTAAACCGGAATACATTTTTCAGAATCGACTGATAGCAAGTTAAATACACACAATTTTGAAAGAAACTTATATAAAATAAACTGAAAGAAATAAAAAGAAACGCATAAGGTAAACTTTAAAAGAAAGTTTGGAAGGAACTTTAAAAGAAACTTATATAAAAGAAACTAAAAAAATAAAAAAGAAACTCATAAACTAAACTATGAAAGAAACTTTCGAAGAAAATTATATAAAACAAACTTGAAAAAAATAAAAAGAAAGTCAAAAAAAACTTTAGAGGAAACTTTGAAAGAAAATTAAATAAAAGAAACTGGAAATTGAAACTGCCATAGTTCCAAAGTTATTATTATTTAAAAAGATCCAAAGAAGGACTTTTAAACCATAATACATTTTTCCGAATCGACTGATAGCAAGTTAAATACAAACAACCAAACTTATATGCAATCACCCAGTAATTACAAAAAACATTATTCCACTTAAATTTGGAAATAAAAAGAACTTTTATCTGAGCCAATTTTATTATATTTTACATTTTATTAAAAGAAATTGTCTAGAGAACAGATTACAAAAAAGTGAATTTCTCTTAAAAAAACTTTACAATAAATTAGAATTTAGGAAGAAATAATAGGTTTTTGTTAATATAGGTCACTCTAAGACAGTCACAATTTCCATTTCTCAGCAGTGTTTAACAACTTATCAGCGGTGGTGCATTAGAGTTGCCCATTTAATATTATACTGTTTCTCGTAATGACTGGGTGATTCCATATAAGATTGGATGGTTTTGCACGAATTTGCATAGCTAAGACTAATCCCTTGATGCCCTGCTGGGTCTAAATGTGCCTTCTAACCCTTTAAATAATTTACAACCGTGATGGTTGCATGGTTTTCTGGAATTTCCCTAACAGGATTTCGAGATAATCTTTCTACTGTAAAGTTTTAACATTGACCAAGTAACAAGCTAAGCGTTTATTATGACAAATGATAGTGAGGTCTTCAGCCTATTCATTTGTGGTGGCTTCTATCTATTGTCAAATTATCATCATGTTTTGGAATATTGTGGGGTGTAATCGGCATTTCCTTTTGATTTTTACTACCTGCTCTTAAGAGTCAGGTGTAAAATTGTCAGGTTCTATTAGCGAGATAAAATCTATCGAAAAAGCCAATTACGTATGTTAAATATGGACTTACCCACTTACAATATATATACGTTGGCATAATAATAATTAAAAATCAAATCAATCATAATACTTATTAAATAATTTAAATTCAATTTACATGTTGCAAAAGCAATCAAAATGAAAACAAAGTTCAGTATAGGGGCAGCAAAAACAACCAATGATTAATTGTCATTAATTTATTAAGTGCATCGTGACGCAAAACACTTACTTGGAAGGCAGCCCTGTGATGGGGGTGGTGAAATTGCGGCGTTTGAATCATCTCGGCCAGGAAATCCAAATCGTTTTCGTTATCCTCCTGTTCGTTCGATGAATCCCGCCTCGAAGCGTTCAAAGAAAGATTTTCCAACTCTCTCACGTTCAAATGATCATCGGACGATGAAGCGCCGTTATCCTCCTCATCTAGTTCGACTAGACGGAAAGCTTCGTCCAAAAGGATCTCCGACAACGGTAAATCTGGCAACGGCAAATCACACGAAGGATCGCAGTCCCCGCCAGAAAGGCCGTCGCTTTGTTCTTCCTTGATTATACACTCCCCTGGAAACAATTGAATAAGATAATGCTCTCATCTCGGTTTTGGAAAGATGTCCAAATAAAATATCATCTTTCCCAAAACATGGTAAAAAAATGGTAAAACATGGTAAAATCTTTATCAAAACATGGTAAAAACTACTATTTCAATGTGGAGATGAAGACAATGGAAGACGAGTTTAGTTACAATTCATATAAGACAAAATTACCCAATTAACCGAAGATTGGTACCTTAAGCATATTAATCCAAAAACAAAATCCATCACGTATTTAATCACCAAACAATACACGAAAACCTCGAATCACTTAACAAGAACTTTATAAAGGTTCGGAGACTTCAACGAGCGCACGGAAGGTTCGATCATTCGGGACTGAAATATTTTACCTGAGATTTTTTAATGTACCCCCACGCTGTGCACCAAATTGCCCGGTCTCGAACCTCATTGGTTCCGAGCTCATCGTAAATGTGTATCACATTTTTTATTGCCTTTCGAGGGGAGTGCGCTAGATTTGGAGCGTTAAAATAATGGCTGATAATTGTTGCAAATGCAAAAATTTTAACAATTTTTGGGAAGTCTCGGCGTTTCATGGTGCTGTCTCATGATTGTAAGGCACAAAGTTTGTAAAATCTGCTTGTCATTTATTTTGAAAACATTTTAAGTTACACTGCACAATTTAAAGGAGAATGCTATTTAATATTGATACCCTTATAATCGTTAACGTCTAGAATGTTTTAAAAGGTAAAATATAAGATAAAAACATTTCTAGCCGTTAAAGATTTTTTCAGGATTGATTAAATTTAAAGTTAAACTAAATCTGAAATAATTTAAACACATATAATTTTTTTTAGCTACTTAAATAAAGTTATAATTGCATTAAAATTAATCCTCTTAATCGAAAAAGGTTTTTTATTAGGACGGCGTCTCTCTCTCTCTCTCTTTCAACTAAAAAGCTCGAAGCATTGGGTTTTCGACAAAATGGCGGACTGTCGGTTCTCTTTGATATCCCATTCTCTTTCAAGCACAAACGATTTTCGGTGATCGCCGCACGATATTATTATATTTATTCGGAATTATTTTTGACGATTAGAATCAAGCTTAATTATATTTCTCATATGAATTGAATCATGTATACATTTTTTTATACATTATACTTCGGTGGGTTTCATACCAATTAGCTATATTCTTTTGTTTATCTAATTAGTTTAAGAAAAGAAAATCATTTAAAATTCAAATTATATCGGAATGAAAATCTTTCTATTAAAAGCTGACGTGTTCATAAAAATGTTAATTTAATTAACTTTGAAGCTTTAGAAATGAACTATTTTAAACTATTACAATATATTAAACAAACGGTATTATATCAATAGTTTAGTTTCTTTCGTCAAAAAATAAAATAATATTACACGAATTTTTAAATTTAGTATCTACTTAATTCTATGACTTTGGAAGGTTACTTAAGAAATTAATTAGTTAATAAATATGTGGTATTTAATACTAGAAGTTTGGAAAGGATTACCCAACACTAGCAACTACCTATAGGTAGTATAAAATTTCTATCTCTACTACAATAATATATAAGAAGTTTTATAAGTAAAATTACTGTTCAAAATCTTATTCAATCATTTTTTTTCTACAAGCGTTCAGAAAGTTACTATTTTCCACACGCTTGTAGAAAAAAATATTTATTCTCCTAATGGAAACTGATAAGGAAATTGCTTGTATAAAAAATATTGTACAGGGTGTTTTTTTATAACTACGACACCTCTATAAAATCTTTACTAGAAGAGATATCGAAAAAAAATTAAAATCTGGACAACTTGCATGGTTTAAAAAAGTAATTTTTTTGACAAAGATTCAAAAACAAAAAAGCATCGGTAAATTTAATAAAATAGCACTGACCCTATATATTTTAAAATATTTAAACAGTTTTTTCTTCTGGTTTCAAAAATAATAATAATATATTGTGTGAAAATTATGCTAAATTTAACGCGAATCATGGTTACATGGATAAAGAACTTTTACCCTAAAACAAGCATGGAGTTTGGAACAATAATTAGCGTTTTGTTTTATCCATGGTAACTGTGTTTTTTACGTTAAAATAGGCTAGGTTTTTTATTCAATTATTAATAAAATGTTTAATTCAAACATATAAAAATTATATATTTTTGAAATTAGAATAAAAAACTCTATCTAAACATTCAAAAATACACATTGTGTTTCATTAAATTTCTACAAAATTTTCAGGGTATACTAACAAAAATACGGTCTTTAACAGCATATTTTTTATTTACTTAAAAAAAATTCCCTAAAAGTTATTTTTCGAACGTTTTTTCATTATTAAATAAAAGGGCTTTAAAAATATTTTCTCGAAAAACCCTTGAACACGTTAACTGAGATATATATATCCAAAATTTTAAGATTAATAAAGGCATTTTAGAGTTAAATTTTTTTACAGTTGTTGCAATAATTATGGCCAATACTCAGTATTGAATACTGTATATCTATTTTATCAATTTTACCAATGCTTTTTTGTTTTATAATTTTGGTCAAAAAAATTACTTTTTTTTTCAAGCGGCCATGATATACAACCTTACATGCATGTATAGAGATAGTTGAAGTGCGTCTTTTTCATTAGCGGCAGACAAAAAACTCAAAAAAGCCTAGGGATAGAAGTAAATCCATAGGTGACTCAATAAACGTCAAATAATAAAATTAATTTAGCATTTCATACTAAGCAATCACGATGTATTAATTATATTAATTATAATCGCACGGAATATTTAGTGATTATTTATTAAATTTTAATTGAACGAAATAAAGAAAAACTAGTTTATTAGTATAATATTATGATGATAGACGAGTCGCCAATGTCGAAACTTCAAACAAATGTCAGTACGTCAAAATTAATTCAAGCGCAGCATTTTGACAGAGCAGTGTTTAGTTTTAGTTTAGGCTTTGTTATCTATGGTTTAGGATATTTATCGGCATTGTAAGTAAGGGTTATAAGTTTTTTTTAGTTTTTATCAATAATTTCTAATGCTTTTAGCCAAAATTTTATACCACATGAGTTATGAGTAAATAAAATAATTCTATTGCTTATCCTATTTATATTACGCCCTTGAAAAAAAAATTGTATATGTTATTTGGAGTAGAAGCTCTTTTTGTGCTTCGTACAGTTGCCTGCCTCAGCTACGCTTCGGCCGTCAATCTCTGTACTTACCACAAAAAGAGTCACTTCTACTCCTTATGACATAATCTACTATTTTAAACCATGCAAGCTGGATTTTTTAATATCTCTTCAAATAAAGATTTTAGATACGAAAACACACCTATAACACGCGCGGAAATTGTCTTTTCCGCACTAGTTAGGTAAATAACTATTTACAATGCTTTTCAGTACTTATTTTTGTAGTACGTATACGTTATCTATAGCTAATTTAAAAATGTTCTTACCTTAAATAAGATAAAACTTTACCTATTTAGGTTTCAATCAATTTTGCAACCTAAAATTTCATCTTTACTTATTTATTTTTACAGTTAACGAAAACGTTACAAATACGAAAAATGACCAAATATGGGGAATGGTTTAATACGTTATTTTTACTACATAATAACTATCCAACCCAACCAAAAGAAAAACGTTATTAAAACAGATTTTTACGTAAAAATAACGTTAAAATGTTCTTACCTTAAATAAGATAAAACTTTACCTATTTAGGTTTCAATCAATTTTGCAACCTAAAATTTCATCTCTACTTATTTATTTTTACAGTTAACGAAAACGTTACAAATACGAAAAATGACCAAATATGGGGAATGGTTTAATACGTTATTTTTACTACATAATAACTATCCAACCCAACCAAAAGAAAAACGTTATTAAAACAGATTTTTACGTAAAAATAACGTTAAAATTACCTGTCTTTTCTCTCTTTCTAAACCTTTAACATTTATATTTTCTTCGCCCCTTTAATTTATATTTCAAAATTGTATAGCTAAAGTAGGTTATAAAGTTTACCATAAAATAAAATTAATAAATATAAACTAATTATATTTAGCATTAAAACTCAAACGCATCTTATCTTATTGATAAAAATAGCTGTGATATATCATAAAAAATCTATGCCCTCTAAATATTCTAGTGTTTAGAATAAATATTAAGTACATAATAAATAAATCTGAAAAACTTAATTTGAATAACTTCTTCATAATTGGAAGATTAGGTTACTTTTTGATTAAATTTTGAATGACATCTTAGTTTTATTTAAGTTTTAGTTTTTTATTTTTTTAAAGTCATTATTAACCGTTAAAAATCTCTTAAAATAAAAAATGAGTAATAAAACTACTTGACAAGATTTTTTACTTTACTGTAATGACAGTTTTTAAAATGATTATTATTTTAAAGGAATTTTTATAAATTTAATTTTAAAACTTACTATAGCACCATATATGGTGATTCAAAAAATCTTTTTTTTGACTTGATATCGAAAAATTGGGTGATGTAGTAAGTAATTTTTTTTCAAAATTTTATAACTTGCAGAAAAGTTAGGATTTTGAAAGCTGCATCGAACTTCAAGCTTAGGATTGCTCCAATTAATAAATTGCATGATTCCGAGAAACCATTAGTGTAAATTAAAAGATTTTTAAAAGGCTGATTTTGATCTTAAAATCGGGACGGGACAGTCTCAAGTAGTTTCAACCCTACTGCTGTTACCTGTCAACGTTGTGTTTATTTACCTTGACTAGCCATTGAAAATAGGATTTTTGACACTTTCCAGTGCCACTTCTGCGTAAAGAACGATGTTTGAATTGAATTTTTACGTACAAGTGTTTATCCACCTAATGATTTCGTCTACGGGTCGACGGGTAAATATGTCCAAGAATAACACTAAGTAAATAACGATTTTTTTTTTAATTTATTGTAATCTTTAAACAAACAACCACTATAAAAAATTATTTTCATTAAAAATTCTTTTAGGGTTTCTTTCTTTTACTAAGAACCTTGCCGTCGGAAATTGATGGTGCGGCATAAAGATCCAAAGTCAAAATTTTGATAAATTATATTACTGAAAGGTTTATTATTAGAATTACCGCAAACCTTTTTCTTTCAGGACAATGGCAAATCTTTCAAAAGGTAATAGTGAAAGTGATTACCACTAGATAAATAGAAATAAATATAGAACGACGCGATATCTCAAACTTTATTGAAAGGATAAATGAGCATAGTGTTGTTTAGTTTATTTTATATTTCTTACTGCTAATTTACCTACATACCAAAAATAGTTTTTGGTAAATTTTTTATACCCTGTTCGTTACAAACGTGTTTCATTCAATTGGATAAATATTGTATAGAATCTAACTGCCATGTGCATTTTATAGTTAGTTTCTATGTTATAAATGAAGCTATACCTTAGGGAGTTAAAATTAAAGTTAGTCAAAAATGCCAAATAAAGTCATTATTCAAAAATCCCATAATAATTCGAGCAATCCTCTAGAGGATACCTAGCTTAACTTCATTAATCATAATAGGTATACAATAGAATATTTTTGACAATCGAAAATGTGCATTCGGAAAAAATTAATGATACCTATTTCATTTAATGATCCCGCTAGACGTACCTTAAAATCGTGCGTAATCCAAAACAAAACATTATAAAAACCAAAAAACCATCTCTCACAATTCACTTATATGTACGTATGTATGTCCATCAAAAAACTCACAGAGAAAAAAAATCACGAATAATACTTTAAAACCAAAAAACTGAAAAAGTCTTTGCGTTTAGCGCGCTATGTTCACAAATGCTATGTAACAACAACTGAAACAGAACCGCGGTTGCGAGAGCTGAAATTCGTTAGGCCAATCAGAGAACGCCGACCGAAGCTAATATGGCCGCCATCAAACAATTGAAGAACGGGGGAAGGGGATCCGATCGCGAAGCGACGGGGGACCCCGCGGGGGAGACGCGGCGGGGAAACGACACCGAAAATCCCGAACCCCCTGAGTCTAGCCGACTAAACTTCTTTAATTGCCCCCAAAGCTTTTTTTCTTCGACAGCAAGAAAACATCAGCAGCATTTTAAAAGGAAAAATAAGCTTTTTCATTGGATCCAAATCTGTGCTTTAGTGATAAAAAATTTCAAGATACTGTGTGTTTTTCTTATGGCATATTTTATTTGATTCTATAGGTTTTAAAAACTTAAAAGTACCTAACTTGGATTCTTAAAGTATCCAAGATAATTTTTATATCTTTAACTTAGTTACTTTGGAAAAGTATCTTGTAACTTGTATCTAAAAAAGTATCTTAGTTACCTACTCGGTAAAGTAACTAAGATGCATTCAAGTAACTTAGATACTCTGAAGTAACTAACATACTTTTTATATTAACTTTGATACTTTTCAGTGGAACTTAGATACTTTCTTAGCGAAAATTGGGAGAATTCCAGAATGATTCAAAGTAATTACCTAACTTACAAATTGTTGAATTTTCATAATTTTATAGTTTTTATTCATACTTAAAAGTAACTTAGTTACTTAAAAGTAACTTAGTTACTTAAAAGTAACTTAGTTACTCAAAAGTATCTTAGATATTTTCGGATAGTATCTTAGATACTCTAAAGTATAAGTTGTACTAAATATACTTTTAACTCAAAGTATAAAGTTATAAAGTATCTATTGCTCTATTTTTGGTTTTTATACCTTAAAACTATCTTAGTTACTTAAAAGTATCTTAGTTACTCAAAAGTATCTTAGATATTTTCGGATGGTATCTTAGATACTCTAAAGTATCTTGTAACTAAAGATACTTTTAACTCAAAGTATCTATTGCTTTATCTTTGGATTTCATACCTTTTTTCAGAGCTGGGAGTATCTTGAAAAAAAATAAAGACTTAAAAGTAACTTAGATTCTTAAAGTATCTAAGATAGGTACTTTATCTTATATACTTTCTATATTGGACAGAAACTTATAACTATAGTTACTTTGGAAAAGTATCTTGTAACTTGTATCTAAAAAAGCATCTTAGTTACTCGGTAAAGTAACTTAGATACATACAAGTAACTTAGATACTTTGAAGTAACTAAGATATTTTTAAATTAACTTTGATACTGTTCAGTGTAACTTAGATAGTTTCTTAGCGAAAATTGCGAGAATTCCAGAATGATTCAGAGTAATTACCTAACTTACAACTTGTTGAATTTTCATAATTTTATAGTTTTTATTCATACTTAAAAGTAACTTAGTTACTTAAAAGTATCTTAGATATTTTCGGATAGTATCTTAGATACTCAAAGTATCTTGTAACTAAATATACTTTTAACTTAAAGTATCTATTGCTCTATTTTTGGTTTTTATACCTTAAAAGTATCTTAGTTACTTAAAAAAGTATCTTAGTTACTTAAAAAAGTATCTTAGTTACTCAAAAGAATCTTAGATATTTTCGGATGGTATCTTAGATACTCTAAAGTATCTTGTAACTAAATATACTTTTAACTCAAAGTATCTATTGCATTATTTTTGATTTTTATACCTTTTTTTAGAGCTGGGAGTATCTTTAAAAAAAGATACTTAAAAGTAACTTAGATTCTTAAAGTATCTAAGATAGGTACTTTATCTTATATACTTTCTATATTGGACAGAAACTTAGTTACTTTTGAAAAGTATCTTGTAACTTGTATTTAAAAAAGCATCTTAGTTACTCGGTAAAGTAACTAAGATACATTCAAGTAACTTAGATACTTTGAAGTAACTAAGATATTTTTTAAATTAACTTTGATACTGTTCAGTGTAACTTTCTTAGCAAAAATTGGGAGAATTCCAGAATGATTCAAAGTAATTACCTAACTTACAATTTGTTGAATTTTCATAATTTTATAGTTTTTATTCATACTTAAAAGTAACTTAGTTATTAAAAGTATCTTAGTTACTTAAAAGTATCTTAGTTACTCAAAAGTATCTCAGATATTTTCGGATAGTATCTTAGATACTCTAAAGTATCTTGTAACTAAATATACTTTTAACTCAAAGTATCTATTGCTCTATTTTTGGTTTTTATACCTTAAAACTATCTTAGTTACTTAAAAGTATCTTAGTTACTCAAAAGTATCTTAGATATTTTCGGATGGTATCTTAGATACTCTAAAGTATCTTGTAACTAAAGACATTTTTAACTCAAAGTAACTATTGCTTTATTTTTGGTTTTTATACCTTTTTTCAGAGCTGGGATTATCTTAAAAAAAAAAGATACTTAAAAGTAACTTAGATTCCTAAAGTATCTAAGATCTTATTATTATCTTATCTTATATACTTTCTATATTGGACAAAAACTTAGTTACTTTTGAAAAGTATCTTGTAACTTGTATCTAAAAAAACATCTTAGTTACTCGGTAAAGTATCTAAGATACATTCAAGTAACTTGGATACTTTGAAGTAACTAAGATACTTTTTAAATTAACTTTGATACTTTTCAGTGTAACTTAGATACTTTCTTAGAGAAAATTGGGAGAATTCCAGAATGATTCAAAGTAATTACCGAACTTACAACTTGTTGAATTTCATAACTTTATAGTTTTATTCGTGCTTAAAAGTAACTTAGTTACTCAAAGTATCTTAGTTACATAAGAGTATCTTAGTTACTCAAAAGTATCTTAAATACTTTCGGTAGTATCTTATATACTCTAAAGTTTCTTTTAACTAAAGATACTTTCAACTCAAAGTATCTAGTTACCCGAGGTAACTAAGTTATTTTGTTTAAAGTATCTTAGAAAAGTAACTAGATACTTTTCAGAAGTAACTTTAATGGGTTGTTGCTGTCTTAAATCGCACACACTGTAAGTGTTTTCGTAGATGAAGATAATTTTAATGGTGGATGCGCCAGCAAGAATTATAGTTTCCGTCGATGTATTGAAATAACAGGCTTGGAAAAAAGAACAATGGATAATAAAAGAGTGAAGACCTTGATCCCACTTCAAAAATTTGAACAATAAGATTTTAAATTCTTTAAAAAGAATACACCTTAAAGTTAATCCACTTAAAAAGGCCTTTTCGAGATGCCACTTAATGACATACCAATTTAACTTAACTTAAAACATATACATAATATTTTAGGCACAATACCTAGTAATGCAAACTTTCAATTTCATCATTATTAGTATCGATAATCAAATATTTTTATACTAACAGAGTGTATTATTGTGCTGATAATAAAGTTGTAAAATCGAATGAAACTGTAAAAAGTATAAGTCATTTTTAATAGGCAGTCTGCAGATTGTCTGGACTAGGTGCTACTAATCCAACACAACACAAAGTGAATGAATTTTTGTTCGCCATTGTTTATTATATCACCTTACACAACTAGAGAGAATAATCAAAAGTCATGTAACTAGGAAAACACCGAAACTTCACACAGTCATGACGACTTGCATACACAAATGATTACGGACTTTTTCATCACAACAAAGATCTACTCCAATTCTTTAACAGCTATATCTCGATTATTACATGCCAATTTCAAATGTAAGGCACTCAGTAATAGGAAGGTCAAATTTTGAAAAACTTTTAATTAATCTGTAGCATCTTGCCCCACGCCACATGGCTGCCCAACACTGATGATGTCCAAAAGACCAAAACACATAAAGCACACTTAAAAACAAAAGCTCGATGACCATGTAACATTCTGTGAACATTTTTATTTCAAAAAATATTGTCACCTCCTTCTACACTGTTATTTTTTTTTTTGTAAAATTACAATTGTTTTGCAAAACAAAGGATGAGTAAAATTACAAATCAGTGTATACCAATACACAATTATAATACAATTTGAATAATCTTTCAAGACAGGTTGAGAAATCTACTAAGATAAGTTGTAATTTTACAATCTATATGTATAAATCCTACACGCATTGTAATTTTACTAAACAGTTTGACAGTTTCTAATAAAAAGCATCTCAGATTTAAAACCGTTGTTTGTGATTTGATTTGCTATAATGTTATGTAAAATGCATAGTATATACCGATTGCGGCAATCACGTTCTTACATCTCGCCTCGGTTGACTTATGTGGACAGTATATAAGCTCAGGTGTCTTTCGTTTTTGGTGTGTTCCAATACACCAAATTGCCCGACATTGATAAGACCCAAAATAGCTGTCTGTCGATATTTGAAGTTGGTGGAACGCACTTAAAACAAAAACTCTGTCGAGGTGAAGGTTTAATTTTTTTTAATCTTTGCAGTAATGGGTCAAGAAAGTTTCTTAAAGAAACTAAGAAAATTGTAGGTTTTTTTTCGTAGTATGATTACAGTACCATCATTCGTAAATTACTAAATTACTTTTCTTCAGTTCAGTAAAATTGTAAAATATATTTTGTAATTTTCTTAACTGAGATGAAATGAAATGTATAGTTTAATTACAATACACCATTTTAAAATTACTAAACATTGGGGGTGTGCGAATTTCGTTCGAATCGAATCGAATAATTGATATTCGATTCGAAATTTGAATCGAATAATTTGAATTTTCGAATTATTCGAAATTCTAGGAATAATTCGAAAAAAATCCAATAATTCGAAAAATTTCGAATAATTCGAAAAAATTTCGAATAACTCGAAAATTTTCAAATAATTCGCGAATTAATGAAATATCTCTGGATTTTCAATTGCTTCCATTTAAATTCCTTTAAATCGTGTATCGAAATATTCTACTTACGAATAATATACTTTTCGTTAAAAAATCAATTACCCAGAGAAAAAAAAATCTATAAGAAAAAGGTTACTCATGTTTCAGTATCGTATTTATTATTTTTGCACAAAAATTTGTAGCAAATTTTCAAATGTTGTGTTTTTCATAATACTGTATTTGCTACAATATAATTTCTCTTATTTAATTCTCTTTAAAAAAAACTATACCTATTGTTCTATTTGTGTAATTATATTTCATGGTTTGAATAAAATGTATATTGACTGTTAAATTCATATTTGAATATTGAACATAAGAAACCCTGAATTCAAAATACTCGAAATTTCGCTAATAATATAATAGTTTACGAATAATTATTATTCGAAAAAAATTCGAATTATTCGAAATGTTTTCGAATTATTCGATTCGAGTTCCAAATCGAATATTAATATTCGATTCGGAACGAATAATTCGTAAGTTCGAATTATTAGCACACCCCTACTAAACATATTTAGTATTTTTTTTTAGCAAAATTACAATACCTGTATAGTAATGTTACTGAACAAATATTTAATAAATGCTTAGTGAATTTCAACAAACGTTTTGTAATTTTCCCAAATTGAGTTGTAATGAATCGTGTAGTGAATTTACAAAACTAAGTTTTATTATTACCATATTGTGATGCGTAAAAACTTCCTAAACATTTTTAGTAAAATTACAATAGAAATTTTTAACAGTGTAATATTATAATTTTTGGAAGCATTTATGAATGTTTAATAAATCTAGTTTTGTGAGAAAATGTTGGAACTGATTTTGGGAGACGTTTGATAAACTGTAAGTTAAAGCTCATGGGTTTTGTTGCGATATTATTGAAATGTTTTTGGCTTTGACATTAATTTTAGTGTAATAGTTGCTGTCTCATGGCACATTTGAAATGATCATTACTCAAATAATTCTTTCTCCATTGGTCTAATCCGAAAAAATCGAGAGGGTCACAATGTAGATTCAGACTGCCATTGTTGCATTATTAATCTAGCTGATGTAAGTTCCACCATCAATCTGTGAGCCCCGTAAAGTGAGAGAAGTGTTTTTGCATTAAGAAATTGGGGGGAACGTCGGGCCTTATCATTAGTTTTCCTTATAAACGTCCGATAGCAGCGCCGGCATCATAAATTTGCCGAAATCGGACAGCCATTTTTCCCGGAGAAGAAAAAAGAAAATAAACCCTAATGCGCATTAAAAGTTTTCCATAATTATCTTGGAAACAATTTCTTTTAAAACCGACACAAGACCATAATTTTAGGGTGCTCTAAAAAGTTGCCTAGTCATTCTATGGGAAGTCGAAATAAATAAAAAATGATTCCACCACCTGCCTTTTGGTTTCCAATTAAAAAACGTTGCTTTGTCCTATAATAACGCGTAAGGCAAATACATGTAATTTATTTAACCCTTGGCCAGAAGTTTGCTTAATTAAGCCAACCACTATCAATAATTAAGGATTTCATGGTGTTAATAAAATTTTACTAACCTGTTTCTGTGTCGATAGTGTAATCCAGGCCAGCCCATGGATTTTCATCGGGCTCTTCTTTTTTCGGCTCCTCCTAATAAAAGAAGAAAAAAATTAATAAACGAAAAATCACAGTGATACAAAAACAAACTTTGATGGTTTCGCTGTTGATCGCTTTAAGGGTTTTGAGTTTTTCGAGATCATCGTCATTCTTGATGCGTAAATTCGATGAAGAACCATTTTCCAAGTCGGATTTTTCCGCTTTCGCCTGCTCGATGGAAAAACCAAGATCGACGTCTTGTTTCCACAGAACTTCAATTAGATCCATATCCTGCAACAAAGTTTATTTTTAAACTAGAATCCATCAAGATAAAAATCTAGATGCGTGACGCAATTTTTTGATACATCAAAAAATAACCATTTCATTAAAACACCAAAGTGGAAATATGTTAATCTACTTCGTACCTACTTCAATTAAAATTGTAATGAGATAATTTTAATGAATATTAATGATTGATTTTTTCATGATTAATGAACATCGATCTGATAGATTAATAATAAAAGTCGGCTTATATTTGTGGCCAAGCAGAAAACAAAGAAATACCACACTTTTACATTATGTTCAATCCGTCGAACGATATTAAAGCTCTACATGAGTTATTTCATTAGTACGACGATGAAAAAAATCCAAACCAATCCAATCTCAAAGCAACGATCAACTCGGAAACAGAACCGTATCCAAAAAATTTTAATTGTTTTGAAATGTTTTAATGAATTTAAAAATCTCTTAAAAAATAATGGTTTCTTAAAAGCACACCATTGGCTAATCTGGACAAAAAAATTATGATTCTATAGATGCATCAAAGGAAGACGATGTAATAGCACAAAATTTCATTATTTTTGTAGTATTTTATTCAAAGATACTAAATGAAGATTCACTTTGAAAACTGATAATTTCTGAATTGGGAAAAAAATTGCAGCAAAGAAAAACAGTAAAACAGTATACTTGTTGATGAGTACGGATCTGCGCTTAGCAGCGGGAACGCCGGCAACAAGATGGCGTCGAGAGTCGGCCGGGTCGGACGACAGCAGACGACCGATGCGGGATTTAAAGGTGTGGCGATTTCTGCCTCATAGTTCCAGGCTACCCCACGGTTATCTCACACCCATTGTTTTCAGGCCCCTCCCAGTTCGTGAACTACAACAACCGCCTGAAATGCCGCTCATAAAATCCAACTACACAAAAAAGGTGCATACAGGGTGTCCGGAAATAAAGTTAATATATTTCTACACTTAAAAATAAAATAAAACGTTTCTATAAACATACACTGAAAAAAAGGTGCCCTTAAACTAAAGTAGTCTCTTGATAAAAAATTATTAGCGACAAGAATAAATATTTTTGCATAAAAGAAGAAAAAAATTCTTAGTGGAAGAAGTATAGTTCTCTTAAAAACAAATACAAAATCTCTTGAATGTTTCTTCTTTCAACCAAGTGCAAAGAGTTTTTGTTCAAAAGCTATGAAAATTATTTATATTTACGCAATTCATTCAATATACACAAGCCCGTTCCTGGGGTGTCTGGCGCCTACGTGCAGCATTCTTTGGTGCTCCCCTTTTATATATTAATATATTTTAATTTAAAGCCCTAAAATTTAAAAAATATATATTTTGCAACAAACTGGCAATATGTAATTGAAAATGTAAAAAAACTGCTTAATAAATTACCAAACAAACAAAACAAAAGAAAACAAAACATACAGGGTGTCCCAAAAGTCAACGATATCCTTTGGAGGACTGACAGACCAACTCATGACTAAGCAGAAAATCAAAATATGACCTTAGTAAAGAATCGTTAGTTTTTGAGATATAGTCATTTTTATGAATTTTGTAAAACTTGACACCTTACATAAGTTTTTCGAGTGCCACAGCTACAAAATCTACTATTCATTTAATTTTGAATTGTAATTAATAGCAGTCCTATTCAGGGTTACGCAAAATAAAATATAATCTAAGAATATAGAATGTTGTAGTTGTAGCAACTCGAAAAACTGATTTTATGTGTCAAGTTCAGAGCTGTTCCGAGTACAATGAAAAAGTACTCGAGTACTGAATACAAGTACACTTATATAAAAGTACTCGAGTACCAAGTACAAGTACAGTACCGTTGTCCTCGAGTACCCATACGAGTACAAAGTACCGAGTACACTTTAGTTATGAAATGTTGGTAAAAATGCTAGAGAAATGGGGCGATTAAGAAATGAATTTTGAATCACTAGTGCAAAACTAAGTACTATAGCCGGCCTATTGCCTTCATCAAATATTGATATTTCGCTTTATGTTAATTATCATGGCCGGCTAGTATTTTGTTTTTCTTTGCTTTAGCTTTATTTTTTAATTATCTTTTTGAGGAATATTGTCACCTTATTTCTACCAAAATATAAACAAAATTACATTTCATACATAAGTAAAAACCTTTTCTTCAATGCTCTTTCCTGTGTCTTTTTATTTATTGATTGAGGCTGTCTTGAGGCTGTCGTTTGAGGCAGGCTGGCTGAGGCTGCCCCAGGCAGCATGTCCTTAATTTGACAAGTCTGAGCAGTGTTGCCAAATTTTCAGCACCCACGCACATATTTGCACATACATATGTGTCCACGCCAACCTCATAAAAATGTACTCATTGCATACTTTGGATGTACTCGAGTACACGTAAAAGGACTCGAGTACACGGGAAAGTACTCAAGTACATTTTTGCAACATTAAATGTTTCAAGTACAAGCATAAGTACATTCAAATTAAAGTACTCGGGACTCAGTACCGAGTACACTGAAAGTACTTGGAGTACAGTATTTGAGTACTTGTACTCGAGTACCGCACAGCTCCGGTCAAGTTTCACAAAATTCATAAAAATGCCAATATCTTAAAAACTAATAATTTTTTACTAAGGTCATGTTTTGATATTCTGATTAGTCATGAGCTGACCTATTAGTCCTTCAAAGAATATCGTTGACTTTTGGGACACCCTGTATAAACAATATAATAACTACAACTGGTTTTTAGTGACGTACTCTCTAAAAATTAATTAGTCAAAAATGACTAGTTTTCAAAGTGAAAAAGCAGTCACTAATAACTGTAGTCCACAGCAATTTGTATTCCGGACATTTAAAAGCTTATTATTATTTAAAATTGTCCCCTGAATCCGAAAAGACCGTCAAAAATTATGAAAGTAGAGCAGTTTTTGAAATATTTAATTTAATGTAAAACTGTTTTACTTTTATAACTTTTGACGACAATATTACAAAGGAGTTGACTGCTAAATGTCCGGGATACAAATTGCTGTTCGATAATTGTTATTGAATTTTAGAGAGTAAGCTCGTTACCAAGTCATGTACTGTGTACACAACTGTTAAACTTTGCTACCGTCAACTGCAACCATCAAACAAATACTATAGCTATTTATGTATTAAGAGCGCAAAGTGATATATTGTCGCTCTGAGGGAGAAGTTTGACGCGCGCCGCTTAGCGGAGCGTGGCTATCTCGCGAGAGCGGCAATGTCACTTTGCGCTCGAATTACACACAGGATTTTTTCTAAAACCGGTGTTTTTATAAAAATGTTCGGTAATAATTAATAATTATTGATAACCTCAAATTTGACTTTTGCATACTAGACGTTTCGTTATTATGGTTTCCATGGTAACTAAGCGAGCGTTTTGGATCCTTTGTCGCTCGGTGATCGACAAAGTAAAAAAACGCTTTCTCCTCGGAAAAGTGCATCTTGGCGCTTTCTTTTGAAAGCGCAAATTTGTACTTTTCGCTCGGTTGTAGAAAAAAATATTATGACAATTTAAAATACTCATATCAAAAAAATTATGCCGCCATTATCAAAGCCGCAAAAGGCGCTTTATAGCGGCCGAAAAAAAGAGCGGCATAGGGCTTTAATGCGGCCGACGCAAAGAAAGGCGGTAACCTTTATCCTATGTATGTGTAAGTATTTGTTTATTTGCAAGAAAGTTTATCGTTACAAAGTACTGATTGACTCTTTGATTTTGCGCACACAAAATGTTGCGCCTGCGTAATTGCACGCACTGCACGCTCGCCAGGAACGGCCCTGAATATACATCACAATTATCCCAATAGCATATCAATTTTACAACAAAATCTGGTAGCTTCTGATACATGGGAGGGGATGCAAAACGCGCACACCGTTTGCGGCACACGCGGCAATTCGCCATTTTCTAGGGGCAGTGATATAATATTATAATTCTATTATAGGTATTTCTAATATACATTTTGCCGGTTGTGTTGTGTTATGGCGTGTTGTATGGAGTTTTTAAATAAATGAAAGTGGAGTTTTTAAATAAATGAAATTTGAATTAATTTGTTTAATGTATTTGCAGGTATACCTTATAAGGTATTAATTAAAATATGTAATAAATTTTAAATCATATCTATGCGCTTTTGTTGATATCAAACAATAAATTTCTAATTTTATTTAAATATTTTTTTGTTGTTAACCTTTTTTTCAGTCAATCTTCTAGTTTTGAACAATGCCAATATTTGGGCCCTCACTAAGGTCTTTGATTTTAATTGTTAAATGCATGTTTTAAAAATTAAAATCAAAAGGCCTATGTGGTGAGGGGAATTTAAGCTTAAATACTAACAACGCTGGTAGTTTCGGTGAAGATTAGAAGCTTTTGAATAACGCAATACATACTATTGAACCAAGAAATATTTGCTCTAAAATCAAAATAAAATGTGGTTAGGTCAATGGTATATGTTTTTTTGGCAAGAAAAATTTTCTTTCTTAGAAAGTTTCTAAGCTTTCCAATTAAGAGATGCAGTTTTCTTGTTAAAATCCCATTTTTTTGCGCTAAAAAACGTTTTCTTCATTTAAAAGAGAAAAGTAATTTTAAAACAATGTTTGTAAAGATAGTTTCTGATTTAGATTAAGAAACATAGCTGTTGGCCCTATTTAAAAGTGCAAATCTTTTGAATCAAAGTGATTTTCATTTCTTTTAAGAAATTATTTTTTATCAACATTTGGGAAGAAATAATTGGCGATTTCTTGATATAGGTCCTCACTTCTTAACAAATCGACTAAATGGTGAAACATATATGTTTGTATAAAGAAATCGCCAATTATTCCTGCCCAAACGTTGATAAAAAAAATTTGATATTTTTTTTTGTGGTGATACATTTTTAATAGCATTTTTCTCGAAAACGGTTGGCTCAATGACTTTGTAACAAGAGCACCTTTTTTACGTAAAATTATCTGGGGAATTTTATTCCAAGATCGAGAATTCAACAAAACCCCACAAAAAAGTTAGGAGGATTTTTTCCCCGATTAGCCTCTGTTTGGTCATCAATTGACACGACCAGATGATTTCTTGCAATAATTAATAAAAACTTGATAGATATTTCCGGACAACCTTTATATTTTTTGAATTTATTTATTTGATTATTTACAGCGTTTTATGGTTATAAATGTCCAATTTCCCTAACATTTTTTTAATTAACTTTTACAAGGATTAAACAAATGTATTTGTCAAATTATTAGAACAAGGTGTTTTTAATTGTTGTTAGGTACTTCCTGGTTAGTAGACCCAAACCTTCATAGTTGAATAGTTTTAACAATTTTATTAACGGTATCTAAATATAAAAATAAAACCCTGTTTATTTAAAATTTTATTTCGTTTCAGATAAGGTTACAGCCTCTTTCGGTTACATTGAACTTTAACTAGTTTAGTTTAGATGGATATTTTTTTAAATCGATTTAATATAAGATTAGAATCAAAGCCCTTTTAATTAAAGTCAAGCCGTATACAGCAACATTTTAAATAAGTACATACTAGTGATTTTAATGTTTACTTATTTATCACGTGCAACTTGTTTTTAAAATATTTTTTTATCTTAAAATAGATTTATTGCTCAAATTATATCGTTTTAAGTTAATGCTGTTAAAAAAGATAATAAAATGTATGCTTATCTTTATAGATAAGTAATAACGCTACTAAATCAAATTAATCTTTTTATACTATTACCTAATTTATTTACATTGGGTTTTGTAGAGAATTTTTGGAATTCTCTATTTTTTGTTTTATTGTTGTTTTAAGTTCCTATTGCGTTTTTTATTTATTTAAACTAAGCGTAAGAATATTTTAGTTTAATGTTTTTTTCATGGATAACCTGACAAAATAAATTTTTGTAAATAGTAATTATTGTGCATTTTAAATTTAGCTACAAAATAATTTCTACACTGAAAGAAAAAAACTGTTAAATTTACCAATAAATGGTTAAATCCACATTTTTTGCACATTCAATACAAACAATGTTTACAACCATTCATGAATGTTAAAATATAAATGTTGTTTTAAGAAATTAAAATTTCAGAAATTTATTTTAACCTTTAAACCTTTTTTTGGTCCAACCACTAAAAATTATAAAATAAAATACACGGATTATTAAAATAATCAAATTATTAAAAATATTAATTTAATGCTCAATTGAATGATGTTATGCAACAGGGAACCAACCCTTACTGTTGCAAAACTAAGATAATAGCGCTCGAAAAATTACGTGGTTCCTTCATTACTGTGGTCTTAATTATAGATTCAATTAGCGATTTTGAAATAAAATTAAAACGTTAACTATTTTATTTCCAAATCGCTAATTTTTATTTCTTATAATATTTTTTTCATAATTTTCAATAAAATAAGTAAATTTGTTGGTTGGTCCCTTGTAGAATAAATAAAACTAATAGTTATTGCCTATTTTTTTTATTATAACATGGAAACCATCATTTGGAATTTGGTGATAAATAGATTTTAAATCTTTTAATTTTAGCTCTGAGATCCTCCTGATCTTCTTTTATTTTTTTTGGAAATATTGATTTTGTCACATAAAACCATTGGTTCATTTTTTTCCAACATTATTTTTTTAACTTAAACCAGATCCAAGTAGCATGGATCCTTGTTGCAGTATAAATATATTGCGTATATATATATATATATATATATATATATATCTATACAGGGTGTTTCATAATATATGCGCAGGACTTCAGGATATGATAGCTCATCCAAAAAGATGAAAAAAGTCGCTATTAACTTACCCTCTAAAATGCACAATTTTCGAGATACAGGGTGTTGAAATTTTAGAAAAAAAAATCGTTTTTTTCGAATATCTCCGGAACCGTTTATCGTACAAAAAACAGCTTTTGTAAGCATTTTCTATTCAAAATAAGCTATGTTTTGTGAAAGAAAAAAATTTTTTTTTTCTCATAAATTGTGTAGATTTTGAAGGGGTAGCGGGTGTTTTTCTCCTCAACTTCTACGCCCCTAAAAAATGTACGGTTTTGAGAGGCCTATTCGAACTGCCAATGTTTTCTACACAAAAAAGGTACTCTTGGTCATAAGCTCTAAAGTTGACCGTTTTAGAGAAAAATCAACTTTTATGTTTAAAAACATGGTCAATTTAAAAAATATATATTTTTTTTTTACTAATAAAACAAAATTTATTTTAACGTTAGAACAAGTAACAAAACCAAACCATAATTGCAAAATAAAAAATGATTCAAAAGTTGTCTTTGCTAAATTCTCCAAACCGTAAAGGTAACGCATTTCGAACATTTCAGCATTTGTGTAAAAAATCATTTTTTATTTTATTTTTTAATTTTGCATTTATCGTTTGGTTTTGTTACTTTTTCTAACGTTAAAATAAATTTTGTTTAATTAGTAATAAAATTTTTTTTTCAAAAAATTGAACATGTTTTTAAATATAAAAGTTGATTTTTCTCGAAAACGGTCAACTTTAGAGCTTATGACCAAGAGTACCTTTTTTGTGTAGAAAACATTGGCGGTTTGAATGGGCCTCTTAAAACCGTACTTTTTTCAGGGGCGTTGAAGTTGAGGAAAAAAACACCCGCTACCCCTTCAAAATCTCCACCCATTATGAGTAAAAAAAATTTTTTTCTGGCACAAAACATAGCTTATTATGAGTAGAAAATGCTTACAAAAGCTGTTTTTTGTACGACAAACGGTTCCAGAGATAATCGAAAAAAACGATTTTTTTTCTAAAATTTCAACACCCTGTATCTCGAAAATTGTGCATTTTAGAGGGTAAGTTAATGGCGACTTTTTTCATCTTTTTGGATGAGCTATCACATCCTGAAGTCCTGCGCATATATTATGAAACACCCTGTATATATATATATATATATATATATATATATATATATATATATATATATATATATATATATATAACCTTTCACAATTTCAATATTTAAGGGAAAGTTGGCACAACCATGCAGCTTAAAGCTTTGTTGAGATTTAAAAACTTTGATTGTAGAGTTCTTTATTATTTTGAATATTTTAATTCAGTACACTGAGAAAACAGTTTATTTTTTATAAAGCAGTTTTATTTATATTTAATAAATGCTTTATTGCATATAGAGTTAATAAACATCCCATTTAAATGTAATAAAGCGTTTGTTTTTGTATGTTTCTTAATAAATAATATATCTATTTTTTACTACGATCTTAAAATATTAACAATTAAAATACATTTATTAAAAGTAAAAATTTTATTTATTTAAAACAAATTTATACCATATTGCATAAAAACCTTTGTTAATAATAAACAAATTTAAAGCAATAAAAATTGAATATTTATTTATTGTTACCATTTGTTTTTTAGACAAAATAATGAATTTGTTAATAAATAACAAATTTTAAATAATAAAAAATGTTTCAATATTTATAATATATAGTTGTTCTTCTAAATACGCCAATGTTATTTGTGTTTCCTGCCTTTAAGATCGGTCATTTGATTTTGTACAAAATGACTATTCAATGTCATGACTTTAAGTTGGTTCGTTTAAAGTGTCGATATTGCTAATTAACGTTTGGAGTATGGATAACACTGGTTGGCCATCCTCATTTATTGTAAACAGCAGGTTGATAGGAATATTCTGTTAAAAAAACAACCGACGCGTCGCGACGCCTCTTCTATTCTAAAATAAAAATTTGGATATAAACAAAAAAATATGTATAGCGAAGATCTATTTAAGTAAGAATATCACAACAGAATGTAATCATTGCAATGATGCATTAAAAATCACATTTTAGTTGCTACTTTAGAAGTTTGAACCTGATGGTAAATATTCCGTCATAAAGCTTTTCATTTATTAAAATCATTGTTAACATTTTAAAGAAGAAAAAAACTGTTATAAATTACCTGAACAATTGGACACAACATCACTTAAACCGAGATCGATAAGAAAGTCCTTTAAATCCAGTTTTTACAGGTACTTCACTACTTCACAACATAAAACTAAAACTGATGATGCTTACGCGAGGGCGCGAAATAAGTAAATAACGTATTTTAGGGCATATTTAGCAAATTTTGCAAAATATATTTATTAATAAAAAATGATTTATTATTTTTTACTTAACACAGCTTTTTTGTAAACAAAACGTGTAACATTTAATAAAGAAAACATATTCAACAATAAATATGTATTTCTTACAAAGGCATTATTTATTAATTAAAATTGTATCATTTGTTTTATGGAAGTTTGACAAAATATATTTATTTATTAATAAATATGATTTATTTTTAATTAATAGATATATCTATGTTTTAAATTTATTAATCCGTTTGGTTTTTATAAAGAAATATTTATTTCTTTTAAGCAAACTCAATAAAACAATTGGCATATTAAATAAAAATATATTAATTTTGCCGTAATGAAATAATAAACAAATATTTGTTATTCAGAAACAATATTTTTTAATTATAACTGAAAACTACCAAATATATGATTTGTTTATTACAATAGTATGATTTCTCTCAGTGTATTTTTCCCATCACGTTAATACATTTATCCCGCTTTTTTATTATGAGGGATGGTTCCCTGTTGCATAACACCATTTAATTAGTAGTGAAATAATAAACATGGAAGCAGTAATCTTTAAAATTACTTGAATTAATAAATTTAAAGGTTAAAAAAATGAATTGTTACTTAAATCATTACATTAAAATAATGATTCAAAAAATGACTTAAAACATAATGTTTTATTTAAAATATTGGATAATTAAACCAAATATAAAAGTATGTGAGTGTAGGTAACTAACTGGAAAGGTTGAATAAAATATCAAATTTATTGAAAAAAAACTTTATTATATAAATACAAATTCATTTAAATACGTATACACTATTTAAATACTTATACAACACTATTTAATCGAAATAGTTTATTTCTATTTCTATTATTTCTTTAAGAACTTTATTCGATGATCTAATTTTGGAATTAAGTCTTTTAAAATTTCGGAGTTTGTATTTAAAACTTTTTCCTCATCGATATCTTGTCCTACAATAAAGTTTATTTTATGATTACAATTAAATAAACCTATCTTTAAAAACATCAATTAGGTTGGCAAATCCCCATTTGTCTAATAACGATTTCATTGCTAAAAAAAGTTAATTATGAAACACTTAGTTTATTATTATGAATTCTATATTTAAACATGTACCTACATGTAGGTAGGTAATAATCATGTCACAAGCATGGTAACGCGAGAAAATGTTACTATAAACTTAGCTTCTTCTTCAATTATTACTAAACAATAATATTAAACGTATTAGAGGCATTCTGTATTGTAAAAGAAAAAATATATGAAAAAAATCACACTTACCAAGTTTTTTTTAATGTAAAATTGCACCCAAACGACACTAAAACGAACAATGGCGTGGTGGCAGTGATAGAGAAAGAGAAGGGCAGAACATGCTACGCTATACAAGGTGTCCCTAAACTTATTAGCATAAATTTAGGAAAAGCTTGAGCAAGTAAAAATAAGACGAAAATCTAAATAATTTTTTTCCTAATTACTTATGTTTCCAAGATACACGGTGATAAAGTGTTACTTATCATATCAGTTTTTATAATATAACTTCTTCTATGGTAGTCTTGGAAAGGTGATAATATCACCTTTCCAAGTCTACCATAGTAGAAGTTATATTAAAAAAACTGATATGATAAGTAACACTTTATCACCCTGTATCTTTTAAACATACGTAATTAGGAAAAATATTTATTTAGATTTTCGTCTTCAATTCACTTGCTTAATTTGCTTCTAAATTTATGCCACTAAGTTTAGGGACACCTTGTATAACGACGTAACACACAACATTTAGGCAATTTATTTAACTCTCCGTAAAAATGCGCATCCATTTAACTAATAGAAAAATGATTTAATCAAATTTCTTAACAATATTTATTCAATATACGTTTAGTGTTGATATAGTTTTAATTTTACTTAGTCAAAATATTAATTCAAAGTAAAATTTAAGTTTATGTCAACAAAATGTTTATTGTTTTAATATCAAAAGGCATAGCATTCCTAAAACTTTTGATTTTACAAATTAATTTCTCTCAATGCACATAAGGGTTTTCAATAAAATTTAGTATAGTTTTTTTTTAAATCGCTAATATGAATTTACTTTCTAAAACTGACATAGTAGTATATTTAATACATCATAATTATGGCACAAACGGCGCCTCATAGTAGGCCTTGTATTTTGTAAAAATATGTTTTTTTTGCTCCAAAAATACAGTATATCAAGATCTACAATTTAAAACAAATCCGGTTAAAATCGCACAATAAATAAAGATTTTACAGGGATGAGTCGCAACAAATGGGTCAGGTCACACTGTATATTATATATTTTTTCATAAGTTTTAGTTGTTGTCTAGTCATACTAGGTTTATAAAAAATGACGACATGGGCATAAAATAAATACAAAAACATTTTTGGTAAATAGTATTTTAGTTATTTTAATGTTTAGACTGTTAATTATTTCGTTTTTGCACGAATGAAATCTTGAAAAGCCATTTTGTTTTTTTGCCATTTTTTAAACATGTACCATGTTAATTTCTTAATAAGTTTTATCATGTAAAGGTAATTTAAATCGTGTTCCTTGTTAATTTATGTAAATATGCGGAAAGAAATAAATTACAATTCTTGTCAAACGTATGTTTAAATTATATTTTCAAGAAGATTGCATGCTTTGATAACTCGTGTGTCTTAAAATATTCCTTAATTAACCGATTTAATAAATTTTTACATTCCATTTGTGTTAAGGATGATTGTGCATTTTTTCCATGGGGGGGGTCCTTCATAGTAATTTCGTACCGGCAGACTTTCGAAGTAAAAATAAATGAAACAAAAAATATCAACAAAGTGTAGATGTATATAAAATGGTTCTTAATGCAATGGTATTGTCGAAAAATCATCAAAGTCACAAATCATTAGAATAAAATTATTCGTCTTCGATGATAATTAAGTCATTATATTCATTTCTTTCTCATTGTGTTGGTCGAGATATAGCGATAGGTTCCCTCTTCGCATTAAAGCCCTGTTCTTTGCTCGTCGTTTTTTCTCTTCTCTCTTCACTGCCATCGGTTCGAGCCCCAAGTTTGAAGCGGTGTGGCGACAGATGATAAATGATCGCTTTTAATAGGAATTCAGTTCTCTGTGAATTGCTTGCTCCATCGACCGTCGTCATTGGATAAAAGCCCCTTCTACTCTTTTCGGCTTTAATCAACCAAATACATGCCATCATTTCCTACATTAACATCAACCACGACCGACAACCAACAATTTTTAAACTTTCGAACTTTCAAAAGTTCCCCATAACATTTAAGCTACTTTTTTTAATGTCCTCCACAAAAACATTTAGAGTCCTAGGAATTAATAATAATAAGTACACTGTTAAAAATTTATATTGTAATTTTACTAAATATGTTTAGGAAGTTTTTACGCACCACAATATAGTAATAATAAAACTCAGTTTTGTAAATTCACTACACGATTCATTACAACTCAATTTGGAAAAATTACAAAACGTTTGTTGAAATTCACTAAGCATTTATTAAAAATTTGTTCAGTAACATTACTATACAGGTATTGTAATTTTGTTAAAAAAATCCTAAATATGTTTAGTAATTTTAAAATGTTGTATTGTAATTATACTATACAATTCATTTCAACTCAGATTAAGAAAATTACAAAATATATTTTACAATTTTACTGGACTGAAGAAAATTTGTTTCGTAATATTACAATACAAATATTGTTATTTTGTACAACAAATTACACTAAAAATATTTAGTAATTTACGAATGATGGTATTGTAATTATACTACAAAAAAAAACCTGCAATTTTCTTAGTTTCTTCAAGAAACTTGCTTGACTGCCATGAGTTTTTGTTTTAAGTGCGTTCCACCAACTTCAAATACCGACAGACAGCTATACCTAGCTATAGACAGATATACCTATTTTGGGTCTTATCAATATCGGGCAATTTGGTGTATGGGAACACACCAAAAACGAAAGACACCTGAGCTTATATACTTTCCACCCAAGTCAACCGAGGCGAGATGTAAGAACATCACGTGATTGCCACAACCGATACATACTATGCATTTTACATAACATTATAGCAAATTAAATTATAAACAACGTTTGTAAATTTGAGATGATTTTTATTAGAAACTGTCAAAATGTTGAGTAAAATTACAATGCGTGTAGGATTTATACATATAGATTGTAAAATTACAACTTATCTTAGTAGATTTCCCAACATGTCTTGGAAGATTACTTAAATTGTATTATAATTTTGTATTGGTATACACTGATTTGTAATTTTACTCATCCTTTGTTTTGCAAAACAATTTTAATTTTACAAAAAAAAATTGTATGTACATGATTAAAATGATATATAGTAAAAATGCAAACAGAAGTTGTATAAAATAAATAATGATTTGTATATTTCCAAACACTTATTGTAATTCAAATAGCAAATTTTGGTTAGTAATAATAATTTTAATGATTATCTTAGTAAAATTCAATTATACAATACAGAATTGTAAAATTACTATAAGTATCTGATAAAAACAAAAACATTGTAAAATTGAAATCTGTTTAGTACTTTGGCTATAACAAAATGTAATATTACAACAAATGCGTATTAAAATTGCAATACAATACAACATTTTGTAATTTTACTGTGCAACTGCTTAGTAAAAATGTAGTAATTTTACAAACATTTTTAACAGTGTAATTCCACCAAAAAATCGTTCACATTAAAGATTTTCGTGTTTCTCAATTATCTCGTAAATAACAAATGTTCCTTATGTAAAAATGGCCCTATACAAAATTTACGTAGGACTAATAGTTTTCGAGATGTGAGATTAAATTAGCTGAAAGCTTTTAATATTTAAAATGCTTCGTAAAATTAATAAATATAAGATACCTGAAAACCACTATACGTCCTAAAAGATCATCTTTTAGGGATAATTTTTTTTAAATTTTTTGTTTATTTTAAACGATTCTAAAAGTTTAGAGATTTAGGGCACAGTTTTAAAGTAAAATGAATTTTTAACTCTAATCATACATATTTCCAAAGACACCAAATTTTAAAATTGTACAGTACCTATATATAGAATAATTAAAAAAATCATTTAAAAATTTATGAAATCATTTCTTACGATTTTTTTCAATATTTAAAATGCTTCGTAAAATTATTAAATATAAGATACCTGAAAACCACTATATGTCCTAAAGGATCATTTTTTTGAGATAATTTTTTTAAATTTTTTTGTTTATTTTAAACGATTCTAAAAGTTTAGACAGATTTAGGGCACAGTTTTAAAGTAAAATGAATTTATACATATATATAGAATAATTAAAAAAATCATTTAAAAATTTATGAAATCATTTCTTACGATTTTTTCAATATTTAAAATGCTTCGTTAAATTAATAAACATAAGATACCTGAAAACCACTATATGTCCTAAAAGATCATCTTTTTGGGATAATTTTTTTTTAATTTTTTGTTTATTTTAAACGATTCTAAAAGTTTAGACAGATTTAGGGCACAGTTTTAAAGTAAAATGAATTTTTAACTCTAACCATAGATATTTTCAAAGACACTAATTTTTAAAATTGTACAGTACCTACATACAAAATCATTTTATCAATCAATTTATAAAATCATTTCTTACGATTTTTTTCAAATTTAACATGATATTATTTCAATAATTTCATGCAAAAACGAAAATCCTTAGCAGTCCAGCAGTCAAATTTAAAAAAAGAAAACTAAAATTTCGAAAATAAAATTTGCTGTGGCACTCTACAAGAGATGCGTATACAAAGAAGATAACAAAGAGGCCCGTATACGCAGACAAGATGATATGAAGCATGACCGACGTAGAAAAATAAAATTAATAAAAAAGAAAATAAAAAAATGAATCGGAGAGGGACCCGCAGACATAATCAATGTGGACCAATCGGGTATCGGTTTTTCGAAGGCGCGCTGTATAACGAATAACTTTGCGCTGTCGGACATCGGCATGCCTCTTTTCATTTTTTTTTCTCTTCTTCTTAATGATCTTTCTTCACAGCCTGTAATTTTAATGGTTTTTTAAGTTTTTATTTTTTTTAATTAACGCACGACCATTTTTGTAAATTGGTTTTAATTAAATTTTTAAGTGGACGCATCTAATGGTCTTCCCAAGCAGCATTTTAAGTTAAAATAAGTGCATGTTTACTTAGAAGTTATTTTTACATTAAACAAAAACGGTACAAATACGAAAAATTACCAAATATGGGGAATGATTTAATACGTTATTTTGAATACAAAATAACTATACAAGCGACCAAAAAAATAACGTAATAAAAACAAATTAAATACCACATATTTACGTTAAAATAACGTTAAATTTGTGTTTTCTCTCTTTCTAAACCTTTAACATTTATATTTTCTTTGTCCCTTTAATTTATATTTCAAAATAATAAAGTTTACAATAAAGTAAAGTTGATCAATATAAACTAATTATATTTAACATTAAAACTCAAACGCATCTTATCTTATTGATAAAAGTAGCTATAAAAAATATATGCCCTCTAAATATCTAGTGTTTAAAATAAATATTACGTACAAAATAAATAAATCTTTAAAAACTTAATTTGAATAACGTCATCATAATTGGAATATTAGGTATATACGAGGTGTGTTCAGAAAATAACGGGAATTGTTAAAACTTTAGCTGTTTTCATTGTTTACTTTGTCTACGGCAGCCGCTAAGGTTAGACGTGTTTAATGAGCTCGGCGATTTTTCCGTTAAAAGAAATGGATCAAAGAATTTGTATCCAATTTTGCTTAAAAAATAAAATAAATTCTGTGAAATGTTAACAAAGGCCTATAGTGAGTCTGCTATAAGTAAAACAAGAGCTTACAAGTGGTATAAGAGTTTCCAAGATGGCCGCGAAGACGTTGAAGATAACGAACGCCCCGAACGCACAAGCACATTAACAACCGATAAAAACATGGAAAAAGTGGAAGAAATGGTTATAAACCATCAGAGAAGTCGCTGATGATGTTGGTATATCGATTGGCTCATCCCATGAAATTTTTTCGAATGTTTTGGGTATGAAACGCGTGGCAGCAAAATTGTTCTAAAATTGTTAAAAGGCCAAAAACAATACTGTAATGATGCCCCAGCCTCCATATTCGCCAGACATGCCTCTGTCTGACTTTTTCCTATTCCCAAAAATAAAGAGAACCTTAAAGGGCCGTCGTTTTGCAAGCATAGATGACATTAAAAGCGCATCGCTGAAAAAACTAAAGGCCATCCCAAAGATCGAGTTTTAGAAGTGTTTCGAGTATTGGAAGAAGAGCTGGCACATGTGCATAATATCCAATGGGGACTATTTTGAAGGCGTCAACATTCATGTAGACGAATAAATAAATATTTGTTTCAATAAAACGAAAATTCCCGATATTTTCTGAACACACCTCGTATAACTTTTTTTTTAAAATTGTAAAAAATGATTATTTTAATTTTGATTAAATTTTAAAAGACATCCATAACACTAAGTGACTTTTTAAATACACATTGACAAGTTGTGGCTTTATGGTCTTTAGTCACGGGCTGATAAAGAGTTGATAATTTTACTGTGAAAAACTGCTTATATATCGATTGTTAGTATATTTTCAAGGGAAAAATTTTAATTTACACAGAAACATTTAAGATTTTAGATTTCCAAGTTGAATATTCCAACGGGAATTCCAATAAATACAACTATCACTTTTTGTACCTCAAAATTTTCCGTGTAAGAATTTATAATACTTTGTGATAATATTTTGCAATTATAGTAATAAAAAAAGTAAAATATTTTCTTAACATAAACATATTTTAAAGTTATTTTTTAAATAATATTACGCAATTGTCGCAACTCGTGACTAAAATGGCTTTTATCAAACTTGGTACATAATATACTATTTAATATAGTAAAACTATGTCTCATAATTAAAATAAAATAACCTATAAGTAATATTCTTTTTTAAGGTTAATTTAACAACAACATATATACTTCAGTTAAGTAATACATTTGATTTTTCCAAATTTTAAACGATTTAAAAATAAAAATTCCATTGCCTTTAATTTTAAGCTTGCAAAAAATACCTTTCTTGTGTCGAAATTTATCTTGATTTTAATGTAAATTGAACTATTGGTACATATTAAAAGATACAATAATAGATATAAGATAACTACAGGTAGGTAAAAACGAAAAATAAAGGGTTGCCGGACACAATAAGGGAAAGTTGTTAACTTGCGGTCGGCCGATTATTCGAAAGTTAAACAATTGATATTTTGACAAATGACTTTTTCATGTTCATAGGGTGGTCAGATTCTTTTTTAATGACAAATGATGTTAGGACACTTTATGGCGGCGACGTCCTAAGACTTTTTCGACTGGACCACCTCAAACGTACAACAACTATTAATTTTTGTTCCTGTCGTTCGGTTATTCAACAAAAACATTCGATACGTCAGTGATACCATCATAAATTCATGTTTTTTTCACTATCTACAAACATCTCTAATTGATTGTTTGAGCTAAATGCATAGTAAAGGCAGCTAATATGCCGCATGGGGTAATGTATTGAATAGAATAGAAATAAAATTGCATAGATTGTTTAAATTTAATTTTAAAAGCTTTGTTTTTCGACTTTTTTATATAAATAAGTCGTGACTTCTTTCAACTTTAAGTTATTTATTTTTTCTACTTCAACCTTTAAAAACCCCATTATCGTACACGATTATATTTGAGTAACTATCGAATTTTGAAAAATTAAATTATTTTTAACATCTATTAATAAATCTAAAAATAGTACAGCATGTTTTTATTCAAATTTTTAAAATATTTAATTAATGAATAATTTACTTTTGGACTAATCAGTTTTATTAGTAATTAACATGTTCTAAGGGGTAGTTTAAAATTGTTATCATAAAATATAATTATTTTTTATCATGTTAAATATAAACATAAAGGCTTGTTATAAAAACAAAAATTTTTAGCTGTAAGTAGTATGAAATGAATACTATTAAATTAACACATTTAAAAAAATTATAGATACCTACTATACTAACATAGAGTTAATTACTATAACACAACCTTGAAACACAAAACAAGACGAGCTCCATCTATTAGTAACAATAATGACAATTAAACGAAAGTTCTAAAAGAATGTTTTAACAAAAATTACCAATTTACGTATAAAAATGTATCATTCCCCACAACCAGCAAAATTATGAAGAATTTTGATAAATAATCCTGAGTAATAATGCTTGACCTGTTGACGTAGTCATTACGTCATCATGTTTTTCCAAGATGACACAAGTAGGAAGACGTTTTGACAAAATAACAAAAATTACTGAAACCTTAACATACAAATAAAACGTTATATTACAACTAAAAGTGTTTATTTTCCAAAATAAAGGCGTTAAAAAATTTAGAAAGTACTTGAAAATATCCAACATACCGTTTGATGTGCTAAAAGTAATCCCTGTACATAATCCACATAAAAACACTTGCACTAAAACTGTATTTCACCAAAAGTCGATTATTTTTTTGTCTTTGACAGGTTTAACTTTTTTAGACGGTAAAACAAAGCGTTTGCGGTGTCAAATGAATTAAATGGAATATCCTTGACCACAGAATTATATTAACACGTGGTTTATACAGAGTTATCGAAAGTATTTTATATATATTGTACTACCTATATACAATTTGTATAGTACAACAGGCAATACAGTACTGCGCTGTGTTCTCGTCAGTCCTATAATTTAGGAGATAACATTAAGTTATCTGATTATTATTTATTTACTTTGCTCGTCAATATAATTATAATGTCATTAAATTAAAAAACATTAACAAGTTTACCTGTTCTCTAAAATTATATTACATACCTATATTTTAATTATAATTATATTACATTCACCTTATACAAAAATAACTTTTTTATTTATGTTTACAAATATTTGTAGTAAATATGTCGTTGGTAAATACTTGGCAATAAACATAATAATAATGGTCTCATTTTTTAAAAATACCTAAATACGCCTTAACATTAAAGAATCCATTTAATAAAGCTCCTTAAACATATCAAATATATGTTTATATTATATGTTATCAGCGAGTTAATTTACAGTAAGTCAGATATGAGATATAAAAAAGGTCAATGGATCTTCCAAATTAAAATAAATGCAGTGTAGGCAACCCGCACACATCAATGCATTCTGGGTTGCGTTCTCGAGGTCGTCAAAAACCGCGCCTTATTCAATAATATAAAAAGAGAAATTTCTTCATTAATATGGATGTGTTTGGGAGTTAAACGACCCATGTACAAATAACAATAGAGGACGCATATGTGTGGTAACTAATAATACAAATATAAAAAAATTAAACCTTTTTGGACTGCTTTTGAAATTTATTAATATATAGAAGCAATATCAAGTTGTTTTGAATACATTTTTGTGTGATCTTGACCGACGCAAGTTAAAAAAATTCTATTTTTATATCGTTTTTGCCTATTGCCCACTTGAACTTGCAACATTGCGTTTATTTGGCCGTCAAAATAAAATTTTAATTTTAAAGCAAACAAAGAATTTCGCAACAAAAGTTGGAATCAACGTAAAACAATAACCAGCTTTTTATCAATATTAATATGGTTTGTGAATTTATTTTTAATCTATTTGAAGTGGTTTAATTTAATTAAAAACATGCGGGTATTTCTGGAATGTTCTTATGATGTAGGTATGAAGAATGACCCCTTAATACGAAAGTGATTGTCTAGAATTTTCGAGATAAGGTGACTAACTAAACGAGACATTCTGACAAACGAAACATGTCCGATTAACTCACTTTCTTGTTTTTTACTATTTATTTTGGTATTAGCTTTGTAATTAAAGGAAAAGTTGTTTTCACAAACGGATAGCAACAAGCGAAACCTGAAAATGTGCCAGAACAAAAACGAATGACCTCTTTAAGTATTTGAAGAAAAAAAATCACAAAATCAAAAAGTATGCTTGACCGAATTTTTTCTATTTATAAATTAACTGCATTCGTATATACTTTATCAGTTTTTCTTTGACCTTAAGACTATGTCTCAGATGTATTTATATATTCTTAGTATGCTTTTTAATTAGATGCTAATTTTAACCTTAGACGAATTTTGTCTGCATGTTTTTTAGCGGGCCTACCTCAACCCAAACCCACGCGAAATTTAATACAAATATGCTTAAAAATACCTGGGTAAAAATTTAAATATATATATTTTTGTATGTTTATATGTTTCAAAGTACAGTATTTGAATGAGAAATAGTTTAATAGCACCGTAATTTTAAAGACATAGGTATAATGAAACATGTGCATTTATAAGAAAGTTAGATCTTCACCTTATTAGGTGTTCCTTAAGGTAATCAACAACATAGTTTATACCGAAAATAGTAAATATGTACGAAAAAGGGCAAAGAAATAATGTAACTTATTAAATCAATACCTACTAGTATTTACAAGCCTTTTTTATTTATAAGTTGTAATGCAGTAAAACTTACAATATTGTGGTTTATCACACTTTAACATGTGAGGATTATTGTTTCAAGTACAGTTAAATAATAATTATATATGGTCTAATTACTTGTTAAAGATTTTATATTTTGTTTCATTATAATAATAATAAAAATAATAAGGTTTTCGATTTCACAAATCATTTTGATTTGATGTTGTAAACATAAGTTTAACGCGTAAAAATGTTTTGGAACAAAGGTAAATGTGAGATGTCCTTGCCTATACTATGACGTATTGATAATTAAATAATTATATGTAGGTATATGCCATTAAAAAAATATGTTTTCAAAGAAAACTCAGCTGACAATTGGCTCGGCTTTGAATAATATATATTCCCGAAAAAATTTCTATTTCTGACCTCCTTTGTATAATGTAGCAAACAACTGCTGTAAGTAGCATATTTTAAATTTAAATTTCATTCTATTTTCGTCGTTTCGGCATCAAAATTGATTGAAAATAATAATAATATTTGAACAATAGTTTATAGAATGTAAATAAGGTTCAAATAGGTTCAATTTAAATGAAAAAACGATTTCAGTTCAGAGGACTTTAAAAGAAATGCATATGATCTTATTTGCACAAACAAAGTGATCAAAGACACATATTTATTAAGTCTGACCTCAAAACGCATTTTGTGAAAAAAAATCTGCTTTATATTTATTTATTGAAATCTACCCACAAATTATATATTGTATACAATGTATTACCTTTGTCTTCAAATTTAAGAAAATAACAACATTGGTGATTCAGCTACATATGTCATCATTTATTACTATATAGCATCATATTTAGAAATATCCAATAAGAATTTTTACCAAAAAAATAAGAACAAAACAAAACGTCACAAAATGTCATCATTTTACACAATACATCATTAAATAATAATATAACTAAATGTAGTCATTAACAAGAATTATTTTATAAAGTAAAACCTTTATTTTCTTTTGATAGCCTTTTGTTTTCTTTTAATTGATTTTTGTATCGTTTTTTTAACTTTTTTTGTGTTTGTTTTTTCTACTACTACTTCTACTATTTTTATAAAATAACATGTTTTTATTTTATAAAAATAGAAGAAAACTACAAAACAAAATTTATCTAGGTAATCGATTGTTTTATATATAGTATTAAATCATACAGCCTGTTTTAGAATTAGATGTGGCAGACTTAAGTTTGTTTTTAGTGTAAACAAAAAATACTTTTTATTGGAAGGTTTTTATATATTAAATCAAATATTAGAACTTATGTTACCTCCTGAGTTAGCTCCAATCCTTGCTGGATGGGTTCTGCAGAGTTATCTGTTGATTCGTTGGTTGTGATGTTGATGTTGGCATTTTGGTTTTCCGGGGGGGCGACTTCCGGTAAACTTTCAACTGCATTAGCAATGGGGGCCCCCCTTTCGATGTTCAACAAGTAGGCATGCACATCGGGGTGTCTGTACTCAGACCGATGGTATCTGCCTAAGGAGTTTAAGTCAGCAAAGAGTTCTCTCTCATAGTTTAACAATACTGAGTCCAGACTTTTGGGGTGCGACAAATGAGATCTTAGAGTTGATGGGCTTAGGCTTCTCCAGCTTGTGCCATTGTCAAAGTCCAAATAACTAACGTTGTTGTATAATTCGTAGTCGAAGAAATTGTTTTGATTGACTCTAAGCAAACTTAGCATTAAAGCAAGTTGCAAGAGTTCGTCTCTGTAAGCTTTCTTGAAAAGCAACATTTTCACTAATATCACTTAACCTATAAAACGAACTGAATCTTCCTAAATAAAGCCATTGTCCATCACTATTCAGCACTAATTATACAACGAAAACATACTTTTTGTAATGGTTTTCCTCTATAAATTTCATCGTTCGATTCGAATAAGACCTATTGAAAATATCAGCTGATAAACAGTTCAATACACTAAACCGGTACTTTAAATTTAGGGTTAGATTTACGCTAACTATCTTTTGTTTTCATCATCCACACTCGACAATGCACTTTAGTAATTTACCGTATTTAAACGCATGGACAAATGATATTTGCACCTCGGCAAATACAAAAATGACAGTCATTAAATACAAACAAGTTCAACAAAGTGCGCACTCAATTTAATACGTACGACGACCACAAGCACCAATACAAAATTCACTAGAACCTGTGGGGGGGAACTTCATAGAACACTGTTCAAATGCATTTTTATTGCAAATCTTTTGTTTACAACCTAAACTTACTAGCAATAAACAATTTGCGACATTACTTTCTATAGAAAATTATCTCTATAGAAAGCAACAATCCAATCAGAGCACCGGATTCTCCACAGCACACTATAGGTGCGATGGACAATGCCGTATCTGATTGGATTAATGTTTTCTTTATACCTAGATCATGTTCTATAGAAAGAAACAACCCCCTAATAAAAATAAAAAAAACAATCATACAAATGATATTATAAACTATACTTGCCTTGCATAGTAATATTTGCTCAGGAATGGTAAATCCAAACACCAGATGAAAAGTGTGTTCAAAAACAATCATTTTCCGCACTTACATAAACATTTTCTTTGTTACTTTTGGTAAAAGATTATAAAAATACATACTAGACTAATATTATTTTAGAAATCGCGCCCGCTTGTGTGCTACGCCGTTTAATTCATACGTCACACAATACGTTTTTTTTAACACCGCTATACATATTCATTTGCCCCCTGAACTTACTGTAGGAAGTTATTTCTATTCAAAAATGTCACAATTAGGTATACGAATACCAATACTACCTACCTTTCCGCAATCAAATCGCTCGAAATTAATAAAATAATAAATAAAACATCCCACTTAACATATTTATTGGGCATTCATAAACCCCAGTCCAAAAGAATTTTTTATGTAAATAAACCTACGAATATAGGATTTTTTAGTCAAAAACATTGATATGGTGTTTTATATTGCCCCATGGAAAATATAATTTAAATTTAAATTATATTTTCCATGGGGCAATATAAAACACCATATCAATGTTTTTGACTAAAAAATCCTATATTCGTAGGTTTATTTACATAAAAAATTCTTTACCATTTATTGGTCCCATAAAATTCTCAAATACATATATTTGCTTAATTATTATAATAATCTAATTTTTGTAACGATAAACATATAAATTTAAACTTATTTAAAAGAATTATTACATTTAATGATTAATTAAATTTTAATTTAAAAAAATAAATATTCATCCATTATAGGCAACCCATTATACTTTCAGTACACAGTTGCCTAAATTAAGGCGTGTTTTGGTTATTTTCTATGGTTATGATGTCATCAAATAAATTATAGGTTTTTCTATGCTAAACCTCTAAAAAAATAATGTAAATAAGTTATCATACACATTTACAACCCACCTAAAGGTAAATAAAGGCACCACTATGGCTGAAAGTAAGTAGGTAATAAAACTAAAAAAGGGGGTGTTTTGATATGTTTTCTTTTAGAAAAACTTAATATGAAGGAAGCAGAGGCCTCTGCAAAGGAAAAGGCCACTAGGCAGGTGATAACAATGTTCCAAAGACCTGGTCAAATAGAAAAAATAGAACAGTACAAGAGAAGAGTAGCTCGACAGAAGGCTTCTTTTGAAGCTCTCTCAAAGTCAGCTTCGCAAAAGCAAATCGATGGTGTGAGAAAAGCGTTAACAATGCTAAAAAAATGTTCAGAAACGGTAAAAGAAATAAACGGGAGTGTGCAAGGGTTAAACAAACTATTTGACGTCGTTCCAGTACTTTATAACAGTTTAAACGAGGTTAGAGATGAAAATATGAGGCATTCTCAATATGTTACAGCAATAGAGAATCACAAGCACATATTCACAATGCCTGCAAGTGTAGAGAAAACGAAGCAGTGGATAAATGAGGCTAAATTGTTGCATACACATCAAAGTTTAAGGGATCTGGAGACTTCTCGTGATGACTTATTATTTGAGTTACATAAACTCCCAAACCAATCAGTGCACGATAAATCTATGCTTAAAGCGTACTTTTCTGAAGTGGAAGTGCTATCTCAGCTTCTGGAAAAGCAAATGCGTATTATATTATCAAGAACATTAAACACAGTTCGTAAGGATCCAAGTATTATAGTTACTGTACTAAGAATAATAAAAAGGGAGGAGGAATTCGATCAGGACTCTGTCAAACGCGAAAAACAAACGGGGTTTATTTCGCCTGGCAGGCCCAAGAAATGGAAGAAAATGCTGTTTGAAATACTGGAAAAATCAGTTGCTACAAGAATTGAAGGTACACAAGTTGATGAGAGAGATGACAATAAACTTTGGCTTATAAGATATTTAGAATTAATCAGACTACTTATTGTGGAGGATTTAAGAGTGGTCAAACATTTATGTGTGCCTTGCTTTCCACCTGAATACGAAATAATGAAGAAATATATTGATATGTATCATAATTCCTTGTCTAGACATGTAAGAATTTTTTTTGTATGTTACTTATAAGTGATTAAAATTATTTTAGCTACAAGAAATAATACAGAATGGTTTGGAAGGTAATGAGTATGTAACCATTTTATCATGGATTAACCAAACATACAAATCGAGAGATTTGTTGGGTCACCCTGATTTAAGTGAAGATACGAAAAATCTAGGACCCCTACTGCCCAAGGCTGTTGTAGACAGATTGGAAAAGGATTATTTAACGGTAATTTTACGCAGGCCCACACAAAACAACGAGTTCAAAAACTGTAGAAAAAAATCTGAACGTGTGGAGGTTAAATTGAGTTCAGATTCAGTTTCAGCGAGCGAAAATACATGGAACACGTATTTTTGTGGGTCTGTGTTGTTAGGTGTTTTGCGCATGCACGTTTCAAAATTTGTCATGCGCATTTTACATTTTGAAGGCCAAATTTTAAAAAGAGAAAACGGCTAATAATACATTGTACATCATATAAAAATAACGTTTTTTATTGTAGAATATTGATCGAAATTATGGCGAATGGATGCAAAATACCCTAACGTCAGAAATGAACGAATGGAGTTCAGTTGAAGAGTTAAATCTGGACTCTTATTCCAGGCAACCAGCGCCCCTAATAATATTCCAAATGATAGATCAAAATTTACAAGTCACAAAAACTATGAGAGTTGAATTAACTTTAAGCGTGTTAAGTCTCAGCATTGACCATTTAATAAAATTCAGCGAATCATACAAGACAAGTATTATAGACTTCAAAAATCGGTATTTTGCTGATAGAAAACAAGTTCCATATTTCACGCAGAACATGATCTTAATAATAAACAACTGTCACCAATTTATAAAATTAGGCTCAGAGTTGGAGAAGCATTATTCTGAAAACCTCGATATCACAGATGTACCAGAAAAGATACGCAGCATGGAGAGGCACTTTTTGGTAAGTAGGTACTTTATATAATTATTTACCTCATATCCTTCATCCATTATTTATATTAAGGGTTTACCAAAAAGCGCAATGTTAAGTATAGCGATCCTGGTCACGGCACCAATTGGAGAAAATATTAATATAGCTATCTTGTTAACATTCTTAAGAGAGTAGTAGCTAGTTTTTTGACATTCTTAAGACTGGTATATTTTTCTTAAATTAACATTCTTGAGACAGTTTTAACCTTTTACTGGTGGCGCACGGCCTAACAGGCCCAAGCGATCTTATTTAGCGGATCATTATGAAAATAATTAAGAGACAACTCTGTATTTTTCAGTACCTTCCTAACTTTTTAGGTAGAAAGGTGTAGTGCAATGTTTATTTTCTTACAGTTTTAACTTAAAAAGTTATAACCTAAAACGGCCTGAAAGGCCGGGCGCCACCATTTATGTTATACGACTATTTTGTTGTATATTAATTATTTGGCATATTTTTATACTTTATTCTATCAAATATGGTCATATTTTATGGGCTAATGAATGTGGCTAGAATAAATGCCCAAGTAATACACACTGCTAATAATTCAAATTATTAATGCGAAGGCTCTTGAAGAATGGCGCTATGTCCTAGTAGAAGCATTTGAAACGCCGTTCTATGGAACAAAATTTACCAACTGAGGTACGTTAAAGGCGACAAGAAGTAGCTGGGACTTCTGCCGATAATGTTGAACCTCAACTAATTCCCCCTGGGACCAGAAAAAGGTGTGCAGAATATCGCATAGACAGAAGGACCACACAATTCATTCCAAAAAATTTCTATGCATGACCCATGCCAAAATTATGTGTCATAATGTGTGGAAAAAAATCAAAACCACGTTTAATACGATATTTTGTTATTCAAGCTTATAAACATTTGTTGTTTTTTTGGTAGAATAAATTTTTTATTTAGTTTTTTTGTGAAATAATATTATGTCATCTTATAATCCTGTCCCCATACAATTAACCCCATATTTCAAACATATGAGGTTTTTTTGTTAAAAAAATCAGTGACCTTGGTCACAATAGGATTAAGTAATAAATTAAAAGTAAAAAAAATTACAAAGAAAAAATACTAGCTAAAATATGATTTTTTTTAATTTACGGGCCTGACAGGCCGGGCGCCACCACCAATGTTAAATATAAGGCGCCACTACTACAAGGTTAAGACAGTTATAGCTATCTTGTTGACATTCTTAAGACAGGTATATTTAGCTTAAATAAACATTCTTAAACAGTTTTAATGTGAAGTTTAGCGATCCTGGTCACGGCACCAATTGGAGAAAATATTTATATAGCTAGCTTGTGGACATGTACATAAAGTACTAAGTATATATGTGTATAACAAATTTATTTTTACAGGATCTGCGTAATGAATCGTGTGCGTATCTTCTACAAGAAGTGTCTACTGATCTGGAGGAGTATTACAACGAATTATTCACGCCAAACTGGCTGAAAACTCAAGACGCCGCCATAGATACCATACATTTGACGCTGGTGGATTATTTCAAGGATTACCAACATTTAGTCGACGAAAATTACAAGTACATAGCTGAAACAGCGAAGAATACAGTTGCGAAAAGATATTTGACTTGTTTGCTATCAAAACGCTTGACCGTCAAGACTTTTGAGGAGTGTAGGAGGGTGGCCGATAAAATAAAGCATGAAACCAACAAGTTGTCGCAGTTGTTTGTCAATTTGTGTAAAATTACCGATGAAAAGGATAATCCTTTCAAATGTATTTTTATGTTGTGCGAGATTATAAGTAGTGACGGCGATATGGTCTCCTTTGAGCTGCATAGAGCCGTCGAACAATATCCGGATATATCTGAAGATCACTTGCTTAGATTGTTGAATTTCAGGGGTGATATTCCAAGGGCGGATATCAAGGACAAGATACAAGCTGTGGAAAAACCCAAGGGCCATTACCGAAGCACAATTTTTAGCACTATTGTATTCCAGAAACAGATCATTTCTTTCTAATTTATTGAAATTATATTAAAGTAAAATTGGTTACTTTTTGGTGTTTTATTGGCAGAGAAGGTGGTAATATGGAACCCCCTATAGAATAAAATGCGATAGTTACAAGAAAATGTTTATTTTATATTCTAAAAGATAAAAATATACATAATATTAATTACAATAAACTATAATAATACAATTTCCATGTTTTGGACGTTAAATAAAACTATATTCTTCACACTGTGAAATGAATTTTAACTTTTTAAGTACAATAAATAAAAAACAAATAAATAAAAATTTTACAAAAAGTACGGTAAGGTATTACAAAATTAAACCACACCACAAATATTTCGTTATTTTTTAGAAATGCCACATAAACAAGTGGTGGTTTTTGCAGTTATTCCCTAAAATTATGGTGATTAAGAACGTCAGATGAAAATTTACTTATCAACTTTCCCTTTAACATATATCTAAAAAAAGTGTAAATTGTGGAAGATTTTAATCCTATCTGTATGGCAATACATTACCAAAAACAACTAAAGCGTATATAAACATTAAAAAAATGGCTTGAGCAAGTTCAAATGCTTTGAAAGATCATTTGGCATTAAACAGTTGTTGTTTTAGATATACATTAAAAAAGTTTGAAAATACATGAAGTTCAATGAATATCACATCAATACATGTGCATTCCTGTATATAATACATAGATGTATGTACATTAACACTAATTGTCAGGTTGTTGTTTTGTCATTAATTGATAGAGTTTACTTTTTACCTCGCGGAAATAGGGCCTCTTATTAGGGTCCAAATCCCACGCCTAAAAAGAACAATCAAATAAAGAAAATATTTACGTGCTAATTAAAAACTTACTTGTCTCATTATTTCATAGACCTCTGATGGGCACCCTTCAGGGGCCTCCATTTTATACCCCTTTTCAACATGCTTCACCACATCAGCTAAGGGCTAAAAATAAAGTATTAAATATGTTTTAATTATGAGTGAAACCCCAACTTACTATTCTTGGATAAGGAACTCTACCAAATGAGTATATTTCCCACAAGAGTATCCCGAAACTCCACATATCTGACTTACTGGAAAATTTCTGCAAAAAACAAAATCATTATTTCTGCAAAATTCAAAAATTGCTTTCGTACATTTTGTTTGAGCGCTTCTGGTGCAGTCCATTTTATTGGAAGTTTGGCAGATTCAGACGTAGCATTTTTCTCCTTTCTTGCGAGCCCGAAATCCGATACTTTGGCCCTGCCATTTTCCGCAATCAAAACATTTCTGGCGGCCAAATCCCTGTGCACCACGTGCATTTGCTCCAAATACTCCATACCAGAGCTAGTATCGTACGCAAAATTAATTTGGTCTTTCTTCGTGACGTGTTGCCTTCCCCTGGACCTCAAGTAGTCCACCAAACTGCCTTTACTCATGAACTCCGTCACCAGGTATATTTGGTCTTTTTTCCGCACTATGCCGAGAAGGTTCACTAGATTTTCGTGGTGCAAGGACCTGAAATTCGAAATTTAGCTAGTGTGTCGTTTCAAGGGTAAATGAGCATTACTTCATAAGAATTGCTTCGGCTTCGCTAGAGTCCTTTAGAACTTTGACTGCGACTCTATTTTTCTTCCAAAGACCCAATTTCACTTCGCAGAACTCCCCTTTACCTATTGGCTCGCATATCTAAAAAATATCAAGGACTTTTTGACCAGTTTCTTGATACTTGGAAACGGACAACTTTGCTGATCTGTTAAACAAATGTTAGAAATATTCCCCAACACCAAAACAAAACACAAAGTGCTGAAAGTACTTTTCGCCAACGATGTTGGCATCTTCAAAAGCTAGCTACAACTCTCTTAAGAATGTTAACCAGATAGCTATAACTGTCTTAAAACTGTCTCAAGAATGTTAATTTAAGCAAAATATACCAGTCTTAAGAATGTCAAAAAGCTAGCTACAACTCTCTTAAGAATGTTAACAAGATATAAATATTTTCTTCAATTGGTGCCGTGACCAGGATCGCTATACTATCAGTTACACTTCGCTTCTGAAGATGCCAACATGGTTGGCGAAAACTACTTTCAGCACTTTGTGTTTTGTTTTGGTGTTGGGGAATATTTCTAATATTTGTTTATCAGTTTCTTAATATTTGATACTTTACTTTTTATAAAAAAAATATGTTTTAGTATGGAAAGTTAAGTCGCAAATATAAGAAAGCAGATTTCGCGAATTAACACCTACTTCGAGTTCTTTTTCAGGTATGATACAAAGGTCGTCGTTGGAGATGATGTCGTTGGTGAGGGGTTTGACGAGTTTGGTGCACAGGCCGTCCGCGTCGTTTTTGTAGTGATCGATGAGGTCTTCGAGGTTGGTGAAGAATTCCTCGTCATCTATGGTGATCTCGCAGGCTTGTCTTTTGACACGATAATGTTCGACTTTGTTTTGGAAGCAAACGCATAGCGTATAGTCGCCGGGAAAGTTTGTCGACTCCCTTATAAGGAACAGACCGTCTGTTTTTGGTTGTAGGAGATTTTCGGCGTCGTCTCGCGATATTTTACCGTGAAACCAACTGTTGTGTGTAAAAGAAAATTAGATAACAACATTTTTTGGAAAATTATCGTTACTTACGGTGATTTCGAGCTACGTAGGGGACTCACACAATTCACGTTTACGTCGTGATCGTTATTTCTGAAATTTTCGCCTGTTTGGCTTACATTCATATTATTTTGCGTTCGCAGTCGGGAGTTGCACTCGAGCTGGGTGTTGTTGTCCATTTGCTGAGGTAACTCGGGAGGTGCCATCTGAAATTTAATGAAGAAAAAGTTCGAAAAAAATGCGTTTAGACTCGTCAATCAGGCGCGTATGCAGAAATAAATTTCGGGAGGTTGTGTTGGTAAAATTTAAAAGTAAAATGAAACTAAAAAGCATGACCTTATTAGAATTTCTAAAAAAATCTTAAAACACAACTGTTTCTTAAATTTCAAGCGGGATTCAAACCCCCAAAACTATGCCCCCACCTGATATACAAAGTTGGGAACACTTATGATGTAAAGTAGAATGAACTCCAGCATTTTTTGTAAAATTAGACTTTTTTTATGAACAACGGTTTTCCTGTTTAAATGACACTTTACAATTAATTAAAATCATTTTTTAGATAATATTAAGTATTTGTCTTAGAAAAATTATAGTATGCAAGTCGTTTATAAACTTTTCTAGGCACTCATTTAATTAAGCACTCGCTGGCAAGCTCGCTCGTGCCCAAATTAAATTAGTGACTAAAATGGCGTTTATTAAACTCCACCATTGATAAGCTGTGACTTTATGGCGTTTTAGTTACAGGCTGAAGTTAGCAACAGTGGATTTTGAGCATTTTAGACACGAGCTGAAGTTAGCTTTATTATTAATTGACACTTGACAGATGTCAAATGTTTAACAAATAAAATTGGCTTTAAATTCTTATTTATGTTCGTCGTAGATTAAGTATAGTATGCAACTCGTTTTATAAACTTCTCTAGACACTCGTTTTTATTAAACACTCGTAACAAAATTGGCGTTTATAAAACTTGATATACTATTTTGGTTTTTTCAAGCAGTTATATTTATAAATATAATTTGTTTGGGTAGTGTTAAATAAGATTTTTATATTAAATCAGTGGCTCTGCTAACTGTAATTCGTACTTTTAATTACAGAGTGTAATTTTTTAATAAGTTTCCTGTTTACGTATGAGCCAGAGTAAAGTTTATGCTAAAATAGCAATCATTATTTTATGCTCAAGGTTGCGCCTGTATTTTTTTTAATGCAACATTTTTATGATTATGACATTAGTATTTTAAAACGTTTATACATCTTATTAAATGTTATTTAATCTAACGTTTATTATTATTTTATAAATAGAATTAGGAAACATTATTGATAAACACCGCATTATGTGGTATTATTATTCATTAGCTTTTTTGTGATAAATCAGTCATAATTAGTTAAAAAGATAAATAAACTTCCTTTTCGCATTAAATAAAATAATGTTTAGCGTTTTAAACCTACTACTATTTTATTTTCTACCCACTTATGTCACGTGTTTATTTGGCAACAAATGTCCATATCCTAAATGGTATTATTAGTCATTTAAACAGCTGATGCGTATTTTAAATTGTAAAATATTTTGATGTACTCTACTTTCAAAACAAGTTGGTATAAACATAAAGTATAACTTAATAAATTTAAAATTAACAGATATATTTTTTATTTTTTTAAATAAAATTAGGATTTATGAAAACTTTTTCTGCAATTATGCCTTTCCCAATTTTTTAAAAAAATAAATCTAATAACTCAAAAGCAAAGTGTAATTATTTTAAACTTAAATCTTCATGCAAAATTTTGTCTTACCCAGGGAGATGAATCTGCATATGGCCGGGTTACTTCATTAGTGGTGAATCTTTTAATTCCCCTGGCGGGTACAATTGGGGGGTTAGGGGGCGTTGTTGGAGTACTACTATCCCACTGACCATCAGTTTGGCGATATTGATTTTGATTATAAGGTTGATACCTCTGCAACCACAAAATTTTGAAAAACAACCCTTAATTGATTTTTTTTTTCATGCAAAAGAAGTTATTCCAAAATATTACCGTCCGTGAATCTCGTGACGCTGGAGGGTTTAAAGCACCGTCACGATTTGTCCCCCCCGAGGGGGGAAGGTTTTTAAAACGTCACGTGACAAAGTTAACCGAATAAAATTGCTTACAAAGATTTGAAAAAATATTGAACCCTGGTCTTTAGATCATCACCTTCTGTCACAAAGGCGGGGGAGGGGGTCAACTTTTAGCGTCACGAGATTTATGGACGGCCCCTAGTCAGTACCGGCAATTTAGAAATATTTAAATGAATTGGTAATTATAATTTATTAAACCAGTTATAGACTTTCTAAGCCGAAAAATTATGTCAAATTAAATTAAAGAAACATTTTCATAAATCATTAATATGCACTTGAAAGTTATTTTTACTCTCATGTTAATTTTATTCCCAGACAAGCTATCATTTACATATACAAAAAAAAATCGCATTGATTATGTTGTGCTAGACTCTTATAGGAAATTTTAATAAATTACTTGTTTTTTCACCTAGGTGAAACTTTTGGTTTTACCACAAAATGCATTTCAATTTCTAAAGATTATATTTTGGAATAAATTAAAAATCGGAGGAAGAAAAAAGTTACATAGGTAAAGGCTAAAATACACAAGAAAAAAAGACGCATGCTTAAAACGAAAATAAACCCATAGAAGGAAATATAAAACACATGCAAAAATAAAAAGATAATTAACGAACCTGCGTATTTTGGCTTGTCATCACTTTTTTATTTGGGATTATATTTTACCACATTTCTAAAATTAAAACGATCGTATTTTTTTTACAAATTCACCAACAATATTAATTATCTAATACAATAATAATAGCTTAATTTCTTCCTGTACCTACTACAAATTTGATAATAAATCGCTTTCCTACTTTGGTATATTTATTAAATTTTTAAGGGCGATTTTAAACATTTTAAAAAGAACAATGGACTAACTATACTTTAAATTTTCCTATTTTATTACCTTTTGATTGTTGTTTTACTAAATGGGCTTTTATTGCAAAAATACTTCAAAATAGATCATTCATAAGATTGAGTGACCCAATAAACAACTTAGAAAACACCGTTCGGGCACGTATAAAACACTAAACTTTATAAACTCACCATTTAAACTTAATTAAAAACTATCATTGTTTATTATTACTTTGGTTAACTCAAGAATAACACTGGTTTCGATTTAAAAACATACTTTTAAAACGTCAAAGTGCGATTGTAACCACCATCTTGTTTTTCTACAACAGTGGGAATTGCAGTTTCCTTGTTTACCTTCTTACCAGCGAAGCCACAAACACCCTAAAATGCTCGCTATGCAACCAACATAACATTTATTTTATCTGTTTTTGCATTTTGCAATAAATTGATAGAAAATTTATTTATTTTTAACATAAATGCAGCAGTCATTTATTTAATATTATTTGTTTTTAATATTCTTTTAAATATTTTGTCTTATTTTTCCATGAGGTTAGGGGTCTAAAAATACTAAACCAAGACGTATGTTACCAACTGGTATGTTTTTTGATAAAACATACCATAGCAGCTCACAAAATTAAAAAAAAATGCTCAAAAAATAGTTATGAATAAAAATAACGTTTGTTTGTGAAGGATTTTAAATCATTTATCAATAATTAACTGGATTGGTACTTATTAGTACCTACCTACTTAACGAAAACCTTGTGAGGAATTTACATAAGTAAGATGACATTTAGATGAAATTATTTCTAAACTTGTTTCATAGAACAATCAGAGCAAATTATTGAAAACCGGATCAAAATTTTAATTACAAATGTCAAATTTCGTGTAGGCATACGCCCATAATCAATATTTTATTATTATTATTACTTTATTATTATTTTATTGTTATTACTTTAAATCATAGTCACTATAGTAAAATAAATTTTTCGATACGTCTTAATTTGCATTTTTAATAAATTTATTTTTATTCCAAAAATACGTTTTTGGATGTAATCCATAATTACATTAATGTAATAATTATCACTTTATGAAATTGCAAAAACCCTTAATTTAAGTAATTTTAAGTTTTAAGTAGGTAATTTTAAGTTTTATGTTTTAAGTACCTAATTTTAATGTATTATCAAAGATGTACAGTTAAAATTAGGAGGGTTGGCCCAACAAAATTTTGATTAGTGATGAATTAAATAATAATAGGTAGGTAACCATAGAAAAAGAATATAATTATAAACGAGAAGTAAATTTGCCTTCTTTTTAATTTTTAATAAAAACGTTTTTACCTGAAAAAAATTCAAAGATTTGTCTAAATAAAATTTCATAATGTTTGTTTTATTCTTTTTTAAAAGGGCTTGCTCTTGTTTGGGCAAATGAAGTAATTACTTAAAGACTATCTTAATCTTAATGTAAAAGTGAGTAAGATTTTGAGGGTCAGTTATGGGCGAGATCGAGCATAATGCTATAAATTTGGCAACTGTACCTAAATATTAACCAGTTTTCCCGCGTACCTAACTGGTTCATATAATTCGAAAAATTGTTTAAGTATAAAGTCATTGTGATTCTGGTGGCGTTTCGGTGGTTACATTTTTTGGAAATTATATCGAAAATGATTAAGTTTGTTACAATAGTAAGTAGGTACCAAGTTATATTTGAAGAGGCGCGCGCTTTTATAATGATTTTTTATTAATTTAATTTTTATACCTAAACGAAAATACCGTTTTATTTTGTTGAAAATATATTTTAGAATAAATTTAATCAAATCATAAAAATACTGCTTTTGTACTTTTTATTTAATTAAATTTTAATTTAACAAAAAAAGTCGATTTTTATTGAAAATCATATTTCTTTTAATAGTAGGTATAAAAAACTAAAAACGCACTTTTATAAATTATAGTTCAATTTAAAAAGTTTTGCAATTTATTCAAAAATATATTATTATTCAAAAATTAAAAAATCCTAATAAAAATTTGGAATTAATATGCATATGGAAATTTTTTAATTATTATAATAATTATATTCTATATGATTTTGCGTGCAAAAGTATTTTTCATTTCATTCAAGACAATAAACTTTTTGATTAATTAGACTAGAATTCGAGATATATTTTTAATTTTAAAATCTGGAAAAGTACATATTTTGTAGTTTATGTGTACAAATATCATTTTTTTAAGACAAATATTTTGTATTTAGGAAAAATAAAGTTTTCATTTTATTTAACAATATACAAATAATATTTATTAAAAGTTAAAAGTAAGGTTAAGTAGATCTGACAGAAGTTGATTTTTTGATTAGTTCAAAGTAGTAAATAATACAATTTTACTCCCTAGGACCCAGACTGTAAAAAACTTAACCCAATTGGTCTAAATCATTTTTAAGTGCCTAGGTTATAATCAATCACTTTAGTAAAGACTCTTGACAACAATAACGTTTAAATTATGGACCGATTGACGATAAAATATTTTTATTTGTAATTTAATTAAAAAAGGGTTAATTTATAATAGTTAATATAAATAAATATATTTTTATCAATAAAAGCTGCAGAAACAACTTTTTTAAAATACAGGAAATTTAAATTTGACTAAACCTACAACTATTTCTTATAAATGCATAATTAATTATGCAAATCAAAGAAACTCCTTAAAATATTTAATGCATCAATTAATTGAATAAAATTAATTAGTAGGAGTATATTAACCCTGTAATTATTTTGACCGCGAGGAAAACCTTGCAAAGCTATTTTTTGAAGATTGACTAGTTTTTTTTTAAATAAAAATCCCATTAAATTTAAAAGAAAGCTTAATTGCTCCAATTTACCATACAACTTGTAAATCTTGTATTGTTGACATTTTTAAAATGTCACGGCCATATCCATACATACAAAGAAATTTGGGTGTAGTCTTTATTTAAATATGTGTATTTCCATAATTGGTATAATAGATTATAATTTTTAGGTTTTTCTATTAGCCGGAACAAACGGGCAATATTACATCCCCCATGTAGTGCAACAGCCTTATTTTTACCAAGCACCGCAATTCTATAACCCCCTACCCCAATTATTTCAACCCCCTGTGTTTTACCAACAACCCCTTCCATATAACAACCCTCATATACAAAAAAGCATCCCTCAAGTGCAGAGCAGAACTTATGAAGATTTGAGCCCAAAAAGTCCTATTGGGGTTGTACCGGAGAATTTTAGAGGTTTTGGTTATCACACTAATTTCGATGATGGGGCTACATCCACTGTTGTATTCTTTAATGGACCTCAAAGATTGAACAGCAACACTAACACCAAGACGAGTGTTACTGTAGCATCTGATAGTTTGGATCCACAGAACAAAGAAAATTTGGATAACGCAACAGGTTTGTATGATTTAAATATGTCAGGTAGGTACACTTAATGCAACATATATTTTTAGGTCGTATTGGAAAGAGTATTGCAAACCCAACAGACTCGTTCGCGATGATTAAATCCTTCTTGAACCATCCAAATCTCCTCGGAAATGGGATCAATTATTTCACCGCCGATTTTTCCGCACCTGGATATCCAGCAAGTACGATTCCTCTAAATCCAAGTACCACCACCACAGAGCGAGTGAAGGAAGCCACAGAATCGATTTCGACGACTGAAACGAGCGTGTCATCGACAACGGAGAGTTCGGAAGCAACAACCGTCTCCTCGGAAAGTGAAAGTACAGAAGATGCCGACCAAAATGTTACTACTGAACAGATCAATGATACTACTACTATCTAAATCAGGACCGGATTAGGTTCACTTTATAATTCGACATCAAATAAAAAAAACGAACCTAGAACCATTTATTGGCATATATATCTCGACTGTTTTCATTGTAATCAAAAATCGTAAGGAATTTTTTGTTTAGTTAAATTTAATAAAAGACATAAAAATGTAAAACAAATTATTTTATTTATACTTTGATTATATAATAATGAATAAAATTGTTGAATAACAATGGTAAAAATCATATAATAAATAATTATATATATTTAGGTAAAACCCTGTAAAATTTTTAATGTTCTTTCTTTTCTTTTTTCTTTCGTTTTTTCTTTTTGTCTGCGCCTAAATCTTCATTATTTTTAGGCAGACAATGTTTGCAGTACCAATTTTCATTTTCATCTGGGGGGACTTGAATTCTTACGCAAACCCTTAAATAAAATGTATGAGCATAGATTTGTTTTTATTTTTTGGACTTACCAATGGTACCAGGCATCACAGCCATCGCATCCAATCATAGGACTGCCATCGTCTTGTTTGTTACAAGCAGGGCATATCCACACTTGATTACCCTGCGCATCCTAATTTTGTTAAAAAATCGCGAATTTAAATTTTTGTTAAATTTTGTTAACAAAAATATAAAAGTATGGTTTATTATTTAATAACTATTAAGATTATTGCAATAGCCAACAATTTGGAAATCTTACCTTCTTCCAACACTTTTGTCCAACATGAACAGTTGCTGACTATTGTATAAAATAAAATTAGTAGTTTATGATATATTAGTTCTGAATGATAAAGCAAAGCTCAAACCCAAACCATACCAAATGATTAATGATAAAAAATTATACAAAAATGGTTGCTGTCAAAAATAAGGTCAAGCATATTGTAGTTTTAGGCAATGTGTCATGAAATATACTTACGGTTTTCTTCACTGAAGAGCGCCTTTTTTTGGGCTTAGCAGGCGATGTTTTCGGTTTCAGCGGATTCAGCCTGGGCCTGCCAGGACCTGGACTTACTTTAGGCACAGGCACCACAGGATTTTGACTTTCTTCAGGTACTATTGGGTCAGCTGTTTCAAAAACTCATCATAGTCACCAAACGAATCAAAATTTAGAAAAACAAAACTAAAAATGAGTCCCTAATCCTAAAATCTACACCACATATGAAATAAAACATCATGCCAGAGAAACTTACCAATGTTTTCACTGAAACAAATAAAAAGCCAAAACCATCCCAAAGCTCGGAACCCATGCCGTGATAAAAATGACAATGACAGGATAGGAATAAGGGGCGAATGTATATGTGAATTAAGTCCGAAAAGCATACTTTTATATTTTCGTTGATTGGAGATTTTGTAAGTTTATGGGGAGAATTTTACTTACAACATACATAGCCGGAGTTAATTGGTTTACAACCGGTGGCGGCTCAGGAGAAACGGGTTTCAAATCTTTTGTTCTTAGTTTAGGTATAGGTTTAAAAATGTTTTTCTTCTCGGGACTGGGATACATGTCATTATAAGCTGTTGGGCAAAAACATTGTACTTTACTACACCGGTATCGGCGTGGTTTTTAAATAATAAAAAACTGCACTAGTTAAAAGACGTGCTATGTGGCATAGATGCTTACTATCAAAATAAAATACTATTCTACACATAATATTAATAAATAAAAATATATTCTACACCTATATAAATAAAAATAAAATTTTGGATTTTTATACCAATTAAACATGCTAACTTACTTGACGGGAGGGACGGAGCCGGGGCTGGTTGTGTTGTTTTAGGTTTTGGAGGGCCTGTAACCAGTGCGGATATTTTCGCCAAACCTGGAGAAGTCGCCCTTTCTTCGGGAACAGCCTCCTCGTCCTTCTTGACGATTGGTTTAATATTTCTGAGAGAAAAATATTAAGTAAGTTTATTTTATTGCTTGTACCTACTTACAATTTCCTCGTGGTTTCTGGAGTCTCCGGTCTTGGCGATTGGGAACCCAACTTAAGGAACAACTTTGGCACAGGACTTTCACCTTCCCTAACCTCCTTATCCTTCTTCTTCTCTTTTTTCTCCTTCTTGATTTTCTCCTTCACCTTCTTCTCCTCTTTCAACTTCTTCTTCTCTGCCTTATCTTTAACTTTATCCTTCTTGTTCTTCTTCTTAATCTTATCTTTCTTCTCTTTTTTGTGCTCCTTGCCCTTTTTCTCCAATTTTACATCGACATTGGGGTCAACGGATATTACTTCGGTGATTTCCTGAGGCGGCGCCTGCGCAACAGGCTCTAGCTTCGGTTGCTTAGCAACGGGTTCCTCGATTTTGGCGGGCGGATGATTGGAGGGGGGCGGCACGGGGTTATTCATCATCGAGGGTAAACCGTACGGGTTAGGAAATAAGGGATTCTTTCCGAAATTGTGCAGCTGCGGGAATGGGAAGAGAGGGTTCATATTATTCATTGGATTGGGGATCAAACCTGGCCCTGAAAATATTTATCATGAAATATATTGGGTAAATACCAGTGGTGAGCGAAACAGCGATAATCTTAAAAATCGCTGTTTTCGTCAGATCATCACTAGTAAATACAGATTTTTAAAGATTTTTTTATATTTATTGTGGATTATATTGAAGCATTATTATAGGCATTTGTGTTAAAGGCAGTGTTGCATTGAAACATTGTGCTGGTTAAAGGACCCAATCCACATAAAAATAAAAATTTAATACATTACATAATGAGTGAATACCTCCCAATATTGGTATAAATGGAAAAGGCAGCCCCCTTAATATTTCCGCTTCCGGCGTTTTTGGTCGTTCCAGGTCCATAAATTGATCATCATGCTGCTTCTGAACCTAAATGTCACATATAATTTTTTCTACTGGTATTATTTTTAAAGAGAACAAGGAAAAGGGAGACTTGTTTTAACTATTAGGACTTCTTGTAATGAAATATCCAACATACAGTATTGACCATAATTATTGCAATCATGCTGCTTCTGAACCTAAATGTCACATTTGATTTTTTCTACTGGTATTATTTTTAAAGAGCACAAGGAAAAGGGAGACTTGTTTTAACTATTAGGACTTCTTGTAATGTAATATCCAACATACAGTATTCACCATAATTATTGCAACAAATGTAAAAGAATCTAACTCTAAAACGCCTTTATTAATCTTTATAAAATTATTAAATAAAAGGGGTTTAAAAATATTTTCTCGAAAAAACACGTTAACTGAGATAATATTATGTATAAGTTGAAATATTTTTATTCAAAATTTCATAAAGATTAATAAAGGCGTTTTAGAGTTAGATTTTTTTACAGTTGTTGCAAATAATTATGGCAAATACTGTATATCCTACAGTTGTAGGACAACTTTCAAAGATTTCAAAGATAGTAGTGAGGGATGTTTCTAATATATAATGAGTTTGGAAAATTTAATTTAATTGACAATTCACAGGTAAATCCAATTTACTAAAACGCCAAATTGTTGTAATTGTAATTTGTTATGCAGCATATATTTTTTCATAAAAATCAGTGAAAAAATTATTTAATATAATATTTAGCTATAAAACTAAAAATATACGTTTTTGCGAAACCCTTAAATACCGGCTTTGAATGTATTAATTTTTTACCTAAATATATTTATGGAAACTAAGGCCTTTACGAATTTTTGAAAAATAAATTCAGTTACCATGAATATATTTAATTAAAAAAACGGTTATTTCACACAACGTCGTTTTCCAAACACCCTGTAGACTTACCTTTTTGACTTTTTTGCCTTCCTTCCTCTTCCTCTTCTCCTTGACGAGCGGCGGGCTGTGCGAGATCATTTCTGGGGTTTTCGGAGTGGAGGGGGTGCCCGGTGGGGAGCCGTCGTCGAAAAAGTCCAATTTTTCTGGACTCTTCATCGAATTAGCGGGTATCGGTTCGATGGTGACGTCGCCCGGTAAGGTCGGTATGTTTTTCGATGATAACTCTTCGCGTTCATCGATTACCAAGTTCGGAGAGCCGCCTCTGGAGCGCGCTTCCTCTTTTTTCAAACTCTTAATGTCGTGCTTTTCGTTTTTGACATTCGATATTTTCTTGAAAATGTTCACCTTCTTTCTGTCAGGTTCGGTGTTGATTTTGTCGATGCCAAGCGGAGTTCCAGCTGGTACCGGCTCAGCCTTCATAGGTATAGGCGTTATTGTGGTATTTAATTTCTCCGTTTTCATCCTGGCATCTGCCAAAGTTTTATTAATTTTCGCCGCTTTAGCGCTGCTCACTGGAATTACTTTATCCATTCCCATATCACTGGGCACCAAATTCGAGTTTTTGATTTTTTTAATTTTCTCCTTCGTTATATTCGGCGATTTCCTGGTAACTTTCTCATCAACAAACGGCTTAAACAACTCCTTCCCGATTCTATCCTTCTTTCTGTCCACTTTTCTGTTGTTTACTTTCGGAATTTTTTTCATTGGCAATTCCGCCACTTCCGCCGGTATTATAGGAGCTGGATTTGGCAATGCCGGCTCAATTACAGTCTGTATGGGCGCCTTGGCTTCCGGCAACTTGCCTTCTCTAGCCGGCGACAGAAAGCCGGAAGTGGTCATCATGACGCTGCTAATTTCGCGAGTTGGCCGGCTACTTCCCTCATCTTCCCGCCTATGTATGTAAAATCGCGTTTTTAACCGTTAATCATACAAATATTGACAATGGGCTTGGGACATGAAATTTTTTATTGCATATTTGGAATCTGCGACACAGGGTTTTATATTGATGCAACAGTCGTGTCAAGACTTACGAACGAAGTTTAATAATAGAAGTGGTTTCACAGTGAATTTCCACATCATGTTCCAACCCCATTATATTGTTTAATTATAATTCAAAATTATTGATAATCTACAATGTGAATTGTTATTGTTGTCAAGGCGTAATTGATATCTTGAAACATTACCCTTTACTAAACAATTTTTAACCATGTGTCATTGTTATTCAGCTTTAATAAATTTAACTTATATGTGATTTTTAACTTGCTAACTTATCCAAGTAATACTAGAAGAATTTTGACAGTTTGTAATTTAAAATTTATAAGGCAAAATAAGTAAAAATAATAATATATAAACTATGATTGTAGGAAGCTATTAATTAATCTCAGAACCCTAAAAATAGTAAAAATTAACCCCCTCCCTTGTGAGAGAAGAAGTCTAAAAAATAATAAAAAGCAATTTTATTCGATTAACTACGAATTAAATATTTTAAAAAACCCTCCCCCCTCGGGCGTGACGTCACAAGATTTATGGATGGCCCCTAAAATATAACCCTACAGCCATTTTAAATAAATTAAATAATTTCAAAACTTCACAGGGTTCTTTAATCACAACACACTATAAGTAGAGTATATAAAATAAGGCGCATGCGCACTAAGATAACCTGACTTGCTCACAGAGTAGGGCCATATTATTATTCCAATTCTTACTTTGTCATAGTTACCTCCGTGACAGTTACAGTGCATATTAACATTGGTAGGTTTTAATACATTTATATAAAATTTAGTGTTTTAAAGTTTTTCTTTTGATGCAGATTAAATTTTCAGATATAAGGACAATTTTAAATATAAGGACAATTTTAAATATAATAAAAAATCTTAATTGATCTAAATTAAAAAATGATTAAGGGAGTTTTTTTATTATTAATTATTAATTCTTTTTACACTTTAAAATGTACTTTCAACCTTCTAAATGTGAAATCAAATAAAATTTAGAACAACTTTATTTCATTTTAAAGACTTTTCACAAAAAAATTCATTTGTTAGTCATAAGGAAAACTCAATATATATATTTAAATAGTTTAATATGTACCTTGACCTCTTAAACTCAGTGGGAGAAACATCAGCAGGCTTTTTAAAAACTTGTCCATTTTCTGTGGTTTCTTCGCCGGCCTCCTTTTTGACTTCCACATTTTCCACATCATTTTCAGCCCCTAAAAAGACTTTCTAGACACAAATATAAATAATAATTATGTAACTAACCTTCGAGCAAAGGGTACATAGGCGGTAAGTGCTCGTGGATGTGTACAGGCCTAGTAACAACCTCTTTACTGCCAGGTTTAAGAAAGTTCAAATTGTTCTCCTTGGGAATTGGGTATTTCGGTACTAAAGCTGGAGGGGGGCTGAAGTTAACGTAAGTGACATATTCTTCTAACTCTCCTATGCTTATCCCCATTTCTCGAAACGCCAGACCCAAATGATCCAAATTCGCGTCAGTTTGACCAACTAAAAAAATCACCACTTGTAAGTTAATTAACCCATGATCAACATAAAACTTTATTTACATTCATTTGCGTAGTCGTTGGTTAATTTAGTGAGTTGTGATAGGAATCTGGCCAAAACATCAGTTAGAACTTCCAGAGGAGTGGAGTTTATTGAATGCCATCCCAGCGTCTGTAATATTTTTCCTACTGATAGTTTTATGTGGTCTCTAGTGTATTGTGCGGCACTCATTGTTGTTTTTATTTAACTAAATCCAGCATCTCTAAATTAGAGACTTCAATAACCAATCTCTGCCAATAACAAACCCCACTGTTTTGCTTTGCTAAAAAATGACAGCAGAATAGCGCCATCTGTTTTAGTGGACGCCGACCTGCGCGTCACGCTCTTCTGTCAAATGTCAAGTCCGCCAAATTCAAATTTAAAGTATTTTTTATTAAACAATAATGAACTTTTGTAATTTAAGAAGGATATTCATGTTATAATTTACAAATTTTTATTGTTTTTCTTTATATTCAACGTTTGTAATATTTATTTGGTGTGATTCCTTTGTTGAATGTTTTATGTTGGTAGCACTGTTTGGTGAAAAAATTGAAAGTTATTTCTTCTTTGAGTGATTTTTTATGTATGATACGTCTTTAAAATTGTTGAAAATTGTTTGATTTATATTTTTCTAGTGAAAAGTGCTGTTTTTCGTAATAAACTAGTAATTAAGAGGATAATTTGAGATTTAGTTTTGTATCTAGGGTCCCTAGTTATATAAAATCAAGAACCTAACTTTGGTGCGGTCATTTTGGGGTAATAAATTGATGAACAACAAATGAACTTTGTTTATAAATTTAAGCCTGTAAAAAAGTCTGGTGTATTAATAAAAGAAACGAGTGTATGGAATAAAACAAACTAACATTCCCATGAAAAGTATAATTGTCAGCAGTTGTGAACATTTTGTTTTGTCTGTTCAGTATTTCAATATGGCCGATTAAGCGTACGTATAAAATTGTATAATTTTAGTGATAAATTTCATGTTTACAAGTAATTAAACGTATTATCTGCCAAAGTTAGTAATAAATAGGTTGTTGAGACCTAAGAAAAGCATTGTCAGTTTTCATCACTGCATTTTATTAAAGGTGACTAAGCGAAATATTCTTGTGCGTTTTTCTGCATTAAAACAACATACAGATATTTTTATTTCCCGGCTAAAGAATTCGACGATTGTCATTAATTGCCTTAACTATCACGGCGTTAGATGCAATTTAGAACTATAACAATTTCAGTTGAACAAAAGATTCAGTAAACATGGTATATAACCTATTTGCCTTATTGATTTGTATTTTCAACATTTCAGCTTAAGCACATTTAACGCTTAATCAAATAATGGTATAAACCAACCAAAATGAGAATTGATAAGTCTAGGGTGCGTAAAAGCACCTCAGAAGTACCATTAGAGTGCCAGCAACTCATTGAACGACTCCAAGCATGTTCAAGAACAGAGTTGCTCGAGGAACTCTCAAAAATCAACACCTGGACCTTTGGCAAATGCGAATTGCTGCACTGGGCTCAAGTCCTTGATGTGTTTGACAAAATTTTGGGAGATGCTGCCAAATTTTCTGACGAAAATAAGTGGGCGCTTGATTGTGATACCAAATACAACAGCACAGTACGTTATCTTGTATTATAACCTATATAATTTTGTTATAACCTATATAATTTTGTTATTAACATTATATGTTAATTATAATTTTGTTATTAACATTATATGTTTATTTAGGATAAAAAACTGCTGCTATGGATTTTACACTTTACCACATTGTTAATTGAACACTCCTTTTCTCGACATTTATACAACTCCATGGAACACTTGCTAGTGCTATTGGAGTCCAATGATATGGCTGTGGTTTTGGGCGTTTTAAATTTACTGTACATGTTTTCAAAGAGAAGTAATTTTATTACCAGGCTTAAACCTGATGAGAAGGAATGCCTTTTATCACGCCTACACCATCTTGCTGAGGTAGACACAAGCTTAAATATAATTAAAATCTTTTATTAATTTATTTTCTTTTTGTTTTATAGAACTGGGGTGGTAAAGAGAATGGTTTTGGTTTGGCTGATTGCTGTAATGCGGAAAAGGGCATTCCAGCTTCAGCCACAACTCTACATGTGGAATTTCACAGGGAAGAAAGTGATGGAAAAAAAGACTCAAAAAACAAGGCTAATTTAAATATAATCCATATTGAACATGTTGATAAAATACACAAGACACCAGCTGAAATAATGAAGTCACTCATTACAATGTATTACGTTCCGGGGGAAAAAGAGGTATGTAGTATTTATATTTTTTTGTTACAACAAATTGGGAAACATTTTTTAATTGAATGATTAGGCAATTGTTATCAAATGTGGAATTCAGTTTTTTGTGTGACTAATATTTTACACCAAAGTTTAAGATGTTTATTTTTCAAAAAATAGAATTTGCATTACAAAGTTTATTTGTCATTGTTTATCTTTTTGTCTCACTATTTTTTTAAATACTTTGAAAATGGAGCTGATTCACATTTGACTTTGATATTAATAAATATGATGAATATTTATTTGAAAGGTAAAACGAAATTTTTTTTATTTATAATCTATTTAACAAAGAAAAATTATAGAAGGAACTTTTTTTTAGATTTTTTTCAGTTTACCTCACCCTGATTTCTCATGCTTTTGCTCATTTGTGAGCACAGAGCATTTTGCAATTTAACATAAAACAATTATTATTGTGCGCGCACATTCTACGCATGCGCAATTAAGCTTTTGCGCTAATTATGCGCTAATTTGATCAATGCGCAACTTTTAATACATGTTGGTTTGAATTTTAATAACAGCGATTTTAAAGCGCTAACGCGATTGCGATTTTTAATAAATACAATACACAGGGCTCTCAAATGTCCTAAAAGTACTAAAATTCAGCATTCTGTCCTAAATGTCCTATACAATTGGTCTTGTCCTGAAATGTCATACATTAGGCATTTTTTGTTTTGTTACTATCAGAGCTGTCAGAAAAAAGTATCTTAGTTACTTTAGAGTAACTTAGTTACTTTAAAGTATCTAAGTTACTGTATCTTAGTTCCTTTATTTTTTTAACAAAAAGTATCTAGTATCTTAGATACTTTTTAAAAGGAACTGTATCTTGTAACTTAAAAAAGTATCTTAGATACCGAAAAGTATCTTAGATACCAAAAAGTAACTTAGATACCAAAAAGTATCTAAGATACCACAAAAAAGTTCCTTTAGTCAAGTTGTTCGAAACGGCCGCGGCCATCGAAGTTATTATAATAAGCACAATCCACACAATTGTATTTGGATTGTGATAATAAGTATACTGGCGACTTCAGCGACTGGCGCCAATCGACTGGCGGCGATTTTTGTTATACCTACTTAATTTTTATTCACCTATACTTCTTTTATAATCTGTGACTTCGCCACCCGCTCTTTAGAAGGGTGTTTCCGTTCGTTGCGACTTGAATTTATAGTGGAAAGTCTGAAATAAGTTAGGTTAGGTAAGTACTGATGTAGGATATTGGTTGTTACATTGTACCGTACATTCTATAATGTTCAATGTATGTTTTCTATTTTAAATTTAAAAAAAATGTTAAAAAAGATTAAATGAAAAGTGTGAGATAATTTTTTTATTTTTATAATTAAGTGGTGTTTAATGAACGATTTTATCTCTTTTTATTTTTAAGATATTTTAAAAGTGCCTAAGTTAGACATTTTTTGCATTAGACCCTTCAATGGTTTTAATCAACTAGATTTTATTGAAAAAAATTGTTAAAAAAGTAAGCTTAAAATTATTTGAAAAATCAGGGTGGGGTTGGAACGAATTTTTGTTGGGCGGTTTATACGAAACTTATTACATAATATACAAAGTAACTAAAAAAGTATCTTATTAAGTATCTTAAAAAGTAACTTAAGATAAGTATTTAAGTTCCTTTTTTTAAAGAGTAACTAGATACCCAAAGTAACTTCGGATACTTTTTCAAAAAGTAACTTATCTTGTATCTAGATACTTTTTAAAAGTATCTTTGACAGCTCTGGTTACTATTTAAAATTGCCCCATAAACAACCTGTCACATGATTTTGTCATGATAAAAACAACAAAACATCAGTTTGTAGTCTGGGTTGCCTACTCTATGGTTGTTTGATCAAAATTAGCGAATTGGATGATCAAATTGACTCCTATCAAAACAAAATTAACAATTTGGACCAGATAATTTCAAAGGGAAATGTGAATATCGGAAAACTATTAAATACTGTAAAGGACACAATTAATCAATTGGACCTACAGAGTGCCTTTACTGTAGTAGAACTAAGCACTAAAGAAAAGGAACAGCTCTGTGATTAAATCCAAAACAGTGATATGACATGAACATATTTTAGTTTTCTAAAAAGTAGATTTTTTTTGTTATCCAATGAATAATTAATTTTTATCAATAAAACGTTTGCAAGTTTTTAAATTTATCTTAAAATTTGTCTGAAATGTCATTAAATTCTACTAAGATTTGTCCTAAAATCCTAAAAATAGCACTTGGGAGCAGTATTACCTACTACTTACCTAAAACAAAAAGGTTCTTAAAAACATCATGATAAGCACTTTTATTTAACTTTGTAGATGTGGCTATTTACTCATGTCAGATTGGCCCATCATTTTGCCGACTACAGAAACCGGCTTTTGTGCGTCCAGGCGCGTTTGCAAGCACTGTCCGTGCTTGTTTATTCGAATGCCATTCAAGAATCCCCGTCAAACTTGCTCTACAACGGTTTGTTGGAGGAGTTGGTGGAGCTGGTCGAGCTGCAACAGCCCCATCTGGTGGAAATCAGATCCGCCGCATTGCGCACTTTGACCGCCATCATTCACTTGGACAGAAGTCCAAATATTCCAAAGTAAGTTGAGGATTTTTGGTTGCGTCGTTGCTTTTATTTTTTTCGTTTGTTTTATTCAGTAGGAGACCCGGTTCTAGGTTGAACAACATTATAGACGTGACCGGGGCCAGTCAGTACCACGGTTTCTTGCCTGTTTTGGTGAGAAATTGCATAACGACCCTCACGAACCAAGACGAATCGCAGGCGAGCCTGCAAGAGTTGCCCGCTTCGGATGAAGCCGAGAAAACGAGCACGCCCGAGGAGACTTCCGAAGCCGCTAAACTTATGGAGTACGTTTCAGATATTGCCATCACCTCTCAACTCTATAACGCGTTGGAAACGAAGTTTCCCTTACCGTTGGCGACAGCTTTGTTTTCGTTTCTATACCATCTCGCCAGCTATGAATCAGGAGGTGAAGCTTTAGTGTCTTGCGGCATGATGGAGTCACTTTTGCAAGTTATCAATTGGCACGGAGTGGAATTAGAACATATAACAGTAAGTTCACTATTAAAAAACTATTCTTAATTGCGGGCAGGGTACACCAAAACTTGGCGTCGTTTTACAGTAATAAAAAAAACGCACAGTAGCATTAATTTAAAAAAGGTAGGACAAATTCGCACAGTACAGGGTTCCCACTAAACCTGGAAATCCTGGAAGTCATGGATACAAATTTTAAGCATGATTTTTACAACAGGAGTCTTGATTTTTGCTACAAATAATATTTTTACTACCCATTTATGGAAATAAAGGAGTTGTAACTTAAATTGGATCTAATGAAGAAAACGGAATTGGAGACAATTGAAACATAAATCAAACTTTTGAAAAAAAAAATTTAAATAAGATTTAGCAGATACTGTTTTAGCTGTGTTTTTTTGTTTTTGTTAGAATTTTTATTTTGTTTCTTTTAATAAAAAAAATCTTTATCAATCAGTTCCCCCCCCCCCAGTAGTGGTCGTGCTAAACAATTTCTTTTTAAAAAAGCAATTTAAAAATATATATATGTTTAGGTTCTAGTTTATTAATTGTTTTTTTAAATGATATAATATCAAAACCAACATTTTTCTTAAAAAAACAACAAATATACCTAAAAAACAAAATCCAAGTAATAGCTCCTAGACTTCTACAAAATTGTTATTTTTAGCTATATTTCGTTTGTTTTAGACAAAAATATACCGTGTTATATATCAAACTAAAGGATTTTTAATTTTCTTTTAAATGACAGCTAAAATAGTAAACAATCTTTTTTATTATGAGATTTTTGAGTATTAAGATCCACATTACAATTATTGTACGTAAACATTTAACATTTTTTTTTCTTAAAATATAAATATAACATCATTGATTTTGGCTTAGTGTTTTAGCCAAACCTATCGACGCGTTTTTTTTTTAAATAAAATTAAAAGTGGTGAAATTTCTTTTATATATTTATATATATACACAATATTGGCCATAGTTATTGTAACAACTTTAAAAAAAATCTAACTCTAAAACGCCTTAATTAATCTCTACGTGTTCAAGGGTTTTTCGAGAAAATATTTTTAAAGCCCTTTTATTTAATAGTGAAAAACTTTCAAATTAAAATACTTCAACTTATGTCTCAGTTTACATGTTCAAGGGTTTTTAGAGAATTTTTTTAAAGCTGTTTTATTTAATAATGAAAAAACGTTCGAAAAATTTTTTAAATTAAATAAAAAGTATGCTGATATAGACCGTATTTTTGTTAGTATACTCTGAAAATTTTGTACAAATCAAACGAACAGTAACGAATATACAGCGATTTTTACAGACTTTGAAGCGCTGTATCTTCGTTACTGTTCGTTTGAAAAGTTATTTTTCGAACGTTTTTTCATTATTAAATAAAACAGCTTTAAAAAAAATATCTAAAAACCCTTGAACATGTAAACTGAGACATAAGTTAAAGTATTTTAATCCAACATTTCATAAATATTAATAAAGGCGTTTTAAAGTTTGGTTTTTTTACAGTTGTTGCAATAATTATTGCCAATACTGTATATACCGTACCTTCATTTGCAAGCTAACCATAGGGAAAATACATTGTAACTGAACCAGATAAGTCTTAGTCAGCACGAAGCGAAAAACGTTGTAGAAATGATTTGGACGCGTGGACGAGTAGGCTAGCATGCGCCGTAACAGTTGACCTTGCTTTATACATCGATGCTTTATTATTGTTTTGTATTTTGTGCGGTGTAAATCTGGTAAACAATTAAAAATAAAATAGATTTTTAAAATGAATCACTATACTGTAGAGGAAAAGTTTGATATGATTTATTGGGTAATTCGGGAAAATTCTTTTAGGGAAACGAGAGATATTTTCTCTGTGAAATACCCGGATCGCCCAATTCCTTGTACCAAAACTATTTCCTCTACCTATGACAATTTAAAATCAAAAGGCTGCCTTTTACCATGTAAATGCCATAATGTTCCCAGGATTAATGACAACGCTGAATTGCAGGAAATAATGGTTTGTGCAATGGTACAACAAGATTTCACCGTTTCGGTTGACAAACTTTCTGAAAACACCGGAGTTAGTGGGCAAATTTCATAAAATATTTAAAAAAAATAAATTTAAATCCTACAAATACCAGGTTCATCAGGAAGTTTATGATGATGACAAGTACCGCAGAATGAAATTCTGTGAAACCGTGATGAAAATGGCAAACGATGATCCGAACTTTACAAAAAATATTGTTTTTACGGATGAATCCACATTTCCACTTCATGGAAAACACAATCCGTCCATTCTGCGTTACTGGGCCATTGAAAATGAGTACCGGCAGTTAAACTTGCGTACTCAGTACCCAGAAAAACTGGGCTGGTATTTTTGGCGATAACATTGTAGGACCATTTATAATTAATGGCAATTTAAATGGTTAATCTTACTTGCACTTATTGCAGAACCAAATTATTACTGCATTTCAGCAGGATGAATGTCCAGCCCATAATAGTCTACGAGTTGTAGAATATTTACAACAAATATTCCCTAACAAAATTTTTTCAACATTCGGTGGCCGGCGAGGTCACCTGATTTGGCCCCGAATGACTTTTTTGTGGGGCTATATTGAGTCTATTATTTATGGACATGAGCATCAGAGGGCTAGTGACCTAAATCAGATTCAAATTAAAATTGAAGACGAATTTCAGGCCATTACTCCTCTTATGCTAGCAAACGTTCGGCGGGAATTTTATGATAGGTTGGGATATTGTTTGGCACAAGGGGGAGGTACTTTTGAAAACCGTCTCTAGTTTTGTTAGAGTTTCATTTTTAAGTTTTTTATTTAGGATTTCTTTTTTATTTTTAAATGTTTTTTTAGAGTACACTTTTACTTAATACAAAACATAACAAAACCATACATTTCATATGATTATGAGTCAGTTTTTTAAACTTCTGCTAATTTTAATAAAAATCAATTTGATTTCTTTTACACAGATCGTATTAAAAGAAACAAATTTGAATAGTTAGCAGAAAAATAAAAAACTGGTTCTAATGGATAAAAATTTAATTTACGTAAGGAATTCATTCGAGCATAGTTGTACATCAATGCTTACAGCGCAAGTGGCATAGCCAGTGTTGCCAGATATTTTAAAGTCGAGGCGCCAATTTTCGAGCGAGATATCGCCCAAAAGCGCCAACAAAATTGCAATCAGCGCCAACGTTAGATTGGTAAAATTAAAATTAAATTCTTGTAACGGTTAATTCGCAAAATTCATTAAAAATACTTAGACACACCAGTTTAATATTTTTATAGATAAAGATATTTTTCTTGATAGTAAACAATTTTATTATTATTTATGAAATATACAAAAATAAATGTTTAATATTATTAAAAATAAATAAAAAAATAAATATTCTTTATTTTTTTAAATAAATAAATTTAAATATGGCCTACTGGCATTCAAAATAATAAGGAATAGAAACTGTTCCTATTCATTATTATTGTGAATGCTGGTAGGCTATATTTATTACTAATATTATTACTGTTAAGCCGGCTGCACAACATCCCAGTAACGGAAAGGGGAAAAAGTTAGCTGTCCAATCAGAACTCATATTTCAATTTCAATTTCTTTTGCTTGAATTCAAATTTTGACCGCACTCACCTCTAATTATAAAATTACATTTTTTTACACATATACACTTGATATACACTTGATATACTTACCCAGTAGGAATATGTGTTTACACTACTTTAATACCATCTATGATTATTATTTGTGGTGATCGCTGTTAATATCTATAAGTATTAAATACAGGCAGCTGCAATCTGAAGATATATTATAAGTAAAGTTTAATTCGAAGAATTTCCAAAAGAGCAATTTATTTTTTTTTAAATCGCCCAAATTGCGGTTTGCGCTTTTTATAAAAAACTAGGCGCAAATTATTTCTTAAAACCGCCCAATTGGCGCTAAAGCGCCCAATCTGGCAGCACTGGGCATAGCCACACTGACTCGGAGTCAGTGACTCCACCCTGGCGATTAAATTTGTTTTAGTACGCATGTCTCAACGACGCATCCAAATCATTTCTGAGAAGATTCTCGCTTTGTTTTGACTGCGACTTATCTGGTCCAGTTACAATGTATTTTCCCTATGGTTAGCTTGCATATGAAGGTACGGTACATACATATATACAAAAGTAGTAATTTTACCTCAAACCTCAAAAAACTCGTCGAGCGATTTGGCTAAAAAACTAGTCGATGTAACCTATTTGTTTAACAGAAGTGATATCTAATTATATTTTTGTTAAAAAGAATTATTTTTTAAATACAGTAATTACTTTATTACTCCTAAAATTTTACAAAAACCTCCTAAATTCCTAAATAAAATTTGTAATTTATGCGTGGGAGCTCTAGCCGTGTGGTCCATTTTAAAACAAATACTAATTAGATTGTGTTAGTTTGTTACAAGAGCTGTAAGAGTGATCGACTTGATCACCAACATTGACATGCAAGCGTTTCAAATTCACGGCGGCCTTCAGAGTTTCATAAGCCGCCTGGACGTCGAAGTGAATCTATGCAAGAAAGATCAACTGTACGAAATTCAAATGAGCATCGCCGATCAGTCCGAAGACGGGGCCAGCACTTCGATGAGCAATTCCGTGGTCTCGGAGGCGGGCTCGGCGGCCGGTCCATCGGGCGCCGCCGCCCCCGAAGAAGACCTGTGCACCACGGTGGACTTGGAGTACGTGTCGGAGAACGCAGGCAAAACTTGCCTGCCCCAAAGGGCCGCGCTGCTAAAATCGATGCTGAACTTTTTGAAGAAGGCGTTCCAAGACAGCACGTTTGCCGACAAAATTCGCCACCTCATGGAGGGCACTTTGCCGAACTCGCTGAAAAACATCATCGCGAACGCCGAGTACTACGGGCCCTCGTTGTTTTTACTGGCCACCGATGTAGTTACCGTTTATGTTTACCAGGAACCTTCGCTGCTGTCCGCCCTTCAGGACAACGGTCTGACGCACGTTGTGCTCTATTCTTTGTTAATCAAAGATGTTCCATCCACAAGGGAAGTTTTGGGCTCGCTCCCCAACGTTTTCAGCGCGCTTTGTCTGAACAATCGCGGTCTTCAGTCGTTTGCTAAATGCAAACCCTTCGAGAAGCTTTTTAAGGTTCTATTGTCGCCGAATTATCTTGTCGCGATGAGAAGAAGACGCAGTTCGGAGCCCATGGCGGATACAGCCTGCAATTTAGGTAAGTACCTGATTAATATCAGGTGCTATAATGTAAATATGTATGACGCAAATATTAATATACCGTACTTTCATTTTAAATATATACACTCGAGTGAACCCGTTTTAACATAAATTAATTTCTTTTATTTAAAATTATAAGTTATAATGTCCTACACATTGCATTGATAAAACTGATTACGTTAAATTTTAAGTATCTGGATCATTTTTAAAAGTAACTTAACTTAATAATGCCTAATTCGTATTAATAATCCAGAGCAAACTTCGACTATCACCCAACGCCGGTGAAGGGTCTTCTGCTGAATTACGAAAACCGTCTCTCGGCCACTCTTAAAAGTTTAATTTTTAGTTTTGTTTTGAGATAATTGATTGATTAATTTTAATTTGTTTTCAAGAGAATTATTTTATTCTTTTATTTTAGTTTTTAAAGAGTTTTTATGTTTAAACGGTTTTTTTATAAGAAAACACTTTTAGTTAAATGCAAAACAAATAATGATTTTACACCTTTAATTAATAATTTACTGTTAAAACTGATTACGTTACATTTTAAGTATTTGAATAATTTTTAAAAGTAAATTAACTTAATAATGCCTAATTCGTATTAATAATCCAAAGCAAACTTCGACTATCACCCAACGCCGGTGAAGGGTTTTCTGCTGAATTACGAAAACCGTCTCTCGGCCACTCTTAAAAGTTTGATTTTTAGTTTTGTTTTGAGATAATTGATTGATTTATTTTATTTTAGTTTTTAAAGAGATTTTTTTATGTTTAAACGTTTGTTTTTATAAGAAAACACTTAAAGTTAAATGCAAAACAAATAAAGATTTTTTCACCTTTAATTAATAATTTACTTTTAAAACTGATTTTAAGTATCTGAATCATTTTTAAAAGTAACTTAACTTAATAATGCTTGATTCGTATTAATAATTCAAAGTAAACTTCGCCAACGCCTACATGTGAAATGAAAGTACGGTATAAAAAGTATTTTAGGTAGATTTTTAACTATCACTTTTTTAATTTGAATTTTATCGTAAAAATGTGTTATGGTACGAAAAAAAACGTTTTAACGCGATTATATTCATAAAATCGAATTTATATTTTCCAATGATTTTTCACAAATAATTTGATGTAACATCTATAGGTAATGCAATGGATGAACTGATGCGCCACCAGCCAAGTTTGCGTCATGATGCCACACTGGCCATTGTGAATCTTCTCCAAGAATTAGTGCATCTGGGAACAGACCCGAAATATGTGTGCTGGAGGCCTCACAGTAAATCCGACATTTCCCCGTCCAATGCCTCGCGTTCGACTTCAAATAACGAAAACTCCTCGGACGAAGAGGAGGAGGACGAAGAGGAAACATCGACGTCCTCGCAAAACGCTCAGTCGGATACGCAAGTGCAAGAAAACAGCGAAAGAACACCGATCGCGTTGATCGACTACATTTTAAACTCCATGAAGTTTATCGATGCCATTCTGAGCAACAATTCCACCGACGATCATTGCAAGGAGTTCGTCGATAAAGGCGGTTTGGGCCCGCTGTTGAAAATATTAGGCTTGCCGAATTTACCGGTCGATTGTCCGCTGACCAATCCGGCCCAAGCGGTGGCAACGGTGTGCAAAAGCATACTGAACTTGGCGCACGAGCCGCATCTCTTCAGGGAAGGTCTATCGCAATTGGGCGGAGTTCTGGACTCCCTCTCGAAATTGTACTCGAAACTAAACGTACCGGGCGGCTCGAAATTGCTATTGGAACTGGCCAACGCTTCCAACATCGAAAGCGCCTTCAGCACGGCATCGGCAACGCCGCTTTTGCACGCCATGGGCGCCGCGCACGGTTACGTCATCATGTTCGTGCACGTTTGCCGCACCGGACAGACCGAGATCAGGAATTTGTCGCTGCAACACTGGGGCTCGGAGGAGGGACTGAAGGTGCTCAAGGGATTGGCGGACTTGTACACCAGCTTGGTTTGGGAGAGCACCCTTCTATTGGCCTACTGCAGCGACGATCTCATTCCGGCCGATTGCGACTTCACCCGAGAAGACATCGAGAAGTTGAACGCATTCTTCGATAGGGTAAGTGCTTTTTATTGCTCGATTTTTAACGATTGTAAGGTGGCCAACAACAGCTTTTCTAGGGATTACATAAGTAGGTGCTCTAAAACCAAAAATTACAAATTGAAACTTTTAAAGCCGCCTAGGCTTAGGCCTGATAAAGCCTTAGTTTCGCGACTGCCTCACTCATATCTGTTAGCCGACAAAAAAATTTTCGTAATTGTCTGTGTTCTACATTTTTCGAAATCGCGTTTTATAAGTTTTTTGTGCATTCGATTCATTACTTAAAGGCATGTGAGTTATTTTCAAATTTCCTTGTACATTTGCTGTCCCTCAACTTTAATATTTTATAAAAAATTGAGTTTAACGCCATTTGGAACTTTCAAGTGTTTTTAGCAACTATATATTAGCAAAATTGTAAAATTTTAAATTTAACCCTATAAAAAATTCAACTTTTCCCAACAGTACAGAAAAGTAGCTGACACACTTGCAATAATATTCACTACTTAATGCTATTAAACATCTTAGAGTAAATTAACATCCTCCTTTTTTTATATAGGTGAGAATATATTCCAAGTAGTAAAAGGCCCATTTAGGGTAATATTTAAAAATACAAGTGGTTAAAATAACCCCCAAAGTTTGTCCCTTAATTTTGGTCCCCTAGGTCATGTCTCCTGGGTCACAGCTTTTATAAAAGACCTTTTGAATTAAGGGCGCCTTTTTTGGTGCTGCCCCCTTGCGGCAATGTATTTGGTAACGGATTTTAGTAGGAAATGGTGTTTTGAACTATCTTGAAGGCACAACACGGTTTTTTGTATTTTTTATATCAGCGTGGCAAAACTGTGCATTTTCCCGTCTCACAGTAATAAAAAGTAGTAAAGGACTTTGTTTGATTCTCAAAAGAAAGTATTCCCGTAATGGTTTTAAGGGCAAAAATACAAATTTTTATCTTTAAAACAGTAAAAAGGTTATGTTTTAAAAACATACATTTTTTCCCCTGGGTCACACGTCTCCTGCATCACATATTGTGTGAAAAGTTATGTAACTCAGGGGACAATTACAAAGAAATCAATTATAATATATTTTTGAAATAACAATAAACTTATAGGAAAGTTTTAAAAACATTTTTTTCGACCTTTTACATTTTCTGTTTCTGACAGTATGTAGCCAATTTAAAATAATGTCCTCCATCTTTTTAATGGTAATTTTCCTAGTCAATGTATTTTGCCTCAAAGAAGCTGGAAAAAAATTGTTGGAAGTTCAACAAAACAATGTTTATATTGACTTTTTATTATTATTTTATTAATATAATTATACCAATGACTAAAACTTTTTATTATTTTATTGCTCGTTAAATTGAACAAGTTGGTCCCAGATAAAAAATCGAGAAGAAACGTTTTTATTACGCATTAAAAGAAAATTTCTTAAACTCATTTTTTTAATGGACATTTTTTAAATACAGAAAGTATATTTAAAATACTTATGTATGCAAGAAAGTTGAGAAATAGAACTTAGTTTTTGCTTTTACTTAGTTTTGTACTTAATATTTTTTTATAAATAATAAATTTATGTTCAAAACAAAACCTAGTGTAAATAATACCATAAAATGATTATTAACAAGCAAAAAAATATATTTTCAAAATGATTAAGCATTTTTATATAAGTTTTTTTAATATGTTGGTAAATTTGTGACCCAGGAGACCATTTTTTTCCTTTTTTTAAGGGCTTATTTATCCAACTGCCCACTTTTAGGTGTTACATAACACCCGTAAATAAACAAAATTTTTCTTCTTTAAATGTACAAGAATTTTGAAAATGATATCCTCTCAAAGGATGACAATTTATTAGGTAACACCCTTGTGCAAAAACAGTTTTTTACAATATCGTGAAAACAAAAGCAAAATTATGGTTAATTTGAACTCAGCTCGCTCAAATTACCCTAGTAAATGTAATGTTTCTGTCTACCCTACAACACAATGGTTGTAGTTTTAGTGTTACTTACTGGTTTATTTGTTAACTTATAGTGTGAGGGAAATTCAAGCGGTGATACCACCGGTAATGTGGCTTCCGCCATGGAGGCCCTTTCAACCAATCCGCCCCCAATTTCCATGGACGTGGATGGCGAAAATTCAGTTACAATTAACAAAGGCCCCGGTCATAATTTGAAATACATTAAGCCATTGCTGGGCGCCTCGTCCAGATTGGGCCGTGCGTTGGCCGAGTTGTTCGGTTTGCTTGTAAAATTGTGCGTCGGTTCCCCGATAAGACAACGAAGGGGGCAGAACATAGTCGCCGCCCCACCATTGCCTTCGCCTTACGCCCGCAACGTGGCCACCGTTTTAAACTTGCTGCTGGCCGAGGGTCTCGATTGCGATAAATTGCCGTCGTGTCCGACGCCCAAGTGCGGCCTGACTTTTTTGATATGCAGCGTCGGTTTTACCAGTCCCATGTTGTTCGACGAGCGCCGCTATCCCTACCATCTTATGCTGAAAAAGTTCGTTAACCTTGGCGGACAAAAAACGTTCTTTAAGACTTTCGAATGGGCAATTAATGCCGGCGGACAAAACAACTTGGAGGAAGGAGTCGAGTACACTTCGCTGCCGGAAGGCTCGTTGGGATTTTTGGACGCCTGGTTGACCCTATTAGAAAAAATGGTCAATCCAAAAGCCATTTTGGAATCGCCGCACACCATTTCCAGCCGTAACACGCAGAGTAGCAACTACAAAAACTACACGTTTAATCCTTTAAAATACTTAATCGATATTCACAAGCTTGCCTTCGAAAGTGTGATATTATTATGGGGTAAAACACCACTACCGGCCAGGATGACGGAAACTTTGCTCACAATTTTAAGACATATATTTAGAGGTGAAAAAATCATCAAGGAAAAATTAAAGACCGAGGAGAACAAACCGGAAAGCACGGCGGCTGCCTCTTCCTCCTCGACATCGTCCACGTCAGCTAGCGCTATCGCTAGCGCCTCAGGGCCCAGCACCACGCCAGCCACGCAAACTCCACGCGACGACGACAACTTGAGACAACTCGTAGATATGGGTTTCTCGGAAGAGCACGCCATAGAAGCTCTGGCTCACACTGTCAGCCTTGAACAAGCCACCGATTATTTACTGATGAACCCGCCCCACTTGAGACGCGGTTCCCAATCCATGGAGGTCGACTTGGCCGAAGACGACCAAGTCATGCAAGCCATCGCGATGTCGTTGGGCTGCGCCGGATCTCCTGAAGCTCCGAAGAAAAAAGAAACTCCACCGCCGGTCGAAGACACTCAACAATCCTTCGAGAAAATGATCGACGAATTTACCACGCACGCACTCGATGTGTGCTTGAAATTACTTGACGTTATACCCGATGTTGTGCATAAAGTGTGCGAACTACTCGTAACTATAATGAAACGTAATGGAAGAGTTTACAGAGATAACTTACTAGACACTTTGGTAGAAAAAATACGCGAGAACGCGGAAATAGTGGCTTTCGCCACGCAGAATCCACCAAATGTGATGAGTTATTACTCGTTAACAGAATCGCCGTTTTCAAACCGTTTGGCTCACTACACTCACCTACTTATACTCTTTTTCGAAGTTTTCTCCTACTTTGAAATGAAAATCCCTTGCGGTTTTGCCGTTCACAAGTCCCAGCTACTTGAACTTATGATTAAATTGATTACTTCCGCCGAACATCATATGACTGCTCTTAACGCATCCCGCGAACCAAAATGGTTGGCACCAGCCTTCCTATTAATCGATGCCGTGTCGAAAGTATCGGTTTGCACGCATAGAAAATTAAGCATGCATAAAAGTACCAATAGAGTTTGGAGATGGTATGACTTGGTCAGCGGAAAATGGACGCCATATTTAAGCTCCAACAACAAACTTATAAACGACGCCTATTGGAATGGCGAGCAAAGCATTCGAGTTACATGCGGCAGAAAAAGATACACCGTAACTTTTGCCAATATGCTTCAAGTCAATGACGAAACTGGCAATAACAGACCAATTACCATGACTCTCATGACTTTTGGTCACCCTAGTTGTTCTGATATTACTCAAGTTGCACCCGAGGGAGCGATTTTCGCGGAATTAACTGAAAAAGAGGAAAAACGTTGCGTGCCAGTGCAAGGATTTCAAAAAACAAACGACAAAGACATCGTGGCTGCTTGCGTTAAGCTAATGCACTTGCAAATCGAAAAGGATTTACTGCATTCAGTCTTACAAATCTGCGTAAGATTGACAAGAGATTTTGAGAACGCAAAAGAGTTCGTTAAATTAGGCGGCGTAAAATGCTTGCTGAAAATGAGACAGACTTGCGACTTTGGCGGCTTTGGCATTCTTGCCACAATTTTAATAAGACACTCATTGGAAGAACCAAACACTCTTTCCTTTGCAATGGAGAAAGTTATTAGGTGTAGAACACTTGCAACTATTCCTCCACCCTACAAAGACTTGATTTACCTTACCAGACAAATTGGCGGGGCTATCACCAGAGCTCCTGATGTTTTCTTCGATGTAGCCAAAACGATTATGAGGGTTGATATTAATGCCGGCAAAGAGGGTGATTCAGTCGATGCTACTTTGCCTATAAGAGCCGAGCCGCCTACAAGAACTAAAGCGCCACCGTTAGAAGAAGCCATTTCGATGGAGGTCATAAACGATCTTCTTGATTCCTTGTTAAAACCATTGGAATATCCAGAACAAGAAACAACTTCGGAACCATCGAGTCCCGAAGATGCCCCCAAAGCGCAAACAAGCGCTGAAGTTGTCAAAGTTATTGATGCAGTAGCAGAGGCAACTTTAAATCTTGCATCAGGTTCTTCCATCAATAAAACGTCCGCGGATTCTACTGCGGCCACAAGCGAGAAAAAATCTGAAATCACGAAGAAAAAGCCGATGCTTCCAAAGTCCGTCATTCTCAAAATATTAGCAGATGCTGTAGTTTCGTTTGGACCAATCGCCAAGCTGATAGCTGAGTATACATTTAAAGCTAACTGCGCCGATATAATTAAGGAGGACACATCAGCGCTGGCTTTTATTTTTGATAAAATTTTACCGGAAACCGATAACATTTCCGATGCGGATTGTTCAACAATGTGTCGCATGCTTATTGCAGCCATCGCGTCCAGCAACCATTCACCAGAGGCGCAACTTATTTTGGTGACGGAAGTAAAAGTTGCATTAAATAGAGCCCTACTGTTGCCAGAGTCATCGGAGAAGCATTCGCAGGTGCAACATATATGCAGCATTATTTCAACGATGATTGAAAATTGTCCGCCGGCTCATAACAGATGGACCAACAATCACGTCAATAATATTGTCAAAATAATGATCCGTCGTGGAGTATTTAATGATTTGGCCAAAGTAACACACTTTTTGGACTTATCGTCGCCTTATACGCCATTCACAGCAAACGCAGCGTTAAAGCCGTTAGAATCGTTGTCGAGAATTCAACCATCTCCGAATAGTTTGCAAAATAAAGCTAGAAAAAGCACGCAAAACGCAGGTACTCAAAGTGGAACTTCAACTGAGGGCACAAATGCTCAAGGCGATGAATTAGAAGACACAGAAAACACTGAGCATGATATTTCGAACGTTGCGTCAAGTTTGGAGCCGAATCCTGTAGCAGCAAGTGAAGGCGAGTCAGTTCTTGAAGAAATGATGGAACATATTCTGGAACACAGAAATAACGAGACTAATCAGACTTATGATGTAGCATCACAGAGAAATCACACGATGGATATCGATGATGACGGCAACCTTACCTACGATCACGAACGTGATGCTACCGAGGAGTTAATGAGTACCGATTCTGGCGAATCCGATTCGAACCCATCTGATCAAGTTGAAGACGAGGATAATGAAGATGGGGACGGTGATGACGATAACATCGACGAAGGAGACGATAACGAAGACAATAACTACGATGATGATGACATTTTGGAGCGCAGAATGAGCGTACTTGATAATGGATTAGATGATAGAATGTTTCGTATCGCTTCTCACTTGGATAGAGAGGAGGACATCCTAATGATTCAATACACAGATCATGCCAGTGACAACGACGCTATCCCCAGAATGGTTCGTTGGAATGAGAACGGCTTTACAATTCCCATCATGGATGAAGCCAACAATTCCACCGATCAATCAGGATCTATTGTTCACCCTTTGTTGATGTCGCGTAACAGTACTGAAACTAATTCCAACACCGCGACAAGAACACAAAGAGCCAACAGGGCTAGAAGATATCAATACTTATTTAGCCCTAGAAATCCAAACCCGCCTGTTATTTTGCAAAGATTGCTAGGTCCGCACGACCCTCACATCGCCCTAGGGGGAGCCAACAATTTATTGGGAGGCGGTAATGAAATGCGCGATAATGCTCGCGTAGTTGTCATGGATAACTTTAGCTTGCTGCCGTCTCACGAAGAACAAATCGATTTTGTTGACCAATCTGGATATTTGTTTGGGCCAAGCCTTGCAGCCACATTGAGCCATGTCCCGCCAGTTTTGCACTGGTGGAATATAGAATCCAAATGTCTCGATTTAGAATCGGTGTATGACTGCACAACATCAGTCTGCAACAAACTTATTCCAATATTAATAAAATATAAAAACGAGGAAATGCAGTCTCAGAAAGGCAAAGATGATAAAACTAAAACTAAAAGACGTAAATTAAAACCAATAAAGTGCGATTATGGCTCAGAACCTGTGCTCATTAACTTTTTGGACGATGCTAATCTTACGGACAGCAATTCGGCTGGCGGTAATCAAAATACTCAAGATGATGAGGACATCGATGGCGTACCATTGCCTGAATCGAACGAAAGATCATCAGCTGAACCAACCGCTCCGAATCCTAATCCAAATCAACAAGAGACTGCTGCCGTAGAGGATGTCGCCTATAACATTTTTCAAGAAAGTATGCGTCAATTGGAAAATCCAGAGGCTGACCAAGAGGCGAATCGCGAAGGTGACAGTGAACAATCCGAGTCAAATGAACCTTCAGAAGCCCCGGAAGAGGTCGAAAGAGATCCAACCGCAGCTGGCCAAGAACGAGTTGAAGACGGAGCTAATCCGTACGAAACGACTTTGTTACCCTCATTAAGATCGCATAGACTTGTTTTGCCCAGAGTGCACTTCTTTGGCGTGGCAGTACAACCCGAGGTTGATGTGTGCAGCAGTACGCCATGTTTATCTTCTGAACAATTTTTCCCTATCCCAGATTTATTCCCTATCCCTGTCTCCAATAATGAATCCGAGCAAAACGAAGGTGCAGAAGGCGGCGCTTCTACAAGAGCTCCCGCTGCCGATGAACCGCCGACAACAACTCCAGAAGACACCACCACCACCACTGAACAACCTCCACCTCCACCACTACCACCACCGACTGAAACAGCTCAAGCCGCCGATGTAGTAATGAACGAACCCGGAACTAGTTCAACAACTCCTGCAAGCGACGATATACCGGAAGGAGTGGATCCTTCTTTTCTAGAAGCTCTACCGCCAGACATGCGCAGGGAAGTGCTAGAGCAGCACAGGATTTTGTGTCTGCAACAAAGACTCGCCTCGGGCACCGCCGCTGGTACGGCTGCAACAGAGCAAACGAATCCGAGCACTTCGACCGAAGTCAGCCCCGAATTTTTGGCCGCACTTCCTCCGGCATTGCAAGAAGAAGTTCTGACTCAACAAAGATTGGAGCAACAACGTCAAGCCGCTGCAAGAGCCAATCCGAACGAGCCTGTAGATGCCGGCGCCTTTTTCGACACCCTACAGCCTTCATTGAGGACAATGATTCTTTCCGATATGGAAGATTCACAGATGTCGGCTTTGCCTCCAGACTTGGCGGCCGAGGCTCAAACTCTGCGTCGCGATTGGTACGCTAGAAATCGTCAGATGGCGCAAGAGCGCTTTTTGCAAAGCAACTTGACCACCATTATCAGACAATCGAGACGTCATACCTTACGTCCGACCAGTTTTCAAAGAAGCCAATGGTCACAGTGGAACCGAGACTTCATCAACAATCCCACTCAACCCAACTCGCATTTAAAAATTCGAGGTAGGCAACTATTAGACCACGAGGGATTGTGCTGTTTGCTAGTACTGTTATTCACTGATGACCCACATCTAAACAAACTTCGTCTGCATAGAGTTATAAGGAATTTATGTTATCACGCCCCAACAAGGGAGTGGATTATTAACGCTTTACTATCCATCATCGATAAAAGTGTGCATGTTAAACCGGAAGAGAACGTTGCCAAACCAATGAGAAAAATGCCGAAGCCAGGCCCGCTATCCAGCAAACTAATGACAGACTCGAAGTTGCTCCAAAATGGCGGAAATTGGTTGAACATACGCATGGAGGCGGCTCTGGGTTGCTCCGCTAACGTTTTTATCGTAAACAAAAGCAGCGGCAAGCGAAGCGAACGAACTGCCCAGGCTAGTGTTGGCATTCATCCACAGGCTGCGCCTATTGTCTGCAGAAACACTTTGGATTTATTCACGTCTTTGGCCAAGGCCTTCCCTTCGTGCTTATTGCCAATAAAAGCCATCAGAGATGACAAGGAAGAGAAAAACGTTGTGACTCCAGTTAAAGTAAAGCCTGAGGGAAGCCAGGACTTCTGGGAGGTCCTTTTAAGATTGGATTCCGCTAGCGTAAAGAAAGGAAAGAGTATACCAAAGAGCGCAAGCAGCAGCCAAAGTGTAGAGATCGAATGCAACATCACTTTCGAACAGTCCGTGTTTGGACAACTATTAAGCATGTTGGCCTCGCCTGTTGTCAACAGAAATACTCAACTGACCGATAATCTTTTGAAATTGCTGTCGGTTACAACATCTGGAATGCCTGAGCTATGCAAACCTCCAACAGGAAGCGCAAAGTTTAGCAAAAAAGGCCAAAAACCAGACGATGCAAGTACACCAACTCACGCTCTTAATCTGGCCGTAAACGTTATCACCTACAAGAACTGCTCCGAGGAAGGTCTCGAATTCATAACAAATCTACTTCTCAACCTAGCCGGCTCATCATTGGATATGAGCTTCATGATCCTTAAACTTCTTCTCAACGGCGCCATCCAAATCGGCAACATTGTCGAAGATCAAATACACAACATGCTGAAAGACCTAAGAGAACTAAACAACGTTCAAAAGAAAAAGCTTGCCGACGAAGCGGGCCCTTCGACATCAAAAGGCGTCATATCCAACAGATTTACCAAAGAAACAGTCATAATAACGGCTTCGTCAAAAGTAAAAACTTCCTGCGAACTACAACTACCCTCTATGGTGCCTTTAACTTCCAAGTCTTCAAGTCAAATCTTCTTCTTAAGAGTTTTGAGAGTCATCGTGCAAATCAGGAACTCTATCAAACAGAACATGAAGAGAGCCAGTAAGTTATTTCACGTAAAGGGATTGTTACATATTAATTATGTTTTTTCAGTCGATATTTCGAGTTCTTACGATCTGCATGCTTTAAGCGAGCAGCTAAACAGTTTGGACAGTTTATGGGAAACTCTTAGTCAGTGCCTTTTAGAGCTGGAACACACTCCAGACCACCACGCCGTCCTTGTTTTACAAGTAAGATCACAACTAGTTTCAAATTAAAACAAACGTTAACGCGCGAATATTTCAGCCTGCCGTGGAAGCCTTCTTTTTGGTTCACTCGCCGCAACAGGGCGCGTTCAAAGCCAAAGACGTAGTTGAAAACGCGGAGCAGCAGCAACCGGCCGCGCCAAACGCAGCTCAACCGACAACGAACGCTCCGGAAGTGGCGCAACAGGCAGCTGCTGTAGCCGCCGTGGCTGCACCGGCTCCCCCGCCAGCTGCAGCTGCACCGGCTCCGGAGATGGAGGTGAAAGCCGACAGCAGCAAAAGTGTGCCGGTACCGCCCGAACAGCTTCAATTCCTCACGTTCGCCGAAAAGCACAGGACCGTGCTCAACCAGATTTTGCGACAGAGTACCGCACACCTCGCCGACGGTCCCTTCGCGGTGCTGGTCGATCACACCAGGATCCTCGACTTCGATATCAAGAGGCGCTACTTCAGAACCGAGTTGGAACGCATGGATCATGGAGTTAGGCGCGAGGAAACCGCCGTTCATGTTAGGCGGAGCAACATTTTCGAGGACTCCTTCAGGGAGCTATTCAGACGACCTGCTGAAGAATGGAAGAACAGATTCTATATTGTCTTCGAAGGTAATCAATCAGCTACAAAATCATGAGGAGTCGTACTAATTATTGTATTGTTTTGTGTAGATGAGGAAGGTCAAGATGCTGGCGGCCTTCTCAGGGAATGGTACGTTATTATATCGCGCGATATATTTAATCCGATGTACGCTCTATTCACCGTCTCGCCCGGCGACAGAGTCACATACATGATCAACTCTGCAAGTCACTACAATTCCAACCATCTGTGCTACTACAAATTCGTAGGCAGAGTAATAGGTATGTACAAATTTATATCCACATCTTTTTCATTTCGTCTTTGTTTTTGTAATTACTTACCAGTTGAAAAGTCCAAAACTTATATTTCATTCAAGAAACATTACCATTTCCATCTCCACCCAACCTTCAAAATACATCTTTCCTAATTCAATCTTCATACTAGAAATAGAAAATGCTCGAGAACACAAATTCAGCACAAACGAGAATTTTTGTCAATGTTTCCGATTTTTCTTGTTTATTCTCAATATTTTTGAAAATATTCTCAATATGAATATTACCAGGTTTCTCAAAATTGTTACAGGCGCTAAAGTCTTTTCTTTATTAAAAAAACTCCTGTGCTGTATTGACAACACTATTGATGAGTGAATATTTTTTAGCCAAGGCTATTTACGATAATAAGCTTCTCGAGTGTTACTTCACGCGTTCGTTCTACAAGCATATTCTCGGCATCCCGGTGAAGTACACCGACATGGAAAGCGAAGATTACAGCTTCTACCGAGGCTTAATTTATCTAATGGAGAACAACATTAACAATTTGGGCTTGGATTTGACATTCAGCACGGAAATAAACGAGTTCGGTGTCACCGAAACCAGAGACTTGATACCGAACGGCAGAAATGTGTCTGTGACTGAAGAAAACAAGATGGAATATGTTCGGCTGGTTTGTCAAATGAAAATGACGGGAGCTATTAAGCAACAGTAAGTTTATAATGGGAGTGTTATTAAAGGAATTTATTATGATGGTTTTTGTTTAGGTTGAATTCGTTCTTAGAAGGATTCTACGATATTATACCTATGCGACTTATTTCGATATTCAATGAACAAGAATTAGAGTTATTGATTTCCGGCTTGCCGAATGTAGACATAGACGACTTGAAAGCTAATACCGAGTATCATAAGTATCAAACCAACTCTCTTCAGGTAATTAATCTTGATAAAAGAAACGCACAGGTTTTGTAAAAAATGTAAAAAAAATTTTTAGATCCAATGGTTCTGGCGCGCTCTGAGATCGTTCGATCAGGCGGACCGTGCGAAGTTCCTGCAGTTCGTTACTGGAACTTCGAAGGTTCCTCTACAAGGATTCGCAGCTTTGGAAGGTATGAATGGGGTCCAGAAGTTCCAGATCCACAGAGACGATCGTTCAACTGACCGGCTGCCTTCTGCACACACTTGGTAATATTTTGTCGCGTTCGTGTTACACATTAGGTGTTAATTTTTTGTTTATTTTCAGCTTTAATCAACTTGATCTTCCTGTTTACGAAACTTACGACAAGTTACGTTCCTACCTGCTGAAAGCGATTCATGAGTGTTCTGAAGGCTTCGGCTTTGCTTAAATAATATTTTATTGTTAAGACTGATGAAAAAGTGTTAATTCTTGTTTATATCAGTAGGTAGTTTTACTTTGTATATAAAAAAAATAAAACATTACTGTACAGAAAGCACGTAAACTGTAATATAAAGTTATTTTAAGTTTTATAAGCAACAAACTAAATTTTGTTATCTGTAAGTGCAAATTTCCGTTTCAGATTTGTAAAGTTACTAATATGAAGGCACATGTATTTTTGTAAAGGGCCCTAAGGCAATTTGAGCGTGATAGAATGAATTTGATTTACTCAAATTCACTCCTTCTTTATATTAACCAATTTAGTATTGTTATATTGGATTTTTTTATTTTTTTGTTAATTTTTAAAGGTGATTACCTGTAACTTATTGCTGGTTTCTTTTTGGTTTTAATAATTATTTATTTCTGAAACTTGGATTTTTTAGAGGTTTTCTTTAATTTAACTTCAAGTTGCTGAAAATATTGAATTTTTATTACCATTTTTTTTAAGTAAGTCTATGTCAAATGTGTAAAAACAATAACTACATATTACATTTAATGTGATTTATTTTGTAAAATTCTATAAAATAAATAAATGTTAAATATACACTCAATAGTATATCTATTAAATAAAAACAAATAAATGAAGTGGTAAGTAAGTAAAACAAGATGTACTTTTTACATAACTATTATTTTATGCATACAAATATCTACAACTAAAAATATTATATTAGTAAGGCACAACATTTTCATAACATTATCACTAACTTACAAACGAAAAATACAAACTAACAGGAACTAAAAACTATAATAAAAATGATATGATTAATTCTTGTCGCCAATTCAATGACATCAACTTATATTAAGGCCTAAGTTAAAAAAATTAAAAACAAAAATAAACTATATGGATATGAAGATGATAGAGAAATGAAAGTGACAGAAAGACTTCATCAGCGCTTCTTTCTGCCATGCTTCGATCATACGGAGGTCACGACCTGTTTCAAGCATTCCGTAACAAACTTATCTCTATCATTGACTAGACCTCCCAGAGATAACTCCAAGTTGTTGAACACTTCTTCTTCGAACCTCTGACCTTTCAAGTGCGTTATAACATTCGCTTCGCCAGCGAAACCGCTGCTCGATAAACCCGGGGGCACGTACAAAGAAACATCCGCTATCAAGCCAGATTCCACCGTTAAAGTTATTTTCAAGTCCTCCGGACCGCTGCATGTCAGCCTATCGGGAACGGCGAACGATCTGGATACCGTGAACTTTGGAGTTTTGCCGTAGCACCACTCCCAGCCTTGCAGCTGATCGCGAATTTCAGATATACCTAAAAACACCTCATTATTGATACTTGCATCAAAAATAACATTTTTCTACGACCACTATGTAAAAGTCACATTTCGTAATGGCATCGTTGCTTAGAAAATGAATCTTTTTATTGGCAAGGCAAAACTCGAATGTAAAGTGACATTTCTGTATAAAAAGTGACAGGTCTGTGTGAAAAGAAATTGACAGCATCGTTTGACATTTGTATTGTATTTGTATATGTATGTCTAAATATCATTTAGAACACAATTAATTGTGTTTGTATAATATCTAATTTTTGGTGACTTAATTTAAATTGAGAAGGCAAGTTTATAGATTTTAAGTAATACCTTAAACATTAAAAGATGAAAGTAATTTTAACAGCTGTCAAACACGTTTTTAGGTTATTTTGTTTTGTATGCCTTTCAGGCGTATTCATGCTCACTTAAAATAAGAAATAAGAATAAGAAATAAGGAATAAGAAATAAGACCGCGATTGATCGTTCATGCTGATAACCTAAGAAATAAAAAATTTTGTCACAAAATTATATTTTATTATAGTGGATTATATTGGCTATAAACGTAAACAATCGACAGCGACACTCTACGCGATTTCCAACACCATGGCTCCATGCATATAACAAATAAAACCCATCAAAATAATTCACAGACCCATTTTGGTTCTTTGCGCAGTTTTATACGCAAGAATAAGAACCAAAGTTAAAAATTGTTATCTTTATTCTTATTTCTTATTTCTTATTCCTTATTTTCATGAGCATGAACGCAACCATTACTTTACACAGTTTTAACTTTTTATCTTATTTCTTATTTCTTATTCTTATTTCTTATTTCTTATTTTAGTGAGCATGAATGCGCCTGAAAATAATAAAAAATTAAAGGGTGGTAGAAAAAACATTGTGTTTTACTTGTGAGAAAAGCTTTCTTCAAGTTCGTGTTAATGCGCAACTTAAACACTCGCATGAAAAAGTCGCTTTTAAACACTTGTAAAACAAAAAACTATTTTTCTACAACCACTTGCTAAAAAATTAATTTTTTCATTGGCAATGCAAAACACAGATGTAAAGTGACAGGTCTGTGTGTAAAGAAATTGACAGCATCGTTTGACATTTGTTTTAAAATTTGTTTACGCATGTCTAAATATCATTTAGAACACAATTAATTGTGTTTGTATAATAAATTCCAATTTTAGTGCCTTTATTTAAATTGAGAAGGTAAGTTATTGATTTTAAGTAACTTATACCTTAAAAATTAAAAGAATAAGATGAAAGCAATTTTAACAGCTGTCAAACACGTTTTTAGGTTATTTTGTTTTGTATTTGAATATAATAAAAAATAAAAGGGTCGTAGAAAAAACATTGTGTTTCACAATGATAAATGACGGCTTTAGGTTAACTGTTTTAATATATCAACAAAATTTATATAATATGTATTGTATCTCAAATATCAGTATATACAGAGATTTTAATCCGGAAAATTAATTAATCAATCCAACTCGCAAAAATAACTTGTATGCTTTAAAGCTTTGTTTTTAATAACTACTTTTTATGAGTTTGATATTATACTTAGATTTATTTACAGGGTGTATCTCGAAAACGAAGCTTTAAAACACAAGTTCATATAAACTTTTCTTCTTATGGCGAGTTCGGTCAACTAAGGGCCGTCCATAAATGATGTCACACGTTTTTTAAATATTTTTGACCCCCCCTCCCCCACTTGTCACAAAGTGTCACAAATTATGGGACCCCCCCCTCCCCATTGGCGTCACGTCACACTGATTTAATTTTTATGTAAGGTCTACCCCACGAAATTTTTGCTTAAAATAAAATTTTAATATCCAGTTTATAACCATTATTAATTATTAAATTCCAAAATATTTTTATAATTTTGTGACATCACAACCAACCAACCCCCCCCCCCCCCGGCTGTCACAAACTGTCACATTTTCGACGACCCCCCTCCCCCTAAGTGTGTGACATCATTTATGGACGGCCCCCTACTACATTTTCCCGATTAAATCTGAGACCCTGTAAATCAAAACAAATATGTACATATGTAAAACTATATATATATATATATATATATATATATTAGGGCGCCTCGTAGTGGTCCTTAAAATTTTTGATATTATATCAAAAAACAATAAAATCGCTAATGTTATTTTTGTTGAAATTGGTAATTTTTAACTTTTTAGTTTAATAATCTGTAAAAAAATGTTAGAACACTATAATATTTGTTTATTAATAACTAATATTAATTCAAATCGATAATAAAATTGAGGGCTTCAAAATATTTTTGTAACAAACCAAAAACTATAAAATGGAACAAAAGTTCAAAGATAATAAAAAAAATCGAGAAAAAAAACAGGTTATTTTCGTTAGATAACGCCAAAGTTGGGGTCAAAATTCAAAGATAACATGTCCGTGCGTAATTGATCATCTGCGCATGTCTTTATTACCTGGGTACCATTGTTCAGTGGGGTTGACTTTGTGGAATCCCCATTGCTGGTTGGCCAATTCCATGCCGCCATCTTGCAAGGTTATAGCGGTTGTTCTCATAAACTCCCAGCCGACTGCAGTGCCTAATTTGTCAACGTTAATATGGGGATTTTCTTCGCACAAGTTCATTATTTTGGACTTGACGGATTGGGTGGCGTTGGTTTTTATGTTTACCTGCAAAATTTCCGGCTAGAATTTTTTTGTTGGGGATGTTGGGGGTTATTTTACTTACATCTTGCTTGTGAAGCGCCTGACTGAGGTCCACTTTATTGGCGTTGACCAATAGGGTGCAGTGATGGTATGCACTGGGACGGCCTATTTTTGCGGCGGTTCCAGATACCTGCTATTTATTAAGGAAAAATACTCTTGTTGAGTCAATAAACTATTTTTAATTGATAAACTACATAATTGGTTTTTGATTGTATCATCAATCAGAAACCAGTTGTTTTGATAGACATGCATTGTTCAGTCAATTAAAAAAAGGATACCTTAAACTCCCTGATGACAAGGTCTTCCCTGGGATTAATCTCAACCTTAAGTCCGTACTCTCTAAATATACTTCTGCTTATCACTTCTAAGTTGTATTTTCTGTTATACTGTTCCTTGGCAGTGAAAAATGTCATGTTTAGGTTGCCGGGATCGTGGTAGACAGTACCACCTCCGCTATTTCTTCTGGCCAATTTTACCCCATTGTCAGTGATGTGGCTGAGCTCAGGGATGTTGGCTTCGAGCCAAGGATTTTGGTGTCTGCCAATTACAACACAGGGGTCGTTTTTCCACAACATTAAAACATGATGGTTGGTGAAATCAAAGTTTTTGTACAGCCAATCTTCAAGGGCGAGATTGGTGTAAATGTCTTTTGATTGTGATAAAAATACTGACTTTTTAATGTTCTTTTCATCAACTTTTTTCACTTGTTGCTTGATAACAGGTGTAGAGAAACACCTCACGTTTACGCGGGTGATGATGGAACCTAGTTTGTGGATGCTACTGTGAACTAGCGCCATTTTAATTAATTTCGAGTCTCTAAAATGACAAAGTCCTAAAGATGTTGTGCCTAATTTCTAAAATACACTAATGGCTACAGAAGGTGAGCGTTTGGGCGTTTTTAGAAGATGATGTTAGAGAGATGAGGTACTCGTGTAAGGTTTGAGTTTGGTGCAACCACTTCCAGGTCTGATGAAGCGAGTTAATGCGAAGACGAAGTCCTAGACAATCCTTAGATGTTCTTAGCATTCCTCCCCTTTCTGTCAGATTGAAGAAGAAAATTTCTTACACTTTTGTTAAACTACAATTTAACACAAAGAAATCCGCTATCAATACACAAATCACAAAGACGTTCAATTTATAGGTTAGAAGTTTATAAGCTACTGCCTATACAATAATTAAAGCGTTACTAATGTATAATTAAGTGCATTTACCATTTTATATAAACTCCTAGTCTCTGGGGGGGTCAATTATCTCCACTTGGGTCATAGTTAATCTCTTATCTTCAGACAAAAGGAAAACAAGGCCCAGATTTATATTTTTTATTCTTTGCTCATCCTTATCATGTGATTTTATACTTTAAAATGCATAAATAATTCACCACACATCTGAAAATATTTTTAAATAATAAATTACGTGATCACTCACTCAAATGACAGATAACCTCTAAAGAAAAAAAACTGGTCCTTTAAAATCTATTTGTTTATGCATGACAAAAGAATGTTTAATTTAGATACCTAATTATTAAATTTTATTAAATAGGTATGCGTTTTATTTTGTGAAAATATTTGGTTTTTACATTTTTTTTTTTAAATTTTTTTATACCTATTCATACAAAATATTTTTGGTGCGTTGACACCCTTAAGAATTTTCAAAATGTGAACACCTCCTTAAGGGTGGTTTCTTTGTCTATAATGTATAGATATAATAATATGGACCAACAGATTGAATATAAAATTAATAGTCAATCAAAAACTTGTTATTGTTTTTGTCGTATTTTTAAGCCATTAAAATTTAACAATATTTTTTAAAAAGTGACCTTTCAAAGCATTATTTTTATACATACTTATTTTGAACAAAAGCTAATGGTATCCATGCAAATTTAAAAAAATGTTTGAGTAAAGAACATTCTTTGTTATAAATATTAAATTGCATTTATTATTTCGCGTACCTACCACGCATCTCACATTGCGTAAACGCATGAAAATCAATAAATATGAGCATTAACCTTTGCCCGGCTCTTTGTTTACATCTTGTAACTATTTTAATAAATAATTTATCCCGATTTACAATTTTTACAAGTCAAAGGTAATCGATTAATTAAAAAAAATTGTCTATATTTGAATTTGTTTATATTGTTTGTTTTGATATTGGCAACCCTGCGATGAATTAGTACTGTCAAATTCAACCCAAAATGTCAATCCGAATAATACCTCAATAATAATGTAAAGTCTCGTTAAATTTAAGAAAATGGCAACACAAAGGCCCGGAGAATGGGCTAATACATTAATTGCCAGATTTGAAGAACAGGTAACCCAGTAATTTCTCTATAAACCCCATTTGTGTACACTTGTTAAACTTCCCACCTTATAATCAATATTTACATGTATATATGTAAAGGTATTTAAATTTGGAATTGTGACGGATATTGTTAATTGCATCTAACTGGCATCCGTTCATTTTTAGTTGCCATGTAGAATTGGACCCCAAACCACTCATTCTCGAGTAAATGAGGAGGAAAACAAACATTGTATCATACAAATATCCAGATATCGGTTTGCATTAGTATTGGATGGGTTTGTTAGGGTTATTAAAAGAATACATGAAGTAGTAAGTATGGCATGCTCAACTTAATTGTTTCATTTACAATGTTCATGACATCATATTCAGGGTGTTCAAAACATTACTTCTATACAGGATGTAGATTTTTATGATCATACCATATTAAAATGTTTTTCCTTAAAAATGATTTTTTGCAATAATTAACTTAAAAAAGACTATTTTTTATATAAAAGAATGGACAGCAATTTCAAATGATATTTTAAAAATAAAAAGTAGGTCCATTACAAAATACTAATAGTTTGAGATAAATTTCTTGCCATTTCTTCCACATGTTTTTTTATTTTAAGTTAAAGCACATTTTTGTTCATTAATTGAAAATAGGTAATGCATTTGTCAGGGTTGTACAGTGATGGACACGGAATTTTGAACGTCAAAATTTGGTTGTCCATGTATAAATCTGTAAATAGCAAACATACAATATTAACCATTTTTGCTTTCACTGTCAAAATGACAAGAATGATGATAACTGGAAGTAAGGTTAGAAGTCTATAAAGGAAGTTTAAATTTTGATGTCAATGTGATGATAGTCGTTCAAAATTCGGTGTCCGCCACTGTACCTATGTATATTTAAATTTAAAAAAACTGCTTTGATGCAGTACAGTAAAAGCTTCAATAAGCGGACACTCATGGTTACAACATTTTTGTTTGCATAGAAGAAAGTTAAATATATACAATGACAGAATAAGAACCTAAAGAATTTTGGTAGGCGTGGGTATGCGCCAATTAGAACCATTTAAGATCTTGCTAAGGGTTGATTACGCGTCCAAGCTTGTTTTTTCGGTGACAATTATGCCTGATTTATAGATTGCCTTCCTCACGTAAAAGATGAACAATACAAAAACTGTTGTGCTGTTTATAGATTCCCGTACGTGAATCTATAAACAGCACAACAGTTTTTGTATTGTTCATCTTTTACGTGAGGAAGGAAGGAAGGCAATCTATAAATCAGGCTTTATGCTTATCGGCGCTGTCCGCGAAGGGAGCTTTCACTGTATTTGGGTACTGGTGATGATTTAAAAATGCATTACTTTTGTCTGTACCTGTGTGTAAATAACTGATTTTTTAGTATCAGAACGCACAAAATGGTCCACCTCGACATGGCCCTGAGCTAGAAAAAAATTATCATGAAAGTTTAATAATAGTTTTAGAGACATTAGAAAAATGTTTCAGTATACAACCCAAAGACTCTATTACTTTAACAATGGAAGAAAGCCAAAATTTAAAAATCCTCCTTAAAGAAATGATTGTGTTTTTGGGTAAGGACTAATATTAGCAAGCACTTTTTTATTTTAAAATAAAGTGGACTTTTTAGATTACCCCAGTGATCATCCCAATACGCATGCCATTAAAATTTTAGCAAGTAAGGTTTTATTTGCGCTAAGTGTGAATTTTTTTAACGCCGTTTTCAACCGTATTTCCACTAAGTTGCAAGAATTAAGCACTTATGAAGACACCACGTCGGATTGCAGTGACATAGAGCTAATTCAACATATTAATGTAGATGTAAATAGATTAACTAGAATACTAACCGGTAAGAACGTAACAAAAATACACCCAATCAAATAATAACAATAACTCAGAAATTTTAGCTATACAGAAATTCCAAAAAATTCTAAAAAAGAATATACACTTTGTGCTGGTTAACTCGCTCGAGAGGGCCATTTGGAACTGGATGGACACATATCCGTACGAATTTTCCGAATTGCAGAAAAATCCGAACGAAGAGCTGTCTAAATGTTGCGAATCGCTTTTCGATATCCTAGATGCAATTGCCGATAACAAAAAGGGCAGGTCCTCGGTCTGGTCCTTACAGATCATGCTTTTAATTTTAGCACCAGTAAGAACTTTATATTTAAATAAATCTAAAAAACTATGAATAATTTTGTCCAATTATAGAAAGTTCTGGAAGAAATTGTGAATGCTGATAGTGGAGCGCCTTGTTCACCTAAACACAGTAAAAAGAAGTGCTTTATTGACGCCCTAAAGAAGGGCGTAAATCCTCACGGAAATTCCAGCAAACAGCTTGTAGAAGCTGCAGCTGTCACATGCGTGAAACTGTGCAAGGCTTCCACATACATTAACATTTTAGACTCGAACAATGTAACATTTACATTGGTACAAAGTATCATTAATGATTTAAAAGTGGGTATTTTGATATTTAGTTATTGTTACTATTAACAGTACTTTTTCAGTCGTTATTATTTAACCCCGGAAAGCCTTTTTCGAGGGGGCAGAGTTTTATTTACCACGACATGGATTTGATGATCGACTGTTTTGTTTCAGTATTTCGTATCAAACCGCACAATAACGAGGCGCTTAAGGTGTGTTTAAACCTTAACTCGCCATCCAGCTATCATTTGGTTTTAGTAAGATCGTTGTATAAGTAAGTTTCCGTTATTTTTATTCCGCACAGTTCATATAAAAAAAAAATTTTGCCTCACGTTTTAAGTGCCGCCGCATATGTGCTCATACGAGCGCAGAGTGATATCTGCGCATGCGCACATGTATAATTTAGGTTAAAATTATTTTATGGCATGTGCGCATGCTTGATTTCTGCGGGATAACCTCAAAACAGACTAATGTATTTTGTATAGGATTGTGACGCAGCCCAGCTTGCATTGGTGGCCGCAAATCGATTTGGTTTACAATAAATCTTCAGAGTTAAGGGCGATGTTTACCGACACTTTAAACAAAGTTTCGCAGGGGTGCATCCAACATACCCCCTTAAGAATGATAATAGCATTGAAAAGCAAAGATTCGCAAACGAAGAACAAGGATAGGGCCGAGGAGGTGCCCGGTTATCGGAATTTGTTGCTCTACATGGTGCGCCTAATCCACGCCGATCCAATGTTGATGTTAAATGTGAGTAACTTAATACTGAATTTTTATTTCTATAGTGTTTAGCATACATGTTATATCATCCAAATTATAAAATTTAATTTTCTTAATTTGGTTACAGAAATATTTATATCACTCTTATATACACCTTAAAGAGCCTATTTGGGGAGTTTATGAAGGTTATCGGTACCTATTTTTAATTAAAATTATAAAATAGAATTGCGTCGAAAGCTAATACTATTCTTAATTTCTGTTTCAATTACTAAACATTTTTGGTTTATTAAGTACATAAATAATTAACAATTTTTATTTAAAAAAATTAAATACACAATAGTTTTATAAAACAGGTAACCTTAAACTTTATAAAACTCCTTTATAACCTACTGGTAACGGTTACTAAAGGTTATAAAATGTTTGTAAAAACAATTATATAACCTAATTGAATACCTAGAGTTTACAGTAACTTTATATGACCATTATAAAACTAGTAAACTAAATGACGATTTTATAAAACCTTGTTAAACTCTTATATAATTTGACAAATCATATATGACCTTTATATAATTTATCGTAGTACAAATTGTTTATTGGGAAGTCTATTTATTTTTATTTACTCCGTCTGTTAAACGAATAGACTTATTAGTAAGTATTTTTTTAGAATCAAAGTAAAGTCGGGCATGAAATTCAGAGCTCCACATTGGAGCTAATAAACGGGCTGGTGTCTTTGGTGCACCAGCCCACCATGCCCGATGTAGCTCAGGAAGCGATGGAAGCCTTGCTGGTGCTGCATCATCCGGAAAAGATCGAGATGTGGAATCCTGAAGCACCAATCAACACATTCTGGGATGTTAGTTCGCAGGTGTTGTTTTCCATATCGCAAAAATTGATCCAGCACCAAATTGTTAACTACACTGATATTCTAAAATGGCTGCGGGAAATTTTGATATGCCGCAACGCTTTTTTATCTAGACATAAGGAGTACGCTAATTTGGGCAGCCAGATTGCCATATGCAAACAGGCTCACATTAAACTCGAGGTTGTATTTTTTATGTATCTTTGGAGCATCGACATGGACGCCGTTTTGGTGGCGATGAGTTGCTTTGCGCTTTTGTGCCAAGAAGCCGAAATTCGCTGTGGTTCTGACGAGGTGACCGTCACCTATTTAGTACCGAATTATCACATTTATCAGGAATTGGCCCAGGCGTCAACAGTATTAACCACCGGTAAGCTGCCAATATAAACTTATTTACTTCAACAATTATATTTTTTGTAAACAAACAGCCAGCGGGGAATCACGTATGTGTTTCCCAGATCATGGCAACGGTAAGACAACCTAATCGAGTATTTTAAACAAATTCGAAATGACGATTTTTAACGTTAGGTCGCGCGGCTTTACAAAAACGCATAATGGCGTTGCTGAGGAAAATTGAGCACTGCGTGAACGGTGTTCAGCCCGCTTGGGAGGAAACTTTTATGAACAACTGGAACCACATATGCAAAAGTCTCGCATCATATCCCAAAGCTAAGCAAGAAGACGGCCAAACTGAACCGTTCCATCGGTCCACTTTGGTCGGCAAACGCAGAGCATCTCACCAGAACTCGGAGCATGAACTTGAGGTTAGTCAATTAATAGAGAAAACTGGGACAACTTCGGAGATTTAACTGAACCTTCAGTTTTTGTTTAATCCTTCAAAATGTCTCTTGTATTAAAAGACAAAACTTCCCCAACAAATGCGGATATAAAATAATGAAAATCTTATTATCTCGTTTAGGAGCAAATAAATGAATGGGCGAATATGACGGGATTTCTATGCGCGCTTGGTGGTGTTTGCCTTTCAAGGAAATCGCCTTCCAGACAACCTCTATCGGCTTCATCACACTGTAGTATTTCGTCAATAACAATAAATTCTCTGAGCAACGTTAGTGTTAGTTCTTTTAATTCCGATAGTCGGAAATCCAGTGTTTTACCCGGTGCTACACAAGAATCGCGACAATACTGCCCTGTTACACAGTAAGTCAATTTGTATTTACTATTACTAAATAAATAAATGTATAATTGTAGATTTGTCGATTTATTATTACGCTTACTGGTTTGCAATAACGAAAAATTCGGCGCCCAAATACAGAAACACGTTAAGGAGTTAGTTGGACACGAAATGTCTTCAGCTTTATATCCAATACTTTTCGAGCAAATCAAAACAATAGTCGATAAATTTTTTGACCAACAAGGACAAGTCGTCGTGTCCGAAGTAAATACTCAATTCATCGAGCACATAATTTTTATAATGAAAAACATTTTGGATAGCGGTAAAAATGATCAACAACCATCGGAACATTTAGGCGTGACAAGCATAGAAGGCATGATGCTTGCTATAGTGAGATACGTGAGGCATCTGGATATGACAGTGCATGCGATACATATTAAAACAAAGTTGTGTCAGCTGGTTGAAGCGATGATGAAGCGTAGGGATGATTTGGCTTTCAGGCAGGAGATGAAGTTCCGCAACAAATTGGTGGAATATTTAACCGACTGGGTGATGGGTACATCGCATCAAATAGCACCGCCGAGTTCCGGGGACGTTACTGTTATAACAAGGGATTTAGATCAGGCTTGTATGGAGGCCGTTGCAGCTTTACTTAGAGGACTTCCCCTGCAACCCGAGGAGTCGGATAGAGGCGATTTAATGGAGGCCAAGAGTCAGCTGTTCTTAAAATATTTCACGTTATTCATGAATTTGTTAAACGATTGTTCAGATGCCCCTGAAGTGGAGAAAGATGTGAATCGGCAAAGATTAAACGCTGGGAAGTTAAGCACGCTTCGAAACGCCACCATACAGGCTATGTCGAATTTACTGTCGGCTAATATAGACAGCGGTCTAATGCATTCCATAGATTTAGGTTACAACAAAGATTTGCAAACAAGAGCGGCATTCATGGAGGTGTTGACAAAAATATTGCAGCAAGGCACAGAATTCGATACGTTAGCCGAGACCGTGTTGGCCGACCGATTCGAGCAGCTTGTGCAGCTAGTGACCATGATAAGCGATAAAGGTGAATTGCCCATAGCCGTAGCGTTGGCCAACGTCGTTACTACATCGCAAATGGATGAGTTGGCCAGAGTGTTTGTTACTCTATTCGATGCCAAACATTTGCTATCGCCTCTACTGTGGAACATGTTTTATAGAGAGGTGGAAGTTTCCGATTGCATGCAAACTTTATTCAGAGGTAACTCTTTGGGAAGCAAGATTATGGCGTTTTGTTTTAAGATTTACGGGGCTAGTTATTTGCAGACGCTTTTGGAGCCCATGATAAGGCCGCTATTTGAAGAACCGTTCGTTAATTTCGAGGTCGATCCTGCAAGGTAAACAAAGATATTATTTTATTGTTAAGGGGTTAATTTTTGTTGTTTAAGGTTGGAGCCCAGTGAAGATATAGAAGAAAATCGCCACAATTTGATAGCGTTAACTCAACGCGTTTTCGACGCTATTGTTAATTCCGCAGATAAATTTCCACCTCAGCTTCGCTCTATGTGTCATTGTCTTTATCAAGTTCTATCTAAACGTTTTCCTCAATTCCCTCAAAACAATATTGGTGCCGTGGGCACCGTTATCTTTCTTCGATTTATTAATCCTGCTATTGTATCGCCTCAGGAGATGGGCATTGTGGCTAAGCAAGTGCCCACTTCCATCAAGCGAGGTTTAATGCTAATGTCTAAGATCCTTCAAAATATCGCTAATCACGTAGAGTTTAGCAAGGAGCAACACATGCTTCCTTTTAACGATTACCTTAAAGCAAACTTTGAGATTGGTAGAAGATTTTTTATTAAAATCGCTTCCGATTGTGAAACTGTTGATCAGACATCGCATTCGATGTCTTTTATTAGTGACGCCAACGTTTTGGCGTTGCACAGATTGTTGTGGAATCATCAGGAGAAAATCGGGGACTACTTGTCGAGCAGCAGGGACCACAAGGCTGTCGGAAGGAGACCTTTCGACAAAATGGCCACGCTCCTTGCCTATTTGGGTCCGCCCGAGCACAAACCAGTTGATTCTCAGTAAGATCACTTAATTAATAATGTGCTGGTAATATGTGATTCCTTTTTTAGTATGTTGTTTTCATCTTACGCAAGATGGAGTTCCATTGATATGTCGTCGACCAATTTTGAAGAAATCATGGTGAAACATAACATGCATGAAAAGGAAGAATTCAAAAGTATCAAATCTTTAAACATATTTTACCAAGCTGGTACCAGTAAGAACGGATTTCCTGTCTTCTATTACATTGCCAGAAGATACAAGTAAGTTTTTTCTTTTTAATTAAATCCAATATTTATTAAATTTGCTTTGTAGAATTGGAGAAACTAACGGCGACCTATTGATATACCATGTTATATTAACATTAAAGCCTTTTTGCCAAACACCATTTGAGTTAGTCGTAGATTTTACACATACGTGTTCAGATAATAGATTTAGGACGGAATTTTTACAAAAGTGGTTTTACGTTTTGCCGGAAGTTGCGTATGATAACATATTCGCAGCCTACGTGTACAATTGTAACAGTTGGGTGCGGGAGTACACCAAGTTCCACGATCGAATATTAGCGCCTCTGAAAGGGAACAGAAAGCTAATATTCATCGACGTACCCAACAAGCTAAATGATTTTATTGAGCCTGAACAACAGAAACTTCCCGGTGCTACATTAAGTTTGGATGAGGACCTTAAAGTTTTTAACAACGCTTTAAAACTATCACACAAAGACACCAAAGTAGCAATAAAAGTGGGACCAACTGCCATACAAATTACTTCTTCTGAAAAAACCAAAGTTCTTTCCCACTCTGTTCTTCTAAATGATGTATACTATGCATCGGAAATAGAGGAGGTCTGTCTTGTCGACGATAACCAGTTCACCTTAACCATCGCGAACGAAAGTGGACCCCTCAGCTTTATTCATAACGATTGTGATAGCATTGTCCAAGCGGTCATACACATCAGAAACCGCTGGGAACTTAGCCAACCGGTAAGAGATCACAAAACTAAAAAATCAGTACTTCAATGAAATTCTCTCCACTATTTTTAGGAATCGGTTAATGTTCATCAAAAAATAAGACCAAAGGACGTGCCCGGTACGCTTTTGAATATGGCGCTGCTTAATTTGGGTTCCTCGGATCCCCATTTAAGGACTGCTGCATACAATCAACTTTGTGCCCTCACAGCTACCTTCGATTTAAAAATCGAAGGTCAGCTATTGGAGACGCAAGGTTTATGCATTCCCTCGAACAACACCATTTTCATTAAGTCGGTGTCTGAAAAGTTAGCAACAAACGAACCTCATTTAACTTTAGAATTTTTGGAAGAATGTATCCAAGGTTTCAGAGTATCTAGTATAGAGTTAAAACATTTATGTTTAGAGTATATGACACCATGGCTTGCAAATCTTGTCAGGTATAAATTTATATATACTTACGTCAAACAAAAGCTATTAATATTATTATTATTATTATTTAGGTTTGTAAAGCCAAACGAAGAAAAACGACAAAAGCAAGTCGCACAAATTCTCGAAAGACTTATAGTATTAACGATTGAAGAAGTGCAGATGTATCCTTCGATTCAAGCGAAGATTTGGGGCTCCATTGGCCAAGTACCTGAACTAATTGATATGGTTTTAGATAATTTTATACATAGATCGGTTAATTCCGGATTGGGATCCCCCATGGTGGAAATAATGGCTGACACAGCTGTAGCATTAGCTTCAGCTAACGTTCAGCTTGTCGCCAAAAAAGTGATTGGAAGATTGTGCAGAGTACGATTTGGTTCAGTTTTCCCAGTGTTGAAAGAATATCATTGTTATTGTTTTAGGTGGTGGACAAAACGTGTCAGTCGCCGACGCCCTTGCTGGAGCAGCACATGATGTGGGACGATATAGCGATATTGGCGCGATACTTGCTTATGTTGTCGTTCAACAATTGCCTGGATGTGGCGCGCCATTTGCCCTACTTGTTCCACACGGTCACGTTTTTGGTGTGCTCGGGGTCTTTGAGCATGCGCGCCGCCACGCATGGCTTAGTGATCAACATCATCCATTCTTTGTGTACCTGTACCATGCCGTCGTTTTCGGAGGATACGCAGCGCGTGTTGCGTTTGAGTTTGGATGAATTTTCGCTGCCGAAATTTTATTTGTTGTTTGGTATTAGTAAGGTTAAATCGGCTGCGCAGACCGCTTTCAGGTCGAGTTACAGACACCCGAACGAACGTTGGTTTGGGAATGAACGGAGCTTTTCTGGGGCGACATCCACCGATAGAGAACGCCTATCGCTAACCTCATTAGAAGTGATTACTGACGCGCTACTGGAAATAATGGAGGCTTGTATGCGGGACATACCTAATTGCGAGTGGCTTATAAACTGGACAAGCCTGGCGAAAAGTTTCGCTTTCTGTTTCAACCCAGCGTTACAGCCAAGAGCGTTGATAGTATTCGGCTGCATCAGCAAAAGCATTACAGATCACGATATGAAACAATTGCTGAGAATATTGGTTAAAGCACTGGAAAGTTATAACGATATTGTTCTTATCGAGGCTTTGGTCATGTGTTTGACCAGATTGCAGCCCCTTCTACGCAGCGAGTCTCCAATACATAAAGCTTTATTCTGGGTGGCGACATCTGTCCTGCAATTGGACGAAGTTTCCCTATACGCGTCCGGATTGGCGCTATTGGAACAAAACTTACACACTCTGGATTGCCAAGGGATGTTCGACGATAGATCAGACTTACGCAACAACACCAACCCTAACATACAATCCAACATAGTTGGATTGGAGAGTGTTATGATGTCCACCAGAGAACCCTTGGAGTGGCATTTCAAGCAACTCGATCACGCGGTTGGTTTAAGTTTCAAGGCCAACTTTCATTTCGCTTTGGTGGGACATTTGCTCAAGGGTTACCGGCATCCTACTCCCACCACAGTGTCGAGAACTGGACGCGTCTTGACGATGTTGCTCAACATTGTGGCCAAACCGTCTAAACGGGACAAGTTCGAAGTTACCCCTGAAAGTGTTGCATATCTAACAGGTACACACATCTTTCTATGTAGGTATATATGTTGTGTAAATGATGTATGTTTTAGCTTTGGTCGGTTTTTCGGAAGAAGTGAGAAATCGTTGCCACATTAAGCACTCTCTTCCGAGGTTTATGTCGGATTCCATATCGCAAGACAACTTTCCAGGGAGAAGTTTGTTGAGTCAACAAACTACCAGTAACAACTCGTTGTCCACGTCGACCGGGTCCAGTCAAGTCAGCGTGAATCGTCGCCAAAAATCCTGGGACATTTTGGATCAATCTGCGATGTCGCAGGCACGTGCCATCAAACCGCCCCCCAATCACCAGGTATGACAAATACACTTTTAGCTTGCTATATCAAACATAGATTATCCACATTTTTATGGTGGTATCAAATTGTAGTGGTAGAACAAGAAATGCACGTGACATTTCTTTATATTATTTTATAACATCCATATCATTATAGTTAGTGCTACATAAATTCATATCATGTAGTATACATACGCTCATTTTTATAAGGCTGTGTAGGAAAATTTTTAGAATATACAAAATCTCAACAATGATATACAATTAAGATTTATTCAAGGAGAGGATGGGATAAGCATAAGACTTACTATTTTGTATGACATTTTGTATACCGTATTTTCACGCTATTTGTGTACCGTATTTTCACGCTTAAAGTATACAGTGCCGGGTGCATTCGAACGCATTAAAAGAGTGGGGGTATTTTGCAGCGTTGACGACAACTTTGAAGGCTTCAAGCAATTTTTAGTTTGATTTCAAGAGAATTGTTTTATGTTTAAACGTTTTTATAAGAAAACACACCTTTAAGTTAAAAGAAAAACAAATAACGATTTAAAAGATTAATTAATGACCGAATTAACGCAATGCGTTTTAAAAATGCACAACTATTACCAAGCGCCAGTGAGAGGGCGGCTGAATATCAACGTGTCGAATTTTTCCCCCCTCTTAAAAACCGAATGCTGCGTCAGCTGTTTACACCAAAAATGAAAATACGGTATAAGGGTTACTAATTGGTGTTTTTCCTAAAAGGCAAAATTTAAAGCGATTTTTGGATGATTCCATTTATATTTATTAACATTGTTTTTTGTATGCTGGGTAAGATGTTACTAACTTACAAAATAATCATCTGGTATCGATGCATTTATTTATACTGAGTGTATGTAGATGTGGATTTATGAAGTATACATACAATCAGACCCTTAACACGTTTGCTATCACTTGACTGTTTAAATTGAAATTTCAAGTTTATTTATGTAATACGGTATACATATATATGTATAAAAAATTGTTGGCAGCAGACGTGTTTTAGAATAATATACCTAGTATTGCCATGCCTTTTCTCAGGGACAGAACTTGGCATTATTAGGTAAAGTGTGACCAGCTGAACTATACATTTTTTTAAATAATCGGTAGAATTTTGTTTCTTTACTGGTTTTTTAATATGTCCAGTAGTTAAAGACATTTTATATCATCTCTTCCATAAATAAAATCGCATATACTGAGATCTGAAGATTGAGGAGCCCAATTAGTTGATTGATATGAGGAAAGATATGATTTTTGCTACACAGAAATGGCATACTGATTATTTGAAAATGGGTATAGTCCGGGTGCCACCCTGTGAGGAGTGTTTTTAGATTAGAGATTTTACAACACAAATTACAGATAACCTATCAGTTTATTTGTATTTGTCCGTTGAAAAATCTTCTCGTTAAAAACGCCCCTATTAAGTGTTTGTTAAGTGTTTGATTAAACTGAAATGTGTAACATAATGAAAAATGGCAAATCACAAACTAGGTAGACAACCCGCATTCCAATTCGGCAGCCGGTAAGGGCTGGCGCAGTCTAGATTTGACCCAGAGCCCGGGTGTTCAGGCAAATGGTGCTATAACCCGGCCTCTGTATCGCACCCAACGGTCTAGCTCAGTCCCAGTACCCCAGAATCCGCCAACAATATCAAACCATACAGTAAATAACAGTGATTGTCAAAACCAAAGTCTGCCTATGGGTCCTGCTAAAGTAAGAGTCCATCTGCGCAACGCAGTTTTATTTAATTATATATATATTTATATAACAGAATTTCTCAGTATGTCCCTATTTTTTTATTATTTATCATATCTATCATAGTGACTTCATCTATCTATGTATTATTTTATTTCTTAATATTATATAACGCTTTTGCTATATGTATACAGTTTGTCCCCTCTATACATGAGACACACTGTATCAAAAATGCCTGTGTGACGGCTTTGAAGGTAACTTTATTTCTGATAATGCTGTGATATAATCTGACATTACTGCCCTGTATTGTACATTACACTCACACTCTACATAAGTCATTTTATATGAAATGACTTATAATGTAATTTCACATACTAAGCAGAATTGTTTGTATCTTTAGCTTAATTTATTTCACGTATAATGTGCTTGGGTATTTTCCTGGGTTTTGACACTCTTTCTGAATGCGGCCACAAGTGTGAAAGTGCGTGAAGGTCTTTTTCTAGCATGTTGTTTGCATTGTGTGTCGTGTATGTTGTGTTGCCTGATTTTGTTGCTTTACCATTTAAGGCGACTTTACTTAGAAGTGATTTTTTTAGAACCGCTCCACAAGAGTATCCGTTAGCAATGAAAACAACGTTCTCTTGGACGCTGAAGTTTTAACCGATTTTAATACTCAAGCGTTAGTTTTGACTGTGCTAGCCACATTGGTTAAATATAGTACTGACGAATCGGAAACCAGGATTTTGTATCAGTACCTCGCTGAAGGTGCTGTCGTTTTTCCCAAAGTTTTTCCAGTTATGTAAGTCCACAACTCTTCATCTTCATCAAGATTATTATTGAGGTTTTTCAGATATAATTTGTTGGATATGAAGATAAATAACGTTCTTACAACTTGCCACGACCAAGTTATTTTAAATTCAGTTAGGAATATTATTCAAAACATGATTGCATGCGAGGATACTAGTCAACAGCAGCTTCACTATCTGCAAAGTTGTGGTTTCGGGGGCTTATGGAGATTTGCAGGGCCCTTCAATAAGGTATGCAGGACACTTGGTGGAATAATGGTTTTGTGATGACATATTTTTTAGTATAACAATACGGCAGAGAGCAGCGAGTTGTTCGTGAATTGTTTGGAGGCAATGGTTGAGACATGTCTTCCGATTGAGGATACTGAGGGAGGTGGAGATGTAGTGGAACACGTTCAGCATTTTCCTTCATTGTTAAGTGTTAGTTCAAACATATTATCATCTAGTCTATCGAGTCTCACGTTGGGTTCGCCAACGGAAAAGGAGATTACCAGAGATTTGGAAGGCGGCAGCTCCACTTCTTTGGGCAGGTCTTCGTTTAGTAAACAACGTAGTGTTAAGAACAAATCCCATGTTCATTCAGAGAATTCAGCAATTCATAAGTAAGAGAGTTCAGTTGGATTAAGTTTTTTGGTTCAATTATGTATGTATGTAAATTATTTTTTTAATATTTCACCATACTAATTGTAAAAGCATTTAACTAACTATCCAACTATGACTGAAATATATAAAAAATCGAAATTCATATAATTATTTATTTTTTTATTCATTATTTATTTTATCTTTGCAAAATGAACCTTTAGGTAATCACGCGTTATCTAGGTTATTCAAAAAAAATCAAAAGTGACATTATTATTTTTTGTTGTATACTGTTACCTCAGTTATATAATGTGATTACGTTTTTCATAATATAACATGTTAAAGATTAATGTGTTCAATATATAAGTTAACATTTTTTTTGTTTTTTATTTTCTCCAAACCCAGAAATAAATAAAACACATATTAAAACACTGATTGTATATTTGTTCTATGATCATATATTTATTCTTATAAAAAAAGCTCAACAGTAGATATTAATAAGGTTTATTGGAAACATAATAGTGGATGTAATGGGTATATCGAAAACAAAAATGGAAGAAAAATATACAATGAATTAACGCAACTTCAGTCTTGAAATATATCAGAACTTTGGAAATTATTAAACTTCATTCAACCATTCGTTCTGCATGGCAATTTCGGCAGTCAAACGAAGAGCGGGATCAGGTTCAATCAAACATTCTATAAAACTGGCAAACGGTATCGCGTTCACTTTCTTCCACTTGTATTTCTCCACCAGGACATCCTCAATCTTCCATATTTTCAACTCGTCATCAGGAACATGCTTCAGTTTTCCTTAAATTATCAAAACAAAGTTTTTAACGTAAAACTTACACAAAATCAATACCCCACCTTCGGTAAAGTAAACTTTGGCTTCAGTTCCAGTTTCAGTAATGTATCTAGGAATGCCGCCCAATACCTCCCAAATTAAACTAAGATGGTCGATATTAATGGAATGGCTTGATTTGCCCTTCGGGTTAAAAAGCATTTCACCAGTGGCCATTTCAAATGCAAGGCAGCCAACCGACCATATATCGGCCGGGTAACCATAACCTGACTGCATTATCACTTCCAAGGCACGATATTGTCTGGTTTGGATTTCCGGAGAAAAATGATTGTTCTAAAATTCACAATTTCAGTGAAAAGACGGTGGAGATTTTAAGAGTGTAGTACATACCTCCCAGCAAGCGTTTCCCATATCAGCTATTTTAACTTCTATACTATTTCCAATCCACATTGGCGATCTGAATCTCGGTTCAGCATGGCGCTGTCTAAAATTCACTAAATCTGATAAAAACACGTCGTTTGGATATGAAGATGCTCTTTGTCCCTCGATTTTGGAACAAATTTCATCATTAACGTCCTCCTCCTCGTCGGGTCCAATCCATCTTTCTGAAGAGACTAAAAAAATCAATCTCATATATATTTTACTTTTTTTTGTTATTTGCTTTTATACTGTAGGATTTGGGCATCGGGATTCCTAGTTCAGTGAATCTCTCGGCCCGTTCCGCCATCTCCTCAATATAGGACTCCTTAACCTTAATTAATATATTTTCTGGCTTAATGTCTGTATGTATTATATTACATTCATCGTGTAAATAGGTTAAACCTAATAAAACCTAAAACCTCACCATGTAGTTTGAAATTAAATAAGTTTAATTAAATAATTTACCTGTTGTATAATACGTTTGACACCTGGTACCTGGATACCCCTGAATTCGCTTTGAATTATTAAATGCAGTAAAGATGGTCCCATGCTTTCTAATGCTATGGCAGTATGTACGCCATTATCGGCGGTTAACCTAAATGTATCGATCATTTGAACGATTTTATGAAAACCTGGGTGATCGTTATTCACTTGTTTAGTATGCATTAGCAGTCTTATTTCGTCTTGTGCCACCGCAGAGAACATCAGTGCCGACTTACAAATCTTAATTGCCACATACTTAGGTTCTCTAAAAAATATATTAATATATAAAATTAATATAGTTTCTAAATTTCCTTAAAATTTGCATACACTTTCAACTCAATACTACCGATTAAATACTATCGGTAGTGTCATTTACTAGATAATATTTGGTCTTTTTATTTATTTTATCACCATCCCTCTTAAAAATTGATATAGTAAACATTAAATTGTCTTAGTTTCTTCAAAAAACTTTCTTCATAAGAAAGGCTAATTCTAGATTCCTCTAGGCCATATTAGTATCTGTGATACAATTTGCCGTGCATTCTTGGTTGCATAGTATGTACCGATTGGTCTTTAGACGGTGTGGATCACGTGATCCCAGGTAGCACACTGACGTCTGCTGACGTTTATATGACGTTGTTAACGTCATTTAAACGTCAAAAGACGTCATATAAACGTGAGCAAACGTCAGTGTGCTACCTGGGATATTCTTACATCTCGCCTCTGTTAGCTTACTTGAGTAGTATATAAGCTCAGGTAGTGTTTTTTTTTTGGTGTGTTCCACTACACCAAGTTGCCCGACACTAATGAGACCCAATATGGGTCGAAACAGCTGTCTGTCGGTATTTGAAGTTGGTGGAACGCACTCAAAACAAATACTCTAACGAGGTGAAGGTTTACCCCAGTAAACACAATTACGTAAATATGACGTAAATATGACGTCATGTCAAGTCACGCTTACGTAAGATATAGGTCACACTTGAGTCATACAAGAGTCATTATTTCACACTTCCTTACGTCAGACTCTGACGTAATAAATATGACATAAATATGACGTAAACATATTGATGTAACACTGACATCATACCATTACATAATATTTACGTAATAAATGTGACATAAATATGACCTCAGAATGACGAAGCCCCCTTCCTTATTTTTCATCACTGTTTAAGCAGACTCTGCTTAGCAGAGGACCACGGATATTCCATGACAAAACAATCCTGACTCCAAGAAAAAATTCCAGCAAAAAATCTAAATTTTATCGTGGTCCACAATTCCTAATTCGTGTATTTGCCGAGGTTCGTTCGGATCCTAAATCTCTAATTGCAATGCAGCCAGTGTCAACTTATATACTTAACGATTAGTGCCACATAAGCGAGATGTATTATGCAATGGGGGTTGCCCATGATAAGTAGATTTCAACTTTATTATAGTAGATGCCTACTTATTATAGGCAACCATTACTTCATATTGCAACTGTTAACAATTAATATATCAATGTTATTTGACAACTTTACCCTTATTTGTCTGAAACACAATAACCGGACCAAATTATAATATTATTATAAAATTTGTTTATCAATGAAGAATTCTTTAATAGTTTACATATATTATTATTAAAAATCTCTTGGTTTCTGAATACTAAATATTCTCAGTGTACTTAAATAATTTCGTTTTTCAATTTCATTTCTTTTATTTATCATTTTTTAAATTTAAAAAATATACTAATACCCACAATATTGTAAAAATACATATCTATTATTATAGGTATTATATTTATATATAATTATACCATATTATATTATAATATTAAATTCTTTAAATTTGGTTGTATTATTTTTTTTTAGTTTTATTTTTTGAACCTCTGTATTTGGAAATTGAAATTTTAGTATGTTAAACAAGGCATTAAATATATAGGTACTACCAGAGACAAGGGTACTCTGGGTACTACTTTTTGACTTAAACCAATTTTGAAAAATTTCTAAAATGGCGTCGTACTGTAAAAAGGTCACATTTTTTTCAATGGGAAATGGAATCATTACCGAAAAGGTATTTATTGCAAGCTGATACTTTATCTAATTTATGAAGCTGATCAAAACCAACTCACAATGGATTTTAAACCAACTACTAATTTTTCAGATTCTTTACAGGGTATGTCAGAAGTAAGAACAAACAAAAATCGCTTTTTATGAGTAGCTATAGCTATAGCTAGGGACAATATTCAACATTTAAAAATTATTTTTATTTTAAAAATTTAAAATTTTAGTATTTTAATAGGTAACATTTTTTGACATGCATGGATTAAAAAAAAACAAATGACGTCGTACTGCCAAGGTCACATTTAAAAAAATTTGAAGTGAGTGAAATATCATTTCAGGTCTTTTAAAGCGTAACTACTTATTTTTTCGATTGTACAGGGTGGAACAAAAAAATTCTACTTTCACCAAAAGCGCCATTTTCAAAAATTTTCAAAAAATAATAACAGTAACATACAATACAAAAATAACACGTTAACACGTAATAACACGTAAATCTTTTTTTGATAATTTTTTACAATTTAAAAAATAAGTAGGTACTTGCAAGTACTTGCAACCATGATTATAAGTAGGTACCTACATGATTTTTCACATAAAGCAGTAGGAACCGGAATCAAAAAAATCTATATGATGTTTATTACATATTAAATTAAGATACATTATTTTTTTATTGATTTTAAACCATATTTTCATTTAATCGACCAAGTACTAAGTAGCCAAAAAATTCAAGGAACTTCGCGTTAGTTCTTTCATCATGCTAGATGCAAAAGTAATTTCAAAATATGAAATTTGCTGTATTTTAATGTTTGAATTAAACTGATTGGTAAGGAAAAGTATCCACTGATTTTATTGTTTAAAATAATCGGCGTCAATTTCAATTAATAGAATTTACTTACGTTATTTTACTCAATGATTGGAATTAACCATTTCAATCAATAAAAAATAAAAATTATGTTTGCCTATTTCACTCATTAAAAATAAAAGTCCATTCATTGAAATTAGTTTAATTCAAACATTAAAATACAGTGAATTTCATACTTTGAAATTATCTAGTTCGTCTAAATAATATGTATGACAGATTTCTTATGTCAGTCTTACCTTACAAAGTGACCTTAAACTTATGTAATGGTATGACAGATTTCTTACGTCAGTCTTACGTAAGAAAGTGACCTAAAACGTATGTAATAGTATGACGTATTTCTTACGTCAGCCTTACGTAAGAAAGTGACCTTAAACTTAGGTAATATTATGACAGATTTATTACGTCAGTCTTACGTAAGACAGTGACCTAAAAGTTATGTAATATTATGACAGATTTCTTATGTCAGTCTTACGTAAGAAAAGTGACTTTAATATTACGTCACGATATGACTTTAATATTACATAAGATGTACGTAATATGTAAGTCATTTAATTACATCATATAAAAGTCACGTTTTGGGTCAGTATTATGTCACTATGACGTAAAAATTGAATTACCTAGATATGATCTACGTGTTACGTAAATTTTAGGTCATAAGTCACGGTTTGGTTCACTGGGACTTCTTTCTTAATTGATATGGTTTTAAAATGTTCTAAAAGTTTACCTAAATGTTCTACTATACCGATCATAGCATCATGATGCATTTTCACTACGAAATCAGTTGGTGCACTCACATGTTAAATTTATTTTTACACAACCAAACAGTGGAAAAATGTCCAAATCCTAATTTTCTACAAACTTTCCAACATCCATCTAAAATATCACCCGGATGCACAGGCATATATCCACCATTTCCATAGTCAGAGTCGCTCTCTTGAGATTCCCTATTTTCTACGTATTGAATTTTCTTTATTATAGTCTCGTCAATCTGGTCAATTCCTTTAACAGGCGTGCTGCAAAATTAATTAATTGATTTTGTATTAATGGAATTAAAATCGGAATAAATTAATTTGTCGACTTACAATGTCAAAGAGAAACATGAGGCACTTTTGTAATTTGTAATCGCAAAAAATATCGGAGTTATTTGATCGGGGACGTCGTTTGTTTCAACCTGTGTTGACTCTGTTAAGACAACAACAAGCTTTTTCCTTCGAAATATTCGCGAAAAAAGCAATAGCGAGAAAGGTAATAATAAATGTGCTAAAATAATAATCGCGATATCATTATTTTCAATTAGATTAACTGTATTGCACACTTTGGTTTCATTTAAGTAACAAACAAAATTAAAATCGGGTTCCATTATTTTAAAATTGTTCAAATTGGCGGGAATAGCTGAACTCTTAAAGCATAAGAAAATTATTTTTAGACTATTTTATACGAACAACATTTTAGTGTGTTTACACTGCATTTACAAGAACTAACAAACATAGGTACACGAAGTTTTCGTAGTTTTTCACAATCACAAATAACTAATTTCTCGAAAATATTTGTAAACTTTTTTGGGTTCATAAAATAAGTTGGCATAGTACATTGCATAACAAACTTTGGTTTGTGTGTGCTAAATATAAATAACTCTATATGATCTATAACGGAAAAATGTATATCAATATATTTTAATTAAAGTTGAAAGTTGTTGACTAATATTTTTATTATTCATAAAGTCGGTATGAAGTATGAGGAAGCCGTAAAATTTTACAGCGGCATATAATGTGAATGTTGAAAACAAATATTTTCCAATAAAACGTGTTTAATTGTGTCTGAACAGTAAATGGGATCGATATTGAATACAAAAGAAACTTTAAAATATGTATACCACAGCTGTTGCATGTGGCTGTGTAAATTATAAAGGGCTCTATGAGTACATCAACAAGGCTGAAAAAATCTTGGTGTGAAACCTGTTGAAATTGTACTTACAGTGATGGGCTTTCGAGGATGGGTAGGATGTCGTCCTGAGGTTCTCCTGGAGGAGATAATGAAAGGGATAAATAGTCCGTGGAAATTTCCTCGAAGGATTTCGTTTCATTCCAATTGTATTTAGGCTTGTATTCGGGGATATCGTCTTTCCTAGGTGACTCCAAAAGCTGGGACGGACTTTTTTCCTTGTATCGCAACGATTGTTGTTGTTGTTGATTACTGTCGTCTTCATCAATTTCGAATCTAAAACTGTATCGTCTCCTGAAGGAAGATGCTCGTCCAGTTTCATCTTCGTCGTTATTTTGAAATGTGTATTTTTTTCGGTAGCTCTCAAACGATGCTGATTGTTGTTCGACAAGTGCAGTTTTTGTTGCTTTAAGATGACTGTATATAGTATCGAATGAGGAATGAATTGGCGGTGTTGTTTGAATTGGTTGTTGTTGTTGTTTACCACTTTCTCTTCCCCTGCTATTGGATCTTGAGAGCACTGGGATGTTGCTTGACGTTTGAATATTGGGAACTTCTGGAGCCAGGATGGCAAATATTTGGACCACAAATTTACGGGAGAGCGTTTTAGGCAAAAGTAAAGCACTAGTGATTTCCGATAGTCCTTTACTACATACGATGAATCAACCATAATGCTATCTGCGACAATGTGTGATATGTATCGGTGCACGACATAGATATCCCGGATTTCGCTACCACTCCGGACTTCAGGACACACACAGAACCCGACCCCAAGGGGCGCATGTGCGACCTTAAAAACCGTTCGATACTCCGCTCTACTCACTTCACTTCAAAATAAATTGATTACAACCACATTTTATCATTTATCTCTTACACCCTTTTAAAAGCAATCCTAATCAACAACCCCAGGTGGTTTGTTGAATTTTTAAAATCAAACCGACCCCACCTAATTTACCCCATAATTAACCCTCAAAATCATTACCAACCAAATAATAATAATAATTAAATAATTATTGTTATAAAGATATTTTTTGGTTTACCAAAAAACTACGATTATCGCTCTTTAAAGCAATATTTACATCAAATAATAATTATAATAATTCGATACTGTAAACAAAACATACTTGACAACGCTGCTATAACGCGTTGCAGTATCACGTGTAATGACGTCACAACGCCAATTGTTTTATAGCAACACAATGCATTATTGCGATAGTTAACATTAAAATAAAACCTATATAGTATTATTTAGTGTAGTCAAAAAATTGCAATATGTGGGTGTTTGGTTATGGTTCATTAATGTGGAAAGTCGATTTTCCATTTGAGAGAAAGGTTATAGGTTATGTTAAAGGGTTTGAAAGGAAATTTTATCAGCACAGTGTTGATCATAGAGGGACACCAGAAAAGGTATTCATTTCTATTTTTTTTCCTTTGCAGTAAATTTATGTTTTTATAGCCTGGAAGAGTTGTCACCTTGATTCCAGGAGATAAAGAAGTAAGTTTCTACCATTGAAATTTTTTAAAAATTTTTAATTTCAAAAAATCTGATGGCTGAAGCTAGCTAGAATTTTTGTATTAGGTACCATCATTCAATTTTGATACATCCAGCTACCGATGGCATCTATCGGCAGAAAATAATTGCACATTAACATCCCTGTATTGCCATCATTCTTAAATAACATAATCCATAATATTTTCTCTAAAAAATCCCCTAAATTATCAAAAATTCTTTAAGGCTAGAGTATATGGAATATCCTACAAGATCAGCAAAGATCAAGTCGATGATGTGGTCTCTCACTTGGATTATAGAGAAAAAGGGGGTTATGAGCGTAAAGCAGTATTATTTTATCCAAAAAACGAGAATGAAGAACCATTTGAAATCGTTATTTACCTGGCAAACAACGAAAATCCGCAATATGCAGGACCTGCAGAATTAACGGAAATCGCTAGACAAGTCGTGACTTCTGTGGGTCCAAGTGGGCCAAATATCGATTACGTATGTAATTTGGCAAAGATTATGAGAGATATTCTGCCTGAAATCGATGATGCTCACCTATTTAGTTTGGAAAAGCATGTTCTTAATCTACTGGATAGAAAACATTGTGATATATAGCTAATTAATAAAGAAATATAATATATTGTATGTGTTGTTTTATTTGAATTTATTGAAGAAGACTCTAGAGTCATCTATGAATGGATGTAGGAAGTTTGAGCTTCCTGGCTTTGGTGATAGATGACGCTGAGGGTTATGTATAGCTTAATCATTATGTAACAAGTTGTTATATGTCGCCCCAAAGCTTATGACAAAGGCCCTGCGGATTATCTAGATCAATAAAAATAAATGTTTTAAAGGGATTCTTTGTCTCCCAATTCTGGGAGAAATCCAATATTTTGTCACCTGTATAAAAACAAGTGTTTATAAAAAAATGGGTTTGACAAATTAACATATCATGTTAAAAGTATTAGCATAGTATCAATAGGATCGGGCCAATCCCTTTGTGTGATTGTTTGTTAAAGCAAGCGACCCCCGAAACTATTAAATGGGGTAGTTTTTATATATAAGTAGCTGCCTAAAAAATTAAATCAACAATGCCAAAATAACCGATATAACAGGTGTGCTTTAAGACTCTACCTGTGATTCATAACTCATTGAAAAGTTAACATTATGTTGCCGAATTAGCATATAAGCGGGGGGTGAAAAAATTACCCTCCCCTCGTCTGCCCATCTGTCACTATAACGCGTCTACTAATATCGCCCTGTCGCGCGTAACAATCATATCGATATTTGCTTTTTAATTTGACAATTACTTTTAATTGCTTCGGTGGCCAGTTTTCATTTCTTCTAATTATTTTCCACCCCTGTTTATGGTTAACTTAATTGTTTCATGATTCTACTATTTCATCATCATCATCATAATGATGGTTTTTTGTCACATGCATATGCATTTGAAGTTTCGATTGAATGCGCGTACTTGTTAGTTTTGAATGAGCTAAAGACAATGGATATGTCGCAGTTAGGGGGAGCCAAAAATAAAAATTAAGTTGGCAATCAATGGAAAACAAATAGGTGTATGTCGCGTGCAAGGCCTCAGCTTGAGAGTCCAGCACATGTGGTCTTCAGATAATAGCATGTAGCAATAGTAATGTAACAAACAGGCTTGCAATGTTAAACCTAATTACCAGAATTAATTGACATTAATTATTGGGTCCTGCTGTTCGCAGGATGACCAATTAATAAGGCTTGTGGTCGAACTAAACCATATTGAACTGTGCATCACCTACATATTTGATGCAATAAAAGTAATATTAATTATGCACAACATCTGTTTACTATTTGCCATTTGACTAATAGCACTATTAAGGTGGTCCACAATTTTATAGAGAAAAAAAATTGTTGAATCTTGCCTCCACATATAGATATAGATGTGAGTTGTAAATGATACTGCCGAACTGGGAATCAGTCTTATTCAAAAATACAACCAACTTTATTGTAAACAACGTATCTACCGTTTTTTACATATTTATTTTTCTGCCCCTAGTAATTATTTAAACCGAGAATTCATCATATTCAGCAAAAAAATCCATTATGGTAATGCAGATAGGTATTGAATCACCTACATTAAGTAAAATTGTCCTTTTTATCTTCCTTTCTAACATAAAAAATGGCATGGAGTCTTAAAAATCATATTTGATTCGAGTAAGGTCGCTATTGTTGAGCCCCTTCCGCAGATTATAATTTAGATCAAAAATAAAAATCCTGAGGGAGTTTGACAATGTAATCTCGGTATTATGCGCCTATATTAGCATATCGAAAGTGCCGAAATAGGTTTAAGTAATAGATATTATGTATGTTTTCGCCGCATAAAAATAAATTTAAATTTTGAGGAAGTTTTAACACAATGTTTTAATAAATTGAATAAATTTGTGGTTAATTTGACATCATTATTTTGTTATTATATTTTCTAAACGTTTCTATAAAAAAAACTGGTAAAAATAATTATGTTACAATATTACTTAAATCATTTCATTCATTATACATTTTCTAAAGAATTGCCTAAATTATCTAAACATCTTTAATTTAAATATTATTAAATACTTCCGCTAGCATTTTTTGGTAAAAAGTGAATTCCTTTCAATAAATCATGTAATTCATTATATTTTTTCTCAATAATTGCATAAATTATCGTAAATCCTAATTTTGGAAAATCTAGAATATCTCCGATAGCATCTTTTGGCAGAAAATAGTTGCAAAATAAATTCCTTTCATTACCATCCTTCTTAAATCATATAATTAATTCTAATTTTTCTAAAAAAATTGCCTTAATTATCGTAAATCCTAATTTTGTAAAATCTAGAATATCTTTGATTTTATTTTGGTAGAAAATAGTTGCAAAATAAATTTCTTTCATTACCTTCCTTCTTAAATCATGAAATTATTTCTAATTTTTCTCGAAAATTGCCATAATTATCGTATATCCTAATTTTGGAAAATCTAGATTACCTCCGATAGCATCGTTTGGTAGAAAATGAATTTCTTTCATTATCATCCTTCTTAAATCATGTAATTTATTCTAATTTTCTTCAAAACTTGCCTTAATCCGTAAATCCCAATTTTGGAAAATCCAGAATATCTCCGGTAGCATCTTTTGGTGGAAAATAGTTGCAAAATAAATTCCTTTCATTACCATCCTTCTTAAATCATGTAATTCATTCTAATTTTTCTCAATAATTGCCTTAATTATCGTAAATCCTAATTTTGGAAAATATAGAATATCTCTGGTAGCATCTTTTGGTAGAAAATAGTTGCAAAATGAATTCCTTTTATTACCATCCTTTTTAAATCATGCAACTCATTCTAATTTTTCTCAAAATTTGCCCTAATTATCGTAAAATCCTAATTTTGGAAAATCTAGAATATCTCTGGTAGCATCTTTTGGTAGAAAATAATTGCAAAATAAATTCCTTTCATTACCATCCTTCTTAAATCATTTAATTAATTTTATTTTTTCTAAAAAATTGCCTTAATTATTGTAAATCCTAATTTTGGAAATTCTAGAGTATCTCCGGTAGCATATTTTGATATAAAATAAACTGCGCACCACTCAATGTGTCGCGCCCAAAAAGTTCGTCCTTTTTCAAAACGACACACGTTTTTGTTTCTTGAACGATTTTATTTTGGTTTGTGATGACTGCTAGCCCTATCCTCTGGCAATTCATGCTATATATATGAAGCTTACGGTTCTTTAAGTAAATTTCGTACAGGGTTATATGTAAAACGGTCAAAAATTTCAATAACTTTATCCAAGCCCCGTTTGTAAAAAAATAATTTTTTTCTCGTTTTTACTTTGAAATAATGAAGTATTATGTCTTACCTTGAAAAGTTTTTCAAATTTTTCGTATTGGAATCTTAGCAAAGAAAATATGATTTTTTTTTTCAAAAGAGTACATTTAAGGCTTTTTGGTAGACAATACACTCAGTCTTTTTAAGAACAAGAAGATAAGATGGTAAATTATTGTTCCTTGAATAATTCTGAACAAGCGATAAGCAACAAACTTCCATTATTTTCAGAGGGGCCTAAGCAAAGACCACTTTTTCAAAATGACATTTTGGTGAAAATTTGCGAAAACTAATCCTGAACCGAAATTTACGTTCGTGACATGTTTTCTTTATAATTTTGACCTCCTGATTGTGATTCAGTTCTCAAATTTAAGTTTCAGATAAAACCAAAATCACTAAGAATCAAAATTCGAAAACAATTCCCGGCTTTTAAATGTATTAATAAAATCAGATTGCTGGCGTGTTTCTTGCATATTTATGATTAAAATGCCATTTGGGGATTCAGTTTTTGGGCGAAATTACTGAAATTTGTTTAAGTGGTTAGGATAATGTTACATAACTTGCATTTACATTGTGTGATAACTTATCACTGATAAGTACCTACCTAATTGGTAATAAAGTTAAATAAAAATATTTTTGTTCATTTTGAAAAGTTTTATGTGAAGATATAATCATGATCAAAACTACAACATTCAACAGAAAAATGTAACAAACATTAAAAATTATAACTTTCAATATTTCGTTGGCCCTCCCCTAACCCGTTATAATTCGTTCCTGGGGTATCCCATTCTTCCTAAACAGCATTTACCAATTCATCAAAATTTTCCATGCGTCCTTCTCTCTCTTTCATCTTTAGTTTCATCCACATATGCTCAATAGGATTCATATCCGGAGACAAAGGTGGCCAATTCATTCTTTTAATATGGTGGTCCCTTAAATACTCATTTATGATATTGGCGCGGTTTGACGGGCATTCTAGTCCACCAACACCAATTAATGGCAATATTTTGAGCATAAGGGACCACGATATCACTAACAACCAAATCTCTGTATCTCTCAGCATTCACTCTTTCCATTCATCTCCATTTCACCCCAAACGGTCACTCCTCCACCTCCAAAAGCCACCCTTGCCTCCCGTTTCGTGCAATCTTCTGCGAACTGTTGATTTTGAGATGTTAATTCCCGTAGCTGCAGCAAAGTCTGGCATTGGTATTTGAATCATTTAAAGGAAGAATGAAAGTAACCTGGGTAAGATAGGGGTAGGTATGTAGGTAGGTAGGTAGGTATAACTTATGCAAAAAAACTTCGAAATTTGGAAAAATACAAGCAAACTAAAAAAATCAAGAATAGTTCTTGAAAATCATTCAAAACGCATTAATGCCTCATAATGCGTTTTGAATGATTTTCAAGAACTAATTTTCATTTGATTCTTGATTTAATCATGATAATAACGTACTAAAGATGCAAAACACTGTAAAAAAAACAGTAAAAACCAGCAATCGTATTATATTAAAACATTTAACAGCCGGGAATTGTTTTCTTATCTTGATTCTTGTTGATTTTGGTTTTATTTCAAACTCAAATTTGACAACTGAATCATAATCAGGAGGTCAAAATTATGAAGAAAACATGTCACGAACGTAAATATCGGTTTAGGTTTAGTTTTCGCAAATTTTCACCAAAATGTTATTTTGAAAAAGTGATCTTTGCTTCTGAAAATAATGGAAGTTTGTTGCTTGTCGCTTGTTCAGAATTATTTAAGGAACAATCTTTTACCATCTTATCTTCTTGTTCCTAAAAAGACTGAGTGCATTGCCTACAAAAAAAGCCTTAAATGTACACTTTTGAAAAAAAAACATACTTTTGTTGCTAAGATTCCAATTCGAAAAATATGAAAAACGTTTTAAGGTAAGACATAATACTTCATTATCTCAAAGTAAAAACGAGAAAAAATTTTTTTTACAAACGGGGCTTGGATGAAGTTATTGAAATTTTTCACCGTTTAACATATCCCCCTGTAGGAAATTTACTTAAAGAACCTTGAGCTTCATCTCTATATCATGAATTGCCAGAGCATGGGGGTAGCAGACATCACAGACCAAAATAAAATCGTTCAAGAAAATAAAAAGTTATGTCGTTTTGAAAAAGAACGAATTTTTTGGTCGCGACACATTGAGTGGTGCGCAGTTTAGTTTCAAAATGAATTTCTTTCATAACCATCCTTCTTAAATCATGTAATTCATTCTAATTTTTCTAAAAAATCGCCTTAATTATCGTAAATCAAATTTTGAAAAATATAAAATATCCGATAGCATCTTTTGGTAGAAAAGCTATTTAAACTAAGGACTGGTAATCTGGGGCTCTAGCAATATGCAAAGAATCCTTTTGGCAAAAAAAAAACGTATTGGCGTTCTAAACGGATCGGGCTATCAAGACCACACTGCACCTATATTCATTAAACTAAATAATGACCATATACTCTTTGTACCTGTACAATATGGTTATGTTTGCAAAAATGCATCCAGAATACTTTACTCCAAACTTTGCATACAACAGATCTATTAGATCAACTAGATACGGACACTTGTTCAGTATACCGACGCGACGCACAATACAACCACCTACTAAAAGTCTACCCACTTTCGAGCTCTCAAGACCTACAATAAATTACCAGCTGCCACAAAAAACCTCACACTCAAACTTTTTAAAAAAAGAGGTAAAATATTTTTTTACTCTGCACCCATTTTTCGGTGTGCAAGAATACTTCGATTTTGATTTTAATGTTTAATATGTCTGTATCACTGTTATATGTTTGTTTCATTATCATATGTTTGTATCACTATTATATGTTTATATCATATTGAATGTTAAAATTATTATTTTGTAACTTATATACTACTATTTTATAATTGAAATTATCCAACAAAATGTAAATTTTTTAGATGGGAATAAATATTATTACATTATTATTATTATAAAATAGTTGCCCTTTCATTACCATCCTTCTTAAATCATGTAATTCATTCTAATTTTCCTCAAAAATTGCCACAATTATTGTAAATCCTAATTTTGGAAAATCTAGAATATCTCCGATAGCATCTTTTGGTAGAAAATAATTGCAAAATGAATTCCTTTCATTACCATCCTTCTTAAATCATGTAATTCATTCTAATTTTTCTCAAAATTTGCCCTAAATATCGTAAAATCCTAATTTTGGAAAATCTAGAATATCTCCGGTAGCATCTTTTGCTAGAAAATAGTTGCAAAATGGATTCCTTTCATCACCATTGTTCTTAAATCAAGTAATTTATTCTAATTTTCCTTAAAAATTGCATTAATTATAGCAAATCCTTATTTTGTAAAATCTAGAATATCTCCGGTAGCATCTTTTGCTATAAAATAGTTTTAAATTGAATTCCTTTCATTACCATCTTTCTTAAATCATGTAATTCATTCTAATTTTCCTCAAAAATTGCCTTAATTATCGTAAATCCTTATTTTGGAAAATCTAGAATATCTCCGGTCGCATCTTTTGCTATAAAATAGTTTCAAATTAAATTCCTTTAATTACCATCTTTCTTAAATCATGTAATTCATTCTAATTTTCCTCAAAAATTGCATTAATTATCGTAAATCCTAATTTTGGAAAATCTAGAATATCTCCGATAGCATCTTTTGGTAGAAAATAATTGCAAAATGAATTCCTTTCATTACCATCCTTCTTAAAACATGCAATTCATTCTAATTTTTCTCAAAATTTGCCCTAAATATCGTAAAATCCTAATTTTGGAAAATCTAGAATATCTCTGGTAGCATATTTTAGTAGAAACTAGTTGCAAAATGGATTCCTTTCATTACCATTGTTCTTAAATCAAGTAATTTATTCTAATTTTCCTTAAAAATGGCATTAATTATAGCAAATCCTTATTTTGTAAAATCTAGAATATCTCCGGTAGCATCTTTTGCTATAAAATAGTTTTAAATTGAATTCCTTTCATTACCATCTTTCTTAAATCATGTAATTCATTCTAATTTTCCTCAAAAATTGCCTTAATTATCGTAAATCCTTATTTTGGAAAATCTAGAATATCTCCGGTAGCATCTTTCTTAAATCATGTAATTTATTAAAATTTACTAAAATATTGCCTAAACTATTGCTATGGCTAATATTTATATAAGTAAATTTGAATGGAAAATATTGTTAAATTAAATTGATGTTGAAAGTTTGGCGATTAATTTGTGGTAATTTGTCAATAAATGCGATATTCTATTTAAATTCCTATACAATTTACAAATTGGACAATGAATTTGTACGTGGAACGTGACAGAACAGGAATGGGGTGGCGCGAATGCATTGTGTTAACCCTAAACCCTGAAGGCTTTACATTGGCAAACCACCAAACAGTCGCGTGAATTCTTTTATTCCTTCATTCATTGATTCTTTTTAATTTTCCTTCTATTTTAGTGCAGCTCCTTTGAAGTCTATCAGGATTCAAAGCATAATTCGCGTAATGAACATTTTTTATTTGATTTTTACCGGGAAGATTTTTTCTCAAAGCCACATAATAAAAGCTTTCTACTTTATAGAAAACTGTTTTCAATTAAAATGCGAGTTTGACCTTCGAATAGTTTTTGCAATTGATTTGTTTATCAACTTTTTGCCGCTACTATAATGTATTATGTTTCACAAACCTCGTGTTTATATTATTATATTTTTAATTGTGGTAAATTTTAATAAAACGCCTTAAAATGTATCTAATTAAGTGTTTTTAGGTGTTTTAGAATATACATGGGTGAGATAAACTGGGTGTGCAGAAAATGTGGATCTAAATCATCAGTGGTGGATGCCTCCACCCAAACCCCAGCAGATTACGTAGTATCATTCCAAGGTAAATGAATTTGATCACGTAATTTAGTGATTTACTTTAAAAATTATGCTAATGTCCACTTAATTCTTGAACCACCCCCTTTTAAAGTGCATGTATGTGTTAAAAAACAACTTAGCACCGACTGGTACTTAAATTATTAAACCCTTACACGCAAAAGCCGAATTATGATTTTTTCAGGTAATAGGTGTTTCAATATTTGATACGAGTATTTCCTTCCGATATGTTAAACAAACACCCAAATTACTCTATATAACAATATTTTCACTTGTGTTAATGAAGATTGAAACGGTTTAGCTGAAAAACTTTTTATTGAAAATGTGCGGCATGCGACAGAATTTTGCATGGGGTGGCGCCGTTGAATTCGATTTCACCCCCGTCAGTCAGTGCGTTCCACTGTAAATAAATTACATTGAAATAGTTTCAATTTTAAAATTTTAAGTGGGATAATGTAACGCAACACGCTCACGACTTTTAAAGTCTCGCCGATTGTGTCAAATGCTCATCATCATTGTCAATACATCTGTCCGCTTTGCTCAATTTAATTACAAATTTTCTACACTACATGTCAACTGTCACTAATTTTTAATGCCACCCCAACTACGCTTTGTAATTGTGGCCAACCAGTTGTAAACATTTATTACTTTAAAAACTTTTCAGCCTAATGCGGTTCACAAACTTTATTGAAAAATTACACCATTGTTTTGTCTCCTAAATTTTTTATTCCGCTCCAAAATGGTACACTAGCTAAATACATACAAAATTAAACAGTGATGGTGTTTCTTGAAATTTACAACTTTACTTTGTATGATCTCTATAGAAATAAACCAATCAGAGCACAGCACACTAGGTCGAAAATATACTGGTTTAACCTACAGGTGTGGCACAAGCAACACGTAATTGATTAGATTTAATACCCATTTATTTAGAATTTTCTATTGAATTGTACTAAAACAAAGCTTACAATGGTGCTGATCTAGAATATCTTCGATAACATCCTTTCGCAGAAAATAGTTTCAATATGAATTCCTTTCATTGCGATAGTTCCTCTTAAATCATGTAATTTATTAAAAAAAATTTACTGGCCTAAATTATCAAAAGTCTTAATTTTAGAAAATCTAGAATATTTCCAATGGCATCTTTTGGTACAAAATAATTGCAAAATAATTTCCTTCCATTCCCATCCTTCATTTTAATTCACTCTATTTGACTAAATTTTGAAAAATCAAGAATATCTTTGATAGCACATTTCGTAGAAAATAGTTGCAAAATGAATACCTTTTATTACCATCCTTCTTAAATCATGTAATTAATTCTAATTTTCCTCAAAAATTTCCCTAATTATCGTAAATCCTAATTTTGGAAAATCTAGAATATCTCCGATACCATCTTTTGGTAGAAAATAGTTGCAAAATGGATTCATTTTATTACCATTGTTCTTAAATCATGTAATTTATTTTAGTTTTCCTTAAAAATTGCAATAATTATCGTAAATCCTAATTTTGGAAAATCTAGAATATCCCCGATAGCATCTTTTCGTAGAAAATAGTTGCAAAATGGATTCCTTTTATTACCATTGTTCTTAAATCATGTAATTTATTTTAATTTTCATTAAAAATTGCATTAATGATCATAAATCCTAATTTTGGAAAATCTAGAATATCTCCGAAAGCATCTTTTCGTAGAAAATAGTTGCAAAATGGATTCCTTTCATTACCATTGTTCTTAAATCATGTAATTTATTTTAGTTTTCCTTAAAAATTGCAATAATTATAGTAAATCCTAATTTTGTAAAATCTATAATATAAAATAGTTGCAAAATAAATTCCTTTTGTTACCATTCTTCCTAAATCTTGTAATTCATTCTAATTTTCCTAAAAAATTGTCTTAATGATCGTAAATCCCAAAATGGATTCCTTTCATTACCATTGTTCACAGAGAAAAGTAATCTCTTGATTTTACTACATTTGGCTTGGCTCAAATAAATTATTTATTTCGATATCTACAAGAAGATATTTATTTAGTGGAAAACTTGGGTTTATTTGACTTTTTAAACTGATATTTGGTTAATAAAAGTAAATATCTAGTTGACTTTTTATCTCAGGTTTAGTAGAAGCGTACTTAAAGAAACAAAACATACATCCAAACAATTTAATTCATTGCTCTAAATAAATATTTCTTTACAATTAATCACAACAATAAGTTGTTTTCAAGAAACTTATGATTTACAACCAAATAATAGTATTTTCTTATTGTATATAATAAGAAAATTTTACTTCATACAAGAAAACCTGTTTCAAATAAATGCATTTTCTTAAATCAAGAGATTGTTTTTCTCTGTGTTCCTAAATCATGTAATTTATTTTAATTTTCCTTAAAAATTGCATTAATTATCGTAAATCCTAATTTTGGAAAATCTAGAATATCTCCGATAGCATATTTTGGTAGAAAATAAATTCCTTTTATTACCATTCTTCCTAAATCATGTAATTAATTCTAATTTTCCTCAAAAATTGCCTTAATTTTCGTAAATCCGAATTTTGGAAAATCTAGAATATCTCCGATAGCATCTTTTGGTAGAAAATAGAAAATCATGTAATTCATTTTAATTTTCCTCAAAAATTGCCTTAATAATCGTAAACCTAATTTTGGAAAATTTAGAATATCTCCGAGAGCATCTATTGGTAGAAAATAGTTGCAAAATGAATTCCTCATTACCATCCTTTTTAAATCATGTAATTCATTTTAATTTTTTTCAAAAATTAATTTTATAAAATCTAAAATTTGAATTAAATTGAATTTACTAAAAACAAAACTTACAAATTTTAATTTTTTAAATGGTATACCACAGTATACTGTTGTCGCCCTATAGCAGAAAATCATCGTTAATTCTGCCCTGCACTAGTGCTGTTAAAATATAGCAGATATACCCCTGTGTTATATTACTTCACATTATTATATTTTCACGCAATTAAATTTTATCATAATCGGATCCTATTCCTTCTGTTCACTCATTTGAAAAATATTTCGTCCTAGAAGCGAATGATATGGTAAATGTCAAATAATCTCTTTACGGTTTAACCATTTAGGGATTATGACAAACATACATATATGTAAAGAAAGTATTGCTTAAGTATACCAGATATCATCTTTTTTTACATCCTTTTTCGGGGTTTGAACCTTATGATTGTAAGGCCAAAAGTTAACCCAGTGGGTCAGTTTTCACCTTATTTTCAAAATGATTTGATTGACCCAAGACAGGTGTTTTTTTAAATAATTGCTACGCTTCAATCATTTCTTATGACAACAATATTAATATAATGATCACTTTTGTTTTGGTAATTCGATACTTTTTTCAAGCTTAACATCTGTTACGTTACAAGTAGTAAAAAGAAGGGTGCAAACCCTTGCCAATGCTGGCTTGCCACACGTAATTCAAATTAGTCCGATACTGATTTATTAGTTTTAACTTTTTTCCTTAACACGAAATTCGAATAAAAGTCGTATTAAACTATTAACACGTGTTGGAAGTGACATATGTTGTGATTTTTCCTTTGATAGCAATTATGACAATTTGTTACCTATGTTTTTACGCTTTACCACATTGTCCTATTTGAAGAAAATTTGTCACGGTATTTTTAAAACAGGGTGTTTGAAAATTTAAGGGATGATTCTTTGTCTAACGTGAGATATAAATGTTCTTTAAATTTGTGGTTTGCGGATAGTCTAAAAATGGAATATGAAATGTGGAATATTGAATAAAATCGGGAACGCTGTCAGAGAGGCACTTTAAAATGAAAATAAAAACAATTTTGTGCAAACATATTTAAAAGCGAAGCTAGTGCGTCGGTTCGCAGGATATAGACATGATTGACAGAAGGGTCGTGTGCGTTAGAAATAAAGATTGGAAGTAGGGTATAGACCATCACCAGCAACCATCATATCCACCATATTAGAACGCTCGTTCGTGGGGGTGCAGTCGAATTGAGAGGGTGAAATACAACTGTCATACATGAAGCCCGAACGTAAATTCTCATAAATGTCCCTAAAGCGTTTCATGATTTTCGCACTCTGTTTTATCTCCAAACTATTTTATTCCCTTCAAACACGTCAAGTATCCAGGTTTTTCATTATTTATATATTTAATTTAGTTTGGTATCTATGAGGGTGGTGGTTTTAAATATTTTGTCTTTATTATCTAAATGAGTAGAAGGTACACACAAAATGTTTTTTGTAGTAAAATATGGCAAAGACTTGCCCTCGTCTAAGTGGTGAAATTTAACTACTCGGAGATAATCTCATTAACATAAACATAGACCACAGATAAAATATAATTTGTGGATGAATTTTCTTTAGAAATCAAACTAAATTAAATAGATAAAAAATGAAAAAAACACTATTAACAATTATTAGTGTTAATTTATCTAAAGTTGAGCAGATTTGCAGGGCTTATTATGTAACCCCTTTTAAAGCTCATAATCTATAAAATTAAGGTATGAGTGAGTGAGCATATTGGAAATATTGCTGCCATAATATGTTATAAAAAAGGTAGGAACTTAAGCCGAGTTTATGATCTGTACATTAATGGTTTTGCGTTAAGAAGAAGCGTAACGGTTGCCGATTTTATTTATCTTTTATTTTTATTCGCTTATGTCTATAGGGTGATACGCAATAAATCAATGTTTAGTATCCTATTATATTATTTACTGTGACCGATGCCAAAGTTTACTGCTTTTGGCCCATACCTACCGAACTATCAAAATAACCATTTTTTATTGCCCATGATTGTCGATGATTCCGAGTATTTCATTTGGGGTTATACATATACAACAATGTTACAACTTCACTGACAAAGGAGTCAAATTTAAAAATCGCTAATCCTGTTCAATCCCCTTTATCAGTTGATAGTATTAACATGTAAGTATGACAATAAAAAGTTTACTGCTCATTTGACTGTAAATTGGTTTCGTAGTTTCCCTAAATATATATATATATATATATATATATATATATATATATATATATATATATATATATATATATATGAACAATTCGTGACATTTCATTTAGGACCAAACAAATAATTAAATATTGAAATAATTGTGATTAACTGTATTTGAATTGACTAATATGTAAACCGAATTCCTTTCGGTAATATCACCTGTTCAGTGTAAGATCCTCATCTCTTAGTCATACTATAGTGACTAAACTTAATTATGTTGCGGCTTAAATTCGTTCAACAAGTCTTGCGTTCGCATTCGAGACCTGAGGAATGCATATTTTCAAACAAAGGGGTGATTTAATCAATAAATACTTCTGCTAGTAAAAATATTGCATTTGGCCGGGCTTTTTTACCCCTGAAATGAAATCTTATTAAATGCGTCAAGTTTCTTATTTGATTTGATAGCTACGATACACTTGGGTTCATTCCAGTGACGTACTAACCCAAAATAACATTATTTGAACTCAGAGCGATTTTATTAAAAAATATTAAATTATAGACCAGGTGGAGCAGCCGAGCAGCTAACACTCGGTGAATAATACAGATTTACAATGTGTGACGTCAAATTATGACGTCATTAGGGATCTGAAGACACTTCCTTATTAGATTAGAAAATATGGTAAAGTGTAGAGGAACTTGGTACAATAACTATTAAAAGGAGACAAATTTAAGGTAATGCTGTTGAGCCCCTTTTCTTGGGCGTAAATTATATCAGTTGATAGTAAAACATTTGGCAAGATTAACATGCAAGTTTGACAATAAGAAGTTTACTGCTCACTTTACTGTAAATTGGTTTCGTAGTTTCCCTTAATTCCAAACCATCAACCAAAATGGAACAATGGACACTTACTCAAGGAAATTACATCCCTTATCTGGCACATTTGAACAAAATAACTACACACGTTTATATTTGCACCTTTTAGTTTAATTGATTTTTTTTCTTGTTTACTGCGCGCCCAATTTAATTGGGCATTTTAATTATTCCATTAATCGGCTTACAGACTTAGGGATTAGTCGACTCCTTAATTAAAGTACCAAATAATTACAATAAAATTTTTATTTACGTTTGCAGTTTAAGGTATGTAATGATTGTCGTAAAAAACAATAGTCCGCTCAAATTAACAAAGTCACCCTTTCAGGACAATAAAAAAATCCAAATGACCGGTAGTTAGAGTGTCAAAAGTAAATAATCGTAATTAAAGGGGTAATAAAACTTGATAAATTATGAAAAACCTACCTTTCAACCATTGTCTTTCTATTTTATTTATAAAGTTAGGGGATAAAAAATGAATTTATCGTAGGAAATCAAATTCTACACCGGAAGGGCCTTTCAGGTCGTTCGCAGGACATCCTTGCCAAAGCAGATCGATAACTATGACTATACTCTTCTATTTATTGTTAAGAGACAAAGGAAATCACTTTACCCCACCCACATGGTGTAAATATCACCAAACCATTTATTTTTAATTTTATAGCTATGATTGGTTGATTGCTTTATATAAAAATCATCTTCTATAGAATGTTTTAATGATGCAACGGAAGTGGTCATAACAGAAGCGGATGTGCTCACTTTATAAAATGCACAAAAACTCTATCCACATGATGAAATCGCATAAGAATCAGTTTCATAAAGTGGACATCCATTTCATGAAATGGATAATTACATCAAGTCAGCACGACATAAATACCATAAAAATATACATAATTTTTTTATTAAATTAATATTTAAAATTTAATTAGGTCAAGTTACATTTATAAATATAATAATAAACCGTAATTTGTTGAAATGTAAAGTCAAGCAACTCCCCTGTTTTTGATCAATAATAGTTTTAAATGTAATAAAATGATTTTCTATTAATGGAAAAACTTTCGCATCTTTCCATGCGAGTTAAATCCCGCAAATCCAAGCTTTATTGTGTAAATAGCTTTCGGTTTAGTTCAATTTTCTGCACAACTAGTTTGTGCAAGTGAATTGTATCAAATATTTATACTAATTCATGTTATATGCTGCGTGGCTTACAAAACAAAACGCTTGTGTTGCGAATATTTCGACACGTGTTTGTCCTGCATGTGGGCTGTAGCCCCAGGCGTTAGTTAATAGCCCCTTTTTATAGAAAAAAAAGACTTCCCTCTATGATGCACAGAGCATTGTTTTAAAATCAAACAAAATAAGTATTAATTAATTTAATACAAATTCTGTAATTTCTGTATTATTACTGTTATGGCTAATGTGCAAACTTGGATACTTTATAAACTAGCTGGATAGTTTATAAACTAGCCAAACTGTCAGCTATTTTAATTGAAAACATATTTTCAACTAAATTAGCGGCTAGTTCACAAAATAACCAAGGATCTTGGCTAATTTACTTGAAATTATTAGGGAAACTAAAATAGCTGAATAGTTTGTATACTATCCAATTCAGTTTGGCTAATATGAAAACCAAAATTTCTAGTAACACAAAATAGCCAAGCTTTAGCTAGTTTGTAAACTAACCAACCAATTCTCTTGCTAATTTATTAAAAAAGTGAGGTTACGGCATTGTTTTTCGTTTTGCCGGCTTAACCGGATTTGTTTTGTGCATTTTAACGTTTTTAAAATGAATCATAGGCAAAATTTTTACGCTTCCTTGTTAGAAAACTCAAAAACACAACCCTACCGACCCCGCCCCATTGGTCAAATGGTCAAAAATGAGAGAAAAAACCCAAACCAACCCAAACTCAACAACACAACCCAACCGACCCCGCCCCATTGGGCCCCCCCGCCCCATTGAGCAAAAAAACCCAACTAAAATAGGCCATAGCCAGAGAATTAGTTGGTTACTTTACAAACTAGCTAAAGCTTGGCTATTTTGTGTTACTAGAAATTTTGGTTTTCATATTAGCCAAATTGAATTGGATAGTATACAAACTATCCAGCTATTTTAGTTTCCCTAATAATTTCAAGTAAATTAGCCAAGATCCTTGGTTATTTTGTAAACTAGCCGCTAATTTAGTTGAAAATACATTTTCAATTAAAATAGCTGACAGTTTGGCTAGTTTATAAACTATCCAGCTAGTTTATAAACTCTCCAAGTTTGCACATTAGCCGTAACATTACTAACAATTTTCAATATAGGTGTCAAAATTGAGAAGTACTTGCATGCATAGTACAAAATTGGGTCTATTATTAATCCAAATAGGAATCTGTAACGGTTGAAAATCACTTAATTTGCTGATATCGAAGCCCTCTTCAATTCCTGACAAAAGAAAAACATTATAATTAATAATAAAGTAAACAAAGATGCGTTTCATTAAAATTTATTAATCCTTTCGACATTAAAAATCTTTAAACGCTTGTACTGGCTGTTCCAAGCAATTAGCGGCGTGGAAATTTTCTAATGAAAATCTCAGTTCCGTAAAGTGATTTTTTAATAAACACTCCAAAACAGGACTAGCAGGACAAGCGATGAATCTTGTTAGAAGTCCTAAATGTCTTGGATATTTTAGAGGGGAACGTAATTTTCCAAAACATTCTCCAAAATTCGGAAAAAATCCGGCCACGTCTGAAACTATTTTTGGTAATCCATATGCCGAAACATCTATAAAAAACATCAAGGATCAAAAATCAAACAATTTTTCATAATCATTCAATTTTATTGTTTAATAGTTTAAATTAAATAGTGACTGTTTAATTTCGAACATTTTAATTGCAAGTCATATGTATACGTTGAAGAAATGAACAAGTCCAAAATTGGTTTTGTAATGGGAAGTAAACCACACCCAAATCTATAAAAGAATTTAATAATAGGATGACATTTGAACAACCGGCATAGGCTGCCCCATGGGTTAGTTGAAGCTGGGTTAGCTGCTACGACAGTTCCACAGGGTGACACGGATCCACAGGGTTCTAAGCCTGATAAAAAATACGGAAATAGTTAATAAACTTGCAAGATTTTTGAATAATTTTGATAAATTTGACTTTGCAATAAATGATTAGTTTTAGCCCCCTTTACTAGTTGGTTAGTGAAGAATTAAAGAAATTGCAGGCGAAATATAGTTTAGGATAGATCTTAAATATTCCACAGAGGAGGCATAAAAGGATAAGTGCTTTTTTAGACAACTCCAATGTAGGGGAAATACTGCACAAAACTCTAATTTCCTTCTCTTCTTAGAACCAAACCAATCTATGTTTAGTCGTTTTACATTCTTTTTAGTATGGCCAAAGAAAAATAGAGATTTTTTTTTATTTCCCTTTGGTTTTTGATCATCCTTTGGTTTAAATATGTTGCCAAGTTGAGAAATTATTCCTGAATGGTTCTTGTTTGGGCCCACTGGTTTTAAATTTGTTGTATTTTTTTTTAAGTTGTTTTCAATATCGTCAAGAAATTTTGGGTCAACTACAACACGTTTAGGCGTTTCTTTAACATATTTAGGGTCACCATCTCTAACCTTTGGTTTAAATATATTGCCCTGTTGAGAATGGTTCTTGTTTTGCTCCACTGGCTGTATTTTTGTTGTTATTTGTTTTAAGTTGTTTATAATATTGCCAAGAAATGTTGGGCCTACTCGAACACGTTTAGGCGGATGTTCAACATCTTTAGGTTTGCCATCTCCAACCTTTTCCAATATATATTTAAAGACATTTTTTTTATTAGCAGGTTCAGTACTGGGTCTACTAGTAGCAACAGCCTTTGGTGCAGGTTTAGTACTAGGTTTAGTGACTGGTCTAGGAGGCACCTCATATTGTACAGGTTCCATACCTAGACCAGGTCTAATCAAATGTGTACTGGTAACAGGTTCTTGATAAACCACATCTGGTACTTCTGCTTGAAAGTATTGGTGTTCGTAACTTAGAGTGTCCGGGTTATAAACAAATAGCGGTTGAACTCCATATTGGTCATCTTGCTGGCCTTGACAAAAGAAATTTTAAACTAGTAAAGCCGAAAAGCAAGCGCAATTTTTTATCCAGTCTTAAGTTTAAATTTTAAATAATAATAAAATTAATATAGGTACTTACTGTAGCTCTCAACTATGACCAATAGTGCTAATAGCACTAAAAATTTGTTGAACATTTTGAAGCACTGATTCTTTTTTTGGAAAAATTGTTTATATATAAAAGTTAAATTAAGTAATGGTAATTAATTTAGCAAATTTAAAACAATGATACGAAAAATAAAGTGATTAATATGTGAATTAGGTTTAAAACAAATTGCTATAATTTAGAATGTTCACAGGCACTTTATTTTGTTTTAGGGTAATTAAAGTTTAGTAATATTTTTACATATTTTTTAAGAGACTTATAGAGGGTGTTTCTTAAAATTTCCATAGAAAATGATCCATAAATGGAAATTAATAAACCAATCAGAGCACGGCAGCAACCCTTTAAATTTAACAACAGGTTTCTATAACCTTAAGGTAAATTGAAATGTTATTAAAAGAAATAATTTTAAAAAATATAGACTTTCTTCAACTTACTATAGAAGAGTTAACAAATCAATCATTATTTATCTACAAATCTTAAAACAGTCCTCTCATATTTAATTAATTTGGTAAGCATCTATAGGTTTTATCACAGAACAGATGCGTTTAAAGAGTTGAAATCTGTTGTTACTGTTTTGTACAATTTTTAAAATAATTCGTATAAATATAGTATAACTTTAAGTTAATAAGAATATAAATTTTACAAGTGAAGCATCACACCACCTAAGATAACCAATGAAATTATTTCCCGATTGAAATAAGACGCCGGCCGGTCGCTCAACTGCAATCTGCATCATCAGTTTGAAGTTTTAGTTAGTGTTAGGAAGTGTATCATTGTGAGGTTAGTACCACATTTCTGGTGAGTAATTATTGAATATTATTTTTCCGAATAGGTAGGTATGTATTTGCAAAATTGTTTAAGGACTGGGATAAAACAATAATTATGACCTGGTGATCAAATGAGGATAAAAAGTGTTTCTATGTTCCTACTGTTCTACATTATTGATCAGCTTAGTTTGTAATTTATGTTTATTTTATGTTTTCAGTTTATATTAACTTAATTCTATCCTTACAACATTTTTGTGTTGGTCGCTGAATACAAATTTAATCTATCGACATTTGTACTATTATAAGTGGAGACGCACTTTATGTTGAATTATATCTCAATATTATTAGAATTAGCTATACGAATTTTATTTTTCAGTTTGTAGTTTATGTTTTATTATGATTATTTTATGTTGTCAGTGTCAGTTTATATTAAGTTTAGGTATTCTATTTTCCATATTTTTTGTATAAGTTGCTGAATATATTCAATATATACGAGGTGTGTTCAGAAAATAACGGGAATTTTCGTTTTTTGAAAAAAATATTTATTTATTCGTCTACATTAAAGTCTACATTGATATTATGCACTTGTGCCAGCGCTTCTTCTAGTCCTCTAAACTCTTCTTAAACACGATCTTTGGGATAGTCTTTAGTTCTTTCAGCGATGCGCTTTTAATGTCATTTATGCTTGCAAAACGACGGCCCTTTAAGGATCTCTTTATTTTGGGGAATAGGTAAAAGTCAGACGGAGCCATGTCTGGCGAATATGTAGGCTGGGGCATCATTACAGTATTGTTTTTGGCAAAAAATTGTGTTTAAAATTCAACAATTTTGGAACAAATTTTGCTGCCACGCGTTTCATACCCAAAACAATCGAAAAAATTTCATGGTATAAGCCAATGGATATGCCAACATCATCAGCGACTTCTCTAAATGTGATTCGGTGATCGTTCATAACCATTTCTTCCACTTTTTCCATGTTTTTATCGGTTTATGTGCTTGGGCGTCCGGGGCGTTCGTCATCTTCAACGTCTTTACGGCCATCTTGGAAACTCTTATATCACTTATAAACTCTTGTTTTACTCATAGCAGACTCACTATAGGCCTTTGTTAACATTTCACACTTTATTTTATTTTTTTACGCAAAATTTGATACAAATTCTTTGATCCATTTCTTTTAACGAACGAAAATCGCCGAGCTCATAAAAACACGTCTAACCTTGGCGGCTGCCACAGACAAAGTAAACAATGAAAACATCTACAATTTTTATCATTCTTCAGGGGTATGTATACCAACATAATAAAGACAATTTTATGACAACCGGACTCTCCAAACCCGCGAAATTTAAAAATTATTTTCTGAACACACCTCGTACATACGTATCCAAATTAATAATTTAGTTTCATTTTCCTTTTTAGCACCCTCGCATTCCAAAAATTATTAAAATTTTTAAATAAATTGAAGAAATTATTATAAAACAATGTTGTGCTATGTGTCACAATTTGTGCAATTTCACCACAAAATATTATATTAAAAAGGTCTCTAAAATACTCATTTACTTACACAAATTATATGAGCCGATTAGATTAAAATATGTTGAAATGTCAAATAAATTATGTAAGTTTTTAATATAATAAGTTTACTACAATTATTTGCTAGAATTTAGCACAAATTGTTCCTGTCACATTTTTAGCACCAATTTGTTGAACAAATTCATACAATTATTAAACCAAATCGGTTAATTTATACAGTTGTGCTACTTGGGTAGTGTGCGTTGGAGAATACAAAGTAAAGTAAAAAATGTTCAAGAAACACCCCTTGGTTAAATACAGATTTTTCAATTTTGGTAAATTATTAGCATTTTATAAGTAAGGCTGAATTTTAATAAAATTGAGTTAATAGTACTAATAGTAGGTACATTTAATTGTTTGTGTAATGTGATGCAGTTTAATTCAACATCTGTTACACATCGAAATTGTTGAACACTCTTTATTCAAATCTATGTTAATTTTTTTAATTATCACTTGTAAACGCAGTTGCGTTTAATTTAAAGTAAATTGTGGTATTTTCATTGTACTTAGATTACGATAAATATTTTTACCTGAATGAGTTGGTGAATTAATAAAATAAAAAAGTAGTGAATTTGATTTTTAGGGGTTAGATTTTGTGCGAGTCGATACTTAGGGAGTAAGCGCAGAAAAGCATATTTTGCGTTCTTTGTTTTGCATTATCTTTCGTCCCTTGTATCCCCGATTCTTTGTACTGATATGGTTTCAAAGCGACACCCTGTTTTCAGTCTAGTTTAGTCGCTGCGCTGGTGATTGATTAAGTACTATAAACCCCCGAATTAGATTCGTATATTTAATTTCAGTAGTCAGCGTCTGAAATTGCGATGAGATTCTCCAAACGGAATAAAGTGTGAATGTCAGTTCTTTATGCCGAAGCTCATAAATCAAAAAAGTCACCCTTAATCCCACACTAGAAGATTTTCGCTGATATTTGGCTGCTAGACGCAAGAACTAATTACACTGGAATGATAAAGACATTTTTCAAGCAAATAAATCATCGCGATCAAGCCCTAAATGCAACATATTTATACGTTTTTTCAATTACCCAAATAGAATTCGCACTTAACTAGCTCATCCATTTACTTAATGATCTTCTATATTGACAAGTAATAATAGTCGACAGGACCTATGCGAAATATATGTAAAAACGGACATTACCATATATATACTAGTATGGACAAAAAGGCAAACAACCGATTTACATATTTGAAAAATGACGGGAAATCGTGCTTGGAAAAGCTACGAATTTATCAAGCTCGCATCATCTAGTGACCAACTGACCAAAGTCTCCGGACAAATGAGCCGTAGAGAAAAGAAATTCCCTCAAATGTGAATACATCTTCTAGTCATTTATTTATTGTTATCAAACAGGAAAACAAAACTCCCCGTGGACCGCTCTTCTTTATATAAAACTCCAGATAGAGGGTTTATAAAATACGAAATTGGATGATAACTCGTAATAGGCTTTTTTTATTGGGGTGCGGAATAAAAGATGCCCTGCCATTTGCTATCATCAATCACTTCAAATTTACAAGAACCTGTTTAAATTAGAATTGGACTTTGCCTTTTTATAATGGACACTAATACTCCCACAAAAAACATCCAATCAGGAAAAAAATGCTGGTATTTTAAATAATTGCATGTGTTGTATGAAAAAGAAATAAACATGTACAAAGTTACTAGAGACGTAGTAGATACGTTTTGAAAGGCTATTGTTAGAAATGAATAAATCATCATTTAAGGTTTTGGTTAATACCTCTACAATAAAAAAGGATCCAACCAACAGGAGGGTTGTTGCAACAGATGTTAAACCGAAGAAAGTATCAGGTTTCTTAAACAAAACAATATTTAAAAATACATCTTGTTTGGCAAGTGTTTATAACTCGAATTGTGTACAGGTTGTTGAAATTACTTGTGTTGTTTGCTTTAATTATAGTATTAGTAATGCTGTCAGTAACAATATTTCAAACAAAAAACCGAAAATAAAGGATTACGAGACACACTCGTGCCCGAGGATATTTAAACGGTAACATCCTAAGTAAACTTTAAATAAAGATAAAAGACGGGGGAAGGTTATTTGTTTTTACATGGGTTTCTTACAAATAGAGCAGTTTTTTGAGGTAAAATATTCATTTAATTGAAATCCCGCTGAAAAATTCAATTTACCTTCTGAAGGGGTAAAAAAAATGACTTTCAATTCAGGAGAAATATATTTATATTTGTCAGTGACAGGGGTCCATTTCGGGACAAAACAAATGAAATATCCCCATATATCAAAATAAATTTCCTGAAAAATATCATAAATGTTTTTGTTTATGTATACGCGTGGTACACATACATATAAGAATTCACTTTGTAATCCCAACATATTGAATTGATTAAATATGCCGGAGTTACCATAAAAAGTTATTAGGAGGCTTTGCATTTTATTACGGCCGGCGTGAATTGTAGGAAATTGGGGTTGCAGGGGATTTCGCTAGACGAAGTGCGTTCATTATGCAAAATTTATGTCAATCATTACCATTGCTTCTGACACGGGAATATGATATTTCACAATATATCGCGGGGCTGCAACGAACAGGCCGACCCGACAATGAGCACATTAAATGGGACATTCCCAACATCCAATCTATGTTGCTTATCCCCGTTATCGCGCTCTTAGACACAAACACACCTGAGCACATTAACTCAAACCAATCAGCAACCATTTAACCCAAATTCTTCCAAAATTGTTTCAAATGCTATTGATCTCGATTTAAATAATACGAGTACATTATATTTCAATATTGGCATTATTGAAGTGAATGTTTTAGGCGGTTTGTATCAGATTTATAAAAACAAAAAAGACTGCAGTGCAACAGAGATTGGTAAAAGAGGACCAATGGAAAGGCCTCACAGATCTCCAGATCTAACACCATTTGACTTTTTCTTGTGGGTTCACTTAAAATCTGTGCTCTAATTAATAAGCTTTCGCCGCCGTGTTTTATATACTTTTTTTTTCAAGCATTTAATTAAATTATTTTTGTTACATTATTTTTAGGTTAGGTTTAACTGACATGACATTTTAGCTTTATTTTTGTACGGAGTTACTAATAATTGGACTTTTGAACTAGGGATTATATACAGTCTTTCTATATACATATATATATATATATAGACCAATGAGTCTAAAAATATGAAAATTATTGTACGGTTAAAAAAATAGTACATTAGCGAACAGGATAAAAATTTTGTTTAATGGTCTTTTGTGTATTCAAACAAAAATACTAAAATATACCAAAGAACAAGTTTTCTTGTATATAAGACGAGTCTACTAATGTTTTGACTAGATTGTACAAGTTAGGTAAAAGATTTGTAAAACATCTGTATGGTAAAAATTCATTCATTTGGCGGTATTAAAAAATTATTGTACGGTTGAAAAAATAGTACATTATCGAACAGGATAAAAATTTTGTTTAATGGTCTTTTGTGTATTCAAAAAAATATAGTTTTCTTGTATATAAGACCAGTCTACTCATGTTTTGACTAGATTGTACAAGTTAGGTAAAAGATTTGTAAAACATATGTAAAGTAAAAATTCATTCATTTGGCGGTATTAAAAAAGTATTGTACGGTTGAAAAAATAGTACATTATCGAACAGGATAAAAATTTTGTTTAATGATCTTTTGTGTATTCAAACAAAAATATTAAAATATACCAAAGAAGAAGTTTTCTTCTATAAGAGCAGTCTACTCATGTTTTGACTCAATTGTACAAGTTAGGTAAAAGATTTGTAAAACATCTGTAAAGGAAAAATTTATTCATTTAGCGGTATTAAAAAATTATTGTACGGTTGAAAAAATAGTACATTATCGAACAGGATAAAAATTTTGTTTAATGGTCTTTTGTGTATTCAAAAAAATATAGTTTTCTTGTATATAAGACCAGTCTACTCATGTTTTGACTAGATTGTACAAGTTAGGTAAAAGATTTGTAAAACATCTGTATGGTAAAAATTCATTCATTTGGCGGTATTAAAAAAATATTGTACGGTTGAAAAAGTAGTACATTATCGAACAGGATAAAAATTTTGTTTAATGGTCTTTTGTGTATTCAAAAAAATATAGTTTTCTTGTATATAAGATCAGTCTACTCATGTTTTGACTAGATTGTACAAGTTAGGTAAAAGATTTGTAAAACATCTGTATGGTAAAAATTCATTCATTTGGCGGTATTAAAAAAATATTGTACGGTTGAAAAAGTAGTACATTATCGAACAGGATAAAAATTTTGTTTAATGGTCTTTTGTGTATTCAAAAAAATATAGTTTTCTTGTATATAAGACCAGTCTACTCATGTTTTGACTAGATTGTACAAGTTAGGTAAAAGATTTGTAAAACATCTGTAAAGGAAAAATTCATTCATTTGGCGGTATTAAAAAATTATTGTACGGTTGAAAAAATGGTACATTATCGAACAGGATAAAAATTTTGTTTAATGGTCTTTTGTGTATTCAAAAAAATATAGTTTTCTTGTATATAAGACCAGTCTACTCATGTTTTGACTAGATTGTACAAGTTAGGAAAAAGATTTGTAAAACAGCTGTAAAGTAAAAATTCATTCATTTTTCGGTATTAAAAAATTATTGTACGGTTGGAAAAGTAGTACATTATCGAACAGGATAAAAATTTTGTTTAATGGTCTTTTGTGTATTCAAAAAAATATAGTTTTCTTGTATATAAGACCAGTCTACTCATGTTTTGACTAGATTGTACAAGTTAGGTTAAAGATTTCTAAAGCATCTGTAAAATAAAAATTCATTCATTTGGCGGTATTAAAAAATTATTGTACGGTTGAAAAAATAGTACATTATCGAACAGGATAAAAATTTTGTTTAATGGTCTTTTGTGTATTCAAAAAAATATAGTTTTCTTGTATATAAGACCAGTCTACTCATGTTTTGACTAGATTGTACAAGTTAGGTAAAAGATTTTTATCTATTTTGGTTTCATAATGACTTCATTATAACACCGCTTTTGGTTCTTTAATGAGGTACTTTATTCCACCCAAAATTTTGATTTTATAGGTTGGCTACTGGTAAAATACAATTTTGAATACCTATAGGTTATAATATTTTTATGATTTGTTTTCTAGTACTTACGAGACTTTGCAATAAATTTTGTTTAACACCAAAGAAAATCCTTTTTTCTTCTTTAACAGCCGCTTATTGTAAATACTTATTGTAAATTAACGACGCCATAGCGAAAGAATGTGATAATGTTTGAAAGGTTAATGACCTTTCAAACTTCAAACTGAGATACCAACTATGTAAAGTAAAATTCGACCAAATTAAATATAAGGAATAAAATTAATTTGTTTTATGAAATGTTTGCAAAATAGATAAAATAGCATAAAGAACTCATGTCATAAGACCTTTTGTCGCACTTGTCCATTATAAAACTCGCTCCTTCGTCGCTCGTTTTATAAATTGTCCGCGTGCGACAAAATGACGTCTTATGACATTAGTTTTTTAATATACTAGTAAAACAGCTGTAAAGTAAATATTCATTCATTTGGCGGTATTAAAAAATTATTGTACGGTTGGAAAAGTAGTACATTATCGAACAGGATGAAAATTTTGTTTAATGGTCTTTCGTGTATTCAAAAAAATATAGTTTTCTTGTATATAAGACCAGTCTACTCATGTTTTGACTAGATTGTACAAGTTAGGTAAAAGATTTCTAAAACATCTGTAAAGTAAAAATTCATTCATTTGGCAGTATTAAAAAATTATTGTACGGTTGAAAAAATAGTACATTATCGAACAGGATAAAAATTTTGTTTAATGGTCTTTTGTGAATTCAAACAAAAATATTAAAATATACCAAAGAAGAAGTTTTCTTTTATAAGAGCAGTCTACTCATGTTTTGACTCAATTGTACAAGTTAGGTAAAAGATTTGTAAAACATCTGTAAAGGAAAAATTCATTCATTTGGCGGTATTAAAAAATTATTGTACGGTTGAAAAAATAGTACATTATCGAACAGGATAAAAATTTTGTTTAATGGTCTTTTGTGTATTCAAACAAAAATATTAAAATATACCAAAGAAGAAGTTTTCTTCTATAAGATCAGTCTACTCATGTTTTGACTCGATTGTACAAGTTAGGTAAAAGATTTGTAAAACATCTGTAAAGTAAAAATTCATTCATTTGGCGGTATTAAAAAATTATTGTACGGTTGAAAAAATAGTACATTATCGAACAGGATAAAAATTTTGTTTAATGGTCTTTTGTGTATTCAAACAAAAATATTAAAATAGACCAAAGAAAAAGTTTTCTTGTGAAAGACCAGTCTGCTCATGTTTTGACTAGATTGTACAAGTTAGGTAAAATATTTGTAAAACATCTGTAAAGTAAAAATTCATTCATTTGGCGGTATTAAAAATGCAAAAGGGGGAGAGGCATTTATGTGTATCAAACAGTTTGATTCCCCAATATTAAACATATTCTCTAATCTGATATTCTGTTTGTTGTGTAGATTTGAGTTTCTCTCACATGTGCCCTTTGCCGAATACGAATAGCGAGAGGCCGTTCGTGTTTACTGATTGGAATCAAATGGGCAGAGTTTTGCGGCAAATCGCTGATGATTTACACAGGATATCAACAACTGATTTGGTAAGTACACTTGTTGTTTAAAACAGTTGGTAAAAAAAATTGATATTTTTGGTATTTTAAACTAAAGAAGGTTGAAAAAATAATTTTTTGGGGTGTGCTATCATTTAAATATGGCGACTTAACACTGAATATTAAAAAGCGTCGTTAAATTAAATACGGCATCGACCGTGAAAAATGTAAATGAAATTTCCAGACCCCAATGTACTCTTAATTATCGTATACGATGCGTGGAGGTCGAAAGGCGACATCGTTGTATGATGAATACCGTAAAGTGAGTAAAAGGGGTAGTCCTGACCGGATGACCATGCCAACCGCACTCTTAAGGGTTGACCATCCTCTGACTGACCACCACGCTATCAGCTACCATATAATTGTTTGTTTTCTCACGCTTCAAATATTCCACTAATTGATCTCCAATATTAAAGCTTATTCGTGCGATAGCGAATCCAGAACAATGTTCATCCCCTTGTTACGCGCTTTGTCCCTTCCGAAAATAGAAAATTCCACCCAATTAACAGTTTTCTTTACTCCGATAAACTAATTGCCCACATCAAATCTATATTTTCGCCATCAGAATCCTATTGGTATCAAGGCGAAGTTTCTTAAAGCTATCATCTTTACTTTCTACAGAAAAAAACTCTATAGAAAGCAATAAACCAATTAGAGCACGGGATTCTCCACTGCACGTAGTGTGCATTGGAGAATGCGTGCTCTGATTGGTTTATTGTTTTCTATAGAGATAATTTTCTATAGAAAGAAAAGACGCAAATTTCAAGAAACTACTAATTAGAATAAATCTGTATGTTTCTTAGGAAGATTTTAAAAAGCTTCTTACAATTAGTGAAAGGCATATTATTTCTATTTTTATTATCATATCTAAATTTTGCCTTCACAGACTTATCGGTATCGGGACGACGTTTCTTGAAATTAGCGTCTTTACTTTCTACAGAAAATGATCTCTATAGAAAGCAATAAACCAATTAGAGCACGGCATTCTCCACTGCACGTAGTGTGCATTGGAGAATGCGTGCTCTGATTGGTTTATTGTTTTCTATAGATAATTTTCTAAAGAAAGTAAAGACGCAGATTTCAAGAAACTACTAATTAGAAAAAATCCGTATGTTTCTCTGAAAGATTCTGAAAATCTTCTAACAATTAGTGAAATGCGTATTATTTCTATTTTTATCATCATATCTAGATTTTTGCCATCAGAGGCCTATTAGTATCAGGGCGACGTTTCTTGAAATTAGCGTCTTTACTTTCTATAAAAAGCAATAAACCAATTATAGCACGGCATTCTTCACTGCACATAGTGTGCTTTGGATAATGCGTGCTCTGATTGGGTTATTGTTTTCTATAGAGATAATTTTCTATACAAAATTTTAAAAAACTACTAATTAGAAAAAATCCGTAGGAAGATTCTGAAAAGCTTCTTACAGTGAAGGGGCTATTATTTATATTGCAGTAAGCATTTTTGGAAAATTAAAAAAATATAGGTAGTATACCCCTAAACGTTGATTCGCTGTATTAAAACTGTGTGTATCTGAAAGTAGAGTTTTCATATTGAAGTTTTTTTGGAATAGTAGTGCTTAACAATGATGAATTTAACGAGTTGGAAACTCCGGCAAATTGCCAATTACTCCAAACCAAATGAGATTGAAAACTCTAATTTCATGTGGAATAAATTACGTATTTTCGAACGGTTACTTATGAGTGCATTAGAAAAGTTTAATTACAATGTTATTGTTTTTTATCGGATGATGACAATGTGTGCCGAAAAAGCTGGGCAATTTTGAAATTAAATATGGCGCAGGTCATTACACGATTCGGTTACAATTCCATTTTACTACTACATTTATAACCCGTTGTTCGAAACTTTTATGGCTTTATATCCAAGAGCATAAAAGTCCTCGTGTGTGATTGTAAATAGGATATTAAAATAATTTATTCAATTAAATTAATAGATACGCTGTTTCGTCCAGAATTCTCACAGGTGTGCAAAAGTCCAACTGACTTTTAAGAAGTTAGCGATTCAGCCCTCGACGTAGGTTTGAAGCTTGTACGTGCACACGCCTGCTATATGTAATATAAGTTATGCTGGTCATCGCCGTTCGCCAATTATGCTTTAATACTTATAGCTGTACCCGCATTATTTTCGAATTGGTAATGCAAATAAGACTGAAACAAAAGGGTCACATCGCGCATTGGTCACTGTCCTTTACATCCCTAACCCGCGTTACGTAAAAATATCATCTATCAATTTTAATAAAAGACCGGTCAAGTATAGTGGCGAACTTATTCTGTGATATATTTAATAATCCGCCTTTGTTGCGTGGGATATCATGTTCCCCAATCAAAAAGTAATTCGATATATAAAAGCCAAGTGGACACGGAAAGCCGAGTGAAAAGCACAAATAAAAAATAATGATGTATCGATGATGGGATTCCATTAGAAAGTGGTCCAAAGACAACAAGTTGTAACACGAACCCCGCCCGGAGCCAATTGTCCGGCTCCGCAAGATGAAAGATGCTTTTCAATTTTAAAAGGACCCTCCTCACTATCCCCAAATACTATTAAAACAGAAAACAAAATTTAATAAGCCCAAGACAAATTGCATTACCCTCGAATCATTTTTTTGGTTTCAAGACCATACGCCAAAAACATTCGAAATTGTGTTTTTCAAATCCTTACTCTCTTAACATGAATTAGTCAAAAATAACTAATTATAAGTCATATTGTCGTAGCGAAAAAGTAATAATTAGTCAAATTCTACAGAATGAAATAGTCAAATTAGTAGATTTAAATTTAAAAAAGTTCTGACCCAGGCGGGGATTGAACTCGTGTTTGTCGCTTGTCATAACCAATGCGCTATCGATCACTTTTATAAAAATCTGTTTTATTTGTCCATAAATATTGTTCATAAAATTTTAAGGTTGAATATATTTTTTGTTTTGCTATTTGAGCTAAACTTTTCGCATCTTTGTTTGTTTTACGGGCCATATAACCATGGAGCCTATATGCATTTAACTCAAACAATAATTTGTTATTGGCCGCAAACGATTAAAGAAATTAGTTACTTTTAACTATCAGAAACAGTCAAAGATGATGACTTATTTTAAATTAGTCAAAAGTGAAAACGAATATATAAAAAATGCTGTTACTAATTCATATAGTAGGTACAGTTTTGACTATATCTATTCTAAAACATGTTTTGACATGCTTAAATTGGTTTTGGCATTCCTAACTAAATATGTAAATAATTCAAAAGCGTTATCAGTGAAGTTAAATTTTTAACGAGATTTTCAATTGACAATCTAATGGATGACCTTTTTTGCATGGCATTAAGATTTGAATTTGGGAGACCAGTGTCCATTTGAATGACCGCGTAATTCTATTTGCATGCGAAATGAGGACCCTCGCCTAACACAATTAAGCTAAGCTTTGCATTATTCCACTCTTCATTTGTTGGTTGTCTTAAATCCTTATTAATGGTTCGTGCTACACTATTAACGTTCAGTTTTGTTAATTGCTACTGGGAATCTCGCACGAAGGGGACATTTAATTATTCGAGGATTTACATTTGGGAATATTATCATAATTTTAAAGTTTTGTTGAAACAGTGTATAAGTAACCTGATCTGCAATTAACCGACTAAGCTTTACAAATTGTACAAAGTAACGGTAGTAGAAAAAATTAATATACAGGTATATAGTCAGGTTGAGTGTGGCTAGTTAATATCAGGTTGATATGCAGAGACGGTCTAAGGCCTCCGTCCCCCATAATTAAAGTAGTACAGGTTTTCTCATTCCCTAGAGCCATCTTGCTTACTGTATAAGTATTACGCAGTTTACTAATCAGTTCTATACGGATATACATAAATTTTAAACCACTGCATTACACCCAAGTACAACAATTGGTAAGTTTTTTTAACTTGTTTTTTAACCAATTAGTTGTATTCAACCATTAACATTTTGAAACTATGAAAATTAAAATAACTCTTAAAATTTACCAACCGGTTGCTATAACCTATTGGTAATATTACTAACTAGTTAAATATTTGGTTTATTTATAGTGAATTTTAACTCATGAAGTTAGTAACTAGTTATTTAAAATATAAAAGTATTACACAGTGCAACAGCAAAAAAAATGATGGGGTTCTGAAAGTGGTTTTCGTTTCTCCTATCCAAAGAATGCCTTTTTGCGTTTACAGAATGTTTAGATTGATTCAGGTTTTTTTTTAATATCGATTTTATGTTTTATTAATTTTGGAACCCGAAAACCCGTTATTTATTAATTTAAACCAATTAACTGGTAGGAAATTGGAAATAACAATAAATTAAAAAGAAATAATAAAAAATAAAACAAAAATTAAAAATGGGTGTAAACATGTCACTAAAAGTACATTTGCTCCATGCACATCTTAACCTGTTCGAAAATCGGCTGTTCACCAAATCAGAAGAGCATCAAACAATAATGGAAATGAAAAATCGTTATAGAGGAAAGAGGTTTGATTCGATGTTGGCAGATTTTTGTTGGTCTATGGCAATGGAAATTTTGGCATAAAATTATAAATAAAATTTGTTATATCTTTTATGTTGATTCATTCTATTTGTTAAAAAGAATATGTTTTTAATAATTAATATAATAATAATAATAATAATTACCATAATTACTAAGAAATTGCACTACAACATATTAAATCCAGAAAAAGGTTCAATTTTTTAAAAATATTGCATTTTATTGTTCTCATTATTTTTTTATTTAATTATTTTTTTCTTTATTTGATTGTTATTACTTTATAAAACAATATACAAAACCAATAATTATCTTTTATGTACTAATTATTTATTATTTTACGATATTTCGGGATCCAAAATTACTAAAACCTTAAATTGATATTAAAAAAAATACAGAATCAATCTAAACATTATGTAAATGCTATAATTCATGATTTTAATTATATATAAATTAAGGAGGCCAAAAAAATATAAATGTTTAGAAAAAGAGAACAGACATGAGGTAATCTGAACGTTATTTTTACGTAAATATGTGGTATTTTTTTCATTACCTTATTCTTTTGGTCGCTTGGATAGTTATTGCGTAGTAAAAATAACTTATTAAACCAGTCAATATATTTGGTAATATGTGGTCAAAGCAGAACAATTAATACTATAAAAAATGTAAAAACATTTTTATTTAATTTTTTATTTAGGTAATCATTATTCAAAATTTAATAAAGGCAAGTCATTTTTAATAAACAGTAATTAATGTCTTTTAATAAACGCTGCGAAGTGCAGCATAGCAAACGCGAAACGCAAATGATGCTTGAAGCCTTGAATCCTGTGTCGTCTTTCAAGAAGCTCATGAAATTACGGTATTAATTATAATAAACTGTGTCTCATCTTTGGGAGCACCCTGTATAATTTATCTAGCGCTGTTATATCACAAGAAAGTTCTGCATTGACTAATCATTTGATAAATATATAATTTTGCAATGCGAAAATATATAATTTCGCGTTTTTCGTTTAACTACTATTTGTACACATGCTGTTTCGCAATTTCCACAAGCAGTTTTCTTTCCTTATTAAAATCATTATTCTATTGAGAAAAACCCTCCCCATGTCATGTATAGAATGTCACAAAAGGTTAATATGTAGCATAGGTATATTAATTTCAACTATATTGTTGTTGATTTACTATAAAGGTTAACATCGACATTACCAAAAGGCCATCGTTTCTAAGAGACAATTTTTCATGTCAAATAAGCAAAATCTCGTTAAAAATTGAACATCGCTGATAACGTTTTGAAATATTTACCCAATGTAAATACTACCAACCATGGCGTCGACAATAACAAAAGAACATTTACATTTTTATAGCGTGTTAAACGTGTTTGTTACTTGATCAATTAACATATTGTATGACGGGAATAATATTCAATCCCATAGACTTGCACTTTTTCCGTTAAAACTAATTGATTTTACTGCACGCATTTAACAGGTGTTCAACCTGACTCCTCTCCCGATTTTTTTTTGTGTCACTAGAGGCCCCGATCCTCAGAGAAGTAGCAGGTCATTGTGAACCCCAACAATAGACCCGACGCTTTACATTATTTACCATGCTCAAGCAAGGATTACTATTTCTTTTTTTGTCCTACAAGGGTCAATAAAAAATAATACAACGGTCAAAATTTACGTTAATGATTTTATGCATATGTTTAACTATTTCCCAGGAGGATTTCTGCCAGTACACGCAATGAAATTTAATGTCAAATTAACAGGTTTTGCGTTAGCACTTAATGACACAATTACAACAATAAAGAAAATAAGAAGGCGTAGAAGGGCTAACAAAAATTTTCAGCCAAAACTAACTTTGATTTTTGCAATTTCTATCCTACAATTGTAGGTTCATCTTACAATTGTAACTTGAACTTACAATTGTAACTTGAAATTACAATTGTAGGTTCAACATACAATTGTAATTTAAACTTACAATTGTAGGTTCAACCTACAACCTACAATTGTAACCTGAACTTACAATTGTAAGTTCAAGTTACAATTGTAGGTTGAACTTACAATTGTAGGTTTAACCTACAACCTACAATTGTAATTTCAACCTACAATTGTAATTGTAACTTGAACTTAAAATTGTAGGTTAAACCTACAACCTACATATTTAACTTGAACTTACAATTGTTGGTTCAACCTACAACCTACAATTGTAAGTTCAACCTACAATTGTAACTTGAACTTACAATTGTAACTTGAACTTACAAATGTAATTTGAACTTTAATAACATTGTCATTTAAGTACGAAGAGCCAACAAAAATTTTACATGTTTCAGCCAAAACTGCAATTTCTATCCTACAATTGTAGGTTCATCTTACAATTGTAACTTGAACTTACAATTGTAACTTGAACTTACAATTGTAACTTGAACTTACAATTGTAACTTGAACTTACAATTGTAACTTGAACTTACAATTGCAGGTTCAATCTACAATTGTAACTTGAACTTACAATTGTAGGTTTAACCTATAACCTACAATTGTAACCTGAAATTGTAAGTTCAAGTTACAATTGTAGGTTCAACCTACAACCTACAATTGTAAGTTCAACCTACAATTGTAACTTGAACTTACAATAATTGTAAGTTACTTACAATTATTGTAAGTTCAAGTTGCAATTGTAGGTTGAACTTACAATTGTAAGTTTAAGATACAAATGTAGAATGAACCTACAATTGTAGGATAGAAATTGCAGTTTTGGTTGAAACTTTTGTTGGCTCTTCGTACTTAAATGACAATTTTATTAAAATGTTTTGCTTTTTACCCGTTTAAGTTCATTAATAACTGTTTGACATTGCAATAATGCTGATTAAAAATCGAGCAAAACGATTTGGTCAATTTAGTGTTTCCAGTGTTGCGGTTTCAATGGAAATGGTGTGATAAATGGTCGGTAATGACTCATATTGTTACATTCGGCGAGAGCAGGTGAATTTGCCGATATCAAATAATGTTTGGCTTTATGCCTCTCTACCAATTTAGCCATTTACCTATTTTGCAACTGACAATAAAGCAGGATTGAATCATTGCAGTCGCGGCTACTGGTTACGGCGTAGATGATAATCAATATAGATTTATAACGGCAATTTTCAATTACTATACCACTATTAGCTGGTGAAGTTTTAAATTTCGAAGAACAATACACGGTGTTAAGTTTAATTTATCTCTCTGTCGGAGCTTTCAATGCAGCCGACGTATCCAATCACAAAACACGCTACCATTTTGTTTTATACGTTTTTCAAACAGTAATTCACCATCGAAAATATAAAAAACAGTGTCGTAGAATGCCAAAACCTTATTTAAGAATATTTAAGCATTTCAAAAAGCAATGTAGAATATTAATGTAGGTATAACTAGATAAAAAACAAACACTGTTTTTTTGAGTTTCACGAATTTATTTTAATTTAATTTGACAATTGTTTCGCTAACACAGTAGCTTCTTTAGAAGAAGCTATTGTGTTAGCGAAACTTCAGAAGGAGCTATTGTGTTAGCGAAACAATTGTTAAATTAAATTAAAATAAATTCGTGAAACTTAAAAAAAGTGTTTGTTTTTTTTAGTTATACATGAGTTTCATTAAGTAAAGGTCGAAACAATAAAATATTTTAGAATATCAAAACCAAATTAAAGAATGATGAATTTGATTTCCAGTTTGTATGTCATCCAAACGTAAAAATGTCAATAACAAAACTAAAAAAATATGACATCATTTGGGATAGATAAGAGGAGTAACATTTGTTTATTTATTTAAACAACAAAGGAGGAAAAAGCCTGTCGAATTTATCACTTTGAAAAATAAACATAATCATCTGGGAATTGATAAAGCAGTGGCAAGATATGTTGACCTTAATTACGTATATGTATATCAACACAGCCACAGCTAAATTGTTAAGTGTTAAGTTGTAAATTTTCTTATTAGCTAATTAATGGCTATTGTGAAATTGGTTTCCTTAATTATTCATCTAGATTTAGATGAGACTTGATCAAATTGGATGTATTCATAATGCATAATAATTATAATTAAAAATGGGTATTCTTGTAAATGATTTTTCAAGGTAATAAAATTGTTTTATTGACAATTATGCGTACAATATGTTAATAAGATCTTGTGGAAGATAAACAGTTCTTGAAATCGCTAATGACAACAATTTTTCTTTCGTTAAGTACATGGTAATTTTTCCTCTATCTCAGCAAGCGATTTATAATTATTTGGAAAAGTTGCAGTAATGGCCGTCAAAATATAATATCATCTTGTAATTATTAAGAAAACCTTGAAAGATGTGGATAAATGGAAACAAGTATTTTGTTGGTTAATAAAAATGTGGCCGGTTGCGGCTTAAGATTTGAAAAGTAATTAAAACCGTTTTATGGCCGATTTAAAATATGGATTGCATTAAAAGCGAATAATATTTCAAAATATACGATTCAAAGTGCATTATCGAAAGGGTAATTATGATGACCTTGAAGGAAACTAAGCAGCTGAATACGCCTCGGGCTGCTATACCCAGCGTGCGCCACGCGGAGCCAAACTACAATAAAACAAGTACTATATGCAGAAGCTCGTAAAACTGTCCTTGATCTGTGGGTCGCGTAGTATAGCCTGGCCTGAACACGTGGCCACTACTTCCAAAACACCCCACCTCGCCGCCTCTGACGTCACTGACATCACGCCATCAAAACACCCACCCCCCGGTTCCGCTCCATCTTCTTGCTCTTGCTGTAGCTGTTGCTTGCTTGCCTGCTGCAAGCCTGCCTACTGCCTTCCACCGACGTTGCCGCACTCACCACATGCACTTCGACGCAATCTCTGCACACACCTACTTCAACATCTTCAAAACTATTCAACATTTCCATCAAATGTCATGATATACCTACCTGGAAAATCATCGATATTCAATATGGAAAAAACAGGATTTTCTCAAAATTTCGGTTCTGGTCACATCATCATCATCATCATCATCCTCATCATCATCAACTGTTTTTCAAGAAAATGAACGAGTTCTTTCTAGTTTCCAAATTCCTTATAAAATTAAACCAAGGGCTTTAGTTTATCTGGTCGAAAAAATCGTTCATCTCTCTATTCTGTAAAAAAAAACATAGTAACCAAGTTCTAAGTGACATTTTTTGACAAAAATGAAAAGATGATCGTTTTGGAAGAAGCCAGATGATAATGATTTAAGAGTTAATAAAGCAATTTTAAAATAAATCTAATTCGATAAACCAAAAACATAAGTTTGGTTAGACTTGGCAACGCTGTTCAATGCACGCTGGTTGTTGCATTCGACAAAGGCAAAGCCTGATTAACCAAAGCATGGTTGCTAGGGTATACGTGATTTTGACCGAATAAAAAAACCCGTAAGAGGATTTTAAACCTGGAATTAATTAAATAATATGTTTTAATCCCCTCAAGTCCATATGCGACATTTTTCTCCCATATAAAAACAATCTACATATACGTATTTGTAAAAAGCTCATTGTTTAAATTAACTCTTTTTTTATCTGATGCAATTTTTATCTAGTGTTATTATGGAATCGTAATTGATAGACCAATTAATTACAATATTTTTATTATTAGCGTGATGTTTATTATTGTTGATAACATATTCTTGGTATAACTTCTTATCTGTGGTTTTAAGGTACACATTAATTCAAATCCATTAATACAGCTTTTGCGTAGTTACAACTGTTTTATTATCTGTTAATCATTCTATTCGATGCCCATCGTCTACATATACAATAAACCATTATTTATATCTATATGTATATGTATAAATAAGTAGCTGGATCCTATAAAACTCGTTAAGACTTGTTTATCTCTGATACAGCTCCGGTAAAACAAATTACCATGAATAATGCCTTCAGTATCTTGCTTTGAAAACATTATTTTTAACATTTTTTAATTATCCTCCCGTTTTATCTTGATCCTGATGAAGGAAGGGGTCCAATATGTCTACATACCTATTAGGGTGATCAATTTTTTTTTTACTTCCGACACAAAATTTGTTCATAGGCACCTATAGAAAGTGCTCACCAAATTTTAAATTTTGCATCACCCTAATACCTATAGATATGCATATTTGTAAATTTTTACAATAATCTCAAAGATTCTGCAATTTGGGAATTCAGATGTATATGCATAATTTTGAAAATTAATTGGAATGATTGTGGAAAATTTAGCACAATTGTTTGTTGATAATTTTTCTTTAGGTATAGGTACTATAGATTTTTACAATGTTGTTGGAGATTCAGCTGGTACCTGACTGCGTTTACCCTGTTGCCAATACTAGCCTGAGAAACATATTAAAGATAAAAAATTGATCGACTTAAAAATGAAGGAAAAAATTTAGTTTCTTTTTGTGCTAAGCATTACTTTTTCTCGTACTATTCAAAAATATGTCATTACAGAAAATTTAAGATTTTGAGAGTTATACAAGTTATTTAAAAAATTGGAGTAGGTCTGTTCATTCGAAATTAATTATTGAAAATTCAGGGCAATCATTTGTTGTTAACTTTTCATTAGTTCGTTAATTATAGGAAGAAAACCTTTATTGCGCGGTATCTTTCGAATAACCTAATTTCTTGCTCGAGCTGAGGTAGCGGCAACAGTGTACAGTCGTACTTGAGATCCCTCCCACTCTTATTTCTGGTTGTTCTTGTTAGAGTTATACACACCACAGGTGTCAGTTGAGGCGATCAAGGCTGCGTTGCCAAGTTGCCCAAGCGTTCGAGTACTATTATTATAACAAACGTTATTTACGTATGTTGCAACTGAATTGACAACGTATTTGTGTTTTAATTCGTATCTGCGTACTATGGTTGGGAATATATCACTGGCTGTTTGTTTTAATGTTGAGATATTATCAAATATATGGCAACACCTCGGAAAGGTGGTTGACCACAGTAATACACAAATGAACTTATAGAATCTCACATCTGATCACTTACTATTTTTCGGGGGGAGGGGGGGAGTTGTATTTTGACGGTGGAAAAATTTATCGTTCGATTTAAAAAGTCATAACTCAGTCATGGGGATTAAGAAAACAGTAGAAGGTACTTTTAGTAAAATCCATTTATTGCGTCGTTGTAAAGAGAGGGGTGCATTATACCCCTGATTACCTGGGTACCCAAGCATCAGCGTGTTGATAAGGGGTAAATTTGCAAGCAATTGATCGTCAATACAACCTCTGATGAGTGCGTCCATGCTGAAAATATTTTATCTACCTAATTGATAAAGGATGACATCCGCAATAAATTTAAAGAATAGTCATAGTCGGGAAACATTAGTTTTAAATGTAAATATATTAAAATAAAATGGTCATTTTTCAGCATCATTTAAGATTCAGTCCGCCTCTGAACGTGTACAAGTCTCACAAGTGAGGATAATCTTTTTCATCTTTGTTCTGTTCAGTTTTTTATTTATTTGTTTCAGCTCCCGGTGTTAGTTGCTTGCCTCTGCTTGCCTCAGGCAAATACAAAACCACCATCATTTATAAGTGTAGCGAGATATACGGAGAACTTGATTCTTACTTGGCTTTGCTTCAAGATGTTGATGACCTTATACACGAATAGTGCCTTGCTTTTTAAAACGTAGTATTTTTCGATTCAATTTTACTATACATATACAACCACCTTTATTGTTTACACATTTTCTAATTTTAACCAAATGGAAATTAGGCCCTTCAGGTATTATTGAAGATCGTCAGTTTAAATTAAAAACAACAGTAATGAAAACCAAAAACGATTACGGGCAACAAGCGGACCCTTGAGGTGCATATTTTTTATTGGATTATAATTAGGGCAATAGTGATTTCTATTTTATCTGAACAAAATATTTTTGATAGAGTACTCCTTTCAAAGCACATGATTGATTACTGTCAAGTGGATACAAATTAATACAATATTCCTTATATATATAATCTAGTTGATATTCCTGGATCACAAACATATTTATAGAGATAAAAGGTCCCCTCTTATAAGTTATGTTAATAAAATTATATTCCATACGAAATTTCAGCAATTTGGTTAGTGTGTAAGGGGATTATAGCAAATTGATTGAATAAGATTTTCTTAAGCCAATTCGACTGGTAATGAGTTAGGGACACGATTACTTTTATTAATGATCTATAATTTAGCACCCCTAGGGAAGTGCTGGGGAAAAAATTACACCGCATTTGTTTTACCTTTATAATTTGATTTGCGAGAACAAGTTTATTTGTTATTATAAAAATAAATATAAAAAAGATAATATCTTACTATAAAATTTATAAGCTAATAATTAGTGTAATAAATTAAAACAAAAACCAGTTACGTAAAACGCGTATATGAGTTGAGACACACTGTAAATTTTCCTGGCTACTTGTTTTGAAGTGTGTCTGATGCGGATCTGTTGCAAGACTTAAGACCAGTAGCGGGCTGCCCAAACCTTCAAGCCTTATTATAAAACCAGGGGACATTAAAAGGAAAAAATCGTCGGTGCACATAAATCCTAAGATTCTAGTCGTGGTGCAAGAAAGTGCAAGCTGGCTTCTACAAGGTCAGCAATTTTAAGTTGACCTTGTCAAAACGCAAAAAAAAAATCGGAATTGTACCTAATCACCACCAAATTTGATTGATTTGCTAAATATAGTTCTTCTTTATTTTCTCGAGTAAGATGCGAATTTCTTTTGTTTTAAAAAGTGTCCGAGGTCAAAGACATGCTTAAATAAAATATACCTGCTATGAGACCCATAATGTACCTAATTTAAAGCAAATGCAGCGTTGCTTTTTGAACTTGTAGCCACATGTTTGTAAGTGAATTTAATTTACAGGAAGTCATAACTGCTCTTTGCCTATTATATAATGCACTTGACACAATGTTAAACCTGTTTTTTTGCTGAAGACGCTTTTAATTTTTCAGAAAAATATTTGATTCAAAAACTTAAACCTATTTAACCTAATATTAGAATTTTTTATGGAAAAAAACACTGAAAAGAGGAAAATTATATTTTGTTTTTGTTTTGATATCGCCGACAGCAAACTAGTATTTGCCGATAAAGCAATAATATGTTCGGGTAAAGTACCCTTAAAAACATCCTTTTCACTTTCACTGTTAAGAACTGCTTCTATATCGGGTTTAAATGGTTGTTAATCCCTTTTCAAGGGAGAAATTTCGATTTTTATAGGAAAATTTGACAAACTGGAACAACCATTAACTTTTTTTTAAGGTTACTATGAACTAAAAAACAATCCTTTAAATTTACCAACCGGTTGCTATAACCTTAAGGCAAAGGTTATTTTTTAGTATAATTTAACTAATAAAAAAAACATTTTGGTAATATTACTAACTATAGGGAAATTAAGGTTATTTTAAGAGTTTAAATTGACCATAAATACACCAAATATTTAACTAGTTTGTAATATTACTTAAGTTAAAAAGTAGGTTATTTTAGAGGTTACATAACGTTATATTAACTTCTAATTTTAACCTTTGAAAATGGTTAAAACTAGTTATTTTTTTAGACATATTTTTTTTTAGTTTAAATTTGAAATAACTTTTTCTACGACCACTATGTAAAAGTCACTTTTCATGATGGCATCGTTGCTTAGAAAATGAATCTTTTCATTGGCAAGGCAAAACACGAATGCAAAGTGACATTTCTGTGTGAAAAGTGACAGGTCTGTGTGAAAAGAAATTGACAGCATCGTTTGACATTCAGCTGTCAAAAAAGTTTTTAGGTTATTTTGTTTTGTATCTAAAAATAATAAAAAATAAAAGGGTCGCAGAAAAAACATTGTGTTATACTTGTGAGAAAAGCTTTCTTCAAGCTCGTGTTAATGCAACACTTGTAAAACAAATAACTATTTGGGAAATTAACCACAGCTTTGGTTAATTTGGATATAATATTTAACCAAAAAGTTATATTTTATCAAATATATTTTAACTTGCTGGTAAATTAACCATTAACTTTTTTTTAAGGTTACTATGAACTAAAAAACAATCCTTTAAATTTACCAACCGGTTGCTATAACCTTAAGGCAAAGGTTATTTTTTAGTATAATTTAACTAATAAAAAAACATTTTGGTAATATTACTAACTAGTTAAATATTTGGTTTTATTTATAGTAAATTTAAACTCTTAAAATAACCTAAAATAACCTAAATTTACCTATAAGGTTATTTTAAGAGTTTAAATTGACCATAAATAAACCAAATATTTAACTAGTTTGTAATATTACTTAAGTTAAACAGTAGGTTATTTTGGAGGTTACATAACGTTATATTAACTTCTAATTTTAACCTTTGAAAATGGTTAAGACTAGTTATTTTTTTAGACATATTTTTTTTAGTTTAAATTTTGAAATAACTTTTTGGTAAGTTAACCACAGCTTTGGTTAATTTGAATATATTGCTTAACCAAAAAGTTATATTTTTTTGCTGGTAAATTAACGTTAATTAATAAACTGGGTAAAAAGTGATGGTTTTCATTAACAGAATTTAAACCAAAACCAAGGAGTTTCATCCTGTATATATAAGTTGAATGATATATCCATGGATATAAACCTAAGCTGCTGCTATTTTATAAAGCAGACAATGAGTGGGAATGATACTCAGTTGTTGACCTCAGGTCATCAATGTTGTTTTTTTGTATTTATAGCCTTAACCAATTAATTTAAAAATATTTTTACATGCGATAAATAGAGGATTGTATCCTTTTTAAGGATCGTGATCCTTTTTACTGAGCCCGTATGTATTATATCGGATTTAGCACCCATCTTAAAGTTAGATTTAACGATCTGCTTTTATTTAAATTGAAATCACCCATATATATAAGAAATGCTGGGGTTGGCGAAAATTTTTATTGGGCATTGTGCACTTATAATTGTTGTTTTAATAATCGTGCCTTAAAGCTCATGAATAAAAATAAAATGCATAAAAGATTTAAGAGTTTGTGCAATAAAAACGCGCTAACAAAATTTAATGTACGTAAGAAACACAGCACAACAAAATATACACAAAAGGGAATAAAAAACGGCTAAGTAAAAATGATTATTTCTTCATACTTGTTAGATATGGTTAACAGGGGGTCCATATAACTCATTGTTAAACTTTAACAGCAAAGAAAACCATAAACTTACCCATATCGTTAAATTTATAACAATAAACTCTATTTTATTTGCTTTAATGTTAATTTTAAGAACATGTCTTTTAAATCTCTAAAACTGCAATAAATATTAATATGATTTAACGGACTGAAAATGAAAAAAACCCAAAACGTTTCACGTGCACTGTTAAAAATTTGTTTTGCAAAACAAAGAATGAGTAAAATTACAAATCAGTGTATACCAATACAAAATTATAATACAATTTGAGTAATCTTCCAAGACATGTTGGCAAATCTACTAAGATAAGTTGTAATTTTACAATCTATATGTATAAATCCTACACGCATTGTAATTTTATCTAACAGTTTGACAGTTTCTAATAAAAAGCATCTCAGATTTACAAACGTTATTTGTAATTTGATTTAATTTAATGTTATGTAAAATGCATAGTATGTACCGATTGCGGCAATCACGTGATGTTCTTACATCTCGCCTCGGTTGGCTTAGGTGGACAGTATATAAGCTCAGGTGTCTTTCGTTTTTGGTGTGTTCCAATTAGGATGCTTCATTTTATGAGCGACATTTTTTTTTCGAAATTCGAAAAAATATTCTTACTGTACAACATTGTTTTTTAAAGGTTTTTAAAGGGAAATATTTAAAAATTGAATAGAAACGGCTTAAAATAAAGATTAAGAGCATTGTAATAGCTCAACATTTTTGTTTTCTGACCGGTTACAAAATTTTTAGGTGGTACTTTGAAAAAAAAAAGTTGCTTTAAAATGAAGCACCCTAGTTCCAATACACCAAATTGCCCGACATTGATAAGACCCAAAATAGGTATATCTATCTAGCTGTCTGTCGGTATTTGAAGTTGGTGGAACGCACTTAAAACAAAAACTCTGGCAAGGTACAGGTTCAATTTTTTTTAATCTTAACAGTAATGGGTCAAGAAAGTTTCTTGAAAAAACTAAAAAAATTGCAGGGTTTTTTTGTAGTATAATTACAATACCATCATTCGTAAATTAATAAATATTTGTAGTGTACTTTGTTGTACAAAATAATAATATTTATCTCCACGCGGTCTATAATTTAAACTTTATTGTTGTCAACATTCGATAAAGAAATAACTTGTTATGGCCTAGGCCGATAAAAATTTTTATGAGGCAAGTAATTAGTTCGATTTTTTCTCGCTAGGGGTATTGTTTTGACAATTAATCCTTTTCTAAGAAATTAACGTACTAAACTGGTTTAATTTATTTATAATAAGCACTAATTTGTTTGTTTTACTGTTAATGTTTATTATTTTTCATTAAATTATTGTAAAATTAAATATGAATAATAAAACAAAAAGTGAGGTTAGGACATTGCAATTTGAGGTTTCTGTGGATTTCACAGTTGTGTTTTCTTTTTCTATGATTTAAATTATCTTTAAGTTTTAATTTGCTTTAAGGTTTCAGTGAAATTAAATGTTAAACACAGCGTAAACATTCCAAACTACCTATTTTTTAAATAAAAATGCAAACAAATTGAAATTACATACCTAGTAAGTAAACCATTTTCTTACAAAAATCCATTTCTACTTAAATCATGTAGCTAGGTATTGTCAAACTATTACTGCTTCTAAAAGGAATAATAATTATTGTACATTTAATGTAATCTTTAACTAATAAATAAATGAGATTCTAAAAACGTGAGGTTAGGCCGCTTTCATGTTGAATTAAATTGACCTATATAAAGTGCTTTGAAGATAAAATGTTGTATGCCATTCGGCCAAGAAGTGTCTTTTTGTGCTTCGCTCAATTGTAGGCCTCCGCTACGCGTCGGCCTTCAAACTTTGAGCTTAGCACAAAAAGCCTTACTTCTTAACCTAATGACATAAATAACTATTGTAATGTAATATTGCGAAACGAATTTTCTTCAGTTCAGTAAAATTGTGAAATATATTTTGTAATTTTCTTAAACTGAGCTGTTATGAATTGTATAGTATAATTACAACACACCATTTTAAAATTACTAAACATATTTAGTATTTTTTTTTAGAAAAATTACAATACTTGTATAGTAATGTTACTGAACAAATTTTTAATAAATGCTTAGTGAATTTCAACAAACGTTTTGTAATTTTCCCAAATTGAGTTGTAATAAATCGTGTAGTGAATTTAAGAAACTAAGTTTTAATATTACTATATTATGGTGCGTAAAAACTTCCTAAACATGTTTAGTAAAATTATAAAAATTTTTAACAGTGTGAGCTCTGCAAATGACATGCTATTAAAACCTTAACGGCATTGTTATTTTTTTACGCAAATAACAAAATTAACTTGCAACTAAATTTAATTTCCGCTGCTTTATCTTGCCGATAACACTATTTATACTTACATGACACACACCCATTTAATTTGCATATAGCTAGAAAAAGTATCAAAACTATTTTAAATCAAAATCTATCGCACCCATCATTTTCTATAAAATTTTAATAAGTTGCAAATTTTAAGGAAAGCCCTCTGGTGGCAAATTGCAAACTAATAAATAAAAACCAAATGGCCCATATGCACAAACACCTCTGTATACCTCACGCAAAATGCAAATAGGTTTAATTTTATTCAAATCAAGAGAAAAACGCAAGGGGAGCATCATGGGAATCAGGGACATATGTTACCTAATGCATATTTAAAAATAAAAGTAATTTTATGTTAATGATTTAAATTAAAATCGCCACATATGTACGCACACTCACGCGCGTGTTTTTCCTTTACAAACATCAATGATTTTTCGATGTAATCTTTAGAAAAAAGTCATGAGAATCAACAAATATTCCCATCATCAATTCATTTAAGATTTTAAGTTGATTCGTATAATGTATCAAAAAATGGGGTGATTTCAACACTTTTTTCTAAATTTCAGTTAAGCTTTCGATGAGAAGCACAAGTGACAAAGGGCTAAAATAGACAAACATGTGGTTCATTCAACTTAAAAAAGGGTATATTTTCGACGTTGTTCGAAAAGCCCGACAGGGGTTCATACACATTGCCCATGGATCATTAAACACAGGTGTATAATGTCGCCATGATCATATGCACACATCATTTTCGATCTTTTTTGTTGTTGTTGATGTGTCATCAATTTATAAATCTAATACTCTTACTACCTATATAATACTAATAACGGTTTTAGGGTCCTATGACACCTAAATTCATTAGGGCATTAGATATGCTAACTTTTACATTTTTTGCTTCAGTGATGTTCATTGTATGAACATTTACAGGTGTACTACCTGTGAGGGTTTAGATTTGCATAATTTTGACAATTATTACGGTATAAAATTAAAACAAAACTTCTCTCTCCAGAATTCATCATCTATAGAAGAAGTTCAGATGGACCAGTCGTCATATTGCACGCCATACAGCCGACATAGCGTCCCAGATGGAGTTTACTATCGACGTTGTTAGTATGTTGTTTTTTTTCTATTTTAAACGAGCTCACCCTACCTGTTACAAAAACGGTTTCCTCTTGTATTCATCAGCAATTTGATTTAAGTTATACGGGCTATGACGCATTTTGCAGGTGTTTCAATAAGGTCCTTCTCTCTGGGGACGTTACTTTTTATATTTCTCTGCGTTTAGAGTAATTTTATGTTATTATGTTTTTTTTATTTTATCACCCCATTTATTGTATGTTTTGTATAATAATAATACAGGGTGCTATTTATTTAAAGACATTTTAAAAATTAAAATCTCACTATCTTTGTATTGCCATTTTTACACATACAAAGGGTGTTTTTATTTATGTTTTATTTATTGAATTTGTTTACTAATCTTTGTTTGTTTTGAAACACCCTGTATGTTATTTAATATTTGATAATGGCTTATTATAATTTATTGTAAAATAATATGTAAATAAAGATATATGTTGTTAAATTTAAATTGTATTTTTTTTAAATCTTCCCCCCAAGCAGCATTTTAAGTTTAAATAACTACAAATTTACTACCAAATATTTTTTACGGTTAACCAAAACGGTATAGATACGAAAAATTACCAAATTTCGTTATTATACCTAAATAATAACCTTTTTGATCTAATAGAAAATAATGTAATAAAAACAATATAAATACCACAAATTTACGTAAAAATAACTGACTGTTTACTCTTTCTTTCTAAAACATTGACATTCGTAATTTCTTTGTTCTTTTAATTTATATTTTACAAAATGGTACTTACAAAGTAATAAAGGCCACCCTAGAGTAAAATTAAAAAATATAATTCAAATTGTGAAAACTAATAATATTTTGCATTAAAACTCAAACGCACATTATTTTATTGATAAAAATATATAGGCACTATACATCTTAAAAATTATATACCCTCTAAATATTTTACAGTTTTAAGAAAAATTATTGCTCGGGGGCATTCCACGTTACTCGGTAATTTTTGTCCCGCCCGTCACATTTAAAAATTGTGAGTAAAAACCACAAGTTATTAAATTAATATTTTATAATTAATAATAATATTATTTTTATTGTGCTTATAACTTATTAAAAGCATAATAAACAATATTTTAAAATAAATTTTATAACGTGGAGTTTTTACTCACAATTTTTAATTGTGACGGGGGACAAAAATCCCCGAGTAACGTGGAATGACCCTTGGGTAAAAATTCAACAAAACTTAAAACCTACAAAATTTTATAAAATCTTTTAAAAATAATTTAGTTTTAATCATTTTTTAATAACTAAAACTTTCCTTATTATATTTTAGAAAAATATTTATGAATAATAGATAAGTAATGGATGCCATCTTAAAAAACTCATTATAGCGACCTGAAAAAAGTTTTATTTTTCACTTTAAGCTTATTTTTCCTTGTTTAGTCAATATTAATAGTATTTATTACCACTAATAACCCTAAAAAATACCAGGCGAATAGGAATTATTTACGGTTATAAAGTGGTCTTAATATCGTAAAATTTTGACTTATAAGTAACATTTACCATTAAGTAAAAATTCTGACGTTAAAATTACCGTTAAATTTTCCTTTAGGTGAAATACACTTATAAGTAATTTTCTTTCGTAAAAATTACGTCACTCATAATACTTTTAAGTGTTGAAACTTAAGGGTTATAAAAATAGGTAAAAATAACATAAATATAACTTAAAAAAAAATTACTTCAAAGTAAATTTTTAAGGTTAATTTAACAAAATATTTACTTAAATTAAGTAATATTGCCTCAAAGCTCTACGCTTTTACTTAAAATGCTGCTTGGGCTGTATAATAGTATAATATATTATAGAATAATAATACGTAGTTTTTGGAACACCCTGTAAAAATTAAAACTGCCAACCAAAAATTTATGAAATAAGGCCAGTTTTGGACTTCTAATACTCATCAGTTCCGGGTAGGCCTGTAGTGCAAAGCAAAGCTACACGGCACTGATGTTGACCATAAGTTCAAAACAGTAGAAAACCATGTTGACTTAGGTTTTTTCTTTAATGCATCCTAATGTTGTGTATCCCGTATTTGTTTTAAAAAAGCATTAGGGGGTGGTTTATGGTGGTAGCAAAGCCACACCTGAAAATATTTAAGCGTTGAACGGTTAATGATACGTTACGCTATTTTAATGAAATTAAAACCCATGGACATCATTAGATACAATCAAAATGTTATCTCGTCATCCCCTTTTTTAAAAAACAAAACGTATTGGGGATGCGTTTAATTTAACATGATGATCGTGAGAATGTTTTTTGTTTGCGTAAAATTTTAAAGGCATTAGAAGACGACCGTTGTCCTTGACCAGAAGATTCTGTCCAGTTTAGCGTCTAGTTTGAGTCTGCAAACATGTTTTTTTTATCGGTGATTCATACACCCTTCCAGGTAACAAAAGAGAACAGTTCGATTCTTGCTCGAAATCGAAAGAAATTTACACAGCGTATTTTGACCCAATTTAATCGTAATTATTTAATAAGTAATACCTACATTGCATACAATTACTGAAAGCACTGTGCTAAAATTACATACTTTAGCATCGGCAGTAGACGCTAATTTAAAATTAGGTTTCACATACTTAATCATTAAATTTTCTACATTTTTATAAAATAGTAGTCAATTTGTCAGAAAACCATTTTTTTTATATAAATCGAATGGGGCTTTTTTTTTGTTTTTTCGGATTTTATTTTTCTCAAAAACGGTTTTGTAAGAAATTTTTACACATTAACTGTACTAAAAGTTTAATCCTCATCGTATATAAATTCTAAAATTTTGACAGTGCATTCCCATAGTGACATGGATAACAGCTATGATTTTTTGAAATTCCATCCCTAAGGGGATAAATTACAACTCAGTTGTAACCCCGGCGCATTCGCCATTTTTGAAAGTATTTAACGGCGGAACGGATTTTGATTTGGTTTGGTTTGGAACGGGACAAGAATTGAATTAAAAAGGGACAATTTCTTACCGTTTTGTTTTGCTTTTTAGACTTTTTTGAGCGTTTTATTTTTTTTCGTTTTTTTTTTAATTTTAAATTAAGAGAAATAGAGATGAAATTGTTCCTCGAGCGAAGCTTTTTTTATGCGGATAATCCTAGATGGACCTATATTGAGAACATCAGGTGGTAAAGAATAGATTTTATGCCTTACAAGGGCATCAACCTCTCCATAACCATTTAATCTCGACATTTCGGGGGAGAAAGACAAAACCAAAAAATGTTTTTAAATAACAAAAAAAATTGGTAAACGTGAGAAAACATCAAATATAAATGTTTTCTTTAAATATAATAATATGTAAAATTGTTACAGTACATACAATTCAGAATTACTACAATTTTTTTTATTTTAAAAGTTTACGATTCTAAGTTTGTAGACAAAAGAGTAGCGAATCAATAAATTCTTTTAACGTGAGTGTGGAGTCGGTTAAGAATTTTTTCATTAATATTTAACAAGATCTAAACACGGAATATTTTAATATGATTGTTAGTTTTATACGATTTTATTGCCTTAAATGAAAACATAAAAATTTATTTTTGATCCAACAATTTTTTAATGACGTTTCAAAAACAAACAAAAAAATTGTTTTTTTTTGACAAATTGTTTATGTGGATAACGTTTTTATTTAGATGTGTAATTTTATAAACTTGACAACTACTTGTCCGAAAAAACGTTTAAATTTGTTTTTCTACTCCTACCTTTAAAACGGCCATTATCGTACATGTTTCCATGACACTAAGTGACCTTTTAAATACACATTAACAAGTTGTGGCTTTATGTCACGGACTGAAGTTAGCTTTAAGTTAGTTGACAGTTGTCAAATGTAAAAATTATTTTATTATTTTAATACAAAAGCATTCAATAGTTTCTCATCGTCAATATGTGAAAAGTTTATATGAACATTGTACTGTATGCCGGCATTAAACTAGATTTAATTTAAATTGGGCTCGGAGTCCACCGTGAAGTGCTCATAAAACATTTACTTCACTTTCACTGTGAAAAACTGTTGTTAATCCATTTTTAAGGGATACATTTCGATTTATAACACATAAAAATTTGACATTTGACTCGTTTATAAACTTTTCTATAATAGGCACTCATTTAATGAAGCACTCGCTCGCAAGCTCGATCAAAATTAAATTCGTGACTTGATACTTGATACATAATATACTATTATAACTGTGGGGTTAGTGGGACACCCTGTATAGTTCTAAATATTTATAGATCTATTTTTAATTTTTACAATATTTTATTGTATCTTTAACATTAATAAATCTAATTTCCGTATTAGTTATTTTAATAAAAAAAAACCTTCTGGATTAAATACAAACGGTATAAATTTTGTGGTATTTTATAAAATTTTATTGTGAGAATCCTTACATTTTCTTTTTTAATTTAGGTACCTACTAAACCTAAAATTTTAACATATAAATTAAATATCGAAATTGACACAGGTTTCTTTTAAATAATTTAATAAAGTTCTTTGTTAAAGTAAAAAAATATCCTTAAAAAAGTATAATATTTTGAGTTTTATACTTTAAAATTATATTTTGTGAAAATGGTGTTAAAAATATTTGCCATTATAATTAATTTATTTTTAATTTTGAGTAAAATATTTTTTTCTATTTTTATTTTTAAAATTAAGTTAAGCAATAAATTTAAAAAAAGATTCTTGGTGTGGTATTATCTGTGCCTTTACCCTTGCGAAGTATTTAAAGGATTATCGCAAGGATGTATAAAAATCGTGGTGTAATAGTGTAATAGTAATTAGTTGATAACAAAGAGTTAAATATTTGGCCAATATTTAAGTGTGATATGAGTGGACCCGCCTATCGATTGTGTTTATTGGCCGGCAGTAAGGAAATGCATTTCGTCCTTATGAGATGTTGTACTAGATAATCAATTCCTTTGTTAGGTAGTGCGGGTGACGGGTGTAGGGTAAAGCCTGGGTATCCGAACGTACGCGACAATGCAACCAAGCTCAGTAGTGTATTGAGCTTTGCGCGGAGCACTAGTAGCTTCGGTGTTGGGACAGAGTGAACGCGTGAGTTCCACATTGTTTGTGCGACGTTCGTTATTATTGCATTATTACACAGTGTTGTGCTGAAGTTTTATAATTATAAACATGGCAGTGCCGTTCAACATGCCCGAGGACCACAACGAGGTGGATGTGTACATCAATCAGCTTCAGTCGCTTTTAACGCAGCTTCAGATCGCTGTCAGACAATCCAGAGGAATCAACCCTCCGGTCCTGTTCTCTTCTGCTGTCACTAGAGGTAAATCAATTTGTTTTTATATTAATATTTAAAAAAAAAAGTGCGTTTTTATGGATATATTTAAGAGGGGCCATTTATCGCACTTGGAAATTGTTATTACGTTGCAGAGAAGTAGTCAAACTTGTCTTGTTATTAATGCAATGCATTCTAAGGTAAATAGATAGATTGTGTAACTTATTAGTAATAAGCCTTTTACGATTGTCCTTGGTTGAAAACTGAACGTGAAAACAACTGCAATATGCGACAACATTAATTCTCTGCATGCAGCTGTGATGTATATCATCATTATTCTCCCTCTCCGTTCGTTTTAAAAATAACAACAATAATAATTTGCAGTGCGCAACGTATCGGCGAACCGTCGGATTGTCGTCGAGGAAACCGATGGACATGACGCTCTAACGGCCGACGAATCGGCCAACAATCTGGAATGGTTGTCTTCCATGATCCAGGAGAACATCCAGGAGTCCGGCGCGCGGTCCAACAGCAGGTTCTGCGATTGCGACGAGACCAAAATCAACATCACGACGATCGTGAACGCGGGATCCGGACAAGATTGGGCGCAAATCGGCGTTGCGTTGCGCAAAATAGCCGACGATTTGACTCCAGTTATAACGCGAGAGGTACGTCTTTTTCTTCTTGCATTTCGTTTATTTTCGTTCCCGTTGCACGCGATTCGCGTTACGCTATAATTGCACATTACTATAGGCAACAAATAATACGCACCGATATTATTACTGTACATGATGCAATTCGCTCGCTTTCATCAAAACAAAGAACCGCACCACACTGATAACTATTTTTAGATGCGCGCTCTCGAACCATCGCACACTAAAACGCCAGATTACTTTTATTACCTTTCACCAAAAAAATAACACAAAGGAATTCACTCTATTTTTACTATTAATATTTTCATTGTTTCGAAAATCAAAATTTTATATATATCTCAATAAAAACTGCATTTTATCGGCGTTCGCCCCGGTTTTCACCATAAAAAATTTGATTGATTACTATACACAATGTAGTAAAGTTAGCGTTACGCGTACCCCCAAACAATTACAGAAAGTGTAACACACATATACTTGAATGATACCCGCACCGTATGTAATATTTTATGGTTCACAAAGTCCGCATTTATATTCATGCGATTTATTTAAGGGTCGACAATATTTTTACTGACTTAAAAATCAATTAGTAGCAGTTAGTTAATTATCCTTGCACAAAAGACACGTTTCATTGTTCGGAAATATTTATTTAGAGCAAGGTCGATATTAATATACACGATTTTCTTTATCCTTGCGAAGGACTCTCGTAGTGAGTCCTTCAAAATGCACTTTGTTATATATTTATTTTTTTTCAGGACTTTCTGTCTCCGTCGCGGTCAAAAGAGAGCCTGCTTTCAAAGCTACCCGACACCATTACCTGTTCAATTTGGACCGCGATGTTGGGCTGCGTTGGTTGGCACATATTTCGGGCCCGGTAATGGGCCTACAACGTAAGACCACCAAAGTTATTGAAAGTGATCGAACAAAATATATAAATATAAATATATGTAAAGTGTAAATTAAGGGTCGCTTAACTAAACTAACGGATCTCATTTGAGTTAGTTTGCTTAGGCTTAAGCAATAGGACGATGATTTTGTTTATTAATTTTTTTTTATCTATATAATCAAACAATACCCAATGAGTGTATAGGGTGTGAGCTGTATGTTAAGGACCAAAGTCCAAAGAACTAAAATATCTAAACAAAGCATTGATCTCATGTTGTACTGCGGTGTTAGTACTCTCAGGTATTTTGTATGATATTTGGATGGTTTTCTGTTACAAATTTGTAAATGAATTGTACATAGATTCAAGTTGGATTCTGTTTAGCCAAAGAGATGAGTCGTGCCAAAAGGCTAGCCAAAATGAAAGCTACCATGAGTCTGACTAGTAAGGTTAAGTATAGAGGGCAGCTTGTGCAGCTTGCGCAAGTCACTTGCCCTGAAAGGTTTTCAAATGATCTCCGTAGTTAGAATAGCGGTTGCGGCATTTCAATTATTTGCTACAGCCGATTTTGAGACAATGTATATATGCTATTTTTTTTCTGTCTGTCCTATTTTTTTTTTTTTTGGATTGAGTCGATGTTGGAAGAGTGTTTAATGTGTGATAACGTCAATTCGTTAAAGTTTAGTTCAAAATTAGGGAAATTATTGAATTGACTAAGCATTACTTGGACCAATAATTGACTTGATTAATTTTTTCTCAAATGGCCTTTTTCATCATTCGGCTCGCTCCCCGATACATGCATGAAATATATAGCTTTTTAAAATATTTTATATACATGATATAGGTTTATATAAATGCTGATATTTTATTGAAATTAAAATAATTATATAGTATAGCACATAGTAAAGTAGATCTTAAGAAGCCGAGTTGTAGTTGGCTCTTCAAAGCGTTTCTGTGATTTGCCAAAGAGGCAGTAATGTATGTAAATGCACCTTTTATTTAACCAAAAATAATCGCATCTTATTTTTCGAAAACAACGATTAATAAATTTTAAACTAAATCAATCCAAGCAATCATTAGGTAATTTTTAGTTATTAGTACTTAAAAAAGACTGTTCCTTTAAAATTATATAAATAAAGCAATAAGCGATTAACTTTCGGTCAAATTTGAGGTTGCCTTTACATTAGCTCCTGTTTAAACTGATCTCCGATTGCCAGATTGTTTTTTTTAGTTGATTATTCCCTAGTCAGTATAGTCCTCGTTTTGTTTTAGATATGACTAGGTTTAATTATTATTATTTCTTAAATTTTATGTAATAGTGTGTTATTGTTTAATTGATTTTATAAACTTAAATGCCATATGTTTTAATCATGTTCAATTTTTTTTTATTTTGCCTTGTATAATACCTGAATCGGACCAAGCCCACACGAGGCCTGTGATAAAGAAGTCCTCGGTTTTTAAGACAACAAAAAATTAATGCCTTTGTATATTTTTGTGGCAAAAGATCAGTTAATGCCTAATGTCTAAAGCAACAATTCTACACTACCTACAAAACCTAATAAAGTTCCGAAATCTTTTAGACAACGGGTTTTTTTATTGTATCAAATTTTTACTGCCATTTTATATAAATAAAAAAAGTCTACTACCGATGGGCTTTCAAATGTAATTTTTCAATTTTATATACTTGATTTTAAATAAATGTAATAAGCATAAAAACGCATTTTCTTCATTATTAAAAATACCCTCAATACAACCCTGCCTTCCAAACAAAGTTGTGCATATTGATCCGGCGCATAAATCGTGTGTCCGCCCCATATACGGCAATAGAGTCGTTCAAAACACAGGGGTGAACCCAGCATTTTTACCACAAAATGTTTTAAATTAAAAGGACAGTTGCGAATTTAATTTAGGCACAAGCGAGCTTGCGAGCGAGTGCTTAATTAAGTTAGCAGCTAGAAATGTTTATAAACGAGTTGCATAGCATACTTTTTCTACGGCAAATACTTATTATATTATATTATCTAAAAATATTAAATTAAATATTTCTTAAAACGACATCTATACGAAAATAAAGTAACCATCCAATAAACATTTTTGACGTAATTTTCAACTCTGCTCGTTATTATTTTAATTAAACCTAACAATTATTAATACTTTAAAATAACTTTAAAATATGATTGTGTTAAGAAAATATTTTATCCTTTGATTTTTTTATTACTATAATTGCAAAATATTATCACATTATCACACACATCCAGTGGCGGCTGGTGGATTTTGGGCACACCCATATCTCAGTTATTAGACATGGGACCCACATCAAATTTATATGAGTTTATAATGATATTATATAGACAAGTTCTGCGCAAGCAGAATTTAAATTGAAGTTTGCGAAAAAAAGTTAGTTTTTAAGTTTGCCCCCCAGCCTCCTGCCCCCCCCCAAATTAAGATAATTCAAATTAAAGTGGTACAACATTTAATTCACTGAAGTTTATCGACAAATTTCAAATTTTATTAAAAAAATTCAAGAACTACAGGTTTTATACCATTTTAAATTTTTATTATTTATTTTATTAAAATAAAAAAATATTTAAAATGGTATAAAACCTGTAATTCTTGAATTTTTTTAATAAAATTTGAAATTTGTCGGTAAACTTCAGTGAATTAAATATTGTACCACTTTAATTTGAATTATCTTAATTTGGGGGGCCAGGAGGCTGGGGGCACACTTAAAAACTAACTTTTTTCGCAAACTTCAATTTAAATTCTGCTTGCGCAGAACTTGTCTATATAATGTCATTATAAACTCATATAACTTTGATGTGGGTCCCATGCCTAATAACTATATGTGCCCAAAATCCACCAGCCGCCACTGCTATATTTGAATTTATAATTTGGGAATCTACCGGCGTCAAAATTTATCCCTTGAAAATAGACTAACAATCGAAATAAAAGCAGTTTTTCAAAGTAAAAGAGAAGAGAATGTTTTATGGGTACCTACTGTTTCCGGTTTCCTAACATTATTTATGTTTAAGTGAAGGTTTAAGATTAAGTTTCATAAGTAATGAAAAAAAAATAAGAAAATTATATATTTACAAACCACTTTAAGTTCTAATAAATTAATTAAAGCAATACAAAAACTAAATTAATTCTTCTTCGGAAAATCGTAAATCGCCTGTACCAGTTCTATCTCCCAAATTAAAGGTCAGTAGCTTCTTAAACTCCTTTATTCCATGCCCAGGAAACAATTGTCTATTATCCCTGCAATTCTCGTAGTAAGGATTGCACCGTCCTGAATTGTCCAGTGGAAATGTTATTTGTTGATTATGATCCCCATATTGTCTTTCTTGTCTAGGAAATATAAAATTCGGTACACGATAGTTGGTGCTTGCTAGCTCGTCCTTAAATCTTATTCTGTAATCCTCCGTATTGTCCACAATACTGTTGAAATTATCATAAAACACGCCGGGTTTGTTTTGTATCCTTTTTTCAATTTTGTTGTGGTTTCTAAAGTAGGGATTATATTGAGGGCGCAACCCGTTAAAATACCTAAAAAATCCGCCGTTATAGTTGTTTAGGTATTGTACAAGTTTATCGGGATCCTGAGGGCATCTAGGATATGCACTGTAGCAGGATGATCTATCCTTTCGTCCTGCGACGCCTAGTAAAGCAGCTTTACTGAAATGCAGGACTGGGGATGAGTTGACTCCGTTCACCAAGGATAATAAACTAAAAAATAATTATTTAGCATTGTTTTAAGGGGTTGTTAAACTACTTACCCAACTATAGATGACATGTCCAAATTGAAAGGAAGTTTTACGTTGTTTGGTGCCACTTCTGAGTCGGCAATCATTTCACATATTAATCTTGGCACACATTGTAAATCGTCATTCCTTGCGACACTATGAAGGACTTCGTTTAAAGTGTTCCTATTTGGTCTTTGAACAGGATAAGGCCTATATCCATATTGATTATTCTGATAGTACTGATTTTGATTGTAATTGAAATTATTAGGCCTTGGATAAAAATTGCTGGGATCGTATTTATATCTGTAAGGGTTGTGGTTGTGATGGAAATATTGTTGACCATAAGGGTCATAGTTGTAATTATTCATGTAGACATTGTTTTGCCTAAAATAAAATTGTAGTTATTCCAAATTATTTTTACAACTACAATTGAATGCCATGCTGGAACAACGTGCTTTTTTATATTTATTTAGAATAGCCGCGCGCGCGGAATTGTGTTGAGGCCTGAGCTACTTATAATTAATATAAGATCCAGGTTGAGAATGTTTTAATGCGGTAAGTATTGCAAAGAGTTCAAGAACTTTAGCGCTTTGTATAAAATTGTTCTTCATGGTACTTACATTATTCCAGCATAGAATTTAATAAAGATTTACCTTGGTGTTTCAATGGAGTTCACCGTAAATATACACATCACCAAAATAATCACAATGTTTTCCATTATATTTGCAGATACTATTTGTCCGAAGATTATTTTAATACTGAAGTTCGCAAATTTTCATGTCCAAATTTCACCTATAAGAAAGTTATCGTAGGTGTACTTACTTTATATGTATCCTACACTGTTTTGAATCATCATAACTACTTTCAATTTAAGACAAAAAAATGGTGTTAGGCACATATTGGTCTTATTGGGTTATTTTTTATGTGTTTTATGATATTAGAAATTTGGGTTTAAACCTAATTGAAATTCAGTAAAATGAAAGAGAAAATTAAAATAATGACATATGCAAATACATTATAAATACATGCCATGTGTTAGGCAATAGATAGTTACCTAAGAGTTCAAAAATAAAATTACTTTGTAGGTATACATTTATTATAAATACTACAAATAACAAAAACAATATAGCTGGATTTGGTTTATCACTACTATCACATTACGACTATGTTTTTAATTTATATGGCCAAATTAATGTATATAATCATAAAGGTATTTAAGAGGAACACTGGCGTCTTTTAGCCATGAGAGTACAGAATTTAGGGGAAGCTATGAAATCCCCCAAAAAAACACTAAGTAAATAAAATTCTTTTTGCTGTTCTTTGGCTTCTTTATAGTTACTAAAATATTAAAAAATATTTACCAATATAATTTTAAACAGCAAATTAAAAAACTTACCTAAAAACTTCATCCCAATCAATTTGTTTATTTTCTTTGTTGCCTAAAGTTTTTTGAGCCTTCTCTGCGTGATGTAGACATACTTTTTTGTAAATGCACACATTTTCTCCTAAAGATTTGACCAATCGTTTCTCAGCTTCAATCATGTCGATCATTTCATCTGAAGCTATCTCACGCTTCGATCTAGCCACATAAGTTTCTAGAGAATGTCCATTGTTAGTTTGTTAATTGGATTAATTATAAAGATACTTACTTGGATTTAGAGAGTAGGCCAATTTCTTGACAAAATTCGACAATCGCACAGCCACAATGATAATAGGAAAACCAACCAATTCCACTGGCAATTCGAAAGCAGGCTGTTGGGACTCAACAACATCGAAATTACAAATAAAAAACAAACAAAAATTGACACCAATCACTGAGAACACTGAAAACGGCAGCAAATTCATTTTGTTGAATAATTTTTTTAATGGATTGTTCCGAATGCTTCAACTAAACGATCTTAGGACAGTGGAACTAAAGTAATGTTTGAGTGAAAGTGGCCACCACTCTACACGCCTATAGCAAGGCAGTTTAATTTATCACGTATCAACGTTGCATTATTCAATTTTAATATAATATTTTTTTTAATTTATTGTTGTATTGAAATTTAATTATTACTAGATGCCGAGGAAATAAACCACACAAAAAATTCATTACAAAAAGAGACCCCAATGCCTATAAAACGACGAACCTTTTTTTTATTGTTTATAATAATTAGGGCGTTTAGGAGAAATGGGACCCATTTTTTGTCAACTATTGTTGAAATAAAAGTCCCTTTTACAAAAATTTTAAAGCAAGTGTTATACAATGTCTATTTTAGTTTATTCAAAATATTAATATTTTTGCGATAGAAAGTTTTTATAAAGAACTAATACAAAGTTTACTTGCTATTACTTAATCATAATCGTTATAAATGAATGTAGATATTAATTATTTAATAAGATTAATGAATGCACACGCTAATTTACGGTGTCGCAAAATATAATTATTATATGAATTTTAATACTAAAAAAATTAAATTATTAATTAATTAATTTTTAGCCAAGTTTTAAAATTCAAATTGCTATAATTTACAAAATTTTGTTGTTTCATACATCCACATTGTGTTAAAATACGCTTGCCAAAATTGATCTAATATTTTTTTATATATACTTTTATATATTAGGGTAAAAAAACACATGTTTATGGGTCAACATAATTTACTTATTAATTAATGTCTTTTTTTCCTCATTACATATTAACAACTTAATATAATATCACAATCAGCTTACAAAATATTTAACAATTTTGTAAAATATCGTAGGTAACATTTTAAATATTGATCTTGATTTTATTTCTGGTTATCTACAAAAAACTATTATTATTTCATTCCTTCTTCTTATTATCTCATGCGGACCTTTTTCATCATTTGCAACACTTGCATGCCAGGGAAGGGACACGTAGGGTAAAAATTATGACAACCATTCCCTTCAATACCAGCTATTAATTGACCCATGTGAGCCGCAAAATGGTACTTCGATGTGAGTTCGGCAGTGGTACTTATTGAAGTGTCTCTAAAAACAAAAAAATAGAAAATGATCTCTATAGAAATCAGAGCACGGTGCTGTCTAATTACTTTTTTATAGAGAACATTTTCTTTAGAAACAAATTTCAAGAACATTAGCCTACTAATAAAAATGTTCCAAACAAATTTTACATTTTTATAAATTAACTTAATTTGATAATTAGTGGGAAATGTTTCACTTATTGATTTAACCTTGTTTTATACGTATTATACGTATGCATATTAACAAAGGTAGTTGTTTTTCATAAAGTTAACTTTCTGATTTCCCAAGGTTTTCTATGGTGTACACAGATTCAATAAAAATAAAAAGCTTTTCACTACATATATTATTCTAATATTAATAGTTTTATTATTAAGTCTGTATATATATTTTTTATTCTTGGGATATGACATTGCTAAATAAACAATCACTTAAAATGTTATGAAACACATTACAGCATAGTGAAAGCGACCGTTTTTTGTTGTTAAGTATTTCCGTAAGAATCTATAGGTGAATTTAATTTTGAAAAAATTAAATTTAGCTCACCTTGAGGAAAATGTACTCGAAATAAATGCGACTTACTTTAAGAGAGTTAAAAGGGACTTTTCTGAATCTGTCAATTTTTCTTTTTGGGGTGATGCCGTCAGTTCACATATTAGCTTGGGCAAACAGGCGTTTTTAATAGTTTGTAGGATTTGCGATTTGGATGAGGGGGCTCCTAAAAAATATAATAATACATATACAATTCGTTAGTTTAATATTAAATCACTACCAAAACTTTGCAAGGTGTCATCTTCTATGTCCGCATCTATGTCTATGTCGGTTTTCGAGTCTCCATATCCGGGGTTCTTCGGTCTTGGCGGTAAACTGGCGGCACCCTCGTTTTTTGTTCCGCCGATAATCTTATAGACAATACCGGAAAAATCCGTCAACAAAACTAAAACTATGCAGAACACAAACACGAGCCTCACCACAATTTGACTAACCGTTGACATAGTTAACAATAATTACAAATTATAACAGTGGACATTGTAGGATCGAATGTTGTTCTAGACAGACTCTGGATTACCTTGCTATTCAGGTTACCCCGCTACGTGCTTGCTTACAGTGAAAGTAAAATTTGCCAACCGGCGACGGGAGTTTTATAAACAATGATAGACTATTCAACGATTGTGGATTTTTAAGATTAAGCACCCAATTTTTAAACACATACTTTATTGGAATATACGAAATGAGTCGAATTTCCCAAATGAGCTTGATATTTTTAACGTTGAAAGGAAAATTAGAACTAAGTATTGGGAAATAGTCTAATCTTTAAATATCACGTTTTAAAAATTTTGGGAAAATTAATTTGTTTATTCACAAGAAAATATTGAAATGAGCAATAACCTTCTCATTATCGTGCTATTGGTTATTGTTGCCAATTGTTGCATACATGTATTAATTTCTCAACATCCTTTGAAATGTTCATCAATTTTTTTTAAATAGTTAACGAGATAATGATTTTTCAATCAGAAACGTTCAATGGCACATTGTTAATAAACAAATGAGTTTTTCTCAAAATTTTTCTAGTCAAATACAAATAAAAACACATACATTTTTTCTTTGTTCTTCAATTGTATTATTTGCAGTATATTTTATCGAAATATAGATTTTTAATTTTTAACAATTTTTGATTTGAAATAAAAACACCCTATAATTAGTGGATATAACAGATTTATATATGATTGTAGAATTTTAAGATTAAGCACCCGGTGCATTCTTCAATTTTTAAACACATACTTTATTGGAATATATATACGAAATGAGTCGAATTTCCCAAATGAGCTTACTATTTTTAACGTTGAAAGGAAAATTAGAACTTAGTATTGGGAAATAGTCTACTCTTTAATATCACGTTTTAAAAATTTTGTAAAAATTCATTTGTTTATTCACAAGAAATTATTGAAATGAGCAATAACCTTCTCATTATCGTGCTATTGGTTATTGTTGCCAATTTATAACATTCATATAATTTATAATTAACCTAAAGGGTGATCACATACAAATTATATAAATTTGCAGCAATGACGATGAGCACGTAATGAGAAGGTTATTGCTCACTGTATTCATTTCTCAACATTCTTTGTAATGTTCATCAATTTTTTTTTAATAGTTTACGAGATAATGATTTTTCAATCAGAAACGTTCAATGGCACATTGTTAATAAACAAATGAGTTTTTCTCAAAAAATTTCTAGTCAAATACAGTTGTATTCATTAAAAAAGCGTACAAGAATTAGAATGAGAGAAACCTGTCAACATTATTGCGTAAAACCGGCTTTCCACTGACTTAAGTCACTATAACTGACAGTAGAAAATAAAAATGCCTCGTCAGTTAAAAAGGCTCAAAAAGTATCAAGAATCGAAGAAGAATGGTCAATTCGTACCGTGGTATAATAGAAATAAAAAATCTATATTAAAAATTATGCAACGCTGGGAACAGGAAGATTTACTAAACCAAAAAGTTGGTTCAGGTCGTCCCAAAATGTTCACCCCTGAACAGGATGCTGCTTTTTTGGGATATCTGAGGATTTATGGGAAACTATACAACTATACTATACCTACTATACTGCTGGGAGGATATTAATCCAAATATTTTATTAAATTTAATTCAGCTTATCCCAAATAGATTGGCTCAAGTAATAAAAAAACACGGATGCATGACTAAATATTAAATTTTTTTAATCTTTGTTTTTTTTTTCATTTCTAAAAGGTAATAATTTTTGTAATATTTAATTAACTTACGACGTCAATGCTCTTTATAACCTATAGTAATTATTTTAATGACTTATGTCAGTGATAAGCCGGTTTTAAGCAATAATATTATTTTGACAGTTTTCTCTCATTCTAATTCTTGTACGCTTTTTTATTGAATACAACTGTACAACTAAAAAACACATGTATTTTTTCTTTGTTCTTCAATTGTATTATTTGCAGTAAATTTTATCGAAATATAGATTTTTAATTTTTAACAATTTTTGATTTGAAATAAAAACACCCTATAATTAGTGGATATAACAGATTTATATATCATTGTAGATTTTCAAGATTAAGCACCCGGCGCATCCTCCAATTTTTAAACACATACTTTATTGGAATATAGGAAATATAACGTTACAAAAATTTTCTGAAAATTTATTTGTTTATTCACAAGAAATTATTGAAATGAGCAATAACATTCTCATTATCGTGCTATTGGTTATTGTTGTCAATTTATAAAATTCATATAATTTATAATTAACCTAAAGGGTGATCACATAAAAATGATTTAAATTTGCAGCAATGACGATGAGCACGTAATGAGAAGGTTATTGCTTTCTGCATTAATTTCTCAACATCCTTTAAAATGTTCATCAATTTTTTGTAAATAGTTTACGAGATAATGATTTTTCAATCAAACGGTGCAAAAACGTTTAATGGCACATTGTTAATAAACAAATGAGTTTTTCTCAAAAATTCTCTAGTCAAATACAAATAAAAAACACATGTGTTTTTTCTTTGTTCTTCAGTTGTATTATTTGCAGTAAATTTTCTCAAAATATATGTTTTTAATTTTTAACAATTTTTGATTTGAAATAAAAACACCCTATAATTAGTGGATAGGTATAACAGATTTATATATGATTGTAGATTTTCCAGATTAAGCATCCGGCGCATCCTTCAATTTTTAAACACATACTTTATTGGAATATAGGAAATGAGTCGAATTTCCCAAATGAGCTTACTACTTTTAACGTTGAAAAGAAAATTAGAACTTAATATTGGGAAATAGTGTACTCTTTAATATCACGTTTTAAAAATTTTGGAAAAATTAATTTGTTTATTCACAAGAAATTATTGAAATGAGCAATAACCTTCTCATTATCGAGCTATTGGTTATTGTTGCCAATTTATAAAATTCATATAATTTATAATTAACTAAAGGGTAATCCTCCAATTTTATACACATGCTTTATTGGAATATAGGAAATGAGTCGAATTTCCCAAATGTGCTTACTATTTTTAACGTTGAAAGGAAAATTAGAACTAAGTTCTATTGGAAAATAGTCTTACTCCTTAATATAACGTTACAAAAATTTTGGAAAAATTAATTTGTTTATTCACAAGAAATTAATGAAATGAGCAATAACCTTCTCATTATCGTGCTATTGGTTATTGTTGCCAATTTATAAAATTCATATAATTTATAATTAACCTTAAGGGTAATCACAAAAAAATTATATAAATTTGCAGCAATGACGATGAGCACGTAATGAGAAGGTTATTGCTCACTGCATTAATTTCTCAACATCCATTGAAATGTTCATCAATTTTTTTTTAAATAGTTTACGAGATAATGATTTTTCAATCAAACGGTGCAGAAACGTTCAATGGCACATTGTTAATAAACAAATGAGTTTTTCTCAAAAATTTTCAAGTCAAATACAAATAAAAAACACATGAATTTTTTATTTGTTCTTTAATTATGTTATTTGCAGTCAATTTTATCGAAATTTATGTTTTTAATTTTTAACGATCTGAAATGAAAACACGCTATAATTAGAGTATATAACAGATTTATATATGATTCAGCAATAGCTATGTATTAAAATTAATCTTTGTTGTAAAAATGCTTTTCATTTGGAGTATTATAACCCATATACCTAGTAACATAGATGCCTTTTATGCGTATATGCAGTACGGTTGCCAGGGCAACTAGTAATAACGGCATGTCATGAAATCATCCCCTGCGTACAGTCTGTTCTAATGAACTAAATCCAGCCTTTGTTTGAATGCATCTGTAAATTAACATTTAAGAGTTTTTTTTAATCACTGATGTAAATAATAAAAAACTATTTCTACCTTTACAGGAAGTAAAATGGTATGTGAAGGGATTTATTTATTACCAATCCACCCCATTAAATAATGTTTTGATATATAATGACCCTTTGTATAAGAATATAATGATGGTACTTGATTCAAAGTCCTGCGGTAGTAACCCTTATCATATTTTTCATTTGCTACCATTCAATTTCGTCTATACAATATTGACAATAGTATTAATAACAGTTGTTTTGTTTTTTTGCAACAATGACATAAATGAAATATTAAAGTTTAACCCAAAACATACAGGGCTGAAAGCTTTGTTTATAATTGCAGTAGGAGAAAGTAAAATTATTATTCATTGAGACATGTTATGTAATTACGTTCAATACCAATACACGTAATCGCCATGTCGTATCTTCATTATTTAATACTTTCTACTTAAGTAATATGTGTATCCTCATTAAACGTCTGAAATAAATTTAACCTACTTATTTGTTTATAATCTTGCGCCTACCCTTAATAAAACGAATTGGCACTTAACTTTTTTCAATACTTTAAAATTTATTACACAAATAGAAAACTATCGAGTGCCATAAATTGTCAATTCGAGTTTAATGTATTGATTTGAAGGTTCTTTAAAACGCTTTTGAAATAAACCCATTCAAGTAGAAAGTTTATTTGTCGAATTTAATTGACGCTCCCTCAGAACGCGCTCTAATGTAGGCAAGTGACAGTTTTATTTTTTAAGGGTCTTTTTCCCCACTAAAAACCTCTTAAACTAGTATGTAATTATTAAATATCACTCATCCAGAAAACATTGGGGATGACCATTCTCTCTCAGTTTATATTAAAACAATATAAAAAATAATAATTGGGCACAATTCTATTGAGATATATACGATTATTTGACTTGAATAGATTCGGTCTAACTAACTAACTAATAGCGTTACGCGATTAGTTACCCATACTATTAAATCATCAAACAATATCCAACCACCCCAAAATATATATTTACTCTAATAGCATTTCACTAAGTAGACATGAGTGTCCAACAGCTTTTTTAATAACGAACAAACTACACTGTTATAGTATATTATGCATCAAGTTTGATAATATACTTTGGTATTTTTATCATTTCAAATTGGTACTTCTGTACAAGCCTTTAATTTTAAATACTTTGACATTTGTCATTTAACTGTCAGAATTATAATAAACAAACATATGTATTTGCACGCTGGGAATGCAACTTTGTCTCTTTTGAGCCGTAATTTCATCAAAGGTAAAGTTATCCCATTTTTTAACAACTGATATTTGACATTACAAAATTTATAAATATATTCATATAATTATAAATTAATCACAATTATATTCTCCACTAAACTATGTTTTAATATGCAATTACATCCTTCTACTTAAACAATTTTTTTTTACAAATTTATCTCAAATTACCGATACCGAACATTTTTTTTTTGCATTGTTATTGTAAAAAAAAAAGAAAAAAATATTTTTTCCATGTAAATGGAAGTAATTGCATATTTGAACGTAGTTTTTAGTTCTTATAAACTTTTTTTAATAAAAAGTTTCGATATTGTCAAATATAAAGGTACTTTACTCTTGAGTAAGATTCATATTTTTTGACAAGCCGCGTATACGAATTTTTTATATCTGATAATTGTATTTTATATTTTAGAACATGCAAAACTTTTTATGAAGAAAAACTTTTTTCTTAAAATTAATAACAAAAAAGTTTAACAATGTTATATTGTATTTTATTTTGTTGGTGTAAACAGTTGACGCATCATAGCAGCATTCGGTTTTTAAGAGGGGGAAATAATTCGGCACGGTGACGATGATCGTCAGACGATCTTGCCTCTGAAGATTTCAGTCGCCCACTCACTGGCTCCGAATAGCATTTTTAAAACGAATACGCTATAGCTATAGCTATATTGCTAAATACTGCAGTATTTATAAGCATGCTTATGACAGAAATAATGAAAATAGAAAATTTTAAAGGTAAGTGCTATCTGGGCGGTGAAAAAAGATTTAGTGGGCAGGTTTTGTCAATTCCCATTGTTAATAATAAGCAAATTCCATATTACCAAAATCTCTATTTGTTTATCAATTGTTAACAAGTACGCCACAGGCAGTTACCGCTTTAGCCGCCCACTGTAATTCTAGCCGCCTCCAGTCAACATTTACCCCTATAGTATACGCCCTTTGTATGACTTGTGGCCTAAACCCCCACCCCTTAACATTGTATGCAGAAATTACCCCTTTTTGTATATTTTATAAAATGTTATATTTAAATATGATTGTAGCAGACAGTGTTAATGCCTTAAAAAATAAGCGTTGTGCACTACTACAACTCCAAGCTCCATATCCGTGTCTTTGATCGCCCTATGACTTTTTTTTATTTAAAAAACTGTTATACATATAACAAATTATAAGGGCAACCGAATATCGTACCTAATGTATAATAAACCCCTTGTGTGCAAACTAAACAAACTAAAATATCAAAATATAATTAGCATCCGATGTTGTCATTGGCAGAGGATAACACTTGATAAAAACCCTATTGATAGCCGCGTTAAAACACACAAATATTTATTCTGTACATTAAATACTCTATCGGACTGTTTGTCTAGCTGAATCGTAATAACAATCTATAAATTAACATGCCTTTGTTTGGCGCGGTAACTTGCATAATGCTATTTGGACAAAGGGACTGACAGCTTTCATCCCTCATCTACATAATACTTGGAGAAACGCACTTTACTGTCCTGTTGTTAATTCGACCCCAAACTATTTACTTCCAAATTGATTCAATATATCTCGTTCATGTACACTCTATTATGCGTTATTAATTACTTATATGGGGTGATTTTTACATACATAATTAATATTTCGTACACAGGATATTTTTAAAAGCGTAATTTTGGACGTATAGGTACTTACCACACATAGAAAACCCCGAACATAGTGGTAAGATTTGATTTTGAACACACTTGTGTGGTAAGTATATGATTTTGAAACATTAGCGCGCCATCTATCGGAGATAGACTAAAATTACAATTACAGTATCCTGTACGTTGAGTTGAAAAAATTTTGTTAAATTGGGATAAAATCAATAAATTTTAAGGTGACAAAATAAAAATCAATGTTATTTTAAACAATGTATTTAAAATTAATATATACATTTTAACAAAAAATCATTAACCTTCCTATTACTTACACAATTAATTTTTGTCAATAATTTAAATTACTTTTGCTAATAATATCAATATTACTAAAAGTGGAATTGAGAATTGATTGGTGAAAATACTTTTTGAGGTATAACAATATATACATTACATAAGACACAATCAATAAATGGTATTTTTTTAGCTAAGGATAAAAACACAAAATTTAAATACACAATACATTCTATCTTAAGTAATTAATTAATAAACCTAAAATTTGTGGAATTTTCGCGACTACTTAAGCTTTACCAATTTAATGAATCTTATCGCCCATCTGAACCTTTGAAACCTAAAAAAACAAAAAAATAAAACACTTAAATACATTAATTTAAATTATAACTTACAATGTAAATGCCAACGATTAAGCCAAACAATCCAATAGCACTACCAAAAATCTCAACAATAAGAATTTTGACGAACAATGCAGAATTGGCAGCATCAGCTAGGGCAGCTCCAGAACCCACAATACCAACACAAATACCACAGAAAAGGTTTACCAAACCTACAGCAATCCCAGCGCCAAACATGAGATATCCAGCCATCCAGTTTTTACCTTTGAGAGCTGGGTCCTTCACTACAAGGTCCCATGTGAAATCCTACAAAAAATAAGTTTTATAAGCACAAATTTCAATGTATTTTTTTGTATACATACTTCTAGGTAACCTGAGAGAACTATAGCAGTAATTAGGCCATAGATAGCAACAGCTTCACAGAAAATTACGGAAATGAGATTCTTAGTTTTAATTCTTGGCGCTTTTACACCTCCACCAACAATACTAACACCTGTTGTGTGTATACCACTGAAATAAAGAAATTATATACAAAATTTAACCCACTTAATGCAGTAACTCTTACACAGCAGCCCCAACAACAGATAAGGCGACCGACAGACCAATTCCAATGGTGGCCCACATATGGGGTGAAGTACTTTCAAGGAACCTAAAGATAACTACTATAAACACAGTTTTAAAGAAAATTATTTTTTTCTCACCATCCCAAACTTATCCTCTCTCCCCTTCCAGTCAAAACATGATATAAACCTATAAAATCATTCGGAAAGAAACATTAGACCGCTAATCAAACATATTAATCATCTTAGAGCTTCCTTATCAGATTTTTAGAGAGCTCTATCTAATCAAATGTTTAGACAACGTTATCAGCACTATTTACTTACTTAGAACGGTTATTATTGAGGTGGCAGATCCTAGAAAGGTATAACCTAGTATGGCCCTCATTTTTCACTATTTATTCGGTTTAAAAATTAAAGAAAAACTATTTTAAATACGAAAAATATTTTCTCAATTTTAATCACGTGAACTAGGGTGGTTTTTGACAGATTGTGAAAAGAGACAAGACTAAATAAATACGAGTGAAATAGAGATGGGATTAACGTTACGTGGTCACGTTGCCAAATCGATGGACAGTGTTGTACGATCGTAATGATTTAATTGTAATTGCAATTATTATTATTATGTTCCCAAGTATAAATCTACATTCATTATTAATAATTGCTTAATAAATTTAAATATGTTTAAGGTTTAATTGTAATTGTTAAAAGGGCGCGATTATTTAAAATAAGTAATATTAAAACAAAACATTTATTGAGCCAAGTATTTAAATTAAAGTTACATTTCATATATTTACAGTAATATTTCGCTGATAAACCCATCAACAAACTAATTTTCTTTCTTCCATGATTATAATTAACCCATAGAGCCTTTAGAAGTCTAAAAGCATATAAAATTAACCTAATGTTAGGATGTATTACGGTTATTGTTACCAAATAAACGCCCACAATGAGTCCAAATAGGCCTATAGCACTTCCGAAAATTTCAATAATCAAAATTTTGACGAATAAAGAGGAATTAGCCGCGTCAGCTATGGCAGCTCCTGATCCTACAACTCCAACGCACATGCCACAAAATAGGTTTACAAAACCCACAGTTAAACCAGCCCCAAAAACAATATAAGCCCCCATGGCGTTTTTACCGTAGTATTTATAATCTGTCGCGTACTGATCCACATTGTAGTGCTAAATAAAATATTTGTTTATTCATAGATGCTTATATTTTGACTGATCTTACTTGCAAAATTCCTGATAGAACGATAGCTGTAATTAGTCCGTAGATGGCCACAGCTTCGCAAAAAATGATCGAAATTAAATTTTTGGTTTTGATGCGGGGGGCTTTAACACCAGCCCCGACTATGCTAACACCTGTGGTGTGGATACCGCTAAAATAATTGTGTTAAAATTTTTGGTGCCAAGGAGGGCTTCGACTTTGTTGGGCCCATTTGTTTGTGGTTTTAAAACTCTTGAAAATATGTGAACATGAAGTCTATCTTTCAAAAAAATGTTTTTCTTTAATAAAGATATATTTAGGTATACAGCTTCTTAAAATTTCTTTGACCCAACAAAGTAACCCCCTTGAACTTTTAGACTTACATAGCGGCCCCTACCACTGATAGGGATACTGACAGTCCTATTCCCAGTGATGCCCACATATATGGCGAAATACTTTGTAAGAGCCTGGTGAAATTTAATTTTTATGATTTTTATAGTTTAGGGGTGTTGGATGACTTACCATGCTATGCTTATTTGTTCCCCCTTTCCGGTGAAAATATAGTAAAGCACTATAAAAATATCACATTACTTAGTCACATGCTTTAAGACAACACCTTTTTTTTCAAAATAATTCTTACCTAGGGTTGTTGTAGCTAAAGAAGCTAGAAGGGATCCTGTGTAGAGTAGGTAGTAACGCATTTTCACTTCACTAAATGGATTAATAGAGGAAAAACAAAAGAAATTACGGTGAAAATTGTTCAATGATACATTATGGAAGGTGTTTGTCACCTAACTAGCTGGAGTCACGTTATTATATCTTATCTGCTAGATAAGCAAATTTGTTTAGCAGGTAACTGTTAATTGTATTGTTAAATATAAAACAGAAAACTATGTTGTAGGTAAATAATAAATAAAATAAATGATATAAAAAATGTTTTATATTATACAAAAAATACATATGGTATTTGGGTACATTGTCTCATAAAAGGCACATACCATTATTAAAAAATGGTAATCACACCATTTGTATTTGAATACTCAGTCAGTGCATTAAATTAAAAATATATTAAAGGTGTTAAACCACCTAAACTTACTTTAGTTATAATATATCTTTAGATAATTCATTTAACTTGCTACATACACATTATAAGTAGTTTTTGAAATTGTATCACAATTGCACACAATAAAAATAAAAAAAACATGTTACAACTTCATAGAAACAGTAGCAGGTACTAATGAAGCATTAAAAGAATAAGAGTAAATGAATATTTTTTTGGGGAGATCAGTATAAAATATATTAAGTAGCAAATATAATACCCAAATCTAAAATTATTAAATATAATAATAAATAATAATATAAAACGCTATTTACAGCCAAACTCTTCCATAAGCTCACTCTTCACTCTATTCCCGGTTGAACCCATTCGCAAAATATAGGGAATAACCGAATCAATCTGTACTTTTCCAATAAGGGCGGCAAAAAACAACTCTTCAAGTATACTGGGCTCGAGGGCTCGCAACGGCGGCAATCTCAGCAACAATCTGCAACAAAATAAAAAGTTCGTTAGTATGCTGCGCAGACGGAACACCTACTGCGCATCACCTTGGAAATCGGTCCGAGTCATCCGGAGAGTTAACGTTGACGTAGTTCCTCAAAGACTGGAACGATTTTTCCTGAAAACGCTCCAATTGCTTCCTCAAAACGACGTCGGGCAACTCGACAGAGAATAAAGCTATCGCTTTTAAGTAGGCGTATTCTTTATCATCTATATGTAGCCTAGACATTATGTTAACATAGTCTTGGAGTTTGACTATGTGATCTGTAACTTGTTTAACTTTATTCGGAGACATTTTATCTTGGGCTATGGAAGCATGTAGGTGACTTATTAAGGCAGACAAAATTGTACTTAAGGATAATGAATGGGAACATTGGGCCAAACCAAGTGTAAACAGCTCGGACCAACATCCCCTCAACAAGGCAATTTGACTCTCAGAACTAAAAAAAAAATGGTATGAATAATAACACAACACAAACAAAAATCACAATAACAAACCTTAAAATTTGGAAGGCCGGTATATTTTTAGCCCAGTGCACAGACAAAAACAACAGTCTAGAACCACTCTCGCATATGTAATGTATGTTTAAATATGGAGGAACAGGGCCTGGGATTTGCAGGTTAAAAGGCACATGTTGTTCCTGCAAAATGGGACCATCATACTCGAAAGCCCTCTCTTCAGTGGGCAATGTTGCCAAGTCAGCACCATTCAAAGATTGCACCCTTGCCATTGTGTCCAACGCCTTTGAAATCAGTTGCTTATCTCTTGCAACTGCCAAGGCATCTATTAATTCTGTTCCGGTGTTTGTACTATCCATTGAAACATCATCCTCAATGCTTATTTGGGTTGGGGATAGATGGTAAGGTACATCAGTGGTATTGCTGTTTACTAAAAGGGAAATATACATTTACTCCACTTCAATTTTATTGGAGAATAAATGGAAACATTTTTGCAGGATTTTTTTAAAAGCCGCTCTACACGACGCAAGTTTTATGCAAGGCAAGAGCAATGCAAGAAAGTTTGTAACTGTATGCATGCGCCCAGGCAACACTCTTGCAAGACGAAATAAATAGAAGGTTCCTGTGCTATTTTCCATGCAAGATCCTTGCAAGTCTGGTAACTTTTTATTGTTTTAAGTTGTTTTCTTTTATTTTGTATTGTGATATTGTGTATAATTTGTATGTTTTTTGTATTTAAACTTGCCAAACATATAATTATAGTTATTTTTTTCATTGATTACACAGCCACACAAATTTTTTTTTTGTTTTGATCTGGGGGTCTGACCATATTTCTTTTATGTTTTTGGGGTCGCTGAATCCGAATCCAAGGTCTATTTAACCCCATCACATCAGGATTTTGACATAACCTCAAAAAATCTATAATTTAAGCTATTAAACGCATATAACCCTAAACATTAAGTTGTTGTCTAAAAACCCAAGCTCCTAAACCCTACAAGCCTAAAACTCACTTAACTCCATAACCCCATGACCCACTTAACCCCATCATCTATTTAAACATATAATCCTTAGGATGAAATTGTGATCTGAAGACCCAAGCTATTAAACCCAATAACCATTTTAACCCCATCCCATAAACCACTTAAACCCATAACCTTGTAACCCATTTAACCCCATCAACATCAATTCCAACAGTTCCGTATCTCAGACATTTAGCTTTGAAGAGACTAAAGTTATGCGGTTAGTACATATTAAGTTAAATATCTGACAAACTTGGTTGATGTACATTGAGTTATGAGGTTAAATGGGTTATGGGGTTATGGAGTTATGTGAGTTATGAAGTTGTGATATTTAAGAGCTTGGATTTTTATATGAAAACCACATTCTCAGGGTTATATATAGTAATAGCTTATATGATGGGTTTTTTAAGGTTATGGCAAAATCCTGATGTGATGGGGTTAAATAGACCTCGGATTCGGATTCAGCGACCCCAAAAATATATAGAAAATATGGTCAGGCCCCCAGATCAAAACACAATTTTTTTTTTGTGTTTTGATCTGGGGGTCTGACCATATTTCTTTTATGTTTTTGGGGTCGCTAAATCCGAATCCAAGGTCTATTTAATCCCATCACATCAGGATTTTGACATAACCTCAAAAAATCTATAATTTAAGCTATTAAACGCATATAACCCTAAATATTAAGTTGTTGTCTAAAAACCCAAGCTCCTAAACACTATAAGCCTAAAACTCACTTAACCCCATAACCCCATGACCCACTTAACCCCATCATCTATTTAAACATATAATCCTTAGGATGAAATTGTGATCTGAAAACCCAAGCTATTAAACCCAATAACCATTTTAACCCCATCCCATAAACCACTTAAACCCATAACCTTGTAACCCATTTAACCCCATCAACATCAATTCCAACAGTTACGTATGTCAGACATTTAGCTTTGAAGAGACTAAAGTTATGCGGTTATTAAAATAACGTACATATTAAGTTAAATATCTGACAAACGTGGTTGATGTACATTGAGTTATGAGGTTAAATGGGTTATGGGGTTATGGAGTTATGTGAGTTATAAAGTTGTGATATTTAAGAGCTTGGATTTTTATATTAAAACCACATTCTCAGGGTTATGTATAGTAATAGCTTATATGATGGGATTTTTAAGGTTATGGCAAAATCCTGATGTGATGGGGTTAAATAGACCTCGGATTCGGATTCAGCGACCCCAAAAATATATAGAAAATATGGTCAGGCCCCCAGATCAGAACACAAATTTTTTTTTGTGTGGCTGTGTTACTTGCATAATATATTATATTAAGACTGACGTTTAACATCTCTTGCGCCAAACTTGCTTCATGTAAACGATCAGGCAAGACATTCGCAAGGCCTTGCAAGTGTCTTGCATTGCCTTAAACTTGCATCGTGTAAAGCGGCTTTTAAAGCCGCTTTACACGATGCAAGAATCATACATTTTGCAAGCTTTGTTTTAAGTAACAAAACTTAAAGTCGTTTTTTCGCGTAAATACCATGAAATACTATGGTTATTAAACTTAACCTTGGTTAATAGTTAAGGGATTTTTGCGTTTAGAGTGCGTTCAAAAATCCTAACTATGACGTCACAAATACCAGACCATAAAACTATATCGCTGAGCTAGTTATTCAACGTGGTTAATAGTCTTTCTCTTTTTAATATATATTTTTCTCTGTTTCGATCTGTCAAAAAGTTGTTTACATTTGAAATTTAAAATATTTTAAGTAGGTACTCTTAAACCGAATTTAAACTTTGTATTAAAATGGTAAACGGGGTGTTGTCAGTAAAAATAAATTATAGGGTGCTCCATATTGTGGAATCTCCACAAGTGGAGGAATTATATGCAGGTTTGTTTTATATTCTTCCTTATTTTGTATTAAACATGTAGGAGAATTGGATAACGTGTATTGAAAAAACTAGTACCTATAGAAAAAGAATATACTAGGTATAAGAAGAGGCAAAGAAATTTATTTACACCGGTAAAAGCATAGAAATAAAATATAAATAGGTAAAAACAAATTTCAAAAATTATAGGTTAAGAACAAGTAAACAAATGTCAAATGTTAGAAACCTAACCATGGTTATATGAATTAACTGTGACGTCATGACTTATTTAACCGTAGTATTACATAGTATTTACGCGAAAAAACGACTTAAGTAAAAACATTGAAAATTGGTCCCAATAAACCTTCATTACAAATTACAAAATTGAGGGTATACTGTCAAAATATCGCTCTTTCGATTGCATTTTACAATCAAAATTAAAAAAAAATAATGACATTGTTACAAAAGATCATGACACGTTCATTATTTATTATCTAACTTTATCACAAATTGTTATTAAATTTTGAGGGCATACTGTTTCAATTGCTATTAACAGTTTTTTTAATATTTTAAGAACAAAAAATTACTGACATTAATCAAGAGCTTAATTGCGCGTGCGTAGAATTTGCGCGCACAGTTATAATTGAGGTTAATAGTATATTATGTTACAGTATCTGGGGGTTGATTTATGTCTACAATAATAGTCTACTTCTATTATTTTAATCTTAAGTTTTATTTTATACGACAACGTGCTTACATATTGGTTATGTTACAGTACTCTTCTTCTTCTTCTCTAATTACATCTTATTAAAACTAAATTATTCAACACTCCTCCTCGATTTGAAATGTATACAAAAAAATACGAAAATCGAAGCTTAAAAAATAAATTAAAAAAAAATTTACAAAACATAAATCTTATTTCTAAGAAAATTAAAAATCTCTTTTCCTAAAGATTTTGTCATTATATCAGCTAGATTCTGATCAGTTGATACATACCCAATACTAATTTCTTTACCCAAAACTAAATCTTTCAAGTAATGATGTCTGATATCAATATGTTTTGACCTTTTTGAGTTCTCATTGCTTTTGGACATTAGAATCGAACTCTTGTTGTCACAATAAAGAATTGTATTGCTAAAAATGTTAAAATCTTTTATTATTCCCTTTAAATTAATCAGATCTTGAGCTGAAGCTGACGCTGCCACATACTCTGCTTCTGCTGAGGATAGCGCAACGCAACCTTGCTTCTTGGAAAACCAAAATACTGGATTCTTTCCATAAAGTATCATACATCCACTAACACTCTTACGATCTTCTTTATCTGTTCCCCAGTCTGCATCTGAATATCCTTGTAAAGTTGTATCTACATTTGAATTTTTATGATAAGTAAGTCCCATTTCCTTTGTACCTTGTAAATAGCGTAATATTCTTTTACCTGCATTCCACGTCTCTATAGTTGGTCGATCTAAAAATCTACTTAAATAAGAAATTGCGTATCCAATATCAGGTCTTGTTGTTGTAGTCAGATACATAAGTCCTCCTATTAATTGACGATATGGAACATTTTCTAGTATTTTACTGTCTTCTTTATACTGAAATCCTTTCTCCATTGGTGTTCTTTTTGGATTACATTGTTCCATATTAAAGTTTGCTAAAAGTTTCTCTATGAATTTTGTCTGATCAATCTTTATCTTGTTCTCTGTCCTCGTAATGTTCATTCCCAAAAAATGCTTTATTTCTCCTAGGTCTTTTGCTTCAAAATATTGTTTTAAAAGTTTTACGCAATCTTCTACGTCTGTGTCCTTTCCTAGTAGTAACATGTCATCTACGTAGATTATTATCCACACTTTCTGATTATAATATAAACAACAATCATGTCTGGATCTTGTAAAGTTATTTTTATTTGCAAAATCATTAAATGTATCATTCCACACTTTTGGTGATTCTTTCAGCCCATATAATGCTCTATTTAGTCTTAGTGTAGGTGTATTACACTTTAATCCTGCTGGTGCATAAACATAAACTTCATTTTCGAGTATTCCATTCAAGAAAGCTGTAGGTATATCTAGTTGTCTTATTTTCCAGTTATGTTGTAACGCTATTGACAAAAATAGTCTAATCGTTGAAGTTCTTGCAACAGGTGAGTAGTTTGGTTCAAAAGGATCCTCCTCCTTGATCTGAAACCCCTTTGCCACCACTCTAGCTTTTTTAGTTCCATCTTCTTTTGTTCTAAACACCCATTTCGTCTGTATTGCTGTTTTTCCTTCTGGTAAATCTGTTTCTGTCCATGTTTTTAGTTTTTCATGGGAATCCAATTCTTTTCTGATAGCTTCCTTCCATTCTTTACTCTTCACTGCTTCTTCATACTTAGTTTGATCTTCTTTACTCGCTGATATTAGGCAATATGCGGTATAAATCTCATATTCAGTTAGATGTCTTGGTTGAGTGATTTTTCTACCTTTGCTTGTTGTCTCCATCCTTGATACACATTCTTCATAGCTTTCTGAATTTGAACTGTTTGCACCTTTATTTGATTCATCTTCTGTCTCATTTTCTTCTTGTATTTCAATTTCTATTTCATTTGTTCCTCCTTTTAAATCATATTCATTTTCAATATCTTCTATTACTTGCTTATACCCTTCATTTTTTTTATTTTTCTTTATTTCGTCATAGTTGGTTATCTTCTCATTAAATTTCACGTCTCTTGAACAAAAAATCTCTTTCTCCTCATAGTTCCATAGTCTGTAACCTGCTCCAGTATATCCTACATGTATACATGGTTGTGCCCTTCTTTCTAGTTTACTTTGCCTTGGTAAAATGACTGCCCATGCTTGGCTTCCGAAAACTCTTAATTTTGATATATCATTCTTATTGTACCACCTTGTAGCTGGAGTTTCTCCATTATTTGCCTCTGTCGGTGACCTGTTTAGCTCATAAGCTGAACATTGAATCGCTTCACCCCATAGCTCTCTAGGTAGGTTTGTTTCCACAAATTTCGTTCTGACTTTGTCCAATAATGTTCTATTCATTCGCTCCGATGTGCCGTTCTGTTGTGGAGTATATGGCATTGTGTACTCAAGCTCAATCCCTTTCATTTTACAAACATTTTTAAAGAAATTTGACATAAATTCCCCACCATTATCTACTCTTATTCTTTTTGTTTTTAACCCATATTGAGTTTTTATTAAGTTAATAAAATCAATTAAGTTTTGTTCCCCTTCACTTTTATTTTTTTAAAAGTTTAACAACCAAAAAATGAGAATAATCATCTATCAAAACTTGAAAGTATCTATGCCCTTCAGGCGTTGGAGTTTTAACTGGACCTGCAATATCTGAGTGTATCAACTCACCAATTTTAGCTGTTGTCTTTTCTTTTATATAAAATGGTTTTCTAGTCCCTTTACCCTCTACACATGTATTACAAATATCTAAACTATATGGTAACCCTAACTTACTTAAATTATGCCTATTTGTATGCCCTAACCTTCTATGCCAAAGACTTTTATCTACATTTTGCTCTATACCTTCTTCTCTTACAGTATAGTTACAGTTTTCAGTCTTAAAATCTATCGTTAAAATAAACAAATTATTAAGTGACTTACAGTAAAAATTTAAATCGTTTTTAGACAAAATTGCCTTCTTTGTTCCTGAGTCATTACAAAAACTAACTTTAAAATCTTTTTTAAGTAATTTGCTTACAGATAATAAATTATGTGTCATACCTTGAACTATCAATGCATCTATTCTTATTTCTTTTCCTTGACAAACTCCTTTTAGTGTACCTTGCTTATTTCCATATAAAATTTCATTGTTTTTTGCTGTGCCTATCTTTATTGTTGGTATTTCCTTGACATTTGACATATACATCTCCATTTCTTCCATTGCCATGTGTTGTGTACATCCAGAGTCCAAAATAAAATCTTTTATATTTGTCTGATTTTCTATGCTGCTATTCAGTGCAATGAATGCTATTTCTTCTGTCTTGTCTGCTATATTACTGCTTTCACCTCTGTTTTCACTTTGTTTGTTACCTTGTCCTCTTTGCTGGCCTCTGTTATTCTGTGAAAAGCCTCTATTATAACCTCTACGTCCTCTGAAGTTTCCTCTTGTCATATTATTTTGTTTGCATTCAAAAAACTTATGACCTTGTCTTCCACATTTATAACATGCAAATGACATTTCATTGTTACTCTGATTACTCTGTTTATTCTTGAATTTCATCTCTTCATCTAACAGCCTAGCCTTTACGAAATCCATTTTAATGTCAGTGTTCATTGTCTCTATTGCAGTTATTACAGGTTGGTAATCTTCATTCAGCGAAAGTAATAGATGGCATACTTTATCTTCTTCTTCTATCTTTCCTGAACCAGCATTTTCCAGATCTCTTATTAGTGTATCGAAAATAAGAAAATGATCTTCTAGTTTATCCCCTCTTTTTAATTTTAATGTCAATAACTTACGCTTTAAAGTGAGCTTGGTAAACACACTTTTTCTTTCAAATACTCCTTCCAATGCTTTCATCATCTCTTTAGCAGTTTTAGCGTCTTTTACTAAATCCAAATGCTTATCTGTTAAACATTGTACAATTATGCTTTTCGCTTTTGCATCTTTCAACTTAAATTCCTTTTTGCTGTTGTCATCAGTATAGTTATCCTCTGTTTTTTCCAGTGCCTCGGATATCTGCCTTTCTTCTAGAAGTGTGTGAACTCTGAACTTCCAGTTGTTGAAATTCGTAGAACTTGTTAACTGAGGTAAATTTACCACTGAGCTACTCATCTTATGGCTTTGTTGCTGTGCCCATAACCTGTTACAGTATCTGGGGGTTGATTTATGTCTACAATAATAGTCTACTTCTATTATTTTAATCTTAAGTTTTATTTTATACGACAACGTGCTTACATATTGGTTATGTTACAGTACTCTTCTTCTTCTTCTCTAATTACATCTTATTAAAACTAAATTATTCAACATATTATGTATCAAACTTGATAAACAACATTTTAGACACGAGGGAGCTTGCAAGCGAGTGCCTAATTAAATGAGTGCCTTAAAAAGTTTATAAACGAGTTGCATACTTACTATAATTTTTCTACAACAAACACTTGATAATTATTAACTAAAAATTATTTAAATTGAATATTTGTATAGAGGTGTTTTAAGTCATATGTCAAATTTTTTTGCGTAAATCAAAATGTATCGCTTGAAAATAAACCGTTTAATCGGATATAGAAAGAGTATTTTACAGTGAAAGTAAAGAAAATGTTTTATTGTACTCCACAGTGGAGTCTTTACCCAAAATGAAGTTTATGTAGTTTACTGACGGCGAAATTAAAAGGTCAGTAAATTGTTCATATAAACTTTTCAAATATTGGCGCTGAGAAACTATTTAATACTTTTGTATTTTTGTGTTAAGATAATAAAATAATTTTACATTTAATATTATTTTACAAGAAGGGCACTTTATTTACACAATTGTATGACATTTGACAACTGTCAACTAACTTCAGCCTGTGACTAAAAACCTGTTACTAACTTCAGCCCGTGACTAAAACGCTATAAAGCCACTTGTCAATGTGTATTTAAAAACATGGAAACATGTACGATAATGGCCGTTTTTAAGGTGGGAGTACAAAAAATTATAATGTGACCATTATTTTGAAAGCTTGCATAATGCTGTGCGCATGCCCGCGCCACTACATTTCAAATTAACAAAAGGATTAAAAAAATGGGGATGCTGTGGGGGGAATGTTAGTTTACCATGCATTATAAACATAAATTAATTGTTCATGCTTAGTACAATAGTTACCAATACGTTTATTTAGGAACTGGATGCCCAAATCGCATGGATTGAAGTGGCTGGGGATAATAGCAGAATCAGAATTTAAATCTTTCCGTATAAATATTTTGTTTGCAGGATTTGTTTGGTTTGAATTTACAAAGTTACTTCCTGTGTTGTTTGAATACTCTTTCTTGTCGATAATGGGCTTTCTTTCATGTTGAACAGCTGCAATTACATTTACTTAATATGTTAATATGATAAAATTAATTTGTTTACTTACAATCGCTTCTCATTCCACAAGCAAGGCATTTTTGTAGTCTACAGTACTGACAGCGATTTCTGTGGTGTTTAGTGACTTCGCAGTTCTTGCTGCCCCTGCATTGGTAGCCCAGTTGTTTACGTATTGACCTTTTGAAAAAGCCTTTACATCCTTCACAGCTGATTGCCCCATAGTGCCTTCCCGAGGCTCTGTCCCCACAAACCACACACAATTCCACTGTTAAACATATATTCGAGTTGTTCCTTGACTTTTCGTTCAGCATCTCTTGTTTAATACCTTGCTCCATATCCATAATAATTATATATTTATTTATTTACTTTTAAACACACGTTTCTTCCATATGATCCTGTTAAGTTTAATGCACTGATTTTGAGCTCGCTATTTTCTTCTTTATACACATGTTGCTTAGCGTTTATCTAGTTATATTGTGGACCTTTCATTTTGCGATTGAAAAGAATGATGAATAAGGTTTATGACCTTCCACCTTCCACTTGAATAATAAAGCTAACCTCAAATATGCTGCGACATGGCGGCAAATTCAAATTTTTAAAGCAAACGAAAATGACATATTTTAATTAATTTAATAAAAATATTCACAGGGAGTGTTTGTGGAAATTTGCGACTTTACTTTCTATAGAAAAAAATCTCTATAGAAAGCAATGAACCAATCATATGACGTAATTTTTCATCACACCTAAAGTGCGTACGCAAATTGTGCATATTTTAATTCAATTAATTAAGTTAAGTAAAAAAATAGCATACAAACTTAAGTGGTTGTTTACTTGTAAACTTGTAAAACATAGGAATGGGATAGAAATAAAGACAAACATAACTTTTATTAAGTTTTTATTAGTTTCATGAAGTATAAAAGTATTTCTCTTTATAAATAAGATATAAATAACAAGGCTTGACTAAATCTAAATCACATGAACCACTAATTTTAACATTTATTACCCATTCATTCATTCATTAATGAAAATAGTAACTCTCGAGCCATGTTAAATCACATTGTTAATTTTTAATGCCTAGCACCTGTTTATTGCAGTAACATTGTGGCAAAATGCAGTAATATTTTAACAAGAAATATAAAAATTGAAAAATCAACAAAACTTTAGAACAATATAAACAAATACATGAAAATTTGCATAAACAGCAGGTAATCTCTTTTTTTTAAACATTCGAGCGTGTTTGCAAATTTATATTCATGTTGAGTCTATAACTATCATAAATCACATGAGATCATCTGTAGCAACTATAACTAGGATTATTAAATAACTAAAACAACCACAGAATTATTTAGTTGTGCGCAAAAGACTAAACTAAAGGTATTTAAATAACTAAAACAAAAATGTAAATGGAAGAGTGATAATAAATAGAGGAGAGATCATTAAAAAATACAATTAAATAGTAATAGAAAAGTGCAATTTATGATAGTTATTGGCTATGCATTATCAAATACAAAACGAAAAGCATATTAGTGAAAGCAATATGCTGATTAAAAATATATATATGAAACTTGGTACGTTTCGAACGTTAAACCAAAGTTTACCAACTTTTAACAAAACGTTGAGCAAAATAAAGTAGTAAGTAATTTGTGTTAATCATCATTCAAGAACTGGAGGGACTTTTTGCCGAGGACGGAATGGGGTTGAACACTAAAATAAAATAAAAATATTAAAAAAATTTCAGCAAAAAACTTACGGTTTTGGTTACCTCTTAGTGTTGTTATTGTCAAGAAAACATTCATCATAGTAATCAATAAAGTTATGAACTTCATTATCATTAATGAATGGTCTCTGAAAAAAATAAAATTGTTAAAAAAAATTACAAAAACAAGGGATTTTTAACTTACTGCAAAATCCGTACGGCCATGTTTTTTATCCCTTTTAGCCAGCTCGCGCATATACTGGTAGGACAAAATTTTCTGCGCAGCAGGTCTCATTGTGCAATTGAAGTAAAGCATTTTCTCAATCAAAACTTGCAACCCCAGGGAAGCCCCTAAAAATAAACACAAAAAAATTTAACTTTTGATTTTTATTTATATTATTATTAGCTTACGTTTATGGAATTCTTTTGGCAATATGCCATGTCTTATTTGATGCCACAAAGGTCCATGTTCCGGTAGGTCCAAGTCAGCAGAGCACTCTAAAATTGTTATACCTAATCCAAAAATATCACAGCCTGTGGTATAAACAGTGTCGAGCACCTCTGCTGCCAAATATTTGGAATCTCCATCTGATAGAGTCGATAGGCAATTACGCACCTCCTTGTCAAAAATACATATTTTAAATTTTGCATAACTATCTACTTTTTATAGGCATAAAATCAAATATACAATATAATACATATCAGTGGTGTTACAGACGTCTGCAAACTTTATATGCGAATTTTGCCACTAATTAAATTAAATTCGTAATTCTTGAAACATCTGTTATAACATCGTGACGTCACGATCCTTCTTTACGGTCATCGATGCATTTTGAATTTTTAAAATTTTAATAACAAACTCGTATGCGTAAATTCCAAATTTTTAATAAAAAAAAAATTGCATGTCCCAACCCCATTAAAGGGTCCAGGGCAATAACTGGTCAAGTCCATTTTTAAAGCAAACAGTCGATTTTTACACAGGAAAAAAATCTTTTATCCCGTGATTTGTATGAAATAAAAAATACACGTGTTTTGTTAGTTGCCTACCATAAAATACTTGCAATAACAAGTCGTGACCTGTTCCTAAAAAGTTACTGTTATGGACTTGGCTGGTTATTGCATTGGACCTTTCAATTAAGTTTCTTTAAAATTAATCTTTTTGTAAAATTCAATGGATGTAAATTCCAAAACATCTGCAGATGTTGACTTTAAAAATGCTACAAATCTGGCAGTTGTCACAAAAAGTGAGATCCGTAACAGCCCTAATGCATGTCAGACAAAAAAAAAGTTGGATATGATTGTTTTAAGAATGTGAACAACTGTCAGAGTAATAGTGTGTATTTTAAAATATACTAGTACCTTTTTGGCTTCCCCGGTCAATTTAGCATTGTTTCTGAAAGGTTCCGGAATCTTTTTTAGATCGACAAGCAATCCGAAATCAGCAAGTTTGAAGTGTCCCTGTTTGAGCAAGATATTGCCCGGTTTAACATCAAGATGCAATAGATCTTTGTCGTGTAAAAAGGCTAAAGCCTGACATATGTCGTACAAAATGTTCCAGCACATTTCCTCGGACATATCACTGTCTTTTTTGGCATACATTGCCAAGCTCATTTCACAATATTCCAGTTGCAAATGGAATTGTGACCACTCCTGCCAAGCCATGTAGTATTTGACAATGTTTGGGTGATGGCCTACTTTTTCATTGTTTTCAATTTCAGCCAAGCAGTCTTGTACGTTGATATGGGGTTTGGCACGTTTCACTGCGTAAAATTCGTTAGTTTCTCTGCAACGTACTTTATAAACAACACCAAAGCTTCCTTCGCCTATTATTTGCATTTTTAAAAAGCACTGATTCATGTAGGTGACATTTTTTTTGTCATTGTACATGTCACTTAGTTTTACTGTAAGAAAACAAGATATTAGTAAGGGTATTCGTAAGAGAGAAATGTACATACCTTGTCTGTTAAAAAACACAGCCTTCGGTTCAGAATAGAGCATCCTTTTACGCATAACCATCTTGCTGAACTTAATCGGAACTCCGGGACATGTCGGTGCCGTATTCCTCGTGGCAAGTTCCTACAACTCTTCGTAAATACACGACAATTTGTTTTTGTGACAACCTACCTTTTTTGTAAATAACCTTTCGTTCGTCTGAAACTCTTCTGGCATGGAAAACACGCCTCGCCTACGGTTCATGGTGTAAACAAAAATCAACTAAAAATAACAAGACCACAATTAACAACTATTTCACATAATAAACACAGTTACTGAAATTATAATAAAGGTTACTAAAGCATAGAAACACGAATGATGTAAAACTAAGGCGCAAGCGCTTTTGGGATCCAATTAGTTCAAACATTGTTCCCGCCACATTTAAATGCATTTATTTACCTGTTTAAATCGTTTAAAATGGATTTTTAACACTAATTACACGAATTTACGACTTAGCACACCACCCACGCCATCCTCAGACTCATTAAGGGAGACAATATGGAGAAAAACATATGACTCCGAAATTAAAATTGCATTAATTATTATGTTTTAAAAATTAGCACAAAACTAAATGTTTTATTGATTTTATTGGGTAATATATTAAAAAAGAAGTTAAAATTTACTTTAAATAGTTTTTTAAAGATGTTTTAATTTTTATTCAGTTTTAGCGGCAAATTCAAAGTTGGGTATTTTATAAGATTTCTAATTACTTTATAATGATGATTTTGTCTGAGATTCATATCAAAATAAATTTAATGTTTATTTAAGAATACGTTACTGCTAATTAGTGTATTCGTCCGAGTAAAATGAGTAATAAATTGGAGTGTCAGAAAGACTAAGGGTTGTACGACCTTGACCTATAAGTTAATCCCTCAGTATTATTTGTGTTTAAGATTTAATAAAGATTATTTATTTATTTATAAATAGAAATTGATTATTATTATTTGCAAATGCCCTGTGAATAATAGTAATAATAATAAATGTTTCGGTTTATACTGAGTGTATACACGTTTATACATGATTTTTTTTTAGTACCACGGTACACAGGATGGGTGGAGTTCTGTGGTTCAAACCTGTTGCGCATAGGTACCTATAGTAGTAGTAGTTTTGAATGCAAGCGTTCACAAGCGTTAGTTAGCATAGTGAGTTTGTTTTCATCAAACGTTTTTATGATTTTTCTTAGATTTTGACTTAAAATACCAACAAAAAATCAAAATGTTTCACAGAAACCTCCTGTTAGTGATATTTTGTAAGTTTAATTGTATTTTTTATACTGTTTGTGTTAGGAATTTGGATTTTAGGCCTTTTGATTATCAATGAATCTCACCAATACAGCAAAAATATTGAACAAAAATCCAAAAATACTCATGAGGCCCCAAAAAGTAAGTAAAGTTTTACCTGATTAACTATAGGAAGTGCAGTCAAAGATATATAGGTACTAAAATGTTAAATATTTTTTTAATTACACCTTTATTGTCCCTAAACTTAAAAATTTAAAATTCATTCAACACGCTTTTGGTTTCCGGTTAAATTATGTGAATAATAATATTTAAAATTTATTTAATACTTTAAATACCGAACTTATTGCCATGCTTGTTTATAGTTAGACTATCAACTTTTATATAGTTACCTACATTACTTTAGTATGATTCAATACTGATTAATAACGAAATGCAATTAAACATTTTAATTTTGCATACATAGATATTAAAGAAAAAGGGTTCCATATCTTTCTTTTAAATTATTTGGTTCAAAAATCACGGTTTTTTATTAAAAAATTGTGATCCACGTATTCTATGCTTCTAAGTATGGATACCTTGAAGCATAGAATACGCGGATCACCGTTTTATTATAAATTTAAAAAAACATGTTTTATATAGGTACATTATGGTCACTATGGAATCCTTTTTCTTAGACATGTATAACTAATTTAGTTATAATTGTTAATACTAGTAATGTTTACACTATTGTTTAAAGGCAATTATTATAAATAAATAAAATGCTTACAAGGCTTTACAGCGTTCTGGTAGGTATTTATTTAATCTTATACAATTTTAAACTAACTAGTTCAAATAATGTTTTTCTGGGAATAAAAAATAGCACAAATCATACATTTTTCTCCCTAAAGGTTTCTCGTAGAGATACCTATTTTACACCTTTCATACCTATATGATTTGTTTATAGTATTTTGATACTATAATATCATATAACAATCTAAAAGTAATAAAAAGATGATAATGAGTTTTGAAGGAAATTATTATACTGGTGTTAAATAAAGTTTAATTAATTATTTAATTGGGTCTGACATCATTGGTATTTGCATAATTAATTAGCACAGTATAGGTAATTTGGGTATTTTTTTAACATTTTCTGTTTTTTTCTGAAGGAAATACCTATATGCAATTTTCCACTATTAAAAAATAAATGTGTGTGCAGATAAAAAAATTCTATTTCCCGCATGCTTAGTATTCATATATGCAGTAGTAGGTACCTTGGCATAATTTAGATTTATTACATTTAATTTATGATTTTTAGGAACGACTTCACGTTATCACTTTACCTCAGGTTTAATTATTTTTGCTGTCCTCTTGTTCATGGTTGTTTTTCTCTACGGGACCAGATGTTTTTTAATTGTTAAGATGCATTTTTTCGAGAAGCGCGAAAAGAAGTACATAAAAATGGACAAGATGGACCTGACGTCTAATGTATAATATTAATAGTAAACATATAATTGTGATATTTTGAGCTTCACAGACATTCCATTAAGATAATGAGGCCATAAAAAAGACTAATTAGATGTAATGTTAACAATTGTTATGAGAAATGCTTTAAAATTCTCAAAACAAAAAACAAATATTTATTTATACAACTATTTTACGGGTATACCTTCGATAAACTTAACATTTAAAACGAAATTATAGGTTGTAAGTTATAGTGCCTAAACCTTATGGGTTGCCAAACCCTCCGAAGTTTTAGGGAGAAAATAATTTCTCCGGGTTTTCACTCACAATCTGGTGAGTGGTTTTTGATTTATAAGGGTTTAAACATTTTATTTTTATTATTTTAAGCTTTATTTATTTGAAAGTTCTATAAAGTGTGTACCGAAAATTATAATTTTATAAAACCCTGTATTTACTTCTCAACAACACATACAGAACCCAGAGATAAAGAAGGTGACAGAACCAGAGAACCTTGTCTCTTGGAGTTGGCAACCCTGAGTGCCTTATGAATTGTGTTCAGACTTCACAGTTGAAAATACAGTGCCAAAGATAAATATTTTATATTTATATGCCATACATATATAAAATATTAAATTGCGTTTATACTTTTGTATAATAAATCATTACAATAAATTATTTTTTTTATTTAAAAAACCTAACAAATTACGCATATTGTAATGGAAAAAATGTGTTGGTATTTAAATATTTATCTATGTACCCAGTTGATTTATTATTTGTTTATTTTTGTGTTAAGTAAAAATTATGCATATACATAGATGTAGTAGATATATACAGGGTGTTATGTAATTAATGTTATACAGTATGTCTCAGTATCTTGGAATCATATGGAAAACTTTTTTATTATTAATTTTAGGAAAAAAAGTTATTCTTCATAAAAAGTTCTGCATGGTGTAAAACTTAAAATGCAACCCACAAATATTAATTTTTTTTAGTCGTATACGAGGTATGTCAAAAAATATGAATTTGGCGCAAGAGTAAAGTACCTTTATATTTGACAATATCGAAAATTGTTATAAAGAAAAGTTAATCAGAACTAAAAACTACGTTTAAATATGCAATTTCATACATTTACATTAAAAAATTAGGTTTTGTTAATTTTTACTAATCTTTTTATTTTAAATGAACATTTATCTGTTATGATTAGAAAAAACATGAAAACCTTAAGTTAAGTCAGGGGATCTAGCAGGCCAAAAAGTATTAGAATATCAACAAATCATTTGTTTATCAGTGAATCCTAAATTACATGTTACAGTTAAATTTGCATTGATATTGTAGACAAAAAAGAAAAAATATTTTTTTTAATGTAAATGGATGTAATTGCATATTTCAACGTAGTTTTTAGTTCTGATTAACTTTTCTTTATAACAATTTTCGATATTGTCAAATATAAAGGTACTTTACTCTTGAGCCAAATTCATATTTTTTGACATACCCCGTATACGACTAAAAAAAATTAATATTTGTGGGTTGCATTTTAAGTTTTACACCATGCAGAACTTTTTATGAAGAATAACTTTTTTTCCTAAAATTAATAATAAAAAAGTTTTCCATATGATTCCAAGATACTGAGACATACTGTATATTAAAATGGGTTGTTCCTTAGGGTCCATAAAGAAGCACCTGAAACTTTTTTTTTCTAAATTCCAAAGTCTAAAAATAATTTATAATAACCTTTATCCTACCAAAAAGTACGCCACTGATCGACTAGGAACTTTAGGTTAATCTGGTGGATTTATTATGTTATGGTTGGTAACAGTTTTTCCAAAATCTCTCAAACAAAGTTGACAAACATTGTTTAAATTTAGCTTAATTACAAAAATGACAAAATTAACAATGCAAATTGTCAATTTGGCGTTTTTATTAATTGTTGGTTATTTCATTTTTGTACTGAAGGTAAATTCAAACAAAATCTGCCAACTTTTATGACAGAATCTAGTGCATTTCTTTTAAATTTTAGGTTATGTTTTCAAATTGTAAATATCTTAACTAAGGGAAGTGCTTTTGGATTTATTTACACAAATTAAATGTTTAAAGTTTAACCTGTGAACTGGTCCCAATTTCATCTGAGTAAACAGAGAAAAAAACTGATGAAAAAATTAATTTTGTGGTTATGGATTTCAAATTTCAAAGGTACTAAATTTTCTAATCATTGCTTAAGCTAATAGCTGGATCAGTAAATAAATACAGAAGGGTATTAGAGCTTATAAGGGCATAAAACTTTTGTATTTATTGAGTTTTTATTTATTTTTTGCAAGAAAAATTTTTAGTAACAATTTTTTACATCTGGCAACGCATAGCTACTTTGTTGGTTGGTATCACATATTTATTTATTATTTATTTTCTCTAAATATGTGGTTGGTATCTATGTACTCACAAAATACAGGTGTGCAGAGATAAACAAGTGTGTAACCAGTGGCGTATCACAAAAAATATAAAAAACTTCTAATGCATATTTTTTCTTTATCTTTGGAAAAATGCTTTTTAAAATATTTTTCCTTTATTCCTTATGTCAAAAGGTATTCAGTATTTTAATATATAACATTAATTACATAACACCCTGTATAGTTCTATAAACTATGCTCCAAAGTTCTTTGCTATCGCATATATGCTCCACATGACATTTTAAAAAGGAATGCAATCAAATAATTGAGGTTATGTTTCTTTTGGTTTAACGCTAATTTCGACTTATTTTCTGAAATTATTACAATATTTTATTGTTTGTGTGTTTTATAAACACAAAAAATACCTATATTGTATTATTTAAAAAAATATATATACCTAATATTAGCATTAAACTTACAGATACATAACCTCAAATATTTGTCTAAATTTCTTATTCATAGGGTATATGTTTGATGTTGAGCATACTCCAAAAGGGCTTCCAAATAATAAGCAAGATCATTTTATTAATAAAATTTGTATTTAATGTACATTCTCTCAAAAAATACCTTACACTCTAACAAAAACTTAAATAGAACACATTTCACAGGGAAAAAGTATTTTACAAAAATTAAAAAATAATTAGTCTTACAATTCATTTCTTTCATCTAAATCTACATCGGAGAGATCGATATCATCTTCTGGTGGCAATTCCCCATCTTTACCGTCCCATGCCTCCACTTTGTTGATCTTGGGCAACTCTTGCCCCTTCACAGGGGCTGTATTTCCCTTACCGTACGACAAATCGCGGAGGAACTCATAAATACCGTCTTTGGAAAACGAGCCTCTCAGAATCGAGTATTTCATTTTTTTCGCGTTGATTACAGCCATTGCGGGGTACCCAAAACCGCCAAGGTCAAGGGCGCTTTCAAGCTCCATCTGGGAACCAGCCTCAGACCATACCCATCTATAAAAAAAAAGAAAAAAATTTACATTTGAAAAATTATTTTTTACTTTTTTTACCCCCAGAGCTTCTTCTTGAATTTCTCTCCCAATTCAGTCAGAGTTTGAATGTACTGATTCCTGCACTTGGATTGGCAGTCCAAAATGTGCGGTAGAATTGCAATAACACACAAAGGCTTATCACAGGCATCCTTAAACGATTTTTCTCCGACAATTTGGTTGATTTCTGGTGCTGGTACATTCTCAGAGAATTTATCCAAAGCCCATTGTACAATATCATTCGAGGTTCTACCCCCATTATACTCCTGGGCATTTCTTTTATCATCAGGGGAGAAATATTTGATTGTTGGGTAACCTTGTACTCCGTACTCCTGGGCTTTCGATTGGTGCACAGTTGCATCTAAAGCACCTAATTTGACTTTCCCTTTAAGCTCAGAGGCAGCTTTGGCCCAATGAGGTGCCAGATTTTTGCAGTGTCCACACCAAGGCGCGTAAAATTCAACCAACCACATGTCATCAGATTGTAGCACCAGTTTATCAAAGTTGCTGTCTGTCAATTCAACTACATCATCAGTTGAACTCTACAAAAAATGTTTAAAGTTTTCTTAGATGCTCTGAGATCAGGGTTGAAGTGAATTTTTTCAAAAAGATCAATTTTTGTGTTTGTAATTTGTAAATTAGATAATTGAATTACCTAATTAAAAAAGTCTGAATTAATTTAAAAAGTCCGACAAATTCCATTTGAAAACATTCTGAGAAACTTTTTAGTTGGGTAGAAGGATTAAAAACAAACCAATCAGAGCAAGGCGTTTTCCACAGCACACTAGGTGCAATGGAGATTGTTGTGATCTAATTGGTTTATAGCTTTGTACAAAAACTTACACTTCCTCCAGAGGATCCTCCTCCAAAACTGGCCTTTGCCTTCTTTTTGGCTGCAGCTAAAGCCCCATCGACTAACCCCTCAGCAGTTCTAGCACCGTTGTAATCTTCAGGCTTGTTTTTGTTAGCCCCAAAGATTTTTATTGTTGGGAATCCTTTAACAGCAAACCTTCCACCTAAATCTTTGTGTTGGTCTGCATCTACAGCTCCCACTTTAACAATACCCTAAAAATACAATTTTAATAAAAAACATACGTATTATACAGAGTAATTAATTACTTTAAGAGCATTTGCAGCTTTTTGGTACTCTGGCACCAGACTTTTGCAGTGTCCACACCAGGGAGCAAAAAATTCAACGATCCAAACTTCATCGCCTTTGGTGACCAATTTATCGAAATTGCTAGGGGTTAATTCGATCACGTTTGAGCTTGAAGGGTATAGAGCGAAACTTTGACTTGCCAATAAGGCAAAACCTGCAAAAAATCACTATTATTTACAAAGCTGATTATAACCTAATTTTTAAAATAACTGTGCCTGAAAGTGTTACTTACAAATTAACTTTAACATTTTTTTGAGGTCCAGCCACAAACCTAATTAAATAGCAGCAATCGTTAACTTAAAACACAAATAATTTTAAGCCGGTGTTCCCAAAGAATACACCAACATTAAATTCGTGGTTGTCTCTGATTGGTACAAATCGGCCTGTGGGCGATTGCGTAGTCGGACTTATTTGGCAAGCGCGCGATAATGCGTATGTTTGAATTTTAAATTTATTTTCATTGTGATTTCCACATAAAAAGAGTAGATAAATTTAAAAATAATTATTTTTAATTTTTAATGATAACAATAATGTACTTGTAATGATTAAACAAAATACATTTAGGTTAATTTCAATCACAATCCCATAAACTCCATTTAAAAATTAAATAGAATAAAGCAAAGTTCACACCCTTATAATTTGAATTCGTCATTCAATTGAAATACATTCAAATGAATTTAACAAAAAAGAAATCACAATGAAAACCATTAAACGCTTGATACATTTTGTTTAATTACTATACAGGGTATTTAAATAAAGGTAGTTATACTAAAATCGTTTATTAACAAATTATTTTACTACCCTAACAAATAAAAAAACTAAGCTAATATTTCAAGGTTATATCACAATTTTTAGCTTTACAAAAGGAGGTTATTTTCTTTTGCCTTCTTTGGTTTAATTCTGTTGGTTTTTTTATAAATAAAATACAAAGCGACGCATACTACAAAAATGCCTGCCACTATGCCAGCGTAAATGAGTCCTCTATTAATTTTTATCGTCCTTACATATTTTTCGGCCACTATTTTGCATTGGTCGTATTTTTGCAAATCCTCCTCACTTATATCAGTTTCACATTCTAAAAAATACAATAAATTTAATTAAACCTGTTTTTTTTAACTTTTTGAATTTTGAGGACACAAATAAGTGTTGAAATTTATTTGTATTTATTTTTTATAAAGCTTATAAACTGACATAAGTATGTCATGTAAACATGGTAAAACACAAGATAATTATAAATAAATATTAAGAAATAGGTAAAAGCTGAATATTTTTTTGTTGATTTAATAATTTAAACAAAACTATTATTTAAGTAGTGTTAGTTAAGAATTATCAACTGCTATTGAACTTATTGAACTGCATATCAAAAATAAACAACTAGGTACCAACTTAATGTTCATAATTCCTAGTAAAAAAAATGACACATAATGATAATTTTTCCATGCATTGTTCTAAAAATCAAAATACACTCACCAAACAAATTTGATCCGCAAACAAAGGGCTTGAACTCGACTTTTCGATCTTTAAGCCATTTGTTAATTTTTATGCAATCACACGATTCAAAAAATTCGGTGGTTGTGTTCTCATTGTGCAAATATTTTAAATTGCAGAGTCCGGCAAAATGGCTTGGGCTCATATTTTCGAACTCGGTACCAGAGATGTTCAATTGAAAAAGTAAAGGCAAATTTCCGAAATCTGGAAACACAGCCGGTATTCCGTCGGAGATGAAGCTCAAGTCCAAATTTGCCAGTGGACTTGAAATGGACTTGGAGCTCTCCAAAGAGTCAGCTATGTTTATGTTCATATTGTGCCCCAAATAGAGGGTTTTTAAATTCGGCAGTTGAAAAACGAGGGGTGGAACTTTGTTGAGTGCATTTAACGATAAGTCTAGGCTGGTTAAATCGTTCAGTCCTTCGAAGGCATCCTCGTGGATTTGAACAATTACGTTGTCATTTAAGTACAGCAGTTTTAAATATTGATAACGCTTTAAATCGTTTTTATCTAATTTACGTATACGGTTTTGAGATAAGTCCAATACCTAAAATTGGGTACTTAAAATTTGAACGGTTTAAACATTGAAATTAAGAAAAAAAACTCTATGCTGAGATATTGAACAATATTTATGAAACATACCTGTACATCACTGGTGATGCATTGTGGAAAACTCCTAAAATTTTTATTAAAACAATCGGCACTTTTCATACCATGTACGCGACTTATTTGGCATTTTGGCTCCCTTTTGCAATTTTGCGCAATTACATTTTGTATAATTAGTACTAAAAATACGGTCCACAATATTGTTTTATCCATGTTATTTTTAACACTAAAAATATCAAATATTTTCAAAAATTATTTCAATTAAATATTATGCATATAAATAAATTACTTACCATTTTTAAAAAAAATGTTTATAAATCACATATTAAGCATTGCTCAAAGTGCTTTTTAGTCCGCTCACTGCCTGATGCTCACTAATAAAAATTTAACTAGATAAATTGCGGAATGAACTCGCCTCCCGTCATGCAGGAGATTAATTCCTCTTTTCTTAGACCCGATACTAAATGGGTTAAACTTTTAATCACCAATAATAATAATAACAACAAGCCTCTGGATAAGTGTTAAAGGTTATTTTTGATAATGCACTAAGAAATATTTTCAATGATATTTAGTTATTGTTAAGTTAAGTTCTCTTATCATCTTATCTTTAATTACTATTTAATTTGAGTGCTACGGCATAGGATTAATAATTGTATTTTTCGTCTGACTATTATATGGTTAACAAGAAATTGTCAGACCCATGACCTCGCAAATTAAGATCAATTAATTAATTATTATAGACCGCCTTCTCAGCAAAATACCCTCTTAACACTAACTAAACTTTAAGACAATATTTAAATTTTATATTTATATTTTTGTAAATATATTTTATTTAAATATAGGTGCAATTTTTATCTCACAATCAGACCCTTTTAATACATTTGACCTCCTTCATCACATTAATTAAAGCTTCCTTTCTAAGTACTAACAAATAAGAATTTTGGTCGTCTTTATAATCAGATAAATTCAAAAAATATTATCTGAATTAATAGACGAAATATACTTATATATAGACCCCTCTCTTAATAAAAAATATATACTTTTTTGCTTGAACAAGAATTTTCATATTAAGATCCTGAGATTTTTAATAGTATATTATGTATCAAGTTTGATAAACGCCATTTTATACACGAATTTAATTTAGACAAGAGAGAGCTTGCAAGCGAGTGCTTAAATTAATGAGTGTATAGAAAAGTTTATAAACGAGGTGCATACTATACTTTTTTTACGACAAATACTTATTATTATCTTAAAATGACTTAAATCAAAAATTTGTATAGAGCGCCATCTATGAAACAATGGGGGAATCTGTGTGTCACCGTCAAATGTCAAATTTTTATATTTTATAAACACAGATAAGTTTATAAATCGAAATGTATTTCTTGAAAATTGACAGGTTTTCACAGTGAAAGTAAAGAAAAGTTTTATGAGCACTTTACAGTAGAGTCCGTGCCCGAATTTATGTTATAGTTTTCTGCCGGCGAAATTAAAAGGTCAGTACAATGTTCATATAAACTTTTCAAATATTGGCGTTGAGAAAATATTTAATACTTTTGTATTTTTGTATTGAGATAATAAAATAATTTTCACATTTAGTATTATTTTACAAGAAGGGCAATTTATTTTAACGATTGTATGACATTTGACAACTGTCAACTAACTTAAACCTAACTTCAGCCCGTGACTAAAAACCTGTTGCTAACTTCAGCCCGTGACTAAAGCGCCATAAAGCCACAACTGGCCAATGTGTATTTAAAAGTACGATAAAGGGCGTTTTAGGGAGTAGAAAAAAATATTTATTTAATATTTGCTATATTATAATATATACATATGTGTACGCGTTTTAAAGGTGGAAGTAGATTTTTTTAAATTTATTATGTTAATAACTTGTTGATAATACTCATAAATAATTGTTTTAGCAGTAACAAATTTTAAACAATTTAAAAAAAAATAATGAAAACGATAAATTCACTGCTAAGCATTTTATTGAAGTTGCACGTGGCACGCAACCCAGTATACACATAAATAAATAAAACTTTAATATTGTTGTTATTTTCTAATACATTAACTATTAATTGTTAATTTTAGGGTAAGTATTAATGTTAAAAGTATTAAAATTATTTATAATAAAAGTCTTTTGATATTTATTTTTAAATTTGTTTGAATAGAAAGGTTGGCGCCATTACTTATGAGTCATATTTTATGATTTTATGACGATATGCGCATTTTCTAGTATAATATTTAGTAACCTTTTAGAATAAGTAAAAAATAGTAAATTTATATTTATATATATATAATAATAATATCATATACTGGTAAGTATATAAATAACAAAGAACTTTGATTTCGAGGCAATTTGGTGATTTTTGTTTTTTCTGTTGGCAGTAAGTTTCTTTCTCTCATTTGCTTAGATTTGGATTTAAAGTTCTCTCTAATTTGCGTCATTCAGTGCTAAAAAGTTTGTTGGATACAGTTACTTTGGTTGTATTGTGTGTTGTGGCGCATATTATTAGTGAAAAATGTGTTAATAATAATTCCGAAATAATATTCGACACGTGAGTTACATTCTTCAGTTGGTGGTGGCATATGGTTTAATAAGTTTTTCCAAAAAAATTACATAACCTTTATTTTGGATAATAAACCTCGAATAAAACGAATTTTGTATGCCGACAGCGAATATTCAGGATGTTGACGTTATACGGATCGAGCCTAATAATAAAAAGCAGTACAATCTAACCTCAACAATGAAGAATCCAACTACGGCACCTTACAACAATACCTTGTCTGTTTTAAGTCATGTTAAGTTCGAACACTTAATAGCAGGAATCTCAGGTGGAGCTATATCCACACTAATACTACATCCATTGGATCTGATGAAAATTAGATTTTCAGGTAAATATTGTGCTTTGATTTTTGTTGATTGTTTGTTGTCATAAGTGTTTTTTTTAGTGAATGATGGAAGGACTGCTTTACCTCAATATAGCAGCTTAACAAGTGCATTTTATACAATTGTTAAACAAGAAGGTGTTAAAGGACTTTACAGAGGTGTAACTCCAAATGTATGGGGTTCAGGGAGTGCATGGGGCTTCTACTTTTTATTGTAAGTAACAAAAGCAGTTTCTTTGTTTGTTGAACTTTGTGCATTGTGATAAAACTGAAGAAATCCGCGAAAATAATAACAGATAAAGTATTAACCAATTTGGTGTCAGAGATCTTTGCAAATGTTGCCAATAACAGGGAAATCCTTAACATTTTTTTAAATAGATATGTCGAAATTATTCTAGATAAGTAATAATTTAAATATCTTGCTGACCTTGTGTTCAAAAAAACCATTAAGCACAATACATTTGGTGTATTTCTTGAAACCAAATCTATTAATTGCATCATTTTACTTTCTAACATTTATCAAACAGGGTAACATCAAAATGCTGGCTTTGGCACTGTTTTAATTCTAGAGTTGCCAAATTAAAATTCCCTATATTTTTAAGCTATAATAAAACCAATTTTTGGGGTAAAAAATGCTGATAATATGGAACCCCTAAAATTTGTATTTTGGAAATGTGTGTTTATTTCAGTTATAACACAATAAAGAATTGGATTCAAGCGGGAGACAGTCAATATCCGCTGGGTCCTTCTTTGCACATGTTGGCTGCATCAGAAGCAGGGATCCTAACCTTACTTGTCACTAATCCAATATGGGTGGTAAAAACAAGGTTGTGTCTGCAATATGGGACCTGCGGTGCAACAGTGCCCAGCAGCCAATGGTACAATGGTGTGGGGGACGCCCTGGTCAAAATTTACCGCAACGAAGGCTTTCGGGGTTATTACAGGGTCAGTTTATGTGTTCAGTTCATTCAACGAACCGACCTAAATAGTAGGTAGGCGGTTGGTGGAGTATCCTTAAATGCCTATTTGCAGGGTTTCATTCCCGGGATGTTCGGCGTCACCCATGGGGCCCTACAATTCATGACCTATGAAGAAATGAAGGCCTACTATAACCAGTACAGAAAACTGCCACACGACAGCAAACTGGTGAGTACTTTAATTTTACATTATTTCTTTTTAAATTCTCATTTGGCCCAAAAGTTTTTAATTTTATGCCGATGTGCGAATTTTTCCTACCACTTTTTAAATTTATCCCACTGTGCGAATTTGTCCCACCATTTTTTAATTTTATGCCAATGTGCGCATTTTTCCTATTTTTTTTTAATTTATCCCACTGTGCGAATTTGTCCCACCATTTTTTAATTTTGTGTCAATGTGCCAATTTTTCCTACCAATTTTTAAATCTGTACTACTGCGCGAGTTTTTCCTACCAATTTTTAAATTTATCCTACTGTGTGAAGTTGTCCTACCATTTTTTTAATTTATCCCGCTGTGCAAATTCGTCCCATTATTTTTTAATTTTGTGCCAGTGTGCGCATTTTTCCTACCATTTTTTATAGTTATCCTACTGCACGAATTTGTCCTAACATTTTTTAATTTTGTGCCAATGTGCGAATTTTTTCCTCCAATTGTTAAATTTATCGTACTGGGTAAATTTATCCCGCTGTGCGAATTTGTCCCACAATTTTTTAATTTTATGCCAATGTGCGCATTTTTCCTACCATTTTTTAAATTTATCCGGCAGTGCGAATTTGTCCCATTACTTTTTAATTTTGTGCCATTGTGCGCATTTTTCCTATTATTTGTCCCAACATTTTTTAATTTTGTGCCAATGTGCAAATTTTTCCCACCAATTTTTAATTTTATCATACTGTGCAGATTTGTCCTACCATTTAATAATACTATCGTTGCATCACTACTTTCTATAGAAAAAGATCTCTATCTACATATTTATCCACATAATATATATTACATTTCCTGTACATTTTGACGCAAAATGTGTTTTTTTTCCATGGTGAATTTTATTTTGTCTATTTTTTTAAACTTTACCACGTTTTAAGATAAGGTTTTATCTCTATACTTAGTAGACCCGGAACAAGTCGTTTGCTGTCCTCAAACATTAAATTTATGCTCGAAAATTTCCGCCGTATTTTAACTATTTACTTGCCAAATTTCACCAAATTAAAAATAACCGCGTAGGACTACGTTTTAATGTTTTTATTTCAATTTTAAAAATATTTAGCTTTAACCGGTTTACATTTTTATTAAAAAAAAGTATCATTGATAGATAAGCTATATGCAACATGAATTATGGATATATGTTGCGTATTTGTTTATTGCCAAACTGCAACATAAGTATTTATCTTAAATTCGCAGATTGCATTATTGCTGATACGCATTTTGATCGCACGTGTTTGTTATATGCGTGCTCAATTCTGCAAATTTTTCTCTTCGCCCTTTAATTTGATATTTTGAATGGTAGAATAATAAGGGGTTGAGAATGTTTGTTGTGTTTGTAGACAACAGGGGAGTATCTCGGTTTCGCGGCGATATCGAAACTGATTGCAGCTGCGGCCACATATCCTTACCAGGTGCTAAGGACGAGGTTGCAGGATCAGCACCACAGTTACAAGGGCACTTGGGATTGCATAAAAATGACGTGGAAGTACGAGCGTATGAGAGGTTTCTATAAAGGGCTGGCGCCGTATTTATTACACGTCACCCCTAATATATGTCTAGTCATGCTTATATACGAGAAATTTACAAATTAGTTGACGATTTAAGTATTGATGAACATTTAATTTGGTATGTCCGTCCTACACAATAAATCTACGTCTTCTTATTTGCATAGCTTAACTACAATAATTATAATAATAATAATTTATTTTAATTGTCTAGAGTGTAGGACTTTAGATTTATTAAATACCAAAATTAATTACAAAATTCCGGGTTAGGAAGTTTGTTGTGATAGTAGGAAATTTTTAACTATATTAAAGAAATTCCGAATAGCTGTCAAATTTAATGTACTTATGGGAATCGTTTTTACATTATTATTATGTATTTGACAAACAAATGTTTAAATAATGAGCAATAATCAACAATAAAAATGTTCACTATACTTTACTTAATAATAATTAATTTCAACATATCAATTCTTTAAGTTTTGTTGAATAAAAACTTGACAACAAGCAGGGTTGTAAAATTATTAAATTATTTTTCTATAAATTAGGTGATTTTAAAGTATTGTATATTTTAATTGTAAATTGTAAAAAATCGTAAATCAATTAAAATGTGATATTTTACCACAGCGTTTAATTTACCTAAACCATTCCCTTCATAGCCACAAATAGTACCTACATTATGTATCAAGTTTATTAAAACGCCATTTTAGTCACGAATTTAATTTAGGCACGAGTGCTTAATTATATATGAGTGTAGAAAAGTTTATAAAAGTACTTTTTTTACGTAAAAATATATTCTACAAAATGTTTATACACAAAAAAGTTGGGGCTAAAAAGACGTTTTCTTCCTATTTTTGTCTTTAGAAACGGCGTATATAGTACTGCACACTAGTTTCGGGACACACTGTATAATACAGTGTATATACAGTGTGTATAGGTAGATGACCCCTTATTTTTTCCTTTGAACCGGTAGTGTCGTTATATTTGTAAGATTAACACACAAAAAAGGTAAGTGAACTAAAAATAAAAATACAATTTTAAGAATACACGTGCAATAATAAAACCTTATTTTTGTGCATAGGACGCAACTAAAAATACACGACCTTTGACATAATTAAAGGTAAAAACTACAAATAAATACTTTTATGTCGCAATAATCACAATTTAATAAAGTCGTTGTACGGAAATATTATTTCCTTTTTTAGTTAGTTATAGTGAATTATCTAAATAATATTTCTAATCTAATTTAGGAATTTTATAATATATTTTCACAGCATGATTTTCACGTGATTTTCTATCGTTTCCAAGAATATTTTATTAAACAGCTGCCCACTGGCATTTTTCCAAATGTTTTTGTAGGTAATCAAAAAATAAATATTTAGATTATATTTTTGATAACCTTTTTAATAAAATATTGTATTTAGTAACTCCAAAAAAAATTTTGTGTTATAATACAAGTAATTATTTTTAGTTATTGGCTGATCTATCTATTAAATATTTTTACTAAATCGTAGGTCAGTTATCACGAGTTGGCGGGTGACGTTATAAGTATAATTGGTTGCCTAGATTATTTTGGACGTCTGTCAAAAATTTAAAATTCTAGCGAATTGATAAATGACGGATTTGCGGGCATCTAGATTAATTTGTCAAGGAGATAAATAGGCTGCTATCGACTAGTAATTTATCTTTGCAAGAAATGCTAAAAATACATTAGTTTGCACAATTTTTATTTTCACCCTGCCTTATATAAAAAATTTATATCACGGCGTCCTTTTAAGAAAAAGGATAACGGCCTTGTCCTTTTTTTCTAATCCTAAAGGATTTAAGGCTGATACCGTATAAATTTTTTCTTTCGAAGTGTTAATAATAAAAATTAGATATGGCCACAAATTAAGTTAGCAACAGTCGCTTTTTGACTTTTTAGTTACTGGCATTATTATGACAAATGTCAAATTTTAACAAATAAAGTTCGTCTTAGGTAAAGTATAGTAGGTATACAACTCTTTAATAAACTTATCTACACTGAAAAAAATAATCTCTTAAAATAAATGAAAATCACTTTGATTTAAAAGATTTGCGCTTTTGAATATGGCCAAGAGCTATGTTTCTTAATCTAAATCGGAAACTATATTTACATAACTTTTTTAAATTACTTGAGGGGAGAGATTTATCTATTCTATTACAATATTAGCTTAAATCAAGAGCAAGCGATGTCTTGGTACAAGAACCAACTTCTTTTGAATGAAGAAAAAGTTTTTTAGCCCAAAAAAATGGGATTTTAACAAGAAAACTGTATCTCTTAATTGAAAAGCTTAGGAACTTTCTAAGAAAATATCTCTTTGTCCAATAGTATGTATTGCTTTATTCAAAAGCTTCTGATCTTCACTGAAACTACCAGCGTTGTTAGTATTTAAGCTTAAATTCCCCTCACCGCATAGGCTTTTTGATTTTAATTATTAAAACATGCATTTAACAATTAAAATCAAAGACCTTCGTAGTGCCTAAATATTGGCATCGTTGAAAACTAGAAGATTGACTGAAAAATGGGTTTACAAAAAAAAATATTTAAATAAAATAAGACATTTATTGTTTTATATCAACAAAAGCGCAAGTTTTTTTATACCAACACTAATAAAGTTACATACAATTTTTATTACATATTTTAATTAATACCTTACCTTTAAAAACATTAAACAAATTAATTAAATTTCATTTATTTAAATGATTCCAACTCCACCGTGAAAGTACATAAAACACCCCTGATAGCAAAATTTGATTTTAAGAATCTTCTAAGAAGATATGACCCGGAATAATGGAATATTCTTAGAACCTTTCCTTATTGCTAAGAATGTTTTTAGGGACTTTTAAAACATTCAATAGATACCCTTTTAATGATGCAATTAGATTCTTAAAAGCTTCTTAAAACCTTCCTAAAAAGCATCCTAAGAACATTTTAAGAATACGTTTTTGAAATGTTCTTAGAAGGTTTCTTATGGACCGTCTAGGAAGCTTTTGAGAATATTTCCAAATATGACAGATACCCACGTTCTAATATGTTGTATTCTAAATTCATAATATGACAGTGAAATGTATTTGTCGCCCCCTTAAAAAATTTTGCGACATATTAATATATATTTATTTAAAAATATTAAATAAACAATTTGACCTCTAAACCATAAGTTGTATGACATTATTTCATAAAAAGTAAAATTGGAACATTTTGTGGGATAAGTCAAATTAGATTGAAGTTAAAGATAGGTAGTTAGGATTATTATAAATAAAAATGTTAATTCAGAAATAAAAAAACGGTATACAAATTAATAAATATTTATTTTTAACATAAAATAAAATACCTATAGTAAAAGTATTTTTGTTATCGAATATTGTTTTAATTTGACAAATAACTATAAAAAAATATTTTGGATTATATTTATTACTTAGTATTAATACTAATTACTAATTAGGTACTTAAGTAAAGGTATATTATATATACCGTATATACCTTTATACGTAGTTTATGGTATATTTTACTATTATATAGGTAACTGAACTAAATATGCTTAACAGGAATATTCCTAAATAAACTTTCTATAGCAATTACTTTCTTAACATTCTAAGCATATGTTTAGAGTAGACTAGTTTTTAACACTAAAACTTTGTACCTTCTAAGAACCTGCATATAGGCCAGTAAGAATATTCTTAGGATCATGCTATATGTCTTTTAAGCATGTTCTTTAGAAGAAATATAGCATGATCCTAAGAATATTCTCACTGGAAGGTTTAAAAAACATTCTTAGAATAAAGTGTGCTATCAGGGACGCCATAACACAACATAAGCGGCAAAATGTATATTAGAAATACCTATATTAGAATTATGATATTATATCACTTCCCCTAGAAAAGGTCGAATTGCAAGTTGCAATGATACAAAACGTACTAAACACAGCTAAACGGTGAGCGCGTTTTGCATCCCCTACCATGTATCAGAAGCTACCAGATTTTGTTGTAAAATTGACATGCTATTGGGATAATTGTGATGTATCTTGAATGAATTGCGTAAATATAAATAATTTTCATAGCTTTTAAACAAAAACACTTTCCACTTGGTTGAAAGAAGAAACATTTAAGAGATTTTGTATTTGTTTTCAAGAAACTATACTTCTTCTACTAAGAATTTTTTTCTTTAAGCAATGAATACTCTTTTATGCTAAAACATTGTTTCTTGCCGCTAATAATTTATCAATAGAGTTGACTACTTTAGTTTAAGGGCAGTTTTCTCCGCCATTTTTCGCACAGCTAAAATTTATTTTGTAAAGAATCCAGTTGTATGAATATGCCGTAATTAATGTTACACAGCTCACAAGTATCAACCTATTTGTTCCGAGTATTCACATATGATGCATCAAGTACAGAGTTTATAATTTCATGTGTAATGTATGACCTATTTGGTTTCTTTTGGGGGTAAAATTTGGGGGATGCGGGGTTTTAATAACAGCGAACACGTTTAGGCAAAAATTGAAGTAATTGAAACCGATTTGTCGAATTTGTGTGCAAACGAAATGAAAAATAAGAGAATAAGAGTTTGAGTACGATTTGAATCGGAGAATGGTGCTGGAGCAGGGAGCCTGTGCAGTTAGATGGATGCGCAACCGTTCTATGTTAGTAGCGAACGAAATTCGTGTTAAATCAGTGCCGAAACGTTTAATACGCTCATGCCGTCCGAAATATCGTTTTAAACAAGAAAACGTATTCTTCGAAGTTTACACGTGCGCAAATTTGTTAAACATGAACCAAGTCGACCAGCACAATTGTTTGTCTCGACTTATTATGCATTATTAGGTGAGTTTCAACGATTTAACTTTCCCGGCAAATTTTACATTTCTAACAATAACGTTTTTATACGGTTTTATAACGTCGCGCACTTAATTAAACTTTTATTAAGTTCCACATCGTTTACAACTTCTAATTCCTAAAGCAATAAAACTAGAATAGAAATCATTGTTATGTATAGTCAAACAAAGATGCCCTGTATTTTATGTGCATAAATTCAAGGGGTTAATCAGTGCATATTTAAAATTCAAGAAGGTAAACCACTTTATATAGTGGGCGTAACCAAAACCCAATTTTCAACTTATTTATAATTAACAACGTATTATGGACCTTATTCAGAGCTCAAACTAATTTGTCTGACTTTTAGTAGTATTTAGTAGTAAATATTATTGAAGTTTATTTTTACGTATTTATTTAATTAACCATTATAAAATAGTTTCGTATACCCCAAAGATGTATTGTTAAACTATGCCAAACTTTATATATTATACCGGCAATACCAAATAATATAAGTGTTAGCTTTAACTTCCAAACTACATGTACAGTGTGGAATTTAAATACAGGGTGTTTTTATTTTTTAAATAAATATTTTCCAACTGAGCTTTTGTTTTGAAATTATCGATCTTATTTTGTTTTTACATAAACCTTTTTATCTCGATGAGATCTACAACCTCTATTACGTTGTCCATTTTGAGTGGCACACTGACGTCTTCCGACGTTTAAATGACGTTAGCAACTTCATTTAAACGTCAGCAGACGTCATTGTCCTGGGGTGAAATAATTTGATTAATTTTCAAAACGAAGTCCAAAAATTCACTTAATTAATTAATTTAATTTCTAGAAAGATAATTATTTATTAGTAATAAATTAACAGATATTTATTTATTACTAAAAAGGGCAGAAAAATTACTAATAAGCTTTCTGCCACAGACGGTTTACAAAAATATGCTATCTAAAAAATAATTGTTTATAGGGGCTATCAAAAGACTTAAAGACGTATTTTATCGTTTGTCCTGACAGAACCCCAAAAATTTCCAGCAAACACATAAGTCTGATTACGTAATGGCCCATTACATAATTTCATGGCTAAATAATGGCATTTTTAGCCAAAGCTTTTTTGTATTGAGTCTTTACAGGAATGTTTTAATAAAAATATTAATTTTAAAAAAGGTTGTCTTGATAAGGTCTTGAAATGGGCTAATATTGGTATATTTTACCATAAAAGACCCATGGCATACGAGGTGTGTTCAAAAAATATCGGGAATTTACGTTTTTTGAAACAAATATTTATTTATTCGTCTACATTAATGTTGTCGCCTTCAAAATAGTCCCCATTGGATATTATGCACATGTGCCAGCTCTTCTTCCAATACTCGAAACACTTCTAAAACTCGATCTTTGGGATAGCCTTTAGTTCTTTCAGCGATGCGCTTTAATGTCATGCTTGCAAAACGACGGCCCTTTAAGGTTCTCTTTATTTTTGGGAATAGGAAAAAGTCAGACAGGGGCATGTCTGGCGAATATGGAGGCTGGGGCATCATTACAGTATTTTTTTTGGCCAAAAATTTTGTTCAAAATTTAACAATTTTAGAACAAATTTTGCTGCCACGCGTTTCATACCCAAAACATTCGAAAAAATTTCATGGGATGAGCCAATCGATATACCAACATCATCAGCGACTTCTCTTATGGTTTATAATCATTTCTTCCACTTTTTCCATGTTTTTATCGGTTGTTAATGTGCTTGTGGGTTCGGGGCGTTCGTCTTCACGGCCATCTTGGAAACTCTTATACCACTTGTAAACTCTTGTTTTACTTATAGCAGACTCACTATAGGCCTTTGTTAACATTTCACAGAATTTATTTCATTTTTTAAGCAAAATTGGATACAAATTCTTTGATCCATTTCTTTTAACGAACGAAAAATCGCCGAGCTCATAAAACACGTCTAACCTTAGCGGCTGGCACAGACAAAGTAAACAATGAAAACAGCTAAAGTTTGTATCATACTTCGGGAGCATGTATACCAACATAATAAAGAACATTTTATGACAACCGGAACCAGCGAAATTTAACAATTTCCGTTATTTTCTGAACACACCATGTATATGGCAGTTTTCAGTATCAAGTTAATGGGACTTAAAAACCATTGAAGTGCCAAATGTTTTCTGTATATAAAACTTACATGAACCTTTAATTATCCTCCTGGTTAACGCCATCCCTGATAGCAAAATTTGATTTTAAGAATCTTCTAAGAAGATATGACCCGGAATAATGGAATATTCTTAGAACCTTCCCTTATTGCTAAGAATGTTCTGGGCTTTTAAAAATACAATACTTTTAATGATGCAATTAGATTCTTAAAACCTTCCTAAAAAGCATCCTAAGAACATTTTAAGAATACGTTTTTGGAATGTTCTTAGAAGGTTTCTTATGGAGCTTCTAGGAAGCTTTTGAGAATATTTCCAAATATGTCAGATACCCACGTTCTAATATGTTTTATTCTTCATTCGTAAAATTCTTCAGGAGACGACAAATACGCCTCACTGTCATAATATAAAAATTTGCGACATATTAATATATATTTATTTAAAAATATTAAATAAACAGTTTGACCTCTAAACCATAAGTTGTATGACATTATTTCATAAAAAGTAAAATTGGAAAATTTTGTGGGATAAGTCAGATTTGATTAAAGTTGAAGATAGTTAGGATTATTATACATAAAAATGTTAATTCAGAAATAAAAAATTGGTATACAAATTAATAAATATTTATTTTTAACATAAAATACCTACAGTAAAAGTATTTTTGTTATAGAGTATTGTTTTAATTTGACAAATAACTATAAAACAATTTCCTTGGTATTTAATACTAATTACTAATTAGGAACTTAAGTATAGGTATACTTTTATACGTAGTTTATGGTATATTTTACTATTATATAGGTAACTGAACTAAATATGCTTAACAGGAATATTCCTAAATGAACTTTCTATAGCAATTACTTTCTTAACATTCTAAGCATATGTTTAGAGTAGACTCATTTTTACCACTAAAACTTTGCACTTTCTAAGAATCTGCCTATAGGCCAGTAGGAATATTCTTCTTGCTATATGTCTTTTAAGCATGTTCTTTAGAAGAAATATAGCATGATCCTAAGAACATTCTCACTGGAAGGTTTAAAAAACATTCTTAGAATAAAGTGTGCTATCAGGGATATAGTTTTAATAGTGTGTTATACCACATGAAAAAATAATAATAATACCTAATGGTTGTTAAATTTATATGAGTAAGTAGGTACATTTTTAATTTTACAAATTTTAGACATCTTATTACATACAAAATACCGCCAAAGAATTTAGTAGAAATGTTTAATTGATAAGGTCAAAATTGAGGCAATTGCGAATAAAAAATTAATAATGGCAAAAAACCTGGTTTTATTTATTAGCTAAGAAACAGTTTTCAAAATTAAATTTTTATGTTTTACTTATACAGGTCGCCACCCAATTTTTTAATTTTTCGTCCTAGCATGGACCCGATAACTTAAATTGTTGAGGAGTACATTTTTTGTTTGGAATTTTTTTTTCTAAAACCGTTTTTGAGAAAAAAAATATGTTTTCACCTTAAGAGGGGTAGGATCCAGAAAAGTTGGGGTTAAGCATTACTTGAGCCCAAAAAGATTCATATAAAAGAAGAGGTTCAATACATTATAAAGTATAAGGTCGATCAATATATTGTGTATAATATTTATTGGTTTTAGTCGCTTTTCCCAAATTATATAGAGTGCCTTTCAGAGCATATTAGACCACGCGATGCGTAGCTACCTAATTAAGTCAAATAAATTAAAATCTAACGTATTTATTTATTTGTTTGGGATTCTGCCATCTTTGTCGTTTTTTATTGATTAATAATCAAAGGGCGAAGTTCAACATTAGCTGCCCTTCCACTTAACCCAGGATAAACACAAATAAACAGCCATACCCATGTGGGATTCGAACCCACGATCACTTGGCTTGCAGTCCGCAGCAGGCAAGCAAGCAAAACTAAGGTATTGGGTATGTTCAATGTACGTTGCCTATTTGTGTATTAAAAGATTAACACAGCACTAAACTACTAAAATAACCTAAAAATACGAATATAACCTATTTTCTTGACAGTTCAAATCTTCTTACTTAGTATGAAAACCAGGGTGAAACCCTGATGAAAACATTACAAGTATTTTAGAATAAAGTTTTTAACAAAGTATAAAATAAACTGAGACGTATTTGACTTAAATTTCTTGCAATATTCACTTGTACAATTAGTTTCGTAAACAGTTTGGTTATCTGATTTCGATATAAACTCGATGTTCAGTGAAAATAAATCATTTATAGCAAAGTGAGACATTTAAATTTAAATTAATTTCCTTAATGGAGTTTCTTAAGATTAGCGTCAGTTCCGACTGGGGCAAGGATTTAGCTCTGATAAAATTATTGTAAATTGTGTATTAAAAAATAAAATAAAAACAATCCATTCCAGGTACTTTTTAATTGAGACATTTTTTTATAAATCTTAACATGATTTTTTAAATTAATTAATGTTGTTCCAGTGCGTCAAATACATGTATAATACATATAAATGCTTTATAGCGAATTGTTTTTTTATATATTTAAATCGTCGAATGTGGTTTTTTACCGGTCTTTGGGGTGTTCTTTGAAAACTTTCTTCTAAAGCTAAAAACATTTTAACACCTCTATCTTTTGTCTCTTTCATCTTAAAAGGTTGATGTTTTGTAATTTTCCATTCATTTTTATTTGGGTCGGGCTAATATTTGAGTGGCCATCTTAACTCAATTTTTCTTTTCGTTGAATTTGTCAGTAAAAAGTTTACACAATCAAAAAGTTTTCCGACCCGATAATTCATAACATTCCAAGATAAATGATATGAAACAGCAAAAGTTTCGTTCACATGTGAAAGGCCACTTTATAACTTAATACAAAATCGGAAAAATCATTGATTTACATTTCGGTGTATTGTGTGAAAAACTTTAATTGTTTGCATTTATTTTCCCCGCATTCCCAGAATAAATCAAATGCTAGATTTTTTTTTGGGAGACATTCATAAATTTCCCCCGATTCCTTTTACTGCCTCCTTTGATATTTATGATCACTTACCTAAAAAAATATTTACCATTTCTAATACAGCATTCATAAATTAAATATGTTTACGTTTCTGTAGGTTGTGTAAAATGTACACATCAAATGTATTAAAAAATTAAAAAAATAAAACAGAATAATATAAAAAAGAAAAGGAAACTCGGAAAATGCCGACTTCTTAAAAGGTCTGTAGGAAATTATAAACATATGTATAAAACGTGTGTATGTCCCCAGCGGCTATAAGAGTTTTGGTCGTTATACAGCCCCAGAAGACTTCTTTTTTAATAAACGCAATTTTGGCGAATTAACCAAATTTCCACTGCATTTATTGAAATTGTTTCGTATTGAATAATCGAAATAGTTCATTTCAGCATTTTGGTTTTATATTTACTGGGATTTCAGTGTTGCAAAGCAAATTGTTACTCTGGAATGTTGTGTATGTTCCTTTATGAACGATCGCTCCTATCTAAAAAACAATAAACGTTAGAGGAAAATGCTGGGAAAGGAAAATTTAATAATAAATATAAATTGAGTTAAATTAATGCTAAGCGCCCGGACCTACAAAAAGTTGCCTTGCGTTGAAGATATTTTTGCTCATATGCAAAAATTTAAGAATTTAAATTTAAACATTTCAAACAAGTTTATGTGAAATTTTTTTCATGAAAAATTTGCAACATTTATTGGGTTTTCACACACCTAATACACAGAAAAAAATTATCGGAAAAGTCAAAATTTATTACTTTTTCAATATTTCCAATTTTCAATTCATTTAGAAAAAATATAGTAGTAAAAGATAAACTAACCAACTGTCTAACATGTTCTAGACACTACCTATCACCCATAAAACTCTTAAAATTTACTAGAACGGTTTTAAAACTAAAATATCTCAAAACTCCATTATCTAAGAGAGGTTGTTATGGAAAGTCAGATGAAGTCGACGGATGTTTTTTTATAACAGTTTGCGTTAAAATCCAATTTTGGATGAAAATAGTCTAGGATGAAAACAATAAAATTGTTACAATAAATAATTATTTTTGAAAAGCATCAAATTGTTCGATTGGAATATTCACAAACATCTTCGAACTTACTGTAACGTTTTTAACTGTTCGTAGTGTGAATTAAAAACACGCACTGGTTAATTAACGAACTAAACTATTTATTTAATAACTTAACTACACTTAAAACACTATAAAAACACTATACACTTAACTACTAATTATTTATATATCACTATTGTTCAAGAGTCTATTTATTTGCACTTATATTTATTTATTTCGCCGCGAGTACCAAATCTTAACTAACTGCCGTGTGCTGCTCCGTTTCTTATATATTCAGCGCCAAGGTCTTCTGGAACATTCCAGCGAGCTCCACACTCTCGATTGTTCGAGCGCTGAGTCACCGGCGATGACTCATCGGCGATGACTAACCGGCGATGAGTCATCACTCCGATATCCAGAGCGGTACTCGCTACATTGCCCCCGTCTTAAAACATTTTCGTCCCGAAAATGGTCCTCAGTTCCATGGCGATATTTGCATAGAGATCCAAACTTGCATTGTGACGTCCTATAGAAGTAGCAGTCCACGGTCTTCCTTCCGGATGTTCTTTTAGGGTTGTGGCAACAGACAAGAATGTGTATGCCACTAAATCTGAAGATAACTTCCACCATACTTCTAATTATTCTCCAGTCTAAGCCGTCAAGTCCACAAGCAATCTTCGGTATCGCCAGATTCATGATGTCCTTGGATAAAAGGGCATCCCTCAATTTATTTAAGGCATTCCATACGTCACCGTAGTTTGGCTTCTGATGGGAGAGCTGCTTCGTTACCAGATAGAAGATACTTCTATTGCCTATCTGCTCATTATTCACAATTTCAAGCACCTCTCCAACTTTGGGATTCTGCCTTCGTAGCTCGTCGATCCGTCCAAACTTGTTTTTAAAAACAACCGCTATTCCCCTGGACATCCTTAGGTCTTCTGCAACACAGTGAGCCAAGGAGTAATCGGCCGAAACCGTGAACAGATCTTGTTGTTCTTCTCGAGTGACACCAAAGCGAGCTTTTTTACCGCTCGAATATAAATACATGAAGTCTTCAAAAAGCAACTCGTCTTCCGGAGGATTAACTCGTCTTACTCTAGCATGGTTTATTTGGCCATCATTGTTTCCAGCGTAAGGAGCCAATCGGTTAAAATGGATCACTTTCGGCTTTCCTCTTGGTTGTTTTCTGATCCTGTAGATGATGTCATTTATGCGATCCATGACTTCGTATGGTCCTTCCCAAGAAGTCTGCAGCTTCGGTGAATAACCACGACGGCGCTGAGGGTTGTATAACCAAACTAGGTCTCCAGGTTGAAATCCTCCATTTTCCGCCTTGATGTCGTATGCCTCTTTCATTCTATCACTGGCACTCTGGATGTTTAAACGAACTCGGCTGTGAATGTCGCTCATTTTCCTACGTAAATTGCTAACGTAATCTTCTCCAGCAATATCATCCCCTGGTAGGCAACCAAACCTCAGGTCACAAGGTAGACGAAGTTCACGTCCCATAACAATGCTAGCGGGTGTCTGGCCGGTTGTATCGTGGATAGAAGAACGGTACGCCAACAGGAACAGATGAAGAAAGCGGTCCCAGTCTCTTTGGTGATCAGAGACTACCTTAGACAGGTACCGGTTTATGGTTCGATTCATTCGTTCTACCATTCCATCGGACTGCGGATGTAATGCAGTCGTCCTCGTCTTTCGAATGTTAAGAATTTTACAGACATTCTGGAACAATATAGATTCAAAGTTCCTGCCTTGGTCTGAATGCATCTCCATTGGCACACCAAAACGACAAATCCACTCCTTAATAAGGGCATCGGCCACTGTGGCAGCTTCCTGATTTGGCAAAGCGTACGCTTCCGCCCACTTGCTGAAGTAGTCCATTACAACGATGATGTATTTATTTCCAGATTCTGTTTCCGGAAATGGACCCGCCACGTCGATTGCAATTCTCTCAAATGGGCTGCCCACATTGTACTGTCGCATTGGGGCTTTTGGGCGCTTCTGGGGTCCATTGCTTGCCGCGCAAACGGCGCACTTCTTGCACCATTCCTTCACATCCCGTTGGCTGTTGACCCAATAAAACCGTTCCCTAAGTCTTCCGAGCGTCCTGGTCACCCCAAGATGTCCTCCAGTAGTTCCATCATGGATTTCCTGCAGCACTTCTGGTATCCTGTTTCTGGGGATTATTATCTGCTTCCGGTCTTCCCCCCCTTCTGGCATCTCCAGAACGCGCTTTAGAAGCCCGTCACTTAAGATAATGGAATTCCATTGGGCCCAGTAGGATTTCACATTCGGCGAATATTGGGCGACTTCCTGCCACGTTGGTTTACGGTCGTTCTTCTTCCAATCGATGATAAGCTTCAAATCCGGGTCCCTTTCCTGGTCTTGTTGAACCTCAGCGGATTGCCAATGATCATCCACGATTGTAGTCCTGCGAACAAACACATCCTTTTCTTCGGCCCTAAGACAATGTTTACAGTCTTCCGGGCAGGGTCTTCTTGACAAGGCGTCAGCATTTCTATGGATGGTTCCAGCCCGATGTTCTGTGTCAAAGTCGAACTCCTGTAGTCTCTCAATCCATCTTGCTACCTGTCCTTCAGGATTCTTGAATTGCAAAAGCCATTTTAGGGCAGCATGATCCGTTCTTAGCAGGAATTTTCTTCCATACAGATACTTGTAAAAGTGTTCGACTGATTTTACCACTGCCAACAGCTCGCGTCGAGTAACACAGTAATTTCTCTCTGGTTTCGATAGAGTTTTACTGAAGTATCCAATAACTTTCTCTTTTCCTTCTTGAATCTGCGACAAGACAGCTCCCAGGCCCACATTGCTGGCGTCCGTGTCCAAAATAAATTCACCATCCGGAAGTGGATAACTCAGAACTGGTGAGCTGGTCAACGCGTTTTTCAGGTTCTTAAAGGCTTCCTGGCATTCGTCGTCCCATTGGAATCGTCTTTCTCCCTCTGTTAAACGTGTCAAAGGCTTAGCAACCTTTGCGAATCCTGGTACGTACCGACGGTAGTAGGTGCATAATCCAAGAAAGCTTCTTAAATCATGTTTATTCTTCGGTATTGGCCATTCCCGCACCGTCTTTACCTTCTGTTTATCAACTGAAACTCCTTGACTTGAAACGACATGGCCCAGATACTGCACTTCCCTCTGGAACAAGTGACATTTCTTTGGGCTAAGCTTCAGGCCGGAACTTCTCAAGCGCTGAAAAACTTCCTTCAGGTTCTTCATATGGTCCTCAAATGATTTTCCAACCACAATAATGTCGTCAAGGTACACCAAGCAAGTCTTCCAGGATAGTCCCTTCAAAACCATTTCCATGAGCCTTTCAAAAGTTGCAGGGGCATTACATAGTCCAAACGGCATGACAGTAAACTGCCACAGTCCTGCACCCACGGTAAACGCCGTCTTTTCTCTATCTTCTGGTGCCATTTCAACCTGCCAGTAACCGCTTTTCAAATCCAAAGTCGAAAATATTTGGGATCCAGCCAATGTATCCAGGGTGTCATCTATCCTAGGCAGAGGGTAGCTGTCCTTCTTCGTCACGTTGTTCAGCTGACGAAAATCGACGCAAAATCGAGTTGATCCATCCTTTTTCTTAACTAACACCACTGGGGAAGACCATGGGCTGTTGGATGGTTCGATCACCCCTTCCTTCTCCATTTCTTGCACAATTTTATCAGCTTCCTCTCGCTTGGCAAGTGGTAGCCTTCTTGCCGACTGTCGAATGGGCTGTGCATCACCGGTGTTAATTTTATGCTGGACAATTCTTGTCCTACCCTTCTTTTCTTGTCCGTCGTCAAAGACATCCTGGTAATTGTGAATCAGCTCTTTCAGCTTTATCCTTTCATTGGGTTTCAAATCCTTTGAAGAAGTCGACAGAAGATTCATCAATTCATTGCTAACTTTCTTGGCCGGAACTGCTGACTCACGAATGCCTCTAATAATCGAGGAAACTGAAGAACAGTTTCCCAAAACGATTCCTTTCTTTAAGTTCACAGAGTAACCATTAACATTCAATACTCTTACAGGCACTTCTTTTCCAACGCGTATTAAAGTCTTCCCCACTACAATTCCTCGACCGACCTCTTTGTCATCAATTCTCGGCTCCAGAAGCATTATACTTCCATCTTCTGATTTACAATCCAAGAAAGCCTTCAATATCATCTCGCTGTTTTCCGGTATCAAAGCATCTTCTGTTAGCATTACACGAATATTCTTTTCTATAGATCGATGCAACACCACTTCCTCTCCATTTACCCTCAATATTCCTTGCTTAAAGTTCAGTTCAAATCCTATTGAGTTCATAATGTCCATGCCTACAATAACTTCATCTTCAATATCTGCAACTAATGCTCGATGTTTAAATTTCGTGTTTCCTATGTCCATCGTGATGTCCACTTCTCCATGAACAGTAGCGGTTTCTCCTGTTGCAGTACGTAGTCGCCGATTGGTAGGTTTGACCTTGGACATTTCGACAATATCTGGCCTAATAATTGTCTTCGTCGCACCTGTATCCAGCAGCAGCACATGTAATTTTCCATTAATTAATCCATCCACAAAAACACTGCTGGACTGGTGTAGAAGAGATGCAACACGTTCGATATTCTCTGGGGCATGCTGGTTACAGGTCGACGGTAGCCCCTTTTCCTCGACCATATCTAGTTTTCCGACTGAGATGAAGTCGGCGCCTCCTGGCTTTTTCTGCAACGACTTCGTATATGTCCGAGCTTTCCACATCTCCAACACCGGATTTCCTTCTTTTCTGGTAGATTCTCTTTAAGAACTCGCCTGATTTCTTCGATAATACTGGGTTCCTCCTCTTTTTCTTCCTCGACTCTCCTAATTCTATGCTGGCTCCTGCAGCTCTGCTTGGCCGCCTCGAATTCCAAAGCTCGGGCCAATGCATCAACCAGTTGGCTCGGACGAGCCAATGTCAGAGCCTGTCGTGTTTCATTATCCCGAAGTCCATCCAAAAAGGCTTGAACCGCTAATCGTTCCATAACGGTCGTTGGAGTAGCTGGATATGCTAGCCGGACCAAGCGTGCAATATCAGCCTCAAATTCTTGCAAAGTCTCGTTAGATTTCTGGCAGCGATTCTTCAGTTGGGAATGGTACACATGTTCCAGATGTGTCTGGCCATATCGTAGTTCCAGATGTTTAACCAACGCTTCGTAATCTTCTTGTTCGTTGGGAGAGAGTGTCTGCAAGATGTCCGTTGCATCTCCGCGTAAAGCCAGAGTCAATGCTGTAGCTTTTTCTTCTGGTAGCCAGCCATTTGCTTTTGCTGCTGCCTCAAACTGACGGATGTAATTTGTCCAAGAAGTTTTTCCATCGAACTGAGGTGGTTTCATCCGTACTCGGCTTCCCTCCTGCACTACTCCTGGTTCCGTCAGCATCATAGGTAAATTTACAGCTTTCAGTTTACTATTTATTTCTCTAATTTTGACCTCCAATTTCTCGTTCAATTTTTCTTCTCTCGTATCCAATTCCATCCTTACGTTATTTAATTCCATCCTTACATCGTCAACTTTCTGTCCCACTTTCTCTTCTAATTCATTGACATTTTCTAGAATTTTCCCTTCCAAATATTCTTTTAGGTTTTTAGAATTTTCTAGCATTTTCTGTTGAAACTCGTTAGAATTGTCCAAAATTTTCTGTTGTAAATCGTTAGAATTTTCCACCATTTTCTTTTGCAACTCGTTGGAATTTTCCAGAATATTCTGTTTCAAATCAGCTTTCAAATTGTTAGAATTCTCTAACATTTTTTCGTTTAAATTTTGCAACATTAAATGCATATTACACTGGTCTTCAAATAAATACTCATCTGGATTTTCACCCTCTTGTTCCAATGCTTCTCGAAGCCGCTGCTGCAACACATTCTTTTTTCCAGTTGTTTCACATTCCCTTTCTTCCAGCTCCCGCTTAAGGTCCGCCACTTTTAAGTCCATTAACGAAACCATTTTCGCGAAGTTTCACACTAACCGCACTCCTGACACCAATTGTAACGTTTTTAACTGTTCGTAGTGTGAATTAAAAACACGCACTGGTTAATTAACGAACTAAACTATTTATTTAATAACTTAACTACACTTAAAACACTATAAAAACACTATACACTTAACTACTAATTATTTATATATCACTATTGTTCAAGAGTCTATTTATTTGCACTTATATTTATTTATTTCGCCGCGAGTACCAAATCTTAACTAACTGCCGTGTGCTGCTCCGTTTCTTATATATTCAGCGCCAAGGTCTTCTGGAACATTCCAGCGAGCTCCACACTCTCGATTGTTCGAGCGCTGAGTCACCGGCGATGACTCATCGGCGATGACTAACCGGCGATGAGTCATCACTCCGATATCCAGAGCGGTACTCGCTACATTACTTTATTCTATATGTTTTATCAGTAAACACATAAAATTTGATGCAAAATCAATTATATTTTATTTGTTTCTTTGAAAAAAAAAATACATAAAAATTACACCACATTCTAAAGAATGTATATGTACATACATTGTACATGCATAATGTATGCTGGCGCGGGCTGTAAAAATGTAAAGACTTTAAGGGTGGTTTCCCAGTTTAAAAGGTTGAAAGGAAGATATGTCCATCTTATAAGCTAATTTTCAACGTCGATTCCACTTTACAGTCGCCCAAATGTCGGGAGGGTCTTACATTTTTGGCTTCGAGCCAACATCACCCCTTGTACAGGATTACCCCATACTAATCATTCCCTACGCAGAAAAAGTCTTTATTGTTTACATGTTAAAATAACGGAATAATGAAATTCAATTTAATTACCATTGAAATTATGTATCAAGTTTGAAGAACGACATTTTAGTGACGAATTTAATTTAGGCGAGCGAGTGCTTAATTAAATGAGTGCCTAAAAAAGTTTATAAACGAGTTTCATACTATAGTATATATACTGTTTCTACGACAAATACTTATTATTATCTAAAAAAGATTAAAGTTAAATATTTGTATGAAGCGCCATCCATACGAAAATAAAGTAACCATTCCAAAAAAAAAATTCCACCATTGGCTTGTAAATGTGTATTTAAAAGGTCACTTAGTGTCATGGAAAAAATTGAGTGGGTTTTAAATTTATCTTATCTATTTTGGTTTCATAATGACTTCATTATAACACCGCTTTTGGTTCTTTAATGAGGTACTTTATTCCACCCAAAATTTTGATTTTATAGGTTGGCTACTGGTAAAATACAATTTTGAATACCTATAGGTTATAATATTTTTATGATTTGTTTTCTAGTACTTACGAGACTTTTCGTGCAATAAATTTTGTTTAACACCGAAGAAAATCCTTTTTTCTTCTTTAACAGCCGCTTATTGTAAATACTTATTGTAAATTAACGACGCCATAGCGAAAGAATGTGATAATGTTTGAAAGGTTAATGACCTTTCAAACTTCAAACTGAGATACCAACTATGTAAAGTAAAATTAAATATAAGGTATAAAATTAATTTGTTTTATGAAATGTTTGCAAAATAGATAAAATAGCATAAAGAACTCATGTCATAAGACCTTTTGTCGCACTTGTCCATTATAAAACTCGCTCCTTCGTCGCTCGTTTTATAAATTGTCCGCGTGCGACAAAATGACGTCTTATGACATTAGTTCTTTAATATACTATTATAATTTCGTTTACGAAATTTTAATTAATAATAGTAATTTATGTATCAAGGCAGTAAAGTAGTATTTTTTATTACGAATGTGGAAATTATTTGCAGACGCGAAAGCCGAGGCAAATAACCACGTGAGTGATAAAAAATGACTTTAATGCCGAGGTGCATATTAAATTTTATCCGAAATCACATTTAATAATACTAATAATTAATATTGATGATTAAATAAAATGTCATTTGATGATCAAATCAAATGTCATTTGAATGTAGGAAGTGTCTAAGTAAACTGTTTGTTGCGACGGTTATTATATATATTTGCCCGCCGCGGCGATTTTTTAATCTAATTAATAAAATTAACTTATTATTTTTATTAAACAACATTTTATGAAAGGGTCCAATCGACCTCCGCGACGGTGCTTTTTTTAAATATTATTTAGTTGCTGCTGAGGAGCAGTAGACACATCTTAAAATGTATAGTGGGTTGCATACAATACTCGTAAAGTAGAACTTTACTGCCGATTATTGACTACTTTACTGCCGATTTCGGATAAAATTTGTTTTTAAACAAAATTCTTTTTAGATTGCTAGAGAAAGTTGGGTTGTGCTAATAAGGTCAATTGATCGTAAAATGGATTTTAAATGAGCTATATTTTTGACAAACTTTTTTATTACGTTGTAACTAGACTTTTTCTATTAAGTTGCAAATATAATTTATTTACGACCGAAAATAAATTGAAGGTGGTTTAAATAAAAAGTGGTTGGAATTACTCAAATAAACGTAGGCGTTGTAAAGATATCGGGGGTAATTTATAAAACACACAAATTCAATTTTATTTCGTTTAAATTTTCTCCGGTGTCCGATATCGATATAGCAGGTGAATTTCGTATTTCCTGGGCTCTCCGAAGGCCTTTGCTCGTATTGACCATAACCTATCGATTTTAATGGTTTCATCCTTTGATCTCCAACTTTGGTTTGTTTTACATGATATTGCAATACGCATCGAGTTTTTTCAATTTTACTTTTTTTTTAATTTTTAATTTCGTTAATTCCTTCTCGCAAACATTTAATTCGTTTTCCAAAATCAACGCTTGTCAACAAGTCAGGGTTTTATTTGTGGTTTTATTTATTGATCTCAAAAATGGCGAATGCGCCGGAAAGTATGAAATTAAGCTTACTAATTTACTATTATTAATTTTTTTTACAAACACAATAATTTTGTCTAACTTTATCTATTTAGCGTTCATAATGACTTCATTATAACACCGCTTTCGGTGCTGTAATGAGATACTTTATACCACCCAAAATTTTGATTTTATAGGTTGGCTAATACACTCACAGGCAAAATAATCGATTCACACAAATTTTCGATGAATTTCAATCGCAAATAACTTTTTATTTGATTTCGGATTTAAACAAATATTAAAGAATATTGTAGATACATTAATGGAGAATCGCCCACATTTTAAAAATTACTTAAAAATACACGTACGTTTATAATATACAGGTTTAAACAAAAAGATGTTTTTTACCATAAGTTTAAGACACTCTGTAGAGTGGCAAAACCGTATATTGTTCTAAATTAAGTTTTAATTATCAAGTCACATCTATTTTTAACAGTTTTGTTTTTGGCACACCTTGATATATTTATTTTTGTGGAAAATATGTTTTTTTAAAAAAAACATTGCAATTTCCAATATTTTTCCTGGATGAAGAACTAAAGTTGCTATGGTCTATCCATAGCCTATGGAGGATGACAGTGACAGTTTTGTTGAATCATCCCATACTTGCACATGTCATATACAGCTTTCAAAAGCTATCAAATTGTTTTTTGTAAATTAATGTGTTAATTTTGAGGTGTCTTCTTACTTTTAAAAATGTCTCCGACTGATTTTGCCCTTTGTACTTTACTTCTTGTGACGTTTAAAACACTTGCCACGTAATACTGTGACCGTCCATCCTGGATTAAATTAATGGCTCTGGCAACATCAGTCGGAGACATATCAATTTTTTAAAGTAAGAAGACACCTCAAAACATTAATTTGCAAAAAACAATTTGATAGCTTTTAAAAGCCATGTATGACATGTCCAAGTATGGGAAGATTCAACAAAACTGTCACTGTCATTCTCCATAGCCTATGGATGGACCATAGCAACCTTAGTTCTTCATACAGAAAAATATTGGAAATTGCAATGTTTTTTTAAAAAATCCATATTTTCCACAAAAATAAATATATCGAGGTGAACCAAAAACAAAACTGTTAAGAATAGATGTGACTTGATAAATAAAAGTTAATTTAGAACAATATACGGTTTTGCCACTCTACAGAGTGTCTTAAACTTATGGTAAAAACATATTATAAACGTACGTTTTAGTAATTTTTTAAAATGTGAGCGATTGTCCATTAATTTATCTACAATATTCTTTAATATTCATTTAAATCCGACATCAAATAAAAAAGTTATTTGCGATTGAAATTCATCGAAAATTTGTGTGGATCGATTATTTTGCCTGTGAGTGTATTTTGCATATTGGTTATAATACTTTTATCGATTTTTCTAGTACTTATGAGAATTTTTTGGCAATAAATTTTGTTTAACACCAAAGAAAATCCTTTTTTTCTTCTTTACATTAACAGCCAACAGCCGCTTATTGTAAATAAGTAAATTGAGGACGGCATGGCGAATCGATTTTGACATTTACTGTCAAACCAATGACTGTGATACCAACTATCTAAAGTAAAATTCGACAAAATTAAATTTAAGGTATAAAATTAATTTTTTTATAGAATTTTTGCAAAATAGATAAAATAGCATAAAGAACTCATGTCATAAGACCTTTTGTCGCACTCGTCCAATTGTCCGCGTGCGACAAAATGACGTCTTATGACATTAGTTCTTTAATATACCTATATGGAACGCCGTTGCATTTTTTAATCGCAAAATTTAGGTATATGTCTGCAAGACATATAAAATCAAATAAAAAGCATTAAGTACTCATTTTAAATCAAGTCAATTCAAAAAATCTAAATATTTTTTCGTCAAGTAGTTATTTTAATTCAATTCATTTTAAACGTCATCTAATACGTGTAATTCGACATGAATTAAAAATATCATAACGACATTTTAATTGCATTGAATTAAAGATATGCTTTGCATTTTTTGTCATTTGAACATTTTAATTAATTTTATTTTAGAAGTTATATTATGTAATTTTTATAATTCTACCTCAATTAAAAATATCACAGTAACAGTTTAAATTTAATGAAATAAAAACGTTTGTTAAATTTTTCTGTCACTTTGATATTTTTAATTCGAATTTTTCTGTCTAGTTGATTTTTTTAATTCGAATTTTTCTGTGTAGTTGATATTTTTAATTCGAATTTTTCTGTCTAGTTGATCATTTTAATTCGATTTTTTCTATCTGGTCGATATTTTTTTAATTCCATTTTTTCTGTCTAGTTAATATTTTTAATTCGAATTTTTCTTTATAGTTATATATATATATATATATATATATATATATATATATATATATATATATATTTAATTCATATCGAATTACAGGTATTAGATGACGTTTAAAATGAATTAAATTACAAAAATCAAAGTAAGAAAAAATTAAACAAACGTTTTTTTTTTTATTAAATTTAAAATGTTACTATGATAATTTAATTCTAACTAAATTAAACCTATTAACCGGTCTTTATAAATCCTTATCTTCAAGACTAGATAACATTTTTCTAAGTAAAATATAAGTAAAAAATATTTTTTACTCGGTATTTCAATGTTATCATGACGTGGAATTATATTTTAAACTAACATTTAAAATAGTAGACTTAAAAATACAACGGCGTTCCATAAATATACTATTATGTTCTGAATAATTAAAACAAACCTGTAATGGTACCAAATCAAATTTTAAAAATGCAGGATTTCTTGTAGGTTTAAATCTAATTTTATCCAGACAAATTTGGCGGATGTCTTTAAAATTCCCCAGGTAAATATTTGGAATCGCCTATTTGTGCATTTGCGGGTTGATGTATGGGCTCTAAAACGGCTTGAACTGACCCTCATTTCCTTCTCGCCATTTATTGCAATATCCTTCCAATTATATCGGATATTATGTGTAATCCTGTCAGGTTAAGTAAGTTGACTTCCATCCAAGTGTCATATGGAAAGACCTTCATCAACTCTTAATCCTTTACGGAAAAACCAATTATAAGAAAAGTCTATATTACTTTTTCACCCCCTAAAAAAATAAATATTAGCTACGTGCATTAAAAAGGTCTTTTCGCACCTTTGTCAGAGAACAATAGAGAGAACCATTAAACGTTAAGTGATAAATTTCTTTTTTACACCTCGTTTACAAAATATCAAAAGCAAATTTTTATTTTTTCCTCATTATTTTAGAAAAATAACTTAACTTTGCTTTGGATCATTAATACTTTTATCTCACTTTATAATTAAATATACTTAAATCTTTTACCGCGACTAACTCAGACAAGTTATATTAATCCTTTGAGACGAAAACTTGCCAAAATCGATATATAATTTAAACCTCCCTTAATATTAATACCATGATTATGTATTATTAATCTTGACGCCTTGTAATTAAATTTCATTAAGATTTTTTTGTTCTGCTATTTTTCTGCCAACACATAAAATTTTGCTTGCCAAATTGGGGCCGGGGATTTTAAATTAATTGCGCTTTTTTAAACCATAAGAAACCTCTTTAGACACAAAAATGTTTTAGTGGGCTTAAAAAAATACATATACATTAAAAAAACTTTTACAAATCTCTTTTAATTATCCAGTCTTTTAAAAAATACTTTTAAAATATTTAATCTTAAAAATTGCGAGTTTTTTCCTATGAAAGAGTATTTTGTGCAAAGTAATTTAGATTCTTCTTGACAACTTGACGTCTTTTTCCTCGAAGCCCTGAAAATATTCGTATTTCGCTGTTTAAAATGTTAAAAACTCAATATTTTTAACAATGCTAAGTTAATTTTTGTAATTAATGAACTATTGGGTTAAAAAATATTGAAACAAACCCATTTTGTTTTAATATAGTTTATTTTGTTACGCATGAGGAAATTAATCACTTTGCGGAGCAATTATATAAGGCCATCATTTAGGAAAAATTGTCTGGATTTTGAGTATGTATACATACTACTATAGTAGATATGTTTGCTAAAAGCAGGTGATGATAATTTTTAATTCTGCACTGAAACAAAAGGTGACCCTAAACTGAAATAATTATTAGCCTCATCACTCCCGGACCCCGTACTTACGCCGATTTTTGTTCGCCCCCAGCAACTGCACGGCTTCACCCGTGTTTGCTGGGTGCGAATGTCCATTGCGTTCCGTACTGTCCCCTATTTGGGGCTCGAGAGCAACATGCGAATAGTTTTAATAGCCATTCTCGGGTTCGCCGAGCCGATGCTATACGCCCAGTAGGGTATAGAGGAGGAGGGACGGGAGGGATTGACGTTTGTTGGTTTTTGGGGGACAATTACGCCGACTTAAAACTAAGTAAGACGCGGAATCCCCCTAGACCAGTCGATTAGTATTACTCCAAACATTTGGAATTACTATTTGGAGTTGGGGAGTTGTTATTTCGCTGCAGGGGTGTAGTTTCCTAGTCGAGGTCTTCGTCTTGTTCGTTATTGTCATTGTCCGTGTCCTGGTCAGATAGTTCCTGCACTTGGTAAAGTGTGTCAGTTGTTTTTTTTTATTTTATTTTTATTGTTGCCAACTGGTCTTTTTAATTTGTGAGAAGTGCATGTTTTGTGCTAACGTGTCATGAAATGTGAAGCATGGTCTCCCGACTTTTTTGTCTGTAAGGTCTAGTGTAAGGGTGGCTTGTAGTATGTTGTTGCGTTGCCTACGAGTGACGTGGGCCCAGTATTTTAATTGGGCTACTCTTACCCTTTTGGTAATGGTTTTGCCCATTAGCAGGTCGCGGGAATGTTGGTGATGGTAGTTTTTTTCCCAAGCACGTTTTGTGGTAAAGTTTTGTCTTTTTTTCTTAAATTCAAAAAATTAACAAGACACAATATTTTAACATAAAATAGTATTTATTGCTTAAAAAGTTCTTAGTGGAAAGAGTATAGTTCTCTTGAAAAAAAAATACAAAATCCCTTGAATGTTTCTTCTTTCAACCAAGTGGAAAGTGTTTTTGTTCAATTATTTATATTTACGCAATTCAATCAAGATACATCACAATTATCCCAATAGCATGTCAATTTTCCAACAAAATCTGGTAGCTTCTGATACATGGAAGGGGATGCAAAACGCGCACACCGTTTGCGGCACACGTGTTTAATACGTTTTGTATCATTGCAACTTGCAATTCGCCATTTTCTAGGGGCAGTGATATAATATTATAATTCTATTATAGGTATTTCTAATATACATTTTGCCGGTTGTGTTGTGGCCTGTTGTATGCAGTGGCGGCTCGTCATCATTCATGAAGGTGAGGCCCATAAAACGCTATATGGCACCGCAGGCAATTTTTTTTTAAATTTTCAAAGTCTCGCGTTTTTGGAGCACTTCAGAATCTAAATAATAAAAATATATTATTTAAAAATATGTTCTTTCACGAGAAGAATTTTTAAAATTTAGCTAGAATAATACAAAAAGTGCGGGACGAGGTGGGATTTTTATGTATTCCTTCAGCAGGTTTCCACATTACCCAGGAGGTACTGCTCATTTTTACCTATCTTACAATAATTATTTTTCGCTTAATAAAGGCACAACCGCACAACAACAAAATAATAATGTACAGCACAGTAGGTATATAAAACTCAACGATTTAACACTGAAATATAAAAATAACATGAATATTTTTATTTATATTTTTTGTGATTTTAACTGTGGTATTTGTGTGTTAATATAATAAAATATTAAAATAAAAATGATCTTTTATAATTATTTAAATTATTTTTACATGAATTCACAACACAAAAATGTATTTTACGCTTGCATTTTTATCACAACTTTCCATTTTAACGCTAAGGCAAAGACTAAACAGAAATAAGAAACTATAAACACGCATAGATCTAATTAATAAGCTTTGTTTACTAAAACATTCCACGCCCGCCCAGTCTCTTACAACGGCTGATAAGCGAGCCGCACAGATCTCGGGACTGACTCTGCTGTCTTCCATATACTGTGGTACAAGCCCAACTTTGTGGGCCTCAATGTCTACAAAAATTCGCGTATTATCCCCGCCTTGCGGGGGTGCCGGCGGCACCGTGCAGCGGTGGGGAGCGTTATGTTATATCGGCAATGTGTGACGTATATAAAGCGCAAATTTATGGGATTACGATTTCCCTATAATGCGGTCGGGCAATGATTTAAGCGTTTATAATTAAAGTTGGAAGGAGTGCGCGCTAAATTTAAAGGAAATATTTTAAACTTTAATGGTTATTCTATGTTTTGATAATTTTAATAACTGGAAATTAGTTTTAAAATAAATAAGTAATGTATCGAAAATTTCAAATTATATTATAATTTTAACATGTGAGGCCCGGCCTCAGTTGCTTTATACGACGAGCCGCCTGGTTGTATGTACTTTCACAGTGGAGTTGAATCATTAAAATTCTTATTAACTAAATGAAATTTAATTAATTTGTTTAATGTTTTTAAAGGTAAGGTATTAATTAAAATATGTAATAAAAATGGTATGTAAAATCATATTTATGTTAGTTTATTGGTGTTAGTATAAAAAAACTTGCGCTTTTGTTCTAGTTTTCAACGATGATATTTAGGCTTGAACTCCCCTCACTACGAAGGTCCTTGATTTTAATTGTTAAATTAATAATTAAAATCAAAAGGCCTATGTGGTGAGGAGAGAAGCTTAAATACTAACAACCCTGGTAGTTTCAGTGAAGATCAGAAGCTTTTGAATAAAGCAATACATACTATTGGACCAAGAGATATTTGTTCTAAAATCAAAATAAAATGTAGTTAGGTTAATAATTATGCTTTTGTAGCAAGACAAATTTTCCTTCTTAGAACATTCGTAAACTTTTTAATTAAGAGATACAGTTTTCTTGTTAAAATCCCATTTTTTTACTCTAAAGAACGTTTTCTTCATTCTAAAAAGAAATATCTTTCGAAGAAATATTTTTGGTTCTTGTCCCAAGAAATCGCTTGGTCTTGATTTATGCTAATATTGTAATATCCTTAAAATAATAGATTAATCTCTCCCCTTAAGTAATTTTTTAAAAATTATGTAAATATAGTTTCTGATTTAGATTAAAAACATAGCTCTTGGCCCTATTCAAAAGTGCAAATCTTTTGAATCAAAGTGATTTTCATTTATTTTTTTCAGTGTGATTACGCATTTTACTAATTTTCTAAGAAAATATACCAAATTATTTTACCCCAATTTCGTAGATTGGCCCGACTATAATAGAGTAATTTAGACCAAATTGAATTTTAATGAATTTGAAATAAAATTATCGATATTTTTTCAATTAATAACTAATTATGTCATAGTTGTATGTAGGAATAATTATTACTAAAATTTAATTTTAATATTATAAATAATCAATAATTTTGAAAATGTATTCACGCCCTAGGACGAATATTGTCTTCGGAAATAGTCTTTATCTTTAGCGGCTTTACCCTTGCTTTCTCCGTAGTAAATATGTGAGAATTGATTTTTCCAAAATGGAGAAAGACATTTTTGCGGAAATATTTATGTCCACCATAAAATTTTATGTGGCCAAATAACCGTGTCTTTTATATTACTAAGTGCCTGCCTGTAAATTTTTATATATTGCTTTTAAATATTCAGAAGTTTACCCAGGTAGAACTATTGGTAATTACCGACGAAAATTTACGATTATGAGCAAAACTATTCTTGCAATTAATCTGCCGAACGAAATTGGGGCTTGCAAGCGGTCAAATCCAGGCTTAAATCAAGATTCTTCTTAATTTATATTGAGAGATGTTAAGGCAAAATTTTTTAATGATACAGCGTCATTTTGATATGTAAATTAATGCCTCTTTGATGCGGTACTACAGAAAATAACCACTCTTTGTATCCCCCCATTTTATGGTAATTAGGTAAAACCATACAATGGGATCAATAACTATTTAGCATGTTCTACGCCCAATATTAAAAAGTTTATAAAATGAATAAACTTGTGATTTTAACCCATTGATACATTTAAAAAGTTTGATTGGAAATATTGGTGTTTCAGCCAAATTGAAAAACAGTAATTGGAATTTTCTGAGGAGCACTGTCCACCGTAATATTTGCAATTTGTAATAAAGAAAAGACAACAGTAGAGTAAAGTAGTTTAGGAACTTACTTCGCAAAAGTCCCATGAGAAATTATCGTATATCTTCGATTTATTTTACAACCCCCGTAGTTGTCAGAATTAATAACCCCAACATTTTTTTTATTGATTTACATAATCGGCAAAGACCTTTATTATAGAAAATTCTATGAGAAGAATTTTTCGAATCTAGTGACTTGGGAAAATAAATGTATAAATAAAATTAAACTCAATTATCCTCAACTATTGGGAGATTCAAATAAAATAAAAAATAATAAATAATTATAAAAAAGTATAACAAACAATATATACGAGGTGTGTTTAGAAAATAACGGGAATTGTTAAATTTCGCGGGTTCGGAGGGTCCGGTTGTCATAAAATTTTCTTTATTATGATGGTATACATGCCCCCGAAGTATGATAAAAACTTTAGCTGTTTTCATTATTTACTTTGTCTGTGGCAGCCGCTAAGGTTAGACGTGTTTTATGAGCTCGGCGATTTTTCGTTCTTTAAAAGAAATGGATGAAAGAATTTGTATCCAATTTTGCTTAAAAAATGAAATAAATTCTGTGAAATGTTAACAAAGGCCTATAATGAGTCTGCTATAAGAAAAACAAGAATTTACAAGTGGTATAAGAGTTTCCAAGATGGCCGTGAAGATGTTGAAGATGACGAACGCCCCGAACGCACAAGCACATTAACAACCGATAAAAACATGGAAAAAGTGGAAGAAATGGTTATAAACCATCAGAGAAATCGCTGATGATGTTGGCTCATCCCATGAAATTTTTTCGAATGTTTTGGGTATGAAACGCGTGGCAGCAAAATTTGTTCTAAAATTGTTAAATTTTGAACAAAATGTTTGGCCAAAAACAATACTATAATGATTCCCAGCCTCCATATTCGCCAGACATGCCTCTGTCTGACTTTTTCCTATTCCCAAAAATAAAGAGAACCTTAAAGGGCCGTCGTTTTGCAAGCATAGATGACATTAAAAGCGCATCGCTGAAAGAACTAAAGGCTATCCCAAAGATCGAGTTTTAGAAGTGTTTCGAGTATTGGAAGAAGAGCTGGCACATGTGCATAATATCTAATGGGGACTATTTTGAAGGCGACAACATTAATGTATACGAATAAATAAATACTTGTTTCAAAAAACGAAAAATCCCGAAATTTTCTGAACACACCTCGTATTAACGGGAAACATATTGACTTTGCCATCTAGGTACCTAGACATTTAATTATGATATTTTATTGAAAAATCTATGTAGGTTATCGTACCTTAGGGTATAGCCAATATTTATGGTTCATGGAAAATCAGCTGCTTCCTTGAAAGTTTATTCTCAGCCACAGGTAGCCATTAAAAGTAAAATAATGCGCTTTCATGCAAAACACAAATTATTTTGCTCAACGTTACTGAATGAAATGATTAAAACCCAGATGCATGAGCTTACACTATAAGCCATTTATTTAACTCCAGATTATTATGCCACATAGGCATTTTTAAAACTGTCATTTCACAATGTTAACTAACTCTCGAACAAAAACAAAAAAAATTTGTTGGAAAACTTTTTTCTGAATAAACACATGTTAACATTATTTTTAAAATAATTAAATACAGTTTGTAATATTTTAAACGAACTTATTGGCCTTTATAAAGATTGGTCTAAGCCCATTAATTTGTAAAAGCTTGGGTAAACATATTGCAATATCAATCAATCTGCAATATGAGGACTGTTTGTACAAAACAAAAGGGTTCTATAAATACTTTTTACCCTTTCGACAAAGTGTCTTAAGTAACTAAATAAAAAACAAATAAATATAAAATAATTTACCACCACATTTGCATTTATTTGCCATATAAACTTTAGCCTATCAAAGCAAAATAGAGTTTTATATGAGTTGGAGATCAATAGCCATGATACAAGTAACCAAATGTTTTTGCCACTCCTTATTTATTTTTTAGATTAAAATATTAGGTAATGTGAAAAAATCTAAATTTCAACTTATAATAAATTGGAGATGTTAAAAAGTAGGTTTACAATTTCATGACTGAATATTGTGAAACGTACTCCTCCAGTTTTATATTTCAATCAAATATTTGTACCTTAAGCCTTAACAATCTCGTTATCATAGAAAAAGGTCGTTATTGCGAAGAAATTGCTTTTCTTAAGTAATTTTTTGGAATATCAATGACAAGAATTAATTAATTAATAAAATCCCAATTTGCTTTTATAAAGTAATTCATATAGAACTTTTTTTAAAAGAGTTAAAATATACAGTATAACGACTAAAAATAGGTAGATTTTGTCTAAAACATTTTTTTCATATTTGTAATAGATAGCGCTGTAATAAAAAAAAAATCAATTTTGTTCGATTTTTCTTCTGTATACGATTCTCCAATAATTTTTGAATTTCAAGTTAAATGATTCACCCTGTATAGGTATAAAAGTTGAAAAGTTGCGTAATTACATTAAAATGACATTTAAAAATTGAAAAAAATAGCGGTTCTCAGATAATTAAAAAAAAAACTTTCTTTATTTGTGTAAATCTAAAAAATTGTAAACATACACATTTATCTACTTTTTTTATCCAATTTGTGATTTTTTTCGCCTTATAGGTTTTAAGTAACCACAACCATCTTTTGTTTTTTCTATGGTCGCCATATTATAAATTTACATGATAAGATAAACTACATAAGATATGTCGGCTGATAATGAAATGTTATGATAATTTAAACTTTCAGGTATATAAAGTTCGTATTTGGGTAATTTTATGTATGTCATACTGTTATTATATACACAAGGGTGTTTATCCTAAATGTCACACTACCCTTTTACACAGTGGAGTACCACACATAAACATATCCTCAAAAATTAATTATTTGTCACTCAAATAATCTTTCTGTTTTATTTATTTTTTTGTTGAAAAGCATAAAAGGTATAAAAAGGGCGCTGGTATTGAATAGACCCTTTTCACGAATTCAGCCTTTCTGAAAAAGAATTAAATGACTCAATATTCTAAAAGGTCCCTAGCTATTTTGTTGAGTACACATACAATTTGAAAAGATTTTGTTCAATTATTAAATACTGTATCTGACAAGAGACTGTCTATTTAACAATTGTTAAACTTAAGCTTAAAGCGTGGGAAGTACAAAATTAAATTTAAAAAAACAGGATCTGTTAAATAATATATAATAATAATATAGTTTATACTTCTACAGCTGTCACTTTATGTCGTTTTAGTCACCGGCTGAAGTTGGAAACAGTGGAAGTGGGCTTTTCAGTCACGGACGAAGTTGGCTTTTAATAAATGGTAAAAGTGAGGTTAATCCGGGTGACAGTTGACAGATGTCAATTTTTAACAAATAAAATTGGCTTTAAATTATGTTTTGTTTTAGTTATTTAAAGTACAGCATGAAAAAAATTTTTGGTGCGCCTATGTGTCATGCTCATTGCCTATTTTCTCTGCAGTTACACAAACTTGGTGACGTCAAAGTGAAAAAATGACGTCGGGGACGGCATCTCCGACACCGACTGACTCGCCATCTTTGTCTCATACACCACTTTTGGTCGCCACTGTACAAGTCCATCCGCGAAAAACAGTGGAATTTGAAACCATGAATGTCGACAACTCTTCAGAAGAAAGGGACCCTGAACGGTAAGTCAACCTTTTTTTATTAGTTTATTAGTTAATTTTGATAAATATGATTAATAATGCAATTTTTAATGTTTTATTAGAAAAACATAACGCCCAATTTATTTAAATCAAAACGTCTAAATTACCCAAAATGAACAAAATTGGAGGTATCACCGAGATTTTCAAATAAATATTTTACATTTGAGATTTTGCCACGGGCTGAAGTAAGCAATAGTGACTTTTCGGCATTTTAGTCACGGGCTGAAGTTAGCTTTATTTTAAATTAGGAAAAAGTGTGAAAGTGTGAAAATTGAAATCCGTTTAAAGTCGACAGATGTCAAATGTTTCTTCTTTGTGTTAGTCATAGATAAACCAGTTTTTATTAAACACTCACTCGAAAGCTTTGCTCGTGCCTAATAAAACTCGTAACTAAAGTGGCGTTTATAAAACATAATATAAACTGCTCGTCATAAAAATCGACGCACCCAGTTTTTTGGAAAATATTTGAAAGCTCGTTATTGAAAAATTACTGGATCGATTTTCAAAATCTTTGGAAATTTTGAATAACTGATTCTTTGACTCTTATGTCTAATTTTGGGAATACGATATTTTGCACATAGCATTATACTACAGGGTGTTAAACGAAGAGATGTATTTTTTCCGAAATTGCAAGTTATTCCCATTCATGAGGCAGTTGAGTTTGATAGCCGTAATACCCCTCCCTAATATAAGTAAGGTAATCCCTCGAAACGTTTTCGATATTTTGTGAATATCGCGGCTTACTACGATTATATGCCAATTTATCGAAAATTGTCGTTATTTCCCAGTTTAGTCCAAAAAATGAGCAATAGTGGAATCTTTGACGCACGTCTCATTTTGAGAATACGATATTGTGCAGATAGCATTATACTACAGGGTGTTAAAAAAAGATATGTTTTTTTCCAAAATTCCAAATCCCCATTAACAGAGCAGTTGAGCTTGATAGTCCTAATATATTAGTATACTCCTCCCTAATAACAGTTAGGTAATCCCTAGGGACATTTTCGAGATTTTATGGATTTCTTGGCTAACCACGATTGTACGGCAATTTTTGGAAAATTCACGTTATTCTTCATTTTAGTCCAAAAAATCAGCAATAGTTGATTTTTTTACTCTTATGTCTAATTTTGGGAATACAATATTGTGCACATAGCATGATACTACAGGGTGTTAAAAAAAGAAATGTTTTTTTCCAAAATTCCAAATCCCCATTCACAGGGCAGTTGAGCTTGATAGTCCCAATACCCCTTCCTAATAACAGTTAGGTAATCTCTCGAGACGTTTTCGAGATTTTGTGGATAACTTGGATAACTACGATTATATGGCAGTTTTTCGAAAATTCACTTAAGTCCCAAAAATGAGCAAACTACGGAAGGTATCAACACAGCGTTTTAAGGTAGGTCACGTGCTTCCAGTTTATTTAAGATTGCGTGATTTATTAAAAGTGAAATTATATAGCAATTTTCGAAAAATTGCTTTATAATCGTAGTTAGCCAAGATATCCACAAAATCTCGAAAACGTCCCGAGGGATTACCTAACTGTTATTAGGACTATCAAGCTCAACTGCCCTGTAAATGGGGTTTTGGAATTTTGGAAAAAAATATATCTTTTTTTAACACCCTGTAGTATCATGCTATGTGCACAATATCGTATTTCCAAAATTAGACATAAGAGTCAAAGAATCAACTATTGCTCATTTTTTGGACTAAAATGAAGAATAACGTGAATTTTCGAAAAATTGCCATATAATCGTAGTTAGCCAAGATATCCACAAAATCTCGAAAACGTCCCGAGGGATAAACTAACTGTTATTAGGAAGGGGTATTACGACTATCAAGCTCAACTGCCCTGTGAATGGGGATTTGAAATTTTGGAAAAAAAACATGCCTTTTTTTAACACCCTGTAGTATAATGCTATCTGCACAATATCGTATTCTCAAAATTAGACGTAAGTCAAAGATTCCACTATTGCTCATTTTTTGGACTAAACTGGGAAATAACGACAATTTTCGATAAATTGGCATATAATCGTAGTAAGCCGCGATATTTACAAAATCTTGAAAACGTTCCGAGGGATTACCTTACTTATATTAGGGAGGGGTATTACGACTATCAAACTCAACTGCCTTATGATTGGGAATAACTTGAAATTTCGAAAAAAATACATCTCTTCGTTCAACACCCTGTAGTATAATGCTATGTGCAAAATATCGTATTCCCAAAATTAGACATAAGAGTCAAAGAATCAGCTATTCAGAATTTCCAAAGATTTTCAAAATCGATTCAGTAATTTTTGAATAACGAGCTTTCAAATATTTTCCAAAAAACTAGGTGCGTCGATTTTTATGACGAGCAGTTTACTAACAAAGATAAGTTTTTTGTAGTGTTTTTAATAGTATATTATGTATCAAGTTTGATAAACGCCATTTTATACATGAATTTAATTTAGGCACAAGCGAGCTTGCGAGCGAGTACTTAAATTAATGAGTGTATAGAAAAGTTTATAAACGAGGTGCATACTATACTTTTTCTACGACAAATACTTATTATTATCTTAAAATGACGTATTGAGCGCCATCTATGAAACAATAGAGGAATCTGTGCGTAACCGTCAAATGTCACATTTTTATAAAAACAGATTATAAAGGATATAAATCGAAATGTATTTCTTGAAAATTGACAGTTTTTCACAGTGAAAGTAAAGAAAATGTTTTATGAGGACTTTACAGTGGAGTCCGTGCCCGAATTTATGTTATAGTTTACTACTATACAATGCTCATATAAACTATTCAAATATTGGCGTTGAGAAACTATTTAATACTTTTGAAGGTATTTTTGTATTGAGATAATAAAATAATTTTCACATTTAGTATTATTTTACAACTTATTTTAACGATTGTATGACATTTGACAACTGTCAACTAACTTAAAACTAACTTCAGCCCGTGACTAAAAATCTGTTCTAACTTCAGCCCGTGACTAAAGCGCCATAAAGCCACAACCACAACAATGTGTATTTAAAAGGTCACTTAGTGTTATGGAAACATGTACGATAAAGGGCGTTTTAAAGGTGGGAGTAGAAAAAATATTTTATATAAAAAATATAAAAACATTTTATTCTATTTTGTTTAGAAACCCCCATTTTAAAATAATTTTTAAAAGCCTAATGCTATTGATTTGTCGCTGTTGAATGAAGTGAATTTTTTCGGAACAAACACGTGTTGTTGACAGTTAAAGGAAAACATATTTTATACACCTGCACAATGAAGTCAATTAAAAGCATATATTAGTGCCGTACTTAAGACAGTATTACCATTTATAACATAACCTTTATATATAATGTTTTAGATTTAACGGGCTACGCGCTCATGCGGTTACATAGGCGTGCCAAAAATTTTAAAGACTTTATACTCAATTCATTCGACAGAAGACCATCGTTTGATGGGTTATATTCTACTATTATAAGGTTTTAAGAAGATAAAAGGATTGGAATAACAAATACTTCAGAATAAGGTTCGGGAGTTATTAAACAAACATTTTAAATACACGCCAATGTCCTTTATTTAAGGTAAATCAATGTTCTCGCAAATTATATCAAATTATATTAGAAATGCATAAAATTAACTTATTTTACTCAAAATTCCTTTCAATTGCAACAATTATTTAGAAATTGATTCAATAGGGTACTTCGAGCGAATTTAAGACAATGAAAATTTCACTTTTGAGAATGCTTTCGAGAAATCTGAACGTGACAGAGGCATCTTGGGTTTAATTATGTTTGCAGCCCCCGTAAAATATTACGCAAATTTGATACGGAACAGGGCCGTAACCATGTTTTTATCAATATGCAGGAAAACTTACAAAAATGGCGAATGCGCCGGGATTAATTGCCTTAAGAAATGTCATCAAAATTGCACAAATATTTCATGATGTTACATGACGTTTCGTCTCCCCAGTAGCAGATGCACTTAAATTTGACGGATGGGCTGTTACAAATCTAGAAAGTCGATTTTAACCTAATTTCATCCAACCGATTGAGCTGAAATTTTGTCACAAACTTTTGGTCCTGGTGACAATACAATGTAGGATACTTAATATTAATCTTCATTCAACATGGCCGCCGCTCCAGGTTGAGGTGACGTCACGTGCGAACCAGATTCAATGTTACAAACAGTTTTGCGCTATGCACGGGTGTTTTACTCCGATTTCTTTTGAGTTTTTTCCGAAATTATTGTGTGTTTTATTTAGTTTGTGTTATATTTGTTGGACTTAATAACCTGGCGTAGTCAGATTTAAATTTGGAAAGCTACTCTGTTCAAAATTTCATGACCATTTTAACACCAAATTAACACCATACATGGTCTATATCGATACAAACCAAAATGGTGTTAAATATGGTTCGTTGGTCCAGTGTAAATTCAAATACTAAAATAGTGTAAATTTAACTTTCACACAGTATTAAAATAAATTTTACCTGGTGTAAATTAAACTCTTTTTCAGTGTTAAATATTATGTATTTTTGGTCAAATTAAATCATACAGGAAGTTCCTTGATGCATTTCTAGTATATACCAGTGGTATTATTCCAGAAAATTGAACCTTCAACTCGCTAGAGATAATGTTTTTAGTGCGTTCCACCAACTTAAAGTACTTCAAGTATTGACAGCTGTTTCCACCTATTTAAGGTCTCTTTGGTATCGAACAACTTGTAGTGTCACATCAAAGCAAAGGACTACCTGAGCTTATATACTCTTCATGTAAGTCAACAGAGGCGAGATTTAAGAACATCACGTGATCCACACCGCCTTTGCCGCGATCGGTACACACTGTGCAACCAGGAATGCACGACAAATTGTTTTAATCGTTTTAACAGAGTGCTTTAGGTTAAAGTAACTCTTTACAAACAACATATTTAGTAAACTGAATTATACAGCGGGTTGGTTTCACTAAAGTTTTCTGGGTTAATTTAACCAATTTAAAAAAAATAAAATAACTATCTGGTTTGGTACCGTCAAACTAATCTTTGTTTATATTAACCTTCCCACAGTTGATTTAAATAAAAATACTTATGGGTCAACTAAATTAATATAGTAAAATGAACTATTCCTTTTTTTCTGTGTAGGTGCATTTCTTAAATATTTTTAGATAAACACCGTTTTGGTGTTTGCTGTATATAACATTTTCAACCATAATTCATGGTGTTTATATTAACACCATTTCCCTGATAGCAAAATTTGATTCTAAGAATCTTCTAATAAGATATGACCCGGAATAATGGAATATTCTTAGAACCTTCCCTTATTGCTAAGACTGTTCTTAGTTACTTTTAAAACATTCAATAGATACCCTTCTAATGATGCAATTAGATTCTTAGAAGCTTCTTAAAACCTTCCTAAAAAGCAATCTAAGAACATTTTAAGAATACGTTTTTGGAATGTTCTTAGAAGGTTTCTTATGGAGCTTCTAGGAAGCTTTTGAGAATATTTCCAAATATGTCAGATACCCACGTTTTAATATGTTGGATTCTACATTCGTAAAATTCTTCAGGAGGCGACAAATAGGCCTTACTTTCATAATATGACAGTGAAATGTATTTGTAGTCCCCTTAAAAAAATTTGCGACATATTAACATATATTTATTTAAAAATATTAAATAAACAATTTGACCTCCAAACCATAAGTTCTATGACATTATTTCATAAAAAGTAAAATTGGAAAATTTTGTGGGATAAGTCAGATTAGATTGAAGTTGAAGATAGTTAGGATTATTATACATAAAAAAGTTAATTCAGAAATAAAAAATCGGTAAACAAATTAATAAACATTTATTTTTAACATAAAATAAAATATAAAAAAACAAAATATTTCCTTATAAAATAATTCTTCATAAAAGAAAAAACCAAATAGTTCTTCATAAAAAAAACATTTTTCATTGTATTTAAGTTGGATAGAAGATTTTATGTAAAAGCCGGATAATTTATATACCTATAGTGAAAGTATTTTTGTTATCGAATATTGTTTTAATTTGACAAATAACTATAAAAAAATATTTTGGGTTGTGTTTTTTACTTAGTATTTAATACTAAGTATAGGTACCTTTATACGTAGATTATGGTATATTTTACTATTATATAGGTACTTACTACTATAAGTGAACTGAATATGCTTAACGGAATGTTCCAGGAATATTCCTAAATGAACTTTCTATAGCAATTACTTTCTCAACATTCTAAGCATATGTTTAGAGTGGATTAATTTTTACCACTAAACTTTGCACCTTCTAAAAACCTGCCTATAGGCCAGTGAGAATATTTTTAGGATTATGCAATATTTCTTTTAAGCATGTTCTTTAGAAGAAATATAGCATGATCCTAAGAATATTCTCACTGGAAGGTTTAAAAACATTCTTAGAACATGACTAGAAGAAATATAGCATGATCCTAAGAATATTCTCACTGGATGGTTTAAAAAACATTCTTAGAACATGACTAGAAGAAATATAGCATGATCCTAAGAATATTCCCACTGGAAGGTTTAAAAAACATTCTTAGAATAAACTGTGCTATCAGGGTTGGTGTTGGATTTTGACACCATTTTAAGATTACTCTTTACACCACAGATATTTTAAACAGTGTATACTCTAATATCAAAAATAGTCACACCGGGTTATGTCTGTCGGATATGGAGACTGGGGCATCATTGGGGTGTTGTTTTCGAGCAAGCAATCGGCTGTTAGTGGATTAATACGTTAGTTAAGAATAAAAAAGAAAGGGTTGATTTTTTGGGGTTAGAGTGCTGTGTAGCTCGAGAACGGTCTTAAAAGTTTTCATTTTAGTTGTGCGATTCGTCGCGGAGTTTCGTAGTCTCCCCGCGCGCGCTGTACACCTGAACACGATGACGGTCAGTTCAGTGCCCGTATTCCATTCGCGTTCAGTTCAGTACGGAGCGACGGCACGCGACGCCCGAGACGCCGATACGGCGATACGCGCGGAACACGTTGTTTCACGAACGCCGATGGCCTGCGATGTTTTGCAAAAAGTTTGGATTTTCCGTCTTTGCGTCGATCTCAAAACAGGACTTTAATCCGCATTATATTAATCTTTTTTCTGGTAAATATTGTTTTATATGTTTATAATATTAAAGCGGTAAAATCAAGAAGGCATGAAGCGACTTAATATAAAAAATTTTACGATCTTTTCATTGCCGTAATAAAATAATAATGCGGCAAACGCACATGATTCACTTCAAAATAATAAAAAATTTTATCTACCATAAGAGTTATAGTAATTCATTTAGTGTTTGTTAAAATTGTTTGCGGTTTTTAAAGACCTCGATAAAAACTCCAAGCTCATCAATATTAAATTATAAGAGGATTTAATAACTTAAGAGCAATTTAAAATACGAATCACTCAAACAGTAAACTAAAAGATGCCCTTTAATTAAAACTAGAGTTTCAGCTTCTGGGAATGATGTATAGGATCATTATGCCGTTAATTGAAGCTATTATATTTCAATGTGTTCCAATTAATTATTCATTAATTATATACTATACCAATTAGAAATTACTTTTAAACTGTTTGGTGACAAAGTAATTGGTTCAGATTTAGTTAAAATCGCTTAACAATTACCACTTGAGTTTACAATTTTCTTAATGAAACATCATCAAATAGTATATGACTTAGGGTTGTTCTTCAAAAATTTGACTCTACTTTTGTAGAAAATGATTTCTATAGCAAATTCTAATAAACCCCCAGATCTTTTGAAAGTAAGAATATCATAAATACTAGGCTGATTCAAAAAATCGAATATTTTAGTTCCTTATAAAAAAAAATATTTTATTATTAATCAATCATTTAAGCAAATCTTATACATATTTTTGTAGGAAATTGAATGCTCTACAAAAAATGACTAATGTGTAGGCGATTATTATAAACATTAAAAAGATATTCAAGATCAAAATTCAAAGAAGTTATAAAAAATTTTTTTTTTGATAATTTTGTAACTTATTGAAAAATAATTATTGTCAAATAAGTGTGACAAATTTTTATATAAAATTTAGCGCTCTATAAAAAGGTCTGATGTGTTTAAGTAATAGAGTAATCAATTAAACACATAGGACCTTTTTTTAGAGCGTTAAATATGTCAATAATTTCCTACAAAAATATGTGTAAAATTTTGATTAAACGATTGATTAATAATTTTGATGAGGAACTAAAGAAAACATGGAAAAATTTTGATTAAAATTAATTGCTTAAGTTTTGAACATTTTCTAGAGGTGCCTAAGAACTAAGTTTTCAGTGTCAAAAATAAAAAAAAAATTTTTGAATCACCCTAATAAATACCCTTGTAAAACATATACAAATCGAAAGCACACTAAAAAAATGATGCTGATGTAAACATCTTTTTAAAATTCAGTTTATTCTGCAGGTGAGAAAGGAAAAGGGTTGCGTAGATTTCACTATATATTCACTAAATTTCTAAGTTATTTAAATGCACCAGTCTTTTTTTGTCAGACAAAATGATTAGGGCCCTGTTTCTTACGCATATTTTGATTACTTCCTAATCCCTTAATCACAAACTGTAATGATATATGGCTTATAACACTCCTGAGAAATTTCCGCCTCCAAATCGTTTTGTAAACTTAATTAGTGTAGTAAACAATTCTTAAATTAATGGGAAAATATTTAATTTGTTGTCAGTATAAAATAAACATAAAAATAAATTATTTATTGTAAGGTTTTATTTTTTGACATAAATATCCACCATATTTCCTACAGGCCTATGGCGCGTAACAAAAATTTACGACTAAAAATATAAATTCTAATTAATTTTGTAATAAAATTTGTTTATTTAAAGCCGTTGTTTGGTAAATATTGCGTGCTGAATAGCAAGGCAATTAAGACACATTTCAATGTTCTCAACACACCTTTAAAGGAATACATAATTAGGTTCGACTCCCTTATCCTTAATCCTTAACCGGGGTGGTAACTTAGTTTCCCGATTGATTAAAAAATACCTGATTTATTTCAGACAAATGTAGACTAAATCAAGTTTTTATATCCTGAATACTTGTTTCTTAAAACTATGGAGATCATTTTCTATTTAAAACTAAAGTAAGTGCTGGTAGGTGGTATTTTAAAATACAAATTCCGTTTTTTGTTTTTTTGACAAAACGTATCGATTTTTAAAGCTTGTGTCTTTTTAACTTGAACAACAGCCCATCTACATACTACGGAATTCACTGAATAAAATATTCATTTTAGTTCTAAACCTGGTTGGATTAGTGGATAAAAATGTCATGTTTGTTTTTCTGATGTGTTAATCATGTATATTAGATTGAACTTAATAATAGTTATATTATATGTAAATATTTTGGTTTGCTGTGGTTAATATGTTCAATACTGCAATTAATATAAACCCATGTGTTAATATTTATATATATAATGTAAAACCGTTGCATATTGTGCAAGAAATCGAGCGCGAAATTCAATTTAACGCAACAAAATAAAGTTTAAATTTAGACATCGATATTTTCCAAAATTTTAAGGAAATTATTTATTATTCCAACGCTTTGAAATCCGAAAAAATACTATTCATTCATTCATTTAAACACACTGCCAAAGTTTCAATCAACTACACTTCTACCAAACCGAATTTATAAACTATTTATTATTAAATTTATTCGGATGAATTTTAAGTTAAGTAAGTCAAAATATCAATTCCTTGGAAAATAACCACTATCAAACCCAACTTATACTTTTTATACGAACTGGCATCTTAAATAAATTCAATAACACAAAATATTCAGTAATTTTACAGCTTGTTTGGTACCAATAATTTGAGGCTCTACAAAAATCAAGAATTCAGTAAAAAAAGAACGTACTCAGCGTTTCTTGAAATTTACTTTCCATGAAAAATGTATAGAAAGCAATAAACCAATTAGAGCACGGCATTCTTCCACAGCACACTAGGTGCGAGCTCTTTTGATTTCAAGTATTCTATATTAATTTATATAAAGAATTTGGATATTAATGCAAACTTTCATATTAAAATATATATTTTTCATAATTGGCTTTTTCGTACTTTACAGTAGCAAATACTTATTTTTAATTAAATGGCTTTCTTTGGCAACAAAACAATTTCCTTTTTGATCAAGTCTTTTGATAGGTTTCGCATTTTTTTTCAATAAATTTATTGAAACCTATTGCTTTGGCATTATTGACAAGAACATCAATGAATAAAATCATGATTTTTATTTATATGGAATTAAATAATTTTGTATCATTTCTTTGATAAAATATTTATTACCAGATCGATTAATTATTTCCAGTTGTTAAATTCACATATAAAATTTTGCTTAAACAAAGATATAATTATAGTGTTGGTTTATCCTGCTCTATAACAAAATTTGGTTTTGAAACACTTCAAAAATAACATTTTATTTATTTTCAAAATATTTATGTAAGCCAAAGTATGCATAATATGTTAAATATATTAACAAAATAAACTTATTTGATTTAGACGAATTTTGTTGATTTAGTTGGCTCATTGCAAATTATAACGATTTCGATAATTACCGCCAGTTAAAAACTAAGAACATAATTAAACCAGTGGTACGGATTAGTAAATAAATAAATTTTCACTTTATTATTGTTTCTACGTATACATGAAAAATCATTTTGTATGTGTGAGTAAAAAAGGGAATGTTTGTTTAAAACGAATAGTAGGCATATACAAATTCTATTATCTCATGTATAATTGATAATTTGCTATTTTTCCCACCCAAGGGACAGCTACTCAATGTTGAAATTAACACTGTAATTCGGAAAAATCGAATAAATTTTGAAACAAACATTTTATTCGGATAGTTAGGAATGGGCAAGCCGAAATAATAATTTTAAATTGTATAGCCGAATACTAAAGAAACAAAAAATGCCGACAAGATAAGCTAGTCGTATTGCCTTGGTCTACTCTATCATGAAAATAATGATTAATATTTCTAATGGACCATAGCATGTGGAAAAACAAATTGCATGGTGCACCTTTTTTAGCATCAACACAACCACTGGGGGTTTAATAGATAAAAAAACATTTTTCCAAAGCACGAACATTTAAAACGTTTATATTTTTAAATTCCGATACCTGGAAACCACGTAAATTTAATTTAGAGGAAAATAAAACAGAACAGCTATTTTGATCTTTGATATATTCATTTTTATAAACAGAACATAACATAAACTCTTACAGACTATTTCTCGCAAAAACTTGTTCATTGCGTGCATGATTAATGATTTTTTTTATTAATAAAAAAAATTATGAATGTCTTCAAAAAATGGCGAATGCGCCGGGATTACAATACAAATATTATACAAGGTGTCCCTAAACTTAGTGGCATAAATTTATGAGCAGATTAAGCAAGTCAAAATAAGACGAAAATCTAAATAAATATTTTTCCTAATTTGTTATGTTTAAAAGATACAGGGTGATAAAGTGTTACTTATCATATCAGTTTCTTTAATATAACTTCCACTATGGTAGACTTGGAAAGGAGATATTTTGCAAACAGTCACTTACTACCAAAACAAATATTCACACATAATTACAATTGTTCGAGTGAACGCAGTGTCGTAGAAACAGAGGTTGCTTAAGCTTATTGTCCCATACAAACTTTGAGGTTAGGTTTTTATACCATTTGATGCAATTTTTCGATTACTCAGTTCGGCTACTATTAAAAAGGTGTACCTCTCAAACTTCGATAAAATAAACCGTTTCCGAGATATTCGAGATTACAATAATTGTTATATCGCAATAAAGGACTAAAAGGTATATGATAACAAATTTTTTAATTGAAAAAACTACAATTTTTTTTAATGTGACGGTGAGGGCAAAAAGTCTCGAGGCTCATGGAATGCCCTTTTTAGTTTTTTCAATTAAAAAATAAAATTTGTTAGGTATCATATACCTTTTAAGGATTGAATAATGCGATATAACAATTATTGTAATCTCGAATATCTCGGAAAGGGTTTATTTTATCGAAGTTTGAGAGGCACACCTTTTTAATGGTAGAAGAACTGTGTAATCGAAATTTTTTATCAAATGTTATAAAAACCTAACCTCAAAGTTTGTATGGGACAATAAGCTTAAAGCAACCCCCGTTTCTACGACACTATGTTCACTCAAACAATTGTAATTATGTGTGAATATGTGTTTTGGTAGTAAGTGACTGTTCGCAAAATATCACGTTTCCAAGACTACCATAGTAGAAGTTATATTAAAAAAACTGTTATGATACTTTATCACCCTGTACCTTGGAAACATAACTAATTAGGAAAAATATTTATTTAGGTTGTCGTCTTATTTTAACTTGCTCAATCTTTTTCTAAATTTATGCCAATAAGTTTATTGACACCTTGTATATACAGGGTGTCCCAGAACTCTCGCCACAGAGAAAAAGGGGGCGTGCCGATAGCAATGGAGATGCCAAATTTAAAAATAAAAAATTTCTAGGTAATAGTGTAATCGAATGAGAGCAAAAAAGCGGCAGCCATTACCGAGAGCTCTCGCCTAGGTTAAACGTAAGAGCTTTAAAAATTGCTAGGAGACGATAGAACATTGTTGTATTAAAAACATTTAAAAATCTTTTGACCAACTGTATTTAATAAGTTGTCAAAAGCTTTCAAAAATGAGGTTATTAATTTATGACTTATACTTCAGAACGCCAATGTTTTAAAATAACGATTAGGAAAGGGCTGGGAAAAAACTCGCGTTGTCTCCCTGGCGTTGCGCCCACACTAAATAAATAAATAATTATCATTTCAGTATAATCATCTAAGGAAAACATTATTTATAATAACTTAATTTATAACCTATTATAATATTAATGACAGGAATTTGGCAGCAGTGTCACAATGAATTGGATTCCAGTGGACCAAATTCCCTATGGCCATCTATTGGGATTGGCTATCGTTTTTTATTCTTATCTCGCTTATCTTTTGCGTTAGACAATTTTAATTTTCAAATATGTGTTTCACGTTACTTTCGGCACGTTCCGGTTTTCTATGTGGCGCGAGTTCTGGGACACCCTGTATATATAAATATGTATTATAAATAATATTTTTTTTTATAAAAGCATTAAAATAAAAGTGGGGCAACATGCTACGTTATAAAGTAAATTGTTGCGTATTTTTTTATCAAGTTATAAATCTAATCAGATATTTTAATTTCCCCTGCTCTGGTTTTATTATGGGGTTATAGTAGTGATAAAATGTAAAAGTGCTGCATATTTTCTATTTAATATTTTTATATATGATAATGTTATTTAGATAGGAAACATAAAACTTTGTTATTTATTTACTGGATAAAATATGTCCGTATCGATACCTATGTAACAACACAATCTGAAAATTGGGAGGGGATCTGGGGGTTGTATTTTTGGAATGAAGGGAGGCCTCCAGTAGTCATCCAGATAAGTCCGCTTAGACATATAGAGATATATATGCCGCAATTTCTGCCCGGGTTACAATTTATCTGAATAGTGCTCTAAACGTATATTTAAAAAAAATACGGAAACCCACTTGACATTTAATTTGTAGAGAAAATCCTCGTGCAAAATTTAACAGGCTTTCAGCGCCAATCTAAAATGTGATTAATATAGTTTTGACATTTAGAATAATGCAAATTTCTTAGTTATGTTACGAACATACTAGTTAAATAATTCGCTTTAACGTTTTATATTTAGTAATAGTAAGTTGACAGCTGGAATTAAATACCATGCAACGTGTGAACATTTGATTTCAAAGCAATTAATTTTTAAAATAAATATATTTTAATGTTTAATGTTGTACTTGTATGTGTACTTTCTTTAGATACGAAAAATAAGAAAACCTACAAGACACTGAAACTTTTTTCATTTATCTCTAGTTTTTACTTAAAGAAGGTCAACTTTGGTGATATATTAAACAAATATTGGTGTTGGAGAATATTTATAATATTTGTTTAAATCTAGTTTTCGCAAAAATGCACCAAAACCATTATTGCGCAGCATTTTAGTCGATATTTGAATGGTACTGCGCAGTAAGACCTTGTAAGCGCGTATAATCGGGAAATACGGTCTGCGCAGCATTTGAGTGTATGTTTTGTGCGGTAGTGCGCAGTAGGATTAAAATGGGGCATTTTTTTTTAGTTTGACGCTGCGAGAGAAGCGCGGCCGTCTGAATCAGCCCCGGATGAGTCTCCTTGGTAGGCCGCTCAACTATAGAGCCTCCCGTCGAGATGCCAGGTACCGTCGTTTACAGAGCCGCATCTACAATTTCCTGGAGAGGCCGAGAGGGTTCGCAATATTGTACCATATGATAGTGTAAGTAGTTAACAAACCTTCTCCTAATCTACGACATTTTGTTTGTAATAATTTAATATAAGCGATCTGCTGGTGATCCTTTAAGATTATCCTTTGATTCTGATTGTCGATAAAACAATCCGGATATAAATGTTTGTTTGTTGTTGAATTTTATTTAAAAGTGGATGTATTTATAGTGATTTTATGAAGTCGTATATCAATCCAATGTCTTTTCCCTAAACCGATATTTCTTCCGGAGTTTTTCGATATATAATCTGGTTGGCAAATTAAACTGTAAAAAATTGTTTTTGTGTAGCGAAATTGATATCTACTCGCGTATTTAAACCACTGCGCTATTTTTATAAATTTGATTGATTGGTAGTAATTTGACGATACACATGTGCTGTTATTATTGATTTAAATGAGTCATTGGTGTAAAACTTTTGACTTAAACGAGGAAACTATTATTTTAGTTTTTCACTTTATTGATTTGTTTTTAGGAAGGGAGTCTGCATAGAGAAAGGAAAATGTATTATGACAGCAAAACTTTTTAAATTTAAATTTTATCATAACTGTTTAGACGTATATTTCTTGAAGAAATTCTTAAGCCATGTCAGCAATGAAAACAAAAGAATCTGTTATCGCAGTCGGGCGACTTTTTATCTGAGTGATTATAATATTTTAATTATTGAAAATATGCGTAGGGATTATCTTTTAGACAGGATTTTAATTGTATTTATGTTTACAAGTCAAATTTTAAATGCGGTTGTTTTGATTCAGGTCAAGTTGAGTGCCGTATTTTATTTCTAAAAATAAATTCAATACTCTGGTTTGTCTGACAAGATTTCAAACAGACCATAAGTCATCTTAATTAACTTTTAATTGCACCATCTAATTAGAATAACAGCCGAAGCCCAAAATAAAACAATCTCTAATATGCGAAAGATGAATAATAGGTATCGTTTACTATGGCAGAAATTCAGCGTGGAATTGCTTTGCAAAATAAAAAAAATCCAATCATAACAAGTGCGATTTTTTCGGCTGCAGCCTAATTTTCCAGTTAAATCCGCGAAACGATAAATATGAATTATTTAGAGGGAGCACGCATTTTGTATGCAAACTTCAAATTGCACAATCCTAATAAATATATTATTTGCTTATTTGTTTCCCTGTCAAGAATTAAATTTCTCCCTCGGGCATACAATTTTCCGAAAGACTTATTAAAAAATCAGCTCCTGCCTCATTGAAATGACCATGCATCAAAACAACAACTTTGCAAGGGATTATTTTTATCTTTTTCCTCTCCACTACACCCAAACTTTATTGTTCCCAACTTGTTTTAAATAATTTAGCTAGAAGAACAAGCATAAAAAATACACATCAAAGAAAAAATTATAATAATATATACTTTTCTATGAGTTTTTTGTTTTTGAAACAAAGTGAATTAAAAATTGTTAATTTATAATTTGTTTTTTGAGTGCTTTTTCTTTCTACAACGAAAGTTGTATAAAAGGTGCGCTGAATATGTTCTTTTAATTGCTTTTTTTAATTAGAGAAAAATGCGGCTCTTATTAAATTATTCAGCGTCAAGTCCTCTCGAAAATTTCACCTAGCAAACATAAATATGTCGGTATTGGAATTATATATGCGAAATCACGAACTCCAGATAAAAATTAATTAACTAACCAAAAGGGGGATTTTTGATTGTGAAACAAGATACTTTCACACAACGCAGCATTATATTGTTAGCCAAAATACGTAACACGATACGTCTGACGATACAGACTTACCCGTATAACACAAGCCCTCTTTTTTCCCCGACAAAATAATATTGCCACAGGGCAAAATATTGTCGCATAATGCGCATAATACTGATTGACATTGTGCATAATATTATATGGCGCGTAATGTCAAGATTACCCAATAAACATTTTTGTTTTTATAGTGGTTTCCATAAGTGTTATATCATTATAAATCCTAAATTTCTTAATTTGGTTACAGAAATATTTATATCACTCTTATATACCCCTTAAAGAGCTTATTTGAGAAGTTTATGAGGGTTATTGGTACCTATTTTAGTAACACTATAAAACACAAGTTTTATAACTAGAGATAACAGGAATATTATGGAAACCACTATATAACTTCCTTAACAACTCTTTTAATATTTCCCTTTCCCTCTGGCACATTTAAAATATATGTATATATTTCTTCATAGGTACGCTATCTTTCTTATTGTCATATTATTCATTAACTTGTTTGTTTTATACTATTTAAAAATATATGAAAATATATTTTTTAATACATTAATTACATTAAAGTGTGAATTTTCTACCTTGGTTTCGTCAATTAAGTTGTTTTTGTAAAACAATCATGGCGAAAGAATGAGCCCTCTTATATTGCTCATGGTACTTTTATATAACCTAAGGTACTAGTTCAGTTTTATAGGACTATCTAAGTTACTTAAAGTGTTATTATATAATTTTGAAACTCTTTTATATATTGTAGTAACTGTTGTTACTACAAGTGATGTTATAAAACTTTTGATAGGCAACCATCTAACCGCTCAGGTTAGTGTTTCAGGTTCACCATTTTTGCCTGCAGTAATAATGGTTTTATTCTATGCTAAATATTTTATTTTCAACCAATTTCGAAAGCTAATAATATGCCTAATTTCTGTTTCACTTACTAAACATTTTTGGCTTATTAAGGACATAAATAATTAATAACTCACAATTTTTATTTACCGCAAACTTTATAAAACTCCTTTATAAACCTACTGGTAACGGTTACTTAAGGTTATATAAAATGTTTGTAAAAACAATTATATAACCTAATTACATACCTAGAGTTTACAATAACCTTATGTGACCATTATAAAACTAGTAAACTATATGGCGATTTTATAAAACCTTGTTAAACTCTTATATAATTTGACAACTCTTATATAACCTTTATATAATTTATAGTTACTATAAGCAGTACAAATTGTTTATTGGGTACCCACCCTTTCGACACATTATTTCTGCGCATCATATTATATGTTGCGCATAATTTAAAATTTGTTTCAGATTTCTTATAGTCCTGACATGTTTGACTTTAAGCGTTTTTTCGACGATATCAGAATATGAAACTACAGCGGGAAATATATTAACTTTTACTGAATCCTTTGTGTTAGTATGGTTTGGAGTGGAGTTTGGCTTTCGGTAAGTTGCCGCGACCAAATGAGTTTTGAGGCCTGATTTGTTGTATCTCATTTCAGCGTCTGGTCATCAGGATGTCGTTCGCGATATCAGGGCTACCTGGGCCGCCTTAAGTTCCTGAAAAGTCCTTTTTGCATAATAGGTAAGTGGATGTTTTTAAATAATATTCGGTTGAGTAATATCAGTATACTTTATCTGGGAACTAATATTATCTTAACTCAACCGTAAATAAATCAAAATTTAATAACGTAGTACTTTTAAATCATGCTATATAAATCTAACAGGAATTATATAAAGGCAGTACGAAAACACAGTATTGATTTTAGTACAGTAGTCAAATGTGACAACTTTGTTTTCGACATAAAACTCGAGTCTTTATCTGCACCCAGGTTTAATTGAAGCTAGTTAAGATATACAAGGATTTTCTAAAAATAAATAGGATAAAATTTATATAACTGAATATGATTCATTTAGATCGATTTATTTTTATGGTATACAGGGTACACCAAGTATTCTTTTTGACACCTTCATAATTTAAAAATGGCGAATGCGCCGGTACTTGTTATAAGCTGATATTGATTTCTCTAAGATAGTTAACAAGAAGATATGAAACAAGAATTAAACTGAATCTAAATTGTGTTTACCTGACCTGACCCGAATTGCATGTTGAAAAATAAATAACGAGACGAAAAAATGGATTAAAATTTATGTACATATACTTCTTTGCAAATGTAAAGTTTTCATGACATTTGATATAACTACAAAGTATAACAGAATAACTTTGTGTTGTACTAAACAAGAAAATTTGCATATTTCTCATTTAAAAAGTTTTAATGTAAATGGATTGACACATAAAGATACCACAAAAATGATTTTTTGAAAAATTATTAGAAAACATCCTTTTGACATTTGTTGCTGTTGATTATTAAAATTTTGTATTGTTTGAAAGAATCGAAATGAAACTTTGCTGAACAATAAAAGCATTGTAAAAAGTCGTTTGTTTATTAAATATACATAAAAACTGTTGTTTTAATAGGTAAAAAAATACATATCAAAAAAAAGTAATTAGAATTTGTCATTTATAATTTTACTGTAAGCCTATAGGCTTTACAAATTTGTTTGTATTCCACATTATATATTAAATTACTTACACTTTAACCACCCAATTGTCATGTACGAGTATGTTTAGCCATTATTTTTAATTTGGCTTTTTAAATTTGAAATTGGAGTGAAACTTGTTTAAACAGTTCACCTCAATTTCCAAAAACAAATTACAAAATTAAACCTCATTTTAATAATTCCCAAGTGACCTTTAAGAAAGTGTTTAGGGAAAATCTAGTTATCCACGAAATTTTATTTTAACAGGGTAATTTATATCAATATTGTAATTTACATGCAAACCTCGTTATGCTATTATATGCGTATTATATTAGGCTTTACCATTCAAAAATATTTTTTAAATGTAAATGTAAAAAGTTTTAATGCTAGCTATAAAAATTCGAACAAAAAAGACTAAAGCCCTTCAATAGTTTTTTAATTAAATTTGTATTAAATACACAGTAATTTAGAAAAAAACTTTGAGGCGGATTTTACAGAAAAATGATTTAAAATTTGACGTTAAAAGAAAAATTGGAAGTATTAAAAAATAATCCAATCAATAATATCACTTTTTAAAAATTTCGTGAAAAGTTTTATTTGCTAGTATAAGCTATTTAATAATAAAACCCTCATTGGGTTTGTTAAAGTTAGTTTCTTCTAAATTGACACACTTTAATTTTTTTTACTAATTGTTTCTTTTGGAAAAGCAGTTGATTTTTCTCGTTCCGCCTGTGTATTACTTGCGTTATTAAACGTCAATATTTTTTTAATTAGCTTAATTAAGCTATTTTTATTATTAGCTTAATTAAGCTATTATTATTATATCTACTAGAAATATAATTATTTTATGGTTTTATTCAGTGTTGCCAAATTCATGAACTTGGTATTAAAAAACCCTACACTGAAAAAAATAATCTCTTAAAAGAAATGAAAATCACTTTGATTCAAAAGATGTGCGCTTTTAAATAGGGCCAAGAGCTATGTTTCTTAAACTAAATCAGAAACTATCTTTACATATTTTTTTTATTTAATTACTTAAGGGGAGAGATTAATCCATTTGTTTAAGGATATTACAATATTAGCTTAAATCAAGAGCAAGCGATTTCTTGGTACAAAAAACAGATATTTCTCTTTTGAATGAAGAAAACGTTTTTTAGCGCAAAAACAATGGGATTTTAACAAGAAAACTGCATCTCTTACTTAAAAAGCTTAGTAAACTTTCTAAGAAAGAAAATTTGTCTTGCTACAATATACTATTGACCTAACCACATTTTCTTTTGATTTTAGAGCATATATCTCTTGGTCCAATAGTATGTATTGCTTTATTCAAAAGCTTTTGATTTTCCCTGAAACTACCAGCGTTGTTAGTATTTAATTTTAAATTCCCCTCACCACATAGGCATTTTGATTTTAATTATTGAAACATGCATTTAACAATTAAAATCAAGGACCTTCGTAGTGAGGGGAGTTCAAGCTTAAATATTGGCATCCTTGAAAACTAAAAGATTTACTGAAAAAAAGGTTTACAAAAAAAATATTTAAATAAAATAATACATTTATTGTTTTGTACTAATAAAGTAAAATAAATATGATTTACGCGTTTTGCATCCCCTCCCATGTATCAGAAGCAGGGACCCGGACCGAAACCGAAAAAAAACGAAAACCGGAACGGAACCGGTTTTTTTTTCCGAACCGAAACCCGAACCGGAACCGTTTTCGCTTTTGATAAAATCTGTTGGACCGGAACCGAAACCTTTATTTGCTTTCATTCTAATAACATTATATAACATATTAGGTTATAGATTAAAATTACGTAAAACAAATAACCTCACTGGAACCGCTTAAAACCGAAAAGAACCGAACCGTTATAACTCCACGAAACCGAAACCGGAATCGGAACCATTAAAACGAAAATAGGGTGAACCAAAACCGTACCGGAACCGATATTTCATTTCGGTCCGGGTCCCTGATCAGAAGCTACCAGATTTTGTTGTAAAATTGACGTGCTATTGGGATAATTGTGATGTATCTTGAATGAATTTCGTAAATATAAATAATTTTCATAGCTTTTGAACAAAAACACTTTGCACTTGGTTGAAAGAAGAAATATTGTATTTGTTTTCAAGAGAACTATACTTCTTCCACTAAGAACTTTTTTCTTCGAGCAATATACACTCTTTTATGCTAAAATATTGTTTATTGCCGCTAATATTTTTTTTTCAAGAGGGTTGACTACTTTAGTTTAAGGGCACCTTTTTTCAGTGTAGAGTTAGTTTTAACAATAATTGTACAAAAGAGTATAAATAAAAATATTTTTATTTAAATTACTAAAGCAATCAAACAAACAGTGTATAAATTAAATATGTTATAAAAATAAAATATAAAATAAAATTAATGTTTTAAAAATTCCGACAACCGTAAAAAAAACTAAGTTGGCAACACTGTGTATTCTAGTATAGGTATGGCCGTCTTACACTTTAAACCCCATGTCTGCCAATTTTTTTTAAATATGACGTAAATATTAAGTGGTAGGCTAAAGAAAAAGTAAAAAATGCAATTTTATAAACCCTTAAAGTAAATATTATTAAACATTATTATTATTATCATTATATTAAACATCAACTATTTAATAAAAAAAAAAACAATTTATTTGGACTCCAAAATAAATGAAAATAGTACCAAAACAAATATTTTCTTCTTAAATCATTGATGAAGATATCTACAAAAATGACTTTCCTGATTGAATTAATGCGCGCTATTTTAGATTGCTTAAAACATGGTTGAAATATAGGATATTCGTGATGTGTTCTAGCGTGTGGCATACTAATTAAATAAACCCCCTTTTATTTGATTAAATTAGAATTTTTTAACCGCCATTTTTAGATATTATAACAATACTGGCCTCAATCATTACAATGATCTATATGGCTCTATACGGAACTCAAACCTTACCGGGTACAGCACTCAGAGCTCTAAGATTCTTTCAAATCCTGAGGATGGTGAGGATGGACAGAAGGGGCGGGACATGGAAATTACTTGGATCTGTTGTGTATGCTCATCGACAGGTAAGTACTATAATTTATTTTTTCTACTCCCACCTTTAAAACGCCCTTTATCGTACATATTTCCATGACACTAATTGACCTTTTAAATACACATTGACAAGTAGTGGCTTTATGGCGCTTTAGTCACGGGCTGAAGTTAGCAACAGGTTTTTAGTCACGGGCTGAAGTTAGTTTTAAGTTAGTTGTCAAATGTCATACAATCATTAAAATAAATTGCCTTTCTTGTAAAATAATACTAAATGTGAAAATTATTTTATTATCTCAATACAAAAATACAAAAGTATTAAATAGTTCCTCATTGCCAATATTTGAAAAGTTTATATGAACATTGTACTAAGCTTTAAATTTCCCCGGCAGTAAACTATAACTCCACTGTAAAGTCCTCCTAAAACATTTTCTTTACTTTCACTGTGAAAAACTGTCAATTTTCAAGAAATACATTTCGATTTATAACCTTTATAATTGTGTTTATAAAATGTAAAAATTTGACATTTGATTCATAGATGGCTCTCTATACAAATTTTTGATTTAAATCATTTTAAGATAATAATAAGTATTTGTCGTAGAAAAAGTATAGTATGCACCTCGTTTATAAACTTTTCTACACACTCATTAATTTAAGCACTCGCTCGCAAGCTCGCTCGTGCCTAAATTAAATTCGTGTATAAAATGGCGTTTATTAAACTTGATACATAATATACTATTCTACTTATTGAATACAATTTTAATGTAAATAAAGTACAATGTGCAATATACATTTTTAAAATACATAAAATATTTAATGTTTGGGTTAAACAAAAACATGTCAATATTTACCAACGATAAATGTATATCCGCAAGATATTGAATTGTTTATTCAACGATAATTATATGTAAAGAAGCGTTAATGATTTTAATACTAAAAAAATATACATTAATCTAAAATTTTGGTGGCAGCTATTTTGTTCAAATATTTTAAATGCGAAAATTTGGAAGTGACAGTATTTTTTTTCCAATGCTACCTAAAATTTTGGAGGTATTGAATTTTGAGTTGTATTTCTATCTTCAAATGTTTTTAAGATAATTAATTTTCTTTTAAATTTTTGAGAGATACAGTGAAAAACTAAAATTTTTTTTTTACCAAATTTTATTTTATGTTTTAATGTGCTTCCAACATGCACGGGCCCAACATTACAACTATTGGTAATACAGACATTTTAGTTAGCCAGTCCATCTGTATTTTTTTTAAATATCTCAAAAACAATTAAATATAGGAATTCAATTTAGAATGCAATAATATTTATTTTACTTGAAAAAAAAAACAAGTTCTCTATAAACTTCTTATGATTCACCCTGTATATACTTAGTTGATTAAAAATTGTATTGTTGTTTACCACAATTATTAAGCCAAAATGAATGTTTTTTGGCTATTTCATTAATTTCAATAGCAGAATTTGATTTAAAAGAAACAAAAGAAGTTAATTTATAAAATGCTTTCATTTATCGACTTTTCAACTTTACAATTATTGGTAATAAATGCCATAATATTTATTATTCTCTATAAACCTCTTATCATGAGAGTCTTATAAATCACCCTGTATATAGTTAATTAAAAATTGTATAAAAAAATGTGAAGGTTGTTTACCACAATTTTTAAGCCAAAAGGAATGTTTTTTGTCTTTTTAATTAATTGAATATTAAAAATTTCAATAGCAGAATTCGATTTGAAAGAAACAAAAGAAATGCTTCTATTAATGGGTAAATTGCCAGAAAAATAATATTTCATAGGATTAGGATTCGATTGAAATACATAAATTAATTGGCGATATCGGGGCATTCGCCATTTTTGCAAATAAATATCATTTATAATTAAATAAAAGTATATGTACCAAGAAGACTAAAGAGAGGAGGAGTAACTTCCTCTCTTATTAAGTCTTAATTTAGAACACAATAATAAATATATTGTATTATTTAAAAAAAATAAAACGAAATTAGCGGTGAACTGACAGATAGATAACCTCAATTATTTGCATTCAAATGTAATGTGAAGTATATAAACTAATTGGCGAATTCGCCATTTTGAAAATAATTGAAATGGCAAAGGGGCTTAACGATGTTACATTTTAATCCAGCTATTTTATTTATATTAAAAGTAAAATCCCCAATTTTAGATCTCGGATAAGTTTCATAAATACTTTTCGCAAAATCCTTTTTAACGACCTAATCCAGCTATTCGTTATGTTAACAAAGAATCATTTACATGTTTTAATGAACAACCTCAATCTGTAGCTTATTGTATCTGCCCTTGTACATTTTGATTGTTTGTTTCAGGAATTAATAACAACTTTGTACATAGGGTTTTTGGGCTTGATTTTTGCTTCCTTCTTGGTGTTTTTGGCGGAAAAAGACGTGAACAAAAAGTTCTCGAATTTCGCTCAAGCGCTGTGGTGGGGAGTGGTGAGCAAACCTCGATCGGCCTTGTTTCAATTGAATTAATTACGCTTTATTTGTCTCAGATTACTTTGTGCACTGTTGGATATGGAGACATGGTGCCAGAGACTTGGCCTGGAAAGATAATAGCTTCGTTCTGCGCCCTTTTAGGAATCTCCTTTTTCGCACTACCTGCGGTAAGAGAAACATGTTTGTTTATTTTGATATTTTTATTTAGGACCAAAAAATTACGGGTTACTTTGCTCCATTATTATAAAAGATAAACAAGGAAACCTTTTTTTCTCGACACTAATTAAAAGTAATATTTTTTTTTAAACAAGAGCACATCAGAATCCTTGTTTTGCTGGAATTCATTAATAATATCATCTTTAGAAAGGTTTACCCTTGTGTAAACTTTTTAATTATTTTATAAGCGAAATGGTTTAGGAATTATTGGATGTATTTTCTAAACATTTCTGCTTAATTGAAATTTCAATTGCGTTTCCCCGGATATATTGAAAAAATACCTAGGTTTGTCATGATAAAAATTTAAAATTCGCTTTTATCGGTAAAGTCACAATTGTTCAGATTACGAAATACCAGTACGTATTTTTGTAGGGTATTTTGGGTTCTGGGTTTGCTTTAAAAGTACAACAGCAACAAAGGCAAAAGCATATGATACGCAGAAGACAGCCAGCTGCAATGTTGATACAGTCCCTTTGGAGATGTTATGCAGCTGATGAACAGTCAATGTCTATAGCAACATGGAAGATTCATCAAATACCACAACCAAGCCCTCCATCGTAAGTTTAGTATTAATAATAATTAAAGGGTAATTTTCACAAAAACCTTCAATTTTGGAAATTCTTATACAACAAAATCCTTATGAATGAAATCCTAATTTGCTAAACAATATATTTTAACCACTACCTTAGGGTGTGTATCTACGTAATAAAGCGTGTTCGAGATACGTAAACGCCAAAATGCAGGTTTTCGTGTAAATGACCCAGATATAATGATCAAAATCTGCTTTGCGATTGTAAGATAAACTTTTAGTCGAATGTAATAAAAACTTCTAGCTATCCACTCCAAAAACATCTATATTTCAATTTTAACTAATTGATTTTAAAATACGCGCTGAAGTAAAGTTAATCTGATACTTGGAAAAGGTATGTTAAACAAATATTAAAGATATTCTCCAACACCAAAACAAAACACAATCTTCAGAAGCTTCTGTTGGGGAATATTTCTTAAATTTGTTAAAAGTAATCTGTCAAATTTTAGCGATAACTATCGTCATAACTTTGAAATATAGATATACTTTATAAACTGCCGAATGCTGTACAAAATATAAATAAAAAATAGAAGTATTCTGTCTACTCTTTTCCACAAAGAAACACCTTTATTATTTGGCTGCGTTAATTCAAATAATGGTGTTTCTCGAAACTCTCACTTTATGTTTTTCCTATTGCACGTTAACAGATCTAAATTGACCGAAGTTGATAAGATGGCCGAGAAGATACAAAGTATTTCCTCTGTGGTGTAAGTCATTGTAAAAACAAACGCATGCTCACAATTGTAAATACACACTGTATTTTCACGCTTAGAGTATACAGTGTAAGAGAGTGGGGATATTTTGCAGCGACTTGATCTAAATTTTGTGGCAACGTTGCACTTTGGATGGTTTTACATTTTTTATGAAATGTAAGGGATTTGTCTTAAATAAAACTAATTTTTTTCCTCTTATATTTTTTTATTTAAGTAATTAATGTGCTTAAACATGTTCGATGCTTTATATAACCTATTATTAAGGTTTTTAAGCAGCGCGCGCAGAACTGTGCTCAATGCTGTCGCCATGCCGAATTCCTCCCCCTTTTAAAAACGAAATGCTGTATACACCAAAAATGAAAATACGGTATAGCAAATCCCTTTGATGCTTATAATAATTGCATGAAGCTTTATTTTTGAAATGCAATATCATTTGATAATAAATTCTATGCATGAATATTTTGTGACTGGGTTATTATTGCACAATAAACTATTAATTAATTTTGTAATTCGGCTTTTGCTTCCAGGAAATTTAAATTGTACAGAATGTTGTTATTATAAAATTTTATATAATAGTCCTATTAAAATATATTTAAATGTACATAAAGCTGCAAAAAATGCTTATAATTCATAGTTTCATAAATAAAATTTGCGACGTAACTTTCTATACAAAATTATCCATATGCTACATCAAATTAGTTGCAACGAAGAATGCCATACTTTAATTGGTTTATTGCTTTATATACAGATCATTTTCTGTAGAAAGTTATATCGCAATTTTCTAGAAACATGATGAACAATACTTCAGCCCTGATAGCACACTTTATTCTAAGAATGTTTTTTTAAACCTTTCAGTTAAAATATTCTTAGGATCATGCTATATTTCTTCTAAAGAACATGATTAAAAGAAATATAGCATGATCCTAAGAATATTCTTACTGGCTTATCGGCAAGTTCTTAGAAGGTGCAAAGTTTTAGTGGTAAAAATTAGTCTACTCTAAACATATGCTTAGAATGTTAAGAAAGTAATTGCTATAGAAAGTTCATTTAGGAGTATTTCTGTTAAGCATATTTAGTTCAGTTACCTATATAATAGTAAAATATACCATAAACTACGTATAAAGGTATACTTATACCCATACTTAAGTACCTAATTAGTAATTAGTATTAAATACTAAGTAAAAAACACAATCCAAAATATTTTTTTATAGTTATTTGTTAAATTAAAACAATATTCGATGACAAAAATACTTTTACTATAGGTATTTTATTTTATGTTAAAAATAAATATTTATTAATTTGTATACCGATTTTTTATTTCTGAATTAACGTTTTTATGTATAATAATCCTATCTATCTTCAACTTCAATCTAATCTGACTTATCCGACAAAATTTTCCAATTTTACTTTTTATGAAATAATTTTATACAACTTATGGTTTAGAGGTCAAATTGTTTATTTAATATTTTTAAATAAATATATTAATAGGTCGCAAATTTTTTTAATGGGACGACAAATACATTTCACTGTTATATTATGACAGTAAGGCGTATTTGTCGTCTCCTGAAGAATTTTACGAATGTAGAATACAACATATTAGAACGTGGGTATCTGACATATTTGGGAAAATTCTCAAAAGCTTCCTAGAAGCTCCATAAGAAACCTTCTAAGAACATTCCAAAAACGTATTCTTAAAATGTTCTTGGGATGCTTTTTAAGAAGGTTTTAAAAGGGTATCTATTGAATGTTTTAAAAGTCCCTAAGAAAATTTTTAGCAATAAGGGAAGCTTCTAAGAATATTCCATTATTCCGGGTCATATCTTCTTAGAAGATTCTTAAAATCAAATTTTGCTATCAGGGAGAACTTTGTCTTTTTTCTTACATTAGTTCATTAAACATGTTCTAATCTATATTTTTTTAAAGCTACCTCAAAGACAAATTTAAAGATATATTAATAATGCAGTTAAGTTATTATCAATGTTTATACATTTGTTCCCCATATATATAATCAATCAAAAGTTAATAAGAGATTCGTCCCGGCGCATTCGCCATTTTTGCATATTCGTATTTTTACAGTTTTTCATTATTTAAAATATATTTTTGTAATGCATGCTTTATTAATTGACAGCCTGAATTTAAAAAAATAACAACAATTTGTCTAGTTATAAAATAATGCATGTTTTTATAAATTGTACGATTAGATTTTTATACTGACGACTTTAATTAACTAAAAAGTCAGCAATTTGATAATAATGTAGTTAATTTTAAAAGTACTATTATAACTAAATAAATAACCATTAAAAAAAAAGTCCCGATTACGTCAGAGATTCTACAAAAATGACGGGAAATAGTAAAATTGTACATCAAAATGGCGTAATTGAAATAAATATAACTTTATATATTGAATATATTAACAATTAGAGATGCGACTGGAAAAAAAAACGGTCCGTTTTTTTGTTTTTTTTTCAGGTTTTTTTTCATTGTTTTTTTTAAATGGTTTTTTTCACATTTTAGGTTTTTTTTCAAGATTAGTCCCATTTGCCTAATTTTTTAGGATTCATGGACTAAAATTAGCCACTAAATGACAATTAGTAAATGTAAATACAGTCTCCCGCTATGCACGCGCCACCACCACCGAATTGACCAATAAGGGCCGCGCTTGTTTTGATTTGGTCCTAAAAAAAGTAACTACATATAATATTTTTGATTCAGTGCTTGATTTTTCAAAAAGGTACCAAAAGCAGTTTTTTCATGATTTTTTAAATTCATGTAGAGTATGAAATTTTTTTTTCAAAAAAATAATAGCAAATTCTTGTAGGTCATTTATTCATTGGTGGTTAAGTCAGAGCATTCCGTGGACCAGAAAGCCAAAAAAATCGATTTTTTTTATTACGGTATTTGTTAGGATTGAGCACATTTTTCATCTAAAAATCTCAAAACTAGAAACTTCAAGCTTCAAATTGCTTTTTTTACGGCTCCAATACGACTATTTTTAACAAAGATACAGCTATCCGAAGAATCGCAAAACTATTTTTTTATCCTTTAATTTTTTGTTAAAGTTTTACATTGCTACTGGTTTCTAATGTGGAAACTACCAAATAAGAAATCAGATTTTTTAGTCCCGGTCAAAATTTTCAATAATGAAAAGTTTAATATATTCTACATTTCACTTTATTATTAATATATATTTTACTCAAAATTTCATTTTGAAAAAAAACAAAAAAATCCTTTTTTTTTCTAGTTTTTTTTTCATGTTTTTTTCACATCTGAAAAAAAAAACGTTTTTTTACATCTCTATTAACAATAAGTTAGGTTAATTTCCAATACTTAGTCCTAATTTTCATTTCAACGTCAAAAATCGCTCATTTAATAAATATTTACTCAACTAACAAAAGTTTGTCAAAATAAGTACTTTGAAACAGAACAGTGGTTTTTTAATTCAAAATTAGGGTTATTGTTTGGACATCCCTGTTTAGACCTAATGTGTGTGTTTTTATGCAATTTTAGGCGCGTTTCGAGTAGTTTTAAGCATAACGCGTCGTTTGTGAGCCGTCTGCCGACCATCCGAAGACACAAAAGCACTTCGCTACATTCCCCTTCCACCCACAAAAATGCTACGCAAAGAAGCGGAAGAAGTTTAGTGGATATAAACGCGTCTGAAGAAAATTTGGGTAACTTAATTTTTTTATTTTTTTTTACACACGATTTTTTATATCGCTTATATCAGCAAACTTTATTATATTTTGTTTTGTTGTTAAAATTAGATTGATTTTCTATTATTGATGGATGTAATTGACAGATGGATTGCCCCAACACGTGTAGAACAAATCTAGAGAATAAATAAACTTATATTTTATAGCTTAGTTTTAGATGAAATTAAGTTTAATTACAACATTATTGTAAGCCGAGTTTAATATTTTAAATCGCCCAGGAATGTTAAAAAGTTTGATGATATTGGGGTGAGTTTTGGGCACTTTTTGATTAAAGCTTTTGCACTATTTGCTTCCAGCACGATATTACGAAACACATTTAAAAAGTGAGTTTTAAAACTAAAAATTCCTTTGATCTTTGCTAATAAGCTAAAATATTGATTGACTTTTATACACAACTTTGTACCTATAAAGGCAGCTGTTAATTAAAATTTGAAGCATTACCAAAGCATAATAAAGTTTCGGTCATCATTTGATAGATAAGCCGGGCCTAAAAATGTATCCTTATAAATTAGGGGCAGGATCTTCTAGCACTGCAAACGGTAATAGAAATCTTAATGCAAGTCACAGTGAGGATTCCGTGGCTGAAACAATGGTATCAAAAAGAAACTCGGATGGTAAGTTAATTTATTTTTTTAATTTTACCGAAAGCTTTCGACAGTTAAAGAACCGATAAATACGGAACGACAAACCCTATTATTTAAATTAAATAATTTAATATTCCTCTGAGGGTCCAAAGTAATTATATAAAAAAGGAAAAATTTAATTTATTCAGCACCTAACGCTTAATGCATGCACGTTTTTCTTGTATATAAACCAAAATATTTAGGTTAGTTTTAGGAACCAAGTAATTTTTTAACAACATAGCCCGCATCTGGTCGAATATTTCACTCGGAACATTTAATATAGTGTAAACCGGCTCATTTGATTAGCATGGTGCATCCCAGACATTAATAAATAATTAATGACTTCCTGAGCATACTTAGTCAGAATTTTTTATTCCAAGCTTTCAGTTTAATTCAACAAAATTAAAATAATATCCGAGAAAAATTTTTAATTGCCAAGGTGGGAGTCATTTGAAACACTACAAGATCCCAAGAAAATGTTGTGCAAATATAGTGGGTATACGAACGCATTTTACTCCTTTGTTTATCACCTGAGCTCATGTCGTGAGAAAGAAATCATTTCGTGAGTTAAATTGCTATAAAGTGTGCGTCATATGACATTCTAATCTTAATTATAACTGTGCGCACACATTCTACGCAGGCGCAATCAAGCTTTTGCTCATGTTTGTTGTTCGGGTACTTTATCAACATTAATCCACTGGTAAATAACTTATGTGGTTTCTGTAAGTTCTAAAACAAATTGTAGTCCGATGATTCAAGGTTCTGGCTATACAGTGGAATTTACCAATAAAGCTCTCTCAATTTTGAGAAGAACAGGATAAAGCATTCTACAACTGGGTCAAAACAGTTTGGTGATGAATGTGGTATAGGTCTGGACGACCTAAGCATTCATCACCACACTATTTTAATGAAGAACTTATTTGACAAAAGGAAGAAGTAGGATTTAAAAGTTTTGTATTTGTGGTGTCTGTTGTTGCAGATGAGGAGGAGGAACCACGCTACATCCAGCTCACCAATCAGCATAAATCTGCAATAAGAGCAATCAGAAAGGTGAGTTTCGCATCTTACTAAACTAATATTGTTTTTTTTATCAATTAATAACCTTTTTACTCTAGCGTGTCCGCCATATTGATTTCGTGTTTCATTTATATATAGATGAAGTATTTTGTAGCAAGGCGAAAGTTTAAAGAAGCTTTGAAGCCTTACGATGTTAAAGACGTCATTGAACAATATTCAGCGGGACATGTCGATTTACTGGGCAGAGTCAAAAATGTCCAAAATAGGTACACTAAGGCGTAATACAGCACAAAATTGATGGAATACCTACCACTTGGAATTCAACAAATGCACCTGGTGCACCAAAGGGTCTCTCAATAAAAACTTAGTTATTGTTGATAAACCCTTTAGAATAGTACACCTTTTGGACAAGAGTGTCCAAAAGTGGATTTTAATCATCATGATCATCATCATCATTATCATCACTTGAATGGCGGACACGCTTGTTGTGCCACTAAACAAATGTCCGCTATTCGATTAGCATTAACAAAAACGTATTCCATCAATTTTCTTAGAGAAATGCCATTCCTACTCTAATAATGCTTGTGTCTCGACGTGTATACACTTATCACTAACCAAATAATCTTAAGCATGCTTCTCACAATTTAAATGAAAACATATGAATAGTGCGACTCTACCACATCTTTACAATACTTTAGCAGCAATTTTACACGATTACTTGATATCTTTTTACCTCACTCTACACTTAGTTAAAGATATTACAATATAAATGAAACAGAATACATAATAAAACCACTATTAAAAAGAAGGTTTATGAAACTGGCATTTAAAAAATACAAAACAAACTTTTAAAGGTACTTCATTATTATATAAATATTGGAATATTTGACTAAGTGTATTATGTGTACCACCCGCTTTTTGTGTGTAGCTCAAGTATTTTGTGGCACGAAAGAAGTTTAGAGAAGCCTTGAAACCATATGATGTAAAAGATGTGATTGAACAATACTCTTCAGGGCATGCCGATCTTTTGAATAGAGTGAGAAATTTACAGTTTAGGTAAGAACCTGGACCAAGCTTCAATATACATATACATAAAAACCCTTGTTAAATAGCACCCATTTGGACACCAGAGCTGCCTTTTAAGAGATCGTCCATCTCTTCTGATATAATCTTCAACCCTGATCTTAAAGCTGTTCTAATGACTGTCCTCCTGAGATCTCTGGATAACAGCAGATTCAAAGTCAGAGTTAAAGACCAGCTCTTGATCGTCTCAGTAGACGTCTTTAACTCTCATTTTAAAGATGCTATTATGGTCTCCTTGTCGTCCAGAGATCTCAGGAGGACGGTCATTAGAACGGCTTAAAGATCATAGTTGAAGATGGACGATGTCTTAAGGCATAATCTTTTTTTGACGAGTACTTTACAGCTCCAATGGACAATGACAATGACAGTGACAATGACATACAAACCCATCATGTAGCATGATAGCGTTGAATTATTTAGCTATAACAAATAATGCATGCCCACTAAAAATGTACATATTGCGTAATATAATATATTTCCATACCAAATTACGCCATTGATTCTGTCCCTGGCAAAAAGAGTGAAAATTATGCTTTTGTTCTATTGTGTACTTTTTATCATGGTCAGAATAAGGTATAGATTGTATGCCATATACGTTGTTTATGTATCTTTATATTATATGGCCTAAAATCTATAGGGAGTTTTTTTTTAAATTGTAACTCTTTTTGACTAAACCCCTATTAATTACTTACTTACAGACTGGATCAAATTCTGGGTAAACAAGGTTCAAAAGCTAAGGATGTTTACGCCTCTAAAATCAGCTTAGCTTCGAGGGTGGTGAAAGTTGAAAGACAGGTAAAAATTGCTTTTTTTGTCTCAACATAATGTGTTCATTAAATTCCAGCATGCATACAAAACAGGCTGTTAGTAAAAAGGTTTAATTTAACGAAGTATTTTTATAATCAAGAATGAAGGTAGCGAACTTTCCATAATAAACTTCCAAACTCTTATTATGAAATTTGTTGACGCAACTTTGAACATTAATTAAGAACTCTTAATTTTAAGGTTGACGACATCGAGACGAAAATCGACCAACTCATCGAGCTTTACATCGACGACAGAAAGAGATTCATGCCCTATTACTTTGCCCATCACTCCACCCCGGACAGAAGCAATGTACCAGTTGGTAGCTCTGCACCACTCCCAACAAGCGCCCTAAAACCCAAACCCATTTTGGTGGACAAGCAGTCGTCTGAACCCAGTTCTCCAATAACCCGGTTCAGGGAACCCCCGCAAGTCTCCGTCACGAGAATACCCATGCACAGAGGCTACTCTGACCTTGGCAACAGAATAAAGAAGAGGGTCACCCTAAGGTCAGTTCAGTGTGCTTCATCTTAGTCTTAAACATAAACAGTAATCAATTAATCTAGCCTTCACAGCCCTAGGATAGCGTTGACTAGCTCACTAATTAGTTTATAAACGTTTAGTTCAAACTCATCACGAAATTTTTCACGGGACAGCGCACCGTACGATGGCGAAGTGGTTATTGTTGTGCCTCCTCCTCCGACGTCTTCAACATCGGCTGGCCAATCGTCGGCCTCTACAAGCACGGCCATCGAGCTGTCGGACTTTTCCGAAGGAAACTCCAGAACCGGCGGAGATGGATCAGGTAAGAAAAGCATTAGAAGGAAAACATGGTCATCAATACTATTTTTGACGACATTATCAACTTCAAATATTGACTACTTAATATTAACTATTTCTAGACAACCTAGATAGGTGTCAGGAAGAGGACGAAAACGATCAGGAAGAGGAAGACGATGAAGATATGGAAGAGAGTCAGATTGAGATAGAAGAGGAAGAAATCGACGTGCCCAATGATGGTGAAGAGGAGGATGAGGAAGATGACGCGAACGAAACGTCACTGTTATGTCCACCGAAAACCGAAATAATAATCACTCCAATGACTCTAAGCTGTCCCCCCAACAGGGAAGCATACAGTGAAACGTTCAACATGACGCACTTAAAACCAAACAGAAATGTTAAGGAAGACGTATGATACGTTATCATTGGACTTAAGGCAGAAAAGTATTTATTAAGTACCTAAGTTACGTATAAAGTACCTAATGTTGTGTATATGTGTTTCCATTTCAAAGCGCCCACGAAAAATATGCAAGATATTATTGTCAAAAAACGTCTATGGCTAAATTGATTAAAAAATCAATCAATTTTGTTACCTACTTGAAATATGTTAAACAAATATTAGAAATATTCCCCAACACCAAGACAAAACACAAAGTGCTTAAAGTACTTTTCGCCAACGTGTTGTGTTTTGGTGTTGGGAAATATTTCTAATATTTGTTTAATTAATTTTGTCATAAAGGTAGTTGGAGCCAGTGGCGGCTGGTGGATTTTATGTATACCAATATCTCAGTTATTAGACATGGGCCCAAACCAAATTTGTAATAGTTTATAATGACATTAAATAAACAAGTTTGGCGCAAACAGAATTTAAATTGAAGTTTGCGAAAAAAAGTTAGTTTTTCCTGTCGCCTCACCCGCCTCCAGGCCCTCCTATTTAAGATAATTCAAATTAAAGTGGTGCAATTATCTACTATAATTTATCGACAAATTTAAAATTTTATTTAAAAAATCCAAATATTACAGATTTTATTCGATTTTATATTTTTATTATTTATTTTATTAAAATAAAAAATATTTCAAGTTTTATAAAACCTGTAATATTTGGATTTTTTAAATACAATTTTAAATTTGTCGATAAATTATAGTAGATAATTGCACCACTTTAATTTGAATTATCTTAAATAGGAGGGCCTGGAGGCGGGTGAGGCGACAGGAAAAACTAACTTTTTTTTCGCAAACTTCAATTTAAATTCTGTTTGCGCCAAACTTGTCTATTTAATGTCATTATAAACTATTATAAATTTGGTGTGGGTCCCATGTCTAATAACTGAAATATTGGTATACCCGAAATCCACCAGCCGCCACTGGTTGGAGCGATTTGTATCTTAGGGATAATATTTTTTACGTGAAGGTTTTGAAATGAACATCCAAAACTATAGGTAAGTATTATGTCGTGAGTCCTTTACGAAATAACCAAGAAAAAATCAAATGTAGGTACCTATAGTAAAGGGTTAAAATTGATGTAAATATATGTCATTACTGTATATATTCGTACGATTGAAAGTATTATCGAAAAGCTCTTAATCTATACCATTTTTATACAACTTACTCTATGAACCAAAAAAATTATTTAAATAGACCCATTTTAAAATTTTAATAAATACGAAAACATAGATATTTTTAACTTGTACTGAGTATTAGGGCACAAATATGACGCTTATATTAAGAATATAAATACCTACATTTATAACAAATATTTAGTGGTTAAATTTTGAATTTAGATTCCTTAGATTGCTATATACTTAAATTCTAACTTACTTTTTCTTTACAATCAAGAATATATCACTAAAAATAAACCAATTTCTAGTCAAATTTTAGGTATTTTTGTAAAAATTCTTGACAATTTTTTATCATTTACTGTTAAATTTAAGTTATTAATTAAAAAAAGCTGTGATGAATGTTTAAGTTATGTTATGTTATTTATTTTTAATTATTAATTTATTTTTTTAAACTCTGTTGAGTGATTAAAATCTGTTTATCACCCAAAGTGCTCTATAAATAATTTTTAATAGAGAGCTATTTATATAATAAAAATAAATTTTTTCGAAAATATGCACAGGCCTATATTAGTTTTGGATAATAGGTAATTTAAAAGAAACAATAAATTATTAAATAAATAGTATATTTGATAAATATTTAAAAAATACATATATGAAATTACAATTTCTATTAAATGCGTAAATAATACATAAAAATAGTGAAATTTATTTAAAAAAAAAAATTTAACCAAGCTATTAGTTTTGTCTAGTAAATTTTTTATAAAACATTATGTTGTACAGTTTAATGCTATGTTAAGAAATTCTTCAAACCCAATAGTAATCATTCCTCTTTGTTCTGTATCTTTTGTACGGAATGCTTCAGTAAATCTCTGAATTTGCACACAAACCACGATAAATTGGTCAACTGACATTACCCTATGATTCTGCAAATCACTTTTCTGTATTAAAAATTTTATAAAATCAGGGGAAAAACGGAAACCCATTTGTTGCAAAGCTACAAAAATAATCTCATTAAGTTTTGTATATAAGTAGAGGATGGGAAAAAAACACACATACTTTTTACAATTTTAATGCATATAAATATATTATAAAAACAAACATTAAAATAATAAGAAGTTATGTTAATTTCTCTGAGGTTAAAAATGTCAATTTTGTTGTTGAATCAGTATTTTTTGTTAAACCTAGATTTTAAGTATTATGACTCAATTAAAACATTGTGATCTAAAATACCTTTATTGTTTAACATTTATTTACCAATTTTAAACATAAAAATAAATGTTAACATAATTTTTACAACGATTAGGGAACGAGTTGAGAATTTTAAAGATTGTTACATGTATAACTTTAATCATAAGCACAAAACTCATATTTACAGAGATTTTTTAAATTCTCTGTATATCATTTTGCTATTCACAGATTTGTTTACTTTATTTTTTAATTGCAAACATTTTTAACATTGTAGTGAATGTTTTTTACTGTTATCATTAAATAAAGCATTACATTTACCTTGTGCAAGTTCATTTTCTTCTATACCACCTGACTGATCTCGATCATATGTTTTAAAAACGCCCAACCATTGATTAATATAATAATACAGCTGAGAAAACTCATTTATTCCAATGCTGCCAGTTTTGTTCGGATCAAACATTCCAATCATTAATTTACACGCTGTATCAGAAAAATGTTCGCCTTGTCCATTTACAAGGGCTGATTTTAGTTCCTGATAGTTTATCTGACCTGAGCGGTCCTTATCCACCATGGTAAACCAATTTTGTATCTCAGGACTAATACCCCCTTGGGGGGCTTGGCCATATCCTTGCTGCTAAAATATTAACAATTTTTACAAAATATTAACATAATTATTACAAAATATGCATTCAAAATTGAACATATATCTTACCCCATACATAATTCTTAAAATTATTACGACTATGAGTGCAAATTATTTAATTTACAAGCAATTACAGTTAAATAAAGCAATTACTTTATATTTTGACATTTACAAGTGAGGTTAATTCATCATAAATCTACTACCAACATGAAAACCACAGAACATAAAAACCTAGGAGATTTTCGTTTTATCACCGTCAGTTGGTAAACCTCGCCGTCAAGCTGACAGGCGAAGGAAATTTGACGTTTATATTTTTGTTTATAGCCTGCAATTTAATACAAAAGTAAATATTTGCAATGGATTTTGATAGTCCCGATGTAATGAAAGATTTTCCCGGCCTGTATGCGTCGGAGTTGAATAAAAAGTGTAACAATGATAGTGACTGTAAGTAAATAAGAGATTTATTTATGTATTTGATGTATACGTACTGAGTGTTTTGTAGACAGTGATGAGACTGATAAAGGCAACAAAAAAGATATGCTGATTGGTAAAAGGAAGGATAAAAAGGACAAAAAGGATAAAGAAAAAGGATATGCGGCTTTGGAGGGAGAAAGCTCAGCAGATGAAGAATGCAAGTCCAGGTAAATCATTTGAAAGTTTTTAGAGAAAATTGTATCTTATAAAACTTTTCTAGAAGCCCATCAAAAACCAAGAAGTCAAAATCGTTTAAATTTACCACTAAGTCTAAGGATAAAAGGGAAAAATCCAGGGAGAAGGAAAAGGACACTGGTGATAAAAAGAAAGAGAGGGATAAGAAGAATGATAAAAAAACTGAAAAAGAGAAAAATAAAAAAGTGAAAAATTATGAAGATGCATTGGATATAGCAGGTTTAAACAACACTGAAATAGGTTATGGGTGATTCTACCATAATTAAATTATTATTTTTAGAAGCCCTTCCAATATTTGGGGTGAATCTGGAAACAGCAGTGGAGAGAAGTAGATGTCATGATGGAATAGACATACCATTACCGATTAGAGAATGTATAGATTACATTGAAAGTGCTGGGACGTCTTTTGAAGGAATATACAAAATTAGTGGTACAAAATCAAAAGTTTTACTTATTAGAAAAATGTATAATAATAGGCAAAATATTAATCTCAATGACTATGATGTACCTACTGCAACAAGCTTACTTAAAATGTTTTTAAGGTGAACATTTTTTTTCAAGTTAGCATTTTTATTTTGTTTGTTTTTTGAAGGGATCTTCCAGAACCAATCTTCACAAGTGATTCTTTAGTGAGATTTGAGGAAGCAGGGGCAATCCTTAATTTAAATACTAGAGAAAAACACTTAAAAATACTTGTTGATAATCTACCTCCTCTCAATAAATTACTTTTGTCCTGGTTAATCATACACTTGGATAATATCTCTCTAAATGTAAGAGGCATAAAATGTTTTAATTTAATGTCAAATAAAATAAAATAATTTTAGCAAACACATAACAAAATGACTAAACAAAATATATCAGCCGCTTTAAATCACACGTTTCATAGTTCTTCAAGATTACTGCATGCTCTATTGCACCATTGTAGAGCATTATTTCCTGACTTAACCATAACAAAATATATCCCACCTCTAAGTTCAGGGCAAACTCTCCCTGATGACCTTGAAACCATGGAAATAGAGTTAAAAAAACAGGAATCTCTACTAACTCAAATTCACACTGAAATGAACGTTGGGTGCATTTCTAAGGAACGCGAAGAGTTATTATGGGAAGTACAGAGGATTATAACCCAGTTAAAGGTAAGTGATGCGCCGATGTACATGATACTGCGCAGCAGTTTAATGAAATGATTTTTTAGCGAAAAATTAAGACTGCCCACAAAGAAAAAGAACCAATTGTACCTCAGGAGAAAGAAGAGCCAGAACCAGTCGAAGTTTCAGTTGAGGAACCCATTAAAGAACCAGAGCCAATTGTAGAACCCGAAAACAGACCGACAGAACCAGAACCAACACTAGAAAATACAATTGAACACTTAGAAGAAATACCTCAAGATGATGATAATGATAAACCAATGATATTAACCGATTCCAGTCTTTTATTATTAAAATTTAAAAACAACGGTCTTCTAGCTTTGAAAGAAAGACTTGAAAGAAATATTTTGGAGGAACAAAAGGAGATCTTGTCACTTAAAAATCAATTGTTGCCGGAAAAACCGTCAGTTGTACCGAGCAATGAAGGACTGGATGAATTAATGTCACTTTTACAAAAAGAAAACCAAATTTTACAAATTAACAAGATTAATTTAGTCAGGAAAATTATTGAACAACAAGAAATTTGCATAGAGTTGAAAGCCAAGCTGGAATTATCCAACCAAGTTTAAATTAATTTAATTCAATTTATTTATCTATAATATATACATATTGTAATATAATATAATAATGTAATATAGTTTGATTAGGTTTATATTTCAAAATTGCTGAAAAATCCCTATAAATGCCTATTATTTTTTTTTAAATAAAAATGTACCAAAATCTATCTTTTTTTATTTATCCATTATAATATATTAACATTTTTATTTTCAGTAATTTTTTATTGACTTTAAACTAAGAAAATAATTAGGTGAAGTGGGGTAAGTGTAATCAAAAAAATGATACCTCAACTTTAAACTAAAATAACTAGGGAACCAATAGAGGTACAGGGCCCATTTTTTGCGAGATTATTGCTTATTTAGTTGTTTAAGAAATGCAAGTAAAACCATTTTTCTAACCGCCTTATTCTTTTATATATAAATAATAATGCTGGACCGAGTGTGCTGATTACACTTGCCCCAGCATTTAGGGCAAGTGTAATCACGACTCGTATTTGCTAACTAGAAATCGTGCTTATGGGTCTGGGGCAAGTGTAATATAGAATACAAAATTCTGATTTTAACGAAATAAAGAACAAATTTATATCTTGTATGATAAGCAAGTTACAAGCTTTTTTGTGGTACATAGTAAGGGAATAAAACTTTGGTGTTTTCTTCATTAAAAATCTGAAGCAAACAAGAATACATTACAAAATTATAAATTAAAGCCAAATATTAAAGACTGGGGCAAATATAATCACCGATTACATTTACGCCTGACTCTGTGATTACACTTACCCCATTTTCTGGGGTAAATGTAATCACTACTGTAAATTTTGTTGTCATCATTCAAATCAAAATCTGGTAGCAGGACTGGATTCCTCTTGTAAAATAACCCAGGATAGCAAAATATTTTAACCCTTTTTTAATATTCATAGCAGGAATCTAAAATAAAAAAATTTAGGTGACACTCATAAGACAAGTCTAAATAAAAGTTAACTTAAAAACAATTTTGATTTTGCAGCCAGATCCCCAAAAAAGGTAAAAATTCCACAAATGATTAAAAGAAGGGTTATATTTTTGAGTTTTAAATAAAAAAATGCCAAAAATTTCATGAGAAAAAATACAGGGTGCCTGATTACACTTGCCCCAAGATTACATTTACCCCACTTCACCCTATTGTATTTGTATTAGTGTTGTCATAACAAAACTGGAAACAATAGTAAATTTTTGCAGACGCTATAGGTACTATAAAAAATGTCATATGATAGTTTTTTTTTAATTATTAATTTTTGACTTTTTTCCATAAAGGTATAGGTACTTACTTTTTTTGCGGTGTAGTCAAATTTCAAGACTTGGGAATTTTTTAAAATACCTTATTCAGAAAGCCATCTTGCACTATCAAACGTTGTTGCCAAATTTCCAAAAAACTACAATAATCTGGAAATTTTTTAAGTTCTTTAGTACACCTTTAGTAAATTCTCTTGCACTTTAAATTTGCCAAATTTATATAATAAATTTGGCAAATTTACTAGTATTTATATTCTGGCATAGTATACAGGGTGGAAACCTTAACTGGAATAAATTCTGTATTTTGAAAACCACTTACTTTTTTAAAAAATCCAAAAACAGGTCAATTTATAAATTTACCTGGGTAAATTGTGGTAAATCTTAAAAATATAAGAAACCACCCTTTGAGGGTGCAACCAAACCTAACTTTTTTTTTCAAATGCAAAGGTATATCAAGTGATACATCATTTGAAAGCTTGTTTTAATAGGAATTCATACAAATATGCAATTTTTAATTTTTTTATTTTTGTACAATTATAAATAATAAAAACTTAATTTTATGATAAATATGGATTTATTATAAAAGATGTTCAAAATGAGCTCCTGGTTTCTTGACAAAATCCTAGACGATTATAAAATTCATTTTTAACCTTTTCCAACATCTCAGGTAATATTAAAGAAGTTTCGTGTCGGATACTCTCTTTAAGATCTTCAATATTAGTTGGTTTGGTTACATATACTTTTTTTTTAAGGTAACCCCACAGGAAAAAATCCAACGGAGTAAGGTCCGGAGATCGGGCTGGCCACTGCACCTCTTCTACCAATCCACCGATTAGGAAATATTTCATTTAGGTATCGATGAACGGGTAATGCGTAGTGAGCTCCATCTTGCTGAAACCAGACTCTTTATCTGGTAAGTCTGGATCATTCTCGTTTGGAAACTGAACTGCCAAATATGGTATAAGATCTTCTTGAAGAAAAGTTAAGTACCTTTCGCCATTTAGAGTTTCGTTTAAAAAGGAGGGACCAATTATTCTATTACCAATTATTCCAGCCCAAACATTTACCTTTTGTGGATACTGTGTATGATTTTCTTCAATCCAATGAGGATTGTTGTCGTTCCAATATCTACAATTTTGACGATTAACTTAACCATTTAAAGTAAACGTACTTTCATCGGAAAATAGTAAGCAATCCAAGGAAATTTGGTTATCATTAATAAGGTTCATCATTTGCTCGCAAAATTCAATTCTGCGATCTGTATCATCCCCAATTAGTTCCTGTACTGCTTGCATCTTATACGGATGCATTTGTGAAGCATGTAGTAACTTCATTACAGTGGTGTGGCTCAAATCGTTCTCGCGAGCAATTTGTCGAGCTGAAGTAACAGGATTTTCTTGGATTGCTAATAGTACATTAAGCTTCGTATTGTCTTCAACGATAGGCTGGCGTTGTCTAGGAATATTTCTTACATGACCATTTTCGTGATATTTTGCTTCTACTTTACTAACAGTCCCTTGGCAAATGCAGTGGTGGCTCGTGGGTGTACAGGAGGGTGAGGCTACATAAGGTTAATTTTATCTAAATACGAATAAATTTCCACGTCACCCGGGAGGTATTATTCTGCGACGCGATGACCTTTTTTAAAATGGAGACGATAGCACTACTAAACCAAAAAATAAACTCTAAAAAACAAAACAAACAAAATATCACATCAAAGACTAGTTTTAATCTTAAACTTAAAAATATAGTCTTAAAAAAGTTAAAAATAAATAAATTAATCAAAAAATAAAAATAAAACTAAAAAGTCGACCCCTACCTAAGTATTAAAAAATATAAAATACTATACGTCTATCTTTTAAGATTGAAAATTTATCTATTATTTGGTCGTAAAATTGTGGGTCTGCAGTGAGATTTAAAAGTAATTCTAAATTTTCAAACCGCGTCTCTAATTGAAGAATTATGCAATCTATTATTTCAAAATATAAAATTTGCTTAATAAAAACTGCTAAATCTACCTTAGTGTGTTCCCTACAATAATTAAATAAGAAATTTTACTAATCGAGACAAAAACTATAAAAGATCAGCCAAAAGTTTTAAATAATTTAATCTGAATCAAAACAATAACGTGCTCTACAAACGCTAAGAGAAGACTGGCAACCTTCTTTGTCTCCGCTGGCATCCCACCATAAACGGACCACCAATCAGAACAAGCCAAGCCAACTAAATTTCGCCTCATCTACGGTGTTTATTCGCGAACTTACGGCGATATTTTTGTTGGTGAGTCATTTTCGCTTTCAAGAGGTAAATGGGAGCTTCCGAGGCTGTGAAAATTTCGCCTCTGTCTGGCGTCTCAACGATGCACGTTAACTTGACGCGCTTTGCGCCTGGATTTTTATTTACGCTTAGTATGATTGATTGGTTTTTTACTTTTTATTGGGTAGAACTGTTGTAAAAATACACTTGTAATAGCAAAAATATAAATACAAAAAGTCGTTCGTTCCTTCATTTTAAGGGTGAGGCGCGGCCTCAGAGGCCTACCCTGACGAGCCGCCACTGGGCAAATGTGAGGCAATTCTGGATGCGTTTCGTTAAATAATCGTGCAACTTCTGTCTGATTTCGACGTCTATTACCAAATTCAATCATCATTAGAATCTCAATACGCAAAGTTTCAGTTAAATAAGACATTTTTACAGTCAATTTAGAACACGTTACTTGCAACCAGGGCCGGATTTACGAATTTGCCGCCCATGGGCCAAACGCATTATTACCCCGAATATCGAATGACTCAGCGAATAAGCTAGAGTCGCGCCACACTCGCCTCGTGTACATCGAATGCCGCCCTTCTACGCAGTGACGCACTACGCAGAATAATAGTGTAGTCTGATATAAAATTATCTAATGTATTAAAAAATTTCACTTCCAACTTTTTATAGTTTTAATTAGTGTATAAATCTGAGTGAAAACAAAAATTCTGCATAAAACGCTCTTGATTTTTTAGCAAAATTTTAACTGGCCTTCAAAATTTGCCGCCCCTAAAAATTTGCCGCCCTGGGCCCGGGCCCATGTGGCCCATGCCTAAATCCGGCCCTGCTTGCAACTAATTTTAAAGAACTAAAATACATTCTTTCGGTTGAATATACAACGTTTTTGGTGGCCCTTGCGGCCTTGAGTTTACGGTGAATTCACCGTGAATTCACCGTTTGCGTGAATTCACCGTGAATACACCGTTTATGTGCAGTGAATATACCGTCCATTTGTGACATTTGTAGACGGTAATTAAACGGTGAACTCACGCTGTTTTTGCGATAAATTCACGGTGATTTCACGGTTAATTCACGGTGATTTCACGGTAAATTCACGGTGAACTCAATACATCTCACGGCTGCTTACGCAAGCGAGCTAACTATAAATAGCGTTGGGTTGCAATATTTAGTTGGAAGTTTGCGTCTGTAATGGCATAGCTGAACATTAATCCTCATCTGCTCAGTAACGAATAATGGCTAGCTATAGTCGTGTTAAACCTATAGGATATACCTACCCTTGCGGCCTTTTAGTTCACGGTTTATTCACCGTGAATTCACTGTGAATTCACCGTGAATATACCGCCAAAATACGGTGGATTCACAATTAAAATACTGTGAAAAGTGCGTGAATTCACCGTCTAACTACCGTTTACAAATGTCACAAACAGACGGTTTATTCACGGTGAGTTTACGGTGAATAAACCGTGAACTCAAGGCCGCAAGGGGGATATAAAAAAAGTATTTATTTCTTTAAAGTACCAAAATAAAATAATTAAAAATTGCATATTTGTATAAATTCCTATTAAAAAGAGCTTTCAAATGATGTATCACTTGATATACCTTTGCATTTAAAAAAAGTTAGGGTTGGTTGCACCCTCAAAGGGTGGTTTCTTATATTTTTAAGATTTACCACAATTTACCCAGGTAAATTTATAAATTGACCTGTTTTTGGATTTTTTAAAAAAGTAAGTGGTTTTCAAAATACAGAATTTATTCCAGTTAAGATTTCCACCTTGTATAGATATATATTTGAGAGTGTGTTTGCCTTTTACGCAGCAAAGAAGCAACAGATTAACGTGATTTTTTGCATAGAGATGGTAAATGTGTCGGATAGTAACATAATAGTATATTAAGGAACTAATGTCATAAGACATCATTTTGTCGCACGCGGACAATTTATAAAACGAGCGACGAAGGAGCGAGTTTTGTAATGGACTAGTGCGACAAAAGGTCTTATGACATTAGTTCTTTATGCTATTTTATCTATTTTGCAAAAATTCTATAAAAAAAATTAATTTTTTACCTTAAATTTAATTGGTCGAACTTTACTTTAGATACTTGGTATCACAGTCATTCGTTTGACAGTTAATGTTAAAATCAATTCGCCATGCCGTCCTTAATTTACTTATTTACAATAAGCGGTTGTTAATGTTAAAGAAGAAAAAAAGGATTTTCTTTGTAGTTAAACAAAATTTATTGCCAGAAAAGTCTCGTAAGTACTAGAAAAATCATAAAAATATTATAACCAATATGCAAAATATTACGCTGTTTAAAGTAAAGCCAACCTATACATTTTGGGTGGGATAAAGTATCTCATTAATTAAGTCTTTACGAACGCAAAATAGATAAAATACTTTTTGACCTATTTTTTTATCGTTTTGTTTTTTTTTGTCAAAAGGCGATCTAAAAGAATATTAATATATTTTATTCAACCCCCATTTTATTTCTTAACTTTAACCGATGGGCGAAATGTTACTTCTCCCACTAGTGGGCGAAATAGCATTTTGCCCACGGGCTGAAGTTGGCTTTAAGATAAATTTGGAAAAAAGTGAGGTTAAAACTAATTGACAGCTGTCAGATGTCAGATAAAATATCAAATAAAACTGGCTTTAAATTTATTGTGGTTTTTGAATAAAATATTGTGCGAGACTATTGGTCAAAAGAGGAGATTTCACTCGGGTGTTACCTCATTCGCTACGCTCGTGCGGCATACTCACCGCTTGAGGAATCTCTTCTTTCTCCCACTAGTCCCACAATATACTAATGCTGTACTCTGGCCATTACTTGGTTTATTTAATTTTTATTAACAGTTTTATCCCCAGCAAGTTACCATTAAGGAACAAAAAGGAACATCTTTAAATTTTTTAGAGCAATATATATAAGTATATAGTGAGAATATTATACATTATCCTGTGTCTGCAGATCTTCAAAATGTTACCTACTATAAACCTTATCTATCCAAAAAAGATAGCTTGCCAGTTTTACTTTATGGTAACCTTCTCCCTTAGATTAATATTTATATACGATGCCATAAAAACCCTATATCATTTTTATTGAACTTGTCAACTTTAAGTATGAAATAAGAAAAAGTCTTTTGAAAGATTAAAATATAAAATATTTATATTTTTCTGCTTTGTGATTTATCAATGAAAACAAATTTTTTAGGTAGCTACGCCAATAGGCGTATATTTTCACACAAAACACAAAAAGCCTAATTTGAAATAAATGTAGAGCTGATTTATCAATATTTAATTTATTTTTTAATGTTTTTTTAATCAAGTTAAACTTTTTGTAACATTACGTAAAGATTCTCAAAGTTTGTCAAAATCAAACTTTTTGGGTAAAAAGGAAAGGATTATAATAATTAATTAATTTGGATGAAAAGTTTTCCAAAAGTTTTCATGAAAATTTAATGAAAGTAGGTACCTACTTAATAAAGTGTCGTCAATATTTAATTTGGAAGCTGAAGGCTGAGTGAAAATGAATATTGTCGAAATCCCTTATTGGAGAGAAACTGAGTCTAAGCAGACTTGGGGGCCCCATTTTATTTTGCCGCCCCGAGTCCCCGACGGTCTTAGTCCGCCACTGATTACCGCACAAAAAAAAAATTACAAATCATTCAATTTATTCTTTGAAATTTGTAATAAGAAACTGTTAAAGTAAAATATTAATTGTAAAATTTGAAAAATCATAAATGAGATGTGGAAATGTGGAAATGAAAATAATTATAATTTAAATTGACTTTTCCCTTCATTCTATCGACAATCCCGCTGTTTACTAACAAAAATTGTAATTTATCTATGAATACTGAAATTTAGTTGCGCATATATATATATATATAGGTACCTATAGGTATATACTTACAACTATTAGGTCGTGAAGACTTAATACAGGAGGAGTAACTTGATAGGGGGGGCACTCATACGTAAGTACATCAGTAGTAAACTGCGATAATCTATGATTACACTCGTCAATGAATGTCGGCTATGCGCACTGAGCACTCTGCGCACGCTGTTTTGCGTAACATATTATGCCTTGTGATCAAGAGTTAGTAGTAGGGGGGTAGGCTCGAATACCACGATGCGACATCCTTTAGAATCTAGTTTAGATGGTCAAGAGTTACGCACAAAAAATACATACATGTATATATTAATATTTTCAGACAATAAGACGAATTTAGCGTTAAACTGACAGATACATAACCTCAATTGTTTGATGTAGAGCATTGTACCTACGCTAGTTAATAGTTAGTTAAAAGTCTCAGACATATTTTGTTGATTTACGATTACGATTATAATCATAAAATGATTTACGATTACGATTTAACTTCCGTTACAGCGTTAATAAACTATTCAATTTTTATTAACAGTATTTTTTATTGCGTAATATACAATTAATTTTAGGGTTAGCAATGTCATTAAACTTGCTAACCCCCTCAATAAAGATTTTTTTACTCCCACCTTTAAAAAGCCCATTATGGTACATGTTTCAATGACACTAAGTGACCTTTTAAATACACATTGACAAGCTGTGGCTTTATGGCGCTTTATCAATAAGTTTAATTCAAATAATAACGGGCTATGTTAAGGGTGAAAATTACGTCAAAAATGTTTATTGGGATTTTCGTGTAGATGTCGCTTTATACAAATATTTAATTTAAATCATTTTTTAGATAATATTCAGTATTTGTCGGAGAAAAAGTATAGTATGCAACTCGTGACTAAAATGGCCCAAGCAACAATTTAAGTATTTGTTACGTATATGGGACTATTGAAGAAACTTTAAAGTGTTTTGCGACAGTCGCCGGTCTCTTTATATTACTCTTTCATTACTAAGTTACGACTAAAGTGGGGAACAATTTGAGTTCCAAAAAGGTAACAAATATGTCACTAGCTATAAACCCTGCTACTATTTGGAACGTAGCTGCTACGTTACTAGAACGTTTCAATATCGTTGCTAGAGCGTTATAATTACTTTTATTTTTTTGTTTTTACTTCTATATTAACTGTCTTTGTCAAACTTATATTAGATTGTACTATCCCTCCTTTTTTAAATGGAACCACTACGGACTTGGCTTTTCAATGTCGTCGTTTATTAAATATGTACTGGTAGTTTATAACTTCCAGAATAACAATATAACGTTTTATTAGGCACGTAAATTTATCCCTGATAGCAAATTTTGATTTTAAGAATCTTCTAAGAAGATATGACCCGGAATAATGGAATATTCTTAGAAACTTCCCTTATTTCTAAGAATGTTCTTAGGGACTTTTAAAACATTCAATAGATACCCTTTTAATGATGCAATTAGATTCTTAAAAGCTTCTTAAAACTTTCCTAAAAAGCATCCTAAGAACATTTTAAGAATACGTTTTTGGAATGTTCTTAGAAGGTTTATTATGGAGCTTCTAGAAAGCTTTTGAGAATATTTCCAAATATGTCAGATACCCACGTTCTAATATGTTGTATTCTACATTCGTAAAATTCTTCAGGAGACGACAAATACGCCTCACTGTCATAATATGACAGTGAAATGTATTTGTCGTCCCCTTAAATTTTAGGACATATTAATATATATTTATTTAAAAATATTAAATAAACAATTTGACCTCTAAACCATAAATTTTATGACATTATTTCATAAAAAGTAAAATTGGAAAATTTTGTGGGATAAGTCAGATTAGATGGAAGTTGAAGATAGTTAGGATTATTATACATAAAAATGTTAATTCAGAAATAAAAAATCGGTATACAAATTAATAAATATTTATTTTTAACATAAAATAAAATACCTATAGTAAAAGTATTTTTGTTATCGAATAATGTTTTAATTTGACAAATAACTATAAAAAATATTTTGGATTGTGTTTTTTACTTAGTATTTAATACTAATTACTAATTAGGTACTTAAGTATATAAACGTAGTTTATGGTATATTTTATTATTATATAGCTAACTGAACTAAATATGCTTAACAGGAATATTCCTAAATAAACTTTCTATAGCAATTACTTACATTCTAAGCATATGTTTAGAGTAGACTAATTTTTACCACTAAAACTTTGCACCTTCTAAGAACCTGCCTATAGGCCAGTAAGAATATTCTTAGGATCATGCTATATGTCTTTTAAGCATGTTCTTTAGAAGAAATATAGCATGATCCTAAGAATATTCTCACTGGAAGGTTTAAAAAACATTCTTAGAATAAACTGTGCTATCAGGGATAAACCCTTTAAATTTTACTGTTAAACTTATGAATTTAGTTTTTGTAAAATAAATGCGCTTCATCAATATTTAAGTATAAACAAATTATTTATTTAATAATGTTTATAAATAAAAATATTTATTATTAATTTTTAATTTAATTATTAATACCGTCTATTACCAACAAAATTACTATTTATTAAAAAGTAAACAACTATTTACAAACAATTAAAATAATTTATTATTCTTTTTGGGGGCAACCAAGTTTTACTTAAATGTTTATTACTTTATAGTATAGCTTGGGGGCGTTTATTATTATAGCAAAAACAAATTATAAAACTAAGGTATACGTAACAAAGTCAAAATTCTGTTGCAGAAAAAAAATACTCGGGTGAAACTTTCCCAGGTAGCACACTGACGTTTGCTGACGTTTATATGACATCTTCTGACGTTCGTCATTTCAACGTCATATAAAAGTCAGCAGACGTCAGTGTGCTACCTGGGTTTCTTGAAATTTACGGCTGTACTTTCTATAGAAAGTAATCTTGACAGAAAGCAATAAGTCAATCAGAGCTTCTATAGAAAGTAAATCCTCAAATTTCAAGAAACAATTCTGTGTTGTACAATGTACAGGGAGAGAAGTTATGGCTGGGAGTGCTGCAGCATCCGTTGGTGTCGAGTTGATGATGGTAATGCTCGTAAGTAGCTGAAGTAGCACGTGCTATTATAATCGATGGTGGAGTTTGCGCGTGCTTTGCAACTCCTTTCAGTTGTTCTGTGGGCGTCGGCCATAAAACAAGTGCATGGCTTTAAAAGCCGCGAGCGCGATCCTTTCGTAAGGACGAAGAAAAGATATGGCAGGCCGTAGATCGAGTTCAATTGGTTGTCGTTCTCTTATCGGCCGAAGAACATCAATCTATGTCAATTCCTATGATCCCATTAAGGTAACCCTTTGCTAAAAAAATACGAATAAAAAGTTTTTCAGACAGCCATGCTGCAAACTTGGAAAAGTTTGTGGTTAAACACGAAGTAACTATCCTATTAATACTTTTTACTAGGCATGCATACTTCATTCTACTTTTGTTGACTTTTTAATTTCCCAAGGATTAATTAAAATGTTGACAAAATAAATAGGTTTTATAATGGACACAGCAAGATTTATACATGCATTCTCTAAATCCTGATTTATTTGATACAAAAAAATCTTCGGCATGCAATTTATTTCTAAACTGTATGCAATATTTTACTGACAGCCTAAGCCAAACAGGGGATATGTTAATTTTAAAGGTCCATAAAAAACAACTGGCTAAAGCAAAAAAACAGCATGAAAAAACGTGTTCTCCCTTTCGTCCCCGATCCTTGATAAATGACATTTATTACCTCTTATCAAGTTACCCAACATCACAGGAATGTTCACTGAACAGTGTTATAGGTCTGGAGTCCTTCGCCTTCCTTAATTCGAATTTCGACCATTGTCCAACAACAAGAGTCATACACTTCACCTAAGTAATTTTACTTTCGAGCTTTGTCATATGAAATAGCTTTAAAACAATAAATGGATAACGCTTATTATGAAGGAACCAAAGCCAAAGCCTTCTGAGCTTGACGAAATAATTGCAAGGTAAATTTATTAAATTTGTCGCCCAGTATAAGGTTGTAAATAGTAATAATAATATTAATTAGGAAAATAATGAGCACAATTATTGTTCTGAAATTGGCTTGAATGTTAATTGTGCCATTTTGACGTGGCTCAACTGGAAACTAATTATCTTAAACGAAGTTTGTGTTCCTTTTATTGGGAAAGAACGCGCCATTGAACTAAATAATGTTTTATTGATCCCAAGTAAAGAACAATCTTGTTAGAAAATAATCTACTTGGCCAATTTAACGATTCGGTAGATTTTCAGGAAAAAACGCAGTTGAAATGAAATCACTGGTTAAACTTCAATTTAGTTTTCGTCCCACCGCCCACACATTAAAAGATCATTTATCATAGAAACCTTATTTCCTTGTTTATGCATCAGAAAAAATTTAAGGCAAATTAAAAGAAAATTACTTTTATCTTTGAAAAGGAAAAATGAATTCGGGTTAGATTTGTTTAAATTTTAGATGTTCCGATTTCAGCATTGAATAAAAATACATATAAAACTTTGTGACAAAACTTAAACATCTCGAGAGAATGTTTTAAGAATTTAAAGCTAACAAGAAATATAGGTCGTAGATATAGGAAATAAGCCAGCAGTTGTAAGTATTACCTCTGCTATATATATATATATATTTATGAACACGACACAACTTCAAAATACTTCAATGAAACTATTCACTTTTCCCTAAATTCTTCTAATTATTATTTTTTCAAAATCTATATTTATTAAAATATCATATTGTAGAAATGTCTTTGTAACTCGCAAATTGGTCGCAGCAACTACACATTAATTTTCCACCCTGATTGCATTTGTAGAGATTATGGAAATTAGAATAATTTTCGAATCATGTTATAATTGAAAAATTGCTCATGGAACCAAAAACTAACTCAATTCAAACTTAATACCACTATGTAATAACATATTTTCGAGTTAAAACTTTCAGATATACTAACCACACTGACAAATTTATACAGGGTGACAATTTTAAAACGAACATCACTTAGTATTTCTTTAACTGATGACATTTAACCCCCTGACCTCCAGAGCAACTACCCCTAAAATTTTAAATAGCAACCCCTATTTATTTCACCATTTTTGAAATCCTTATGTAATTCTAGATAAGTTACATTTTTTTGCCAAAATTGCCCAGATAGCAAAATGTAGTCACGATGCCCGCACAGTGAGTGCAGATCACTACACATATGCGCTTACATATGCGTCTCATATGCAGCGCACGTGTGCCGACGCATTTCCAGCGCACATGAATAAGTAAAAAAAGTTGTATATTTCAAAAGGAAATGCATTTATAACGACGGGTTTAATGCAAAATGGCACAAGCACCAAATTTTTCGAAAAACTGTTAGAAGTACAGGTTGATAGAGAATTAAATTGTTTAGCTAGAGCTGTAACAAATTTTTTAAAATTTTGGCGTTTGTGCCGTTTTGCCTTAAACCCGTTGATATATATATATTCTGTTTTAGATTTCCACGGGCGTTATATGTATTGGTGGTTTTCCGGGATCTGCTCCGTGTTGTCGGTTTTTAGTTCTTAAAATAACCGTATGTCTGAGGACGTTTCGGTACAATCTCATGTACCATGGTAAGTACATGAGATTGTACCGAAACGTCGTCAGATATACGGTTCTTCTAAGAACCAAAAACCACCAATATATATGTAAATATATATTCGAGTAAATAAAAAGGCAAATTTTAATCAAAATCACTTTAAAAAAGTAAATAAATATCACACACGTAAAATAAAAAAATCTTAATGTAAATAAAAAAGCAGATGATCAATTAATCAAGTGATTTTAAAACAACTAAACTAAATAATCACAAAAGTAAAATCACAAAATCCCAATGCAAATAAAAAGTAAATAAAAATGCACATGCTCATAATTTCAATTATTTTGAAATCCCAAGAAAAATAATTAATTATGATGGGAAAATGCTTGTTATGATTTAATCTTTATATTTTTCACACTTACCTGAAATCCTTAATAGTTTTATGTATATATATAAATCAGTTAATGCATGTCATTTTAATTGAACTTACCTAGTGAACCAATGCAAATTGCAATTTTACGATATTTCATTATTATTGATTGTATAATTTTTTAATTATAAGGTGAATAAAAACGAAATCTACTGTTTTTTTGATAGAATCTGGCATCACTGCCGATAAGCACAGTGTAAGAGATCATTGATCACGTCGTGCGCTCATACTGCGCTCATCGCGTGGGCGCGCACGGCTATGCTACTCATATGCGTGTGGCAGTAAAATTGATAATAAAGATAATATAATTACTTTATTAATTGTTCAAAATGGTTTCCATTGTTTTGTAAGCGGACGTTTTAAAGTGTCTCTGGTAAAATAGCCCTACATTCTTGCCCAATCCTTTGTTGGAGTTCAATTGAGTTCGGTTGGGTTTTGAATACAATGGATTTCAAATGACCCCATAGAAAGAAATCGAGCGGTGTCAGATCTGGTGGCCTAAGTGGCCATTCAATGGGTCCCCTCCTATGAACAAAGGACCAATGATAGTCTAATATGCCCGCCCAAACATTTATTTTTTGAGGATATTGTGAATGCCCCTCTCTAATAATGTGAGGAATAAAGTCGCTCCAATAACGGCAGTTTTGTTTGTTCACCTTGCAATTTAAGTAGAAGGTGCACTCATCACTGAAACAGATATTTTTTATAAACTGGGGCTGAACAATAATCCTGTCAGTCATAATTTCGCAAAACTCAATACGTCTGTCCGGGTCATCATCCCCTAATTCTTGAGTAATTTGTAGCTTGTATGGGTGAAATATGTGAAGCTTCAATACTTTTCTGACTGATTCACGCGACAGTCCAGTTTGTTCTGCAGCTTGACGAAGCGACATTGTGGGAGCCATAGCAATTTGGCCAAGGACTTAAATCTGAGCGATCTCATTGACCAATCTTGGCCCATTCCTCTTCTTATTGCAAACAGATCCAGTTTATTCAAATTTAGCTACTTAATCTCAGATGTACTTGTGTCTAACATTTCTTTCTGGATGTCGATCATTAAATATGACAGCCGTTCTTGCGAAGCAACTGTTTTCCGCTTCATAAATAAAAATAATTTCAATGCGTTCTGCAATAGTGTAAACCATTTTAAGAAAAGGAACTGGATTTTTTTAACAACTTTTAAAATGTGCCGACACACTTTCTATAGAACATGATCTATATGGAAAGCAATAAACCAATCAGAGCACGGTATTTTCCATCGCACCTATTGCTTTCAAAAGGGATTATTTTCTATAGAAAGTTAAAAATTATTCAGACGAACAAGTTAATATGCATTATATCATTTCGAGCCCCAACTAGTGTTGAAACCATTTTAATTATTAATTTGATACCGTATAGGATACTGTGTAATTTTCAAGTATAATATTTAATATTTATATGATATTTGATTGAGCGGTTGATTATGCTAGACTTATCATATTAATATAATAACAAGTCCTTAAAGTCAATGTTGATTTTATTTTAATTATCGGTTGAGATTTTATTAAAGGTAGATCCATTAGAAAATAATTGCATTATCTTTTTTTGTGGAAAATCGATTTAATTTGTTATTTATTTGACAGTTTCGTTTAGGGAAAGGGGACCTACTTTGTAGGTAATCGATGGACAAAGTAATTTGTCTAATATAATTAGAAACGGTTCTTTCAATACTAAGAGGGTCTTATATTTTTCTTTACGAAAAACTTTTAACGAAAAATCCTACAAAGCTTTTTCTTCTTAGGATACAATAAGCTCTATAACGGTAGAATTGGTCATTTTAACAAAATTTAAATATTTATTGTTTGCATTTTAAATTATCCAGGTACAACATGTCGTATAAATAAAAACATGTATTCTTTGTTCAGAAAAAGTGAATTTGGTAAAAATTATGATTACTAATAGAATAAAGTCATTTTGTTAGTTAGTCATCTTACTTTTTACACTTCAAAATAAAAATCGCGTAAAAAATAAAGCCGTCGTCCGCATTATATAAAATTGCATGAAATAAAGAGTTCTCAAGAATTAAAGAATAAAAAAGAAAAATCCTGCAAGAAAAGTGGGTTAAAGCTTAACATTGACACGTATTCCACGACGTCTTAGTTTCTGTAATCTAGTTAAAATAAAGAGATTTTGTGCTGCTCATCATCTGACACTTACCATAATAGAAAAGTTTTCTGGAATATTTAATTTTCAAATAAAAGACCTCACAGTTTTATTTCTTTTTTATTATCCTTTAATTTATTGCGGCAATTTAGACAAAACCCTTATTTAACTAGAATAATTGAAAAATCTAGATTCTAATGTCAGAACATATTAACATTGAATGAAATATATTATTAATCCCGGCGCATTCGCCATTTTTGCAACTCGTAAAATAATTTTACGGCAATACGGTAAAATTTAAAAAATAAATAAATAAATTTAAAAAATAAAACCAAGTATTTTATTCAAAAATTATTGGAGAATCGCGTAGAGAAGAAAAATCGAACAAAATTGATTTTTTTTCATTACAGCATTACATCTATTACAAATATGAAAAAATGTTTTAGACAAAATCTACCTATTTTTAGTCGAATGATCCGAATCTGCAATAAAAAATAGGGTGTTCCATTGGAAATTTTAAAGTTACCCCCTGTTCCCCCTATAAGGAGGAGAGTATGAGGAGCAATTTTAGTACTGATTGATTTCCCCCCTCGAATCATTTAATTTTTATTTTTAACATTTTTTCGTATAATGCATACTAACTGAGATGGTTCAAAGTTTCAAGTTAAATGACTCACACTGTAGGTATATAGAAAACTTGTCTTGAGGTTTATAAAGTTAATTACTGTTTAGCTAAGCTATTTTAAAGGTTTGCTGGTTTTCGTTTAATTGGCATTTCATTAGTCCGTTTATGTCATGTACATATATTATAGAGCTTTAAAGCAAGTAATTAGGAATTGGTCAGCGTTTCTGTCATAAAGCTTTCCTTTGATTTTAATTAATCCAAATAATATGAAAAACCGACGGTATCTATTAAAACGCGTTTGTTTTTGTGCATGGTTTAGTTTATGAAATTTTAATTTTGTTAAAAAACCTTTTAATTCGATTTTAATTTAATTTTGATGTGTGCGTTTACGAGAAATATATACAGGGTGTCCCATAATTATCGTACAATTCTACGTACAAAAATAGGACAAAAAGTTTATATAAACCCAAGTCGAGAAATGCTTCCTAAGGGAGCTACAGCCCCCAAAAGAGGAGCCCCTGATGATGGTTTTTATTTAATATCTTCAAAACCGTTCAAGATAAAATAAAATTTTGAGAAATTTTGAAAATTGAAAATATCACCTGTCTTGAATAATCTTTTTCTCTATTATCGAAGTTCAACAAGATGACCTTTTTGTGTGTAAACCTCCAAAATAAAATAATCTAATATCAAATCCTGGGACAAGACATGTACAAAAAAGTTAGGGTAGGTTTACCCTTACTCTCTATCTCTCTGACCATAAAAATTTTGATCAATTTCTAAAATTTCACGTTTCTATCTTAAACGGTATTGGAGATATTAAATAAAAACCATCTTCAGAGGCTCCTCTTTCGGGGGCTGTAGCTCCAATAGGAAGCATTTCTTGACGTTAATCGTGAGACACCGTGTATAACATATTGCCATACATATTAGATGTGTTTAGTGTTTTCTAAAGCTCGTGCAGTGACCTTTAAATCTCCTTAAATGTATGAAATGGGAAGTGGAATAGGGTTTCTGGGACTAGTCCAGTTTTGTTTACAAAAAGCCTGAAAAGAACTATTCAAAGTAGCTGTCTAGGGAACATTTTGTGAATTATTTAGCGGGTTTATATGAGGCGGGCTTTTTCCAAGCCCGCTGGGACTTTTCAACGCATACACTGAAACGCATGCTACTTTATCATTAACAACTAGTCTATAACATAATAGGTCAATTAAGCTAACTTTTTGCTAAAATGATTGTTAACAAGTTCAGTGTACAGATTGTGATTGGACGTAATTGCGGTCAGCCTGGTTATTGTCTACTCAAATTAATTTAATTTCGATAAATCGATTTTATTTCCTTATGTGTTTTCTCTCATTTTTTTGTGTAAAATGAGAATGACCAAAAAATAGAAATAGAAAACATTTTTTGCTATATAAAATCCCTCTATTCTCGTGTACATATGTTGCAAAATTGTGACCTGCATTAAAAATTGATGTTATATTTGCAATACACTCCATTTTACTCGCACCTTTTTATACGTTGAACGTTCCAATACACATCAGCGGTTTCATATACTACACAATATGTGGTACACATGTTCATAAATGAATTCAGTTGTATTAAAATAAACATAAAACAATTTACTTAAAACGGTTCGAATTTTATCGAACATGAAATAAAAGAACCTTTTACCCTCAATTCGTGAAATTTTTTCCAGAAATATTAACATTACTCAATTTAAGAAAATAACAATTGAGTTTGTTATTTTTGTTGTTCAAAACAGAAAAATAATTACGTTAACAAATCCTCTTTAATTGAATTTTGAACTTCCCACGCTATAAACAAGCTTTATTAGGATTTTTAGACCATTAAAAGTAATTTCATTAAAAAGTATTTCTTTTCAAACGAAAATATTTTTTCGGGTAGTTATGTTACTTTTCGTTCGCGCTTCACCTACATTACTACATACAGTGTGTATCAGCTAAATGAAATTAATTTGATACTACGATTGGTATTTTTAGTTGAGCATTTGTACAGGGTGATCCCCTATAATGTCGCCCCCCTTTAACTTTTTTATTTTAAGTGTCCCAAAAAATTTAAAAGTGTGGTTATGTAGGTACTAAAAAAAACTTTTTTTCTACCTATAAAGAAAAATGGAAAATTGATCAATATACAGGGAAAACCAAAAAGTTTATTTTTTTTTCAATGGATCACCCTATATATGAATTTATTTTTCGATTCCTTGTGAAATTCTGAGCATAATTCATATACCAAACCATATACCTAAACTCAACCGTTTCTGAAATATTCGCATTCGAAATGTTATCATTAAATGTTTTTTTAAACTGTTAGAAATCAAGAAGCTTCAGTATACCAAAATTTGTATTTAAAATAAATTACTATAGTCACATTATGTCAATATGTCTTGTTAAATAAGTAAAAATGGGGTACTCAGACAGAGAAACAAACTATTTCAAATTATTATCTTAAAAATAATTTAAATATTTCAGAAACGGTTGAATTTAGGTATATGGTTGTTATATGAAATATGCTTAGAATTTTACAAGAAATCGAAAAATAAATACATATATAGGGTGATCCATTGAAAAAAATAAACTTTTTGTTTTTCCATGTATACTGATCAATTTTCCAATTTTCTTTATACGTAGAAAAAAAGTATTTTTTAGTACCTACATAACCACACTTTTAAATTTTTTGCGAGACTTAAAATAAAAAAGTAAAGGGGGGGTGACATTATAGGGGATCACCCTGTACAAAAGTAAAGTAGTCAACAATCGGCAGTAAAGTAAAAGAAATCGGCAGTAAAGTAGAACTTTACTGCCGATTTAATACGAGTATTGTATGCAACCCATTATACATTTTAAGATGTGTCTACTGCTTTCGCCTCGGCAAATAATTTCCACATTCGTGATAAAAAATACGAATTTACTGCCTTGATACATAAATATCTATTTTCCCTATATAAAAGTTTATTTAACAATCTAAGACTTTGTTTTACATTTATCTATTATCCATTAAACTAAAACATACTCTTAAAACTTCTAAAGCTTTTAAATAAAATGTAAGCTAAAATGTGAAAGGGTGGCATAAAGAACAAATCATAGTTAAAATAACTGCTAGCTACTAATTTAAATTACATAGGGAATCTGTGTTGTTGAAAGGTAACAACAGCTTTAATTTTATGGGATATGTCAACGACTGGGCGTTCAATAAATCTAGGTCTGGTTTTGCTCCATATACAGGGGATTAAATAAATATGCCGCATGTTTGTATGATTTATCGTTAATGTATGCGTGGGTCGGACCAGAAATAGAGGGTTTTTGCTACAGTAAAAAGTAATTATGTATTTACACTCATCAACACTTACACAGCTCAGTTTTTTGTTTTAAAATAGGTTTTTTGAGAATTTCATCCTTGATTTTTCAAAACTGTGTACCATATAAATGTTGATTAGTGTATTTTGCAACATGGTTGTTTATTTAATATTACTTTCAAATTTCAAAATGCGGTAATAAAACGCGGATTTTCATTCCCAGAGAAAAAGAAACAAACCCATATTTCAGTTCGGATTTGAAAGTGTTAGGGCTTCTTGGAAAAATCATTGTTTAATATTGAAAAATAAATTCAATTTGGTTATAATTTAGAGTTAATAAAACGTCGTGGCGTCGGCTGTGTTTGAAAGGTTAAAATCCCTTCAATAATCAAGATTGAAGTGAAGCTCTATGTGGACAATAAAAAATAAATAAAAAAGTGAAAAATGTAATTTTCTTACGTGAAATATGTGCAAGTTATCTCTGTATGTAAGAAAGACTTTCTATAGGTTGAAGAAAATGAAATATCATAGATATTTGCATGTATTCTCGGCAAAGCTTTGCAAAAAATAGATGATATTCAACATTAAATTTCTTGTTACTACACAAAATGTTAATCGCACTAAAGATTATTACTAATAAAATTAATGCGTTTACATAAATATATTTTACGATTATGAGGCTAGGTATGTATATTTATCGATTTTTAAAATATTATGCAAACTTTTCTAGGGTAATTTGTATCCAACAACAAATTTCATTTAGATCTTACTCAGAGTGATACAATTTAAAATAATGTATACCAAATAAAGCACAAATTTATTTATTTATTTTTCTAGATCATTGTTAAATAGGATATATATTTTGCTTATCAGGCAGTTTAACATATATATTAATAGGCAAAATTATAACAACTGGATGCACTCATCAACATTTACATTGCATCACCTCAATTAATAAAACGTACTACCCAAAAATAAATAAGAATTAAGAAACATAAGGCAATATAAAGTTTATATATATAAATGTGAAATATATTTCTTAATTTAGAATTATATAGTTTACAATATCAATTAGGATAATGCAATATAAATGTTGATGAGTGTAATAGAGTCTTGAGTTCCACTGCGTAATTTAATGTATAATTAGGGAGAACTTTTTAAATGCCTTTGCCTTTGAAAAGGTGGGGCGTCCGTAGTTAATTTAAATTTAAATCCCTAATTATTGGAAGTTTGCAATTTAAAACTTTCTTTCAATAAAACCACAACATGCCGAAAGTGTTTCAATTAACTTATTGGCTTAGGCACATATGCTCCCCAATTTAATGACTAATTAAAAATTGAATCAATATCTCTTCTGGGGAAAATAACCGTTAATTTAAAAGGAAGATATAAGATATCATTTCCAATATTTTTAATGAAATATATTCAAATTCGTTTTTATATTTTTCCTGATTAAACAAAAAACATTATTATACGAATGTAATATAAGGATATGATGGTCATTTTTGAAATCAGTTATCCAAAGGCAGAAAAAGTTTGATTTTGCCGACCGGTGTAATTTATCTGAATATTTCTGTTTTTTTCAGAAATTACAAAGTTCTTTGTTTCAGTGGGACAAAGCGGAAAAGAAGCGGACCCAACAGATACGACATATGTGAGTTGGTCTGTCTAAATGTTTTCATGTTCAATGTTTGGCAATGTCGGATAAGTAAAGATAAAATATTTTTATCTTGAACTCTTTCCAAACCTGAAATATGTCCGGGAATATTAAACGAGAGCAATTAATCGCTCGTTATGCAAAAATGTTCTTTTAATGACATTCCTTGATTTATTTCAGTGTGGTTATTTTGATGAATTTTTATTAATTAAAAGGTTTTTACAACATGTGATGATCTTGTTCTGTAGAGGCACAATTAATAAAGTCAAAATAATTAATGCGGTAAAGAGTTTCAGAATCGAGCATGAAAGTGTTTGAAAAGGTTTTATTTCTAAACGTGTATCTGCAATATTGAATGCCTCCTTGGCATGCAAAGAAATGTCCTTTTAATCTAAGACTGTTATATTGTTGTTTGGTGTTCATTTAAAATTTATAATTTTATTTTCATTACTATATATGTACAATAATTTTCCTACTCTTAAGAATTCAATTAAGTGAATTCGTAAAATTGTATTTCTTTTTAATTTTCCGTTTTATTATTGTTAACTTTTGTAGAAATTTTCTATTGTCAAAAATCATTTCCCTGTGGATGCTTCTTCCACTATTTCGGTAAATTGGGAATCCTAGACCAAGAAATGAAATAAATAAAGGTATAATAAAGCTTTTCTGGAGAATGTACATTTGAAGAATACCAAGTCTTTTCAATCAGAAAACTTTTAATGTACTGTGGCTTAGACAATACCGTGTGTTGTAGGCCAATTAAACCATTTAAATTCAACATTATTTATCAAAAGTATTCGCTTGTAATTAAAATAAATGAACGATAAAATGAAGAAGTAATTTTGTAGGAGCATTCGCATCTAAGACAATATAGTCATTTGTATTCCTGGAATAAGACAATAGATGTCTGTTTCAATATTATACATAATATACAATGTCGGATATTCCTTAATTTTCTTTATGCAACGAGTAAGAGAGAGACGAATGTATGACGAAAATCCATTTCTCTCTTACTTGAATATTAAATATAAACTTATTATATTAAGCATTAAAACTCTTTGTTATGATTGGAAGATATACATTAGACTGAACCAAAAAAATCAAGGTTTAAAGTTGATTTTTTTGGCCCAGTCTAATATACATACATATTATTTTTTTCAAAATGTTGGTCAAATACTGGATGATATATTTAATAATTTTAAGTTTTATTTTTCACTCAAAGGTGTTTTTTTATTCATTAATAGTAATTTGTTTCTTCTTAGACAAATAAGAATTATTTACGGTTACAGTGGTTTTAATATGGTAAAATTATGACTTGATTAACCATTCAAAATTTATGAAAATAAAATAACCTATAAGTATTTTTTTTTCGTAGAAATTACGTTAAATAAACAGGATTAAAATACTTTAGACTTGTGAAACTTTTATTAATAAAAGTAAAAAAAGCTTGACGACTAATCATTAATGTAGTTTTTGTTTTTATGTTTAAAAGGGTATAATAAAAAATATCGTTTCGTGAGAAAACATTTAGTCACGTGATATATAAACTAAGGCAAGTTTGAAAATTTATTCGTTTAAAGTGAGTATTCATGAACGTAGCGTTAAATTTCATTTAATAAAAGTTAAAATAAATCTTGAGGCAAAGTTTGCTCTCTTAGTGAATTATAATCCAGTTGTGGACGATAAATTTCACTGGTTAACCGAAATCTTGCTAATCTTTCCCGTCAATCCGGATTTCTTGAAATATACAAGATTTACGGGTTTGCCTTTTTTATTTTTTGCTTTAATTTACAATTGGACGCGATTAGTATTTGATTGCATCTTAATGTACAACATTTTATATATTTTGCTGAAAAATCGATTATAGTATTAGCATCTCAAGACTATATCGTTATTTTATATCTTTTACACGCTCCAGGCGCCTAACAGCGGAAATACTGTTCGTAAAAATTTTCTTCAATTTAAATAAAATATCATATTCCCTAAAAATTTAAAATCTATAGAAAGCAATAAACCAATCAGAGTACGGCACCTAGTGTGCTATGGAATGGAATATGGGGAATGTTTTAGTAAAGTCACAAATTTAAAAAAACACCCCTCGTCAGATTTTTGAAATAGCATTGATACTTTCAAAAGAGCTGTGACATTATGGCGTTTTAGTCACAGGCTGTATTAAAAATTGAGAAAAAGTGAGGTTAAATTCGGGTGACAGTTGACAAATTTGTTTGTTAAATTTTTAACAAATAAAATTGGCGTTAAATTGTGTTTTGTGTTCGTCGTATATAAACTATGGCATGCAACTCGTTCATAAACCTCTTTGGACACTTGTTTTTATTAAACACTCGCTCGCTTAATTAAACTCGGAACTAAAACGGCGTTTATATAATAATACATAATTTACTATAATACACAAAAATGCGTATAACTTTATAACGTAATTACTGTATATCAAAATGCATTACACAACTTTTTGGAAGTTCTTATAAGTGACAGGCATTTTTCCGGTTGACATTTTCGAAGATTGAGAAAAAAAACTTGCAACGTCAATCAATTTATCAACTAACTAATTAAAATCCATTAATTTGCGCCATAAAGAAACAACTCAGTTTTACGTTTTAGTTTTATCAAAGGAAATTAATAAGCAGTTGCATATTAAAATTACAAAATGTTGTATAGTATTGCAATTTTAATACGCATTTGTTGTAATATTACATTTTGTTATAGCCAAAGTACTAAACAGGTTCCAATTTTACAATGTTTTTGTTATTGTTAGATACTTATGGCAATTTTACAGTTCTGTATTGTGGAATTGAATTTGAAATTTTGTAAAATTTCTATACATATTCGGAATCTAATTTTACTGATATAATCAATAAAATTACTAACAAAAATTTTGTGTTTGAAAATATAATCATTATTTATTTTATACAACTTCTGTTTGAATTTTTACTATATATCATTTTAATTATGTACTGTTAAAATTTCTTGTAAAATTACAATTGTTTTGCAAACCAAAGGATGAGTAAAATTACAAATCAGTGTATACCAATACAAAATTATAATACAATTTGAGTAATCTTCCAAGACATGTTGAGAAATCTACTAAGATAAGTTGTAATTTTACAAATCTATATGTATAAATCCTACACGCATTGTAATTTTACTAAACAGTTTGACAGTTTCTAATAAAAAGCATCTCAGATTTACAAACGCTGTTTGTAATTTGTTTTGCTATAATGTTATGTAAAATGCAATGCGGCAATCACGTGATGTTCTTACATCTCGCCTCGGTTGACCTAGGTGGACAGTATATAAGCTCAGGTGTATTTCGTTTTTGGTGTGTTCCAATACACCAAATTGCCCTACATTGATTACACCCAAAATAGGTCCATCTATTTAGCTGACTGTCGGTATTTGAAGTTGGTGGAACGCACTTAAAACAAAACGCGCGTGAAGGTTCAATTTTTTTAAATTTTTATAGTAATGTGTCAAGTAAGTTTCTTGAAGAAACTAAGAAAATTGAATGTTTTTTTTTGTAGTATAATTACAATACCATCATCATTTGTAAATTACTAAATATTTTTAGTGTAATTTGTTGTTCAAAATAACAATATTTGTATTGTAATATTGCGAAACGAATTTTCTTCAGTTCAGTAAAATTGTAAAATATATTTTGTAATTTTCTTAAACTAAGTTAAAATGAATTGTATAGTATAATTACAATACATCATTTTAAAATCACTAAATATATTTAGTATTTTTTTTAGCAAAATTACAATACCTGTATAGTAACGTTACTGAACAAATTTTTAATAAATGCTTAGTGAATTTCAACAAACGTTTTGTAATTATCCTAAATTGAGTTGGAATGAATCGTGTAGTGAGTTTTATTATTAATAAATTGTGGTGCGTAAAAACTTGTTAAGTAAAATTACAATAGAAATTTTTAACAGTGTAGCTGTTATTAGCCTCATACAATTGGCCACTTCAAAACGGTAAGAATTAATTGATTATTTTCTCATTTTGAATAAATTGTTTTTAGTTGTTTTTTGCACGTGACAAATAATTTTTAATCAATAAAAACGTTATTATATATACCCTTAAAAACTCCTCAATACCTATAGGTACACGTATACTTCACCTTTATCTGACAGCACAATACAACTGAAAATGACAAAATGACAAATGCGATGTTATTCGAGAGGATCAATCATTTTTAGCATTCAAATTTATTGAGGTAATTTATTTATTTAAAACGCTTCTAGCTTTTAATTATTAAAATAATTTGAAGATTTTCCAAATGGGTTATGATTAATGGTAACGTTTTGTTTAATTGCTCTTAGCGAATAGTAGCAAGAGACCATTTCAAATTTTAAGGCCCAATTATTTTCCGTTTATTTTCATGTTTGTATGTCTGCTAATATAATTTATACGGTTCCATGGACAGAATTAATTAAATAACAACTTTTTGTTTTTGTTATTCTAGCAAACTGATAAATTAATCCATTTTGCAAAAGTTACCTCATTAAAATTTATATATGTAATTAATGCAGCGAAATTTTAATTCTCTTACAACTCAAATATCTACATATAATAAAATATAAAAAAATATAATTTTGCATGAATTTTGATAATAAAATTTTTCTGTTAAACTTCAACGCATTGTTGGTTTAGCTGGCGTATATTCTGAATAAAAAATATTAATGTTTCGATAAATATTAAGCATGGAATGGGCAATGGAAGTTCGGTTGGTGTTTTGTTAAATTAGGAAGTAGCATGGTATAGCATAGCAAACGCAATTGTAAGTTTGCGCATTCGGCGCCAAGCATTTAGAGCGCGTGGAAGCATCGGTTCAGTCAGTGCGTAGGATTCGCGCTATCGAAACGGTTCAAGAAAAAGTTGCTTAACATGTGGCTCGCTTTTAACGCAAGTGAATTTGTGACGATTTAATCGGCATGTCTCATCACGAGCACGAGAACAATCTTACTGTGGTGGGTTAGATGTATTATTTATACATGCATGGGCACCTTACATTACACTTAATAAAACTATTTAGCAACACACTATGTTTTATTTCGCCTTATAAATATTTTTTTATTTACACTTTTTACAATCTTAGTTCAACACACCACACTTTATCTGCCTCGTTTTGGTCATTTTTAATTCAAAGCACGTAGATTTTTAATATTTTCTATAAAAAATATAAATATATATTGCTTATAACGTTAAGGGTTTATAATGTCTTAATTATTCCATTTCCTTGAACTTTTTTATGTTTCTGCAGTATTTCTAATCGATTTTAGAGTTGTTGGTTTTAGCAAAACTTTTTTATTAACAATAAAACACTGAAAAAAAATTGTTGGAAAGCATTTTAATGTAATACATTTAATTATACAATGTATACCCATTAAAATTGTAAGATGCAAATACAATAATTCTACTATCTAAATATAAATATTAGTATATTTTCTTTACAAATATATTTCTTTTTTTTAGAAAAGTTTTTATTTAATCATTAAATCAACCAATCAGAGCACAATATTCACCATAGCACAATAGGTTTGAATAAAAAGGTAATGATAATAATAATAATAATAATAAGCATTAATTGGATAAAAACTAACAATTTAATTATTCTAATAGAAAAACGGTGATTGAACATCGCTAATGCTTCTACAAATAAACTTGTGTCAATTATTGTCGCATTAAATAAATACTATTAACATTGTGTATGGTAAATATAACATGGGAATAGAGATAACGTGAAGATTAATTAATTTCACCAGGATAACAGAGGAATTAGTATAATAATGGCAATGTTAATAATTTAGATGCATTGATCTTAAAGAGATAGACTGTGTTGGTTTTCTTTGATATTAAAAATAATTTTGGGCATATACAGGGCTTAAAAGGCAATTAAAAACTAGCCTCTCTCTATAACTTTTGAGTTAAAGTAAATATGATCTTGAGCAAAAACAGGTTGATTTAGATATCGAGTTACACAATCCATTGTTAAACAAATTTTATACACGGAATTTTATATTAAAGATTAATCATCTCAGTCCAAGTATATGTTCATCTCACCTTTCCGCAAGTATAGATATTTTTAATTTAAGATTTATTCTTATTTGCAATTTAAATTAATACTTATTTGAAGGATATAGGGAAAAACTATACTTATTTGGATATAATTTCAATGTTAGGTGCAAGGGTAAAGTTTTTATTATTTCAAGAAAAACTATTAAAGAATAATAAGTATTTTTTGATACAAATGTTATAATTTTTGGCGATATAATATTTACTTTTAGATTTAATATAAGGTATCTTTAAGTAAGATAAGCAATAATTTTTTCAAATTTGCTAGAGCCCAATAATTGTTTCAAATATTGTCTATTCATTTTTTAACTTTTTATCTCTTTTTTCTAAAAACTGATAGAGAAAAATAGATAGGATAATCCACTTATTACCTTGTAAAATAAATATGGTCATTATATCCTAACCTTTATAGTCGAGCAAAAGTTTAAAAAAGAATAGACAATATTTGAAACAATTATTGGGATCTAGCATTGTCTTTTTTACATAACTTTTTTACAATATTTCAATTACCTACCTATATATATAATATATACTGCAATGATTTTTTCAAACCTTCAGACACGTTGATTTTGTTTGCGAGACGGACATTTTTTGGCTATATTGGCCTGTTTAACCAAAATTTTTATTCGCACCTATAATCTAGAGGTAATCTAACCTAATATCACTCCAACATTTAAAATTCAATACATAATACTACACACATAAATATAATTATGTAATAATTATTACCTACACATACATTTGGTGGTTAATTCTATCAAATTCCACTAATTTAGCAGCTCTTTCATAATTCCAAACCAAATATTAACTAACACAAGAAACAATCTTCCAAAATGTCGGACATACTCGTGAGTGGGGGATATTTTTAGGAAGGCCAGTCGTACCAATATTTACTAATCTTAGTTTAAATATAATTATATTTATATCCAGTATAGTTTTATAAAGATATATCTTTAAGAATAGAATAGAGTTTTCCAAAATTTGGTCTAAAGATTATTTCACTTAAAGTCTTTCTTAACATTTATCAGGCAAGAATAAGATCTGCTTGTTTAAAGAAAGATTAAAATTTAGTTTAATGTTAGTTTTAGCCTTGACAATATTAGGTCAATCATCTTGTTTCAACTGTACTTGATTTCAAGCTAAGAAATAAAATCTTTTTAATTTAAGGATAGGTTAATATTTAATAGTATATTATGTATCAAGTTTGATAAACGCCATTTTATAAACGAATTTAATTTAGGCACGAGCGAGCTTGCGAGCGAGTTCTTAAATTAATGAGTGTATAAAAAGTTTATAAACGAGGTGCATACTATACTTTTTCTACGACAAATACTTATTATTATCTTAAAATGATTTAAATCAAATATTTTATAGAGCGCCATCTATGAAACAATAGGGGAATCTGTGTGTCACCGTCAAATGTCAAATTTTATAAACACAGAGGTTATAAATCGAAATGTATTTCTTGAAAATGGACAGTTGTTTACAGTGAAAGTAAAGGAAATGTTTTATGAGCACTTTACAGTAGAGTCCGTGCCCGTATTTAAGTTATAGTTTACTGCCGGCGAAATTAAAAGGTCAGTACAATGTTATAAACTGTATAAACTTTTCAAATATTGGCGTTGAGAAACTATTTAATACTTTTGTATTTTTGTATTGAGATAATAAAATAATTTTCACATTTAGTATTATTTTACAAGAAAGGCACTTTATTTTAACGATTGAATGACATTTGACAACTGTCAACTAACTTAAAGCTAACTTCAGCCGTGACTAAAAACCTGTTGCTAACTTCAGCCCGTGACTAAAACGCCGTAAAGCCACAACTTGTCAATGTGTATTTAAAAGGTCACTTAGTGTTATGGAAACATGTTTTAAAGGTGGGAGTATAAAAAATTAATTTAATGTATTCATAGCCTAGGCAAATTATACTTAAATCAAGTGAACTTTTTTAAGTGTGGACCGCATTTTATCGAAGAAAACCAATTATATCTCGATCTTCTCGAAAATGGTATGGACCCACTTATTACCCAGTCATTAGAAAATCAGATAGACGAACCAGGAAACATGTTGCTTAATAAAGGACTTTGTACTCTTAACAAGATAGAGCTACTCCTCACTATGCTTTACCAGTCAGGGAATGGTTGAACCAAATATTTCCCGAAAAATGGATTGGTAGGAGAGATGCTCAAGAATGGCCAGCAAGATCTCTAGATTTAACGCCACTTGATTTTTTTTCTTCACAAGTCCACAAAACTCCTGAAACCTTTTAAAAAGTTTGACAAGAGTTTGAAAACATATTGTATTGTATTGTATTGTATCATATTTAGTATTGCTTAAAAGGTGGCTAGTTTTTAATTAGAAGCACATCTCGAACAAATTTACTATCATTTTGTTAATTTTCATTCAAAGTTTGAACCTAAGCTTAAACAATCAATATCTAATTTGGTTTTAATTTAATTTAGATGGTAAGTAGAACAATTACATGTTTATTTATAGCTTAAGGGGATATTGTTATGGCCAGTGTATTTAATTTATTACTCTTGAAGCATAAAAGCGGCACTTTTAAGTTAATCATTTTTAAATTAAATAAGATTATTATTATTTTATTATAATTAAATAAAGTTTACATTGTAAACGTCTACAGAAGATGATTTTATATTTTTTTAAATACATGCAAAAGGTAAGATATTATACGCTAATATACGGGCGGACAAACATTTAATATTCTAAAATTTTTATATATGTGTATTTAAGATAACCCTCTTATAGTGAAAAATAAACTAAATTATATATGTTCTATCCCCAGGGAAATCTGTCTATTTTTTACGATACAAAACGAAATAAAATAATAAATTTATTTAAATTGTTATTTATGTATTGATCCGTAATAATTCCATTAAATTAAAATATCAACGAAATAAAATACTGCTTTTCTAGCTTTAATATAATAAATATATTTTTTACATTTTTATTTGGGCCCCTATTATAAATCGTAAAAGTAAAAGCAAAAACAATATTATTTTAGGTAAAATGATACGGCAAAACACTCTAATAGGTACGAAATTTCAACTTTACAAATATTTAATATCTCTTAATGTAACATCAACCGAAAATGGCTTTACTGGGCCAAGGGTATATTTAGGTCAATTATTATTGAGTGGGTACACACACTGTTTTTGACCATAATCAAAATATTAATGAAGTATCAGAGAATTTTTTAATTTATTTTTACATATTACTCCCGGCGCATTCGCCATTTTTGCAACTTTTTATAATTTATTATAGGCATTTCCTGAAATTTACTTTCTGTAGAAAATTATCCCTATAACACATAGTTTGTCGTGGAAAATGCCTTCCTGTGATTGATTTTTTGCTTTCTATAGAGATCATTTTGTTTGGAATCGAAAGTATCATTGGTATTGTTAAACAATAGTTTAAAGTAAAAATAAAAAAGTGTTTTATAAAACTTTTGATATGGGTTAAAATAAGTCTCCATCTGTCTAGATTGCCATCAGAATGGGTGTTGGAGAAACTATCATTAAATGAGACTAATTAGGTCTCAGTGAAGTTTGCGCTTAGGGTCGAAGTTAAAGAGGATCTTTTAACCTTTCCTGAAACTATTGTTTTATTTAAATGGCAAGCCAGCGAAACTTTTTTCGATAATCGTCGCACGAGCGACATAAAACAAAGAAGATCGTACTTATTGATTCGTGATAGCAACAAGTATGTTTGTAAAAGATAAATAAATTCATATCTTATGTGTTATAATTGAGCGGAGCCTTTGCTTGGGTTTTATTAAAGAGCTCTCTAAATAATTACCAAACAAAAATGCTTTATACGAAATGCTGGAAAAAAATGTTTACCTTTGTTTTGAGAGTCAAACAAAAAGCAATGGAAAATATCAACATCAATAAAAGAAATTTGCCTGAGAAAATTTATTTGAGTCGTTTAAGTTTATTAGAGCTTGAGTAAATAAAACTTTGAGTACAGCTTTTTTTCAAGCGATAAATAATTTTTTTCTTACTTCTGCAAAGGGTCAAATTTAATCAATATGTCCTGTTTTGCGATAGGTTGAAATTTTTGCATATCTACTTATGTATTCTGACAGCCCAAGAATCAATCACCTTTGGATTTAAAAATTCCATGCACAACCCTTGTTTATTTATTTTGCTGCCGCAGCAAGGACCTTTTATAGGTGTTTATCTATTTTTTATGGTGCGGGTAGTCCTTAAATTAACTTTATCTTATGTTTCGTTGACATAACCTAGAACAGTGCTAAAATATATGCGCAAACTTCGGTCCGTGACTAAAACGCAATAAAGCCACAACTTGTCATTGTGTATTTAAAAGGTCACTTAGTGTCAGGAAACACAATATAAATACAATTAACAAGTAATTAAAAGTGATTTTTGTTTTCCTAAATATAGTAAAATATAGGTTTACTTATTATACCTAGGTATAATAAGAAAACCTACATTTTACTTTTCTATGTGGATACAAATAGGAAATTCAACTACCTGTAGGTAAACAATACACCTGCAGCGTTGGATTCAATAATTCAATGTTTTATATTGAATTTTTCAAAATAAACTAATTAAAACACGAAGCCTCTAATCAAAAGTTTCAAATTAAACAAAGAATTTAAAAATAAAATTTTTAAATGACGTTTAACCCGGACCACGCTATATAAGTACTTTATGTCAGGGTTTAAAACGCCGTGTTAAAAATTTAAATTTAATAAACCTGCACATAAAATAAATGCAGAAAATTAAATAAATTACTATTTACAATAAAATACTTGCAAATTATTTAAAACATGCATATATATATGTATACATACGTACGTATGTGCTCTTTGATTATAAAAATATAAATAGTTATGTAATTTTAAACTATAATTACTAAATCGCATGTTTTTTTACACATTCAGAAAAATATTATTATATTATATTTCATGTTTTAAATTCAAATATACATAGGTTAATTATAATATCCATTGAGCCCCAACCCATTTTAAATATAAATAATTAAATATGCATATGGCAAATAATTTTAATTGGGTTCGTCTTTGATTTTATGTAAATTTAAAACTTAAAAAGACTTAGTCAATCATAAACTAATGCCTTTTTGTTCGTAGTATTAATAACCAGGGATCATAGATCTATGGTAATTGTTTATTGATTCAATAAAAAATAATCATAAACCAATGTCTATCGTTTATAATAAATAATAATAACATCCTTTCATATATCTATGTTCGCTGTTTATTGATTTAACGTTGTAATCATAAACTTATGTCCAACGGTCGTTATATTAATGCTCATGCTCAAAGTTTATTAATTTAACTTACAGGATTCATAAGCTAATGTAAATCTGTTTATAATATTAATTACTGTCAAACATAGATATATGCTCATTATTCATCAATTTAACGTACAGCAATCGTAACTTAATGAATAAGAAAATTTACGAACGTTTGTTCATTGTATTAACAACAAATTAATGTTGTCGTTTATTGATTTGATTGACAAGTCATTAGAAAATTAGATGGACGAACAAGAAAGCATGTTGGTTTATGAAGGACTCAGAAACTCAAAAGTTATTAATGGTTGTTTTTAATTGAAAGCCCTGTATAAAATACACTTTAATAATTATTTTTTAAGGGCTATTCTTTCTTCTTCTATTGAAAGTAAAGGGTTTATCGTGGCTTAGTTGTGTTCCCAAATATTTTGCCTCAACATAGCTGTGCAACTATTTATGTTATTCGCGTATTGTTCGTTTAAAGCATTCTTAAACTTTCTATAAAAATCCCCAAATAGAAAACTTTAATACAGTATTTGAATCTGTTTGGAATTACACAAAACATTGCAAAGCCTTTTTTTTAATATTTAAAGGGAAAAAAGTAAAAATCCTATTAATTAAGCTAAACCTGTTAAAAACACATTTTCCACTAAGAATTTTACTGTATAAAAAAATAAAATTATTTGATTGTTTTTTTCTAAAGTTGTAGTTCTACCTTTTTATTGCCTATTTTAGAAAAAATTGACTTTTTCTTTAGAGTTAAATTTATCAGTGGAAAATGTATTTTTTCTACTCCCACCTTTAAAACGCCCTTTATCGTACATGTTTCCATGACACTAAGTTACCTTTTAAATACACATTGACAAGTTGTGGCTTTATGGCGCTTTAGTCACGGGCTGAAGTTAGTTTTAAGTTAGTTGACAGTTGTCAAATGTCATACAATCGTTAAAATAAAGTGCCTTTCTTGTAAAATAATACTATATGTGAAAATTATTTTATTATTATAAAAGTATTAAATAGTTTCTCAACGCCAATATTTAAAAAGTTTATATGAACATTGTACTGACCTTTCAATTTCACCGGCAGTAAACTATAACTTAAATTCGGGCATGGACTCCACTGTAAAGTCCTCATAAAACATTTTCTTTACTTTCACTGTGAAAAACTGTAAATTTTCGAGAAATACATTTCGATTTATAACCTTTATAATCTGTGTTTATAAAAATGTGACATTTGACGGTGACACACAGATTCCCCTATTGTTTCATAGATGGCGCTCTATACAAATTTTTGATTTAAATCATTTTAAGATAATAATAAGTATTTGTCGTAGAAAAAGTATAGTATGCACCTCGTTTATAAACTTTTCTATACACTCATTAATTTTAGCAAATTAAATTCATGAATAAAATGGCGTTTATCAAACTTGATACATAATATACTATTTTATACGTTATATAAAATATAGTCTATTTGGGTAAAGTAATATTATAAATTTTAAAAGTTTAATTTTGTCAATACATTCTTAAGGAGTGATCTCTAATAAATCTTTCCGAAAAGGGTTCATGTTTATTTTGTATTGAGTTTAAAAGATTTCAAGTGTACGCTACAAACAACAAAGTTACACATTGTAACGAGTTTAAAATAAAATAAAATACTTGACTAAACAAGGAAGGTTATTTTTAGCTTATTTAGTGTATTTATATCGGCTTTAATATATGTACACTTCATTTATTGAGGCGTATTCATATTTTGATTAATAATTAAAACTAATAGACTGTGTTCCAAAACGTAACCATATTATGTACAAACAGAAATAGTAATAATGCAGTTCCCGCATGGCTTCTAAACTATAAACAGAATTGCTTAATTACCTGAATTGTCATCTTTTGATTGTTTAAGGTACTTAACCAATTACGCAAAACCGAAATTATTATCGTATTACAAACGATCGCACCCATACAAATAAGACAATTTGATTTCACTAAATTAAGGCTATTATTCATTTTCATATAAAATTAAATTAGTTGGTAACGTTCTAGAAGAAAATGTCCCTATCAAATATTTGCGGAGAGAGTTTGTTGGAAGAGCGATATTTCAAGCAAATGCCCATAATTTTTCTGGCTTCTATATAATGGAATTAGAAAATTGAATGGCTGGTATTTTGTGAATATAAACGGAACCTTTACAAATTTAGTTGTTTTCCTTCCTCAATGTGGGACGAGCAAATTATCTTTACACAAATACCTTGTTTCAGTCAAACCGCGAACACAATTACTGTTATAGAGTAAAATAGCTTTTCCTTTAAAGTTGCACCAAACAGAGTGCTCTAATTAAAATTTGTTTCCTACACGCTAAAATTAGATTATATAATACGGTTGTTTTCTTTTTTAGTTGATTATTGACATTAATGGGCAGGTGGCCTTATTTAGGGACTTGCTAATACACATAGGGCAGGCTAGAGATTGCCCTGAACTAAGAGAAAAAATAAGAAAATTGAGAAGGAACTGCGTAGAAGCCTGCAAACACACCAGCCAATTAATTTTACCCCAATTACGAAGGTAAGTGCAAAAAACTGTATCAATCCACAGTAATTCTAGGGAAAATTTTGACGGGTTGCATATAATTATTACATCTTGCTCAAGTTAAGGTGTATCTTGTGTTTAAATCTTATTTTAAAAAAATAGGTTATATGTAGTTGCAGAAGCAAGACAAATACATTTCACTTGGAATACCACGTGACAAAATGAGAGTTTGTTTCTTGTTGGCTTAGTTTCAACACTTGAGTTTACTAATGAGATGTCTTGATTTCTTCTGTTTGTCTTTTGCCACGTAAATGAAGGTAAATACTTGAAAATACACTTGTATATACTTTCAGATTGGGTCAAGATTCGCCACAATATACTGAACTCATTATAATGTTTATTTTTAAAAAAAATTCTAGTCCTATATACCTATTCAACCTGTAGATTAAAATGTTAATTATACACTCATCAACTATACAGGGGTTAGTGCCGGCGAAAAAAAAAACGGAAAAATTGGTAAATTTTCAGAAAAATTGACTTATTGACATTGTTTTAATTTTATTTAAAGGGTAAAAAAAATTAAAGTTAATTTTTCTGAAAATTTCCAAAAATCTGTAGGTATATCAAACATTTAATATTTTATATTTTAAAATTTATACTGTTTATAATATAAATAATGTAAAATTGCATAAATATCCAAATGTGGTAATTATTGCCTATATTACTTATAATTTATAAATTTTAATAGGTTTGTGTGTTCAGCCCCCCTCCCAGGAGGGTTTTAAATAACAATTTTCACTTGAAATACTGAATAATAACCTAAACATACATATATATTCTTTTATATATATCCTGCTCACGGCCCTGTATTAATGTATAATACATTATATATTCACTAATGGGTAAATGCATTGAATGCAAACAAAAAAAATAAAAAATTTAATGTTTGAACCATTGTTGTTATTTCTATTACAGGTAACATGCCATAAATTATACCTACAATAATGCAATCCTGAAAAATAATGGCTTTATTACTTTTTTCATTTCATACAAAATAATAAATAAGTCAATTATGCTATACATTTAAAATATTTTTGCTCTTATTATTCCTTTTAATAAAATATTTACATATTTACCAATAATGAATTGTTTGCTTTTCATAGAAAATGATCTTCTTAGAAAACAATAAACCAATCAGAGCACGGTATTCTCCATCGTGCTTTGAGAACGCCGTGCTCTTATTAATTGATTTATTTCTACAGAGATCATTTTCTTATATAAAATGGCATAAATTATATATAGCTACCTACAATAATCTAATCGTGCAAATAAAGTTTTTTGCTTTAACAAAAGTCACGTTAAGTGGGTATTTATACCCAAAGATACATATCATGTAAATTGAATGAGCCCAAGCACGCTTGTAACGAGTTATGCCTAAAAATATCGTATTTATCAAAAACCTTTTATGATTTATTATATTTTCGATAATGCTGAAATAATCTGATTATGAGACCGTCTAGACTTACCATTAATTATTATTATTATTGAAATAATAGTTATACACAATTGCAATACCTAATATTATACACTGTTATAATTTTACTAAACATGTTTAGGAAGTTTTTAGGCACCGCAATATAGTAATAATAAAACTCAGTTTTGTAAATTCACTACACGATTCATTACAGATCAATTTGGCAACATTACAAAACGTTTGTTGAAATTTACTAAGCATTTATTAAAAATTTGTTCAGTAACATTACTATACAGTAGGGTGGGTCAAAAAAACCGACTATTTTTTTTACTTTGTACTCTGAAAAATCGGTTACTAGACAACTCTAGAGAATTCTCACCAAATATGAGCTCTTAATTTTGATAACAAGGTCCTCCGCTTTACAATTTTCCATTTTTTCCTCAGTATTAGAAACAAAAATTTATATCTCTTCGACAACTGTACGTTAAAAAATTAGTCTCCTCATATTCTTGTAGGAAATCGAACGCTCTACAAAAAAGGTCTCTTACAATTTTTTCGTAAACTTCACCGTTAAAAAGATATCGAAGGTTAATGTTTAATTATTTTAAGAGAAATTTCTGTTTTGCTCATGAATTTTATAACTCGCTTACAAAATTTTTTTATGAATCGCGCAACTCATAGTTTTGTAGGAAATTAACTGCTCTACAAAAATGGTCTCTTAAAAGATATTCATCGTCAAACTTCAATGCATACTAATTTTAACAGTTTTTGATCAATAATTCGTAAAATTTCAATTTAATTTTTGAGTTTTACGTCATTTTTTGTTAAGCATTGGTTATAATCATCGACTAATGCAACAGCTCGCTCTGCCGAATCATTAACAACTTTCAATTGCTTATGATTTTAAGTTATTATAAAGATAAATTTCATGAAAATATTATTAAAATAAAAAAGTCTCAAATAAATTTTCGAAAGGGAAACTTTTATAACAGTGCGCGATTCATAAAAAAAATTTGTAAGCGAGTTATAAAATTCATAAGCAAAACAGAAATTTCTCTTAAAATAATTAAACTTTAACCTTCGATATCTTTTTAACGGTGAGGTTTACGAAAAAATTGTAAGAGACCTTGTAAGAGCGTTCGATTTCCTACAAGAATATAAGGAGACTTATTTTTTAACGAACAGTTGTCGAAGAGATATAAATTTTTGTTTCTAATACTGAGGAAAAAATGGAAAATTGTAAAGCGGAGGACCTTGTTATCAAAATTAAGAGCTCATGTTTGGTGAGAATTCTCTAGAGGTGTCTAGTAACCGATTTTTCAGAGTACAAAGTAAAAAAAAATAGTCGGTTTTTTTGACCCACCCTACTATACAGGTATTGTAATTTTGCTAAAAAAATACTAAATATGTTTAGTAATTATACTATACAATTCATTTCAACTCAGTTTAAGAAAATTACTAAATATATTTTACAATTTTACTGAAGTGAAGAAATTTTTTTTCGCAATATTATAATACAAATACATGTAAAGATTAAAAAAATTGAACCTTTACCTCCACTGAGTTTTTGTTTTAATTGCGTTCCACCAACAAATTGTATTGGAACACACCAAAACGAAAGACACCTGAGCTTATATACTGTCCACCTAAGTCAACCGAGGCGAGATGTAAGAACATCACGTGATTTCTGCAACCGGTACATACTATGCATTTTACATATGCTTTTTATTAGAAACTGTCAAACTGTTTAGTAAAATTACAATGCGTGTAGGATTTATACATATAGATTGTAAAATTACAACTTATCTTAGTAGATTTCCCAACATGTCTTGGAAGATTACTCAAATTTTATTATAATTTTTTATTGGTGTACACTGATTTGTAATTTTACTCATCCTTTGTTTTGCAAACAATTGTAATTTTACAAAAAATTTTAACAGTGTGGGATGCTTCAAAACTCTATTAAGGGCTTTATAGGTATTTGGGAATGTAAAAATAAAAAGTAACAGAGGCCATCTTCGTACAACGAATAAAAAATTATTGGGGTTTTTTACGAAAGATTTAACGATTTAGCAGCTATAAATTTAAACGTATTTTGTTTTTTCATGATTTATTCACTGATTTCATTCAACCGGTGGCAACCCAATTATTCATACATAATATAATAAACTTCCACAGTGTGATGCAATTTAGACGTTGATGCTCAATTCGGTTTGATAATACCACCGCATAACAAGGAAATTTAAACTAAATAATGGCATTTGAACATCGTATACCGAGAACTATTCATGTACATGTTTGTTAATAATTTTGCAATATTTTGAAATCTTTGGGAGATTTTTTCCTTGATATGGATATTAAATAAAAGGGTTTGACGAACTTCAATATGGATGTAACTAACAAAGTAATTATGACGTCAACTTAAGCTAGATATAGTTCGTAGAATTTTAATAGTTTAAGCGTAAAACCATATCGTTTCATGTTTTATGTTTATAGACCACGCGACAATTTTCAAACAATATAAGGTGCCTAAAAGTAATCACCATATAAAATGAATTCAGAATGCGTATGTAAACATTATTAAGTTTCCCTTTCTGTGTAATAGGAATATAAAATTTGGCTACTTTCATAAAGCCCTAACAAGATAAGCATTATAGCCCAAAAAACGGTTTACGTGTTTTCTTGACTTTGGGATAATAGTAATTATAGTAATAACCCCTTAATTTAGAGGGTATTCTATAAATATTTACTATTATTTATTATTCTATATAACTATGTGCATTTTTTTGTAGAGAATAAATTATTTTTTTTGGTAAGACAAGCCATTCTCTTAATTTTTTAAAAATATGTGAAAAAAGTAACAAAAATGAATTCTAAAAGCGTTTAAAACTCTTTAAGTAACAATGAACCCCAATATGATGGGAAAAATTCAAAATGAACTAATTTTTTTTAGATGTTTTAAACAATATTTTGGAGTTTTGGTAAAAAACAAAAACACCCTAATGTACTAATGTAATGTTATTGCAGGAATAATGAATGTTTTATTATTTTTTAGTGCCGTAGCCGAGGGCATTCCCGCAGATAATCCACATCTGGTTTTGCTATTTTTTATGTCTCAATTATTCCTACGTGAACTCACTAAGTGCCATCGACTAGTTCAAATTATACCAATGGATATGTCCGGATATTATGGTAAGAATATTTCTCATTAAACTATTGAAAAAGGAATGCTTCAAGCTTAATAATTAATAAAGCTTACAAACTTTGAAACAACAGTGCAATATTTCCTTAAGAAGGAATATCCATCATCATTTTTTTGTTAATTAATCCTGCTTTTTGTTTGTCTCCGCGATATTAGTCTTTTTGTCAATAATTCTCGTCTCTTTTTAGATAATCGAGCAGGACCATCAAATTTGGGCAACGTTATAAGCCAAATTTTACTATGTAAACAAATCACACCTGATTTCAATCAAGAAGAACTGTGTAGTATAACTAAGGATTCGCAGGAAATTAACAAAATTCTCAAGGAAATGCAAGAGTATATGCCTAAGCAAGAAAATAATTTGGGTAAGCGATAACTTTTTTGGGTAACTTTTTTCAACCCTAACCATGGCCATTCTAAAAATAAAAGCAATCGCCAGTAAACTTTTTGCCGATTTTTGCTCAATTTTAAATTGTATACCTACATCAAAACTTCGTCAAAATTATGTCGATAAAACGATATTGAAAATTAGTTTTTCGTACAGCTCTAAGATTCTCTGCTGTGTGCTTCATTGCGGCTTCTTTCAATTTTTTTATTGTTGGCTTTTGCTCTAAGAGCCAGTTCCAAAAATTCACTCTGAGTGAAAAAGAGGCTCATTTTTACAAACTTTTCTCTGACTTAATTAAACCTGTAAAGTGTCGTTGGATTATCATTCTCTACACTCTAAGAAAATATATTGTAATCCCTAACAATATAGATTTGTTATGCAAAATATGGTTCATTTAATTATAACTTATGGTTGTAATAACAATATACGTAAAATTAGTTTTGTTATATGTACTCTAATCATTTTGTTATAAAAATTTAGTAAAGTTAGATATTTGATTAGGCTATTACAACCATCATGTACTGCTAAACTGTTAGTACTACACTAGATGGTTAAAATTATAAGATTATCTGGTTACAATAACAATATAATGTTGTCACACATTATTAACAATATTTCGTTGTAGTTTTTACTATACAGAAAGTTTATACATATCATACGTATAGTATATTTAACCATATAGAGGGTTATAAGGTATTTGCATATGATTATTATAACTAAATAAATTATTGTTTTGTGCAACAACAAAAATATAGTTAAAGTGACAATAAAACTGTTACAATATAAACATGGTTAACATAACAGTAAATATGGCTGTGCCTATACTAATCAGAATATTTAGTAAAAGTTACTATATATTTGATTAAGATAACCATTGTTTTTTCTCAGTGTAAATCCAAAATGTGTTCCTCCCGCTATCTTAAACTAGGTAGCCGTTTCTCTAGTCCTTTGAACAGAATACAAAAATTAATATTAAATGTCGATAGGGCCCAGTCATATTGTTCATTTCGATTACAGGAAATTGAGTGAGGAAAAGCTACTGAAATCTAAACAGGGCTTTAATACGTTGTTACATGGAATTAATTTAACAATGACAATGATTAATTAACGTTGTACGAGTATACATAGGGTATTTGATTACCTATTGTGATACAGTTTAACATTCTAAAATGATGAAATTTTTTGTTTATTGTTTTTTTTTTTGTAGAACGAACGGCAGCTTTGACGGAGGATCTGACAAGCCAGTGGACCAATAAAACAAGGAGAAACTCTTTATATAAACATATGGGACTTCTGTGTTGTGTAAGTCGTCCAAACTATCTATGACAAGAGAGAGAAGAGCGAAGAACAAATGACGAGACTTAATTTGTTCATCTTTCTCACAAAATTCTTCCAGGGAGGTGTTTCTTGAAATTTTTATAGGATATGATTTCTATAACAATCAGAGCACAGTATTCTCCACAGCACACTAGTTGCGATGGAGAATGCTGTGCTCTGATTGGTATAGAGATCATTTTAAATTAAAGAACTTTAATTTAAAATGATCTCTACCTCTATAAAAATTTCAAAAAACACACCCAGTTCTACTGTAGAACTTCTACATGATGTATATTATCTTGAAGTAATCAAAAGTGCAAAGTATTGAAAACTAAAATTTAATAGGGTTTTTCCTTACAGAATATCATGGCTACATGACCATGAAGCCTAAAGATTGTGTTTTGAATTACCCTTCATTCTATGGGTCCAGTTTATTATTGCTCAATTTATTTAGCTTTACTACTCAATAACACCAAATTTATTAATTTTTACTGCAAACTATTTACAGGGTATTTATTTTTTATTTTATTCTTACAAAATAGTTTTCAATACTTTGCGTGGGTAAATATGTTTAGAAAAAATGTACAGCCATACTTTCAATCATGCAGTTATTGGACAACACTATACAGTAATTAAAAAAATATATTATACTGGGTGTTTTCAACTTGAAACCCATTACGCACACATACTTATATTTCGAGTACAAAAACGTAATAAAATCATATTTTTTTTGCTGCCACCATTTATACAGGGTGTCACGTAATAAAATGTCATTCTTTGGAGGGATGATGGTACACGCCAAAACAAGAAAGTTTTTTTTGCATTAGTGCCATTTTTTTAATAAAAAAAATCATTAAAAGATGACAACTTATTTGGTAACACCCTGTATACATTAGGCCCTAATGATTAGGGTGATTTAAAAATCTACTATTCTTTTTTTTTACATTAAAAATTGCAATTTTTCGATATCATAAGTCAAAAAAAAAGAATATTATAATTTTTGAATCACCCTAATATACATATATATGTATATATAGGCATAGTATAATTAGGGAATGAAATCTTGCAAGGAAAATGTACAATCTTGGTATAGCAAGATTTAAGAGGTGTAATCTCGCAAGGTCTCGGTATTTTGCAAGATCTCGCAGATTTAAGATTAATAAAAAAAGAAATTAGTATAATTATTTGTATTACAACTTTGTTAGGTTATATCGTAAAGGCAAAATAATGAAATAAACCATAAATTAAATAATTTATTTAAGACTATTACACTCATTACTTTATGGACCAATCAGATTTCAGAAAACGAGTATTTTTTTCAGTGTTGCAGCGATAAAACTAGTCTTGCCGAATACCACCCGTAATAAAATTTTCCCTGAAAAAATTTTTGATTTTTCTTTACTCAAGATTTTTCCAAGAAAAAAAGATTCGTATTAAAATCAAAATTTTATCGGTAAAATTTTAGCACTAGTAGTATATAATATTATATACGAATAATCATCAAGCTATTGAAGCAAGACTAAAATTATTTATTGAAAAAACTATACATTATTTTGAAAATGACTTCTTAAAAAACACAAAACACACATGGGATGCGCTGCTTCCTAATCTCGCAAATCTTGCGAGATCGCGCATGATTTTCGTGCAAGACGTGCGAGATCTTGGTATTTCGAGATCTTGGTATACCAAGATTGCATTCCCTATGTATAGGCTTAAATGTTTTGATAAATTCTCCTAAAACTAGTCGTTTATTTTGCTCAATTATTTTAATTAAAGGTGAGAATGAGGCAATTATCATTACAATTTTCGGCCTATTTTCTGCATTCATTAATTGTACAAAAACCTAATTAACATAGTCAATATTATAATAATTATATAGGTAGATCAAAAATATCGTTTTACAAAATATACTGTTCTCTATAATAATGTTATAGTTTACGCTCAAAAACAAAATTAACGACCAAAAATAATTTAATTTTATTATAGATATTTTAGTAAAATTGTTAACACCATTTATGAAATACTATTTTCACTAGGTATCTAAGCCTGGGGTTTGTTTTTAAAAATTTGCGACTTTATTTTCTATAGAGATCATTTTCTACATAAAGTAAAATTGCAAATTTGAAAAACATCCCTTGTATTGTAATTTTAAAAAGTAAAATATTTAAAGTGTTTGATCTAAAATAAATAGTTATAAAAGCTATTTTCGACCAAAAACCACTTATTGTTAAGTTGGTAAATGTTTATAAATATATTTTATATTATAATAGTATAATGTATATGCAATCATATGCGCTATATAGATACTATAGATATTTATATATGTAAATGTAGAAGACTAAGCATTTAATCTGTATAGACAATTATTATTCTTAAAATAACCCAGATAACAATCGTGATTTTCTGAAATCAGAGTGATGCGTTTAAAAAAGATCAAGTCAGAATGATTTTCATTTGTGGGCTGTTTTATTTTCTCCCTGTATGATAGCACCACTGATTCAAAGGATGACAATATGAATTCATAATTGTTATCTGGTAGGTAAAAAATGCGGACATTTATTTATTTTACCTTCTGGATGTACAAATTAATGCTAAAACAACGTTGTAAGAAATAAGGTTTGGCCATATTGGTGGTAACAACTTTGTTCCAGCATAGCATTTAAATATCTGATAGTGGATATGTTTGCTGTTAGAAACTAAAAAAATGTTGTTCAATAATTATCATTATACACCAATTTTGAAAACCTACATCACCAGTATATAAATTTATCCTACCGCGGTTTATATTGTTGTATTGATGTAGTAGAGCCCTAGAATATCTTAGAAAAAATATTTATATAATAAGTATTAACTCTAGAGTCTGTGATATAGCTGGAAAATTAAAAAAAAGTCCGTCAATTTGTATCTTGTAAACAAAATTGTAAGTGAATTAGTTAAATTTTTTTTAATCGGCAATTTATGTAAATAAGTGGTGTTTTCTGGCTAAATAATATTTCGCGTTACCTATACACTAACCAACTCGTTGTATATGTGTAGGTACTAAGCTTTAATCTTCATTAGATTGGCAACATGTGAATCGTTAACTGCTGATATAAATATACTTCTTTTGTAAATGATTTTTTTACTCCGGGCCATAGGATTTATTACTCAAATAGGTTCTTCTGTAAAAACCTGATCACCAGTTTATATAATAATACACTAAATCGTTTGAAGCCTCCACAATTGAGAATTTTTCTGTATTCTTAAACAGTAATTATACTCCACTAAAGTGATTAAAAATCAAATCACCAATTACTACAGTTAGCGATTCCCGTATTGGTAATCATCACTTTAGTATGGGTAACTAAATGAAAAAATACGATTTTTTTGCGTCCAGTAAGAAAAAATTAGACCAATCGCCACCACTCAATAATTCAAATTCAATTATTATCCGATTTGTCAACAATCTATTAACACACTAATTTCTAAAATTGTAAAATATCTGCACTAAATAACAGTCTATATACCTAAATATCAAAATAAATATTGTGATGAAATAATTTAAAGTTGTCTTTATTTACCCTTTTAACAAACAGTACGTCTTGAGACATCATAAGATGCAGACGCATAAGAGACCGCTTCTAAAGAGTAAGGAAGTAATAAAATCATCCACTAGCCTAAATCGGGCGTATGTCCCGGCCCAGCGACAAAATTCCGGAAGGGGCCTTAACCATGGAAACTGTTATCCACGACCTTCTAAGAGAGATTTACAAGCCAGGGTGAAAATGCGGATCCACCAAACACAGGTAATGCGGGATATGTATGAGAAATGAAAGTTGATAAAAAAACAACTTTGGGAGATCAGTGTACGCTCTTACAATTATACTCATACTCATTTACCCCTTTAATAAATGAACCAAAAACTCTAATAAAAACATTTATTTGGCAAAACTAACATAATAATGGAAAACATAACTAATTCACAATAAAACGTCTTCAGCTAAAGTTTCAGTAGCTTCAATAATCAAATTAAAATCTAAATCAGTCAAGCTCGCTTTCGCCGTAAGCAAATCCAAAAAGGTATCCAATGGGGAAGAGTTATTGAAGGAAGGTGCTGAAATACCTCTAAATCCTTTGGACTTTTGGTTGCCATGCGCTCTTCCTGCAGGTCCTGCTACTCCAGACAAAATATTCAAGGAGTGTTCTCTAGCCCTCAGCATTAAACTCAACGGGTGGTTCCATTGATTTAAAAGCCTCTTGGCCCTAGATCTAGGCAAAAGGCTTAGTAACTTAAACCTCCTATCTGTATTTATCTTGGAGTTGTCCAAATCTAAAAAACCAAACAAAAATAGTATCAAAAATTGAGAAACATCGTATTATAACTACTATTATTAATTATTACCTGTCATAATAATTTTCATTACATCTACTTGCAACTCAAATACATTCCTAGTAACGTACTGCAAAAACATATCAAAGGATAATGTTTTGTAGCCCAAAAATGTGAAAAATGACGTGAACCCTTGGGGTAATGGAAACGCTATTGACTCCACGGCTAAATAGTACCTCTCCAGGATGGTAAACAAAATATATCGTCTTTCTTCTGACAAATCATTTCTGAAACATAACATTTTAATGAATTTGTATAAAATTAAAGAAATCCTTACATGTAAACGAATCCTTTATCCAGATCGTGTCTTGGTTCATAGGTGGCAGCTTTGCACAATATTTGACATAAATATCTGGATTGATCCAGTTGAGCTGTAACATATCTTGTTGCTACGGCATGTACGTGCATCGGAGTTTGTAGCTGCCATTGAAACCTCGTTATTTTGTTTTCGGCGCTTTGTTTTAATAAATGCATACTCAATTCGCGCAAATTCTAAAAATACCGATGAAAGGCGTGAAAGGATTATTCAATTCGTTACTTACGACTGAAATAATGTGCTCCTGCTTACTGGCTGTACAATTGTCTACTTCGTAAAAAGGCAAAGCATCAGCTTGATTTCTACCTTTACCGAATTGATTGCTCAAAAATTCATTCAGGCCCGTCGAACTTACACTACCCGGCGACATGGGGGTGCTAGATCTAGATAATACTTCAGGCTAAAATGCTGGTACATTAAACAAAGCCTAAGGTGATTAACAAATGAACAAACCTGATAGCAAACTAAGGAGATTATCAGTTTATCTACAACGTGGCTGTGCTTGAATCTAATTTTACCTTTGGATATTTTGGCCAGTTGTTCCCATAATTTTACCCAAATGTCGCTTCTATAGGGGACAATTCTTTGCTGAGGGGATAACAGCATCATGGAAGCATTCCAAAGCATATCCTGGGATAAGCAAGCAATATGGTTGTCTTGTAGCTTTACTTCCATGTCGTTTCCAATTCTCTGGATTGTGATTGGAAGAAGGTTTATTAAATCGTTTGCGTCTGAAGGTAGGTTTCTTAACACTGAGGCATACGAAGTTCCTATCAAAAACTCACGCAGTATTTGTGGTAAGCCTATAGTGAAAGGTTTTTTAACTTGCCAGGTTATTAGGTCGGCAGCGGTTTCTATATCGCTTCTATGGAGGATAAGATAATGCATGATGGAGAGTTTATTTTCCAAAAGTGTATCACTTTTAAATGTATCCACGAAAATCTTCGTTGGTATAGTAATATCATATAAATCTAAGGTAGCTAAATTAACTACGTACTCGTCACCAAGAGTTACCAAAGGAGTTAACATTAAATCATAATTTTCATCCTTCGTAATAATCGGTTTAATAGTAATATGGCAGCATGGTTCATGCATTACCCCTATATCCAGTAACTGGGTACACATACCAGCTATAAAGACCAATAAATGATTACCATGCAGTTTAAATAGAGGCCTAATGGTTTTAGCTTTATTCCATGGTATTTCCGGTATAACGCAATGCATCACGCAACTTTGATGTAAAACTGTTACTGAATAAGCCATATGGACGGGAGCTTCATCTTCCTCTTTGAGTTCCTTTTGCGGCAGAATAGGCTGGTAGAGATAATTGTGGCAGATACAAACTATCCCACTGGAGTTGGTTAACACAACAAGTTCCAAGGAACAGTCGTGTATGCGTAGAGGTACCGTATCATCTTCATAGATTCGATGAGAGTTTGATACTGATGAAAGATGGGGTAAATTTAGGGGGATATTCAGCTAAAACAATACAAAATATAGTTATATGTAAACCAAGCATGAACTTAATCTTACAACACTCTCATGTGGTAGATCATCATGAAACTGAAGCCCTGATAATGTAGGAGATACTTTGGTTCCCAAGTCAACTGGTGCTCTCTCCTCGTCTTCCACAAGCCCTCTAATGGGTTTTTTAAAATGTATGTAATACAAAGTTTGGTGTATGGGGTCCCACTGGGCCCATATAAAAGTCCTTACTAAGGACTCGTAGGTAAAGCTGTCGTTATTCAATGTAATACTGTCGTTTTTAATTTGATACTGCAGAATGCATTCTTGATGAATTAAAATGAGAAATTTAACAGGTTGATTCTCAGACAAAACCGACTGTTTGTGATATAAAAATTGCACCATAACTTGCTTCGACCTCTCTAATTTCAAATCGTACAACTCTTCATTGCTATTTATTTTATAAATAAATGGTTTATATATAAAATTTTGCTCGGTATTTTCATCGGTAGTTATCTCTTTTATCACCAAAGATAAATAGGTCCTATTTCCGTTTATGGAAGCCTGAATACAATTGACTTGCTTTTCAAATGTGTACAAAACATTCAAAGTATTCTTCGAAACCGAATATATTCCCACTTGAGTTTTACTTGATTGAACCCAACTGAATAATAAGCTATCGTCGTGTTCCTGGCCCAGCAGCCTCCATTCCGTAGCATTTTCTAAAAATAAAATACCATATTTCATTAGAAGCTTCCTAAGGCTTATGAACAGTTTAATATACCGTATTTTATAGTTAAAGTATACAGTGCCGAGTGCCAAAGGCTTAAAAGAGAGTGGGGATTCATCGTCTAGCATCATTTCTCCCAAGTTTAATAATATTATCAATATTTGATGAAATTGACAATTATATTGAAGTCTATATATTGATAATAAAGACAATGACAACATTATTGATCGTGTGCATGAGGGGCCCTTTACAAATGCAAAGACCACTGCGCAAAATATCCCCACTTTCTTTCGCCTTCTTCAGATGCACTAAAGTCTACGGGCTTATAAAAAGTTCGTTACCGTCCTGTCTACGCGAAGCGTCGCGTGCGCCGACTCTGTGCAGCGCACAAAATCAATATCATTAAATAATATAATCTTCAAATATTTATTTATAAACAAAATAAATCGACTGTACTTCATTAAATTAATAATCTACATGGTGTAAATATTTGTTTAGACAAGTATTATATACATACCACTAGGATTTCTAAGCAAAATAAGGGTATTTAATTTGTACGCAAAATTATCCACCGTCACCATCACAAAATTTTAACGCAATGTTCCCGAGTTGATTAACATTTATTTACTAGCCTACAGTATTTAATCTTTACATAAATACATTTTATTTATTAATAGGTAGATAAGATGCATTTCAATTTTATTGCATTTATGCAATACCTTATTTAATTTATAAACATGACTTTATTATACTAGAAATACATGTTTTTAAGTTTAGCTTTAATTTATTTGAAATATTTTGTATGTACCTATATAATTAAAAAAACATTTATTTTCGTTATTAAACCGTTCGTTTATGGGTAAACAAATTGATTTATTAGTTGCCAAAGTAACCGCTTGGTTACTATATTACTTATATATAACTAAACAAATGGTAATTATTAATTATTTTAGTAGGCATTATATTAACTTATCAAAATTGTTTATTTAAAATTCAAATATATTTATAATTGGGTTTTTTTTCGTAATGTTTATATTATTGACATTTCACTAAATAGTTGTTCCGTTAGGTTGGTAGGAACAATGTATTTATTTTTATAATAAATAAAAATAAAATTACCTATACAAATTGGTTCATTAAAGCCTACAATTTGGAAAACTGAAAATGCTGAATATGAAGTAAAGCACACTTTATTTTCTACAACGGTGGATGGCAAAGTAGTTAACTACTTGAATTCAAGGGAACACCACAGATTATAAGGAACACCTTCAGCAGCTTTTTGTGTTCTTTGTGGATTAAATGATTAAATCCAACCGAAATGAAAGCTTTAGAATATGTTAAATAAAAAGGTATTTTATTATTTTAATTTTCATTTAAATCAATCGCTCAATTGCAGGCAACTGTAACTATTACGAATTTAATATACAAATAACCACAACCTTGTGGGTTGTGTCGGTTGTGTAAATAACATAAAAACCTCAAAATCCATAAAAACATTACTTGTGCCCTTCAGCAATCACCGATTTAAATAAAAAACCAATTTGTATCGGAAATTTTATTAAAATATTAAAAATAAATACATTAGCAGTGGGATTCTGTAAATAAAAGAAATAGAAATGGAAATAGAGATAGCAAAGAAATAGAAAGACATTTCCTTTTTACAACCTATTCTGTATGACGATTTCTTTCTTGGCCGACGGTGTTCGGTTTTTAGATCGGTAATGTTCGACTGAAAGAAATTTACTGTACTACCTATGTTAAAAACATTCATATTCTAGTAACTTTTTAAAAATCCCTAAGATTTGTACCAATTTCACATAGTAATTTTTCGTTTTTAAGTTTAAGGTACTAAAAAATGGTTTTAACCTAAAAATAATAATATTTATTCTATGGTTATAATACTTATTTTGTGATTGTTTATAAATCTTTTTTTTAACCATGCTCGTAACTGTGTTGAAAGTTGCATAGATCTGTGGAAATCGAGATACAGTCCGCAGGTTTGTGGCATAATAAATGCATGTGTTGTGCTGCACAATATTTGTGTACGAAACGGCATGCCGTAACGTTAGTCCAATTCATTGTTCATTGAAATATAAATTAACAATTGCATTTCGCGAACGGACTTCTTCATTTAGAACATTGTGCTCACCAACAATTGGATCATCTAAGGGGATGCATGAGTCCGTTCGCGAAATGCAATTGTTAATTTATATTTCAATGAACAATGAATTGGACTAACGTTACATCGTCAAGAAACAAACTGAAATGATCAATAATATATTTAATAATAATAGCTATTATTATTATTTTATTTGCTAATTATTTCATATAATATATATTGCTTAAAAAAAATGATGTGATGTTTTTTTAGATTTAATAACTATTTATGTAATTTTTATATCTATTGACATGTGTAACTTAACACGAAATAAATAATTGAATTGAATAGTTAGTATAGTATATACTTACCTACATACTTTTTTTATATACTAAAATACTTTGTTTTGCTTACGTATACCGAAAGAATTAAAATATAACCTTTAAAAGTTGCTTATTTATGTTGGAAATGTCAAAAACCCTCTTTCTATTTCTATCCGTTCGGCTACGAACGATGGTTCACGGAAACGCACGAAGTGACTTACAGAATAGCGATTTGGTAATAAATATAGAAAGAAATTTATTTCTATGCTCTATGTGCTTACAGAATCCCACTGTAGCAGTGGGATTCTGTAAATAAAAGAAATAGAAATGGAAATAGAGATAGCAAAGAAATAGAAAGACATTTCCTTTTTACAACCTATTCTGTATGACGATTTCTTTCTTGGCCGACGGTGTTCGGTTTTTAGATCGGTAATGTTCGACTGAAAGAAATTTACTGTACTACCTATGTTAAAAACATTCATATTCTAGTAACTTTTTAAAAATCCCTAAGATTTGTACCAATTTCACATAGTAATTTTTCGTTTTTAAGTTTAAGGTACTAAAAAATGGTTTTAACCTAAAAATAATAATATTTATTCTATGGTTATAATACTTATTTTGTGATTGTTTATAAATCTTTTTTTTAACCATGCTCGTAACTGTGTTGAAAGTTGCATAGATCTGTGGAAATCGAGATACAGTCCGCAGGTTTGTGGCATAATAAATGCATGTGTTGTGCTGCACAATATTTGTGTACGAAACGGCATGCCGTAACGTTAGTCCAATTCATTGTTCATTGAAATATAAATTAACAATTGCATTTCGCGAACGGACTTCTTCATTTAGAACATTGTGCTCACCAACAATTGGATCATCTAAGGGGATGCATGAGTCCGTTCGCGAAATGCAATTGTTAATTTATATTTCAATGAACAATGAATTGGACTAACGTTACATCGTCAAGAAACAAACTGAAATGATCAATAATATATTTAATAATAATAGCTATTATTATTATTTTATTTGCTAATTATTTCATATAATATATATTGCTTAAAAAAAATGATGTGATGTTTTTTTAGATTTAATAACTATTTATGTAATTTTTATATCTATTGACATGTGTAACTTAACACGAAATAAATAATTGAATTGAATAGTTAGTATAGTATATACTTACCTACATACTTTTTTTATATACTAAAATACTTTGTTTTGCTTACGTATACCGAAAGAATTAAAATATAACCTTTAAAAGTTGCTTATTTATGTTGGAAATGTCAAAAACCCTCTTTCTATTTCTATCCGTTCGGCTACGAACGATGGTTCACGGAAACGCACGAAGTGACTTACAGAATAGCGATTTGGTAATAAATATAGAAAGAAATTTATTTCTATGCTCTATGTGCTTACAGAATCCCACTGTAGGTGTTTTCGCGGTGCTAATCCCGAACTAGTTCGGATTTAATATTTGTCATGCGCACTTTACATTTTGAACCCCAAATTTTAAAAAGCGCATGCCTAGTATGTTCGGAATTAGCTCCGTGAAAATAGCTAATAGCTATATGCTGATAATTTTATTCTGAAAAGTTCCAAGTTATCGACTTGAGACTGTTATATATATTTTTTTATTCTTAAAAAAACGCATTATTATAATGAAATAAAATTTATCACAAAAATTTTGTTTTCTTTCATTTAAAAATAAAATAAACATGCAATGCACATTCGAATCAACCGCCACCTTTAGTGTCAATGTGCGAACTAGATGGCGTTACACGGTTTCAGCTGACAGTATTGCAGATTGCGTTCTATGGTTTGTTCTGTGATTCTGACAAATGTGTCTGGTGTAATGTTTTTGGTGCTAATGGTGTTGTAATTTTTAATATAATTTGCAGTAGAATCCAATGTCAATCGAACACAACGAGATGCCACAATTGGGGCAAAATTTGGGAAGTGTCCCAGCCTTTTTGGGCAAGCTGTGGAAGATGGTAAACGATCCAGCTACAGACAGATATATTTGTTGGAACAAGGTAAATATTTCCACTGTCTCTAATTATAATGATTTAATTTCTGATAGCAATTACCCTTTGCTAATTATTTAGTCTATGTATTGAATGTGTATGTCACAACAAACCAAAAATGATTTTAGGCTGGAACCAGTTTTGTAATACAGAATAAGGGGCAGTTCTGGTGTGAGTTATTGCCAGTTTACTACAAGCACAACAACATGAGCAGTTTTGTGCGTCAATTAAACATGTGTAAGTACTGTTTTTGTTGTTATTTTTCACAATATTAATTTGTAAAATGCACAGATGGCTTTCACAAACTGTCCACGGTTGAGAATGGCACTATGGACATTGACAAGGGGGAAACCCAATTCACCCACCCCCTATTTAGGAGAAATCAGCCAGACTTGCTGAACTATATAAAGAGAAAGGTAATTTTTAACTGAATTAATTTAATGGCTTATTTTATTAAAAAATTTGAAGGTTACCACACATAAAGCTAATGAGAATGTAAACAAGCAATCCTACAAGGAGGAGGATCTTCTTAAAGTATTGACTGATGTTAAACAACTAAAAGGGCGGCAAAGTAATGTTGATGCCCAATTGACATCAATGAAACAAGAAAATTCTGTACTATGGAGAGAACTCGCAATGCTCAGGCAAAAACACATGAAACAACAGCAAATTGTCAACAAGGTACAAGAAACAAACAAAAAATAAAACATCAAAATCATAACTATCCCTTCCACTTACAGCTGATTCAGTTCCTGGTGACAATGGCTCATACAAACAACTCATCTCGTATGGGAGTTGGGGTCAAGCGTCGCATGCCTCTGATGATTAACGAAAGCCCCCTCAAGAAGGCCCAAAAACAGAAAAAGGAAGCAAAGGACCAAGAAAAAGGACCCACAATACATGAGATTGAAAGCCAGAGATTGCCTGAAGATATTTTTGACACTGACCAACCAATTGTAAGTTTTTATTTACATTCTCTTGAAATACATCATTCAGACCATTATTTGCGTTAATAAATCATATTTGATTTAATATATAGAAGAAATAGGAACTGTCATTTAATATGGACTTATTTTAAATAAGTTATTTATTACTGCAATGTGTTTAGCTCAAATTAATTGTTTATTAGATTGTGAACTTGAAATTTCATTTTGGCCAAGTTATATAATCTTTTTTGTATACTGCAAAACTGTGGCAAGCGATGGTTCTCTGTTCTGGAGGCGTTTTTGAAATTGCGTCTTTACTTTCTATAGAAAGTGATGTCCATAGAAAGCAATAAACCAATCAGAACACAGCATTCTCATTTTTTATGTCAATATCTAATAAATATTGAGTTATCGTAAAAATCCACATTATTTTTTGTTTAAAGGTAATTTCTTTAAATGAGGAACCTATTACCATTACTGATAATAAGGTAATTCAGCAAAAGTTTAGTATAGAAAGGTTTTTGCATGTTAATATATTTTTGTTTTTTAAATTCTGCCTTAATTGAAAATGTAAATTATTTTAGTATTGCAAACACAAATTATGCAATATACTAATATTAGTCATTTGTAAAATGTAACCTTGATAAGCCCTATTAGAAAAACTGAACTTTTAAAATAATTTGCACATTAAAGTAAATTTCACACGTGTTTGAAGACCGTTTTGTAATTTTATTAATATTGTTTTTCTTTAATTAAAATTTTTATAAATACTCAACCTTGGATAACTTTGTTCTTAATTAATTTTCCGAGTGCATTTAATTGGATCAAACAAACTATCTAATTAACAGTAAGGTTGCAATTTGTAGATGAATTAGATTCGTATATTCGCGATAATTTTTTACTGCTCAAAATCAAAGTCGAATGCATTTTACATTAGACATGGTTAATTTTTCATTTAATTTATAACAAGGCCTTTACAAAAGATCTAGATATCGCTTTTTCATAAAGTATATATAAAAATGGTTTGGTGCAGCTCAGTTTTTATCTGAAATTTAGTTTTTGGTTACTTGGGACTGTATTTTGGTATATACAACAAATAATATCCACACACAGATAAAAAGCTATTCTACATTAAATATTAATCATCTCAGTCCAAGTATATGCTCATCTCACCATTCCGCATTGATTTATTCTTATTTGTAATTTAAACTAATACTTATTTGAAGGATATAGGGAGTTAAATGCAAAAACTAACCTTTACTTATTTGGATATAATTTCAATGTTAGGTGCAAGGGTAAACTTATTCTTATTTCAAGAAAAACTATCATATTATTTTAAATGCAAACACCCTCAAATAAAATATTCACTATGCTTAATTTAAGAATAAGTATTTTTTTATACAAATTGGCGATACAATATTTACTTTTGAATTAAATATAAGGTATCTTTATGTAAGTTAAGCAATAATTGTTTCAAAAATTGTCTATTCTTTTTTTAACTTTTGCTCGACTTTAAAGGTTAGGATAAAATGACAATGTTTATTTCAAAAGGTAAAGAGTGGATTATGCTATCTTTTTTTTTTTAAGACTGATAGAGAAAAATAGATGAAATAATCCACTCTTTACCTTTTAAAATAAACATGGTCATTATATCCTAACCTTTAAAGTCGAGCCAAAGTTAAAAAAAGAATAGACAATATTTGAAACAACGCTGTGACTAGAGGCACGTTAACGTGCCGCGATTTGAAATGTTAAAGGCACGTTAGTTACGTCATAAACTCAAACCATCCCAAACTCAACAACACAACCCAACCGACCCCGCCCCATTGCCCCCCCCCCCCCGCCCCATTGAACAAAAAACCCAACTAAAATGGGCAAATTTATGTTACGATAAAAATAAAACACTTTTTAACAAAGGAACAACATATTTATGAAATAAAAAAAGTTCGACAACTTCTAGTAGATTTTATGTTACGATAAAACTAAAACAAACCAACCAAGCCAACCCAACCGAACACTGTTTAACAAAGAAACAACAAATTTATGAAATAAAAAAATAAAAAAAATTCGACAGCTTCTTGGTATCGAACCCCGGACCTCTCGCATGCCAAGCGAACGCCCTACCATATAAGCTATCTAGCTTGATGTCAAATATTAAATGGTCGGGGAACAAAAACGGATTATAATTATGACGTAACTAACGTGCCTTTAATATTTTCAATCGCGGTACGTTAGCGTGCCTCTAGTCACTGTGTTGAAACAATTATTGCTTAACTTAACCTGAAAAAAATGATATTGGTTTATTACATAACTTTTTTACAATGTTTCAAATACCTATCTACCAATATAATATATGTATATTATACTGCAATGATTTTTTCTAACCTTCAGACACGTTGATTTTGTTTGCGAGACGGACATTTTTTGGCTATATTGGCCTGTTTAACCAAAATTTTATTCGTACCTATAATCTAGAAGTAAAATATACAATTGTTTTTTATGTGATTCTTTGACCTAATATCACACCAACATTTAAAATTCAATACATAATACTACACACATAAATATAATTATGTAATAATTATTACCACCACATATTTGGTGGTTAATTCTATCAAATTCCACTAATTTAGCAGCTCTTTCATAATTCCAAACCAAATATTAACCAACACAAGAAACAATTTTCACTTTCGTGAGTGGGGGATATTTTTAAGAATACCAATATTTACTTATCTTAAAATATAATTATATTTATATCCAGTACCTATAGTTTTATATCTTTAAGAACAGAATAGAGGGTATTTTCCAAAATTTGGTCTAATCGATTGTTAATCTTAAATTAAGAATAAGATTATTTTATTTAAAGTCTTTCTAAACATTTAACAGGCAAGAATAAGATCTGCTTGTTTAAAGAAAGATTAATCTTTAGTTTGATGTTAGTTTTAGCCTTGACAATATTAGGTCAATCATCTTGTTTCAACTGTACTTGATTTTAGTCTAAGAAATAAAATCTTTTTAATTTAAGGATAGGTTATGTAATATTTAAAAGAAATTTAATGTATTCGTAGCCTAAGCAAATTATACTTAAATCAAGTGAATTTTGTTAAGAAACATTTAGAAAGCATTTTTTCCGGGCATGTTGAAGAAATAGCCAGATCTTACAAACCCGGTATTTTTTATTGTTAGGTTGACAGCCCTGCTTCTTCATGTTCGCAATACCTACCGTCATCGCCTTCCATGACAGGAGAAAGTCCTGCGCACTCGACCCTTGACCCAGCTTATTTGTGTGTATGTTGTCATTAAAATGTAAAATTGGCAAACATCACTAACGCTATTGTTATTTAGGATCTGACTGAGCCAATAGGGGATTTGATTGGGAATGATAATGATTTCTTTGAGGCACCAACTCAGCAGGAGAACAACGTGTTTTTAAATCCAGGCGCAAGGGACACGCTTATTAGTAACCTTACAAACGGCACTTACAATTTTGCAGCTGTCAATAACGCTAAAAATGACAAAAAGGTAGTGGAAACCACAAACAACAATGCCAAGGTGAATTCTCCTAACATGACAGTGGCAACTAGAATCAACAATAGGTATGTCTTTGTAACAGTTCAAGATTTTATTTTGATTTTTAGCTTACGTTGGTATAAAATAATAATCAAACTAAAACTAATACCACTCAGTTTCCTTGCAGCTTTAAAAATAGTTTTGCCTCCTTCTTCTATAGTACCAAATACTGTTTATTTATTAAAACAAATAAAAATGCCGTACGTTCTACTATAGACGGATTGAGTGATTGTATTTCCATTTTCACGTGCTAATCAATTTTTCAAACAATATAGTACACGAGGCTCAAATCCTTCCAGAGATGATCTTGACCTTCATCTGGAAAGCAGCCAAACTGAGCTTGACTCTCTGAAGGACATTCTGAGCAACTGCAGCTCTTTTGACGCCAACACTCTATTGGGGGTACGAAATAATTTATTTTTATATCATTTCTATTATGTTGCATTATATTATTTTTCGTTAGCTTTTCAACGATGACTCGCCCAATTACGGGATAGGCAACCACGAGTACGAGGCGAGCCATGATGGTATGCAGCTTGAATTTCATAAACTACTCGAATTATTAACTAACTTTTCGTAGCAGAAAACTCGTTGCATTCGAAGGTGATCAGCCTTCCGCCTACGCCTTTGGATTTTACCGAGTTGTTGGATTGTTCCTACGATGATGATTCGAGTTTAAATAGGGACGCCGATTTTTCGTCGCTCGAATCCTCCGATAACCGAAATGGTTCGATTAATACTCCTTTGGTGATAAAAAAGGAACCATTCTTCAAAAACTAGGATCTGTTTTGAGATTATTACTTATTTATCTGTTAAGTTGGCGTATTTGATTAAATTTTTAGGTTTACTCTGCTAAAAACACCCAGGATTGTTGTATTTTTATCATTCATAGTTTCGCAAGAATACGTTAACAATATTTTTGAGATTACTTCTGAGTTTATTTTTGTTCAAAGTTTTCATGTTATTACATTGTAATTATTATGTAGATTAAAAATGATCACATTGTATATTTTCTTTGTACATTTTTTAGTCTAGTCAGGTTTTCTTTGCACGCGGTTTTATTTTGTATATTTACGTTTAAATGATGTTGTGAGTCTGACGGTTACTACTTTCCTTATTTTAAAAATAAGGATTAAACCATTAGAAAAATAAATTGGCCTTCATGTATAACATGGCTGTGTAACGGAAATTTCCTATAAAAAATATTGCTAAGAAGTTTACTTAGTCAAAGAAAAATATTTTTGTATAAAATTTAACTAAACTGCTTGCATTTAGGATGAAAATATCACATGTATTGTTTTTTAATTTAATAATAATGGAAGTTGTATTTTAATTAAGGCAATTTTATTTAAACCCCATTTTAAATAGATAATTGGCATACAATATCGAAATAACTTACCTTAAAGAATATTAAAAAACGAATATGTCATAAGACACAATGACTAGCGAGTTTTTTAATGGACGAGTGTGTTAGTCCTGCAAAAACTCGGAAATGGCTCAAACGATTTAAATTTTTTTTTGTTTTAATGAAAAATACATTAGGAAAAACCGAAAGGAATAGCCGGAAAATCGAAATTCGTGCAACTTTGCATTAATTTGAATAGATGGCGTACATAGCTGCGCTTCAGATTAAATGAAAAAACATAACCAAAAATTCAAGCATTCAATTATTTTAGCGAGAAATTAGTTTAAATAGTAAAGTTCTCAAGGTAAGTTTGACAGATTTGATCAAATGTGAAAACAATTCCGTGTCGTTTTACAGTGTTCAATAAATTGGAGTTGAAAGGTTCATAAGGATTGATAATCGCTTAAGAAGAATTAGGTGCTATTTTTTCTATATAAAATAAGCTGGGAATATTTAAATTAGTTCAGCACCTCATGGATAGGTGGCGCTGGGAACTTTTAAAATTTAAGTGCGCTCAGTTTGGTACTGTTTTTAAAAAGTGTATGTTAACAATAAATTTGTGTTACCTAACTTGGCTTTTATATAAAATATTTATCAAAAAACATACAACAAATGTGTTTAAAACATGTTAAGGGTTGCTACCCCAATTGGTAAGATTTTATTCTACCTAGCTACAGAGGGCGCTAAAGTTATAAAATTTCATATACTTACCAGTAAGTACCTACCTATATGTAAAATTTGAAATGTTCCGCTTCTAACCAATATTTTATGTTTACAATATGACAATAAACATATTGCTATGCATAAAATAAGTTAAATATTCAAATTATTTATAGAAACATAAAAAATTACAAAAAATAATTGTAAAGATAAATAAAAAAAAATTAAATTTAAATTGTCAATAGGTACATACATATATTAAAAAAATAATTTAAGTTTTTAATAATTTTTTTTAATTTATATTTTATAGGTATAGGTAGGTATAAGATATTTTAGGGGTAATATGGTAATAAATATACTAAAAAAAACAAAAAATGTTTTGAGTCGGTAAAATTTAAATAATTGGTTAAGATCACCATAAAAAGTGTGTAAAGTGCATATGAAAGTTTCGTGATTAGATTTGCGGAAAGTTAAGTGATAAAATTTAACATTAATATTCGCGTCATCAGCATAAATTATGCAGTTGAAAAATTCATGGTAGTTTAAACGACCAAAATCATAATCGTAAATCTGCATAATTATGGCAGGAGGAAAAACAAGTGATAAAAAATGTCAGCCACTTAGAGTAAAGCTATTGACTTAACATAAATAAAGGGAAAAATTTCGGGCAAGATAGAACGGATTGCACTATCACACCCCTTAATAATAGACCGCCAATGGGATTCGTCGCAAGGATAATTAAGGGTGGCACCCGAATAGACCGCAACCCACTCGGTAACTATGGTTACGCTACCCTTAACTTCGAAATGGTGATTCCAGTATTCATGTGCTCGCTCTAAAATCTACCACAGATTAGACTTTATTATTATGGAGAAATTAACACAATTCGTGTCGAAGTCATTCGAAAATAATAACAATAACACTATGAGTGAACAGTGTCTGAACTTGACGTATGACGTGAAAAATAATTCGCCACCGATCAAGCTCGAAAAAGATTTCGATGAGGCGAAAAAACCGAAAAACTGGCTCATATCCGACTTGCAAAAAAGCCAATCTCCCACCATTGGGATTGATCTGAGACTCAACACATCCCAAAACGACAACGAAAATGCCGAAAACAGTGAAAATTCCGACAAACAAACAAATTCGACGAAATGGTTAAAAAATAATACGGATGTTAAAAACTCACCTAAAAATAGTTACTGTTCGATGTCGTCTCCAATCGATCTGGAAGATTCGAAATCTTGTTCGGAAACGGTTATAAGTGATAAAAATTTCGACAAAAAGGACATAAATGAGGATAATAATGCTACTGAAGAAAAAATATGTAAGTAAAAGCGTGTATTTTAACAAAAACATTTGAGCGTCGGAAGTCCTTTCAAGGATTACGCGCGCTTAGCAAATTTTAAAATATATTATCTTTTTTTGTTTTTAAAGCAAAAATACAGGGTAAAATTGAAATGCCAGGGAAAAAATTACAGAAATGTCATTAATTAAAAATGTTTAGAAGGATTTTATTTTGTTTATCAAGATTTCACTGCTAGATTTTTTATTTAAAAAAAATATTAAATGATCTATGAGCAAAGTTAGTTGTACTATTAAATACAATAGAGCTAAAATTAAAAACACCCCATAGATAGGAACATGTTTAGGGTTGCTAAAATAATTTAACAGGACAAATGGTTTTAAAAAATCAGGGTCTATTACGCAACAATAAGAAGAAAAATTTTACAAATCTTGTTAACATTTTCTATTTCTTTAATATAGGCATTTTTTTGTTTAATTTTGAAAATTGAGGATTTTTTTGACTTTTGAGGGATTTATTATATATCTTCAACTAAATATTTTCGGAAAATCACGATTTTTCAAAATCAACAAAACTTCATTTCCATTTGTTGGAAATTTTCGTAAAATGACGCGTTGCCCAAATTTTAAAATATATTTTTATTATTATTATTTTGTTTTAAAAGCACAAATATATACAGGTGCCAGGGCAAAATTACAGAAATGTCATTAATTAAAAATATGTTTCCAAGGATTTTATTTTGTTTAAAAAGATTTCACTGATAGATTTTTTATTAAAAAAAATGTTAAATGATCTGTGAGCAAAGTTAGTTGTATACAGTAGTAGGTATACCTTTAATTTTAGCTCAATTGTATTTATTAATTTTTAATTTTAGCTCAATTGTATTTAATATTTATATACTATTAAATACTATTTAATAGTATATATACTATTAAATACAATTGAGCTAAAATTAAAAAACACCCCGTAGATAGGAACATGGTTAAGGTTGCTAAAATAATTTAACAGGATAAATGTTTAAAAAAAATTGGATCTATTACCCAACAATCAAAAGAAAAATTATGAAAATCTTGTTAATCTTTTTAAAATGGGCATTTTTTTTTAATTTTAAAAATGAAGGATTTTTTCGACTTCACGATTCATTACAACTCAATTTGGGAAAATTACAAAAGCATTTATTTAAAATTTGTTTAGTAATATTACTATACAAGTACCTATTGTAATTTTGCTAAAAAAAATTCTAAATATGTTTAATAATTTTAAAATGGTGTATTGTAATAATTACAATTATTATACTATACAATTCATTTTAACTCAGTTTAAGAAAATTACAAAATATATTTTACAATGTTACTGAACTAAAGAAAATTCGTTTCGCAACATTACAATACAAATATTGTTATTTTGTACAGCAAATTACACTAAAAATATTTAGTAATTTACGAATGATGGTATTGTAATTATACTACGAAAAAGAAACCTGTAATTTTCTTAGTTTCTCCAAGAAACTTTCTTGACTTATCACTGTAAAGATTTAAAAAAATTAAACCTTCACCTCGCCAGAGTTTTTGTTTTAAGTGCGTTCCATCAACTTCAAATACCGACAGACAGCTAGATAAGACCCAAAATAGGTATATCTATAGATATACCTATTTTGGGTCTTATCAATGTCGGGCAATTTGGTGTATTGGAACAAACGAAAAACGAAAGACACCTAAGCTTATATACTGTCCACCTAAGTTAACCGAGGCCAGATGTAAAAACATCACGTGATTGCCGTAATCGGTACATACTATGCATTTTACATAACATTATAGTAAATCAAATTACATACAACGTTTGTAAATCTAAGATGCTTTTTATTAGAAACTGTCAAACTGTTTAGTAAAATTACAATGCGTGTAGGATTTATACATATAGAAAAAATTACAACTTATCTTAGTAGATTTCCCAACATGTCTTGGAAGATTACTCAAATTGTATTATAATTTTGAATTGGTATACACTGATTTGTAAATTACTCATCCTTTGTTTTGCAAAACAATTGTCATTTTACAAAAAAATTTAACAGTGTACATGATTAAAATAATATATAGTAAAAATGCAAACAGAAGTTGAATAAAATAAATAATGATTTGTATATTTCCAAACACTTATTGTAATTCAAATAGCAAATTTTGATTTACAAAAGATGCAATACAATACAACATTTTGTAATTTTACTATGCAACTGCTTAGGAAAAATGTAGTAATTTTACAAACATTTTTAACAGTGTTCTTTAAAATTTTATTAAAAAAATTGTTGTTTAGAATAATAAATTTACACTCTAAGAAAGATTTCTAATATCTGATCAATTTTTTTTTGTAAATATAAAATATGGAAAAAATCTATTAAAATACAAGCCACAAAAGGGCTAAAATTTAAAAAAATAAAAAATGTCTTTTGGCAACCCTATACATGCTATTGAAATTATTTTAAACAAATTTAACGCATGCATGCAAAATTTGGGCAAATGAATCCCCAGTAAAAAAATCTCATTAAGAGTTTAAACAACATTCTGTCATGTTACATGTTAATTGTAATCCTTTTAGAAATGTAATCGTCTAGAAATACATATTACACATTAACACACAAGAGGGTGTCCAAAATTTATATAGAAGGGTGCGCATAGAGTTTTACTCCCCCGCTTAAGCCGCCGGACCAGTATGTTGTGTTAGACCAGTCGGCTAACCATTTATTTGCGTTATTAAATTAAAATTTAATCGAATTATAGTGTGAATCCAATCTGATTTAATAGAAGAAATAAAAACTGTCATTGTACTTAATTGTTTATTGGATTATGAACTTGAAATTTTAGTTTGGCCAAGTTTTATGATCTATTTAGACATTTTTTTTCGTATGCTGTAGTTTTTCTATAGAAAATGATCTCTATAGAAAGCAATAAACCAATCAGAGCACGGCATTCTCCACAGCACACTAGGTGGAATGGAGAATGCCGTGCTCTGATTGGTTTATTGCATTTTATAGGTATGAAATTTCAAGGAAATAAAATAGAAGCTAGCACGATTTGTCTTTCGTTGTTAATTAGCACAATGAGGGAATTAATTAAAAAGGATTGTGTTAGTGTGAGAAAAAGTAATAATTTAAATTGGCGAATAAGAGAATATAACAGTCTATAAAAGACGTACTTAGCTCATTTCGATGCAATTAACTAATTATTTCTTCATTTAAGTTAGTTAACATTTAAGAAGGGTAATAGAATACATCTAAACTTCAAGGTACTTTAATTAAGGAAATGTAATTAATTATCATGGTTTAAGTCTCAGTTGAGAAATGAGACAGGCGGTAAAAAATGTCGAAAGGGTGGCACATTAAATGGATTCTCCTCGGGGGCTTAAACGCAGTAAATAAACACCATCTAAATAATCCGAAGAATTAGATTATTTTAACGCAATACTACAACTTGCCCTGACAAATTTAAATTAGGTAAAAGGATTTTCCTTGTTTGATATTCATTTAAATATTTGTTTGTTACGTTTTAAGGACTACCCACATAAATTATTCATTGATATATCTCCTAATTTAACGAAAATACAACACAATATCTTCATTATACAGTGTGCCCCCAAGAATCCCAGATAATTGTTAAAAATATTCTTCCCACTTTAAGTTTAAAAGTTTACGCTCTTATATATTTTTAAATAAAGAAGATTCCCGTTCCCCAGAAACATTCACATCGTGGTCCACGAATGTGAAACACCCTGTATATTAAGCGGTGTTTTTTAGGTTGTGATACCGCAATAAATCCTAAAGCAATGTATAATCGTCAAACTAAAAGACCAAGATTTATTTCCAACATATGGGTCATTTTCAAAATTCTTGCACATTTAAAGAAGAAAAAAGTAAAAACAGAAACTTAATCTGCAATCCTGTTTTTTTTCCAAATTTTGTTTATTGAGGGCCGGTTTATCAATCTCTAGTTAAGTTCCAGTTAGTCTATCTGACGGTTAAATTTCATATCGATCGTTGTGAGAACAATGGTATCCATGGAAATTATCTACCAGATAACTAACTGCAACTTTAACTGGACATTGATAAACCGGCCCTGAGGGGTGTTATTTAACATCTAAAAGTGGGCAGTTGGATTTTTTTAAATAAGCCCTTAAAAAAGAAAAAAAAATGTCTCCTGGGTCACAAATTTACTAACATATTAAAAAAACTTAATCATTTTGAAAATATATTTTTTTGATTGTTAATAATCCTTTTAAGGTTTTATTTACACTAGGATTTGTTAAAAAAAAGAACATAAATTTATTATTTATAAAAAAAATTTAGTACAAAACTAAGTAAAAACTTTCTTACATACATAAGTATTAGGGTACTTCAAAAAATAAAACTTAATTTTTTTTTTCGCTCTTACCCTCTTAAATGTTTCAGCTCAACTCTAAGAGGTCGCTGTTTTTATTTTAGTTTCCCAATTAATTAACATGGGAAAAAATAATTTTATGTTAAAATGTAACGCTCTACAAAAAAGGTCTCTTATTATTTTTCGATAAATTGATTTCTTCTAAAGTTATTCGAGGTCAAAGTTTGATTAACATCAAATTTTCTGGTTTTTAAAATTTTATGGTAGCAGACGGGAGGTGAAAGGGGGCAAAACAAGGCAGCAGGGGGGGGCGCAAAATGGGGTACCCAAAAAATGAGCATATGAAAAACATAAAATTATTTTTTCCCATGTTAATTAAATGAGAAACCAAAATAAAAACAGCGACCTCTTAGAGTTGAGCTGAGACGCCCATATTTGGTGAGGATTTTTTTATATTAAATACAAACATTTGAGAGGGTAAGAGCAAAAAAAATTTTTGAAGCACCCTAATAAGTATATTTAATATATTTTCTGTATTTAAAAAATGTCGATTAAAAAAAGTTATTTTAAGAAATTTTCTTTTAATGCGTATTAAAAACGTTTTTCCTCGATTTTTTATGTGGGCCCAGCTTGTCCAATTTAACGAGCAATAAATTAACAAAAAGTTTTAGTTATTACTAATAACTTATTAGTAATATTAATAAAAAGTCAATATAAAGATTGTCTCGTTGAATAAAGAATTAAAAATCTGTAGTTAAAATAATAAGAATGGCTGTATAAAAAATTTAAATGACGTTATTAATCGTCAATTAAATATATCACATTTGAATTTGCTATATCACAAATTTAATTTCTGATATCAGAAATTAATTTGCATATGGATTGGAAAAAATATATTTTTATTTAATAAGTTGTTAATTTTTTTAAGACATTTTTAATTTGTGATATCAAAAATTAATTTTCGATATCGAAAATTAATTTCTGATAACAGAAATTAAATTTGTGATATCGCAAATTCAAATGTGATATTTTTAATTGACGATTAAAAAACAATTTGGCGTTCCATAGACACGGATACGTTTTTTAAATTTTATTTTTAAAATCTGTTAAAATTTTTTATGCATGGGAGGAAAATCGTGTTGAACTGTGTAATTTATGAATTAAGGATAATAATTTTTAATAAATACATAATATTTTGGTTTGAAAAAAATTGTAACCAAAAGGATTGATCATTTTGCCATTCATAAATACATAATATTTTGGTTTGAAAAAAATTGTAACCAAAAGGATTGATCATTTTGCCATTCATAACTATGAACTCATTGTTTTTCAATAAAATTAAACCTATTTTACCTTATTAAATTTCAAAACCGGAAAAGTCCATGTTTTTGTAGCAAATAAGACCAAAGTTAAAATACCTTTATTATATTTATTATACCTTTATTATGGGGCAGATCCTAAAATGTAAACGTTTTGCTGGAATCCTCCTTACATTTCATAATTTAATAAATGTATTTGTTTAAAAGGGTGATAAAATAAATAAAAGTAAAGTAGGTAGTATATAAATTTGTAAGTTTATTAGTAAATTAGTTGGATGTTCGAAATGTTGTAGTGAAATTATAGCGTTTAATAGATAATAGAATAAGTATACAGAATTGTTTTGTTTGGCTTATTCATGTAGTGTAGTGGAGGTGTGAATCCGAGCACAAGGCTCGAAAGTAAGGTAGAAGGGGCAGGTCCCGGTAAAACGTCCCCTGGGAGAGATTAACGTAGACAACACTGAATTTAATGCCCTATCTCCCTGGGGCGATAAAGCCATAGGGCCTAGATTAATTTAATTCTATTACTTTAACGAGGATACAAAATATAAGCCAACTTTACCATACCAGTTACGTAAAGTGTTTCTAAATAAAGTGAAAAGCTCTCTACCTCATTTTATTTATTCCCTTCAGACTGTAACGGATTTAATATTGTAATTGCTACCAAATCGCTCGTATCCAATGTAACGCGTGTTGCTCACCGCTCAAAAACAACGCTATTTCTCAAAAGTAGAGAAAATTGCTGTAGACAGAACGTATTAGGATCAAACTTATAGACAATTCCCAATGTATCGAACAACCGATATTATTTGATTAACATTGATTTGCCCTGTCAAATTCATTTTTCTTTACTCCCAAGAAGAATCACCCCAAATACCACACGATAACCTATAATACATCCTATTTATCATTCTTCTACAATCATTTGTAGGTTTTAAGAACTTTGCGGTTATACTTTCTGTAAAAAAAAATAATCCCGGCGCATTCGCAATTTAAAAAAACAAATAAACATATGTCAAAAATGGCGAAGGGGCCGGAATTAATTTTAAATGTTGCCGTTTCATGAAATTTGCAACTCTACATCCTTTCTATAGAAAATTATTCCTATAGAAAGCAATAAACCAACCAGAGCACAGCATTCTCCATAGCACCTAGTGTGCTGTGGAGAATGCCTTGCTCTAATTGGTTTATTGTTTTCCATGGAGATCATTTTCTATAGAAAGTAATGCAAATTTTAAGAAACACCCCAACTTTATATAAAAATTATACAGTATTTATACAGTATGTCCTCGGATTTAGTTTACAGGAAAAAAAATAGTTTTGGTTTTTTTAGATAAAACGTTTTGATCGCATTTATCATTCTTCTATAATCATTTCTGGGTTTTAAGAACTTTGCGGTTATACTTTCTGTAGAAAAAAATTAATCCCGGTGCATTCGCCATTTTTGACATTAAAAAAACAAATAAACATTTGTCAAAAATGGCGAAGGGGCCGGAATTAATTTTAAATGTTGCCGTTTCTTGAAATTTGCAACTCTACATCCTTTCTATAGAAAATTATCTTTATAGAAAGCAATAAACCAATCAAAGCACAGCATTTTTCATAGCACCTAGTGTGCTGTGGAGAATGCCTTGCTCTAATTGGTTTATTGTTTTCTATGGAGATCATTTTCTATAGAAAGTAATGCAAATTTCAAAAAACATCCTAATTTTATATAAAAATTATACAGTATTTATACAGTATGTCCTCGGATTTAGTTTACAGGAAAAAAAATAGTTTTGGTTTTTCTTGATAAAACGTTTTGATCGTATTTATCATTCTTCTACAATCATTTGTGGGTTTTAAGAACTTTGCGGTTATACTTTCTGTAGAAAAAAGTAATCCCGGCGCATTCGCCATTTTTTTAAATTAAAAAACAAATAAACATTTGTCAAAAATGGCGAAGGGGCCGGAATTAATTTTAAATGTTGCCGTTTCTTGAAATTTGCATCCTTTCTATAGAAAATTATCTCTATAGAAAGCAATAAACCAACCAGAGCACAGCATTCTCCATAGCATCTAGTGTGCTGTGGAGAATGCCTTGCTCTAATTGGTTTATTGTTTCCTATGGAGATCATTTTCTATAGAAAGTAATGCAAATTTTAAGAAGCATCCCAATTTTATATAAAAATTATACAGTGTTTATACAGTATGTCCTCAGATTTAGAGATTATTTTCTATAGAAAGTAATGCAAATTTTAAGAAACACCCCAGCTTTCTATAAAAATTATACAGTATTTATACAGTATGTCCTCGGATTTAGTTTACAGGAAAAAAATTAGTTTTGGTTTTTTTTGATAAAACGTTTTGATCGTATTTATCATTCTTCTACAATCATTTGTGGGTTTTAAGAACTTTGCGGTTATACTTTCTGTAGAAAAAAATTAATCCCGGTGCATTCGCCATTTTTGCTGTGGAGAATGCCTTGCTCTAATTGGTTTATTGTTTTCTATGGAGATCATTTTCTATAGAAAGTAATGCAAATTTTAAGAAGCATTCCAATTTTATATAAAAATTATACAGTATGTCCTCGGATTTAGTTTACAGGAAAAAAAATAGTTTTGGTTTTTCTTGATAAAACGTTTTGATCGTTCATTCACATTCACATTAAAAATCAGATTTTATCAACAGGGTTCTAAAAGTTAGGATAACAAAATCTATTTTAAATACTCTGTAGTTAAAATTCTAAGAATAAGTAACAACTTTCAAAGAAAGCGATTTAAAGAAAAGTAATAATCTGTAAAATGTTGACGTTTAACAATATAGGTTATGTACGTGAATGTATTCTACAGTGACCTATAATTTTACAGTTACCTACACTGATTTCGAGCTAAATGCGTTAGGTATGCGGTGTATAATAATTTGTGAATAAAAATAAACACAGAAAGTCATAGACATATGATAATTGTTAAACGGTGGAAAAAGTTATTTCGTGTTTTTTCAAATTTATTAAACCTGTAACTTTTTATTTTAATGTATGTTTAATTTTTATCTTGTCTTTATTTTTTCTACTTGAGTTAGTAAAATGTAGATAAAAGATGATTTTTGATTTAATTTATAAAATAATTGTGGGAAAGTATAAACGCGATTTTTAGTGTATTAGGAAATCGGAGTATGACGGGAAAAATCAATGCTAATAAAATTATGTCCAGAACAATGAATGCTTGTTGTTCTGACAAGTTAAATTGCACCCTCAGTGATTTGTTTTGTAATACAATAAAGGTTTTTCTAACAAAATTGAAAACAAAATCCAAATTGGATTCTCTTCTGTTGAGTTAGATTTGATTGAATAAAAACATAAAACGCCCATTTTAGCAATTTAAATCATGCTGATAGGCTCCACCCTCTAAACTGTCTATCCTGTATTTGTTTGCTCTTTTCATTTTCCTCCATGTACAAACAAGAATGCTCAACATTCTATTATTTCAAACGAACTTCAAACAAAACAAAAACAACCCGACTGAAACAAACGCGATTTTTACTACATAACAAACACATGCACAAACCCAATAAATTTTTAATTTACTTAATTTTATATCATCCCTTACCATCCTCTATTTTCTTTCAATTTTTAGAAATTTACTATGAAATCTTTAATAGTATAACCCAAATGGAATAAAATGTCTACAATTTTCTGAAGAATCCAAAAATTTAATAATATACACGGTGTTGTACCTTTAGTGGATTCGTATTCTGCCAAACCTATGTGAACTAACAGTTATAATACTACAAGGTATAAAGGAGAACTTAATAGGGTGTTTAAAATTTTTTTTTTTTGAATGGTGTTGAAAAATTAATAGTACATTAAAAAACAAAAATGTTGGCGCCTATTTGAGCCCTTAATATTAATATTAAGGTTTGCCTCAATTCATTTGTTGTTTTTCCATTTCAATAACACAGGAATTTTTATTTAAAATAAATAAAATTTTCCCAGTGTGTTTTTATCAAAACGAAGCTTTTTAGGGGGCGTCGCAAAAAATTTAATTTTTAACTACCACCCTAATATATATATGTATATAAATAAAAACTAAGTTTATAGTCTCAGGTTAACAGAATTAAAGTGATTTTACATAAAAAATAATATAAATATGGCCAATGATATTTTTTTGTATTTTATTTGAAAATATTTGAAATTTTTTATTAGTGTTATTTTTGATCGCTGATATCTTTGAAACGGTTGATCTGAAAAACTTTGACCTTCAGATGTTTTTTGTAGAGCGTGAAATTGTCTATAACTCCTCTCGCTTGGGTGTTGCGAAAACAAACCATTATAGTATTAGAACATTAGTTATAAGAATTCAAAATTAAAAAAAATAAAAATTCCAGTGTTATTGAAATGGAAAAACAACAAATGAATTGAGGCAAACCTTAATATTAATATTAAGGGCTCAAATAGGCGCCAACATTGTTGTTTTTTAATGTACTAAACTGCTCGTCATAAAAATCGACGCACCTAGTTTTTTGGAAAATATTTGAAAGCTCGTTATTGGAAAATTACTAAATCGATTTTGAAAATCTTTGGAAATTCTGAATAGCTGATTCTTTGACTCTTTAAAGAAAGAATAACGTGAATTTTCGAAAAATTGCCGTACAATCGTGGTTAGCCAAGATATCCACAAAATCTCGAAAACGTCCCGAGGGATAACCTAACTGTTATTAGGAAGGGGTATTACGACTATCAAGCTCAACTGCCCTGTGAATGGGAATTTGAAATTTTGGGGAAAAAACATCCCTTTTTTAACACCCTGTAGTATAATTCTATGTGCACAATATCTTATTCTCAAAATTAGACGTAAGTCAAAGAATCCACTATTGCCCATTTTTTGGACTAAACTGGGAAATAACGACAATTTTCGATAAATTGGCATATAATCGTAGTAAGCATTCACAAAATCTCGAAAACGTTCCGAGGGATTACCTTACTTATATTAGGGAGGAGTATTACGACTATCAAACTCAATTGCCTCATGAATGGGAATAACTTGAAATTTCGGAAAAAATACATCTCTTCCTTTAACACCCTGTAGTATAATGCTATGTGCAAAATATCGTATTCCCAAAATTTGACATAAGAGTCAAAGAATCAGCTATTCAGAATTTCCAAAGAGTTTCAAAATCGATTCAGTAATTTTTCAATAACGAGCTTTCAAATATTTTCCAAAAAACTAGGTGCGTCGATTTTTATGACTAGCAGTTTATTAATTTTTCAACACCATTAGAAAAAAAATAATTGTTTTTTTTTAAACACCCTAGTACTTAATCTTACCTTTCATTTATTAATAGAAAGGTTTTGAACTATTAAATTTACCTTATTATTTTAAATATTGTATACTAACTGTTATCTAATTTGGTTTTCTATTAGTATTTTATTATAATAATCACATTTTCTGAGTTATGAGCTATTTTTACATAAACTAATAGTTAATCTATGAAAGTAATTATAATGTTAGCATATGATTATGGGATATTTTGCTTTATAACTATTAATCTTTATTGTTACTATCCTAAAATATGTATTACTTTCTATAAGATAATAGTAAAATGACAGTTCTCTAATACTTAGGTTACTATCCACTAACTGTAGGGATTAGGGAACCTCTCGTTTGAAAAACTAACATAATTCACTTTTTTTACTACAAAAGTAATTACTTATATGTACTTACTCTTCAACTCAGGAATTAAACTAGCTAAACCCCAAAGTTCTAATAATTGTGTTCTGGTCTGCCATTGTATCAACCTCACAGCATTAACATTACCACTGATTTAGGCGTACATCATGCCTATATTAGTTATTATCAGCTGATATATCAGCTGTTAATTACTCATTCGCTAATAGTTACCTTTTTAGGTTTTGCACAACTCGGTTATAATGATAATTTATCTCCTAAAAGTTATTTTTTGATTAATATTATAAAGAATATTATATTTTGCAATAACATTCAAATGCTGATAATTAATGCAACTTATATTTATTATCAGCACACCAAGGTATAAGTTTATTTTAATTTTATTATAATTTCTGATATTTTCCTAAATATTTGGAACAAACTGAGTATAATATCAACAAACCTACATGCACTAACATTAAATCAATAGCCTTTAACTTATATCAGTTTACTATTAAGAAAACCACATTCTATTATTTAGAATACAATTTTTAAAATAATTTTAGTAATATATTTAGTATATTACTATATAACTAATTTTGTTATAACTATATATAGTTAATCGGGCATTTTAAATAATGTATTGTGCCAAAACAATGTATTGTATATAAAAAAGCATTAATCTTGTTAGACGTGGAGATCGTGTGATTTTTCCGACACCCCACTGGAATTCCTAACGAAGCCTAATAATTTTCCTCGCTCAGCATTGTCCGATTGCGTTGATTAACGTAAAAGTTTTGCAGTTATTTTAACGGAAAAAGAGGACATCGAAGACAGTCTAAGCAGTTCGAGGCGATCGCCGGCGCTTGGAAATTCGATCAAATCGACCACCAAACAGAGGCGGTCGAGAACTAACTTCACCTTGGAGCAATTAAACGAATTGGAACGACTGTTTGACGAGACCCATTACCCTGATGCTTTTATGAGAGAAGAACTAAGCCAAAGACTGGGATTAAGCGAGGCCAGAGTACAGGTACGCTTTTTTCGATTTTCTTTATAAATATAAAATATATATGTATGTAAGCAATTGGTAATTGGATTATATTTATCGAAAAAAAATGTGAACGTTTATTGTGATATATTCTCGCCTTAAGTGAACATTCTGCCCCTCGTTTTATGAAAAATGGACATTTAGACAAAGTAAATTTGACCATAAAATCAATAAAACATTTATTCGAGATAAATCAATGATGGTCATTCCATAAATAAGGGAATAAACTACCGAGACGTTTAAGTGTGTAGTTGGGAACATTTCTTTTAACCTTTTCGGGGAGTTTGCCCAATTTATTTAGACTAATGCTACTATTAGCAGATAATTTCCTAATGAATACGTACGATGTGAACAAAATAAAATGGAAATCAAATCAATTAGGCGGCAGATTAACGACTTGGGGGAACTATTCGCAGTGATTGATTGCACTTTTCTAAACACCAGGCACTTTCATCCACAAACACTTTACATCTCCGAATTAACATGGTCATGGTCTTGAAATTTGTGAGTTTGCAAACTTTCTATAGAAAATGATCTCTATAGAAAGAAATAAACCAATCAGGACACGGCATTCTCCACAGCACACTACTCAATAAACAATTTATACTACTTATGGTAACGATAAATTATATAAAGGTTATATAAGAATTGTCAAATTATATAAGAGTTTAACAAGGTTTTATAAAATCGCCATTTAGTTTACTAATTTTATAATGGTCTTATAAGGTTACTGCAGTAAACTCTCGGTATATAATTAGGTTATATAATTGTTTCTACAAACAAAGGTTTATAAAGGAGTTTTATAAAGTTTGCGGTTACCTGTTTTATACAACTATTCTGTCTAATTTTTTTAAATAAAAATTTTGAGTTATTAATTATTTATGTGCTTAATAAATCAAAAAGGTTTAGTAATTGAAACAGAAATTAAGCATAGTATAATACTATTAGTATTAGCTTTCGAAGCAGTGCTTTTTCATAATTTTAATTAAAAATTGGTTGAAAAGAAAATATTTAGCATAGAATATATAAGTAATATAATATCATTAACATAAATATTTTGAATGTTTAGTGAAATAATTTGATTTCATTGGGTTAAACCATTATAACTGCAGGCAAAAATGGCGAACCTGACAACTTTTATAAACTCCCCAAATAAGCTCTTTAAGGGGTATATAAGGGTGATATGAATATTTCTGTAACCAAATTAAGAAATTTAGGTTTTATAATTTGGATGATATAACATTTATGGAAACCACTATAAAAACAAAAATGTTTATTGGGTAGCTACGATAGAGAATCACCATTTAATAAATTGACAGTATTAACTGTATCTTTTTATTCGTTTAAAAGCCTAGGGATTATTTTACCTTTTCGCTGGGATACCCGATAAATAAATCACTCTGTGTTTGATTGCCGCATTTCCAAATTGAAGTTTTAAGTGTGCATTAAGTTAAAGGGGGAGCCTAGGATGAAATCGCTCCTCAAAAATCTATTAATTTTAAGGTGGAAACGCTCGAAACTTGCGCAATAATTTAATTCGTCTAATAATTGGTTAACTTGTTTAATTGTGCGTTTAAACTGTTTTCATAACTTTTCGTATTAGGCCGCACTTAAAACTGTTTTAAAGAATTTTTATGTTTTGATGTTTTTAGGTGTGGTTTCAAAACAGAAGGGCAAAATGTAGAAAACACGAAAGTCAAATGCAAAAAGGTAAGCACTGTAAATATTGGGCCCCAATGGGGGCTGCCTAATAAACGTATCTACCATTGCCCGAGATCATTTAAATTAAAAACAATTTTGAAAAAAATTTGCAATGTCCTAAAAGACATTTAATTGACTAATCACTAATAAATAGACATGCAACAATATATAAGACATATTTTTGCAGAACAAGTTACACTCTACAAAAAAGGTATTCTCGGTTTTTTTCGTAAAACCATCCATTTATTTAAATTATATCTGTGAAAATTTAAAATAAATCTTTCTTTTTTTTTGAATTTACGAGTGTTTTTATTTGGGCATCATCTAAATTATTTAGAATCCAAAAGCAATTTAAAAAAACATATTTTTTTCAATGCCTAAATAATGATTTAATATATTTTAAACTTTGACCTTATTTAAAAGGAAAAAATTATACAAAAAAAATATTTAAAGTATCATTATTTAGGCAGGGTTAAACAACATTTGAAAAAAAATGTTTTCAAAATTGTTTTTAAACTGTAAACGAATAATTTAGATGACACCCAATTTAAAAAAAAGACAAATAAAGCCAATTTATTAATTTCAAACATTGACCTCCGGTAAAATTTAAAAGACTTTTTTGTAAAGCGTAAAATTTCCTACAAAAATATGTGTTCCTTATTGTTGCATGTTTATTAATTAACAAGTTATGAATATTTTCTTATGTCATTAAAATGTCATTTAGGCTCGGTTTAACGAACACATACAAGTATTTAATATACCTTAATAATACCTAAAAAGTTTACTATAAGTTAGTTTTAGAGTAAACGAAAATGGTAAAATAACGGTACAAATACGAAAGATTACCAAATATTTACGTAAAAATACCCTTAAAATTACTTCATATCTGTTCTGTCTTTTTAAACCTTTAACATTTATATTTTCTATGTCTGTTTAATTTATAATTTAAAATGGTATAACTAGAGAAAACTCAAATATTATTGATAAAAATACATCATAACATAATTATTTAAAGCCTAAAAAAACGTTTATTTTGAATAACTTCATAATGATTTCAAGATTATATATTACTTTTTCTAGAATATTTGTAAAAAATAATAAAATATAAATTTTTATTAAATAGATACTGGATAACATATCGTCTTTTTTTAGTTTTTGTCACTTTGTCATTTGGTATTAGGGTTTTAAAATTTCCTGTAAAATTGATCCTGCGGAAAAAAACCGATTTATTCCGGAAAAATTATTTATTCAAAGGGTAATATGAAAAAATGCAAAAGTCAATTTTTCTGAAAATTTACAAATTTTTACGGATACTGATATCGAGAAAAAAGTGAATTTTCGACGCTGAGTATAAACATAATATTATGATCATAATAATTATTCATTTTATTTTAATTCAGTAAGATTATTCTACCGGGTCGAAAAAAACATATTCAGTGCTGTATTAACATAACCTTTGTTTTATTTGTCACTACGATTTATAAAATTATAATTTTGTAATGAAACTTTATGAATCATTTATTATTTTGTAATTGTATATCTAACGTTTACGTTTATTTTCTTAAATAATGTTAATTCAATTCAATGTTTAGTTTTATTTTTTTTCTGTATGGATATTTTTTTAAATTAAGAAATTGTCAAGTTGTTGATTGCCACTTTTTTCAAATGTGTATATTTCCCCAATTTTTTCGACACTTAAAAAAACTGCCAAAACTGCAAAAATTTTAAAAAATTACATTTTGGCATTTTTACACATTTAGGTGACTATATTTAATAAATTTAGTTTTTGCTTAAGTCTATTAATAGTTTTTAAAAAGTTATACGGTTATAAAGTCCCAAGCAGTATTTTAAGTAAAAGCGTAGAGCTTTGAGGCAATATTACTTAATTTAAGTAAATATTTTGTTAAATTAACCTTAAAAATTTACTTTGAAGTTATTTATTAAGTTTTATTTATGGTATTTTTACGTATTTTAATAACCCTTAAGTTTCAACACTATTAGGAGTGTATTTCACCTAAAGAAAAATTTAACGGTAATTTTAACGTTAGAATTTTTACTTAATGGTAAATGTTATTCATAAGTCATAATTTTACGATATTAAGACCACTTTATAACCGTAAATAATTCCTATTCGCCTGGTATTTTTTAGGGTTATTATTGGTAATAAATAATATTATTATTGACTAAACAAGGAAAAATAAGCTTAAAGTGAAAAATAAAACTTTCAGGTTACTTATCTAAACATTTATATAATATTTTTTCATAAATATTTTTCTAAAATATAATTAGGACAGTTGGGTTGGGTTGGGTTGGGTAAATTATTTTTAAAATTTTGTAGGTTTTAAGTTTTGTTGAATATTTACCCAAGCAATAATTTTTCTTAAAACCGTAAAGTATTTAGAGGGCATATAATTTTTAAGATGTATCGTGCCTATTTTTATCAATAAAATAATGTGCGTTTGAGTTTTTAATGCAAAATATTATTAGTTTTGACAATTTAAGTTATATTTTTTAATTTTACTCTAGGGTGGCCTTTATTACTTTGTAAGTACCATTTTGTAAAATATAAATTAAAAGAACAAAGTAATACGAATGTCAATGTTTTAGACAGTGAGAGCAAACAGTTAGCAATTATAGCGTTATTTTTACGTAAATTTGTGGTATTTATTTTGTTTTTATTGCGTTATTCTCTTAGTAGATCAAAAAGGTTATTATAATAGGTAGGTAAAATAGCGATATAAACCATTCCCAAATTTGGTAATTTTTCGTATCTATACCGTTATAAAACCGTTTTGGTTAACAGTAAAAAGTACTTTAAAGTTGACTTGGTAGTAAATTTGTAGTTATTGAAACTTAAAATGCTGCTTGGGGTGGTTTTAATATAGAAAAAATATGACTAAATATTAAAGTTAAATTTAAATAAAAGAACCTTAAGTAATTTTTCTAGGTAAAAATTACTTTAAATAAACAAAATTTAAATACTTTCACTATTATAATACTTGACAATATTTTTTACTTTAATGAGGGTTTTTAAGGTTAATTTACTTAAAATTTATTAAAATGCTGCCTGGGATTATACATTGTAAATCGTTAATTTTGTTTTTTCTTATTTTGTGTACGCTTTAAGAAAGTAGTAAAATCACGTCAAGTGTTTTTTAATTTGATAATTGTTCGGTAAGATTCCCTGTGGGGATAAAGGAGGGTGAAAAAAAATCGTAGTAAACTGTAAGCAATGTAGCGTGAGGGGGTGGTTGTAGGTGTGCAAAAAGGGGCCGAGCAGTGGAAAGTGAGTGTGTTGATATACTGGAGGAGCACTAAGTGTAATTTAGCGCACCCCTGGGCCAGCGCTCCCGCGCTGGACCAGTCGTCTTAGGCTCGCCATTTGAATGACTGAGCGCTGTAAAATTGCCCTCCCGGGGAATTATTTCATTTGATTGAAAACTTTCTCTCTAAGCTGCATTTTTTTAGTTCACTCTTGTATATACAAATTCGATTATGCGCCGCAGATTTGTTAAGGGAAATATAACCATGACGTATTCATGACTAACAAGAATTATGAGGGTACAGTTTTGGTTTAAAGATGATTTCAGTAACAAATTGCTGCCTCTTCTAAATAATTTAATGTTCTAACTCGAATTTATGATTCTGCAAAACTTCCCAACAACCCGCCAGCTCGCCACTCCGCGCTCCTTGGCACCATTTTCAGCTCAACCATTACTTTTAATACCAGTTATATTTCCATTAAAATACCATTCCATTCTTTATTACTTCATTTTTTGCTCCTTTACACCCATTACATTATTACACGATCTCTTCTCCTCCATTTTTAAACAATCCTCTTCAAATTATTTTGCTCTTTCGATTTTACATCATGGAATAGTATATTACACTACAAGGGCAGAAAGTGTGAGATTCATGGCGCGCAGTTCAGGGCTCTCACACTTTCTGCCCGTGAAGTGTATACTATTTTTCTCGCTACCCGGCCGAAAATACAACCCAACCCAACCCGGCCGAAAATACGGGAAAAAATTAAATGTGTATATCGAAACATATTGATGCCTGCCCCGACATTTGCGGCACGAGCGAAGCCTTCGTAGCCCTTGTAGTGTAATATACTCGAAAATACGTTGTTTCGTCCCCGATTCCAATGCATCAAACGTAAATTTGACCAATGCATCAAACGTAAACTTTCTGCCGTGGAATCGGGGACGAAACAACGTATTTTCGGCCGAGGTAGTAAGAAAAGATGTTTTTAGCACTTTTATATGAGGCACAGTGTTGTAACGTAACTAGTTACAAGTAACTAGATACAGTATCTAGATACTTTTTATGTATCTGTTTGTGTAACTAGTTACTTATCCCAATCTAGTAACTATAATTGTAACTAGTTACAAATTCTAAGTAACTAGGTGTGCTAAGATACAAAGATACATTTTTAATTAAACTGCGACTATAATTTATTAAAAAAAAATATTATAAAAAATAAGTTATTTTAAATTAAATATTATAAAAAAAATAAAAATAATAAACATATATATTTTTGTTGTCACTTTAAAATTCCCTTTTATTTCTATTTTAAAATTTTTAAAGCAAAAAATAATTTGTATGTATCTTAAAGTATCTAGATACTTTTTGAAGGTAACTGTATCTGTAACTAGTTACTGCAATAAAATATGTATCTGTATCTGTATCTAGTTACAAATTTTGGTAAGTAACTGTAACTGTAGCTAGATACTGAAAATATTGTAACTGTTACAACACTGATGAGGCACCATGACAATTGTCATGGAACATACCTATGGCGAAAATTCCCGTTATTTTTTGAACAAACCTCGTATAAATATTTTTTCGAATCGTATCAACTTATATAAAAATTATATTTTAAAATATACAGGGTGGTACCATATAAGTTAACGATTCGAAAAAATATTTATACGAGGTTTGTTCAAAAAATAACGGGAATTTTCGTTTTTTGAAAAAAATATTTATATATTCGTCTACATTAAAGTTGTTGCCTTCAAAATAGTCCCCATTAGATATTTTTAGAGTTGGGGATGGTCAATTGACCGCTACCTATTTGACCGGTCAAAATATATTTAATTTTTGCAGCATTTTATTTAGGTATCCACGATTACCCGTGAATCTCAAAATTTTTGCGATCGTGCAATATCGACATCATTTACAATTTGGTGGTTCCCCGAGTCGAGGGGTTGCTAGGCCGGACGGCGCTTTGCCCTTAAAGCGGGACATATACTTTTTTAATAGAGAAACATAACTTTTTAAAGTCGCACAAACGTTTCTAAAGATGGACATAACTTTTAGAATAACTGGTCAATTGACCAAAAACAATTTGACCGGTCAATTCCACAACCCTAGATATTATGCACTTGTGCCAGCGCTTCTTCTAATCCTCTAAACTCTTCTCAAACACGATCTTTGGGATAGTCTTTAGTTCTTTCCAGGGTTGTGGAATTGACCGGTCAAATTGTTTTTGGTCAATTGACCAGTAAATTGACCGGTCAATTGACCAAAATAAAATTAAATAAAATATCAAAATAAATATTACTGTGATTAATTTGTACTTAATAAATAGGTAATTAAAATACGTTACCAAATTTAAAAATTCCCGTTATTTTCTGAACACACCTCGTATTGAATTTATATGAACTTGTATAAAACATATATTTTAAAATATTACTTCTATATTGTTTTTTCTGCAAAACATTTTATATATATATCATGTCACATGTCACTGCAGAGAGTAGCAGTTGTAGGTATTATAATTGTATACAATTTGTCATATACCTGCCAGAAAATAAAGTCAAAGGTATCAATAAGTTAAATAAAAACTATTGCATAGTAATTTCCAAATTAATTTAATTATAATTATTATCATGCCGGCCCAAGTCTGTGATTTATAGGTACCTATTCACACCCTTGCACCGAACATGAATAGACAGCATCACTTTGTAACGAGTTTATAAAAAGGGATTTGACCCCATTTGTAAATGCAATTGCAACATTTTATGACCGGGGGATGTTTTATTGCTTATAGACTTCTATTTGATTAAAACGCTATATTTTGCTTTATGCGGATTAAATTAAAATTTAATATACATCCCGTGCATTTGAAATGCTAAATTTTAACCACATTATTTATTTTAAAGGAATTATGATGAACAACCACAGCCCTCCAGCTAGTACCCCCTTGGAACCCTGTAGGGTGGTACCCTATATGAATGTACCCGCTCTGAGAGGGCTCACCTTAACCCCTAGCTCTGTAGCCCTGTCTAATTACGAAAGAATATCAAGTGCTTCGTTTACACAGCAAGGGACAGCCTTTTCTGCCATTAACTCTGCATTTATATCAGCTGCACATCAGGTAAATATCGCAATTTTATATATTTGCCAATTTTGAAGTCTTTATTTCAGTATGCAGCTGCAGTAGCTGTTAGCGGCAATCCCGCTGCTAGTATATTGTGTCATCCTCAGTATCCATTGGAGTTTGCTGCCCTTTCGGTTGCTCATAAAAATTCCAGCATAGCAGATTTGAGATTGAAAGCCAAAAAGCACGCTGAAGCTTTAGGGTTATCGCCAAGAGAAAAACAGCAAAATTAAGTGTTCATTTTATATACAGACTTTATTATACTGTATAATACAGCATAATAAAATCTGTATTTATTTTTTTTTGTATGTTGTAACATTTTTTTGGTTATAATCGAATATTGTGATTTTTAGCGTAGAACTGTTTAATGTCAACACATTGTTTATTCGATAAAATTGTAAATATATTTTTATTTCTACTAAATATAGCGTCACAAATTATTTGTTTTAGTAATTTACCCATACCATGCTTCCATTTCTAGTAGCCAAAAAAATAATAAATAAATATGCAAAATCTGTTATAAAATTCCTTATATTTAAGTTAAGTATTATTTGAAGATTAAAGAAAGAATCTATAAATAGCACAACGGTTTTTGTATTGTTCATATTTTATAGGAGGAAGGGAGAAAGACAATCTATAAATCAGGCTTTACATTTAAATGTAATGTGAATATGTTTGTGTTAAAAATGTATCAATTTAAATTTGTTAAAAAAAAGTTATTGGTTTAAATTTGTAAAGACATTTAAATAAGTCTATAATTTTTTAATCCAAAAATTACCACTTTAAAATTTAAATGTAATGTGAGAATTTTTGTATTAAAAAGGTATCAACTATCATTTAATAAATAAAATATTAAAACTATAATTTAAAAAAAACAAACAATATTTTAAACTAAATCTTATATCTTTTATATTTAAAATATTTTTAGATTATCAAATGTTTTGAGTTTAAAAAAATGTTACTTTTTAAACTATTTTGGAAAAAAATGTTTTATATGTGTTTTTATTTTAAATGTCTCTTCACTATTTTTTAATACTAAAAAATTTAACTTAACTAATTTAATCTAAATATTTATTAAGATTTAAAAAATTCTGCCCAAATAAATTATTTTTATTAAAAAATTATGCTTAGAAAAATTTGCAAATATTGATTGGAAATAATATTGTTTATTACAGAAGTGAATTTTGTCTTTCAATAGTCGACAGTTGAAAATATTTTAAATTTAAACATTTTAAACCAAGTTTTAAATTAAAAAATTATTTAATAAATAAAATAAATTTTTATTTTATACCGCCAAAGAATATACGTTAAAATTAAAAAAAAATTGTCCAAAAATTTAAAAAGATTTTGATTTTATTATTTTTTTTCGCCAATATTAAAGTCAAAAAATATTTTTTAGATAGTCATATTATAAGAAAAAGTTGAACCTCGACCTCGCCAAAGTTTTTTGTTTTGAGTGCGTTCCACCAACTTCTAATACCGACAGACAGCTGTTTCGACCTACATATATTGGGTCCAGAGCTGCAAGCTCTCAGAAAACTTAAATCGTTTTTTGATTTAAATCGTTTTAATGACTTAAGTCATTTGGTAATAAGTCATTTCTCTAAAACTGACTTAAGACTTAAAATTTAAGTAATTTTCAAAATGATTTTTGACTTAAATATTTTTTCAAAATAGAAAAAACTTAAGTCATTAATAAAAGGCTTAAATCAGTACATACGATTTAAGTCAGATAGAAACGATTTAAGTCAAAAAAAGAATTAAGTCTTTATAAAAGTCGGTAAATTATTTAAATAATTTTTTTGAAAAAGATTTAAGTCTTTTTAGAAAATATTGAAGTCAGATTTTTCATATATTTTTTTGTAAATTTTTAACAGCGGCATTTTCTTTTGAACTGCCAGGGGTTCACGCAGCAGCAGATCAAAAACTCCTTTAATTTCCTACCTACAATTGATACCGCTAGTGAATAAAAAAACCGCCGCGGTAAAGTTAGCTTTTCGGAACCGTTTGACGGCTACATTAAAAAGTGTCCTGTCTAAAATGAATGAAAAGGAGTGGGGATTTATAATTTTGTTATTTTGTTTGCCAACATTCGTCGTGTTATGCGTGCGTAGTTAGGTCTAATTTGTGATTATTGGTGCAAAGTGGAAACAAACGATTAACAGGTAAGGACGAATAAATATTATATCATATAGGGTGTTTCGGTTTGATTAAGTAAATAATTACGACAAAAAAAGTGATTGTGCGTGAATAAAATTATTCGAACGTGATATCACGCACAATATTGTGCGTGAACGTGAGAAGTCTTGAATTATTACAGTCGTCAGTGGTCGTAAATCGTGAACAATCGTGAATCGGGAGTAGTCGTGAGCGGTCGTAAGGAGTCGTAAATCTTGAGCGGTCGTGAATCGAGAGTTTGAAACCTCCCATCATTACTCCCTTAAGGGAGGAATATTTTTTTTCTAGATGGATGTTGATCCAGCTAACAAAAGTTAACAAAACAACAAGTTATCAGTTTTTGAAATACAGCGATTTTAAGAAAAATGCTTTAACTTTTATCTATTTTAACAGAGTTTGAATCTATTACCGTTTAGAAGTTACCCATTTATGTATATAATAAAGTATGTCTATTCTACTAAACAATGTGTTTTAAGTTTTTATTTTGTTTGTAAGTAAAAATAAATCGTTTTAAATTCTTAACATAGTGGTTTATTATCATCTGTATCTACAATAGATTAATAATATCAGTATCATTAATACCATAAAATTATTATTAAGTAACATTTAAAAAATCGTTGTATTGACTTAAGGATAATTATTTTGATTTAAATCACAATTTTTGATTCAAGTCATTTTATTGACTTAACTCTTAGATCACGATTTAAATAAAAAATATAGACTTAAGTCATAAAAACGACTTACTAAAGGAATTAAGTCATAAGATGACTTAATTAAGTCACAATATTGATTTAAGAATTTGCGAAAATCACTTGACTTGAAAGAAAATGATTTAATTCAAAGACTTAATACCTACTTAAATCATTTGAACTTTATTTTGGAATTGACTTAAGATTTAAATCATTTTGATTTTAGAATTGACTTAAGACTTAAGATGTAAGTCTTTTTAAAACTGACTTGTTGCAGCTCTGATTGGGTCTCATCAGTGTCAGGCAACTTGGTGTAGTGGAACACACCCAACACAAAGCATTCCCAGAGCTTATATACCCAGCTAGCACAAGTCTGTCCTAAGGACATCCTAAGGAAAGCCTTACAGGATATTGGGATATCCCAAGGATATCCTAGGACGTCCTCAGACCTCCTCAGGACATCCCAACCATGGCCGAGTGGTGCAAAAAAGGCCAGCCTACAGACGTCCCGCAAATGGCCTTTAGGATATCCCAGGGATATCCCTACGTCCATATAGGACCAGGAATGGGATGTCCTGAGGACATCCTCTGAATGGCCTTGTTATTTGTTGGGGATACATTTTAAACAATCAAATACCATTTTATTACTTTATAAAATATATTATTTTAATTCTGTATACATATATATAATTTTACACAGCCAATTATATAAAATAAAAAATAAACACCTATTATAAAAATAAAATAAATAATAATTCTAAATAAATATAATAGTTATATTATTTATATATACACAGTGTCCAAAGTTATCTGCTCACCATTTTAACTCCATTATTATTGCAGCTACAAAGTCGGTTAAATTAGCAAATTAGTGGCATTTTTTCTTCTGATTAAAATGGTTAAGACAGAATAACAATTGAACATCAGGTTTCTGAAGTAATTACAAAAATAACATTTTATTAAATAAAAAGACAACTTAATATGGAACAAAAAATTATTATTGCATAACTACCCTAAACTTAAAAATAAACAATTAATAAGCACTGGAACTTTCTGATTGTTGTTGAAATATCCAACACTATAATAATATTATATTATAACAAACACACGAGATTCACGGCCTTAAACCAGGTTCACGACACAGAAAAAGAATTCACGGCACAGACAAAGAATTCCTTTCACAGTGTTATCTATGATTCTTTCTAACAAAAAGACCCCAAACAACTAAAGGACGCTATACGACATGATACTTTGTATCATGGCTATACGACATCTTAGCTTTCTCTCCATCCAGTGTTACCACCATAGACAATAGTTACCACCATAACGTATGGCGGCAAATTTAAAACAATCGGTAACACAAACTATTAAATAAGTTATAGATAGCGTTTGTAATTACATTTTTAAGGTTAACTGACGCTTACTCCCTTATTTATTATTTATAAAACTCTAAATGTATCAGTACAAACAAGGTGTTTGAACAATTATTAATTACCACCCGTCATTTCTGCGCATGCGTATTAAGTTGGCTGCTATCCAGTTGTATACAAAATATATTTTATGGTCATATACCTAACAAATACACAAAATATAATATTGTTTTTAAACTCCCGCCTTTAAAACGCCGATTCCATGATATTTTAAATACACATTGACAAGTTGTGGCTTTATGGCGTTTTAGTCACGGGCTGAAGTTGGCAGCAATGGCATTCGGACTTTTTAGTCATGGGTTGAAGTTAATTGCAGTTGTCAACTGCGAAACAATGACCATCAAAATAAAGGGTCTAAAAAGTGAGGTTAGAATAGACTGGTCGATGTCAGATTTTATAAATAATTATTAATATATAATTGTTGAAAGTTATTTAATTTTTGTGATTGTCGTAGAAAAAATATAGTTTATAAACTTAAAAAAATCTATATAATATAATATTATAATTATATTGATTAACATTTTTAAGATGTGCCTATGCAAAATAAGTTATGTAAAAAAATGTAGGTATTATTAATTATATGGATAAAATATTCTTATAGAAAAAATGTTTACCAAAACCTAACGGGACATTCTGAGGATGTCTCTGGGATTAGTCCTATGATCAGCCCATTTTAGGCTTTAATTAGGATATTATTAGGTCCTAACGACATCCTTAAATGACGTTCCTAGGATATCCCAAAATGGGACCTTCAAAAGATCTAATGTCCGATAAGGTCAACCTATGGACGTCCTCAGGAAGTCCTTATAGGATCATCCCATTCTGGGACATTTAGGCTGGTCCAAGGACGTCCTGAGGATGTTTGTGCTTGCTGGGTACTGGGTTGCCAACAGAGGCGAGATGTAAGAACATCACGTGATCCTCACCGTCTAACGACGTGGCCTTTGCCTTTTTTTTCTTATGAATATAACCAGTAATGGGTCAATAAAGTTTCTTTTAGAAACTAAGAAAATTTAATAATTATAGTCATATTAGTTGTTTTAAATTAATTTTGTTAATTATTGACAAAATTATGTTTCTTAGGTTTAAATAAAACTCTTAATTATATTTAAATTAAATTTGGTTTCTTTATTTAATTTTTGTAAAAAAAATGATGATAAAATTCGTGATAGTTTTGTGATGTAAAGTCTAATACACAAAAAACTTAAAAGTATATGTACAAGTATATTTAAAAATAAAACGAAGTAAGGAGGGAAATTGGTGCGACAGTGGAAAACATTTGAACCCTTTTAGCATTTTATTCGGGGGTTAATTTCTTGGGCTAGTCCACCCCAAGCCAATTTAAACATTCTATTGCGCCATCTTATTGCTGGATTCATAAAGGCTAACAAAAACAAATAAGGGCCGGAACACTCGCGAAAAAGCCAACCAATGATAAAGTCAAACTTGTTGAAAGGCAAAGAACCATTCTGCACAATAGATAACAAAATCCAATCGCACATAAACCACAGCAAAATGTGCACCAAATAGAACACTAGAGGTTCAAATTTGAACAGATATGAAGTCGACCACGCGGCAAAAAACCCGATAACCATGCACTCCGACAGTGGCTCCAGCAAAATTAGCAAAGGCACCATTGCTACCCTCAGCTTGGCCCACCTGAAATGAAACAAACAAAATATGGAAACCACAAGAAGTACGTCTCGATCTCACCGTAGAAGCCTTTCTTGAAAACTGTGCACATCGCACGTACCGGAATTTTGTAACGCTGGATGACTGGATATCGCCAATCTCCAGCCATTGTCCAGGAAACACTGGGCTATAAAATAATCCTCGGCTAAATAGCAGCCGAATTTTTTCAGCCCGCCTTGCTGCTCGAGAACTTGCTTTCTCATTAACGTCGACATGCCTGTGTGACAATTTGTCCCCAACAAGTCCGCTGCCAAGTATATTCTAGATTGTGCCGTTCCAAAATATATCTAGAAAACAATTCATATTATTTGTGTTTTTTGCCAAGTAAACAATTACTTTTTCTAAAGTTGCAGCAAAGCCGTTTCTATCACATGTGAATGGCATTTGGTGCACTATTCCTGTTCTGTCTGATAAATGATTTACCATATCTAATAAGGTATCTTCTTTCACTAAAAGAAATAAAAGGTTGTATTAAAGCACAATAATATCTTCAAGATATTATCTTGACACTATTTAAATAAATTCATATGCATAGAAAAACTGCTTATTTTGTTAAATAAAATAATAAAGGAATATACAAAAAAATATATGACAGTTGCGGACGGTGCACTATGGTTTATCGGCGGAAAAAATACATTTTTAAAAACTTTTTATGATGGGTATTTTTATGACTACATACCTATATAACAATTCCTATTTAAATAAAAAAATTGGTAAAATTAAGAGAAAAAAAATCATATGGGCATTTAACTACGATTGCCTCCGATTTCCACGTTGATATCTACATGAGGTTGTTCAGTAAACTTTACTTTATAAGTACAAACAAAATTATCTGCATATACGAACATATGGAAAAGTCATGAATTTTTATTTATCGCGCTGCATGGCTAAATCGCGAGCGCTAAGGCAGTGTCTACGCACTCAAGATTTTCGCACCCGCAGATCTATGCTCATAAGTTTTCGTTAAATTTATTAATTATTATAAATATTTTAGCATGTATTAATTTTTTTTTAATATATCAAAGGCGGCTGGTGGATTTTGGGTATACCGATATCTCGGTTATTAGATATGGGACCCAAACCAAATTTATAATAGTTAATGACATTAAATAAACAAGTTCCGCGCAAGCAGAATTTAAATTGAAGTTTGCGAAAAAAAGATAACTTTTTGCTCGGTCGTACCGGCCCCATAGCGCTCCCAATAAATATGATATAAATTTAATTGGTGCAATTTATTATTTACCATAGTTTATCGACAAATTTCAAATTTCATTTAAAAAATTCAAATTATACAGATTTTATACCATTTTAAATTTTTAATATTTCCTTTCAAAGAAATGATAAAACTTTAAAATGATATAAAATCTGTATGATTTGTATTTTTTAAATAAAATTTGAAGTTTGTCGATAAACTATGGTAAATAATAAATTGCACCAATTAAATTTATATTATATTTATTGGGGGCCCCATGACAATTTAAATTCTGCTTGCGCAGAACTTTTTTATTCTATGTCATTATAAACTCATATAAATTTGGTGTGGGTCCCATATCTAATAATTGAGATATTGGTATACTTGGGTATACAGTAGCGGCTGGTAGATTTTGGAATCTACCAGCCGCTACTGTAATATATACAAAGTATACTTATCCTATAGGATTAATAATTATTTACCTAATCATAACAAATTATTAGGTATTAATTAATAGATAATCCTTTGCTTTGTAGGTATCTTAAAGGAAAAATATTTTAAAGGTAAAAACTATTAGGTAAAACATTATTTGCTCATTTATACGGTAATAATATTTTACATATATAGTGAAAGCAGATTTAACCAGTCTAAACTATTGCATTTTGTGATTTTTCAAAATGAATACATACTTTCTGCGTTTCTTTTCAGTTTTGAACAGAACTATTTTTAAATAGTGGAGCACAAGAATCTAGAAATAAGGATTTAAAAAAAAATTGATATATGTTTTTGAGAAGAACAAATCGAAAATCAACAAACGAGGATATATTTCATCGTCTTTTAATATCGTCTAATAACGTTACTTAGGGGAAATACAAAATTTGTAAAATATGAGCTTTATGAAGAAGTTAAGGAATTATTAATGGAATAAATTTTAAAATTAAAATTATGTTTATTTATTTCTTAAAGTGTGCTTAGTTAAGATAGTTAAAAAAAATATGTATTTATTTACAATAAAAAACTTCGAATCGAATTAAAATAATTTTAATAAAAAAGTTATTGAATTTTTCCCGCAAAACGCAGCTTTTTGACCATAGTGCGGTGGTTTATTTGTTAATAAAGTAGTGCCAATATAATATTATTATAGTCAAGTTATTTTTAGTATTTTTTAATACCTAGTACAATTTATTAAAAAAAGCTTATAATAAAAAAAAACAAAAAAAATCATTTTTTGTTGATTTTTTTAATAAAATTCATCGATTTTATTTTAATCATGAACTTTCCAAACCCTGTTTGAAACAACACTCTTTTCCCTTATCTTATCTAAGTAAAAGTACCTAAATCTTTAAATACTTGAAATTAAAAATATAGTATATTTAAATTTGCAACTTAAAAAGTGGAAAACTTAAAATTTACTTACTTCTAATCCCACTATCTGATATGAGAATTAAATCATAGTTGCTTGCTTCGTAAGCAGTGTTAATATTGTTAATTTTTGGATTGACTCCGACAGTTGATCCCCCTGTATATATAGTGGCATCGACTTTGGGATATTTCTCCTTAAGTGTATTTACTATTTCTATTGCCGGGTCTTTTTTGTCTTCTACACTAAATAATAGCTCATACTAAAACAACAAACATTATCATCAACTTTTTATCTATTGTGGTATAAAAGTGAATTTACCAAATAAATAAATTCGATAAGGAAAATTTTGGAAATTGTATGAATAACACAAAAAAGTTAACTGTATAAAATTAAATGAAAATACTTACACTGGGATAATTCATAGTAAAAAAAGTTTCTAAATTTGAAGATAAGTTTGGGTCTACCCCCATGAGAGGCTTTAAAATTGATACTCCTGGCGGGGGTACATCTGATACAATAGCCTGTATCTTGTGTAACCTGTATTTTCTAAAAAGAAAAAAAAATTACATGATAGTAGCAGTTTCATAGCACAGTTGTTGTATTTGAGGTTAGGGTGGAGAAATCTCGAAACATAAAATTATTACATACCCATAAAATATTGCTATTAAATGCAAAATCCACATAGCACACCAAAATATGAAAAAAACTATCGCAAATCCATAAAGAGTATAAATCATCGGCGCCATCCCATTAATTAAAAAAATTGGTCATTAATTTTTCTTAAACTACTTCATATCACAATTGTATGTACATTTTATTTGTTAACATTTATTTACGGGCTTAATTAGTGGTGAAAAACCACTAATACATTCAAACACAAAGTCTGTTCATAATACATCAATAAGATTTTTCCTTATAGAGGGGGAAAACGGCAAAGACCACAAAAATTTTGACGCGTTCAGAAATAACAACTGCAATGTCTTTCAGAACACTTATTCGCACCTAAAATCAAATATTTATATTATAGCACAATAACAAACATAATTAACAGGTTTATTAACCTTCATGTCACTGTTACAGGGGTTTACACCTCCAAACATGGGACTTTTTACTTTTAAAGGGCGAGAAACATTATGTCGGTAATGTAGATTACCGTACATAGACGTCAGATTTAAAATAGGTAGGTATCCTGTTTTATTTAAATTTTGATGCCAAATTTAGCGCCATAATAATTACTATAGTAGTGTTACCTAGTATATTTATTTAAATGCAATAATATTATGCATTTATTTAAATAAATCATTTTACATAATTGTTTAAAGTAATCAGTACCTATCAACATTGTTTTGAAAACAATGGTATCAATTATTTTTAATTGTTTTTTAAAATTATGGTAATTACAAAATATCTGTACCTTAGTTATGGTTTCTTTCTAAAGGTTGACAAATAACTGATTGAATTTTAACAAATATTTAACTTCTTTAAATAGATTTACACATATTCTATTTTTTAAGATAAGAGTTGTTAATGTTTTATTAAGTACATTACTCATCCCATATGACTATTTTAAATTTAAAATAAAACCACACAATGAGTAATTACCTACTGTTTTTAATTATTCACTTAAAATATCACTAGTTATAACTATTTATGTATACATAAATTAAGAAAGCACTTTATGTAAAACTTGTTCTTTTAAATGCACTGGAAACTAACAAATGTTGCAAAATATAGGACAGATATATTTCTGAATTGTAGTGGTATTTAAGATAAGCTATCAGATATCAATAATTGGAAACTATTTTTTTCCATTAAAAAGTGGTTTTATTGGAAAATTATGTACCCAAGTAAGAAATTTTCAGGGTATAAAATTGAAAAATATGTAGGTATTGTACAATCATTAATTTTATTAAATAAAAATTAATTACATTTTTTATATTTAAGAAATAAAATACATGACTATGAACTACTTAATTAATTTTAACTTATATGACTAATCAATTTAACAATTAATTCATATCTTATATGATTTATAGGTAGGTATACCCACTCATAAAGTAAAGTTCAAGTACCAAAAACATAATAATTGTCATACAAATCTAACAATTGCTTTAAATTATCCTCCAAACCTTGATTACTATTGTCTAAATTAAACCTATTGATAAAAACATACTTTTTGTTATTATACTCACTTAATTTCCCGACTATTCTTACTGTATCCCCTATATTTATCTCAGTTAATCTCGGTACCTTACTTAGAACATCCCTAGTATTTTTTTTCATCATAATAGCAACCTTCAAAATTAAACTATCTGTATTATCATTTTTTAAAGCACTGTAGAAATTTTGTAACTTTTTATCACAGTGAATTTTAGCTTCATCAGCAATATATTTTTTAAATAAACAAATAATATTACTGGTCCCATCATCTAAAACAACACAGTTATAATCACCATGCACATAAGCTGATGTTACAGTTCCAAATAATTCCAACCCAGCAAACAACACATTTTTGAACTTAAAATAATCGTCCGATTTCACTGCACAGTGTATATCACTTATAAACAATCTTGCGATTTTAGTTTTCATGAAAACATAATTTTCACGTGTTGTCTCAGGTTTTTTATCCTCGATTTCGATGAAGTTCTTCGTTTCCTCGTGCAATTCGTTCTCATTTCGTGCGGTGATTTTCGTTTTACCATTTTGGTTCGTTGTTACAATCCAGTCTTTATCGGTGTAAAATATATTAATTAAATTTGCATCCATAATGTAAACATAACCTAGCCTTTTGAAAGATTGCCGCCACACTATAGACCACAGAACATAAGACAACCCAGGTTACTTAAAGTTGACAGTTGGGAGAGAAGATGTGTTGACAGAACATAAGAGAATTAAAAGCGCTGTAGTCAAAAGTGGCAACAAGCATTGGTTGATTTTTAAATCTAGCAGCCTTGGAAAACCGAGTTGTTTTTTTCGGCGGGAAATTTGAATGATTGGATATTTGAATTTTTATTTAAAACAAGGAAATATAACCGAAAATTGTTTAAATTTTATATTTTTTTTGATTTTAAAAGGATTATATACGTAATATTGTCCATTAAAAATCAAAAAATATAAAATTTCGACAATTTTCGGTTATTTTCCACTAATTAAGTGGAAAAACACACATTTTTGTTTTTTTTAATAAATATATTTAACAAAATATACACTTAATTTAATTTTAAATTAAAGTATAACTAACAAATAGGTAATATTTAAATGAGGAGAAATTCAAAGTTAATTATTCTATAACTTTTAGTGATATTTAAAAAAAGGTTTATCAAACATGTATAATAATTTATAATTATTTAGGTATAATTTATCAAAAAGTATGACATTAAATTGATAATTACCCTCTTATATATGCCTACAAGACAATTATCGCTTGATTACAGCGATAATGTTCAGAAATTTTAATTTTGTGTCACATAATAACAATTTTTATAGGTTTTTTAAGATTTCTTAATAAAAATGCAAAGGTTTATAAACAAATTAACTCTAAAACATATTACAAACCATCAAAATATTTGATAAATTCTTGATAAACAATAGTTCAATACTTATTGGTCCTTATTAGAAAACAACCTTTTAAAACAGTTTGAGTATATTATATAATTAAAATTATTTCAACTTTGAATATGTAATTCATAAAAATAAATAATTTTGTAATACATACTGACTTATTGTATACCTATAGGTATTTCCAAATTTCTTTATTGGAATAAACCAAAAGGCTTATGCCTAAAATGTTTAATGCCATAATTAGACTAATAAGTAATAACAAACCATACTCTTATAATTTTTAGGAATTATGATTATAATTTGTTTTTAAAATAAGCACAATACTGTAGTTTTGTAAAATATAGAATTTTTGGCAAAAAGGAATTCCTACTTATCCAAAAATTAAATTACATTCTTTGGAATATTTAATTTTTAGTAAAATTGGTTTAATTAAAATTAATAATCAATAGAACCACTTAAATCTCAATGTTAAAAATATTGTTATTATGTATTTGGCAAAATTAAAAACTTTATGTATGATTTAACTTTCTGGTCAATATTAAGTATTAATTGTCTTTTTTCTTGTTCATGATTCATGGATTGAACCTGCGTCTTTTTCTTAATTCAATGAAGAATATTCAACTGCAATTAATATTTTCTATGTTCTTTTGCAAAGAAGTTTGATAAATTCAAGTCCTGTCTGCTTCTTCCATTAACACAAACCCAAACCTGAAATCAATACCAATTTTAAAATCAATTTAAATTGTAAAACAATTGATATTACCCAATAATTTTTAAAATAAAATAAAAATAATGTATCAATATTTATGCTACTTATTTATGCTAAAGGTAATTGTTTTACCAGCATAAAAATAATTGAATGGTTTATTGTAAAAATAAGCTAAGTAACTAACTAAGTATGATTTTGTTTATTTTTTAATTTAAAAATCTTATAAAAACTAATAATGGTTAACTTGTGCTGTTTTAACATGAAAATATCCTTTTTTAATATCCTAATAAAAACCCTAAATAAAATATTTCTGCCTCAAAATAATAATTTAAAGCAGAAGTGTATGTAATATAAAAATGTCAGATTGCTTGTTTTAACAATAAACAATTTAATTATATTTGGAGTAAATACTAAAAGTGTACTTTCTTTTACTTTTTTTATATTTGGATTAACTATGGATGTGTGAATATTGAATTCAAGAATTATTTAAATAGTTTGAATGTTTCAAATTTTTAAATGGTTCAATTAGAAAATTAAAATTTTCCAATAGTAATTGAAGAAATTGAACATTGGAATTGTAATTTAAAATTTATTTTGAAATAAAAAGAATTTTATTTACTTGTCATTAACCCTTAATTAACTTATTTGAATAGATTATGATTGTAATTATTGAACTATTCAAATAATTCAAAATATTTATGTAGTTTAAATATTTAATTTTAAGTTTGAATTAAATATTACTACTAAATTTATTTGGTAAAAATATTCACACACCACCAATTGTAACTAAAAATGTATTCTAAATTTAAAAAAATATATCTACCTATTATTAAAAAAATTTGGTCAAATATTTCTGTTTGGGATTGACGAGTAAAGCTTTCATTCTTTTTCTTCATGCTGGATAAATCTTGTCTAATTCTTCCATTATTGCAGAAGCTAAAATTAATTATATTAAATTAAAATCAATTTATATTGTAGCAAAAAATAATTGAATTAAAAACTTTAAAAATAATTCTTTAAAAGGTTTGCTTATGAATTGTCTAGTTATTTATGTACATTAAAAATGTCAGACTTTCAGATAGAACAAATGAAGGGGTCAATGCAAGAATTCTTGCACTTAAGTGCCTAAGTCGCATTTTCAATTAAATTTACATTGTGGCTTCATCTAAGAGTGTTTCATGTAAGGTTTCAGGTGGTATTTTCAAAGTGGCAGAAATATGTGCCCAAGTGCCTTAGTTTGCATTTACTTCAATGGGAGTTTGCCTGGTTTTCAACTTATGTGAAAACTCTTGGATGAAGCCACAATAACAATTTAATTGAAAATGTGACTTAGATACTTCTTGCATTGACCCCTTCAAATAAAATAACTATAAAAATACTGTAAAAGATTATCACCCTGTAGTTCAAAATGCTATATTTATGTAAAAAAAACATGGAAAGCACAAAACATTTGTAATATAATCAAGTTTTGAACTGTATGCTTACAAGTGTTTAATATCACCTCTTCCAGCTGCAAACATCTTGTAGATACTCGGCAGTTCCAATTCGTGTATTTAGCTTTTACAAATCTTGGGGCTCATAAACGTTATCTTTTATAAAGCCCCAGAGAAAGAAGTCGCACACTGTGATATCGGTTGAACATGTTGACCATACATGAAGTGCCAAATTGTTGGGCCCTTTACGTCCGATCCACCGATGAGGGGGCTGTTCGTTCAATAACCTCCGCTCCACCAAATGCCAATGTAGTGGGGCCCTGGACCCAGGTCCAGTTTTCGCGTAGCTACATCAAATAATTTTAACAAAAACATACATTTTGACAAAGATTATAGGTATATTTAACATTTTGTATAACAGCAACTAGTGTCGAGAAAAAAAACGTTAAAAACTGTTTTGATTGAAAGTTTTGAATCAAAACGCTTTAAAACTATTTAAATTCTATCAAAACTTGCATTAGTTAAACAACCCATAAGCAAAGAGTCTTTACTCTTTGCCATAGGTTTCATTACATAAAAAGAATTTTATTAACTACATGTGTTTTCGGTAAACATAGAGAAAAAAACCGATACGGTTTATCACACGTATTTTCTTATTTTAAACGCGGTAATGATGCTACAACTAACTCAAACTTGACTAAAAACACCTAATAAAATGTTAAAGCCGAAATTAACAAGTTTACTTACCTAAAACAAAGAAAATTTGGATTATAAAACTTAGTACACACCACTTCAACAACGCTGTCGGCCATTTGTAATTTCTCAAACCGAACATCAACGAACAAGTTGGAAAAGACCAATCACAACAAAGTAAGAATCACGTGGTTAATAACTGGGGTTTGTCAAAAACAACTTGGGTTTCAACGCATGCTAGATTTATTTTACTGTTGCCTGTTGTCAAATTCCCCTTATACCCCCCTGCTATAGACAACCCAGGTTACTTAAAGTTGACAGTTGGGAGAGAAGATGTGTTGGCAGCATTGCTTATTTTGGTTTCATAAACATGTCCGAATATTTTCGACTGACAACATATAACAAATATGACAGATGGAATAAATAATACAAATGAAATTACAGAAAATGTTTGGGAAAATTTCCACAACTGGCTGCATTGTATATGTATTGTTACATTTGATCTAGAGTTAGGACAAGCCTTGGAGGTAACGTAAACATTGTTTTATTGAACTGAACTCAATAACATAATAAATATTGTTTTAGACTGTGTACCCAAAAAACATTAAACTAACAAAACAGGAAATATCAAACATATGCTACCTGGCATTCCCCGACTCAAATTCAGGATGCATGGGAGATACAAATTTCATAATAAGGCTACAAAGTAGTACTGGTAAAAAGAACTTAAGACCTGAACACATCACATACAACTTGCAATGTTCCACATCACTGCAAATAGATGGATCTCATTACTGGGGGTTTGTGTATTTTAGGCAAGTTAAGGACATCACATTACCCCGTGGGTATTTCCAAAAGGTTAGTGGAAAATAGGTTAGTTTTTTTAAGTGGGGTGTAAATTGAAATATGTTTTAGAGTGTTGTCATACTTTCCCTTCTTCCATTTAACAATTTGTACAGTAAGATATCTAGTTTCATTGCCCCTGAGTATTTTCATACTGGTGAGGTGAGCTTAGAGGCAGCCTGCTCCAATATAAATCAGTGGCCCTCGCCAGTGCCAGGGGTAACTCTAAATTTACCATTATTAGGTTCACATTTTAAAGTAAGTTTTTAAATAGGTATATAAACTATATTGTTTTTATTATTATTGATACTTTTAGTCACTCATACCACTACAAGGGAGCTATTCGAGTGATAATACTTATGTAGATAATGTAAATTTGTTTGAGATTTTGCAACCTGTATTATCACACATACATCTACTATGGGAACTGGTTATAACATCAGAACCCATTGTTATAATGGCTTCATCTCCCACACATTGTTCCTCAATGGTGTTAGCTTTAACTAGGTAAAAATTATACTATAATTAATAAATATTGGGTAGTATTTAAATTAGGGTTCTATAAAATCACGATTTAAAAAAATTAACAAAAAGTTATTTTTTTATTTTTTTTTTTTAAATTACCAAGCTTTTTTAATAAAGAAAAATACTAAAAATAACTTGACTATAATAATATTATATTGGCACTAATTTATAAACAAATAAAACACCATCTGCAACTGTCATATATTTTTTTGTATATTCCTTTAGTATTTTATTTGACAAAATAAGCAGTTTTCCTATGCATATGAATTTAATTAAATAGTGTCAAGATATTATTGTGCTTTAGTTTAAGATCCTTAAAGTGTTTTTTTAGATTTTAGAAACTTTTTTTAAAACTGATTTAAATCATTGATTAAAATAAAAAAAATCACTCGATTTAAATCGTGATTTAAAATGTGATATTTTAGAATTATAAACCCTCTACAATATTGCGGAGACTACAGGCCGTATTTTACCATTCACGATAGTGAATTTAAGCAATTCACCAGTAAAATGCAGGGCCCTCCACCCGTGATCTTGGGAGTGACAAATCCGTTTTTCGCGAAAACATTACATCACTGGCCCCACACGATACGCTTAGCAGAAGACGCCCTATCCCCGCAAAACAAATACAAATTAAAAAAAACCGCTCCTACAAAACTAATCGATAACACACCTGGCGTTTACACCGCCTACAAATCATTTTTGCAAAAAGACAAAACTATCATAAAAAAGATAATGAACGGCGTGGGGTCCAAGAGGCCCAACGAGGTGCAGTCCGCTCTCCTGCGGCGCCACCTATTGGAGCTCACCCAAACTTTCATGATTCCTCTCGAGAGATACATAGCCAGCCTGATGCCTTTGCAAAAAAGCATATCGCCGTTCAAGGCCGCCCCAATACCGCTCCCCTTTAATCCCGATGACTTTTTCGCCACGCTGGAGCAAGCAGGCCCCCAATTGACTACGCCCATCAAAGGGGACTGGGTAGGGCTGTACAGGAAATTTTTCCGGACGCCCAACTTCAAGGCCTGGTTTCATGCTAGGTACACGGAACTCATGTCCAAGCTACAGGCGCTGCATTTGGAATCATTGTCAAAAGCTGTAAGTATTGTGGAATTTATAATTTAATGACAATTTACAATAAAAATTAATTTATTTTTAAATGCTTTAGGTATTTAAAATAAAATACATTAGTTGTCATGTAACAAAAAAACCTATTTATTTGAATTATCAATGTAAAATTTAATTCTAAACATTATAATTATACCCTTTTTGTGGCATTTGAAATAAAGGTACATATTTTGTAGTGATGATGTTTATGCTTGCCATCAATATCGATTCCGGTCGTTGACTTTTAAGTGATTATTTTTAGGATCTCAAAAAGTGGGTTCAAGGCAAGCCAGAGGTCGAGGTGGTTGACATGGTAATAAAAATAAAGAACAAAATTAACAAGTGCAAAGAGAATGACATTCCAGTCAGTGAATTAGTTAAGGACGAGTTAACTCAGAGATTAAATGATATTTTGAATCAACTTCCAGATGATCTGAAAAATATATTGCAAGTTTCCTGATACTTGTTGTTCAGGGCTAGAAATGTATTTTCAATATAACTAATTGCTCAGTTTTTGAACTTTTCTACCAAGTATTTTGGGTTTTAGCCCTGATGTTAAGGTGTTGTGATTTGATGTGTCAATTTTGTAAAAATTCACTCAATAAATAAATTTTTGTTAAAATGCCTTGTAGAAAAAACATTATTTCATCGAAATTTTCATTGTGATTAATATATGTGAAAAAATTGCCATTTTTTAAATTATACATGGTTTCGTCTCATTAAGGATAGTGTCTAAATTGTAAAAACTTGCCTTTAACCTCGTCACTGTGCTCCTCATCAGTGCCGGGAAGCCATAAAGTGTCGAGCACATCCGAAATAAATTGAGTCAGTTAATTTCTGATGTGCTCGACACTGTATGACTTCCCGGGACTGATGAAGTCCAAAACGGGCTGTCTGGTACTGTGACGAGGTTAAAGGCTAGTTCTTTCAATTTTTTGTATTGTTGGTTTGCCAAAAACGTTTTATAATGTTAACTGATTGTACATTTTAGAAATGTCCATTGATCAAATTTTTATATTCAAACACTGTTCATAAATATGTATATAAAATAAATAAAGTTATTTTTTATTATAAATGGGTTTTTCATTAATAAAACGCTAATGTAAATAAATAAATTTATTTCATAATAACAATATATATAAAGATTGACCATAATTGAATTTGAGCAATATAAAGATAATTTGTTGTTTTTATGTAAAAAAAAATATGTATATAAATTGTAATATGTCTATAATTAAAAAAATTCATACAAAACACTTTTTCGAGGATTTCAGCAAAAAAATATAAATATAGTTATTTCTATAAAACAACCTAGTTATTAACTATTTGATTCGAAATCTCTAATTATATAATACATTCTTTTTTTATTTATGTCAATACCGTGTTGGAAATTCCGTAATTTTATATATGCAATGAGTAAGATGGATTGAGAGACGTCTGTACTTTTTTTTCATACATTCGTCTCTCTCTTAATCGTTATATATAAGATATAACGGAATTCCAGACACTTAATAAGCAAACCACAGGCTCTGAAAACAAGAAAATTCAGTCTTGTAAAACAAAATTAATTTTATTTAAGCCAAAAATCCGAAATACCTATTTGAATACTGCTTGGGACATACAAGTCTGTGGTTTGGATATTCCAAAAACAATCTAGCAAAAATATTAGGAACAATCATGTTAGACAACTTGAAAAACATAATAACTCTACCACCACAAAAAGAAACAATTTTATAATAATACAGAACCTAATATTACTATCACACATTTTACAGAAATGCATTTATCACTCGAACATAAATGGTTCAGGTCAGATACAATGGCGCACCAACCCTTTCTTTTCGTTTGACATTACAGGTTATGTGCATGAATTTATTCTACAGTGACCTGTAATTGCAGTTACCTACACTGTTTTCCAGCTAAATGCGATAGATGGACCCACTGTATGATTTTGGGGCTACGGGTACGCCATTGTTCAGATATGCCACAATAAAATATGTCGGACATTAAAAACCAATCACACCAATTCAAATATTCCACAATAAGAGATGATTCGTCGAATCCTCCCTACCGGCCACCTCTGATATATTTGAAGTCCTAAAATCCTCGTAGCCATCTCCGCCGGAGATCACCAGCAACTTGATGTTCGCCCTCTGTTCCTGCTTACCTTTGTACGAATTTCTATGTTGAGTGTCGGCACTGCCGAATGGCATTTCGAGCGAAGTTAAAAATCTCACGTGACCTGTATGCCCGTGTGATACCCCGCTGACCGTAGGGACGCTGCCTAGCTTCGCTGTCGTGGGAGAGACGTGGGGTAAAGGCATCGTAAGCAAAACCCCAGCGGATGTGCCGATCCACAGCAGGTCCTTGCAAGCGACCAGGGCAGTGACTCTAAGACAGGCCGCTTTGTGTTGCCTTATGATATCATCGCAACCTACAACAATTTCAAACACATTGATTCTAAATCCAATTTGACTCTGCGTCGATTCTTACTTGTTAGCATTTTTGTGACGGCTGGAGCGACGTTTATTTCGCACAGAGGCTCGAAGGTGCTTGCGTGGAAACATTTGATCAACGCTGAATTTTGCAATGACAGCCATACGGCGTTCCCGCACAAGGCTATACACGAAATCGGCTTGTTGGAATCGTTGTTGACGGTGAACTGATTTTCCGTCGTCAACGTTTCTGTGTTGAATATTTTAATGGTGCTTCCGCATCCGCACCACAATTTTCCTGAGGTTGGCACTATTTTAGACACGGGTGTGCTAGTCGAGCCTATAGTTACAGTAGACGGAGTGTTTATATTCCAGGAACCGCCTAAAAATTAAGTATGTTGAGCACATGGCGCAGTCGCTCTCATGTTAAACTTACTACTGTCTCTATCATAAATCGCGAAGTCCCCGTTAGCCAGAGATACAAAAACCTTATTATCTAGATATCTATTAACAAATTATATATAATTATGTTTTTATTCATGTACTTTAATAATTTACTTACATGATACAATATATGGAAGAATTATGTTGCAATCTAATCTTATTTTTTTTAATACGAATATTGTCATTAGAATTGTACACATGTATACATCCGTCCTCTGTCCCCAGCCACATTGTTGATTGTTGATTATCCGATTCGTCAAATTCGCTGCACGTGTCGGTCGATTCGACAATTTTCTGCGGTTCGTCGTTCTGCTCCACGTCACTTTTCTCGTCTTCGTCGCTCGAAGAGCTACTATCAAACTGCATCGTTTTGTGATCCTCGCACTCCACCCTGTTGAATGTACCTTTACTGGACGCGGCGACGCTAAAAGCACCGTGGAAATTCCAAAACCACAAATAAGTAATATAATAAATACATACCCATTGTTTACACCAGGCACAGATGCAATGCAAAGTATCCTGGCGTTACACACACCGTTACAAGATGTCACAGTCGGTTCTGGTGTCAAACTCAACACGCAAACTTGCCCAACGTAACCATCGCTATTACACACCCAAACGTCTTTTCCATTATCACCTAAAGTTGGGGCTGCGCACGTAAATTGCAAGCCAGCCCTGGTTTTTCTTATTGGAACGGTAGCAACCAATTCCGGGCATGGTCTTCTATCACCTGACATTGCTGCAATTTTGTATTTATGTATATATCTACAAATAGATTTGGTAAGTTTTTAGCTTACCTAATTTTTGCTTTGCTTCATTGAACGATTCTTCCCATGAAGTTCTTTTTTCAGACTTCGAAAACACTATAGATACATTTTCCAGGCCATTTCTGAAACAACGAATGCATTGAACAGCAACACTTTTATTAGTTGCAGTAACTTACGAAGTGTTGAGAGTTAAATCCAAGCAAGACAGTTGAGAATCGCTGTTTTGTTGCTCACTGAGTTGCTTGTTTAAACTGGCCAACATCTCCTTGACAACTTCATCCAATTGGGAGTGATTGCAATGTAAAGACCAGCCCATCTCGTTTATCTGATTCAACACGCTAATATCTTCGGTTAAATTGTCGACCTCGATCATCATTTGCTTTAAATTCTCGTCTTTACTTTTCAGTATTTCCAAATCTTCCAGTGGAACTTTCATGAGTAACTTGTATTTGTTGGCTTCCAAAGTACTTGTTACACTGTTTCCTTGTCCAGTTATAGGCCGTTTGATGGTGCCACTTCTTCTCTTAATGCTCGTTATCAAAAGCAGATCTGAAAATAAAAATAGGGCTCTCTCTTTTCTGGTGCCTCCTCCAGCCGCCATGCTAACTAGGTCGTGCCTTAAGTATTGTCTATCCGCAGATACTAAATCTATTAAACTAAAAAAAAAAAAAATTCTATTCAAATGTTGTGGTTGTGTATAATACTTACCCTTCTATAAGGCCTTCGATTTCCCTGAGTTGTTCCAACTCCACAGCCTCTCTTTCTGTGCAGTTTATTTTTAATAATTGATCGTGAACTTGTTTTTGCGCAGCAAGCAATAAGCTGTGGTCCGGATGATTTTCATCGGTGTGTTTGATTAGTCGTTGTATTAAAAGTTCGTATTTCGGAAACTTTTGAATGGGTTTTATTAATAGAGAATCTAAAGCTAGTTTACCCTTGTGTTCGCGAGATGTGTTCTGAAAAATTATGATTTATTCAAAAACATGCCGGAGTTCTTTGTTTATTTGACTTTCGTCGGGTATTTATTTAATATTTATTTAGGTATTCCAGGAACTGCATTTGATGTTTGTTTACTTACTTCTAAAAATCTACTAAATGCGGGCTTGGATTGTTGCGCGTTTTTTAATATCTCCCTTGCACGTTTCCAATTGTTGACGTAGTTTGTATAATTTTCAATAACCGCAGATTTGGAAAACATCTCGAGAAAAATATCGCCGATTTTTTGTTTGATGTCCCAATGTTCGAGTCTTTTTCGAAGTTCGTCCAAAAAAGTTTGGTGGTGACTCAGTAAAAACGGAATCTAAAATTGTTTTATTAGTTTTTGGAACTATTTATAAATTAGTTGGTTACATACTTGGAAAAATATTTCATCAACCAGCGAAGCATCAAGTAAATTGGCATTTTCGGGGAGTTTTAGGGGTTCAAGGTATTTCTAAAAAAACAATCATAAGCCAGAAAAACAACATTAATCGAATAATTACCATGACCAAAATTTGCAAGGACTCAACGTAGGTCCGTTCGTTGTCATAGAGCTCGACCACCACGTGCGTGCGTGTATCCTACAACAAAGCAAAAAGCCATGTAAACAAATGAAAGCCTCAACAAACTGACATCAAACTTGTAGGTTACCGAATGAGTTTGTATGTCAAAATTGGTCGCGTCGGAAAAATTATGAGTCTCATCCTCGCTGTCTTGGTCGTTGTCATCGCCCGCGGAACAGCCCTCTAACCTTAAATACAAGTCCCTTTTCGAGCTTACACCACTCATTTCAGATACCATCTCATTTTTAATGCCACACCTTATGTCGAACTTAGCGAACGAAATGCGCGCCGACGCGTCCCTACCGTCGCGACGCAACTGGTGGAAAACCACAGCCACTACGTTGCCATGGAGATTCTACAGGGCGATCCAACCACACCGCACCACACAAAAATCATATCGCCGTGTAATGCAACAATACGAAGACGGAAGATAAAATTCTATTTTAAGTGTATATGGGGTGTTCTATTTATAATGCAAATCGATTATCTCCTTTCAGACAGTTTTGTTCAAATTACAAGAGCCCCTTTTGTTCAAGATATCAAGATACAAGGATTTTAAATCTGCATACAATTTGATTTGCGCTATAATTTTTGTTTAATATAAAAAATGTGCTGTCCTATCAATTATTGTTATTGCCTATCAATTTATCGACAATTTGATAGAAATTCGTAAAAATATAGAGTTTATTTGTCAATATATTTTTTAAGATAATTTTAAAAATCTATTTAAAGGAATATCTCGAGTGAGTTCTTTTGTCTTGCTGTATTTACACGAGACTAAAAATAACTATATTGAGGTCTCACATTATTTGTAAACTTGTACCGCTAAATAAAATGTAGGCAATCGATTTTAATTATTATTAATTAATAAATAAATCGATGAGCTCTAAATATTTTTATGCTATAGACATTGGAATATATAATTCGCATTAATTAATATTACGGTAATTTAAGTAGGTGTGGGCACATACAATTTAATTAAATTAAATAAATAGTGCTGAATATTATTTTGCGCAATAATAAACAAAATTGTTATTCTTGAAAAAGGACAACTTTGGTGAAATGTTAAACAAATATTAGAAATTTTCCCCAACACCAAAACAAAACACAAAGTGCTTAAAGTACTTTTCGCCAACGATGTTGGCATCTTCAGAAGGCCGTTTCATATAGATGCGTATTGCGAAATGCGAAAAATGCTCCCACTGGTCCATTTGATTTGGCGGGAAAAGCGTTTCGACGCTTTGACAGATCCTGCGAATTCGCAAGATTTGAATTTTGAGATTTGGCGTGATGCGCATGCGTTTCGCATGCACATTAATGCAACTGTTTTTCATACCTACGCCATTTATGTTTATTTCTTTTGTATCGTAGTGTTTGTTTTGTTAAGTTTTATTCGAACTATTTAAATAAGTGGTTTTTTTTTGTTTTTTTTATAATGAACAAAGAGTTTTTTGAGGTACATTAATGTTTCTTATTTTACCTAGTACCTAAAATAGCATAGTAAAAAAAAAATGTCCCTAAAATAGTTCGCATCTATATGAAATAGGAGTTGCGAATATTCGCATTTCGCACCTATATAAAACCGACTTAACTGGGTTACACTTCGCTTCTGAAGATGCCAACACCGTTGGCGAAAAGCACTTCAAGCACTTTGTGTTTTGTTTTGGTGTTGGGGAATATTTCTAATATTTGTTTAAAATTGTTATTATTTACTCACGTTATGTTGCTGTTGGCTGGCGTCGGCGGTGGCCAGTTGTTCGGAACTGCCCCTTAATAGCTGTTCGAGCAGTTCGTTGGAAACTTCGTTGTTGGCGAATCCTTCGAGTTTCGATGGGCTCGAAGTGGTCCTTTGATGACTAACAACAAGTTTCTGTTCGTTTTCATTAGCCATCACTAAACTATCGGCACTTACTTTGCGTTTGCACACCGGCTGAAGCAACTTGAGGGAGGTCTTTTGCATTTGCATTTGGCTCTCGTCGAGGCTGTTGTTGCAGGCTCCCCCACGAGTCCGCTGCTTTGGTTTGCTTTGCATCGTGGGTATCGACGAGGATAAGTCTTCTAAAAATTTCAATTCGTTGTTGATGTGTTTTCGAGCCTCCGGCTTTTTCATTTCGGCCTCGAGCATTTGCCCGTAAGGGCCTCTCACCGGCCGTTTCGAGTATCTTCTCGGTATCGAAGGGCTCGTCGCTGGCTCGTTACTGGCACTTATCCTGCTCTCGCAATCCGATATGTCGGATACTAAGGACACTTGATCGGACTTGCGATCCAGGGAGTCCGGTTCGCCTTCCGAAAGCGAGTCCGACCGTAGTAAGCTTATGCTGCGGGGGGTGACTTTTAATAAGTCCTTTTCTTCAGGTGACTTCGACAGCAATCGCTGGCGAGTAACTACGCTGGGCCATTCTGGCGGAACGTTGTTTTCCTCGGGACTTAAGGGCTCCTCCTGCGGACTACTCCAAATGGGAAAGTCTTTGTTTTTCTCCTCTTCTCCACGAGATTGTTGAAGTTTCGATATTTCCACTATGGATTCTTGTAAGAGTTTTGTAGTGTTTTCATCTTGAACGAACTGTGCTGAGATTACATCGTCACTTGATTGATAAGTGTTTGGCCATTGCGACTCAATGTATATACCTTTTCTTCGTCTTGATTTATCGCGTTTTTTGTCTATATTGCTGCTTGTGGGAGATCTAGGCTCAATCTGGCTGCTGCTGGCATTTTTCTCATCGTCTTTGGATGGAGTTGGAGTGGTGTTTAAGGATTCGTATAGATTGGTAAGCTCAGAAGCACTAATATCAGTTGTCGGGGATTCTTGTTCGATCACAATGGAGGGTTTGGTGTCCAAGGTTGTAGGTCTAAGAGTATTTTTCGATCTCGGTAATGTGGCTACGTAAGTGTTGTTGGCAGTGAGCGAATTGGCTTCGTTTTGATCCTGACTTGGCGAAGGCCGTCTGCGAATGTACTTGTTATCATCTGTGCAGTAATCGACCTGCGAAAAGGAAGCGCTCCTCAAAGGGGTAACTCTGGTGTTTAGATCCTGTATTGGCTTTGGAAAATCGAGTGTGGGAGGTAGAGGCGAAATGGGCGGAGTGGTTCTGGATATGTGCCTCGTGCGAGGCGGCGGAATCGGTACCTGTCCGCGTTTCAATCGATCTGACAGTTCTCTGTACCGCTGATCGTTGGCTCTTTTGTCGGCAGTAGCTGAGGAGGAAGAGCGATTTCCGCCGAAGCGGAACCTGGGAAGGCGATCCAGGGTTAAATCCTCCTTACCGCCAACAATACCGTCTCCGTACTCTGCAAGTCTCGTGTAAACTTGTGGTCGCACCAGGGCACAACGCTTTAGTTGACTTTTCAAGAGGCACGTGCCTGTATAGAGTACATGATCGCGCACTGTAGCCGCCGTTGCTTGCTGAGCCAGCGGCAGCGGCTGTTCTGACGTAGCATCCTCGGTCATCCTCATTCTATTTGCGCAACTAATTATATCTAAGCTATTAATAGTCTGTGCCTGTGGAGTGGCGAGTAGAGAGATCCGGGAGACGGGGCCGCTCTGGTTGGAGTTGCTGTCGCATCCGCAGCCGATATCGTCGGCACCGCAATCGGCCGCCAGCGCCATCGTCGGCCAGCAGCACTGCGGCCCGCCGCCGCTCGCGGCCGCCGCCGCCGCCCGGTATCGCGGCCCCGCGCCCGGCGGCGGCGGCGACACAGCTCCCACCCGCATCCCGTAACGCACCGGTCCAATCGTCATGTATCTACAAACAACACACAACAAGCAATGTTTTTGTTTACGTTCTCAGAGCAGTGCAGTACGTACCTTTTGTATGAGTCGTCCAGGCCGCGCGCTCGGTGGGTGCAAGTGGTGACTGATGGGATAGAGCATGTGCAGTCTTCGCACCGGGCCACGCATTCCTCGTGGAACCTGGACATGCCGCCGCACTATCAGAGGAACTCCTCGTCTCCCAAGACGGGAACTCATCCTCTTAAGTCACTGCCGGCACGGGAATGTGTTTGTTCACCCACACAGCACGCCTATTGCCGTTACCGTTACCGCAAAACCCTTTGACATTGCCATTTTAACGCCGGACCGGACCACTAATAATAATTCTTCGACGCAACAATGTCAGCCATGACAGCAACGACAGAGCAGAATAAACAGCAGGTAGACTCGGTTTACTAAGCGTTTTGTCCGTCGTTGGCCGTTTCAATCTCAAACTCGATACTTGCTGGCTGGTCACTGTCGTCAACCCCCCCTCCTCGCCGCGCTGCTGGCCTTATACGAGTACTATACTACACTACACTTTACTTTTCTTACTCTTCGCTTCTTTGCTTTGCTTTGCTTTGCTTTGCTTACTGTACCACCATCATGGACCTCGCAGTACCATTCTATTCTCATTTACCTTTTTAATATTTAATTAAGCACCTTTAGGGTATGTTGAAAATAAAAAGTGTATTAGGTATTGTTTTATTAAAAACTAGGTACATTCATTGTTTACTTTCTTACTACCTACTTGATCCGAACACTTTCTAAACTCTTACGCATATTTTTTGTATTTAAGAATAATACAACGTCTCTATAAATAAACCTGTATTTTTAAATAAACAATTTATATTTATAATGGATTATTTTCTAGTAATAAATTATTTTCACATTTTGTTTGTCATTGTCATGTGCATAAATATTATTTTTGAATAAAATAAGACCATTGTTTTATTGTTTTAAAGAATGTATTTCCTATTGTGCTATGCTGAGTAATGGAAACTATAAAATAGACATAAACTTGCTTTAATAGCACTGAAGCTGGAGAAATTTATTTATAAATTTCTTTTAAACGTGAAATAATAATATTTTCTAATACTCAAGGCTTTCCGTTTATTTTTACTTCAGATTTAAATTATTTTTGTCGCAATACACTGTTTCGCAGAAAATTTAAATCCTATATCTTATTTAGAACAATCCTATAGGACTGTCATTTAAAGCTAGATAAATTAACATTTTGGTACGCTTTCAAAAATGACCTCTTTTTGATTTAGAATGATTTATTTGATAATTTGTCTATTGTTTGCTTTGCTTACAAAATGATGTGTTTTGTTTTATTAAGGCACGTACAATTGTAAAAGCAGACTAAACAAGTTAGAGTAGTGGATTAAAAATTATGTTTACAATGAAAGCTATTTTGAGGACTCAGGATATACATATGCACATAAAGGATGTAAATAATAGTCGAATATTTTGTTCGTGTATTTATTATTTTTTTAAACTCCTAGATGAGCAGTGTAAGTATCACAAATTATTTTTAAAGGTAGTGGTTATAAGACATAAACAAATTTTCAGCTGTGATTTTTTATAATGATTTAAAGCTATTGACACATAAATGATCTCTTTAACAATATTATCGTGTGTTATGCCAGAGGAGATACGAAAATCGCTTGAGTCACCTCTTGAAATTTCTATAGAAAATGGTCTCTATAGAAAGCACTAAACCAATCAGGTCACGGTAGTATCCACAGCACACTAATTGGTTTATCGCTTTCTATAGAGGTAATTTTCTGTGGAAATTTTAAAACCGAGGTTGGTCCCAATCTGATTAACACCGAAAATAAATTTGTTCAAATCTCAAATCCACGCGTTTTTACTGAATCCAGTAAAAAATCGAAAGTGATTGGGGTATACCCTTTGGCATAAATTTTATTAATTATAGGCCGTACCAAGATTCAACGAACACTATAAATAAAGCTAAGCTTTTCTCACTATAAGCTAATTAGTTGAAACTACAATTTAAAATGGCAGTATAAATTTGTTCTAAAATGATGATGGTGTTTGAGCACCTTAACTAGGAGGGCTTTTTATGTTTTTAGCAAAAAGGCAATTTTACATGGCACAACGTTGATTTCCTAATTAATCTTATTCGTATCTATTTTGTGCGATGGTTTTGTGAATAATGTGTAATAATAATGCTTTAACAGTCTTTTATCTACATTATACGGAATTTTTTAATATTAAACCCTTGAATAAGTAATTTGACATTAAAGTGGAATTCCAATTGCCATGGACTGTGCTCGGATTTATATGGCATTTTTAGGAAAATCAATAGTAGCATTTCCCCGCTTTTCTATAGAGAATTAATTTAATAGCTAATCTCTCCCTATAGGCTAGATATAATTTCATTGGATCTTGCTGCGGCCTTTTTAGCAACTATTTGTTTTATATTGTTATGTATTAAAAATATTACAAATGCATATATATTTATGTATAATATATATATATAATAAGTCAAGAATATGAAGGCAAAATCTTGTACATTTTCTCATCATAATTGATAAACTGTACAAACCTCACAAAGAAGGTAATTAAAATATAAACAAATTCAATATTTTGTATTTTCGAAAAACAATGTTTTTGTTCTGATCTGCAGAAAAGCTTAAAACATCAGAAGTAAAGATTTTGATATATTAGACAGACGGCTTAGTCTTAGTCCTAAGAATTTTTTATTTGTAGTAGGATTTGTTTTAGTTGAATCGAGGAGTTTTATTTATTCATATAAATTTATGAAAATATTTTTATAAAAGTTTGTTTACAAAAATAATTACACACTGCGCGATACTAAGAAGGTTGTCGTAGTAAGTCGTAGTGCATATTTTTTTAAACATTTTTATTTTAATTATTTAATCGTTTTATTATTTAGATCCTATTTAACCACAAATAAAAAACTGATCAACCATACCGAAACCTTACTTCTTTATTTAAAAGTCTATATATCATATATAACAATTTATTAAATAATTTATTAACAATGTCAAAGATAAATCTATATTTACAATAATATTTGGGAAAAAATATTACATAGCAAATTTTAATATCGGACGTTTTCTTTAAATCTATGGGTATATAGATGATTTTTAAATTGAAATTGTCAAACATTTTGGAGATGTTTCATACAAATGAGACTGTTATAAATCTACCGTTGTTATAAAGACAAAATTTACACCAAAAATCATCGATATAGAGCATATTTACTCTTTTTTTATTGTACATTTCAATGGTAAGCAACTTCTTTCAATGTTATTGCTACAAGAAAAAACAACCTATTTATTGCTTCATAATAATAACCCGGCGCATTCGCCATTTCTGACAATAACTAATTTAGAATCTTAAATAATTGCACTGCATGTTCTCTATCTAACTCTATTATACTATTATATTATGAGTATTGTATAGGCACTTAAAACGCTAAACTTATAATTACATGCAACAAGGCTTTTTATTTTTAAAATAAACGCGGCAAATCGATATCACGAAATCAAAAGGAATTATACACGCGGAAAAGAACGCTTTACCTACCATTAAAACATACATTGTTCAGTCGCGAGTGTTATATATACAGTAATAAGCACACAAAGCTTTATTTAGAATGCTGTCGAAAGTGTAAATTGCCTTTATAAAAAAGTCCACATATTTAACAATATTTGGAAATTCTTTAAAAGCATCTATATAAATATGTGGTCTTTGTTAAGATAGAGAACTAATTTAAGTACTTCTCAAAATTTGTTAATAACTATGTACAAGTCATACAGAGTGTTACGTCTGTACGCAAAGTATTCTATTCGATAGATATCCTGTGTCCAAAAGCTGTAGTATTTCATTATCTGGTTTAGCAAAACCTAGTATATAAAGGAAATTCATTAAAATAGGAGTTTCAAAAATACAAACTACGCTTCAAAAATTTAGATTTTCCATCTAAGGTAAGAACTGGCCCAATACCTCGTCATGCTGCTTATATAGGCAAACAGGTACAGCGACAGCGGTGAGAGCTAATTGTCCAGCTCTCACAAAAAATACGTTACCTTTAAAAATATACTCACGTTATTATTGTTAAAGAATGGTAACGATTTCTAGTATTTGTAGTACGGTGTATTTTTCGAAATATCCTAATTTTTACGTTTGTAACAAGAAACATAAGCCTGAGAGTTCAAGACAAGTTGGTGGTTTTAAATATCAGCTACTGGACCTCCTATGGTCGAGATACTTGTAGTCATTGCTTTTCCTAAATTTCTGCAACGAAATTAACTATTATTTATTTGTCACATAACACTGTAAGCAATTAATTTTAATAAGGCATATTTAACAGTACTAAAAACTGTTGATTATTATAATAATTCCAAATTTGGTAGGCTTATTACAATTGAATATTAAAAATTATTTACAGCGAAATCAAACTGACATAAATTCCTGGGATGCCTTTTTAATTAAATAAACATTATTAACAAAAATAATTTTAAAATATTTAATTTGAAACAAACGTTTCAAGTACATTATCTAACAGTGTTCGCAGATCTGAGCGAGGCAGTTAATAGGTTTCTCCGCCGTGTTGTATATACAATTTTTAATCAAGCATTTAATAATCCCCCTTACCGCATTGGATTTTCATCCAATCATTGATTTTTAAAATTTCTATTTCTATCCTACAATAATTGTAGTACAATTGTAGGGTCAACAAAAAAAGTTTTAACCAAAAATAACTTTGATTTCTGCAATTTCTATCCTACAATTGCAGGTTCATCCTACAATGGGGTAGTTAAATTTTTTCTGACCTATACTTTTTATGGTTTTATTCAAGGCGTTTTGTAATATTAAACATTTCTGTGAAATCAGAATTTCAATTGAGTTTACCGTTTTCGATATATTTATAAAAAATATAAATTTTTATGACGTCACAAACCTCGCCATCTGACCAACATTCTAAGATTTCTATTGGTTGAAAATTACCCTGTTGTCAAGTTGTCCTGTTAATGATTTCATTCGGTTATGTCAGAAAATACGTTATGTACAAATACTGTCACTGTCAGTTGAGTGAAAGATGGTCACCAAATTCATTAAGTACCTATCTTCCTTATTACGAGGTATCATATTACTGTTTGATATTTTAGAGTCCAAGATATATCTAAAAGAATATAAAGAACTAGGCATTATACTAATGAAATGCATTTACGACAAAATATGATTATAATTATAGGTACTTACTTTATTTGTTTAAAAGCTCCAATGTTCAATGTAACCAACCATTCCACAAGATTCCTCTGCTTTGGAGTCCGTTATTAATAAATCACTTATCTAATATCAATTACAAATAACATAACAATAACATTGATTTTCAATAATCTAAATTAAAAAAAAACATAACCCGAAAAAAAGAAACGTCAAAAAATCAATTCTTCTTCTTCTTCTCAACTAAAATTATAGATCAAGTGGTTTTAAAACTAAAATATTATAACGTGGCGCCATCTATCGTAAGAATCTTAAACTAAACACACTGGCAACCATAGAAAAAGCTGGCAACGTTGTCAATAGCCTAGTGACGTAATTAGGAGATTTTTTTTGTAAATATCTCGAAAACGGTAAACTCAATTGAAATTCCGATTTCACAGAAATGTTTAAAATTACAAAACGCCATGAATAAAACCATAAAAAGTATAGGTCAGAAAAAATTTAACTACCCCATTGTAACTTACAATTGTAAGTTTAAGTTACAATTGTAGGATAGAAATTGTAAAAATCAATGTTAGTTTTCGCTGAAACTTGTAAAATGTTTGTTGGCCTTTCTACGCCTTCGTAAATATCTAAAGTTTAAAACTCTTGAGCAATATGAGGCATTTTGTTAAAAGCCTTCTATCGTGAATAATTAATAAAAAGCCTCGACTTATATTTAGACCTGTGTAGATATGAAGTGTATCGATTAAAAAACAAATAGGAATGAAGAAAACTTACCCTCCTATTGAATTCGAATTGAGCATTCCGTCTACCAGGCTATCCCTGCTGATTTCGTCGACCATAGCCACTTTAAAGTGGTGCCCAAAGCTGGCCAGATCCTCTCTGAACGCCTCGCTGGCCGGAGTGATGCCCCCGCTGGCAGAAGGGATGGGGGTGCCGTCGGGAGCGCTCTCGCCCTCCATGTCCATCGCTTCTGCGTTCTTCTCCAGCGGCTCCTTCTCCTCGTCGTCATTGTAGATTTTGAAGTAGGCGATGGTCAAATAGATGCACGATATTATGAAGGAGGGTATCGGTATGGCCATGGCGTAGACGAGGTTCATGTAGACCTGCCACATGTCCAGCTTGCTAATCACCAGGCTTGGATCCATTCGGCTGTAGTAACAAGAAAAATTCGTTCCGATGTCTCTGTACTTTTTGAGGAATACAGAACAGTTGAGCATTGGAGGGTAGCCGCAGCCTTTCACGTTGGGCAACAGCTTTGCTTCTCGGTAATACCATTCAGAGTCGTTGCCCATCAGTCCGGTGGTCCTTTCCTCCTCATAGTCGTAATCTTCGATGAGAGCGCGCTTTTCGCGTACAGCCACTTCGGTCGAGGAGGTTGTCACTATAACACTTAAATTTGTGTTTAGATTTCTTTTATAATCAACTAAAATTTGAGTGCAATCGTATATGTCTTTGGTACAACCTTCGCGACAGGAAGTCCAACTACAGTTCGAGGCTCCGAGCCGTCGGTTAACCTTCACTGTCACACAATAAGCTGGCTCCTCATCAAACTCCATAAATATTGTTGTGAAAGCTGGTTCAATGACAAAAGGCACAAGGAATAAGAATGAAAAAAGGCTGAAAATACCGAGCAATACAAAGAAAGCTGTAGTGTAGAAGAGTAACTTCTGCTGCCAGGTTTGCTGTAGGACTTCCGGTTCTTCCATGGTCGTAGCGTGAGGTCAGAAAGGATCTTGGTCCTGGACCCCACCATCTGAATCCACCAACTAGCGCGAGCGGCTCGGCCAGCTCACACCGTCACAACGTCCACTGACTTCACAGACGAATAATACGAATAATCTCCAACCTCCACCCTCCTGATCCTGTCCGCTTTTGTTCAGGCCTTTAACACTTTGACTTGCTGGTGGTGGAGACGAACCCCGCTCCTCCTTGCTAGTTCCATGCATTCTTCTACCTACGAGGATAGCATGTGCCTTGTGACTTGTCGACAATTATCTATCTAGCAGTCTAGTCAAGCAGCTTACATAACAATGCGGATAAATTTTTGAATTCGCAAAATCAGCGGGAACGAAGTGTTACACTTAATTTTAGTTTAGTTAGTATCACATGAGAGCTTTTAAGGAGATTGCTTAAATAACTAAGTATTCGTATTCGGAGATAGCAGCGCACTTTACGACGTCTACCAACCGCATAGGAACACACGACGTGTGCCGTCCGTGGGCATGCTGTTTAAAGCACTGCAGTTCGCCAGTTCGTGTTTACTGTATCGATCTTGGCGCCGGTATTCGGTCCCCGTCAGATGACTTGAAGAGCACTAACACACCGCCTCCGCCGCTGTCCATATGAGGAGCCACTTGCTGCAAGCCTAAGCGGCAGTATACAGTTGCCGCCGCCACGCACTGCAAACTCGCAGACCAGACAATAATAATTCTGTAAGTAACAGCTACATTGAAACTTTCTGCTTTCCACCCAATTTGTCTCTTGTCCCTTAAGCTTTTTCCTTTGTATTAGCCCATAAGGTGGACGTACAGAATTGCCGATTGACCGATCTGATAGATTTTAACTATAAATATAATAATAGGGTAGTTGATAAACAGTTCGCGGACAGGTGGTGCGCGTTGTATCGATTAGAGCGACGACGACTCTGCAGTGGGCTATTGATCAAGGGCCGCTTTGCGCCGCGCGCCACCGTTCCAGCCACTTGCCAGTTGCCATCAGTATCCAGAACCAGGTTCCATCGCATCGCATGGCAGTCCTGCTGCGACCTACCTACGACAGCACTATTTTTTACTAAACAAATTCCTGCATCATGCCCAAGAAGAAGCCAACGCCGGTCGAGGACCTTATCATACCGCCACAAGACACAAAAATCTGTGGCACGATATGTTTATGTCAAATGACTTTGGTTTTGAGTAGTGTAGCAATAGTGTATCTGACTGTAGCAATTTACGTGCCGTCCACTCGCGCCATGAAATCAGGCATCACGGAAAATCCAGTTATGTGCACGACTACGCGAGCCGTCCTAGTCGAAACCTGTGATTGGGGCTCCTGCGGCGAATGGTGTCTTAGCAAAACTTCCGGTTCATGTATGCAAATTTTTGTAAATTTAAGGCAGAACGGCTCAAACCTTCTCATGGCTAATTGTACGAATATAGCGCAAAAATTCTGCTACGGCAAAGACCAAGAGAATGCGAAAAAAAATAGGTGCATTGCGGACGAATGCAAGAATTTGACAGGTACATTTAACTGTTCGATGGGCATGTGCATTGACATAACCGATTCCTTTGAATGTATCTACAAAGAAACCGATCCACCTTTGAAATGTTCAGGTAGACGTGGCAAAATCACTTGCATTGATCTTGACGGGCTTTATAATTGTAATAGGGGCACATGCGAACGAATCAGGACACCGTACAATTGTGACAGGCAATGCGGAGACATCCCAACCAGGAATAAAAACGTTATAGTGCTGAGCGGGGACGAAGTTTATTTGTCGCAATGTCAGCGATGTTTGGATGCAGACACGGGTGAAGAAATATGGAACGAAACCCAGGATAACATTCTAATGACTTCATGCTATACAATCCTAAACACCACACGAGGTCTCGAAGCAACGGACTGCATAAACGGTTCACTGTTGCCTAACAATATACTCAGCGACTTGACCAACTTTACATACTTAAGCTACCTAAGCGTGTTCGAAACCACACCGCTCGACGACCGAAGACTCGTTGCGCCTCCAGAACCAGACTTGCTTATAGCGAACGAAAGCAAGCTCCTTATTAACCTGGAGGGCTGCGTCAATACGCTCAGAGACGAGTGCAAGGATTTTCTCAAGTACTACGGAAAAGATGGTACTGACCACAACGCGCGGGCGCGTTTCCCTTGCTTCTTCTCGGCCGAAGATCCAGGAGTTGTAGTCGCTCGATTCGATCTAGCCACCACCACCAAGCAGTTCTTGTTCGCCTCAGTCGTGCCTACAGTATTGTTTTTCATTTCATGTAGCACTCTTATTCTTTGTCAAAAAACTGTTGTTGTTGGCGATGATGCTAAAATGCGATTTCAGAGCTGCGTGAAGAAGGAAGACGACGAATGCGAAGCCATTGAAAAGTCAGCGTCCACCAACAACATGACGGATCGCGGCGGAGGAAATTCGATTATGGCACTCTGAGATCAATCACGTAAGTTTATTGTTTGAATTGTTGGTAAAGTGTTAAAAATGTTGTATTTTGTAGGCGTTCCCCTCCTGCTGGACCGAGACTGAAGATCCAAGAAGCTGCCGAATCCATCGCGCAGGGGAAAGCGTTGTTTTTCGATTTCTTAGCACACAAATTTTTCTTAAGAATTCCTACATAATGAGTGTAATATTAGAAAATAAACAGCTTACACTCATTTCAATTGCAGAAACCGCGAAATTCTACACATCGTTATGTCTTGGAGTAACTGCTTTTATATCAGTATTCGCATTCCTTTTCCTTATACCATTCGTAGTTGAGCCGGGTTTCTCCAGTCTAATGGCGGACTACGAGCCCGAACCGGTCACTTGCATAGCGACCAACCACGTTTACGCCGAAGGCATATCGAATTGCTCGTGGGCATCGTGTCGCGAGGGTTGCACCAAAGAGGCAACGCGCTGTCACCAAATCTACGTCAATTATACCAAAATTCCCTACCGGTTGTTCAAAATGTCCGAAAATATCCACTGGGACGTAGGAGACACCCGATTTCTCATCAACACCGAAGGGTGCGGTTATCCTCCTTCGGTAAACTGTTCAGAGTTTGCTAGGCAGTATGGGTTCGACAGTGCCGGAACACCTTTTCCTTGTTATTATAGCCGCGTTTATCCGGAAATGGTAGTCGCTCGATATTCGTGGGACGATACTCTAAGGCATTTGGTGCTTTCGATCGCAATTCCTAATCTACTATTTGCAGCTTCAATCGGAGTACTGAGCTATTGGTACTGTCCAGGTTGTGGCAGAACCTGTCAAAAGTACATGCATCACTTCCCCACAGAGTAAGTATCAACTATACGTATTATTACCATCAATACAAAACGTAATGATTATATTTTCCTAGAATAAAGCTTAAACGTTGATAAACGGAGTAACCTGCTCATAGGCTCAACTTGTGAAGGTGAAAAAATGAGCTTAATACGAAGGCGTAGAAGGACCAACAAAATGTTTACAAGTTTCAGCCAAAACTAACTTTTATTTTTTGCAATTTCTATCCTACAATTTTATTTCATCCTACAATTGTAGGTTGAACCTACAGTTTTATGTTTAAGTTACAATTGTAACTTAAACTTACAATTGTAAGTATATATAAATTGCACAAATCAAAGTTAGTTTTGGCTGAAACTTGTAAAATTTTTGTTGGCCCTTCTACGCCTTACAAAAAAGCTTAAAATGTACAAAGCTTTAACTTTTTAAACCTTTACACTTTTTACACATACACTGTTTAATTTATCGTTCAAAACTTTACAACTTCTTTATAACATTTATATTTTTCTGTTTCAGAGAGGAAGATTACGACGAAAATCCGTATTAGCACCGAAATAAAATACACGAGCCTTCTAGAATTCTTCCACACATGCTTTTTTCTACTAGTTTTAACCTAAAAACACGTTTTTTGATATAACAAATTTACCAATTAGTTGATTTTATTAACTATAAATATATTTGGAATTCAGGCAACAAAATGTATATTACGAACTGTTAGTACAAAAATATTAATCTGTTAACAAAAAAATTAAAAACCCGATATTGTACATAAATTAATAAAATGGGTGATATTGTTTACAATTGTTTTATTTTATTCCTTATATTAAACAACTAAATGTTATGCTAAAACAGTCCCAAACTATCTAAAACAATCAGACGTCTGCGCGGCCTAAAAGTCCTATTGCGCAGGCGTCTGGCAGTTTGAGGCTCTTATAAAAACAAAGCAAGAAGACTAAATAAAGGAGGAGTAACTCTCAAACACAAGGCATAATACCATAGATATAGTTATTTCTATGCATAATACCTATGTTACGCTATATCGTACGTATTTAAAAGCAACACAAAAAAATATTTTAAGGTTTTTAAAATGAATTTTAATAAGTAATATCGTTCTTATACTATATTTGAGGGATGAAATATTCCATCAGTTCAATTTGTGCATATTAATTAAATATAATCGATTTTAATGTATTAGGAAGTGTTTCAGTGCGTGTATGAATGGCTTTTAACAATTACTTACTTTAATTTAATTAGTAATTTAAAATCGTGTTTAACATGTTGTATGCATTGTTTTTATCGATATTGGAAATGAGGTCTTCAATTAAAAATTAAAATTGTCAACCATGAAATAATTAGGTATTCATAAAATACAAAATGGATGGTTTTCGTTTTTAAAACGCTTGTAAAAATAGTGATTTGGATCTAAAGTGCATAAATTTGAATGTCTGGGACCAGGCAGATAATTTGTTAATGTACTGTCCGGTCGCAAGGGATGAAGGGTGAAAATGTAAACAATGAAATTTCAGCGTCCAATTTCGTGAACGCCTGCGCCTTTTCCTTACGAGCGTGGAAGTTTACAGTCGTTCTTAGACCGATGTAATAGCCTATACGTTAAACTAGAACTCTATCGAAATGTAGAATAAACAAACAAAAAGAACATAAAAATCGAAACTAACGTGCCTTTATTAAGTCCAAGGATATCTAAGAAAAATGGGAAGAAGAAACAAGTGCAAACCCCGTCTAATACCGCCTCAAGATAAAAGAATTTGTGGCTGTATCTGTTTCTGTCAGCTAGTGGTCGTCTTAAGTTGTGTATCTCTGATTTACTTGACCGTTGCGATTTACATACCGTCGTACAGGGCTTTCAGATCGAATTTCGAAGAGAGGCCCGTCATGTGTCAAACAATAAACACCAGCTTGCTCAATAATTGTAGCTGGGCATCTTGTGGCGAATGGTGTCTCACCAAAGCGTCCGGATTTTGTCCGCAAATCCACGCTACGACGAGACAAAACGGCACCAGGGTGCAATTTCAAAATTGCACCCTTTTCAACACGTCGTTTTGCCCACCTGTAAACACCAACAAATTGAAAAGGCACAACTGCAACAACGGCACCGAGTGCAGCTCTTTAAGAGGCGTTTTCAACTGCTCTTTGGGACACTGCATGAACATCTCCCAAATATACGATTGCCACTACAAAGCCGACGGATTTACGGTCGACAGTGACAAAGACAACATGAAGCTGAACGGATTTTTCGAATGCAAAGGCTCCAAGTGCATCAAAATCAAGAAAGCATTCAGCTGCGATCGGATATGCAAAGAAAATGTTACTTCAAATGGTCGCAATATATTTATTAATTCCGGTAACAGTGTACACCAAGCTTACTGCGATCTAGCAGTCGCGACTACGAGAACCAATGGCAACGAAGAAGGATTCGAAATTGAACCAACCAAATTTTGGACCAAGAAACACAACGAAACCTTTATGGTTTCCTGCCATATCGTACACTACAGCCCACAAAACCAAACCATAAAGTAAGCATGATTTGTTAGTAACGCCTTTTATTCATTTCTTAACTTTTACTTCTCCCACAAGTGGGCGAAATAGCATTTAGCCTACGGGCTGAAGTTAGCTTTAAGTAAAAATTGCAAACAGTGAGGTTAAAACTGCTTTATAGTTGTCAGATAAAATGTCAAATAAAATTCCTTGCGGTAGTTGAATAAAATATTGTGTGCGACTGTTGGTCAAAACAGAGATCCAACTCGTGTGCAAACTCTAGAAATTTCATCTTTCATCAAAATACTATTTAGATATTAATCCTTATCATATTTCTAGCGCTACTGACTGTATCAACGGGACTTTATACAATTCATCGTCATTTCCCCAGCCGATCGTGACTTTCCGTCAATTCTGGAGTTTGATGGGAAAGCACAGAGAAGTTTTGGACCCGACTAATAATTTCGTACCCGCGCAACAATATCTAACAATTTACAACCACTCACGTTTACTAATTAACTTGGATGGTTGCGTGAACACTCTGAAAGGAGAATGTTTGCAATTTTTGGAGTCTCACGGAAGTGATGGAAAAAATCAAACTGCCCAAGCAAGATACCCATGTTTTTACAACAAGGTTAGTTATGGTGGATTTAGCCAGCATTTAATGTAATATAAAGTTGGCCAACTTTTAACTTTTCTTAAATTATATTACATGAAAATGAATCTGCGCCAGTGTTGCCACCTCTGTTACTTTTAGCGAAAATATATTACCCTATTACGAAACGATGTAAATCTATTAATTTTTTCTTTCCTAGTAGGAATTTTTTTAAGCTCAAGGTTTGAAGGCCGACGCGTAGCGGAGGCCTACAATTGAGCGAAGCACCAAAAGGCACTTCTTGGCCGAATGGCATACAACATTTTATCTTAAAAGCACTTTATATAGGTCAATTTAATTCAACATCAAAGCGGCATAACCTCACTTTTTTAGAATCTCATTTATTTATTAGCTAAAGATTACATTAAATGTACAATAATTATTATTGCTTTTAGAAGCAGTAATACCTAGCTACATGATTTAAGTAGAAATGGATTTTTGCTATTACATTGAATTCAATTTATTGTTTAATAAATAGGTAGGTAGGTATCTAATTTCAATTTGTTTGGATTTTTATTTAAAAAATAGATAGTTTGGAATGTTTAAGCTGTGTTTAACATTTAATTTCACTGAAAACTTAAAGCAAATTAAAACTTAGAGATAATTTAAATCGTAGAAAAAGAATAGTGCGTTTTCTTGGTTGCCTAACCTCACTTTTTGTTTTATTATTCATATTTAATTTTACAATAATTCAATGAAAACTATTAAATATTAACATTAAAACAAACAAATTAGTGCTTATTATAAATAAATTAAACCAGTTTAGTACGTTAATTTCTTAGAAAAGGATTAATTTGTCAAAACAATACCCCTAGCGAGAAAAAATCGAACTAATTACTTGCCTCATAAAAATTTTTATCGGCCTAGGCCATAACAAGGTATTTCTTTATCGAATGTTGATAACAATAAAGTTTAAATTATAGACCGCGTGGAGATAAAGATAATTATCATTCTGTCAACAACATCAGTTTCAAAAAACACCATGTTTAAATGGCACAATTTTTCGTTAAATTACATTCAATTACGTTCCGTTACATTACATTATATTAAATGCTGGCTAAATCCACCTGTAACATACATAATCGATAAAAAAGAGATATGATCGGATCGATATTGTTTTTTCAGAATACCTCGTTTTCCGTTATTTCAAGATACGATCTCAAGAAAACTTGGCGAGACTTGGTGATTGCCATAAGCATTCCCTCTGTACTTTTCGTGGTTTCCTTCATAACCTTGTGCGCTATAATGCAGTCGGTGAGGGTGGATGACGATACCAAGATGAGATGCAAATACTGCTTTGGCAAATACAACTCGGACTTGACGGAAATGATAACGGCGAACAACAAGTACGAAGTCTCATCGCCAGAGTCCGATGGCGGCGTCTCGCGGAGAATCCACGACATTTCAAGTTAACATCAATTGGTGTAAATTCCAATCAGAGTTTTCCTAGTCACTATAGTCTGCCTTTACACAACTAACTGTTTTAAATGTTGCCCATCATCCACAATAATTTAAAATCCATAAAACAAAACCACCATTTTTGAGATTGAATTGTAGCCAAAAAATTATCTAAATTTGATTTGATTGTGGACTGAAATTGTGTCAAGTGAGCTTTCATTGTTAAATTTGTTGTTGAAGATGGCTTGCAACTATATACCTACTATATTCTAAAAATTATATATACATCTAACTTTTAAGAATCTATGTACTATCAAACAAGACTATGTTCATGTTAGGGTGAAAATATAATCTTGTTTGACACCAAACTTAATATATTTCAAGTAAGTTAATAGAGTATATGTGCCTTTGCAATGACGTGTTAAAACACGTTATGTTTACAAGCCTTATTGTTATATGGATTTTCAAGTGTTTATACTTACTCACAAATATGATATATGTATGTACTTAATACAACATAAAGAAGTGGTCATGACTGAATATACTCCTATGTATAAATTCATTGCTCATTTTTATTATATACAGTTTATTTTTCATCTGAATTCATGTCTGAGATTTAAAATTTATGGACCAAACTGTACCTAGCACAAGTTTTCAAAAAAAAATAGTTGTTTCCTTAGATTATGTATACAAAATTACAAGGTATGAACTACCCGTCCTTGGACTTTTAGTTCTGTGCTATCAAATAAAAAACAAAAATATTTTGTTATAAACTATATGAAATTTATATTTGTTACATTATATTTCATCTATCTAGTTTACTTGTAGATTTTTTAATGTACAAATAAAATGTTTGATGCTATTGTATGTTAATGTCTAAGATATTTATGCTTTGGATTATTTTACTATAAACTATGCACTTTTATATAAATATATAAATTTTTTATTATTTTAAAAATATACATAAGCATATAAATGTTTTAATACTCACTCATTCATTGTATATGTTACTGCATATATGTAGTTTGTGTTAGAATTAAAGGAATGCATATATAACATTTCTTTTATTACATCCCTGTATATACATATATTAAGAGAAACCTAAAGTATCTAAATCTAAAATGTTAATCATATTGCTTGAGTAACTCCAGTAAATCTTCTTTTTCCTGTTCCTTTTCCAATTGCTCCTGCAATAGCCTTTCCAAATTTTCCTGGAATCTCTGCCTTAAAGCAATATTTTCAATGCTTTCAATTTTGTTTTCCTGCTGTTGCCTTTGATTTTTTAAATCCGCAAGTTCCAACTGTATCTCTTCTATTCTAGATTCAATATTTCCTTTACTAATATTTGACGTATATGCCAAACTAGTTGAGGGTTGTTGATAATATTCCATATCTTGCATCATATTCGGTATTTCAAACATTTCATTGGTGAACTCAGTCAATCTGGCATCAGCACTTGTATTCTACAATAAAAAATAACAGCTATAGGTACAAAAAAATGCTTTTATAACATTATAATTTTACCATAACAGAATTTGAGTCACTGAGGTGGCTATCATCAGCAGTATTTTGACTGTTTTCATCAAGTTCCATGACATTTAAATGTGTATCTTCTTCCTCAGAGTCACTAACATCCCCTCCAAATATATCATGCTCAGCCACATTTTGATTTTGGGGTTCAATAGGTTCTTTTTTAATAACCGTGCCCTTATTCACTTTGTTATCGTCATCTTCATTTATAACCTCCCATTTCACACTTGCCTAAAATACATTATCATTTTAACACATGTAATTGGTAATAAACAAACTTACAGCATCGTTATCAATTCTGAGCAACCTCTTGACTTCCTTCTCGATTTCTGGCGCTTCAACATACTTTTTCTTCAAAGTCTTCCTAAATCTCCGTTTCCTAACATTTTTCACTGGTGGAGTAATACCATGCGGCCATAAATACTTTTTCTCGACCTTATTAGGGTCCTTTTTCTTAACTTTCTGGGGAGAATCTTCATCAGTTGTTTGGTCGTCCTCGTCCTTACACAAAAGCATCTGGCAAACATCTGCAGTCTTGTAAAATCCTTTTGCATCGATTGTTTTTAGTGATTCCACGATTGATGGTAAATCAACCACTTTGGCTGCCATAATCCAATTATCAACGCGAACATCACCATGCCGCATATCATTCTCGATTTTTATCGTTATGCGGTCCTTCAGAGTGCTGTTATTTCTTATGGCTTCCCTTAAAGCTTTTGCGGGGTCCTAATAAAGTATACAATAGTTTAAAAACGTTTTTTATAATCAAAGAACAATAAAAACTTACTAGAGGCAGGCGGAGAATAAACTGGGACTCCAGTTCCGCCGGCATATCATCTTTATGCATTTTCAGGGCGAATATTGTAAATAGAATGTAAACATAACCTAAAAAATGTATTTTGAAGGCTGTCGAAAATTTGACAGTTGACAGGTTTGAAAGTTTAAAGTTAATTATTATTATTATTCAATAATTATTAATTAATTATTATTATTATTCAATACTCGCAAGAAATACTGAGGGTAGGCGAAATAATGAATTCCCTAATTTAGCTTGGCCAAGTTAAATTTGGAGTATGTTTGACAGTAAAATTGGCTACCTACCTTGATACAAAAATATTGTGTGCGACTATTGGTTTTGTTTTGTCTAGGGTTCTACCTATGGTTCTACCACTAGTCGCACAATATAGGTACTATTTTTCTTTAATTATACAGGGTGTCGCAACAATTTTAACACATTTTAGCTTATGCCCTTTTCTTTGAGATACAAATTTATAATTTAAAAAGAATTGGTAGGTATTATTTGAATCACAAAAATGTGTAAAATTTGTATTTAAGGGTAAATATTGTTATTATATTAGGGAGTCAAAGTCAAAAGATGTAAACATCGCGATTTTTACTGATAAGCCGTGTTATTTTAACCGGATGTTGTTCAATGCTTAAACATATTATTCTTTATTTAAATTTTTATCATTTCATAGAATTACTTATCTATATTTTAATTAAGAATATGTTTAATCTTTTAATAGAATTGTCTGTTTTTAAGGATTTGAGTTTAAAAAAATATATAATTATTGATAAAAGTATTTTATTAGTTTTTCAGATATATCAGATATTCTGTAATGGATAAAGGAAAATAAATAAAAAGGTTTATTCAAAGAAAAGATAAAAAACAATGTTGATAAAAATTAACAATATAATACTTGTTACAAATTTCGGCATACATTACTTTGATAAACCTTCTAAATGAACAAAACTTTATTGATATAAAAATTGATGTATGTTTTTGGTTTGTTTTTCAAATAAATAGCATTTACAGTCTTGGTATAAAGAATTTGTAAAAAAGCCAATATTTACATCAACTATATACTTAATTTGCACCTTTTATTATTATATCTAAGCACAAAAATAATTAATATTCTGCCAAGATTTGTTATATGTAGGTACAGTATGCAGGATAAGCTAAAATAAGGGTGGTATATAATAATTGAAAAGTCATACTTGACATTGAATCCAAAAGCAAGGTTGAGAATAAGAAACCTGGGAAAAATCACGATTTATTAAAATTATATAATTACTTCAAATACCCTTAGTCACAAATTATAAAAATAATAATTTTATCAAGTTGTTTACGTGAAATATCTAAGAGGATAGCAATTTGAACTAAATAAACATCTTAAACATGTAGTATATGTCCTTGATCTTTTAATGTTTCCAGAAATTCTCATACTTGTTTAAATGAAACACAAGTAGCAAAAATAAATGAAGGTATTATACAATGTTTCATAAATATCAACGGATTTGTTTACAATTTAAAAATATGTTTATAACCTAAAGATTTCTTTGTAAAATGTCAACATTTCACAGAAAGCAGAAAATTTATACACCTAGAGTAAATAACAAAGAGATTTTGCCTGTTATGCTTGATAAATAAAATATAAAAAACTATCTAGTAGTAAAATATCTTTGTTATGCACTTTGCTCTTCGAATGGTAAAAATTTAATTGTCCATAGCATATCGACGGGTCCACTCTTTAGCATTTCGAATGGCTTCTGATTCGTTTACTTTCCATAGTTCGGCAACATCATTTGCTAAGGGGTCGTCTGGGTTTGGAGCACTAAGCAGGGCTTGAATTGATAAAAGAACTGTACGAATTTGTAAAGCAGGACTCCACTTGTCCTTTAGTATGTCCAGGCAAATTCTTCCTAGTCTGTCTATGTTGGGATGGTAAATTTTCGTGATAAATCTTACTTTGGGCGCAGACATGGGGTAATCTTCCGGCAAAAACAGTTCCAACTTAAACAGGCCGCCTTCGAAGGGCGAATCCTCCGGCCCGGTAACAATTACGTGGAAATATCGAGCGTTGCTGTCGTCGGGGACCGCACTAATACCCGGCACGGGTTCTTGCATTAATCTTTGCGTTTCTTTGATAATTCTGCGTGGTAAGGCTGCCATTTTTTGCTTATCAACGGTAAAAAATTACTTGTGTATCGTGCAATTCACCACTTCACTATAAAATAAAATGTTAATACTATTGCCGTTTAACTCGTCTCTACAATCGCACCTTTCATTATCTTACAACTGCTACTTTTTACTTCTATTTTATTGCAAATAGATTAAGGATTCAGACATTTCACCGTAAAATATGCGGTTGCTTTGGACAAGTTCATTACGCTAGACGCTTGCGTCACCTTTCACCCGCCAAATTTAAATACCCTCTAATTTATAACAATCATACTCAATTACATATCTATCTCCACCTTTTTATCCCAACAAACTCATGAAATAATTTGTTATTTCATTGTTCTAGCTTAATAATAATAAATTAAATTGTATATTTTGCCGTTTTTACAATTTATCGCATGTTGTCACTACTTAACCCTTAAATATGGCAACAAAGCATTTTTATAAAAACAAAATATTAATTAAACACTATTTGGGATTAGGAAAGGAATTATAAACAACATGAAATCTAGTTTTGTATTATTTTATTCATGAAAATACATTATAAAGGCTTATAACAGCAATAAAAGATATGTTCGCAGACATTACATACTAATCTAGAGTACACTATATAATCCACAATATTTATTTAATTAAAAAACCAAATTTAAATAGTAGGTTTTAATTTAATTAACTAGGTATATAAAAAAATCAAGCACTGATTAATTAACAAAGTTTAAACTGCAATAAAATTAAAGTGACTACCTTGAGCTAGACAATAGTCTATGGTATAGAAATTTGTTAAAAAAAAGTAAAGAAAGCAAATAAAGTACAAAAGAATTGTGTTTGTAAGATTGTGGCAGGGCCGGATTTATCACGGAGAGAGCGGGGCTATGGCCCCAATACGAAGGCGTATTTTTTTAGTTTTAGCCAAAACTAACTTTGATTTTTGCAATTTCTATTCTATAATTGTAACTTGAACTTACAATTGTAACTTGAACAATTGTAAGTTCAAGTTATAATTGTAAGTTCAAGTAAATTGGGCAGAAGTAGTGATAAGAAACAGAATAAAAGCATAAACATTCTCTAAATGACTCTCGATTATCAAACCGTCGATTATTCGATTATTTTATTATTATAATAATAATATTATTATTTAAATAAAGAATGTTCTGTCTGTCCACGATAAGTTGGGGGACCGAATGAATTAAGTTATTTAGTAACTCAACAATTGTCGTGTTGTGTGCTTTTAAAACGTATTTTTTATAATATAAATAATAGTATATACTATAGTATATATATATATATATATATATATATATATATATACCATTATTATAAGTTGGCCGAGCAAAAAAATATTCATGCAATTTAGATAAATAATATTAAAAAACATACCTACTCAGTTATGTTTTTTATTATTATTTAAATATATTTATATTTAATTATATAATATTATATAATTTATATATATAAATAATAATAAAAAACATAACTGAGTAGGTATGTTTTTTAATATTATTTATCTAAATTGCATGAATATTTTTTTGCTCCGCCAACTTATAATAATGGTCAAACGCATTTTTTTAAACTATTAGCGATTAATCAAATACTCGATTAATCAAATAATCGAATAATTAATAATCGATTAATCAAAAAATCGATTAATCGAAAAAATTGATTATTTTAGATAATCAATAATCGATAATGAATTTCGATAATCGCAGCCCTAGTCTGCACAGAAGCCGTTTTAAGGTTATTGGGCTTATAAATACGTTATGCTTGCCTTTAAATAATATTATAATATTTCTTTTTGCTAAAGCCCCATTTTGAAATATTGTTCCATAGATACCTATTAAAAACAATAAATTGGTTATACCTACTATATAGAGAAGAAACAATAAACTTACTTTTAGGTTAATCCTACAATTGTAACTTGAACTTACAATTGTAGGTTCAAGTTACAATTGTAACTTGAACTTACAATTGTAACTTGAACCTACAATTGTAAGTTCAAGTTACTATTGAAAGTTCAAGTTACAATTATAGAATAGAAATTGCAAAAATCAAAGTTAGTTTTGGCTAAAACTTATAAAATTTTTGTTGGCCTTTCTACGCTTTCGTACCCCAAGGCCTTCACCAATGCAAACTTTGCATTGCATTGCAAAGTAGCTTTTAAATTAAAACGAAATTCATCAAGAACGCTTTACCAATCCGATGATCCTTAACTAAGTAATTAGTTTAAAGAGTGATATTCTTTATAATTGGAGTTGATGATTTTTTTCAAGATTACCTTCATATAAATAAAAGATACTTAGAAGATATCTTGTAGACCTTTAATTTTGTTGTAGCGCTGAGTGAAGGAGTCGCTTATTAGGTTCATTCCAACCAGCAGTAATATTACCGTAATATTATCGTCCGTAACAGCGTTAATGCGACTGCGCGAACAAAAATAGTAAAATTATTTTGAATAATGTATAAACTGGTTGGAACCTTTTTTGAACTGGTAGTACTTACAATCAGAAGAAAAAGAATATAACCCAAAACCCACAATTGTATTGTGCTAAAAGCTAAGTAAAGCGCATATAGGTATATCTATTTCAATAAAGTAATAAATATGGCAGGTTTTTTAAATAATTACTTGTATGATTCTTCGGATGACAAGGAATTAAGATTTTATTGGGGACATTGCTACTAGAAATAAATATAACCCACGTTTGTTGAGTTTATAAATATATATAAAAGTATATTTTAATAACATCACACATTGATAATAAATTCTTCCATTCCTGCTCACAAATGACAAAAATTAGATGTACCTATTAACATTAAAAATTAATAAAATCACCTTGTATAGCATTTATTTTTAAATAATATGTCCACTTTAACAGAAAACAAACTTACAAACGTTAATAAATAAACAAAAAGATGAGGTTATGTGCCCCTTCTACGCATGCGTCTAATTTTATTATCAACAGTTCTTGCTCTCGAGCAAGAATCGTTTGAACCGTAATTTAACTGTTCGTAACTCTGGTTGGAACGACGAACTGACAGTAATTGCCAGTTCTAAACTAGTAATTTTAGTTGGTTGGAACGACATTTTACAAACGCGCATGTGTATCAGTAATATTACTGGAAATTACTGCTGGTTGGAATGAACCTATTAATCAATGGTTCACTCAACGGTTGTAGTCTAGGGACCAAATCAAGTGCACATTTTCCACTTTCTCTGGGTTCTGCAAAGAGCCGGTGCATTTTTAGTGTCAAAACTACCAACCAAAGAACACCAACTACCACGAAAAGTCACTAAACTTGTCCTGTCAAAAAATTTAAATGAAAACATAAGCGGTAAGAAAATGCCTTATTTTTCCAATTATTTCTCTTGATGTGGTATTTTAGATTTAATAAATTAATAATGTCGGCCCCAACGCATCATTTTATACCAAATATGAACAACCCCCAAGCAAACACAATGAGAAACTCGTTTGGGCCAAATTCAATGCAAGCCCAAATGAACCCAAACATGCAGAACCCTTTAGGCCAAAATATGCCTGTACAAATGGGCAACATTGGAAACCCCATGATGTCCCCAATGTCCAATACAATGAGCCAACAAATGAGTCCAGCCAATCAAATGAATACAAATCAATTAATGGGGCAAATGGGGCAACAGTATAGCATGTCCCCTGTTGCACAGATGCCACATCAACCGCCGCAGCCAATACCAATGCAACAACGTGCTATGGGTAAGTGTTAATGTTCATCATTAAAATAATAAATAAGTGCTATTTCTGTACATTTTAGAATTTAGCAGTGGTTTACAACATCATGAGATGCCCCAGCAAAATCCTGGTGTTACACCAACGCCACCTGTACAACAGCAGCAACAACAACAGCAGCAGCAACAACAGCAGCAGCAACAACAACAACAGCAGCAGCAGCAGCAACAACAATCCAAAGAATTGAATACAGCCTCTTTATGTAGATTAGGACAAGAAACAGTTCAGGATATTGTTAGTAGAACTCAGGAGGTCTTCCAAACATTAAAAACTATACAGGTAAAGTATTTAGGTAGTATTTTAATTAATACATGATTCAAAAGAGTTATTAGTTAGTTGTTACATACATTATTAATATTTTTAGCCCCCAAATGGTACCCCACAGTCATCAAACCAAAGCAATGAGAAAAAAGCTAAAGTACAAGAACTCCTGCGCACAATAAGGGTGCTGTTTAAGAGGTTAAGGCTTATTTATGAAAAATGCAACGAAAATTGCCAACTGCAAGGCATGGAATACACACATATAGAAAGTTTAATACCGTTTAAAGATGAATTGGATCCTAAGCATGATGAAAAGAAAAATTCAGAAGCATACAGGAATGCTTGCGAAGAAAGTAAAGAAGTTATGGAACAAGTTGTTCTTAAAAATAAACAGCTTAAAGAGGTTATAGATCATTTAAGGAGGATTATATGGGAAATTAATACTATGCTAACTATGAGGCGGTCTTAACATTAATTTATAATCTAGAATTTAATTTTATACAAAAATTTCTTTTATTTATTGTTGATTTTATTGTGTAGTTAATGTTCTGGAAGGTTTCTTGAAATTTGCGACATTACTTTCTATAGAAAGCAATAAATAAATCAGAGCAAGGCATTCTCCACAGCACACTAGGAGGAATGGCTGATTGATGTTTATGGAGATAATTTTATAGAAAGATAAGCCGCAAATTTCAAAAAACCTTTGACCATTATTATTAATTTATTTTTTGGTTTATAGTCTTGTTATTTAATTTAACATGTATTAAAAATATGAAATTGAAGTGTTTTTTACGAATTCAACAATAATTTTTAATTATTAAAAATTCAGATTGTATTCTAAAATTTATATTTAAAATTAACATAATTCTATAGTAAAGATGATGTTCCCTTTAAATTTTGTTTTTTGAAGCAAAAAATTTTTTAAGCCCCTTTGAATTATTTTATTTTAATTCAAAATGTAATTAAATTACATTTTTTTAATAGAGTACAAAAATCCACCATTTAGTTTTTTAAATTCAACTTTAAGAATGTAATTAAATAAAAAATCATAGTTTTCAAAACTTTATAATAATACATAAAATTTTAATAGGTAAGTAAACATGAGATAAATAAGTCATGTCCCACAATAATAAACAAAGTAAATTTCTAAATCACACACATTTCTAAAAAAAATCATTGCTATTCATAGCTAGCATACAATTATCACAAATGGACGACTGCGTTAAAGTGTTACAGCCAAAACATTTATTCATCAAATTGTTGACAATACAATTAATTTCATAGTCATCATCTTTAATGTGGGTTTCTGCTAGTAGTTGTAGCTCGGTTTGTTTTAATTCCTCTTCAATTTCTCGTATTAAATCTGCGACTTCTTCAGTTTTCAGCAACGAAGTCGCCTCAAAATCCCTCGCAAAAAGTTTATGAAAGTCTGTTATACTCTGGCATGCTAAGTACTCAGGGGTTTCACAAATTTGCCTGAATCTGTCCACGCTTTTGCTTCGCGTACTCCTTAGTCGGTTTATAAAATTCTAAAAAAAAAATAATAAAACAACTTTCATGTCATAACAATTAAATACCTGTCTGAAATTCTTTTTTAAAGTCCCCACATGGCATCTACCTTCAATACATTCACTTTTAGCACGTTCATAACGATTCATTTTTCTTGAAGCCATGATCGTTTTAAATTCTAAACAAAAAATCCCATTTGACTTTTGACAGACAACAGCTGACATCTAGGTGGCCGTATAATGGGTTGCGGCCAATCAGGCGCAATTGTGTAAATCACTGTTGGCGTTACTATTTTGTTTTTGAATGTCTGTACTTTAAAAATCAAAAGCATACAAATATTACATAATACTGTCTATGATTAAAAGTGAGGCCAAATTTTGTGAATTATTTTTAAAGTATAAATAATTATAATATAATAAGGAAGTAAAAAAAAAAAATAGTTGAATTTGTATTGCAAAATATTGAAAATTCGCATTTTAAGAGAACTTAATTCGCAAAACAAATAGGTTTGAAATAAAGTTAGTGTGGTTTGGAATATGAAAACTTATACTAATTAAAAATTTGGCAGTGAAATGGTAAGTACTAAACTTTTATTTTACTTTTAAATCGCTGTAATCGTTTTAATTTCCACAATTAAAACTTCTTAACTAAAAAAACTACTTACCCAAGTACATGAAAAAAATATTAGATAAATACCACGGCTATGAATTATATTATAATCCACGGGCTTACTTTAACCCTGATGATCTAGTACTTCAGTGTTGTCTAGTACAATTGTACTAGATCTAGTACTTTTTTAATACATTCTATACCCTAGTACCCTTGGATCAAAATCTAGTACTTTTTGATATATGGCCCTAAAAATAAAATAACAATTTTTTACCCTACTTAGTTAAAATTATTATAAATTTCAAACGGATACACGCAACTATAAATACATATTTAGAAACATTGGGCGGAATGATAATAGATGGCGACACCCACCTTGTGGCGAAACCTACTAAACCAACCAGCTAAAGAGAGTTGTTGCGCATGACTGTCACTTGTCATTAAAAATTCTGATAGAAACTTTCTGTATTTTGAAAAGTGTATATAATTATTAAGTTTATATAATTATTTTATAATATTAATAGGGGGATATTTATTATGGAGAGGTAATTATACCATTTATATTATGAAAGTAAAGTAGTATTAAATGCAATAACTATATATTACGTAATAGTACTATTAAACTAAATAAATAAAAAAAAATTTTCCCCCCTCCTTACCTAAAACTTTATTTTTGAGTTCTGAAAATATGGTACTTTTTTTTAAATCTGGTACTTTTTTAACTGAAAACTAGTACTAGGTGTTTGAAAATAAGTTCTGGCAACACTGTAGTACTTCCGTTAAAGAATTTCGGTAACCTAAATGATCTGTTGGGCACGAGCGTAGCTTGAGAATAAAATTAATTGCATATAGTCGAACATAATTGTGTAGCAATATTTTTTAAAATTTAAGATCAATTTTATTTGACATTTTATCTGACATCTCACAACTGTCAAGCTGTAACCTTACTTTTCACCAATTTTAACTAATTAGATAGCTTAAGCTTTAACTAGCTAATTTAACTAACATGCATTAATTTACTTAATGTCAATGTAATGTCCTACGTAGGACTATAGATAGGAATTATAATTATAATTGGAAAAAGTTAGGTGAAACGTTTTAGATAGGTAGTTTAAGTATAGCGTTGACTCAAGGCCTATAATGGACAAATTTTCGGACGCGTTCGAGAATTTAAAACCTAAAACTGAGCTTTTTTGGTCTAAAAGTTGCTCGCGCGGACATTTAAGTAGGTGAAGATGTCGCCTTAACTAAAATGTTTTATTAAACATGATTAAATGGACAATTATTTGTTCGGATCGATATAAATTTGATAAATTACTTTCGCCGCACCTTTAAGTTTCCATAGTAACGTGGCTTCAAGGGTGGTCAGTTGGAAGTTAAGGGATTTGTTTTATTTTGTCATGATACAAAATGGGTAACAAGTTGGTTACTTTTACTGACCAACAGCTTGAAAATTATCAGGTATTTAGCTTTATAATAAAATGTGTTGTGTCGTTAATACGATGGTATGTTATTGTAGGATTGTACGTTTTTTACAAGAAAAGATATTTTAAGGTAGGTTAAGTTTTTGGTGGTTTATATTTTTAGGGGTTGTTTTTAAGGGTTTATAAGAGATTTCGTGAGGTGAGGCCGGACTTGGTGCCAAAACGTATGAAGCAAAATGAACCTATTACAGTGAAGATTCCACTTGCAGATAGTATAGAAAAATTAACTGAATTAAGGGTAAAATAAGAGCGGCATTGTTCTGTATAATTATGTCGAGATTATTTTTAGGAGAATCCTTTCAGAAAACGCATTTGTGAAGTATTTTCAAGGGATGGAAAAGGAAATCTCTCTTTCGAGGATTTTTTAGATTTACTATCAGTTTTTAGCGAGCAAGCGCCGAGGGACATTAAGGTTTTTTACGCGTTTAAAATATATGGTAAGTTTTTGTGTCAAGTCCCCCTAAGGGGCGAAAACATAGCCAGCATTTGTTTGCATTTTGTAGGGGCCGATAAAGCTTAAGAAAAATTATATATCAAATTTAAGTTGGTGACAAGAAGTAGCCTAAAATTGTCTACAAAAGCCCGGATGGCCCCTTAACGCAAAAAAATGGTGGCATGTTTAGAGGTATAACGAAAACTAAGTAATCAGCAAATCGATACGAAAAACATTAAGCAAAAAGAAATTAGCATCCAAATAAAAATTAAATTACACTTTTACGCCCCCAGGAAATAAAAAATAATTATCACTTCAAACAACTTGTTACACATCAATTTTGACGTTCCCCTTGGCTTTAGTTACCTAATCTGCTTGCAATTAACAGAATATAATACATAGTACTTACCATTTCATTGCCTCATGCATTTTCTTTTTAAAACTGAAAATATCATTTTAATTGTTTACTAGCGAGATTTTATATAGAATTATGTATAAAAGCAAATTTGGAATATTATTATATATAATTGTATAGAATTTTATACCCAATTATATATAATTATATACAGTGTGTCTACTTAATTAACAAAGACCGGATTTTAGGCCCTTAAAAATTGGAAATTAGGACACATAAATAGGCAATAAAAACCTACATGTTAGGCCGAAAGTGTCTAAAATAGGCCTCAACCGCCTAAAATAGGCGATATGAAATAAAAACAACACGATTAAACATAACATAAACTCTTGCAAACAATTGCCCGTATGAATAAAGAAAATGAAAACCTTCCTTGTAAAATTTAAAGCAAATCTTTTGCTAATATTAATATATCTATATATTGGAATAAACAGGCGACGCTGAACAAAAATATAAACAAATACCTACAAACAAAAGCACGATACGTTGATTCCAACGGTTGTCAAAGTTGGCTTTTGCCATCTATTGTCTTTATAGAAAAACTATTTACCACCTGTAAATTGTGGAGACTTAATTAATTATGCCATAGATGGCGACAAATTATATTACTAAAAACTGTTAAAAAGTCTGAAATTACCATATATGTAATACATACATATATGGAAATTACAGTAAAACCTATGTAAACAAAGTAAATAATAATTTTCAAGCATTATTTTACAAACTTAATATTATCCATAATTATTAATAATAAATATTTAGATAGCAAAAACACAATTACTTTTTTTATTAGGTTTTCACTAGTTTTGTAATTTGTGGTCCTCGTACTCGCCAAATAAGACCGAAATAAGAGCATGAAAGCAGGGTCTAATTAAAAATAATTTACTTTTCCGCAATGAAAAATATATTTTTTACTGAAAAATTAAAAGAGCCTATTTAAGGCTCATAAAAATGTCCTTTTAGGACAATAAATCAAAATTTCGCCATTTTAGGCTTTTAGGCAAAAACTAAGGGGTGTCAAACGCTTTATTTTTTTAAGTTTAGGACTAATTTCAAGGTCCCAAACAAATGCCTAAACTAGAAGCAAAAAGGCATTTTGCCTAAAATCCGGTCCTTGTTAATTAAGTTGGCAACAAAAGGGAAACTTTTTTATTATTAATTTTAAGAAAAAAAGTTATTCTTCATAAAAAGTTCTGCTTGTTCTAAAATTTAAAATACAATTATCAGATACCTATAACACAATTTCAGTCGTATACGCGGTTTGTCAAAAAATATGAATCTTACTCAAGAGTAAAGTATACCTTTATATTTGACAATATCGAAAATTCTTATTAAAAAAAGTTGATCAGAACTTAAAACTACGTTCAAATATGCAATTTTACATGGAAAAAAATATTTTTTTCTTTTTTGTTTACAATAACAATGCAAATGTAACTGTAGTTACATGTAATCTATAGATCCTAGGATGCACTGATCAACAAATGATTTGTTGATAGCAAGAAATGTTTGGCATTGAATGTCAGTAAAAACATCAGAATTTGCTTACTACTATCTGAACGGAAGGGAAAGGTTATCATAAGAAAAAAAAAATTTGTTTTGAATGCGTTCCACCAACTTCAAATACCGACAGACAGCTGTTTCGACCTATATTGGGTCTCATCAGTGTCGGGCAAAATGGTGTAGTGGAACACACTCAAAACAAAGGACTCCCTGACCTTATATGCTCGATTGGTAAGCCAACAGAGGCGAGATGTAAGATTACCAGTAATGGATCAAGAAAGTTTCTTAAAGAAACTGAGAAAATTTAATGTTTACCTTAAAGGTTATCATGTTTGTAATAAAAAAAATGTTCGGTATCGGTTATTTGAGAAAAATTTGTAAAAAAAAAATTTAAGGAGAAGGATGTATATATCCTTCTACTTAAAAATTATAATTGCATATTAAAACATAGTTTTTCATTCCGAACAACTTTTCAAAAAGGTACTTTACTCTTGTACCAAATTAATATTTATTGTCAAACCTCGTATATGAAATTTGACATCTTGTGAAACATCCTGTATATATTTACACATATATTTACCTAATATTAATGATGACTTAATTACATATTTTATTTTTAAAATGCAACATTTGCTTAATATTTGTTAAAAATTAGCATGTAATTCATATGCACATGTGGACAAGTTTGGACAGGATATGATTTAAGTGGCATAAACCGTGTTTTTTGTAAAGAGAGTGTGTAATATATTCTTGTACACGGCCGTAAAAGGCGGATATGTGTTGCAGATTTTGACAGCGACCAACATATAGGACCAAATGATATTGATCAGGCCTTAGCACTATTGACTAGGCAAGAATTGATGCCAGAGGAAAAACAACAGATAATCGAGAAAGTCATAGAAGAGGCCGATGTCGACGGGGACGGCAAACTGTCATACATGGAATTCGATCATGTTATAACCAGAGCGCCGGATTTTCTCTCAACCTTCCATATCCGTATTTAAATTTAATTCAAATCAAAATTCTTTACCTCTATTGTTGTCATTGCCATTTTATCAGTGCCTTACGCTCCCAATAAAATTTCGTTTTTAATATAAGTTTTATTCACAAAAAAATCCCCATAAATTACCTATGTACCTACTGACTGAGGCGTACGCACGAGCTGAGTTTTCCACAAATTAAAAGAAAAAAGTTTGAAACTCTTTTTTAACATAACATTTCTTTTTTGGTATTATAAAGTTGCAAATTTGCATTAATGTCCTAATTAAAATTCCTATAATGTCTTTTAACTTTGAACTGCCTAAAATGTCTAAATTTTAAACCATGAAACCTAAACTAATACTAAAACACTAATTAAATTGGCCCAGTATACCTACTAAGATTTTGTTAAAAAAACATATGTATATGTATATATATTTCAACATCCCGTCATTAGTCTCAAAAAGTTAGCAAAATTTTTTATTTAAAATTTAAGTATAGTAATAAACCGTATTAAAATCATTTTATTAGAGTTTGAGCAAATTGCCTGAAAAATATTAATACTTAAAAATTTAATAATTCATTCTGAATATATCTGATATGTAGATACATACATGTGGGGTGAACTACCTCAAGTGAACTCAGTTTTTTTATCATTAAAAACAAATTTTACACAGCTGTGCCTTCAGGCTGTGCTTTTGAAATTATTTAAAGAATTTACACAAATTGCTGGAAATTAACATTTAAATTTAAATTGTTCATGTAACAAATATTCTAAAGTTATTTCGAGTTTGGCCTCTTATCTTTTTCTTAAATCATTTTGCTCTCCATTAAGCTTAATACAGGCCCTCGGGCACCATTTTCATGGAATACGCGTATACTGCATTTGTTACTTTTATTTTAGTTTTTAGACAAAATATAAACTCTCTTTTATATTGTTAATTCAATTGGAATAATAAAATAATCAAATGATGTAGTAGTGTAGGCTATTCTTTTTACATAATACTACATTATGTAATCATATTTTTTTTTCACAAAAAAACTTTTCAAGTTGTTTCTAAGGATACCAATCAAACAACGAAAGTTTCCTTTTATAGTGTTAAAGTTTATTACTTTTAGTTGTTTATCCTGATCTATTTGATAATATAATTTTAATCATATTAGTTTTAAGACGAAATCTTTACTTATTATAAACATAATTTAACTTTTTACCAAGTTCTGAAAGTGAAATGTATCGGGTACAGAAGCAAATTGGATGCTTTGACATTGGTTAAGGCAATGAAGAATAAAGATTATCATTTTTATGTTGGCGCGTTGCATTTAAACATCCTTGATTGCAAAAAAATACAACATTTTTATCTACGTTTTGTTAAAGTTAGACCTCAAAAGAAATCAAAACGACTCCGGAAAATACTGAAGGATCTTTGATCAAAGCTACACATTTAACGGAGTTAGGAAAAATATGAATAAGGGTAGGAGAAATCCGCACAGTACGATAAATTAAAAAAATGGTAGGAGAAATTCGCACAGTAGAATAAATTTAAAAAATGATCGGAAAAATTAAATTCACAATTCGGGTTTTGGGTAATTGAAAACTGCCCTTACATGCATAAATTTAAAAAAATGGACACATCCGCATAGTAGTTCAAAATTAAAAATTAGTGAAAAATATTCACATAATGGCCTTTATTTAAAGAATGGTTGGAAAACATTCGCAGAGTGGGATGAATTTAAAAAAATAAAAAATTAAGTTTTTTTTTAAATTTTATTCAAAATATTCAAAAATTAAAAATTTTCCAAAATTAAAAAAAAAACTAGTAATTTCTCTTTCCTATTTATAAATTATTTCTATACCATAATATTCTGGCTAATCCTTTTAAAGCTAAATAAATTAAAATTGCTCAATTGGATTAAGGTTGTGGATGTCAACTGAAGTCATTAGTAATAATATGAGCAAATTCCGAATTTAATGTAATTATTTGAGTATCACAGTTTAAATATACTCACTTAATAAAAATACAAAGCAGATATTTTAGTTAAAAAAAGAGTTTCCCTATTATCTTCTTATTTAATTACAAGAGTGTTAAATTGAGATTTGTTTAATTGTGTGGAAAATTAACCAATTAGGTATGACAAGAAGCCAATTAGAATCAATAAAACACAAACACCACGTGAATATTTTTATATTTATTGTCAAAAATTTACAATCAACTCTTGTAGATATATATCTCAACATTAATAACTTCGGAAAAATATCATTTTGATGCACAGCTCACTGGATCAGGATATAGGGTAACAGTTAGGCAAAATATATATTTATATATCCCTCCATTTGAAAAATAGACAAAGCAACTGTTTCATTGTTAGAGTATGCTATCGTACTTAATTATAGATATATTTATACACATATATAAGATTTTATGTAGAAAAATATTGTAGATACAATAGTTTTAGCCTGAATAGTTTGGTACACATGATAAATAGCTTCACAAATTCTTAAAGACTTGATTGTCGTCTTATTTGAGAATAAGAACATAGGTACATATATAGTGTTATAAAGTTAACATTCAATATAAATATTTTTAACAAAAAAATACATCCTCTATACAAACAGTTTAATATAGTACATCATTTCTCAACCTGGGGGTCGCGTTCAGGAACAAGGGGTGTAGAAGGTCTAGGTCAAGGCCTGAGCACAATTCCGCGCGCAACGTTTTTTACTTAACTTTTTTGTTATTTTTGCGACACTAAAAAGGCTGAGAAACGATATTATTGTACCTACCCAGCAAACAGAGAGTCACGTTTAAAACCCGTTGAGGTTTCGTCAAATTTCGCCCAAAAGATGTGATTAAAAAACGTAAATATCACGTGTAAAATCCGTTGAAATGTCACATTTCTAGGACGTCATTTAAGACGTTAAAATCAAGTACCAACAAAAAGGCACACTTTGACATTTCAATGAGAAACGCAGTTTTATGATGACAATATATTAATGCCTAACCGATAGAACAAACCGTAAATAACGTTGGATATCTGTCAAAGTATAGTAGGTACGAAAGAAAAATAAAATTTATAAATGAAATTATATATATACATATATATATATACATATAAAAATGAAATTATTGCTTTACGTTTAACTGTCATGTAATTTTACTTAAAAATTTGTTTTGTTAACTATACTTTGGCAGATACCTAACCTTATAATGCGTTGTCATCAAAAGACTGCGTTCCTCATTGAAATGTTAAAGTAAGGCCCACTTTAATTTCGGTGTAGACGAAAGTACATACCACGTTTAGTTGATGCAGAATAAAGGTTGAAATAAAAAAACACAGCAAATACATATATATTTATTGAAAACACGTTGCAGTTTGCAAAAAATTACCTAGAAGAAACAGAATCAAAATATTGCCCAAATAAAAACATTTACCGAAATTAAATAAAAGCTTCTTATTCTACAAGAGAACCGGCTAAAAACCCTACAGAAAATACATTATTCTTTAAATATTACAATCAGATTTAAGTAAGCGCTATAAATTGTGTACAATTATTGTACAAAATTAAAAAAAAATTAGCGGTATTATTTTAACCGCTATTAATAGCGTAATACCGGTAAATAAATATTTTTTTCGATTGAAGCATGCAGATACAAGTGGAAAAATAGATTAACTGTTACATACCTGTTACACTTGGAGATAAATTCACAATAAAACAGCTTATATGTATATTAATATTATATATTAACGGTAGGCCATAGGGTTACAGCTGGCTTTGTACCACGCATATATAACACGCCATATAATTGAGAATCGGGACGTGATTAAAACGTAATTTTTTTCGTTTTAATCAGGTAAATTTTTGGTTTCCTAAAAACGTTATATTTACGTGAATTTTCCGCTTCGCTGCGTGAGGGGACGTGACTCTGTTTGCTGGGTATATCTATCTATACACTTTCCAAACAAATATCACTACTTTACTTAACACACCTAACTGATGAATAAAAAGATCAGGCCAACATCACAGATTTAGTAGAACAAGTCAGAAGATCTTGATTTAACGAATGGTGGACGATCCGTTAAAGGTTTAAGTCGATCAGTTTTCATTTTTTGCGATCGCGAATTGAACGATCTGGGCTCGGTTGGTTTTGGTGCAACTTCAACGGTTGGTGAAGGGATTTGTTCACTATCGGCTGGATAGCACGGTTTCGGACGTAACTGTTTGTCGTCGAGAGAGTTGCGCCTTGGTCTGACCAGCTTCGGATTAAACGGTCCAAGATTGGCTTCATTCGTGGATGAAGCACTTCTATGCAAAGTGAAATTGGGTAGCTTGAAAGAGAACTTGGGCCACTTGCGGTTGTACGACCAGTAGATAATTGGGTTGAAAACCGAGGGGAATTGGCCAAGCAAAAGGGAGTACTGCAGGTTAATGTAGGGGGATATGTTTAATTGCAGACAAAATTGACTGATTATATATGGAAACCAGCTGATAAGAAAGGCGATAGCCATAAACAACATCGAATTGGCTAGCCGTTTTCTATTCTTTAACGTGGTCCTTCTCATTAGTGATATGTCTTCTTCAACCTGCACAAGTTCTTCAGTCTTAAGATGCCTTCTATTTACTTGTGGCAACCCTGATATGATAATAAAGTTATCCCGTTGTCTAAACATTGGTATCGGGAGAGGTACTTCTCCGCAACTAGCTCTAGCTCTAAGTGACAAAGTTGTGAGCTTAAAATACACCAACAGGTAGCATGATAGCACCACGCATATCGGTATCACGTATCCCACAACCACATTCAACAACTGAAATCCTGGTCTCAGGTCCTCTTCTTGTATCAAATCGATACATGCCAAAACAAACGCAGATACCTGTAAATGAATTGTGTGAATTCTGTTTTTTTTTTGTGTTATTAGTCGTTACCCATATAATAGCGAGTAAGACTGTTGTCAGTAACTTTCTTTTAGCTTCATTATTAGTCGGCTTAAAGTTCTTTAATGTCAGATATCGGTTTATAGACAGGGCCATCATCGATATATTACTGGCTGACACAGGCCATGACTAAAATTTTTTAAAATTAAGTAATACAAAAATATAATGATTCTTTAAATTCGCAACTTTATAAAGTATACTTTTTATGGAAAACAACCCACCTTTAGTGAGCTGTGAAGAATGCCCTGATTGGTTTTTTCTCATAGAAATTGGCAAATTTTAAGAATTAATATTTCTTCCTAATTTAATAGTTTTTAGTTAAGGTACACACAAAACGACTTTATTTGACATAAAAAGGGCGAACTTATATAGTATATTTATGTATAAAGATTCGTAAACGGCATTTTAGTCACGAGTTTTAATAAGGCCCGAGCGAGTGTTTAATAAAAACGAGTGCCTAGAAAAGTTTATAAACAAGCTGCATAATGTACTTTATCTACGACGAACACTAAACAAAATTTTAAGCCAATTTTATTTGTTAAAAATTTGACATTTGACAACTGTCACTTTTTATTAATTTCTAATATAATAATAAAGCTAACTTCAGCCCGTGACTAAAAGTTTTGTTTTTAATAAAACCACTTAATTGCTGTATTACACTTAAGATCCTCGTAATAATAACCTGCATTATCCCTCGTATAATAATATAGTATATAGGTATATAATATAGTATATATTTAACTTTATACAAATATGGTATAACTAGTCAATTGGATTTTCAAAGTAACTGAAAATTCAAAGGCATTGTTAGAGCAGAATTTGCTCAACTCAACATAATGCACAATTGTTAACAAATATGCACTACAATGTCAGAAACAAGATATTAACTAATACTCTACCCTTTACCTTTAGCAACAACAAAGGTACAGAGTCTTTGAAAATAACATCAATGGCATTAGGTTATTGATTATTAAATTAATTAAGGCATTGTCTTCATAATTAAATGATTTATTTATCAGAATCAATCGATTTTTTGCCAATTAACTGTAAATTCTACTGACAGTACCCGCGCGCGCAGAATTGTGCTGAGGCACTAACCAAGCCTGCCTGAGGTACTTATTTTTAAAAAATGTGAATTTTTATTCTCAAACACATAGACGCGCTTTTAACTCGGTTTTTGGATACATGTCCCCAGAAACACCCTGTATTACTTATTAATATTTCAAGATTTTATAATAATGAACAAAGTGCAAAAGAACAATTTTTAAAGTTGTATTAAAAGAAGTTTTCCCCAGTGTAAATTGTTAATCTTCTGAAAATCAATAGGATATAATTCAGACATCAATCCTTTAAAACGTTTCAGTGATTTTTATACCAAATAGGTTTTTAGGGTTCACTTTTGGCTGTAAATTTAACACAATGATCTCATCTTACCCTTTTATCAGTTTTATATAGGAAACATTTTTTTCACCTGAGTTAGCTATAAAAGCTTGATAATAAGGTTTCATTTAAAAAAGGCAAGTTTTTTGTATGTCGTTTTGCATTTTGACTTGGATTTTCGAAAAATGCATAAAATGTTACGAAGTAATTATAGTTTGAAGGAATTAATGTTCTAATAAATTATTTGCATACTGAATAGAAACAGCACTAAACTTGATAACAAATAACGAACCTTTAGAGTTAAACGTAAAAAACTTTATTGTCTATCAAATCTGGCCTGTTTCCTAATCATTTATTAACAGGAATACTATTTCAATTTCGAAATATAAACGACATTATTCTAGCCAATTTGAAACTCTACATTTTGAAATGAAATTCCCAGCATTATTAAATTAAATTGTTTATCCAGTTTTCAAAATTTTGATGATATTCATTTAAGATTATCCCTGTTTATTTTAATCAACTTCTTGATAGATTTTTTTCTGACTTTTTACACAAGACATCTATGGCTTTGTTAGAAAAAATGATCAAATTTAAATTTCGTTACCAAAATAAAATCAATTTTCCTTTCTGTTGTTGAGAAAATTGCCTGAAAAATCCTCATATAAAACTTACTTATATCCCCTATGCAGTACGTTACTTTCCATAAAAAAATGTATAATTGTATTTTATATTAAAAAAAAAGGTTTAAAAAACCCTATACAGTATTTTTGAGACCAGAGGACTGTTCAACAAAGCCAAAACAAACCAAGATTGGGCAAACACTAGGGAAAAGTTTTCTCAGGAGATACATACTTCAAGATAGGCACATGAGACACACAACAATAAAGGAAAACTGTGGAGTGCCCATAAAACATTGTTTTTAACTTTCACTGTAAAAAACTGTTTCTATATCGGATTTAAACGGTTGTTAGTCCATTTAAAGGGTTAAATTTCGATTTACACAGAAAAAGTTGACATTTTGACCGGTAATACAGATTCCCAAGTTAGAAATTCTTACGTAAATGGTTACTCTATTTTTCATAGATGTCGCTCTATACAAATATTTAATTTAAATCAGTTTTAGATAATAATAGGTTCCTATTTGTCGTAGAAAAAGTATGGTATGCAACTCGTTTATAAACTTTTCTTTTTAATTAAATTCGTGACCAAAATGGCATAAAACTTGATACACAATATACTATATAAAAAATGAACCATTTTATATCATTAAATAAGGCGTCAAAAAATGTTTGTTTTGTTGAGATTTAATTTTTGTATTATGGAAATTGCACCAAAATGGTCAAAAACACATATTCCAAGTTTGGGCCAAATCATAAAATATTCAATAAATATATTAGATTTAGTAGAAAAATCAGGCAAAAGAATAGTAAAAATAAAAATGAAAGTTGAGTGAGAGTTTAAATATAGAATATAATGAGCTGTTGAATGAAAAGTTTGTAAAACAACAACAAATATTTACCTGTATGAAATTGGTAAAAATCAGCCAATTTTGGGAAAGGGTATGATGATCGTCTAAGACAATTAGTGTGGCTGGTCCACTTAGTCCGCAGACGAACAAATCTGCGATAATTAGTCCATAGAGGAATGGGTTGGTGGTTTGGCCTCCCGGTCCACACACAAATTTAAGTCCTAGCAAACCATTTGCCAAAAACCCAATGAAAAACAGGCAACCATAAATACTTACAATAAATTCCATGCTAAAAATTCACTCAATCAGTTTCTGTTGTAATGGAAATTTTACTTTGTACCTTTCGTAAATTTTGAATTAAGTTAGAAAACATTGAAACATGTTTACGTAAGTAAATGTTACGTAAAGGCTGGCTGCTGGGGTGAAATACATCTGATCTGTACGGTCGCCCGACACAAACTAAATTTCACCCCAGCATCATTCTATCCAGTTTTTCTCTGTTTTTGGTCGCGATTTTCCGATTGCACTCGGTTTTTGCAAAAAATTACTTTTATCTTCAATCAAATGTTTATCTCATGACACCCACTATTTTAAAAGTTCCACATTCTCCCTCCACTCCCCCTTATGCAATTTTCGTTGTAAAAAAGTTTTTACTACTTTAACCATACGACTTTTTCATTAAAGGCTTTTTACTGCCTGTTTTATTCGAAAGTTTAAAGCTCAAAAGGCACTATTTTAATGGTATTAAATTGTAAAAAAATTATGATCCGTTAAGTTTTTATTAATTTAATTGATTTTAAAACTGCATTAAACACCCTATAGAAACATCAATACAATCTTTTGAAAAGCGTTCCTTTGATTTTACATATCAAAGAGAAAATGTATTTCCAATATAACGTAAATAGAACTTGTTTTTATTTAAACATGTTGCAAAGGAAATTAAAAAAACTGCACCAAATGCATCTTAATCCTCGAAAGGACTAGTTTATGTTATGCACGTAGGAACATATGCTTTTGACATTTGAACCGCGCTGAACAACTTTAAATAATCGTTGTCAGTTTGCAAGAGCTGAACTATGCGAAACTGATATTATTAGTTAATGGAGAAATTATCAAGTTTTGCTGGAGTTTGATGGTTAAATATTAAATAAAATACATTGATTTAATAATTAATTAAAATTACGTAAATAACCTGTTGTTACGAAACAATTTTACATTGTTTTCAATTCTAGAAAATCAGTGGATTGCTCAATTGTATACCGTTTTATTTTAATAATAATAATAATAGTACATTATGTATTAAGTTTGATAAACGACATTTTAGTTACGAATTTTAATTAGGCACGAGCGAAGCTTGCCAGCGAGTGCTAAATAAAATGAAAAGTTTATTATTATTACTATACAAAATAATTTACTACTAATTAATTTAAATATTTGTATAGAACGATATTTATTCAAACATAGAGTGGCCAAAATGTAAGCATCAGTTTATCAATTTTTCAGTAGAAATCAAAATTTCGTTTACTGAATGTTGGGCTGAAAATTTGCGACTTTACTTTCGATAGAAATTATGAGAAAAAAATTATTTATCATCTTTTGTCAGTCGCTGTTATCCAGTTGTTATTTTTGCGTGGGCTTCGGCTTCAACAGGTAGTTGGGAAACGCATGTCTTCAAAATCGATAGAGGCAATTTTACATGTCCCCGCGGGTTAAATACGCATGGTTTTCATTTTACTTTATGAATATTCAAAAGATTTCTGATTTTACAAGAAAATAACGTATAGTAGTCAATCTGTAATAATTTTTGGAAAAAATTGAACACCATGTGGAGCAAATAAAATAATTTTACTTTTAAATTAAAATATAAAAAATATACCAACACAGACAAAGAAACCAATTCTCATTTATTTTAATAAAATTTTGAAATAATAGAATAGAAGTTTTGCTATTTTATTTATGGGTAATAAAAGGCATTTTTTCGTGGAATTACCATAATATTTATGTTTTAATAAAATTATTTGTTCAAGACTTAATTAAATAATTTTTTCTACTCCCACCTTTAAAATCGTACATTTTTCCTTGACACTAAGTGACCTTTTAAATACACATTGACAAGTTGTGACTTTATGGCGCTTTAGTCACGGGCTGAAGTTAGCAACAGGTTTTTAGTCAAGGGCTGAAGTTAGTTTTAAGTTAGTTGACAGTTGTCAAATGTCATACAATCGTTAAAATAAAGTTTCTTTCTTGTAAAATGATACTAAATGTGAAAATTATTATATTATCTTAATACAAAAATACAAAAGTATTAAATAGTTTCTCAACGCCAATATTTGAAAAGTTTATATGAACTTAAATTCGGGCACGGACTCCACTGTAAAGTGCTCATAAAACATTTTCTTTACTTTCACTGTGAAAAACTGTCAATTTTCAAGAAATACATTTCTTTTTATAACCTTTATAATCTGTGATTATAAAATATAAAAATTTGACACTTGACGGTGAGACGCAGATTCCCCTATTGTTTCATAGATGGCGCTCTATCATATTTTTGATTTACATCATTTTAATATAATAATAAGGTTTTTTTCGTAGAAAAAGTATAGTATGCACTTCGTTTATAAACTTTTCTATACACTCATTAATTTAAGCACTCGCTCGCAAGCTCGCTCGTACCTAAATTAAATTCATGTGTAAAATGGCGTTTATCAAACTTGATAGATAATATAATATAATAATATAATATAATATAATTTAATTTCTGATCCCGGCGCATTCGCCATTTTTGTAATTTCTTTAAATTTCATTCTTCTAAAAAATATGGAAACAAGACACAAATTTAAAAAGCATGTTATTAAATGTGCCATTTAAAAATCTTATTCATTGGATCCAAGGAAAAAGACCAAACTCTATTTATAGGCCACATTTGAAAAACAAAAGAAAAAGAAAATACCCCTACAGAATTTCCGGCTTTCCCAGAAATATATAATCGATAACCGTATTGTTGTCTTTTGGTTGATTTTAATGAATTTTGATTCTAAATTTAATGGCAATTTATCGTAACTGATTTATTGTAAATATTTAATCCTAATTATTATTCGTTAATAACTTAGCTATTATGTTTATTTATTATTTCAAAATGCACTTTTAACGATAGAAATTTTACGCACGTTGTCGGTGACTAACATAAGAAATACTTGAATAATTATATAATTAAGTAGAATGACTTGCCATAAAACATAAATTCTGTTATTAGAAAATTTTAAAAGTACCTTTTTATACCTAGTTATAAAAAGGATGGTCTTGTGACAGGATTGAAAAAAATAATAAAATTTGAGACAAAACACTGACGAAAAGGAGCCCTAAATCCTGAAGATCCCTAAAACGATTAAGTCGCTAAGCCAATTCTTATCCTACCTATTTATTTTAGTGAAAATTCTTCCCTAAAAATAATATCTATCTAAAATCAAATTATTGCATCTTTTATTATAAGTTATAATTTATAACCATTTAACCCAATTAGTAAAACCCAGGGCCGGATTTAGCATGGGGCCAGCGGGGCCACGGCCCCAGGGCCCCCACCATTTAGGGGCCCCCACCAATGGAATAATAGCTTTTTAATGAAACTAATATGAAAAAAATTGGGGAAAAAAACAAAAAATTGGGTCGGTTATACCCCGCGAATCCTGTAATTCTCAATTAATTTTTCGTAGATCTAACTCGCGGATTTTTTATTGCTGGTCCGCTTATAATCTAATATTAAAGTTAGTTTTTGTCCCAGATTTTTATTGGTACATTGGACTGTTGTGGAATATTTTCCGGTGTTTCCGAAATACTGTTTCGTGCTTTTCTTTGGACAAAAGATTGTTTTATTGTTTGATTTTGTATGAAAAACAGACAAATAATACGACTTTTGATGCACTTTTTTTCAGTTTGCGGTAAGTATTATAAATACAAACAAAAAATAGATCAATTTATATTTTACTTTTAACACTTTCATTAACAATTCTATTCTACTATCTACGTTTTTATAGTTTAGCATACGAGTTTAAAATTTCTCAGACTTGGGTAAAATGTATATAAGGTTATGTTCGTATTAATCAAAATATACAGGGTGATTCAGACTTGTGACAAAAGCTCAGGGGAAATTCCTCTCATCAAAATATGAAAAAAAGTTCCTATAAACGTGTCCGAAAATGCTTCATTATCGAGATACAGGGTGTTTCGTTTAAAAAAAATGAGTTTTTTATTTATAGCTTAAAAACGCTTTGGTTTATTGAATAATAAATGATTCAAAGATAATAAAAAATCACGAAAAGTTCCTCTAGCTTAAAAATTTTCCAGTTTTAATTTCACAAGTGTCAAAATTTTTAGAAATATTGAGGGCCCCCACCAAATGTCGGCCCCAGGGCCTCAAAACTCTTAATCTGGCCCTGGTAAAACCTAATGTTTACTTTCCATTTACTACCTAAATCGTTTATATTCTTCATAAATAATAGTATTTTATATATCATGTGTTATAAACTCCATTTGTGTCTAGAAAAATTGCATACAATACTTTTTCCACCAAAAATACTTAATATTATCTAAAAAATTATTTAAATTAAATTTTTTTATAAAGCGACATCTATACGAAAATAAAGTAACCATCAAAATATGATTATATTAAGAAAATATTTAATCCTTTTACTATAATTGCAAAATATTATCACAAAGTATTAAACCTTTTTACACGGGAAATGTTAGAATTTCTAGCTTGGGAATCAACCGGCGTTAAAATCTGAATTTTTTCTGTGTAAATCAAAATTTTTCCCTTGAAAATAGACTAACAATCGATATAGAAGCAGTTTTTCACTGTAAAAGAGAAGATAATGTTTTATGGGCACTGTACACAAAAGGCTTTATCGGTTAAATCTAGTTAACTGCACTACTACGGCAACATCAAAAGGTACAAACGTTCATATAATCTTTTCAAATATTGGCTTCAAGAAATTATTTAATACTTTTGTATTTTTGTATTGAGATAATACAATAATTTTCACATTTAGTATTATTTCACAAGAAGGGTACTTTAGTTTAACGATTATATGACATTTGACAACTGTCAACCAGTGACTAAAAACCTGTTGCTAACTTCAGCCCGTGACTAAAACGCCATAAAGCGAAAACTTAGCAATGTGTATTTAAAAGGTCACTTGGTGTCATGGAAACATGTACGATAATGGGCGTTTTAAAGGTGGCAGTAGAAAAAATTAATAATTTACAGATTTCACATCGTACGAGAGTCTCTGCAGAGGTTTCTTTGATATTATTTAAAATTTCTTTTTAATTTTATTTTGTACTTTTAATTAATGAAACATTTGGGTGTCTGACAAGGGACTGGACAGGATCTGTGCAGGTTAAATCAAGAGTTTTGGGCCGTTTCCATAGTAATATAGGCCGAATGTTTTATTTTTTAATTTGAGTTTTTGTTAACTTCACAAAATTCTATAGAATGACGATTTGAAAAACAAAATTAACCCCAAAAATATTATTTATTTTTGAAATTCTATATATTCTAAACTAATCAGAGCACGACACACTAGGTACTCTGATTGAATTATTGCTTTCTATACAGATAATTTTCTTTAGAAAGTAAAATCGCAAAACCCAAGAAACACCAGCCATGGGTTCAAAAACAGTGTTTGAAACGATACTAGATCTTTTGGTTTGGGCTTGTAGTTTAGCTTTTGAGGCTACGAAGAAGTCGGGTGGTTGACCAAGGTCGTCCACTTTGGTCGGCGAGGCACATTCCTGGCGTAGGCGAATACCTGTGAACCAGTCATTCAACAACGGTCTTAAGAACCAAACTTTTATATGGAATATCTTACCGAACAAACGTACGTCGAAATTATTTATAGGTACCCTAATGACTAGTATTTTTCCTACAATACAAATCATTTCCAATTCATACTGCTTGTTTTCTTCTCAACTAAATTTAGTTGCAACGTCATACAATTTTTAATGACTGCACAAGCTTAATTCAGTTTTTCAACACAAATCAGAATTTAATTGTTAAAAAAAAATAGTCTAATTAAGTGAGGTCTGGAGATCTTAGAGGCCAACTAAGATGCAATCTCATGTACCATCTTCAGGTCTTCTCTGCTGGGCTGCTCTGCTGCGAGTTAGACGTGAAGTGCAACAGCAGCCCAGCAGATAAGACCTAAACTGCAGTTTTAGTGATTTTTTACACTTTTCAAAGCTTTCAAACATACGAATTTTTGAATTAAAAAAAGTAATCCTGGTATAGATTCTTTGGAAAATTTTATGCTCTACAAGAATCCGCGACGTAAAAATTTTTATCTCAAACGGTTCAAAAGTTATAGTCTTTTTAATGAAAAAAGATTTTTTTACGTGTTATTTCAATGGAAAACTTGGAATGCTCACCGACACCTTTTAAAATTGAGCAAAAAATTTTGCCTTGCAGGGAAATTTTTTGCTCGGTATGTAGGTTCATTTTAACCCATAAATACGATAGGTTAGTTTTTTTGGCTCACCCTAATAGGTATATATATATATATATATATATAGATTAAAGCTTACATTCGCCATAAAATATTTTCTCAAATACTTTAATATCCGAAAAAATCGAAATTGAAAAAGTTTTTATTTCCCGTGTTGTTTTAAAATGTAAGGAATTTTATATGTTTATTTTATCGTTATTCGGAAATTCCTTTTGGTAATATTATACGTTAACGCATAGGCCCAGACTCGCTATCTCCAAGTAATAAAAAAAGCAACATGAGATTACAGGTAGATGCTTGTGCCCTGCAGTAATAAAATGCTGTTTAAAAAAAAACAAAAATTTCGCGGTTAAAAGGTTCTGAGAATTTTTAATAAATTTTCAACAATGCAGATTATACCGTGCATTGCAGGCACACTAAAGAGTACAATTATTTTATAAACCGCCTTAAAACTATACTGGTACGTTTTTTCAAAAAACAAAAACCAAAAAGTGTCAAAAAAAATTAAATGGTGATACAGTAGTTGAATAAAATATTCCGCGCTCAAGCAATGTCCTCTTTCTCCCACTAGTCGCATAATGTACTATTAAATTAAAGTCCACAAAAAATGTAATAAAATTATAATACCAAAGTGCTCTTTTTTATTGTTAATTAAAATTAAAAAGTTTTATGTTTAAATCCATTGGGTCACGTACAAATCGTTTAAAATTCAATCTCTTTATTTTATTCATTTTGTCGTAAATTCTTTCGTTCATTACCAATTAACTTTTAATTTTAAACCACAGATTTAAAGTAGAAGAACGTAAATTAAGAAAATATATTTTTTTATTAAATAAAGCAAAGAGCAAAGTCGAGTTAATGGCCAAAGAACATGATAGTTAAAAAGGGAAGAGTTTTTCAGGTTTTACAGAAACCGTTGCAATGTAATAATGCGGTGAAAGATCAATTAATTTGTGCTCGACCACAAAATGGCCGAAGTATTTTTCTGGTCAAATTACATTATCCTACTTTAACCCCGTTCTAAGCTTAAAATAGAATCAAGTGAAGATACATGTAATATTTGATTAACTATTACTGTAAAATTTATGCTAAAAAATAGAAATATAGAAAAGAATAGAATACGAACTGGTCAATTAACTTGTGTTTTTTTATAAGTTATTACATATTTAGTCTTGGTTGAGTCATAAATCAACTGGCGACATTTTGTTTAGACTGAATTGAACAAATATATCTGGAACTCTCTTAAGTAAAAAAGAAATGTGGGAGGAAAATGTATGCAAATATATTTATATACATATATTTATACGTCATTATAAGTTTTCTGGGAAAGTCTCATTATAAAACTCTTTTAAAGATTTTGTATCTTTTGTTAATACAACGATTTTATTAAATGCCCCTTTTGTTGTTTTAACAAAGCCAGTTAAAATAAAAGTCCTCTTAGGATAATTTTTTAAAATCGATTTTTTTCGAGGATCAAGGGTTTTCGAATTCAATTCGTATTATGTACTGAATTCTCAATAAAAAGCCTATTTGGTCAATAAAAACGATAACCTAATATAAAAAAAGCATAAATGAAACATTGTATACATAGTTGAACGGTGCATGTGTAACACATTTCATTATTCACTAAAGAAAGTTTAGAAACTAAGCAAATATTTCCTCTTATTTCAATATTTAAGGCCTGCTTCATCATAATCTGTTTTCATTATAAATTTAACAGGTGCATTTTTTTGTTTCGGCTTTTAATTAACGGAAATAGATATTTATAAAACAACCAATTTCTAATTTACCATGGAATAAAATACCCAAGTATTAAATTTTCCGTTAAATAAAAACAGAATTTTTAGTTTTTAATAGATTTCAATATTGATATTGATTAATAGTATATTAAGTAGCAAGTTTGATAAACACGCCATTTTAAGTGAGTGCATAGAAAACGACAAATACTTAATATTATCAAAAAAATTATTTAAATTAAATATTTGTATAAAGCAACATCTATACGAAAATAAAGTAATCATCCCAATAAACATTTTTGACGTAATTTTCACCATTAACATTGCCCGTTATTATTGATTCTTTAAAATATTAAAATAACTTTAAAAAATGATTATGTTAAGAAAATATTTTATCCATTGATTTTTTTTATTACCATAATTGCAAAATATTATCACAAAGTAATAAAAATTCTTACACGCGAAATGTTAAAGGTACAAAAAGTGACAGTTGTATTTATTGGAATTTCCGTAAGAATTTCTAACTAGGGAATCTACCGGCGTTAAAATCTCAAATTTTTCCGTGTAAATCCAAATTTGTCCCTTGAAAATAGACTAAAAATCTATATAGAAGCAGTTTTTTACAGTAAAAGGGAAGAGAATGTTTTATGGGCACTGTACGCAAAATTGTTGTTTGGAATACAGCATATTCCGCTTGAGCCACACCAGCCAGAGGTGAGTTTGTGCCCTTATAAAAAATACACTTTATGAAATATAGGTAATTCCACAAAAAGTGAAATTTTGAAGTAAGCGTATAAGTATACAAACTAAACTTGACAAAAATAGTACCGAGCCGAGCCTTAAACTTTTGGTTTAAAATTTCGAAAATGTACCGATGTATAGTATAATAGTAATAGGGGATTTGATGGGTATTAATAAATTTATAATCGATATTAATAGTAGTTCTTCCGCAATAAAAACCGTGTGGTTTGGTATTTGTGGTCGTTTAGTCTGCTGGATTGGGCACATTAGTTTATGACCGGGACTAGTCGACGGGCCGAAAACCGCATTCCAGTCGCACAATGGCCGAACGTTGAGCAGAGGCAGCGCGGGAGGTAAACGAGGTCGTGTACGATTGAAAACTTGACTGGCCCGACCGGTTATGTTAATAATATCCTTCGTTCGGCTTTGGATCAGACTATCCGCTGGATCCTACCAACGTTCGATACACGATGATACACCGTTTCGCCTGCTTGCTGGCTTGCCTTTAAATTCATCTTCATTCTTAATTTTACATATCATAAGGGCCTTTTAGTCGTACGAAACAAAAACCGAAATTTTATATGAAATATAAATATATGTGTACTAGTCATAATGTCTCAAAATTCCCAAGCGAAATGGTGTCGGCGTTGCCAAATACAAAAGGTCAAAAGTTACGGAGAACTTGTTTTCTTGATTATCTCGTAAAGTATGGATTTTACGTATATTTTGATAATAGTAAAATTTGTTCCTCGTAGAAATCTTTATAAAAATGTTCCCATACAAAATTTACCGGAATAGTAGTTAAAAGGATTATTTTGTAAACTATTGGTTTAAGTAAATTTTGTTTGATCTGCAAGCGAGTGTTTCATAAAAGGAGTGTCTATAAATATATGACATATATACAAAAATAAACCAAATTGGTACCAGGAATCTGTTTTACCGGCCTTCAAAATGGCATCGTTAGTTTATGAAATTTTTCAGTAAAATCGAAATTTTGAAAATGGACTAACAATCGTTTAAATCCGATATAGAAGCAGTTTTTTACAGTGAAAGTGAAGAGGATGTTTTATGGGTACTCCACCCGAAACATGTAATGCTTTATCGGACAATACTCGTTTACTGGATAAATTAAAAAGTCAGTACAAACGATACATTTAGGGGACTTTATTTTGACAATTGTATGACATTTACGTATATTTTGATTATAGAAAAATTTGTTCCTCGTGGAAATCTTTATAAAAATGTTCCCATACAAATTTTACCTAGTAGTAGTCCTCGAGTTATAAGGATTATTTTGTAAACTATTGGTTTAAGTAAATTTTGTTTGATCTGCAAGCGAGTGTTTAATAAAAGGAGTGTCTATAAATATACGACATATATACAAAAATAAACCAAATTGGTACCAGGAATCTGTTTTACCGGCCTTCAAAATGGCAGCGTTAGTTTATGAAATTTTTCAGTAAAATCGAAACTATGAAAGTGGACCAACAACCGTTTAAATCCGATATAGAAGCAGTTTTTCACAGTGAAAGTGAAGAGGATGTTTTATGGGTACTCCACCCGAAACTTGTAATGCTTTATCGGACAATATTCGTTTACTGCTGGAGAACTCAAAAAGCCAGTACAAACGACACATTTAGAGGACTTTATTTTGACAATTGTATGACATTTGACAACTGACCTGGAAACATGTAAGATAATAGGAGTTTTAAAGGTGAAAGTGGAAAAAATATTTATTGGTTTGGAAACATTTTTAGTTGATTAATTTAAATTCATCTTAATTCTTAATTTTACATACCATAAGTCGTATGAAAAAAAAAACCGAAATTTTATCTTAAATATAAATATGCACTAGTCATAATGTCTCAAAAGTCCCAAGCGAAATCGTGTCGGCGTTGCCAAATGCAAAAGGTCAAAGGTCACGAAGAACTGGTTTTCTCGATTAACTCGTAAAGTATGGATTTTACGTATATTTTGATTATAGTAAAATTTGCTCCTCGTGAAAATCTTTATAAAAATGTTCCCATACAAATGTTACCTAGGAGTAGTAGTCCTCGAGTTATAAGGATTATTTTGTAAACTATTGGTTTGAGGAAATTTTGTTTGATCTGCGAGCGAGTGTTTAATAAAAGCAGTGTCTATAAATATACGACATATATACAAAAATAAACCAAATTGGTACCAGGAATCTGTTTTACCGGCCTTCAAAATGGCAGCGTTAGTTTTTTTCAGTAAAATCGAAATGGACCAACAACCGTTTAAATCCGATATAAGAGCAGTTTTTCACAGTGAAAGTGAAGAGGATGTTTTATGGGTACTCCACCCGAAACTTGTAATGCTTTATCGGACAATATTCGTTTACTGCTGGAGAACTCAAAAAGCCAGCACAAACGACACATTTAGAGGACTTTATTTTTACAATTGTATGACATTTGACAACTGACATGGAAACATGTAAGATAATAGGCGTTTTAAAGGTGAAAGTGGAAAAAATATTGATTGGTTTGGAAACATTTTTAGTTGATTAATTTAAATTCATCTTAATTTTTAATTTTACATACCATAAGTCGTATGAAAAAAAAACCGAAATTTTATCTTAAATATAAAAATATGAGCACTAGTCATAATGTCTCAAAAGTCCCAAGCTAAATCGTGTCGGCGTTGCCAAATACAAAAGGTCAAAGGTCACGAAGAACTGGTTTTCTTGATTATCTCGTAAAGTATGGATTTTACGTATATTTTGATTATAGTAAAATTTGTTCCTCGTGGAAATCTTCCCATACAAATTTTACCTAGTAGTCCTCGAGTTGTAAGGATTATTCTGAAAACTATTGGTTTGAGGAAATTTTGTTTGATCTGCGAGCGAGTGTTTAATAAAAGGAGTGTCTATAAATATACGACATACACTATTGGACAAAAGTAAAGCAACAACTGTATAAAAAATCCAACTCCAAAACGCCTTTATTATTCTTTAAGAAATTTTGGATAAAAATACTTGAACTTAAATCTCAGTTTACGTGGATTTTTTTAATATTAAAAAAACGTTCGAAAAATAACTTTTACGGAAATTTTTTTTCAAGTAAATAAAAAATATTCTGTTAATGACCGTATTTTTGTTAGTATACTCTAAAAATTTTGTACAAATCAAATGAACAGTAACGAAGATACAGCGCTTCAAAGTCGGTAAAAATGACCCTTTTTTGATTATTTTGCTGAAAAGTGGTCATTTTTGACGACTTTGAATCGCTGTATCTTCGTTACTGTTCATTTGATTTGTACAAAATTTTCAGGGTATACTAACAAAAATACGGTATTTAACAGTATATTTTTTATTTACTTGAAAAAATATTTCCGTAAAAATTATTTTTCGAAGGTTTTTTTAATATTAAAAAAATGGGCTTTAAAAATATTTTTTTAAAAACCCTCAAACACGTAAACTGAGATTTAAGTTCAAGTATTTTTATCCAAAATTTCTTAAAGATTAATAAAGGCGTTTTGGGGTTAGATTTTTTATACAGTTGTTGCTTTACTTTTGTCCAATAGTGTATATACAAAAATAAACAAAATTGGTACCAGGAATCTGTTTTACCTGCCTTCAAAATGGCAGCGTTAGTTTATGAAATTTTTCAGTAAAATCGAAACTTTCAGTAAAATCGAAAATGGACCAACAACCGTTTAAATCCGATATAGAAGCAGTTTTTCACAGTGAAAGTGAAGAGAGGGACATTTAGAGGACTTTATTTTGACAATTGTATGACATTTGACAACTGACATGGAAATATGTAAGATAATAGGTGTTTTAAAGGTGGAAGTGGAAACAATATTGAATGGTTTGGAAAATTTTTAGTTGTTTTATTGGTTTTTATTAATTTATCCATTCCTAGATGTTTACTAAGAATTCATATCAAATTTCATTAATTTCTTATTTCGCATGGTGCACTATTTTCTCTTACTAAGTTATGAATATTTTACTTTTATTATTTTATGAAGACAACAGAGTTTGTAATTAAATTTGTTTTCATCGGGTTTAAATTTGTGTTATTTTTGAGGTACCCATCGATTTCTATTGATTCCATTGATTCGGGCTTCGCACCTTCGGCGCTCCGCTAGAACAATAATTTCGGTGCAGGTAGCGATGACGTCACTAATGGGCTAGCATGGGCAACGAAGAACCAAAAGTTGATCTTGATCAGTTGTGGTTCAGCGGTCGTCGAGAAGGGATGTCTTCGATATTCATAGTACCAAATCAAATGGTATTGTAATTGTGTACGCGCGTTATACCTTGAGCCTTGAGAGTAGAAAGTTTGGCAACGCGGTGAATAACAGGCCAAGCTGATTTGAGGCTGGGCTTTTGAAACAGGTTTCCCAACGATTAACTTCGAATTCTGTCGGACTACTCAGCGACGTTGGGGAAAGCAAAATGTCCCACTTGGTAAGATACTCTTGCATTGTCAGTTCTTCTCGTGCGATTGCTAATTCAGTACCATCTCTCCCAAAATTATTTTCAAAGATTGTGCCGGTTGTGCTAACATGGATTTATCACGTGTCTGTGTCGATCGTGCTTTTATCACATATTGGAGCTGATGTTTTCTTTGGTTATCTAGCTGTATGAGTATTTTTGACATCATAAAGCTAGGTTACCGGAGTTAGAAACAGCTCCACACTACTGCAAACTGAAACCTGGTAACGTATTCAATTTATCTACCATTTTATTGGAATCGTATCACATTACTGGGCACGAATCCATACAAAAAAATATTAATTAACACTTAGTTTATTTTTATAATTAAATAATATTAATAATGGTACTAATAATAACTAACAACATAATGGCGCCCTTCCACGCAGCTCCCGAATACATACTTATCCCAACTCTCACTTGGTCCGGGTATCTGCATTCATTACCTGTAAAAACAAAACGATTATTTACTCATTATGTAATTCCATAAAAGGCAAAACCTCTATACGACGATATAATTGAAAAGGTCAAGAATTATTTTATTCATCTACGTCCTACAGATCTGCTAAACGTTCCGAAAATTTGTAATTACAAACAAATTCCTATTAATTTGTGATTACATCATCCGTATATATGTTTTTATGTAAACAATAAGTCAATATTTGAACAGGTAAGGAGATATTCGAATAATATTACCTGTACATTTGTTTGTAGATGAGTTGGCATACAGAAAAAAATGTATATTACACGATGTATCTTCGGGGCATATATCAGAAGAGCTGTACACAACCTCTTCGTCTAGCTTTAATGATCGACATGTTTTTACTGGACTTGATCCTGTATAGCATATATGCAGACTTCCTAGATCGTAGTTTGTAAACTAAAAAAAATAAGAATAAGACATTTTATATTTGTGTTGCCCCATATGGTAATTGTAGTGAGCATTTACTACATGATTCTGAATAAATGATTATTTTAACGGCGGAATAAGTATGACATAGACATAGTAGGTTGTCTTAGGAATAAAGATGAGGCTTGAAAGTTTCGCAAACTCGTTGTTATTCGTACCTTGGTGACAAACTGCCGTCGTTTAATATATTCTTCGTGAATTTCGTAAAATGATTCGACTGCGGGTGTGATAAAGTCCTCAAATCTGACGCTAATTTGGTTGCAGTAAAAATTAACAATGCTTGCTGGGACGTTGTTGAGCTTGTTGAATAATTCGTTGACTAGGGCTGATATGTCGCTTGACAGGTCTACGACGGAATCATTTTTGTATATCGTTGACAATTCCCTGAAAAACCCATTTTCGTCTGGTGTAACGTAGATTAAATTGCACTCAGGATATGCATCTTTTATTGCTTTTATGGAAAATTGGGCCTCGGATTTATCCACATCAGTTATTCTACCATCTTTACTTAGGATTATTATCGATTTTGCCATTGGTTTTGCGCCTGCCGTGCAATTCGCATTTGTTTTATTTTGATAAAATCGTATTGCAGTTTTCAAGCTCTTATTCAAATCCAGTCGAGACGGCCCTAAAAAATATCATGGACCAGACCGTTCGTAAAATTCATTAAATCTATCAGGTAGATAGCACAGGTAAAAATTAAAAATCCTTAAAAGCAATTGGAGGGTCAACGCTTTTAACAGGTAGATAATGTTTCATTCTCATTATAAAAACCTTTTCAATCATTAATCATGCCATAAAAGGAACGCATCTTTATACCATAAGGGTCATGCCATATAATGGGACAAGTCAGACAACTGCCCGCCTAAAAGTTTTGACAGGGAACATATTTTGTTCCTATGTTGTAACAACAGGTAAAATAGCTTTTTTAGTCGTTTCTTTAAAGCATGATTTTAAAAATATTAATTCAGACTTTTTTTATGAAATAATATGATTTACAAAAAGAAACACAAAAATTGTAAATATTTATTTCATTTGATTAAAATTAGTTAAATATACAGGGTGCACCAAGTATCCTTCTATGTATGGGTATCTTTTTAATTTGTTTAAGAGATACAAGGTCGGTTAATTAGAGAAAAGTTACAAGTATATTAAGTTGGCATTTAAAAATTGGAAAAACAATAAGCGTATCTCAAATAATTAAAAACTGTCGAAATCAAAAATCGTTCTGATTGGTCAAATTGAGCATTTTTATTTTTGGTTGTTTCACTGTTAGTCTAGGATGGGGTATAGTAATAACATAACATAAGTGGTTCTGCTCTAATGCAAGAATTTTAAGAAATCATACATTTTGAATATTAGAGCTTCACGGAGGTTAGGATTTTGTATGTTTTTTTTAAACATCTCTTTGTATATTTGAAATAAGTTATTGACACCTTAATATTTTTTTAAAATACACTTGAACATACATAAAATATTTATAAAAAAATCTACTTACTGAGATATTACACTTCACGGAGGATAGATTTTTAAATAGAAAATTAGTCAATTAAACTTTGGAATTATAAAACAGCAACACTCTCTGCATATAAATTTTAACTGACCTTCAGAAATCACATGCATCTATAATGTAAACAGAGGTTTTTGCTTATTTAAAATGATTAAAGCGCCATAAAATTTAAAGCAAAAACAGATTCACGGAGGATAGAATCAATTTTTGTAACACATACATAAAGATTAGATTAGATTGCTTTGTATGTGTTTAATTTACTTAGTGAACTGATATTTTTAGTATGCTTTTACTACCTCAGATATTTGAAAACATATAGGTTAACCTAGAAAGAGTAACAGTCACGGAGGATAGGTTTTAGACTTTTAAAACATTGTAAAAAATAATTAATTGCGGTTAAAAATCTAGAACCTGAGCTGTAAGATCAAAACCCAATAAAAGTGTAGTTCAAACTCATTTAGTTTTATTAAATATCACGGGGTAACACCATCGGGGGACATTTCGTGAGGTTCACTTATACAAAACAAAATTAAAAACTTGTCAAAACCTAAACTTGTATATCTTCATTATTCCTGGAAATTTGATAAAAATTAATTTTCACATTATTTTTGTTTACAAGATCTTGAGCTACCACCACCATCTTTTGTTTTTTCTATGGCTACCTAACCATATAAAATTTCAATATGACACATGATGGTGATGGTAACTCAAAATATGGTAGGTAGCGAAGAAATTGGATAAACATGTAAAATTTACTTTTTTTCAAAATTCTCAGGAATAACGATGATAGCACATGATCAATTTGGCCAATCAGAACGATGGACTTGTCTTTAGCCACTTTGTTTTATACTTTTGGCCACCACCGTGTGTGACTGAGTTTAGAATCAGTTAAAAAACTTACACTTATATAAATTTTCCCCTATCCCTTGAAAAAGACCATATATTTCAGTTGTAACATTTGAAATCCAAGAACCTGTTTCTCCGTTTATAATGCCCATTTGACTTCCATAATATGATATTTGAAGACTCTCTGAGAGCATACTAAAAATAAATAAAGATTATTGACTTTTTTAGTCATAAACAGTTGATAGTACCTTAAAAATCTTTGTGACGTATACGAATCATAGGAGTTGTCTAAAATTACAATTAACTCTACTGCAGATTTAACTTCGTTATTTGTTATAGGCTCTATGTTATCATACTTCCTCAATATATCATCTGACTTTTTTGTAAATGTTTCCACTGCTGCTTGGGCTAACTTAACTAAGTCATCTTCATTGGGTGATCCATTTGGTTGAAAGCCCATTTGTATAAGTAATTTGGCCGTTTCAAGTACCTACATAAATTTATATAATCAAAAATAATATTTTTTTTGTTTTTTTTAATACCTGATTTTCAAGATTAACAGATTGTCTTAAAAAATTGATTGTGCTAGCTCGGTTTCCAGAATGTATTGTGTTATCAAAAGTAACCCCTCTGGTAGAGTAATACATGTCAATAACTTGTGACAATCTTAAAGAATTGATTTGCTTAACCCATTTCTGTATGTTTAAAGCAATAATGGTGGCTAAAAAGTTGTACAAACCTTGTTAATAACGTGTACACCTAAAAGGTCATTTAAAGCATTTTAAAATTCAGGAAATGTTTTGGAATTCTAAAAGATGATGAACAAACAAATAAGGACACTGTGGCTTTGGAGCAAGAAGCCATCGTTTAAAATTCAAACTTCGTACTGAAGTAGTGTTCTTAATGAATATTTAATTTAGTTTTCAAAGAATATCTAAACTTTTCAGAATATAACTGGAACAACGCATTTATTTACCATCGATTCCCCCAAGGATGTCGCCTTCGGTTAAATTCGCCACAGAATTCAAATAATACCGCCTGGGTAAGGCGGTGTCATTCCAAAAACCCTCATCACCGATCTCCAAATTGAGGCTCATCTGGCTAAGAATCACCATTGCGAGATCGCCGGCAATCGTCGATGACCACAAACTAATTTTATCCGACGTCGAACCCAAAGTTTTCATTTTGAAGAGAAAAACTTTACGAAGCTGCTGGAACGAGACATCGGATTGCTCCATGGCCGAGGCTATACCTATTATAAGTTGGCCGGGGGATATTGGACCCCAATTTGATTTTACCGTACCCATTTTATATTGACAATTTATTGTGGTATCACTGGACTCATGAAATTCTCTAAAATAAGTTTTTTACTTACAATATATTAATATTCATTTTTTCAAATGGTTTTCTTATAGTTTATCAAATACATAATTATTTTAAATTAATAAGCCTATCTACGTATGACCTCTTACTATTAAGAGTAAGATCACTAGACCATAAGGGATATATTTTGAAAAAGATTTTTTTCAAAAACTGTCCTTTGACGACTCCTACTGGTGAACCAATGCGAGTTAAAAAAAAAACTCAAAAGCAATTTTGCGTGAAATTCCCCATAAGGTGTATTAAACCGATTTGCAATATTGTCAAAGGTGGGTAAGCATTAGAAATTTGAAAAAAAAACCATTTTTTTTACATGCATTTTAAATGGGAAAACATTAAATTTAAACTGCAAGTACTTAAAATTGATATTAAGAGCTCTACCTTGGTGAAATTTTTTTTTTCTATAGGTAGATTAATATTTTGCTTGAGCACCGAAAAAAAACAAAAACTTTGCGGAAATGAATCACCCTAATATATACAGTCTGACCCATTTGTTTGCGACTCACCCCTGTAAACTTTATTTAATGTGCGATTTTAACCGGATTTGTTTTAAACTGTAGATCTTGATAAACTGTATTTTTGAAGTAAAAAACGCCATATTTTTACAAAATACAAGGCCTACTATGTCAGTTTTTAAGAGTAAATTTTTAAGAATTCATATTAGCGATTTTTTTAAAACAAAATCTAAGCACGGCACTGGATTCACCACCCCTCAAAACTACCCTATACTAAATTTTATTGAAAAATTTTAAGAAAAAAAATGCAGAATAATAACTACAAAAATTTATTTTGTCAAGTTATCCATGAAACAACCTCGAAATAAAATTAAACTTATAGTAATAGTACCATGTTAATATTAGTTTAATTTTATTTCAATGTTTTTTTCATGGACAACTTGACAAAATAAATTTATGTAGTTATTTTTGTGCATTTTTTTTCTTAAAATTTAGTCTAGGATAGTTTTGAGGGGTGGTGAATCCAGTGCCGTGCTTATATTTGTTTAAAAAAATCGCTAATATGAATTCTTAAAAATTTATTCTTAAAAACTGACATAGTAGGCCTTGTATTTTGTATTAATATGGCGTCGTTTGCTCCAAAAATACAGTTTATCAAGATCTACACTTTAAAACAAATCCGGTTAAAATCGCACAATAAATAAATATTTTACAGGGGTGAGTCGCAAACAAATGGGTCACACTGTATATATATATATATATATATATATATATATGTTATGGCTAATGTGCAAACTTGGATAGTTTATAAACTAGCCAAACTGTCAGCTATTTTAATTGAAATCATATTTTCAACTAAATTAGCGGCTAGTTTACAAAATAACCAAGGATCTTGGCTAATTTACTGGAAATTATTAGGGAAACTAAAATAGCTGGATAGTTTGTATACTATCCAATTCAATTTGGCTAATATGAAAACCAAAATTTCTAGTAACACAAAATGGCCAAGCTTAAGCTAGTTTGTAAACTAACCAACTAATTCTCTGGCTATTGCCCATTTTAGTTGGGTTTTTTGCTCAATGGGGCGGGGGGGCCCAATGGGGCGGGGTCGGTTGGGTTGTGTTGTTGACTTTTCTAACAAGGAAGCGTTAAAATTTAGCCTATGATTCATTTTAAAAACGTTAAAATGCACAAAACAAATCCGGTTAAGCCGGCAAAACGAAAAACAATGCCGTAAGCTCACTTTTTTAATAAATTAGCCAGAGAATTGGTTGGTTACTTTACAAACTAGCTAAAGCTTGGCTATTTTGTGTTACTAGAAATTTTGGTTTTCATATTAGCCAAACTGAATTGGATAGTATACAAACTATCCAGCTATTTTAGTTTCCCTAATAATTTCAAGTAAATTAGCCAAGATCCTTGATTATTTTGTAAATTAGCCGCTAATTTAGTTGAAAATATGTTTTCAATTAAAATAGCTGACAGTTTGGCTAGTTTATAAACTATCCAGCTAGTTTATAAACTATCCAAGTTTGCACATTAGCCGTAACATATATATAAATATATATATATATATATATATATATATATATATATATATATATATATATACGCAGCATATTAATTTATCTTCCTGAAAGCCTTGAGAACAAAAATGTTTTTATAATTTCTATTAGATATTTTTACAGATTGCATATAGATTGTAAAGTCAATAACACACAAATTTAAAACGTAAATCATACATACAAAGGCATTGTAGCTTGAAAACTACACGTTGGATCAACTTCTGTGGGGTCAATTGAGTTGGAGATCATTTTATGCAAAAAACATAATTCATCAGTGGAAAGTGTATCATTGTAAAATTCTGTCATAGACGTTAAATATTGCGTTACAAGTTTGTATTTGTAAAATTGTGGTCCTGTCGCTGCATATTGAATATAATCTTTGATAGCATTTTGTTTTCTTATTCCGTCCAACTGTACCCTAAAATGTGATGAACAATATTTTGTAATATCCTTAAAATTTGCCAATATTCTATAGAAAATGACCTCTGTAGAAAGCATTAAACCAATCACAGCAAATTTTAAAACACCCTGTATTTATATTATAAATGGAAAAATATTGTTTACTCTTTTAGTGTAAATATAACCCAGATTGTAATCTCAATGATTTTGACATATTTGGCATAGCTTACCCATGCAATAAAGCAGATGATAATAGACGCAAATTAAATGTATTTTTTGAATCCATCTCAATTTTCCTAATTAATTCAATTAGTACCGGTATGGATAATGGCGGATTGGCAACATTATTGTATCCGCTTTCGTAGCATCGACGTAATAACTCTGGCAGAGTCGTTGATATTTCACCTTTAACATTTTCATCGAAGCAAACTGAAATTCCAATTTAGAAAATTATTACCCTTTTAAAAATCATCGACAATTACCTAGCACAACGAGAAATATTAAAAATTTCATTTTTAACACTCTGGCAGTCTAATAACTATAATATTAACTTATTAGTTTATCTTATCTTTTGTTTATTTTATTATAGGTTTATAGATATAAATGATAACCCAGTCTTATATACATACGCCCTAATTTAGGAGGTAAAACATTAATAATAGTATTATGTTACATTATTTTTCTGCAATAACAATTTTTAGTTTGTTCTAAGTTAACTGTCGTTACCAGTAATGGGTAAATTTGTTTATTTACGTGTAATTCTTTGTAAAAATATTCTCCCATCTTGTTCTATTTAAATATGAGTGAATATTGCCTCAGTACCTAAAAGTTATGTATTAAAGTTGTTTCAACCCTTCCGTACTCTATTTAATGAAAGCCTGAAATTTGCATATTAGACATACATTGCCATTAGATGCTACCTCCATAAACAGCATATTATGTGACACCCTACTTTGTTCATATTAATAGCCTTTATCAATAAGATTTGATCTCTTTGTTTTCCAAATTAAATTATGTTAAGTTTTTATTAATAAAGTTTTAATGTAATTATACCCGGAGCCTTCGCCATTTTTGAAACTAATCAAATATTGTATAGGCAACCCTGATTTCGCTCGTATGTGATGGTAGTATACATTCCATAATATAAAAAAACTACATTTGTTAGCTATGTCCGTGCACAATGCACTAGAATAATATAAAATGGCCAAATATAATATCATTTTATATTGAATGCGCACTAAAACAATATGTCATAATGTAAGAAATATTTATTCAATAAAAATCCTATACTAATTATTAAATAATTGGCAATATAAAGTACACTTTGCGTTATAAATAGTTAAAATCTAAAGCGAAATAAAGACATTGTACAATGATAAAAGAACTAAGAAAAGGCTTGCAGCAAGTGCAACGCTACTACTGGCTCCACAACCAACATTTTCCAATGTGATTTGGTATTTAATGCTATCTGGAAACCGGCATTCTAAAAAAAAAAAATTTAGTTTTTTTAATTTATTCTATAACCTATTGTTTACCTTTGCACATAGTCCTTGCTTCCCATCCTTCAACAGACAAATAAAGGGATGAACATGATTCATATGATCCTGAACAATATGAGCTCAAGTCATAATATGTTTCATTGCTCGACAAAATCGTGCAACTGTCTGTGGCATTGCTGGGCTTATCATTGCTCATTGAAGAGCAAACATAGAGCCTCCCTGTTCCCATTTCTCTAATTTTGAGTTTTTTGGATGAATCTCCTCTATAGAAAAATAGTGGCGACAAACGGAAATAACTGACTCCTTGCGATGGCACGTTGTACACTGGGGCTGCGTATATGTTGTTTCCCGATGTTGGGCAATTAGTATTAACTATTTCTCTAGGTGTGTTCAAAATAACATCGACGATTTTGTTCACGTTTGTTTTGATGGACTCCGAATTTGAATCGTCAAAGTTATAAAGTTGTGCAAATTGTTTGGAAGGGTTTGATAAAATGTCGGTGTAATCGCTTTCAGCTCCAGCACCAAGAACCAAAAACTGTACACCTAAAATATTTATTTTGGTCAGTGTTTATCAAAACCTAATCGATAATACTTACTGGACAGAGTGTTGGATAAAATCTGCTTCCTTTGTGAGATAAAGGACTTTTCCGATGCCGTCGGTACTGAATTCGGAATAAACAAGATTACAGTGGATCTACCTCCAATATTTCTCGTTGTAACTTTGTTTGAAAGGAGGTGTTCCGCTGAGTTCACAGCTGTGTTAAAATCGAAGGCGGACGCGCTATCTACAACAACAATATTGATTATTAAAAAAACAACAACACTCAAATAAGGATCTTACTGTCATGTAATGATGCATTGTAATACTCATACAAGTGACTTAGACGGTATGTTGAGTTGATAATCACTTGCCCTGTGTTTCCATTTATTAAAGTATAGTTAGAATTGTATTTGTTCACGTCAATATTGTCGAGAATGTAACTGAAAAGTAATAAATTGCAAAAATATAAAATATAGAATATTTCGGTCTTACGTCACAACAGCTTCAGCCGTCTTGTAAGTCCACTTCGTATCGATGTATATTAAAATATCCGTAGCTGTTTCTTGCAGAGGCAAATCGTTTTCATCGCAGCTTACGTCAGAAAGGGAAGCTAAAAAAATATCGTTTCCATTTTATTTTAATTAAATATTATTATAAATAATCAAGTATAATATTTACTTTTAATTTTCCCTTTTTAGCAAAAACGTATTTTGCATAATAGCGAACCGAGGAGTTTAGTTTAAAGCAGCGAAAGCCTTTCACTGAAAGGATCTTTTATAAGGGGGTTTAAACAAATCTATGTACGCCGAACGGCATTATTATACTACATATTTAAACCGATTAAGGATCATTAAGCACAATCTCCAAGCTACACAAAAGAACTGCGAAATTTATGTTAGGATAAAAAAATAAAGCCTAACTATAATTTTACTACTTGAAGAGGACAACATTGGTGATATGTTATATTAGAAATATTCCCCAACACCAAAACAAAACACAAAGCGCTTAAAGTACTTTTCGCCAACGATGTTGGCATCTTTGGAAGCCCAGTGTAACTAACAGTTACACTTATCAATAAACATTTTTGTCTTTATACTGGTTGCCATAAATGTTATATCATCAAAATTATAAAACCAAAATTTCTTAATTTGTTTACAGTAATATTTATATCACTCTTATATACCCCTTAAAGAGCTTCATTGGGGAGTTTATGAAGGTTACCGTTACCTTTTAGTAACACTATAAAACACAAGTTTTATAACTAGAGATGACAGGAATATTATGGAAACCACTATATAACTTCCTAAAGACTACTCCCTCAGGCACATTTAAAGTATATATTTCTTCAAAGGTACGCTATCTTTCTTAGTATCATCTTATTCATTAGCTTGTTTAAACCACGTGAAAATTTTGAGAAGCCAAGTATGGCAAAAATATTAATGGTATATAATTTAAATCTAAAATTTTGTATTACTTCGAAAAACAGCAGGAGACATCAAAATACCTGGTACATGGTAATTTTATATAACCCAAGGTTTTATAGTTAAGTTAAGTTACTTCAAGTGTTATTATATAATTTTGAAACTTTTATATACATTGTAGTAACTGTCGTTACTACAAGTTATGTTATAAAACTTTTGATAGGCAACCATCTAACCGCTCCAAACTAGTGTTGTTAGGTTTGCCATTTTTGCCTGCAGTATTAATAGTGTTAACGCAATGGAATCAATTTATTTTACTAAACATTCGATTTAATCCACTTTATGTTATAAATATTATATTACTTATGTATACATATATCATATGCTTAATATTTTCTTTTCTACCAATTTTTAATTAAAATTTATACTATGCTTAATTTCTGTTTCATTTACTAAACGTTTTTGGTTTATTAAGCACATAAATAATTAATAACACAAATTTTTATTAAAAAAAATTAAAACAATAGTTTTATAAAACTGGTAACCGCAAACTTTATAAAACTCTTTTATAAACCCACCGGTAACGGTTACTATAGGTTATATAAAATGTTTGTAGAAACAATTAAATAACAAAATTATATACCTAGAGTTTACAGTAACCTTATATGACCATTATAAAACTAGTAAATTAAATGGTGATTTTATAAAACCCTACTATTATATAATTTGACAAACCTTATATAACCTTTATATAATTTATCGTTACCAGAAGTAGTACAAATTGTTTATTGGGTTGGCTTCTGTTTTGGTGTTGGGGAATATTTCTAATATTTGTTTATAATTCAAGTGTAAAAACTTCTTACCAACATATGAATTGAACTTGCTGATTTGGTTGGCAGCAACTGCAGTGAATTCTTCCAAGGTGATTGACCCAGCTCCGATTTTGCTATTCAATTTGACCAATGCTAAAGCTGTTTCGTTCGTCAACACACCAGTACTTACATATGAAGTTTCCAGTATTTTTCTATTACAAGCTCTGATGGAGTTGTTAAAGACACCCCTGGGCGAGTAGTACATGTCAACAATTTGCGATATTTTGATGTCGCTGTATTTGTTTCTCCAGTTGGGAATGTTGGAGCCCAGATAAAATCCGTCCAAAGAGCCGCGTATTCTTGAGTTTGTTAAAGAAAATTCGGTGATTTTAGAGGATTTGGCGTTGTTGTAGAGTATTTTGGGGCTCAGTGTATTATCCCAACCTTCAGTGGACCCAACCACATACTCATTCCCTTTCATTTCCTTTGAGTTATACAAGCATGTCTCGGCCAAATCTCCTGACAGAGTATTCGCGTATAACGAATTTCCTAGTTCTGGAACTTCTTGGTTCTTAAAACCAGCCGCGATTCCTGACAGCAAGCTTCCGACACTCACAGCACCCCATTTATTTGCCACCACCCCTAATTGGTAAGGGCAGCTACTTGATTCCTTATCAACGTAAAGCAACTCAGCTTGCCTCACAAACCTGGAGGTGTACCTGGAAGATCTTCCACAAGTCGAGGATTCGTCTCCTCGAAGAGTTCCATTCGATGTTGTGGAAATAAGGAAATGGAGGGTACACTAGAAATAAGTTATGCATAATTCACTATTACACAAGATGATTTTGAAATGCTTACTTGTTCCTTTTGGGTTAAGCCAGTGAGTAATAAAGTTCTCTCCGTTGTATCCAAAGTTTTTTTTTGAAGTACGGAATTCTTGTCGTTATAATTTGCAGTATATGGGATACCGATGCCTGATCCTGTATACACTATTCCATCTTGACGGAACCTTTAACATCAATTTTGGTAAAAAAAACCTTCAAATTTATGAATCAACCGGAAATTTCCAGTTGAAATGTTTCCAGAAATTTCCAGTGGGTCCTTAATAAAAGTTGAAAGTAGTACCTTTTTATTATATCAGACGAAATGTAGTATCCATCCTTGGTGTTTTTGTTAATATCCTCAAGCTCTCTCAACACATCCAGGAAAAAATTTAAAGTTGCGGCTGATCTTGTTTTTGGGGTTAGTGTTCCGGGTATGGCGGTATCGTTATAGCAGTTTCTTAATTGATCGGCTATAACCGAGCTTGTAGTATTTGATTTAAGACAATGAACACAGGATATTAGTAAAATGGCCGCGAAAATACATATACTGTAGTCACTCATCTAAAAATAAATATTTTATTATAAATAATTAATTTTTATATAGTTTTTATATGTCACGATCAACCTAAAGGTGAGTCATTTCTATACTTAACAAATAATTAAATGATTATTTAGTTAAATAAATATACCTTTGCCCAACCCAAAAGGTTTATCTATATTTGTGATAACAAATTGGATTTGTGGAATGAAAATTATCCTAAATAAATTTACTTTAAAAAGTTTATATTTAGTTAAAATTAAAAAAAAAATATTTTGACTTCCAACTATGTATTTTAAGTACTTTAGGTACTAATCATTTAATATAACCAGATGCGCACACAAATTTGTAATTCGTTATTAGGATTAGTTATAGTAATAGATAAAACAATAAATGAACCTTATCTATAGGGCGTTATATGTTGGGATATATAATGTATTAATGTAAGAATTAAAATATTTTATTGAATTTTTAATCTTACTACATATTTAATATAATTTGGTTGTGTATAATTAAATTTAGGTTGTACTTAAATTAGAATTAAATTAATTAAAATTACATACCTTGTCTATGATAGGAGAGCACACATCATACTAAATATTGTGCGCGATATGTACATAAGATAACTTAGGTAAATAAAAAGATAGTAAAGATAAAATACGAAATAACAATAATTTATAACTACAAAATTTAATGCCTAGGAATTTTTTGGATGTGTTGAGATTTTTCACTGGAAGTTGCAACAGCAGTCTTTGCCGTGGTCGAATCTTCATTATCCAAACTTAAATCATCATCGTCATCGATATTAACCAAGGATATGTCCTTATCGTCATGGGATAATTCTTTTATCGATCTCCCATAAATAATTCGGTTATGTTTTGTAGCGTAACTGTCGAAAGCGGCTGCCAACTCTGGATTAATGTCTTCCAAAGGTATATCGCCTGGGCGGATGTACACGGGAATTAGGCCTGGATGTGAAGGTATTAGCTGCTTTGCCTTTGCAACGGGTAAGCAGTCTGAAATAAGGATGCATGTTAATTCTCTAAATAAGCTTTTCCCAAATATAAATAAAAATAATAAACTCTAAAGTCTTTTCCTCAAAGCCCGTAGTCCAAACACAATTGGTAAAATTGTTCAGTAAATTTAAACTTACCAATGTATTCTGTAAGTGTGAGTAGGATTGCCGTAAAAATTGCAAGTACACGCCAATGCATATTGGTAGAGGAAGAAACTAACAAGCAAGATGAGATTTATAAAGTGACTGGCCAATGACTTGAAATTTCCTTTTATATATGCTTCATCTTGTACATCTCCATTACTGCCAACCCGTTCTGTTCCTGTGTTATCACACGTTTCAATTAAATTATGTTAATTCACAAAAAGGCACTACAATTTACGTTGAAGTAGGTCAAAATACGGTACCGTTTTTTAATTTTTTTCCTTTAACGGTATTACTGATATTTCTTTATTTTTTTTTAAGTACAGTAAGATCATATTTCATTAACGATAATTGTATGCAACATAAAAAATTATCAAGTCTTAAATCAATAAAACAATGGCCCATCAAATAGCAGTAAATTATTAGTTGTTTACTAAATAATTATTTCTGAAAACAACTGCTATAAAAATCAGATTAGTTAACATGAGTTTGTTAATTTAAAGTTACGTGGACCTGGTTTAACATAAAATCTGGTTAAAATTAACAAATATTTTCTTCATATTTTTAAAAAATTAATAATTATAGGCATTTGTTATACTTAATTTTTAAATTAATTGACCACATAAAATTTGCGAAGATTCTAGAACATGTGCAATAAGTACAATAGAAATAAAAAAATTAATAGGATTTATAAAAAAACAGGAAATTACAAAAAATCTGAGTGTGACGCGTGACCTTAGAGTGGGGTCACTATTGTAACGGGGGGTCTAAAATCATAGCTAATTAAATTTTTATCAAACCAAATTGTGATTAAAAGGAAAAGGAAATAAGTGATAAGCCTATAATGAAATATGGAAATTTGCATTCAACATTAAAGACATAAATTAAATAATTACATCTATAACAGCGCATAATTTATCATTGTAATTTTAATATTGTCTGGTTGAGACATCAAAATAACAGTAGATATTAAATGAATAAATTGTTTAATGCAAAAAATATTTATTAAAGTATTGAAATACATTTTAAATTAATTGAGGGTTGACCACAAAATTCATATTAAAAACAAAAAATATTAGCTGCAATAAATTTGTTTTTCTTCAAGCCTTGTAAATACTCACTACTTAAGATATGTCAGATTTACCTAACCTTACTTTCTACTTTTTATTGTTAAGGGTGTTTGGACTTCTGACTATTAAAATAAGGAAAATAGGATTTAAAAAACAATGTACTGTGTATTGCATTTCATCGATAACATACAGCATATTTTTGACTCATCAAGTTAATCATTTGGAGGGGCACCTTGATTTTAATGATCTAACCGGAGGTAAATTTTATCTCAAGGTAACCGAACAAAAGTCTTGTATTGTAAAAATAATGATGAAATCAAATATATCAAAATAATGAAAATCTGCAAACTTCTCGTAAATAATATAAGGTCGTAAGGATTACTTAAATAAAAAATTAAGGAAGTAAGTTTTTGTTCTACTAAAAAAGATAATTTTTAACTCTGTCAGAATTTTTTTTACGCTTTGTTAAGAAACTTTTTTTAGATTAAAGACAAGGATAATTAATTTTCAAGGAAATAAGAAATTTACAAAACCCATCAAATAGCTAATATAAAAAGGGCTTCTATTTTAGATTTGCCCTTTGATATTTTGTTTTACCTTAAAATATTAGTTAAGGCACCTTAATAACTTTTTTAGTGTATGCATGTAGACTGAGTTTGAGTTTAACCACAAACTATTGGCCAAATATGAAAAATGCAAAAACACTAAATGTTTGTCATATTTCTTGAAGTTTATCTAATAATTATTACATAAAGTTCAAGCCTTAAGGCTGAGAAGTTCTCTTTAACTGTGAAAAACTGCTTACATATCGATTGTTAGTCTATTTTGATTTACAAAGAAAATTTTGAGATTTTATAATGCCGGTAGATTCCCAAGTTAGAAATTCTAGTGGGAATTCCAATAAATACAACTGTCACTTTTTGTACCTAAGGATAAAATATTTTCTTAATATATTCATATTTTGATTTTAATATTTTAAAGTAGGTATTGATATATCAATAATTGTGTAGTTTAATTAAAATAATAACGGGCAATGTTAATGGTGAAAATTACGTCAAAAATGTTTGTTGGGATGGTAACTTTATTTTCGTATAGATGTCGCTTTACACAAATATTTAATTTAAATCATTTTTTAGATAATATTAGGTGTGCAACTCGTTTATAAACTTTTCTAGGCACTCATTTAATTAAGCACTCGCTCGCAAGCTGGCTCGTGCCTAAATTAAATTCGTGACTAAAATGGCGTTTATAAAACTTGATACATCATATACCATTGTTAATCGATACATAAAACATACAATTATAATAATAATTATGAAAAGTGGTTTTTATACAGACTATGGGGTAACCAACTTTACCTAAAAATATTTCCATCCTATGCTATAATTAATCACTTCAGTAGTGAGTGTTAACAATAATAAAGTTTAAATTATAGAATGCTTGAAAATAAAAAATATTTTGTTAATTTGAGGATTTGAAAACAACATCAAAACACAATGTCATGTAATATATTTCAAATAATAAAATACACTAATTTAAATTTGGTTGACGTCAGGATCTAAATTACGCCAAATACTATTTTGTCTATAATTACTTCATTAAATTACATTAACTAATTAATAATTAATGTCGTTGCGTTGATTTTAACGCTAAATGCATTATTTGTTTACAATTTGATGACCAATAATTACTTAAAATGAACATTTAAAAGGCTATTATTTTACAATTATTGTACAAACAATATTATTACACAGGGGATCCTAGTTTCAACTTTATTTCATTTACAGTAAGTTTGTCATAAAATTGTTTTTACATCAAATTTCATTGGTTTTCCTTTTTTTTTTGTAAATATTTAGAAAAAACATTACATTAAACAGATTTCTTATTTGTACTTTTTTGTTTAAATAGGAATATATAATATAATATAATATAAAATAATATAATATGTAGCTACAAATACTAATGGAAAAAATTATATAGTAATTTAATAAAAACAAATTGCATATAATTAAATTTGTTAATTAGACAAATCGTAACTAAAATTATTTATACACAATAAAAATTAAATACGCGTTAAACATCGATTTCTTCCTTTTAATCCGAAAAATACAAAAGTTCAATAACAAATCTCTTCAGTTTTGGTTAAAACGTGTCAATGTTCTGTTATTGAATAATATATTAAAAATTTTAATTTGAGCCATTTAAAAACAAACTGGTTTCTCAAGAATAAACATTAATTAAAATTTTTTAATTTACCATAGAAAATGGCATCGTGACTATAGTCCACGAACAACATCATCGTCAAACAACATGAATATCAGTGCATTGGTGTTGTTATTTGGGATTTTAGTAAATGATAAAGGTATGTTTATTTACTTTATATGCTAAATACTCATTTTAACCATATTATTTAAACAAATCAATAATTTGAGTACTATTTTACTGTTAAAAATTATAACTTATAGTGTTTACACAGGTTAAGCTACGATTATTACCAATTGACTCAACACTATTTAATTTCTATTTTAGGATGCCTAGGTGCAGATACTGTCGAACAAAGAATATTCAAAAGAAGCCCACAATTGCTTCGTAATAGGAGTATTCTCGGAAATTTAGCTCAAAACATAGCTGGAAATATAGCTCAAAATGCTCACATGCTGTTATCAGCTGCTGCAAATTCTCCAGGCTTCTCTATTGGCATCACTGTGCAAAATGGAGCTCAGCCTCCATTTAATGTAGGGGGCCCGCATCATGAAGGTCCTCCTCATCATAGACCTCCACCATATCATGGGGGTCCTCCACATCACCATGGACCTCCTCCACCACCTCAAAATAATGGAAACTATCACAATGGCAACCAAAATCAAGGATTTCCTCCTTATAATCAAGGAAATAATGGAAATCAAGGAAACTATAACAATGGCAACCAAAATCAGGGATTTCCTCCATTCAATGGAAACAACAACCAAGGGAATAATGGAAACTTCAACAATGGTAACCCAAACCAAGGATTTCCTCCTTTCAATCAAGGGAATAATGGAAACCAAGGAAACTATAACAACGGCAACCAAAATCAAGGATTTCCTCAATTTAATGGAAATCCATTTATCGGTCAAAATAACAATAATTTTAATAATGGGAATCAAGGTTTTTCCAATAACGGAAATAACCAACCTGGTCAAAATAACCAGTTTAACCAAGGTGAAACACAGGACGATAAAGATAAGGCCCTCGTATCTGGATATTTTGATGGAAACTTTCCTATAATTTTGTTAGAAGAAAATGAAATAAGACGATAAGTATGTTGTTGTTAATAAAACTTTGTTTAAAAACCAAGTATATGTAATTTTGGTTGTCTACAACTATATGGGAATTCATTTTTGCTTAAAGTTATCATTAGGTAGTATTTTTTTACGAGACGAATACAGAGTATATCGGGAGGAACTAATAAGATAAGATAATATTATATAGAAATCTGCCTTAGTTACTATAATAATTATTGTTTTAATTATTATTATTTTTATTAATTTAATTGTTTACTGGATTTGTAAGTCTAGGAGTATAAATTTAAAACATCCAAATGTCATAATTATATATTATTTATTCAAATAAATTTTACATTTCTAAATCTACAAAACGTTTTATTTAGTGTTTGACATTATTTTCAGTAGAATTGTTCTTGGGAAATAGCGGTTGGTAATTTTTAACAGTGTCTTCACACATATTGGGTTTTTCGTTGTTCACAATACACTGCAAGACATCGAAAATGGCGTCTAATTTGTCTGGGTTTTGTACGGGGTAGTATTCAATCCATCTAGAAGGGTTGTACCAAGCCAGAGTAAAAGTTTTCTGTTCCTGCTCTTGTGGGGCACCAAGTACTAAAAATAATAATTTACAGTGAAAAAAAATTGTTTTTTTTAACACCTACCCAGAGACGTTTGGAGCAAAAGTAAACCTAGCACGACTGCGTACATTTTGAATTGTATATTTTGAAACTTATTGGGTTAATATTTATAGGTTTTAAAAAATATACATTTAATTAGTTTTGATTATACTACAAACTAAGGTTTTTGACCCAAATTTTTCATTATTAAAATATTACTTCGTGTAGACAAAATAATTAAAAGCATATTATAAAATAATTTAAATAACTTAATAATCTCATTTTTTAAATTCTTCCACAAGCAGCATTTTTAGAAAAATATTTGAGATTTATTACTTATATTAAGTAATTATGTATGTTGTTAAGTTAACCTCAAAAGTTTAAAGTTTTGTACCTACATGTTTCCATGACACTAAGTGACCTTTTAAATACACATTGACAAGCTGTCAGCTTTAGTCACGGGCTGAAGTTAGCAACAGGTTTTTAGTCACGGGCTAAAGTAAGTTTTAAGTTAGCTGACAGTTGTCAAATCATTTGACAACTGTCAGCTAACTTAAATGTCATAAAATCGTTAAAAGGAAGTGCATTTCTTGTAAAATAATACTAAATGTAAAAAATACAAAAATACAAAAGTATTGAATATTTTTTTGACTCCAATATTTGAAAAGATTATATGAACGTACGTTCAAACGTTTGTAATGACCTTTCGATTTCGCCGTAGTAGTGCAGTTAACTAGATTTAACTGATAAAGCGTTACAAATTTTGAGTACAATGCCCATAAAACTCTCTTTTGCAGTGAAAAACAGCCTCTATGTCGATTGTTAGTCTATTTTCAAGGGACAAAATTTGATTTAAACAGAAAAATTTAAGATATTAACGCCGGTAGATTCTCAAGTTAAAAATTCTAACAGGAATTCCAATAAATAAAACTGTCAATTTTTGTACCTTTAACATTTCCCATTTAAGAATTTTTAATGCTTTGTGATAAAATTGTGCAATTATAGTAATAAAAAAAGTTATTTTAAAATTTTAAAGTATCAATTATAATTGTTAAGTTTAATTAAAATAATAACGGGCAATGGTAATGGTGAAAATTATGTCAAAAATGTTTATTGGGATGGTTACTTTATTTTCGAGTAGATGTCGCTTCATACAAATATTTAATTTTTTAGATAATTTTAGGTGTGCATCTCGTTTATAAATTTTTCTAAGAACTCATTTAATTAAACACTCGCTCGCAAGCTGGTTCGTGCCTAAATTAAATTCGTGATTAAAATGGCGTTTATCGAAACGTGTCAATGTTCTGTTATTAAATGATATATTAAAAATTTTAATTTGAGCCATTTAAAGAAAATGGCATTGTGACTATAGTCCACGAACAACATCATCGCTAAACAACATGAATATCAGCGCATTTTTGTTGTTATTTGGGATTTTAGTCAATGATAAAGGTATGTTTATTTACTGTATATGCTAAATACTCATTTGAACCATATTACTTAAACAAATCAATAATTTGAGTACTATTTTACTGTTAAAAATTATAACTTATAATGTTTACACAGATTAAGCTACGATTATTACGAATTGACTCAACACTATTTTATTTCTATTTTAGGATGTCTAAGTGCAGATACTGTCGAACAAAGAATATTCAAAAGAAGCCCAAAATTGCTTCGTAATAGGAGTATTCTCGGAAATTTAGCTCAAAACATAGCTGGAAATATAGCTCAAAATGCTCAAATGCTGTTATCAGCTGCTGCAAACTCTCCAGGCTTCTCTATTGGCATCACTGTGCAAAATGGAGGTCAGCCTCCATTTAATGTAGGGGGGCCTCAATTTCAAGGAGGTCCTCATCCTAGACCTCCACCATATCATGGTGGTCCTCCACATCACCATAGACCTCATCCACCACCTCAAAATAATGGAAACTATCACAATGGCAACCAAAATCAAGGATTTCCTCCTTATAATCAAGTAAATAATGGAAATCAAGGAAACTATAACAATGGCAACCAAAATCAGGGATTTCCTCCATTCAATGGAACCAACAACCAAGGAAATAATGGAAACTCCAACAATGGTAATCCAAACCAAGGATTTCCTCCTTTTATTCAAGGGAATAATGAAAACCAAGGAAACTACATCAACGGCAGCCGAAATCAAGTATTTCCTCAATTTAATGGAAATCCATTTATCGGTCAAAATAACGATAATTTTAATAATGGGAATCAAGGTTTTTCCAATAATGTCATAGATGTCGCTTTATTCAAATATTTTTTAGATAATATTGGTTTAAAAAACTTAAAATTAAAAAAATAACTTTAAGTGAAAAATAAAACCAAAAAGGGGAAGGGTAATATTGCAATATTTAATAAAAATTTATAAAATCATTTTTACAAATATTTTAGAAAAAGTATTATATAATCTTACAAAGTTATTTAAATTAAAAAGCTTTAAATAATTATATTTATTTTGTACATATGTTATATTATGCATTTTTCTAGTTTTTGGGTGCCCTAAACAATAAAAAAATATCCCATGGGAGCTGCAGCGTTATTTATTTATTTTAAATGTATATATATATGTTTAACAATTTAATGATACCCCCCCCTATGAGAAAATCCTGCGCACGGCCCTGCTTTATGCAAAGTTCATTGAGTATTAACTTAAATATGTTTTTTTCGGCAAATGACTCACAAGGTACCAAAAATCAAGTTTAAGTATTGTCATTTTAGCATAATTCGGAGTATATCGTGTGGGATCGCGCATCAGAACTCAAAATACCTGTTTTGCAGCATCCGATATACTATCATCGATATATTTTTCTTCTATATACTGTGAAACATGTTCAAGTCCAGACTGTCCAGTTTATTTTTCCTGCTCTGCCTCATAGGGGTTGCCAGAGGTGGCTATTCAGGTAACATTTACACATTTTGTTAGTGAGGTGAGGTGAGTGAGATTAGTTAGGTTTTGTTAGAATAATGTTGTGCTTTCTACAATGAATCTCCAATAATTACTTACTGAGGCCATTTCATTTTATGATGAAAGCTTTAATATAAATTAAATTTCTTCCCAAGAGTATTATAGAGAATGAAATGGGATTAATCCATTTCCGTAAATGATCCTGGTCATTTGTCGGCATTTAACATGGGTTAAAAATCTCTCTAATGACTCTTTTGAAGATACAACTTTAATTTTATTTGATTTTACTTTTTATTATGTAAACATCAAGCCATTTTCAAAATCAAGGACAGTCAGTTAAGATTCATGATGTTTCCAAATTTTATTACAAAAACTTTATTACTTCCTGAGAAGCAGTCAAAACAAATTAATTGTTTATCTGAAAAAATGTTATTTTAAATACAATATGTAAATGAAGTGCTCTGATTGATTTATTGCTCTCTATAGAAATCATTTGTTATTTTACATGTACAACTTGCAATCATCATCTAAAACAATTTTAGGAAGTGACTCAAATGTTGTTGGTGATTCGTTGAGCGCAGGAAATGGTTACGGTGGAGTTGCGCCTCCAAATTTTCCCCCTGTCCCCCAATTCGACTTTTCTGGATTTTACAAAAGTCTGGACTCATTAAGAAAATACCACGAGCAATTTTTAAATAAGTAAGTTCTTGCGATACTTATTTTGTATTGTTACTAACTTCATTTTATTCTCAAATTATCATTTCTTGAGTCTTGACCTGAATCGTAGGAATCAAAATAAATAATCCGCCAGGGTCAAGATCAAATATATTCCGTAAATACTGCATCAAACTATTTTTAGAAATACATTTTATATAAGTGCATTGTAAAAAATTGTTTATCAAGTCATACTACGAAACAATATGCTTCTATAAATTTTATTTTTCTCAACGAAGTAGCTGGGCCATGAAAATGCAAATGTAAATCTTTTGTAACAATAAAGGACAAAAGTTATTGATTATTTATGATATATAGCTCCAATAAAGTCTTTTGAATATAAATATATTTATAGAAGGAAATTAAAAATCGATTTTAAGTAACCTGAGAAATGACATTTTTTCTTTAATACTTTTATACTAACAGTGGTGTCGGTGGGAACTCTTACTCTCAAGCTGCTTCAACTCCAAATGCACAAGCTCAGGCACAATCATCTTTAACTTTTCTAAATGATGGGTATTATGGAATACTTAATCAACATACGTATTTTGATACCTTAGACATCTTTTTAGCTTGCAAAAAAATATTATAAAGGCTCATAATGCTGCCGCACCTAATATACCCCCAATAAATGGTTTCCCCAGTGGAGGAGGTTTCCCCAATAAACAACTGGTAGATAGTTATGGAAACCCAATCAAAACCGATAATGGAGCATTTGCTAGTGCCTTTATTGGTCCAAACGGCGTACATCAAACCGCTCAAGTATTTCCAGAAAATCCTGTAAGTTATTTTAATACACTCGATGATTATAATAATGATGATTATATTTAACTGACTTTCAGGCTTTTCCAAATATAAACACACGATTTGGTGGTGTCAATCCAGGAAATGAAAACTATCATTACAGTGTTGCAACATCCAGCTCAAGTCATACAAGAAATATAAATGGCAAACAAGAATCTGCGCAGGAAGCCCAGACTACCATTAACGATAATGGAAAAATTACAACGTACACCGCTAAAAACCCTTAAGTGGTTTTAATGTTTTATGATAAATAAAATGGGCGAATAAAAAATATTAACTATTACATAAAATATTTTAATTAATTCAAGTAATGACCACCACCATACTGTAATATTGTCAATTAAATTTAGTTTAACGGTGCTAGTTTATCGTTGATTTGAGTCCCTGGGTCGCCTAAAGAAACTCTTCGTATATTACCATCGTCAATAGAAACTCTTCTTACACTACTATCACTGGAAAACACTTGTTGATCAACTCCTGGTTCATTTTTACAGATGCAATTGTTGATACCGTTCGTCGAATGTCTGTGATATGTCGGTATTTTTCTATCCCAACCATTCTCGATTGGATATCTATGGGCAGTATGCACTTTGTGGGTGTTTCTATGTGGATTTGGAATTGGATAAAATTTTGGGCGATTATTGTTCTCAATAAATCCCGGGTATGCATCAAATTGGTTTAAACTTCTATCAAAATCATTCATTACAGATGGTAGTGATTGTATTGTTAGATCTACACGTGGTTCTTCTTGAATACCATATAAATACCTTGGTGTATATGGTGATGGTGAAGATGTCGGGTAAGTATTTATAGGTGATAGAGTACTATAAGGGTTTAAGTTGCCATATGGGACAAATGATCTGGATGTGCTACTATATGGGCTTGCACTGATATAAGGGCTTTCTGTGGTGCCTATAAACTGTGGTCTATTAAGCTCGTCATCAATATTAGTCACCACTAAAGGTTGCACATTTAAATTACCACCAACTGTTTCTAAATTGGTCCCTTTATACCCAGTAACTACAGGGATATCTGGGGTATCATCAATTTTCGGGTTTTTTAGTTCAACTCTAGTTTTTACATGTACCACAACATCAGTTTCAACACTGTCTTTATTCGCACCATGTTTGGTAGTGTTGCATCCTCCTGAAACGCATACCACGCCGATATCATCAAAATCGCTACTTCCAGATTTTTCGTACGTCTTTAAAGTTTTGTACGAAAGTGAATCTCTTAGTCTTGGTGTTTTAACAATTGAAGGTTTATCATCGAAATCCAGTTTTCCAGAAATTCCAATGCTGTCACCTAAAAACATAAATATTTAATTAGTCATTCGTGGTGATAATTACACGAAATTGCCGGACGTGCCTTGACATTAAATTGTTTAAGTAAATAATATTTTTTGTCTCGTACGTGCTTTGTAGAATTTATTTATTATATGTAGGTCGTTTGATATTTAAAATGGAGGCTTAAACACGTTTAATGTTATACCTATATTAATTGAGCTTATGTTTTAATTAAAACATCCCCTTTGATAGCCTTAATTATCGAATTAATTTTATAAACGATGTTGCTGAGCAAAAAAGTAAAATTGTCTAAAGTATGAACTAAATTTTGTATAACAGGAGTTTCTTAATCATGTGCCCTATTTCAGTCAGAAGCAGCAAGGAAACATGCACAGAAAACACAATATTTTATTCATCTAACAAAAGGATTTTGAATCCAATTTTATTTGATATTTTCTCCAACATCTGACAACTTTCAAGCATTTTTAACCTCTTTAATTTTAACTTAAATCTATAATTATGTAGATCTGACAGTTATCTAATTTTTTGATTGTTACAAACGGTTTTTTACAGCCTAGGAGGTAATAAACTTTACCCGATTGATCTTAATTATTTTTACAGGCCAGGCGATAATTAATCACTTTAGTAGTGAGTGTTAACAATAATAAAGTTTAAATTATAGACTCCTTGAAGATAAAATAATATTATTGGATACTATTGAATACTACGTTACTTATATGACGATTAAATCTAGGCAAGCAAATTTGAGTTGGAAGAAGTTTATTGGCAAATATTGATAGATTTTCAATACTTACCCAAATATAAAAGAGAGTGCAGCCATATTAACTTGTAAAACACTTTAAGATGCATCTCGCTGAACTTTATTAAATTTGTGAAGACTCGTTTGCGTGACAATTCCGGGGCAAGTAATTAAACATTTCATAACAGAAAACTTAGATCTTGGTCTCCTTCATCTGTTTTCAAGGTTACAATGTGCTGTTTCTTAGATGATAATTGCATAATTAAATTTTTCAATATTGCCTTAAGTCAAAAGAACAGGTACCTGAAGTTTATTTACACCAGAACAAAATAATTATCTTAATTTAATTAATCAATAATGATCATTTAACTTGGCTTATATTTTAAAATTGCGATATCATTTAAATGATGGTTTTACAAAAATAGGGACCTTAATGTAAAGCGTTAACAAAAAACTTGGTAAATAACGTACTACCTATACCGTAAATTTAACCATTTTGCTGGAATCCCTGTGGTGCTGTTGGAACAAAGCTTTAATCCATTTATGCAAGGCCCAATTTAGTCATAATATGTACATAATACGTAATGGTTATAATAAATACATGATTAGAAGTGATTTCTCTGATATACATACTCCCACACACACGTGGTTATTTAGTGCATTAAATTATTCATTTATCTTTCTTTATTTCAGCAGTAATTGAATAATATACATATAAACATTATTTTAATAAGTTGTTTATTTCGCAAAATATTTTAGTTTTGATGCACTTGCTGTCCCAATTATTATTTCTTTTATATTTTTTAAGCTGATCGGGCATTTTAAACATTAAACATTCAAAATATATATAGGTTCACTATCATTTAAATTAGTGTTATGCAACCAACAATACGGTTGATTTAAATTTATTTCAAAAATTATACTTCCTATAGATAATACTATACCTATATAATTTAAGATAAATGATTTTTTCCCCAATATTTACATTTTTTATTTAATATAACCATTGTAACAATTATTATTCTTCTAATAGTTAAATTTTTTTTATTAAATTAAATTTGGTTACGATAATTATATAAATTATGATTAGATAAATTGCATCAGTAGGAGATAAAATAATTAACATTAAACTTATTTATGTCCAGTTAATAATAATTTGTTATCAAATTAATTGTTAATCGTAATTTAATATAATAAGCTCAGGAATCAAAAAAAGAAAGAAGTGTACACAATATTAAAACAGCATTATGTGCTCTGTTTGAGTTATTACTTTCTATAGAGATCGTTTTATATAAATGAAATTTTAATATTACATATAAACTGATAATAAATTTTGCTGATATTAATTAATTAAAACATGTTTTTCGGTAAAATACCTGCTAGTGTACTCTAGTGTTTTTAGTGAAGGTCCTACGATACTGTAAAATTGAATTAAGTTAGAGATCTCTTTTACCGACATGAGATCCAACCGGCTATTGAAGCGCCACCTAATCGGTTTTGATACTGTCTTTGGACAAGTTGGTGTGTAAATAGGGTGTTTTGCATTGATATTTCTTCGTGAATTATTTATTGTATTAGTTGTTTAATAGATACGACAATAAATAACAGTAAGTGCAGTTTATAAATGTAGTTTTCCAAGGTGATCTGTCAAAATTTGATAGCAAGTTGGGGGAGGGTCAGATTGACCTTTTCAAGAATTTTTACATAAGGGTTGGAAATGGGTCACTAATGTGAGTTTTTTTTAGTTAATCTACGTATTTTTTGAAGAAGGAGAAGTCATGCCAGCCGTTAGGGGAGATGGCATGCGAGGCCTGGCAGTTTTTATTTCAGATATTAGAAATTGTAAGTACCATCGAACATTTCAAATTTAAAAATAAAGACAGTACCATGTCACTTCAAACCATATGTACATTTTAACTCAAGAAGAAAACAATGCTTTTATGACTATTAAGATAAAAAACGCCACAAATATTGGCATAAAACTGTGTTTTGACATTATAAAAACTTTGTTGACTGTCTATAAATTGTTAAAATATTCAAAAATAATTAAGAGTAAATTATTATTATCTTAATAATTATTTATATGTTATTGTAACAGGCAAAAGTAAAGAAGCTGAAATTAAACGAATAAACAAGGAGCTAGCTAATATTAGAAGCAAATTCAAAGGGGACAAAACTTTGGATGGATATCAAAAGAAAAAATATGTGTGCAAATTACTATTTATATTTTTACTTGGTCATGACATTGATTTTGGACACATGGAAGCTGTCAATTTATTATCTTCAAACAAATACTCAGAAAAACAAATAGTAAGTGCAGCAAAACTGTCAAGTTGACATCTATCACTTTCTATGAACATTTTAGGGATATTTATTTATATCAGTGCTAGTCAACACTAATAGTGAATTAATTAAACTGATTATACAAAGTATAAAAAATGATTTGGCCTCGAGGAATCCCATACATGTCAATTTGGCATTGCAGTGTATTGCGAATATTGGAAGCCGGGAAATGGCAGAAGCATTCGGAAATGATATACCTAAGCTACTTGTATCTGGGTAAGTCACTTAAAGCCATTACTTTTATTAACCTTAATTAAGCATTGTTGTTTGTATACAATCTTTTGTGCTTGACACTGATTCATTACTCTTTTAAATAACAGAGATGTTCATTTTCAAAGAAAACACCCTGCTTTTATTTTTTACCTGATTATTAGTGTATTATTATTTATACCCAAAGTTACTTGATTATTAATTTGGGATTTGGTAGAAAGAAACATAATAATTCGTTTTTACAATTCATTTTAAGATTTTAAATAGCACTGCATATAGAAATGTCACTGCAACTGTCAATAGCGAAAAGCGTTACCATAGAAACCTACTATCAACAACTCTCAATGTTGTCGCGTTATATATAGTCCGGGAGGCAGTGAAGATTTTCGGTACTTATTTTCCCAGTCGGCAAACACCGATACAATTATTGGGTTTGTTATTCTGAGCAAAATTTATATATATTTAGGGGGGGGGTTTTCCGATGGGTTAAGGCGGAAAATGCGTTATAAAGTACAAATATATTGCACTTTTTTTTCCAGTGATAAAAATAATTCCATTAGTGAGAGATATAGTGAACTTAAGAAAAAAAATAGTCTGGCTAATCTGTGAGTATGGGTAATATGTCTGGCAGGTGGGAAAATTATCAAAACCATTGCCCTTATTTTCGCAGTCCTAAAAGTTTTGTGAGATGATAGTTTATTTTATAATTACAGCTGCAAATATAGTCTGGCTAATGTGGAACACTCCGAAAGCCTTGCCAGACTCGTCCAACCCTCCACAGGCGCGCTAAATTCGGCATGTTCAATTATACAGGCGATTGTTGTCATCTCTACATGTTTTTACTTTTCATAATGTATGATAAGAAAATAATTTGTGTAAAGCAAAATTTAAATATGGCTAAAAAAAAATGTCAGTCCGTCCGCCACCAAAAAACTTTATTCGCGAATAACTGTAACTATCAGAGAAAATTTGTGCAGTTGTTTTTTGTAGGATTCTCTACAAAATCGATCTCTTGACAGTCTTTTGTATCTCCCTTAGTTTTTGAGTTATATCAATAAAAAAAAAAGAAAATCGCGAAAATTCCCATTCAAACGCGAGTTTCTGCTTTCTGACTTGTGAGTCTGGCGGGGCTGTCGTGATTGTAAATAACAGCCAGACGTGTATTTTCTACGAAATTATAGTATTATTTATCATGTGACAAATTTTCAAATCCGGGATAATAAGAGCAAAATTTTTGTAATTCTTACTATTTTCAAGATGCCGCCAGAACAATTTGCCAATTTCATAAATCAGCCAGACTTAATTTTGATTATAGTTTATGACAGTACCAAATAATGGGTTAAATTTTAAGCATGGGAAAATAAGGGCTACGTATTTTAAAAACCGGTCAAATTTTTGCTTCCGCAAATTTTCAGCCAGACTGACTTTCCTTCACTTGGGATGTGCCAGACTGTTATTTCCATTAATAAAATGACTCACTTTAATTAATGTGAAATATTTATGACTGGGAAAATAAGTGGACCTGACTTTTTGGCTCATCTAGTGAACCCATCCGAAAATTTTAGCCAGACACACAAATTGTCGTTTTGTGTCACCATTTGAACAAACTTAATGACATTCACAAACTGGGAAAATAAGTACCGAAAATCTTCACTGCCTCCCGGACTAATATGGGTGAATCTCACGAAATGTCCCCCAAAGGTGTTACCCCGTGATATTTAATAAAACTAAATGAGTTTGACCTACACTTTTATTGTATTTTGATCTTTCATAATTAAGTAGATATTACAGGTTCCAGATTTTTAACCGCAATTAATTATTTTTTACAATGTTTAGTCTAAAGTCTAAAACCTATCCTCCGTGACTCTTTCTAGGTTAACTTATATGTTTTCAAATATCTGAGGTAGTAAAAGCATACTACCTATAAATATCAGTTCACTAAGTAAATTAAACACATTCAAAGCAATCGAATCAAATATAAAATATTATTAAACATAAAAAAAAATATATAAAATCAGTTGGAAAATTGGCAAATGTAATAAAATGACAACGTAAATTTTGTTTTTGCACGTTGGTACCTATCGCTGTTTATGCAAAATTAAAATGAATCCTACATTTTTCCGATCTTTTTTTTTTGTTTGACTTGTATAATATAAAAACTTTGTTGAATCATAGATAAGTAAAATTTAATTGATTAATATGTTGACATTTCAAACGCCAACCTAGAATTAAGTTTGATATGTCATATTTAGGTGAAAAATGTTCTTAAGGTAATATCTTTTCATTTGGAAAGTTTTCATATAATGTCTTCAAAATTGAATATATGATTTTGTGAGGCATCATGCAGACGCATTCACAAATGTTTTCAGATTTTTTAGCACTTTTTAAAATTATCATTTCAAATTTTGTGCTGCCAACTTAAGAAACACAAAAATTTGACAGTTTTAAACCTTAATTTTGCTAGTATAACAACAAATTAACAATTTATATTGTTACTTATTTTCTTTTTATGTTGGTTTTAGTTTTTAATGATACTTTAATTTGTTAATTAAAATACAACGTTTTATTTTTACTACATTGGCACCGCTAAATTTGCTGTCACAGCCTACTATTATTTATTTATCAAACTCTTCAATAATTATAACGTTTAGGCTTGTATTTTATTTTTTAATACAGGGACACAATGGACGTTGTCAAGCAAAGCGCGGCCTTATGCTTGTTGCGTTTGTTTAGAACTTCACAAGAAATAATACCTGGTGGAGAGTGGACTTCGCGTATAATCCATTTGTTAAATGATCAACATATGGGGGTCGTAACGGCCGCTACCAGTTTAATTGACGCATTGGTAAAGAAAAATCCTGAAGAATACAAAGGATGCGTTGGACTGGCTGTATCTAGATTAAGCCGCGTAAGTAATTTATTTAGTTGATTTTTAAATTATGTCTGTTATATTTTGTTTTGTAGATTGTCACTGCTAGTTATACTGATTTACAAGATTATACATATTATTTCGTGCCGGCCCCGTGGTTGTCTGTGAAATTGTTGCGTTTGCTGCAAAATTACACCCCTCCAGCGGAAGATCCAGGTGTTAGAGGTAGACTGAACGAATGCTTGGAGACAATACTGAACAAAGCACAAGAGCCGCCAAAGTCGAAGAAAGTGCAACATTCGAACGCTAAGAACGCGGTTCTCTTCGAAGCCATTAGCTTGATAATACACAACGATAGCGAGGCGAACCTGCTGGTGCGAGCTTGCAATCAGCTCGGTCAATTTTTGAGCAACCGCGAGACGAACTTGAGGTACCTGGCGTTGGAGAGCATGTGCCATCTGGCGACGTCGGAGTTCAGCCACGAGGCGGTCAAGAAGCACCAGGAGGTCGTTATTTTGTCCATGAAAATGGAGAAGGACGTTTCCGTCCGACAGCAGGCCGTGGATTTGCTTTACGCCATGTGCGACAAAACAAACGCGGAGGAGATCGTACAGGAAATGTTGAACTATCTGGAAACGGCCGATTATTCCATACGGGAAGAGATGGTCCTTAAAGTTGCTATATTAGCGGAGAAATACGCCACCGACTACACCTGGTATGTGGACGTTATCCTGAATCTGATAAGAATCGCTGGTGATTATGTTTCCGAGGAAGTTTGGTACCGCGTCATACAAATCGTCATTAATCGCGACGAAGTGCAAGGTTATGCCGCCAAAACCGTGTTTGAAGCCTTGCAGGCACCGGCATGCCACGAGAATATGGTCAAAGTGGGCGGTTACATTCTCGGCGAGTTCGGCAACTTGATCGCCGGCGATCAACGAAGTTCCCCGACCGTACAATTCCAGTTGCTGCATTCGAAGTACCATCTATGCTCGCCCATGACCAGAGCGCTTCTGCTATCGACGTACATCAAGTTCATAAATCTCTTCCCCGAAATCAGAACGCAAGTGCAGGAAGTTTTCAAGCAGCACAGCAATCTTCGATCGGCGGACGCTGAACTTCAACAAAGGGCTTCCGAATATCTCCAGCTCAGCATAATCGCCAGCTCGGACGTTTTGGCCACCGTCCTGGAAGAAATGCCGGCGTTCCCCGAACGCGAAAGCTCCATTTTGGCCGTGCTCAAGAAGAAGAAGCCCGGCAGAGTCCCCGAAAACGAAATCAAGGAAAACAAAAGCCCCACCCCGGTCGCCAACAACCACACCAATGACGTCAACAACTCGAGGTACCGATACTTTCTTCTTCTTCATAAATCTGAACACATAGTACTGTGTTCAGGGGTAATGGCCTTTAGCTTACTTAACTACGGTTTCGCGAAAGAATCGAACGGTCGATTTGCAAGGGTTCAAGAAATCGATTGTAACCTTTTTTACCTTATTTCTTCATCTAAATGCAGTACTTTTTTCAAAAAAAAATCTCGTCCATTGACAACTTTGTTTTTATTTCTTTTTCTTTTCTGAACTGTGTTAAAAATGAAGAAATTTTTTTTTTTACATAACTTTTTTATTTCAAAACTTATCAATTTGAAATTTTGACAAAATGTAGATATTACTAATGACAATTAATCCATGAAAACATTTTGTTAAAATTTTAACGTACAGGGGGCGCTGGTGATAATTTAATTTAAATTTAACAATTTTTAAAGGGTGAATAATCGAAGAATCAACTTTGTTTTATAAATTTGAGTATAACATGTTGAAATATTTGATATTTGATATTTTAAATTTTTTATGCAAATGATGTTTCTGTGGACAGGATCAGTTTTGAATTTGCAGTAGCAGTATTCATAAATGTTTAGTTTAGAAAATATTGTTGTATCTTTTATTAATAATTAAGTAATGCATAACACAAAAATGACGTTTAATATACAGGGTGATTTACGTACGTAGTCCATTAGAAGTTTTTAGGGAATCGCGAAAGACATCGATTTAAAATTTTAATAGCCTAAATTATTTGATTTAAACTTTTAAATTCTACATATCCTATACCTAAAGTCAATATTTTTCGATTCTTTAATTTTCTATTTGATTATGTTAAAACATACAGGGTTTTACATTTATAATAAAAACGTTATTATTGTTTGAAGTTTGCCTATTTGTTGAAAAACCTTTAAAAAATTAAATTATTTATTATTCCAAAAATTCCAACCCCATGTTGGCAAACTAATATATAAAAAATGAATATCTTGAAAACTATTGACTTAAGGTATAGTCTAAATCAAATTGTATAAGCTATTAAAATTTCAAACCATATCGTTTGCGTTTCTCCAGAAACACTCTGTATAGCATTATATTAAATATAAAAAAATGCAAAATAACTAATTACAAAAAAGCGAAAAACAACTATAAATTAAATTGAAGCTTGGTTGTGGAGCAAAAAATTAAATTAAGGTAGGTTATAATTTCTAACATGCTGACACGGTCTATAATTATTATTTAGTTTATTCATTTTAATAAATTAATGTTTTGAGTTTATAGTACACTTATATGCATTGTACCATGTATTTACGATGGTAGGTTTCCATAGAAAAAAGTCTATGATGCCTACTATGATCAAAATTAGTAAACTTGAAATTTTTTAAAATTTATAAATAAAAGTAATTTTTGCTCCATGATATCTCTCATAGAAACATATTTTGCATGTAGAAGGGTCCCAAGTCACTTATATTTTAAACTGTTTCCATAGAGCAAGTGACCGGCCGGCTCGAAGAAAAAAACCCTAATAAATGACTGATGCTTTTAATCCAACTGAACTGTTATCATTTTTTGTTTTTTAGCGCGGTTTCCGGTGATTTGCTGGGTCTGTCAACACCGCCAACGTCCCAACCCAACTCCGGCAACACCGGCGTACTCTTGGACGTTCTAGGCGACATCTACAGCACTACTACGAACAACAAAAACTCGTCCCAATACAATCACAAAAAGTGAGCGGCAATAGCGATTTGTTCATCAAAATCTGACCGTAAATATTTCAGATTCATCTGCAAAAACAATGGCGTCCTCTTCGAGAACGATTTGATTCAGATCGGCGTGAAAAGCGAGTTCCGCAACAACCTCGGCCGTTTAGGTTTGTTCTACGGCAACAAAACCAGCGTGCCATTGCAGAATTTCGTGCCGACATTAAAATGGCCCGAAGAACAAACCAACAAGCTCAACGTGCAGGTGAAACCTGTGGAACCTGTCCTGGAAGCCGGTGCTCAGATACAACAAATGTTCAATGCTGAATGTATCGATGATTACACAGGTACATAATTTAATTCAATAGGTTGTCATTTATACATGTTTGTGTATTTTTGCAGATGCTCCAAGTATAGCCCTTAGTTTTCTCTACAATAACGTATCTCATAAGATAACTATACCCTTACCTATAACTTTGAACAAATTCTTTGAACCGACAGAGATGAATGGAGAATCTTTCTTTGCCAGATGGAAAAATCTTGGAAGGTAAATATACATTTAAATTAGATTTAAAGGTGGTAATATGCTTATATGGAACCCCTGTCTAGTAGATATCTAAACATGTAGTATTCTATTGTAGACCTGACTTTTAATGCCCAAAAATTCGTTTTTGTGAAAATTATTATTATTGGTAGGTATTTTTAAGATTTTTTTTAATCTCAATTTTATCGTAAAAATGTGTTTTATCGTCCTAAAAAGCGTTTTTAACGTTATTCTATTCATAAAAATGCATTTTTGTAAGAAGATTATTTTACAAAATATAATTATTTCTCATGGTAATTTATCTCAAAAAATTAGGACGCATATATAGGCAATAAAAACCTACACTTTAGGCCGTTTTAGGCCGAAAGTGCCTAAAATAGGCCTCAACCGCCTAAAATAGGCGATATGAAATAAAAAACAACACGATTAAACATAACATTTATTCAGGTCCTATCGATAAAAATAAAACAAAAAATACATTTGTATCTTAGGGTGGTCGTTAAATATTAATTGAAGGGGTTAGAATAGAAAGGGTATAAGTGCAATTTCTTTAATTTAGGAGATAAGTTCGTTTTGTGAAAGATAAGGTTCCGACGTATCGAAATGAAAAGGATTTAAGTAATTTTCATACTTCTAGCGACCTCTATTATCCAGTAGAAAAACATTACTAAACAAAATTCTTCACTTTTTTATGGTAACATAACTTTAACTTCAAATATCTCCAAACAATGAAAATATTACTTATACCCTTTTTATTCTAACCCCTTCAATTTTTTTGCGACGCCCCTAAAAAGCTTCGTTTTGATGTAAAAACACTGGGATTTTTTTTAAATTGAAAACAACACGTGCCTCAAGACGATCGAAGTTAATTTTTTGGTATAATCATATCTTTTCTGAAAATATGGAATAATAACTTTTATGAGATTTAAAAATTATTAACAATAAAATAACTTCACCTTGGAGTGAAGAAATCTAGATATTAGAATTACGTTTGTACTTATTTAGTTTTAAAATAAAAATATCAATTTGAATATCTTTCATTTTTTTGTTTAATAGACCAAATCAACTAGGAAAAATTTTGAATTTAAATTTTTGTCTATTGTTATTTCGATTAACTATTGTTTTTTTATTGATTTGGGTTCTATAATTGTTTATATTTGGAATAAAATTTTATTTTTCACAAAAAATTTCCCAAAAAAAAACATGATTATACCAAAAAATTAACTTAGATCGTCTTAAGGCACGTGTTTTTTTAATTAAAAATTTTTTAAAAAAATTCCCAGTGTTTTTTCATCAAAAACAAGCTTTTTAGGGGGCGTCGCAAAAAATTTAATTATTAACGACCACCCTAATGAGATACATTGTATCTCTTAATATAAAATACAAAATAAAAATAATAACACAAACTCTTGCAATCAATTGCCTGTCTGAATAAAGAAAAGGAAAATATTGGAATAAACAGGTGATGATGAACATAAAATATAAACAAAAACAAAAAAAAGCACGATACGTTGATTCCAACGGTTGTCAAACATATACTTACATATTCTTACTGGTAAGTATATGTTGTCGAAGCATATACTTACCACACATATACAGATCATTTTGGATTCAGGCTGTTTCCTTTTCGTGGGGTTAAACTAGGAGCTAGCTACTTATACAGTTTTACACATGCGTGGGGCCGTGTTGTCAGATGTAATTATATTCTAATATTATTTTCATTATTATAAAGCTTATAAAAATATTTTATATTGCATAATTTATAAAGAATTAATAAATTATGTTTTTAAGTATTAATAATAAAAAGAATTATTATTTTTTCAATTTTATAAAAATGTTTTTAGCATTAGAAATTTGGCTACGTAGTATTTTATTACCCAAGGACCTATTGCCAAGGAGATTATAATCGAACATTTTGGTCACAGTACAAACCATTTTTGATTTATTGTTTACAGCAAAACAGTTCGCATTTTAAAACTAGATTTCTAATATTTTTTTAATATAACCTAAATTCTTAAACTGACATTTGGATTTATTTATAACCAACAAAAATTATTGATTTTTTAATCTCCCACTTTCGAACTGCACGTGCGCAAAAGGTAGAGAGTAGCCACCCTCCCCTTAAAAACGGGAACAAGGTCATCTATTCAAAATATAGGGAATAAGCGGTATATGTGTGGTAAGTATATGTGTCGAAGTTGGCTTTAGCCATCTATTGTCTTTATAGAAAAACTATTTACCACCTGTAAATTGTGGAGAGTTATTTAATTATGCCATAGATGGCGACAAAACTGTTAAAAAGTCTGAAATTACCATATATGTAATACATATATGGAAATTACATTAAAACCTATTAAAACAAAGTAAATAATAATTTCCAACCATTATTTTATAAATTTAATATTATCCATAAATATTTAGATAGCAAAAACACAATTACTTTTTTTATTAGGTTTTCACTAGTTTTGTAATTTGTGGTCCAGAAATAAGAGCATGAAAGCATGCTCTAATTAAAAATAATTACTTTTTTTTTTTTAAAAGAGCCTATTTTAGGCACATAAAAATGTCCTTTTAGGACAATAAATCAAAATTTTGCCATTTTAGGCAAAAACAAAGGGGTGTCAAACGCTTTATTTTTTTAAGTTTAGGATTAATTAATTAATTAAAGGTCCCAAACAAATGCCTAAAATAGAAACAAAAAGGCATTTTGCATAAAATCCGGTCCTTGTTAATGACTTATGATTTAAAATCTTCATAAGGTCAATATTAAAAGCGTATAATATAAAATTTAACATTATAGACAGAATAAATATTGAATGGTCGGTAAATTAATCAAAAATTATTGGAAAAAACGGTAAAAAATTAATGTTGACCTTTACGGAATAAATTTTTGACGCCAATATTAAAATTTTCTTATCCAAAGGGATTATAATAGAAGCAGAATCAACAATATTTGGTAAGTTATTGAATATAATAAACAAGAAAAAAATTAATCTAGAAAAAGTGCAAAGTATCGTCATTTAGGCAAGGTAAATAACGGACACACTAATATTAGTTATATCTTGTTTAAACAACTTTAGCTTGTATATTTAGGATATTATAAGAATATGAAATGTCTTGGGGGTTCCATATTAGCACCTGCTCCTCCAAAACCTAAAAACACATGACTGAAATGATCATTTTGCAGTACAAATCAACAACGATCTCAGAAAATCTTCAAAGCGTCCGGCCAGATGGACTTGGCGGCTGCCAGAAACAAAATAATCGGTTTCGGGATGCAGCTGCTGGACGGCATCGACCCGAACCCGGACAATTTCGTCTGCGCAGGCATAATTCACATGCGCACGCAGCAGGTGGGCTGCCTGCTGCGCCTGGAACCCAATAAAAATGCTCAGATGTACAGGTTGACGGTAAGGTCGAGTAAGGAGAGCGTCTCGGTCGAGATTTGCGAGCTGCTGGCCGACCAGTTTTAATCGTTGTAGAGGATTTCGATTGGTAAATGTAAGAGTGCATTTTTTCAACTTGTTAGTTTCGTAAGTGAGGTTAAGTTTTTTACCAGACAATGCACTCTTTAATTTATTTGATTTTGCTTTGATGATGATGATGAGAAAGACAATATGTGTATGTGTGATGTTTAGTTTTGACGTTAATAATTATTCTGCTCACTTTAGTGTTGAACAGCTCGGGTATTTATTAACTTTGTAGTTTTTACTAAATTTTAGTTAACGCAATGATTATTTGGGTATGCGATTTCGCCTTGTTATGACTTAAAATGTTGTTTTGATAAAGATCTGCTATATTTAAACCGAAATTAGAAATTCTTCATGTAGGTGAAATTTTATGAGCCAGTAATATATAAAAAGCTATATTATAATAAAAATTTAAAAAATATCACTAGGTGTAAGTGACTAATTTCTGTATAAAGTGTCTCTTATGCCATTCCGGCAAAAATCCTTTAAATTAAAAATTTTGCAATGAAACAATGACATTCGAAGGATACTGTTGATCAACTTAGGTGTAAGTAAGAAAAAATACATAGTCAGTACTATTAATTACCAAATCTATATTTTAAATATTAATTTAACCAATCTTAAATTTTACTCCCTATTTTAATCGAGTATTAAACATAAAATGTTATATTTGTATATGTTGATTATAATAATTATTATTGGTACATGTAATACAAAAAAAACAATATCGCAATTATTAGTTAAATGAATCATTTAACCTTAAAAAAGTTAAAACCTCACTTAATCATTATTATTAACATTACTTGACTGAATATCATTTAATGCGATTATTTGTGTATTACATTTACTTACTATATTTAAACAAGCGTAAGTTATATTGTAGTAATAAAATTGTCTATAAAATATTCCATTTTGTTAGTTACATTTATAAGTTATTCCTATTTTTTATATCAGTTTTATTCTGCATGAACATCATGTAAAAATATTCATAACTGTGTAATATATTCAAAATAAGAAAAACAATTCTATTTAATTTTAAACCCATATAGAAATATCCCTTTAAATTTTTTTTTCAAAGTAGTTTAGAAATTACATCAATTAACAACTTAAGATCTTAAGAGATATTTAGCTTAAATTGACAGCTATATGTACCTTTTTAGGGGTTATATTCTTAGGACAGTTCACATTATACTCTTAAGACTGTTATACACAGCGTACCAGAAATTGGGGGGCCAAAGTTAAAAATCTAGATATAAAATAACACTGGTTTGTTTTATAAACATGTATCGAAAAATTCCCCCTGGCGGAGGTACGGCCCCCTGAAGAGGATGAACTTTTTCATTGAGCATAAAGAAATAATTGTTTGATACTTTGGTAATTTTTTCCCAAGCAGATTGCACTGTTGCCCCTGTATATAGCTTGTCAACATTTTTAAGACAGTTTAATCTAGTATAAATCGACATTCTTATGACAGTTAAATTTAGCTGACATATCTAGCTTGTCGAAATTTGTAAAACAGTTATATACCCATAGGTATATAACTGTTTTATAAATCTGGTTTAGGGTCATATCTAGCTTTAGTTGACACCATAGAGAGATAGTTGGTCATAGAAATAATACTTCTATTATTATTGTAGTATTATTTATATGTGGTTGACACCACATATTTCTACAGAAGTATGAAGCACCATCTATGTGAGAAAAGCTGAAATATAGAACCAACATATGCAAAGCTAACCAAAGTTCTATTGATTGAAAAATTTAATAAATTGAAATATTTTTTAGGATAATTTGCATAAAACAAAGTTTAAATAATATTATTTAACTTTTGAAATTTTAGACTTTTAAATGCCTTTGGTGTTTAAATGAACTAAAATTGGAAAATAGTGCGCCATCTGGTATTCAAAAGCCTTAGTTTTTTAACACTATAATCGTTGAGTGCTATAATACATTATTTTTATATGTATAAAACATTTAAAATAGTAGGTATTTGGTTTGTTTTGCCAAATATTTATAATAACAAAATTTCTTAAAGATGATTCTTTCTTCCTTTCAATCAAGTTTTTATTAAAATGTTAATACCTATTAATAATTCTTATATTCTTAATCTAAAGTACTGTACTAAAGCACAATTAAGGTCGAGAATAAACGTTGACAATCAAGATAAATTTTAAAAAAATTCACGCATTTCTGGACAGGATCAAAACAACAGAACGGGCCGAGGCTTGCGAAATGAATAATGTCTGAATTAATTAAGGAAGGATATTTCCCGGGGGTAAACGTGGTCTAGGATAGAAAATTTAATTTTTTAAGTAGTGAACAAGCACAGGACAGGTGTATTAAGTTAGTAGAGGGGCGCTCGGCACTAAACCAAGCGTTCAAGATACGACTACCTGTTCCCCTCTACTAAATATTTTACGTTCACAGAATCTAGTAAAGTTACTCCCAGCACAAAATGTATATCGTGTGTGCTCAATTTCTAAAAGTTATTTGTTTGTAAATACGTTTTACTCAGTGAAAAGTTGGAAAATGTGTTTATGTGATGGTGATTTTGGTCTTTACACGGTAACTTTAATTCACCAAATAGTTAATGCTGGTTGTTTACATTAGTTTTTGTGGTGGTTTTCGAAAATGTGCTTTTAACTCTGGGATCAATGGCATTGATATGTCAATAGGTAAGATTTATATTTTTTTCACTACCTAGGGCCTTTTACCATAGCCTAAAGACATGAAATACACGGTATAACTACGCTATTATAGCGTATAGGCTACTTGTTTGTTTTTCTTCTTAACTTGAGATAAATTTCTAACTGTTCATTTATTATTATTTGTTTGAGCGCATTTAATAACGAAAAATATCTTCATTCAACTATAACTAATTAGATTTTTTCGAATAACGCAGTACCTACGAGGGAAATAAATATTCATTTTGTCGATTGGAATTCGACAAAACAGTTTTAAACTTTTAAAACTCGTTTTCGTCTATTCACAAGTTGACAAATATTTGAAAAGACCGTTTTTATAATTACATATAGGTACCCAGCACATTCATAAAATATAAGAACTGAAATTTGAATAATTTTATATACACATCGGCAAATTTTCAAATTGTATGTCCTTGCAAAATATTTTAACAACCCAGCAAATGTTGTTAATGCTAATAATAATTCCCAGCAAACCAGGCTGTTCCATTTACATAACCATGATATAACTAACAAAGAACATTGCCATATAAAATTGTTTATATAACATTTACATATTAGTTATTTATTTTGTTACATAATTATGATAAAACATAGTAATATAACATTTATATAAATATGTTCCCCTCTTGTTATATTTACATCCCCCTTATGTATCAGCCATATAACAATGTTATATATCTACAATGGAACAATGATACATCATTGATATATGGCAATGTTTTATAGTATCCATATAACCTTATTATATGGTATTTATATAGTTTTCCTTTATTTTGTTACATAATTATAATAAAAAATTTTAATATAATAGTTATATCAAAATGATCCCTTCTTGTTATATGTACATCCCTATTATGTCATGGCTATATAACAATGTTTTATACCTACATTGTAACAATGATATATAAATGTTATATATTAATGTTTTATAGTATTTATATAGCCTTTTTATCTTACTCTAGTAAGATAACGAACTCGTTTAAACGGTTGTGTCGAGTGCTCTCTATTGTGTTTTAAGTTAAGTTAAGTTTGATTCCATTTTTTTATAATAAAATGGAAGACAAAAATAGAAAAAAATATATTTCCCTATCCCGGAGGCAAAAGCGGAGGAGAATTAATGCAGATCTCAAAATAATGGGCGTGGAGGTAAGAAATTGTATAGAAAATACCCAAGACAATGTGGAATATACTGAGGCTAAAACCGAAGTATTATCTTTCCCTAACCAGCCAATAAATAAACATATAATAAAAATATTTTTACAGAAAATTTGGGAGAATATTCAGGAGGTCATAGGAAAAATTCCCATACTTTTGTGGAAGATTTGCAAGATTTGTGTAATAGATACTTACCTAGTCAACTTTTTATTAATACTCTGTTAAAAGTTTTGAGAAAACATTATTGCAAAAAGAAGTAGAGGCTGAATTTGTAAGTATATAAAGGGCGATTTTAAACCTGTTTAATAATGTTAATTTGTTTTTAAAACACGGTGCTAAAAAACAAGCGACAAATTATAATTTAATGATATTTGGTAGCCAAAATAAGAGTTTAATTTCTATATTTTTTTAACTTTATACTGTTTTTTCAACTGGTACTTAAAAGATACAATAATTTAGCTAAATAACCAAGATGGATACACTTTTTTATTATAATTGTTGTGACAATTAATTTTATGCAAATTCCATATTTTTCATTATTTTTATATCTCTTAAGGTTGCAGGGTGCATTTGACTTGAATAAATAAAATCAAACAAATTATTATTTGTACCAAATATCATTTACATAACTACATAAAGAATATATATATATATATATATATATATATATATATAGTTGTTCTTTGTTTTGAAAACAAATCAATAAACAAAAATAATATTAAATTGTATTTTTTTCAGTTTCAGTATATAACAAAAATTGGAGGCGTCTCAGAGAAAGATGCCACAGTAAGAGTTTTAAAGAAAATCTTCTCAAATAATTTGGCAAAAGATTGCTCTTGGCTGGGGCTAAGAAACAACAATAAAATTCAAAATTTAAAATCTGTTGAAATATTGAAGGGTAAAAATGTAAATTTTATGGGATTTTTTATTAAATAAATTTTGTGCTGTGTGCACTTCGACAAAAACATTTAAACCAATTTGTTTTTTTTTAATCTCTTTCAGAATTATTTATTTTTGTAATGTTTACTTATTATTTATGTAATATTTATTTATAATTTATTTAATATATTACCTGGCATTAACAATTTCTTAGTTCTAATTTGGTATTATGGCAATTTTAAAATTTTGTTGATTTTTATTCAAAAAAATTGCCATAATACCAAGTTAGGGCTAAATTATTTTTAATACCAGTAAGATAATATATTACATGAAATTATATTTATAAATATTTCATAAATAATATGTAAATATTGCAAATAGAATATAATTGTTTTATCACGATTACATAACTATGATATGGCGCTGTAACATTACAGTTACATATCTATGATAAAACACTGTTACATCACAGATACATACCCAGGAAGGGGTCTTGAGGCGGACATAGGAGCATCGCCATTACATATAGGTGACATAGCTGTTGCATAGTAAGGAACAATTTTTATGTAAATGTTATATCACTGTTACATAACTGATATGGCGCTGTAACATTACAGTTACATAACTATGATAAAACACTGTTACATCACAGTTACATACCCAGGAAGGCGTCTTGAGGCGGACATAGGAGCATTGCCATTACATATAGGTGACATAGCTGTTGCATAGTAAGGAACAATTTTTATGTAAATGTTATATCACTGTGACATGATTTGGTTTGCTGGGTTATAAAGACGCAATATAATTATTAATTAATTTTTAATAAGCAGTTTGCTCTAAATAGGTAAGTACTCACATCAAAAAAATTTATTGACATTACCTAAAAATACTAGGTAATTTAAATATGATTTAGGTACCTAGATCTTTCCGTATATTTTCTTTGAAGTCGGGGTTTCAAAGGTTCTTGAATTAATTGTTGACACTTAAAACTATTTTTAAAAGGTTTATAGGGCAAATTTCCGACTGAAAAAAAATGTATATCTAGCCTCAGTTGGGCCAACTGAGTTGGCATTCTTAAGATAATTAAATCTAGCTAAGGTCGACATACGTCATTTCGGTAACATTTTATGACGATGTGAGTTATTGACAGGTTAAACATTTAAAATAAAAATAAATAAGTAAACTAGATTTCTCTTAAAAACCGATAATTATGAGATTTATTGATTAACATAAGGCATAAATCTATAGAAAGTATCCCTATAGCATAGTGAAAGCACTAAATGGACAATTTTCTCTAGTTTGTTAAATAAATAATAATAAAGTTCCAAGTGAATAATTTTTACAACTATAATAAAGGGATTATAGTTTCGGCAGCTTTTAAAACACCTTCCAAGAAGTATTAACTTTGGGAGGTATTATAAAATATACCTAATACCTTTTCAAGTGCCTTTCTTGGAATTTTTTTGTTCATAAACCTAAACCGTTGAGTGCCTATAGTGCTTATAAGTATACCGGGTGAGTTAGCAAGATTGCTATTTTACTTCAAACCTTTCTCAACTGCAGAATAATAATAATTGGGTCTGGAGATTGTATAGTCTCGTTGAACAAGGTGTATTATTTCATTATCAACCGCTGAAACGAGTCGTCTAAGAAGATGTGTTTCGAAAAGATGAGAATGTTATTTCATCGGCATAAAGAAAAATAATAGCCTAGTCCCTTTAGAATTCTGTTTCAATGGACTTCAAGGCTAGTTATTTCTATCATTATTTTATATTTTCTGCTGCTTGATAAATCACTTTTATTACCAAATAAAACCGATAACAAAGTTTAACAAAAACAAACAGTATGTTTTAAATGTTGGTAAGTTAACTAGTATTCAAATTTATTCTATTTTCTAGCCAAATTTACACGCTTCGAATACTGCGATAACGGGTCATGCTTATTTTTTATTTTAGTCTACCGAGTAAATTAAACCAATGCTAATTGTTTTACATGCTTCCTTGAACATTGCCGTTTGAATGTATTCACAGAAAAAAAAATTTCGATATTATCATAATTAATTTTTTAACACATAGTTAGGTAGGTAAATCTGTCATCAAAAAGTCGACTTGTTGAAAACCATTTTGATCTAATTGACGCGTGGAAAACGGAACGTAAACCAAACAATGAACCGCCATAAAATTAAATATAAAAATCTCAGGAGTTGTGAGGAAAAAGGCATAATTAATGTGATTCCTATCTACTGAACACGTGCCCCTATTAGCAGATGTTTCCGGCTAATAAATAATACAAGATTATATTCTGTTTATTTTTTTAAGACGCCAAATATGCTGTAAAAATATACAGAGCGTTATTAAAAAAATCACTGGAATTGTTTTTTTGATGCGGTTAAAGGAAATAGTGAGCCTGAAAATTGAGTCATGTCATGTATAATTAGTGGGTAATCCCACATAAAGGTGAATCTCGTCCACTCCTATATTTATTCACTTTGAAAGCATTCTAAGCATTTCACGTAAGTCTTACCACGTGACATAAATATTACAAGAATTAATTTGTAGTACAATATATTGTAAGCCTTATAAGGTCTAATCTGCATGTTGTTCTAAAAAAAGACAATAGTGTCAATTTTTAGCATTCATTATCGACTCCGAAGAAACTATGTTTTTCGTGTTTGGAATAAAATATCCATGCTGATATAAACAATAGTTTTTTTGACTCATTCATTATTATTTAGTTGCAGTTATATCCTTGTATGGAACACTTTGTTTTGTTTGTTGTAAAGTAATGTAAGTAATATATCTTAATAACCTTCGTTAAGAAAAGTTATTGTTTATTATTATTAAATTCAAAACAAGAGAAAGTGGTAATAAATTAAATAAAAGCCTTTAAGGTTAAAATAGTTCTCAAGTGTTCCGGATAAAATAAAAATGCTGCCCATCGCATGTTTTATAAGGCAGCTGTGAATTTTTTCGTGTTATATTCGCGAATTCGCGAAATTAATGTATTCCTACGCACTGTTATAATGTTATGCTTCAGATGTTTAATTATAATTTTGCAAAAACAAACTCTTTAAGTGCTTCTATTTATTTTCGTCGTTTAATTACAATCCGACAATAGAAAGCATTTAACTGATCGATTTTCGATTTAATTGAAGCTTTAAATATTTACGGATTTAGACCATTGAAATGCGCTAAAAATAGAAATCAATGTTAATGTGTTTGGATGGATCTCAAACATCTAAAATTTTTAGCGTGAATGTTAATAAAAAAAATCGTCAAAGTTAGTACCAACTCGTATTTATTTTCGTTCTATATTGATAGTGTGCCATATAAAGTAAGTACCGAGTTTGTTCATTTTACAAAATAATTAAACACAATTGAAATAAATTAGAATCATTGCAATGTATTGAATATGTTGAACGGTTTATTATATGGAATGCGTTTTAACTGTTAGAAAATACTAATATTATGAAACAAGTAATAAAAATTAATATTCGACCACATGCTGCATGGAATAATACGAGATGTTAAAGACGTTGCCCTTTGTATGACCTGCACCTTAAAACAATATAAAATAAATACTAAACGATGCTTTACGACCACTAGGTATACTATTATTAAATGCCGTATGCATTTAATCATTCCGTATATGTTTTTGGCACCCGATTGATAACACCAATTATCAATCAAAGAGTTAAAAGTAAACGGTCTGGGCACAATTCCGCGCGAGCACGGAATGTTAAATGCACCTCGTATACATATCTCGTTATAAGTATGTAAACACCCTACATAGTAAAAAAAATAACCTGTTTTTGTGTTTTTTATCTCTATAGTGTGGTCTCACTGACGAGCCACTATAAAATTTATGAAGAGGCTTTTCATGTTACTTAAAAAGAAAAGGGTGCATGTTCATATAAGTTTTTTTTATACTTCTCAGTTTTCCTGTGCAATTGCAATTTTTATTGTAGTAAACCGGTCGATTTTAACTAAAAAAATATTGTTTATAAAAATTAGTTATTTGTTTTTGCCATTCAGCCAAAAAGTGTATTTAAATATTACTAAATGTGAACATTATTTTATTATCTCAAAACAAAAGTATTAAATAGTTTCTTGACGTCAATATTTTAAAAGATTATATGAACGTTTGTACTGACCTTTCGATTTCGCCGTAGTAGTGCATGCACTACTACTGCAGTTAACTAGATTTTTAATTAATTACGTGAGATAAAAATAGGGGGGAGGGGTCTAGCAAAATCTCACCAAATCTCATGTTAAGGGAGGGGGGGTAATTAAAAATCTCACGTCAACTTTTGGGTTTAAAGAATATGTATTATAATTCAAATTTGTCAAAAAAAAATAATTAATTTTTATTTTTTGGGTTTATCTTGTTGTCCGCAAAAAAAGTTTAATGGCTAGAATCTCACGTGAGGGGTAGGGGGGGTCTACCACATCTCACCAAATCTCACCAAGGGGGAGGGAGGGGTCCAAATTATCAGAAAAATTCCTCACGTAATTAATGGATGTCCCCTAAGACTGTGGCTAAGATTTTAATATTTTTAAATTTCGTTAATTTTAAACTAAAAAAAGTTTTAACCCGTTTTGGTGCAAGTTAAATATCTCCAAACGTTTTTGGAATTTTGGTGATGTGTTTTAAAAGAAAAATATTGACAAAGTTTCACAGTTATTTTAACTAAAAAATATTAAAAACCTAAAATCCTGCTGGTATTTTTTTATGTTAATATCAGAGATGATACGGTGGTGATTGAAGACATTTGAGCGGAAGCGGAAATAAGTTTGTGTTATGTCTCTCGGCAGAAATGATTTTCCCATTCGTTATTGACGGTAATGTTGAAAACCCTCGGCTCGGATTAGGGGGTAGAATCTTGGCATTGACGCCGGCGCTATAGGACGTCAGTCAGGAACTCGGGCACTTCTGTTTGCCGTTTTTGTAGTATGCGGAAATGCTTCGAAATCCTCACACACATGTGTTATGAGATGATTTTTATTTTTTATTAAGTGAGATGGCCTTCAATTCGACTAATTGTAAATTATGTGTTTGATGATTGTGTGGTATGGTGGTATTGTGTGCACTGGGTGGACTTTCGGCGAATGCGCGACCATTATGACCTACATCAATACGTAGAAAATGGTTCAATCGCGCTTAAATTTAGTGATGTATTTTGAAATTTGCCGGCGGCCAGTCAAGGACGTGACATCTATCCAGTATTTATAAATAAACTTAATCACATGCCAAAATGTTTTCATGTCTTTGGCAACTATGGGACTGGTATAAAACATAGTTAAAAATAAATTTATAAACCTAATAAATTTATTTCAAGGTTGGATCCCACAAGCATGGAAAGCAAAAAGGCCTACCAAAACAGCACGGTTACTCCAAGTAACGAACTTCCCCTAGATCCGATCCCCAAACATGCTCACCAACACAACACAGCCCCCCAACACCTAAGACTCCTCCAATACGGTTTAAAAATCCCTAACCACCAAAATGCGCACCAACAGCTTCTACACGTGCACCAGCACAACTCCCAGCTACAATACCGCCACCTCCAACCCTCCCCTCAATTCAACAACATCAACATTCACTCCAATCCTGTACTACTCCACAACACAACCCCCAAATACGGCCATATGCACCAGCAGAAACCGAACAACCAGGCTTTGTATCAAGCAACGCAACCTCCACCCCCTGCTGTCCACCCCTATAATCAAATGACACAAAACACCCCGCAAATATGGGTTCCACACCAACCTCCAATTCACTACCACCAACAACAACAACAGCAAAGTAATAACGTTACTCCTCCACAAGCCCCTCCTAAATCCAAAGAAGTGCTGGAGAGAAAAAAGTCCAGCAACACTCAATTAAGGTCTCCCTCCGCTAAAAGGCCTCTGGAGGCTCCTGTTACAATACAGGGATGGCTTCACAAGCAGGGTTCCGAAGGACTGATGTTGTGGAAAAGACGCTGGTTCGTACTTTCCGAATATTGCCTGTTCTACTATAAAGGTAAGTAGTTGGTTACGTTTGCGATAAGATTAGATTACTCTAGACAAATAAACGTTAAATAATTTTAAAAACATTTCACTTATAATATCGTGTGTGTCTGTCCATATCGGTAAGCTAATACTTTGATTGAATGTTGTTAAGCCTTTCTGCCTATTCGGAGCGAACAGATTTTTAATTATACTTGTAGAATTTGATACTGATTCTCTAGTATTAATGACATTTTCAAGCAAAAACAAGAACTATCTTAACCGGAATTTTCTCTTTGTCTGATTCAGAAAATAATTCTTAATTACCAAGATTATTATACGTTGTATTTTTCCGAGAATCACACCTAAAAATAACGACTTTTTCTATTATGTATGGTTTATTGTAATTTAATAACCTAATTTAAACTTAATTGGCAACTTCCTCTAATTATTCTAATTCGCCTCAATTGCCATCGTTTTTATCAACTTAAATGAGATAATCAAGGTGGCTAATTTCGTTCCGACTTTAAAAGTAAAAATTGCCCCCGGGGGTGTTTCTCGAAATTTACGATTAAAAATGGTCTATAGAAATCAATAAACCAATCAGAGCACGGCATTCTCCACAGCACCCTAGGTGAGATAAAGAATGCTGTGCTATGTTTCATTTATTTCTTTCTATAGAGATCATTTTCCATAAAAAGTAAAGTTTATTAACTTCATCAATGATTTTTGGTAATTTGGCCCCTACTCCCTGTATATTTACGTGTAAATACCAAAGCTTAAGATCTTGTACTAGAATAATTAAGTTTCTTTAGATCGGTAAGTACTTTCTCTTAAATGATAGTGGGACAACTCATATAATGAAATGAAACCTTGTCGCGTTGCAATATTCTCAATTCTTTAATATTGCAATATGAATACCTTAATAAGATTTAACTGGATACTATGCGTTGAAACATAAAAAGTGACAGGTTGAGAAAAACAAGTTTTTCCTTGGTGAATGAATGGTCTTCTATTTGTAGTTTGTCCCCTTATTTAAGAGATAATTAGCAGCGACTGGTTATGTAAATTCGAGGTGAACAATTATTTGGGCGGAAAAGATTTGATTGTCCACTTCCCGCATTTTTTTAAACGTTATTATAGAGATAACATTGTCAGTCGGGCTTTTTTTTTGTTGCAGGTCCCGAGGAGGAAAAATTGCTGGGTTCAATTTTGCTTCCGTCTTACAAAGTGTCCGTGTGTGGTCCCGAGGATAAAGTCAATAAAAAATTCTCTTTCAAATGCGAACACGCTAATATGCGAACATACATATTAGCCGCCGATTCGCAGGAACTAATGAGTCAATGGATTAAAGTGCTTAATTTAGCTTGTAATTTACAAAATAATATGTGAGTAATGCCTTAAGTATATGATAATTTAATTCACTTGACATTTGCATATGAGAGATTTTAAACTTTAAACAATACCATAATTTGCATTGTCACTCCAAAATGTATGCATGCAAGTTTAATTGGGGCTTAGGGCCGCTTCACACGACGCAAGTTTCATGCAAGAAAGTTTTCAATTGTGCACTTCAGGCTATTTACAAATACACTTAGTGTGTTTGTCTTAATTAAATTTTAAGTGTGTACACTATAGTGTATACATTTTTGTTGACACTTATTTTAACAAACATACTAGAGCAAACAAAAGGTTATCTACTTAACGTATAGTGCAAAAATTGTGAGAACTGGCCCTTTACCTCGTCACCGCGCTTTTGTTTCAAATGTGCTTCCACAAACTGGAACCGACAGGCAGCCTGTTTCGGTGTTTGAACCTCATCAGTGCCGGGTAGCCGTAGTTTGTGCTACGTTCTCTGGACGGTAAATTGGGCTGATAACCTTTCGCTCACCGCTGTCGCTGTATCCGTCTGCTTTATAACGGCTCAGGGCAGTGTGTTTTGAGTGTGCTTCCTCACCACATAGCTGCCCGGCTCTGATAAGGTACAGAAGCCCTATACTTTTAACAATCTTGTACATAAAACCTGCATGCATGGTGTAAAGCGCACTTCATGACGACATTAATAAATTTCTAGCGAGAATGAGCAGACAACAAACGCAGTACAAATGCAACTTAATGCAACTGATAACGAAGAGTCAATTTATCACCACAATTCGCGAATCACGCCTGTACATACGCATACATCCAGCAACACGACTAACTTAAGCAACCCTAGTCAGCAAGAGCTCAGTCAGTATAACCAACCTTTGTACGCTAACGCCCCTCCGAAGCCTAGGAGGTTGAACGAGGCTGGCGGCTACTCGTCCCCGAGCCCCGATATTTTGGACAGATACCCTACAAACCAACAGTACATGCAGTGTAGAAGCATTGCGAAATCCCCTGTTAGTATATATGGACATACGATGCTAACGCCTAATCCTAACGAGTACGTGTTCACCCCAACCCCGCAGAATTCCGAGCGGCGAACCCCCGACACGTACGGGCGTTCGCAGTTGGCCACCAAACCCCGCGGTACTGACTATGAGGATGTGTATGCGGATCAAAGCATGTATAAACGCCCCTTAAGCCCCATAGCATACAGCCATATCAATGTGATCAAGAAAAACACTCCTACTGTCAATCCAGCTTACAGGGCCTATACGCCGGTGAACATGGAGCATTACCCTCCTCCGCAAATACGAAAATCGCCTGTCACCATAGCGCGACCGCATAGCGCGGATTTTTTGGAGTACGAAAGCAACCACAGACAAACCGCGATACCCACGGCGCGGCCCAAGTCAAGTTTAGATATTAACCGAAACGATAGCGATAACTACTTTTACACCGAGGAGCGATACGCGGAGAAGATGCGCAAGTCCGCACAATATCTGCAGAAAGCGCCTCAGATGAGGTATCAACAACCGGCCAAAAGGTATCCAGAAAATCCTTTGATGAGGTCCAATACGCAGCCAATTAATTTTAACCACATGCCAGTTACTGCACCCACTCCTTCAGCGATGCAACCTGTTAGAAGTAGAAGCGTATTAAGCGAGGGGTCTTTATCGAAAGAGTTAGATATAGATTTAAGGTCGAGCCCTAGCAATAAATTAGATAGAGATTCGGTGTCGCCAGGGTTCTCCACTAGGCAAGAAATGTACAATTATGCTCAAAATATGAGGAATAGGGAGTATGATCAGTTTACAAGGTCGGCTAGCGCTAGGCTAGCTCAGAATCCTTCATCGCAAGGAGAGGGGTACTTCGATGACAGGCCGCAAACAAGAGAAGGCGATAGAAAGGTACAAGTACAATATAAACTGACAATTTTTTTTAATAATGAATAATAAAATTTATTATAGAGAGAAGAATCGATGAAGCGGCTTTTAGAATGGAAGCAGAGAATGTTGCAATCGCCATTAAATAGAAAGGTGCAAGGGAGTAGAGCATATACAGGGCGTAATACCGAGTATTACCATGAAAATGGTTATATGCCTCAGAGACCGGAAGCTTGCGCTGACGGCAGACGATCCGCAAATCTTCCGCAGTACAACAGTTATTCTTCCGATGATGAAGGTAAGTCGTGAATTAGGTATTTATGATTTTTAAGTGATCGAGAATTTATTTTTGATATCTTTGATTCTCGCTGGCTTAGACTATCGTAGGTGGTGACAGTTTTTATTGGGAGTAGTCTACATTGGTCCTTCCTGCCTGGAAAAACTTGGGTCTCAACTTTCTGTAACTAACACTTACGTATAACTACTTAACTTTTATCACTTTCCAAACTACTAACAGATTAATGCACTTTACTTTTGGAAACAAAAAACAAACAAACGAAAAATGGTTCTTCTCGATCTTGATGTAAATTTTTGTTTTGTAAATTTTTTTATGGTTGGTTCAGAAAATGAGGACAGAAGCAAGGAAACTGTGCACACACAGGCAGGACGGACCTTGGACACATTTCCGACTATTTCTGAGTCACAATCACCTGCACAAACCACCTCTACCACTGTACTTAATTCCCTTGGCAAACCTGACGAGTTTATCACATCCTCACACCTAACGCACACTTCTTCCCCCGTTGAAACCCTTACAAAACCCTTAAAGCAATTCAACAAGGAATCGTCGAACCTTGCCCACGTCTCCAGCCTGAGATCCGAGTATTCGGAAAAATTCGAACAAAGTCCTACGGTTATCGAGATCAAAAGCAACGGTGCACTGGTCAAGTCAATTTTGGCGGAGTTCGAAAAAAAGACTGAAATCGAAAAGTCTGTATCCTCAAGCGAATTAGAAATAACTACGGAAGAGAACTATATGACGATGACTGCCAGTAAAGCCATACTAGGACCTAGAAATAGCAATAATAGTGATGCCACGGTCATTTTTAATGATCCCGAAGAAAACCCCTATGTTGAAATGAGCCAAAATTTAAGCTTGTTAGCCGGATCGCTTAATATGGACCCAAACGAACAACAGCCATATGAATTAATATGCTTTAATGAAGGTACTTTTGAACCTGTTTATATGGAGCTGAAACATCCACTTAGCGTCCCGACGAAAAAAGAACCAAAAGAGCTCCCCGACATTCTAATGTCACCCAGAAGCAAATCTGACAGTTCAGATGCTGACGATGAAGCCTCAAAGGATCTAGATTCCTTAGACACGCCGAGTCGGTCGAGATTTAGCTTATCTGACACTTTCAGGCCGGCTTCTTACTACCTAGGTGCCAGCCATACGGTTCCAGAGTTTCAGGACAGTTCCGACAGCGAACTTGTGTCGCCACCACCTATACCGAGCTCGCCTCCACCTGACGATGAGGAAAACGCTGAGTTACGGAACAAAGAGAAAAAAGACGAAACATACGGGTTCTCAGTGCAAGTTAATAGAAATTCAGATCAGTTCTTTAATAGTGCCAATACACATTTGTTCAATAGTACTGCCAAGTACATGAAGGGCAGCACGCAGTCTTTGGACACCAAGAAATGTTTTACAAGTATCAGTAAGGACCCTGAAACGTCATCTGTAGGCAGTATGACTATAGAAACAGAAAGACGATACAGCAGTCGGTTATCGCACAATAGCGACTCAGATATCGAATTAAGAATGCCGAGAATAAAAGAGTACGAGATGATGTTAAAACGGCGCCCTGTGTCGGAGGAATGTTGCAGTGAATTGGAATCCATGGATGGCACTTTTGACACAAACGAGACGGTAGACCTGGACCAATATCTAAAAGACCTACAAATAAGCAACATAAGTTTGGCTAGCAATGATGATGGCAATGAGTTTGGCTTGAAAACTCACGATTACGAGAACTTATTTATAAGCAATTTACCGAAGAAAATCGAGAAAAGTACGCCGGTGCATTCCTATTCGATAAAAAGTCCTTCGACAAGCCACGCACCGTCGACTGAAGATCGGCCAATTTTATCCGAAGATTATGTTTTAAGAGCAAGACCTGAAAGTAGTGCTTCCACATCGGCGGAAATATGCGTACTATTAAGAAACTCAAATTGTTCCACGCCGAGTATAAGAATTGATAGCTCGATGAGCACGCAAGAGTTGCCAACAGTTTCCTCTTACTTTTCCGATAGACGCGATAAATCATCGAACTCGTCATTTAGCCAACCAGCGGCGCCTTACTATTACTCCGATCTATCTGTCAACACTTCCAACAATGAGTGCACATCGAGTATACTCACATTAAACAATCAACGAGGCGCAATGAATGGCAGCAAAAAAGACATAACACACATTGTGAACCCTTTAAAATGTAATAGCCAAACTTTAAACACAAGTGAAAATGAAGGTGTTACTTTTAAGTTAGCCGTCGAAGCAAGATCTGTATCAGTGGACTTTTTGAACTTAACCGATAAGTCGGGACACATCGACAAGAAAAATATATACGAATCAGACACGTTGAAACGGCAAAAAATATCAGACGCAGGCCCAGCAGCCAGGAATTTCTATCCAATCCGTAAAAACGACAAGTTCAATTCCAATAGTGATGTTATCGATACTGAATGTAATGTTAGAAGGAGTCACTCTTTGGAGGGACTTTTGGAGAACGTTCTGAGTGATACTATGGAGAGTAATGCAGCTAATAACGAGACCAATGCTTCTGAGGGGAGTTATTTGTGGGAGGAGGATTCAATATGGCGCGAGAGACTGCGAACGGCTAGTCAACGACACACCAAATCCATGGAGGACTTGGATTGTATCGAGGACAATAAAAAACCACAAAAGAAAACACCAAGAGGTATAACCAGAGGCGTTGTTTACGTTAATGATAACTTCTTCAACATGCCCATACAAGATAAATTGCAGCAAAAAGGTAACAAACCTAATGAGATTAAAAAAGAAGGCAGTTTTATTATAGACCGCGAAAAATTAAGGCAATGGGACTTACTATCCAGCGCACCCTCAGAAGATCAATTATCCACCGTTGCCAACTCTCAGGTCCAACAAGGCAACAGTGCTGTGGTAGAGGTAGGTGCTGAAAATGAGACTGTACCAGATACCACCCAGAAGCCAGGTATTCATTTGTTATATGTAAATTATGTATATATATGGTGTAAATTTGTATAAATTTATGTCCATTTTCATATAGCCAGGCAAACGGTAGCACATTTCGATGGTGTTTAGTGGGGACCAACGGAAATTTTGCAATAACAATTCTCTACAATGTTCTTGTTTTGTGGAAAAGCTTTCCGTTGGCATTCAATACACGCCCTCAAAAGTACGGTTTGACTGGAGTAATACAGTAATAATTAGATAAATGAACACAATATTAATTTGGCAACTCTTTAGCCTCAGGTAGTATTTCATTGAACACAAGAGATACCTTCCCAAGATCCGGACAATCGAAAAGAATGTGGACCCCAACGCAAAATTTACAGGCGAGATCCGTAACGAACTTACATAGAAATGAAGCTGATCAATATATGTAAGATAAGCCTATTAATAGTTATGCAATAATTAAATTAAATAACTTTCTTTAAGGTCTCAGCCGCAGGGTTATTATAATCCAGCTAATCAACACGAACCGGATATCTCTTTTGCATCTAAAAAAGTAAGTACCTATAAGTTGCCTATGTTAAAGAAAACTGCATTTGAGTTATTTACAAGTAACTTGTTAAGCTCAGAAAGCGACAAAAACTAGTTTAACCAACTGGTTTCTTTTCAAGCGTTTTCCAAATGCATTTATCTTCAAGTTTCATTATTTTTACATTTTCTTCCAATAATAATGTCTTTAGGAAAACTGGCAGGGTAATGATAGTAAAATGAACGTATCCGCGGGCGAATTACTAGGCAGAACGCATGAGGAGTTAGTTTTACTTTTGATACAACTGCGCAGACAAAACGCGCAGACTTTACAAGCCATTGAAAATAGTTACAATGAAATTGATACCATACAGGTTTGCCATTTTTAAAACGTGTACTTATTAACATTTCCGAGCGTACTAACATCTACTAAATGGTGAAGGAAGAACATATTTTTTACTAATGCGGCTTGATTCTTTTTTGTTACACTGCGTCGTTGTTGTTTTTATATCGCGTTGTATTTGTAGGCACAACTGCATCTTATGGATCAACAAAAAAGACTGGAGAATCTACAAAAGTTGGAGCAAATTAAGCAACATTTAATCGAGCTTGAAAAGCAATACGAAAAGGGTAAACCCTTGGTAAATTTAGTGGATAACATGGTTAAATTAGGTTCTTTATATCGCGTACCAAATGATAACAATATCAATCCATATATAAGGGATAGATTAGAGTTCAATCAGCAGATACAGGAGCGCAGATTGTTGGCTGAAGAGAAACGTGATTGGAATAGAATAACGCCCAATCACTATCAGTTGCAGGAAAAAGTGCAACAATTATACCAACTGGATAGACTTATCCACGAGGAGTCAGGAACGTTGCAAAATCTTCAGCAAGACAAGGAAGATATTGAAAGGGCTTTAGGAGGCTTAAGAATGAGGATTAATAAGGGATTTAACGATCCCGCCGAGGTGGAACAAGCTAGAAAGCAGCAAATAATGTTGGAGAACGAATTGAGTCGAGTACATTTTATGCTAGCACAAAACTCGAAGAAATTGGAGGAAACTGTGGCCGGTAACGCTCGGTTGGAGCAAGAACTTCTCGTCCTCAAGCAAAAATTGCAGACTTCCAGGCAAAACCGCAGTTCGCCCCAATTTTCCAACGCAGGTGAGTCGTTCAATCAATGTGGCATGTTTCCAAATGTGCTTAAAAATCGATGTTTTGTAGGTGATAGCTTGCCTTGCGTTGTCGGTACAAATGTTATGTTAGAGTCGGATTTACATAGGGTTCAAAAGAAAATCGGCGATCTGCAAAAGCAACGCCAAGAGCTCAGCATGCAAGTCAGGCAGCTGACGGACAAGTCGAGCAATTCGCAGAAATCCACCAACAATATACACAATCTACAATGTAAGTGACATGACACTCAATTTTTAGCTTTCTATAGAAAATGTTCTCTATAGAAAGCAATAAACCAATCAGAGCACGGCATTCTATAGAGATTATTTTTTATAGAAGGTAAAGTCGCAATTTCATGGAACACATCCCTGCACAGTTTATTCATATATTTCCTCAATTAGCTTTAGGTAACAAGAAAAAAGTGACATCGTGTTGGAGGGAGACCGATTTAGACACAATGTCGATCGTTGATCACGGGGAATCGTGGGAAAACATGACATCAACACCTACGACACCTCTATACATCAACACTGACATAAAACAAAACCCTGACGACTACTATAATCGCGTGATGAAGTCCAGCGATTCGACGAGCGACGATACTACGCAGCACTCCAACGTTACGCAGGAAAAGCAGGAAATAAAGACGGTGAGGATTGTGAAACGCGAATCGGAGAGAAGACAGAGAGACAGGGAGAAGGTAACCAGCACGAGCAAATGGGATGCTTTGCTTGAAGAAGACGATTCCTCGCAGAGTTCGAGCATATTATTCCGACCCACGCCTGTACAAAAAACGTCCACCCTGGCTTATCAGGAATACGAAGAGAATTGTGGATTGGCGCTCCAAAATTCACTATCGAGTCCCAGCTTGCCTCAATTTAATGACAATAAAAGTGTTAATGTTAATAGCACTGAAAGATCGCCAGAATTATCGCCTATATTTAAGAGTGAAGCCGCGAGGCAAATAATCACCGAAATGTCCATACAGGAAACCCCCAAGAAAACGAACAGAAGGGCCGTACCGAAAGAAAAACGCAGACATTACACAGCCCCTCACAACAATTTAATAATGAAAAGCCTAAATCAACTGCCTACTGACGATAACGCCTTTGACAAAATGATTTTGAACACGAGACGAGCTCGCGATGATTTGGACATGGAAAGAGCTCTAAGGCAACGAATTGATGCCCCAGATGTGGTTCGGTCCACGTTAGGCAACAAAGAGTTAAAATACAACGAAAGCACCATAGATAACATACTAGGCACCCCGAACAAGATCAATATACCCGAGCGGTACATCCCCGAGCAACTTCCACAACTGAGTGCTGAAGAACAAGAACAAAGGCTGCGAAAGGTGGAGTCCATCAAGAAAATGCTTTCAGATACAGCTATAATAAGCGGCACTTCGACTAACGCCACAGGTATTTAATGACAAACAACTTACAAACACATGTAGGTACCTACTTATCGACTTGTTTTTAGATGACAAGCCCTTTGAAAACACTCAAAACATCATAACAAACAAAGCCACAACAAAAATGATCGAAGAGAAAAAACAAAGGGAACACCTATTGCAACTCAATCAGATCTTGGCCAAACAAGTAATGGAAATGAGTAAAATCGTCGCAGGTACAAAATCCGACTTATTGTTTTTGCATTCTTTTATTTTTCGCATGTAGCACGTTTAGCGTTCTAGTTTTTTGCATTTTTTTTATTTTATTTCATAGGTAACAACGTTCCAGATGAAAATTAATTGATTTGGCTTGCAGTGTGCTATTGAATGATGAAGGTGTGTTATTTTTTATTTATTTTTTGAGGTGAGTTACTTTGCAAGTGCCTGCTCTACTACAATTTTTGCTCGATTATAATTAAATATCACGATTTTATAGATACGCTTGAAAAAAACAAAAACAAAAATAAAGAAGAACGTTATTAAAATGTAAGTGTACCTACCTAAAGGTGGATTTAGCCGGCTTTTAATTGAATGTAATTTAACGTAACGTAATTTAATTTATCTACTCCTTCATTGACGAGCTGCGACTTTATGGCGTTTTAGTCACGGGCTGAAGTTAGCAACAGTGGCTTTTGGGCATTTTAGTCACGGGCTGAAGTTAGCTTTATTATAAATTAGGGAAAAGTGAGGTTAAATTCGTTAAAAGTTGACAGATGTTTAACAAATAAAATTGGCTCTAAATTCTTCTTCGTGTGCGTCGTAGATAAAGTATAGTATGCAACTCGTTTTATAAACTTCTCTAGACACTCGTTTTTATTAAACACTCGCTTGCAAGCTTCGCTCGTGTCTAATAAAACTCGTAACTAAAATGGCATTTATAAAACTTGAGACATAATATACTATTAAAATATAAAACTTTATGGACGCATTTAATGTAACATAATGTAATGTAAAATTGGCCAACTTTAAACTTTTCTTAAATTATATTACATGAAAGTGAATCTGCGCCTGCGCGGCGTAATACCAACTTTATTTACAACATTTCCCATCCAATGTTTGAAGGTTAGTTATAATGTTTTGTGCTTAAAAGTCTTCCAAGTTAAAAGTAAATATAATTATCAAGGTTATTTATATTGTTTTGTGCTTAAAATCTTTGTGATATGCTTAAAAGTAAAGATAATGATCATTCAGTTAACCACAGTCTTGCCAACATCGGTTTAAAAAAATACCATTTACCGTCAAACGGGGCGAATCGGAACGATTTTCAGTTATTTTCCTGAATATCTTTTTATTTAAATGAGATAAATCAACAATTTTTGGAGGAAAGTGAACTCCTCTGTTTCTACTTTTAAACAATGCTTCGTTTTTACCTTTTATCGTAAACGCAAAAAAAATATTTTTAGAGGTGTCCCGATTGACCCCGCATTTGGGGTCAATCAGGACAGAGGCTTATTTGCTCGAAAATGTTCGATTAACCCCGCGTAAGGGGTCAATAGGGACAAAAAATATAAAAAAAACAGTTTTCAATTTTTTTTATTGATGACGTCATATTAGAAAAGCCTATTTATTTAGCTCCTTCTAAAATAAAGCCCTTTATATTTTAATTGGCAGATAAAACAAGAGGGTCATCCTTTCGGATCTGACCCAACGCTATTTGTAATGTTCGCGGGTCATAATTTTGATAAATTTTGCCCCACAGGGGTTCTTTTATAGGTGCGGACCTTTGTCCAAATTGACGCCATAAAGTGAGAAGAATAATAAAAAAAATTGATTAAAAAAAAACTATAAAACTTAAAAACTTTTGCTTAGGCGCAACAGGTGACTAAAATGTTTGAGATACTCTAAATAAATTGACGGAGCTCAAAAATAATTTTAAGTACCAGTACCAACAAGAGTTTCGCGCTGTATTAAAATAACGTATTTTTTTGTCGCGCCCACCGTAACACCATGTCCCGTGTTTATAAGCGAAATAATGCCCACATCCTTCAAGAAGATGCCCAGAGTGTCTACTTTAAGAAACATCCATTTTTCGTCTTGAAAACATTCGCCAAATGTGCAAATTTGCGTAACTTCTAAGGTGGCGTCGATTTGTCCCGAATGACCCCTTAGTCCTGATTCGCCCCGTTTGACGGTACTAAATGTTGTATTAATGGCAATGTTTTGTTAAATTATATTAATTATTAATGATTAATAGTTATTTGTTTTACAAGTGTTGAAAAGCGAGTTTTTTATGCTAGCGTTTAATTTATTTTCAAATACAAAACTAAATAACCTAAAAACATGTTTGACAGTTAGCTGTTTCATTTTAAGGTATAAGTTACTTAAAATCAATAAACTTACCTTCTCAATTCAAATAAATGCACTACAAATTAGAATTTATTATACAAACACAGTTAATTGTGTTCTAAATGATATTTACACTTACATATACAATACAAATGATAATGAAATCACGCAAATTCGAAGAAATCGTCCAAAATTCAGACTCTGAATGTCAAACGATGCTGTCAATTTCTTTTTACACAGACTTGTCACTTTTCAAACAGAACTTGGCTGAAAAGTGCACTTTTCAGCAACAATGCCATTACGAAATGTGACTTTTACAGTGGTGGTAGATTACATTATATTAAATGCTGGCTAAATCCACCTTAAGTGTTTCACTAACCAAGTGTTGTTTTCATTTAACTCTTCTTCATATTTGTTTCGTTTTTAATGATCACTAAACAATAACAAAGACTTAAATTATGAAAAGATTTGTTGTTGGATAGGGTAGATGAGTTGAGGGACGGTTTAGGAGTATTGTTTTTTTTTATTTTTAGTGAAGGCCTTGCAAAAACTGCCCCTTCAGCCGCACCAAATGAGCACGGAGGATGAGGATTCCTCGCCAATAACGCCATTGCCTCTCTACCAGCAACGTGATAACTTTTACAGTTAAATTTTTTGTTGGTTGTACAAAATTCAAAGGTTGTGTTCAAAGTTTGGCCTATTGTACGTTTGAAATATATTTGTTGCTGTTAGACATTTATATTTGAAAGTTAGTGCCAGACAATAAGTATTATAGTTATATTTTGTAAATTATTATTTGTGTACAATTTATTTAAGGTATTGTTATTTTATGCTCAAGGTGTAAATTGTATATAATTTATTTGATTTTATTTATAGGGTGATGGTTTACCTAACCATGCATTCTAGGTATACAAGATTTTTTTTATATGTAACGCGTATAAAATTTGATTTTATTTATTTTAAGTTTTTTTTATAGAGCTCAGATGTTCACACGAAAATATTTAAATATTTTTAGACTAAATTGTTTTGACTGTTACCAATGTTTTTATTAACATTGTGATTTTGCATGTATATAAATAAAATATTTATTAAAAAGAATTAAAATGTCAATTTGCATTTTATTGAAATAAATTGTTTAATAGTTTTATGTGAACGTCTTTTAACAGAAAAATCCGAATTTTACGAAAAATAGTGATTGATTATAAATTATTTACCGCCATTTTAAATAAAGCTTTTGTAAAAATGTACCCATACAGTAGAACATTATAATATATAACAAATAAATAATCATAAAATATATACTGGTGTATGTTGGTCCTTCCTTTGACAAAAAAACTAGATATTGAATACAACTTTTATTTAAATATATACAATCGTATTTAAAATATTACAAATAAATAATTTAAAACGTTTACACATAAGTAAATAAAACTAAATTATTGCCTTTTTAATAAATAATTTCGAAAAATAAGCCTATTATAAAAATACTCATAAGATATTACAATAAACTGCTTTGAATAAGTGTCAATGCTTTTCGAAGCTAATAAGTTAGTAGATTTAAGTAGAATTTTGCGATTTTGTGTAAATATCACTCATTTTAAGGTTGAACTTGTGCACCAAATTAAGATGGTGGAATGCAAATCAACTGTGCCGAATAAATTTCATAAAGTTCATGCACATGAAGAATTAGTAAAAAAATGTGTGTGTTACACATACTTTGGTGCAAAATTTTTTCAATAATTTTATTTAAGAATCAACAACTATAGGTAATATTTACAAGTAGACTAAACACAATGACATATCATTGCTTAAAATATGGCAAATATTTAGAATTGTAATTAAATGGACCATCTATCGAGTTGGCAACTATGGAAGCCTGCTTAAACTATATTAAAAACCTGACTAGTAAAAAAAATAAAAAATCATACTTTTCCTAAATATATATTATTTACCAGCTTTAGCAAACATATTTTCATAGTCCAGACAAACATGGCAATAAGTTTACGACAACATTTTGGTGGTGTATAGTGGGTGCCATCGATATTAGACGTATGGTTTGACTGAAATATTTTGAAAAATAAATAGCATAAATAATTATTGTATTAATATAAAAGATGCCTGTATTGCACATACCTATAAACAAACCCTTGGAGTGAATTTTAAGAAAAAAATCTAGTGTAAGTGCTCTCATATTAATTAAGTTAAGGTTCTGAAGCCAACATCCTTCCAATTAATTAATTTCTGGAAGAATGCAATGCACATCACAGTCTAATTTGTTTAATGTTTAAAATATGAGCTGTTGGCAACATAGCAATTACGGTGTGTTGGTCAAATCCGCCAAAGATAAGAGACTAAACTTTTTTGATTAACTACACTGCGCGTCAAAATTAACGCATAATTACGTGTTTGAGGGTTTTCCAAGAAAATATTTTTAAAGCCCTTTTATTTAATAATTAAAAACGTTCAAAAAATAACTTTTTTAGGCAAATAAAAAATATGCTGTTAAAGACCGTATTTTTGTTAGTATACCCTGAAAATTTTGTACAAATCAAACGAAGAGTAACGAAGATGCACCGCTTCAAAGTCGGTAAAAATTACCCCTTTTTGATTATTTTTGACGACTTTAAAGCGCTGTATGTTCGTTTGATTTGTACATTTTTAGGGTATACCAACAAAAATACGGTCTTTCACAGCATATTTTTTATTTACTTTTAAAAAAAAAATCTCTAATAAAAGTTTTTTTTCAGCGTTTTTTATTATTAAATAAAAGGGCTTTAAGGATATTTTCTCGAAAAACCCTTAAACACGTAAACTGATATATAAGTTAAAGTATTTTTATTCAAAATTTTATAAAGATTGGTAAAGCCGCTTTAGAGTTGGATTTTTTTACTTGTTATGCGTTAATTTTGACGCGCAGTGTAGTTTAACGAATTCTAAGAAAATGATAATTTATTAAAGCTATATTTGGCAGAATAAATACAATAAATAAATCCAACGTGTCTCATCTTTTAGCTTGAAAAGTCACCAATTATTCTACAAATTTAAATTAAAATATATAAGAAAAATATCACACATCTAAAAAGTCTTTTAAGAGAGTAGTTCTTCGTTTTTCCGCAATATCCATTTGATTTTCCAAGTCGCCTCTGTCGGTCGTCTCCGCCCGCTCGATCTTCCACGACAAATTCTCGATCTCGGCCTCCAGCTGCGCCTGCTGATACTCGAACAACTCCTTCCGCGGCCCGGGGTCCATATAATAAGCAAACGGATACGTGTACTGCAAAGTATACCGACACTTCGCCAGCAAACCGGCCGCGCTGAACAAATACTGCCAATCAATCCACGTACCCAAACCGGACATCACCTTCTGATTTATCCGGCTACGCAGCTTCTCCAACGTCTGCTCCTCCAGCTTCAACGACTTCGAATGGTTCTCCCATCGCTCGTAGTAGTGCAGGTACTTTTTCAACGCCTCCCGCGCCTGGAACAACACGTTCTATTACATACTGCGTAGTAGCATCACGAAACAACAATCGTACTGCGCAGCATCGGCACGAACAGTGATCCAAGCCCACGGCGCTATATATCGGTGTCTAGATTGTCAAGCAAGTTGGTTTTTTGATTTATTCTACAGAGTATTGATTTTTTTAATGTTAAAAAATTGTAGATTTATATATTTCGTTTATTTTGTTGTTCTGTGATAATTTTAAACATTTAATTTAAAATTATCGGATACAAACAAAATGTCAATTTAAGCAAGATATAACTGTCTGAAGAATGTCACCTTAAGCAATATACAGGGTGCACCTACTTGGTATGGGTGTCTTTTTTATTTGAAGAGACACAAGTTGCGTAATTACAAGTCTATAAAAATGGCATTTAAAAATTGAAAAAAAATCAGCAGTTCTCAAATAATCAAAACCAAAAATCATTATAACTTGAAAAAAAATAAAATTTTACTTGTAAACATACATATTTATCTACATTTTATTCAAAGTGTAATACGAAAAAAATGCAAAAGTCAATCTTCCTGAAAATTTCCAAATTTTTACGGATGATATTCATAGACTAATATCGAGAAAAAGTAAATTTCCCACGATAATTATTATAATAATACTAGATGACCCGGTGAATAATAATCAATCCTTTTCAACCTTTCAACTCCACTCAGGCAAACAAAAATGAATGAATTTGTGGTTATGTTTATTATTTAATTTGAAGTGCAGTTACGAACGCCATCTATTCAAATTAATTCAAAGTTGCAGGAATTTCGATTTTTTCGATTTTCCGGCTGTTCCTTTCGGTTTTTCCTAATTTATTTTTTATTTAAATTAAGGCGAACAAAACAAAAAAATATTTAAATCGGTTGAGCGATTTACGAATTTTTGCAGGACTAACGCACGCAATTCATTTTTATATATATATAGATAGAAATGATTATAATAATTATTCCTTTTATTTTAATTCAATAAAAATATTCTACCGGGCCGCAAAAAACATATTCGGTGCTCTATTAACTTTTATCTCCACGCGGTCTATAATTTAAACTTTATTGTTGTCAACATTCGATAAAGAAATAACTTGTTATGGGCTAGGCCGATAAAAAATTTTATGAGGCAAGTAATTAGTTCGATTTTTTCTCGCTAGGGGTATTGTTTTGACAAATTAATCCTTTTCTAAAAAATTAACGTACTAAACTGGTTTAATTTATTTATAATAAGCACTAATTTTTACTGTTAATGTTTATTATTTTTCATTAAATAATTGTAAAATTAAATATGAATAATAAAACAAAAAATGAGGTTAGGACATTGCAATTTGACGTTTCTGTGGATTTCACAGTTGTGTTTTCTTTTTCTACGATTTAAATTATCTTTAAGTTTTAATTTCCCAGAGAGCCATATCAGGTTAAAACATGGCCAAGAATTGCCCATTACCTTTGGAAAAGTTTTGCCAATAAATGTACTATGTAGGACTGTATATTCCTATGGTATTTGTGCAATCGCGATGGCCAACAATAAATGACCAAATTGTGCCCAATAATATGCCAAAGCAGTTTGGATAAATTAGGTAGGTTACCGTTGGTTTAATTTTGGGAATGTTTGGGCATGGAAAAACGATGACAAATTTTTGATGTTTATTTGGGCAATTAGGCTTTTGAAAAATTGACCAAATATTGGTAAATATTTGGACAAATCCAAAGTATTAACAAATATTATTATTATATTTGAAAGAATATTACTCTTTTTCTCATTTATATTAAAATCTATTAATCTATCTATTAATTTTTTGAAGATTGGGTAAATAAAACGCTTATTGAATGTTTTATTAAAAACTTTGAAAACATAATCTTAATTACTTACTCAAAATTTAAAGCCGTTTAAAACTTAACACGTTTAGGTAGTTAGTGCACAGATGATTATATTTTTTTGTAATAACTATCACACAAGCACTTTTTGACGCCTTTTTGTAGAGAAGGTCTTAAAATATTAACGACATATGTAACTCGCCATTGCGATTCTTTTTCCATGCTGATCAATTATTTGCCAAGTTTCGATCAATCTGAATTACAAACGCTTTGCCAATTTTCGACCAAACTTCATTACAAACGACGTTGGCCAATAATAACTCTATCTAGGGCTGTATATTTGTGTAGTTTTTGTGCTATCGCATTGGAAAATAATTTGGCATAAAACATGTCAATTTTTGGTCAAACTTTATGAAAATGCAATTAATATGTCCAAATAAACCCCAATAAATGTAAAATATCGTAGTCCAAACTTAGTTGGGAAAAAGTTGACTAATTTCTTTCCCAAAGCATGGCTCTCTGGGTTGCTTTAAGTTTTCAGTGAAATTAAATGTTAAACACAGCGTAAACACAAACAACCTATTTTTTTAATAAAAATGCAAACAAATTGAAATTATATACCTATTTATTAAACAATAAATTGAATTCAATGTAATAGCAAGAGGGTAAGTAAACCATTTTCTTACAAAAATCCATTTCTACTTAAATCATGTAGCTAGGTATTGTCAAACTATTACTGCTTCTAAAAGGAATAATAATTATTGTACATTTAATGTAATCTTTAGCTAATAAATAAATGAGATTCTAAAAAAGTGAGGTTAGGCCGCTTTGATGTTGAATTAAATTGACCTATATAAAGTGCTTTGAAGATAAAATGTTGTATGCCACTATAAATAACTATTGTTTTATTTGACACTTTGATTTCTATTATTATAATTTTGTAATTTAACTTAGGTATTTAATTTAATTTTTTTCTGTAAAAAGGATTTTTTTTGTTTAAATTAAAATTATTATTATTATTATTATTAAGTTCTTAATTGCTACTTTTTTGCAAATGTGTATATTTAAAAAAAAACAATTTTTTCCAAAAAAGGCAATTTTTTCAAGACCTGGAGAAAAACAGGTTTTTTGCCTAATTTTACCGGTTATTTCCAACACTTTAAAACGATAATGGTAAGATGGAAAAAAACTTAAGGAATCCACCCTGTATAACTGTCTTAAAAGTGTTTTACGGGCGTCAACTTAATTTTGTGAAAACTCCGTCGAACTCATCACTGTAAACGAGCACTTCTGCGCAGTACGCCATCGAAACCGGTTGAGTTTTGCGCAGTGTTGCTTACCTGAGCGTGGACCGATTCGTGGGCTATATTGGGGTTTTCTCGGTACCTGGAGCACTCGTAGTATTCCGAGCCGTGCGATTTCCAATCTCCCAAGCACATCCAGCAGAAGTCGTGCTTGCAGTTATAGCATTGCATGTGGTTGCAGCCTCCATTTTTCTCGATGCAAATGTGGCACTTTGGACAGTCTTTGGTGTGGGCGCTAATATAGTTAGCGGTTTCGCTGTCATCTGCGCATTTTGTCAGCCATTTTTTAATTACTAAGCAGTCAGTTGGGGCGTGGTAGTTCATGCCGCATCTAAAGCAGAATATTGATTTGCACTGGCTGCAAGTCGCTCTCTTTGCCTTCATTTCTTTACTGTGAATCACTATGGAACAGTTAGGACCTGGGCAGAATCTCAGCTCGGGGTGGGATTTAACATAGTCTTGAAATGTGAATTGTTGGTATTTTTCGCGCATGTTGGGACGTGTCAGATGTTTTAATACAAAATCCTCAGGTGCCAAAACCACACAGTCTCTTGCCATACAACTTATTGTTGTCGATATTCCCTAAAAAAAAAATTTACATTTTTTTAAAATTACATTACTATTAGTATTTACCTGGGTGATTTGTACTTCAAAATGCGTCGTCCAACAATCCTTGCAAAACATGTGAGAACATGACAAGCTATAAAATTTATCTAACGACTGAGGCGTAACACACACAGGACAGTGAATGTACCGTGCATTGTGGGTAATTGTAGAACTAACAGCCGGCTCTATCCTCGATGTAACTAGTAGATTGGTTGGATTTTCTCTATACTTAGTTACAATTTCATTATTATTCCACGAATGACTATGTAAAAGTACCTAAAAACATCACAATTTAAGTCAGCATTCTTGAGGCAGAAATATTTTTAACTAAAGGTTATCAATCTTAAACTTACTTTGGCTAAAGAAGGTGTAATATCCAACATATTACTCAATCGTTCGACAGTTTCATTTAGTAATCGTTCAACTTGTTCCTCTAACAAGCATTTGTATTCAAAATGTTCAGGGTCTTTTTTGGAAGGATCAACTTGTTCTATATCGCTATCATCGTTTAGATCATAATAATACTCTTCATAACATTCATTGTCAGAACATTCCATGTCAGATTCCCCTCCTTGAGAACGATTAATCGGTTCCTCCATTGTTCAATTAAGTTAAAACGCACATTTTATAATTAAGTCTCCGGTTAAAATTTCGGCAAACAAGTTAAATAAATTGATGTTTGATTTTTACTACAATAAAATTGATCACCTGTTTACTAATGTCAATTTTTGGTAGCCATTTGCAAAATACAAATACAATAGGTACCAGTGCTGCCACAATAAATTCACTGCCAATAACTGCATCATTAAGCTGTCTTCACATACTACAAATACACTAAAATTGTAATAATCTGAACTCAAATTACCCTATAACTATACCCTAATTAACTATAAAAAAAATGTAAATAACAAATGAATTGTCGTATCTTAAAACACCAACAAACTAAGTGCAGTCCAAACTGTTAACGAAAGTTAGGGTTCTGGGTAGAGAGATGCGAAGAGACCTTAGCAATAGTGTAAATCATTAAATGAAAAAACCTTTTTTAAGGTAAAGGTAAGCAATTCATTGCCGATAATTAACATTTTTAATAAGTTTCTCATTAGTTTCGTGTAATTATAAGGAGTACTTTAAGCAAAATACAAGATCTTCAAAAAATGTTGACGTTTAGTTTGAAGGTTATAGGTTGGTAGTGGCTTACTAGAAAATCCCCATATTGGATCACTTGTCATTTCATATGTGTTATGGCGTCGAAATTGATATAAGTGTACAAAACTTTTGTGATATTAGATGATACGGGATTTTAAGTGTTTTTAAAACGTTTAGATCATTATGGTTAAGAGACCTAATATCCGCAGACGAAAAATAAAATTTCGTACTGACGGTATCAACTTATAACTGGGATTAATAGTTTGCATATCTGATCATCATTATATAAACAAAGTAAGAATACATAATAATAATAACACGTTTTTTCTACTCTTTAAGATTGTAATTATCTTCACTGCCGATTATAGCCCTTGTGCTCTAGTTAGTTTTTAACACTTTTACATCATTTACAATAATTTGGTTCAAACAATTGCATGGTTTTTCTTAATTTTATATTTAGTATACCACTGCTTACATATTTATATATAATTATTATATATTGATTTAACAAATTCATCACATTTTTATGAATATTTATGGTTCACCAGGCTTTTAATTAGACAAACCGAAAAACTTTCATTAATGCTAATTTGATAAATTGTTGAAATACTTTTTATTGAAGTATTTTTTTGTCACTGCACAAAAACCATTTTAATGAAAATAACAATAATAGGTATTTTTAATTGATTTGGTATTGATTTTTCTAACCTTGAACTTGGTTTTAACCCTTAACATTAATAGTTTATGTTTGTAATTTATAATAGGTATTTTATATGGTGTTATGTCATTTATTTGTTTTTTTTAACACCAAAATTCTTAAAAACTGAGTGTAAAATTAAATAAATGGAACCAAAATTCCCATTAACATAGTTCAAAGAATAAAATGGGGGCGATGCCCCATGAAGTTAAAATTTCTTAAAAATTAATTTTTCTCTACCTTTTTCATAATAAATATATGGGTCATTCCACCAAATAAAATTTCTTTTGGGGTGTGACCCCTGCAGATCTCTTTTTAAATTTTGTTGAGTTATTCTCTACATTATAATAATGACTAGCTGAAGATTTGAGCTCTTAATATTAAGTACTTTCATAGAAATAATAATCGTCTTTATAATGTAGATAATAACTGCACAAAACTTTAAAAAATCCTCAGTGGTGGCACAATAAAAAAAAATATTTGGTGGAATGACCCATATATATTCTTATTAACATACAATAAACTTTGACTATCAAACAATTAATTATTTATTAAAATATATTAAAAATGTCAAGTTAAAACTAGAACTGCGGTGTGCCGCTGCAAAATATCCCCACTCTCTTTCAAGGCGTTCGGATGTTAAGAACTTCCTTACTACTAAATATCGGAAGAAGAATGTCGACTTGATGTCAATTTTAGCTGGATATTGATATTTTGTTGAAGGATTTGCCGATATCATGGCACAAGTAGGGGGCCAAAAAAGGAGGGGAATCAGTAGTGGTGACCCGTCGGCTTCAACAAGCTCCACCACGCAACTTTCCGCCATTGGTACAGCACCAGGCACTTTGACTGACGAGCTGGCAGCACTGTTCGAGTGTCCTGTATGTTTTGAAATTGTTCTTCCTCCTATTATGCAATGTCAGGTCGGGCATTTGGTTTGTGCTAGCTGTAGACCAAAATTGTCTTGTTGTCCTACTTGCAGAGGTACTTTAGGTGAGTGCAGTACATGTTTGGTCATGCGCAGCGTTTACAGTTACAGGGTTGTCTTTGCAGGAAATATTAGGAATTTGGCGATGGAAAAGGTAGCAAACAATTTAATGTTTCCATGTAAACATAAATCGACTGGATGTAGGATGTCTCTAGGTTTGAATGAAAAAGCTGAACACGAGGAGATTTGCGAATTTCGTCCTTATAGTTGTCCGTGTCCTGGGGCTTCATGTTCTTGGCAGGTAAGACCCCAATAAACAATTTGTACTACTTATGGTAACGATAAATTATATAAAGGTTATATAAGAGTTGTCAAATTATATAAGAGTTTAACAAGGTTTTATAAAATCACCACTTAGTTTAATACTTACTACTGTAAACTATAGGTATATGATTAGGTTATTTAATTGTTTCTACAAACATTTTATATAACCTTTAGTAACCGTTACCAGTAGGTTTATAAAGGAGTTTTTGGTGACCTGTTTTATAAAACTATTTGTTTTATTAATTATTTATATGCTTAATAAACCAAAAATGTTTAGTAATTAAAACAGAAATTAAGCATAGTATTGACTTTCGACGCAATGCTTTTTCATAATTTTAATTAAAAATTGGTTAAAACGAAAATATTTAGCATATAATATTATTAACATAAATATTTTAAAAGTGGATTAAATCGAATGTTTAGTGAAATAAATTGATTCCATTGCGTTAAAACCATTATTACTGCAGGCAAAAATGGCTAACCTGAGCAGTTAGATGGTTGCCTATCAAAAGTTTTATAAAATCACTTGTAGTAGCGACAGTTACTACAATGTATATAAGAGTTTCAAAATTATATAATAACACTTAAAGTTATTTAGATACTCCTATAAAACTGAACTAGTACCTTAGGTTATATTAAATTACCATGAGCAACATAAGAGGGCTTAAGGTTGATACATTCTTTCCGACATGATTGTTTTTTACATAAAATAAATACTAATCGAATTGTATAACAAAAACAACTTAATTGACCAAACCAAGGTAAAAAATTCACTACTTTAATGTAAGCAAAAGAAATTATTAATGTATTTATTAATATTTTCATGTATTTTTTATTAGTATAAAAAATATTTATGTTTTGGTATTTTGATGTCTCCTGCTGTTTTTTAAAGTATTGTGTAGGTACTTATTTACAATAAAAATTACTTTGTACTTTGAGTTAAAAATCTTGGCCTCTCAAAATATTCATGTGGTTTAAAGTTAATGAATAAGATGACAATAAGAAAGATAGCATACCTATGAAGAAATATATATTTTAAATGTGCCTGAGGGAGAGAGAAATATTAAAAGAAGAAAAAAGCCGGTAGCAGTACTTTAGGAAGTTATATAGTGGTTTCCATAATATTTCTGTTATCTCTAGTTATAAAACTTACTAAAATAGGTACTGATAACCTTTATAAACTCCCCAAATAAGCTCATAAGAGTGATATAAATAATTCTGAAACCAAATTAAGAAATTTAGGTTTTATAATTTGGATGATATAACATTTATGGAAACCACTATAAAAACAAAAATGTTTATTGGGACCTTGGACATAAGAGATGTGGCAAATGATTAATTTTAGGGCCAATTGGACAAAGTTATGGTCCACCTTCAACATGCCCACAAAAATATCACGACATTGAATGGAGAAGACATTGTTTTTCTCGCGACGGAGATTAATCTCGCTGGGGCTGTGGATTGGGTGATGATGCAAAGTTGCTTTGGACACCATTTTATGTTGGTACTAGAAAAACAGGAAAAGAGCGACGGCCATACTCAGTTCTTCGCGATTGTACAGTTGATAGGGTCTAGGAAGCAAGCCGAACACTTTGCGTATAGGTAAGTGATTGAGTCCATGAAAAGTGCGATTTCTTAGAGTATTGTTGGTTGTTTAGGTTAGAGTTAAATGGGAATAGGAGACGTCTTATTTGGGAGGCAATGCCGAGGTCCAGCCACGAGGGTGTCGCGTCCGCCATCATGGGCTCGGATTGTTTAGTATTCGATAATTCGATTGCGCAGCATTTTGCTGATAACGGAAACTTGGGTATAAATGTTACCATTTCGTTAGTTTGCTAGGTACACAATGTCCGTTTTTTATAAGTCATAGCATACGAAAAATAAATGTCGAACAAAATCTCGATTCAAAATCGACTAACATTTGATTTTGTTGATATTTTGTTTTTTCTTAACATACGCCTTCTTCCACTTATATCGAGTCAATCATCGAGCTACTGCGCAGTCGCGGATTTCCCCCTCTCCAATGCTCAAGCATGGATAATCATTTTTGTTAGAATGTTAAGAAAAAACTAAACCCTTTATTATTTTTGTTTAAAAAGTACTGAATTTTAGCTGTCTATGTTGTTTAGTTTAAATGTTATAATTATAGAATATGAAATTAACAGGCTGGCTTTGTTTTCCTTTTTTTTCTTTACCATTTCTTTTAAACTTCTAAAACCCTGGCTGGATTTATAGAGTGATATAAACGTGAATTTTCAAAAATTATTTTGTAAATAATTAAAAATGTATCAATGTATAAATTTTGAGTATTCCAAACCATTGCCTGGAAAGTAATTAATAGAGTGACATGGATTGTACATAAAATAAGAGCAGGATTCCATATCACCCGTTTTTTTTTAATTTTATATTTTATAATGATTTTATTTGTTTATATTTTGTTAGGCATGCCACAACACTATTATTGGGTAATAACCATCATTTTGATGAACTTATTTAATTAAGACTTCGGGGCTAAATTATGTCATATAATTTTTGACTGAATAAGATTCAATTCAATACAGTAGTTTTTTGTACAAAGCAGCTTCGCGAATATTAAACACATTGTTTCATCCCAATAAGGCATTAACTAACACTTGTGATATATAAGTACAGTTAATCATAACTTTAATTTGAAATGTGGAAATTGAAAAATTTCCAAACACCATATGAGTGGCACAGTGCCATCCTTGCCTCTTCCTAAAATTCTTATATCTGTAAATGCCAATGTAGCCCATCTATGAGCAACTTTGACAATTAAAACATTCTTTATTTTTTATTACCATTTTACTTTGTCTCTTTATTTTATAAATAATCAATTGGGGTTTAGGCAAGGATGGCACTGAGCCACTCAAATGTCTTGAAGTATCATTAAGAATTAATCTTTAAAATAAAAGTAATCGCCAAGTTATTTTTTTATTTCAAGATACATATATTTTTATCTATATTAGTTTTTTGACGATATACTTTTATTTTCCTGTGCATAATTATATTTAGATGTTTCTTTCTTATATTTTAAATGTATGTTTGATAAATTTATTGCTTAAGGAAATGTATTTGCAATAAAATAAAATTAATGTTTATAAACTTCCTCTATTATTCCACTAATTACCCCCACTGCATTTTAAATGTTTTATTCAGAAAAATTTGTTGAAACTTATGTACAATTTAACAATAAAATATGACTAAAATATTAAAAATGCACACAGAATATTATTACAACATTATACAAAATAAATAATAATAGCAAAATAAAGGGTAAGTATAACAATATTTATTTCAGTACCAAATGCTATGATATTATTGTTGGATTTTTAATATATTTCAAGTAAATCATTTTGTATGATATGTGAGGAAAACTTAATTGTAATAATTTATTAAATCTTAGAGTAGGGAAGAAATTGGCACCACACCTTCCATGCTAATTAAAAAGTTATTTACTTAATAAAATTAACTGCAACATAAATTGTTATTTTAGGATTCAATAACATTGTTTTAACATCGTTATCTTATTTATTTAGTTTATTGTTTTTATCTACTCCTACATTGACAAGCTGTGACTTTATGGCATTTTAGTCACGCCCTGAAGTTGGCTTTATTATAAATTGCAAAGAAGTGAGGTTAAATTCATCAAATATTTATGAATTAAAATTGGCTTAAAATTCTTATTTCTTTAGCTCATAGATAAAGTGTATAGTATGCAACTCGTTTTATAAACTTCTCCAAACACTCGTTTTTATTAAACACTCGCTCGTGCCTAAGTGTTTATAAAACTTGATACATAACATACTTACTATAAAAGATACAATAAATATATTTAAAAAATTTTGGTTTGATCTATGAAATTATTTGTTTGATTTAAATACATAAGTTTTATTTGTGGTAATGATTTGTTTGAAATGTTTTACTTAAAAAACTTTACGTACCTCTACCCAGACTGCAATGAAGGTTCGAAAATATTCCAGGAATATTCCCTATCGCCTAGGAATAATCCGCTTCATTCTAGGAATATTCCTAAAATGATCCTCTAAAACTTCCAAGCATAATCTAAGAACATTCCCAGTGAATATTCATTAGTTTAGTTGCAATACCTCCCACCGTTGCTTACGCACGCTTGATAACTATATATACCGATAGGTTAATAATATTAGTTGGAGATGTGCGTCTGTGATGGCACAGCCAAACAATGATTATAGTGATACTGATCTACTCAGTAACTCAATAATTATTAGCCATTAATGGCTATACTTAAGTTAAGTTCCTGGGTATAAGAGGCAATAAGGGTTGGGAATAATCCCCAAATTATATCAAGGAATATTCCCCTAACAATCCTTGAGTCTTCTGCAGGCAGATATATGGAATATTCTTTTTATGATGCCTGGGTTAACCAAAAAGCGGACATTTGATGATGCCAGGAATATTCCTGGGAATATTCTGGGACGATTGGAATATTCCTGACATGTGCAGGGAATGTGATTTTGCGGTCTGGGTATGTGCTTATTAAAATGCCAGTAAATAAAGGTATTGCAAATAAAACGAATTAATAAACAATAAGAAATATTTTATTATTCAATTTGTCTAGATTCAGTAACATGAAGCAAATATACCATAGAAAAAATGATTTTGTATAACTGATTGGTAGCAAAATAAATGAATGAAATTGTTCCAAAAATCTCGAACAAAAAACCTGATGAGTTGTGTGTATGCCAAGACGACTAATATTGTGCGAGTTGCAACAAAAACGTCACACTTAATAGCGTTTGAAACGTAATAAATCTCGACACAGGCTACTATTTTATGTAAACACAAGTAAATCTTAAGCAATATCCTCAATAATTTACTTATACAATGAGCAAAATACACATATGAAAGAAAAGACGATGCGCAGTGACAAACCAAAATCCGACGCGTTCTGCGCATCGAACAGCACACGAAAACGTGTGCATTGAAAGTACTGCTTAGATTTTGTGGTGTACGCTATTGTTGAAGAGTTTTTATCGAACTAAATGATGCCAGTGCTTGTGTTTCAGCACATACAACCGCCCTCCGAGTCTTGTTGGTCGTTTTGAAGCTGAGGCTGGGTTTGGAGGTCGACAGCTGGTGATTTTAATAAGGAAATTTTGTACTTACATTGATTTAATATTAAAATAAAACACTATAAAATACCGTTAATAAATGTATTGCAGTTTAATAAAATTTTAAATTAAGTAAATAAATAGAATTACTTGTTTTCAACAAAATTAATGTGCTATATAAAACAATGTTACAATGATTACACTGGTTAAGTATAATACTGTATACAATAATTATAATAAACAATATTAACAATTAATTACTAAATGCATTATTCAAATTTTATTTTTCCGAGTATAAATAAGCTGGTTTAATCACAGAATGCAATATTGATTTGACACTTCTAAATATTATTATCGATAGTTACAATCGATGTGTAGAAAAAATATATTCTTTTAAAAAGTGTCTTATAGTGTGGACTTGATGGATGCAAACTTGTACTTGTGTAAATTATTGTAAAACCCCAACAGTTAATAAATTCATCTTCTTAAATGTGCTAAATAATTAAGTTTTAAGCAATAAATAGTTTTAAGTCAATAAAATTAATTAAATAGTTATAGTATTATAGAAATCTTACATCTTGTTTGACTTGTATAAAATATAATAAAATTCTAAAAAAAATACGTACATAAAATGTAAGGATTTAAAAAAAAAAATAGGGCGGGAATACTTAACTAAAATCGGGAAAACCTGTACAAACAAGCACAAATGGAATAAACAGCAATCAACATGCACAACCTCCATCAGGATCTTTTACTTCGTTTGGAGTGTCTTTTAATACAACTTCTTGCACTAAAATAACATTAAGGAAAGTAAAACATAAATAAAAAAAACAATTCAATTAGGTAAATTTGTTGGTTTCTTGAAGTTTGCGGCTTAACTTTCTATAGAAAATGATCTCTATAAAAAACAGTAAATAGCACACTACATCTTGCTTTCAATTGAGATCATTTTCTATCGAAACTAAAGCCGCAAATTTCAAGAAACTAATGAACCAGTAATTGAACAAGAATAAAAAGATATCATGCCAAGCCATTTAATCATGCTTTTTTTGTCGAAAAGGATACTGTCTTCTGGTGGCTTATTCTCCGTTGAATCCATACCCGGTAAAGCGGCAGCAACGCGTCTAAATAGCTAAAAAAAATTAATGAAAAAACACCATTTATTATAATAATTTAAAAAAATACCTGTTTAACATTGTATCCTGCTTTCGCGCTAGTTTCAATAAACATAACATTAAGCTCTTTAGCTTTCCTTTCCCCCTCTTCTGTGCTAACCTGCCTTTTATCCGATAAATCTGTTTTATTGCCCACCAGCATTATTATTACATCACTACCTCGTTCTGTTCTTACATCATCTATCCATTTTGATGTTTGATGAAACGAGTTTGCATCTAAAAATAAGACAATTAGTTTTTTAGCCAGGACTGGCCTCAAAATTTAATCAAACTTTGAAAGGCTCTCCTAAAATAAATAAATAAAAATAAACTTTATTGGATTACTCCAAAAGGCTAACGACCTTAGTCTTTCCTAGGCTCTCCTATTTTTGGGTTTTAACAAAAAAGTTACTTAAAATATTTGCTTGTTAATTTGATTTCCAAACATACAGGGTGTAGTTTTCTAAAATTCATGTAAAAACCTTGAAAACTGGTCTTAATAATCTTTTAAAAATATAATAATATAAGAAGTGGTTGATATTAAATTTCAATATTTCTTACTGGTTATATCATAAACTACAACTGCAACAGTTGAATCCCTAATGTAGGAGGGTATGAGTGATCTAAATCTTTCTTGACCGGCTGTATCCCAGAGCTGCAGCCTTACAGTACGATCTTCTAAATACATTGTCTTTGATAAAAAGTCAATTCCTATTGTAGCCTAAAAAACAACTGTTAATTTTCCTCCATTGTATTTTTTTCCCAACTAAATCTGAGAAAAATTCATTAATTAACATAATCGCGAGCAACATGGTAATTAAGTAATTAAAAATGATAAGACTGCATAAATTGACAAAATAACTTTGTTAATAAATTAGCAAAATCAGCTAAATAATGAAATATTATGCCACATATTTATAAGGGGACATACCTGATAAGTATTATCGAAACTGTCATACATAAACCTTGTTATTAAGGAGGTTTTTCCAACTAAAAAAGAAAAAAATATGTTAAACCTACGTAAATTAACAAAAATTAACGAATTTGACAAGTCAACCTAACCCAACTAAAAAAATTACAATATGGATTTTAAACAAAGTACATTAATAAAGTCGCTAATGTTTTGCAAAAATCAATAATTTAAAATAAAAAAAACTTATTAAAAATAAATAAATAAAGGGTATATTGATCTTTTGACTACGCCTGGCTATGAAAGTTTACAACTCATCAAGAATTGTCAAAAATTCTTACCGCTTTGTTCTCCCAAGAAAACCAGTTTGAATTTCCTCAAGGGGTTGCCAAAATCCCCCGACGTTGACATTATTAAAATTATTTAACCCCCCGTGTTAGTTTTCACAATACAATTCACAAAAAAACACAATAAATCTATCACAGACTACAACACTCTCTTCTCTCCAGTCCACCAGTCTGGCCAACCGGATTCCCGCCGTATTCAGTGTTCCCAACCTTGTATTAAAATTCCTAAACATCTACAACTCATTCATAGTACAATAATAACAAACTTTTTTGCGTTTTTTCAATAAGTTTTATTAGTTTAAATTGTTTAGGTTACGAGAAAACATAATAAAACAAATCCAAAATATAAAACAATAGGCAACACAGTTAACGCCTTTGAAAACTGCAGCGCCATCTAGTTACTATTAAATATGCCTGAATTTTTTATTTTTTTATTTTTATTACAAAAATAATAATTTTGTAAATAAATTAAGTTAAACACAATAGCAAAAGTGAAAAGTTTGTAGGTATTAAAACAAAATTTACTTCGATAAAATAAGTTTATTTAATAAAAATTCTAAAAAATCCCAACAGTATTTTTGACCTCCCATAAAACTTAATTTAATTAAGTATTCCTATCCCTACTTTAATATAAAAATTATTTACAGTTCCAACAATAAATTAAAAACATGAATAACATAGAGAGTTTTGTCCAGCATCATACCTACAAAAAAAATGTAAGGGTATTTTTTTAAATATTAATTAAAGCAATAATATTTACACTTGAAAAGCACAACTTCCGCAAAACATTTCATTGCATTTATCACACTGCATCGAACAATTCTGACAAATATCTTTCAAACAATACCAGCATTTGACAGATGAGGAATTTGAACACGAAATACAGCTATCCTAAAAAAATATATATATAAACCCCAAAATAAATTTAAATAAACAAAAAACAAACATTTATATAATTAGGTTGAGGTTCATTTTGTAGCCTGGCTCCTTTATAAAGCAATTGTAGAGTTTTTTCTAAAAGATATTAATATATTTTTTGTTTAAATTGCTATAAAAACATACCTGACACAGATGATTTAATTTTACGCGTTGTATTCACATTGTTATCAATTACTTGTTGCTTTTGAATGTGATCGTCATCATCAAAAGGGCAAATTCTTTTTCCCATTGCAATTTTTAGAATTGTACACAAGCCTTTTAAATGAAAACTAACCTAATTTAATAATTTTTGACTGCTTTTATTGGTGCCATCTTTTAGTAACCGTTATAACTAATTTTGTAATGGGCCTTTACATTGATTACTTAATTTATTAATTATTTTTTAATTTTGTCGTGTATTTTATTTATAAATTAAATTTATTTTTTGAATGATTGTTGATTTTATTACGTTTATAGTTGTTGTTTACGATTTATTTTTAATATGGGAATATCCCTTAACGTATTTTCAATCTGAAAACCATTGACTTACAAAGTGTGGAGAATATTTTTCAAATAAAACGGCATTAAAAATTTGTTTTAGTTATTGATATTGATTAAATATACGTTGCTTTTTAATTTAACATTATATTTTATAGATAAAAAGTTTTATTTATTAAACATTTCATAAAATATATAATAATTCTATAACTGTTAGGTTGTTGGTTTGACATATAAACGAATATGGGTGACGTACATTAAAAATTTTAACCTACATTTTTTTGACATTAGATTTAGCTTACTGTTTATATTTATTTGTGAGGTCAAAGTCTACAGGCAATGTCCAAAGTGTGTTATGTAGCTTAGAAAATTGGGCACTGATTTTATTAAAGCTTATAACTGGTGTTTTGTAATTTTTAAATTTATTTTGTGTTTTATTTTAATAAAATATTAATAAATTTGTTAAAATGTTTCAAGTTGCTAAATTATGCAGATCCAAAATTCCAGCCAGTGAAATCCAAAGGTAGTAGAAATTAATTGATTTATAGATAGTTTTTTACATATATTTTTAGGTTTATATCGTGTTCAACTATAAATTTATCTAAAACTGTACAAAATGCTGAAAAACCTAAACAGTCAGCCCCCACGGAGGATTATTCTTTTGTAATGAACATATTTAGAGGACAATTAGAAGGAAGGCAAGTCTTCCCTTATCCAAATGTGCTAAATGAAGAACAACGAGAAACTTTACAAATGCTTGTTGACCCAGTTTCCAAGTTTTTTGAGGTAATTTGTTTACTTGCTTAAATTTTTTATCATAGAAAAATAAGTAAACATGTTTATTTTGCTGTTTTGAATAGTACTTAGATTAGCAAGTATGCATAATTTCATGTCATCACCTTGTAACTCTTTAATAATTATGTATTTAAAAATTATAAAATTTAAGCCACATTCAATTTTTAATTATTCATTTAGGAAGTAAATGACCCAGCTAAAAATGACGCTGAAGAAAAAGTTGAAGAAAAGTCAATGGCTGGCTTGTGGGAATTGGGAGCTTTTGCTTTACAAGTACCCCAAGATTTGGGTGGACTAGGCTTGACAAACACTCAGTATGCAAGACTTGTTGAAATTGTGGGCTCACACGATTTGGGCGTTGGTATCACCTTGGGTGCGCATCAATCCATTGGTTTTAAGGCCATCCTCCTCTTCGGAACCCCCGAACAAAAAGCCAAATACCTGCCAAGGGTGTCATCGGGAGAATTCGCCGCTTTCTGCCTTACCGAACCGTCATCGGGTTCCGACGCTGGATCAATCAAGTAAGTTACCGAATGACGTTGTTCGCGCATGCTCACAAGTCGAATTTGCAGAACAAGAGCTGAATTGAGCCCTGATGGCAAGCATTACATCATGAACGGTTCTAAAATTTGGATTTCCAACGGTGGAATGGCCGAAATCATGACTGTATACGCCAAAACACCCGTCACCGATAAAAAAACCGGCAAAACTGTGGATAAGGTTACTGCTTTCATCGTCGAGAGGTCCTTTGGCGGTGTAACCAACGGCCCACCGGAGAAGAAAATGGGCATCAAGGCTTCCAACACCGCGGAAGTACGATTTTTTCGCGATCTTAAGTATTTATTAAATTAACTGATTTTAGGTTTACTACGATAACGTTAAAATCCCAGTGGAAAATGTAGTGGGTGGAGTTGGTAATGGTTTCAAAGTAGCCATGAATGTCCTTAACAACGGAAGATTCGGTATGGCTGCCGCTCTAGCCGGTACAATGAAAGCATGTACTAAAAAAGCAGTCGATTTCGCAACGCAACGCACACAATTTGGTGCCAAAATCGACTCATTCGGAGCCATACAAGAAAAAATTGCCCGTATGGCAACGTTGCAATATGTCACTGAAAGTATGGCATACATGATTTCCGGCAACATGGACCAAGGTTCCCAGCATTACCACTTGGAGGCTGCCATTTCAAAAGTAAGATGTTTTTGTTTATACTTAATTCACATAATAGTTATTTATGTATCAAGGCAGTAAAGTCGTATTTTTTATAAAAAATGCCGAATTTTATCCGAATTCATATTTAATAATACTAATAATTAATATTGATGATTACATCAAATGTCATTTGAGTGAAGGAAGTGTCTACGTATATTTTTTGTTGCGACGGTTATTATATATTTGCCCGCCGCGGCAAAATTAACTTATTATTTTTATTAAACAACATTTTATTAAAGGGTCCAATCGACCTCCGCGACAGTGCTTTTTTTAAATATTATTTAGTTGCTGCTGAGGAGCAGTAGACACATCTTAAAATGTATAATGGGTTGCATACAATACTCGTATTAAATCGGCAGTACTTTACTGCCGATTGTTGACTACTTTAATGCCGATTTCCGATAAAAGATACTTATTGTGCAAAAATGTAGATTTTGCTTTGAAACGGAAAAAGCCATCCTCAAATTTAAAAACTAATACATATACTATATATAGCCAACTTGAGCTAGATAAAACTGTTTGAGACAAAAACTTGACATCACGTTTTAAAGCGTGACGTGACATGAATAGATTGTGACATTTTCAGTGTTTCGCCTCTGAGGCCGCTTGGTACGTTTGCGACGAAGCCATCCAAATTATGGGCGGTATGGGCTTCATGAAGGAAACTGGTTTGGAAAGAGTGATGAGAGATTTGAGAATTTTCAGAATTTTCGAGGGTACAAACGATATTCTGAGATTATTCGTCGCTTTGACTGGGATACAATACGCTGGAGCGCATTTGAAGGAATTGCAAAATGCATTTAAAAATCCCACCGCCAATTTGGGATTGATTTTCGAGGAGGCCTCAAAGAGAGTTGGTAGGAAAGTCGGGTTGAAAGCTCCACCACCAGTTGATCACCTCGTGCACAAAGAGTTGGCTCCTTCTGCAAAGCTTTTATCTAAAGTAAGTGCATGGACAATAACTTAAAAAGAATTGTATGTAAAAAGTTTATTTTCAGAGTATTGATGCTTTTGGTCAATCAGTAGAAATGGTGTTGATTAAATACGGTAAAAATATCGTTAACGAACAATTTATCTTGAATAGATTGGCAAGTGCCACTTTTGATATATACACAAGTGCTGTAGTTTTGTCGAGAGCAAGTGAATCTTTGAAAAACGGTGTCAAAACTGCCAACCACGAAAAACTTATGGCCGAATCTTGGACATTGGAGGTGAGAGAAAAAAATTAAGAAAAATATAATTTTGTAATAACTAAATTTTTGTAGGCTTGCCAGAGAGCAGATTTGAATTTGAAGTCAATAGCTTCTGGTAAAAATTTGGATAACTTCGTTAAAATGGCGTCGATTTCGAAGACTGTTTGTCAAAACAATGGTATAGCCCACATGAACCCCCTAAACATATGAGGCTAAATCTCTTAACAAGTAACAATAATTTATTATTTAATTAACTAATTTTGATATAAATATTTTATACAAATTATATTCTGTAACTATCTGTAAATTTGTGTGTTATTAAATTTTTTTAAGTAAAACTCACGTGTATCAGTGTATATTTATTAAACAAATATAAATAAACAATGAATGTATGCAGATATAATGAATACAAAAAAGAACTTAATAAATAGCCAATTACAATCAAGGACATAAGCATTAAAAATTTAATTATAACACTTAAAAATTTACATTGAGTCCGTTTATACAAATCTACAATATTTTCACTGTATCCATACAGCACTGACTGTACCTGTTTTATAATTAATTATAATAATATTAATAAAAATGCTTAATCCGTTCAAAACATATTTGAATTTATTGGCACAATATAAAGAAGAATTAATTATAAAAAAAACAAGTCCCCACTGATTTAGGCAGGGTGGATTAAGTATATATTGCACATCAATATGTATGCTACATATTATTAAGCGCGTTTTTTTAAATTTGTACTAAATAGCATAAGACAACAAAACGTAAGTAATCCTAACATTTGGAATGAGTATAGTAACAAAATTAAACAGAATATCACATTCCCTACAATAGTCATAGTCAGCACCTTTTATCTCGTGGTATTCTATAGTAATCACATTAATAAAAACAAAATAAAAAAGACATTGCCACAGTTGTTGAATTAAATGAATTGGTTTTCACATCTAACGGGGCAACATACTGCATTTGTATGTACAAATTTTACTTTCAGTACGTCACACTTAAATTTAGTTAAAGTACGCGATTTTTGAAGGGAAACTTCTTTGCGGACGGGGCAAACCCAAAATGAAACGGAAATGGCCGAATGTTTTAACAGAATTCGCACAGCAGTATAAATATAAAAATGGTAGGACAAATTTTTAAAATTCTCAGCCTGAGAGCTTAAAAAAGCTTGACGAAATTTCCCACAATCCACACAACAATCTTGTTTCGCGTATAAGGTAAACGTCCCAATTATCGACACCTTAAGAGATTTTTCTAAATCATATCGTTATAAAAATTTGCATATTAAAGTTACACGTTTAACAATTTTACTGTGGATTGTTATAATATTGATTATTGCTTTGCAATGTTTATTTTTTAAATAGCAATGCGTAATTTATATGCAAAAAATAAATTTGTTGAAAAGTACCATTTGACCCAGTTATCGACATGGGAAAATTTGTCTTGAACCAAATATCGACACCCTTGCGTACGTAATATCGACACTCGGAAAAGTCGATTTAAATGGTTATAATAAGTAACAAAGAGTTTATCATAAAAGTTTATTTATTATAAAATATAAGCAGTGTTTATTGCAAACAAAAATGTTTGACGATAAAAGTATTTTAATCACAAATCTCCAGTACGCAGTAAAGTCCGCGTTTTTTTTGTTCCTTAATTTTTTAAGGACCTCTTCTCTATCATACCAAAGAATATTATCCCTTTGTCCCATATGTCCCATATGGGCCATATCCCATATCCAATTGAGCCCATTTTTCTCCATATGTAAGACTTGGTAATCAAACTCATAATTTTCTTTACAATAATATGTCAATAATTTTACCTGGTATATAGTGATTGATCGTTATAATTCACTATAACATAATCGTTTACAAATAACTTTTCTTAAGTCATGTTTGTAAATGTTTTTTTCCCATTTTTCACTATTTTCAATAATGTTCATTTTAAAACATTCTTTCTGAAAAAAAAATAGGTTGAACCAGTTATCGACATTTTTGGTACCAAATATCGACATATAAATTACATCCACTCCACAGACTTTGATCCACTCTAACGATGTTACCAATGGAAAAAATGGGTGTCGATAATTGGTACAGCGGTAGTTTAATATAATTTCCTTTAAACTCTTCAGACAGAGTAAGAATAAGTTTGATAGACATTTAAATATTCATAAGAAAAGAGAAAGCTACATAGTACCATTTATCGACACCTATGTCGATAAATCGTACAAAGCCTAAAAATGGATGTACCTTTTATCGACACCACATAATTTTACGTTTATACTGATTCTATGCCAAATTATTGGCAAAAACCATACATTATAGATTCTGTATATAAATATACAACTATCTACATAAAGAAACTTAAATATTTTAAACTAAAATTGCCATAATTAACTTACCTGTTTCTTAACACTTTTCTTAAGGATTTGCACAAGTTCACAGTTCACCTGCGGAATGGCGGGATTAAAATATTTTTTCAATTAATATTTTCTGCATAACCGACCGAAACTTTTTAGGAAAGGTAGGGAAAACCTACTTGTTTCTTATTTTAATATGACAATAGATGTCCAAAGCATCAAATTCTTATTTTTGAATGTTTAGTGCACAAATGTCGATGATTGGGACAGTGTCGATAATTGGGACGTTTACCTTACTAAAAATCACTGCAACACTGCACAGAGTTTAACGGCAGCCATTTTTGTTGTTACAATTCTTGTACTTTGAGTTTGTGCTCTGTTGATACAGATTAATAATCGTTTTAAACGTTCTGTTTCTTACAGAGTGCTAAGAACAACCATTTTACTCCTCTTTTGTAAAAAATAAACCTTATTCTATCCGGGCTGTCATCAAACTGTCAAATATCAATTTTTAGGTTAATTTGTGGGTTATGGTCTCAGAAGTCTTTTAAGGTTATGGCAAATTAACCTTAAAATTGACATTTGACAGTTTAATGACAGCCCTGATAGAATACGTTTTATTTTCTATAAAATAGGGGTAAAAAAGGTCGCCCTTAGCACTTTAAGGTCTCTTTTAAGGCTTACAAGTGCCTTTGTAAGAAACACAACGTTTAAAACGATCATTAATCTGTTTAAACAGCACAAACCCAAGGCACACGAATTGTAAACAACAAAAATGGCCGCCGTGTGCAGTGTTGTAGTTATGTTTAGTACGAAATAGAACAGACCTTGTTGTGTGGATTGTGAAATTCTCTAGATTTTGGGAATTGTTACAAGAATTCTCATAAACAAAACACGATTTTATTTTATTTAAATTGTCCAAAAGAAGTTTCACTTTTGTGGTCTAAGCGCACATGAATTTTTTATTGTAATGATTAATTCAAGTTTAGAATTAATTAAAATTGAATTTATCATATTGTATAATATATTATGTAAGTAGGTATGTACACTTAAGTTTATAGTACTATGTAGCTAATTTTTTTTAACTATATGTATATTTTTTACAATATATTTGTTATGCTGGATGAATGCCACCATAACCAATAAAACGAACTGTAAATAATGTAAAATAACACATTATGTACAAACCAATAAGAAATAAAAAATATCAGCATTGCCTTAGAGTTATTTTCCATTATTTTCTTTGGTTTAAAATAGTCGACGAATACTATGATAATTACTTGGCCACTACTTGAAAAATTAAGTAACAATTTAACTAATAATCGAACTGAAAAGTAATAAAAAAACTATGAAGATGTGTACCAATTGGAGGGAGCTGTCGGGGCATTTTTAGCGGTGTGATACAAGTGGAAGCCAGCTCCGGCGGCGGCTGCGGCGGCGGCGCCGGCGGCTGCGTGATGATAGAACTGGGGTTGATCGACGTAGGAATAAACCTGCGGCTTGAGAGGCAGCGGACTGTCCGGATACTGGTGTCGCAGGACGTCTTGATATGGCACGGGAGATTCGAAGGTGACAGCTCCGTGGAACTGCTGGTGCTTGTCGCGAGGCGACACACTCGAAGGAGGCGTCATGGCCGTGTGGTAGTCCATGGAGTAACTGGTCGGGTAGTTTTGGTGTTGCGAAAGCAAGAACTGATGGTCGCTGTATGTGGAGGAGTTCTCGCTGCCGGGGGGCGTGGGTAGCGGCCCGACGCCGACTTGGGGTTCACTGCTCGATGGGTAGTAACCCGATGGAGCTGACGTACCCGATCTACTCGTTATGCCGTGCACGTTGGCTCTGATAACGCTCTCTCTGTTCGCATAGAGCTGCCTTAGCAGAGCCGATGCAGGTAGAGGGCCTTGTTGTTGGTGATGCGCGCCTATCCACTGTATGGTAGTCCGTTGTTGTTGTTTTAACAGAGCATCGGTGCTGAAGTCGGTCGGCTGATGCGTCGGCGATTTACAGTTAGTCGGTAGGTGTTTCGACATGGCGTTCTCCAAGTCCTTCACCGATGTTCCGCTGGTAGTCTCCTCCGGTTTCTTGGGGCTCGCAGGTTGAAGAGGGGCGGGTCCTGTCGAGTGGCAGGACGACGCCGGGCTCATTTGACTCGTCGAAGATTTCTGCGGCGGCGACGTATGCTCCTCTTCCTCGTTCTCGTCCGAGGACGCGTTTTTCCTTTTGGAGCCCCTTCTGGCCGACATCGGCTTCCTCTCCAGCTGCGTGACTACGGGCGCGGTGTCGAATCTCCTAGTTCCATTCTCCTTGGATGTTCCAGAGTCGGTTTGCTGGGTGCTGCTGCCGGCGTCCTCCAAGTCCTGAGTGGAATCCTGAGGCGGGTTGGGCGGTCCCCCGCTGTTACGGTCGTCTGACCACAGACAACGAGCACAGTTAGTACGAAAATTATTCAACATTCTACATACAATACAACATTAACATTGGTGGTACGTCAACGTACCTCCACGATCCGCGTCAGGAGATCCATTCTCCGGGTCGTTACTGCTGGCCTCCTCCCTTTTCACCAAATGGGCGTTCTCCTCCATCTGACAGCAATCCATCACCATGTTCTCGTACTCCTGCCCACTGAAATTGACAACCATAAAAACAATTCATTACATTTTTTATAAACCAACATACCTTATGACATAATTAACGCAAATGATATTCTGCTCATCGGCATTCTTAGTATTGCACACTACCGTGGCACACGTTTGCATCCATGTGTAACCTCCATTCTTATTCATTATCCTGTAGTAATGCGTCAATACCTGCCCCTTATTTATCACTGAAACACACAACAGTCAACAAAACATAATTCAAAAAAACCAAAACACTTACAGTCTATATGACACTTTCTCAACTTATTAGCATCCTCTCCATGACACAGGGAATACAAATTCCTCCCAGTCAGCTCTTCGGCCGTGTAATCCAAAAGATCAAGTACTTTGGGCTCGCAGTGCGCTATTCTAAAGTCGAAATTTATTCTAGTTACGAACATATCGGACTCTAAACGTATCTCGTGCACGCTCGGTGGAGGCAATGCTATAGCCAACGCGACCATACCCAAAAGCGGAGGCTGAGTTTTACGAGAATGAGAGAACGTGTACTGTGGTCGAAGTCTACATAACATTAAAACAACCTAAAATGTTTACAATTAATACACATTGCTTTATTGTTTGAGGTTTTTATTATTTACCCTATAACCTGACGATTTGAAATGACAACCCCTTTTGGTGAGGGTCGATTTCATTCTAACACAAAAAGCCCTATCTAAACCCTTGTAAGGCGGGTTATTACCAATGGACATTGTCGTTGCCACTAAAAAGTTAAAACAAATGTATATTAATAATTGATATAATTTGAATGTTTGAAGAAGTGGCAGTTAAGGGAATTGTACGCAACGTAGCGCAGCGGCATTCTTGGGTGTGACAACTGACATCAACACAGAATAACAATTGGCCACGTACGTGTGTGCAACTCTGAATGCTTAACCACATTTCCTGTCCCTCTGCATTTGAAATCACACACCAACTAACGAATAAACGATAATAAATCAACATAAATATTACGATAATCGCTTACCATCGGGATTATTTGTTCCTGCCGTCGATGTGGATTCCTCGGAACCTGAACCGGGCGATGCCATGTTTTGACCCGTGGACAAGCCTAAACCTAACTGCTCGGCTATCTCTTGGTGATCTTGGTGGTGGATATAGTCAAATATACTACTACCAGTCATTTCGACCTATAAAAATTATACTTTTTGAAAAAAACGGAAGAAGTTAACCTTGATTTATTTTGATCAACGACCTTTTACCAAAAAAGTTTTAAATATTCATAATTTGATTTATTTTATAGAAGCTAATCCTCTATTACAAAACTAAAATATTGACGATTTGGAAAAAATATTGGTCAAACTAACTCAAAAACGTTAATATTTTCAATTATTGTTCATACTTATTTAGTTTTATTCACATAAAAGAGATTTAGCCAAATAAATATGCAACAAAATCTAATTTTCCTTTTAAATGGAAAAAGCTAATCCAGAATATTGATTAAGGTTAAATATAGAGCAATAAGTATTTAAAGGGCACAACCATGATCAATTTTGATCAAATTGACGACCTTTTAGAAAAAAAGTTTAAAATATTCATAATTTGATTAATTTTCAAAAAGCTATTCCTGTATTATAACAAATAAAATATTTATAATTTGGAAGAAATAATGGTCAAACTAACTCAAATTTTGATCAAATAAATTTTATAAAAAAAGTTTCAAATATTCATAATTTGATTTATTAAATAATTATAATTTGGAGGAATTCATGGTCAAATTAACTCAAAACGTTAATATTTTCAATTATTGTTCATACTTATTTAGTTTTAGTCACATAAAAGAGACTTGGCCAAATAAATATGCAAAAATCCTAATTTTCCTTTTAAATGGAAAACGCTAATCCAGAATATTGATTAAGGTTAAATATAGAGCAATAAGTATTTAAAGGTGCACAACCATGATCAATTTAGATCAAAATGACGACCTTTTATAAAAAAAGTTTTAAATATTCATATTTTGATTTATTTTGAAAAAGCTATTATTATTATAAAAAATAAAATATTTATAATTTGGAAGAAATAATGGTGAAACTAACTCAAAACGTTAATATTTTCAATTATTGTTCATACTTATTTATTCACATAATATAGATTTAGCCAAATAAATATACAAAAATCCTGATTTTCGTTTTAACTGAAAAAAGCTAATCCAGAATATTGATTAAGGTTCAATTTAGAGCAATAAGTATTTAAAGGTGTACAACCATGATCAATTTTGATAAAATTGACGACCTTTTATAAAAAAAGTTAAAAATATTCATAATTTGATTTATTTTGAAAAATCTATTCCTGAATTATAAAAAATAAAATATTTATAATTTGGAAGAAATAATGGTCAAACTAACTCAAAACGTTAATATTTTCAATTATTGTTCATACTTATTTAGTTTTATTCACATAATAGAGATTTAGCCAAATAAACATACAAAAATCCTGATTTTCCTTTTAAATGGAAAAAGCTAATCCAGAATCTTGATTAAGGTTAAATATAGAGCAATAAGTATTTAAAGGTGCACAACCATGATCAATTTTGATCAAAATGACGACCTTTTATAAAAAAAGTTTAAAATATTCATAATTTGATTTATTTTGAAAAAGCTATTATTATTATAAAAAATAAAATATTTATAATTTGGAAGAAATAATGGTCAAACCAACTTAAAACGTTAATATTTTCAATTATTGATCATACTTATTTAGTTTTATTCACATAAAAGAGACTTGGCCAAGTAAATATGCAAAAATCCTGATTTTCCTTTTAAATGGAAAAAGCTAATCCATAATCTTGATTAAGGTTAAATATAGAGCAATAAGTATTTAAAGGTGCACAACCATGATTAATTTTGATCAAATTGACGACCTTTTATAAACAAGTTTAAAATGTTCATAATTTGATTTATTTTGAAAAAACAAATCCTCTATTATAAAAATATTTATAATTTGGAAGAAATAATGGTCAAACCAACTTAAAACGTTAATATTTTCAATTATTGTTCATACTTATTTAGTTTTATTCACATAAAAGAGACTTAGCCAAATAAATATGCAAAAATCCTGATTTTCCTTTTAAATGGAAAAATCTAATCCAGAATATTGATTAAGGTTAAATATAGAGCAATAAAAATTTAAAGGTGCACAACCATGATTAATTTTGATCAAATTGGCGACCTTTTATAAAAAAGTTTAAAATATTCATAATTTGATTTATTTTGGGAAATCTAATCCTCTTTTATAACAAAAATATTTATAATTTGAAAGAAATAATGGTCAAACTAACTCAAAACGTTAATATTTTTAATTATTGTTCATACTTATTTAGTTTTATTCACATAAAAGAGATTTAGCTAAATAAATATGCAAAAATCCTGATTTTGCTTTTAAATGGAAAAAGCTAATCCAGAATATTGATTAAGGTTAAATATAAAGCAATAGGTATTTAAAGGTGAACGACCATGATTAATTTTGATCAAATTGACGACCTTTTAGAAAAAAGTTAATAATATTTATAATTTGTTTTGTTCTAAAAAAGCTAATCCTCTTTTATTTAGAGTGTTTGGTGAAGTAGAGACGAATTATTGTTTAATAATGAACATGTTGAGAAATTGTGATTGTTATAATAACTTTAGGTGAGAAGTTTTGTTGACAGGGTAAAGTTGTAAGAGTTGATGATGACGGATGGGGAAAAGTAATGTAGGCAAACGGCATCGATGTGTTAGGTGTTTTGATGGATAAAATTGTTGAAAGAGACAGTGTAGGTAATAACATGTACGTGTTCTTCTAAGGTCTGCCATTTTCCCGCAGTTGGAAATACCCTATTGATTATGGCCCCGCCATCGCTATTATAAATGGCAGGCACGCTGCAGCAGAGTACTACGTGAGAAGCATTCGGCAACGCGGGGCGGCAAAGTTTCGGGAGGCGGCAAAAGCAGCTAGCTGCAAGCTGCCGGGATCCGCAACACAGTGCCTGTGCCGGTGACCTTTTCCACCGACGGATGTGCTTTCGCTCAGCAATAAACAAAAACGGCCCTTTTTTAATTTATCTCCTTCTGGACATCAAAACAGGATTTAGAAAGGCCATTTACCACACATAATAAATCATCCGGCATTTTTTGACGGACGGACACGAAGATATCAAATTCTATCTAATAATACATGCACCGCATGTCCCCACGTTTTTTTATTATTACTGTCCAGAGAGACTTTTTTGTTCTTTTAATCATTTTTAGATCACAGTGCACACGTTTTCATAATCTTTGGATTGTGAGTGACAGCGAAGAACTTAATAAAGTCAAAAGGGGTTAAAGTATGATTATAGGCTTAATATTTACTGAGGGAGTATTCACTCAATTAAGCAGTGCGTTTTGATACTTTATTAAAGTAATTAACTCACCTGGGAAAGTCCTAAATATATTGAAACAGTCTCTGAAATGTACAGAAATCTTCCGTCTGAAGCTATAGCTAAGGCAAAACCATCAAGAGACTATAAGAAAAAAAATGTCATGTAAAGGAATATTTTGATTTTCTTCGAGGAAATTACCTGTAATATATGAGTACCTTGATGTTGTTCGAAAATATCCATAGCTACACCAGCTGACGATCTACTTCTACCAGCTGAAATAAAATAATTAAAAATTATGAAAATTTTACCTAACATCTATTGTTGTAAGGGAGGTAACATTTAGTTTTTTATGCGGTTTTTTTATTAGCAAACTCAATAAAAATCAGATATAATTCAAATTTACACCGATAGGTGGCATTGGGGCTGTCGAATGGACTTAAGGGACATGCGCAATATCAAAATCGCATGCGCAATGAGATAATATGTCCCTGACGTCAATTTGACAGTCCAAATGCTTGGTAGGAGCCTAATATAAGTAAAAATGGCGAATGCGCCGAAATAATTCTAATATTTCTGTAAATTTAGTAAGAGGGCATCAATTTACACATATGATTTAATAAAATGAGAACAAGAAAAGATAAAAATGTATTACATAAATTTATATTGTGTTTTAAACCAAAAAACCTACTGTTTTAAATATTGCAAGGGATATTTTAAAAATTAAAACTACAAACCATTTTTGTTTTGTAGCATCTTCAGTGTATCTATAAAAAAATGCAGTTTTTATTTTTTGTTCGGGATTATTTTAACTATATTAGATAAATAGGCAATAATTCAAAACCAATAAATATACGTTGAAAGTGAATCATATGTTGAAATCGTGATAAGGCGGGGGGACAACGTATTCCCTAATCTTGGCCGGGGTATCAAGAAGCCATATTTTACAGATGACATTGTAACCAATTTGTTAGAGGTCCTGTGCCTTTATCAAAACGGGGAATGTCGAAATCCAGCCTGGCTCATATGTTATACGAATATTAGCTTGTACAAATTCTGTCCTATCTTTTTCTAACTTTTGAGTGGAGTTATTTATTATGTCGAATCAACGTTTAAAATTCAATTCAATTAAGTACCAAGAAAAAAACAAAGTTGTGGTTTTGGGGTATCTTATTTAATGAGTTTAGGAATTTAAATATGAATGGAGAATAAAAGTTGTCAGTCCCCGTCGTATCAATGTCAATTCATTAAGAGTGTGGAGCTAAGATTGTTGAAGCGGAGCTTAATTCCAAATAATTATTTCACTTAAAATCAGAGGGGCCCCTTCATCTCGCCGCAGAGTAGAACGAATTAGCGTTGGCAAATTTTCCGAGTTCGGTTTACAATAAGCAACAACTAATTTTATCACTTTCGGACGGGGAAGGAATTAGATTTGCGATTTTAACGGCGGAGGGTTCATGATTAGATTTACATGTCATATTTTTGGGGACTCGCTCTCGTCCTCCGCTCACGCGGATTGTTACATACTTAGGCGGCCACAAATGTCCTCATTGTCAACCACTCAACTACATACCACCCCCTAATTCGATTTTCAACGCGTCTTTTTTAACTTTCAACAATTACACTCTACATACACATAACCTTAACTCCAACATATACGAAAGCCTGTGACAGTTTTAAAATTAAAAAAATTATGAGCTTGAACGGTTTTGAGTTCATGACGTTTAATAGGTTAAATAATTATTTTTCTATGGTTAACTTTAAATCAATAACATAGTTTTTATATTTTAAAGCATAGGTCAAAATTTGAAATAAATTAAAATAAAATATATATATATTTTATTTCTTTCAAACATTGACCTCCGATGTTATTTAAATGGATGGTTTAATGAAAAAATCGTCATTTTAATTATAGTTCATACTTATTTATTTTTATTCAAATAAAAGAAATTTGGCCAAATAAAAATCTTAATTTTTCTTTTAAATGGAAAAAGCTAATCCAGAATATTGATTATAATAATTATTGAATAAGTATTTAAAGCTAATCCTCTATTATAAAAATAAAATAATTATAATTTGGAAGAAATAATGGTCAAACTAACTTAAAACGTTAATATTTTTAATTATTGTTCATATTTATTTAGTTTTACTCACATAAAAGAGATTTAGCCAAATAAATATGCAAAAATCTTGATTTTCCTTTTAAATGGAAAAAGCTAATCCAGAATATTGATTAAGGTTCAATTTAGAACAATAATTATTTAAAGGTGCACAACCATGGTCAATTTTGATCAAACTGACGACCTTTTATAAAAAAAGTTTTAAATTTTCATAATTTGATTTATTTTGAAAAAGCTAGTCCTCTATTTTAAAAATAAAATATTTATAATTTGGAAGAAATAATGGTCAAACTAACTCAAAACGTTAATATTTTTAATTATTGTTCATATTTATTTAGTTTTACTCTCATAAAAGAGATTTAGCCAAATAAATATGTAAAAATCTTGATTTTCTTTTTAAATGGAAAAGCTAATCCAGACTATTGATTAAGGTTAAATTTAGAGCAATAAGTATTTAAAGGTACCATGATCAATTTTGATCAAATTGACGACCTTTTATAAAAAAAGTTTAAAATTTTCATAATTTGATTTATTTTGAAAAAGCTAATCCTCTATTATAAAAATAAAATAATTATAATTTGGAAGAAATAATGGTCAAACTAACTCAAACGTTAATATTTTTAATTATTGTTCATATTTATTTAGTTTTACTCACATAAAAGAGATTTAGCCAAATAAATATGCAAAAATCTTGATTTTCCTTTTAAATGGAAAAAGCTAATCCAGAATATTGATTAAGGTTAAATTTAGAGCAATAAGTATTTATAGGTGCACAACCATGAAAAATGTTGATCAAATTGACGACCTTTTATAAAAAATATTAAAATATTCATAACTTGATTTATCTTGAAAAAGCTAATCCTCTATTATAAATATAAAATATTTCTAATTTGAAAGAAATAATGGTCAAACTAACTTAAAACGTTAATATTTTTAATTATTGTTCATATTTATTTAGTTTTATTCACAAGTATTTAAAGGTGCACAACCATGATCAATTTTATAAAAAAAGTTTAAAATATTCATAATTTGATTTATTTTGAAAAAGCTAATCCTCCATTATAAAAATAAAATATTTATAATTTGAAAGAAATAATGGTCAAACTAACCAAAAACGTTAATATTTTTAATTATTGTTTCTACTTATTTAGTTTTATTCGCATAAAAGAGATTTAGCCAAATAAATATGCAAAAATCTTGATTTTCCTTTTAAATGGAAAAAGCTAATCCAGAATATTGATTAAGGTTCAATTTAGAGCAATAAGTATTTAAAGGTGCACAACTATGATCAATTTTAATAAAATTGACGACCTTTTATAAAATTTTTAAAATTTGATTTATTTTAAAAAAGCTAATCGTCTATTATAAAAATAAAATATTTATAATTTGGAAGAAATAATGGCCAAACAAACTAACTTTAATTATTGTTTATATTTATTTAGTTTTACTCACATAAAAGAGATTTAGCCAAATAAATAAAAAATCTTGATTTTCTTTTTAAATGAAAAAAGCTAATCCAGAATATTGATTAAGGTTAAATTTAGAGCAATAAATATTTAAAGGTGTACAACCATGATAAATTTTGATCAAATTGACGACCTTTCATAAAAAAGTTTAAAATTTTCATAATTTGATTTATTTTAAAAAAGCGAATCCTCTATTATAAAAATAAAATATTTAAATTTGGCCAAATAAAAATCTTAATTTTTCTTTTAAATGGAAAAAGCTAATCCAGAATATTGATTATAATAATTATTGAATAAGTATTTAAAGCTAATCCTCTATTATAAAAATAAAATAATTATAATTTGGAAGAAATAATGGTCAAACTAACTTAAAAGATTAATATATATTGTTCATATTTATTTAGTTTTTCTCACATTAAATAGATTTAGCCAAATAAATATGCAAAAATCTTGATTTCCCTTTTAAATGGAAAAAGCTAATCCAGAATATTGATTAAGGTTAAATTTAGAGCAATAAGTATTTAAAGGTGTACAACCATTATCAATTTTGATCAAATTGACGACCTGTTATAAAAAAAGTTTAAATTATTCATAATTTGATTTATTTTGAAAAAGCGAATCCTCTGTTATAAAAAATAAAATATATATAATTTGGAAGAAATAATGGCCAAACTAACTTAAAAAGTAATTATTTTTAATTATTGTTCATACTTATTTAGTTTTATTCATATAAAAGAAATTAAGCCAAATAAATATGCAAAAATCTTGATTTTCCTTTTAAATGGAAAAAGCTAATCCAGAATATTGATTAAGGTTAAATTTAGAGCAATAAGTATTTAAAGGTGCACAACCATGATCAATTTTGATGAAATTGACAACCTCTTATAAAAAAATTTAAAATATCGATAATTTGATTTATTTTGAAAAAGCTAATCCTCTAATATAAAAAATAAACTATTTATAATTTGGAAGAAATAATGGTCAAACTAACTCAAAACGTTAATTTTTTTAATTATTGTTCATAGGTCAAGACTTAAAATAAACTAAAATAAAATATAATTTTTTTTATTTTTTTCAAACACTGACCTCCGATATTATTTAAATGGATAATGTAACGAAAAAATTGTAAAAGACCAACTTTTGATTCACATTTAATTTTTTAATTTCAAAACTGTCACGAGTTTTTAATGAGTAACATGAGCTTAAAAATTCTACAACCTATCATATTTTTTTCATTTAAAGTAAGACACTTGGTTGGTATAAATAATAATTATTGTGTGTCTTTAGTAAATCTCCCTTGATTACTCATTTATCGTCCCTTTTCTTGCGTAATGAAATCTGATCCACATCAAACAAATGCCTCCTGTGTGTAAATTCATTAAAATAAATTTCCATTTTAGATTTGATCACCGCTAATTTGGATAGGATATGTTTAGCCTTTATTTACTCAGAATTTCCATATTAAATCGAATTAAGGAAATGGCATTATGTAATGTCATTCTAAATTAGCAAAATCCTTTGGATAATTTCGTCACAGAATGTTGTACCTACATACTATAGATGATGACCCCGTATGTAAATTGCACAATTGCGTACAGTCTTTGTATTTCTAAATTTAGAAAATCCTGGATAATTTCCAATATGCAAATAACCAGAAGGTAGTACTCATGACATCAAAATTATTTCTACAGTTAAAACATTATCATATCCTGTGAACATAAAATTGAAATTTCAATTTACAAATCACGTAGCAGCGAAAGCAATAATAAAATATTCACTGAACAAAACAAAATGGCTGCTCTTTATTATTCATCAGAAGCAACTTTTAGAACCAGGGCAGTGTCATAACCTCTGAAGGAATTTTAAATATATTAGAATATGGACAACAAAAAAGTTTCCTTCAAGATATACCACAGGAATATATGAAATTAATGCCACAAATTGAATAAAATGTTGGAATGGATGTTAATTGATAGCTTTTGATTAAAAGTATACGGAGGGGTTGTCGATATAAATAATTCTATATTTATACAGAAAAACTTATTGGTATTTTCTTAGGGATGGATAAATAGTGTTAGCAGCTGCAATTGGACGAAAGACATCACTCATAAAAACCGAAAAGAAATATTGAAGTAGTCCGGGGCCAGCGCGCTTACTCTCTCGGGACCTTACCCCAAGGCATGGTCAGTCGATTATCAGCTACAGGGTACGTTTAAGTCCCCTTTTACCCGACGTACAGAGGTCGGCATTAAACCGGTCAGAAGAAATTCTTCCTACCACTAATTCAATTACCGATCTCTAACTCATCGCTTCCGTGCTTTTTCTATTGCCACTAATTTCAACCATTCGGTTTGGATAAACTCCAACTTCATGATTTACTAAGCAAACTTTTCTTTAGTTCACCGTTTTGCTGATTTGATATACAGGGTGGTCAAAAGTCCAAGATGCATTTTAGAAGTCAAGCTAGCTTGTTGGACATTAAATGATACATGGTGATTAGACATAGAGGAAACCTTACAATGTTCAAAGATGCAAACAGAAATGTTACAAGACCTCAAACTTTCAATATAAATGCGTTAAAAATGAACGTACATTTGAAAACATTGAAACTTTTTACGACGGAATCCATCAATGCCAATCAAAGTCCAAGTTCTTTCCATTGACTTCAATGCACTTCTCCAGTCTTCTACCAATACTCCCCTGGACATATGCCGCAGCATCAAGGATACAGTGTTTTTTAGCGGTTCCACAAGTAAAAGTCGAACGGGGAAATATTAGGGCTTTGTGGAGGCCAGGCAATATGACCTTTACGACCGATCCATCTAAGGAGGAAAATGGGCAGGCCCACCATCCAACTGCAAAGTTTTGCAAAGCTACCATCATGAAGTTCTTGGAGGTCATGCCGTAAGGAACGGACCTATAAGATTGTGGTCGATTATGCCAGCCCAAACCTTGAATTTAGAACCCTCTTTGGTGCATAACATGATTATTCTACCACAAACAATATGAACTAGTCTTTATAGGCTGGGAGCACGTTCTATAGAAAATGATCCATCCAGAAAATAATGACGAAAATTTTAATCGATCATCTTGATAGGTAAATTGTCCCCCTTAATCAGCCAATGCGCAACACGTTTGATGAATAATTGTTATAGAGGTGTAATTCTTACCTTTGAGTCCTTTATTGGGGGGTGGTCCTTCCCTGTTCCATGGCGGTTCACCGTGCCCGGAAAAATCGCGTAATTTAAGATATGATATCGTTAATCGTATAATACTAGCTTTGTCTAATTGAGAGGTAATGGCGGCTGGTAGGGGTAACATTTTCGCTAATTCGTAGAATTCGAAGTTTTCTTTTCCTCTGCGGGATCTGGCTGCATCGCGGCTTTTTTCTTTCCTCAATTCCAGTATGCTGTAAGAAAATAAAACGTTTCAATTAACTTTAAAGTTTAGAGAGCATAGGGGGGAAATTGTTTTCACATTATTCGGTAATAATTTACCTTTTGGAGTCTTATCTGAATGTGTAAGAATAGCGGCCGTATTGAAATCGGCGCTCCCAAAGGTAAACTTCGGTACGGAAAGAGTAGGAATTGAGATTCGGATTATGGGACAAAACGTCCCTAAGGGTGTATAAAACTACAATGCACTGATACATAAAATAAAATACGGAACTAGCATGTATTATATCTACCAATTAAAACATTATTTTAACTTGTCACTTGAAAAAACTGCAGACTTGATAGACGGCGGCGTAAAAAATTTAAAGCGCCCATAAAATGTTCCAACTTTTATTACTCGGCAAAAGTTATAAAAAAATGAGATGGACTCACTTTTATTGCAGTTGATTTTCATGTCGAAAACAATGAATGACGTCTGGACGTTGGCCGTGTTGTTTAAGAATTTCATCATGGATAAGAAATATATTTCGCCCTTCGTTACTATTTACCTAAAGAGTAAGGGTCATTCGGTTTGTTTATATATTCCTCAGGGGAGGTCTAGTCATTAGTGAGACACACGTATCGAATCCATAAAATCAATGAGGAAAAACGCACAGAGATCAAAAATATATTAGATTCAAATTATCCATGTTCATTTAAAATGGAAACACATACGTTTTGAGAAGCGTCGTTCGGGTCGCTGTGGTCAGCGTTTTTTGGAGTAAAGGGTCCGGCGATGATGACCGGTTGACAGTGCAGAGTCCTAAAACGTGGTCCATTTAAAATACGAGCGTTGTAAGGTTGATGAGGGAATTGAAGGGAGCCTGTCAGCAGGAATGGGATTCCAGTGCATAAAAGGCAACATAAAAGAAAAGAAGAAGCATTGGTCTGTCTCCCGGGGGATTGTCGGGATGTCGGACCGTGGAAAAGAGCCGAGGTGTCGCCAGGTACACTAGTAAGGAAAGCTGAGAAACGCTCTTTGGATAGATAACCTAATAATCGGCGGCCGAGGGGTAACTCCCGAAGGACCAAAATGACGCTTCAAGTAGCATAGGCCAATTTCTACCAATTTTAGCAAAAGTTCGCCTTAATTTTGTTTTCACGCCCTGCCCCTCGCAAATACCGTAAATTGAGCTGACTACGCCGACAAAAACAATTCTTTGGTCGAATTATCGAACACGAATCCCCTGCGGCTTAAATACGGTCCACTTCTGGCCGAACTCACCCCCAACCCAAAATCAACTAATTTTCACTTCTTTTACAAAAAAACTACAATAAAATACATTTATATACACCACCCAATCAAGGACTTCCCCAAACACTAATTTTTACATTATGACTTACTTCTTCAAAAGGATTTTGATTATTGTAAAATAACTTTGTTATTTTAAATAAAACACCCCATATATTTTTACATTATTAAATTTTACATACATTTATTAGTAAAATTACTATACAATGTCCTATACGTAAAGTAAAAAGTTTTCGAGTTATTAATTTTAATTTTCGTTTGTGGATATAGAGGTGGCATTTTTGGAATCTTAAAACATTGTTTATGTCAATTCTTTATCATTTTTCAACAAATTTCTTAAGAAAACCAGAGAAAAATTGAAATGATAACTGATAACTTAAAATACTTCATGCCAATAAGGGTACCAAACTAAATCTTCTGGAGTCTTTGGAAATTAATAAAGTAAAAAAAAAATCTGATATTGTTCTTAATGACCAAATTAAAACTAACAGCTCGCCTTTGCTAAATTTATTTTAGAAGGTATAGGTACTTGTAGTACTAAAACATAATATTTATTAAAATTATAAAATCATATTAGATTGGACTTTCCAAATCCTTAGTTTTTCCAAAATTGTGTAAGTACCTTCAGGTACTAATTTTCTTAAATTACCTGCCATTTGTTAATATAAATACCGCAACTTGATAAAAATATGTACTAATTCTGAAGAAGCATTAAAAACAAAATTAAAATAGTGAGTACACTATAGTGTTGTGTTGTTTTTATTCATATATTACTATTCCCTATAGGCACCTAAAGTTAATAATTTTGGAGATATTTAACAATTTTTAAATTTTAAATATTATTTTGTATCAAGAAACCTGTGGTTACCACGTAATCTGTCATTGTTCAAAATTTAAAGCGTCATTTTTTGTTAAAAACATTTTGTTGACTAATTAAGTGTTTTGTAAACAATATTACTGACAAGCCATACATGTTATATTTTATTGTCTCCAATGAGCCAGTGCTTTATCTAGTTGACATCCTACAGTTTTTTTCAAAATTATCAAATACCTACTGTTTGTATAACTTTTAAATTTTAAAAAAGTCAACTCACCCTTCACAGGTTTCTTGATAAAAAATAATATTTAAAATTTTAGTTACCCTAATTTGCCCTGTGTTTTATCATGTAATTTGTTAAAAAATGGTAAATAATTAACATGTTTTAAGATTTCAAAAATCCCACCACCATATTCGCAAACCTAATAACAAAAAAGTTATAGGCTATTTTTGATTGACGCGCATTTGTCAAATATTAACGAAAAAAATTAATAACTCGAAAATAATTCACTTTAGGTATAGGACATGGTATACCATATAAACTGCGCACCAGCCAATGTGTCGCGAACAAAAATTTCGTCCTTTTTCAAAACGACATAACTTTTTTGTTTCTTGAACGATTTTATTTTGGTTTGTGATGTCTGCTAGCCCCATTATCTGGCAATTCATGCTATAGATATGAAGCTCACGGTTTTTCAAGTAAATTTACTACAGGGTGATGTGTAAAACAGTGAAAAATTTCAATAACTGCATCCACGCCCCGTTTGTAAAATGAATATTTTTTTCTCGTTTTTACTTTGAAATAATGAAGTATTATGTCTTACCTTGAAATGTTGTTCAAATTTTTCGAATTGGAATCTTAGCAACAAAAATATGATTTTTTTTTCAAAAGAGTACATTTGATGCTTTTTTGTAGGCAATACACTGAGCCTTTTTAATATAAAAAAGATAAGATGGTGAAAGATTGTTCCTTAAATAATTCTGAACAAGCGACAAGCAACAAACTTCCATTAATTTCCGAGGAACCTAAGCAAAGACCACTTTTTCAAAATGACATTTTGCGAAAACTAAACCTGAACCGATATTTACGTTTGTGACATGTTTGCTTTATAATTTTGACCTCCTGATGTGATTCAGTTGTCAAATTTAAGTTTTAGATGAAACCAAAATCACCAAGAATCAAAATTCGAAAACAATTCCCGGCTGTTAAATGTCTCAATAACATGCCTTTGCCAATGCCATTTGGGGATTCATTTTTGTTTGAGTGGTTAGGATAATGTTACATAAATTACATTTATATTGCGCACTAGTGATAACTTATTACTGATAAGTACCTACCTAATTGGTAATAAAGTTAAATACAAAATTTGTTTGTTTATTTTTGAAAATTTTATGCGAAGATATAATCATAATAAAAACTACAAAATTCAACAGAAAAATGTAACAAACAATAACAATAATAACTTTCAATATTTCGTTGGCCCTCCCCTAACCCGTAATAATTCGTTAACCTTCCTGAGCATTTCCTAGACCAAGTTCCTTAGAAATTTCTGGGGTATGGCTTCCCATTCTTCCTGAATCGAATTTACCAATACATCCAAATTTTCCATGCGTCCTTTCCTTTCTCTCATCTTCAGATTCATCCTGCTCCACACATGCTCAATAGGATTCATATCCGGAGACAAAGGTGGCCAATTCATTCTCTCAATATCATGGTCCCTTAAATACTCATTTACGATATAAGCGCGATGCGGACGGGCATTGTCGTCCACCAACACCAAATTATTGGCATTTAATTTTCATCATTTGATCCTTGATTTGATCATTCAGTGACATGATAATAACGTACTAAAAATGCATAACACAGTAAAATCCAGCAATCAGATTTTAATGAGACATTTAACATCCAGGAATTGTTTTCGAATTTTGATTCTTGGTGATTTTGGTTTTATCTGAAACCTGAATTTGACAACTGAATCACAATCAGGTCAAAATTATGAAGAAAACATGTCACGAACGTAAATATCGGTTCAGGTTTAATTTTCGAAAATTTTCACCAAAATGTAATTTTGAAAAAGTGGTCTTTGCTTAGGTTCCTTTGAAAATATTGGAAGTTTGTTGCTTGTCGCTTGTTCAGAATTATTCAAGGAACAATCTTTCACCATCTTATCTTTTTGTTCTTAAAAAGGCTGAGTGTATTGCCTACAAAAAAGCATCAAATGTACTCCATTGAAAAAAAAAATCATATTTTTGTTGCTAATATTCCAATTCGAAAAATTTGAAAAACGTTTCAAGGTAAGACATAATACTTCATTATTTCAAAGTAAAAACGAGAAAAAAATATTTATTTTACAAACGGGGCTTGGATGAAGTTATTGAAATTTTTCACTGTTTTACATATCACCCTGTAGTAAATTTACTTGAAGAACCGTGGGCTTCATATCTATAGCATGAATTGCCAGAGAATGGGGCTAGTAGACATCACAAACCAAAATAAAATCGTTCAAGAAATAAAAAAGTTATGTCGTTTTGAAAATGGACGAAATTTTTGGTCGCGACACATTGAGTGGTGCGCAGTTTAGTATACTATATAGTATATAGTAATTTTACTCAGAATTGTATGAAGAATATAAACATGTTAAAATATATGTGGTGTTTTAATTGAAATAACAAAGAATAATAGACTTAAATGGATTATAAACGATTTAAAATTTCAATTTGATGTTTTTCCGTTCCCGAATGCAAAACACCCTGTATATGGGTGCAACTTTTCTCTGATTTAACCGACCTTGTAGCTTTTCAAAAAAACAATACCCATAGAAGTGTTTTCCTGAGTAACTTTGAATCGACACAAATTATAGAAGAATGCACTATTTTTTGAAATCTTGGTGTGACACAGGGTTATAATCCACGTGCACCATGATTCAGCCTTGAATTAAATTCCACTAAACAAAACAAATCAAATCAAATTCGTGCGTCCAGTCTTTTGGGGGTTTAAATAATCCTAATAAATATAAATGTCCCTATGTCCCTAACTACCTCAGCTTTCAAATGCCCTTTATGCCTTCCACTAATGCCAATACATAGATATTATGTACAATCTGCCACCTTTTTTCTATATAGTTATTACGGTTGGGTTTTCTCATTCCATCTTGACCGCTTATAATCAATTCTATTGATATTTTTTATTGTTTTTATCTTTGTAAGGGGTGCGGGAATATATCATAAAACAATATTATTTCTAACGATCATTCTAATAATGTTATTTGTTGAACCCCATTCAATCAGACATCAGGCAAATATTTATGATTCACGCTTTATTTATCCTTATTGACTTTTATTGGCCACCAATTTCATCCTTAAATATACAAATAAAAGGATGTGTTTACCTCATGCCAATTGATTGGTCATCATTACTTTTGATTAGGTATTGCAATCAAATTTATTCAAGAATGTTTATTCAAGGAACATCGATGAATATTTATATTGAAAAAATGACGATAAAATCCCTTTATTATTATAATCCTTTGTATTATCAAGGATAATTGGGTATTGAGTATAGGTATATACATATATGTGTATATATATGTATATATATATATATATATATATATATATACAAAGTGGGCCTGATATCTTTTGAACGAAAAAGGTATCGGCATCGATATTAAGTATACTACTTTTTGACGTTTTATTGATAGTTGGTTATTTTTGGCGTGTCAAGAGGGCAGTATCAATTTGACGTCAGTAGTATACTTAATATCTTTGCCCCCCTGGGTGCGCAAAAACTTATTATAATTAAAAGGATTTTTTGGTTAAATTATAAAATGTAATTTTTATGTTAATATTTTTAAGATGTTGATTTTTCTGGCACAGGGTATTTAAAAACTTCTGTTCACTTCTACATTGACGAGCTGCGACTTTATGGCGTTTTAGTCACGGGCTGAAGTTAAACAACAGTGGCTTTTGGGCATTTTGGTAACGGGCTGCAGTTGGCTTTTTTATAAATTGCGAAAAAGTGAGGTTAAATCCGTTGAGGTTTGACATATGTCAAATGTGAAACAAAATTGGCTTTAAATTCCTTGTTGTGTTAGTCGTAGATAAAGTATAGTATGCAACTCGTTTTATAAACTTCTCTAGACACTTGTTTTTATTAAACATTCGTTTGCCAAATGACTAAAATGGCATTTATAAAACTTGATACATAATATACTATTATATAGGTACATAGGTACACAATTATTAATAAACAATAACATTTCTTTTTAAAAAGGTATTATTTAAATGTTTATATTTCTGCATTAAATAACCCAACGTCATATCTATAAAAATATTCAATGGTACAAAAGGATAAAATAATAATAACTGCATCAGGATAACAATTCTTGAAAAAAATGTCATTTCTGAGCTGTCAAGTTTTTTGCAGTTATTGATTTTTCTGGCACAGGATATTTAAAAACTTCTATTCGTTTCTACAGTGACGGGCTGCGACTTTATGGCGTTTTAGTCACGGGCTGAAGTTAGCTTTATTGTAAATTGTGAAAAAGTGAGGTTAAATCCGTTGACGTTTGAGATGTCAAATGTTTTATAAACAAAATTGGCTTTAAATTCTTCGTTGTGTTAGTCGATGCAACTCGTTTTATAAACTTTTCTAGACATTTGTTTTTATTAAACATTCGTTTGCTAAATGACTAAAATGGCATTTATAAAACTTAATACATAATATACTATTATGTAGGTACATAGGTAGGTACACAATTATTAATAAACAATAAAATTTCTTTTTAAAAAGGTATTATTTAAATGTTTATATTTCTGCATTAAATAAACCAATGTCATCTATAAAAATATTCAATGGTACAAAAGGATAAAATATTAATAACTGCATCAGGATAACAATTCTTGAAAAAAATGTAATTTCTGAGCTGTCAAGTTTTTTGCAGTTATTTTTTTATCCATCAAAACATGCAACAAGAAGATATTAAATGTTATGGGCTTTTAAGAGTGACCATTTTGGCGTGATAATATTAGACAATATGGCGGACTTAAAATGTTGATGCTTAATAAGGATGATTAAACATCTTAGGAACAATAGCTGGCAAAAATAAAATATCAGCCATTGTTACTTATTGGTTAATGGTTAGATTAGATTAGAGACAATGATGGTTAGAGATAAATTGGTTAGTTGGTTATAGTTGATGAACTATATTGACTATATTTAAGCAGATATAATAAGTTGACATGCCCTGGTTCGAGGTTCGGTTTGTAGGGTACACACAGATCCGGTACGAACCACGAGTGTGTGAATGCTGGATTGATGTTGACTCCGACTCCTAATCCAATTGGGGCTTGGTGTCGTTGAAAACTGGACGAAACGGCATAGTCCATAGCTACCGCCTGGTAAGGCAGCATTATCGGTATCACAGGTCACTATTTGAAACCAGTCTGTACACGCCCGAAAACACGAAAAAACAAGTGTGCGAAGTGAAACTCGGCTTTGAGACGATCGTCCTGCATAAACGTTGAACAAGTGACTAATGACTGGTAACGACTAACAAGTAGAAAGAGAGTTGTGGGCGTGTGCAGGCGGTCTCTGGCACGAGCCGAGACAACTGGTTGGTTAGCTGCACGCAGACCGAGTTAGCGCATAAAGGTGATAGCGATCTATTCGCCACTCTTCCCGCCCAGATATCTGTGCCGTGGCTTACTCGCATCTCTTTACTACTGCTGCTGCTATCCTAGCCTGCTGCTGCTGCTGCTGCCGCTGCTGTCTTTTTAATATCCAGCATCAACAAGTAGCCAATACACTACTCCGTCACGCTAAACCTCTCTTCTCTCCTCCATACCATTCTTATCACTTGTTTCTATAAGGATGACCCATCCTATCTCTCATCTAATTTGTTTCTACCACAAACATCCCTTTAAACCACCAACTTCTTATCTATCACCTTACATCAACAATATCAATTAATTTGGAGTAGCAAGGTTAGAAATTGTCTAGATGGCCTGATATTGTTGATGTAAGGTGATAGATTAGAAGTTGGGTATCTATTAGTAAATTGTAAGATACCGATTTCAACCACAACCTTTTATCGATAGATAGTTTAGTAATATTTCAAGTAAAAATAAGAATAATAGACAATGTGGTGTTTTCATTAGAAACATATTTTTGGACTTCCATTGTCTTTTTTTGATTAATTCACAACGTTTCAATTGCTAAGTATCTGCAATCGTCTTCAGGTGATTATCACCTCACTAATTAAAAATAGGAATCTTGTGATGGATAATTGATGATGTGTGGATAAGAAAAGCAAAACGTTATTGTTTATACTTTGTTTCTATAAGGATGATCCATCCTATATCTCATCTAATATGTTTCCACCACAAAAATATCTCCTACTATCACTTTAAACCACCAACTTCTAATCTATCACCTTACATCAACAAAATCAGGTCATCTAGACAAATTCTAACCCTGCTACTCCAATAAGTTTAAGATTTTAATTTGGAGTAGCAAGGTTAGAATTTGTCTAGGTGACCTGATATTGTTGATGTAAGGTGATAGCTTAGAAGTTGGGTATCTATTAGTAAATTGTAAGATACCGATTTCAACCACATTTTTTGATTGATGGATAGTTTAGTAATATTTCAAGTAAAAATAAGAACCTCATAATAGAAAATTTTATTTATGGTGTGTAGCTAACAGAGCTGGGAAATGCCCCTTCTGAAAATTATCTAGTTATTTTTATAAGATACTTTTAACAAAATAACTTAGTTACCTTGGGTAACTAGATACTTTGAGTTGAAAGTATCTTTAGTTACAATATTCTTTTGAACAAAAGTATCTAAGATACGTTTAAGTAACTAAGACACTTTTAAGTAAGTAAGTTACTTCAAAGTATGAATAAAAACGATAAAATTATGAAAATTCAACAAGTTGTAGGTTAGGTAAATACCTACTTTAAATCATTCCCTAAGTTACTTTAAAAAGTATATTAGTTACTTTAAAGTATCTAAGTTACTTGAATGTATCTTAGTTACTCTACCGAGAAACTAAGATACTTTTAAAGTATCTACTCTATAGAGTAACTAAGATACATTCAAGTAACTTAGATACTTTAAAAGTATTTTAGTTTCTCGGTAAAGTAACTAAGATACATTCGGTATACCGAGAAACTAAGATACTTTTTAAGATACAAGTTACAAGATACTTTTCCAAAGTAACTAAGTTAAAGATACTTTTGGTACAATATAAAAAGTATCTAAGATAAAGTATTTTACATAATTTAAGTAGAGGAACTGGTCCGAATATGGGCCGAGCACTTAATATGGGCCCCCCACTCATCTATGAAACAATTAACGCCATCTAGCAGGTAATGTATAAATTTACACCAACAGGTTATCAAAACTTGTTTTACCAATTACCGCCATCACTCCACTTGTTGTTATTGGAATATGGCGGTTTGATTGTTTCTCTGTGGGCCATAACTTTTCGATGTAAGTTTAATTTGACTAATTTTCATATTTCCTGATATTATTTTGTAGCTGCTCAGGCTTCATGTGATAGAAGGAAAGTTTAACATTGCATTGTAGCAGTGATTTTAATTCTAAAAAACAATGTTTGTTCCTAATCTATAATTTTATTACAAGTTGCATTTGGTGCAATATGGGCCCCTTTAGTGTATTAAATATGGGCCTGCCGACGATGACCATGATATGGATCAAATAGGACAATTCTCCCCCACAAACGATGCAATATGCTTATTCTGTGACATACACTTCCTCGATGATAATAGGGAAGAACTCTGGGTTCAGTGTCTAATATGTCAACTGTGGGCACATGAGCAGTGCTCTAGGGCAGAGGATGAGTATGTGTGCGATTTTTGCGGATAGTTTTGTAAGATATTTGTGTTTTTTTTATTTTTGTGACGTTTGTTTATTTTGTGCTTGTGTGTTTATCCTAATGAAAGAGCTCTTTATATAACTTTTTAAGGGGGCCCATATTCCATACCCTCTAGCCCAAAGTCAAAAATGTGCACCATTTCATTCTTTGTTTTGCCATAAATAAATGTGTAATTTTTAAGAGAAATTAATATTGTTGTTTTATTACTACGTCCCTACATAGTATGTAAACATCTTTCCACATCATTTGAAAAAAGAATAACCAAATTATTAAAAAAAAACAAAATAGGGGCCCATATTCGGACCAGTTCCTCTATCTTAGCTACTTTTAAGTATCTTTTTTTTTCAAGATACTCCCAGCTCTGGTGGCTAAGGAATGCAAAAAGTTTTTGTCTAGCTGTCCAAAACAAATATCAGCTGACAAACAAGCTTCGAAATCGGTTAAGCGCCATTCGAGCAAATAACATATCTAAAAATTGAAATCCTTACATTTGGGAAGGAATCCTTAGGGATAAATTAATAACATTACGAAATAGCCCATCCCCTGCTATCTGGAGCACAAATGTATTACAGAAACGGGGTTCTTGCCGGAGCAGTAATTAGAATATCTTAATTTGTATCTAAGCCATCCGCTTGACCCTATGGTTTAATGTATTCATTTCATGATGTCTGTCTGGAAAAATTCCTCTATCTTTCGTCTTTTTTCTGTTTTTATTTAATTAAATGACCTCCACCCTTCATCCCTTTTTGCTTTATTGCACGCATGATGAATAAAATTAAGACTTTTTTCCGACTAAGGGAATCAAAAATTCAAAAACAGTGCTGTGATTTTTGTTGACCCAACTTATTATTAGGGCACACGCACGCATAATTTTGCGATTTCTTCCCTTCCCGATATTATTTTGGGAAAGAAACTAGCAAACCTCAATTGGCTCTAACGAATTCTATTGAATACGTTCACGGTATAGATTGGCTTTAATCAATAGTGGGGCAACTACACCCTCAGCACAAATTCGGCACGATTTTCCGGTGAAAAAACAACGGTAAAAATTATGTCACTTTATCTATGTTCATAAATTTTAAGAAATTTATTGACGCACCAACACGAGTAGCGGTCCGACCCTAATAAATTTTTAGGCAGCATCCCACAAACATTCTTAATCGCCGGTCTCATCTACAGATGAAAATTTCACTGTTAAAAATACCCGGCTGGTGGGGTGCTAATTCAATTTTTCAACAGCCAACTTTAAATTTATTAATTGCCTGTATGCAGTCATCAAAATTGATGAGTGATAATAATAATAACACAATAACCTATGCTTCTACTTCCGCAACTGCCGAAGTCCGCACACCTTTTTATACCTGATTCTGCATCCGGCTTCTCATTTTTTATATCCGAATTAAAAATTGATGAAAAATCATTACCTACACTTCTGCATCCGCAAAAAAATATTTTGACATCTGCTTGCGCTTCTGCTTCTGTTAAGATTACTTCTGTTGCATCACTGGTAACTATTCTTTTAATATTGGTTTTTGAAAATATTTTAGAAAAATAGACTTAAATGGATTATATTTTAATAAATTTTTAGGCAGCATCCCACAAATATTCTTAATCGCCGGTCTCATCTACAGATGAAAATTTCACTGTTAAAAATACCCGGCTGGTGGGGTGCTTATTCAATTTTTCAACAGCCAACTTTAAATTTATTAATTGACTGTATACAGTCATCAAAACTGATGAGTGATAATAATAATAACACAATAACCTATGCTTCTACTTCCGCAACTGCAGAAGTTCCGCACACCTTTTTATACCTGATTCTGCATCCGGCTTCGCATTTTTTATATCCGAATTAAAAATTGAACAAAAATCATTACCTACACTTCCGCATCCGCAAAAAAATATTTTGACATCTGCTTGCGCTTTTGCTTCTGTTGCATCACTGGTACACTGGTAACTATTCTTTTAATATTGGTTTTTGAAAATATTTTAGAAAAATAGACCTAAATGGATTATATTTTCATATCATATCCATACAAATAATAAATAAATATCCATACTTATGTCATACTTTTGGATCAACCTGTGGGTATAATTGTTTATTTTGAAACAACTGTTCACGTATGCACCTGAAACGCATTTAAGGTGATACGGGTTCAAATTGGGTGGGTACCTACATGCGTTTTGGGATAAATTAAATTTATTGCAATTACGTGCCGCGAGGTTAAAATGTTTGTGGACTATTTTGGACGGGCACTTAATTAATCATTGATCCCGAAACATAATTAGTTTCGTTAATGGTCACGTTTATGCCGATGATATTTTCGTGGAATTGGAATCCAGGGTGCACTTAATCGGCGGATAATTTGCAAAACATTTATATCTTCGAGAACCATACGGAGTGGTAACTAACACTTTATCAAACGCCTCAAGGCGCGACTTACGACTCTAAATCTGCATTACGCCTCTGGATAGTCACTAATTGCCTCTATTAACCACCACATTTGCCCAATTTCCTTTCAATTATCTCTAGCAAAGGTAGATTACGAATGCTCTGGACCATTAAGGGTTATCTTTACATTTATTATTCAACTTTATTGCAGTCTTTTTAATTGATTTTTATTTCGGTTTTACCGAAACTAACATAAGCACCAATTTATGTCCAAAAAAGTACCCAAGTAGCACAACTAGTTGAATTAAAGTTAAATTTACGTTATGTTAGTTAAATTTAACTTCTTTGTTTAAAAAGAAGGTAATATTTGGTGGTTTTTGGTTTAACTACTTTTTACCTCTCTTAATTATAATTTACCAAATATGCACTGAAAGAAAAAAATGGTTAAATTAACCAATAAATGGTTAAATCAACATTTTTTGCACAATCAATACAAACAATGTTTACTTATAGTTGAAAGAACCATTCATGAATGTTAAAATATAAATGTTGTTTTAACAAATTAAAATTAATAAATTAAAATTTCAGAAATTTATTTTAATCTTTAAACCTTTTTAGGTCCAACCACTAAAAATATTAAAATGAAATAAACGAATTATTAAAATATTATTATCGTAATATTTAATCAAATTATTAAAAATATTAATTTAATGCACAATTAGTAGTGAAATAATAAACATGGAAGCAGTTTTAATCTTACTTGGATTAATAAATTGAAAGGTTAAAAAAATTAATTGTTACTTAAATAAAATAATTAAAATATTGTTTTACTTCAAATAGAATGTTTTATTTAAAATATTGGGTAATTAAATCAAATATAGTAGTATGTGAATGTAACTAACTGAAAAAGTTTAATAAAATATCAAATTTATTTAAAAAACTTTATTAGATAAATACAAATTCATTTGAACAAAAAATAAAACATAATACACTCACAGGCAAAATAATCGATCCACACAAATTTTCGATTAATTTCAATCGCAAATAACTTTTTTATTTGATTTCAGATTTAAACAAATATTAAAGAATGTTGTAGATAAATTAATGGAGAATCGCTCACATTTTAAAAATTACTTAAAAATTGGCGTACATTTATAATATACAGGTTTAAACAAAAACATGTTTTTTACCATAAGTTTCAGACACTCTGTAGAGTGGCAAAACCCTATATTGTTCTTAATTAAGTTTTAGTTATCAAGTCATATCTATTTTTAACAGTTTTCTTTTTGTGGAACATATGGATTTTTTTAAAAAAACCTTGCTATTTCCAATATTTTTCCCTACGAAGAACAAAGGTTGCTATGATGATGACACACGGATAAAAAGGATTTCTTAGATATAGAATTTTATTTTTCTTAAAAATATTTATTTGAATAGAGTTAATTTGATTTGATTTAAGACGAATGTTTTGTTACAAGAATGTTCAATTTCTTTTAAATAGTAAATATATTTCTTAAAAAAAACTCTTGGTTCAAGAATTTTTCTTCATTGAAGAAACGCATTGCGTTAATTCAAGTAAAATATTTCTTATTTTCTAAAAATTACCCTTTTCTTGGGACAAGAGAATCAGGGCTTGTAAATTTTACTTGAAGAATATTAAAATTTATTGTTCTTGTATTAAGAAAATCTGATCGTTTGACTTTTCGTTTCAAGAATAATTATTAGATAATTTCTTGTATTTACGAGCTGTCCGTTGGGGAGGGGATAAACTTGTTTCATACGTCCTACACCCTCATTTGAAAAGTAACCGTGCTTGTGTTTACTTAAATGTTTAAAAAAGAGTGATTATTCGAACGATTACAGTGCCGTAGACATTAGGTCATTATTGATTGAATGGAATACTCCAGAAAGTAGGGGTAAACCATTTTTTAACTTTTTTTTGACACCATGTACATTTTTATTTATTTGTAAATACATCTTTGTGTCAAAAAAGTTCAAAATTGTTTACCCCCCTCTGCTTCTTAAAAATCCCGAATGTAGCTTAAATATTAACTATACTGAAGAAAATTTCAAATACTTGTTTGAAGAAGTACTCGTCATAAATGAAATAAATATTATCTTTAACCAAGAATACATTTTATTAACGCAAGACACAAAATCTTTCTATAGAGAAAAGAACGGTTTCATTGAAGAATTCCTTTGATTAATGCGAAGAATAATGTCTTGAATGAAGAATAATTACTACTCCACCAAAACTCAATTATTTTTGTTTTTTTTTCCTCTAGTAATTTTATTTTTTATTCAAGAATATTTATCCTCGACCTAAAATGCGACAATTCTAATAACAAGAGTTTTTATCATTCGTTTAAGACTGCTTATGTTCTTAAAAAGGAGAAAATATATTCTCCGAGGAAAACATGTAACACAAGAATAATTTTTACTGCTGGCAAAAAAATATTGTTTCGAAGAGATAGGAATCATTTAGTATCTTGAATGAAGTTAATTTAACTTGGCTGAAGAAATCCTTTTTTACAGTGCAGTGACAGTTTTGTTGAATAATCCCATACTTGTACATGTCATATACGGCTTTCAAAAGCTATCAAATTGTATTTTGTAGATTAAAGTGATAATTTTGAGGTTTTAAAAATGTATATGTCGCCGACTGTCAGCCCTTTGTACTTTACTCCTTGTGACATTTAAAACACTTGCCACGTAATACTGTGACCATCCATCCTGAATTAAATCAATGGCTCTGGCAACATCAGTCAAAGACATATCCATTTTTAAAAGTAAGAAAACACCTTAAAAGTTAAACATTAATTTACAAAAAACAATTTGACAGCTTTTGAAAGCCGTATATGACATGTCCAAGTATGGGATGATACAACAAAACTGTCACTGTCATCCTCCATAGCCTATGGATGGACCATAGCAACCTTAGCTCTTTGTACAGAAAAAATATTGGAAAGTTTTTTTAAAAAAATCCATATCTACAGTATATGGTAAAAAACTTCTTTTTGTTTAAACCTGTATATTATAAACGTACATCTATTTTTTATAAATAAAATATGAGCGATTCTCCATTAATTTATCTACAATATTCTTTAATATTCGTTTAAATCTGACATTAGGATTAAAATTCATCGAAAATTTGTGTGGATCGATTATTTTGCCTGTGAGTGTAGATTTAAATCATTTTTTTTTACTTTTTTTTTGAATTATTGTATCCAACATTTAATTAAAATAAAAAAAATCCGATTTTTTTTATTTTTTTACAAAAAATTATATTTTTTAAACTCTGGTTTTAACAACAAATGTATACACTACTTAAATACTTATACAATACTTAAATATGTATACACTACTTAACCAAATTATTTTTTTTGTATTTTATTTTTTTAAGAACCTTAATCGATGACCTGCTTTTGGAATTAAGTCTTTTAAAATTTCATCGTTTATATTTAAAAGCTTTTTCTCATCCTCATCTTGTCCTATAAAGTTTATTTTATGGTAAAATAATATTACAATTAAATAAACCCACCTTTAAAACATCAATTAGGTTGGCAAATCCCCATTTGTCTAATAACGATTCCATTGCTATAAAAGTTAATTATGAAACACGTTTATTATTATGAATGCTATATTTAAACTGTACCTACATGTAGGTAGGTAATAATCATGTCACAAGCATGGTAACGCGAGAAATTACTACTATAAACTTAGCTTCGTCTTCAATTGTTACAAAACAATATTGGACATATTAGAGGCATTCTGAATTGTGAAAAAATAAATATATTAAAAAAATCACACACAAGTTTTTTCAATGTAAAATTGCACCCAAACAGAGGTAGAGAAAAAGAAGGGCAGAACATGCTGCGCCATATAACGACGTAATATACAACATTTAGGCAATTCATTTTACTCTCTGTTGAATTATCTTTACGTTAAAGTAATAAGAATAAATAACTTGTTGGTTAAAAAAATATATTCAAATTAACCAAAGATGTGGTTATTTTACCAAAAAGTAATATCAAAAGTTAAAATAACTTCTAAAATAACCTACTTGGTTTCTTTTATTAGTTAAATTATACTAAAAAATAACCTTTGAATTTACCTTCGTCTGATATGTTGGATGTTAACTTATTTTGAGTTGGTGGACAAAATTTGGCCTTTTCTCGGAACTGATAGATAATTTCGTCTAGTTTATTCTGAGACTGTATCGGGGATTAGGGCTTATTTCGAAGGGAGAAAACTAATGAACTTTATGATTACTGTGTATTTACCTACTTACCACACATGCAGCGGGCCCTGAATCAGACTAGATTAACAATTGGGGGCCAGTGACTTCATTATTGCAATACCAGAATGAAAGGAGAGAAGTATAATGTTAGTTATTTGTATAAACCCCCAAGTCGTAAAGGATTTTTTCGCGGTTTTGAAACGGAATACATTTGCACATGCATTAACGCCAAGGAAGGAAATAAAAATTGGCTTTTGAGAGATTGCTCTCGAGGGATGTAAAACGTACGGCGAGATTCGCGCGAACTAGAAAAATCAAATGGCAAAATTAAACTGCCACGGGCATGTAATAGATGGCTTCAATGAAATTATCTGATTATGTATAGAAAGTGGAATCAATGATCTGAAAAATCGAGGAATACATACCGCTACAATATACAACAACAGGAGAATCGTTTTTTTGATTCCAGCAAGGGGTGAATGATCGATCGCTGAATCATTGAGAGAGCAAGAAAAATAACAAAATAAAGTGTTTGCAATTAAAGATGTAAATGTACCATGTAAAAATACAATACAATACAAATAATTTAATATGGAAATAAAGTAAAGGGTGGCGTCTTAATCCACATCCTGGCAATTTCCTGAAGGGCCAGTCTCCAAGAAAGGGTGTCAATAGAAGGAAAAGGGGCACTGACTGAATGAATTTCGTAACATTATTAAGCTTTTCTCATTTTAATTGGTTTATTTATTGCTTTTATAGACACTTAAATTCGAGTTTGGTAAAAAGTGTAAGAATCAGTTTTTGAGAACGCATCAGTGCTTCTTTGGTTAATTGATTTCGCGCTCGATTTGTCCGAAAAATCTTCTCATATAATACAAGTAAGAACAACAGTATTGTGCTCGAACGAATAACTAATGTAATTCACATTTGTTTTTGTCGCCCCCTTGTTCTTTCTCTTTGCTACTTGGGGTCGCGTCCTTATTCGCATTATCTCTATGAAATTGCATTTTAAAAACATGCCCGAACATATGTTTTTGATAAAAAAGACATTTTTCTCATCATATCTATAACGAAACGAATTTCCAGCAGAACGAATTATATTCATAATTTAGAACCCCTTCTTGATAAATGAGTACAAGACTACTCCTTGTTATCTCACAGGAAATTTAAAGTGTACTACTGTCAGCTCATGAAACTTATTACTTTCTTAGAAGTAAGTACGCTGATAACAATACCCTAAATCATTTTGCATGTACACCCCTTAATTGAAATAAATTTAATAACAAAATAATTGTCGTTTAGTAATTATGCAAAAGGGCTCTAATCTGTCCCATACATGAGTGAAATTAGCACAGACGTACAATAATGTGTAGATCTCCTGAGATAACACCTAGAATCCTGGATCTATGAATTTTAATTGCAAGATAAAAGCAACCCTCATGTACGGTAGTATATGAGTGCGCAAGTTTTAAAAAAGAAGCTCATTTAAATTCAAGTATGACCAAGGGCTATTTTAAACGAAATTCTTATCGCAAATTTAGAAAAACGCACAACCCCGTGAGTGATAAATTGATGCTCTGACTGACGGTTTTCAAGAAAATTCGCTACAATTGAAAAGCTAATATTCCAATGTAAATTTACCAGATTAGAATCAGCTATTAAAATGACACAGTAACGGGCTAACTTAGGGCATGTTACAATTCATAAACTAAAGTAATAAAGATAATATTATTACCATTGCAAGGCATTTATATCGCAACTTATAAATTTATGCACATTGTATGTATTTACTGAATTTAGGGATTTAAAACAATGCTTCATACATTTTTCAAAAAAAGTTATCACACGGAAAAAATCTATTACGATACAATTTCAATGTTATAACATTAACACCTATAGGTGCAAGGGTATTCTTATTTCAAGAAAAAAAATGCAAGCACCCTCAAATAAAATATATATGTATACAGTACTGGCCATAAGTAGAGCAACCACTGTAAAAAAGATCTAACTCCAAAACGCCTTAATTAATCTTTAAGAAATTTTGGATAAAAATACTTCAACTTATATCTCAGTTTACGTGTTTGAGGGTTTTTTGAGAAATCATTTTTAAAGCCCATTTTTTTTAAATTAAAAAAACGTTCGAAAAATAACTTTTAGGGATTTTTTTTTTCAAGTAAATAAAAAATATGCTGTTAAAAACCGTATTTTTGTTAGTATACTCTAAAAATTTTGTACAAATCAAATGAACAGTAACGAAGATACAGCGATTCAAACTCGTCAAAAATGACCACTTTTCAGCAAAATAATCAAAAAGGGGGCATTTTTACCTACTTTGAAGCGATGTATCTTCGTTACTGTTCATTTGATTTGTACAAAATTTTCAGAGTATACTAACAAAAATACGGTCTTTAACAGCATATTTTTTATTTACTTGAAAAAAAAATTCCCTAAAAGTTATTTTTCGAACGTTTTTTTAATTTAAAAAAAATGGGCTTTAAAAATATTTTCTCAAAAAACCCTCAAACACGTAAACTGAGATATAAGTTTAAGTATTTTTATCCCAAATTTCTTAAAGATTAATTAAGGCGTTTTGGAGTTAGATTTTTTTTACAGTGGTTGCTCTACTTATGGCCAGTATATAATGTATATACACTATGCTTAATTAAAGAATAAGTATTTTTTGATACAAATGTTATAATTCTTGGCGATACAATATTTACTTTACTAGGATTAAATATAAGGTATCTTTATGTATACGTACAGAGATGCGACTTAAAAAAAAACGGTCCGTTTTTTTGTTTTTTTTTTCAGGTTTTTTTCATTGTTTTTTTTTCAAATGGTTTTTTTCACATTTTAGGTTTTTTTCAAGATTAGTCCCGTTTGCCTAATTTTTTATGTTTCCAGTCCAGTTCATGGACTAAAATTTGCCTCTAAATAAAAATTAGTAAATGTAACCCAGTAAACACAATTACGTAAATATGACGTAAATATGACGTCATGTCAAGTCACGCTTACGTAAGATATAGGTCACACTTGAGTCATACAAGAGTCATTATTTCACACTTCCTTACGTCAGACTCTGACGTAATAAATATGACATAAATATGACGTAAACATATTGATGTAACACTGACATCATACCATTACATAATATTTACGTAATAAATGTGACATAAATATGACCTCAGAATGACGAAGCCCCCTTCCTTATTTTTCATCACTGTTTAAGCAGACTCTGCTTAGCAGAGGACCACGGATATTCCATGACAAAACAATCCTGACTCCAAGAAAAAATTCCAGCAAAAAATCTAAATTTTATCGTGGTCCACAATTCCTAATTCGTGTATTTGCCGAGGTTCGTTCGGATCCTAAATCTGTAATTGCAATGCAGCCAGTGTCAACTTATATACTTAACGATTAGTGCCACATAAGCGAGATGTATTATGCAATGGGGGTTGCCCATGATAAGTAGATTTCAACTTTATTATAGTAGATGCCTACTTATTATAGGCAACCATTACTGCATATTGCAACTGTTAACAATTAATATATCAATGTTATTTGACAACTTTACCCTTATTTGTCTGAAACACAATAACCGGACCAAATTATAATATTATTATAAAATTTGTTTATCAATGAAGAATTCTTTAATAGTTTACATATATTATTAAAAATCTCTTGGTTTCTGAATACTAAATATTCTCAGTGTACTTAAATAATTTCGTTTTTCAATTTCATTTCTTTTATTTATCATTTTTTAAATTTAAAAAATATACTAATACCCACAATATTGTGCAAATACATATCTATTATTATAGGTATTATATTTATATATAATTATACCATATTATATTATAATATTAAATTCTTTAAATTTGGTTGTATTATTTTTTTTTAGTTTTATTTTTTGAACCTCTGTATTTGGAAATTGAAATTTTAGTATGTTAAACAAGGCATTAAATATATAGGTACTACCAGAGACAAGGGTACTCTGGGTACTACTTTTTGACTTAAACCAATTTTGAAAAATTTCTAAAATGGCGTCGTACTGTAAAAAGGTCACATTTTTTTCAATGGGAAATGGAATCATTACCGAAAAGGTATTTATTGCAAGCTGATACTTTATCTAATTTATGAAGCTGATCAAAACCAACTCACAATGGATTTTAAACCAACTACTAATTTTTCAGATTCTTTACAGGGTATGTCAGAAGTAAGAACAAACAAAAATCGCTTTTTATGAGTAGCTATAGCTATAGCTAGGGACAATATTCAACATTTAAAAATTATTTTTATTTTAAAAATTATTTTTATTTTAAAATTTAAAATTTTAGTATTTTAATAGGTAACATTTTTTGACATGCATGGATTAAAAAAAAAACAAATGACGTCGTACTGCCAAGGTCACATTTAAAAAAATTTGAAGTGAGTGAAATATCATTTCAGGTCTTTTAAAGCGTAACTACTTATTTTTTCGATTGTACAGGGTGGAACAAAAAAATTCTACTTTCACCAAAAGCGCCATTTTCAAAAATTTTCAAAAAATAATAACAGTAACATACAATACAAAAATAACACGTTAACACGTAATAACACGTAAATCTTTTGTTGATAATTTTTTACAATTTAAAAAATAAGTAGGTACTTGCAAGTACTTGCAACCATGATTATGAGTAGGTACCTACATGATTTTTCACATAAAGCAGTAGGAACCGGAATCATAAAAATCTATATGATGTTTATTACATATTAAATTAAGATACATTATTTTTTTATTGATTTTAAACCATATTTTCATTTAATCGACCAAGTACTAAGTAGCCAAAAAATTCAAGGAACTTCGCGTTAGTTCTTTCATCATGCTAGATGCAAAAGTAATTTCAAAATATGAAATTTGCTGTATTTTAATGTTTGAATTAAACTGATTGGTAAGGAAAAGTATCCACTGATTTTATTGTTTAAAATAATCGGCGTCAATTTCAATTAATAGAATTTACTTACGTTATTTTACTCAATGATTGGAATTAACCATTTCAATCAATAAAAAATAAAAATTATGTTTGCCTATTTCACTCATTAAAAATAAAAGTCCATTCATTGAAATTAGTTTAATTCAAACATTAAAATACAGTGAATTTCATACTTTGAAATTACTTTTGCATCTAGTTCGTCTAAATAATATGTATGACAGATTTCTTATGTCAGTCTTACCTTACAAAGTGACCTTAAACTTATGTAATGGTATGACAGATTTCTTACGTCAGTCTTACGTAAGAAAGTGACCTAAAACGTATGTAATAGTATGACGTATTTCTTACGTCAGCCTTACGTAAGAAAGTGACCTTAAACTTAGGTAATATTATGACAGATTTATTACGTCAGTCTTACGTAAGACAGTGACCTAAAAGTTATGTAATATTATGACAGATTTCTTATGTCAGTCTTACGTAAGAAAAGTGACTTTAATATTACGTCACGATATGACTTTAATATTACATAAGATGTACGTAATATGTAAGTCATTTAATTACATCATATAAAAGTCACGTTTTGGGTCAGTATTATGTCACTATGACGTAAAAATTGAATTACCTAGATATGATCTACGTGTTACGTAAATTTTAGGTCATAAGTCACGGTTTGGTTCACTGGGAAATGCTATAGCATATACATATGCACGCGCCACCACCACCGAATTGACCAATAAGGGCCGCGCTTGTTTTGATTTAACTACATATAATATTTTTGATTTTTTTCATAATTTTTCAAATTCATGTAGAGTATGGATTTTTTTTCAAAAAAAAAACAATAGCAAATTCTTGTAGAACATTTATTCATTGGTGGTTAAGTCAGAACATTCCGTGGACCAGAAAGCCAAAAAAAATCGATTTTTTTATTACGGTATTCGTTAGGATTGAGCATTGCACATTTTTCATCTAAAAATCTCAAAACTAGAAACGTCAAGCTTCAAATTGCTTTTTTTACGGCTCCAGTACGACCATTTTTAACAAAGATACAGCTATTCGAAGAATCGCAAAAAAATGTATCCTTTAATTTTTTGTATTAGTGTAGAAGTTTTACATTGCTACTGGTTTCTAATGTGGAAACTACCAAATAATAAGAAATCAGATTTTTTAGTCTTGGTCAAAATTTTAAATAATGAAAAATTTAATATATTCTACATTTTCACATCTGAAAAAAACCGTTTTTTTACATCTCTATGTAACATACAACTTATAAGTTAAGCAATAATAGTTTCAAATATTGTCTATTCTTTTTTTTTAACTTTTGCTCGACTTTAATTAAAGGTTAGGATATAATGAACAGGTTTATTATAAAATTGGAGTGGATAATGCTATCTCTTTTTTTCTTTGACTAATAGAGAAAAATATATAGGATAATCCACTCTTTACCGTTTAAAATAAATCCTACCTTTAAAGTTGAGCAAAAGTTAAAAAAATAAAAGATAATATTTGAAACAATTATTGCTTAACTTAACCTGAAAAAAATTATATTGGTCTTTAGCATTGTCTTTATTACAAAACTTTTTTACAATGTTTCAAATACCTATCTACCCATCTACCTATATATATATAATATTTACTGCAATGATTTTTTCAAACCTTCAGACACGTTGATTTTGTTTGCGAAACGGACATTTTTTGGCTATATTGGCCTGTTTTTATTTGAACCTATAATCTAGAGGCCAAATAGGCCAGTCGCACCAATATTTACTAATCTTAGAATAAATATAATTATATTTATATCCAGTATAGTTTTATATCTTTAAGAACAGAATAGAGGGAATTTTTCAAAATTTGGTCTAATGGATTGTTAATCTTAAATTAAGAATAAGATTATTTCATTTAAAGTCTTTCTTAACATTTAATAGGCAAGAATAAGATCTGCTTGTTTAAAGAAAGATTAATATTTAATTAATTTAGTTTTAGCCTTGACAATATTAGGTCAATCATCTTGTTTCAACTGTACTTGATTTTAAGCTAAGAAATAAAATCTTTAAGGATAGGTTAATATTTAAAAGAAATTAAATGTATTCGTAGCCTAAGCAAATTATTACTTAAATCAAGTGAATAAAGGTATTTTTACATTTTTTCTGTGCACTATACTGCTAAAACATAAATTGGTGGTGACGTCTTACTAAAATAAAACTTTCTTTTATTAGACTTTCTTTATGTGGTAATTTTTGTTACCTGTGTTAACCCTCTAGTGATGTATTCGCTCGTTATAATTGTCAAAGGTGGCCTATCTGATTTCTTGAACGCCTTCTTTGAAAAGCTACCCTGATTTTACAAGAATTATGATTTGGTGAGTGACAGTTCTGGAAAACATAATATGCGTTCACACTTCTTATTTATTAACATCCTGTTATGGCGCTGGTGTCACTTTCATTTTTACGGTTTCCTTATCGGGCCGAGGGAAATTTATTCCCGGCAATCCTCCGGGGTAATGTTAAAAATGCCAGGACTCATTACTCGGAGCAGCATTAATTTCCACACTTTTGTTAATTCATTTTTATTATCAACAGAGGAGCTGTCTGGAGTCGTAAGACATTTTTGGGGCATAAAGAAATAAATATTCCTGTCAAGTCTTTTTACTTTGACTAATATTCACATATATTTTTTGTCATACGTTTATAAACCCTTAAAGTACTTTACTTCCCCCAATAAAAGCAATTTAATGGTCCCTGTTGTGATTTTTCTTAGATTTATTTTAAAAACAATTTTACAGTAGATATTTCCCGTCACGTGGTGCACACTTTTTATTATTACAAATAGTCAGGTATACTTGGTATGTATTCCAAAACAAAATTTATTCTACAATAAAAGCGCATCGTAAACCTCACCAATCATTAAATCCCAAAGCAAAACACAGTGCTATAAATCTCGCTTTCCATAACAAACAGTATAATATATTTTTTAATAAAGATTGGATGGTTAATTGTAACTTTTAAAGAATGCATCTGTTCTTCGTCCTTGCATTTTTAAATAAGACTGATTCCCACTTCGGCAGTACCATTAACAACTCTAATCTAATTTTAACGAAATTCTTATTACCACATGTGTAGTCTCTCCTTCTTTATTTAGTCTTCTTGGAATTTCGTATAAACACTTTTTTCTACTCCCACCTTTAAAACGCATTTTATCGTACATGTTTCCATGACACTAAGTGACCTTTTAAATACACATTGACAAGTTGTGGCTTTATGGCACTTTAGTCACGGGCTGAAGTTAGCAACAGGTTTTTAGTCACTGGCTGAAGTTAGTTTTATGTTAGTTGACAGTTGTCAAATGTCATACAATCGTTAAAATATAAAATAATACTAAATGTGAAAATTATTTTATTATCTCAATACAAAAAATCAAAAGTATTAAATAGTTTCTCAACGCCAATATTTGAAAAGTTTATATGAACATTGTACTGACCTTTTAATTTCGCCGGCAGTAAACTATAACTTAAATTCGGGCACGGACTCCACTGTAAAGTTCTCATAAAACATTTTTTTTTACTTTCACTGTGAAAAACTGTCAATTTTCAAGAAATACATTTCGATTTATGACCTCTATAATCAGTGTTTATAAAATGTAAAAATGTGACATTTGACGGTGACACACAGATTCCCCTATTATTTCATAGATGTCGCTCTATACAAATTTTTTATTTAAATCATTTTAAGATAATAATAAGTATTTGTACGCACCTGGTAAAAATATTAATTGATAAAATAAAATTTTTAGGTTATGAAAATGTGTCCCTACTAGAACCTAACTGTAAAATAGGTGGGGGAGCACTGTGCGTGTGCAGATTTGTGCAAGGAAGGCCGGTAGTGTCCCCAGGGGGCCTTAGACATACATATTTAAAATGACAGTAGTTTTAAAACCGCCGCGGCGCGCCGGTAATTCGAAAAATCGCACAACCGAGGCAGATAAAAGGAACCCTTTTGTGTTTCTTACGTTTTTGAGACGTTATTGTGTGTGAAATTAACTTCTTAATTTAACCCTTTTAAATGTAACACAACGATGTTACTTAGCTGCATATTTTAAAGGATTTAATTTCGTTATTATACGATTTTAATCGGAAAGTACATTTTAATTTCTAATTGAGTTTCTTTACAAGCAAACATTGTGTTTTAGTACCTTGTTTCATTTCTTACTTAACAAATTTAACTTTATAAAGTTTTGTAATTAAATTAATTAAAGAAAATTGTAGTACCTGCAATCCCAACTTGGTGACGATCTAAAACAAAAAAGAAAAACATATAGAAATACATAAATTAAACTAAAAACTAAACTTACAGTATACTAGTATAGTGGAAAAGTTGTTAAATTAGGGGAAATAAATGTAGAATTTTGTAAATTTGACCCCTCCGTAATAATTTCATTATAATTAAATTAGTTCAGGACATGGGATTTTGCTTATTGTCTACATCACCCATCAAAATATGTTATCAGCGTTGCCGCACTGAAATTATCAATTACCCACGCCACTATGACAGAATACCCGGTTTTACCCCCACTTTAACATGAAAATCCCCATAAAATTACCCGTCCGAATACGTGGCTTGTTTAAAAAAAAAGAGGTCAAATTTTTATTAATAGTATATAGGTAGGTATTAGCCTAATACCCTAGTAGCAATGGAATTGGACAAGATTCTTTGTCAAGATACTTGGAGAAGCACTTTGTAAAGAATTGGACAATTCTTGACCAAGACTCTTGATCAAAATTCTTTATCCAGACAGGTGGCAGACTGGGACAAGTCTGTGACCAGAATTTGATCAGATTCTTGGCCAAGAATTTTTACACGATTACACGTTAAATAGGAACTTTCAATTCAAGATTTTTGGTCAATACAAAATTTTGTTGAACTTCAAAAGTTAAGAATGTTACTAAAAACATTAATTTTCCACGATTTCTTTCCAGTAAATTCGGTTTTTATCCATAAATCTGGTAAACAATAGAATTAAAAACGAAACAAATTTTGAAAGAGTTAAAGTTTTTAATTTTCTATGTTAAAAAAAAAACAGGTGCCCGTAAAAATAAACATGTATTTTATGTTCATAAAGAGTAAACTCTAGTTATGCGTCAGAGCTGACACACACTTTTTTTTTTAATTTTTGATTTTTAGAAATAACAATTTTTATTTTTCAAAAAATCAATTTTTTTCTCAGCTAGAAGACGAATCCAATAAGCTCTTATTCGTATTATCACAAACAAAAAAACTATACTCATTTCCTACAGAGAACTCACTTCTCGACTAGTATATATTATTGTGAATGATACTACTGTAGAATGAGAACCTCTACTCTATAGGATAGTCCCAAAGTTTAGCAATAGATGGCCTCAGATTTATGGTCAAATTCTTGTCAAATTCTGGCCACAGTCTGGCTCAAGTCTAGCCCAATAATCTTGGCCAAGAATCTGGAACAATTCTTGTACAATTCTTGAGCAAAAATCTGTCCAAAGTATCTTGACCCATGCTGGGCCAAGACTTTTCCGGAATTGCTACTAGGGTACTATTAGGTAGGAACTTTATTAATACATAGACATGCTTACTTTATTAATAAATAGTGGATGAACCTCCTCTCAGGGATTAAGTACTTTATTTTTTCCGTAAATTAGAATTTAACATTTTTGTGTGTAATAATGCGGCGATTGTGTAGGTGTTCAGTCTGTTTCTGTTATAAATAAAATACCCGTTGACTGTCAAATTAACGTCAAGGACATGCGCAATATAAAATAAAGACGTATAGCGCCATCTATTAGGTAACTGTATAAACCCAGTCAACAAAATGGTCAAAATGAACTTTGACATTTTCATTTTCGCAGAAATAGCGTAGGTCGAATGGTTGCATTTTAATTTTAAAGTTTTATTTTTTGCTGTTGGTTCTACAATTTTTATTTTTGCAAATTTGGGTCAAATGGTTAAAATCCCCGGTTTTACCCGTTTAATTATTTTACCCGGCACATACTCCAAAATACCCGAATTTTGGGTAAAATACCCGGCAACGGCAACGCTGTATGTTATGTTACATACAGGGTTGCCAGGTGAAAAACATACATTTCTACAAATCTTTACATGGAAAGTTTAGATCAGGGTTTCTTAACATAAATAATAAAAAATTTATTAAATAATTTTTTTATAATCCCAGGAACATGTTATTTGGTAAAAGTTTTTAACAAATGCATAAACAATCACAAGATATGGTGAAAAATCAGTGGACTTGGCAACGCTGGTTACATATGAAAGAATCAAAGTTGGCTCAGCCAAAGCGAGGCGCCCTCTAGTTCAGCGACCTTGAAGCTAATAGTTTTAAAAATTCGCACACCTGTTTTTAAGTTTATAATGCTAAGCAATTTTATAATTATTGCAAAAATGATCGTAATTATTGATATAAAAGAAGGACAGTGTCATTTAGTTCCAAATACAATTAAAAACGGAAGGTGTTGTAGTGAAATACGATGGATTAAAGACTGAAACTGAAAATTATTGAAAGGTTAGAGATTTTTAGTTTATTATTGTTTAAATTGGGATATTTTAATTTAAATAATGTATAAAATCTTTGTCCACCGCACACTAGATTGCTTTTTACAAGAAACAAGTCACAAAATAATAGAATAAAAGAAATAGAAAACGTATTTAGGTTTAAAATGGTGTTCTAATATGTTAAATGCTAATAAAACAAATGTAAATTTTGGGGGAGTGCCGGTCCTTAATAACTAAATGTAAATACAAATCGAATAATCTAAAATCATACATGGATTATTAAGTTTCAGGTTGTAGAATAAATTGATGCATATAAAAACATTTAGTCAGTGTCTAATTTGCATTTAACGCCCTTATTTCATCCGTCAGTCAGTGCGATATCGTTGGAAGGGGGGGACGATGTCATATTCACTGAGTGAGCTTTCATTAAATCGGGCAATGAGGGCCATACAATTAGCAATATGTTCACAATTATTCATTTTGTCGTTCCCCCCCTTCTGTAGCTGTAGCTGTTGCTCGACCGTGTTTAGAACGCCCTATACGCAACAATGTGCATTGCTAAATAAGTGTAGCTTTTATACAAATTGCACACCTTTCCCCATGTTTTGCATATTTTAGCACACGCGTGCACGCTTCTTGTCTTTAACTTTTTAACACCAAAGAAAACGCCTTTTCCACTTTTTATGCCACTTTATGCGACTTTTTTTTATAATAAAAAATATGATAATAAGATTGTTTAGAGTAGATATACTAAGCCTTACTGTTTAGGTTATTTATTTCATTGGGCTTTTTATGTTAAGCTCAAAGTTTGAGTGTAGAAAGTGAGGTTAATAATAAATGTCAGTACTTATAGGTAAGTAGATTTTTTGATTGATCCAAACGTGTATTTTACAGACTAGGAGCTAAAAAACTTTACCCGACTGGTTGTTGTGTTAATTTCGCGAATTTTAAGGAAAATTTAATAAAATTGAAAAACATTACTTTTTTTGTGTTGGTGAAATTTTTGTTAATTAGCTAGATGGTAAAAATGTGCAAGTGCATGGGTTTATGGTAAAAGCGACCATACCACACTCGTACACCTTCAATATACACGGCTTGCCGGCCGCTATATAATCAAATCTCATACCGCTACTTACGAACGATCTCTGTCAACCATTATAGAAGCGGACCATATAATTTGGGGCCATAAATTAAATTGACTTTCCAGTCGGCAACTATTTTTAGTCAACCGAGATTTCAATTGAATAATCATAATTTTTCGATTTTTTTCCTCTTATTTATTGCTTACTAATATCAAAATGTGATTAACAATAATCGTTACGTTGCTAATCATACTCATAATTTAACACTTTACGACCAGCCGATATAAAAAAGTTTCACATCATCTGAGCAAACATTGACATTATTATTTTTGTATTACAACCAAGAAAGTTTTAAGTTTATAATCCCATATACAGAGGACCGTAATTACCTACTTTATATTCAAATATATGTACCTAATACGCTGGCAGATTTTTTCAGAGACATAACCTATTTGATTGACTTACAAGTAATGAATATCTTATCTGGGATATTATACATGAATCTTCCAAGAAGGGAGTCAGCTTATGCATATCATTACTTTGGCCAGAATTTGACAACTTTGAGGAGTACATGTCACCGCGCGAAAATCAATATATTTAGCCAAGAAATAATATTTAGTTTGTATCGAAATGACAAACACTTTTCATATAAATTACGAAAAAAACAACGAAGGGTGCTAGCCAAGGGTTTACAAGACGTGTTCCAGAGGCTGTTAGTCATCCTAACAATGATTTATAGAAGCTAACATATTGCCAGCGGACTTAGGCTACGCTACGCTATGGATACCAATGCAATATCCCTCAATATTTTTTCAGCAGATCGGCGAGTATTATTACTTGTAGATCGGCCGGTATTAAAATTTCGATTTCGATCAAACCCTTGCAAATTGTTTATCGAAAGAAGTGGCTCGACTTTAAAACCGCCCGGAGCCAATTAGAAGACCGGGTGCTCGATTTAGAAATTTGCATATTAACTCGGAAACTTGATAGATAGCCGAGATGAAACAACCTGTACACTCCTCCGCAAACTTATCAAAGTTTGCTTTAATTACATTTGTGATCTTTAAGTGTGACAAATTTAGTTTTATCACATTTTTAACAGTTAAATTAAAAAAAAAAAATTTAGTTGAGCGTTCAATAAAGTATCTCTCTTAAGCGTTCTTCAAATTTTTCAAGTTTTAATCCTCATACAATGTGGCAATAAAACTAAAACACAACAAGAAGTTTAAAATTTATTTAATCCAGCTCGACCTATTACTCGTGCTACGGTGAGTAAAATTCAACGGAAATTCAGAGAGACTGGACCTGTCAAAGATATTCCAAGCCGTACGAGTATTAGTGGGGACACTAAAATTGACATTTTGTTTCGTGTGGAAGAAGATCTTCACAGTGCTTCTAGCCTAGTCGCAAGTGAAAGTCAAGTCAGCCAATGTTTTATGAAGAAAGAAAAGTACCATCCATACAAAATTAGACTAGTGCAGGAACTTAACAAAGATGATCCGGACCGTAAACTAGAATTTTGTGTGACTACGAAACAAAACCGTCGACATGGTCTTTACCCACAGAAACATTGAAACAAGTTTTTGAAAATCCTGAAATGGTTAAATTTCTGGGTATGAACCTTACTCCTACATTAAACTGGGATGAACATACAAGTAGCATCTCTTGTAAATTTTCTAAAAATATAAATGTATTAAGAAATTTAAAAAACATTGTACCTCACAGTTTGTTGTTATCAGCCTACTATGTATTAATACACTCTATTATGTCCTATGGTTTGTTAGTCTGGGGACACTCTCCTCATGCAAAAAGGATCTTTGGTTTGCAAAGAAAGGCTGTCGGGGTTATAGCAGACCTGGGTTATAGAGATGATGTGAAAAGTAAATTTATTCTATTTAATCTGTTAACACTTCCTAGCTTATATATTTACAAGTGTCTAGTCATGGTCAAGGAAAATATTGACAAGTTTGATACAAATTTGGATTTTCACAACTATAATACAAGACATCAAGATAATATTAGACTTAGATATACACGATTGCAAGCGAGTAGAAATGCTAATAATTATTATGGGCCAATATTTTTTAATAAAATTGACAGCTCATTGAAACCTTTACCTTTAAAAAAATTTAAACTAAAAATTAAAGAAAAACTAATTTCTAAAGCTTTCTATTCGTTTGAAGAGTTTTTAGAATGTGGATTGTAGTTTTTATGTTAGATAAAGTTTTTGTGTTGAATGTTTGTTCATATTTTGTATTTGTTTACCTATTGTTTTATGTATTTCAAAACTTGACTTGTGTAAAAAAACTTTGTTTTTATCACCAATAAAATTATTATTATTATTATAATGTATGTCCGTAATCCACCCTTTCCTTGTAAAATACTTTTTTCGGATGAAGCTACCTTCTGTTTGAATGGTACAGTCAACCGTCAAAATTGTAGGTACTGGAGCAGAGAAAATCCTCATTGGGTAGAAGATACCGGCAAAAAGTGAATGTCTGGGTAAGAATGTTGGAAAATCCGATCATAGGTCCTTTCTTCTTTGACGAGAATATGACAGGACAAACGTATTTGGAATTTTTGCAAACATTTTTTCTTTCCACATTACCAGAAATGTTTCTCAATGAGAATGAAGGTTCAGATCTAACAAGTGATCTACCAGATATAACCCGTCTCGATTATTTCTTATGGGGCTACCTTAAATCAAAGGTCTACATTAACCGACCACAAAATTTAGAATTAGAAAATTCGTGAAGAATGTCTCTTTATTAGTGCGGAAGTCGTTTAAAACGGATTTTCGGATAGGCTTGCTTACTGTCAAGAAACCAACATGGAGAAATTCGAACATTTAATTAAAAGCATTTTCAAAATAATTTTTCTGAAGATAAAAAATAATTTTTTGGAAATGAATGTTTTTAAATCACGAACTTTTAAATTTAATAATACCCAAAAGTATAATTCCATACGAGGTGTGTTCAGAAAATATCGGGAATGTACGTTTTTTGAAACAAATATTTATTTATTCGTCTACATTAATGTTGTCGCCTTCAAAATAGTCCCCATTGGATATTATGCACATGTGCCAGCTCTTCTTCCAATACTCGAAACACTTCTAAAACTCGATCATTGGGATAGCCTTCAGTTCTTTCAGCGATGCGCGTTTAATGTCATCTATGCTTGCAAAACGACTTCCCTTTAAGGTTCTCTTTATTTTTGGGAATAGGAAAAAGTCAGACAGAGGCATGTCTGGCGAATATGGAGGCTGGGGCATCATTACAGTATTGTTTTTGGCCAAAATAGTTGTTCAAAATTTAACAATTTTAGAACAAATTTCTGCCACGTGTTTCATACCCAAAAGATTGGAAAAAATTTCATGGGATGAGCCAATCGATATACCAACATCATCATCGACTTCTCTGATGGTTTATAACCATTTCTTCCACTTTTTCCACGTTTTTATCGGTTGTTAATGTGCTTGTGCGTTCGGGGCGTTCGTCATCTTCAACATCTTCACGGACATCTTGGAAACTCTTATACCACTTGTAAACTCTTGTTTTACCTATAGCAGACACAGTGTAGGCCTTTGTTAACATTTCACAAAATTTATTTCATTTTGGAAGCAAAATTGGATACAAATTCTTTGATCCATTTCTTTTAACGAACGAAAAATCGCCGAGCTCATAAAACACGTCCAACCTTAGCGGCTGCCACAGACAAATTAAACAATGAAAACAGCTAAAGTTTTTATCATACTTCGGGGGCATGTATACCAACATAATAAAGAAAATTTTATGACAACCGGACCCTCCGAACCCGCGAAATTTAACAATTCCCGTTATTTTCTGAACACACCTCGTATGCATATTGCTGAATTCTGAATTTCATAAAGTATTCGAATCTTTAATTTTTTTAGATAAATTTAGGGACATTTTTAGGAGTTCTAAGATTATTTTATGACAATTAGGAGGTTATACATTTTAGAGTGAATTTGATGTAATTTGTGTTGAAAAGCAAAAAAAAAGTAGTAGTAGTGTAAGTATTTTGTTCCCGCGGCGATGTGGGAAGATAACTTTGATTAGTTTACTCGGTTGTCGGTCCAAGATGCGATCAGGTGGGTTTTAGTGTGCTATAATAAGGAAGAAGTTTGTTAACTGTCTTCGGCGCAGCGACTTACACACCACAACAGTTTGACCTCGTTATAAAGCACAACGCACATACATACAAGTCTAATTTATAAGAATTTTTGTCAACACTTTGCCGAGAGTCGTTTGCATAATAATAAAGTTGTAGCTTTTAGGAAGTTTTCAGAGTCACTCGACGTTTGATCTCTAGACAGCAATTTCGCATCTTTACATCTTAGTCGTAATACTTAAACAAACATTCGGCGATGTTAACAAAGGTAATTACAAGTTTGCGTCTTAGATTTAAGATTAGCTTAATGGTGCAGGAGTTTAGTTAAGGGAGTAAATAGGTTGCGGCCGTGACCCCTAAATTTCCCTTCTTAGCGCTGCCTATACGGATTATAAGCTCGTTGCAACTTGGACCGAAACTTAACAAGATTTTGCACTCACTCTTACTAGCATACTATCCGCCAAATGACACTAAAGCATTATACACACCATGGATTACCACACCCCCGTATAACTGCCTAATATATTTTATTTTTCCCTATTTATCAAAGATTTTAACCGATTTTTATTGCACCTCACTCACATTGTAACGCCGCCGTCCGCATCTCTCCAACTGGGAAAAACGTATTTAAATTGCTTTTAAATTGAAGAAATCTCGATGCCCAGACCCTTTCAACGATCCAATCTATACAAATTAAGAAAATTACTACTTTCTTGCAATCTCCCGACATTACTAAATATTGTGTCTTTTTACTACTAAAATCTTGCAAATCTTAAAACTGTCTAAAATGTAAAATAAAAATATAAATAGTTTTAAAAAAACTAAAAAACACTCTACAATTTATTTTTTAAGAAATAGGTAATCCGCCATCTTGGGGTAGTCGCCATATTGGATTTGAAATGACGTCGTGTATTCTGCTCGACAAACCCTTTCATTTGATACCCAACTCGGTTATGTTGTGAAGAAATAGGTAAACCGTCATCTTGGGGCGGCCGCCATATTGGATTTGAAATGACGTCGCGTATTCTGCTCGACAAACCCTTTCATTTGATACCCATGTCCACGATAGACAAAAACCGGTATGCTGATGCGCATGTCTCTCGCACCGTGTGACGTCATGTGCGAACCAAAAGTTGTTATTTGCACTGCAAAGCGGGTTTCGGATACAATTGTGTTTTAATTTTTATTATTAGTAACAACTTATGTAAGCTGTAAAAAAATATGTGGTTAGGGTGAAAAGTTACTATAAGTACCTAACAGAAAATTGGGTAAACAAAAAATTTCCTTTATATATAACTCTTAAAAATGTTTTAAAATGTCCCAAAAATAAAATCATTGCAGAGTGCAACATTTAAAACAGTTGTATTTTGCAATAAAAATTAGAGGTATGAAAAATTCAGGATTTGATCCTGCAGGCCCTTTCTAATGCAAGCTCACGATCACCTAGGGATTTGTATGACGCGTTGCAGGATTTATAGCTTTGTATTCGGTATTTATGAATAGTGGTGTTGGAAAAAAATGATATCCCCCATAAACAGAATTAATTTTATATCGGGCAACTTATAGAAAATAAAAATAACAATGCGGACGTAAAAGAAAATATTCCTCAACGTTTGAAATTGATACGATGGCCTGAACTTACTGTAATTTGCACATTGATGGCGGTTGGCATCTAAAAAGGGATCAGTTCGGTTGTTCCACCTATTTTATCGTTTCTATCTGTTCTATCGATCGTGCGGAAAAAGCGGGATTTTTTCCGAGTTAATATATAATGTGGAAATTAATAAATTTCGGGTCCTGCGTCGCGTTGTGTTTATGTTGCGACAGATTGTCGCACGTACGCGAAATATATCACGGAAATAATACAGCAATTTTCTCTCCCGCCACAATACAGTTATTTCGGTTTTTATTTTATTACACGCCGAAAAAACTGGCCAGCTAAATATTTTATAAGGTAATATGATCAATGGTAATGATAAATAATTCAGTGGCGTTGGAAATAAAAAGTGCTTAAGGCAAGTTTCTCGCCCGTTTACGACGTTACGGGATGTTGCCATTACGGGCCGATAATGCGTGCAGAAACGGCCACTTACCCCACCGCCACACGGCCGCCCCAAATCTACCTTACGAGCCCGACCGAAATCGAATAACTTGTCTTTCTTTTACAACTTCTATGGGATTACTCTGATGTTGCGGAGATGCTATCTACGCACATAATTGGACATAATTGAACATATACTATACGTACAACTGAGGGAACAAGATTATTATTAATGGCTCGCACACATGACACTAACAACGCATCGGGATAAACAATTTGTATTTTTGTCAACTAACCAAAACCTTATTGTTTCGACCTTTACTTACTTGATGAAACTCCATGGTACCAATGCATAACTAGATAAAAAACAAACACTGTTTTTTGAGTTTCACGAATTTAATCTAATTTAATTTCGCTAACACAGTAGCTTCTGTCTTCTGTGTTAGCGAAACTTCAGAAGAAGCTATTGTGTTAGCGAAACTTCCAATCTAATTAAAAGGGCAGGGTTGTACTTGATTTTATCTAATTAAAGCGTTGTACTTAATTTTTTCTAATTAAAAGGTAAACAAGTTTAATTTTACGTTTTACCAGTCAATATTCTTGTCTATTTCTAAAAATTGCGTGCTTTTGAATGACCCTGTATGGCTGCAGTGGACTGATGAGAGAGAGCCGAGGCGCTAGGACGGTAGGTGTAGTCAATTCAATAAGTTGATCTGACCTTTGCTACGGTTGACCCTCTCGGTTATCTTCTTGTTTACATAATGACCGTCGTTTGGCCGGACAGTGCGGTCTGTTTCCCTTTTATTTCACCATATAAGTGTCCCAGAGCTGTAATCGATTCCTCAATAATGTCCGTCCGCTGGAGCCGGTTTATATAAATTTCCAAAACCACTTGCAGTGGGGTTACAAAATAAAATAATCCACTCTATGACTGCTTACCAGGCGAAAACTAAAGTTCCGTTTTTACCAAGGATTTTGTCTTGCTCATTTTTAAAAAGTTGTGTGAGGCGTAGTAAATTGCCATAATGTTTTGATGTGCGGGAATATTGGTAATGACAGACGGAACGGTTTGGAGCGTGCGGTAAAGGCATTCTCGGATAATAAGAAGGAAGAAGATAATGAAAGATTATTTGAGACAATAGTGAGTATCAAAGAATTGAATTCGTTTATTTTTGTTGAATTTTATTCCGACATATTTCTAGAACATTAAACACAGTATTAGGGGAATTAGTTCTGAATGAAAAGTTGCCGCGTAATTTGTTGAATTTAAACAAGTCGAAAAGCGAAAGAAATAAAACAGAATAGCTGAAATTAAAGAGTAAAATTTAACGGTCCAAAATAAGGAACTGAAAAATAAATGGTCGGCATGTTTCGGGAATCACAAGTAGGGTCCCAGACAAATTGTAAAATGCCCTACACAACGTAAAAAAGCATAATCTCTTTTAATTAGATTTTCGACACTGTTGATAGGGTGCAAACTATTTCTTTTGTTTTTCTTAATTTACCTCTCAAATGTAGATTCATTACAACGAAAAAAACCGTTTCATTTAAAAAATTTACGACTTCACTTCAAGATAATTAAAAATACTAGCGACGAGAAGAAAAAAAATAAACGCTCCCTCACTTCGTCAGGGGGAACACGCGCATTTCTCATCAACTCACTTATTACACTTTTTATTGCAATTTTAACCAATAAAACTCTACTCATATTATCTTACAAAACAACATATTTTGCCGCCCGAAACCATAAAAACTTACTCACTTTAATGTGTACTTTTTACCCCAGACCCACACCTACACTGTAAACAAAATTTTCGCAAACCATCTCACGAAAAAAAAGTCTTGTGAAATAAAATGTAGGCTTTAAAATATACTGATTTTTGGAGCAAATTATAATGTTATACATAAGTTTGGAAAACCCCATTTTAGTCATGAATTTAATTTAGGCACGAGCGAGTGTTTAATTAAATGAGTGCCTAGAAAAGTTTATAAACGAGTTGCATACTACACTTTTTCTACGACAAATACTTAATATTATCTTTTTTACTAAGACTGATAAAGAAAAATAGATAGGATAATCCACTCTTTACCTTTTAAGATAAACATGGTCATTATATCCTAAACATTATTTAAAGTCAAGCAAAAGTTAAAAAAGAATAGACAATATTTGAAACAATTATTGCTTAACTTAACCTGAAAAAAATTATATTGGTCTATAGCATTGTCTTTATAACATAACTTTTTTACAATGTTTCAAATACCTATCTACCTATATATATATATATAATATTTACTGCAATGATTTTTTCAAACTTTCAGACACGTTGATTTTGTTTGCGAGACGGACATTTTTTGGCTATATTGGCCTGTCAAATGTCATGCAATGGTTAAAATAAAGTTCCCTTTTTGTAAAACAACACTAAAGTATTAAATAAAGTATTAAATAGTTTCTTAACGCTAATATTTAAAAAGTTTATGTATGTACATTCTACTGACCTTTTAATTTCGCCGGCAGTAAACTAGATTTAACTTAATTTCGGGTGAAGACTCCACCGTGGAGTGTCCATAAAACATTTTCTTTACTTTCACTGTGAAAAACCGTTGTTAGTCCATTTTCAAGGGATACATTTCGATTTACACATACGAATTTGACATTTAACAGATTCCCAAGAACTTCATTTAAATCATATTTATACAATAATAACAATTAAGATTCGTAACTAAAATAGCGTTTATCAAACTTAATACATAATATACTTTTATAAATTAAACATGTAGGAGTTAAATTTCTTGGTAAGAAATTGTACTTTTATTGAGAAATCACTCGACACAAAATCAATTTCCGTTTATAATATAAAACCATTTCTTGAAAAAACAAAAGGTCTTATCTTGAAAAAGCGAAAGAAGCATATAAAAATAAATATTTTAAGCCCATAACCGCAATCAGAATACGGAAAAATTGATAGAGAGATAAATCAAGTTTAGAATGTCATTTCCCCGCTAGAAAAAAAACCGTATTATTCGAAATAAAGTAATGTATCACTAAGCTTATCAATTATTCAAGCTTACATATTCGTCTACTTTGAATGTATACCTACTTCCTATGTTTTATTTATATGATGCTTTGCAGTATCTCATCGATGAGATAGATACGTGACGAAAAAATCGCAAAAACTTGTTAATTGTCTCAAATCTTTGAGGCGATAAAAATTAGCATTTTTATGCGGAGCAAGGATTAATTAATTGACAGGGTATGATGGCGTTTGAGGCGAAGGATAAGGCTTGAAGGAACGGCAAGGATCTGAGGTTTCATCCCATGAGTGTTTGTCTTAATTATTAGACTGGCGCAAGACAAGATAGTCATTAAAAGTGGATCCCGATGGGGACAGGAAAAGTCTGCATCTCATCAAACACCTAATCCCGAACTCTAGCCTACAGTCGTTTGTATTGCCAAACGCAATAACAAACTCACTTGACAGAACATTTGTCTTAATGCGACATAATATGTCAATACTTTCAATAAAACGCTAGCACTATTGATTTATTAAGCCTCGAGCAGTTTTACATTCTTATAGCGCTAAGACAGGTGTTTTATTTTATTTGTAGTTAAAATTTGTTCATATCATACGCCAGGGCCGTGCGCAGGATTTGCTCCTGAGGGGGAGTATTATCAAATTTCTTAACAAATATATTTTAGGTTATTTTTAAGTATTTTAATTGAAATTTTATAAAAAATATGTATTTTTAGGTTATCTCTAGAATTAGACCAACCGGGCTAAACATTCAATTTTTTTAGTTTCTTTAAGAAACTTTCTTGACCCATTACTACATAAGAAAGTATATGTGATACAATTTGCCATGTGCAGTCTTGGTTGCATAGTATGTACCGATTGTGGCAAAGGCCACGTCGTTAGACTGTGTGGATCACGTGATGTTATTACATCTCGCCTCTGTTGGCTTACTAGCTTAGTATATAAGCTCCGGCGGTAATTTGTTTTGGGTGTGTTCCACTACACCAAGTTGCCCGACACTGATGAGACCCAATATAGGTCGAAACAGCTGTCTGTTGGTATTTGAAGTTGGTGGAACGCACTCAAAACAAAAAACTTTGGCGAGGTGAAGGTTCAATTATTTCTTATGAATATTACAAGTAATGGATTAAGACAGTTTCTTAAAGAAACTAAGAAAATTGAATGTTTAAGTTAAATTTAACTAACCATAATTGAATTCCCCGCTTATTACAAAATAGCGTTAATTTAAGGTTAATTTAATGTTGTAGTACAATATTACTTCAATAAATTAACGTAAATTTACCGTTAATTTAACAAGTGACTTGGGATTGATTTAGATTTTGACATTCAAAGAATAACTTTAAAAGTCACAACATATATTTTATTTACTCGTCTGTGACTTTATAGCGTTTTAGTCACGGGCTGAAGTTAGCTTTATTATAAATTGGGAAAAAGTGAGGTTAAATCCTAGTGACAGATGTTAAACTTTTAACAAATAAAATTGGCGTTAAATTCTGTTTTGTGTTCGTCGTAGATAAAGTGATTGTGCCTAATTAAACTCGTAACTCAAAATATATATGTATATATATATATATATATATATATACGAGGTGTGTTCAGAAAATAACAGGAATTGTTAAATTTCGCGGGTTCGGAGGGTCCGGTTGTCATAAAATTTTCTCTATTATGTTGGTATACTTGCCCCCGAAATATGATAAAAACTTTAGCTGTTTACATTGTTTACTTTGTCTGTGATAGCCGCTAATGTTAGACGTGTTTTATGATCTCGGCGATTTTTCGTTCGTTAAAAGAAATGGATCAAAGAATTTTTATCCAATTATGCTTAAAAAATGAAATAAATTCTGTGAAATGTTAACAAAGGCCTATAGTGAGTCTGCTATAAGTAAAACAAGAGTTAACAAGTGGTATAAGAGTTTCCAAGATGGCCGTGAAGACGTTGAAGATGACGAACGCCCCGAACGCACAAGCACATTAACAACCGATAAAAACATGGAAAAAGTGGAAGAAATGGTTATAACCATCAGAGAAGTCGCTGATGATATTGGTATATCAATTGGCTCATCCCATGAAATTTTTTCGAATGTTTTGGGTTTAAAACGCGTGGCAGAAAAATTTGTTCTAAAATTGTTAAATTTTGAACAAAATTTTTGGCCAAAAACAATACTGTAATGATGCCCCAGCCTCCATATTCGCCAGACATGCCTCTGTCTGACTTTTTCCTATTCCCAAAAATAAAGAGAACCTTAAAGGCCGTCGTTTTGCAAGCATAGATGACATTAAAAGCGCATCGCTGAAACAACTAAAGGCTATCCCAAAGATCGAGTTTTAGAAGTGTTTCGAGTATTGGAAGAAGAGCTGGCACATGTGCATAATATCCAATTGGGACTATTTTGAAGGCGACAACATTAATGTAGACGAATAAATAAATATTTGTTTCAAAAAACGAAAATTCCCGATATTTTCTGAACACACCTCGTATATAAGATGATGAAATTATAATATAAATGATTTGTTTTGTTTGTAGGAATGAAATGTAAAATTGGGATTAAATCGGCTAATATCGGAATTATATAGTTTCGGTCAGAATTGAGGATGTCCATTTGTCCCCTAAGTGTATTCCGTATTCCGTAAGCCCAATTTGATTGGAAAGCACCGTGGAACATTAAAAAGTAAATCTCATATTAAGACCCGTGACCAATGGTTGGATTAATGTTTTGCGGCCGACCGCCGCTGCTATAACTAATTTTATATCACCCTTCTGTTAAATCCATTTTAAGTGAGGTTGCGGAGGGCTAAGATCAAATCATGCGGACCCGGGTCACTCTACTTTTTACTTATATATATAGATATATTTATTCACCCCCCTTATGGTCGGGATATTGTTCCAAGTCAATCATAAAATATTGCTAAAATCCGTATCGATGACGTTTCCTATGCATTCGAAATTCCTCCATCGAGTGGACCCCGTTTGCCCGATACCGTGCGTCCATTTATTCAGCCAGATTGATTGATTTTTTCTTCGCATAACACGTTTCATTTGTCACCTTTTGCCCGACATGTCGCCCCCCAAATTGCATCATTTCAACAATTTACATATATTTACAATCTTTTCTCTATTTCCTACTAAATCAATTTCACCTTAATGTGATCTTTACGGCGATTGTACAAAGGAAAGTATGCTAAATAGTCATTTTTTAATAATAATAATTATAATTAAAAACCATCATCAAAAAGCTTAAACCGCGCCACCAGTCTATTTCCGTTATCAAATTTTCAAATAGTCCTAAGGGCAAAAATAACTTTTGTTTACTTATTGCCGACTTCCCTCTCAAAAGGTTAATATCATTATGTTTATATTTGGGGTGTTGATCCGATAAACGTCTTATAGATTATACATTTAAATTTTAAAACTACCACGCTTGGCTGTCATGCATTTCCCAGTCATTTGTTTACGTCAAGGCGGGGAAAACAAATGACAATATGTTAATTTTGGTTTATGTGCAAAAATATTTCATACATAAACTTAATAATGATAATAAAAATAACTTACCGTGCGTTGACTGAAGAAGGGCTCGCCACATCATCCACCGTGGGTTTTCTGGAAAAACAACCCAAGTCAGGATACAGATACAACATTTTATATAAATATATTTTGAATTCACCGCGTCATACACGTGCTAAGGCAAGTGTTTAGTACAAAGATGCCGGTGCAACTGAATGCACTTGTTGGTCTCCAGCCTGGTAATTTAACAGAATTGCTAACTTGCCCCTAACATATCCCCTTCCATGCACCCTTAATACACCAAGTACAACTCCCTTTCACCCTATTACTCAGTTAGGGTAGGTCAGTTTTATGTATCTAACTTAACGATCGCCCTGTATAATTCGAATTTAACGCAACACAAGCTTGTTTATAATTAGTAATTTTGCTGGAAAAATGTACAGAAATGTTGATTTTTTTGAACATGGAAATAGCTAATCCTGATTATTGTTTCTACTAAAATATAGAATTATATGATACATAAATATAATCAGTTGTAATCAAATATACGAACTTTTATTTCAAATGTTCAAAAATTGTGATTTTGCTTTAAAATGGAAAAAGATAATCTTAAACATTGTTTTAACCAAAATATGAAGCAATTAGAGTTATATGGTACATTAATATTATAAATGTTCAAAAACTGTGATTTTGATTTAAAATGGAAAAAGCTAATCCTGATTATTGTTTCTACCAAAATATGGAGCAATTAGAATTATATGGTACATAAATATAATCAATTGCAATTAAATAGACGACCTTTTATCAAAATTTTTTAAAAATTGTGATTTTGCTTTAAAATGGAAAAAGCTAATGCTGATCATTGTTTCTTCGGAAATATAGAGTAATTAAAATTATGTGGTACATAAATATAATCAGTTGTAATCAAATAGACGACCTTTTATTGCAAATGTTCAAAAATTGTGATTTTGCTTTAAAATGGAAAAAAGCTAATCCTGATTATTGTTTCTACTGAAATATGAAATAATTAGAATTATATGGTGATTTTGCTTTAAAATGGAAAAGCTAATTATGATCATGGTTTCTACTGAAAACAAAAATGTTCAAAAATTGTGATTTTGCTTTAAAATGAAAAAAGCTAATCTTGATTATTGATCTGAAAAAATATAGAAGAATTAGTATTAAACTAGTTAAAAATAACATTAAATTGACTACAACATACAAAATCTAATATTTAATTCAAAGTGGGACAGTGCGAAAAACTTAATTAAAGGGAAAAATGTTTCCCGATATGCCACGAATTTCGAATAAATCAAGTAAATAAGAGTAGAAGTGATTCACGATCTAAAAGAATTCCAGGATGAGACCATCAAATATGACAGAGCGCATTCCGCATTCCGTAAGGCTCATGTTCTGTTTATGAGTTCTCTAACTGCTCTATAAATCAACAGCCCCGTAGAAATTGCTTGTAATTAAGGGTGGACTCAATCTGCTTTACCACCTACGCCATTTTAATAAACGCATCTACGGTTCACCCTCTACATATTTTATTTAAATTTAGTCCAGCCAAACTTAAACGTTTGACACAAAACAACAAAAACAAAACCAAGAGTTCAAAAAATCAATGTTGATTCCTAAAACCAATTAAACCATAATTGGTAGTTGCGGATTGTTGAAGGTTAGTGACATATATGGAGTAGTATTTGTTTCGAGAATCAACTCGACAGTGGTCTATATGATATTATCTTTACCGAAGACATCGAGAACTGCTGATACATGGACCCAATGCTGCTCAATAGCCAATAATCCATCTATACGAAGGATAAGAGGAACATGCTTTAAAAATATTTGCAGGAGTTTTACGAAGGGGTTATCAATCTATACTAGAAATAAAATAATGTTTGCAGGAATATTCTTTTAGCAAAGTTTGAAATTAGAATTGGAATTAGAAAATTTCATTTTATTTTCAGAATTCGGAAAAGAACGATGAAATGAGAACAACCGTTTTTTGTCGAAAAAACTGTATAGTGCGTGGACTAATTTTGCAGGAATTGATGGCGTGCTCATCATTGCTCACTAGATGATAGTTGGCATTTCAATGTTGTTTGCGGCACGCGCGCAGAACGCGCACTATGTCTGGCCTTACTTCACTCCGTCTGAGCAGCTTCTTTGCTGGAGCAATGTTGCTTCTGGCTGTTGCCTTTTTGATCGATGCAGGATTGCCTAATTTACCGAGACAATTAATTGATAAATATCGCCGCATTAACCGATTAAATGCGTCTCTTTAAGTATTAACTTAAAGCACTTTTTTAATTAATAAAATTAATTTACATATTCAAGTTTTATATTTTTTTATATAAAGCTGTGATTTTGCTTTAAAATGGAAAAAGCTAATCATGATCATGGATTTTACTAAAATATGGAGCAATTCTTATTATATGGTACATAAACATAATTGCGGAGATTTCTTAAATTAATTCACTTTTAAATATATCTTTATATTTGATCATCCACCACTTTGGATATAAGAATAATTATTTTCTCTCTGATTTTTTTGTATAATATTGTTAATGCCAAAGTTGATTGTGCAATCTTATTGTTAAAATTAAATTTTATTATACCTCGTATGAACTCTAGAAATCAAATAACGTTTAGAAATAATAGAGCTAGGACCAATATTGCGAGTAAATCACCGATTTACTATACGTGTCAAAATTTCAACAAGATTTCTAAACACTGTGATATTAATTTTAATACTTTAAGTGTCATTGTACGAACTCTTATTGAATTACACCTCTTCTAATATGCACATGTACCTGTTAAATATTTTATATATATGTTGAATATGAATGTCCGGTAATGGTTTTACTGTTGGACAATAAAGATATATTATTATTATTATTATAATTATTGCAATTAAATAGACGTTCTTTTATCAAAAATGTTCAAAAATTGTAATTTTGCTTTAAAATGGAAAAAAACTAATCCTAAATATTGTTTCTACTGAAATATGGAATAATTAGAATTATATGGTGATTTTGCTTTAAAATGTAAAAACTAATCATGATCATGAAATATGGAGCAATTCGAATTATATGGTACATAAACATAATCATTGCAATCAAATAGACGACCTTTTTTCAAAAATGTTTAATAATTGTGATTTTGCTTTAAAATGGAAAAAGGTAATGATAAACATGGTTTCTACTAAAATATGGAGCAATTCATATTATATGGTACAAAAACATAATTATTGCAATCAAATAGACGACCTATTATCAAAAATGTTCACAAAATGTGATTTTCCTTTAAAATCAAAAAAGCTAATCCTGATTATTGTTTCTACTAAAATATGAAGCAATTATAATTATATGGTACATAAATGCAATCAATTGTGCAATAAAATAGACGACATTTTATTACAAATGTTCAAAAATTGTAATTTTGCTTTAAAATGGAAAAAGCCAATCCTGATTATTGTTTCTACTAAAATATGGAGCAATTAGAATTATATGGTACATAAAGATAATCAATTGCAATCAAATAGACGGCCTTTAATTATAAATGTTTAAAAATTGTGATTTTGCTTTAAAATGGAAAAAGCTCTACTGAAATATGGAACATTTAGAATTATATGCTAAAAAAAAGCTAATCATGATCATGGTTTCTACTAAAATATTAAGCAATTAGAATTATATGGTACATAAACATAATCATTGCAATCAATCATGACGACCTTTTATCAAAAATGTTCAAAAATTGTGATTTTCCTTTAAAATGGAGAAAATCTAATATTGATTATTATTTCTACTAAAATATGGAGCAATTAGAATTATATGGTAAATAAAGGTATGATTTCTACTAAAATATGGAACATTTAGAATTATATGGCACATAAACATAATCATTGCAATCAAATAGACGACCTATTATAAAAAATGTTCATAAATTGTGATTTTGCATTAAAATGGAAAAAGCTAATCATGATCTTGGTTTCTACTAAACTATGAAGCAACTAGAATTGGTACATAAACATAATCATTGCAATCAACTAGACGACCTTTTATCAAAAATCTTAAAAAATTATGATTTTGCTTTAAAATGGAAAAAGATAATCCTGATTATTGTTTCTACTAAAATATGGAGCAATTAGAATTATATGGTACATAAAAATAATCAATTGCAATCAAATAGACGGCCTTTAATTATAAATGTTCAAAAATTGTGATTTTGCTTTAAAATGGAAAAAGCTAATCCTGATTATTGTTTCTACTGGAATATGGAAGATTTAGAATTATATGGCACATAAACATAATCATTGCAATCAAATAGACGACCTATTATCAAAAATGTTCATAAATTATGATTTTGCATTAAAATGGAAAAAGCTAATCATGATCATGGTTTCTAATAAAATATGGAGAAACTAAAATTATATGCGACATAAACATAATCATTGCAATCAAATAGACGACCTTTTATCAAAAATCTTAAAAAATTATGATTTTGCTTTAAAATGGAAAAAGATAATCCTAATTATTGTTTCTACTAAAATATGGAGCAATTAGAATTATATGGTACATAAAAATAATCAATTGCAATCAAATAGACGGCCTTTAATTATAAATGTTCAAAAATTGTGATTTTGCTTTAAAATTGAAAAAGCTAATCCTGATAATTGATTCTGCTAAAATATGGAACAATTAGAAGTATATGGTACATAAACATAATTCCAATCAAATGGACGATCTTTTATTAAAAATGTCCAAAAATTGTGATTTTGCTTTAAAATGGAAAAAGCTATTTCACTCCGTCTGAGCAGCTTCTTTGCTGGAACAATGTTGCTTCTGGCTGTTGCCTTTTTGATCGATGCAGGATTGCCTAATTTACCGAGACAATTAATTGATAAATATCGTCTCACTGCATTAACCGATTAAATGCGGCTCTTTAATTACTAACTTGCTTAAAGCACTTTTTTAATTAATAAAATTAATTTACATATTTAGTTTTTATATTTAAAATATAGTTAAAATAAAAAAACAACCATTTTGACTTGTAGTTTTGGTGTAAATGACCCTTTTGCCGATGATCGTTTATTATTAATTGTGGTATGATAGATTAAATATGAGTTTACGAAATTCGATTAAAAAAAGGGAAGAAAACTTTACAAGTAAAAACAAGAGCGTCAACTCTAGCAGGTAAACGTAAACCAGATCGACTTAAAAGCCTTTAAATACACTGCTCGACAAAAAACCAAAACCGATCAATGAAAGTTTGTTGAAAACGCAATTATAATCGAATTAAAACGATAAAACAAATATTCTTGATGGTTGATACTTGATGTTATGAGTTGTACATTATATTGATGTTAAAAGTAAGCTATTGGTTTGTGTTTGATAGTGTAGCTTTTGAATAAATTTGCCGCTCTCAAATTAGAGATTGTTTTTTGTGCGTGAATATACGAAGCACGGTGAAGTTGTATTGTCGTCGACTAGATCGATGGTATATTTATTGTGTCCAGCAGCTTTGCAGAATGTGGCCACATGACTCGAGTTTCCACATTCCCGACATACATGGCTTTTAATGAACAACTAACTCCTACTACTTAGTTTCTCTTTTTGATTCACTAAATGTCGCTTCTATTGCAAAAAAATTCGACTGCGCTGTCCAAATAACGCAGCTTTTTTCGGCAAAGATGAACATTTTTTTAATTAATTTCGAAATAAGAGTCAAAACTCAATCTTCAATCATATTTCATATTCGATTGGTGTAATAAATAAATGTTAAAAAAGGTCTTACCTGTCGGCCCAGCATAACGCGTCGTCTCTGTATCTGCAAGAAAAGAAAAAAATTTGATAAATGCGAGTTTTCGATAAAAATAAAGTAAAGTACTAAATATAGGTGTATGAAAAAGGTAGCGTTAGTTGGTGATGTTTTTGCAAGCAGATAGCATTGTTTGATTTTATATTGTAGCGTGTGGTTGAAAATGAAAAGAGCGACTTATTTTAGTAAGATGGAGAAACTACTTTTTACTTAAAATCCAACTAAAACGAGAATGCTGCCGGTGAAGAAGGAAAAACTGACAATGGGGGTAAGTTTCATAGAGCCGGCCGAACTGCATAACCAGACATGTCCATCTTGGGATCAAGGTGATTGAGACTCGGATGTATCGTCTATCTCTCTGTGTGTGCATGTGTGTGTGTGTGTGTGTACAAACCCCGCTCGCGGTTCGCCTCTCCTCTCTTCTTCTTCTTCTTCTCTTCCAAAGCCTTTTTCGTCTTGTGTCTTTCGGCTGCTGCCGTCCGTCAGTCAGTCAGCCGTTCTTTTTACTTCAAACACTGCCGTTCAGTCTGACGGCCAGCTAGCTATTTTTAGAAATATTCATTCACCTTTTTTACACACAGAATTCCAACTATTCAGTCTTTCTTTTTTAATTACCATTTAAAATTATACTGTTTTTACCTATCGACATCTAACAACAAAAAGTACAGGATATCCCAAAAGTTATTTCAAAATAATCACGTCTACTTTTAGCTTAAATACATGTATGTACCAGAACATAATCAGATCCAGTTTTATGTTTAAAATGCACATAATATTTTAAATATTTGATAGGGACCAAAAATCTGTCAAAACCAAAAATCGTTAAGACTTAAAAAAAGAAAATTCACATACACATTTTATTTTAAATGACCGAAAATATTGTTCAAAACATCGAAAAACAAATTTAGGTCCTTTTTCATTTTGAATGTTTACCATTTAAAAAGCATGTATATATATTTTCAACTCGATTCAAAATTTCCAAGGAAAAAGTTTACAGGATATGAGCAGTTTAATATTTAAAAATTTGTGTTTTATTCACACAATTTTTCAGCATAAATACACTCACAGGCAAAATAATCGATCCACTCAAATTTTCAATGAATTTCAATCGCAAATAACTTTTTTATTGGATTTCGGATTTAAACAAATATTAAAGAATATTTTAGATACATTAATGGAGAATCGCTCACATTTTAAAAATAACTAAAAAATACACGTACGTTTATAATATACAGGTTTAAACAAAAAGATGTTTTTTACCATAAGTTTAAGACACTCTGTAGAGTGGCAAAACCGTATATTGTTCTAAATTAAGTTTTAATTATCAAGTCACATCTATTTTTAACCGTTTTGTTTTTGGTTTACCTTAATATAATTATCTTTGTGGAAAATATGGATTTTTTTAAAAAAACATTGAAATTTCCAATATTTTCCTGTATGAAGAACTAAGGTTGCTATGGTCCATCCATAGCCTATGGAGGATGACAGTGACAGTTTTGTGAAATCATCCCATACTTGGACATGTCATATACATCTTTCAAAAGCTATCAAATTGTTTTTTGTAAATTAATGTGTTAATTTTGAGGTGTATTCTTACTTTTAAAAATGTCTCCGACTGATGTTGCCCTTTGTACTTTACTTCTTGTGACGTTTAAAACACTTGCCACGTAATACTGTGACCGTCCATACTGGATTAAATTAATGGCTCTGGGTGGACCATAGCAACCTTAGTTCTTCATACATAAAAATATTGAAAATTGCAATGTTTTTTTTTTAAATCCATATTTTCCACAAAAATAAATATATCGAGGTGAACCAAAAACAAAACTGTTAAGAGTAGATGTGAGTTGATAAATAAAACATATTTTTGTTTAAACCTGTATATTATAAACGTACGTCTATTTTTTAGTAATTTTTTAAAATGTGAGCGATTATCCATTAATTTATCTACAATATTCTTTAATATTCGTTTAAATCCGACATCAAATAAACAAGTTATTTGCGATTGAAATTCATCGAAAATTTGTGTGGATAGATTATTTTGCCTATGAGTGTACATATGTACCAGAAAATAATTAGATCTAGTTTTATGTTTAAAATGCACATAATATTATAAATATTTGATAGGGACCTATAACTATTTATATAATATATATTTATATTGGGGTGATTCATTTAAAATGAACGAAACTCCAAAATATTGTTCAAAACATGTTTTGAACCTTATTTTGAAGTTTCGTTGAAAAAAAAATAGTCGTTTAAAATGAATTTATATACATTTTCATTCCATTTTTTTGCTACTATATTTTGAGTTACCATCACCATATTTTGTTTTTATAATGGTAGCCATTACTTATATAGTTTGATACATCGTTGGATTTTTTGATTTTTTTCTTTTGATGGCGGTCGTTAATTTCTATGTAAAATTGTCCCCTCAATCAGAAAATGTCGTCAAAAGTTTTTTTTTTTATATAGTTAATTTTCCATATAATATGGAAAAAAACTGCTCTACTTTCATAATTTTTGAAGGTATTTTCGTATTCAGGGGACAATTTTACATAAGAATAGGCTGTTAAGTGTTGGTATCCCATGGTTAACCATGGTATAAGTGAAAAAGCAGCCACTAATAACTGTAGTAAGTAGTCATTTTTGAATAATTCATTTTTAGAGAGTACATATAATGTTGATTATATTTTTGACAAGTTTAGTTTGTTTAAATGAATCGAACCTCAAAATAAAAAGTGCTCCACCAATGCACATTTTCGCTGTTAAATCTTAAATCAAATTCGACTAATATACACCCTATAGACCTTATGTTAGATCTAAAGCAGTTTGTTTTATATTGTCATTGGTGATAAATGATGTTTGGGGGCGCGAATCCTTATTTACATTCCCAACCGTTTCATATAAAATTTACAAATATTGCATGGATATATAGAGGAGAGACAGGGTGAATCCTGTAAACATGATTTTTTTTTTAATTTCGTACATACAGACTTGCAAATTCGATAATGCAATGTAAGGGATATAACGTCGAGTTTTATGTGTAATAATGTTGTTAAAAGTAGCGCTTAAGGGATAATAATCTTTGCTTATTTTATGTTTTAGAACGCGCAATATTACGTTCAAGCTGTACAAAATAACAGCTGTTCGCGATTGCCTTTTAGTTTCATTGTTAAAATTTGGGGGTGCGCGATATTCAAAAATGCTCATTGCTTTACGGGCATCCCTCATGCATTATGCACGTTTACTAGCCGAAAACGAACGTAAAACATTTTATTTGATCTTGTTGCATTGCAGGAGAGAAGAAAATAAACGGATAAAAGGCAAAGTGACGAAAACATGTTCGGGAATCAGAAGTTTTAAATCTGCCAGTAGTTTGCGATTGCGTGCCGTAGTTTTGTGACGTTATAATCAACAGTAGCCATAAATCTGCGGCCTCATTATTAAATGTGTCGTTTTAATTGAAATTTCATGTTTTGTTAGCCAAAGCGGCAAACTGGAACACTTTGCTCTCCCGCACTTTTTCTGCTCCTCCGAGCATTTTGCTTGATTGGCGCCTTCGGTACGTTTTTTTTTTGTTTTAGATATTGCACTCCATTTACATGGGTTTACTCCCTTTTCACACGCTACTGGTACTTATTTATTATCTCTAATATACTTACACCTACAATAAATTCCAAATTGAAACGGTTTTGTTTAATCGACTATAATAAAATGTCTATTATAAATTTCGACTAGTTACTACATGGCAGAAACATTTTATTATTATTATTATGATTATTGATTCTTGGGGTATAAGATGAATTTTATTTATTTAGACTTGATTTTAATGATTCATTATTCAACTAAAATTTTATGTACAGGGTGGTAGAACTTTTCAAAAGAATTAAAAAAAAAGTTATGTAAACATAGTTCGTAAAACAACTTCTAAATGAGCTTAAAGTCCTTCCCTGAAAATAGTTTTTCTTAATATTTCCAAAAAAACAAAAGTTCAAATTTTGATAACATATCAAAAAGACACAATGTGGCACTAAGAAATGTTATAAATAATGGATGTATCAAGTTTGATAATTTTATTGCGAATTTAATTTAGGCACGTGCAAGCTTGCGAGCGAGTGCTTAATTAAATGGTTGCCTAGAAAAGTTGCATGCTATACTATATACTATTAATATTATCTAAAAAAGATTTAACTTAAATATTTGTATAAAGCGACATCCATATGAAAATAAAGTAACCATCCCAATAAATATTTTAGACGTAATTTTCACCATTAACATTGCCCGTTATTATTTTAATTAAACTTAAAAATGATTGATACTTTAATAGTATATTTAAGAACTAATGTCATAAGACGTCATTTTGTCGCACGCGGACAATTTATAAAACGAGCATCGAAGGAGCGAGTTTTGTAATGGACGAGTGCGACAAAAGGTCTTATGACATGAGTTCTCTATGCTATTTTCTCTATTTTGCAAAAATTAAAAAAAAAATTATTTTATACCTTAAATTTAATTTGGTCGAATTTTACTTTAGATAGTTGGTATCACAGTCATTGGTTTAACAGTTAATGTCAAAATCGATTCGCCATGCCGTCCTTAATTTACTTATTTACAGCGGCTGTTAATGTTAAAGAAGAAAAAAATGATTTTCCTTAGTGTTAAACAAAATTTATTGCCAGAAAAGTCTCGTAAGTACTAGAGAAAAATCATGAAAATATTATAACCAATATGCAAAATATTATGCTGTTTAAACTATAAAATCAAAATTTTGGGTGGGATAAAGTATCTCATTACAGCACCGAAAGCGGTGTTATAATGAAGTCATTATGAACGCAAAATAGATACAAAATTAAAATAACTTCAAAAAATACGTTTACCTTGTAAATGAAAATTTATCCCTTGAAAATAGACTAACAATCGATATAGAAGCAATTTTTCACAGTAAAAGAGAAGAGAATGTTTTATGGGCACTGCACGCACAATTTTTAATGCTTTATCAGTTAAATCTCGTTAACTGCACTACTACGGCGAAATCAAAAGGTCAGTACAAACGTTTATATAATATTTTTTTTTTTTAATATTGGCGTTAAGAAACTATTTAATACTTTTGTATTTTTGTATTGAGATAATAAAAACAATTTTTACATTTAGTTTTATTTTACAAGAAAGTTAACTAACTTCAGCCCATGACTAAAAATTTGTTGCTGACTTCAGCCCGTGACTAAAGCGTCATAAAGCCACATCGTGTTAATTTGTATTTTAAAGGTGGAAGTAGATAAATATATTTTCTGACAACCTTTCGCTATTAAGTTGTTTTTTGGGAAGTACACATCGATAATACAGTATTGGCGTTAAAATTGTAAAATTTCATTTTACGTGCATCGAAGAGTGATCAGATCTCATCGCATTGTCATTATGGGTTTTGAGAGGTCGCTCATTTGAAATTCGCCCCGGGTAAAGCCCGTTACCACCACATGCCCACTGACAACTTTACGAGGAACACCACTTCAAACCACATGTTACACTTTGGGTTGCTGCTTTATGCGTACTACATGACATACACATCTCTCCCCCACCAACCCTTGTGTGTCCTTTTTGGCTTTGCATACACCACTCATTTCCCCTTGTTAAACCCTTTATCTTCCGCCACCATTTAATTACCCCGTGAGATGCTGTGTTTGAAAGATATATACTACACGGGAAAAGTTTTCCACGCGTACAAAAAATATTTCAACAAAATACAAAAGATCTTGAGAAGATTTTTCCCATTGCTTAAATCATAACGAAGGTTGAGATCCGAGACATCGGTAGGTAGCTTTTAAGAAAGAAATGCCACCGTAATGAGAGGTTAAAGGTGAGCCCGTCGGTGTACAGTTCTCATGACATTTTTACATACAGTGAACTCGAGATTAATACACAACATGTTTAATCTTTGTTGTAATTAGGTTTGTGATTCACTGGTAGTGTTAATTGGGTGACAAATAGTTCTCTACTACTTAGCTTTTTTGTTTCCTGTCACAATTTAATGAGCAGTTCCTTATAATTAACAGCATCTTCCTCTTAACTAGCTTGTTTACTTTTTTAATGGAGCCATTATTTTAATACCGTAATCGTAGAAATTTTGAACATGTTTCTCTCAAAAGCCAAATTGGCATAATAGGGGAAAAGCTGTAAAAATCGGCTTAAGACATTATCATTTTAAAGGTGACAATTTTTCTCTATTAAATTTCCTTTAGAAAGCCCCCCTAGTTAATGCATTTCTTTTACAAATGCACTGGCACCACGTTGAATATTAAAAGCGCAAAACGTTACAAATATATTTTATACAACGCCATAAATTTAAAAAAAAGTTACACTTATTAAACACCCCTCTAAGAAAAACAGATTTTATTTGTCGCACTTAATATTCCAAGCGCGCTGCTTTATTGTTTATTTATAAATTGATTAATCATTCAATAAAAATGGCTGCCTAATTGTGTAGAGCGATATGTGTCATAAGGAAAATATCGAACGGACACAATGACAATTGTTTGCATTGCACAATTTCCTTGGAGTGACATGCTGGCGGAAATTGCTGCCAATCTCACGGGACTCGGAACTATCGTGCGATTAGATATCACACAAAAGGCGCAGGTCGATTTAATAAAGCAGTCTTCAATTGTCCGATAACCATCGATATCTCCTACACTTCACTTCATTTCAGATAGAACCTCTATTGATATGCATTAGACTTTTGCTTGCCACCTAGACGAACCCCATTTCTTTTATTCCGCTTTTTTTCATTTCATACGATTTCACGAACTGATACCCACGCGTTAACTCTTTTATGATGATGCAGTTAAAAGTGCCCGACACCTTTCCAACTTCGCTGAGCGGAATTTGAAGACGAGGAAAAAAGAATTATTGGAACATTTAACAAGGGTTTAAAAAATAAATTCATAGGACAAGCTGTTGCGACAGTCACAAATTAGCCTAAGTACTTTAGACTCAATGACTTCTCCCTTGACTTTACATGCCGGCCTAGAGGGGGAGAAAAAGATCTACTGTTTTAAAGAATAATCAGCCAACATGGCCCTTACTACTAAAAAAAATCAGACTTGCAAATTTTTGATTGCCCCCTTCACAGCCCGTAAAGACATTAACCTCTTATATTTGCACTTTTGAGACCCCTGTTAAAAGGCGCTACACGAAATTATTTTAAAAGAAATTACACCAAACTCACTCCATTATTTTCTGCCCTTCCTTCTCCTACTCGCATTTTAATTTCAACTAACCAATACGCATCGAAATTGCCTTACACTAATTTATAGCTAATTAAAAGGAATTCTTGATTAGCTTTTATTTCTTTCCATTTAACTTTACCAAACTTTTGGCACGGTAAATCCAATGCAGCAAATTCTACCATCTACACGGAAAAATATATTAAGTTTGATAATTTTAGTGCGAATTTAATTTAGGCACGAGCAAGCTTGCGAGCGAGTGCTTAATCAAATGGGTGCCTAGAAAAGTTACATGCTATACTATATACTATATTAATATTATCTAAAAAAGATTTAACTTAAATATTTGTATAACGCGACATCCATAAAAAAATAAAGTAACCATCCCAATAAACATTTTAGACGTAATTTTCACCATTAACATTGCCCGTTATTATTTTAATTAAACTTAAAAATGATTGATACTTAAATAGTATATTAAAGAACTAATGTCATAAGACGTCATTTTGTCGCACGCGGACAATTTATAAAACGAGCGACGAAGGAGCGAGTTTTGTAATGGACGAGTGCGACAAAAGGTCTTATGACATGAGTTTTTTATGCTATTTTCTCTATTTTGCAAAAATAAAAAATAAATTATACCTTAAATTTAATTTGGTCGAATTTTACTTTAGATAATATCATGACCTGTGTGTGAGGCGCTAGTCTAACATGATAATCGTGCAAGCATGAAGAAAGAGAGAAAAATCGTATTTTTTATAGTAAAAAAAATATTGCATAATACTGATAGCAATGATATCTATAGATACCGGACTTTTAGACAAATCAAAATTGAATTTTAAAAATAAACGCGTTTGTTATACATATTGGTCATTTAAAAAAATCGAATAAAGGCAAAAAAATTACACTAAAAGTGGTCAAAATAAATTTTTCATCAAAATTGAAGATAGGCATTTTGCCTAGAATCCGGTCTCTACTGATTACCAAAGAAAAATACAAGGAGGTGGTATACCATATACCTATAGGTATTACCTTTTCAATTTATATAAAATTACAATTTTTTCTAAAAATACATATGGGTATTTCCATTGTAACGGGTGCGACACTGACACTGCGTTTTTTCATGATAATAAAGTGTTTGTTCAGATATATCAAGATACGTTAATATACAAAAAAAGTATAAAAAATTAGATATTTACCTCGAACAAAATAGAAATAACAACTTGAATGTAACGGGTGCGACATTTGAAGTTTTTATCTAGTATTGAAACTCTTCCGTGTTTATTCTTAAACTATTTGACTTCAGATATAGTTTTTGTTTTGTTAAATAACACATCTGATTTTTTGTCAAGGTGGGGTAAGGTTTCGCAGAAACACCCATATTTGAATTTAAACCCCACATAATATATTATATAACCCCATATAATATATTATATAACAAAAACAAAAAAAAAGTTAAAAAATTTATAAAGTATATGATAAGTTTATTTTTCTTATTTTAAAAAGTATTAATAATAATTTGATGGAGCTATTGATCGTCATTTATTTTTTTTCCAAAATGTAAGCAGCTTAAGTTGTCATTTTAAAATGAGTTTTCGCAAATCTCGCACATAAACTTGCAACTGTTTGAAATTTTAAAAATATTCATGAGGTGCATTAAGATATAAGGAAAGAACACTTTGATTTTGCCCCCCTTACAAATACATTATGAATATGATAACGGCATTGACTTGAGGGTGGAGTAATGAAAATGTATGGCAATGCTTCTTACCTCAAGTTATACATATATATTTTTTTGTGAATGGATGGAATAGCACGTGCCCAGGGTGTAATATATCACGTGAGTTAACCCTAAATGCAAATGAGCAACAAGTGGTCATCATATTGTGAGGGCTATAAATTAGGAAGAAATTACCTGTAATAGGGGAAGGCTTGGGACATGTGGAGGTCCATAGGTCCTGTGGGGTGGTGCGGCGGGCCGTACGAATGGTGTTCTCCAGTTTGGATCATCGTGGAGGCAGCTGCAGCGACCGCCGCCGCGGCTGCCGTGTGATGGTGCCCCAATACTGCTGCCGCCCAGGGCGAGGAGGCAAATCCCCCCGAATGATCCAGATCGAAGAGTGCACACCTGCTCACGCTCACACTTAAGTTCATGCAGATCTGATGCACTAATCACTTCAACACTGCACTCGAAGGTGACGTTTCAATTGTTCGGTGGTTAGTGGATGAGGCCGTCTTGACGGACAGACACGAGATGCACGTGTGTCAGCGGTCGCGGGCACTTTGCCATTGATGAGGAACTCAAGATAGCTGCCTTTAGTGCACTTGCTGCTGGTGGCGGTCGAGGATGAGATGTATATCCGTGCGTCGTACACAGTTCGCTTTCAATTGAATGAGCAAAGGAGTTGTTCGCAGAAGGCGGAGTTCACGTTTCAAAGGCGTTCTACCTCTCGCGCAGTGCAACTCACTGGCCATTCGCTTCTCCTGGCTGACATTTCGTGCCGCCTATCCTGCCTACACCCACCTCTAACTCTTCCTCATACATGCATGCATATGCATGTCCTGCTTGATTCTTAATCAGATGCGATCCGATATGCCACCTAGTCCACCGTATCGGTCGTTTCTTTTAAACTTGGCAATCCTAATATCGCGATCTTCCTAACTAGCGTTACGAGGGTCAGATCAAGTGTAAGGGGGGGAATTGTATCTCTCCTCCGGGATCTATCTCGATGTAATTCAATTTTTGGGCCAAAAGACTTTATTTTTTATTTTACCCAAATCACAATTTTTATTTTTTAACTTAACCATAATTTATCTTAATTAGTTGCAAAAATGGTGAATGCGCCGGGATATTTATTAAATTTTTAATTAGTTTAAAATATGGCGGATGCACCGGGAGAATAGTTCTAAATTATTTTACTTTTGTCAAATTTTTAGCAGTTTTTTATTACCTAAGAAATTTTAAAAAAATTTTTAAATTTTCGATTTAATTTAATTTTTGACGCTAAACAGCTGTATGAAAGGTAAAAAAAAAATTGTTAAAAAAATTATTTGACAGTCAAATTTAACTATTGTTTTTTAACCAAGTTTGAAATCGATTAAACAATTTAGATAATACATTCAAAGAATATATGGGTGGTCATTTTTTGGGATACTTTGAATTTCTTTTGACGATAGTTCTAAATCGGTTCCAGATAAATAAAAAAAAAATCTGCAGTTACAGCATTTAATATTATTTACTAACCTGGCCCTAATGGCATTCAAAGTTTTCAAGGGAAAGACACATGTATTTTTTAAAATTAAACTTAAAAACTATGTAAATATAAAAACAACTATGTTTTGAAAGTTTCACGTTATGTATTAAGTAAATAAATTACTTAAAACTTTCAAAACATACTTGTTTTTATATTTACATAGTTACTATGGAGTTTCATCAAGTAAAGGTCGAAACAATTAATAATTTAAAATAAATGAAATTTCTCTCAAATGTAATAATAGTGCTGGTTTTAAGTTTTCCCAATTATTTAAATTATTATCGTTGAATTTTACTATTTTTCTAAAAATTTCAAATTTTTTTAAACCTTACTTAAGATTTTGAAAGAAAAAAGCAGTACATAAAGAATGTGAATCTAAATAATTAATTATAAATTATAATGTTACTATTTTTCCTTTTACATAGGTTCAGAACGTGATTAGTTAACTTGGCAACTGAAAACAAAGTAAGTAATTTTTAACCACTAAGATACATTTTTGGTTACCCGAATGAAATAATGTATAAAACTTATATTAGTTGAAAAATCGTGGGAGATTTAATTTAATAAGATAATTATTACCAAAAAAATTATATTTTTATAGAAAAATTATTGCAGAATCTTATAAGAAGAAAAATCGAAAAAAATTGATTGACAAAATCTACCTATTTCTAGTCGAATGGTTCGAATCTGCAATAAAAAATAGGGTGTTCCATTGGAAATTTTAATGTTACCCCCTGTTGCCCCTATAAGGAGGAGAGTATGAGGACCAATTTTAGTACCGATTGATTTCCCCCCTCGAATCATTTAATTTTTACTTTAAACATTTTTTCGTAAAATGCATACTAACTGAGATATTTCAAGTTTCAAGTTAAATGACACCCTGTATTATACAGTGTCTCAGTATCTTGGAATCATATGGAAAACTTTTTTATTATTAACTTTAGGAAAAAAAGTTATTCTTTATAAAAAGTTCTGCATGGTGTAAAACTTAAAATGCAACCCACAAATATTAATTTTTTTTAGTCGTATACGGGGTATGTCAAATAATATGAATTTGGCTCAAGAGTAAAGTACCTTTATATTTGACAATATCGAAAATTATTATAAAGAAAAGTTAATCAGAACTAAAAACTATGCAATTACATCCATTTACATTAAAAAAAAAATGTCTTCTTTTTTGTCTACAATATCAATGCAAATTGAACTGTAACATGTAATCTAGGATGCACTGATAAACAAATGATTTGTTGATAGCAACAAATGTTTGACAGTAAGTTTTAAAACGCTTTAGTTTATGACAAAAAAATGGTTTTATTATTAACTAGTGAAGAAAAAATAGAAATTGTTTTAATTGTGGGAGAAAATTATAAAACACATAGAGAAGCAGCTATTATTTTTAATAATAGACATCCCAATAAAAATATGAATAAATCAACTGTTACCAAAATATTAAATAAATTTAAAAGTTCTGGAAGTATTAAAAATGTAAAACGCCAACAGCTAGTTTCCAATGAGAATACGCAGTAATGCTGCCTGTGATAGCAAATCCAAAACTTTCATTGCGCAAAAGGAAGTCATTGATGCAACAAAACGTAAGTAAAGATACTGTAGCGAGAATTTTGAAACTAAATAAATACAATCCATTTAAACCAAAATTCGTTCACACATTGAAAGATAGGGATTATAATAGGCGCTTTGATTTTTGCTTTCTTATCCAAGGAGAGTTAGAAGAGGACCCTTTTTTGCGAGGCATATAATTTTTTCCGATGAAGCAACGTTTTCGTCAAATGGAACTGTCACAACATTGTCGCTGGTGGTCTGAAGAAAATCCTAATTCTACAATAAAGTCTCATGACCAATATTCATTTAAGACGAACGTGTGGTGTGGCATTTATAATAACAGATTAATAGGACTTTTATTTTCTCCAAGCTATGAATGCCGAACGTTATTTACAGTTTTTACAAACTTACATCAATGACTTTATAGACGAACTACCCTTGCAAGAACGTCAATGTATTTGGTTACAACAAGACGGTGCCCCATGCCACAGTACATTGAATGTTAGGGAATATCTTGAACAAATGTTCCATGGAAAAGTTATGCACATATATTTTAATACTTTTTGGCCTGCTAGATCCCCTGACTTAACCCCCCTTGATTACTTCTTATGGGGTTACTTGAAACAAAAAGTTTACCAGAAAGGGCCGTTTCAAGATGTTAATCATTTGGAAAGGATAATTTTAGAAACATACCGGTAAATTTCTCCATAAATAATAAGGAATGTATTTTGTGAATTTTCTAATAGAATTATAAAATGTATTGAACGAGAGGGTGGATAGGTCGAGGCGTTAGTGGAATGAGTGAAAATTAAATTTCCATTTATTTCTAGTATTAATATTATGTTAATTACACTTGTGTAAAAGTTGTAACTTAGTATTTGTATGTGTTTTTTATTTGCAAAATAAATTAATTAATTACGTGTTAAAATTGCAAAATTTTTAGAAAACATTTAGAAACGAAAAGGTTTTCATGTTTTTTGTAATCATAACAGATAAATGTTCATTTAAAATAGAAAGATAAGTAAAAATTAACAAAACCTAATTTTTAATGTAAATGGATGAAATTGCATATTTAAACGTAGTTTTTAGTTCTGATTAACTTTTCTTTATATTACTCTTAAGCCGAATTCATATTTTTTGACATACCCCGTATACAACTAAAAAAATTTAATATTTGTGGGTTGCATTTTAAGTTCTACACCATGCAGAACTTTTTATAAAGAATAACTTTTTTTCCTAAAATTAATAATAATAAAGTTTTCCATGTGATTCCAAGATCCTGAGACATACTGTAAAAATTTTATAATTATTTATTTTATATACATTTTTATATAAATAAAAATGTATATAAAATAAATAATTATAAATTTTTTTATAAAATAATATATAATTTTTATCGAGGGTTACTTTTAAATAATTGTATGTATATAATAATGTCATAAAATAAATAATTATAAATTTTTTTATAAAATAATATATAATTTTTATCGAGGGTTACTTTTAAATAATTGTATGTATATAATAATGTCATATACTTAATTATATAGAAAAATATATGTCTTATGTAACTATGTATATATTTCTATATACCTAATATTTATAAAATTATAATAATACATAAATATATATTTTAAAATTATCTGATTTACACAAAATTATATTATTATTATACATAAATATATATTATTATTTATTCATATGTATATGTCTTATTAACAGAGTGTCCCGAAAATTTCGGGCCGAAATTAATGCAACACAATTTGTTCACAGATTCGAGACACAATTTTTTTTATTTTTATACATGCGGAATCTGATAGTGTTACGGTTTTTAAGATATGTATAAGAAAACAAATAATTCTTATGGGCGAATTTCAGGGGGCTGTAACTTGGCAAAAAAATATGTGTCCCCTAAATTTTTCTCATGAATCTGTGACCAAATTTTGTTGCATTAATCTCGCTGCATTAATTTGGCACCCTGTATAACAATTTACATAATTTTATGTGAGAATCTAAACATAATTATTTTAAATTATATACAAAAATGCAAATTTAGAAATGAGATAAAAGTAACATGAGTACATCTTAAATAAAAAGCATGTTACTTGTTTTGCTTGATTTTCTGTAAAAGATGGCATCGGAATTAAAGGAAAAACAAAAACATTTATTTCTTTACGCTACATACCTTTACGATGTTAAAAGTGTCTACGATGGGAATTTGATCATCATTTTCTAGACCAGATTACAAAATTGGTTCAACAGAGGTAATATTTTACCGAGTTAATTTTACGCTCGAATGGAATTTGTTTTTTTGTGCCTCACTGTAAATTGAACTCGGGATAGTTGCTTACAATGTGTTGCAAGTAAAAATATTTCATTCATTCATTCAACTTTATTACTTTATAATATTAATAAAACTTGTTCTGGAAGCAACAAATTAAATTTTAAGGGTTTCCACGTTATCATTACTTTAGATGAGGAGTATTTCCGGACCCAAAGCTTTAAGGAATACGTAAATTTATAAAAAAACGTATAAGTAACAAAAAACATTGTGAGAGTAATATTCCGTATTCAAGACACACGAAAGATGGTAAAGTTACTAAAAATTTCAGGCAAGTAGGTATATTTATTATTTATGAGCAGTGGCTGTATATCGCACCGTTGAAAAAGTTTTGATCTTAAAAGGATAAAGGGGTAAAGGACGATGCCGTATGAAACCAAATTTTGCTTTACACCTTGTTTTAGATGTAAAATGCTTTGAGCAGACTTGAGGTTTAATTTCGCCTTTATAAAAATTTAGGTTTGTTTATTTGAGGTTGTTTTTGTTTGAATGTGCACACGGTGCATTTTATGAGCGTAACATTCAAAAACAAGTTGGACACGGGAAACAACGCACTACTATCTTGATTGCCGCGACCTGTGATCATAAAGCACGTCAGGGACAAGGGGGTAAGCGGCGCGGCAGGGGCGGGGGGGAGTAAAAAGATAGACAAAGTACCTTAGGTAACCAGCAGTCACATTACTTATTTATACATTACTCTTTTCATTCAGTTCTACGGAATGAATGAATGAAAGACATCCGTGACATGTTTGCTGAAACATGCACGTAAGATAGTGGTGAATGATGACTGAATACAAGATCTTCTACGGCCCAAACGTTGACTACCCAACACGCACATTTTCAATAATAAAAATATTTTGACTTTGGAAATATCATTTTATTTTTCCTTATCCTATTTGGACCATGTCCATGAAGCCCTGCTTAGCGGAGTTATGTTCAATCGGTCTATAAATTAAACTTTACTGTTGTCAACACTCGACGCTAAAGTGATATGAAATAATCATAAAAACAATCGAGAAGTTGTTTTTTGATATGTAACTTTATATGTTATAAAGAACTTATAAAATAAAAAAATAAATCAATATTCCTCTGCGACATATAGGTAGAAAATTTATGTTTAAATTGTCCTGCTTGTAATAAAAGCCTTGTACGCATAAAGACTATTTACCTACAACAATGAACAAAAAATAAGTAGGTACGAGGTGTGTTCAGAGAATATCGGAAATGTTCCTTTTTTGAAACAAATATTTATTTATTCGTCTACATTAATGTTGTCGCCTTCAAAATAGTCCCCATTGGATATTATGCACATGTGCCAGCTCTTCTTCCAATATTCGAAACACTTCTAAAACTCGATCTTTGGGATAGCCTTTAGTTCTTTTAGCGATGCGCTTTAAATGTCATCTATGCTTGCAAAACGACGGCCCTTTAAGGTTCTCTTTATTTTTGGGAATAGGAAAAAGTCAGACAGAGGCATGTTTGGCGAATATGGAGGCTGGGCCATCATTACAGTATTGTTTTTGGCCAAAAATTTTGTTCAAAATTTAACAATTTTAGAACAAATTTTGCTGCCACGCGTTTTATACCCAAAACATTCGAAAAAATTTCATGGGATGAGCCAATCGATAATAATAATAATAATAAATGTTTATTCACTGCAATTAAAATTACATGAAAAGTCAGTAGGTAGGTAGGTAAAAATATAAAGTAAATATTAAAGTATAGCATAAACACAATTAAATAAGTAATAAATAAGTATATACAAATAAAAACAATGAGAATAATTAAAATATAGGTACAAAGTACACGTTTATAGCGCAGACAAGCATATTTAAAAACAGAAATATTCATCAAGACTGTAAAATATATTTTGAATAAAAAAGAGTTTAACGGCACGGTCAAAACTGTACACAGACAGAGATTTAAACTCTTGTGGTAGTTTATTGTAGACTTTGGAGCCCCAATAGTTTACTCCTTGGGAAGCCCTGATGCGGTGATATGGAATTTGTAGATTATGTTGTCCTCTTGTGTTATGCTCATGGGACACATTATTTGGAGTAAAGAGCTCCTTGTTTGAGTGCACATATTTGACTAGTGTAAGTATGTACAAGTTTGTTATTGTATATATTCTGTGTTGTTTAAATAAAAGTCTACAACTCTCTCTATCCGGGACTTCTGCAATGGCCCTTACAGCTCGCTTCTGAAGAATAAAAAGTCTATTTCCATCAACAGCATTTCCCCAAAACAGGATACCATATTGAAGAATGGAATTTATTTTGGAAAAGTAATAAGTACGAGTTGCTTGGTAGGTACTAATCTTAATTAATCTTTTTATACAGAATATTTTACTTGGAAGCCTTTTACATAGAGTTTGAATATGACCCGACCAGTTCAGCCTGGGGTCCAACTGGATTCCTAGGAAATTTATTTGGGAATCTCTTCTTTCATTAAAACATATTTCTTGTGTTTTTCCTTCATTAAGGGACAGCATATTTGAATCCGTCCATTTTTTGATGGCTTGAAGTGCATCCAGTTTTTTCCTCATAATATTTTCCAGTGATGGTCCAGTTACCAAAAAAGATGTATCGTCTGCATACAGGTATGTTTTTGCATTTGGAATATTGGTAGGTAGATCATTAATGTATAGTAGGAAGAGTAAAGGCCCCAATATGGAGCCTTGAGGAACGCCATGATTTACATCAAACTCCTGGGATTGTCTGCCATTCCAGTCAATTACTTGTGTCCTGTTTGATAGATATGATTGCATCATATTATGGGGTATTCCTCTTATTCCATAGTAGTGGATCTTTTCTAGTAAGATATTGTGGCTAATAGTATCAAACGCCTTGGACAGGTCGCAGCAGGTAAGACATGTATAATTTTTTTCATCTAATGTTTCAGAAATGCTTTTAAGTAAAGCAGCAATTGCGGTGGTAGTGGAATGGCCGGATCTAAACCCGTGTTGATCTTTACTCATCATATTATTATTTTCTATAAAACCCAAAATTCTTGTTTTTATTGCATATTCCCAAATTTTTGAAAAAGCTGGTAGTATGGCAATAGGCCTGTAATTACTTGCTTCGTCAATGTTTGGTTTTTTTGGTATAGGAATTATTCTTGCTTTTTTTAGTGGTTCTGGAAAGTGTCCCTCGTGAATACATTTATTTAGTATAATGCATATTGGAATGGCTATTTCCTCTGCAACTTTTTTTATTATTTTGGTTGAGATTTCAAATACATCAGCTGTTTCTTTGCATTTAAGGATTTTTATTATTTTTATTATCTCATCAACGGTTGTTTCATAAAAGTAGCAGGATTTTTTGTTATTTATATTTAGTTTAAATAGCAGCTCTCTAAAGTTGTTTTGGTCATTCCTATCTATTTGGTTTACAATGGTTTCAGGTACGTTTTTGTAATATTTTCCAAGATCATCTGGTGTTAAGATACTTTTCACTTGTCTTTTTTGTTCTTTTCCAGTCTCTTTGTTTATAATTTTCCACACGGATTTTTGAAGGTTGTTTGAGTTTACTATATATGTTTCATATTGGGATTTCTGGAAATTTTGAACCTCTTTGTAGAAATCTTTTTTATAAGAGCTGTAAGCTTGATAATGAAGTGGATTTTTTGTTACTGATGCTATGACTGCTAATGAATCTAGTATGTTTTTCCTTTTATTTAGGTTATTATTTAAATTATAACTCTTTTCAATGTTTATAATTTTCTTTTTTCTTTTAGGACATGCATGGTTAAATATTGTTAAAAATCTGTTGAGAAATATAGAAAAGGACTCTGCAGCATTATAGTTTTGAAGATTTTCCCAATTTTCATCCTGAAGCATGGATTTTAGGAGGCAAATGGAAAATTCATTTGTATTTCTAGTAAAGGTTTTTTCTAGTGTGTTTTGTTCTACGTCTAGTTTAAATTGTTGTGCCATGTGATCAGAGAGATGGAGATTTACTGTTTTCATGTCTAGTACATCAACATTTGAGAAAACATTGTCAATACATGTTGAAGATGCATGTGTTATTCTAGATGGTTCTTGGAAAAGTGGATGCATGTTAAAAAGTGCCATGACCTCCAGTAATTTTGTTTTATTGGTAGATTCTGTCATAAAATTTGTGTTATAATCACCTAAAACAAACAGGCGAGCTTTTGGAAACTTTTCAGAAATAAAATTTAAAGAATACTCGATGTTTTCTAAAAATACATTATAATCTCCCAATGGAGATCGATAAACACTTATAAATATTGCATTTATTTGGGTACAGTGTATAGCGGCAAGTTCTATATGCAACTCTTCAGAGAGGTGTTGTAAATTTATTACTGAGTATTTGATTTGTGGTTTAATCAATATTAAAACACCACCGTGGCGATAGTTTTCTCTAATAAAGTAAGTACCTATTTCATAATTTGGTATTTTTAATGTTTCCAGGTTAGATTTTTGTAACCAATGTTCAGTTATTGCTACTATATCAGCTTCTACAGCCGCAATTTGTTTTCTAAATGCATCCAGCTTACTTAATAAACACTGTACATTTAGATTAATAATGTTAATACCTTTGTTTTTATTTGGAATTATTAGTTTCGAAGAATTGTTTTTTATAACCTTTTTGTGTTTGTTTATTTTATTTATACCATTATTTAAATTCTGCTGCTGCTTCTGTTTGGTTACGAAAAAATCGGTATTTATTAATTAGGACGCCTTTGGGCCAATTTTCGCTTAAGTATAGTTCCTTTACAATTGAGCTGTCTGTCTCAATCTTAAAGGAAATACTTTTAGCTCCTTCTCTTACTGGACAAGGTTCAATTTTAAAGTCATTTGTCTTAAACGTGGAGACTACATGATTTTTTATATCATCTGAGGTAGTATTAAGGTCTACACGCCCCAAATGTATAAAAGCTTTCCTAGGGGCACTTTTAAAGACCTTTTTATCCTCGTTGGATCCTACAACTTTCTTTTTATTATTATTTATTGTTTCTTGTGGTTTTTCTTGATTTCCACTAGAATTTGTTATCTGGTTTTGTTTTCTCTGATTTGAATCTATTTTAGATGCATTAGCAACGCTGCTGTATGTTTGATTTGTATCAGTTTGCTGGTTTCCCTGGTTTGGAAACTTTGTGACTGCATCGGCAACGCTGAAATCCGTTCGAACTGGATTTGTTTGTTTATTATTTTGTAATAAATTTATTATCAATTCCTTGTCACTCACTGTGGTTTTTAATGTTGAAATGATGGTTTTGAAACACTCTAGTTCAATTTTTGTTGTTTTTAATTCATTTTCTAGCTTGATGAACGGTATGTTATTTTCGAGGTTAACTTTAACCGACTTGCTAATTTCACCGTTTTCGTTGGTTTCTACATATCGACGTAATATACCAACATCATCAGCGACTTCTCTGATGGTTTATAACCATTTCTTCCACTTTTTCTGTTTTTATCGGTTGTTAATGTGCTTGTGCGTTCGGGGCCTTCGTCATCTTCAACGTCTTCACGGCCATCTTGGAAACTCTTATACCACTTGTAAACTCTTGTTTTACTTATAGCAGACTCACTATAGGCCTTTGTTAACATTTCACAGAATTTATTTCGTTTTTAAAGGAAAATTGGATACAAATTCTTTAATCCATTTCTTTTAACGAACGAAAAATCGCCGAGCTCATAAAACACGTCTAACCTTAGCGGCTGCCACAGACAAAGTAAACAATGAAAACAGCTAAAGTTTTTATCATACTTTGGGGGCATGTATACCAACATAATAAATTTTTTTTATGACAACCGGACCCTCCGAACCCGCGAAATTTAACAATTCCCGTTATTTTCTGAACACACCTCGTATATATATATATATATATATATATACATATATATATATTTAATATAATTTGCTATGTAAAGAAAAAATCAAATAATTACCATTGTTTAACATATAAAGAAATTAAAGAAAGTTTTAGTCAAATTAGGCTTTCTTAATTCAAAGTACTTAAGTATCAATAACGGTTTTTCATGTTTTATATTCTGATAACACGTTGAGGTTACCAAATACATACTTAAAATCGTATGTGATCCTCATTCAAAAAAAAAAGAAAAGGCATTTTCATTGATGTACTAACCGAAAATAATTATAATTAAGGTTCGTTGTTTTCATTTAAATTTTATTTCGAATTCTATTCCTATATACTTACAACTATGTCGTGCGAGATTTTAAACGCGTAAATTTAAAATTTATGTGCAGCTCCATCTATTATCGATTTTAATAAGCTTTTAATGTTGCTTTTACGACTTTCGAAGATTTCTGCAATGTTTTTGACCAGTTTGGGTCCATTTATTGGTACCATTTCGTGTTAAGTATCACTTAAACTTTAAGGAACTCTTTCAGAATAAGTACTTTTGCTATAGTTTCAATCGATTTATCTATCATAAATCAAAACTCGCCAGTACGCAAAGTACATTTTTTTAATTGGTGTGATTTAAATAAAACAGGTATTCTTTTGTAATTTTTTTATTGTCAAAATTTATTTGAACTAAACTCATCAAACCCTACAGACCATTTAAATAAACTACCTAAATAATGCCTTGTCAAATGCTATGCTATGCTAACATGTAAATATTCTAAAAAAATATATAAAATAAGGTAACATAACGTTTAATACAAATGGACAGATCAATTTAAATCAATAAATATAATAAAATTTGTCTGTCCCAGATCAATAAATATAATACAAACATTAGCCTCTTGATGCGCAGTATTTTGGATTTATTTAGTAACGTGCTGCACAGCGTGTTATTAAATAAAATCAAAATGTTAACATGTTTATAAAAGAGGCTAAGAATGGGCTTAGTTGACAGAAAGGCACCGGGTTAATTTATTTTTTAGGCTATAAAATGCAAATACCAAATACCAAAACGATAAATAAAAAATTATGGTATAATAGTGGCGAAAATATTTACATATAAAAATAGGAACAGTAGTCTAGTAAGTAGGGCAAGAAAAATAGGATTCTTTTGCAGACTTTCTGTTGGATGCAATCAAATTTCCTTTAAAAAGGTATGCATTGCAAAAATATTTTACTTAGGTTGGACCTAATAAAAAAGTCAACGATTTACCATAAAATAGTAATTGTTAACTTTTTGAAAATAGTAATAATATTAAATATATAAAATTATGTAATAAAAATTACAATTACAAACATTTTGAATGTTTGCCAATATTCGTAACATTAAAAATCAATGAAAACCGGCCTTTTAGCTCGTCACCGTGCTTTTTGTTTTAAGTGTGCTTCTTGGACCTCATTAGCCATGTGGTTACAGGGACAGCGGTGAGCGAAAGCCCTCAGAGGACGTGGCATGGCATTGCTACCCGGCACTAATGGGGTCCAAAAACCGAAACAGGCTGTATGTCGGTGCCTGTTTGTGGAAGTACACTTAACAAAATGCACCATGACGAGGTAAAATGCCATTTTTTACAATTTTCGGCACCACACGTTAAGTAGAAAACTTATGGTTCGACATGTTACCGTCATCAAACTTGAAAAATTGCTTTTTCATAAAACTCACCAAAAACATGCATTAACAAACAATATTGTAAGTAATACTATAAAAATATGCTTTTGTCTCATATATACAGCTTAAAAAAACAAGAATAAAATAAAAATTTAACTTCCATCAATATTAATATATAGTAATGCGCACACTTAAGCTAAACTTAACCTATTAAGCTAAATAACACGCATAAATTAATAATGTCAAAAATGCATCCCACTACAACTAAAAATAAAAATAGTAGACATTATTAACTTCCTTAATTGATGACAGTTTAATTTTTATTTTAAATAGATCTATAAAAATATTTATACTGGGGGGCGTCCTTCAAAATGCAACTTCGGACTAAAAGACCATTTGTAATTATTCATGTGATCGCAACATTGCGGATCGAAAAAATATGTCAAACAAACGAAAGTTAATATTATCGCCTGAAATACCAGCGACGCCTTGAAACTGCGGCTGTTGTACCACTTGGGACGCTTATCGCTGTTTGATGGAGGATCCTCGCCTTTCATTAAGGATTTCAGGATCGCCTCTTTTTGCTGAAGACTGAAAAATAGTTATTTATGTATTAAGGCAGTAAAGTCGTATTTTTTTATCACGAATGTGGAAATTATTTGCGAAAGCCAAGGCAAATAACCATGTAAGTGATAAAAAATTACTTTAATGCCGAGGTGCATATTAAGTTTTATCCGAAATCACATTTAATAATACTAATAATTAATATTGATGATTAAATCAAATGTCATTTGATGATCAAATCAAATGTCATTTGAATGTAGGAATTGTCTACGTATACTGTTTGTTGCGACGGTTTTTATACATTTGCCCGCCGCGGCGATTTTTTAATCTTATTCATAAAATTAACTTATTATTTTTAATAAACAACATTTTATGAAAGGGTTCAATCGACCTCCGCGACGGTGCTTTTTTTTTAAATATTATTTAGTTGCTGCTGAGGAGCAGTAGACACATCTTAAAATGTATAATGGGTTGCATACAATACTCGTATTAAATCAGCAGTAAAGTTCTACTTTGCTGCCAATTTATTTTACTTTACTGCCGATTGTTGACTACTTTACTGCCGATTTCGGATAAATATATTTTATCTCCACGCGGTCTATAATTTAAACTTTATTGTTGTCAACATTCGATAAAGAAATACCTTGTTATGGCCTAGGCCGATAAAAAATTTTATGAGGCAAGTAATTAGTTCGATTTTTTCTCGCTAGGGGTATTGTTTTGACAAATTAATCCTTTTCTAAGAAATTAACGTACTAAACTGGTTTAATTTATTTATAATAAGCACTAATTTGTTTGTTTTACTGTTAATGTTTAATATTTTGTAAAATTAAATATGAATAATAAAACCAAAAGTGAGGTTAGGCAACCAAGAAAACGCACGATTCTTTTTCTACAATTTAAATTATCTTTAAGTTTTAATTTCCTTTAATTTTAGTGAAATTAAATGTTAAACAAAGTTTAAACATTCCAAACTACCTATTTTTTAAATAAAAATTCAAACAAATTGAAATACCTACCTACCTATTTATTAAACAATTAATTGAATTCAATGTAATAGCAAAAATCCATTTCTACTTAAATCATTATTTCTAGGTATTGTCAAACTATTACTGCTTCTAAAAGCAATAATAATTATTGTACATTTAATGTAATCTTTAGCTAATAAATAAATGAGATTCTAAAAAAGTGAGGTTAGGCCGCTTTGATGTTGAATTAAATTGACCTATATAAAGTGCTTTGAAGATAAAATGTTGTATGCCATTCGGTCAAGAAGTGTCTTTTTGTGCTTCGCTCAATTGTAGGCCTCCGCTACGCGTCGGCCTTCAAACCTTGAGCTTAGCACAAAAAGCCTTACTTCTTAACCTAATGACATAAATAACTATTATTGAGATTCATATGCATTTGCGACTTTATAGAAAGCAATAAACCGATGAGTTTAATTTTCTGTAGAAAGTTTGCAATTTCCACCACGTACCTTAGATTGGATGATGAGCATGCTGAGGTCCTTGCAACCAAAGACCTGCATTTAGATTGAAGCGTTTTAAGATCGTCTTCAATTTTGTTAATGGTTTCTCGTATTTTGATTTTCGATACTGAATCTGAAGGTAGACTGGCCTCAAACTGCCTGACTAATCGTCGTATAGCCGATAATCTGCCTTGTCGTTCGCCGATTTCGTGTTCTGAACCTTCATCGGAAATGCCGCTGTCCGAAACTGAACCTTCAGTCAAGAAATCGCCCAAATGATGACCCTAAAAAACATACCAATAATTTCTATTTCCATACAAGCTAAAAGTTCGTTCGGGCACATTCACATATAAGAGACGAAAGGAATGAAGAGAGGATGACGCTCGGGATAATGAAAAGCGCTCCGCGGCATACTAAATAGATTTTAGGGACGATTGGCGCTCTATGCTGCCGGCGAAATCGTCCTTACAGACGTTCGATCCACTTTCAGATATTCACCTTCAACCATCGTCGAATCAATTTTATTCAAAAAATATCTTACCTACTAAAAAGGGAAGCAATAAACAAGCAGGTATCAAAATTATTAAACATTCCTTAATTTTCGAATAAGAGAGAGAGAGAGACGAATGTATTTTGATTGATAGTGTTATTGCTTTCCCCGACACTGTATATCTTGGATTTAAAAACTTGAAAATTGTGAATTTGAATGATCTGTTGGTCTAAAGTTTACTCCAAACGAATCGGGGAACTACTGAATATACCTGATGAAGGACAACTTTGGTGATATGTTAAACAAATATTGTAAATATTCTCCAACACCAAAACAAAACACAAAGTGCTTAAACTACTTTTCGCCAACGATGTTGGCATCTTCAGAAGCGAAGTGTAACTCAGTTACACTTCGCTTCTAACTTACACTTCGCTTCTGAAGATGCCAACATCGTTGTCGAAAAGTACTTTAAGCACTTTGTGTTTTGTTTTGGCGTTGGAGAATATTTATAACATTTGAGTTACACTTCGCTTCTGAATCGTTGGCGAAAAGTACTTTAAGCAGCACTTTGTGTTTTGTTTTGGCGTTGGGGAACATTTCTAATATTTGACTACCTGATGATATGTCGATTCAGACAATAACTTGGCGATGTCTCTGACTCCAGTTGCAGTTTGATCAGTGAAGATCCCATCATTTAATGAGCTAATCAAAGCGTCGATATTTTTTTCGTCGTCCATGAGGTCCATACGGAATTGTTCCAGTCTGGATTCTAAACTTTGCCATTTTGGCAGTAGATTTCCCATTTGTTCCAGTTTTTCAGTACTCCTAAATCAAAGTATATTGTCAATTGTAAGCTTTTATGCAATTTTTTTACAACTTACAAAGTTTTTGCACTATCCAGTAGTTCATATAAGTCCAGAACGTTGGCCTTCAGCTTGGAGTTTAAAGAGTCCAGATCGTGATTGGCCAAAGAAAATCTATGCACATCGACATTGATTCCAGTTAATTTTTCGCTATACAGATCAATAACTTTCAATAAATTCTGCAAAAAATATGTAAATTAGGATTTCAGGTAGACTTAATGATTGTCGTTTGGGTGACCCCGTAAATAGGGTGGATTCCAGCTACTAAACATTTTATGTTACTTTTTCGACCTTCATACTAACATGTATATAAATTACGGACTTTATGGCCATCCGAAGCAAAATAAGGGCAGATACCTTCTTTTATAGACACAGAAGTAAAATCTAATTTAAATTTACTGCCTTGGTATATTTCCTACATACAAAATTCATTACCATGATATAACAGAAGAATTAAAGTATCCGGTGAAAGCAACATTTAAATGATGAGCAATTAATATTCCTTTCAAAGTAATTAGATATATTTGACACCCTGTAATTATATAAAATTTTAAAAACTTGATGGGGAAAGGTACACTTGTCAGTTGATTGTAAATTAAGTTATTGCTCTGTATATTTTGGGAGAATCACATACTGAATACTAATGTGCCCAAACCTATGCACCCAGGTGATAATTTGATCAAGCTATAGATTCTACAGTACAGTTCAATGTTAATTCATTTTAAAGATAATATTTATGCTGACAATTACGATTTATACAATTGCTTGTATTGTTACAATACTAGTGTAAATTACTTGTGAAAATCTTATTTGCAAATTTACTTAAAAGTATTTAACTGCAATTGCCGGTAGTTCCCAAGCAGAATTTTAAGTAAAAATAACTACATATTTAGTTGCCTAAAAGTTATTTTTACAGTAAACGAAAACGGTAAAAATTACCATGGGGAATGGTTTAATACGTTATTTTTACTATTCAAGCGAGCAATAAAATAAAGACAAATTAAATACCACACATTAACGTAAAAATAACGTTAAAATTACTTCATGTCTGTTCTCTTTCTAAACCTTTAAGATTTATATTTTCTTTGTCTAATTAATTTATATTTTAAAATGGTATGCTTAAAGTAGGTAATAAAGTTAACCATGAAGTAAAATTAATAAATATAACTAATTGTATTTAGAATTTAAATTCAAACGCATCTTATCTTATTGATAAAAATATCTATTACCTCTAAATATTCTAGCGTTTAAAATAAATATATCACTTGAATTGAAAGATTATATTCTAAAATATTTGTAAAAAATCATTATACACATTTTTATTAATTATTGGATTACATCTTTAATAATTTAATATGGCGTCTTTTTTTATACCACTTTAAACCTTAAAAAGTTCCCAGACATATTTAAGGTTATAATATAGTAAAAATATGACTTATAAGTAAACTTTAGTTAAAAGTGAAAATTAAGTTAAATTTACCATGTAAAATCCCTTAAAATAAAACAACCTATAAGTAATTTTTTTCGTAAAAATTACGTTAAATAAACATCATTAAAATACTTCAAAGTTGTGCAACTTTTAAAGTTAACAAAGTTTGTATACATTTTTAAATAAAAATGTCGATTATTTCAAAATAATAGTTTAATTTTAAATTATGCACCCCAAATATTAATTGACATAGTGACCTGTTTATTCTTTCTGTAGCGGCCTAGTCAAATTCAAATCTATTGTAAACTGGGGAGCGATAGACCTTTTAATGGTAGGGGTTTTTAAAGAAAATTTCATGCGTGAATTCCGAAGTCAGGGGATGAAAAAATCTCCGGATGAAATAAAATCTATTCATTGTTAACAAAGGATTTGTATTGCAGTGATTTAATTTGAAAATAAAGCTAGACAAATGTTAAAGTATGTTTAGAAAAGTCGTTTATCTAGCTATAGCTGTGCATAAAATTTACATATCTTATCTTAATATTGACCATACTTTCATAAAAATCAATTGCCCCATATTTTATGCAAATTAGAAAAAACACACTCTTCTTTTGAGATTTAAAATTCTTGCAGCAAATTAAAATTATAAAATAATTTAAATAGGAAAAAAATATGATGATAAAACTTCTAGACAGAAACTAAAAATGGTGTTTTATATTTTTAGTTTGAAATAACGATAAAAGCGTAGCCATGTTGAGTATAGCTACGGCACCGTACGTGACAGGACTTTTAAGGACGAAAAGGGCCAGGACTTTTCTTTACAACTCCACTCTGTTGCAAACACCGTGTTGCCAAATCATTAACAAATCCAACCTTATCGCCTTTTAAAACATCTATAGATAATCAGTTTTTATCGACATATAGTTTATTAGTATGTTAATGAATCACTCCAATAAAATGTGATAAATTTTCTAAGAAAACACATTTTAAAACAATTAAATTTGTCGTTAATTTTTACATATGTACATATGTTTTGCCATATTCATTTTGTAAAACATTTGTATATATAGTCGTTTATTTATGAGGAAAAATAATCTACAGCTACCCTCTGTGTGCTAGGGGTGGAAATATAGTACAGATTTCTTTTTACTTACTTTGCAGACGTCAATTTCGTTCTTGATATGGTCTAGAGGTGTTGAATTAAAGTTGAGATATTCAGGTACTTGAAGTTTTTTTATTAATATTTTCGTTTCGGAGATCTTTTTTTGCAAGGTGGCATATTCCTGCATTTTTTGTATATTGTTTTTTAGAAGCCTCCATTGCTGAAGTAAATCTAAAAAACATTTTTAGAAACTGTACATAATAAGGTAACGCCACATTTACCTGTCATTTTCTTTTGTTCGATTAAAGAGATTTTGTGGGCTTCAGGGGTCTCAAAAATACGATTTATAAGGGCAATATGCCGATCACAGTTGGAAAATAAATCATCCTAAAAACCTCATTAAAAAAAAATAATACAAAAACACAACCAAAAACTTACTATCTCACTTGTAACAAAGTGATTATCTAAATTGTGCGAATTAAATAATTCTTCCGATAGCTTATATTGATTCTTCGAATCGCTTAGAAATTGCTTTAAAGAAAAATCATCGTCATATGGTTTACGGGGTGTTCTTTGTTTCCTTTTAAATACCGGCGATACGTCGGAAAATGCCGACCAATCGGAAGGACTGTCGATGAAATTTCTGTAGTCCTCACCGAAATTTAAAAGTCTTCTGGCGCCGTCTGAATCGCGAGATTCGCTATAGGGCTCCGACAAATAGTTCTCCTAGAATATGTTTATTATTATCATTTATTGTTAGGTCACTTCTAAGCTTCAACTGGTGGGCGAAATTTAAGTTAACATTGGAAAAAGTGAGGTTAAACCTGCTTGACAGCTGTCAGATGATCTGACAGCTGTCAAGCAGGTTTAACCTCACTTTTTTCCAATGTTAACTTAAATTTCGCCCACCAGTTAAAGCTTAGAAGTGAAATGGGTTATGGCATTCATTTAACATTAAAAAATGATTTTCGTAAAAGAAGAACACTTTGTATATTATCGTTTATCTATGTTTATTTGGTATAATTAAAATCAATAAGCGACATGTTTTGATATTTTACCTGGTAATTGTCCCAGGCCTCCGATAAGGAACTAGATTGCTCCTCCATGTTCAAACTACTTTTCCCCGGGCTATAATCTCTCGCCTCATTATTAAAATAGTGGGTGCGTAAACCGACCTTAAAACTGCCCGCCCTAAAAAAATTTGAACGTTAATTTTTTGATTTGCATTTTTGCCTCGTAAAATTACCTTCGTTTATACATTTCCTCTTCGCTTTCTCCTCCACTGGTCGTTGAAGTATCACAAATATTTGGCATAATAATTACGGGTTCGCTGCACGAGCTCGATTCGTTAGCGTTATGCTTATTACTGAAGCCGGAAAACGAGCAAGACTTAAGCAACATGCTTTTTTGTCTTGGAGAGCAATTAGTCAGATATGGATCGGATTTTCCAAACTAAAAGTTCGTGATTGAGAATTAGAAAAAATTAGCAATTATTAAAAGTATCTCAACACGGCATGGTTCATATGGACTTCAGACTTCAGTTTAAAAATTGCTTTTTGTAGATTTAAGAACTCTTGAGAGTCTTGAAAAAGGAGAACTTTGGTGATATGTTGAACAAATATTAGAAATATTCCCCAACACCAAAACAAAACACAAAGTGCTTAAAGTACTTTTCGCCAACGATGTTGGCATCTTCAGAAGTGAAGTGTAACTCAGTTACACTTCGCTTCTGAAGATGCCAACATCGTTGGCGAAAAGTACTTTAAGCACTTTGTGTTTTGTTTTGGTGTTGGGGAATATTTCCAACATTTGTTTAACTCCTGAAGGTCATATGAACTTTTTGTTGTGATACTCTTTTTAGATAATCCTATTACCATAGTTTTATTTTTTCTTTTTTTTCTGCGGTTTGGGGAAGGGTTTTCCAAATAATGCGGACCAACCTCTTCGACTGTCGATGATGTCGAGTTGCTGACCTCGGTGCCGTTAAAATATTTGTGAGGATAATGCATATTGTGTAACGCCGATTCTGACATTGATAAATTGTTAAACCTAAAAATACGATTTAATTTTAATGCCTTTTACAGGAAGGTGTGATGACCCTATAAACAAGTGAAACCGCTAAGAACAACAAAAACCGCTAATAGAATAATTATCTTTGTATGTGTATACGTTCTGGATTTATTTATTAGCACCAACTATAGAATTAAAGTCATTAAGATAGCAATGATTGTTATCTCTAGAAGAAACCAACAATCAAAACGTGACTGAGTCTTTTAGATGAAAAAGTATTTGGTAAACTGTAATCGAAAGCTACGGGTGCCATAATTACCTATTATCCACACTTCATTAATTATTGCATGAGGACTCACCTTTGTGGTGTTGAGCAAGCCTGGTTAAGCGACGTGTTCCAACTTTTGATCTTCTCCTCCGAACCCAACCCGTTTTCTGTCATTTGAGAATCGTTGAGACCTTTCAACGTGGCCGTGCTATCGTCGTAATCTGATATTAGCGATTCCTGGTCATCTTCACCGCTAGCATCACAACTATCTTCGTCGTTAGCAGCGATTCTTATTTTCGATTTGTGGTTTTTCCTGAAGGCAATGTCCGGAGTGACCAGTTGTTCGGCTTGGTGCACCAGTCGTCTTATCGTGTCCTCGGAGACTGCCTTCCTTTTTGGCATTTCGTATCCAGTGTCCAAACTCGATCCAACGTCTGATGGCATTTCTTCCACTTGGGACTCCTCCGTATCTTCGTGTATAAAATAGTAAATTCCTGAGTTCGGCGCCGTTGAGTTATCGTTCCATGTTTTCGTCGAGGACTTTCTGCCGTTGTCTGATGCTTGTTTACTGGGATTATTCATCACGATTCCGTTTTTAATGAGTTACGTCGCCATTCTGAAAACAAATAAAATTTCCTTTGTTTCGCTTTAATCTATGTCTTTCGCAAATCTTTTAATTGCAGTGCAATTAAATAAATATAAATGTTGACTTCCTGGTTTTATAAGTTTTGATCGCCGAATTCAGACTTCAAGGTCGGACTTTTCTGTATTACCTTTCGTATCGAATATCAAAAAATCAGGTGCACTTTTTCTTCAGTTATTTAGTTACCAAGTTAAGTCAATGAAAACCAAAGTTGATGAAACAAGAGAGTTGTTCCAATAATTGAATCAATTCAAAATTATTAAAATACTCTGAGATTGTGAAATAATCCGCGTTAAACTACATTGGAGACACACTGAAATTTAACGAAACATTGAAATTTTCTTACGGAAGATACAATTTTAGAACACTTCTATTTTTATTTTTCTGTTTCTGTTTCATTCATAAAAATGTCAATGCTAAAAGTTTGATTTTCATCCAAGTCTAAGAAATTATTCGAAAATAATAGTAAAGAGCATTAAGATTGCAAGGCTTTAATTCAAATATAATAAATTATAAAGCCGTATATAATCAACTGTTGAAATCTGACATGTTAAATTAGTTGTAATAATAGTGTTGCAGTTAAGTATGGTATATCACTTTCCATGTACAAAAGCGTATGCTTTAGGGCTACTTTCCTTTAAATAAAATACATGTGAAACAATGCATTAACAGGAAAATGTTTCCCTTTGTAATTTATTGTTTTTTTGTGTTTACGGCCACTTTCTTCATGCTTATTAATATTAATATGGCAATACAATATTTTCAGTAAATTTTGTTTTGTTGATGAAACAAGATTTAATTCAACAGATTATAAAGATCACATTTTCAGTGGCATTTTAATAAGGAAAAACGTTTGTTAATATCAATGGTTCCCACTGACTATGGCATTAAAAACGCAGCTTATACTCGACTCATTTATTTAATATTAATGAAACGGAATGTACTGATTTATAATAGAAATTCAAATATGATGTATATGATGCATATTGTAAACAAAGAACTTTCTACTTTTATAACTAATTAATGAAAATTTATTGTTTTTAGTATCCGCAAGATAATTGGCGGTCTACGGGCGCCAAAATATTTGGGACGAATATGTGAAATTAAACTAGGCATAACTCAAATAAAGTTTTAGGTCAGTTAAATAATTACAAAACAGTTCGGTGGCATTTTGAGAGCACTACTATTTATAATTGTGCCTATTTCATGCGTTTATTTATCCTAGAAATATTTTACGAGAGATCGTTTCCCTAACAGATGTATATGACTGATTTAGCACAAACAATAATTATTAGAGTAAAAATAGAAAAATAGTCTGCAGTACGAAGAACACGTGAGCTGGAGAAAATTAGTATGTAATGTGATATATGTGGCGCGGCACTAAATTATTTAAGTGAGTTATTACTTAAGTAACACTCATTGTTTGTTTAATTAATGAAGTTGTTCTCACTTGTAGGTTATTATTATTATACACACAAATTTTATTCTAATTCTAAGCAAACCTCCAGTGTAGTGAACTCTAGCAAAAAACAAAACAGGAAACAATCACTAATTTCGTTAATGCACTACATATGCCTAGCACATACTAACTTTATTTTCCTGAGCGATTTAATGGGAATAACATCACGTTCCCCATTTTAGACACTGCACTCACAACAACGCACATAATTCTTGACAACCGTTATAATACAAACTAAAATATTAGTAATTGTCTGTTATAGTTATTCGTTTGTTTCATTGTATTTCACATCACCCGCAGATGGTTAACTATGCCCACATAAGATATCTCGCGATCAAGTCCGGTCTCGAACGAACGCTAAGTCGACTGTGCTCGACTTTTGACTGATTTCGTCACCATGCTTAGCAAAAGTCTCTCTCTCCCACCTTCTTTCAAATTTTATACCCCAGACAAGGATAACAAAAAGTAAATATAATGCCCAACGTAATCTCTCTACCTCTCACTCACAGGTATAAACAATTCTAATAAATCCTGCAATAAAATTTGTTGTTGTATTTTGCTTTGTAATCTTAATGAAACAAGAACGGAAGTTGGATTCAGTATACAAAAATATCTACAGCAGAACGCCATTTCTTATCATCAACATATCTATCATATCATATCCTTTCGGATAATTCAGAAAAGCCTTAAGTAGAGGTATTAAAAAATGAAAACTTAAGATTAATATTTTGAGGCTCTTAACCCTATATAGGCAAAAGGTGCAACGACAGCGGTGAGAGTTAATGTGCTGCCTACACCTTCTTCTATATAAAACACCGAAGAAGGCATGAAATCGTACACCAACCAATATTTAGGTTAGCACCGTGTTTTCTGTACAGGGTGGTTCCCTATAATGTCGCCCCCCTTTTTTAGTTAAGTGTCCCAAAAAATTTAAAAGTGTGGTTATGTAGGTACTAAGAAATACTTTTTTTCCAAGTAGTAAAAAAAATGGCAAATTGATCAATATACAGGGAAAAAACAAAAAGTTTATTTTTTTTCAATGGATCATCCTATATATGAATTTATTTTTCGATTCCTTGTAAAATTAAAAATAAAATGTGCATAATTCATATAACAAACCATATACCTAAATTCAACCGTTTCTGAAATATTCGCATTCGAAATGTTATCATTACATGTTTTTTTAAACTGTTAGAAATCAAAAAGCCTCAGTATCCCAAAATTTTTAATGAAAATAAATTGCTATAGTTACATTATGTCAATATGTCTTGTTAAATAAGTAAAAATGGCGTACTCAGACAGAGAAAGACAAACTATTTCAACTTATCTTAAAAATAATTTAAATATTTCAGAAACAGTTGAATTTAGGTATATGTTATATTATATGAAATATGCTTAGAACTTTAAAAGGAATCGAAAAATAAATACATATATAGGGTGATCCATTGAAAAAAAGTAAACTTTTTGTTTTCCCTTTATACTGATAAATTTTCAGATTTTCTTTATACGTAGAAAAAAAGTATTTTTTAGTACCTACAAAACCACAATTTTAAATTTTTTGGGACACTTAAAATAAAAAAGTTAAAGGGGGGCGACATTATAGGGGATCACCCTGTACCTGAGTAGGAAAATGCAGGTATCCGGCAGGTGTGGATTAATGTCGGGCAGTATAATTCCAGGTGCATAAGATATACCATTTCGGGTCTGCCATCCTACACTTGGCAATTTCTTGACCCGTTGCTCTCCAAAACACCATCAATCAATCGTATATTCTAATCCTTTGTTTTTTCGTGATTACAATCGCGTGATTAAATAGAGGCCCGGTTCCGTGAAAAAAAATAGCTATTACACAATTATTTATTTGCGTGATACCCAAGGCTATAATAGGTAATAGCTAATTTTAAATAAAACCATTCTTTGTTTCCAGCGATTTGAAAAACTTGTAAAACCAATTAAGTACCAGTTTTATTTACTGTAAATAAATGGTTGCCTGGTTTTTACATACCTCTCAGTTACTAACGGAACGACCTAAAAATCTAATTTTTTTCCGGAATTAGTTTTATTTGTGGGCAAGATGTAATACCACAGAAGCGGTAATACTGATGCCGCTAAAAGTAGATCTATTTTCTATAAATATAAAAGACAGCACTTCTATTTTAATTTAAACTCGCCCTTTTAAATATTTTTGTTACATATTAAAGTCGTTTAAACCATTCTGTCATATTTAGGATTAGTTTGACTACCTGCAGCTAGATGGCAGACCTGTTTGGAGTCCATGGTTTTTCTAACTAACTTCTGTATTTTTCTAACTACTTTCTGTATTGATTTTTAGGGCGTTACTTTAGTATTGATTTTTTATATCAGGCAAATTTTATCTTATAAATTGTTGTTTATTTCGAATTGGGGATTATGTACTTAAATAAATGAATTTTGTGGTATTAAAAACAATTTATTATTTGCCATAGTTACATGTCGTCTTATAAATATTAGTAATAGGCTTTACATTTAAAATTAAGTAACGCTTTTTCTGTTGACATCATTGACCATCGTTGTTTAAAAAATAAATAATATCTAATTAATATTAATATTATTATTATGTTGGATTTGCATTGTTCCTAAGAGTGCTCGATATGTAAATACGTATTGAGATAGATATTCTGTAAAAAATTGTGCGCCTGTCTTAAATAAGAAACAAAAAATAGTTACTATAAAGTGTTTATTAATATAATTATAAATCGCATTTTATTTAGAATAGTTAAACGTAATTGTTAAATTGATTATTTCTACAACATTCATAGAATTATATTAATCCAAACAGTTGGTTAAACTTGCAGTAAGACTTAAGAATAGAAGAATGAAAATTTGAGACATTGAAGAGTTTTGAACTTAAATCTATCCAAGCCTATCACACTTGTCAAATATACCTAGATGTATATCATTGAAAAAACAGCACTATCTAAGTTAACCGTAAAATTGTATGAACTCGTCAATGTTTTTGGTGAAATAACTATAGAGAAAAACAGCATGCAATATATAGGTAATAGGATGTTTTTAATCGTTGTTATTTAACAGTTTTTATAATCTAGAATATTCGACTTTATAGTAACTTGCCTTAATATAAATGTATATAGAACGAAAAACGATTTTTTCCATTATTATTTTCCGCTGCAGAATTTTTTTTATTTGTAAACCCACACATTGGATCCCAAATAAAAATAATTATGTCAGCGAAAAACTTCATCCAAGTAGATACTATAATAACTTTATAATAACTTGCAACTTGAACATGTTTAGACACTAACATTTTATGTGGAAAAAATAGTTTTTCTTTCAGCGCAAATATAATATATGAATAACAACCCGATGCCAGCATATAAAGCAATGTAAAACAATAAAAAATAATATTTCCATGTGCACCATTTTGCATGAAGCTACTGGAAATAATATACATTTGTATATATAATATATTGGTAACATTAGTTTTAATTTTGAAACGGTCTACATGATGTTTTGCAAATCTAAAGAACATTTGCTAAAATAACTGCGTTTTGGTGTTTTTATTATATTTTGTGTTTCCGTCAAAATGAACCTTTGAATTAAAAGATATGCCTGATTCCAAACCCTCGATTTATATATATTTTAGCAGCTAATCAAATGTTCATTCCAACAGAAACAATGCTATGCTATATGATATAGAACTGTAATATTGAACAATTTAATTAAACCAGCCAATATCATATTGACCGATTCATTTTGTTTATTAATATAGATAGAAGAGGAAAAGGGAAAATATAACAGATTTCAAAAAGCTATCAAAAATTAAAACCAGCTGCTTGATCCGCCCAATTTTGAACCTAATCCTCCAAGACCTTTCCCAAGCATGTTTCCAACTCTACCAGCCACCATGGTTCCAACATTTGATACAAAATTTCCATCCTCGCCCCCCATACTTTCCAGTATGTTCACTTTAGACTTGCTTCTGCTATCTCCTTCATCATCCATTCCATCCATGCCACTACAATTAAATTTAATTAAGTGAAAGCTAAACATTAAAAAAGCAGTAGGTACCTTTCATTTTGTCCCATAGTTAGAGCACATGTAGCTTCTTCTGTCTGCATTCTTTGAGCTATGGTTTGGTAAGCTTTAGAATTTAGTTTGTCCTCCATTACACCTTGAAGTTCAAAATCGGAATAAATTTTCTGAAACAACAAACGTTAGAGCTACATCAAATCAAGATGGTAATCTAGATGTACCTTTACAATATGAGCAAGGCACGTACATTGGTGTGGATGCAAAGTGTGATCCAGTCTTTCTGATAACCAGTTGCAAAGCATATTGATTTGACTGGTGTACCACTGTTCAAAAAAATTTAATATCCACAGTTCGTCTGTTACTTTCCCTCTAATTTGGTCCATACAGTTACGCGTAAAATTCACATAACCCTGTCCCATGTCTTTGCCAGAACCCGACACATTCTGAAATATTGAACGAAGTGTTAAAGATATGAGACCGCATATTTATCTGATGAATACCGTAAAACTCAATATGGAACCTATTAGGCTTCCTTCGTCATATCGAGATAGTTTTGAGAGAGTCGCTTCTAGCACCGACATTAATTTAGCTATCATTCCTGAGTTCATGTTCGCTAAAGTTTTATCGATTTGATCGTCGATTTTCGTGTGATATTGATGCTGAAAATACTCCATACAATATTTTTCCAAATTTTTTAATAAACACTTACCAAATCAATTCCGTCAACAGCGCATAGCTTAAACGATTGATTTTTCGCATCTAATATAACATTTACCATAGCGCACATTTCTGAAGGCAAAATATAATCAGTGGATATAAATGTTACAGTCTTCTTTAACCACTGCTGGAACGCAGTCTCCGTCCTCTGAATGCAAGACTCCATCATATCGCACGCCATCAACTTTAACCTTTGTTCCAAATGTTGTCTAAACTCAGCATCGGGCCAGTGAAGATCGCGTATAAACGACTGAAGAGCATCCAGTTTCCAAAACAAATCTTCAGATGTTGCACAACCATTTCTAATAACAAACATATATCAATAAAATATTGCAATTATTTTAATGAATATAGAGTATTATTACCCTTTGATTTCCCATCTTTCCTTCTCAAAACCTTTATGTATCGACTGAGCAATTGATGACTCCATCAAATCTACATATCGCACTACAAGAGGAGCAAATGTGTCTCTCAAATGTTGATGAAACCGGCCATTCTTCAAATTATCTACAAAGTTCAAACAAAACTAACATCATATAAATTTGCATGTGGTTCGTATATTACCATCAGCTCTAAGATAATCGTTTAGAATTTGGAAAAGTGGAAACGAGTCCCAGGTATCTGCCGGCTGTTCCGCCAAAACCCTATCCATATCAACGGCGAACAATGACCAAAATATTTCCGCATGTTCTACTAGCAAATCGCTGAACCATGCGAAAGCCTGTTAGATTTATTTATATTAAAAACCGGTTAACCAAGGGTTAGTCCAGAATTCAAATAAGGAAATATTTGTCGAGAAATAATATTATGAGGCAGTGGAAGTAGCTTTATAATTAATCATTATTAAACCTACTTGGAACTGCCTTAAAGCAAATATGTTCTTATTATCTGGACTGCTAGATCCTAGTTCATTTTTCTTATCACCTTAGACATGCATATCAGGCGCTGACTGAAAAAGTATGCAACATCGATATGAAACCGGAAGGATACAGATATAAAGGCCAATCATCACACCGCAAGAAGCAATAGCAACATTTTTGCGTTGTTTGTTTACAGTAATTTATATACAATGTAAGACACCAACATAATGGGTTGGTACTTGAAAAAGGACAGCTTTGGTAATATTTAAACAAATATTAGAAATAGTCCCCAACACCAAAACAAAACACAATGTGCTTAAAGTACTTTTCGTCAACGACGTTGGCATCTTCTGAAGATACCAACATCGTTGGCGAAAAGTACTTTAAGCACTTTGTCTTTTGTTTTGGTGTTGGGGAATATTTCTAATATTTGTTTCATAATGGATTGGGTAACATCATTATCCATCAGCCAAAACATAAAGAAGATGAGAAGAATTTTGAGTTGTTTATGGAAGGATTTGCCAAATTATGTTTAACGTATGTTCTGTAATTGAGGGACTGTTAATCAGTCGGCCCCTGGTTTAGTGCCAAGAGTTTTTATTTTATTTTATTTTTGTAAAACTATTGACAAAGGTGGTAATATAATTTTTCGTAAGACAGCGTTGAAATATACGTATTCACACGTCGTACGTAAAATTGCATTGCAACAAACTGGATTATCTCATCCTAATAATTTAATGCTATTTGGTAGATCCTGTTTGTTGCAATAAGAACTAAGATATTAAAAAAAGAGTAATAGAGATAATAGATGTACGTGCCGTAGGGTCTGTTGGGGTGTTAGTGGCATGCTGAGGCATGCAATAGCGAGACACAGAATTTTGGTGCTTGGCGTCACGGACCGGGGTGCCTGGAGCGGGCGAACTACTATTAGCGCCCGCCGAGGCCGCTTGTGTAGACGGTTGCCGCTCTGCCTTGCGCAGTTGCTACACGTACATACAGAATCACCAATTACGATTACACATAACATTTAGTACATTACATAATACACTTAGTTTATATCCATAACACCTCGTCATACAAGAACTATCCACTCTTTGGATGTAGCTTTTACATCAATATCAATTTTTGAAAATTTAGGGTTAAAAAAAATTTATGTATAAATTTTAGCATGAAGATACAAAAATCGCATAATAGACATTTCTTGTATGGTTTTTATATTCATAAAGACATTATAAGTCTAATCAAAAGTATTTTATAATTGTAATAAAAGTAGGTAACTTTTGATTAATGATTGACATAATAATTATTATACTTTGAAATAGATTATCCAATACAGCAAAATAGTAGTAACATATAATTATAAGGAACACGTAAGCAGACATATAATTTATTTTTTCATTCATTGATGTATAATAAATAATAAATTTTGTTTGATAAACCGAGAACCTTGCTCATTATAAAGGCTGAGTGAGTTTCTTAGTTTTCACAGTTCTACATTTATAGTTCACAATCATTATATGACACCTTAGATTCTTAATACAATGGTTTTCAACCTACCTCAGCATAGTGTTCTTCATTTTGCTGTAGAAGATCTACGCAGAGCTCAGCTAGATGTATAAGGTCATCCAGTTTTTTATTTGGTGATACTATGGTGTCGCCTCTAAGATCCTCTGAAAAATAAAATTTAGTAACAACTCATGTCATAGTTTGTCTCTGGTTACCCTCTATTTTAGCCTCTGATGAAAGCCTGGTGTAGTTGACTAAGGCTGCAGTTTCAAGGCATTTTTTGATCATGCCGCGCACATCCTCAGGCGGTACCGGGGTAACAATATCTTTCATTAGCACCCTTTCTAATAGAGAAAGGGTTGCTTTAAGAGCACCCTCTGGTCTTCCAAAGGGAAAACAAAACCTGTAAAAATTTCGTGGATTGTTAGTTTGATGTGGTTACATGTTTTGTCAGTGTTTTCGCGTGACCTGTGGAAGTGGTTGCTTGTATACATATAAACATCTAGACAGACAGACATCGATATCGTTACCTGAAATTGGTTATTTGGTTTTCGAGCATCACTCTCAACCGCTCCTTGATGTCTTGGAATTTTTCTTTTTCCTCGTGAGTTACGCTCCCGACACCGTCCGGTCTAAAGTTATTACTGTTGTTATCAATTAATCAGTGTTTTTAATCCCTAAGGTAACATTTTACAAACCTATTTCCGTGTACGTGGCTCGCGCAAAATGCGAAACTGTAATGAATCAACGTTGGATCAATCATCACGTTCTTCTCGGCTCTATCCAGAAGATCTGAAAGGTAACAAAGATGTCTGTAGCAACCTCGAACTCCGTACCTAGCGCAGTATTCATCCAACACAAAAACTTGACCTGGACTAAACCAACCCTAAAGAAATACATCTGTAGTGAATATTATTTTTTTCAATTAAATATTTACCAATGAACAATAAGGATCACTTAGGCGATATTCTAGAGTCAGGTTCTGCAGGATTCTGAACAATGAGGCATGATCGAACTGACAAGGATCCGCTGAAATGTAGTCTTCCATCCCATGCTTTCTAGCCTTATCGGCATCTAAAACAACATTATTATAAGAAATTAACAAAAACAAGTTTAAAAAGTGTACCTCCTTGTATTTTGGAGATGGTGGAGTTCTTGTCTTGCAATGTGACTGGAGGTGTTGGTTTATGTGATTGGCCGGTAGCTCTGTACATCGCCATCACCCATAGGTGGCATTCATTTTCATCATCGCTGGCAAAAATGATGCTGTCGCCTTCTTTGACAGCGTTGAAGAAGAACCTGCCCCCTTCAAGGTCTAAAAAAAATACTCGTGAGCAGGAGGGATGCAAAGAGGGTTTTGTATAATTAGAGAAAACTTACGCTTACCCATTCCAACCATGAGGTTGGCTGCAAAAAAATAAACATTGAGAACGTATTTATAAGACTTTGGTGCGAAATATTACCACTAGATGCTTCGATGTAGTCTACGGTGTACGCGTCCAGCTGCATCATCTCGGATGGTTCGGACTTTTTTTCCTTGTAGCTGCACATCGCGAACGTGTACTGCGAAACTTGTACCAAAACGTAGTACCTTTTCTTCCATTTTTTCCACACCCCTTTTCCCAGCGCGTATAGATAGCCGCAATGCTTCATGTTCAATGGTTTGTCCATTCTGCATGCTATTTTAATTTTAAGATCTTGATCTGGTAGATTTTTTGGTACAGTCATTTTATGCCATTCCGGAACCTAAATAATAACGTTTACATTTAAATCAGTTTTACTTTGGTTTGTTGGTTATTTCTTCTAAGTATTTTAAATAAGAAGCGTATTTTGATCGTACACTTACATATTCCTAGCATTTTGTTGAAATGTGTTTCTAATAAAAATTATCTAGCAATAAACAAATTGAACAAACATATATAATATAGGTTTAAAATTCCACAGAACTCTAATATGGAATTAATAATGATGGTTTAAAAGGATGACAATAATTCAAAATAATAGTATGGGTTCCAAATTGATTTGTATTGCTTTTAGGCTTATTTATTAATTAATTGGAATTTTGTAACAAATTTTTCGGCACAATATTCAATTTGGAGCCACGAAAATACAAAGTTAAAATTTCAATAAAGCAAGGGTTGATGATGAAGCTTTAATTATGTTAAACTTCAATATACTGACCTTTTTAGTTAGCGATAAATAAAAATACATTAGATTTGTGCAAGATAACGATTTCTGTGAATTAATTACTTATGTTTATTCATTTTGAGAAGAGTGTTTTGTCTACATTAAAACAGTGTATTTGTGTGGGTTATACCTGTTGAAATGGGGAGTGCTTTGTTACCTTGGGAGATAGCGGCGTAGGTTTCAGGATAACTTTTCCCAATTCCTTGTCTTCGAGAGCAAGCATCCCGGGATTTTCGGTGTACAACTTAACTTTGACGATTGGTAGAGGGTGGGTGGTGCAAAAGTCGCCCTGCGTGTCCCACATGGGCTTAGAGGCTTCGGCCTGGTCTGTTTGGAGTTTTTCGCCGTTCTCGACCTCCATGGTACAGTAAACGATACGGTTTTGGGCCAGAGATTTTAAGCCTCTAACCTCCATTACAATGACCTACAATAAACGGTGACAATGTAGTAGGATGGAGTGGCAGATGCGCTGGGAAATGGTGATCGGACACAGAAGAAATACCCATTCCGAAGTGTGAGAATTTTGAAGAGAGTGAAATATGCAGAAGGTTTGAATATAGCGCGGGTAGGTATAGATTTAACATATACAGGCAGCCGGTCGCAAAGCTGAAAATTATTATTACCTCTAATTGAAAAGTTAATACTACGTCAAGTTTTGTTAGTTGTGTATCACTATCAGCTGAATCTCCTTCAAGTTTTGCTAAAGATCCTTGCGATCTAAAAGAAGTAACATAATTCATCAATATGTGCTTCACATTATACGAATTATTATGGTTATGCAACCTGTGATTATAGCGTTTTAGTTTTTGTAAGCCATATTTAGAATCCATTGATCCTTTAGATACAGGCAGCGACTCAAGGTTCGCCATCAATAAATTTATTGATGACTTCAGCTCTTCTATATACAGTGATTCCATTTCTTTAAGCACAAATTTCGGCATTAATTTTCGGTTCTGGAAACATTGCGTGTTAGAAGCTATTCTTACATCACTTTATCATGTATATTATCATTTTAAACTAACTGATTGAATTAAGAAATATTAACCTTTTCCATTTCGGCTACTTTTTGCATTCTTCCATCTAATTCTCTTCTTATAGCGGCTGCTTGTTCATCAGCTGAATCAAGCTAAAAAAACACCCATTCAAACACAAAACTCTTCTACTAAAAAAATATTTACCAATAACGCATTAAAAAGCAGCTGATGCTCAAACTTTTTAACCCCCAAAATTTGTTGAAACATGTCGTACAACTGTTCTTTAGTTAAAATTAATTCAGAATTCAGATTTTGTTGCATTCTCGAAGGTCTTTTGCTATCTTCTTCGCCGGCAACTGCAATAACATTTGATTGAATTTCATGCGTTTTAAATACGTTTTACAACCTTTTAAGATGCAATCGAATTTTGCCATCCACGAGGTGAATACTGTTTCTTTGCTTATTCCTTCTATTTCTGGAAGCGACCTAATTAAAACAATTATTTAATTAGAAAATTACACCAAAATGTTGCATGGTGCTTTGAAAGGGTTGTTAAAGTTTCATTTCTCCCTCACCCAAGTTTTGATTTTAAATTAATGGACCATTTGAAATGTTAATACGCAGAATTTGCAATTCAATTTCAAAATTACGGTATCATAAATAACATTGCATAAACAAAACTCATACCTGACTCGTTTTTCGATGTTGTTCCGGAAAACTTCTCTAAAATCGTATTGAGAACAGGCTCCAGACTGTACCATTTTAATAACTCGTTCAGACTTCAAAAAAACTTCAAAATAATTTTGTACAGCATTTTGAAAGGCTTCGTCTGCCATTATTTGTGTTTCGCCCTTTAAAAAGCTCTGCAAAAAACACACAATATTTAAAATTAAAGACTTGTAACAACGTAAATAATAAGAACCCATACTTGAAAAAGGACAACTTTGGTGATATGTTAAACACATATTATAAATATTCCTCAACACCAAAACAAAACACAAAGTGCTTAAAGTACTTTTCGCCAACGATGTTGGCATCTTCAGAAGCGAAGTGTAACCAGTTACAACTTTTGGTGTTGGGGAATATTTCTAATATTTGTTTGATAAGAACCCACCTGAAATCTATTGCTGATCGTTTCTAATTGGTGTTTTGTTATTTTGGTTTGTCTTCTGGTCATGTCGGTGGGTTGCTTCGCGTTAAATGGATAGGCTATACATCGCGATATAAAAACGTACAACTGTATTCTACGTTTCCGTTCCTCCTCCTCGCGCTCCTGCTTCTCCTGCAGATCTACTTCGGTTTTTTCGCTGGCTATCGACGGCGATGGGCTCGTAGGTCTCGGCAAGGAATTCGTTCTCGACCCGATACTATGAGTCAGCGTTTCAGCTGAAACGGCACTTGATGGTGATAAAGACCGCTGCGGATTTGTGTTATTCGGTACTTCCAAGTTTCCACTACCCAGCTCTGAATTGCTATGAGGATGATTGTGATATGGAGACGTTTCAGTCTAAAAAACAACAACAACACCCACTTCAACCCAAGGGTTGCAACTAAATATAACAAACATGAACAAGAATAGGATGAAGGATAAATATATAGAAGCAAGTATATTTTACCGGCATTTGATGTGATGGGTGATGCTGAGAATGGTGATGAGATGAAGGATGGTGACCTCCATGATGACCTGTCCCATGCTCTTCATCACTGTCTTCTTCAGAAGATGATGGATCTATCATCTTATATCAAACAATCAGCCTTGCTAAAATAGAAGAACTTATATTAGAATTGATTGATTGCGTTGGCGTAGGTATTATGGAATATAATAATAATATGAAAAACACATGTTGTTGATGACCTAGTTGTTGCAGCTAAATACAAAGGATATGTATGGTGTGGGTCTGATAGTGTATTATGGTAAATAGTGTATTGTTTACTTTACTGCTGCGACAGATGCTAGATTAGCTGATGTGGAATGAGTAATTTGATATGAAGCTAAAGACTGACCTTAGACGTCGTTTTAGGTTTTTATGTTCGGTGTTTCTGATGCTATCCCATTATTAAATCACTGGCCCTTGTTACAACTATGCGTCCGCGGGAATTTTGTAGAATAGTTTTCAAGTTAAAATGCAACTACCGGCTACGGTTTCTAGTGTGAATGTGATAGCAATGTGGGGCATTGGGTTCATCAGAAAAGGTTTAGTATTGATTTCTGTCCTGCGTTGCAGAGTAAGCATGACCTAAGTTGACGACAAACCGAATCGAGCTTTTGCGCAACATTTTGACTGCGCAGCTTCTACACGAGGCTCCTTTCAACAATTTTCAGGGAATGAAAGCGTCAATACATAAACTTTAATAGCCTAACGGATTCTATGCACCGCATCGGAAAATGCATGTTTTCATTTTGACCGTTTTGCACTTAAACGCAACGCTATTCCATGCATTCTACTATAAACGCGTTGCATAGTTTAACATTCAATCATTTTTGACACTATATTTCATTCATCCATGTTTATTATCGCATTCAAACTCGACGTCTATATTTATTGCCCTAAACATTTAATTTTACATTGTTTTACTACATATTAAAGTCATACCTACGCGTTGATTTCCCACTCGGCAATTTACGAAAAGATGGCGCCACTTACTCATAAATAAGCTTTATTTTTAATCGTTATTTTCAATGAACTTTTTAAAAATTATTTTGTTTAATAAGTAACTAAATTATAAATAATGAACTTTAGTATTTAATATATATTATGTACATCTAATTGTTTTATTTTTTTATAATTAAATACCTATATTGTATTGTTTGTATCTCAGTGAAGTGTTTAACAATTATTTTATTATATGCAATTTTAATGTTGATTTAGCCATGAATATTATTTATTTTCAATTATATCATTGTTTTAACAGTTTAAAAACAATGTGCTTAACAGTATATTATGAATCAAGTTTTATAGACGCCATTTTACTTACGAGTTTTTTTAGGCACGAGCCAAGCTTGCAAGCGAGTGTTTAATTAAAACGAGTGTCTAGAAAAGTTTATAAAATGAGTTGCGACAGAAATAAGAATTTAAAGCCAATTTTAGCTGTTAAAAATTTGAGATCTGTCAACTGTCAATGGATTTAACCTTACTTTTTCACAATTTATAATAAAGCCAACTTCAGCCCGTGACTAAAACGCCATAAAGTCACAGCTTATCAATGGGGGAGCAGATAATGGTATATTATGTATCAAGTTTTATAAACACCATTTTAGTTACGAGCGAAGCTTGCGAGCGAGTGTTTAATAAAAACGGGTGTCTAGAGGAGTTTATAAAACTAGTTGCATACTATACTTTATCTACGACGAACACAAAACGGAATTTAAAGCCAATTTAACTTGTTAAACATTTGACCTATGTCAACTGTCAACGGATTTAACGAGCAGAAAACGAGAAGGTGAGTGACGTAATACTAAATCCAATATGGCGGCCGCCCCAATATGGCGGATTACCCTTCACAACCCCTTGACTTGGGTATCAAATGAAAGGGTTTGACGAGTAGAAAAATTTAAAGATAACGGCAAACTTTAATAGTATATTATGTATCAAGTTTGATAAACGCCATTTTATACACGAATTTAATTTAGGCACGAGCGAGCACGAGGTGCATACTATACTTTTTCTACGACAAAAACTTATTATTATCTTAAAATGATTTAAATCAAAAATTTGTATAGAGCGCCATCTATGAAACAAAAGGGGAAACTGTCAAATGTCACATTTTTACATTTTATAAACATAATTATAAAGGTTATAAATCGAAATGTATATTGAAAATTGACAGTTTTTCACAATGAAAGTAAAGGAAATGTTTTTTGAGGACTTTACAGTAGAGTCCGTGCCCGTATTTAAGTTATAGTTTACTGCCGGCGAAATTAAAAGGTCAGTACAATGTTCATATAAACTTCTCAAATATTGGCGTTGAGAAACTATTTAATATTTTTGTATTCAGATAATAAAATAATTTCACATTTAGTATTATTTTACAAGAAAGGCATTTTATTTTAACGATTGTATGACATTTGAACTGTCAACTAACTTAAAACTAACTTCAGCCCGTGACTAAAAACCTGTTGCTAACTTCAGCCCGTGACTAAAGCGCCGTAAAGCCACAACTTGTCAATGTGTATTTAAAAGGTCACTTTGTGTCATGGAAACATGTACGATAAAGGGCGTTTTAAAGGTGGGAGTAGAAAAAAGATTTAAAACAGAAAAAAGTAGAACATTTCTTTGAGAAGCATGTACTTTTAAGTATTTTCCACAAATCTCAAAGTCATTGAACATTAAGTAGTGACAAGTTTATTAATAGCACATATTTAAAGTAAATTTAATATTATTTTTTTCATAAAAATCCAATTTATTTTGTTAAATAAATAAATTACTCTTGTTCAAGCAATTTTATTGTTGGTTCAGCTATGATAAATTAATTATTTTTATTAACGAAAGGTTATCGAAAAGGTGGTGGAACTTCTTAAAATATTTAAAAAATGTTATATAAACGTAGTACAGGAAATAACTTCTAAGTAAGATATTATAGGTATTTTCGACCTTGGTTTAAAATGGAAAAAAGTCAATACCTATTTAAAAAAGATGGGGTTAAATTTTGATTTTGAAATTTTTCACTGTAAAAAATTGCGTCTATATCGAATTTTAACGGTTTTTAGTCCATTTTTTAAGGAAGATTTTTCTATTTTTACAGACAAATTTGAAACACAGATTCCTAACAACAATTTTTGTATAGAAATATTTAAATTAATTAGTTATAAAATATTTTTTACAATAATATTTGTCGTATTATGTAACTCGTTTTTAAACTTTTCTAGTCACTCATTTTATTAACCACTCGCTGGCAAGCTTCACTATTATTAATAAATTGTTTTACTGAATTATTTTTATTCACCCTGTATTTTTTCTATTAGTATTATGCTGCAAGTAATTTGCTTTCATGTTTGTTTAGCCCTAATTATAGTTCGGCAGTATTGGTAGCTATATTTTTATTTTCCTTTTGATATATTTTGTAAACACTACCATTAATTAAATTGCAATTTATTTGCATTTTAAATATCAACAAAAATATTAAATAAAGAAACAGTTTTAACTTCACGTAAATGACATGGAAAAAGTTTTAAACTTTTATCGAAAGCACGGCCAAGATTTTTCTCATTTATTTTTTAGGTTACTCTATTTTAATTAAAGGTATGTGACATCATTATAAAATTAAATTAAAAATGAAATTTACGTGTCAGAACGAAGGCGATTACACCTTTATATTATTTATTACTTTATAATTTTACCTGAAATATTTAAGGTGCATATAGAACAATATATCTCTATAATTTTGTTTTGAAAATAATTTCCCCTAAACATTTAAAAATCTAATACTTAATACTTATTATTAATCTAATTCTTAGAATCATATATAACCTTCGACCCCCCGATCTCTTTATCATTTTTGGCCCCATATAACCTTTGTGTCAGTTAACGTCGTCAGTTAACATCCTCAATCAGCAATCTGTAGGACCTAAAGTATTATTAATATTATTATTTTAATAATATTAATTAAATCATCGTACGGTCCATGGTGATGGGGCCCTACGCAATGGACAGTGTTGGGAGAAACATTTTTTTGAGTGCTATTTTTTTGGTGTCAGTGCATTGTGTTTCATCTTTTGAAAGTAAGTTTTTTTTTAATTAAGATAAACACTAAAAATAGATTAAAACGACAAATTTAATTGCTTAATTTAATTCCGCTTTAAAATCATAATGTATTTCATAGCCAAAAACGAACATTTAGTGCTTTATTCGAATTGTCTATTTATATATAATGTAAATGCGGTAAATAACATAAAAATAATGAAATATATTGTTTGTGTGTCGGAACATTTTAATGGATTTTAATAAAATATTAAATTAAATAACTAAATTTCAGTTTTATTACAATGCTCGACAAATTGATCCATGAAAAATTTCTTTGTTAGGTTATTATTCTGTTTAACAACTATTAACTTATTTGTAAAACTAGAACATATTTTCTGTAATATGTGTAATTACCATTTGACCAACTATTAATATTTCGTTAGGTATTCATTGTAATGAATCCTAAATATTAGGGATTGATATTTTATTTTATAGTAACTGGTCATAATGAAATTAGCAATTTTTTACCTTTTTAATTTACATTAATTTACACAATGTATCCTAAAACAATATTTATAAGTTATTTTTTACCAAAAACAACATTTAGGAAAATTGTTATTTTTGCAATATATTCTCTAAATCTAAATATCTTTTTCTACTCCCATCTTTAAAACGCTTATTATCGTAACCTTTCAAATACACATTGTGGCTTTATGGCGTTTTAATCACGGGCTGAAGTTAGCAACAGGTTATTAGTCACGGGACAAAATTAGTGACTAAAATGGCGTTTATCAAATTTGATACATAATATATGTACCTACTATTATCTACTCCTACATTGACAAGCTGTGACTTTACATTTTAGTCACGGGCTGAAGTTAGCAACAGTGGCTTTTGGGCATTTTAGTCATGAGTCATTATAAATTCCGAAAAAGTGAGGTTAAATTCGTAAATATTTATGAATTAAATTTGACTTTAAATTTTTATTTCTTTCGTCGAAGATTAAGAACAGTATGCAACACGTTTTATAAACTTCTCTAGACACTCGTTTTTATTAAACACTCGCTCGCAAGCTTCGCTCGTGCCTAATAAAACTCGTAATAAAATGGCGTTGATACGTAATATACTTTTAATAGATTTCAAATTAGTTATTAAGTTTATTTTAATTTTACTGGAATCACAATAGATATCGATTTATTAAAAGCACATACATTTTTTTTGTGATAAAAGACTTTTTAATTAAATTTATTATGTTAATCCTGGATTTTAACCAGCCCTGAAAAAGGCTTAAATTTCGGTGAAATTACATTACAAAGATGAGTAAAACGCAAAGGAAAAAATTATGTGTTTAAAACGTGCTGAGCAGTGTAATTAAACTATTTTAAATATTTATTTAAACGATATATAAATGGATTAACCTATTTTATAGCGGGATGGATAATAAAAATATTGTTTTTAAATTAATAATCATTTAACAATGAAAATTTCCTATTTGGTGAGGGAAATTTATTTGTCGGGATATTTTTGCAAATCAAATTGATTTATTTGTTGTTTATATCGAGAAGTTTATTTTGCAATAATCTGATAATAATTTGCAATTTAGTTGTATTATCATATTGATAGCCTGGTAAATTTTATTTGGTTACGTTCAAGCGGTCGATGATCGTTTTTTTTCAAATTTATCTCGTGAAACGTTTAATCGTATTAAAAATGCACAAGGGCTTTTAAGTTTGCAACACACACACTTAGCTTTTTAAATTTATGCATATTGTTTTAAGGAACGCAATCTCATAAACTAACCATGAATATTTTCAAGCTTTTTTACCTATTTTTATACACGTTATTAACCAAAAAACGAACAATATATAGAAAATGATATCTATGGAAAGCAATACATATTTTATCTACTGTAACTTTATGGCGTTTTAGTCATGTGCTGAAGATAGCAACAGTGGCTTTTGGGCATTTTAGTCACAAGCTGAACTTAGCTTTATTATTAATTGGGAAACAGATGTCGAATATTTAAAAAAATAAAATTGAATTTAAATTCTTCTTTTTGTTCGTCATAGTATAAACTTCTCTAAACACTCGTTTTTATTAAACACTCTCAACTGATTTAAATCAAAAATTTGTATAGAGCGCCATCTATGAAACAATAGGGGAAACTGTGTGTCACCGTCAAATGTCACATTTTTACATTTTATAAACACAATTATAAAGGTTATAAATCGAAATGTATTTCTTGAAAATTGACAGTTTTTCACAGTGAAAGTAAAAAAAATGTTTTATGAGTCCGTGCCCGAATTTAAGTTATAGTCTACTGCCGGCGAAATTAAAAGGTCAGTACAGGGTGTCCCAAATTGGTTGTCCGTATAGGGTCATATCTCTTAACCTAAAAGAGCTAAAAAAAATCTGTCGACACTAATGAATTCTGTGATAAAAAGTGTCTACCTAACATTTAAAACCTGTATTCGTAACTCAAATATTAACGAAGCTACAAGCATTTGTCAAAATTGGCAAAAATTGAAAAAATAGGTGTATCTCCTAAACAAATGCGAATCGAGAAAATTCAAAGACATCATCCGATGTATTTTTAAAAAAGACGACGGGGATGCGTGGTCGAATTTTTTCTGGCATTTATATTTACTGAGATAGCCTATACGGACAACCAATTTGGGACACCCTGTACAATGCTCATATAAACTTTTCAAATATTGGCGTTGAGAAACTATTTAATATTTTTTGTATTTTTGTATTGAGATAATAAAATAATTTTCACATTTAGTATTATTTTACAACAAAGGCACTTTATTTTAACGATTGTATGACATTTGACAACTGTCAACTAACTTAAAACTAACTTCAGCCCGTGACTAAAAATCTGTTGCTAACTTCAGCCCCTTGACTAAAGCGCCATAAAGCCACAACTTGTCAATGTGTATTTAAAAGGTCACTTAGTGTCATGGAAACATGTACGAAAAAGGGCGTTTTAAAGGTGGGAGTAAAAAAAATACTATAAAATCCATTTTTAAAATGGTTAATTGGAAAAGTGCATTTTTCTTCAATAAATAATGTAAAAAATGGAAAACACGCATTTTAACATTACCCGGATTTCAGGTCCTGGAATTAAATTTTATGCTGGTAAAAATGCTGTATATTTTTATTAAACCGTGCTTTTAAATTAAAAATAATTTAAACATAAAAGCTTTTTATCAACATCATTTCGAGAGAAAAAATGCCGTTATTTTTACGCTATTTATTTAATAAAATCACAATAACGGAAGGAAAAACACCAAATGTTAAAACGAATAAAGCCCGGAATGGTTTTTACTTCGAATAATATAGGTGTAACATTACAAATTTCAGAGGAGTAATATCATAAAATACAGAACAAACGAAAATTGTTAACTTTTTAATGGCCACGTCAGTCAGACCTAAATTTAAACAGTAAATGTTAAAATGAAGCTAAACCGACGTTTGTTTTCAAAAAGGAGTCTCGTTTTTATCTAATGTAATTTTGCTGGAAGAGCCATTTTTCTGTGCAGCTTTAATGCTTTGTATTACACATCCCACCTTTCAATCAAATTTCCACATACTAAAATTGTTTTCTACTTTATGGGCCAGTTTAAAAAAAACAGTTTTAACCTCAAATTAAATTAATAAAATAATAGCAATTTCTTTACCAATGAATTTTTATACTTGCTACTAGCATAAAAATAAATAAAATCATTGGTTCTGAATTAATAAAAAAAATACATTTTCGATTTTGTAAGGACTTATTGACCAACTCTCGTGTTGTGGATAATCTTGAAAAAATTCCTTGTTTGTTTCCAGATCCGCTAAAGGACCCAGGAGTTTGTGGTCGGCCACAATGCACAGGTAGGTTTTTTATTTACTCATAAAATATGGAATCCTTTTGAAGTTAATATTTGTTTAGAAGCAATGACTAGGATAAAACTTTTTTGTTTTTATAGTGTTGGCAAATATATTTTATTGATCCACTAATAAACACACTTCACTGTTTTGGCCTTTGTTGTTATACAGGTCATGTAATAAGTTGTTTTCCCTTGGACAAAGTAAGCAAGTTTTTCCTATATTACTTTTGAATTGGTGCTATGGTTTTTTAATAAAAAAATCATAAAAATTTAATTCATTATCAGACATTTATTTGGCACGACACCGCTTTCGGTGCTGTAATGGGATACTTTATCAAACCCAAAATTTTGATTTTATAGGTTGGCTTTACTTTACAGCATAATATTTACTTTACAGCATAGCTTTACTTTACAGCATAATATTTTGCATATTGGTTATAATATTTTTATGATTTTTTTAGTACTTACGAGACTTCTCTGGCAATAAATTTTGTTAAACACCAAATAAAATCCTTTTTTTCTTCTTTAACATTAACAGCCGCTTATTGTAAATAAGTAAATTAAGGACGGCATGGCGAATCGATTTTGACATTAACTTTCAAACCATTGACTGTGATACCAACTATGTAAAGTAAAATTCGACCAAATTAAATTTAAGTTATAAAATTAATTTTTTTTTTAAATTTTTGCAAAATAGATAAAATAGCATAAAGAACTCATGTCATAAGACCTTTTGTCGCACTCGTCCTTCGTCGCTCGTTTTATAAATTGTCCGCGTGCGACAAAATGACGTCTTATGACATTAGTTCTTTAATATACTATTATTATACTTCTCAAATAAGGACAAAAATATGGTATTTACGAGGTTTGTTCAGAAAATAACGGGAATTTTCGTTTTTTGCAAAAAGTATTTATTTATTCGTGTACATTAAAGTTGTCGCCTTCAAAATAGTCCCCATTAAATATTATGCACTTGTTCCAGCGCTTCTTCTAATCCTCTAAACTCTTCTCAAACACGATCTTTGGGATAGTCTTTAGTTCTTTCAGCGATGCGCTTTTAATGTCATTTATGCTTGCAAAACGACGGCCCTTTAAGGTTCTCTTTATTTTGGGGTATAGGAAAAAGTCAGACGGAGCCATGTCTGGCGAATATGTAGGCTGGGGCATCATTACAGTATTTTTTTTGGCAAAAAATTGTGTTTAAAATTCAACAATTTTGGAACAAATTTTGCTGCCACGCGTTTTATACCCAAAACAATCGAAAAAATTTCATGGTATAAGCCAATCGATATGCCAACACCATCAGCGACTTCTCTGATTGTGATTCGGTGATCGTTCTTAACCATTTCTTCCACTTTTTCCATGTTTTTTCCCTTGGAAACTCTTATAAACTCTTGTTTTACTCATAGCAGACTCACCATAGGCCTTTGTTAACATTTCACACACTTTATTTTATTTTTTTACGCAAAATTTGATACAAATTCTTTGATCCATTTCTTTTAACGAGCTCATAAAAACACGTCTAACCTTAGCGGCTGCCACAGACAAAGTAAACAATGAAAATAACTAAAATTTTAATCATTCTTCAGGGGTATGTATACCAACATAATAAAGACAATTTTATGACAACCGGACTCTCCAAACCCGAGAAATTTAAAAATTCCCGTTATTTTCTGAACACACCTCGTATTTTTAAATGTCGTGGCGCCTTAATGCAATCACCTATGTGATTATCTTCCCCTACTTTAACCCCACCAATGATTTGTATATGTGTGTAAGTATGTAAATTTTTATGATTTTTTTTATTAAAAAACATCACTAATGTAAAAGAGGAAATAGGAAGAACTTGCACCCCCAAGGGATGACATGACACCTTGTATTGTCTCTTACAGTAGTTATTTGTTTAGGGAATGAGAAGTTTAAATACGGGCCGGGAGTTCGGCAGGACTACATGTACAGCGTGGAGGTGCGATCTCTGTTCAACGGGACTAGCAGGAACGAATCGAACTTGTACGTGGAGGGGATTGTGAATTTGGCTTTCATAACACCTTGTGACGGAATTTTGACCCTGTCTGATGTTAAATTAAGCGAATACATCCCGAGAGATGGCCATGAAAGTTCGGAGCATGCTAACAGCGAGCATTTCTCGAAAGAGATTACCGAAAATACGTTGCGATTCTCCTTTAATGACGGTATTATTTCTGAGCTATGCCCGTCGGACGACGAGAAGGGTTGGGTTTTAAATTTCAAAAGAGGCATTTTATCCATGCTGCAAAACAGCATGGCCAGATTTGATGTTGATCACGATGGCGATGAAGAGGACGTGCGAGGCAAATGTTTCACTAAGTATGCCGTTATTGGGGCAAAAGAAACTAGCTTACTCATAGAAAAAACGAAAGATTTAAACTCCTGTCAGACAAGTGGTAAATTACATTCAGCCGTACAATCTGTTCCCTATAGCTCTCAGCCGGTTAGTAATTTATTACCACTTCTACCTAATATATATTTTTCTTAAATGCCCTGCCCTTTATCTTCTAATCAAATAACACATATTTCTACTTTCAATTTATTTTACTTCTTCTTACTACTTTTTCCAACGTCCCATATATCATCCACTATTAATACTCTTTTAATTACTTCAATACTTACACAGGTTCTCACCATTTTTGATAATAAATTATGATGAAATCTTGGATTAAATTTATACTAATACATTATAATTTTTGCTTATACAGGGTGATAGAGTGAATAAGATAATACCAAAAGCAAGGTTGATTTATTTAGTTTTTTTACCATAATTAAAACCATTAATCATCCTATTTCATTTAAATTTATTCATTATATAAAAAACCAAAGCCTATGTATATGTTTAAAAATTTTCTTAAACAAACATATTACTAACCTGAGATAATCAAATTTTCTTTTGCTTAAATTTATGATATCTTCAAAATAAACATTTTTAACATCTAAAATGGAAAGGAAATTTGCGTTTTATAATAAAAAGTGATTTTTTACGCTCCATATGAAATATCTAACGCCATATTCCAAGCAGCATTTTAAGTAAAATAGTCGAGCTTTGCTGATTTATTACTTAATCTAAGTAGTTAAATTATCCTTAAAAACTATCATTAAAGTAGAGAATATTAGCTGGCCATACACAGACGTTATTGCGCGCGGTTTATCGTGTTATCTGCAAAAACATATGGAAAATCATGTACGTGAGTGAGTATCGCCGCGCGAAATGATAGAACGGGAAGGGATTTCAGACGTGCTTTTCTCTGGAGTGTGGCGTGTCCACACGCCACATTCCGCGTCACGGTTTACCTTTGCTTGGCAAAATTTCACGTTGAAAATTTGTACATGATCACATGCAGTTTCAAACGACTCGATAAATGACACTTTTTGCCAACTCACATACGATTTTTCCTTTGAAACTGATATACCACGGGCAATCACTTGCTAAATCATTTGAATACTTTATCAAGTGTATGGAACATGACGCTTTTTTTGCCATGCCGTTCTTTCGTGCATACTAACCGCTACATCCCAACACGCCACGATAAACCGCGCGAAATAACGCCTGTGTATGGCCAGCTATTGTCAAGTAATATAACAATTTGTATTATGACTTTCTTTATAAACAGCGTGTATCAGGCAAATGGAATAAATTCGATAATTTATAAAATAAAAACTTTTTGTACAGGGTGTGTCATGTACACTGAAATAATAAAAATGGTTAAATTAACCAATAAATGGTTAAATCAACATTTTTTGCACATTCAATAAAAACAATGTTTACTTGTAGTTCATAAATGTTAAAATATAAATGTTGTTTTAACAAATTAAAATTATTAAATTAAAATTTCGGAAATTTATTTTAACCTTTAAACCTTTTTTTGGTCCAACCACTAAAAAAATTAAAATTAAATACACGGATTATTAAAAGAATATTATCGTAATATTTAATCAAATTATTAAAAATATTAATTAAATGCACAATTAGCAGTGAAATAATAAAAATGCAGTTTTTATCTTTAAAATTACTTGGATCAATAAATTTAAAGGTTAAAAAATGAATTGTTACTTAAATCAAACAATTAAAATATTGATTAAAAAAATTTTACTTCAAATATAATGTTTTATTTAAAACATTGAATAATTAAACCAAATATAAAAGTATGTGAATGTAACTAACTAGAAAGGTTGAATAAAATATAAAATTTATTAAAAAAAATCTTTATTAGATAAATACAAATTCATTTGAACACAAAGTAGATTTAAATCATTTTTTTTTAATTGTTGTATCCAAAATGTAATTAAAATAAAAAAAAATCTGATTTTAATAAAAAAATCCGATTTTTTATTTTTTCAAAAAAATCCTTTTTTTTTATTAAAAAAAATCAGATTTGTTTAATTTTTCAAAAAAATCCTAATTTTTTTAAACCCTGATTTTAACAACAAACAAAAGTTTAATTGAATACGTATACACTACTTAAATACTTATACACTTAACCGAAATAGTTTTTTTGTATTTCTCTTATTTCTTTAAAAACCTTATTCGAAGACCTGCTTTTGGAATTAATTCTTTTAAAATGTCGGCGTTTATATTTAAAAGCTTTTCCTCATCGATATCTTGTCCTACAATAAAGTTTATTTTATGGTAAAATAATATTACAATTAAATAAACCTACCTTTAAAACATCAATTATGTCATTAATTTGTCTAATAACGAATCCATTGCTATAAAAGTTAATTATGAAATACTGTAGGTAGGTAATAATCATGTCACAAGCATGGTAACGCGAGAAAATATTACTGTAAACTTAGCTTCGTCTTCAATTATTACAAAACTTTAATATTAAACATATTAGAGGCATTCTATGTTGTAAAAGAAAAACATATTAAAAAAAGTTTTTTCAATGTAAAATTGCACCCAAACGACACTAGAACGAACAATGCCGTGGTGGCAGAGGTAGAGAAAGAGTAGGGCAGAACATGCTGCTCTATATAACGACGTAATTTACAACATTTAGGAAATTCATTACTTAGATATGTTGACTCAATATTCTAAGTTTGTAAAGGCAAAAATAAAAGAACATCGCTTTAATAATTTTACATATTCGTTTAATTTTGGTGTCCATTAAACTAATAGAACAATGATTTAATCAAATTTCTTAACAATATTTATTCAATATACTGATTTAAATAAAATGGACTATTAAAATAACATTTTTAATTTGACATTCTCAAAATATTAATTGAAAGTAAAATTTAAGTTTATGTCAACAAAATGTTTATTGTTTTAATATCAAAAGGCATAGCATTTCTAAAACTTTTGATTTAACAAATTCATTTCTCTCAGTGTAGCAGTGACTAATACCAACTTTCTTATTTCAAATGAAACACCCTGTATTTTATTCAATTTTTGGATTGTTCAGAAAATTGTAGACATATTTTATGTACCTCCTTTACCTATCTTCAACTGCTTCGGAAAATTAAACATTAAGGAACGATAATTCTATGATTACAGAAATTCGAAAAAATTTGTGTTGCCAAATTTCATTTGGCTGATACACACTGTATAATAACCATCTGATAACTCCCAAGTATTTAAATGATGTTTTTTAAGTTCAAAATATAATTTTTAAAGGTCGCTTCTTTATTGCTTTTGATGTTTTCGAGCGACCTTTAAATATTAATATCATTTTTGATTAAGCTGATTTTTTGAGAGCTATTGATGTGAACATTAAAATAAATCCACGAAAAATATCAAAATGGTCAAATCATACAATTTTGGCGGTTTACGTAATTTCGCGAGATGTGTAGTACATTTACGTGCATACAATTCATGGCCTTAATTTTTTTCAATCCCTTAAAATTTCATTTTATAAACCTTATAAAATTTTTTGTGCCTAAAATAACTTCCTCTATCACGTTGTATTTTAAAAATAAGGACAAATTGTCAAAAATGGTGAATGCACCTGAATACTTTATTTTCCAATTAATAATAGTAAAATAAAAAATATTAAAAAAGGATATTAACTGTTGGTCTTTTTTTAATATAGGTACAGTATATCTAATATGTTATTCAAAAAAGTTTACTAAAAACAATATTTTTGTCAGAAAATTGACTTGATAAAATGTAAACTGTCATATTGTGTTCTGTTCATCTTGCATTGACAGATATCTCTTTTAAGAGCATTATTTATATTCTATACTACGCTTCCCAAAGACATTGTAAAGTAATATTTATGGCAATATCGGCTTTCATTGTTTCTTTTGTTTTGTTATTCTTTGTTGTATTATTTTGAAAGTTGTGTTTATTTAACTCCTGTCCCTATTGAGGGTTGGGTTGAATAATGAATTCTCTGATTGTTCATTTCTTAACTTTAACCCGTGGGCGTGTTAGCTTTCAGTTAAACTCCTTGCGGTAGTTAAATTAAATATTGTTTGCGTCTATTGGTCAAAAGAGGAGATTATTTTTCTCACAAGTCGCACAATATACTGTAACGTTTTTTTACTGTTCGTAGAGTGAATAAAAACACGCACTGTTTATTAACGAACTAAACGAATTATTTTATAACTTAATTGCACTTAAAACACTAAGAAACTATAAAACTAACTAAACACTACTAATTATTTATATATCACTACTGTACAAGAGTCTATTTATATGCATGTATATTTATTTTATTTCGTCGCGAGTACCAAAGCTTGACTGCCTGCTCCATGCTGCGCTGTTCCTTATATATTTAGTGCCTACCTGCCTATATATTCCAGCGAGCTCCGGACCGCTCTCGATCGCTCGAGCGCTGACTCACCGCCGATGACTCATCGCCGATGAGTCATCATTCCGAGATCCAGAGCGGTACTCGCTACAATACTATTATTACACCAGATTGTTAATTTTATAGAGACTGGATGAAAATAACATTTTGAAGTCTTGGGGCAGATGTGAGATGTCGATTGATCAAAACATCTACAATAGTATCGTGTGTGAGGAGAGGCACGTTCTTCGTCCTCTGTCGAACAAAGAGGCCGGGGCTACGAGCGTAATTACCCAAAATTTAACGTTAATCAATGTAACACCTGCACCCGAAGAGACCGAACAGCCGGAAATAACGAAGCGGACAAATCTTCATTTCGACCATTCGCTAACGGAAAAAGTGACAAACGCGAAGCTAAAGGAGTCCAGGGACTTAATAAAGAAATTGTGTCAACAAGATCACGACGATATTCAATTTCAAATGTCGGATCTTTTTAGCAAATTTATACGCACTTCCAGAGTGTTATCCTTTCCAGCTATCAAGTCGCTTCATGGACATGCCGCCAGGATTTGCAGCACTGGTTTGTAAGTAAATCTTTCATCAGCATAACAACGTTTAAATCCGGTGAAAAGTCTATTTACTGCTCCCACGTTTGCTCACTTAATAAATAAAAAGAGCAAGCCCTGTCTATTTATGTTTGCTTTGCGGACGCACAGCAAAGCCTCTTAAATTAAATAAAAAGCTTTCAAAAAATATTTGATTTACTTTAGTTGACATTGAAACTTCACAATAGTTTTTTTATTTATCAAGGCAGTAAAGTCGTATTTTTATCACGAATGTGGAAATTATTTGCAGAGGCGATTGCCGAGTGATAAAAAATGACTTTAATGCCGAGGTGCATATTAAATTTTATCCGAAATCACATTTAATATTACTAATAATTAATATTGAAAATATGTAATTTGAATGTAGGAAGTGTCTACGTATACTGTTTGTTGCGACGGTTATGATATATTTGCCCGCAGCGGCAATTTTTTAATCTTATTATTTAGTTGCTGCTGAGGAGCAGTAGACACATCTTAAAATGAATAATGGGTTGCATACAATACTCCTATTAAATCGGCAGTAAAGTTCTACGATTTCTTTTACTTTACTGCCGATTATTGACTACTTTACTGCCGATTTCGGATAAAAGTTATTTTTATAAATAACACAGTACAAAAATTACCTGGATGCGGTTTGGATAGTGCTTGAACGGCACTGGATATTTTTAAAAAATGATTTTTTTTCGAATTTTCTGTTTAATTTAAATAGAAAGTCACTCTTGTAAAATTTGGTTAGTTCAGTTCATAAAAACAGGGCTTCATCAGTAGTTAGTTATCATCGTATGGTGAATTATTCTTACCATAAACTGAACAACAAAACGTTTTTGCATCAGTTACACTAAAGCAACAAAAGGTTTGCCTTTTTATTTTGATCTCCTACGAAAAGTAATAAATATTTATGTAAAATTTTTATACCTGCTTGTGATCTCTTTATATAAAAATCGTTTATTTGTGTGGCATTGTGGACGGCTGAAAAAAACCGTTTCCAGTTAAATATTAATAAAAACTTCCGGGTAATATTTGATTTGTCGGTTGAAAAATGAGACGAAAACAAGAGAAAAAACCGCAAAAAGTAATTTTCCTTGAAATAGAAACTTGAGAGATCGAAAATAAAATAAACGCAAGATTTTTATTTGTCTTCTTAGCTCGCGGATATTATTTAACAAGTCGGTCTCGAGCTTTAATGGTATTTAGCCAGGCAACAGGTTTGCAACCTTAAAACAAATACATATATCGATTGTATTCAAGTTATTAATAAGGTTGCCAACACATGCGTTAAATATTTTATATTGTCAGCGCGGTTTTGTTTTAAGCGGACCTCATCAGTGTCGGGCAGCCATGTGGTGTGGAAGCCCACTCAAAACATATTTTTTGCAATAAATTTTTAAATCTTGTAATCGATTTCAACTTTTATTAAAGCATTTTTGTGTTTTGCACTGGAATCACCTATAAATATTAAAGAGATGCGGTTATATCGTGTTCTCGAGAGACGTACCTAATTTGAAAACTTTTAATCTTGTCTTTTTCTTATTAAAGTAATCGTTTTTAAATGTATCAAAATTGTGCAAAGTTTAATTCTTTTTTAAAGCTGAATAATTTGATGATTGGGTTTATGCAAAATTTCAATTTCGTTATTTATTTCATTATGTATGTAGTCATCAAATTATCGTGATCCATTAGGTGAAATCCGGCTTTATATTTCTATTCAAACTAAAGCAAAGTCATTTATAATTCGAAAGAGTAGAATAAAGTCTGCTTCAATCCATTCATTAAAGCCCTAAGTCCCCTGTATCATGACTTTATTGTTTTTACTTTAAAATAGCAGCGTTTCGAACAAAAGTTAAACAATTGTGCCCCTATTTATGAAAACCCATTAATCACTACAGCTTTGGTTACAGTATCATATGTTTAAAAATCAATAGTTCAACAAATGCTGCATACACTGTTTTCCTTTTGTCGAAAAACGCACAATTTATGCGATTTGTTTCAAGAATTTAATTTCACTAATGAGTAAAATACACGCTAAAATAATTAACACAACACACGTAAACCGCCAAACCAATCACTTTTGAAGATATTCGGCGAATTTGCGCACCTGATTGGTTAAAGTTCAAAGCGTAATTATTTTAGGTAAGCCATACATCATAGCCACAATTATCCATTTTAATTTAGTTGATCAGCTCGACCACAACTGGGACACCTGTACTCGTTTAAAAGGGCGCAAGGTTATTTAGTTATCACCTTTATAAAGAGCACTGAATCAGATTACAATTCTCTCCAGTCAAAAGTGAAAAATTTACTTTTATATTCTGTTAAATTTTGTTTATACAAATTCAATTCAAATTTTACAATGATTTCATTTTTAGAAAAATCTTTATCGACGGCCTTCCTTACATCGGAACACCGGCCTCTGTGCGCCTAATGAAGGAAATCATGCTGAAAGAAAGCCTCACGATCCCCGAAAGCACAAAAAAAGAGTGGATATCATCCATTGCTTTTACCACGAAACCTGACAAAAACATGATGGAAATAACCGCTGGATTATTGCTAGGCGAAAAATCATTTAGCCATGATTTAGCGTTAAGTATTTCCACGCTTACCCACACATACTGCAAACTGCTCGACGATTGTGCTGATGATGATAGCGTTCAAGCTATTGTGCAATATTTGGAAGACAAAATTCGACAATTCTATTACGATCCTGAGAATAACGATAGAGAAATACAGGAAAGTGTAAGTATTTAGTTTTACAGGCTTACATCTATTTTAATTCAAATTTTTATAGTTGATAATCGCCTTGAAATCCTTATCAAACATCGGCATAGTGACCACAAACTTTGAAGAAGAGTTATACCATATAATAGAAAATAAAAATATCCACATGGAAGTGAGACTTGAGGCTGTATACGCATTTAGAAGAATGCCCTGTGAGAATAACAGGGATTACTTTGAGGATATCTATATGGATCAGGATCGAGATGTGGAAATAAGAATAAGTTCCTACCTACAGCTGATGAAGTGCCCGAATTATTTAAACATTAGGAATGTTAAAAATACCATGTTAAATGAAGAGGTGAACCAGGTTGGTTCTTTCGTTTGGACGCATTTAAACAACCTATTGAAGTCCGCCATACCATCCAGAGTTGAAGTGCAGAGTATATTGACTGAAAAGGACTTGATAAGGAAGTTTGACACTGATGTCAGGAAATTTTCGTATAATAGAGAGGGGTCATTGTATTTCGATCAGTTTAGAGCAGGTAAGAAAAAGTTTTTGCCGCTTGGTTCCTTGTCAATGTGTTTTATTCAGGTGGAAGCTACGAGAACAATGTAATTTTTTCTCCGGATTCGTACGTGCCAAGATCGGGGATGCTTAATCTGACAGTAAATGTGTTCGGGGAGTCAATTAACTTTTTAGAGGTAAATAGGGTTGAAATAAAGATGTGAAGTGGAAATATGAATTTGTTTTTAGATTAACGCAAGAGCGGAGGGCTTCGAGCAATATTTGGAATCGTTATTCGGGCCGAAAGGTTCATCGTATAATATAACCGATAAATTGCCATTTCGTAAAATGAGATGGACTAGAGGCATAGACGATGATAAGGCGTTAATTGGGGATGTGGAGGGCATTCCTAATATAAAGAAAGATTTTAATGAAAATCCAAAAGTGGGTACCAAGTTCAGATATTATATTTTAATTAGTTTTGCTTTTTATGACGAACGTTTAAAAGAGTACATTTCACAAACCTCATTAATTTTAATTTATTTTTTCCAATTTGTTTCTCCGGACTACTCAAGTCTGAAAATTATTCCATTTATAAGTTAAAAGAGGGGAATTATTTTTTTCAAAGTTTAATTAAAAAAACCTCGAGCGAAAGTCGAGTCAAAATTTGATAATTTCTTAATTATAATTGTTTCTCAACAGGTGTCCCTCGGATTTAAAATATTCGGCAATGAGTTAAAGTATAATACCTTAAGCGGCATGAAGGAAATTAAGGACGCCCTAGGAAAACTTAATCCTGTCCAACATATTAAAGAAATCCTCTCGGGAAAGGTAAGATTAATAAATTATTTCAAGAATAGACATCATTAATTATCGCTTTAAGTTTTTAATTAATCGACCAATAAAAATTCATCCGAGCAAGATTTATTATCTTTATTCCGCAGGAAATCGTATACAATAAGGCCCTAATGTTCCTGGATAGCAGCTATAATGTAGCATCGGGAGCGGGGCTACCGATCGCGCTCAACGCTGTAGGTACAGCCTCGGTCGACATTAAACTCCAAGGCTCCTTAACCGGCAACTATCTTAAAAACAAAGAGCTCGATATCACCGTCAACATCAAACCGAGCGTTTCTTTGGATATATCTGGCGAAATGTCGGTTAATGCTTTCTACGCCAGCACGGGAATTAAGCTTAAAACAAATGTATACACAGCCAGCTCTGTTCAAACACACGCGAAAATACGGGGATCACAGTTAGTCAGCATTAAAACCACTCTACCTAGGCAAAATACTGAACTAATTGGAGTCAGGTATACTACTACTATTACTACTACTAACATCCTAACATACAATTTTTAAGTGTCGTAAAAATAGATTTTCTACATAAGGTGGAGTTCCCAAATTGTGAGAACTGTCAAAGTGCTTCACAAACAGGCACCGACATACAGCCTGTTTCGGTCTTTTGGACGTCTGTGCGACTATAAAGGAGTAGGATACAGCGACAGCGGTGAAAGAAAGTTAATCAGCCCCATCTACCGGCCAACTATGTATGTGTATGCAGAAATCTGCAACTCACATCCGTCGGACGGTAGATGAGGCTGATTACCTTTCGCTCACCGCTGTCGCTGCATCCTGCTGCTTTATAGCCACACCACATGCTGTCTGTTTGTGTTCGTTTGTGGAGCACACCTAAAACAAGGTTAAGGCCAGTTCTCATACAATTTTTAATTTTTATAATAACTAACAACTAAAACAAAATATTAAGATCGTAGATGACATTTAATTTTAGGTCTGAGTTGATAGTGAAGCAGAATGATGTGGATGTCCCTCAGAGTGGTTTGTTTAAAAACCGTGTATCTGAATCAATATGTTATTGGGCAGTTGTAGACAAGGCAGTGGGTCTTAAGCCTTGTGGAGACTATCATTTCACGAACGTGACTGAAATCGACAATGTACCTTATTTCCTTTTGGCCGGCCCAGCTGGCTTCAGATGGTATCTGAACAAATCTGATCCGACCGCTAAAATATACTTATTCGAGTACAAAAAGACAATGGAGAAATATGTTAGCTCGTATTCGTTAATATTTGACACACCTGGGTCTCAGTTGAAGCGGCTGCTTACGGCCAATTTGACGATAGATTCGAAAAAACAGAACGTTACAGTGGTTATTAGGTCATCGGATGGGGCTTTGTCTGCGAGGGTCAAGTTTAAGAACACCGATGCCGAAAAAATAGTAGAGCTCACTTTAGACGTGAATAACCAAAAGCATTTTAATGCGTTGCTCGCTTTGACCAAAGACGAAATAAATAACGGATTTATCTTTAAACCGAGGGCTTACTTGGGAGTCAATAGTGAACGGGTTATGGAACTCCAAGGTATTTTTTTAGTTTTAATTTTAAAACTAATTATAAACTTAAGATTCAATTTTGAAAAGTAAATTTTCATTAAAATTTAACAAAACTTAAAACGTGCCATAAATTCAGTTTCCATTTCGCACAATCTTAATTTTTTCAGGCCAAATAAAGCAGGTGAGCAAACTTGGTACGTCGCACTACAACGTGGACTTGAAATTCCTCACAAAACGGCTAACATCAAAGTTATTCGGTTACATAACGAAAAAAGATAACTCTCTGGCGACCGACTTAAAATGGGACTACAAATTTCAAAATACCAAGGAGCACAGGGTCTCTCTAAGATTCGGTTTCGCCAACAGGTCAAAGAAAAACATGGTCGTCATAAAGGGAGAATGCAACTTAAACAGCACTGCCTATCCTAATTTTAACTTCAACTCCCTTTTAGCTTTATACGTAAGTACTTGTAACAATAAGAATCATCATTTTCAGTATTCTTTACTATGAGTTCCTTTAACTGTAAAGAATGTTAGTTTTATGATCGTCAAAAAGAAATGCCGCTTCCGCTACTGCGGAGTTTCTGCACACTTTTTCACATCCGCTTCTGCATCTAATATAACATCGAAAGCAACCCAACCCAACCCCTAACCCGCTCAAGCCATTCAGTTGGTTTCTGGGGCTTCTTAGAAAGTAAGGGTGGAACTAAAAGAGCACTTTTGTTTATATTGAAACTTTCTAAAAATGGCGGCGCGCCAGTGGTGGGGCACCTAGCGAGCCGGCACGTGCGACCCACAACGTTTATGTTTCATAGTTATTACGCCGTGATCATAAAAAGTGTGGTAACTAATAATTGACAAAAATTTGTTACTTTATTATGCTTCCGCCTCCAAAACCGCTTCCGCATCCGCATCGCTTCCGCATCCACATCCGCATCCATTCTGTTCGAAAAAATGTACTATTGGGATCTGTGTTCGCTTTTGCTTCTGCTTTAGCGTCCACTTTTGCTTCCGTTGCATCACCAGTGAAAATGTATCATTTGACCTTTTAGGTGAAATTGCGATCAAAATAGTTTTACTTTATGAAAATTATATAAATTTAAGTGTATTTATTGTTCAACTCGAAGTAATTCCGAAGTAAACAAGCTAAGTTTTCCGTATTTATTCATATAAAATAACATAAGTAGTAAAGCTGATTATACTTTTTGCTTTAAAATGCTGCTTGCGGTATTGCATGTTTACTTGTATTAATTAAAATGTTATTTAAATTTAATGTGATTGGGTTTAACAAAGGAAATTCAATTAAATTTTGTATGTTACTATTAATAAATGATACATTTTCATTTTACGGCTATATTTTCGTACAATAACCGGCGCTAATGAGTTGGTTAACTAAATCAGCCAACTTTATGCATGCAAACTTTGGTAGAATAAAAGTTTGATCTAATTGGTGTTTCAGCAAACGGATAATCACGTAGAATTAAACGTGACCTTGGATCAGAATCCATTGACGGAGAGCCATCCGGACGCGGCAAAACAAACTTTAAAATTTAAATTATCATTTTCGTACAAATTTATTGATAGTAAACGATCGTTAAGTACAGAAGTTACCGTGGTGCGGCCCTCCAGTAATCTCAATTTAAAAGGTTCAATATTTTACCAGCAAATGGGAGATCATTTTAATTGCAAGCTTTCGGTGAATTCTAACAATAAAGAGGTTGCCGTAAGCTTGGCTTTTTCCCATCCGCGCACCACTCTCGAACAAATTAAGGCCGATCTAAACATTACCGTGCCATCCTACAAGCCGATGATATTGATATTCGAATTGGAGGAAAAGCTGCCCAGAGATTATGTAACCAACATTAACGCTAGCTGGTTCAGCGGCGACTCGGTGGTCGTAAGAGGAACTTATCAGGATAAAAGCGATACAGCCACCGACCACAGGTTCAAATTCAACATACAGGACCCCTCCAAAACCTTGTTCGACGAATTCGACGTCCATCTCGTCTTTTACAAGAACATCAGCAACTGGATGTTTGATTTTAAGGTAGTCGCAGTCCATTTGCTTACTCAGATTTTGTCCACTTTTTTTCTGTCCCTTCAATCTAAATAATACGTAATCGTTCTTATAATAGTTATTTATGTATCAAGGCAGTAAAGTCGTATGTTTTATCACGAGGCTTTCGATTAAATCAAATGCCATTTGAATGTAGGTATACCGTTTGTTGCGACGGTTATTATATATTTGCCCGCCGCGGCGATTTTTTAATCTAATTAATAAAATTAACTTAATATTTTTATTAAACAACATTTTATGAAAGGGTCCAATCGACCTCCGCGAAGGTGCTTTTTTAAATATTATTTAGTTGCTGCTGAGGAGCAGTAGACACATCTTAAAATGTATAATGGGTTGCATACAATACTCGGATTAAATCGGCAGTAAGGTTCTACTTTATTTCGGATAAAAATTATTGTTAAATAAGTCATTTTTTTTTTGGCACTAGCTAGTAGCACTTAGACGCTTCATTTATACTTTTTTTTGACTATGTACCTTTTTTATTTCTTATTGGGACGATTTGAGGTCTCAGGGGAATATTCTGCCATTATTCCAAAGAACAAAAACAAAAAAAAATGAACAAAATCTGAAAGCAATTAGTGCGAGTAGAAAGTTTTTGATAAATGTTTTGCAGGTAAATAAGGACAAATATATTGTGTTCATTGAAAAAGATGAATCACCCCACCAAGTAAACACCAATGCAAAAATAAAATATAAAAAGCAGCTTTATACTATGAATGCGATTATTTACTCTGGAGAGTATAGAAGAGCCGAAATCGAACTGAAAATAGATCAGTATGTATTTATGAAAATTTATTTACAAATAAGTTGACTTTCAAATCACAATCAAATTTATATCATTTGCCGGGACCTTAAGGAAAATATTTGTATTTATCCTAATAAATTCTCAACAATGCTTCATTAATAATATATATTCCAAAAGGCAATATTTCACATTATCCCAAAGGAATAAAGCCAACACCCATTGTGTAACGCAAGCATGCTTTAATATTCCTTTCCTTTGTTTTATTTTCCAGATTACGCGATATTCATTTTTTGGTTTCCCTTTATAATCAAAAAACTTATAAAGCCATAGAGTTTGATATTAAATGGGACGCAAACCGGGACCCCACGCAAAAACTATTGTTAACCGCTAATTTCAGCCAAATCGCGCAATACAATCAGGTATCAGATTTTGTCATGAGCTATCCTGGACGCACAATCCTCGGCAAATACGAATTCTTTCTCGACCGTAAGCAAACAAAAATGAATCCGAAAAATACATTACGTTTAATATTATTTCAGGAGGGAAAATTGACGCTTTAGCAAGTATATCCTGGGATGACGACAAATCCTTAGGATTTGACTTGTTAATTGTTAGTCAACATCAAAAAGGGTTCAGCGTTAATTTGGACCTAAAAGTGATCACTCCTTTCGAGTCTTGGAGAATTATGATGATAAAAGCCAAGTAAGTTTTTATTTTAAGGAACCTGATCACAAGGACAAATTGTTTCTTTTGCACCTCATCAGAGCCGGGTAGCCATCTGGTGACTTAAAATGAGTAAATTTAATTTTTTAGGTTCGAGCATTTGCGAAATATGTATCTGTTAAATGGCGGTGTAACATGGGACCACAGGCAGAAAATAGAAGTCAACTGTTTCGGCGATCGTTACGTAACGCCTTTTAGCTCCAACTATAACTATACATTCAAACTGGACAGCACACTGCGTAACATACCGAGCGTGGCGACTAAAATAATACATTATCAGAACTCTTCAACGTTAAATTCAAATTTGCATTTTAAGGTAATTTTTAGTGGACTTTGTTGACATATTTTTAATTTGTTGCTTTCATAATCATAACATTTTATTCCGGCCTCCATAATTACTGCCAGTATTTGAATAACCACAAGATTCTTTTTGTTTGATGAGCATTTTAAGCGGCTAATAAAAAAAATACACTGTTAAAAAATTTTATTGTAATTTTACCAAACATGCTCAGGAAGTTTTTACGCACCACAATATAGTAATAATAAAACTCAGTTTTGTAAATTAACTACACGATTCATTACAACTCAATTTGGGAAAATTACAAAACGTTTGTTAAAATTCACGAAGCATTTATTAAAAATTTGTTCAGTAAAATTACTATACGGGTATTGTTATTTTGTACAACAAATTACACTAAAAATATTTAGTAATTTAAAAATGATGGTATTGTAATTATACTACGAAAAAAAACTGCAATTTTCTTAGAAACTTTCTTGACCCATTACTATAAAGATTAAAAAAAGGTGAATCTTTACCTCGCCAGAGTTTTTGTTTTAATTACGTTCCACCAATTTCAAATACCGACAGACAGCTAGACAGATAGACCTATTTTGGGTCTTATAAATGTCGGGCAATTTGGTGTATTGGAACACACCAAAAACGAAAGACACCTGACCTAAGTCAACGGAGGCGAGATGTAAGAACATCACGTGATTGCCGCAATCGGTACATACTATGCATTTTACATAACATTATACCAAATCAAATTACAAACAACGTTGTAAATCTGAGATGCTTTTTATTAGAAACTGTCAAACTGTTTAGTAAAATTACAATTCGTATAGGATTTATACATATAAATTTTAAAATTACAACTTTTCTCAGTAGATTTCCCAACATGTCTTGGAAGATTATTCAAATTGTATTATAATTTTGTATTGGTATACACTAATTTGTAATTTTACTCATTCTTTGTTTTGCAAAACAATTGTAATTTTCCAAAAATTTTAACAGTGTACATGATTCAAATGATATATAGTAAAAATGCAAAGAGAAGTTGTATAAAATAAATAACGATTTGTATATTCCCAAACACTTATTGTAATTCAAATAGCAAATTTTGGTTAGTAATTTTATTGATTATCTTAGTAAAATTAAATTCTGAATATGTATAGAAATTTTAAATTAAATTCTACAATAAAGAATTGTAAAATTACTATAAGTATCTGAAACAAAAACATTGTAAAAGTATAGCCTATTTAGTACTTTGGCTATAACAAAATGTAATATTACAACAAATGTGTATTAAAATTGCAATACAATACAACATTTTGTAATTTTACTATGCAACTGCTTAGTAAAAATTTAGTAATTTTACAAACATTTTTAACAATGTATATTTTGCATTTAAATCTACGTAAAGTATTTAAAATGCAAACAGCAGTTTGTATTTTTTTTAAAACACTGGGTTGTTTATTTGTGACTTGTTCGTTTGCTTGTTGTATAAAATTAATATTTATTAAAAATTAATATTCTAAAAGTTTATAGTGTTATCTTTGTAAGCTTAGTCAAAACAGCACTCTTGTGGATAGTAAGTTCTAACCTGGCCAAAAGCTCTTTACAACAAGCTTGCAACTACTATTAAAAAACAACTATTAGTTCAACTTTATGTTAAAGGGAAAAATCTAATTTGTTTGTTGCTTAATGAAAATGTATGTTCAGCGTAACTCGGTTAATTAAAAACCAATTAGCACCAATAAAGTTAAAAACAAACTTTATTTTGCGTCCCTATACATAATCTAATAATCCCTTCTTTTTGCTCAGTTGTTAATGTTGAGTTGAATTAAATGCCATGTATAAAACAGCACTATCCTTGCCGCCAAATGATATAATATTTCCCCTTTACAATAGAATTTTCATAACAGCCTTTTCATGCTCCGTCTAGTTGGGACTGTTACATATATGTACATACATAAATATTACAAACCTATTTGAATAATAACCTTTGTTTTACTTTTATTAGTTTTTTGGACAATAAGTCTATTTTAAGACATATTTTGTAATTTTTTAAGAGTATAACTAACCTCTTGAAAAATGCTTTAACTTGTATTTGATTACAGTATAATCCCGAATTCGAAATTGATGTGGACAGCAAATGGAGCAAAGTCGTAGATAACATCAACACAAATTTAACCGGAACAGTGTTTCTGAAAACTCCATTCAGAGGCTTAAATACAGGTGTCTTAATCAGCAAAATTTACTTCACCGATCAGAAGTATGTAAGAGGAATCGCCGATTTAAATTTAGATAACAAAAAAAAAGTTCTCATCAATTTGGAAGGTACGTTTAAGTTCATTATCCATTAAAACACCCCTTGGTTTTAAACTTTTATTTTATGTAAACGCCTATAAAAACCCCGCTTTTACAACCTATTACGCTGCCAAAAATATCCGCATTAATTTTAGTAATTTTATTTATACTACAGATCGGGGAATTTACACTGTAATATTTTAATTACACCATAAGTGTTTTTAAACCATTATATTTGTACTGCTTGATAAATTTTTAAGCCTTACATGCACGTACTAATAAAGTATACAATTCTACATTAATTATTTTATAATGAAAATGACTTTAAAAATGTTGGTCTCTTTAGCACAGACTATTTTATAAATTAAGGTGCTTTTAAACGAAAAATCTTTTGAAAAGAATGTGCGGTTTTTTGTGTCCACCGTTAAAGCTATTAAAAAGAATAATTTAAAACAGCAGTGAAATGTCTGAAAATGTTTTATAATGTAAATTAAAATTTTATTCATTTTCTTTTTTGAAAAACAGTTTGACTTAACGAAGCAATATTTCAATTAAATAAACAAATACACCTTTGTTGATGTGCACAAAAGGTTGAGAAATCGGACATTATTCACCTTTCGCGCGTATTAACTAAGTTAATTAATTTTCCTTTAATTTTATAATTCACTTTGATAAATATTTTGAGAAAATAATAAATATTAATTTATATTTCAGCCAAACAGAAACAAACAAAATGGGGGAAATAATATTAAACTATGTACAGGGTGTCACCAAATAAGTTGTAATCCTTTAAGAAAGTTTTTTCCTCCCTCATTTTTCCATTATTTTTTAAAATAGACACAATGCGCTTTTGTTTACTTTGTAGTGCGCATGCTCAGAAAAAGTGACACCACTTCTACTAAAATATGTTATATACACAGTTTTAGTGTCATTTTAGAAACATATTTACAATATTATTATTGTATTATATATATTATTAGATAAAAAAAAGAAAATTTAATTTAATGAGAAATTTTAAGTGGGTAAAATTAAGATAGTCGTGAAGATGTTTTTCGCAGTGTAAAGCGAAATGATAAATGTGCGTAGGTGTTGTGCTAAGATAAGTTGTTTTATTTTTAGGGCGCTTTAGGAAATTTACCAACAGTAAACTAATTGTGAATGTAACAGCGGATGATGAAGATTATCAGGCACGCTTTATTATATCCGAAGAGAAGCGACATTTTGTTGCGCAAGCCGTTCTGCCAAACAGAACTCTCGGAACGGAATTATTACTGCAAATGCACAGTTTAAGCGATTTCGATATTAAATTCACTCTTGACACGCCAATTCAGTTCATACGAAGTGTCTTGATTGTTGCTAGACTACAGCCAGGAGATGTAAGCGCTAAGCAGACAAGTTTTAATCAGTTTTGCTTAAAAATACTTTTGTCGTAAGTTTTAATGAAATAAATAATATTTTAGGCAGACTTTCGTCTTGGCTGGAACTTTCTGGTGGTGGGATTCTCAGGGGTTTGGCATTATGTTAATGTTACAGACTTCGAATACACATACAAGATTTACACTCCTTTAGAAGGTTTTGAAGAAAATGGTGTAGTTGGTAAACTTATCTGCCAAGAGGGTTTAGACTTAGAAGTTTCTATTAAGTTATATATCCATAAGGTTTGTATTCGATTTCTTGAAAATCTACTTTTATAATTATTTCATTTGGTTGTGAGCAATAAAAACCTATTAAATATTCCAGAAAATTTAATAGTAAGATAGCAAGATTTATTGCGAAATGTTAAAGTTTTCCTCTCATTAAGAACTTCCAAATTACTTTTCAATGATTTATTTTAACTTTTTATAGTTTGCTGAAACTCTCGACTTTAATTAAATCTGTATTTTAAAATAAATAAAAAAATGCTCCAAACAGCTTCAACTTTTCTAAAGTTATCCACTTTAAAAGAATACATAGAACAATTTACTTCGTAATAATAGTTTGGTTTTTAATTAGAATTTTATGAACAGCAACAAACGGACTTTTGAGCGTTTATCTTATTTTCAAACTCAAAAAGGACTTTTCTTTATCGCAAAATCTGGTTGCCACACTCATTGGGGGAAGTTTCTCTCTTTGATTTATAGTAATCAGTTGCCGAACACTTTGTCAAAGCCATTCAACTATTTCATTAGGATACTGAATACTGAGATCAGTACATTATATCTTCTGCTTCTCAGAATTCCGATATCATCTTCTCTGACATGTGAATATTAGCTACATTTCCTTTATAATATATACCTAACATCAATTTCCCTAAGTAATCAATTACTCTACATGTTTAACGGGAAACTTCTTTAAAAACTTTCGTTTACAAGAAAAAGTTTTTCTTAGAAAAATATTTTAACTTAAGGACACAAGCAAGTCCGAAACATATAGCAATAGTACTATATTTAAAAATTAATTTTTCCTTAACTCACTTAACAAGTAAATTGGGTATTTAGTTTTGTTTGGGAATCACCATTTCTACTGTCCATGACTCTTGGGACAACATGTATAGTTTGATGTTTTCATTTTATATGAACATTGTACTGACCTTTTAATTTCACCGGAATTAAACAAGATATAACTTAAATTCACGCTCGGAATCCACTGTGAAGTGCCCATAAAACATTTTCTTTACTTTCACTATGAAAAACTGTTGTTTATTCATTTTCAAGGAATACATTTCGGTTTATAATCTGTGTTTATAACACATAAAAATTTGACATTTGACGGTAACACAGATTCCCCTATTGTTTTATAGATGGCACTCTATGCAAATCTTTGATTTAATAGGTCAATTCTGCGCACATCTGTAAGCATCTATAAGCAAATCTGTAACTTTCTATAAGCTTATAGACAATTTGCAATTTTGCGCTTCCTGTAGCTTACAGAAAATCTTATAGAATCGTAAATATTTACGATCGGGTGTTTCCCAATCGTTGCTACTTACAGTTTGTTTTTGTTAGGTTATGTAAAGCTATTTTAAAGATTAAAAACATGAATATTTTTAATAATGTCAATGTGGATATGATAATGGTAATATTTATCAATTGGGACAAGCAGCCTGGGCTAACTACATTAGAAATAATTTCAATTTTGACTAAATAAAACAATTGTATTAATACAAAAACTTTATAGGTATTTTTATTTTACATATGAAAATAAAATAAAATAATATTCTTAAAAAAAATAAACCACAGCCTACTCGGTCAAAAAAGAAATAAACAACAAAATAAATAAATATTCTAATTAGTCAAAAATTAATAGGTCAAATTTCAAAATTTGGATTTAAAAATTTATTTTTTTTCATTTCAAATCCTAATTGTTCTTCTTTCAGCCTTATATAATTTTCTAAATAGTTTTTGATAAGCTTAAAATGTTTTTTTGATTTTCTGCTCCTTGTTCAAATTTATCCTGCCATGGTTGGCCCAATGGATAATCTCCATCCATTGCATCCAAATATAGTTCAACTGTTGAGGAGTGGTGTTTTTTATCTTTTTGTCTTTGTTCCTTTTGCGTTACCACTAACCATTGATTGACTTCTTCACTCAACGCACTAACAATTTTATTCATTATATATTATATGTTCTTTTAAATGTAAAATTATCTTACCTCATTTTATTCCTCAACCAGTTTAAATTTCTTACTTTTTGTATTATATTATATGCTGATACATAAATGAAAACCGATAAACTGTGGATAAACCAAATAATACATATAAAAATATAGGTTATGTCTGATCGTAAGTAAATAGGCGTGAAGTTGCAGTAGTTCGTTTATACTACTTTAAATTGGACATTTACAGATAACATCCCAGAATTGCCACTTTTACAATTCTATAAGCATTATAGTTGCAGATCATCGTAAGCTATAGATTTACGAATTTACAGAAATTTTACGAGAGAACCCAGAATTGACCTATTATCATTTTATGATAATCAGTAGTATTTGTCGTAGAAAAAGTATAGCATGCAACTCGTTTATTAACTTTTCTAGACACTCATTAATTTAAACACTTTCTCGCAAGCTCGCTCGTGCCTAAATTAAATTCGTGTCTAAAATGGCGTTTATTAAACTTGACACATAATATTCTATTATCTACTCCTACATTGAAGAGCTGTGACTTTATGGCGTTATAGTCAAGGGGTAAAATAAGCAATAGTGGATTTTGGACATTTTAGTCACGGGCTGAAGTTAGCTTTATTATAAATTAGGGAAAAGTTACGTTAAATCCGTTTAAAGTTGAAAGATGTCAAATGTTTAACAAATACTTCTTTGTGTTCGTCGTTTTATATTTGTTTTTATTAATCACTCGCTCGCAAGCTTCACTCGTAACTAATATGGCGTTTATAAAACCTGATACATAATATACTATTATCTACTCTTACATTGACGAGCTGTGACATTATGATATTTTAGTAACGAGCTGAAGTTAGCTTTATTATAAATTGCGAAAAAATAAGGTTAAACTCGTCAAATGTCAAATATTTATGAATTAAAATTGGCTTTAAATTCTTATTTCTGTTCGTCGTATGCAACTCGTTTTCAAGACACTCGTTCTTATTAAACACTCGCTCGCAAGTTAAATTTGGATTTAAAAATTGAATTTATTGGCAAATAAAAGCAAGTTATTTTATGTATTCCCTTTTAGTTATTTTAGGTTTTTGTAAAATTTGATTTATTAGTACCCTTAGGCTGTTATATTAAATAAAGTTAAAAAGGGTATTGTGCATCAAAAATATATGTATAAAATATAAAACAAAATTGACGCATGGGATAGAAGAAAGGCGATTCCGTCTATCTTTTATAGTTTTCTTTAAAAGTGAAATAAACGAAAGTCTTGTTCTTATCCCCTTTTCGCTGAGTCGACCTTAAAGGCATTTTACGGGATACCCAGGCCGCCATTATACGGTTACATCCCACGAGATTATTTTTGCTTTATGTTTAGCATCTATTAGTTTCTTTCGCAATATTCCCGGGATTTACATTAAGGCCATAATGGTCGTAAATTATGTTTTATTACGCAATGAGAAATTTACCTTGTTTTTAGTTGGGACTTAAATTGCGCGGCAAACCGAAACCGAGACCTTTGAAAGAGCTCGACATCAAAATCGAGGAAATTTACGGAACAAGACTGGAAAAAAACATAAAGGGCGAGAAGGAAACTAAAGAACCCATTAGTTGGGCGGGCTTGGTAGAAATTGACGTCATCACTTACCCTACCATTAAAGGAAAATTGGAGATCGACCAGCATGGGCCTTTTTATTCTCTACGTTCGAAAATGTATTTCCCCGGCGGAAAAACCGTCATACTCCACGACGATTTCGAATATCACGACATGCTGAAAATGAAAAACGTATTAGAAATACAAACCCCATACGAGGATTTCAAACAAATCAACTCCAACGTCATTATCTACGTCGTAAGAAATGAAACGTATCTACTGGACGCCAATTTCGACTATCAAAACAAGACGAAAATAATAAAGGTAAGGCACTAAATCTATTACAGTACAAACATTAAAATCTCATTGCAGACAAGTTTCTTAGCAAAATACTTATCTGAGACAAAGGAGGTTAACGAATCGAGACTAAACGCTACTTTAAAAATTGTAACACCCTTTAATGCTTTACCTAAATTGGATGCTTGTGCCGAGTATGAAAGTGAAGAGAACTTTTACAGAGCCAGAGTTTCAGGAAGTACTCTGGGTAATTATTTAGACTTTGATGTCACCGAAGAAGTAAGTACTTAATTTAAGAACTTTATTCGCGAGGTAAAATTTAAATTCTGTCCTGTAATCCCAGGCATTATTTTAATTTAAAACGACCGCAGTTTTTGTTCTGTTTCGGCTTAACGTTCTTTTAACTTAAAAATCGAAACAATCCGTCCCTGTTGACGATAAATGTGATGTAAAAAAGCCCAAATATTCCAGCCGGAGGCTCTTGTTCCTAAGTTGATTTTTTGAGTTTCTTTGTTTAATAAAATAATAAAACCGCCCCGAATCATCGTTTTATGCGGATATCAGTGCAAAAAACAACGGAAACAATAATAAAAAGTTGTCAAGTAATCTAAATAAATTTTCTTTGGCGAAATTTACAAATATATTGTGGCGTTTTTCTTTAATATTTATTAACATAAAATATATCAACCTCTTCTTATGTGTGTATATTCCCCCAGCGAATCCCACATAAATTTTAACTTGATTTATTATTATAGTTAAAATCCAGTGTACGACCTTTGGCCAAACCAATTTCGAAAAATGAACGCTTCCTTTGATAAAATAAATTGAATGTTTCTTTAGCAAATTGTTTTTGATCATGTTTTTTTCTAGTTTAATTGTCGATAAATGTCAATAAATCTCTGAAAGACATTTATAAGATATCTTTTTTTAAATACCCATTAGACACCTTAAAAACAAATCTACCAGATATTTGTTTATAGATGGCTAAAAGATATAGATTTCTTAGAGGATGTCTTTAAAATGTCTTAAATTAAAAAAAAAAAATATTATTTACTTAATATGTTACATGGCCAATATTAAACGTAATTGCTATAAAAAATCCTAAATATTTAATTAAATAACAAAGTTTTAAACAAATATAGTAGCGCTACCTCTCACCGCTGCTTACTCACGCTGACTAACTATAAATAACGGTAGACAAGTATTCAAATGGAGGTTAGACATCATTTAGAGGACATTTTTCTGGGTGAGACTTTCCAATGCATTGGATTAAAGATGGATATTTTGTTGACAGCGTTTGGACATTTAAAAATGCTGATAAGTCGAGTTGAGTTAAGTTAAAAGAAATAAATGGATATAATCGAAATAAAGTGGTAGACAGGTGTTGGCCGGAACGGAAAAGGTTGGCTAAATAAATTGAATGAAAATAAAGGAATCGGGAAAATATAATCCGGCTCTGTTACTGTGATCTGCAATATTTTATTAGATTGGACCATAGCTAGTTATCATTCTGGACGGCTGAACGGCTGAACGACTGTTATATGTCCCATAGGGTCACTTGGACCGCAGTTCTACTTAGATTCTGCATTCAGTAAGCCCTTGAAGCCCCTTCTCTTTCCACTTCCAACTGAAACAATTCATTCTCGAAATCCAAAGCAGAAATCGCATCGCAGCGTCTCAACATTTTTTGCCCGAGCACTTTACATTGTCTATAAACTTTTCTATTTATTTTTATCCAAACAAACCCCAAACTAATTCGCCTTTTATTAGTTTAAGTATCAAACAAACAAAATGATATTCACAGAAATCACCTTGCCAAGTTTTAAAATTGCTTTATAACGTTTCAGATAGACATGTCATCCGTCAAAACGGCAAGTGTAAAAATGTAAACTGGAAAGGCAAATATCGCGATTTTTTCCTTTAATGCAAAGCTTTTATTTAATCAGGCTCGCGTGTTTCGTACGGCTGTATTAAGCCCGATGGGAGTTGTATATCCGAGCATACCACTGAGGTTGGCTTTGGTTTTTATCGAAACAGGATATTGTTAAATTTTCAAAGTACTCGAACGTATGGGTTAAATACGCCGGGGATGTACAGTTACGGAAAAAAGTTATGCATACAAAAACAATTACTACAAGTGACTGTACATTGCAGTGTCATTTTTTTTATAAAAAAATCATTAAAATTTTTATTAGTAAAGTTGAAATTTTGGGCCGCCACTGGTTGTTCCTGACCTATGACAACTGACGCAAAATATGCTTGCACATTGGGCAATAATCTACCTTCATTAAAAATTTACATATGTGTTATCATTGATTACATTGTTGATAATTGTTTTTTGTTTTGCATACTTAGCTATACACAAAGTGTATACACTAAACTATTCATGTAGCCCCAGAGAAACCAGAATAGCTACCGAACTGTCAATAATCATTGATTATTAATCAATGATAACAAAGTACCGATTTTGAATAAGTTTAAGAGTTTGCTTGATTGAAGGTGCGAATTATTTGCATGTTTAAACTGTTTTTTTTCTTTATTTTAAGGAAATTCCGCCAATTTTTCATTATTTAATATTTTAGTATTTTAATTCAAAATATATTCTAAATAATCGTGATTTGTAAAATAATATTTTAGGTATCATCCAAACACTCATCAAAACAAATCATTATTCTACATTTATTAATTATGCTGAAAATTAATTGTGTTCGAATAATAATATAAACCTCCATTATTAATTGAATTTGTTTTTAGATCGAAAACGAGCTAACCGAAATTATTGGAAACCTCAAAGTCAAAACAAAATCCTACTACATCCCTCCAGTGTATGTAAATGTCAAAAAACATTTTACAGAAATTGATAACGGCATAGCAGTAAGAATTAGTTGTCCCGAACGTCTTAAAAAAGAGGTAAGAAAATTCAAAATGCGTTATGATAAAACGTCGCACAGTAGTTAATTTTCAATTGATATGTTAAAATGCACATTTTCTTAAAATTCTCATTTTTTCAACGGGGTGGAACCCTGTGTTATAGTGGTTAAAAAAAAATGAGAATTTTAAGAAAATGCATTGCAGATTTTGATTTAAAATGTTTTATTATCGGATGACTGTGCGACGGGCCTTTTAAATAAATTTGTCAATTGATATGGGGTGAGCACTTCCGAGTCATTTGCCACCGCAAAATAAAAATATTTTCGAAATATTTTCTTACCTAATGGGGCAGCATGACGTTGATTGTAATAGATTGACAATTATTTCAGATTTATTTGAACACATCATGGTTAATAAAATCAGAAATGAAATTCCGAACTTTGATAACGTTGGAGTCGCCGTTTTCCGGGTTGGAGAACATAACCGGAGGAATTGATGTGCATATAGGGGATTACAAGTCAAACATATGGGCTGCAATATATTTAAATCCTGTTACAATTCAAATTTCATCATCACTAATTGATAATGATTTGCAAATTAATTCTACTTTGGATCTAAATAGAAAGCGGTGAGTCCGTGTCAGATCTATATTTAACCCTTAATGCATTTACCCATCTTTTTAATTACACGAATATATTTCACGGCTCCATTAATTGCTGCCTGTTATAGAACAGCCCTCTGCGAAAAAACATTCCATTAATATCCATTAAATTCCAAAAATCACACAACATTTTTTAAGAAATAAAAAAAAACGCAAAAACATGTTTTTTCTTTTATTTCACATGTTTCAAGCTTGAATAAAATTAACATATTAGCAAAGCCAATAGTAGTTAACTTTTGTTAGCTAATACAATATTTACCAAGCACATGTTTCTTATAAACTTAAACTAATTTCAATGTCAAATATTTGCTTCTTAACATAATATTTATATTCGAAAATTCAGTTACATACATTAAGGAACTTTGTTTTAAGTGTAATTCCATAAACAGGCACCGACAGGTCTTTTGGACCGCATTAGTGCCGAGTAGCCAGGTAAAGAAAAGGAAGCATTTAAAGAAATATTTTTTCAGGATACCGATTAACGTGGTTTGTAAATTTTACCCGGATACCAATGGTTTAAAACACTTAAACGGCACGTTACAGTTAAAAAATAAATTATTTAATATAACTGGACACATGCAATTTAAATCGAAAATTCCCGTTAATGTTTCTGTTCAATTAAGGCCAGTCGACGGAACGGATACCCTAAAATTACAATATGAAATTCAGCAAGTTTCAACTGGCTACAAATTAGCAGGGACAGTACAGCGTTCGGATAAAATGACCGAATTTGATGCGACCACCGCTGGCAGTGATATATTCAACTGGAAATGTTCGTTTAAGGTATGGCAATTTAATAAACACCTTTATCAACAACTATTTATGTCACCCATTTCATCCATGACATTCGTTTACACAAAACAATGTTTTCGATTTTTAAAAACACATTTTTTTTAATAATGAAAAAAGGGTAAAAGAAAAAAATCTTTTTCTGAAATATAAAAATGCAGGAAATTTTGTAAATTTACAAAATTTTAAGAAAATGTTAAAATTTGTAAATTTTGAAAAATTAAAAAAAAATCAAAATCTTAAGTACTTGTCCTACTGTGCGGATTTGTCCTACCATTTTTAAATTTATCCCAATGTGCGAATTTGTCAGACAATTTTTAAATTTATCCCACTGTCCTACCTACAGGTTACATGTCGAATTGAGAATGCACTATTATACCTAAAACAGTTTAAAACACCGACGTGACAAACAGCTCGTATCATGTCAATCGGTCGGTTGGTTTTTCTATCTTAAATCCCCATTTTAAGTCTGCTTTAAGAAGCATAGCTTCTGACGGTGAAATTCTTTATAAGATCCTTGGAAATAAATATGCAAATAACATTTCGCAACAAAAATCGCATAAATTACTCGCAAACAAAGACTATTACTTAAATTAAATTATTTGCCAGATTTATTGAATTATGAGGATTTGTATTCAGCTCAGATTATTGGTCCAGTCCTTAATTAATTTCTCCAGAATCAATATTACCTAGTTCCTTTGATAAAAGCGCGTGTGTGACAGAAGCATTTTTAATTTTTACCAGAGGAGATTAAAACTATTTAAAATTGTATTAGATCAAAAATTCCTTTTGATCTTAAATTCTTCTCTGCGAATACGTTCTCTATAAAATAATGGATTTCTGATAGAAATGTATGCTACCCCCCTTAAAAAATTTAATTTTAAATTCAAATGTTATAACGACGTACATTTCAGAGCAAGCAAGCATTAAAATAAATTAGGCAATTAGTATTTCACTGAGCAGAGAATTTATTATTAAGTAAGCGTTATTTGCTAAAATCAAATATCCATAAACGAACCTGCAAATAATTTTGTTATTTCGCTGATTTTACGTTTTACGTTTATTCAGGATATTTTACGATAAGCATTTTTACACGCTTATTTTCATGTTTTATGCTCTTGTCTTTTATTTGTGCAAGGCATCAGCTAACCAATATTTTATTAAATGATCCACTGTAGTTTTTGCCCCATTATATACCGGTATAATTTAAAAAGTACTTTCCGTAGAAAGCAATAAACCAATTAGGTAGATTAGAACACTCACGTAGTGTGCTGTGGAGAATGACGTGCACTGATTGGTTTATTCCTTTCTATATATATATATATTGGTAAATTTGTGTTCTAGGTGCGACCTCCATCCAAAAAGGAATACATCATGCATGCAGAAGCTATAGGGAATGAGGACAGTAAAAACTTGGCTGTTAATCTAACAACACCAATTCCCAAATTGGAAACGCCCAAATTTGGACTGTCGCTATTGTAAGATTTAGATTGCCATTCTGGCTGGACAAAAGTCTTTGTTACTTTTTCATTGCTCCTTCAATATTGTAACCCTTTTCAAAAAAATAAAAAGGTCGTAAAGGAGTGTTAAGTTTAATTAAAAAACTTTGACATTATGAACAAAAATGATGTGTTTCTTAAAATAAGCGACTTTTCTTTCTATAGAAAATGATCTGTATAGAAATAAATAAACCAATCAGCACGACATTCTTCACATCACACTAGATATTTCTTGAAATTTTCGACTTACTTCATATAGAAAATGATCTCTATAGAAAGCAATAAACCAATCGGAGCACGGCATTTTTCACAGCACACTAGGTGCGATAAAAAATGCCGTGCTCTAATTGGTTAATTGCTTTCCATACATGATATTTTCTATAGAAAGTTAGTAGCACATTTCAAAAAACACCTAATTAATCTTTAATTAGTTACATTGTCATATTTAACAAATTGTGGTTTCTAGAAATTTGATTTTTAAAGAAAACGACACTAGGTGAGATGGAAAATGCCGTTGTCTGATTAGTTTATTGCTTTCTATAGATATAACTTTATATAGAAAGTAAGGCCGCGAATTTAAAAAACACATTTTCATATAATCTTTTTAAATGAAAATTGTAGACTTGTTTTCGGGATAAATTGTTATCAGATTTCCTGTGCAGCGTGTCCCGTAAACAGTCGATTTTATAATTTGTTTTTCAGGAGCAACGGCTTGCGAAAAACTATTAACGGCTATTTCGAATTGCCGGAGTCGAAGGGTGGAGTAAACATAAATTTAATTTGGGTGGTATTAGAAAACATGATGGTTAAGGTTAACGCACATTTTAAGAACAGCGAGCTGGAGAAAAACTCTCATTTAGACTTTAGCTACTTGAATCCAAATAAGGAATACAAGAGCATGCAAATTGGCGCTGACGTCAATATTGACAAATTCTGGGAGTAGGAATTAGCATTAAATTGTTTCGCGTTGTTTTTATTTAGTTTGGAAAATTTTCAGGGGAGGCTCGAATGTAACTGTTCACGTGCCGTCGAGTGCTAACGTGGATTTACAAGCTCACATCAAACTTCCAAGCACTCCAAAAGACGTCCATAGCCTTTCTACTAGCATGAGTTATGGGAGTAAATTTAAAAACATTAATTATCAAGCGAAATATCGCACCTCGCAGACTAATAAGAAATATGGCTCCTCAGGACAGGTAGGAAATAAACTTCTCAAAAGTTGTTAATAAAAATTCAATTACTTATCCTCTTCATCGATTAAAGGTATTAGAGAAAAGGATATCAATATCCGATTTGCGCGAAATCTCTGTATACCTACGTGTAAATTTAATTTACAATCTTCTTTCTATAACTTTTTCCGATATCGAAAACGTTTGATTATACTTTAATATTTTTATTTTTAAAAGCGTCTAATTAAAATAATCTTTTCAGATAAATATTCGAAATGAAGAAGATCTAAGTGGCGAAATTGAAGTCGAATGGGACGGCAAAATGTATAATAACTTTGCCAACTTAAAAAAACCCAAAGGTGCATTTGATTTAATTTACAAATTAAAAACTCCCAAGCACAAAGATCAAAATCTCTTCGTCGGCCTTTTCAATTTCAAAACTCTGGACGATCGTTATAATGTAAGGTAAGTGTTTTTAACCGTTCCACACAGCTCAGATATGAGAAAATTTATCGTTACAGCGGTGAGGCGTTTTATCCAGAGAACAAATCTGTCGCCTACGGAACAGTTAATTACAAAGAATTAGGCAATATGCATGGAATGCTTAACATCTCCCTGCAATACAAAAAAATTAAGCACGCCGGAGCCCGCTTCAATACGGAAACCTCAGCGTAAGTACAACTTTTTATCTACAGAGACCCCGTTTCTAGAACTCCAGTTCTATAGAAATTTCAAGAAACACCTGATTGATCTAGGATTGGTTAAATTACACTAGTTTACAAAATCGAAAAAAAATTCTGCCCACCATATCCCATTATAATTTTTCCATGTATTTTGACCCACTAAACACGAAAATCACAAAAAAAAATATGGAAGCGTTTTTGAAATAAGAATTTTCAATTGTTTTTTTGTAATTTTTGGAGGTGTTTTAACGTTTTTGAGTATAGCTTGAAATCTAATTGATCAATTTGGTCAAACAAGCCCCTTTTGTAAGTATTTTGACGCTAGCGATTTTAATTTAAAAAAATCGTTTTTATGGTAAAAATTGATGTCGAAAATTTACATATCGTCCTGGGAAGTGTTTAAATCAAACAGATAACTCCAGTTTGGATTTTTTCGTGAAGCTGACATTTTTAGAAAAAAAAGCTAATGTTAATAAAAATACATAAAAAAAATGGCGAAGTTATGATTTTTTTAGTGGCAAGACCAAAATTCAGCTTTTTGACGATTTTTATTTATTTTTTTATTTTGTAATATGTTTATTTTTTAATGAAAACCTAATTAAAGTGCATGATTGGAATTTTTTAAGTTTTTTACGTACTTTTTTCACCGAAAACATTATATAATATTTAAATTTGACATGACTCCGCAAACGTGAATTCTTTTGTTTCTCATGTTGGCATAGTGACATTTTAATGCTATTTTTTGATATTTTAACAGAGTATTTTTAGCATGGTTTTATTTAGTTAATAAAAAGTGTAAAATAAGTAGAGAGTTCGAGTGCGTAAATAACCCGGAAAATCTGGGCGACGTTAGTGATGAGCACGGAGAACGTTTTCACCAGCAAATGAAGGGTATGGAGCGGCGGTATCACGGCTTCTGGGATGCAGCCATGATGGGTGATTACTAGGGATGGGATTTTAGTTATTTTACCTTTTTTTAACCGATGTAACTATTTGAAAACCAATAATGCCAAAATGTGTTTTAAAAGATTTTCTTTTATATGAACCTAACTTGTTTTCACCTTTTTTACCTTTTTTGGAGGTTTTTGCTTTTAACTACCTTTTTTATACTTTTGTTACCTATTTTTTAAACTTTTTTTCACCTTTTTTACCTTTTTTGGAGGTTTTTGCTTTAAACTACCTTTTTATACTTTTGTTACATATTTTTTAATTTGTCAGTTTATTTTCATATATTTGTTACCTATTTTTACGTATTTTTACTTGTTCTTTTTAAAATTTGCGCCAATATTTTATCCAGGGCGTGCAACTCAACGGTATAGAATTTTTTCTTATGGTTACAGACGGTAACAGTAACTTTCTTTACAGTTACCTTCTTTGTAGTGACTCACTACTAGTGAGTTCTGTCATAGAACTTCTGTGTAGTGAGTGTCACTCAGTAAAACACAGTTTATTGCATAGAAATAGTTTATTGTGGATATGTTCTGTGTTTTGGTATGCGGCTAAACAAAATTATAAACGAAACTTAAACTTTTAATGTTTTTTTTTTACCTAAAATGCTGTTTTTTTAACCTAAAATGCTTTTTTTAGTACCTTTTTAGTTACCTATTTTTCAGTTTTTAGTACCTAAATATCCCATCCCTAGTGATTACATTTGGTTCCTTATACGAGAAACGGAATACGAAAGCAACAAAAGACAATTTTTTTTAAATCTATGCTTATTACAACAAAATAAAACTTTTAATATCTTCAATGTTCAATATTTATTGTTCAATATCTAATATATAATTTAATTTCAATATTTAATGTTTAAAATAAAAATCAATGTTCAATATTAAACTTTATATAACTCAATAAAATGTAAAGAACGTAAAAATTCTCGAAAAAACTGAATTTTGGTCTTTCACTGAAAAATTCATAACTTTGCCATTTATCCATGGATTTTTATCAACAGCAGGTTATTTTCTACCTTTAAGTATAATCTATACGTAAAATAAATCAAACTGGACTTATCTTTTCGATTTCTATCTTTCCCAGAAAATAAAAATTTTCGTAAAAAAAGGACTTTTTCAACTTCATAAAATCGCCAGTATCGAACTACGATACCAAAACTATACAAGAGAAAGTTGTAGATGGCTCAATTACCTTTGATTTATGTGCTTGTCATCGCACCTTCCTATTGCTTTCTATAAAAAATACTCTCTATAGAAAGCAATAAACCAAACAGAGCACGGCATTCCCACAGCATAATAGGAAGGATGACCTACTTTCTATAGAAAGTAATCTCTATAGAAAGCAATCAAGCAATCAAAGGACGGCATTTTCTATCGCAGCTAGTGTCGTTATTGCTTTCTATAGATATTATTTTCTATAAAAAGCAAATTTCTAGAAACAACCCTCTGATCGAGTTGGAATTTGTTAAATATGACAATTTAACTATTTAAAGATTAATTAGGTGTTTTTTGAAATTCTATAGAAAATTATCTCTATAATAAAGCAATAACCAATCAGAGCATAGCATTCTCCATGGCACCTAGTTTGCTGTGTAAAATGCCGTGACGTGATTGGTTTATTGCTTTCTATAGAGATCATTTTCTATAGAAAGTAAGCCGAAAATTTCAAGAAAAAATCGAGTTAGAATTTGTTAAAAATGAAAATTTAACTAATTCTAGATAAATTTATTAGGTTTTTCTTGAAATATGCGACGCACAGCATTCTACAATACACCTAGTGTGATGTAAAGAATGCCGTGCTCTGATTGGTTTATTGCTTTCTATAGAGATCATTAGCAAATATCAATATTTTGGCATATTGTTATTAAAAATGTATGCAAAATATTTTACATTTTAGTGAGAAAATTTTCCATCCTAAAATTGTTGTATTTTGGGTAGAATTCGGTCTCTGATTATCTATTTTGTTCATTTATTTTGATGGGATTGCAACATCGAAATTGTCCAATTAAAAAAATACTAATTAAAGTCCTGTTGTGATTTTTTTTAGTGGAGTTGCTGCGTCGAGTTATTTATTCGTCGCTAAATATGTCAATTTATAATACTATTTTTACATTTAATTGGCCCGTTTGGGCATATAATTGAAAAGCATTGAAAAAGTCGAATGCTTGATTTATGCGTTTCAATTTTTTTCCAGTGCCGTCTATAATCGATACCTTAAAGTATTTTGGAACAATGATTCAGCTACTTTGGATGGAATATGCAATATTGTTCAGGGGCAGGAAAAATCGGAAACCAAAGGCAGATTTAATCTCACACTACCTTTGAACACTACCCACATCGTTCTGGTCGACTTCAATTATGACGTAAGCATCAAACTTTTAAAATTAAAAAAAATATAATTTTCTTGTATATATACAAAAAATTGTATTTTTCTTTGGGGTTCATGAACAGATGGTGATGTAATAAGAATAGGTATTAACATACATTTTGTGGTGGGTGTTAGAAAGCAGAGGTGGAGAGCGTAGGAGCGGCGAACGTGCATTACAATGGCGACAAAGTGTTGGTTGGAAAATACAAATGTGTCGGCGAGAGACGTGAACATTTTAATAAGAAAACAATCGTGGTCGAATTAGAGAACGACAGATTCCCAATAGGAGCGCACTACGTTCACGGTACAGCGACGGAACGGCAACATGGAACCGAAATGGAAGGAAACTCGGAAAAGCAGGCAGCAGGGGAACGCTTGAATGCTCCTGCTGTGGTAAATGTAGGTGCATCAAATAAATCAGCGGATCCCATAAATTCCATTGTAATCTATAGTCTGACCTGGGCCACCATTCTTCCAATTCCTTGCTCCTTCCCGCAACGGAATACTTCCTACTTTCATACTTGTGCTCGCTTTAAAAAATATTAGTCATTTTTAATTCCACCTCCTAAGACTCCCTTAATTTATTATTATCACTACACCAATTTAGCACAAACTTACTCCAATTTACATAATTTTACCTTAAATTAACCTTAATTTTTTCCGCAAATTAAATTTATTAACACACACAACCGGACTGTGCTACTTGCACGGAAAATTTATTATTATCGATATACGTTTAAGTTTAAAGTTCAAATTTACTGGACTCTTTCATCCCCTTAAATACCTCTTGTTTTATTGTCAATAACGAATGGCGCTTTAAGTTTGCAGAAATTCAAGCAATTTGTTTTAATAATTCTAGTATATCTTGTCTGTGACTTGGCGACAAGTAAGACACAATAAAAAAATCGTAGGGAAAAAATAAACAAGATTCTTAAAACAGTTATTTCAAGCTTATGATGGCATTTAAATCAGTTATATCTAGATCGTGGACATTTTTTAGTTATATCTAGCTTATTACATCATTTTTAAGACAGTTATATCCATTTAAAATCAACATTCTTAAGTTTAAGTCGACATTTTTGAGACAATTATACCTAAATTAATACAGTTATTCCCATTTAAAATTGATATTTTTAGGACAGTTTTATCTGTCTTAAGTTGACGTTCTTAAGACAGTTATATGTAGCTTATTACGACATTTTAAGACATTTATATCTAGCTTAAGTCGACAATCATAATAGAGTTATATATGGTTTAAGTCGACATTCTTAAGTCTGGCTTAAGTCAAAATTGTTAAGACAGTTAAATCTAGCTTATGAAGACATTATATTAAAAATTGACAGTTATGTCTATTTTTGTCAATCTTAAAATAGTCATATCTAGATTAAGACAGTTATATCCAGCTTAGGATGACATCCTTAAGACAATTTTACGTATTTAAAATTTTTATTCTTAGGATAGTTATATCCATCTTAAATTGACGTTCTTAAGATAGTAATATCTAGCTTATTTTGACATTATTAAGACACATATCTAGCTTGTCGACAATCTTAAGACAGTTATATCTAGTTTAAGTCGACAATAAGACAGTTTTATCTGCCTTATAATGACATTCTTAAGAAAGTTATATTTAGCCTAGGGAATTTAGCTTATGATGACATTCTTTAGACAGTTAAAACTATTTTAAATTTACATATCTATTTTAGGTTGACAATCTTAAGACAGTTAAATCTATGTTAAGTTAACGTATTTAAAAAAAGTTATATCTAGCCTAAGTCGAGAATTTTACAGTCTTATCTAGCTTAAGACAATTATAATTATTGCCTATTCAAGGTTTACATTGTTAGGATAGTTATATATATCTTAAGTTGACGTTCTTAAGATAGTTATACCTAGCTTGTTGACAATCTTAAGACAGTTATATCTCGCTTTTGATGACATTATTAGGATAGTTATATCCATCTTAAGTCTACAATTTTAAGACAGTTATATATAGCTTATGATGACATTCTTATGATTAAGACAGTTATATCCAGTTTAGGATGAAATTCTTAAGACAATTTTACCTATTTAAAATTTTTATTCTTAGGATAGTTATATCTATCTTAAATTGACGTTCTTAAGATAGTAATATCTAGCTTAGATTGACATTTTTAAGACAGTTATATTTAGTGTATAAATACTGACGAAAAAAATACATTTGGTTAAGTTAACATTTTTAAGTAGTTTTAAAGCTATTTAGTTATTGTTTATTGAGTTATTAAGCACTTAAGAAAAACTCGGCAACGCTGTTTATTTTCCAAACCGATTTATAAAACATTCTAAAACGTTTTTTATAGAAAAAATTAAAATTATTTACCTTCGTAAAGTGTAATATACCATTAAAGCGTCATTTTTGGGTCACCCGGTATTTTTAAATTTTGGAAAAAAATAAAATTTCCTGGCGCATTCGCCATTGTTGAAACTTTTTTGTAAAATAATGTAATTTTAAAAGTTACAAAAATGGCGAATGCGCCTCTTGGGTTTGATTGTTTATTTTTTGGATTCTTTAGATAATACCATAATTTTAAGATTGATGATATATTTTTGTATTAGTGAATGATCCTTTTAATCTTTGCTTTTTCTTTATTTCTTTTGATTTATTCGCGAGCATGTGTTTTTGCGTGGGTTTCAAAAGTCCCGATCAAAATAGACGTAAAAATGTTGAACCGTTATTCTTTTAAACTTATTGATTATTCGGCAGTGATTTGTGTGTCTTGTTAGATTTATTTGGGTTTTTTCGTGGAGATTATCCGTATTCATCGTTTTGTTTTTCTGCAAATTCAAGACGTCGTTTGTTAAGGAAATGTGGTTTATGATATTTATTTTGCAGGACAGCAAATATTTGAATTTATTTAATCTAAAGAATGCCTCAAAGTTCAACGTTACGGGAGAGTTGAAAATATCGACTAGGACAAGCGGACAGGACTATTTCGTAACAGTTACTCATTTAAATCGCACGGCAAAGTTCTGGATGGATTATGACGTGCTAGCTAGGGAGTACAAACAGCATGGCCGCATGGAATTGAGTCCCACTATTTGGATAGATTACGATCTGAATCTCCTAAACAGAACCGTGGTAATAAAATGTGGCTGAGGAGTGATCTTTTATTCAAATGTTCTATTAAATCGAAATATCGTTTTTTTCCTCTTCTTTCAGGACCAGACGTTCGATGCTCAACAAATACAGATCAACGTTTCGTATCCTCGTAGAAATTTCACGGCGCAAAGCTTTTATAACATAAGTGATTCGATTGTATCCACGGATGTCTCTCTTATGTTGGACAAAGACAACAAAACTGTACAGGCAGGAGTGGACTGGATAAGAGCCTCGCCAAACAAAGACCAAATTCATTTGACATTAAAGCATCCCTCCTTCGAACGAGTATGTCGTATCAAAATATTTAACCTATTCACTTACAATACCACGGCAAACATTAACACCTCTCTAGAATAAACTAGCTACTTTTTTACACAACTTTATTTAAATCCACTTTACTACGAGGCGCAACCACAAATTTGGCAAAGCAAAATATATTTATTGGCCAATTTTACTTTTTACATGACAAGTTAAACCTAGTTTATGCAGACTCTTTAAGACAGTTATCCTAGCTTGAGTCGACATTTTTAAGACAGTTATATCTAGCTTGATTTGACATTCTTTCGACAGTTAAATCTAACATAAGTTGATATTCTTAAGACAGTTATATTTGATATTTTTAAGACATTTATGTCTAGCTTAAGATAACATTCTCAAGACAGTTATATCCAGCTTAAGATGACATTCTTAAGACAGTTATCTAGCTTAAGATGAAATGTATAAACCGGTTATCCAGTTATCGCAGAACGGTCTATTGCGACAATTGTAGACCGGGCTTAAGACAGTTATGTCTCGCTTAGGTTAACATACTTAAGTTAGTTATATCTTAGGGGGCTAAACTTTGACAACATGTCACATGGAGGCAAGAGGGTCTAAAAACACAAAAAATATGAAGTTTTTTATATTCAGCTTTGTTTGATATTCTTAAGGCAGTTATATTAAGCTTGATTTGACATTTTAGGACAGTCATATCTAGCTTAGGTTGACATTCTTAAGTCAGTTATATCCAGCTTACGATGACATTCTTAAGACAGTTATATCTAGCTTAAGATGAAATTTATAGACAGTTATGTCTCGCTTAGGTTAACATACTTAAGATAGTTATATCTTACTTACCTATAGACTTATTTAGTCATTCTTAAGACAGTTGACATTCTTAGGACAGTCAAATCTAGCTTAGGTTTACATTCTTAAGACAGTTATATTCAGCTTTGTTTGATATTCTTAAGACAGTTATATTAAGCTTGATTTGACATTTTTAGGACAGTCATATCTAGCTTAGGTTGACATTCTTAAGACAGATATATCCAGCTTACGATGACATTCTTAAGACAGTTATATCTAGCTTAGGATGAAATTTATAAACCTGGTTAACAGTTATCGCGGAACGGTCTATTGCGAGAATTGTAGACCGGGCTTAAGACAGTTATGTCTCGCTTAGGTTAACATACTTAAGATAGTTATATCTTACCTATAGACTTAATTGGTCATTCTTAAGACAGTTGACATTCTTAGGACAGTAAAATCTAGCTTAGGTTGACATTCTTAAGACAGTTATATTCAGCTTTGTTTGATATTCTTAAGACAGTTATATTCAGCTTTGTTTGATATTCTTAAGACAGTTATATTAAGCTTGATTTGACATTTTTAGGACAGTCATATCTAGCTTAGGTTGACATTCTTAAGACAGATATATCCAGCTTACGATGACATTCTTAAGATAGTTATATCTTAGGGGTCGGAACTTTGAGACAACATGTCACAAAGGGGGAAAATATGTGACGTACGTTATTTATGAACGACCCCTATGGACTGAAGCCGTCATTCCTAAGACAGTTGACATTCTTAAGACAGTTATATGCAACTAAGGTTGCCATTCTGAAGACATTCATGTTTAGCTTAAGTTGGGGTTCTTAAAACTTTTAGGGGAAGGTGGGGGAATTCTGCGCATCTAAGCAAAATCTCTAGTATCTTTGTTAAGTTTAAATGTCAAATTTTGCAATTAATACCAGCGATAGTCTACTATGTTTACTATGTGTATATAATGCGCAATTTATAAAAAAAATGTTTGGTATGCAAAAACTACATTTTTTTAAATAATGCATTTGCGCAAAATTACCCACCTATCAGGGTAATTTTGCGCATCATAGTGGGAAAATTTGCGCTGTATAGAGAAAAGCTACAAGCTTAATTGCGGTACACTTTAGTCCCCGTATACCCAAAGCAACGTTTCCAAGTTTGCAACATTCAAAAAATGTATTATTTACTTAATATCTGGAAGAATTGTTTATGCGTAAAATTACCCACCGCGCAAAATTCCCCCACCTTCCCCTATATCTAGCTTGAGTTGACATTCTTAGCAGAGTTATATCTAGCTTAAGTTAGCTTAAGGTGACATTTTTAAGACAGTTATATCCAGCCTACATTCCAGCAGTCTTTCTATATTTGTTTACTTAAATTGTGGACGCGCCTCGTATAAGCAATAAACCATTTTTATGCATCATTTTGGGTATAAAAAATAGTGGTGTGATAATCTGTTGTATATTTTAGGACGTAACATTGTTGGGTGAGTATGGTTATAACGCGAGTTCCGCTGATGTGGGTGTAATCGTAAACTATTCAAATAATCCCGATCAGACAGTGTCTTTGAAGGGATCTCTTGGCGATAAATCAAACAGCTTTACTTCAAATTACACATACATGCTCGAAGCGGAACATGCAGCCACTTCTCTGTCACTTAAAACATTCGGTGATTTGTATTGGAATAACGAGGGCTACGGCACTGAACACTTAACGTTCTATAAAAGAACTTATTTGGCTATGAGTGAGGCTGTCACTTTTGCCAAAGTCAACTTTACCCACCACACCATCGAACTTAAAGTAAGTGCACAACAACGTTCTAAACTTAAACTTTAATTAGCTATTTCTCAGAGCAGTTCTTGTTTATAACATGCAATTATACCGTAAATTGCCTAGCAATGATTTATAAAAAGCATTAACCGCCAATTATTAATACTTCATCAACTACTTTTCTAGAGTAAATTTGATAACATTTACTACCCACTTGTTGTGTTAAAATTTCAACACAATCAAATTGTCAAATCAATCACTTAATTAAAGTAATTAAAAATGTCAGCTAAAAAGCAAAGCTTTTGTTTACAAAAATGCATTTTTAAAGTGCTCTAAAAGGACAGTGGTATAATCCGGACGTTAAATACTATACATGAATGACGCTGTAGAAAAGTAAGGGGATTATTTAATAAATATTTAAATTGTGGCTGGGGATTTTTGCCGTGGAAAGGAATTATTTATAACAATCAGGATCCATTAGGCAAAAATAAAAAGTTTGTCTGGAAATAAAATATTGAAACAATAACTTATAGAATAAAAAATTGAAGAGCTTGTTGAAAAAATTCGAAAGTGCCTGTGGCGTACTTGAATAATGAATAGGGTTGGGTTAATGTAATGGATAGATATTTTGTACGTATTCTTTACATCTGTTATAAAAGACGTAGAGCTGGAAATAAGAATATATTTTTCACTAGAAATAAAAGTTTAAAATTTGTTTCAGAACGAGAACAACGTAGCTGGATTGTCTTATTTATGGGGTAGATATGGTGGAAAGTTTCCTGTTTATACTGCTAACATATCTGCCACACACGGAATTAACGACACTTCAGGCGAATTCTACCTCAACTTAAAAAAAAAGTTACTCTATCTAGATTTTAATATGACAAGAGGTAAGTGGATAACACGAATTTACCGCAAACCCCTCCCTATCCTACGCGCAAATCTCTCACTTTCCAACTTACTCGTACATTCAAATTCACCCCGAAACACTTGCAGAAAACATTAGACTGGTTTACAAGGTTTTTGCCTTTTAGACTTCAACATTTTTTAAATATATATGTACTCCTTTTTTATGTTCAACAGAAATTTTCTAAAATTGTAATTAAAAATCTAAATGTACTTACCGGTGACGTTGCTAGAACACAACATAAAAATAGTCGCGACTAAAGTACTCATAACGATTTAAAAAATAATCAATAGTTTTATCATAAAAGGTTAATTACACGGTGTACAATTATTCATAATTTCCTACACGAAATCAATTAAGGATAAAAGCTATATGGCATTTTTATTCAAAACAATACTGCATTTTTATTGGCGGCAAGTTCTCTTTGTTCTTGATTTCTTAATGTTCAACGGTCGGATAATGGGGACCTAAAGTTGCAAAGTTGAACAATTGTTGATTATATGAAAGTAAAAGCTACTCGAAACTAAACTAAAGCTTCTTAGCGATTGCATTGTTTTCGAAAAACACACGATATTATCTTTCAAAGTTTTATAATCGATCGGACGCAAGGATTTTTACACTGTTAAAATAAACATAAACTTTAATTAAAGATTAAAATTTCCGATGTGGATAATAATAGTGCTCTAAACAGAGTTTTCCATTTTGCCAATGTTTTTGCAGAGACAAAGTTTAATTGTTGAAATTTAACCATCAAGACGGGTTAATCCCAATAAGGCAGCCCTTATAATTTGATGTGAAATATTAGTTTAATCAATAACCGAAAGTTTCTCCAAGCAGTTTGCGTATGCAAACAGAAGGGTGTATTTTTTGCCATCAATCGCCATATTTTTAAGCGTTAAAAAAACAGTCCACGTGCCACCTTTAACTTTTTCACTTGATTTATGTATATATAAATATACAGGGTGAATCATTTAACTTGAAACTTTGAAATATCTCAGTTAGTATGCCTTTTACGAAAAAATGTTTAAAATAAAAATTAAATGATTAGAGGGGGGAAATCAATCAGTACTAAAATTGGTCCTCATATTCTTCTCCTTATAGGGGGAACAGGGGGTAACTTTAAAATTTCCAATGGAACACCCTATTTTTTATTTCAGATTCCGATTATTCGACTAAAAATAGGTAGATTTTGTCTAAAACATTTTTTCATATTTGTAATAGAGGGCGCTGTAATGAAAAAAAATGTTGTTCGATTATTCTTCTGTAAACAATTCTCCAATAATTTTTTAATAAAATACTTGGTTTTATTTTTAAATTTATTTATTTATTATTTAAATTTTAATTAAAGTAGGTGCTCAAAATAACAATATTAAATATTTGCTCGACGAACTCTTTTTTTCGGTTGAACACTCCCGTTTAGAGTAAACTGCTTGTCTGTACGGTGAAATAAAGTACGTGTTCGATTTTTTTTCGGAAAACGCTGAGCGTAGATATTAACAGCATCATCAAGATACCTGCCTGCTTATCCATAAATCAAAATCATTTCTATTTTTTCTTCCACTGTTAAAAAATCCATTATGAATAACTGCTTAATGAAAGGAAGTCTTTTTGTTTGCAAATTAATGTTCGAACTAAATTGATTAAATAATGCTAAACTATGTATAAATAGTTTCTTTATACCTCAATAATAATTATTATTTATAACTAAATACCATTTATTATATAATTAATTAATTGACAAAATAATGTTTTTTTACCTTAAATAAGGCATTTTTATTAAAAATAGTACAATAATCCTTTATATTAAAGGATTTAATGCTGGCAGATAAAAAGTGACCTTGGTGCGCAATTGATAATTATCACCGAATGAAATAATGTATAAGTAAATCCTAAACCAAAGGATACTTAAATATTAGTTAAAAAATCGTGGGTACTTTAAAAAATCAGATTTAATTTATTAAGATAATTCTTTCCAAAAGTCATATTTGTATAGAAAAATTATTGCAGAATCGTTTAATAAGAAAAATCGAACAAAATTGATTTTTTTCATTACAGCACAATCTATTACAAATATGAAAAAATGTTTTAGATAAAATCTAAAAATCCATTTTTAGTCGAATGATCCGAACCTGCAATAAAAAATATTGTGTTGTGGAAATTTTGAGCCTATAAGGAGGAGAGTATGAGGACCAATTTTAGTAGTGATTGATTTCCCCTCTCGAATCATTTAATTTTTATTTTAAAATTTTTTTCGTAAAATTCATACTGACATATTTCAAAATTTCAAGTTAAATGACTCACCCTGTATATAATATACAGGGTGTTCCATAATTATCGTTCAATACTTTAACAACAGATTCTACGTACAAAAATAAGAAAAAAAGTTCCTATAAAAATAGGTCGAGAAATGATTTCCAAGGGAGCTACAGCCTCCGAAAGAGGAGCCCCTGAAGATGGTTTTTATTTAATATCTCCAAAACTGTTTAAGAAATTTTGGGATATAATCAAACTTTTTATAGCCAATAAGTTGGAATAATAACAAATTCAAAATTTTTATAATGGGTTGGTCAGATAAAAAGGGAGTGGGGGTAAAACTACCCTAACTTTTTTGTACGTATCTTGTGCTATGATTTGATATCAGATTATAAAATTTTTACAAACAAAAAAGGTCCTCTTGATGAACTTCGACCGTTTTCACTTAAAATCGATGTAAAAATTACCTTTCATAGCATAAAAATTCATAATGAAATCACAACTAGAGAAAAAGATTCAGCGTAGGCCATGGACATTTTTTAAACATGACCATGGACGATTTTTAAACACCCTGTCACATATTACATGAAACTGTCACCTCTCTTAAATAATTTTTCCTAAAGATGGCAGCTGTGTTCCATGGTTTACTCTGAATTTTTGTCTCTTGTGAATTCATTATGATCTTTTATGCTATGTAAGGTAATTCATGGAAATTTTGAATTGTTAATATTACATCTTATTGGCCATAAAAAGTTTGATTAATTCCCAAAATTTTACTTTTCTACCTTGAACGGTTTTGGATATATTAAATAAAAACCATCTTCAGGGGCTCCTCATTTAGGGGCTGTAGTTCCCTTAGAAAGCATTTCTCGGCCTATGTTTATAGGAACTTTTTTTCTTATTTTTGTACGTAGAATCTGCTGTTAAAGTATTGCACGCTAATTATGGGACACCCTGTATATAGAAAATATAGAAAAATGTATAAAAACAAATTTTCTAGAAACTTTACAATAAATTAGAATTTATAAAAAATAATAGGTTTCTGTTTAAGGTGGCAATACTGAATATTTAATTAACAAAAACCCATTATTTCTTCTTTAATTCTAGTTTACTGTGAAGTTTATTTTCAGAAAAATTCACATTTTTTGTTATTTTTTTGTAATGAAATTGGTTAGGATAATGTGCTTTTTATTTTTAATTAATTTTTTTTAAATACTGTTTCTCGTATTTCCATATAAGATTGGTTGTGATTATATAATTATATATATAAATTATATAAATAACAAGTTACGATTTTATTGTTCGCAGACGGGTCGCAGAGCCTGCATGTGCACGGTCTAATCCCGGACGCCCGGAGCGCGATATTTGACATTTGGCGCAAATACGAGGATATCAGAGTGTCGGACCTATCTTACTACCTACGACTGAATCACTCGAGATTAATTACGTCCAGTTTGTTATGGAGGAAGGAAGCTGTCTCCGACGTACAGGTATCCATCAATCAATTCATTTATCATTACTAATTAATCCTTCTCGCACATCCAAACAACAATCATTTATTTCCAAAGTACTAAATCCCTTCTATGCTGTAGAGAGCTCGAACTGATTGTTGAATGTTTTAGAATGGAATAAGAAACAGCTTTGGAGTGTTTTACAACGATTCTCTAAAGTCTATTAATGAAACTCAACAATATGTTATTGCGCAAAGTTTAGATGCGCTCCACGATATTTGGTTAGATGCAAAACCTCTCGTTAATAATTTTCTAGAGGATTTAAGGTAAATATAATCATAATGCCATATTAAAATTTGTTCGTTACCATACATATATACATAGGGTGCTTAACCAAAATGAAAGTTTACATATCAATTTTTCATATTTAAATAAATAAATTGTATATTATGTCACAATCCACACATGGATTGTGTATTAAACTTAAGGAAAAAATTAAAGGATATTAAAAGTTTTAATGAAAAAACCAATAATTTAAGCTATTTTCGCTATAACTCCAATAAATCTATCAATTGTGAATAAGAATAATTGCTTTTATATTGTGAATTAAATGAAACAACAGTATAGTAACAAAAATTTTTTAATGATACGAAATATGAAACATATTATTTTCTATTAATATCTTGTATGTCCGCCCCTTGCTTCCAAAACGGCTCTACATCGACGAGGCATACTTAATACAAGATTATCTAAATGTTCTTGAGGTAAATTGTTCCACAAATCCGGTAAAACTTCCTTCAATTCGTTTAAAGTTGTAGGAGGTGGTTGATGCGTTTCAAGGGCCCTTTTCAACATCGACCAAGCATGCTCGATAGGATTGAGGTCCGGTGATAAGGGTGGTAATGGCAAGTGATGAATTTGGGCATCCTCTATAGCTTGAAGTACCACTCTTCCCCTATGTGGACGTGCATTGTCATCCACAAAAATAAACCTATCTCCAAGTTCAATCGCTAGTGGCTCAATTATACCATTTATAATATCCTCACGGTATAGGTTTGCAGTCATATTACCCTCAACAATGTACAGTGGCGTACGTCTTCCATAGCTTAGACCAGCCCAGATCATAACTGACCCTCCTCCGAAAGGATGTATTTCTTGAACAGCAGCGCAATGGCGGGGAGTTCTTCGAGTTCTCCAAATTCGAATACGTCTAGAGTCATTATGAATACCAATTCTACTCTCATCGGTAAAAAAAGTTGAGTTCCATTCAGGACCCCAATTTATGTGAAGACGAGCCCATTCTAGTCGTTGCTGCTTGTGATGTGGCTGCAAAGGAACTCCACGCATAAGCCTTCTAGAAGCTAAACCAACTTCATGTAAGCGATTTCGAACTGTTCTGGCCGTAATATTCCGTCCAGTAAATGCACGAAGTTGATTTCTCAGACTTGTGGAAGGAGTTGTGGGATGTCTTCTCGCATTAATAGTTAAAAAACGATCTTCTCTTGCGGTAGTAATTCTTCTTCTTCCCTGTCCCCTACGTCTGACTACAGAATTAGTCTCATTAAAACGAGTTTGAAGTCGACTAATAACACTTTGCGACACTCCAAAATGACCAGCCACATCTACCTGTCGGACACCAGCTGAAAGCATACCAACTGCCCTGCTTGCTTTCATTTGGTTTAAAAATCGTCGAACCATATTGATAACTAATAATTGTTTCTAACCGGCACCGTTAAATACAGAAATTAAACTGACTATAATGCGATAAAACGCACTTAAAGTTTCTTGATTTTTTTTTTGTTCATATTATATTAGCAAAAAATGTACTAGTTATGAAAACATAAATATAAATAAATATACTACAATATACGAGGGAGTTCTGAAGAGTTCAAATGGAATTTTAAAGAGAATCGCCAGTATCCTTTAATTTTTTCCTTAAGTTTATGTAACAAATTTTATTTGTCACGAGCGACATCTATAGAGTAAAACAAATATTAGAAATATTCCCCAATTAAAGTACTTTTGCGTTTTGTTTTGGTGTTGGTGCATATTTCTAATATTTGTTTAACCTATCACCAAAGTTGTCCTTTTTTCAAGAATCTACAGAGTAGCCAAATTGGTGTTAGGAGTCTGTTTTCCCAGCTCTTAAAATGGCAGTGTTAGGTTGTCAGATTTTTATGAAATTTTTAGACACTTCTGAGAGAGTTTTATTTCTACTTTAAATATAAGAATTTTAACAGTTTGTAGAATTATTTCATTCTCTCCTATAAAAACATAAGTGACCTACTGAGAGTAAATAATAGTAAAAAATAAAGCAGAAATCCAAAACGAGAAAAAAGTCACTCTGTATCAATGAAGTGAACTCAAGGGAGTAAAAATGTTCGTGGTAATATTCTGTGTGCTAAAAATTAAGCTAATTTAAATATAGTTTTTGAAATTGATAAAAATATTGGTAAAATGACTTTATGGTATTAGGTTGATAGGAAAAGGGTGATTTGAAAGTAGAACTCGAGGCTAGTTTTAATGAAAAAAGTCGAACGTGTCGAAAAATAAAGACAACCTTTATTCCGGGGTGCTTGTTTGAACTGAAATATTTATCGATTTGCACTCGGGAGTCAAGTAAATATTTCATTATTTTTAATAAGATTGCTTAGCCGGGAAAAACTTATACTAAATGCTCGGCCTTTTCTCCAGCTAAGCGATAAAAATATGTTCTACAACTTTTCTCTTTAACTGCTAATTCCTCCTGAATAAAATTCACATTAAAACTTTTTCTTTACTTTTGTTTAGGAATCTGACTGTAATTGCGGATGATTTCGAGGAATTCAAAAAGTTTTTAAATGAGTCCTATCAAAAGAATGAGTTTTACATAAAAGACATCGCAACAGTTGTTAATACAATATTCGATGAATCTCTCAAGTCGCGACTTTCCTCCTTGCCGAAAATCGTGCAAGAAATATGGGAAGTGATGGGCTCATCAGCCGAGAAAATCAACAAGACCATCAAATGGGCCGTCGAAAAGGTATCACTCTTACACTAAATACCTAAAATAATGAATGGAAAACTTAATACCTTATAACAAATTAAACCGAAAAGTTTACATCAAAAGCAGCAGCATTGCTTTATAAATTTTCAAAGGCAATCCTTTAAATAACTAATTATTATATTTAAGCTAAAAACATACTACACCGAGACTGCAGACTTTGTAAAGAAACTCATTTACGGCGATCCGATAGAACATTTAACGAATCTGCTCAAAACACTCGTCGAAAAATATGACGAGTACATCAAAAGTATGCATGTCGCTGTAATACAGTACATGGAGAAAATTTGGTCGCAAACGTACTTGCTCATTGTTAACCACTGGCACAAATTTTTACGGGACTTGGAACCCACCTTCTTGAAAATCATACACTACTTGGAATCCATTGTTTGGAGCACCGGAAAAGAGTTCCTAGGTAAGTTAGAGTTATGTAGAAATACACTTTTTTGTTTTATTAAGGGAATATTACATTAATGTTTACATCAGAAGTGGGATAGTGAATTCCATGTCCATTAATTAAATTAATAAGATAGAAACAAAAGATAAAGAGTGAGTATCTAAAAAAAAGTTTTTTATTTTTTATACTTGAAATAACTTTCATATGAGGTGCTATGGAGTTCCTTACACACTGTATAAATTGGTTGTAAAAAATAATTAAGTTACAATAAAAATTGGAAAGTCAGGGCGAACGCAGTCTCACTACTTTTAGTTTTATCAAGGGAATAAAACATTAATGTTTACATCAGAAGTGGGATAGTGATTCCCATGTCAATTAATTAAATTAATAAATTAAAAACCAAAGACAAAGAGTGATTATCTAGGGTTAAAAATAACAATATAAGTAATGATGGTTTAGATGCAAAAGCAATTCCACAGCCACCAACCAAATCTGTCTCTACACGTATGTATGAGATTTTCTTGTGTGACTTATTTGGTAAAAAATAATGGAAAATTATTGTTTGGAACACCGGGAAAAAGTATCTAAGTGAAAGAGTTAAGAGTTAAGAGCCAAATTTGTCTCCTTCTCTTATGTCCAAGTTTTGCTAGAGTGAATGTTACCTTTTTTATTAAAATTTGTAAAAAAATAGGTGGGTTAAGTTAAAAATTGGAAAGACAGGGCGAACAGTATCCATACTTTTAGTTTTATTAAGGGAATAATACATTAATGTTTACATTAGAAGTGGGATAGTGATTTCCATGTCCATTAATTAAATTAATAAGATAGGAACAAAAGATAAGGAGTGAGTATCTAAAAAAAAAAGTTTAGTTATTTTTTATACTTGAAATAACTTTCAAAGGACGTGCTATGAAGTTCGTGACACCCTGTTTAAATTGTTTGTAAAAAATAGGTAAGTTACAATAAAAATTGGAAAGTCAGAGCGAACACAGTCTCCCTACTTTTAGTTTTATTAAGGGAATAATACATTAATGTTTACATCAGAAGTGGGATAGTGATTCCCATGTCCATTAATTAAATTAATAAATTAAAAACAAAAGACAAAGCGTTAGTATCTAGGGTTAAAAATAATAATATAAGTGGTTATGGTTTAGATGCAAAAGCAATTCCACAGCCACCAACCAAATCTGTCTCTACACGTATGTATGAGATTTTCTGGAGTGATTTATTTTGTAAAAAATAATGGAAAGTTATTGTTTGGAACACTGGGAAAAAGTATCTAGGTGAAAGAGTTAAGAGTTAAGAGCCAAATTTGTCTCCTTCTCTTATGTCCAAATTTTGCTAGAGTGAATGTTACCTTTTTTTGTAAAAATGTTTGAAAAATAGGTAAGTTAGAATAAAAAATGTAAAGACAGGACGGAATCAGTCTTTTTACTTTGGGTTTTGTTAAGGGAATAATACATTAATGTTTACATCAGAAGTGGGATAGTGATTTCCATGTCCATTAATTAAATTAATAAGATAAAAACAAAAGATAAAGAGTTCTAAAAAAAATATTTAATAATTTTTTATACTTTCATATGGCGTGCTAAATTGCTTGTAAAAAATATTATAAAACCAACATGAAAAAAATGAAATTATTCAAAAAATATGCTGCAAAATGAAAAAAACAGATTGCCATAGACTTTGAGTTTATTTAACTTTTTACCTTAATTACTTGAAACAAAAAGGTGACTTGAATTAAAAAGTGGCAAGAAAAAACAAAATGAACCTTTCCACATCTTTGATCTAATGTACGGTCAACGTTGTTGTTTTTAAAAAGGCAAACATGTTTTTATTAATAAAAGCGTCTAATTAGGCAATTTCTTTTTTTGTTAATTAAGGTAATTATATTACAGATTTTCTCTACATCCGCAAAACTGAAATCATTGGGAATCCGTATTTCGCGAAGCTCTCGAATTTCACTCAGGACGTTGATAAGTTCTACCGCGATATAACCGGAAACAACACAATATCAAGTATTTACAAGTACACGAAAATAGCGTGGAACTTTTTGAAGGAAAAGTACCTTAACAATGTGCCGTTCGCGAAAGAGGTGAAGGCAGTCATTAGCGAAATAATCTGGGAAGTCGCTGAATTACAAAATATACCGGCTGTTAAATACCTTACCAGCAAATGGAACGAGTCATACGAATTTGTGAGATACTACTACGAATATTTCGTGATAGAAAGCAACTTGCACAAAGTTTTTACTACCGTTTATTTCAAACTGACTGATAACACCCCAACAGCTCTGGAAACTGATAATAAGTAAGTGTTCCCCATTCTTATTCTTTCTCCCCTAAACGATTAAAGTTGGGTCATCCACACACAATCGGCAAATTTATTTCACCCGGCTTTAAACTGTCAAAATTTTCCACGAAATTATGTCCAAGAAATACGACCGCTTTTTATTTCGCATAGGTGAATAAAGTAGCCAGTGGTCTGTCATTTGGGTCTTCGATCCTATTGTTGGATATTCTTTATGGAAATTCAAACGGCGCTTAAAAATGAAAAACCGACCTGTTTTCAATATTTTGCGCGTTTAAATTTCCATAAAGATCTCCAGCCGAACACGAAGCTCATATACGGCAAAACGCTTTTGAATATCGAATTAATTATTATATGTTTCAGGCAGCGCAAACCTAAAACCAAATTCATATTTGAACCCAATGATGGCGTCATGCTGCTGGAACAAAAACTACCCATGTCTTGGCATGCGTTTAACGAAACGCCCAAGTATCAAGTAAGTGCTTATTGTTTTAAATCCAAAACCCACTTCCCAGCAACACCACTAATCCAATAGAAAATGCTTGATGTAGCTTTATTTTTAAAACCTTACCTAAATAATTGATTAGGGTTTCCACACATCTCCGTTTTCAAGTCTGGTCAAACAAAAAGTTTGTGGTTGTTTATTTTTTATGAACTTTTTCTTAAAGTAATTTTATTAGTTTTGGTTTAGCACATTTTATATACTAGGTAAGATAAATTGCAACACTCTGGTCTGAACGGGAACCTGAACAGTAAAGGTGGGGAAGACCAAGTAACCACTGTTGATCGATAGTGTTTCCTTAGTCTCTCCCACCTTAACCGTTATGGTTCCCGTTCCCGTTCTCGTTAGCGGGCTTTATTGTGTAGACACAACAAAGCATTTTTAATGTATATTAAAGTAAATATGTTTATTTTTTAATATTGTCTTTTTAGACTTTTTCGTTCCTATTTTGCCGTCTTAGGAGCTTTTTTTCTCTAATTATGACAATTTTTCAGGAAATCCCAGAAATAAAGGCCTTATACGCGTTAAAGGACTATTTCTCGGTTAGTGAACTGTCATTCTGGAACTTCTATAACAATTACCGTCAATACACGGACCCTAGTGACTGGATGCCCCCGTTTAAAGGTAGGTGATTTTTTGCGCAATATTTAAATAATATACTTGGTTTATTATATAAAGGTGAGTACCAGGATTTCCAAAAAATTGTTAAAACAATCCTTTCATTATTATATCAGCCTGTTTCGGTCTTTTGGACCTCATCAGTGCCGGGCATTCGGTGTGGAGCATACTTCGAAACATACTGACGGCAGATGGAGCTGTCGCTGTATTTGATTGCTTTATAGCGTCGTGACAGTGTATCCACACCCCATGGCTGCCCGACACTAATGAGGGCAATGAGCAGGGGAGCGAAGTAAAGGGCGAGTTATTCAATTAAAAATTCTAAAATAAATTTCTTATAGGATAAAACATTATTTAGTTTTAAAACTCAATGCGTAAATATTGAAGATCAAGGTGGTGCGCGACTTTTGAGACACCCTTTATATATGCGAAATAAATTATGGACAATAAAGATTATTTTTATATAGGGTCAAGTATACCCTGCTGCACATTTGCGAAGATTTATAGTCCATTATTTTAAAATTTGTCGAGTCATCTAAATTATAGAACGGATGTTCTCGTTTTGTTGAAAGCAAAAAAAAATAAAAGTTGAACAAAGTTGTTTGATTCTAAAAGTTCTGCGGATCATGTAAACGTATGATTTTGTATTCAAAAGGCATTATATGAATATTTTTGTTTCATTTCAGGACAGGCCATGCTTATTGGAAACAAACATTACGTCACTTTTGACAGAAAATATTACGATTTTCAGGGAGGGTGTACGTATCTTTTAGCGACAGATTTAAGAGATGGAAATTTCACTTTACTCGCGTCCTACGACGTCACCCAGAATACGAACGAGTTTTTGCTTATTGTCAATAAAACTGTTCTTTATATTAATGTATTCGATGATGTAAGTAATGCTTTTCTTTTTTCATCCCCATATTCCTTTTAATTCGAATAACGTACTGTTATATTTTTGAAGTAAATAAAAATACAAGAAAAAATAGGTCCAATAATATAATAAATATAAAATATTGCAATAACTTTTTCACAAAATTTAGTTTCGACTCCTAACTAAGTACTAATCACCCAAGCCCCATTCATGAAGTTAAATTAAATGGGGTTATTACTAAATACCTGGTTGAGGGGGACTTCGGATTGTACTTAGTTTTGGGTCAGTTCAATGTCCCGCAAAAACCAAAATGTTTTCCCTCTTAGTCCCACTCTTCACCAGCCTAAATCGGGCGTACGTCCCGGCCCGGCGACAAAATTCCCGGAGGACAATCGAGAATGTGATCCACCTGTCGGGGTAAAAATTCGGAATATACCTAGGAGAACCGAAAGAGGGTAAAATAACCCTGGAAGATCAGTATAAGGCGTTGCCGATGGGGCCTGCAATACGTTCCTATACTCATACTCATTTAGCTTCGGCAAGACAACGTCTGTCGGGCCCGCTAGCACAATTCCGCGCGCGCATATGATGCGTAAGATTAAACGCTGGCCACGCAGACTAGGCAGCGTAATCTTGATCTTATTAGATAGTTTAAGAATAAATAAATTTGGACACCCGGCATATTTGTAAATGTAATAATGTAGATACATAGTGTTAAACATTAAACCAAAAAGCTAATTTAGTTGATCGAGTTGCATTTTTGCATTTCGTTTTTACGATTCGAATATGTGGCAATAGCCATGAAAAGTCATTGCAATGATTTTTTTATCGCATTAAAACCGTTTTTGCTTTAATAAATCTACGGCATAATCAACATCGTTATATTGGATGGAGCTGTTTTGGCGGACGAACGTAATATTGTCAAATCAACCAAACGATATTAGTTAATTTGGCCCGGTGGCGGTTTATTATTAAAAAAATCGCAATTAGAGTTTCGCTTGTTAACTTGTTAGTGAAAACGTACAAATAGGTACAATAAATCCTGTTAATAAATTTCGTTTGGCACATAGTAATTGAAAATTGCTATTTTATCTGTACGCCTCAGGGGCGAGCAAAATTGCAGATTCGGTATTTTCGCGGGGAAACAGCTCGACAATATTTCCATTGTTTTCTTGTGTCAATATTTTCTTAATTGTCATCAACTGCCTCTATTATTTCATTCAGCTATATCTCGATGGTTTTAATCTCATGCTTGTTTTTTTTGTGTCACCAACACAATCGAAAATGTTTTTGCATAGTAAACAAAATCGATATTCCATTGTGTTGTGTGTAAAAAAGTGCGTTAAATAATGGATTTTTTTCAGACCGTTCGTATTGGCAATTCCGGAATGGCAGATCATTTACCAGCAGATATTGGCCATGCATATGTATACCGAGAGGCGGACATTTTAACCGTCGAAAGTCCTTTGGGTTTTGTACTCAAATGCAACATGAAATTCCATATTTGCACACTTCAATTGTCCGGTGGGTATTGATAATTTAAGACAGATAACGTTTAATATTCGCGCCGAACTAAAATTCATTTGTTTTATTCCTGTCCCACAGGCTGGTATTTCGGAAAAACCGCAGGCCTTTTGGGAACGTTGAATAATGAACCGTCCGACGATCTACTTCAATCGAACCAAACAAAAGCCAAAGACAATCAAATAAACACATTCGCGCAAAGCTGGACGGCCAATCAAAACTGCCGCACCGCACATCAACCGACGAAAAAAATTATCGACCCGATGTTCAAACCTTTGTGCGAGAGTTTTTTCCAAAGCAAGCAGTCCGATTTGGAGAACTGCTTCTCCAAAATACCAGTGGATCCTTTCTGGAACATGTGCCTAGAGAGCACTAGTGAAACAGAGGCCTGCTCTTCAGCGGTGGCTTACATCGAAGTATGCGGCTTTCAAGACGTACCTTTAAGAATACCTGACACATGCGTAAGGTAAGTCGAACAAAATTTTATATTCATGAAAATTATTTTGAAAATGCTTTTAATGGATACAGCAACCAATGAAATGTTCGAATTGCTCCCCGTTGGTTTCTTGACAGTAAGCAAGCCTATCCGAAAATTCTCTGAGAACGTTTTGGATGACTTACGCACTAATAAACCGACATTCTTCACGAATTTGTTTTCTCAAGTCTTCTAAATTTTGTGGTCTGCTAATGTAGACCTTTGATTTAAGGTAGCCCCATAAGAAAAAATCAAGACGGGTGAGATCTGGTAGATCACTTGGTAGATCTGAACCTTTATTCTCATTGGGAAACATTTCTGGTAATGTGGGAAGAAAAGAGTTTTGCAAAATTCCAAATACATTCGTCCTGTCATATTCTCGTCAAAGAAGAAAGGACCTATGACCCGATTTTCCACCATTCCTGCGCAGACATTCACTTTTTGCCTGTATTGGGAATTTGCCTCTACTACCCAATGAGGATTTTCTCTGCTCCAGTATCTACAATTTTGACGGTTGGCTGTACTATTCAAACAGAAGGTAGCTTCTTCCGAAAAAAGTATTTTACGAGGAAGTGGAGATAATTGTTACATAAATTCATCATAGTTTCACAAAATTGTAGTCTACGGTCTGGATCATCTTCGTTAAGTTCCTGCACTAGTCTAATTTTGTATGGATGGTACTTTTCTTTCTTCATAAAACGTAATGGCTGACTTGACTTTCAGCTGCGACTAGGCTAGAAGCACTGTGAAGATCTTCTTCCACACGAAACAAAATGTCAATTTTAGTGTCCTCACTAATACTCGTACGGCTAGGTTTTGGAATATCTTTGACAGGTCCAATCTCTCTGAATTTCCGTTAAATTTTACTCACCGTAGCACGAGTAATAGGTCGAGCTAGATTAAATAAATTTTAAACTTCTTGTTGTGTTTTAGTTTTATTGCCACATTGTATGAGAATTAAAACTTCAATTCTCTGTGTTGGTATAATGAAACAATATTTTTATAATTAGTGCTTGTGGCTTGTTATAATTAAGTGCCTTTTAAGCTAAAGCTTGTACTAATGCATCTCTTAGGAATACTGGACACTTGGTTGAAATACAACATTATTGCCTTAAAGCGCAATGTACCTGGCCGACAGTGTTTTCTTCATTACAACATCATTATATTAAATAAATTAACTACAATGCAAGCAAGCATTGTTCAGTCAGATTATCATCTCCCTGCTTGTGTTGGAAGTTTTTGCTCCCATAAAATAATTCGTTTTCCGCTCGGGTAGATATCGCCGTTTCTTGCGGTATTTGCGGATAAACGTAAATAATTTAATTGTTTTAAATGTTAACCAAAACAACAAGATAAGTTCTTTTTATATTTCGGACGGGAATTCGAATTTATTGCATGAACAAGCTCGAAAGAAACAAATTAAGGTGTTTTAATGCCTGAGAAGGCAACGTTTAGCAACATAATTATTTTTGCAGATGCGATCTTTTTAATGGCACGCAAATAAAGGAGGGTAGAACGGTCCGTTTGGGCCCCGACCAAATGGAAAGAAGCGCGGACATCGTGTTTATAGTCGAGGCTAAGCAATGCAACAACAACATTAAAAGGACGAAAAATATCGACACGATCATAGAGTCGCTCGACAAGGAGCTCAACGAGAACAACATCACCAACAACAGATATTCTCTGGTCGTTTTTGGCGGCAAAGGTGTCTACGATCAGCCCAGGAGTGTGGCGGTTAATGGCAAAATGTTCAGCGATCACAAAAACTTCGGGAAATATTTCGAAAATATTCCCGTCGGCAACGGTAATCAGGATGTGTTCGAGGCTCTCCTCTACGCCCGCGACCTCGTCCTCCGTCCTGGAGCATCTAAATCTTTCATACTCATACCTTGCAGCAAATGCGACGAAAGTAAAATGATGGTAATACAATGCATAAAACTTTCATTCAAGAATCCACTAAAATATTTATGTTCCAGGATGACTATTCAACAGTCCACTACCAACTATTCGAGTCCTCCGTCTCGTTGCACATTATTATGCATGCCGAGTTTTCTCAGAAAAAGGATAAGGATAACAAAGTTTTCGGTAACTATGGCGAACTTCATTTTTACTCTAACACATTTACTTATCAAGGGTGGCCCGACTACAACTAAAAAAATACACTGCCAAATGAAATTTCTATCGAGTTGTAATGTGCAAAAACACATGATATCATCTCATAAGATCCATAAGTTGGCATAATATTTTTTCTGGAATTATATTATATCTTAAAAATGGAAGAACAATAACAGCAAAATACTATGACAACTTATAGGACTCTTTAGGCGATGAAATAAATTAATATAAAAACACATTTAAAGAATCACCACAATGGGCTATGAATTGTTTTTCCATCCAGACTTGGTCCAAACTTGAATCCCAAGTTGCGACTTATTGGAAGCTGGTTGGCCAAATGTGTTTTTTTCACGATTTCATCTCCTAAACAGTCCAATAAGTTGGCATAATGTTTCCCTGTTATTGTTTTTCAATTTCTGGAATAATCCACCATCTTGAAAATGGAAGAACAATCACAGGAAAATATTATGCCAACTGTTTGGGCGATGAAATCATGAAAAAACACATTTAAAGAATCACTACAATGGGCTATAAATTGCTTTTCCATCGACTGTATTGTCCAGACTTGGTCCACACTTAAACTCCAAGTTGCGACTTAGCTAAAAGTGTTTTTTCACAATGTGTTTTCACGATGTCATCTTATAAACAGTCTAAAAAGTTGGCATAGCGTTTTCCTGTTATTGATCTTCCATTTTCAAGATTCCATTTCTGGAATAATCAACCGTCTTGAAAATGGAAGAAAAATATCAGGAAAATATTATGCGATGAAATCATGAAAAAACACATTTGCATATTCACTACAATGAGCTATACATTGCTTTTCCATCGACTGTATTGTCCAGACTTGGTCCACACTTAAACCCCAAGTTGCGACTTAGCTAAAAGTGTTTTTTCACAATTTGTTTTCACGGTGTCATCTACTAAACAGTCTAAAAAGTTGGCATAACGTTTTCCTGTTATTGATCTTCCATTTTCAAGATTCCATTTCTGGAATAATCAACCGTCTTGAAAATGGAAGAATAATATCAGGAAAATATTATGCGATGAAATCATGAAAAAACACATTTGCATATTCACTACAATGAGCTATAAATTGCTTTTCTATCGACTGTATTGTCCAGACTTGGTCCACACTTAAACCCCAAGTTGTGACTTAGCTAAAAGTGTTTTTTCACAATTTGTTTTCACGGTGTCATCTTCTAAACAGTACAAAAAGTTGGCATAACGTTTTCCTGTTATTGTTCTTCCATTTTCCAGATTCCATTTCTGGAATAATCAACCATCTTGAAAATGGAAGAATAATATCATGAAAAAACACATTTAAAGAATCACTACAACGGGCTATAAATTGCTTTTCCATCGACTGTATTGTCCAGACTTGGTCCACACTTAAAACCCAAGTTGCGACTTAGCTAAAGTTGTTTTTTCACAATTTGTTTTCACGATGTCATCTTCTAAACAGTTTTCCTGTTATTATTCTTCCATTTTCAAGATTCAGTTGTTTTTCAGTAATTACCAAATCTGAAGAGGTTCTAAACCATTCCAAGATTAACATTTCACAAAGCTAAATAAAGTTTTTTGTTTGTGCTTATTTTGTTTTTTCTTATTACAGGAATTGATAGTACTTTTGCCTATTCAAAGAGAGACGTGAGATCTGAGGGTGACACTGCATTGAGAAAAGACACTAATTTGCCGAAATCGGCTTTGGGCATTTGTACTCCACTGGCTCTGGAAATGAACGGTATGTTAAATAAACGTTTTATTTTATCCGCGTTGTCTGTTTTATTTGCTCCACTGCTATTTATCGTAAAGTATTACTGACAGTCCAATATCCAGTTAGATTTTATTTTAATATTCATTTCGCAATTTTTCAGTATTCTATTCTATTTTCGATACGTGGCTTAAGGTTTCTGAATTGTTTGAAATTCCAAACTACGACGGCAAGAAATAAAAAACGATTTTAATTTATCAAAAATGATCAAATACAATAATGCCGTTGACATGGCCGTATTTTATGCAATAACGTATCCTAAGAAGGTTAACGGCTCCTAAAAAAGGATCAAAACCGTCTCAATGACATTTATATGGACACTTTATCGCACGGAATTGATTAATAAACCTTTTTTGAATAAACTTGTTGGGTTTTCAATTTTTACTTTATTGAGGATTTATTAAAAATATTAAAATTAAATCAATATAACAAATAAAATTATTAGTTGCAAAAAAGGCGGATGCGCCGGGGTTAATTTTCTAATATTGACAAAAAGTCGAAGTTTTAAAAATAAAAAAATGTTTTTTTGCAGGATCAATATTTACTAGTAAATATTTGGATAAAAAGTACTCGAAGCGATTATCCACGGTGTTCTCGAGACGAGTGGCGAAATCTGCGGAGCCAAAAAGTTGCATGGACTGCGAGTGCACAGGCTCGAATTCAGGTGTTTCATTTATGGAGTGCATCTTGTGTAGAGGCTAACTTTATATATTAGAGACGTAAGTATCGAGGGGCTATGGCCAAACTATTACCGAAGCTCTCAGTTTTTATGGTCCCTGTCTACCTATTTCATTTATTTCTTGCTGTTCCTTGTATTTTATCTTTTATCTAAGCATTTCTACTTTGATTGCTCTAGGTATTTTGCTGTATTCTTTACGCGACCCGAATTATCGATTTCCATTTCCTAAAATACCATTTTATTATTTGATATCTCCTACTGTTAAGCAATATTTTAACTAAAATATTTTCAAGCTCAAGACAGGTGTCTTTTTAATTTTTTAATGAAGTGCCATATTTACGATTTAAATATTTAGAACTTTAGGTAGATTTTTTAAAACCTTAAACAATAAAAAATCGGACCCATGACTCACCCTGTATATATTTATATATAGGAAAAATTACTTTATTTAAGCTATGTATATTTGTGGAGTATTTTCCGTTATTTCTCAAAATACATCCGATGAATTTAATCATTTGATTTATGTTTTAACATCGACTTTTCCAAATGTTCCCATTCACTTTTCAGGACACCGCACTGAAATGGTTTATTTCTTTTCAGCGATCGGATCAATTCCAGACACTGTGTGGAAAGCAAAATAAAAGGAATAAAAACCTTAAAAGAAATCTCTAGTTTACTTAACTTATCGTCGTTATTTATAAATTACTTACATTTTAATAATAAGTTATTTGTTAGTTATATTGCGTAAAAAAGGGTAAAGTAAATTATAATACGTTTAGGCAAAGCTAAATGAAATATAAGGATATTATATATAAATAAACAGCAAATTGTTCCATTGAAAAGGGTTGTTTACTGACAATATAGGGGGTTGAATTTGTTTGTTGCTCACTTATTAAGTACAGTTGGTTATAAATGCGTTTTACCCCTTTTTAACATGATTCATTTCATCTTGTTCGTAAGAGATTTGTGCTAGAGTGCTAATACGATTTTACACTTATTTTGCTAAAACGTTTCTACCTTACTCATCACATTATCAGATTTTGTAAATACATATTTTTTATAAACCATAAACTGAATTTTATTTCACAAACCTTTTCCAATAGTATACTTATTAGGGATTGCAATCCAGCTGGATTTTTTCTGGATCAACATCAATTTTTATAATTATATATAATTTATTAATTTAAAAAAAAAATAAAAAAATTTTAATACTCAAAAAACTTTATTATTATTTTTATTTTTATAAAAAAAACTAAAATAGGAACGAATTTATAGAAAATAAAAAATAAATATATATCCTCTTTTAAACCCTACTGAACAATTAAATATTTGTAGAATATTAAACTGATTACTTCTTTAAAAGCTTGAACAAAATTAATGTAAAGATTATATGATTATTATTATTTTATATAATAATTATTATTAGTTTTGTGGTTTTTTTTGTTAAAATTTAGTCAATTCGCCACATCGGTGCTAAGAAGAAACTACTTAGCAAGAAACTTTATCAAGCGAGAGCGAAAAGTGCGGTGTAGAAAGGGGTGTAGGACGTTAATTATTTGCGGATTAGCAGGGCTGGATCCAGCAGGCTGAAAAATGCGCTGGATCTAGCTGGATTGCTGGATTAGGGATCCAATTTCGTTTTCGTTGGGCCACACTGTGTAAAATAAGTTATTAACATGGACTAAATGTTGGGTGGTTTATGAGAGTTTATTTGGTAGGTATGTTAGATAAATGTATTTTGTTTAAATGAACAAAGTGAAAACATAATTGTCGCCATTTTTCAGAGGGCAATAAATTAAGTTTTTAACAATATTTATGCCCGTACGGTAGCTCTAGAATATGTCATCTTGAACTGGCTAATATATTAGCAACACGCCACAACGAACTGCCACACAACCGAGTCTAATCCTTTTAGCCGAGCTGATGCTTCCCTCTTGCTCTTGCACACACCTATTCTACCTACTGACACCATCAAACGTTCCCCTTCTCCATTTCCCCTCCCCTTACGTTGCGATCCCTCTGCTCATATTTTTTCTTTGAAAAATTACTAACTCTGACATTTCATTTCCATTTATTAATTGTTTCACATAAACAATGCTCGATATTTTCACCACAGCTTAATATTTACACATTTTTATTAAGAATCGCACAACCCAATTTGTTTTTTTTTTTATTATTATCGTACACAATTTAATTAAATTAATATGGCATAAACTCGCGCCTAAAGTTGTTATGTCACAAAAGTCCTTTATGAATATATTAAAGCAGAAAACAGTTCCATTCCCAAAGGTGGGATTATTATAAAACTCTTAAAAGGATTCAACTTACTGTTAATAATGGTTTTAGTCTTCCGGCAAAAGAATTGTTCACTCTATTAACTAAACATTTGCCCCAATGGATAAATATTTTGCTAACAAAACACTCAACACTACTAATATAATTTAATTAGTCTCTTCCGCTCATTTACTTCCTGTTGATAAAGTCAGATAAACGCTTTACTTTTTTATTTGTCTTCATTACAATAGCCAACAAGTTTTAATAACTGGCCGTTTACCTCGCCACCGCGATTTTGTTTCAAGTGTACTTCTACATCGCATGGCTACCAGGCACTGATGAGTACCATCGTTAGACCGGAGTAATTAATTATTTATCAACTGTTAATAACCAAGAAATAAAAGAAAAATCCTAAATAGCGTAATAAAGTTGTTAAAATGTTTAAAACCAAAGGCACCTGATTGGAAGTAATCTGGAATAAAAATAATAAAAGTTTCAAAAGGAACGATTTGTTGTTGTATCGTCGAGTCTAAACATAAATAGCTATGTATTACATATATTGTTTCTTGTACGTGGTAGTCGTATATCATATAAAGAGAGATCAATAAAATACTATAGCAAATCTTAGAGTGGCAGAAAATGCATCAAAATGATTTATGTTAACGATGTGCTCCGGTAATAGCTCCCAGCTTGTTCGTTTGTCTTGAAAAGATGAAGAGGCCTCGAGTCTCTAGAGTCGAAAAATTCAAAAAATATTTCAATTGTAGTATTTGAATAATGTACATAAAAATACTATGAATAATTCTTTAAAAAATGGATACTAATCGTTTTCATAATAAATAGACCTTCAACAAAAGAGAAATACGTCAATTAAATATTGAAACAAACGACATTTTAATCGGTTTTAGCGTTTAACCCCATGAATATTAAGATTATTGACTCTAAACTATTCATGTTTCTTTCTATCTATATCTATATTTTAAATGTATAATACAAAATGAATTGGATAATTAATGACTTTGTTGGAACAGTGTATACTATAAAATTAATAACTCCCTTACCAGGAGAATTAAATCTAAAGGCGTGTTTTACCCAGATTGCAATGTATGAAGAACTGACTTATGAAACAAAGGAATACGAGCAAGTGCGGAAAATGTTTGTTACTCTAATAAATATCTTGCTTCCAGAAAAAAACACTCCAAATTATAAAATATGTTAACTTTATTTATATGTGCATCTATCTCTCTTCCATGAAACTAACCCGCAATTCCTTTTAGCTAATCGTCAGGTTTAAACTGGGTTATGCCAAATTATTATTGTTGGAGTCATTATTAGTTATTAAAAAACTGAGCTTGGCTATAATATAAGCGCTTTCTCGGCCTGTTTTATTAATAATTTCAAAGAAAAAATATCATTATTCTAAATTGAAGACGATCTGTAACATTAAGGTCAAAGAAGCCGTAATTGAGCTGATAAATTTGAAGAGTGAACATTTTTTGAATTAATGCGAGGGTGAAACAAAGAGTATAAAAGGGAAATATTTGTAATTTAAATAAAAAAAATCTCTTGAAAACCCTTAAAAATCAAAGACGCTCGTGCGTAAGAATTTGAAGGTATGAAATCATTGTGAGAATACATTTTTATTTTTCCATTACAAGGGTTTATTATGTTAGCAAATAACCTGTCTTTAATATACCCTATAATAAATACACCTGGACAAATAATCGATAATTTTATTAAAACCTAGGTGGTAATTTTTTTCATGTGAATTAACGCTGACAAGTTGAATATCGATGAAATATTAACAATAAATCTTGTCCTAATAGATCGAAAAGGCCAAATCATGTTGATTTTTTTTATAGATATGGGTCAATAAAAGGTTGCTATAAATTTGATGGTTTTTGACATAAGTACAGTGAAAACAATATTAGTATTGTCTTGATATTTCATAGAAGAAACTTTTTATCCTGTAATATATATTTTCACATTTATAGCATGTTTGCCTAAGCTAGCTCATAAAAGATAAAACGGACGATATTTTCCATTTATAACTTTGACTGAGTTTAGTTTATAAAACATTTACAACCATTTGAAAAATATCTTCTGGATTTTCTTTCGGCGCAATTACCTTTTTAAATCTCTTAACAAAATAATAAAATATTTTAGATTTTTTTCATTTGCATAATAACACTTTCAAACACGAAGCAAGGCTTTTATATCACGCATTAAAAATTCCATGCAGATCCAGATTATAATCAGGAGTAAGCTTTTGTTTTATGATCAGCTTTTTGTTATTAAATTCACATAATTCCGATAACAAAAAACGAATTAAATTTAAGAATTGTACAGATTTCTTCGGATTCAATGAAAACACGAACAACTTCCGAGGGTAAATGGTATTTAATTGAAACGACAAAAAGATTTTGTTGCCATTTAGAGCGGACATTGTGATGCAAATGGTCATTGTAACTTTAGATCCAAGAGGAATTGCTCTGTAGTTTTCAGAACAATTGGGATATTATGGAGTAAAGGATTTTGTATTATTGCATCAATAAAATCAATTTATAACAAAACATATTGAAACATTTTAAAACCAACTCGCAGTTAAAATACCGGAAATATAAATACAGGGTGAGTTTTAAGTTACGCGTTCCTTTTAACAGCGTGTAGAAATCAGATAAACAAATAAATATTTTAAGTAACTTTTTTATCAAAACTCAAAAATAAGAGAGTTATAGGCCTTCCAAGTTTAATTAAATTTTGAGCTGGTTCTGGCTATTGTTAACAAAAAACATAACCATAAAAATAAAAATAACAAAATAAACAATGCAAAATGTCACCTATGACAACAAACATAACCATTTAAATCAAAATGACATTTAGCAATGAAAAATGTCAGTTTTTTGTGCCTCAATTATTTTTAAAAATGGTTCATAATTATAGCAATAATGAATTAGTGGAAATGTTACTAATTTATGGAGAGTGTCGTCAAAATGAAAATGCTGCAACTTAAGTAAATAATGACATTTTTTATTGCAAAATGTCAATTTGATTTAAATAGTTATGTTTGTTGTCAAATATGACATTTTGCATTGTTTATTTTGATATTTTTATAGTTATGTTTTTCGTTAACAATAGCCAGGATCGGCTTAATTAAACTTGGAAGGCCTATAACTCTCTTATTTTTGATGGGCTATAACTTTTTTATTTTTGAGTTTTGATAAAAAAGTTACTTAAAATATTTATTTGTGTAGCTGATTTCTACACACTGTTAAAAGGAACGCGTCAACTTAAAACTCACCCTGTATGTCGACATTGTTAATTCTTGAGAAAGATCTTGTAGCAATCTACTTAAAACAATTGCGTGCGCAGGTAAGACTACAAGTGCTCACCGCGCATATCTATCATCCAATGCGCAAAAGCATTTTGCGCATCCGTACGTTTTTTGGCGTATCCCAACAAAAAAAACAAAACAAAAACACAAATTGCATCTTTAGAAGCGAAGTGTAATTGAGTTGTCCTTTATCAAGTGTACCCACCTAGCAAGTTACTCTCCCTTCATTTAGACTTCTTGACGCAAAATTGTGTAAAACATTAAAAATTCTATGAATTAAGTTTTATATTTGATTTTTGGTAACAAATGTTTGGTTATGTATTGCAGAACAAGTTTTAAATAAACTACTAATAAGAAAATCTCAGACGTAAAAAAACAGATGGGTTTAATGAATGAGGATAATGTCACAGGTTGGAGGATGATTTGGAGTTGATTTAAGAAGTAGGAGGAGTGGAGGAGATCGTGCGTGTGTGGTGTTATGGACGCAGACGGATAAGAGATTGTATAACACTTATATAAATTTGCTACATAAGCATGGATTAGGTATGGCATAAGTTCTTTGGAGAGAGAGAGCGTGGAGCGTGGAGCGCGAAACGTTGGGGGTATCCGAGGAGGAGGACGACCGAAGAAGAAGGGTGTCGGTGTCGTGGTGATAGCAGCGGAGTGGCGGCAGCGCACAGTGCTTCGCACGGCCTAAAAAGTATGACAAAATAGATTTGGAATTTCAAATCAAATCGATTTTACCATTTTTTTGAGTTCGCAAAATTGAAGGAGTTATTTAAATTTTAATGCCGCCAATAAGAGCGCAGCTTTATTTATTTGTAATCTGAGTTACACTTTGCTTCTGAAGATGCCAACATCGTTGGCAAAAAGTACTTTAAGCACTTTGTGTTTTGCTTTGGTGTTGGGGAATATTAAAAAAGGACAACTTTTGTGAAATATTAAACAAATATTCCCCAACTGAGTTACACTTCGCTTCTGAAGATGCCAACATCGTTGGCGAAAAGTACTTTAAGCACTTTGTGTTTTGCTTTGGTGTTGGGGAATATTAAAAAAGGACAACTTTCGCTTCTGAATATGCCAAAATCGTTGGCGAAAAGTACTTTAAGCACTTTGTGTTTTACTTTGGTGTTGAGGAATATTAAAAAAGAACAACATTGGTGAAATGTCAAACAAATATTAGAAATATTCCCCATCACCAAAACAAAACACAAAGTGCTTAAAGATCTTTTCGCCAACGATGTTGTCATCTTCAGAAGCGAAGTGTAACTCAGTTACACTTCGCTTCTGAAGATGCCAAAATCGTTGGCGAAAAGTACTCTAAGCACTTTGTGTTTTGCTTTGGAGTTGGGGAATATTAAAAAAGGACAACTTTCGCTTCTGAATATGCCAACATCGTTGGCGAAAAGTACTTTAAGCACTTTGTGTTTTGCTTTGGTGTTGGGGAATATTAAAAAAGGACAACATTGGTGAAATTTTAAACAAATATTAGAAATATTCCCCATCACCAAAATTAAACACAAAGTGCTTAAAGTACTGAGTTACACTTCGCTTCTGAAGATGCCAACATCGTTGGCGAAAAGTACTTTAAGCACTCTGTGTTTTGTTTTGGTGATGGGGAATATTAAAAAAGGACAACTTTCGCTTCTGAAGATGCCAAAATCGTTGGCGAAAAGTACTTTAAGCACTTTGTGTTTTGCTTTGGTGTTGGGGAATATTTCTAATATTTGTTTAACATATCACCAACGTTGTCCTTTTTCAAGTACAAAGTTGGAGTTTAAAGATAATTAAAAAACATACTTTCTTCTTCTTCTTCTTTTAGATCTTGGTGTGGCGCGCACTTTAAAAGGTTGTTAGGACTAATCGCTGTATGAAATGTATTTTTTGTATTTTGTCGTATTTTAGGTGTGTAGAAAGCACAGTGCGGCGGCGGCGGTGGAAGCGGCGGTGGCAACTGGATGTTGATGTTCGGGGTGGTGCGCGTACGGTATCGGCGCTGGGTATGGCGCACGCTTGCCGCTTCCAAGAAGGAGACGACCAAGTTGGGGGCGGTGTGTGGCGGTAAAGCCTCTGGCTATGTGATTTAGTTTCCGTCCTTTGTACGCGATGAACGTATTGCGGCCGCCGGTTCTCCGTTATATTGGAAAACAACGTACTCTCTGCTCACGCGGCCTAATGCTCGGCACGTCGATACCGCCGATTTTTTCTCACTAAACACTCATTTTCATTGAAATTCATCGGTTTTTTAAGTGAAGAAAAAAATGTGCGTCCGTCATCATCAATTAATATACCTTTGTGCTGGCCTAACGATCAAATGTGCATAATGTGGACGTTATTAACCTCTTTTCTTACGGTTCTTTCGGTTTTGACGGTTACGTTTACCACTGGATTTGCTGAAAGACGCAACTTTGGTAAGTTCTTATATAAGAAGGTTTTCCGTGCTTCACTTAAAGCTTCTTACACAACTCGTCTTATTGAAATCCATTAGCAACAACACTTGACTTGAAAAAAAGATAATATTTAAATTTAGCCAAAATAAATCTACACCCATTAAGTGGAATAGATTATCTTTGGAGGAATAAGGGAGAATGGAAAGGGAGAAGTGTTTTAATTATATCTTATCAAACAAGGAAACTTTCGCGTTTCAGATTTCCACGCGAATTTGTATTTACTTAACCATTTACTACCGCGCTGCCATACAAAACGTTCGAGATAACAACAATAACTTACGGTGACGATATAATTAATACAGTTTCGCATTTTGGAAAACTTAAATTGATATCTTCACAAAACAATTTATAATTATGCATATAAAACAATAATTTAAAAAAAATTATACAGGATGGAAAAAAATCATTTATATACTTTTTAAAAATGAATTAGTCAAAAATAACTAGTTACTACAGTTATTAGTGGCTGCTTTTTCACTTATACCATGATTAACCATGGGAAACCATTGTATCGTCAACATTTAATAGCCAATTCTTATGTAAAATTCCCCCCTGAATCTAAAAATACCGTTAAAAATTATGAAAGTTGAGCGGTTTTTGAGATATAGTCAATTCCATAATACATAGAAAATTGACTATATCTCAAAAACTATTCAACTTTTTATAACGACATTTTCGGATTCAGGGGACAATTTTACATAGAAATTGACTGCTAAATGTTCGGGATAGAAATTGCTATTGATGAGAATTATTAGTGGCTGCTTTTTCGCTATTAGTCATTTTTGACTAATTCATTTTTAGAGAGTACTCTGTATAAATGCTAGCCAAGATTTTAGGTTATACACGAACTACACATTCACTTAGTTTAATCACGCTAGCTTATACAGAGTGTTCACAAATTAAAGTAAAAAATTATAAAAAATAATGGTATTAAACAGAAATATTATTTTTTTTGTATTAATAAATAAATTTTACACAAATATGTACTGGTACATAAAAGATCACTTTTAAATAGTTTATTAATTAAAATTTTGTCTTTAATTAGATTAATATTACTATTTTAAAAAAACATTATTTTTAAAATTTTTGACTTTAATTTGTGAACACTCTGTATAAGCTAGAGTAAGAAAATTAAGAAAATGTATATTTTGTGTAATACCTAAAGAAATAAAACATTGTTTCAGTGCTTAAAAAGATTTTTTTTTTCAAATTTGACCTTTTTTTACCATCCTGTATAAAATTTTAATACAAAACTATCGTTTTAGGGGTTTTTGGGTATGCCAAATTCAAAAACAATATCTGCTTTAAAATTTTAAAAAATGCCTTATTTCTATTAATCATACAGGGCCATGAAAATTGCATATGAACATTGTTTTCTTTAAAAGATAGAGCTTTTAAATTGATGCATTTTTAAATAAATACCGAGTTGTCGCCTATCAAAATGAAACACACTGTATATATTTTTTATATATTTTTATATATTTATAATTTGGCAACACTGTAGGACGCAATAAAGTATGTACAAGCCATATAAAATTTAAAATGAAATATACACGTGACGCAATATTATATCAAGATTAAAATGAGTTGATAATGTAGTGACTTAAGAAAAAAGTGTATATCTTATTTTTTAAGATAAAAAAATTCTGACAAGATTTTTGGAATCAGCAAAAGAAAGTACGCCAATATACTCTTCTATATTTTCGCTAAATACCGTATTTCTAGTAGACGCAATAAGGTCGCGAAATGTAAGATATTTTTTTTCTCTCGTCTCTTGTGAAAATATGTTGGTTTGTAATGTTTTAAGATCCCTGTCAAAAGATCAGCTCCATTAAAAAATTTTTAGGGGTCGCTCAAGATTTAAAATTTACAAAATCGTCAAAAATTGGATTTTTTTTTATTTTAATTTTTTTTCTCGTTCCGATATTATTTTTTAATTTAAAAATAATAATGATTCTGAAAATGTCATAACGATATTTTGATTTCTAAAGGTCGCTCAAGATTTTTTTAACTTTCAAAGTAGAGTATTTTGAATGTTTTTGAGCGACCTCTCAATATAAATATCAACGAACTTTTAGCGACCTTTAGAAATCAAAATATTGATTTAAAATTTACAGAATTTTTATTATTTTCAACCAAAAAAATAATATCGAGACGAGAAAAAAAATTAAAATAAAACAAAAATTCAATTTTTGATGAAAAAATTCAATTTTTGATGATTTTGAAAATTTTAAAAAAATCTTGAGCGACTCCTAAAATTTTTTTATTTGGGCTGATATTTTGACAGGGCTCTTACAGCATGATAAACTAACATATTTTTATAAGAGAGAAGTAAAAAAAATATTCTTTTTTTTTGGCCACCCTAATGTATATATATATATATATATATATAATTGTTTACAGTATTTTAATTGGATTATTTAACGAGCGTTCAAAATTTTTATTAACAATAAAAGTAAATTAATTGCGATATTGCAATATTTTCAGTAATAAACACCTATTGTTATTTGTATGTTAATAAAACGAATTACATTTAAAGTTTTAATTTAAATATTATATTATTGATTTGTATTTATTAATTTATAATACCACCCTAAAATTTCTCTGGTTCTTGATATTTTGATTAAAACTGAAAATCCAGCCCGAGCTAAAATACATAAAAGTTAATTGTTGCAATTTAGGCTGAATCAATTTCTTAGCCAGGGAAGGAAGCAGGTTCTAATTTAAAAAAGTTAAATTTTAAAAAGGGGATTTCATGATTTAAAAACCTTTATCTTGAGCTGACTTTTAAGAAATCCCCTATAATTTAATATTTTTGTTTTTATGTGTGTTTCAACTTAATTCCCTTTTGTAAGTTAATACTTTTATTTTACATATCTAAATATTAAATCAGTAAATCAATTTATACATACTACTTCTAAGCTTTATTAAATAAAAGACATAATAAACATTGTGTGGTTCCATATAAAAATAATTGTTTGTTTTTGTGTCCATTTAATGGCTTTTATTTAAATTTGTATGGGCAATAAAAGCCTAAGTAAATGACTTATATTATAATATTTTAATGAGGTGAAATGGCCATAAAAAATAATGGAGTAAATAAAAAGCTATAGAGGAAATAATATATTGGATATAATGGATAATTAGGAGGGTAGACAGTGAAAATGTAATTTCCAAACTTTTTATAAGAGTTATTTTGAGCGATGAGTTCTAAGCTATATAATTATTTTATATTGAAAAAGGAAACTTTTTCGCGTTTTTAAGTGTGCATATAAAATATAAAACAAGTTTTGATTCAACATCGGCTTTAAAAACTTTACAACGGGGTTCCATCTAAATGGCTCAACATATAAATTTCCCGTTATTGTTTTCCGTATTTTACAATATTTGAAACAGAATTTAACTTTTGTTGCTTGCTAGGGGCCATTACTTCAAAAAAGCTCTGATTTTAGATCGAACCACATAAAATTCCACCGGCAGAACACCACTTTATCAAACAATTAAATGTCAACATTTAATAACGATACGAGAATTGGAAACGCAACTTTTTCTTGTTTTCTTTCAAAACGGTTTCACACTTTTAGATTAGTTTGGGCGTAATAATATTTATAGCACTCGAGAGTTTACCTTTCTTGCGCTAGACACATAAGTAATTAAGCTATAACTCTATTCCCTAAATAGTTTTCACATATCATCATGATCATACAATTTTCCCATATCAAGAATAAATATTCATTTTTATGACACAAATCGTGACAGTTTGGGAAATTCCATACATATCATCAGATCATATCATCACTTCTATGGACCACGAATGTGAAACACCATAAAACATTTAAATGTTTTTTAACAACTTTAACAAATCCAATTACAATAGGTTGATATTACACCCTCACCAGCAAAAAAAGGACCACCAGAAAATGTTCGCAAACCCCTCATCTGATTTTGATCATTTTTTCTTTGAATTGGATAACGCTTATCGAAAAGGAACCAAGCGCCTAAAACTTTTTCTGGGCTTGGTAAAATTATTTGTAAAATTATTTATTTTAAGTTATGCTCAAAAGGTTGATCATCATTTGGAACTTTTCTCAAAAGGATTGAGAGGGTTCCCAAATCATTATTATTTTTTTGAGGAGCATTAAAAATGAGTTACTTTGCAAATAATTTTGTTAACCCCAGAAAAAGTTTTTGGTGCTTGGTTTACCCAATTGTAAAAGAACTCTTCAGTTAAGGAGCTATAATTTAATGTAATGTTTATTACTTAATAAATGTATCTATCTATCTATCTATCTAATAAAAAAAATTCTGATTTTAATTTGACCAAAAGTAATAAGAAGTTTTTGTGTAATTTTTGACACCCTACTTTTATTAATAAAGATAAACTGTTTTAAAGTCCCCTTTCGTTTTGGCTGAAATTTTTTCATATTTTTCTACCCACTAAAAATATTTCTCAGAATTTTTTCACCCAAAGCAACAACCATATTTTTTTTTTAAATTGACTAAATTAAACGTTTTTTTTAATTTTTGATTTTGAATGTACTTAAAAAAATACAAAAAATTTTTTGATGTAAATTCTATTCTATTTTAGTTGTTTTAGAAAATCCAACAACTTTTCAAAGTCGACATTTTGAATTGTTTTTCTTTTTTTTTCTTAAAAACACCTAAATTGATTCAGAGAATAATGAAGCTATTTCTAGAGTGGGCCGACTTTTTTTTCAATTTTTTTTTCATTAAATATTTATTTTTTTGTTTTATCTATTTTGCGTTCATAATGACTTCATTATAACACCGCTTTCGGTGATGTAATAAGATACTTTTTCCCACCCAAATTTTGATTTTATAGGTTGGCTATTCTTGGCTTTTTTAACATATTAGTTAAAATATTTTTATGATTTTTCTAGTACTTACGAGACTTTTCTGGCAATACGAGGTGTGTTCAGAAAATATCGAGAATTTTCGTTTTTTGAAACAAATATTTATTTATTCGTTTACATTAATGTTGTTGCCTTCAAAATAGTCCCCATTGGATATTATGCACATGTGCCAGCACTTCTTCCAATACTCGAAACACTTCTAAAACTCGATCTTTGGGATAGCCTTTAGTTATTTCAGCGATGCGCTTTTAATGTCATCTATGCTTGCAAAACGCGGCCCTTTAAGGTTCTCTTTATTTTTGGGAATGTGAAAAAGTCAGACAGAGGCATGTCTGGCGAATATGGAGGCTGGGGCATCATTACAGTGTTGTTTTTGGCCAAAAATTTTGTTCAAAATTTAACAATTTTAGAACAAATTTTGCTGCCACGCGTTTCACACTCAAAACATTCGAAAAAATTCCATGGGATGAGCCAATCGATATACCAACATCATCAGCGACTTCTCTAATGGATTATAACCATTTCTACCACTTTTTCCATGTTTTTATCGGTTATTAATGTGCTTGTGCGTTCGGGGCGTTCGTCATCTTCAACGTCTTCACGGCCATCTTGGAAACTCTTATACCACTTGTAAACTCTTGTTTTACTTATAGCAGACTCACTATGGGCCTTTGTTAACATTTCAAAGAATTTATTTTATTTTTTAAGCAAAATTGGATACAAATTCCTTGATCCATTTCTTTTAACGAACGAAAAATCGCCGAGCTACACGTCTAACCTTAGCGGCTGCCACAGACAAAGTAAACAATGAAATCAACTAAAGTTTTTATCATACTTCGGGGGCATGTATACCAACATAATAAAGAAAATTTTATAACAACCGGACTCTCCGAACCCGCGAAATTTAACAATTCCCGTTATTCCTTTTTTTCTTCTTTAACATTAACAGCCGTTTATTGTAAATAAGTAAATTAAGGACGGCATGGCGAATCGATTTTGACATCAACTGTCAAGCCAATGACTGTGATACCAACTATTTAAAGTAAAATTCGACCAAATAAAATTTAAGGTATAAACTTAATTTTTTTATAGATTTTTTGCAAAATAGATTTAATATCATAAAGAACTTATGTTATAAGACCTTTTGTCGCACTCGCTCCTTCGTCGCTCGTTTTATAAATTGTCCGCGTGCGACAAAATGACGTCTTATGACATTAGTTCTTTAATATACTATTTTCGAAACCTTTATTTATACAACATAATGAAAGATATATTTTTGTATGAATTTTTTTTCACGATTTCCTGAATTTCATAATTAGGCTTTAATTTGTCTATTTTTACTTGGGGAAATCCAATGTTTTAAACATGAGGAATGACTATTTTTCATAACAAATTTTTTCCTATGCTAATTGGTAGGCACTGTATTTGCTGTTTTACTTAAAATATGCTCATAATTTATTAATAGTTTGCTTAAAGAAAGTTTTGCACGATTTTCTTTTTCCTCTTGATTTTTAAACTTGTGTTAATAAAATTTTCTTAGAGGATAAACATTCTGTTTTAAATTACAATCGTTGACAGTTCGCATTCAGGACACGTCCCCTGAATCTTTATTCATATTTATTTAAGGTTATGAAATTATTTTAGCTCGCCGAAATGGTTTTATTTGTGGCATTTTTATTTGCAAATGGCAAAAATATGTCCAAATATGTCAATATACCCGAAAGAGAACATTCAAGGAATATTTCCGGCCGAACCCTCGGACATTTAACTTCGCTGTGAATAAAATGGAAATTCGTGGGGTATTGGGAAAGGGCTTAATTTCGTACCTGTGATGTGCTAGTAGAGTAAAGTTTAAGGGGCAGTTTATTACACAATTTAATGGGCATAATGAACGGTCCCTTAGATGCCCCTATGGGGCTCTAAATTGCCGCATAAATATCTTCGGACTCGACCCACGCAGATCTTAAGATTTCCGAACAAAAAACATAATTTAGCGAAGTTTGATAATTTAATATTAAAACGTTTTACCTAAAAGCAACAACCCTCGCAAGAGGATTTTAAATTCGGGAAAATTGAAATCTCCAGAGGATACACATGTCTTTTTGGCCCTCAAATGAGATAACAGTTTTCGTCCTTTATTTTCAAATGTATTTTTAAATGTACACGAATCTGAAATATAACATTAATAAAGCCAGAAATAGTTCCCTAAGGCTTTCCGTTAAATTTACATTCAACTTCTCCCTATTCCCTAAAGCTCCTCTTTACAACTACAAAGGAGTGAAAAATCGAGATTTATCGCTTTCTTCGTAATTAACGATACTTTTTTCGCTTAATTATCACACAACAGCTAATTAAAATGATAAAGAACGTGTTAAATTTTCTTTTATATTTTATTTTAAATTGGCACAAAAGAGCGCAAAGTTGTAAAGCAAGAATCCGGCGAGGAAACGAAGGGATAAATTTTTCTCTCTGCTCAAGATTCCAAGTGCTGTCGACCAAGGAAAACTAAGATTAATGAAAAACTAGGCGGAAAACTCGATTGAAATGCGCCCATGTCATCCGCCAACTTTGAATAAAACATGGATTTTTACTTTTAAGCAAATTAATAAGGATTTTGATGATGCTGGATGGAGAGAGTTTGAAATAGGCAAAACGGAGTTTTGCTTTGCTAGGAAAAAGCGCAGCTGGAAAATACTCCTAGATGGACTTTGATGTAAGATGTGTAAAGTTAAAATGAGTTTGGTATCATAAAACGGGATTAAAGCGTTAATTTTGGTTGAATTCCGGCAATGTCTGGAGTTTTGATATAATGGCAGCGGTTGGGTTTATTAACCATTTCGTTTTGTTTCTTTTTTCAGATGTCACCAGTCTGCATACGGAAATAATCACCGTAAAAGCTGGAGAAAATAAATCACTGCCCTGTCCTGGGGTAAATGAACACTCGTTAGTTAGCGCACTGGAATGGTTCACTTTAACACATCAAATTAAGCTGGTCGAATTTGCCTCCGACTCAACAACTGTTTGGGACCACGAGCACCGCATATCTCTGATACTTGAAAATTATGCATTGAATTTTCATCCAGCAGTGGCCGAAGATAGTGGCGACTATATTTGCCTTGTAAACAGCAGACCAAAACCTGATGGTATTATACGATTTATAGTCAAAGGTAAATCGCTATTATTACTGAGTAGGGTTGTTAAATTGCATGTAACATGTGTCTTTTAATGATATCAAACTTTCAAGACTCTAACGTATGCTACTTACTACGAAACTTCCAACAAGTTTTCTTCCTGTTCTTATTATTTATTTTCATAATTTACAGGGCTTGCTTCAATTTGAATAATGTTCTTGAAACTAAGTCTTGGTCAAGTCATTATTTAAACAGCTACTTCCAACAATTATTCAACGAACCAACTCTAGCACCAACTTCCATCCATATTTAACTCATTGCAAATCCCTTAATTATAAAGTATTAAAACATTTACAATTCCTCCTTACTTTTGTATAAGTTTAAACAATATTAAACTTCAAAAACATTATTTGCCACCTTGCCTCATTTTAATGCCAAACCATGCTCCATGCTCCACTATCATATATTTACAAATTTTAGCCCGTTCAATTTTTACTGCGTTCACGAAAAATCACTGCCACACCGTAAAACTTGAGCTGCTTTACAAAACAGCAACTGCTTATACCTATGTCCTACTAAATTTATAAGGATTTTGATTTTTTATTGTTTTGAATTATTCCATGACACTAAGTTGTAGCTTTACGCCGCTTTAGTCACGGGCTGAAGTTAGCAATAGGTTTTTAGTCACGGGCTGAAGTTAGTTGACAGTTGTCAAATGTCATACAATCGTTAAAATAAATTGACTTTCTTCTAAAATAATACTAAATGTGAAACATATTTTATTATCTCAATACAAAAGTATTAAATAGTTTTTCAACGCCAATATTTGAAAAGTTTATATAAACATTGTACTGACCTTTTAATTTCGCCGGCAGTAAACTATAACTTAAATTCGGGCACGGACTCCACTGTAAAGTGCTCATAAAACATTTTCTTTACTTTCACTGTGAAAAACTGTCAATTTTTAAGAAATACATTTCGATTTATAACCTTTATAATTGTATTTATAAAATAGAAAAATTTGACATTTGACATTTGACGGTGACACAGATTCCCCTATTGTTTCATAGATGGCGCTAGAAAAAGTATAGTATGCACCTCGTTTATAAACTTTTCTATACACGAATTTAATTTAGGCACGAGCGAGCTTGCGAGCGAGTGCTTAAATGAATAGCGTTTATCAAACTTGATACATAATATACTATTTCAACAGTAATTTACGTTACTAACGAAATATGGTGATGGATAACATATTATGTTAACCTAATCCACATTTGTTTAGTAACGTTAATCACTATTTCCAAAGATTAGAAATTTTAGAATAAAAATAGTACTTTTTTTCTTTATAATTAAGTATATTGTTTTAATTAGTTATTAATGTCATTAGTCATTTTGTGCTGAGCTTTAAGGCTTTAAGGCAAATGTAATATCTGTCAGATCGATCTAACGTCAATTACTACTTTTATTAATTGTACGTTTTATGTTTCGATTAACAAATATACAAAAGTTAAGTTAGCAACAGGTTTTTAGTCACGGGCTGCATTTTGGAAAAGTTAATTATGCTCTAAAAATATCTTGTCTCAAAAAAAAAATTCTGCCCTTGTCTGAATTTTATGATTTTTATATTTAGGATAGCTCTGGGGCGGTGGAAGGAATTAAAAAATATTTATTTTTTCACCAAAATATTTATTTTTATCATACACAAGTTTTCTATTTTAAAAATATTCATATTTCGCTCCACCCTAATGTATGTCTCATGATGATAGTTATGTTCATTTATTATTGCTTAAAAACCTTTGCCTTTAAAGGCATAATTATGTATAAACAGGGTTCGCGTAAATTTTGTGCTGTACATACAATGTCATATAAACTCGATATTCAATTATAAGTAAAACCTTCTTCAAACAAACCTAAAATCTCTAGTGCAAACTCGAATGGAAGGGAAGTTATGTGAAGTTTAAAAATAAAACCTAGACTTAAACTTACATTCAGAAACGATAATAAATTTTGTGTGCCATTATAAACCCCAAATCGCATAATAGTTTATTATGCATCAAGTTTAATAAACGCCATTTTAGTCACAAATTTAAATTAGGCACGAGCGAGTGTTTAATTAAATGAGTGTCTAGAAAAGTTTATAAACGAACTTTTTCTATCTAAAAATGATTTAAATTAAATATTTATATAGAGCGACAATAGCCGGTGAAAATGTCAAATTTGTATGTGTAAATCGAAATGTATCCCTTAAAAATGGTCTAACAACAGTTTTTCACACCAAAACTAAGTTAAATCTAGTTTGCTGCTGGCAAAATTAGAAACTATTCAATACTGTTGTGTTGAGATAATAAAATAATGTTTAATATTATTTTACATGAAGGGCACTTTGTATTACATTTGACAACTGCCAACTAACATAAAGCTTCAGCCCGTGACTAAAACGCCTTAAAGCCAAAACTTGTCAATGTTTATTTAAAAGGTCACTTAGTGTCATGAAAACATGTACGATAATGGGCTTTTACAAGGTGGGAGCGGAAAAATATAATAATTGAATTTGTATTTTATTTAAATTTTCTTAAATCTAAAGATTTAATAAAGGAAGTAAAGTATACAAAATGTTTTAAAAGTACATACATGCAATCAACTTACACATAATTTGTTTTACCTAATGGAAATATAACATGCAGGTTTAATAAATTAAATTTAGAAAAGATTTTAATTATCTAAATTGTTCAATCAGTAAATAGTACATTATCTAACAGGCAGAGAAAGCGCTTATTTAAGCATTTAAATATCCTGTACATTAAAATTATCGAATTTTGTCAGGTTTGACGTTTGACATACATATGTTATATTAAATAGGATTTCAATAAGCTAAAGGCCATAATAGTATATTATGTATCAAGTTTTATAAACGCCATTTTAGTTACGAGTTTAATTAAGCACGAGCAAAGCTTGCGAGCGAGTGTTTAATAAAAACGAGTGTCTAGAGAAGTTTATAAACGAGTTGCATACTATACTTTATCTACGACGAACACAAAACAGAATTTAAAGAATTTAATTTTATTTGTTAAAATTTTGACATCTGTCAACTGTCACCCGAATTTAATCTCACTTTTTCCCAATTTATAATAAAGCTAACAACAGCCCGTGACGTAAAATGTCGAAAAGCCACTGTTGTTAACTTCAGCCCGTCAATAAAACGCCATAAAGTGACAGCTCGTCAATGTAGGAGTAGATAATAGTATATTATGTATCAAGTTTGATAAACGCCATTTTATACACGAATTTACTTTAGGCACGAGCGAGCTTGCGAGCGAGTGCTTAAATTAATGAGTGTATAGAAAAGTTTATAAACGAGGTGCATACTATACTTTTTCTACGACAAATACTTATTATTATCTTAAAATGATTTAAATCAAAAATTTGTATAGAGCTCCATCTATGAAATAATAGGGGAATCTGTGTGTCACCGTCAAATGTCACATTTTTACATTTTATAAACACAGATTATAGAGGTCATAAATTGAAATGTATTTCTTGAAAATTGACAGTTTTTCACAGTGAAAGTAAAGAAAATGTTTTATGAGCACTTTACAGTGGAGTCCGTGCCCGAATTTAAGTTATAGTTTACTGCCGGCGAAATTGAAAGGTCAGTACAATGTTCATATAAACTTTTCAAATTTGGCGTTGAGAAACTATTTAATACTTTTGTATTTTTGTATTGAGATAATAAAATAATTTAAACATTTAGTATTATTTTACAAGATAGGCACATTATTTTAACGATTGTATAACATTTGACAACTGTCAACTAACTTAAAACTAACTTCAGCCCGTGACTAAAAACCTGTTGCTAACTTCAGCCCGTGACTAAAGCGGCGTAAAGCCACAACTTGTCAATGTGTATTTAAAAGGTCAATTAGTGTCATGGAAACATGTATAAAGGGCGTTTTAAAGGTGGGAGTAGAAAAAATCTTAAAAAGAAGAAGATATTATAGGTTATGTATATGAATTTATTCCACAGTGACCTGTAAGTTTACATTTTCTTTGCTCATTTCTTGCTAAACGCGATAGATGGTACCACTCTTTATATGTAATTTCAATGTATTTTCATTATTGTACGGCGGTGTATAATAATTTGACTTTTGAACCGCTAACGAATATGAAATGCATTGATTCAACAATAGTAAAATATTCAAGGGTACCCTTAATATTCACACTTTTTAAAGAAGAAATCAAATGTTACTAAAACGATTTTATTTTCAAAACCTTCGGGTTTCATCCGAATAATGGCCTATTAATATTTAAATGTATACATGGTTGGATCGCCTTTTTTCGAGTTAAAATAAAGTCAGCCCCAGCACACACACGCTTTGTTCGGATGATGTAAATTTTTTAGGAGATTTTACGTCCATCAGATTTAGACACATCCTTTTTTTAATACTTACATGTTGATTAAATCCAACTATTGAGTGTCAATCTTGGTTTTATATTTACATGATGTTATTTTATATAAAATATTCGAGCTATATTACTTAATTTATGTAAATATGTTGTTAAATTAACCTTAAAAACTGTCATTAAAGTAATATACGTTTTTATTATGATATTTTTACTTTCTTTTATAACCATAGTTCCTGAACTCTGAAGTATTTGAATAATGTTAATTTTTAATTTTTATGAACAAAAATTACTTAAAGGTTTTGTTTCATGGGATTTTAACTGTAAATTTAAAGTAAATATTTTCACTTTAAACCAAATTTCACTTATAAGTCATATTTTTACTTTATTAAAATCACTTTATAACCGTAAAAAAATAATATTTGTCTGAGAACTTTTTAAAGTTTAAAGTTGTATAAAAAACTATTAAAAACAACTTTAAAGAAAAAAATTCTTCCGTGAAAAATAAAACTAAAGACGCCATTATTAATTATTAAAAATTATCCAATATTTAATAAGAATTTCTATAATATATTTTACAAATATTTTAGAAAAAAGTAATATATAATATTTTTTTAAGCGTAAAAAATGTTCATATTATACAGGGTGTCACCTAACAAACTTAACTTATAAAATTTTAATGTAAAAATGATAGAGGAAAAACTTTCTTATTTTGGAGTGTTCTATAATCCCCTTAAAGGATTACAACTTATTTGGTGCACCCTGTAAAAATACTTTATTTTTGTACGCCGTACAATAATAAAAATACATTGAAATTACATTACATCTATTGCGATTAGCATGAAATCAGCAAAGAAAATGTAAAATTACAGGTCACTGTAGAATAAATTCATGTACATAACCTATAATATCATAACCTATAATATCATATCATGTAGTAAAAATAAAAACCATTATTTTACCGTTTTCCTTTACAGTAAAAATAACTTATAAGTTGCATTATTTAAAGGTGTATTTAATTTAAAATATCTCGTTTTATATCAATTCTCCATGCAGACTGAACTATTCTTCTAAAAAGCCTTGGATAATGTTAATGTTCTTTTAAAGCTGGTGAGTGCGCCAATATGAATGATTGATGTTCAATGATGTACGTGCCAGTGCCTCCAAAGAACTCTGAAAATAATTTCAATTACTTCCTGTCTAAAATATTCCTTTGTGCTAAACGTAAAATTTACAATCGAATACAATAAGTTTAGCTGCCACGAGATGAGAGAAAAAAAACGTGTTGTGTTATTATGATGCCATATATTTTTTCGTGAAATACTAGTAATTAATTTAAAATAAAAAGTATAAATTGGACAATATATATATATATATATATATGTATATAAAATAAATAAAATAAACTGCCAATATCTTAAAAACTAATGATTTTTTACTAAGGTCATGTTTTGATATTCTGATTAGTCATGAGCTGACCTATTAGTCCTTCAAAGGATATCGTTCGCTTATGGGACACCCTGTATATATTGACTTTTCAACACTAAATTACACTTATTATTTTGGCTTCTTATTATTTTTGCTTGTCGTCATTTTAGCTAGTCATCACTATTTTATCTTGTCATTATTTAAACTTGTCTTTATTTTAACTTCTCATTATTTTTCTTGTCATCATTTATGCTTGTCTTTAGTTTGGCTTATCGTTATTTTAACTTGTTATTTTTAGTTGTGGCAATTTTATCTTAATTTAGCTAGCCATCTCTATTTTATCTTGTCATCATTTAAACTTGTCTTTATTTTAACTTATCATTATTTTAGCTTGTTAATATTTAAGCTTGTCGACATTTAATCGTTATTTTAACTTGTCACTATTTTATCTTATCATTTAAGCTTGTTATTTTAACTTGTTATTTTTAGTTGTCGTCATTTTAGCTTATTTTATTAAGCAATCTCTATTTTATCTTGTCATCATTTAAGCTTGTCTTTATTTTATCTTATCAATATTTTAGCTTGTTAATATTTAAGCTTGTCGACATTTAATCTTTATTTTAACTTGTCACTATTTTATCTTGTAATCATTTAAGCTTGTTATTTTAACTTGTCATTATTTAGGCTTATCATCATTTATGCGTGACTTTAGTTTGGCTTATCGTTATTTTAACTTGTTATTTTTAGTTGTGGCAATTTTATCTTAATTTAGCTAGCCATCTCTATTTTATCTGGTCATCATTTAAACTTGTCTTTATTTTAACTTATCATTATTTTAGCTTGTCAATATTTAAGCTTGTCGACATTTAATCTTTATTTTAACTTTTAACTATTTTATCTTGTCATCATTTAAGATTGTTATTTTAACTTGTCATTATTTAAGCTTATCATCATTTATGCTTGTCTTTAGTTTGGCTTATCGTTATTTTTACTTTTCATTTTACCTTATTTTATTTACCAATCTCTATTTTATCTTGTCATCATTTAAGATTGTCTCTATTTTAACTTCTCATTATTTTAGATTGTCAATATTTAAGATTGTCGACATTTAATCTTTATTTTAACTTGTTATTTTCAGTTGTCGTCATTTTAGCTTATTTTATTAAGCAATCTCTATGTTATCTTGTCATCATTTAAGCTTGTCTTTATTTTAACTTATTAATATTTAAGCTTGTCGACATTTAATCTTTAGTTTAACTTGTCACTATTTTATCTTGTCATAATTTAAGCTTGTTATTTTAACTTGTCATTATTTAGGCTTATCATCATTTATGCGTGACTTTCGTTTGGCTTATCGTTATTTTAACTTGTTATATTTAGTTGTCGTAATTTTAGCTTATTTTATTAAGCAATCTCTATTTTATCTTGTCATCATTTAAGCTTGTCTTTATTTTAACTTATTAATATTTTAGCTTGTTAATATTTAAGCTTGTCGACATTTAATCTTTATTTTAACTTGTCACTATTTTATCTTGTCATAATTCAAGCTTGTTATTTTAATTTGTCATTATTTAAGCTTATCATCATTTATGCTTGTCTTTAGTTTGGCTTATCGTTATTTTAACTTGTTATTTTTAGTTGTCGTCATTTTAGCTTATTTTATTTAGCAATCTCTATTTTATCTTGTCATTATTTAAGCTTGTCTTTATTTTAACTTATCATTATTTTAGCTTATCAATATTTAAGCATGTCGACAATTAATCTTTATTTTAACTTATCATCATTTAGGCTTGTTATTTTATAATACTAGTAATTAATTTAAAATAAAAAGTATAAATTGGTCGAAATAAAATTGGGAAAACGGAGAATTTAATTGATAATTGGAAAACAGGTCATTTAAAAATATTTTTTAATTTGTTCAATTTTTAATATAGCAGGCGGAACCATTTTGACAAAATTTGTATTATTTTAGAAACAAGCCTAATAAAAAGCAGGATAGTTGGGACTATAACATAAATAGTTTAAACTAAAAAAATTACTAAGACTTTATGTGTTTGAAAAGTTAATTTTTGATCCAATATTTCATTGCACTCATTTTTCATTATTATGGCAATTTTGTTTTTGGTTTGTTTTCTTGAAAAACTATTTGTATCTGGAGTAAATATCTCTCATAAAGTTTATGCTTTTATTGATTTAACTTTTTTAGTTGAGGTACGTTGTCAGAATTTATCATTTGTTTATAATTGAAAAGTTGGTAGAAGAAAAGTAATCTTAACTCGAAAAGAAAATGTCTTTTTATTTGGCAAATAATGTTTATAATAAGTTTGAAATTAGATTTATTTGTTTGAAAAACTTAAAATACAAGTATAGGAAAGAAACTTTGTGACGCTAGTCTGGTGAAGGTATGTGTAAGTCAAAAATGAAATTAATATGTAAGTGAATTATTTCAGATGTGCCCGACCCGCCAGGGAGGCCTCTATTTATGAGCTTCACGTCAAGATCTGTGAATTTGTCATGGGCCCCATCCCAACATACCCATTACAGCCCTATAATAAATTACGTTATTCACGTAAGGTAAGTACCGACTTAAACGAACAAAAATCCCATTGTTAATGTCGCTATGGAAATCTTAAGATATTTTCACCTTATAAACTTTTATCTTTGGTTAAAGTTAAAACGAAAAGTACAGAACAAAATTCTTACCTTAATGAATAAATAAGAAAAAAACGAAACAAATGTCTTTGTTCTCTTTTCAACGCTCGCTAGTTAGCCAAGAATTTTCCAACAAAAGAATAAATCAAGCAACCAAGTTACAATTGTTACAAAGCTGCATTGAGAGTTTATTTCACAGTATGCTTAAAGAAATTAAGTCCGCGGTTTTCAATCAACATCTATAATACCACAATTATTTTTAATTTTTTAATTCTCTTCATCACAAAAATTGATAGAACTTGATTGGTACGTGTTGCAAGGTTCGGGACGCATTATAACTTACCAATCAAGACCTCTCAATTTTTTTAGTTAAACTTTGACTTTAGCATCACTAATAAAATAAATTAACGTGAACGAGTAGCGCAAAACGTTGAGGAACATTGGAAACACTTGACCTAAGAGCCTTAGAGTGGCGCTAAGTTTTCGGTTGAAAATTTGACGCAAATATTGTGACACCGAAATTCACTGCAAAAACAAAACCAATAACTTAACAGGGATTAACTGTATACCGTTATATTTACAAGCACAGTTGAAAAATACTGCATGATAATTTTGAATGGAAAGCGTTATGAAGTAGCGCAGAATTGTTTTAAAGTCAATACGTGTCTTGACAGATCTTAAGTTAATGAAGGGGTTCATTATAAAGAGCTTTGAACTGATCAGCCAAACAAGTCAAATAAACGGAAGGAGAGAGGGGGATTTGATAGTAGTGAAGCGCCCTTTTCAATCGTTTAGTGGGGAATATAAAGGGGATCAATCATTTATGTATCTGGGATTTTTTTCAGTCGACTGCTATTGCATTTTTTATTAAGAAAGTCAGCAGGTGGTGCAGTAATCTTAATAAATTATTAAAATTACTATTATTTTTTCCTTTGCTGGTTCCAATTTGTCTGGGCGAATTTTAGCTTGTTTATTAAGTTTATTAACTTTAAAATAAGTTAAAAAAAGAAAGTACTAATTTTTTTTTGTAAATATCTCTACACAGGCTGTGGAAAAACTTTTTTTGTTTTGGCGTGTACTATCATCCCCACGTGCTGGCTTAGCAAATCTAAATGTTACCTTTCCGTGCAGATTATCGATTAGAAAAACAACATGATGTTCTCTAGGATCATTACCATATCGGTTTTGTTATTTAATACCTAGTCCGAAGATTAATTTGTTGGTAAAATAGCCGGAGATAAGGATAGATCGATAAAATGGAAGTAACTAGATCTTGATACATCTTGATGGGGAAAGAGTAAGGTTCAAAGAAGACCTAAGAGTGGTTTTCAACTAATTGCTTCCGACCGAAAAGATGAACTTTTCATCTCGACGAAACGTTTAAGGAAAACTTACACGATTTTTGATTAAGGCAAGGAAACATTCATTGCAAGATAATTATTTGATAGGGAACATTACAGTGCCACGCTTTTTGTTCCTTGCCGTTGTAAAAATGAACTTTTGACACCTAAATCGATCCCCCAGCACTTTCATTTCCCAGCTTTTTTTGTTCTCTGCTCGCCGATTTTCATTTTTAACATGCGCTATGAACAAATCAACTTTTTATATTTTATAATTTTAATGAAATTGTGTTTGCGGTAAAAGTTTTAATACAGAATAAAGGGTCTTATAAGCGCCATTTAATTATGATGTGTAAAACTGTGGAAAAACTATTAACTATGTTTTTATCTTGTCATTATTTTAGCTTATCATCATGTATGCTTGTCTTTAGATATTATCTTATCGTTATTTTATCTTGTCATCATTTAAGCTTGTCTTTATTTTTATTTCTCATTATTTTAGCTTGTCATCATTTAAGCTTGTTTTTATTTTAACCTATCATTATTTTAGCTTGTCAATATTTAGCTTGTCGGCATTTAATCTTTTTTTTATCTTGTCATCATTTAAGCTTGTTATTTTAACGTTTCATTATTTTAGCTTATCACCATTTATGCTTGTCTTTAGTTTGACTTATCGTTATTTTAACTTTTTATTTTTAATTTTCGTCATTTTAGCTTATTTTAGCTACCCATCTCTATTTTATCTTGTCATTATTTATGCTTGTCTTTATTTTAACTTCTCATTATTTTAGCTCGTCATCATTTAAGCTTATCGACATTTAATCTTTATTTTAACTTGTCATAATTTAAGCTTGTTATTTTAACTTGTCAATATTTTAGCTTATTATCATTTACTCTTGTCTTTAGTTTGACTTATCGTTATTGTAACTTGTTATTTTTAATTGTTGTCATTTTAGCTTATTTTAACTTCTCATTATTTTAGCTTGTCATTATTTAAGCTTGTCGACATTTATTCTTTATTTTAACTTGTCTCTATTTTATTTTGTCATCATTTAAGCTTGTTATTTTAACTTGTCATTATTTCAGCTTTTTATTATTTATGCCTGTCTTTAGTTTGAATTATCGTTATTTTAAGTTGTCATCATTTAAGCTTGTCTTTATTTTTACTTTTCATTATTTTAGCTTGACATCATTTAAGCTTGTCGACCCTTAATATTTATTTTAACTTGTCGCTATTTTATCTTGTCATCATTTAAGCTAGATATTTTAACTTGTCATTATTTTAGCTTATCATCATTTATGCTCGTCTTTAGTTTGGCTTATCGTTATTTTTACTTTTTGTCATTTTAGGGTATTTTAGATAGCCATCTCTATTTTATCTTGTAATCATTTAAGCTTATTATTTTAACTTTTCAATATTTTAGCTTGTCAATATTATACTTGTCGACATTTAAACTTTATTTTAACTTGTCACTATTTTATCTTATCATCATTTAAGCTTGTTATTTTAACTTGTCATTATTTTAGCTTATTATTATGTATGCTCGTCTTTAGTTTGAATTATCGTAATTTTAACTTGTTATCATTTAAGCTTGTCTTTATTTTTACTTCTCATTATTTTAGCTTGACATCATTTAAGCTTGTCGACCATTAATATTTATTTTAACTTGTCACTATTTCATCTTGTCATCATTTAAGCTAGATATTTTAACTGGTCATTATTTTAGCTTGTCATCAGTCAAGCTTGTTATTTTAAGTTGTCATTATTTTAGCTTATCATCCTTTATGCTTGGCTTATCGTTGTTTTAACTTGTTATTTTTACTTGTCATTTTAGCCTATTTTATACAGTCATCATTTAAGCTTGTCGTCATTTGTTAAAATGACAAGCTTAAATGAAGCCAAATTATTATCGTGATCATTTTAGCCTGCCATTATTTTAGCTTGTCATCAATTAAGTTTGTCTCTATCATTTAGGTTTTGATTTTTTTTATGCTGTAACGTTTTACACGGGATAAGTTAACGTTATAGAAAACCCAGAAGAGTTAAGGTACTGAAAGAAATACGACAAAATGTCTACTTGTAAAAAAAAACGATTGTGCCATCTATACCTAAATAAGAAAACTTTCAGGCTATTTGCTTAATGCTTAATAAATTTGGATGGTTGACAAATTTAGTACACGCATAACAGGATAAAACTTTACATTTAAAACGGAAGTTTAGGTAAACTGGAACAAACATATTACTTTATAGAATTATTGTCATTTACATTTTCCAGTGTTTCGACATTAAATTTTCAACTTTCAGCTAAACAACAGTTACTTCGTGTGTTTTCAAAATTTTATCATATTTCAGAGTTAATTTTAAAATTAAAACGTAATTTTTAGTTGCATTCCTGCATGCATTATTTTAATATCATAAAATTCCTTCTCTATGTGCAAAATCCGCATTGAATTAAATTTTTCATTCTTTCTTTATGTAATATTGAAACTGAAATTTAATTTGTTCAATTAAATTTTTTAATTGGTGCAATATCGATGTATAATTTAATTTAAATTAAAATCTCGTTCTACTTTTTGTTGTGATAAAATTGTCAGCAATTAGAGTCAGTCAGATGGGGACATCCATGGCACTGGCCTTTTTTAATTATCCCTTTATATCATCATAAATATTATATATAAATATTTTGACAACCCCCCCCCCCCCCGAAATATATTTCCGTATCTGCCAACGTAGTGCACAAAGCACTCTCAGCAAAAAGTGCATGTATATTGATTTACTTATCTATTGCAGGGTAGGGGAGGAAGGGGAATGGGACGAAATGGATACGGTTTTAACCAAGAACAATGAAACAATATATCACATCAAAAATTTACACCCTTACACCGTATACAGCTTTCGTGTTATTGCTGTCAATGAGCTTGGAGAAAGTCAACCAAGTATACCGTCGTACTATATGGTCACACTTCGAGAGGGTAAGTCAAGTTTGCTTAGTTTTTCTAAAGTAAAGAATTAAAAAGTCCATAGGAGTTAAATCGTAACTTCTTGGTGGCTAATTTATCTTCAAACCGCAAACCTGTAACATTTCAACTCATTGGAAAAAATGATATGTGGTTGCACAAACTAACTTCCTAATCAAATTCTGTACATTGATTTTGGTCTATTGCTATTGAAGAAATATTATCTAATTAAATATTAAAAATAGAGCTTTTAATAAAAATTGATAAAAAATATAATTATAAATTAAAATAATCGACCCACTCAATCACTGTCAAATTGGTTTACCATTCTTTGGATAAAAACATCCTCTTCACTTTCGTGAAAACATTATAAATTCCCTGCCTAACAACGGGAATAATGAACTCATTATTCACGTTGTTGGTGTGATTGACATTAAAATTTTAAAACAATTTTTTATAAATAGGAGAATGAAATGTATAAAAAACAATTGATATTTCTTAAAGAAAATCGTTCAATAAATTCACTCTCAAATGGTTAAAGCAAGACAACATTGTTGGAAATGGCCCGGAAATACAAATAAAACAATAATAAGAGAAAATGTACTTCAGTATACTTATTTTTGTTTAATGTGAAATTGTGGAAAATCAAAGCTTGCTTTGTTTGAAAATTCTAATATAAAGAAATAAAAAAGGGTTAAAATTAAATAATAATAAAATATTATATATAAAAAATAAAAAATACATCGTAAAAACAACTTAATGAAATAAAATACTGGTATTAATTTTTTATTATCGTATTTCTATTTCCGTAATATTCCAAATATTACTTTAAATATTAACGAATGAATGTATGAATAACGTCGAAATTCAAATAAATTGATTATTTTTTTTTCATTCCAGATTTATAAAATATCAATGTCGTGTAAATAATTTTCACCTTAATTTACTTTTATTTTTTGCTTTATTATACATTTGTAGTCACTATTTTAACATGTCCGGCGTAAAATAATTTATTAGTGATTGAAAATGCCCGTGTAAATATTTTTTAATTTGCGGCTTCGTCAAAACAAATGGATTTTGACAGTGTGAAGATTGAGTGGCTCGATTATTTTAAAATGTAATTTATTTTTTGCGATTGTAATCGATCTAATGCGAATAAAATAGTCATGAAATCCAACAAAAGAAACTTGCTTTTATTTTTCAAATTCCCGATCGTATACCCTGTCACAACAACTTTTAATCCTTTATTGCATATTTTTGCAAATTTAGAAGGATATTAAAAAATTTCAATGCTTGTACTTGTATTGTATTTTTTTTAATTAACTTAGTTTCGTTATTTTTTAGTTTTCAGCGGGCTTGTTCAGGTAATTTTAATCGAAAAAAATACCGTACTCTTAAAAGGGATTTTTGAACATCTAATTTAATTAAATTAATTTTGTTTGAAATATTACTAGGTAAGTCCGAAAAGCATTAAAATTTTATTAATGGCTTAACAAACTTTATTAAATGCCATTTTTTGTGTGAATATGTTTGCCTCTAATCACTTAACGTAATATATATATATACGGGGTGTGTTCAGAAAATAACGGGAATTGTTAAATTTCGCGGGTTCGGAGGGTCCAGTTGTCATAAAATTTTCTTTATTATGTTGGTATACATGCCCCCGAAGTATGATAAAAACTTTAGCTGTTTTCATTGTTTACTTTGTCTGTGACAGCCGCTAAGGTTAGACGTGTTTTTTGAGCTCGGCGATTTTTCGTTCGTTAAAAGAAATGTATCAAAAAATTTGTATCCAATTTTACCTAAAAAATTAAATAAATTCTGTGAAATGTTAACAAAGGCCTATAGTGAGTCTGCTATAAGTAAAACAAGAGTTTACAAGTGGTATAAGAGTTTCCAAGAAGACGTTGAAGATGACGAACGCCCCGAACGCACAAGCACATTAACAACCGATAAAAACATGGAAAAAGTGGAAGAAATGGTTATAAACCATCAGAGAAGTCGCTGATGATGTTGGTATATCGATTGGCTCATCCCATAAAATTGTTTCGAATGTTTTGGGTATGAAACGCGTGGCAGCAAATCTTGTTCTAACATTGTCTAAATTTTGAACAAAATTTTTGGCCAAAAACAATACTGTAATGATGCCCCAGCCTCCATATTCGCCAGACATGCCTCTGTCTTACTTTTTCCTATTCCCAAAAATAAAGAGAACCTTAAAGGGCCGTCGTTTTGCAAGCATAGATGACATTAAAAGCGCATCGCTGAAAGAACTAAAGGCTATCCGAAAGATCGAGTTTTAGAAGTGTTTCGAGTATTGGAAGAAGAGCTTGTACATGTGCATAATATCCAATGGGGACTATTTTGAAGGCGACAACATTAATGTAGACGAATAAATAAATATTTGTTTCAAAAAACGAAAATTCCCGATATTTTCTGAACACACCTCGTATATATATATATATATATATATATATATATATATACATACATATATTCCAACCAAATCACAATTATTGTTAAATGAAAAAGCATGTTAAAGGCATATACCTATAACTAAGTTATAGGTATATGGTTAAAGGTTTTTGTCAGACGAAAAACAGTATTTTACTTTAAAAAAATAAATTGGAAATAAAAAGCAACAAAAAAAGATAAAAAATATTAAAACAAATTTTGTATTGAACATATAACAAAAAATGTGTCTAAGTATAGATACTTTTTATTCAAGGAATGATTTATTCTTATTTGTAAATTAAATTATTACTTATTTGAAGGATAAAGGGAGTTGAATGCAAGAACTAACCTACACTTATTTGGATATAATCTCAATGTAAGGTGCAAAGGTAAACATATTCTTATATCAAGAAAAACTATCATATTATTTAAAATGCAAGCACCCTCAAATAAAATATACACTATATATGCTTAATTTAAGAATAAGTATTTTTTGATACAGATGTTATAATTCTTGGCGATACAATATTTAATTTTGGATTAAATATAATGAATATTTATGTAAATTAAGCAATAATTGTTTCAAATATTGTCTATTCCTTTTTTAACTTTTGCTCGACTTTAATAAAGGTAAGGGTATAATGACCATGTTTATTTCAAAAGGTAAAAAGTGGATTATCCTATCCTATCTATATCTTTTTTTCTAAGACAGCCATGGCAGAGAAAAATAGATAGAATAACTCTTTACCTTTTGAAATAAACATGGTCATTATATCCTAACCTTTAAAGTCAAGCAAACGTTAAAAAAAGAATGGACAATATTTGAAACAATTATTGTTTAACTTAACCTAAAAAATATTGGTCTATAGCATTGTCTTTATTACATAACTTTTTTACAATGTTTCAAATACCTATCTACCTGTATACTGCAATGATTTTTTCAAAACTTTAGTCACGTTGATTTTGTTTGCGAGACGGACATTTTTTGGCTATATTGGCCTGTTTAACCAAAATTTTTATTCGTACCTATAATCTAGAGGTAAAAGATAAATAATTGTTTTTTATGTGATTCTTCGGACAACCTAATATCACTCCAACATCTAAAATTCATTTCATAATAATTATTACCTACACATACATTTGGTGGTTAATTATATCAAATTCCACTAATTTAGCAGCTTTTTCATAATTCCAAACCAAATATTAACTAACACAAGAAACAATCTTCCAAAATGTCGGCCACTTTCTTGAGTGGGGGATATTTTTAGGAATAGGCCAGTCGTACCAATATTTACTAATATTAGAATAAATATAATTATATTTATATCCAGTATAGTTATATATCTTTAAGAACAGAATAGAGGGAATTTTCCAAAATGGTCTAATCGATTGTTAATCTTAAATTAAGAATAAGATTATTTAACTTAAAGTCTTTCTTAACATTTAACAGGCATGATAAAGATCTGCTTGTTTAAAGAAAGATTAATATTTAGTTTAATGTTAGTTTTAGCCTTGACAATATTATGTCAATCATCTTGTTTCAACTGTACTTGATTTTAAGCTAAGAAATAAAATCTTTTTAATTTAAGGATAGGTTAATATTTCAAAGAAATTTAATGTATTCGTAGCCTAAGCAAATTATCATTATCAAGTAAATTTTTACTACTATAAGTTTGGTTGTGAGTATCTGACAGGATACAGGCCATGATGGCGTCGAGATGTGAAAGTTATGGTAATTTTAACTATTTTTATATTAAAAAATTTATAAAACTTTTAATTACATATTCTTTAATAAAATATTTAGCTATAAGTCTAATAAATTCTGAAAAGTGTTAAAAATTAGTTTGAAGGGTGTGCCTTGATTATAGTAATTATATCATTAATCACTGTTGATAATTCCATAACTCTTAAAAATCCTAAACTGGCAGATTACGTTTTTAAAGAAGGGGAAAAAAGGAAAAAATTAATCCAACTTTAATTACTGTTTTCTATTCTTGTTTGGCTCGATCAATATTTTGTGCAGCAAAAGTTTAAAACTATAAAATTTGTGAAATATTTCAAAACTCAGATTTTAAAAATTAAGAACAAAACGTTTGGGTAAATTTATTATAATATTGCTGCTGGTAGACCAAACAATTTATACTCGTGGATATTAAATTCCTATTTTGTTGGTTTTATTAAAAATTTTATTTGTTTGTATTTGCTTTTAATAAATTTACCGGATATTAAAAGTAATATATTTAAACGTATAAATAAATGTTAAATTTAATTATGAATTGACCGGAAATAAAATGGTTTAATCCTGTTTAAATATACAGGGATCAGTAGAAATAAAACGCGGGAAAGGTGGGAATAATGCTAATGAAAATTAAAGAGTGATAGCGCTGCATGTTTCAGGATTATATACGGGAGTATAAAAAAACGTTTTTCGCAATTATCTTGAGTGATGTGTTAATTTCAGTGCGGTATTTATTTAAACTAGTCCGCCCGTTAAATAATTAAAACCCTTTTAAAAAGAGAAATAAACGGTAAACTCTTTAGCTGAAAAAAATCTCTTCTATTAAAGCCAGCCTGAGATAAATTGAATTGAACATTACACATTGTGAAAGATACGACATTTCAGGGACCCTCTTTTTAAAACGAATGCGCTACACAGCAGAATAGGGCAAAAACGAGACATAAATAATAATGCTGCAACGTTAAAACTTCCCTAACATAATCATTTCATTTACACTAAGCATATGAAAGCAATTAATGTGAATTAATTTTGCCACAGATTTTAGAACGAAATTATATCTAACTAAGTTAGTTATTCCGATTATTAAATTTAAATTAAAATTGCGTAATTTTGCATAAACAAGTATACAAAACTATAAAGTGAAACAACAAAACAATACACATTAATACAGGGTGTGCAAAGTTAGCTGCTCACCATTGCTTACATCCCATTTTTTCATCTGATTAAATTGGTGAAAACAGAAAAACAATTAGGCCTTGAATTTTCGAAATATTTACAAAAATAATGGAACACCCTGTATATTTTTACTTAATTTGGAACAAATTAATATTAATATTATTTCATAACTATCCTTTGTACAATTAATCATTTTTACTAAGCAGTTGCATAGTAAAATTACAAAATGTTGTATTGTATTGCAATTTTAATACGCATTTGTTGTAATATTACATTTTTTTATAGCCAAAGTACTAAACAGGTTCCAATTTTACAATGTTTTTGTTTTTGTCAGATACTTGTAGTAATTTTACAATTCTGTATCTTTATTTATTTTATACAACTTCTGTTTGCATTTTTACTAAATATCATTTTATTATTAAAATTTTTTGTAAAATTATAATTGTTTTGGAAAACAAAGGAAGAGTAAAATTACAAATCAGAGTATACCGATACAAAATTATAATACAATTTGAGTAATCTTCCAAGACATATTGGAAAATCCACCAAGATAAGTTGTAATTTTACAATCTAAATGTATAAATCCTACACACATTGTAATTTTACTAAACAGTTTGACAGGTTCTAATAAAAAGCATCTCAGATTTACAAACGTTGTTTGTAATTTGATTTGCTATAATGTTATGTAATGCATAGTATGTACCGATTGCGGCAATCACGTGATGTTTTTACATCTCGCCTCGGTTGACTTAGGTGGACAGTATATAAGCTCAGGTGTCTTTCGTTTTTGGTATGTTCCAATACACCAAATTGTCCTACATTGATAAGACCCAAAATAGGTCTTCAAACAAAGACTCCGGCGAGGTAAAGGTTCAATTTTTTAAAATCTTTACAGTAATGTGTCAAGAAATTTTCTTGGAGAAACTAAGAAAATTGCAGGTTTTTAAATATTTTTAGTGTAATTTGTTGTACAAAATTTGTATTGTAATATTGCGAAACGAATTTTATTCAGTTCAGTAAAATTGTAAAATATATTTTGTAATTTTCTTAAACTGAGTATGAATTGTATAGTATAATTACAATACACCATTTTAAAATTACTAAACATATTTAGTATTTTTTTAGCAAAATTACAATACCTGTATAGTAATGTTACTGAACAAATTTTTAATAAATGCTTAGTGAATTTCAACAAACGTTTTGTAATTTTCCCAAATTGAGCTGTAATGAATCGTGTAGTGAATTTGCAAAACTGAGTTTTATTGTTACTATATTGTGGTGCGTAAAAACTTCCTTTTACATTTCTTATTTTATTTTGATTAGAAAATGGTGAATTTTATCGATGTTTAACAAGTTTTACGTAGAAAACTCTAATTTTTTTATATTCTGCAGCACAAAAAATTGCACACAAAAAATTTGGACTTAAAAATCCCCTACACAATATTTCATTATTTTATCTTAAGCTGTTTCGGAAATAATAATAAAATTAATTAATTATTATTATCCCGGCACATTCGCCATTTTTGAAAGTATTTAACAGATTTCCACTTTTCTTCAAACATGTGTATTTTCATTACCAATACCTTTATATACATAATTTAGAACAAAAACCTATTCAAGCAAAATCGATTTATTCGTCTTAATGAACACCTAATAGGCATGTATTTTGGTTACGATCCGTAACTAGCGAAACAAAGCATCAGTGTAGGTATTATTCGCAAAACAGTATTGCAGTGTACCAACTTTAGCATATAATTGTGTGTCAAACATGGCTGAATATAATTTTTTATTTGTCCTCTTTCATCTTTTGTCTTACGTTTCACTTAAACGTAAACATGCGTTCGCTGAAGAGCTGAAAAATATTTGTAGCGACGTCTAAAGAAATTTTATTTTATGCATAAGTTTTTTAAGTGCGATGGATTCTGTGGCTATTTTATGATTTATAATATAATTAAACTTATATCAGTCGATAAGGTAATATTGACGTTATATCAACGTTTGTGTTAATGCTTATCTAAAGTTAAAATGCTGCTCAAATTAGGTATTTTTAATGAAATACCGCGTGGTTTATGGGAAATTAAATTGAATTTTCAGTGCCGACGGGAAAACCGACAATAACAACTGCCCACAATACATCGGCCTCAGCTATCCACATAAGCTGGAGGGCACCGCCTTCTGATATGATTCACGGGGAATTCTTGGGATATCGTATTGCATATCGTCCGAGGGATATGGGAAACGAAGCATTTCAAGAAGTCTACATAAGAGACCCCAGCGTCGAGGTAATACATTTTTAAACCTTTTATTTTTTATTGCTTTACACGCTTTATAAACTTGACTTTAATTCTGTTTTTACTTTGCCAATAAAATCAGAAAACGCAGCTAACAAAGGTAATACAATAATTATACAACTTAGTGGCATAAATTTAGCAAGTCAAAATAAGACCAAATACTAAACAAATATTTTATCTATTTTGCCCTCATAATGACTTCATTATAACACCGCTTTCGGTGCTGTAATGAGATACTTTATCCCACCCAAAATTTTGATTTTATACGTGGCTATACTTTAAACAGCATAATATTTTGCATATTACAAAACAAAAAGTTCATATACTCTTTTAGTTCCACCCTTACTTCTTAAAAAGTCCCATAAGCCAACTGAATGGCTGTGCGGGTTAGGGGTAGGAACGGACCGCGGGCACTAACCACTAGTCCACCGTCGGGGATATTAGTTATAATATTTTTATGATTTTTCCAGTACTTACGAGACTTTTCTGGCAATAAATTTTGTTTAACACCAAAAAAAATCCTTTTTTTCTTCTTTAACATTAATAGCCGCTTATTGTAAATAAGTAAATTAAGGACGGCATGGCGAATCGATTTTGACATTAACTGTCAAACCAATTACTGTGATACCAACTATCTAAAGTAAAATTCGACCAAATTAAATTTAAGGTATAAAATTAATTTTATAGAATTTTTGCAAAATAGATAAAATAGCATAAAGAACTCATGTCATGCGACAAAATCACGTCTTATGACAATAGTTCTTTAATGTACTATTTTCTAAATACTTATGTTTCCAAGATACAGGTTTATAAAGTGTTACTTATCATATCAGTTTTTTTTACTATGGTAGACTTAAAAAGGTAATATTGATACCAGTACACATATTTACAATTGTTTGAGTGAACACAGTGTCGTAGAAACGGGGGTTGCTATAAAAACTTTGAGGTTAGGTTTTTGTAACATTTGATGCAATTTTTTGATTCCTTAGTTCGGCTACTATTAAAAAGGTGTACTTTTTAAACTTTGATAAAATAAACCGTTTCCGAGATATTCAAGATTACAATAATTGTTTTATCGCATTAAAGGATTAAAAGGTATATGATAACGATTTTTATTTTTTAATTAAAAAACTAAAAAAGGCATTCCATGAGCCTCGGAAATTTTCGTCCCGACCGTCACAATCAAAATTTAATAATAGACAATAATAATAAAAAATACAGTGGTTTTTACTTTAAAAAATGCGACGGTTGAGGGCAAACAAACCAAGGCTCTTTTTAGTTTTTTTAATTAAAAAAGTAAAATTTGTTATCATATATCTTTTAATCCTTGCAATATAACAATTATAGTAATCTCGAATATCTCGGAAACGGTATATATATATATATATTAGGGTGGGCCAAAAAAACTTTTAATTTTCTTTTCTTTAGCTACCATGAAAATATCGTTCAAGATGACGAAAAAAAAATTCTGATAAAGTTTGAGCTCTTAATAACAATATTAAGAGGTGGCTCATCGCGATTTTTTATTTTCCTTTTAAATAACACGGGAAAATACATTTTTTTTGTTTGGAATTTTATTGCGTTTTGACGAATCAGTGAGTTATAGAAATCAATACATATTCTTGTAGGGAATTGAACGATCTACGAAAAAGATCTAATATGATTTTTTGCATAGTCGACTCTTTTAAAAGTTATTTGAGGTTAAAGTTCAACTTCAAATAGTAAATGATGACTTTTATAGTTTTTCATACTCTATCACGAAATATTGTCTCAAAAACATGAAATATCATATTTTTCGTGAAGTTTATCGAGTGTTCTTCGGTAAACATTACAATTTTTACGAAATATCAATAATCGTGAAAAAATCGTTTTTTTTCTATACTTCATTTAAAAAAAATCGAATTGTTTTTCTTTACATAAGTTATGACAAAAAAAATTAATTATTTTCTCAAAAAATAATAAATATTATATTAAAACTTTTTGTATGTTGTACCTTTAATTTGGTTACCTATCCATTAAGCATAAATATTTTCAACTTCTTTTGAGTAGTTATTTTCCTTTATTTTAATAATAATAAATATCGGGAAAGTTTTTTTTATTCATACGAAATTAATACACATACGCAACATTTTATCAGTTTTTCTTCATATTAGGTTAATTGTAAAATATCTTTCTTAATATTAACTTTAGGTATAGGGAATAGTTATATCAATGAAAAGGTATTATAATTTCATATTTAATTATGTAAAAATATACAGGGCGTTCCATTGAAAATAAAAAAGTTATTGCTGTTTTAAGTTAGCTACATTCACATTGTTTTTTATCAAGTATCTTTTTAGAAATATTAAAATAAATTACATGGAATCTTTAAAAGAATGCTTTAGGATTCCAATAAATCCAACCGGATATCAGCAAACCTAATAATAAAAAAGTTATAAGCTTTTTTTGTTGAGGGTGAAACTGACCGAATTTTACAAAAAAATTAATAACTCAAAAACTATTAAGTTTAGGTATAGCCATTTTATAAGGAATGATAGTAGGAATTTAAAAATGTAAAAAAAATTTTGATGATTCATTTAAAATAATAAAGTTGATTTCACTTCCGTTAAAACCGGAAGAGGAATTTTGTTCAAAATAATTTAGAAAAATAGTTTAAATGATATTATAATTGCTATAAAAATTTCAATTCGAAATCTTTTGCCGTTCTCCATAAACGTCTAACCTACCATCGACCGTGATACACCCTGTATAATAAGTAACACTTATTATTATTTTAGAATCGCAGATTTAAGAACCGCACTTACCGTCATGAAACATGTACGATAATGGGCGTGTTAAAGGTGGGAGTAGAAAAAATAATTTTAATTCAGTTTGAAATCTGGAAGCACTATCGTTTAAAATGTAAGCTTCCGGTTTCTGACACTCGACAACAAAATAAAAGGGACTTTTAATCATTTTATCCCATTAATGCAGATTTTTCGTCTAGCACACCTGACATGTTTATTTCCTCTTTCGCGCTAACGGAATTTTTGCGCGTTTGCACAAAAAAATCACAATGACGAAATTAACTTTTAAATTTTTCAACAATTGAACGATCAAAGGCCTGGATTGGCCTGTAAGGATCATTCAAACGAATCGTAGATTGTAATTAAATTAAATTACTAATTGTTTAATTACAAAAAAGTTGATCAAAGTGAAGTGGATTTATTTAAATTAAAAGCGCTTTTTTATTAATATTTGGCAACGCCGGTACGTTTTTGCCAAAGCAAGTCCCAAGACTTTTGAGACATGACGAAGAAGTAAAACCTACCTAGGATAAATAGCAGAAAATTTAAATATTTTTTTTATAATTACATATGTTATTATAAAAAAATATTTAAATTTTTTGCTATATACTATATACTATACTATACTATATACTATAAATAGCTATATTTGTGCCAGATTTTAAATTTTTTCATCAATCATTAACTAAGTTATAAAAATTCAAAGTTTTATTTTAAAAAATACATTATTATACAATTACTGCAGACTGTGTTTAATAAAATTTATTTTACAGTAAATCAAAATGAAAATAGGAATAAATTTATTTTAAATGCAAGCTTTTAGTGAAATAAGTCCTATGTCAATTTAATTTAAAAAAGTACCGAGAATTTTATAATTTGATGATAAAATTTACTATAAAATCAATAAGGAAAATTAATGTTGTAGATATTATATTAAAATTATATTTACTTTTCGAAATGTCATATTATATAATTTATCGAGCTTGCGAGCAAATGTTTAATTAAATAAGTGTCTAGAAAAGTTTATATACGATAAATAGTTAATATTGTAACGTTTTTACTGTTCGTAGTGTGAATAATAACATGCACTGGTTTATTAACGAACTAAACTATATATTTTATAACTAAATTACACTTAAAACACTAAGAAACTATAAAACTAACTAAACACTTAACTACTTATTATTCATATATTACTACTGTACTACAGTCTATTTATTTGCACGTATATTTATTTATTTCGTCGCGAGTACCAAAGCTTGACTAACTGCTCCAGCGAGCTCCACACCACTCTCGATTGAGATCCAGAGCGGTACTCGTTACAATATTATCTAAAAATGATTTAAATTAAATATTTGTATAGAGCGGCATCTATAAAAAATATAGTAAATTTTTCTGTGTAAATCGAAATTTATCCCTCAAAAATGAACTAACAACAGTTTTAATCCGATATAAAAGCGCCGTCATTTTTGCAAAATTCTAATATTCGTTTTTTTTGTTTCAGAGCCACACGATTCAAAACTTAGAGACGTACACTCAGTACTTGGTATCATTGCAAGTGTTTAACCCTGAAGGACTAGGACCAAACACCACCGTGTTGGTAATGACAGACGAGGGTGGTAAGTGATTGATTTGGTTTTTCTAATAAATTTTTATTTGACATTGATTTCCTGTTTGGTTTGCTTAAACCTAAAACATCAGTGTAATAATATTTGTTAAGACTCAGCAGTCCAGAGATGTTTAGGACTTGTGCCAATTTAACCGTAATGGTCTGTTGAGAACGTGTGACGTATACAATTTTGTTAAGCACATCTCGTTGAAAATGATCATACATTTAATTTTCTTAAAGATGTGAAGTTATAGACTTAATATGTAATTCATATGAAAATGTGAGTGCCTCTTTTATAAGAAAATTTCGCCCGGTAAGAGGGGAAACAAAAAATTATCTCGAGACGAGATCTAAGATAAAGGAACAAAAATGAAGCTAAATCGGGCCTGATAAGATTGAGTTTTTACTCTAAAAATGTAATATCATCTTTATTTTAAAATAAATTTTTTTCTGCATCCTACAATCCTCCGTTTGTTTAAATTTTGCCTGTTTTAACAGCTTTAAAAGTTATTTTTACAATAATAATAATTATTAATTATTTAACAATTAATTTTGATGTTGGTTTTACATGATGTTCATTATTATATTTCATACAAAACATGGTATGGATGAATATAAATTTTCATTTTACCTTTCAAAATGCATGTTTTCATTTTCAATTTCATATTCAGTTGACAGAACGAAATATTTCAAAATAATAATTTTACACTGTGTAGTGTTTTTATATTTCTGAACTTAACGTTAGGGTCGCTTCCCTATTGAAAATGCCATATAGAACCATATAAAAAACACGTATCTGGATTCTATATGGATTCTATCTGGTTCAATATAGGTATTTGAAACAGGCATTTCACTATAGAACCAGATAGAAGATTACATTATAGAACCAGATAAAAACACTCTAAAACCAGATAGGGAAACCTATCTGGAAATACATATAGAACAGAAACCAGATAAATCCATATACAACCATATAGAATCCGTAATGTAAACCAGGACTTTCCATATAGGACCTATAAAACCATATAGAACCAGATACGTTTCCTTATCGGATTCAATATGGGTTCTATATGGCATTTTCAATAGGGTTGCATCAACAATGGACAATCTTAAACATAATTGCTACAAAATAGTATATTATGTATCAAGTTTGATAAACGCCATTTTATACATGCATATAATTTAGGTACGAGCGAGCTTGCGAGCGAGTGCTTAAATTAATAAGTGTATAGAAAAGTTTATAAACGAGGTGCATACTATACTTTTTCTACGACAAATACTTAGGTATTATTATCTTAAAATGATTTAAATCAAAAATTTGTATAGAGCGCCATCTATGAAACAATAGGGGAAACTGTGTGTCACCGTCAAATGTCAAATTTTTATATTTTATAATCACAATTATAAAGGTTATAAATCAAAATGTATTTCTTGAAAATTAACAGTTTTTCACAGTGAAAGTAAAGAAAATGTTTTATGAGGACTTTACAGAAGAGTCCGTGCCCGAATTTAAGTTATAGTATTTTTGTATTGAGATAATAAAATAATTTTCACATTTATTATTATTTTACAAGAAAGGCACTTTATTTTAACGATTTTATGACATTTGACAACTGTAAACTAACTTAAAACAAACTTTAGCCCGTGACTAAAAACCTGTTGCTAACTTCAGCCCGTGACTAAAGCGCCATAAAGCCACAACTTGTCAATGTGTATTTAAAAGGTCACTTAGTGTCATGGAAACATGTACGATAAAGGGCGTTTTAAAGGTGGGAGTAGAAAAAATATCAAATGTTTAATTAAATAACAAAGTTTTAAACAATTAAGTAGCGATACCTCCCACCGCTGCTTACGCACGCTGTCTTACTATAAATAACGGTAGGCTACAAATATTGTGATGAAGGTGTGCAATGGTAATCGAGTGTGTTAAACATAAATCCAATACTCCTATATACGCTTGAAAAAAAAAATAATTAAATGTTTTTATTTCTTTGATGTCTCAAATAGAGTGAAATTTCTTCTTTGTACACAGAGCAGGTAGATATTCGCTGGCGCGACTAATTCGTTCAAACATTTTTATAATTATCTATTTAAAAAAAAGTAGTGTAGATGTAGTACGTAAAGGCGAGATTTTCTCGCTTTGCCCTATTGAATATTCTGGAGATGTTTTTTTTTCTATTTAGGTTATTTTAATTGCATGATAATATTTTAAATTAGTATTTCATTTGCTTTCGCTTTAAGTACTCCTTTATGATTTTCTTTTTCACTACGGCAAAAGGTGATTAAGAAAAATTACCCATTACAAACATTAAACTAATTAAAAACAATTTAAATTTAGGCTGTTAAACTAACTGCCTGTTTTAATTTTAATTATTTCATTATTTAGATGCACACATTAAAACATTATTTATGTACACTTTTTAATTGAACACACCTAAATTATTTACGCGTTTCTCTTTTTCTTACCTTTCAATTTTTTTATTGCCATTGTTCCATTTTAGCAGTCGATCACCCAAAATGTCCTCTAAAAGATGTCTAAAAGATATCATGATCGGGATCCCGATGCGATGACTAAAAGATATGCCGAAAGATCTCTCATATCCCAAATAAGACAGCATCCAGAAAGATATATATTGTAGATAGGACCTTCTGACTTAGCAGGACAGTATCGTGGGTATTTGTACTTTAACACATTAAGCCATTATTCGTTATTACCATTAAACGTTATAGCTAGCCAGTGTGCGGAAGCAGCGGTGAGAGGTATCGCTACTATATTTGTTTATAACTTAGTTATTTAATTAATTTTTTTTTTTCTGTAGCAATTATGTTTGATATTGGCCAGTTTACTTATTATGTATTTTGTATGAATATTTTCATCCCATTCTTATTTAAAACATTTTTAAGACATCTTCTAATGAATCTTGGACACCTTTTAGCCATCTGTAAAAAAAATTAAATTGATCATTTGGTAGATATCTCAAAAATATATCTTATAGATGTCTTTCAGAAATTGTTGTCGCAACGTCATCAGCCATGCACTGCCTTTCCAGCGATGAAGTTGCAGTATCAAACTTACAACGTTGGAACTCCAACAGCTATTAATAAATAAATTCGGAATAAAAGACTTGCTTTTGGCGTCATAAAAATTGTTAGGCCATCGCGTGCGACTTTAAATCAACCTGATTAAACTACTCGCTTGAAAAAAAAATTGAGTAAAACAGGAATACTATCAAATGTATTACTTTGTTAGTGTTATTTTAGGTTTATTTTGTTTTATGAATATATAGGGGCCCTAGAGCCCGCAATTTTGTTGCAACGTTGCAGAAATATTGAGTGCTTTAAAGATTACCTTAAAGTGTAATAATTTACATAATTTTTCAAGAGATTTTTTCATTTTTAAACAAAGTGGAATACCACTTAAAACAATTTAAATTTTCCTATTTTAACTTAAACTTCTCTTAAAAGCGGCATAATTACTGAAACAATCCCGATCATTAATCATGTTATTGTATTTAAATATGAACCTGTTTTTTTAACAAAGATAAATTATTTCGTTAATCTTTCACCTGAATGGTTTAATTTTGTTTTAATCTGGCGAATAATACAATATTTTGTGCGGCTTACTTAATCATACATTTACATAATGTTAACAAACCTAGGTACTCTAAATATGTGTTTGTTGTAGGTACCTACATATTTACATAATGCTATTCAAATCATGTATAGCTGTCATTGATTTATTTTTTATCCAAACTAGCTTAACAACAATTATTTTTAATTAATTAATGTAATTTGTGAACTGAACACAATGGCTTTTATTTAACAATACATTATCAATAACAATAAACTGTTACAAACGTTATTTAAAAATTGTGAGGCAAAATTAATTAATATTTAACCGAAGCCATTAAAGTTTACTTTTTAATTAATAAATTCAATTTAAGTATAATTTTAATTTAAGAACAACAGATGTATATTTTGAAGGGGATTTTATTAAATATTATCGATTTTCCTTTTGCGTATTTATTCCTATGATAAAAAATCAACATTAAAAGATATTTAGTCGGCGCCCGTAAATCAATTTAAATGTGAATTTAGTAAGCATCCGTTTAAGCTTAAAAATAATTTCCCTCCAAAATGAATATTCAAAGAAGGCATTTAAATGCCGCATTTATCAAAAAACAAGAAGAAAGGACCCCAAAAATTAACGCAAACTTTTAACCAAAGTATTCCTCCTTTTATTTTTAATCGCTGCTATTGCAACGCCATTTTACATTTTTAATTAACCAATAGTTATTTCACCACATTTTATTTGTACAAATTATTAATTTTACATTTGAATCGTGTACCTATAATAATTCAATCAAAAAGTTCCAGACACCAGTGATTTAATTAAAAAACTTTTCCGTAACAATTACTATAATCGGATAAAATTGTCCCTAGATATATTCCGAAAGAAACAAGTTTTACCAAGTGCGCAATTGTACGCAATTTAAATTGTTTCTCACATAACTAAACATCCCGCAGAGCATACATTTTTTTTCAGTTTACATTACGCCCATTTATAAAAGATGAGATATCTTATTTCATATATCTACAAAAGGCGCATAATATATCTTTTAAATATCTTACAGATTTCTTTTAGAAATCATATCTTTAAATATAATTATTAGTCATATTTTAGAGGACGATTTGCTGGGATATGACTAAACCCATAGGTAAATAGTAAATAAATCGTAGGAGATTATCGGGTTTTCGGTCAAATTTGCTTGATTTAACAATCCCCATAGATAGATAGTCCGATAAAAAAATAATAACAATCGCGCGACGGAAACATTTCATATCCGGTGGAAATTGTTTCGAGCTATAAGCAGATAAAAAGCGCGTGTGTGAATCATCAAGTAATTAAAATCTTCCTCGACTTTTTTATGTTTTGTTTTGTACATAAAAAGGCGTTTTTATTAAGGTATTAAAAACAATTGGGGGACTTTAATGTCTAATTGACATGTGTGTGGGTCATAGACCTCGACATACTCACCGATTTCATTGTAATTACCGTAATCATTTAAAACGCGTTAAAATATAATAAATAAATTGCATTTTGACTCGCCCTGTTTTTCTAACGACCAATAAACGCGCATTTTAATTGTAGACATTAGACAAAGGGTTTTGTGTGTTAGAATTTTAATAAAATTCGCCACGAAACCTTAAACTTAATTCGTTTGATGCTCGTAGTTAATTAAAATAAACACGGAAAGCCAAAAGGGACAATTATTTTGATGAAAGTTTTGCGAAATAACCGATAATTTAATATAAGAATACAAAACGTTATTGATCTGCCGGTAGTTCTAAAGTCAGATATGTGAACTACCGGTAGATCGAACGCGGCGGCATCTCCTTCGCGCCACGTTGCCAAGCTTACTTGCATAGAGAATCCCCTAAGAACTTAATTCCACATTAAAACACTTTTTGGTTGTAATATGATAAAATTATGATTATATTTTATGATATGGGTCGTAGTTTGTTGATAATTAGGTTTTAAATTGTTGTATTTGGGTGAATTATGTTTGTAGTTCCTAAATATGGTGTATTTTTGTTGTGTTGGCAGTTGTGGGTGGGTTTGGCATCGGTGCATCGATGTCGTTGCTTTAACGCTGGGTGGTGCAAACATAATAAACCTAAACACATCTACTGTTATTGTTATTTCCTGTGTAATTGAGTTTGATAAACTAAAAATGACATTAAATGGTGATGTTAGTGTTAATGTTGGATTAAGCGGGGTGCTTCGTTTGTCGGTGGCGTGAATAAAATGCCGGTAAAATATTCGATTGTCTGAGAGCATCCGAGAGCCAATCTTAAGATGGGCCATGCCGTTGTTTGCGTGTTTATCGCGATATTTGGTTTAGCGTGCGGCCAAAGCGACACGCTGACGACAGTTCAGTTTTTCACTAGCGACAATTTATACGAGGAGATCGCAACCACCACTGACACACCTACTTCTTCCATTCCAGTCCCATCAAAGCCCAGAAAATTGACAGTTCTGGACGTCACATCTGACAGCATCGCTCTCAAATGGGAAAACCCCGAAAAAATCAACGGCATCATCGATGGCTACCGGGTCTACTACAAGTTCAACAATTTCACCGACGTGCAATACGACAAAATTAATTATTCGCGCATCGAATCCTATGGCCATTTCAACCTCACCCGACTCAGTAAGTACTGCTACCCCAAACCTTTATTCTTCTTTATTTGTTTTATTCATAAGACAACAGGGAATACAAATTCACTCAAGGGCCTCTCATCTATTATACAAGCAACACCATCAAAATTAACAAGTATTGTTTAGTTTTTTTTAATAATCACAATTCTTTTTTATAGAAAATAATCTATAGAAAGCAATAAACCAATCAGAGCACAGTATTCTTTATTGCACCTAGTGTGCTTTGGACAATGTCAAGCTCTAATTGGTTTATTGATTATTTTCTATAAAAAGTCGCAAATGTCGAGAAATCCCCTTATTATTAGCAGCCTCTCACGTTATTGTTTACTTGTTTATAAAACTTATAATTCTCGGAAAACCAGCCGCAATCAATTAGAATTTATTAACTTTATTGCTAATAAAATAAGGTTGTTTTGAAGATTACTCACTTAACATTGAAACGTATTTTTTTTACTTTTAAATCAATAAAAACAAAATATTAAATATAGTTTGTCCCACTTAAATATACAAATCTGTTTGTTAAAACGTCAAAATTTTGACCTTAATCTTTCAAATTTGACAATAGTGGCCTTGAAAATTGTATTATTCATTTTTAATGGTTTAAAATTAAACTTGCGTTAAAATGAATCTATACTGTTCTTACAATTTCATAAATTTTGACTTTGATCTAAAAGAACTGTTAAATTGACAATTATGACCTTGAAAATGTCACGGACTTCTGCCTCTATCGTACTTAGAGTTTTATGCGCATGTGCAGAAGAATTGAAGTACTTTAAATTTTTTTATATATCTATGTATATATAATAGGGAACCTCTATTCAACCATCATTAGCCCTGAATCTAATTGATTAGATTATAATTTTTACAAATTATAACTAAAGTGACCTTGAACTGAATTAGCTATGACCTTGAAATTATAATTCAACCTTGAAGTAGATTCCACCAAGAGTTTAAATATACTAGATCCAACCAAACATATTTTTACAGAACCTGATACAGAATACAAAATATGGGTGAAGGCTTACACCCAACGCAACGAAGGCGACCCATCGGATCCGGTGGTGAACAAAACCGACATTGGCGGTCCTTCCGGACCGGATATATTGGAGTTGTCATGTCAAACTGAAGAAAGCATTCTTATTAAATGGGGCAGACCGAAGAATTTCTACCATTCCATCGATTATTACTACGTCAACATCAATGGCGACCACCAGAATTACAACCACTCTTTGAATGCCACCAAGAATTATCTGGAGATGTCGGTAAGGAAGTGAAATTTGGTCCAAGTTGGCTTAACTTTTTTCATGATTTTTGGTGATTGGTCAACAAAAAAACAAAATAAATAATAATAAACTGAATAATAGCAAGTGTTATTTTTCAATGATATATAAAATGTGAACTTTGTTACTAGATACATTGTTTTAGGTTTCTTTGAACGTGACCAAAAATGCTGCGTACCAAGTAAAAGTTCGGGCGGCCACTGTGAGCAATTACACAAATAGAATAATAATGGGCGATTTTTCACGGATAAAAACGATAAATGTGAAGCCAAACTGCGATCGGATGGAGGAATTTATGCCGCAAACAACTCACGATCTGCGGACGGGCATCATAGTGGGCATTCTTTGCGCCGGCATCGCCTTTATTTTTGCCGTCCTGGGATTCGTCTTTTGGAGGTGAGTGTCACATTTTATTATAATTCATTGTATAGATTATCTCAATTTACAAAACATGCAAATAGCTTAAAGATTATAATTTAATCGATGATTCACTCAACAATTCAATGGCATAATGAAATTAATATTCTGCATGGCTTAATTCAAACATAGGACACTATTTTCACCAAAAATATCCTTTGTTATAGCAAATATTTGCTTCTATGTTTGCGTAAGCGGGTTATCTGGTTTGTTTGAGAGTATAATTTTACGTAAATTATAAAACTAATACCACAACTTTATTTACTTATTAAAATTCAAATAATTGCATATTTTTAACACGATTTATTGGACGGAAATTAAATTCACATAACACTTTGTTGTTCACTTATCCTTATGCATATTTATAAAAAAACAAATGAGTAATGTGATTTTTAAATTTATTTCATGCTTTGTTAACTTTTTTAACGTGCAAACATTTTAACAAATTAACAAGTATTAAATAGTTTCATGAAGCCAATATTTAAAAAGATTATATGAACGTTTGTTAACTAAATTTAACTGATAAAGTGTTAAAAATTTTGCGTCCAGTGCCCATAAAACATTTTATTCTCTTTTACTGTGAAAAACATTTTAATGCCGGTAGATTCCCAAGTTAGAAATGCTAATGGAAATTCCAATAAATACAACTGTCACTTTTTGTACCTTTAACATTTCCCGTGTAATAATTTTTAATACTTTGTTATAATATTTTGCAATTATAGTAATAACAAAATCAAAGGATAAAATATTTTCTTAACATAGGTAATCATGTTTTGAAGTTAATAATAATAATAATAATAAGTCTTTATTGAAACATTTTACAATTTCAAACGGCGAAGTTCAGCGTGTTTAAAAGAAAACATCTGTTCTTCCACTTAACCGTTATTATAAAAGTTATTTTAATATTTTGAAGTATCAATAATTAAAATAATAACGGGCAATGCTAATGGTGAAAATTACTTCAAAAATGTTTATTGGGATGGTTACTTTATTTTCGTATAGATGTCGCTGTATACAAATATTTAATTTAAATAATTTTTTACATAATATTTAGTATTTCTAGGCACTCATTTATTTTTAATAGAAAAACACTTTTTAGTGGCACATTTTGAAATAGAAATTAATTTTAATTTTTAAAATTAATTAATTTACTTTGTAATAGTATAAAGAATTCTTGGGTATGTGACAACAGATTGAGTATTAATGTGAAAAAATCAAAGGCTATAATATTCGGTAGCAAGAGTCAAACTGTCAATATAAATTAAACACTATTACATGTAAATATAGATAATAAAAAATTGGATTTTGTGAAAGTGATGGGGGTACATTGGATCAAAATCTTACATTCCATGAAAATGCTATGTATACAATGAACAAAATGTCAAAAAAAGCATTTTTTCTTAAAAGAATGATTAAAAATTTAAGTTTGCAAACAAAATTATCATTATATAAAAGTTTAATTGCCCCTCATATTGACTATTGCTCCACAATCTTATCTGGTTTGCCATCCTATCGTATTCAAGAAATGCAGTGTATACCACAATGGATTGTGGTGTATACAAAACCGCTGTATGCGTACGGGTCAGTCCATGTCAACTCAACACACCCATTTTACCACACCACCTCAGATTTTCTTAAAATTTGGTATACTTATACTATGTACTAAGACTAAGAAAAATACCAATTTTTAAATTTATATCTCACACCGTTTCCGATATATGGCTATGTAAAGTTTTTAAAAACTCGCGAAAAAAGTGTGAACGTGTATTTTTTAAATTGCTCTGGAAGCTGTCCTAATTCAGCTAGAAAGCTGGGAGAGGTGTCATTTTGCAGCATTTTAAATGCTCTTTCAAATGACATACGAACGCCAAGGGTATTAATGAAAAGATTTTGTTCAAAATCCATATATATATTTTGATTCAATTTTTTTTCAAAAAGTACATAATTTAAAATTCTCAAAATATTTGTATAAATACTTAGTACTGTTTAAAAACCATATAGTAAAATATAAATGTGGGGTCTTAATGGGTTCATGTTAAAAAAAAAATATTTGTGATGCTGGTTTTTCACTTAACTAATTTTGACAATTTATCTTTAACACTAGGATAATTTTTATTCGAGGCTTTTCCAAAAGGAACATAATTTTTTACATTTAAAATATTCCTTTAAAAAGTTAGTCCAAATAGAAATTTTTAAATGAGGCATTAACTTATAATGGGTTTATTAAAAAAACATAAATTAAGATACGCTTGTTTACATATAATGTGTTACCTGGTGTTTAACTAAACATGGAACCCAAGTAGGTACTAACAACAACTAGTTTAGTATAAATTACTAACACCAACTAACCTATGTAAAAATTAAGTATTGATTTAAAAGAAGTAGGCAAATATCCCTGAAGATTGTCTTGTTTACTGATTAACTTTTGAAAATGCAATTTGAGTTAGCTTCACATCACTTCCTCCAAGAGCGTACGTTCTTCCAGTTGGTGTAACAGGATTTACTCGTGCTAGAATGTCCACAACGGAAAGCCATAGGACATCTGCATGTCTAGGGTAAGAGAATGATAATGCTGGCCCACAAGGATGAAGAAAAGTTATTTTCACTTCATCATGTTCTTCATCTTTTTCTAAAACATAGCCAAGCCACCAGTTTTTGTCATATACAGTGGTGACATAGCCTGAAACGTCTTCTAACTTCAGTGTGTCCACTGGTTTAGCCACATTCCTCTCCCAACCCTGCATTTCATCTGAAAAGTGTTTCACTAGTAGTTCTGATTTAGTGTTGGGAATAAATGCATGGAACTGTTGTGTTCCTTTAATGGTTAGTGCTTGTTTAAATTGGCTTTCCAGAAACATTTCTGAAACAGCATAATCCTCTCGAGTGGAAAAGGCAAAATCTACCTTTGGTAATTGAATTAAAAAAGGCGGGAATGTAGGCAGCCGATATTATTAGGGTTCTTAGAACCCTTATATTTTTGAAAATATTCATTTTATGTTGTTTTGTTTAAAATTTAGTTCAATATGAATCGCCAAAACAAGCGTATCACAGTAATTAAATTACACAAGTCGGGAATGATGACAGCCGATATTATAAAAAAAATACAATTGTCAGGCTTAAGCCTGATAAACGTTGAATAATGTCAAAATTAGTTAAAAGTGAAAAACCAGCATCAGAAATATTTTTTTTTAACAATGAACCCATTAAGACCCCACATTAATATTTTATTATATAATTCAGAACACTACCAAGTATTTATACAAATATTTTGAGAATTTTAAATTATGTACTTTAAAAAAAAAAATTAAATCAAAATATATATATATGGATTTTGAACAAAATCTTTTCATTAATACCCTTGGCAGTCGTATGCCATTTGAAAGAGCATTTAAAATGCAAAATGACACCTCTCCCAGCTTTCTAACTAAATTAGGATAGCTTCCAGCGCAATTTAAAAAATAAACGTTCACACTTTTTTCGCGAGTTTTTAAAAACTTTACATAGCCATATATCGGAAACGGTGTGAGATAAAAATTTAAAAATTGGTATTTTTCTTAGTCTTAGTACATAGTATAAGTATACCAAATTTTAGGAAAATCTGAAATGGTGAGGAAAAATTTCTTTTTAAAGTGTGTTGATTTGGCATGGAATGGCTCGTACGATTCTGTCCTGTAATAGGTAACAATGTTAAATGTTCTAAATTTAATGTCCGTCAAAGATAGAATCTTATTTAATGTATTAATATTTATTTATAAAATTAAAACCAAAATGTTGCCGAAATATTTACATGAAAATTTAGAACTGATTTCGGATCACCATGTATACAACACAAGAAACAGAAATGACTTTAATGTGAAACTATGCCGAACTGCGCAACTAAGAAATTTTATTTTAACAAATCGTTTAATACAATTTAATAATTTACCAAGTGAAATAAAGTATTGTGATAATTTTAATACGTTGTTAACTAATACTAAGACACTAATTGTGATCCCATTAAAATATTGTATTTGTTATATAGTTTTTACATTCTTCTATCTTGTTATTTTATTGTGTGTTTTTACCATATATTATTCCGTATTATATTTTTGTTTTACTTTTTTATTTATATCTTTTTCTTTATGTAATGTTTTTTATAGCGAATCTGCTAAATAAAGTTTATTTATTATTTGAAGAAACTGACGAATTCTTGGTATATAAAAGAATTTAATTTTTGTTAAAAAAAGAAGCTTTAAATTGGTTAATTTACTTGTTTAATGGTGCGCATGCTCGTAGTGATGTAAACAGAAAAAAAAACGTTTTGGTTTTTTTCTCAAACATGTTTTTTAGAAAAAAAAACAAAAAGTTTTTTTCAAAAATTTTGTTTTTTTCTGAAACATTGTTTTTCCTTAATATATATTATAAGAGAAAAAAATAAACCTAAAGTAAAAAAATGAAACTTTTTAAAATAAAGGTTTTTAAATAAAAATTTGTTTTTAAAATAAACATACATGAGTGAGAATTAAAACATGAAAACAATATTTATAAGAAAAAAAAAATAGGCAGCATCCAATTCTTACACGACATGTCAATGTAGGTACCTAACCTACATTACCTACTATTCAAAATATCTATAATCAGAATCAACGTCAAATTCTTCTGGTCCTTTCGACGTGTCAGTCTCGTGTACAGAAAAGTTTTCAGAGGTACCTGACAAAGAACTGTCTGAACTATAATCTAGATCAGCGGTTCTCAAACTGTAGTACGTGAGGCATCCAAAGGTGGTACGTGAATAGATAATAGATGTACTTGCCTTTAAATAAAATTATCGTTGGCTCAATTTTATTGAAAATCTATCATTTCCCACATTTTATATTGTAAATGGCAACACTGTTGTTGGTGTTTATTAAACGGGTAATCCCCTGCTCGTTTTAAAATCGTGACGAGTCGTGCGTATTTTGTTTTGTTCTGACAAATTGTTGTTTTAATACTATAAAAATTGGTTTTGTTTCACGGTTATCAATATTTCTTATTAACAACTTGTTTTATTTAGTTCGGTGGTACTCGATTAATCCACATTGCACATGAATGGTTCGCGAAAAAAAAAGTTTGAGAACCGCTGATCTATCTTTTTTAGGTATTATTGATAAGCCACTTGTACTTGGCATTTCCAAGTCAGTATCGCTAATTTCAGTGAGAGCTATATAGTATATACTTACAGTACTTGCATTATCAACAGTAGTAGTAGTAATATTTAGAGATGGGAAAATTCCCATTTGACGAAAATTCCCGGAAACTTTCCATCGAAAATTCCCGAAATTTTCCGAAAGTTTCAAAAAAAAATTTTTTATTGCGAAAATATTTTTTTTTATGCCAGGGATTTGCAAAAATATATAACACATTAACTTTTTGTCAAATTTTTGGTTGCATTAACGACATAGATTTTCTTACAGAACTTGCTTTGAGCATGGACTTGTTTTTTTGCACTATTTTGTAATAATTCAAAACACTAGATTTTTCTCTTGGCATTATGCTATGCTTATAAATAAACAACAAAAATGTAAGAATGATTTTAACTTTGTTTATTGTATTTATTTTGTTTACCTTTTTTTAAAAAGAGTTTTTTGTGTTGATGCTGAATAATCCGGCTTCATTGAGGTTATGTAACCAGGGTTGCCAGTGCCAGTGCTTTTGTACTGAAATCAGTACTTTTCAAGGTTTGTCAGTACGTCAGTGCTACTTTTATAGTTTCAGTACTTTTTGCGAAATTTCCTTCCCAAAAAAACAAAATTGAATATAATCATACAATTTGTTTGAAAGATTTGTGAAATCTTGATTGCCTATTTTGGATGCTTCTGTCATTTTCTGTCGCTGCTGCCAACCCTTGCCTTACAGCGTTGCCGGCTGCGGTGTTGCTTGTTTTCTTGGGGTTTGTTCCATTATTTCATATCAAAGGTTTCGGTGTTGCCAACTTACCAAGTAGAGCGGTGGCGTCACAATTAAAAAGCGACCTGGCAACACAGCCTGGATAAATTTGACAGTTAATGTTTTAATTTAAAACTTAAAAGTGACGGTACCGGGTTCAATTCCCGGTCACAGCCTTGGGTGTTGTTTTTCGAGCATAAAAATATATAATAATGAGCTGGCTAAATAGTCGAAAAGATTAAAAGTCAATAGACCTTAAAAAAACAAAAACTTAAAAGTGTATATAGGCTTAAAAGTAAAGAACTATCTAAATTAAATATTATATACATCTATATAGTATAATTTAGTTTAGTGCGTTGCAGGCCGTTGTGTGTTGTGATTATGTTTTAAGTATATGGTATTGTTATGTATTTCTTATGCTTATTCTAACGGTCATTATGATCCCACAGTTAAGCATGATTTATAGATTGCCTTCCTTCCTTCCTCCCGTAGAAGATGAACAGTACAAAAACCGTTGTGCAGTTTAAAGATTCCTGTACTATAAATGGTACTATCGCTAACAAAAAAAACTCATACAGCTATATTGTGGCTGTGTGAATAAAACTTTTCCGTCAATATCAAGCTGACATCGAGCTTTGTCACATCCATTATGACTTTTTTAACAACATTTTCAACCAAACAATGCAGACGAACTCTGGCAAGCCAGTGAAGCCATTTGGAACGAGATAAAGCAAGACGGCGACTTCCATGCTTTGCCGTTTGCGGGCAGTAATTGACAAAAACAGAGGGATGACGAAATATTATTTTTTTTTCAAACTTCAACCTAACTTTGTATTTAATTTTAGACCTTTCAAATGTGACGTATCATGTTAAAAGCCATAATTACTCCAACGAAATGATAGAAAATCAGGAACGCTAGATTTTTAAGCTGTATGAGTTTTTTTTGTTAGCGATAGTACTACGATTTTCGTATTGTTCATCTTTTACGGGAGGAAGGAAGGAAGGCAATCTATAAATCTTTATACTTTAAGTATGTGGTTGCAACGCCCCCACCCGCCATTATGGGCGATGAACGTGTACTACAATAAGAAACGAGGTGTACGTCAAAATATTAACATCTTGTATTTTTTTTGAAAACAGTACTTTTTTATTAAAATCAGTACGTTTTTCATTCCAAATCAGTACGGAAATTTTTCGTGCTCTGGCAACGCTGTATGTAACATAACTTACATTATTTATACTTCTTCTTCTGCTTTAAATTAACACAAATTAAATTCTTATTCAAAGTTTCTTGGCCTTGTATCATGGCCTTAACGAAAATCAGCGGTTAAACAATTGACATTTAAATGAAAAAAACAAGGAAAGTTTCCAAGGAATGTTTCCGGTAGCTTAAAAGAAACTTTCAAAATGAAAATAAATTCCCAATTGAAAACTTTCCAAAACGGAAAGTTTCCTTAAAATGGAAACTTTCCGATTCCCATCTCTAGTAATATTATCTGTGCCTATGTCTTTCTTTGCAGTTTCGGATTTCAGTTTCAGGTAATGGGCAATGTATAATAATAATATTTTGGCTGCTCTTTGTTTTTTTTATAATTTGAAAAACAAAAAAAACGCTGTTTTAGTTATTTTGAATTTGTTCAATGTGAGTTTTTTTCTGCAGGAAATGTTTCCACGCCTCCTACTATTACCTGGACGATCCGCCTTGCTGCGTGCCCACCGCCTCCCTGGATTGGAATTCGCCGCCGAATCCGAACAGCGACGGCGAGATGGATCACAAGGGCGCCATTCCGGTGCAGTTGTTCGCGCGGCACGTTCAAGAACTGCACGCCGACGGCGACATCGGATTCAGTAAGGAGTACGAGGCGATCCAAGCCGAAGCGACTACGGACGAGCACGAGTCGGAATTCTCTCAGCATCCCGACAACAGGGCCAAGAATCGCTACCTCAATATTATCGCCTGTAAGTTTGTGGGTTGCATTTTCTTTAACAAAGTTGTTACTTGCTTCATTTGTAGACGATCATAGCAGGGTTCAGCTGTTACAAATGCCCGGTCAAAAGAAGAATATCGACTACATAAACGCGAACTACATCGATGGATTTCAGTGGTCGAAGGCTTACATCGGCACCCAAGGCCCTTTACCCTCGACCTTCGACTGCTTTTGGCGCATGGTCTGGGAACAAAGAGTCAATATTATCGTTATGATAACCAATCTAGTTGAAAGGGGACGGGTAAGTTTTTTTTCGGTTGAACTTTGATAAAAAGTGACTTTTTATTTTCTATTGCAGAGGAAGTGTGATATGTACTGGCCGAAGGAGGGGAGCGAGACCTACGGCATCATACAAGTAAAGTTAGTTAAGGAAGACATAATGGCAACATACACAATAAGGACCCTGCAGATTCGCCATCTTAGAGTGAGTATTGCATAGTAATGATTGAGTAAACCTTTTAGATGCTAATGTATTTTGTGGCGTAGATAAAAAAGAAGAAACCATCATTGACTGAAAAACTAGTTTATCAATATCATTATACCAATTGGCCAGACCACGGCACCCCCGATCACCCACTGCCCGTACTTCATTTTGTTAAAAAATCAGCTTTATCCAACCCCCCTGACGCAGGTCCAATTATTGTTCACTGCAGGTACATTCGCCAAGTAAATCGCCTTTAACATCGCATTAATAATTTTGCTTTTGTGTGCTCGCTTAGCGCCGGGGTGGGTCGAACCGGAACCTACATAGTGCTAGACGCGATGCTCAGGCAGATACGCAGCCGGGCGGAAGTGAACATCTACGGTTTCCTGCGTCACATCCGCTCGCAACGCAACTTCCTCGTGCAGACCGAGGAGCAGTACATCTTTATACACGACGCGCTAGTCGAGGCCATCGAGTCGGGAGAGACCAACATTTCCAAGGACAACTTCCCGCGCTACGTCCGAGCCCTCAAAGGAAACTGCATTGATGAAAGCGAGCAATGGAAGCCCCTCGACGTCCAATTCAAGGTAACAACCCAACAAATATTTATATAACTCTTATATACCTCTTAAAGAGCTTATTTGGGGAGTTTATGAAGGTTATCGGTACTTATTTTAGTAACGTTATAAAACCCAAGTTTTATAACTAGAGATAACAGGAATATTATGGAAACCGCTATAAAACATCCTAAAGATTTACTACCGCCTTTTTTTCTTCTTTTAATATTTCTTTTTTTAAAAATGTCAATTTAAGTTGATTATCTTAAGAATGTTAACTGGATATAGCCTAAGTTTACATTCTTAATACAGCAAAAGTAGACATTTTTAAGACAGTTATATCCAGCTTAACCTAAGTTGTTGAGACTTTTACATAAGCTTTTTATGACATTCATAGGACAGTTATTTCCAGATTAAATTGACATTCGTTAACCAGTTAAATTAATAGACATCTACAGTTGAAAATAACTGTTTTAAAAATTTCAATTTAAGTTGATTGTAACTCTTAAGAATGTCAACTGGATATAGCCTAAGTTTACATTCTTAATACAGTTAAATCCAGCAAAAGTAGACATTTTTAAGACTGTTATATCCAGCTTAACCTAAGTTGTTAAGACTTTTACATAAGCTTTTTATGACATTCATAGGACAGTTATTTCCAGATTAAATTGACATTCGTTAACCAGTTAAATTAATAGACATCTACAGTTGACAATAACTGTTTTAAAAATGTCAACTGGATATAGCTTAAGTTGACATTCTTAACACAGTTATATCTAGCAAAAGTAAACATTTTTAAGACAGTTATATCCAGCTTAACCTAAGTTGTTAAAACTTTTACATAAGCTTATTATGATATTCATAGGACAGTTATTTCCAGATTAATTTGACATTCGTTAACCAGTTAAATTAATAGACATCTACAGTTGAAAATAACTGTTTTAAAAATGTCAATTTAAGTTGATTATAACTCTTAAGAATGTCAACTGGATATAGCCTAAGTTTACATTCTTAATACAGTTATATCCAGCTTAACCTAAGTTGTTAAGATTTTTACATAAGCTTTTTATGACATTCATAGGACAGTTATTTCCAGATTAAATTGACATTCGTTAACCAGTTAAATTAATAGACATCTACAGTTGACAATAACTGTTTTAAAAATTTCAACTGGATATAGCTTAAGTTGACATTCTTAACACAGTTATATCTAGCAAAAGTAAACATTTTTAAGACAGTTATATCCAGCTTAACCTAAGTTGTTAAGACTTTTACATAAGCTTATTATGATATTCATAAGACAGTTATTTCCAGATTAAATTGACCTTCGTTAACTAGTTAAATTAATAGACATCTACAATTGACAATAACTGTTTTAAAAATGTCAAATTAAGTTGATTATAACTCTTAAGAATGTCAAAGAATGTCAACTAGATATAGCCTAAGTTTGCATTCTTAATACAGTTATATCCAGCAAAAGTAGACATTTTTAAGACAGTTATATCCAGCTTAACCTAAGTTGTTAAGACTTGTTAAGCTTATTATGACATTCATAAGACAGTTATTATTTCCAGATTAAATTGACATTCGTTAACCAGTTAAATTAATAGACATCTACAGTTGAAAATAACTGTTTTAAAAATGTCAATTTAAGTTGATTATAACTCTTAAGAATGTCAACTGGATATAAGTTTACATTCTTAATACAGTTATATCCAGCAAAAGTAGACATTTTTAAGACAGTTATATCCAGCTTAACCTAAGTTGCAGATTTTTACATAAGCTTTTTATGACATTCATAGGACATTTATTTCCAGATTAAATTGACATTCGTTAACCAGTTAAATTAATAGACATCTACAGTTAACAATAAATGTTTTAAAAATGTCAATTTAAGTTGATTATAACTGTCTTATGAATGTTAAGAAATAAAACTTAAATTGACAATTTTAATACAGTTATATCTAGCAAAAGTAGACATTTTTATGACAGTTATATCCAGCTTAACCCAAGTTGCAGAGCTATGTCGGTGAAATTAGACAAAAGTTGCGTAATGACAAGTCTATCAAAATGGCATAAAAATTGGGAAAAAATCAGAGGTTCTCAAATAATTTGAAAAAAACTGAAAACCTGCCAAAACCAAAAATCTTTGTAAAATTTTGGTTGAATTTCACATTTAAGCATTTTATCTACATTTTCATCCAATTTTTTATTTTTTCGCCTACTGTATTTTGAGATATCCACAGTCTTTTGTTCTTGCTATGGCCGCCAATTGGAATTTTACATGGTTAGATAGAAAAATATATCAAGGAATCCAACGATGTATTAAACTGCATACATTATGTCGGCCATTATAAAAACAAAAGATGGTGATGACAACTCAAAACATAGTAGAGAAAAAATTGGATGAAAATGTAGACTTAACTCACTCTCTCTTGCTTATGTCCAGTCATTAATTCTTACGCTACAAATATGATTCTCTCTACGTCACGTTCACGCGTCTCCAATTTCCCGGGAATCTTGTACCGCAGGGCCATAGCATAGATGCATACACATCAAAAATCTTTTTGTTTTGCGTTTCAGTTGGTGACGAGCTTCAAGTGCAAAGATTTCAACGTGGTGTCGGCAAACAAAGTGATAAATCAGCCAAAGAATAGGATAAGGGAAATAGTGCCGGTGGAGAGCTCGCGCGTGCATCTCACCCCGAAGCCGGGCGAGGATGGCAGCGATTACATCAACGGCACCTGGATCCAGGGTTTCCACAGCCTGCGCGAGTTCATAATCACGCAGCATCCGCTGCGCGCCACCTTCAAAGACTTCTGGCAAATGGTCTGGGACCACAACGCGCAACTCATCGTGATGCTCAGCATCGTGGATAACCAGGACTTCCACGTTTTCTGGCCCGTCGAGCAGGACACCATCGACACCGACTCCTTCAAAGTCAAGCTGGCCAACGAACAAATACACGGCGCCTACTTGACGCGCGACTTTCTCATGCAATCGCTGCAAGACGATTACGAGATACGCATCAGAATGGTGCACGGCAACAATTGGCCGCACAATGGCGGATCCATCAACGACATCTACCAAATACCCAACACTGTTCTGGAGAGCAACATTCATAATGGACCAATCATCGTTGTCGACAAGTAAGCAAACCACATTATTATGCGCACTAAATCCTTATAACTCGTCGATTTTTATGCGCAGATAAATATTTGTGTTTTTTTCTTTTTTACAATAAAGTAAATTTTGTCAATAATCAACATTGATAGTCCAATTTTGAGCTCCTGACAATAATTTTAATAATGTGAAAGTTTTTACATTAAAAAAGCATGTTTTGTTTGATTGAAGCCCCACATTAAAGTATCCTATTGTTTCACAATTTATTTTCCTAGGAAATTGATGTTTTTTGACTTAGGAGAAAAAAGTGAATACAATTTTGGTTGAAAATTTAGTCTTGGCAAAAAAACTCTTAAATATTTAAAGTTATAAAACTTTTTTAGCAAAAATTGATTTAATTTATAAATATATTTACATAAGCTTAAGATGACTTTCGTAAGACAGTTATTTCCAGAATTAATTAACATTCGTTAACCAGTTAAATGAATAGACATCTACAATTGACAATAACTGTCTTAAAAATGTCAATTTAAATTGATTATAACTGTCTTAAAAATGTCAACTGGATATAGTTTAAGTTGAGATTTTGAATACAGTTATATCTAGAAAAATTAGTCATTTTTAAGACAGTTATATGCAGGTTAACCTAAGTTGTTAAGACTCTTACATAAGCTTAAGATGACATTCATAAAACAGTTATTCCCAGAATTAATTTACATTCGTTAATTAGTTAAATTAATAGACATCTACAGTTCACAATAACTGTTTTAAAAATGTAAATTTGAGTTGATTTTAACTGTCTTAAGATTGTCAATTAGATATAGCTTAAGTTGACATTCTTAATACAGTTATATCTAGCAAAAGTAGACATTTTTAAGACAGTCATACCCAGCTTAACCTAAGCTGTAAAGACTTTTACATAAGCTTAATATGACATTCATTAGAGAGTTATTTCCAGAATTAATTGACATTCGTTAACCAGTTAAATGAATAGACAGACATCTACAGTTGACAATAACTGTTTTAAAAATGTCAATTTATGTTTATTATAACTGTCTTAAGAAAGTCAACTAGATATAGCTTAAGTTGACATTCTGAATACAGTTATATCTAGCAAAAGTAGACATTTTTAAGACAGTTATATACAGCTTCACCTAAGTTGTAAGCTTAAGATGGCATTCATAAGACAGTTATTTCTAGATTAAATTGATATTCGTAAACATTTTTAAGACAGTTATATCCAGCTTAACCTAAGTTGTTAAGACTTTTACATAAGCTTAAGATGACATTCATAAGACAGTTATTTCCTTATTAAATTAATAGACATCAGCAGTTCACAATAACTGTTTTAAAAATGTCAATTTAAGTTGATTATAACTGTATTAAGAATGTCAATTAGATATAGCTTAAGTTGAGATTCTTAATACAGTTATATCCAGCAAAAGTAGACATTTTTAAGACAGTTATATCCAGCTTAAGTTTAGACAGATATATCTAGCCTAAGTTGACATTATTAAGACAGTTTTGGCTAGCTTGAGTCAACATCCTTAAAACAGTTATTAGGGTGTCCGTTATTTACCAAGTTGATTTTTTTTAACTGTTCAGTTTGTACACTAAAAAAATATAAAATCAAAAAAAGTTCTTAATTTTAATATTAAACCTTGCCGAAAACACGATACATTTCCCCTTTAATTATTTTTTTTTTTTTTACTTTAAACGTTTAATTTTTTTTCTTAAACAAGAATATCCAATAGAAATTAAACGTTCTACAAAAAATCTTTCTTACCAATTTACAGACACCCTAATATCTGTAGACATAGATTTGAAGTTTACATTCTGCGCATCATCAAGTTTCTTACTGCGCAGCTGCTCGAAACTAAACACTTGTTTTTTTTGGTAGGTACGGCGGGACTGAGGCAGCGACTTTCTGTTGCCTGACAACATTGAAGAAGCATTTGCTGTACGACGACAAGATCGACGTGTACATGTACGCGAAGTTGTATCACAACAAAAGACCGGGCATATGGGCGTGCATGGACGATTATCTGCGTTTGCACTTGGCCGTGCAGACGCTGTGCTGTCCGCCGGAGGACGGCAACGTCGCCGTCACGGCCACCCAAGGCCCCGACATATTTCCCACGGCCAACGGCACGATCAACGGCTCGGTGGCCGTTTCCGCCGACTGCGTTCGGGTGTCGCCCGAAGGCATGGAGTCCAACCTCGAGCCGCGGCTCTAAGTTTTAAATATTATTATTGCTTTCTATCGAAACGGGGCTTATCGAAAAACGGCCACGGTGTTTCCATTTCGAATTGTAAAGTCTTCGAAATGAAAGCACCCACACGCGTATAGTCGAAAATAATTAATTAGAAATAAGCAATAAATCGAACAGGGTTGAATTAAAATAAATTACAAAAGAAACGCAACGGTAAGTTGACTACTCAGTGCACGCGAACAAACAGTTAATTATTATTGTTTACCAGTGACTTTGACTTCGACTATGCGCCGTTGATTGCGCCTTAAATTAACCATTTTTATACCTATATGTGATAATTGTAAATGTTTTAAACTATTTAAAATGTCGTCGTCGGAACTTTTTTTCGTCGCGTCGTTGCGTCATTGTTACTGACAGATTTTTGCACGAGCAACAAATTAATGAAAACGTTATTAAATGTCAAAGACGTCACTTAGCCAATTTCTCCCAAAACCGATAACATGCCAGTTGATATTTTTTTTAATTGTTGCATACTGTTTTTAACAATGCTACTACATGATATTTTTAGTACCCTTGAATTTTATTAACATAAAATAAATAAAATAATACCTATTTTTTTAGATCTGAGGCTACAATTGTTGGAGACACTAGAGACATCTTAAGGGATTAAACTAAAACTAGTTTCTCCCTGAAGGTGTCTCTAGTATTACTTACATACAGTCGAAACCGGGGTTCGCCTGATTTAAATCAACGATTTAAATCAATGATTTAAATCGGTTTTTAAAAAAGTTTCTAAAATTTAAAAAAACACTTAAAAGATCTAAAAGTAAAGCACAATAATATCTTGACACTATTTAAATAAATTCATATGCATAGAAAAACTGCTTATTTTGTTAAACAAAATAATAAAGGAATAGTTTTTACAAAAAAATATACGACAGTTGCGGACGGTGGTTTATTTGTTTATAAAGTAGTGCCAATATAATATTATAGTCAAGTTAGTATTTCTTTTAATAGTACACTTTAATATTTAAAAAAATCAAAATTATTTTTTTTTGATTTTCTTTGATTTTTTTAAATAAAAATCATTGATTTTTTAAAATAAAAATCATTGATTTTTTTTTTAATCATGATTTTTTCGAACCCTGGTTCAAGGGGTATTGTTTTATTTATTTTAGGCCAATCAAATGTACCCAAATTAGGGACAATTCCAATATTTTTATCTACAGGGTGCACCAAGGATCCTTCTATGTATGGGTATCTTTTTTATTTAGTTACAAAGGTAAGTTAAATTAGACAATAGTTGGTTAACTACAAGTCCATTAAAATGGCATATAAAAATAAAAAAACATTATTTATGGAAATTTAAATAAAAAAATAAGTTTTACATGTGATTTTTTTTTGCTAACTAGACTTTGAGAACCAGCACCGTCTTTTGTTTTTCCTATGGCCGGCATATTGAAATTTTACATGGTTAGATAGAAAAAATTAAGGGATCCAAACTACATAAGTTATGGCGGCTATTATAAAAACAAAAGATGGTGATGGTAACTCAAAACATATTAGCAAAGAAATCGGATGATTTAACATGTAAAAATTACTTTGTTTTAAAATTCCCAGGTACAACAAGTTTATAAGGAGTTCTGTTTTTTAATAATTTGAAATATCGCCACCGCACATATTTGGATACTTAGTACACCCTGTACATTATTTACTAAAAACATAGTACCAAACAAAACTAAACAAACATTTGCTGTATGAAGCTAAATTGTAGCTTCAAATTTTTCAATTTATATACATATAATATATACAAGACTGGTAAAAGTGTTATTAAACCATTTTTCGTTCCTAGAATTTTAGAATTTTTATTTAATTTATTGTGTATAATAATTGTTTAGATTATTAGTTAATAGTGATTGTTAGTGTATACGCGACTGCTTTAGAACTTTTTTATTGTGTAATTTTAAGCAGTATTACAATGTTGTTTAGTTTTTGATATGTACTGCTAATAATAATTTCATGGAATCTTTTTATCTAATATTAAGATCATTTAACTTGCTTTAGCCTTATCTACACACCGCTTTAGTTCTATATTTTATTTTAGTTTTTATTTTACGTGTATACTCATTTTTAAATGGCTGCTTTTTAAACTCTTCATATTCGAATCACATTCCTTCAGCAGTGTTAACAAATAATAAATGTGGCAAAACTCCTTCTGTTGAACTTCCTCTTTAAAAAACTAGGTAACTAAAATTCATACAAACATAGAGATGTTTTAGATGTGATACTTTCCCCCGCTTTTTTACGTTAATTTTAAGTAGAACTGTAAGTGTTTAATAAACAAGAAAATAAAATTGAGCAGCTGAAACATGCTGAAAAGGCCATCCTGTAACGTAGCAGTAGAATGAATGTATAATTTTGATGTTAATAAGGCAAAATGTTATTTATGTTGCAGGTAGAAACAAAACTTGAATGTGTCTATTATTTGCACTTGGTGCAATATCTATATTTTAACGTTAATTGACTTTTTAAAAAAGTGAAACGCACTTAAAACAACTGTGTTCTTTAAACAAGTTTAGCAATTAAAATCGCATAAAAGCCCTATTCATTAAATTATTACATCCAAATTTTAACTAGTCGCGCATCATCAGCATTTCTCTTTTTTAAAGAAATCTCTTAACAGTCCATTACCCTTGTACAAAATTCCCTTTATATCCTAATAATAGATTGTATAGAAAATTGTATAGTGTACTATTGTATGAAATTTATAAAATATAATTGGTAATAAAGATCAGTAGAAAATTATGTAAAATCTCCAATATAATTTATACTTTTATTATTGTTTTATCAATGTATACAATTTTTTTGTAAGTTTTTTTTATTTATGAATAAATTATTTATTTATTGATCGTTCGTTATTTAAACCTCATTTCATGAAATTTAATGAATTTGTAGCTTTACTACTTTATGGTGTTAAAATTTTTCAAAGCAAATAAATAAAAATTCTCACTAAAATAAACCGCATGTGTCAAAATTTGTAGTTATGGTCATTTTCGTGATAGTAATCCTAATTTTAAAAATTGACTAATTTTGCCCAAAAAATACGATTTTTTTGCTAAAAACATGATTTTTAAAAGAAAAAACTAAAATGTCTATTATTTAATTATGCCAGTAAAGATACTCTTAATAAAAATCATTTAGGACTTTTTATACTATTCTTTAGTAATTTTGTTCCTGTGTTGTCACAATGCACGTTTTACACTTTCTTACAACCTGCGAAAAATCTTTAACCTTGACGCGCGTGCGCACAAATCCTAACCTGTATTTCATCTGTCAGATTGATGTTTGTATTGATTTAATTGGATGTTTTCGCAATATATTAATTTAGAAAAGTGCAAAGTATGGCAAATTCGAAGAACGAGCTGGATGCTGAAATCGAAAATGTCAGGGTATTTATCAGGGTGCGCCCTTTAAGCAAAAAAGAACAGGCTGAAGGTTATTCGAATATTGTTTTACTGGATACTAAGGAAAATCTGATTGTTTTGAAGAAGAATGGGGAGAACACGAAGCCCTTTAAGTTTGATCAGATATTCAGCGAGAATTCTGTTCAGGTATTTGTTTAAGTATACACTGAAAAGTATAAAAAAATATAAAAAACTGTTTTAGTTGGATTTATATCGTATGATAGCATACCCTATAGTGGAGAAAGCTTTGCAAGGTTACAATGGCACTATATTTGCTTATGGGCAAACAGGTACAGGAAAAACATTTACAATGGCTGGAAATCACTTGAAACCTGAAGTTAGAGGGATCATCCCAAATACCTTTTCCCACATATTTGGGCAGATTTCAAGGGCTAGTGGGGAAAAGTCTTTTGTAGTTACAGTAACATACTTGGAGATATACAATGAAGAAGTAAGGGATTTATTGTCGAATGATCCAAATAAAAAGTTAGCTATTAGAGAGAGAACTGATGTGGGTGTATATGTTAAAGACTTAATGGGTTTTACAGTCGATTCCATTGAGGCTATTACCGAATTACTTAATAGGGGTAACAAAAATAGAGTTACCAGATCAACTTTAATGAATGATGTCAGTTCCAGATCACATGCCATTTTTACTATATGTATTGAATCTAAGAATAGAATTGACAACAAAACTATTATAGGAAAATTGAATCTAGTCGATTTAGCTGTGAGTATATAATTTTTTTAACTGTATCTTTGTATAACAGTTTTTATAGGGTTCTGAAAGAGCCAGTCGTACACAAGCAACTGGGGAGAGGCTCAGGGAAGCAAGCAATATTAATTTATCATTATCAGTGTTGGGAAATGTTATTTCGGCATTGGTTGATGGAAAGTCTAGTCATATACCTTATAGGAATTCAAAATTGACAAGGTTATTACAGGATTCCCTGGGAGGAAATTCGAAAACAGCCATGGTAGGTTTTTTTGATTATTTTTCATCACATTTCAATCTATCATTTTAGATTGCAATGTTAAGTCCTGCTGACGTGGATTATGAGGAAAGTATTTGTACTCTGCGCTATGCAGCGAGAGTAAAACACATCCAAAATCATGCGAGAATTAATGTGGAGCAAAAAGGTCTCATTGAAGGTTTTGAGCAAGAAATAGCCGTTTTACAGCAAAAGGTTCTGCTGCTTAATCTTCAAGAGCAACAAAAGGAGGCCAGGCAAAGGAAGAAGGAAAAAGACAAGGTTACGTCTGAAGCGAAACAGAAAGAAATCAAGAAGTGTGAGGAGGAACTACAAAAAACTGAGTATGAGTGTTAAACCAAATATATCAAACAATTATAATAATGTAATTTATATTTTAGGAAAGAGAAGGGCGATCTTATGTCAAAGATATCAATGATACAAAAGAGAATTCTGGTTGGTGGCGAAAACCTCTTTGAAAAAGCCCAACTACAAGTTTGTCTATTGGAATCTTCTGGTGTGGAATTGGAAAATCTTGACAAAGCCCACAGAGAACTTGAAGAAACGCTCAATAAAAAAGCAGCAGAAAAAATCGACGTTGAAGAAAAATATTCATCGCTTCAGGAAGAAGATTTAGCTTTAAATAAGAAAATTAAGAAAATACAGTCACTTTTGAACGAAGTAAGGGAAGAATATGCTGATAAAGAACATGAATACCAAAGAGAAATAGAGGCGCTACTTGATAACCATAGATTATTAGTCAAAGAAACACAACTTGCCAATTTAATGATTGACAAGTATATTCCGTTGGAATATTTTGTAAGTAGTTCGTTTAAACCACGTGTTTTGAGAAATCTTAAATTTTACATTTTTCAGAAAAAAATTGAGGCCAATTTAATATGGAATAGCGAGACTCAGGAATACCAAATGAGAGGGGTAGCCTATACAGGAAACAATATGAAAAAACGACAAATGGGCAACATTGAAATATCGGCTCCGGTAAAATTCGAAATGAAAAATATTTACCACAAATACCCCGACAAGAAAAAGGAAAGAAAATTAATGTATGATAAAAGAACAATATCGGCACCAAAAGCGCATTAACTTAATTTAAATGAAGTATTAAATATATATAAAGCTTATTTTACACAAAAAGCTAATTATAAAATGTTGTGATTATTGTAGATTTTATTATTTATTTTTATTTGTTGTCTATACAATTTTTAGTTGTACATTTTTAAAGCACAAATAAATAGTAATATAACAGTATAACAGTTGTTTTATACAAAAAGTTAAATCTGATCGATATGCGGGGCCACTGTCATTTTAAAAGGACGCATTCTAGACCTAAATATAACTGTCTTAAGAATGTTAATTTAAGCTAGAGACTACAACTTTTTTAAGTATAGAAATTTAATGAAGTCGATCTTTTTTAAATATTTTAATCATCTGGAATCGCCTCTACGATACCATATTTATCACTATAAAACGTAGGAAGAAAACAATAATTAAAAAAGGAGCTAACTGTAGTTTATACTATTCTCCGCTAGATGACGCTCGCGGCAGCAAAACAAATTTTCAGTATCGGTTGTCAAAGTTTGAGGTTAATAATGTTTTCGTGGATTATTTTTAGTAAATAAATGTTAATTTCATAATTAAAAAAACGCAGAATTCAGAGTTAATAATTCTTTACATTCCAGTTATATTAAAATGGTAAGTTTTTAAAAGTTAATTTATTTCAAATTCAATATAAAATATTTTTAGAAATTTCGTTTTTGCGGGGATGCCGATTGCCCTGATTGGGTATTGGCAGAAATAAATACTTTATCAAGATTATCCTCAGTTAAAGTAAAATTATTAAGTCAAGTCGTAGCCATGGGCTTAATAAATCCACCCTTCGATGTAAGTTGGTTGTTTTTAAAGTGGGCTTGTATAGTAAAATTCAATTGTTTTTAGATGGAAAAAGCTGAAAAATTGTTTGCAGATTCTAAATTAGGTAATTAACAAGTTTTTATTTTTATTTACTATAACACTTTTTTTTTGATAATGTATTTGTAAAATGTAAACAATAGACAAAATATTCTATACCTATCTATTATTTCAGATAGCGATATCGATTTAAAAGCATGCATTGCCTGCTTAACTTATATAATAACATCGGCGACTCGATTTAATTGCGATAGCAGCGCTCTTCATAGCGAATTACAACAACTTGGTTTACCGCGGGAGCACAGTACTTCTATAAAACGTGTTACCGATGATCAGATAACCCATTTAGCAGCCAAATTTCGTAGTTGCTCCCTTAAAGGTTTGTTAACAATTCGTTCTATGAGCTCTTAACAATTACTTTATCCAATAACATGGGGTTTCCATTTTAAATCGACCAGGTAGGTTTACATTATGTAAAAGAGAATTATTTTTAAATGTTTTATAAAACTTAAACATCATGATGCATATATGCTTATAAGATGTTTTAAGAATAGTTATTTATTTCAGGTACATTTCGTACATTACCTTTTGGAAAATCTGTATTAAAAGCATAAACTCTTTTACCTGCAGGTTAATATGGAAACACAAAGTTTTTATTAATAGGGGGTTTCTTGAAAATTGTCACTTTACTTTCTATAGAATATGATCTCTATAGAAAGCAATAAACCAATCAGAGCAGAACATTCTCCACAGCACACTAGGTGCGATGGAGAATACCAAATTTTGATTTTTTTACAGTAAATCCATTGGAAAATGTGTCTGTTAATATCGATCCCGAAGTAAAATGTTTGGTGATGGATTTGAAGATTAATAATAAAGAAGAAAAAGTAACTTTAAACCCACACACTTTAAATGTACTTCTTGAAGAGTTAAAAAAAGTTAAAAGCACTATGGACGAATTACAAGAAGTGTATATGTAATGTAATAAAAAAATTAATAATACATTTGTTTTCATTTAAAATTGTTTAACCTGATTCTAAAATCCTGATTTGTTGAGAGGTAAGTAAAAAGAAAAATGAAGGTTTAATTTTGCGTATAAAAGGATATAAAAGGTTGTCAGCGTATAATGTAGCAAGTTAAAAGAGGGATAAAATGGGGAATGGCTACAAACTGGCCATATGGATGTATCTCACTTCATTTGTGTGCCTTTTGGTCGGTGAGGGTTGTCGGATATTAATTCTGTCACAAAGTAATTGAACGTTTTAAAGAACAATTGATAATCTCCTTTTTCCCTACCCTATTGACTTCTGAAAGTCCGAATTTATGTTTTGTAAATACGGCATTATGATTATTGGACACCAATTAAGATTAGGGATTACTTACTTAACAACATGCGACATATTTGTTTAAATTAAGTACTACTAATTACCTAAAGGGACGACTTTCTAATTTTAAAAAATAACATTTGTTTAAAAAAAAGAATGACAGAAATACGGTATTTGACGCTAAACTTAACTGGCTTGAGAATGCCACTTTTAAGCTAGATATAACTGTCTTAAGATTGGCATATTTAACTTCCCTGTTAGCCGAAACCGTTTGGCCCCGTCCGGCGAATGTTTTCCGTTGCATCATCAATTTTAAATGTCAAAAACCGGTTTGTCAACATACGTCCGGCATACATCCCACATACGCCGCGGCGACTATACAATAAAAACAGCTAATTGTAATAGGGATATGAATATATTCTATGGGTTCAGTCCTTTAAATGTCCTCTGAAGTCTCAAGAGTTATTCTTGAGAAAATCCTCAGAACTGCACGATACTAAATATCGCAACCCATACCTATATGTAGTTAGCTAGCCTGCATAAGCAGCGGTGAGATGTACCGCCTATGCAGAGCGGGGGCCGCGGCCGGCCGAATGTTTTCCCAAGCATCATTTTTGGTTTCAAAAATCATTGCTAAAGTAGTGATAACTTTAAATTAGTTAAGTATACTAAACAGCTACTTTAATTTTTACTTAAAAGTAATTCTAACTTTTAAATAGCAATATTTTGTAACGGAAACTTCATTATTTCCTTAAATGGTTACTATAAAGTAATAAACATTTAAGTAAAACTTGGTTGCCCCCAAGAAGACTTTGCAACTTTAAAAAAGGTGTTAAAAAAACCTTCAAGTAAATTTAATTTGTAGCAGTTGCTTTCGGTTAATACCTAAAGATTATATTATAATTATTTTTACTTTGTAGGTAGTCCCTTTGCAACTTAAAATTTCGAAACTGGAACATGACTTAAAAACTACAAAGTTAATAACTTAAAAGTTATTAATTTAGTATTTGGAACGTTTATGGTACTAACCAAAACTACCGTAAAGTAAATTAAGGTAGAAAAAAACTACTTCAAAGGAAAATGCTTCTTATCGGCCATTTTTTACTGTACAGTACCACGTGATAATGTAAATAATAAATTACCTATTTTAATTGTTTGTTTGTTGGTAAATGGTTTTTAATAATTAGTAATTTTGTTGGTAATAGACGGTATTAATAATTAAATAAAAAATTAATAATAAATATTAAGATTTTGTTTTATTTATAAACATTAATAAATAATTTGTTTATACTTAAATATTGATGAAGCGCATTTATTTTACAAAAATTAAATTCATAAGTTCAACTGTAAAATTTAAAGGGTTTATAAATTTACCTGCCTAATTAAACAATATATTGTTATTCTGTCCGTAGTAGTTCCATTTAAAAAAGGAGGGGTAGTATAATTTAATATAAGTTTGAAAAAGACAGTTAATATAGAAGTAAAAACAAATAAATAAAAGTAATTATAACGCTCTAGCAACGATATTGGAACGTTCTAGTAACGTATACTGCTATAGCAGCTACGTTCCAAATAGAAGCAGGCTTTATAGCTAGTGACATATTTGTTACCTTTTTGGAACTCAATAATTGTTTCCCACTTTAGTCGTTCAATAGTCCCATATACGTAACAAATACTTAAATTAATTTAAGTATTTGTTACGTTACAATTGTTGCTTGGGTTAAGAATGACATATAAATTTCTCAAGGATGATAAATTTCTCAAGGATGATAAAGAAAAATAAAATACCTATTGTTTCACACATTTATTTAATTAAGATTTTCTTCAATATCAACTAAAGCAGTGAAATTCATGACAAACTCATTTTTACATGTGACAGTTGGTACTATTTTTACTTTCCAAAATGGTAATCCAGGAAAATCTAAAAGTCTTACTGGAAAATTTTTCACAATGTAAACTCCTTTTTTTAGTGGACAGGAAAGGTAATTTTTAAAAAATGGAGGATCGAAAGGAAATAACACCTTTAAGTCTTTGTCAATTACATCACATGCATTCCTTTTTATTACTATAGCTGTTGGTTTATAGTGATTATCTGCCCATTTGTAAACTCTTACAAGAATCTGAAAAATTCAATTTTTATTTTCAATTGTTTGTTTTTTAACAATTAAAAAACTGGAAATACAACGATAAATTAATTTGGGTATTTTATACCCAAATATAAACAAAATCAAAGAACTTTGTTACCTCAAAGGGTCTCCCAGGCCAGTCCTTAAATAGCTCTGTCGTTACATTTAAATAACCAGCTGTTGTTCTTTTTCCCAAAGTCACTTCAAATTTTCCATATTTTGGATTAACATGCACGTCTAGAGAATTAATCACAATATGGGTGTCATGTGACTAAAAAACAATAAAAATATTCCCATATATACAATTTATTTAATATATTTACTTTGGTTTTACATAAACCCACGTATATAATAATAAGTAAGTATTTTTTTAAAAGCATATTAGTAGTACTTAGTTAAAAATTATTATAAAAAAATTCTATAGAATTAGCTATTTATATACATACCTACACATTGTTTTTAAAGTCATGTTTAAACGCCCTTAAATTCGAACAGCGTGAAATTATTTTATTATATTTTAGTTATTATAACTGGGAAATTAAATAAAAATATATATAGAGATACACTATCTTGATTTACGCATGAATTAATTGTAATTCAAATTAAAAAAAATAATAATTAAAATGGTTGTTGTCAGTCAAAATAAATGCCCATATTCGAAATTCAATTTAAATATAGTGAATTTTGACTTATAATGTTGGTACCACCTTATTTACGTCATTTCCTGCTCAACCGTCTTAGAAAAAAGTAGTAGTTTAGTAAAAAGTTGTTTTTATCATTACCAAATATGGAGAACGATGAAAACTTAACAGATCAGAGCTTTAGCTCCGGCTATCCATCCAGTCCACGTAGTCAAAGAACAACGTCGCAAAATTCCAGCGAAGTAGAATCTGGAATAGGTCACCAAGTATCCCTGGCAGGCAGCAGTTCCGTAACGGTTCCCGAACCGATGGAAGATGTTGAAGAAGCTAATACCGACGATACCGAGGCGGGTTCTCTCTCTTCAATGGAAACCACTGCGAAGGATGATGCATACAGGCATCTTGCGGTCATTCCATTCGCACCGCAAGAATGGCCTCATATTGTCTTCTCGTCCCCGCTACCATCTGCCTCACAAGAACCGTCCCATGTTGTCCTGCCATCTCTGGAAGTTGTTGATGTCCTTCCGTCCCAGGTACCATACACCTCGCAGGAACCGTCCCACGGTGGATCCCAAAAACGTAAAAAAAAAGACAAATCCGATCTTGAATCTATCAAAAAAGTCAAGAGGGAATAATTGCATGTGTTGATGTAAATATATACTTACTATTTTTGTGAATAAACCTTTGCTTTTCAAATAAATCGGTATTATGTTTTTAAATATCCCCGCCATTTTCTACAAGCCCACCAATATAAAATTGCACACTCAACATTTAAAAACACTTTAAAACACGTATTTAACTTAATATAAATTAAATATTTTGATTTTTTAATATTATGTTGGCCAAAGTTATATTCTTGTTAGTCAGTTGGCAACAGCGAGTCTGCGCTGTGGACCAGTTTAAACCATTCGTGAGTCAGCTTTCTTTGCTCACAGAGAAGGGCTTCAATTACGTTTCTTCGTTGAAATAATTTGTGTTTAGTTGATTTTTTGGCTATTTTATGAAATTAGTGGTTTTATATTTGTTATATAAGGTTTGTAAAACATACATTTATAGTTTAAGTTGGTTTTAATTCGATTTGGTTTTATGGCGTCACGCCGCCATGTTGCATTTACTAAATATCTCCAAAGCAACAATTTTACTATTATTTGGCTAAATTTACAGAAATGAGCCCTGCCGACTACGGCAAAATATGAAAATTAAATATTATTTTTTTAGTTTATTAGGTAAACATGGAACCCGGCGAAAATATGGAGGTATCTGAGCAGCGTTCTGCTACCAGCATCATAACCATATCTTCCGAGGAACTTATGTACATTGATTTTTCCACTCCTCCTCCTGCAATCCAAGAGATCATTGTTATCAGCAGCACCGAAGAACTTTCAGACGCTTCAATTATGTCTGTAGATAACATACCAAGCGAAAATTCAGGGCGTCTCCAGGGCAGTGATAGTATCCTTTCCGGAACACCTTCAGCAGTATTATCGGATGACAGCTTGAGGTCAAATGAAGACGACGAGGAGGACTTTCCGCTTGAACTGGAATCTCTCTTTCCAAATCTTGAACCAGAATTTCTCATTCCAAATCTGGATTTGGACGAGATCGATGATGTTTTCAACCCGATGCACGAGGCAGTCATCTCTAACGAATCTCACATGTCTCCTGGGAATTCTCCACATGAACCTTAGAAGCATTTAGTGGTGGTGGCTGAGCAGCCAGTATGTATTTCTTTGGCAATAGCCACAATTTGTATTTTCCCTGTAAAAGTTTCATTTAATAAACAAAACCTTAAGTTTTTTACATAGTTTTTGTAAATAACACGCAAAATAAACGCTATTTTGTTTTAAAATAAAAAAATATTACCCTATAATTAAATTAAAATTACATATTTTGATAATACGTTGCCTTTTTTGTGCCTTTTAAACATATTGCGTATTTAAAACCAACTAATAATTAGTAATAATAATAATTTTATGAATATTTGTTTAATTTGTTGGTTTTGAACATGCGCGGTGTATAAACGACGGCGCTGGCGCCATCTATTATGAAAATTGTGTACTTATTTAAGTTTTAAGTGTTGGTAACAATGTGTTGCTTTTTTGACAGTTTAATGCCATTGTTAAACCAGCTATTGTTGTAAAATTTGTGTTTATAAGTTGTTTAGTGGGGTTTGCCCTATTATTTTGAGGGTATGATATTTATTCTAAATTCTATTAATATTAATTTGTTTTGATTGGACGTGTAAGACATTGTTTTAAGTAAATTTAGAGTAAATTTTCAACAACGGATATAGTTACGACTTTCATCATTTGAAGCATAGAAATTGTATGTTCTTTTTATTGTTATTTGTATTTTCTTCTGTATAATATAATTTAGTGTAAATGGTTTTTTATATTTCTAGCTCCCTGGTAACCATGGAAAAAAGTAATGAAAAAATGAAGGCAAAAGGGGCCGACCAACCAGCTACATCAGAACAAGTGTCGGTTGATTTTTCGAACACTCAAGAATATCGCTCGGATAATGAAGTTACAACAATCAGTAGTCAAGATACACTTTACGACACGCCATCACTTGCGTCGGTAGAATTGGCAGCTAGTGATTTATCAATCCAGACAGTTGGCGATAATGTTGGAGAAGATGATAATGTTGGAGAAGATGATGTTGGGTGCGAGACTTCAAGGGAAACGGTTCAACCAGAAAGAAGTGAAGATGGGCAAAATGTTGATCAAGGAGGTGAGGTGATGGCGATCAACCCCGAACGAGACATGGTCAGCGCTACTTCGGAGGAATTTATCATGCCATCTAAGGATTCTTCAGGAAAATCTCAGATCTAAGAATCTACACATGGAAATTTTTTGGAAGATAAGTCATAAAATCTTAAGTGACTAAGCTAAAACGATACTTTTTTTATATATACTAATAGTTTTAAAAGTAGAAATAATACAAAATTAAAGTATTGCATTGTTTTTTTCACTGATAAACACGCAAATAATTGGACTTATTTAATTAAAAATAGTAAATTTTTGCTAAAGTCTAACGAAAAAGTTTTCCAAGATAAAACGTCTGTCCAGCAGATCTCTACAAAACAATTTCTATCCTTTGCTATAAAAGCTTTTTTATTTAAGAATCTACTTATGGAAATTTTTTGGGGGGAAATTCAAAATCTTAAGTGACTAAAGGCGGGTTTATACAACAATTGATGATTTAGTAGACAATTTATTTCTCAATTGTTAATTATACAATTTGCAGCCAGTTTCATAATCATACTTTAAGTTAAATTCGACTTTAAAAAATGTTGGTGTTTTACAAGCTTCGTTCTAAAAAATTGTGGTAGATAATACCTATTTATCAATTGGAGATTATGAGGTATTACCTTTTCATTGCCAGAAATATTGTTGGTTTTTTATTTTTCAACATCTTTTTTGTTTTCCAATTTCATCCAACAAAAGAAGTTCCTCCTCCGTGTAGAAATTATTACCTCCTGTTGATTTATTACTGTTTATAGCGAAAATACGAAAATAAACTTAATAACAAATCTGTCAAATTTTATCAATATTCGGCAGTGTCTAAAGTATAGATTAAACTAATGAAAATTTAGTTAAAATTTCGAATGAGTAGGATTATGAAACACCTTAACTTTAGCTCTCTTTAAAGTGGACTTGGAGTAAAACTTTATCTTTAGTTAAAGTACATTTTAAAGTTTGATTATGAAACTGGCTGTTATTAATTTAATGAATATTTATCTTCACTTTATAAAAAGAAGACAAAGAATGAAAAAATGCAAGTCTACAGCAGCTGTAATTGCAAAACCAAGATTTAGATTTAAAAGGCGGTGGAAAGTCGGACCTTAATCCAAAACTAAACAATACTCCAAAACAATGTGGTAAAATTCAAAACTTTACAAAACTGTCCAAAATATCGACACATGCGCATTTCAATCTTATTTATAATTTATTTCATAAAAGTTAAATTTTATGAACTTTGAAGGTTATTTATTCGATGTACCTACGGATTATATCGGTGTATAAACTGTTTCATATAGTCCAGGAAACAAAGATTGTAGAAGGAAAACTCGATGGTAGTCGGGTTTTATTTTTTTTTATGTAGAGTCAGGGGTGCTGATAATGAATCAAGAATATTCCCCAAAAATTTCTTTCCGCGTCCCCTAATTTCATCCCCCAAAAAGGGAGTTTTTTGCTTTTTGGCTCATAACTCGCTAACCGTGCATTTTTTCAGAATTTGACCTCTAATACTTTTGATTATGTACTAAATACTTTTGCTATGCGCAGGGTGCAAAGTTGAGCGTTGCTTTCAAAATCACTTTTTTGTTTTTTTTTATTATAGCCCAATTTTAAAAGTAATCGATACGGTAATCAAACATAACCGAATGGACGATTTTTTGAGGTACTGGACTTTTTTTAAAAAATACTGCTTTTCAATGTACAAGGGGTTCTTTTTTCAAAACTTTAATTTTTGGGGGGCACTTGCAATGAAAATAATTAAAAAATAAACTACGGATTCGTTACGAGGATAAGTGTACCTAAAAATCTAGGGTAGAACGAACTGGCTCATTAAAGCCGTTTGGGAAATAAAAGATTTTTTTTTGAAAAAAGAACCCCCTGTACATTGAAAAGCAGTATTTTTTGAAAAAAGTCTAGTACCTCAAAAAATCGTCCATTCGGTTATGTTTGATTACCGTAAGGTTTGGGTTTAAAATTGGGCTACCTATAATAAAAAAAAACAAAAAAGTGATTTTGAAAGCAACGCTCAACTTTGCACATTGCGCATAGCAAAAGGGCACATCATATAGGTGCGCAATGGGGTTTAACGTGTGCCATATTTAGTACATAATCAAAAGTATTAGAGGTCAAATTCCGAAAAAATGCACGGTTAGCGAGTTATGAGCCAAAAAGCAAAAAAACTCCCCTTTCGGGGGATGAAATTAGGGGACGCGGAAAGAAATTTTTGGGGAATATTCTTGATTCATTATCAGCACCCCTGACTGCATAAAAAAAATAAAACCCGACTACCATCGAGTTTTCCTTCTACAATCTTTGTTTCCTGGACTACATAGCAGATAGTGCTTATGCATTAAATTGTGAATTATGAAATAAATTAATGATATGTAGTTGTATAAACCCGCCGTAAGCTAAAATGATACTTTGTTTCATAAATACTAATAGTTTTAAAAGTAGAAATAATACAAAATTAAAGTCTTTCGTTGTTTTTTTAATTGATAAACACACAAAAAAAAGACTTATTTAATCAAAAATAGTAAAGTCTATGTTTAATTCAAAAACAACGAAAAAGTTTTCTCAGATAAAACATTTTCGGTTGATCGTATAAGAAAAGACATTAAACGAATTTTAAGTATTTTACAAGTTTTAAACATTTTTCTGAATTTTTCGTGAGAATGTCGCTTATGTCGCCATGTGTTTTAACGTTCGAAAAACTCGTGTAAGGAAGTTCCTGAATGAAATATAATGATGATTTAAAACTACTAAACGGGGCAATCTTCGGATACCACATAAATAAATTTATTTGCCAACCAAATATTTTCCCATAACCAAACTAGCGGCACATCAAAGTGATTTATTTCATTCATAATGATCATTTGGTAATGACGCTGCTAGTTGCTACTGCAGTTTAACAATATTAACGTAAATAATAACTGAAAGGCTAACAGATAGATTAATGATGTAAAAATGTATTCTGAATTACGCATTATTGTTAGCCCCGCTGTATAAACCAATCAGTGATGATTTTAAAATCAAAATATTTGAACGTTTGAGATTTTAAAACAAAGAACAATTCAATTCCCCTGTTTAATAAAAACCGAGTAAAATGGTTGGCCCAAAAATGACATCATTTCGATGTGAATACTAAAATTATACCGATTGAAAAAGAAACCCATCTAAGGAAACAAATAATTTAAAAAAAGGGGAATCACAATTCCGACATATCTTTTACGAATTTTAAATTTTAATGTAAAAATACTTTTACGTTTAAGGGATATTGGATATTTAACTGTTTAGGCAATCAATATAAATTTTAATAAGTTCAACCCCCCAATGCATAAAAATTTATATAATTATGTTAATAAAAACGTTGTCGTTCAACAGAGCGTTGTATTGTTCGAGAAAATTTCACATCAATCTTGGGTTGGTTCACACAGATTTTTAAAAACACTAGTGAAACTATTTCACCAGTGGCGGCTTACACCTAACAAACTTTTTAAATGATTTTCTCAATAAGGCCTCGGTGGTGTAGTGGTCAGAGCTCCTGGGTACGAGCCGAGAGGTCGTGGGTTCGAATCCCACTTGGGTATGGTTGTTTAGTTGTGTTTGTCCATTGTGTATAGTCCTTCGGAGGGGACTTTAAGCCGTCGGTCCGTTCCTACCCCTAACCCGCACAAGCCATTCAGTTGGCTTATGGGACATCTTAGTTTGGATGTAAGGGTGGAACTAAAAGAGCACTTTATAACTTTAACTTTATAACTTTATAATAACTTTAGGATGGATAGTTACAAGCCGGGCGGATTCAAATCTGCACTGTTAGTCCGACGTATCGATGAAGGCGGAATATATCTGTTTCAGTAGGCGTCAGCCATCATAATCGTGCGAAATAGTAAGATGCCCGTCAGCGTGTTGCTTTGTTCTGAGGAAGGTCACTTAGTCAAAAATCTCGCCGGTCGTGGTCGTGGTGCGTGTTATTGTTTTCTGTTATTTTTAAAATGGAGATATTATAATATTAGAAATATTCCCCAGGGATATTTGTTTAACATATCATCAAAAAAAATAATGAATGGCGATGAAAATTCAAGTTCTTGTGGTGACATTCTTCATACAGAGGAGGATATTGTGGGAGTTTATTAGGCGGAAACTGGAATAGAAGAGGGCATTCTCGTGGGTGTGTGTGTGTATATGTATAACACAGCCGATAGAAGCAATACGTGTCAACACGTGTGTATTACATAGAAATCTCATTAGTTTCACATTAAAGTGCGATTTGATTGTATGTGACACGCGCATAGCCACGCGTCTCTGCTTTACTATCCCGCCAAATCCCTCCACTCGCCCCTAATTATCTAACCCCATACGGTACACATTCTATCTGAATTCAATCTTGATAAAATCATTTTAAGGTTTTAAACTTGTGATTAGAAAATTTACATTTTGGATATGCTGTTTGTTGCCGGGTATTACTTAGGCTATGACCGTCCTATATTTAGGGATTCTTTATGCAAATCAAGGGTATTATAATCTTTATATCAAATTATATATTTTTTGTTTGTGAATTAATAAATGTTTGGGGGGTTTTCATATCATTCCATTTATTAAATACACATCTAATTGCTTTTTAATTAGTTTTCTTTGTTTATGTACCCCGTTTTTTCTTCTCCTTTCAACAATATTTTAACCAAATTAATTATACTGCCCAGTCTAGGTTGATTTTAATATTTATGTAGACAAAATGTTTCCAGTGCTTTTAATTTGCCCTATTAGTTGGCCTCCAAGATTTCCAGACCTCATCCACCTCGGTAATGATTGTTTTATAGTTTTTTCTAGGCTTCTTGTTTTTAGTTTTCTTACTTCCTATTTTTTTCATGATACCTTATGTTGATGAGAGTTGTAGACAAATAGTTTACTTGTCGGACCCCTACCTTGATATCAAATTCTTTTAGTTTCTCTCAGTTTTGGTGGTACATTCATTTTTTCCATTTCTTCAATTGAATCTATTCTATCGAAATTTTAATTGTGCCGCCCCCTCATTTGTTTTTAAAAAATATAAAAAAAATTTATGCCAAATTTGAATGTCCTAACTTATTTCCTTCTATTGCCTGTAACAACGAGAGTTTTCCAGATAGAGGATTTTTGCCTTTAGTGTATTTTTTTAAATTACTATTAATCTATGAAAAAGGATAATTCTTTGAGAAAATGTAGAGGATATAAGTTACTTTAAAATAAAAAAAAAGAAATCATTTTCATCCTACGTTCTTTTTTACTTCGCTCGATTATTACTTACAGTTTTTCATATAGGGGATTTTTTCTTTAAAACGCAATAATTTTATAAAATCATTAATAATTAATTAACAATCCTAATTTTTTGAGGAAATAAAGGAAAAATATTGTACTTAAAAAAAGAATTTATATATATCCACCGTAAGGTCTTTTTTACTTCGCTCAATTATTACTATTATTGTTAATTTATTGAAAATGTCATAAAAAAACAAAATATCGGTGATAATTTGCATTTAATGCATAATTAGTGTGTTTTGAAACGCAATTTTGTACTTTTCTAATGTTGGTGCTACCTAAATATTTTTTAGGCAATCTTAAATTATTTGTAATATATATAATATGTAAATAATAAAATTGATTTTTAGATTGTTTTCGAGCAATTTATTTTTAAAGAAAGTTACATAGTTAAAATGGCAAAAAAATGAACAAAATAAAACCCAGATAATTAGGTTTTTGGTATTTTAAAAATTGTTTTTTGCGTCGGGAAATGCTTTTGGAAACTCTGACACAAGCTGTACAACAAATTGTTTCTGGTCTTCATTGTGCGTTATGATGGAGTTATACTCGTCAAATTAATCAGCAACCAGCAATCAGCATCGTTAACGATTCTTAGCTGGGTTACAGTTTTTAAACCGTTTTGATAATTTTCGTCCTGAGGACACATAGTCGGATCGATTTTCAAAAGAGTGTCATCGATATCCCATCGCTGAAAGAATCTTCCTGCTTGTGGTGTTATAATATATTATTGTACAGCTTGTGTCAGAGTTTCAAAAAGCATTTCCCGACGCAAAAAAAGACTGTCGAAAACAATTTTTAAAATACCAAAAACCTAATTATATGGGTTTTATTTTGATTAATTTTTTGCCATTTTAACTATATTACTTTCTTTAAAAATAAATTTTACGAAAACAATCTGAAAATCAATTTCATTATTTACATAATTGTAATGTTATTTACATAATTGTAATATCTTTTAGACAATCTTAAATTATTTGTTTTATAACACAAATAATTTAAGATTGCCTAAAAGATATTTAGGTAGCTCCAACATTAGAAAAGTACAAAATTACGTTTTAAAACACTAATTATTTTTCCTTCATTTTCATCAATTGTTCATTAATTATTAATTATTTTATAAAATTATTGCGTTTTAAAGCAAAAATCCCCTATATGAAAACAAATAATTTAAGATTGCCTAAAAGATATTTAGGTAGCACCAACATTAGAAAAGTACAAAACACACTAATTACAAGGTGTGTTCAGAAAATAACGGGAATTGTTAAATTTCGCGGGTTCGGAGGGTCCGGTTGTCATAAAATTTTCTTTATTATGTTGGTATACATGCCCCCGAAGTATGAAAAAAACTTTAGCTGTTTCCATTGTTTACTTTGTCTGTGGCAGCCGCTAAGGTAACCTTAGTAAGGTTAGACGTGTTTTATGAGCTCGGCGATTTTTCGTTCGTTAAAAGAAATGGATCAAAGAATTTGTATCCAATTTTGCTTAAAAAATGAAATAAATTCTGTGAAATCTTAACAAAGGCCTATAGTGAGTCTGCTATAAGTAAAACAAGAGTTTAGAAGCGGTATAAAAGTTTCCAAGATTGCCGTGAAGACGTTGAAGATGACGAACGCCCCGAACGCACAACCATATTAACAACCGATAAGAACATGGAAAAAGTGGAAGAAATGGTTATAAACCATCAGAGAAGTCGCTGATGATGTTGGTATATCGATTGGCTCATCCCATGAAATTTTTTCGAACGTTTTGGGTATGAAACGCTTGGCAGCAAAATTTGTTCTAAAATTGTTACATTTTGAACAAAATGTTTGGCCAAAAACAATACTGTAATAATGCCCCAGCCTCCATATTCGCCAGACCTGCCTCTGTCTGACTTTTTCCTATTCCCAAAAATAAAGAGAACCTTAAAGGGCCGTCGGTTTGCAAGCATAGATGACATTAAAAGCGCATTGCTGAAAGAACTAAGGGCTATCCCAAAGATCGACTTTTAGAAGTGTTTCGAGTATTGGAAGGAGAGCTGGCACATGTGCATAATATCCAATGGGGACTATTTTGAAGGCGACAACATTAATGTAGACGAATAAATAAATATTTGTTTCAAAAAACGAAAATTCCCGATATTTTCTGAACACACCTCGTATGCATTAAATGCAAATTATCAATGATATTTTGTTTTTTTATACCATTTTCAATAAAATAACATTAATAGTAATAATTGAATGAAGTAAAAAAGACCTAACTGTGGACATACAGGAATTCTTTTTTTTTGTTTAAAAGTACCATATTTTCTTTTCATTTCCTCAAAAAATTAGAATTGTTCATTAATTATTAATGATTTTATAAAATTATTGCGTTTTCATTTTCTCAAAAAATTATACTTTTTCATAGATTAATAGTAATTTAAAAAAAATAATACATTAAAGGCAAAAATCCTCTATACGGAAAACTTCTCGTTGTTACAGGCAAAAGAAGAAAATAAGTTAGGACATTCAAATTTGGCATACATTTTTTTATATTTTTTTAAAACAAATAAGGGGGCGGAATGATTAAAATTTCGACATCGGTCGAATAAGAACCACCCTAGTATATAGGTGCTTTAAATTAATACAATGTTGGTAATAAATAATGGTTGATTAAAAATGGATATTAGTAGAAATTAATTATGTATTTACGTCGCTGTTAGGCAGTAGGGAAAATGGAAATCGTGAGCAAAAATCTTGAAATGACAAGCACATGTGTCGACCCTATTAAATTAAATTTCTTTCGTTCCTCGAAAAGAATGGTTCAAATTTCTCAAATTCGAATTATCTGCTTTACATTCATTTTAAATTTAGAGCGCGCGTACAAACTTTCAACGTTTTTAATATTTAATTTCGTTTGATTTACGATAGTATTCGTGTTCAATTTCTTATAAAGCGGAACATGTGGGTCTTTCAGGCCACTTTTAGCATTTCGCCGGGGTGGCAACAGCGCAGAGCCGGGACCCGAGACTTTGGGACGGTCATGTGACGGCAAACGCGCTAACTCGATGCTAATGGGAATAAGATTACACAAGCCTTGCAATGAATTCTCTTCCAAGAAAATTACTTTTTCATTTTATCTAGCTTCGCTACCCGATATACTGCCGCCAACTCACGAATTTCCAAATACCTTTTCTAAAATCCTCAATCCTGATGTACCGAACCCTAAAGGGATGTAATATATAATTGGATAAAAATACTTAAAACAAACAAAAACTACCATCGTCCAAAATACGTGATTGTCTAGTTTAAAGAAATTAATTCGACCTTATCTCAGTCGCTCATTGGTGCCAATAAGTAACCTTGTGGAACCCCCAGGTTTCCTATAACATCGCATTAATCGTAAAAATACTTGGCAGTGTATATTAAATATTAACTTGGAAGCTTCAAATAAAACATATTTTAGTGCGATATTGAAACAATATATATGAAATATCAGCGATAAATTCTTTTAAAAACTTTGTGGCTTTTCGATCTTTATATGTGCAATTTTCTCGGGTTATCAAAGTCCACATATCATCTACAGTGGTTGTCACTATAAATTGATGTGCGGACTTTTATTTTATGAAAATACAGATATGTGGACACATTTCGTTCACTCATATATAAGACGTGTTTTTTGAGTTATAATATTAGCGTCAGCTGTGCTCCACACCACAAGGGAGCCCTGCCTTCTCGCCAGCCAATGGCGTAACAATTGACCTTTATTATTTATCAACGACTAATTTATCAATTCTTACACCATCTTTTTCCTTCAATATAGAAAAAGTTATTGTTCATATTAAAATAATTATTCTCAAATAAACTAAGTCTAATAGTGTTAAATTACAGCTTCTTGGAGGCTTATAAGGCGAAAACAGATAAAGTCTGATTAAGATATTAGAAATGGTAAAGGGTAATTTTTAGTTTTTAATTTTTTTTTACAGCTGGCTTTGCAAAATTAATACAATATTTTTTATATCTTGTGGCGCTACTGATGTGGTCCTTTAAAGAAGGGTATATCATGACAAAAGGGGGGTGGGATAGTGTTGGGTTTACTCTTTACCATAGCTATAACTGATTTATTATTAGTTTGGATAATAGGGTCTAATGTCTATTTTATGACTCCTCAAATCAAAAACACTTGTGTTTTTGTCAGTATGTTACGTTTTATATTAATGCAAATCCTCCTGCATTAGTATTGACCACATGAGCCTTGATGAAAAATTGACATAGGATTTAAGGGATGACTTGGTAGAAATGTGTGTTTTTACTATCAATAATATAATATCAGTCGTAAAAGCAAAAATCCAATAGAGTTAAAAAACGAATTTGTGTATTATATTTATTATGGCTGAGACCCCAGGTTTACCTATATCGCTATTAAATCAAATAAAACTTTATAGCTCTTCCACATGTATATTGGAACATTTGCGTCGAGCACTATAGCAAAGGTGTTCTTAAGGAATATGTCCCAGGGATTTTCGTCCTTAATAGTAAAGAATACAAAGATGAAAAGAGATTATATTATACCACACAACAATATAGTTTTAGTAATAGCGCATTTGAATGTACGCTTCCCTCTCTTGATGTCATACTGTAGATACTTAAAACTGATTCTTGCAATGCAGATTTTTATTACAACGTACCTTGCCGCCATCGCTTTATTCCGTCTCATTTCAGATTAAATTCCACACCCCAAAACATTATCTTTACTTATGAGCAACATTCTTTCTTAAGGGAGCAATATATCTTGCAAGGTGCATGCGGTAAACTTTTGACACCCGACAACTGATGGAAAAATCTAACCTCACTTTTTATCAATTTTCAACATAGTGTAACGTTTTTATCGGTTCGACTGGTTTATTAACGAACTAAACGATTTATTTTATAACTTAATTGCAATTAAAACACTAATAAACTATAAAACTTTATTTCGTCGCGAGTACCAAAGCTTGACTGACTACTCTACGCTCCAGTGCGTACGTGACCCACCTGACGCAAGTACCTTCCCGAACATTCCAGCGAGCTCCACACCGCTCTCGATCGCTCGAGCGTTGCCTCACCGGCGATGACTCATCGGCGATGAGTCACCAAGGACATTCCGAGATACAATAGCTTACTAAAGCGCTATAAGTCACACCTTGTAAGTGTGGGAAATATATGCAAGATATATTTCTGAAGGTATTATTAACCGAATTGCAGGAAATGTAAACAAATTTAATCGATGTTAAAAATGTTATGAAATGAAAGCAAGCGACAATGTCATTTATGTTGGCGTCATCTACTTAATTTGGATATAAATGGAATGACAAACGATGGTATAGCGCAGTAAAGCATTTAACGCCCGTCATCAATTAGGAGTGGAGATCATTTGTAGCCAGCTATGTAGCAATGGGGATGAACTTAGGGAGATAACATTACGACATTGTTACATTGTGAATAACCCGGTTGTTCCTCTATTCGAATTAACTAGACCATGCCATGAGTTTTATCACTTTATTTAATTATCTATTATTTCATTTGTTTAATACCCATCCAGAAGCTTTTATTAAGTTTCAAAATTAATATCGCTCTTCCCATATGGGAAGGACGACTTTTTTATTAAAATGTATTGCATTCTAAATTTATAATTTATCTACACTGTTAAATTTTTTTGTACAATTCCTACATTTGTTATAGCCAAAGTACTATACAGGTTTCAATTTTACAATGTTTTTGTAGTTTTACAATTCTGTGTTGTAGAATGGAATTTGTAATTTTGTAAAATTTCTATACATAATTGGAATTTACTTTTACTAAGATAATCAATAAAATTACTAACAAAAATTTGCTACTTGAATTACAATGTGTTTGGAAATATACAAATCATTATTTATTTTATACAACTTCTGTTTGCATTTTTACTATATATCATTTTAATTATGTTCACTGTTAAAATTTCTTGTAAAATTACAATTGTTTTGCAAAACAAAGAATGAGTAAAATTACAAATCAGGGTATACCAATAAAAAATTAGAATACAATTTGAGTAATCTTCCAAGACATGTTGGGAAATCTACCAAGATAAGTTGTAATTTTACTCTATATGTATAACTCCTACACGCATTGTAATTTTACTAAACAGTTTGACAGTTTCTAAAAAAAAGCATCTCAGATTTACAAACGTTGTTTGTAATTTGATTTGCTATAATGTTATGTAAAATGCATAGTATGTACCGGTTACGGCAATCTTACATCTCGCCTCGGTTGACTTAGGTGGAAAGTATATAAGCTCAGGTGTCTTTCGTTTTTGGTGTGTTCCAATACACCAAATAGCCCGACATTGATAAGATCCAAAATAGGTATATCTGTCTAGCTGTCTGTCGGTATTTGAAGTTGGTGGAACGCACTTAAAACAAAAACACTGGCGAGGTAAAGGTTAAATTTTTTTAAAATCTTTACTCTAATGGTTCAAGAAAGTTTCTTGAAGAAACTAAGAAAATTGCAGGTTTTTTTTCGTAGTATAATTACAATACCATCATTCGTAAATTACTAAATATTTTTAGTGTAATTTGTTGTACAAAATAACAACATTTTTATTGTAATATTGCGAAACGAATTTTCTTCAGTTCAGTAAAATTGTAAAATATATTTTGTAATTTTCTTAAACTGAGTTGAAATGAATTGCATAAGTATAATTACAATACACCATTTCAAAATTACTAAACATATTTAGTATTTTTTTAGCAAAATTACAATACCTTTATAGTAATGTTACTGAACAAATTTTTAATAAATGCTTCAACAAACGTTTTGTAATTTTCCCAAATTGAGTTGTAATGAATCGTGTAGTGAATTTACAAAACTGAGTTTTATTATTACTATATTGTGGTGTATAAAAAATTTCTAAACATTTTTAGTAAAATTACAATAGAAATTTTTAACAGTGTAGCCTTGGAACGAAATCTCAAAGATAATTGGACTTTCGGCTCATTTATTAACCAAGCCCATAAAAAATAGTCCAATTTGCTGAGGTCTGGAGAACCTGGTGGCCAACTATTAGGACCAATTCAAAGCCCTGGTGTTTAAATGTAATAAATCCTAAAAATATATAAAAATAGAAATTATGGTTTAATTTTAATAAATTCTTATAATGCCTGGTAAGCATTTTATAAAATTTGGCAAATATTAAATAAAAGTATACCGTCTTGCTATCCGATGACAATAAAACTCGAAATATAAAAGCAAGCGTTTCTTTTATATGGGCAATATTGGTATTTGGTGGATTTTAACTTGATATATGGATGATATCACACGATAGTATAACGCATCAGCTCAAATGGAATTCAGAAATCAATACATTCAATAGCTATATGTTAAAAGCTTTTCAAAACAAATCGCTTCGCTGCTACAGACAGACCAGAAAAAAATAAATACATAATAAAGAGAAAAGGGGACACTGGAACTTTTTTAATACACTTAAATAAAAGTCGTATAAAATTATGCTTTCAAAAAGTGAAGGATCATTCAAGGCCATTGCGCATAAAATAAGATTTAACCCTGATAGCACACTTTATTCTAAGAATGTTTTTTAAACCTTCCAGTGAGAATATTCTTATTACTCTAAACATATGCATAGAATGTTAAAAAAGTAATTGCTATAGAAAGTTCATTTAGGAATATTCCTGTTAAGCATATTTAGTTCAGTTACCTATATAACAGTAAAATATACCATAAACTACGTATAAAGGTATTAAATACTAAGTAAAAAACACAATCCAAAATATTATTATTGTTATTTGTCAAATTAAAACAATATTCGATAACAAAAATACTTTTACCATAGGTATTTTATTTTATATTAATTTGTATACCGATTTTTTATTTCTGAATTAACATTTTTATGTAAAATAATCCTAACTATCTTCAACTTTAATCTATTCTGACTTATCCCACAAAATTTTCTAATTTTACTTTTTATGCAATAATGTCATACAACTTATGGTTTAGAGGTCAAATTGTTTATTTAATATTTTTAAATAAATATATATTAATATGTCGCAAAATACTATGACAGTGAGGCGTATTTGTCGCCTCCTGAAGAATTTTACGAATGTAGAATACAACATATTAGAACGTGGGTATCTGACATACTTGGAAATATTCTCAAAAGCTTCCTAGAAGCTCCATAAGAAACCTTCTAAGAACATTCCAAAAACGTATTCTTAAAATGTTCTTAGGATGCTTTTTAGGAAGGTTTTAAGAAGCTTTTAAGAATCCAATTGCATCATTAAAAGGGTATCTATTGAATGTTTTAAAAGTCCCTAAGAACCTTCTAAGAATATTCCATTATTCCGGGTCATATCTTATTAGAAGATTCTTAAAATCAAATTTTGCTATCAGGGAAGACTTTTAAATATGATTTGACATTCTAAAATTGTAGATTTGATTTGGGTAGGTGAAGTCGATATGATTGTGTCTATGATGTCTAAAATGTGTTTAAGTCATTCTTAAATAAGAATTCAACGTAATGATTTAATTAATGTGAGTAAAAAGTAAAAATAAAGTATATGAAAAGAAGGTAAGAGCGTTAGGGCATCTTTTGCAAATCGAAACGATGTTCGAATATACAGAAGCTAGGAGAATAACATCCATAGTATGAGATAACTAAATCTAAGTTTAATTAAGATTAATGATATGCAGAGTAGTTCTATCTTCAGTTTAGAGGCCGCCACTTCCGTTTCCCTCCTTTTAGCATCATCCACAGCTTTTAGTCCGGTAATCAGTTGAATTCCTTTCGTTTGAAAACCAACAAATCTCGACTATAAATCTCGATGAGATTTGCGCTAAGGATTTCATTTAAATTTGAACGGAATTTGTGTATGTTTTTATAATTTACTGTGACGATAGGAGGAATAAAGTTCTTGATAGGAAAAAATAAAAATTTTATTTGCGTACAGTTGCAACAAAGAAAGTTTAAGAGAAAAATTCCGCGCCATTAAGCTTAAGGAGAAGTTAAATTATAAAAATAACATTGGAAGAATTTTATGTAAATGAATTTGAGCCCATTAAAATAAAAGATAAGAAAATGGCGGGTATACAAACAAAACTTGTTAAAATGTAAATAATCTCTACAAGTGGACCTTTGTTTTCTAATAAAAAGTAATATGCTAGTGGTTTGCGAAAATTAAAACAGTAATTTTTATGATTTCGGTCTTGATACAAAGTTTTCAAGAATGTAATTGGTTGAGGAGCGTAAATGAATGAAGCGTATTATAAAGATGCCAAGATCTCTGTTTCAGAGTTAATGAAATGTTTCATTATGCGACAGAAATTATCCCACGCTTTTAAGGGAGAAAACAACTTTTTTAATTAATTAAACTTTTGTGATTACAAATACTCGGCATGGAGCTTAAGCCACAATTCGAAAAATTGTCACGCCACTTCATATAGCCATCTCTACCACTTATTTCAAATATTATTTAATTATTGTGTAAAAAAAAATAAAATCATTATTAGGCTTGCTCCTATCGAGCATTTGAACTGTCAAATGGACATGCGCAATATTACAATATTTTCGTATTGCGCAGGTCCGTTCAAAAGTGCAAATGCTCGGTTGGAACAAACCTATTTTTTAATTAATTGAAAGCTACAGTTCATTTTTTTTTCTGGACTCGTGTTTCTTTGTTAGGTTGGTGGCTTATGCCAGTGGCGGCTCGTCAGGGTAGGCCTCTGAGGCCGCGCCTCACCCTTAAAATGAATTAACGAACAACTTTTTGTATTTATATTTTTGCCTATTACAAGTGTATTTTTAAAACAGTTCTACCCAATAAAAAGTAAAAAACCAATCAATCATATTAAGCGTAAATAAAAATCCAGGCGCAAAGCGCGTCAAGTTAACGTGCATCGTTGAGAGTCGCTTGGACAGAGGCGAAATTTTCACAGCCTCGGAAGCTCCCATTTACCTCTTGAAAGCGAAAATGACTCACCAACAAAAATATCGCCGTAAGTTCGCGAATAAACACCGTAGATGAGGCGAAATTTAGTTAGCTTGGTTTGTTCTGATTGGTGGTCCGTTTATGGTGGGATGCCAGCGGAGACAAAGAAGGTTGCCAGTCTTCTCTTAGCGTTTGTAGAGCACGTTATTGTTTTGATTCAGATTAAATTATTTAAAACTTTTGGCTGATCTTTTATAGTTTTTGTCTCGATTAGTAAAATTTCTTATTTAATTATTGTAGGGAACACACTAAGGTAGATTTAGCAGTTTTTATTAAGCAAATTTTATATTTTGAAATAATAGATTGCATAATTCTTCAATTAGAGACGCGGTTTGAAAATTTAGAATTACTTTTAAATCTCACTGCAGACCCACAATTTTACGACCAAATAATAGATAAATTTTCAATCTTAAAAGATAGACGTATAGTATTTTATATTTTTTAATACTTAGGTAGGGGTCGACTTTTTAGTTTTATTTTTATTTTTTGATTAATTTATTTATTTTTAACTTTTTTAAGACTATATTTTTAAGTTTAAGATTAAAACTAGTCTTTGATGTGATATTTTGTTTGTTTTGTTTTTTAGAGTTTATTTTTTGGTTTAGTAGTGCTATCGGCTCCATTTTAAAAAAGGTCAACGCGTCGCAGAATAATACCTCCCGGGTGACGTGGAAATTTATTCGTATTTAGACAAAATTAACCTTATGTAGCCTCACCCTCCTGTACACCCACGAGCCGCCACTGACTTATGCCAGTTTGACTTATTATTTTTAGTATTGAAAAATGGTACTTCTGCTAAAGAATTTAATTAAATACTTTGACACTGTCAAATTGACAATAATATTTATTATTGATAATTTACTTGTCAATTATAAATAAAAAGATAATTATGCCAAAAATAATAGCAACGAATTCGAATGTAAAAGCCCTTTTGAGGGCAAAACTTCATTTTGATGAAATTATGCCAAATGACACAATGGAAGAAAAAGTACATCGCCTTATGGACATTTTTGGAGTAAAAAAGTAACGAATTTGGTTTTATAAATATTACATTACACATTATTTTTACATTATTCATCATTGGACAACATTTACGTTCACAAAAAATTTTAATTTCTTTTATATAAATTCTTTTCAAAGCGAAGATTATTATCCGCTAGGAATACTTTCTCTTCTGGGCCGTAAAGCAACCTATATTTAACTACTTTTTTATATGATTTTACTCATCCAAGCACCACCAAAAGCCAAATTAATTGCATTTTTAACTAAGAATTACGACAACTCAACTTGACAACTGCACAGTGTAACCTACAATAATTTATACATAACCACAATTAGATTTATAACTAGCTTAGTTTGTTTTAATCAATGCGACCAACTTGAAAACTGTATTAACCAACCAAAACCCTAAATTTGCAACGTTGCCGCAGTCCAGATAAAAAAATGAACTTTATTCCCTATCCAAAGTAACTTATTATATGCAATGCATGTGGTTAAAAAAGTTTGCAACATATTGAAGAAAGATTTATTATTTTAGAGAAATAAACTTTAATGCTATAGAGCAATAAAAGGAGTCAATATTACGAAGGCTGGGGATGTTAATATTTAAGGATTTAATCTTGGTGCATATGTGGTTGAATACGGGCGTATATAATATGTAGAATTTACGACTTGTGCAGGGCGCGTCGTACCTGTAGTAGAAGCAGTAGTTCAGGCCCAAGTCTTATGTTGTTTGAATGTCTTTATATCAGACCACTTTGCCGGATTTATTGTCAAAAATCATGGAAACATTTTATTTGTCCTAAACTTTTATATCAGACTAAATTTCTTTTTCTTATATTTGCCGCCGTTTTATTGCCAAAAGGTCATATAGATTTGTTTTTTACCCCACAACACGATTTCCAATAATTACAAGGTTTTTAATTTTATGTAATTTATAGTAATAAATAAATATTTTGTATGAAAGTAAGTACATAAGTGAAGTGCGGAGTTAATAGGGAGTATCTGTGATCATTAAATGCAATGATAAATCAGTAAAGATAATCAGATTAAACGTTGCTCATTTCATTAATAGTGTTTTGTGTATGTAACTAATAATGCAGAGGGGCTCGAATATTATTAAATTAGGGCCGTTGTCGATATTAAATCAAAATTGCGAGTGCGGTTCTCGCGCTTACGCTCTCTCAAAGCCCATTTGTTCCAATAAGCACCCTCCTTACTAAAAACTGTCACTACAAACTTTTTAAACTTCATTGCAGAAATAAATTTAATCATTTATTTTGCGCGGGAGATATTTTTTTCGCGTTCGCGCCTTATGATTCAATTACTACGGCCATTAATCAATTGATATATTTTTATGAGAACGTTTCATTATGAAATTGCTCAACTTTCTGGGGAGCATTTTCCAAAGATCTATCAATAACATCCACTCCACTCACTTTACATTTAAATCTACTTTGTAAATTATTTTTTTTTATCAAAGCATTTTTAATTACGATCGAGATTTGATATTTTAAACACACTTTTGGTGCTAATGACAATACAATCTAATATACTAAATATTGCAGATTAAGGAGGGTGATGTCAAACTAAATCCAATATGGCGACCGCCCCAAGATGCTGGATTACTTATTTCTTTACAAACTTCTTGACATGGGTATCAAATGAAAGGGTTTGACGAGTAGAAAATGATAGGGTAAGTGACGTCATACTAAATCTAATAAAAAAAAGCGGACTAAATATTTCTTAAAAACCTTCTTGAGATGGGTATGAAATAAAAGTGTTTTATAAGTAAAAAACGCACATACCATAGCAACATACTAAATCCAATATGGCGGATTACCTATTTTTTTACAACCTCCTTGACATGGGTTTGACGAGCAGAATACTTGTCAATCTATAGTTATAACTAACTAAATTTTAAGACTAAAAGTAAATACTACACTGAAAAAAAAATCTCTTAAAAAATGAAAATCACTTTGATTCAAAAGATTTGCGCTTTTGAATAGGGCCAAGCTATGTTTAGTAATCCAAATCAGAAACTATCTTCACATCAATTTTTAAAAATTACTTGAGGGAGAGATTAATCTATTCGTTTAAGGATATTACAATATTAGCTTAAATCAAGATCAAGCGATTTCTTGAAACAAAAATATTTCTTCGAAAGATATTTCTCTTTTGAATAAATAAAACGTTTTTTAGCGCAAAAAAATGGGATTTTAACAAGAAAACTGCATATCTTAATTGAAAACTTAGGAACTTTCTAAGAAAAAAAATTTGTCTTGCTACAAAAGCATATACTATTGACCTAACCACATTTTATTTTGATTTTAAAGCAAATATCTCTTGGTCCAATAGTATGTATTGCTTCATTCAAAAGCTTTTGTTACCTATATTTTTTTATTTTAAGTGTCCCAAAAAACTGTGGTTATGTAGGTACTAAAAAATACTTTTTTTCTACGTATAAAAAAATTGAAAATTGATCAGTATAAACTTAACTTTTTTTATTTTAAGTGTCCCAAAAAATTTAATAGTGTGGTTATGTAGGTACTAAAAAATCCTTTTTTTCCACTTCCACAAAAATTTGAAAATTGATCAGTATAAAGGAAAAAACAAAAAGTTTATTTTTTCTCAATGGATCACCCTATATATGAATTTATTTTTAGATTTCTTGTAAAATTCTAAGCATAATTTATATATAGGGTGATCCATTGAGAAAAAATAAACTTTTTGTTTTTTCCTGTATACTGATCAATTTTCAAATTTTTGTGGAAGTGGAAAAAAAGGATTTTTTAGTACCTACATAACCAAACTATTAAATTTTTTGGGACACTTAAAATAAAAAAAGTTAAAGGGGGCGACATTATAGGGGATCACCCTGTACCTAATGTATAAAATAAATAATTTTTTCTACTCCCACCTTTAAAACGCCCCTTATCGTACATGTTTCCATGACACTAAGTGACCTTTTAAAAACACATTGACAAGTTGTGGCTTTATGGCGCTTTAGTCACGGGCTGAAGTTAGCAACAGATTTTTAGTTACGGGCTGAAGTTAGTTGACAGTTGTCAAATGTCATACAATCGTTAAAATAAATTGCCTTTCTTGTAAAATAATACTAAATGTTAAAATTATTTTATTATCTCAATGAAAAAATACAAAAGTATTAAATCAACGCCAATATTTGAAAAGTTTATATGAATATTGTACTGACCTTTTAATTTCGCCGGCAGTAAACTATAACTTTAATTCGGGCACGGACTCCACTGTAAAGTGCTCATAAAACATTTTCTTTACTTTCACTGTGAAGAACTGTCAATTTTCAAGAAATACATTTCGATTTATAACCTTTATAATTGTGTTTATAAACTATAAAAATTTGACATTTGACACACACCTATTATTTCATAGATAGCGGTCTATAAAAATTTTTGATTTAAATCATTTTAAGATAATAATAGCCATTTGTCGTAGAAAAAGTATAGTATGCACCTCGTTTATAAACTTTTCTATACACTCATTAATTTAAGCACTCGCTCGCAAGCTTGCTCGTGCCTAAATTAAATTCGTGTATAAAATGGCGTTTCAAGAATCTTTACTTAATGTAAGAAAAATAAATTTCTTTAAATAAAACTTTGATTGTTTAAAAGCAAGAATATATAATTTTTGAAATAAGGCAGCAATATTTACTTAATTCAATAAAAAGTATTTTCTTTAACCAAATAATTGGTTCTTTTAAAGTAAGAATATGTTCTTTTAAAAATAAATAGTGGTATTCTTCAATAAAAAAGATACAAGTATCTTTAGTAAGTTTACTTAATTCAAGAATAAATTTTCTTAGAACAAAAACATGCGATATTGAATTAAGGCAATAATTTTCTTACATCAAGATGTTTTCTATAACCCAATATTTTTTTAATTAATAGATACAAGATTTAAAATTTTCATTAATTACAAAATAATATTTATTTTAAAACAATGCAAGAAGTATCGTTAAAAATAAAATGTATCTATCTTAATTTTAAGCTACTTTTAGGAATGCTTAAAAAAATCTATCATTTTGTATTTAAAATTAATAAAATTTTAAATAATGATACGTCTATTAACTAAAAATTATTTATTTTAATAATAAAAACATATTTATATTTAGGAATTTTACTGCAAAAGAAATAAAATTTAAAATAAAAATACGTCTAAACACTTGAAGGGGACTGGAGTAATTTTAAATATCCTGTAATTTTTTAAGGATTGTTGTATAATCTTAAACAAAACTTTATATTTAAATTCTTACGGATTAGTCAAAATTGATCCAAACTTACTGAAGGGCCAAAGTATACGTTGTATCGTTTCTAGGAGGTGCAGTAAGCAAAAAAAATTAGGTTAAAAAATAAGAAACCAAACGTTGAACAAACACATTTATTTTGTTTTTAATATAAAATGTATACATTATTATATATTAACGTAGGGAGCTTAATAATTATTATCGACATATTTTTCATTTTAAATAATTTGTTATATTTTAGGCATAGGGTCATTCCACGATACTCGGGGATTTTTGTCCCCCCCCCCCGTCACAATTAAAAATTGTGAGTAAAAAAACTACACGTTATAAAATTTATTTTAAAATATTGTTTATTATGCTTGTAATAAGCTTATAAGCACAATAAAAATAATATTATAAAATATTAATTATAATTAATATTTTATAAATTACTTGTGGTTTTTACTCACAATTTTTAATTGTGACGGGCGGGACAAAAATTACCGAGTACCGTGGAATGCCCCCATAGTAGAAAAGCAATTACCAATTTTATAAAATAATTTAGGGCTATTTCCAATGAACTCCACCCTATATGGATCAAAATTAATGTTATACCCCAAAGTGTGTAACAAAATTACTTCTAAAACAAAATTTTTTTAAATGTCATAAAATAAATTAAGTTAATTTTAAGGCATCCTTAATATATATATAATGCATATTAGTAAATATTTAAACAATAAACCTACCCACCTACACGTGAATTTGACGCTAAACTTAAAAAAGGGTGGTATATCAATAACAACTTACTTATCATCAATTTTTTTTTATAAAAATGAAATACGCCCTCTCTCTGACAAAGAGAAAGAAACACTGCATGATTGGGCGTAAAATTTCAGAGGAACGTGTTGGCATCTTCACTCAAACACGATTTCAAAAATATATATTCTTGGTAAAAGAAAATACTGTTTATTAAAACTAATAAAAAAATTTAAGAATATCCAATTCTTAATATAAAAAAATTAACAAATAAAAAAAAATAAGAATATCTTATTCTTGATATAAAAAAATATTAACAATTGTACCAAGAAACCAACTATGAATTCCTTCAAGAATATTTAATATTTGGATTCAAACATGCAACTTTTTAAAACAAGAAATGTTTCTTAATATTAGAATATTTCCAAAAATACAAAATTCTTTTTTAAAGAAGTTAAATATTTTTAGTTGAAATATATATTCTTATTTTAAAGCAAGTTAACTTGAATTAAAAAAATATTTTCAAGATAATAGGTGTTCTAAATATAAGAAATCTTTTTTTTCAGTGCATGTATCAGAAGCTACCAGATTTTGTTAGGAAATTGACACGCTATTGGGATAATTGTGATACATCTTGAATGATTTGCGTAAATATAAATAATTTTCATAGGTTTTGAACAAAAACTCTTTGCACTTGGTTGAAAGAAGAAACATTCAAGAGATTTTGTATTTGTTTTCAAGAAAACTATACTTTTTCCACTAAGAACTTTTTTCTTCAAGCAATAAATACACTTTTAAGCTAAAATATTGTTTCTTGCCGCTAATAATTTTTTATCAAGAGAGTTGGCTAGTTTAGTTTAAGGGCAGACGTTAACGCACTATAAAGTAAAAAATAATATTAAACGATTTTAATGTAAATATTTATTAAGATTTCCTACCATTCCTTTTTATGAAATTTGTTTTTGGATATTACGATTGTAAATGAAAAAAGATTGTTGTGCCATGTTTCAGAAGAAAAATAGTATTTTTAATTAAAGAAAACTTTATAATTTACGACAATTGTATAAGGGAATTTTTCGATAATTCGTTTCAACGTTTTCGCATAAAAATAATTATTTATCAAATTTTTATAGCAGTCCTAATGTCCTTAGGCGATTTCGGATTGTTCTTGTTATTCAAAGTTTTTAATTTGTGTTCAGTTGTAGAGCGTTAATTTTTTCAAGCGGAGCCGGGCAACTTCTACAAGCGAGCATGTATATACGGCCATAAATTTTTAGGTTGATTTCATTCTATACGCTCAAAGCAAATTTCAACAATAGACCGTTGATAAAAACTTTTTTCGACGCGATTGGACCACTTTGGGAGAGACGATAAATTAAAATTTCACAATGTGTTTCATTTATGTAATTTGATTTTTACCCTTAGCTTTTACTCTTGCTACATATTTTATAAGTTTCCCAATAGGTGGCATTAATGTAACCAGCCCCCAGCTTCCCATTAAACGCAATAACTTTGCTAAACACTTACTTAAGATTTATTTATCCTCACTTTCAAAAAACAACATTTCAATAACTATAAATCTTAAACAACTTAATGAAATTTACTAATATTTAGATTAAATTAAAAATACCCAGCTAGTTCTTAAACCTTAATATTAACGTAAAAAGCAGAAAAATCTCATTAATTTAATGTATTTTTGATTAAATTTGTGAAAATAGAGCTCTTGGGGTGATATTAATTAAATGAGAATACAAATCAAATTCAAAAGTCATTTAAATAGTTAGCATCATTCTAGACGGTCAATTAAGTTTTGACATGTCGAAATCTATGAATGCCCGGGGTTGTGGATCATCAACTACCCTCTGTGCTAAAAGCCTTTTGGATATTACATGTTAAAATAGGGGTAAATAATTCGATTTTCTCGGCATTTTTACCCCTTAGAGCGATAGACAAACGTTTTACTTACATTTGATATTTGGAAGATACACACTCATAGTAAAACAAAAATATCTTGCATAAAATAAAAATTCTTTGGAAATTGTTCAGTACAACTGGTTAAATAGTAATTATATACCTAGAGTTTACAGTAACCTTATATGACCATTATAAAAGTAGTAAACCAAATGGCGATTTTATAAAACCTTGTTAACCTTTTATATAATTTGACAACCCTTATATAACATTTATATAATTTATCGTTACCATAAGTAGTACACATTTTTATTGGGTATGCAACCTAGACTGCACACGGCAAATTACGTTAAGGTAAATATTGAATTTTCTTAGTTTCCTTCTATCGGTAATATTCATAAGAACAGGTTTTCAGTTTTTTTTTAACTATTTGAGCTAAATTTATTAATTGTATGTTAATAGCAGTGGCGTAATAAGCACCCCCGCAGACCCCGCACCGCGGGGGGGGGCAGACGGTCAGGGGGCCCAAGGCTCACCTCACTCTTTAAAAGTTTAAACCAATAAATTAACGAAATATTTTATTTTTTAAATATTTCATCTTAAAAAAAAATTAAAAATCTTAAAAAACTAAACGTGTAAGTATTTTTTGTTTAGAATATTTATTTAATTCGTTGATTTTGAACATGCGCGAGAAATAAAATGCGGTTGTAGAGCCATCTATTAAACGCTTTTCCAAATGTTAATATTTGCTAAATTAATAATGTTATTCGTTATATTTTAATTCTATGGTTATTTGGTTTGAAAGTTATGCAAAAATTATTTGTTAAAAATAGTTAAAATTTAACAATTTTTAAATAATTAAATTAAATGCAATACGACAAAATATTAACTTTATAGAATTACCATGGTGGATAAAGACGCAACCTGTATTTTTGTATTTTAAAATTATTACAGTGTATCGACAATATGGTTCTTTGCAAATTCGCACATGCGTAAAAACTTATTTTAGTTTATGTGTAGTTATCGTTTGTTAACGGAATTATAATTATAAAGTTCTTTTTTTATCTAGACTGCGGCAACGTTGCAATTTTAGGGTTTTTAGTTGGTCGCATTGATTAAAACAAACTAAGCTAGTTAAAAATCTAATTGTGGTTATGTATAAATTATTGTAGGTTACATTGTGCAGTTTTCAAGTTGAGTTGTCGAAATTCGTAGTTAAAAATGCAATTAATTTGGCTTTGGTGGTGCTTGGATGAGTAAAATCATATAAAAAAAGTAGTTAAATATAGGTTGCTTTACGGCCCAGAAGAGAAAGTATTCCTAGCGGATAATAATCTTCGCTTTGAAAAGAATTTATATAAAAGAAATTAAAATTTTTTGTGAACGTAAATGTTGTCCAATGGTGAATAATGTGAAAATATTGTGTGAGGTAATATTTATAAAACCAAATTCGTTACTTTTTTACTCCAAAAAGTCCATAAGGCGATGTACTTTTTCTTCCATTGTGGCATTTGGCATAATTTCATCAAAATGAAGTTTTGCCCTCAAAAGGGCTTTTACATTCGAATTCGTTGCTATTATTTTTGGCATAATTATCTTTTTATTTATAATTGACGAGTAAATTATCAATAATAAATATTATTGTCAATTTGACAGTGTCAAAGTATTTAATTAAATTCTTTAGCAAAAGTACCATTTTTAAAAACTAAAAATACTAAGTCAAACTGGCATAAGCCACCAACCTAACAAAAAAACACGAGTCCAGATAAAAAAAATGAACTGTATATATAAACAGAAAATATTTAGGTAATTATTATTTAAATATTTTTTTAAAAGAATCTTAATAAGATATTATATATTATAGAATAGAATAAGATTTTTAAACCAAAATTAATTAAATATTTTCTGTTTTACTATCAAAAATTGCAGATACAGGATGTATCTGCAATTTTTCGTAATTCTATAATATTTATCTTATTAAGATTCTTTTAAAAAATATTTAAATAATAATTACCTAAATATTTTCTGTATATATATATATATATATAATTAAAATTCCGTTAACAAACGATAACTACACATGAACTTAAATAAGTTTTTACGCGTGTAAGCATATTGTGAATAAAAACACAGCCATTTTTCTTACCTAATTCTTTTTTATTTGCTTATCTTATGTGACATATGTAAGTTATGCCTTTCTATCGTATACACTATTTACCTACCTGTCAAAAATTTTAATTAAAAAAGTATTATGTAGGTATATAATGTGGGTTTAAAAGTACTATGATAAACTAATTTAAAAATTACCCAAGGGTAATAATAAACTTTTTACTCATAGTAAAGGGGGCACATTAAAATCGTTTGTGGGGGGGGGCACTCAGAATTTGTTACGCCACTGGTTGATAGGCTTATATTTACGCAACTTTTCTCTAATTTAACCGACATTGAACTCTTCAAATAAAAAACATTGTTGAAAGTTATTATATGGATAATTGTGGTGGGAGCTTTAGAAGGTCAAAGTTATGCCGTAGAGTAAAAAGAAAATCCCGAAAACAATTTAAAAGTGTTATTTGTGGTTTGGATATTGGATTTTCTATCTAAAGTGTTAATATTTGGTGGTCAGAGAAAAGAACACAGGTGCAGATATCGGTTCAGATTTCAGAATATCTAAGATCCCGGTGTCATTTACATACACCCTTGTGGCCGGTCCCGCTATCTATCTCCAGAGATATACAATTGAATTTGAAATGCCGAACGGCAACTGACCAATAGAAGCTGAAGATTGCGATTGCGAAAATTGAATTCAAAAACTCGACTTGAATCTATAATGCCTACAAAGCATATATATCTTTTGCGCTTTACCCTGTCAGAAATAAAGATTGCCAACCTTTCATATACACTTATAAAGTTTTTACTTATTCAGAAACATGGAAAATCAAAAACTTAATTTTGGCGATCGCAATAAAAAAGTAAAAGGCAAACCGATGCGATAAATAATGCAATTTGTTTGAAAATATCTTTAATGGAGTGTCGTAAATTTAAATTTGCACTAACCAGTAAATCAAATAAAAACAATGAATCTTAGTGTACGTGACAAGTATGCAGTATTTTCAGTCCAACCATAAGAAATGTAGTTAATTGTAGATAGATGGAAAGTAGAATAGACGTGTTAAAAGGTCCGACGAATGTAACAAATGGCCACTTAGGGACCCAACCACAAACACTAAACCAAAAGTAGTAGTACTAATTTTATAGCAATATATATGGGACAAACTCCAAGAAAAATTACTCTCTCAACATTCTTCTCCAAATTGGTCCCTTCTGAAATAACACCATATAAACGCATTTAATCAATAAGCTAACAGAAACAACTGATATATTAAATCATAAAAGTTTTATTCCTATTTTCATTTATTGAACTTTTAAAAGCAACCGTTCTGTATTTTTATCTATTCAAGAAAAATACATTGTAAAAATAGTTTAAGGAATACATACATAGTATTATTAGTCGAAAGGATTAGATAATTTATGATTTAACCAACCTTCTAAATAATAATCAAGTTGAGTGAGGTCTGGAGAGCTTGAAGGCCAATTAATAGAACCAATACCGGACCCAGTTAAAATATTGTCCGATTTATTAGTGGAATGCTGGATAAAAACAATATTTTAAATAATATCCCCGCGCATTCGCCATTTTTTGAAGTTTGTAATTTACAAAATATTTTACATTTAAAGTCTTGATTAAAGTAAAAAAATACAAATATTATTTTAATTACATTATTAATAAAATTTTGTATTGATAAGAAAATAATAAAAACTTTTTTTTAATGAAAATATTTTTTAAGTTGAGAATATTTTTAATAACAAACTTTTAACAAAATCGATCGTAATCAATGTATTTTTTAAAACGGCAAAAAGTACTTTTCAAAAATATTAAACTGAATAATATTTTTTAGTAAAAAATTACAAATATTAAATTATGAAATATGTTTTTTTCTATCATTTTTATTAATTAATTTCTTTATTTTAAAATTAAATTATATTTTTTGTACTTAAAAAACAATTAGGAAATAATATTATTTGTAATATAAGATTTTTAATATTTTTGGAACGTCTTTAACGAGATAAAAAGAATAAAATACAGGGTGTTCAAATTGTGTCATTTTTAAAATAAATGTTTTTCAATTAAAATTGTTTTAAAAACCGTGATTGTGTAAAAATAATTTATAGTATATTATGTCTCGAATTTGATAAACCCCATTTTAGTCACGAATTTTAATTAGGTACGAGCGAGCTTGCGAGCGAGTGTTTAATTAAATGAGTGTCTAGAAAAGTTTTTAAACGAGTTGAATACTATACTTTTTCTACGAAAAATACTTATAATAATAGAGTAACCATTCTAGGGAATCTGTATTATCGGCGCTCCGGTGAAAATGTCAAATTGTGTTAATCAAAATGTATCCCTTGAAAATGGAGTTTCCACCCGAAATTAAATTAAATCTAGTTTACTGCCAGCGAAATTAAAAAGAAACTATTTAATACTTGTATTTTTGTATTGAGATAATAAAATATTTTTTACGTATTATTTTACAAGAACTGCACTTTATTTTAACGCTTGTATCTATAACATTTGACAATTGTCAAAAAAATTCAGCCCGTGACTAAAAACCTGCTGCGAACTTCAGCCCGTGACTAAAACGCCATAAAGCCACAACTTGTCAATGTGTATTTAAAACGTCACTTAGTGTCATGCAAACATGTACGATAATGGGTGGAAAGGAAAGGTGGAAGTAGAAACATTTTTTTAATAAAAAATGTTTTATTTCAAGTGGTCCCAACTATCGCATTTTGCTCGAAATAAATTTGAGTAACTGTAATTACAGGTCACTGTAGAATACATTGATGCACATAACCTATAATGTTAAACGTCAACCTTATCTACCTATAACAAAATGTCGCAAATTCAAGAATTCCAAAGTAAGTACAGAATTAAGCGTATTAACTGCGTATTAACTGCCCCGCTCAGATCTGCAGCCTGAGCTCGGCTATGATATAGCGCTTTATCTAATCATAAAAATTTAATTTAATGTTAAAATATTTTTCAAATTAGTTTTCAGAATAAAAACTGTTAAAAAATAAAAAATAATTTTCAAAATTAAAAAAATAGCACACAACATATTTTTCTCTAAATAATAGATTTTTTTTCAAGCGTATTACCCTTATAAGCATAGAAAGGCATTGTGGGCAGTTCACAAGTCAAATTATTATACACCGCCGTACAGTAATGAGTAATAAGATATATAACATAACGTAACGTAACCTTTATATCAAACGTCAAACCCATGACAAAATGTCGCAAACTCGATAATTTCAATGTAAGTAAGAACAGAATTATTAAACGATTGAATAAAAAGTATATACAACACGGCAAAGGAAGCATATTAACTGCCTCGACTGACGTCTCGGCAGCGAACACTGAGTTTGATTTTAATAAGTGCTTTCTCCGCCTGCTATGAAATTATAAAACATTAAAATTTTTAGCAATCACCTCAAATTTAAGAAAACCCTGTATATGAGGATGAAATTAATTTTATATAAAATTATTATATAATTAGGGTAATATTTTTGATTTAGTGTAGTGTAGAGGCAATAATAATTTGGAGTAAATAAGAAGGCGCAGACGATGTAGGGTGTAGGCAGTATGAGTTTGTAGTAGAGAGAAGAGAGGAGAAGAAGCGAGAGCCCTGTTCCACCGCTAACATGTTTATGCTAGTAAAATACCTTCTTACAGATTGAGTCCCATGTATAGTGCGATAATACGAGTGAGTCGCGACCGGAGGGGGTAGGGCGGTCTTGCAGCCAATGGCGGGCGTAACCAGAAAAGGAGCGCCAGACCAATCGGCGGGCCGGAGCGGTGTTGGCGGTCCTCCTTTCCGCCAATGAAAAAAGCATTAATCTCTTTTAAAAATAGAGCAGAGTGCAGCCACGCAGCCAAGCGACACGCACAGCCAAACCGAATAGAGGGCAACGTAATGAGCTTTAACAGTAGCACATATTTAACATGCAGTATAGTAACAGTTCATAGACATCCCCACCGCGGCCTTCGTCATCTCACCTTGCCATCGTAACGTAGCTTGGCCACCGCCCACCTAGAGCCTCTCTTCACTCACCTCTCATCGGATCCTATCGCCCGACGACTTGATACCACCACGGACCGACTGCACAGCCACTCAGCCAGTCTCTCTTACGACACTCCAACTCCAATTGAGTAGTCACTCGCGGTATTTCCTTGTGACAGTAGACATACATTGGTACTCTTGTGATGTGTAGTGTCAAGCACGTGTCAAATTCGTATTTGTGAATCACTTGGACAGGCAAAGCAGCAGGACATTGACGACGCGGCTCGTTCGCGTCTTCAGCGTTAACCACGGCGTCTCCAATAGCAATGACGCAACACAGCGACGCGTCTAGTGATCGTTCTGAAGTATCTGTGACTCCTCCGCCGCCAGTGTCGAAAATGTTAGAGTTCGCTAGTCAGCAAAACTTGAGTTTCCTCAATATCGAGCACCGTAACATGTTGGCCGCGCCGCTGGCCGCTCTGCATTCGATGACCGAAATGAAACAGCATCAACCTCACCTCAGTCCAGACCGCTTATCCCGTTGCCAGGACAAAAACGATGCCGACGTTTTGCTGGAGCGTACAAGTTTACATGTAGAACGCTCCGGCTTGACGTCTCGCAGTCCGCTCGGTGCAACTAGTAATAGTAACAGTTCTCAAGGGGCCAATCCCCACGGTATCGACCATATATTGTCCAGACCCACGCAAATCACCACCGGACCTTTGCATTTCCCTCACAACCTCGCTTTCACGCAAAACTCCCTCGGTATGGCGTCGAATAGCGCGCAAACGGCCACCAATTCGGGTTTGCGTAGATTTAATTTCGCCGCAGCGGCCTTTTTCCACCATCATGCAGCCAACTCCATCAACAAGCCTTCGGTGGACCTCGGCGCAGGAGGAATCTACTGGCCGCCGCTTCCGGGCCTCAACCACTTCGCCCGAGGAGGAGACCGAGTCGGAACAAGTAAGTCAATCAATTCTATTACTTGAAAAAGGACAATTTTGGTGAAATGTTGAACAAATATTAGAAATATTCCCCAACACCAAAACAAAACACAAAGTGCATCTTCAGAAGCGAAGTGTAACTCAGTTACACTTCGCTTCTAAAGATGCCAACATCGTTGGCGAAAAGTACTTCAAGCACTTTGTGTTTTGTTTCGGTGTTGGGGAATATTTCTAATATTCCTTCAATCAATTCTATCAATATTTTCCTCCGCCCGCAAATCAGGTATACCTGATAAACAACGTTCAATTTTCACGTTCACGCTAGTCATATTTATCTAGACCAAAACCAACACATAGATTAATTTTTGGTATAAGGTGTTGAAGCTATTGTTTGTGAAGTGGTGGAACAAACAATAGTGGATCAACAATTGGTTTGTAGTGCGGATAACAGTGTTTACGATGGGTATTATGGTTAAATAGGTAAACTAGATGAGGACGTGCAATCATCAACATTCTACTCTGTACGTAGACGCACTATTAACAGCAAGATCTCATGCACATGATGCCAAATCAGATCAAATAAATATCCATTGGATTATCTACGCATCCCAACAACTAAATTCAGAAACCACATCATTTAATACATTCTTTGGGAAACCTAATAATTGTACGCATATAGCCCAAAGAAAAAATCAGTTTATTTAGCCATTGTAGCGTTCTTACAGATAAAAGAAACTTCAAACGTAAAACAATATTTGTGTTTTATTTACCTCAATAGGGGATTTTCCGATCGTCGCATTGAATAAAACATCATTACCGATTTTTCTCTACACACGATTTCTAAATGTAACAGATTTTTACGATTGAACTATATATAACATTATTACCAAGTCATTGGCTTTGAATGCATTTATTGAATTTTACTTATATTTACACTACATTTATATTAATACGTAAATGTGTTATGCTCACCGTTCCACCCCAGTTCATTTTTTTCAAGGGATTACATCAATTATGTTTAATATGAAATATTATTCGATACACGTCTCAGCTTTTTAAATTATTCTATTTATAATGCATTTATTTTTGTCGCCATATAAAAACGAACGGGTTTATGATTATACAGGGTGAGTCAGGAGGAACGTACCAAACAGCCTGCATAATCAAAAACCCGTTAATTTATATATGGCGACAAAACTAAATGCACATTATAAATCTATCAATGTCAAAAATCAGAAAATAAAGGGTCCCGAGACAATACCTTGTGGAACCCCAAAAAATATGGAAATGTTCATCTTCGTTTTTAAAACCACTCCATAAAGAATAGTGTAATGTCTCAAGTTCTTGTAGGCCTCCAATTAGGACGCTTTATTTAAATTATACAACATCACTGGACAAATACAAAGTAGTTTTTTGTATTTCCATACTCGTAGGTGTACAGTGTTCTTGTAAAATTTCCAAGGCTTCACATTTGTCGTGATGGTCCTAAATGGTGGCCTCCAAGATCTCCAGACCTCGCACCATCAAAAAACTCTTTATGGAGATGGTTCAAAAATGAGAATTTGGTATGGATTTACCCTGTATTCAACCAAATCCGATAAAAAATTGCGTTGATTAAAAGATTGAAATTTGCAATTTCAGTGTCCATAAGCGGGGATTAGTATTTGCCTGCATAAAAAAGGTGGCGTAGGTGCTAATCCTAAATCCCCGTTTCTGGAAATGAGTAATTTATGTCTGATTGGCAGAAGTATAAAATATTATGATACGTATGAAAACAAGCTTTTGAAATTGGACGACAGCTATCAGATCTCGGTAATTAATGTCTCAGCTTGTTTGATTTGCCAAGTTAATAACGCTACAACCAGATGGCGCCTAACAAATAACACATACACATACGTCACTGGTCATTACGTATCCGAGAGAACCGTGAGCGTTAAAATTGAAGGGGTGGGGGAGAGCGGGCCTCAGCTCTCTGTTAGACTGCCCGCAATCACCTCTAGTTGTATATTGTGATATATGATGTAATAATGCTACAAACATATGTGCCTCTTTACGCGATAACGAAATTAGTATTGATATCACCTAATCAACTTGCTAATGAAGAAAGGCATATGCCACACACCATTCACAACTAATCATCTTTGTTTCATATACACTAATATAAACATAATTACTTTTTTAAAACATATGCTATATCAAACCCAAATCTCGAAGAGCAAATATTAAAATTAATTTGGTTACCTATATGTCTATAGAATCAAAGTTTTTTGACCCCATCATGTTACTCTTCAAGAATAAGCTTTATTATAGCATATGGAGAATGTTGTTTTCTTTATTTTACTTGGCTATATGTCAAGAATTTTGGGGATCATTATCATCTTCTTGGTTACTCTTCAAGAATTACGTTCAATATGGCATAAGGACATTACATTTTTTATGCCATATTGAACCTTATTCTTGAAGAGTAACTATGAGGATGATAATGACCCTCAAAAACTTTAATTTTAGACATATAGCCAAGTAAAGATATTGTGGTTATAGGTCTTTGAGGCTCACCATCATCCTCATATTTACTCTTCAAGAATTAGCTTTATTATACTCGTAGCATATGGAGAATGTTGTTTCCTTTACTTTACTTGGCTATATGTCTAGAATTTTGAGGATCATCCTCATGGTTACTCTTCAAAAATTACTTTCAATATGGCATAGGGGACATAACATTTTTTATTCCATATTGAACCTTATTCTTGAAGAGTAACTATGAGGATGATAATGACCCTCAAAAACTTATTCTAGACATATAGCCAAGTAAAGATGTGGTGGTTATAGGTTATTGAGGCTCATCATCATCCTCATATTTACTCTTCAAGAATTAGGTTTAGTCTAGCATATGGGGAGTGTTGTTTTCTTTACATTACTTGGCTAATTGTCTAGAATTTTGAGGATCATTATCATCCTCATGGTTACTCTTCTAAAATTAGGTTCAATATGGCATACGGACATTACATTTTGTATGCCATATTGAGCCTAATTCTTGAAGAGTAACCATGAGGATGATAATGACCCTCAAAAACTTTGATTCTAAACATATAGCCAAGTAAAGAGGTCGTGGTTATAGGTCTTTGAGGCTCATCATCATCCTCATATTTGTTCTTTGAGTTTTTTGTTCAATATAGCATATGGACAATGATATAAGTGAACTTTAGATGTAGACATCTGGAGAGAGATGGGCGTAAAATTTTGAACGATAATTTTATGAAGGTGTATTAGTTTGAAGAAAGTATGGAAGAGCACTTGTTTTATAGATTTTATTATGGTAATTAATAATGTTTAACCCATGTTATCATACTAAAATAAAATTAATGAAGCCATTTGGAAAGATGAGTAATATGCTTTTGAGTTGAAAAGTGGAAGTAAAAGGGTTGCGAATGACAGAGGGGGGTAAAATAAGAGAATAATTTGTAAACAAAGGGAATAGAAATTGTGTATCCTTCGTATATAAATTTAATTAAGACAAGTTTGTGTCTTATGTTTGTAATAAACACTTATTTGAAGTATGTCTCGTATAATAACTAACATGGTTTCTTTGATGGCATTTGCTCGAGGTATAGCTATATAGCTTCCAACTTCGCTAATTGAAGACTCTGCTAGTGAATTAGTTGTACATTGCTGCTACATTTAACGCTCTGTCATGCTAGTCTACGGCCCTTTTAGGAGCTTTAACTGCCTTCAGCTGCCGTGCAGAGGACCAATTTACTCCCGCTCCTTTGGCCCCTTTGTCACCATGTTGACCATCAACTTTATCTATTTATTGATTACGTTTGCATTCTTCATCGCAAATTATCTCGCAACAAATCTAAATTAACTTCTTTGTCCAATATGCTTAAACTTTTACAAAAGTTTTAAAGCATTTTTTGGTGTGATGACCAGCACCATTGTATGCAAAAAATCTGTTTTTTTAATAGGTTTGAAAACCTATTCATATTTGTTTTCCTGTGTGATCTGATGCCAGGTTGGAATGATGGTTTTGATCTGTAATAAAAGAGCCCATTCTGAATGTTAATCATAATAAATCCGGACGTAAGAGAATTAAATTAAATTTAATATGTTTTAGAACGTCATTTCTGACTGATGCGGTATTCCGGAATAATTGGTTTAGTATTTTATGGTGAATATCTCACCCTATCATCAGTTTCCGTATAATGGTGATCATGTTGTGTTGCATATCCGTTCGTATCTTTTAATTGATCCCATAAAAATTCCCTTTTCATATTTCCCCACAGAAGCCGAAATTTCATCATCATTTCAACGATTTTTTCATAAATCATCCGTTTATTTTATTTTTTTCGATTCAATTTCCAAATTAAAATTCATATCTATGATTTATAATCAATGCTTTTAATTCTTTATTTTTCCGGCTTCAAAAATGGTATACTTGTTCAAAAATGTTGACCACATTTAATAATTCAATCAATAAATAATGACATTATCCGATTTCATTGTGAAATATTGTAGTTAGATTATTAAAGTGGAATGAAATATGTAATATAATAGAAAACATTGTATGATTACATATTGAATAATATTAACATTCCAGCAATATTAATTTATGGATAAAACAATGTAAATAAACAGTAATAATTATTTCCGTAAAATCAATAAAAATAAAAGAGTAATAAATACTGTAAACACAACCATATTTCATTAAATGAACATGCACTTCAAGCTTGCTTTTCTCGTTGTAATTATTATTTAATCTCAACATATGCCACACTGATACCGACAAGGTTGTTCAATTTTTGTTTTGTTTCGTTATTTAAGAAATTATATCCGACCATATCTAATTGTGTGCACTTGGCAACACGTGCTCTATACTTCGCCGTTTAACCATATAAAAAGGGGAGGAAATCACGTGATTTATCGCCGTTTTAATACCCTTAAATGGGCCTATTCGAATTAATATTATATCCTTAATTTTGAGATTATACAATAAAGAGACCCAGGTTTTAGGATTCCACATTGTTGTTACGATGGACACAACATGGAATAGCTAACTCAGATCAGAAGGGTTGTTTTTTGATTTTACAAAATATCAGTTTCAAAGAAAATTCTATAGAAAGCAATAAATCAATCATACAATTATTTTATATGGATAAATTAACTCAACTTAACTCAAATTAGAAAAGATTATTTTTGTGGAACACTATTAGAAAGAGATGATGGAGCAATGGATAGACAAAAGATTATGAAATAAAGTAAAGAGAAAATGGAATAGAAATAAGGAGTTCGTCTTGTTGTAAGACGAAGGAAAGGAGCGGCAAGAGGCGACGGCAGTGCGGAGGAACTAAAAGCAGCGGCAGTAAGATTGTTATCATCACGTAACATTCATCGTTCGAAGTGTTGTGCGTGTCGTGTTGAACAAGCATCACCATTGTAGCAGTGTTTCTGTGGTTGCCGGAGGCGGTAACCTAGCAACGTGAAGCTGTGAAAGGGGTGGGGAGGCAGTCGTTGCAGCGTTCCGGCAAGCTGTTCAAAGCAAGACACCCTGTTAGAATAATTATATCTCTAGATAACAGGATCATGAGATTATCCACTTTAGTATCGCTTCATCTCGCTTATCTTAATGCTTACACACTCTTACATGTTACAGTTATGTCTGTAATGTGTTATCCCTCTAGTTATATGAATAATTCTCTGATTGTGCTACGAACATCTTAGCCATGTTTCGCTGCTCCATAACTAGTTTTCATATTCATCCCCTTTCCATTGCCATTGTTACTACTATTAAACATTACTCCAACAACTACTTACAACATTTGGAGTTTTTTTCCAGGTCCTTAATCAAACTTTTGGATAAGAATTTGTCAAAAAACTTTACATTTTCCTTTAGAAGAAAGAATCTTATGATAAAGCTTTATCGATATTTGTATTTATAACATCAAAGACCGGAATTGTCTTTTCAAAGTATATAGTGGAAATCTTTTACTATAGCAATATCGTGTAAAAGTATTAAAAGAAATATGATCATTATGATAAAATGGCCAGTAAAAGTGTATAATGTAATATGTAGGATCTCTTTTTATCCATATATGGATCCATGGACGTGATTTAAAACAATGTGTTCACTATTTTCAGCGATAGAGAAATACGGGGAGATCATTTCGGCGAAAAGGAAGGAATTCCGTATTCTATATCGGAAAGGTTTTCTGTAAAATGTTCTGGATGTATTATTGAATTTGTACGGGAGCTTATGTATCCCAAGAGGGCTATCGGATACCGTATCCAACGTTGTCAGCATATATAGATTATTATATAGACATCTGCTAAGGTTCAGAGTAGAATCTTACAAGCATAAAAGTATTGACTCTCTAATAATAGAAAATTCCAACACATTGTGCCTCTATTGCAATATTTACTTATATAAATAAAAATGTTCCATGCAAAAAAACTAAAATATTTTTATTCTTGCAGAAAGCGATCTCTATTATAGATACGGTAAGTTTAAATTTGACTATCATACAAAAATGCATGAACACGGATAAAAAACAACTCCTTTTTATGTAGAAAATGATGTGGTGTTTTATGTGTTATTTTAAAATGTAAGAAAGTTGAAAAAGACATAAAATTTCATAGTTGGTTCTCTATAAACTGGTTGTTCCGCAAGCAGTAAAAAGAATTCAATAGTTAACCAATGGCGTATACCGAAAAAACGAAATTGTGAGCTGAATACAAAATCAGAAAAATCATTTTACTCCCCCACGGCACATGTTGTAGTCTGTTGTCATGTTTCATCTCCGAACATTTATTTATCATACACAACTAAGTGAAGACATTTTTTTTCCAGTGAATCAAAGCAACATGGGCGGTCTGGGTAGCGACAAAGACGCAAAGAAAAAGCACACGAGACCCACCTTTTCCGGACAACAAATATTCGCGCTGGAAAAAACATTCGAACAAACCAAATACTTGGCAGGTCCGGAACGGGCGAAGCTGGCCTATGCTCTGGGGATGACCGAGTCGCAAGTTAAGGTAAGTTTCTCTTTAAATAATGTTTTCCCAAAACTTTTCTTTTATTGCCATATTGGATAAATGTTTCATTAAATAAAATTGCGACTTTGTTATGATGCCATCTTGTATTGATAAAAACATAACATGATGACTATCAATAATGTACCTAAAAAGGAGCAAATTTCAACTTTTATTGCCATATAAATATTTCATTAGCGAAATCTGGAAGCAGTAGTTTTAGTACGACGCCATCAATCTCATTTAAGGTCGGGAAAAATCTTTGTTCCAATCGCACCCCCTCGATATCAATCAGATCAGAAATACCAAATAACGTTGACGATGTTTGTTATAAACAAGTGCCTAGCAGGGATGCTGAGCGCCCTAATTCAATTTGTCAGGAGATTATATGGCTATGCCGCGCACCCCTCCTTAAGCGATTCATCATGAGAGGAATACAGTTGACGGCCAGGGGGTTACCTAATATTCTATTCTTCTTTACTGACTTCAAATACACGAAACATTGCGTATAATGTTAGGGATTATGTAGACCATGCTCGAAATAGCCTGGGCTGGATCTGGAATCTGAAAAACAACAAAAATTGGGTTTAGTTTTAGGATCGTTTGCTTTTCTGATTTCTATTAATGATTCTCTAATTTAATAGATTGAATGATTCTAGTTTCATAGTAACCCTTTATTTTTTGTTTACTTACATTCCCCAACATGTTGGCATCTTCAGAAGCAAAGTGTAACTCAGTTACTTGTTTACTTACAATGGATTAAAAGATATTGTTAAAGCTTAATAAGAAGATAAATATGTAAATTCGATATTAAAAATGTAAAATAGGCATGAGCTGAGGTTTACCTTGATATGAGACGAATTGTTTTTTGTGAACATTCAGGGCTTATATTTAAATCTGGCCGGCTAGAGATTCAATAAAAATGCAAATTCGTGGGTGTAACAAAGAGGGGGTAGGGGGTGGGGGGGTGAGGCATTTACACTTGTCATCGTTTCTTCTTCACAAAAGTGAACAAAACGTTTTTCATTAATTCCGAACATAGAGTTGAAACAAGCTTGCAGCGCTACCGAATTACTCATGGGGGATTTGGATCCGGCCTATTTTAACCCCACAATATACTTAAAGTTAATCGGATTCGTTTTGAAACGAGCCGATATGTTGCGGTGAAACCCAAGCCTAATTGCTCGGTTGACAGTTCTCTCACTGCCTTCAGACTCAACCAACCGTCACTTAACATATTTCTATCAGATTTATAATTGAAAAATTAACATATTTCAATACCCCAATCTATCTAAATCCCAACAATATATTCCATTTTTTTTTATTTAAAAATTGTTTTTTAATGTGTTTGAATCAAAATATTTTTGGGCTCTTTCGTTGTCAATTTATTTATTAAGTTTATGTATTATTAGGCAACTGATAGTTAACAAAATTGTAAAGTTTTATTAGTGGTCATAAAGCTTTTGCATTGTAACTTAATAGATCAATTAAATAAAACAAATAATTACATAAATAAATTACATTCTATAACTATTTACTTAAATTTTGGACAAAGAACTGCCTACGAGCTTATTAAGTAATAAATCTATCATATTTAAAACCACACTTCCTTAAGTCTGCGTTTAAATAGGTATTATTAATATACCTATGTTTTATTGAGTCCCCATAAATGTTTCAAAATATTTTATTTAATACTATATATAGTATTTAGTTATTTAAATTATCAATAATAAAATTGTATAATATATTATAATGTCAAGATGGCTCTTAAAATATTAATGATAATAAACTTTTATTACTTAAAAAATAATTATAATATTTATATAAGAAAATTATAAAACTTTTATTTGTGCAATATTATAAAAGAAAAGAAAACATAATTTGTTTGTAGAGAGAGGCAGTTACGTTTTAATTATTTGGACCCCTTTGGGATTAAAAAATAACAGAGATAAGTTTTAAAAGGAGTTCGGGTTAAATTCGACACCCGCTGTTTAAGCCATTCATATTTAAATTTAATTAAACTTGTAACAAAGATAAAATTAATTTTTAATTTCCGCGAGTTGAGGTAATGAAGGTGCAGGATCTTTAAAGTAGACACTTACTTACACTTTTACGACCATCTTCCTTAATACGAAAAAAGTGCTTGGGGAATTTTTGTCCAGATTATTATTTTTTTTTGTTCTCTCCGGGGTCATATTATTTTAATGAAGCTCACACTTTATCAGGACCGAACGCGCTAGAATCATTTATCAGGTTCTTGCTTGGCTCTGGCCCTAAGAAAGAACCTTGTGGAACTCAGACATTTTCGGTTGTTCATAGTGTCACTTTAATATTACGTAACTTGGAAAACATATTTATTTGACACAGATTGCAGTGACACATAGAATCTGAGTTACCTGGTTGTAATAGTGACAATATTTAAATGATACTGTGTTAGGATTGTACAACAGCTATTTCAGATAAGCTGATGTTCCAGAATCATTTATTAGGTTTTTGCTTAGCTTTGGCCCTAAGAAGGGACCTTGGGAAACCCACAGGTTTTTTTTTTTTAAACAATTAAAAATACCGGTGGGTGCCCCAAGGTTCCTTCTTAGGGCCAGGGCTAAGCAAGAACCTTATAAACTCCACATCATGTAGCTTGTATAAAATATATGTTGTACGAACTAAACAAGTTTTATTAAAATAATTTTGTCACCTTAATAATAAAACCAACCGCTGGCTTTGTTTCGCAGTTAACTCGGACATCAGTTGCTGATGGTTGAGGCTTAAGCTTTGTAGTATTAAGGTGACAATATTATTTAAATGAAACTGTATCATGACCCACAGCTATTGTTAAGCTACTTGTTCCAAAAATCATGTATTAAGTTCTTGCTTAGCTCTGGCCCTAAAAAGGAACCTTGGGGAACCCACAGGTATTTTTTAAAAATTACAATTAAAAATACCGGTGAGTTCCCAGGGCTAAGCAAAAACCTTATAAATGATTCCAGAACATGTATCTTGTTGGTTGACGCCGGCTCTGTTTCGCAGTTAACTCAAACATCAATTGCTGATGGTTGATGCTTCAGACGGAGGAGGAAGGATTTAATTTATATAAAAATGTGGAATGTTTTACGATAATAAAAGCGGGCTCAGATTAAATAAAAATGCTAAATAAAAAGCTCGCTGGGGAATTAATAACTTAGCAAAATCTCAACTGAGCTTCTCGGCTGGGACAAAAACAAAAAACATCCAACCCCTCAAACATCGCGGAATAATGCAGTTGATTAATTTCTTTATTTCATTTACCGTTAAGGCTTTAGAGTTGTTTTTATTACTTTTGTTGTCGTTTTTAATAACAAGATTTCTGATTTTCTGGAAACCATATGTATGACTTATGACATTAGTTCTTTAATATTCTTATAACATACCTGTGTCACTAACTACAGATGTTATTTGGAGGTTTGATATGGTTAAAAAGTAGTTCGTAGAGTGTTTGTAGAGGGGTGATCGTGTGTATAGGAATTGAAAGAGTGTAAGAGTGGAGGAGTATTAGTGGGTGTGCTGGAAATTAGGAGTGAGTGGTCCTTAATTTGCAAGCGGTCTGTGGCTGGTAGGGTTTCGGGCAAGCTGCAGGCCTGCTGTAGGATCAGGATCAGTTAAGTTAGGGTCGGGGGATGGTAAACGGGGCGGAAACGGCAACATGTACAGCTAATTACGCAGTCACTTAGCGTTAATCGATTCGGTCGCCTTACGTTCACGGTTAACGACACACTAATGACCCTACATTTACATAGAACCGTGGATTAGTCCGCAGGAATCCGCGCCGTCCCTTGCGGCAGCAGTTTTTCCTCCTGCCCGCTGTGTCCTGCGTGTAATTCATAGAGATTTTATCTGAAATTATAAAAGTGGACGTTTTGCGCGCAACAATAAAAACATATATGTCACGTAGATTAGCGGCGTCAGCTATAAATCAAAGCGTCATTCCGCGAGAAGCTGATCCCGTAGCAAAACGCTCTAGTGGAGTTTCGGCCAATGCATCGATACCGCAAAATAAAATTCTATATATGTGTCAGATGATGATGGATTGAGGGCCCGTCGGACAGCTCCCCCAAACTGGCTCGGCATTAAAATAGGGCGTCCAGTCGAATTCGCCGCTGTCCAATACAAAATGTCACCGCTATAAAGGGAAATTTATATATGATATATCAGTTAATTGAATTCGGTAAATATTACTCTTTGATGGCCGCGCCACCAATTTCATTTCGATTTTAATATTTATCGCACGTTTTCTCTATCTGCCTCCACACATACGTCAATTCCTATCGCCTATCTGCCCGCCAAAACTTTACACAAAATTTCATGCCATGCACATTATACAACTGCATTATCTAATAATTATTCTCCCACAACCCCATTAAATCTACATGCACCACTATTATTGCCAATTCCTATTAATACATCTCATTTTATGCAACTATCATTATCATCGTCATCTCTATCAATTGTATTGAATCTCTTTGACACACTTTATCAGCACTGAATGCTCTAGAATCATTTATTAGGTTCTTGCTTAGCTCTGGCCCTAAGAAGGAACCTTGTGGAACGCATAGGCATAGTGTCACCTTATTATTACGTAACTTGAAAAACACATATTTAATTGACACATTTTCTGGATGTAGCATTAGTTACACAATTTCAAGTAGAATACATAGAACTGGTAGTATTCAAATTTGTAAAATCTAAGTTACCTTGTTGTAGTATTAAGGTAACATTATTATTTAAATGAAACTGTATCAGGACCGCACAACAGCTATTTAACATAAGCTACTTAGCTCTGGCCCTAAGAAGGGACCTTGGGGAACCCACAGTTATTTTTTAAAAATTACAATTAAAAATACCGGTGGGTTCTCTTCTTAGGGCCAGAGCTAAGCAAGAACTTTATAAATGATTCCAGAACATGTTGTTTGAGTAAAATATTTGTTTCACGCCCCAATAAAATTTAATTAAATTAATATTGCCACCTTAATACTAAAACCAACAGCCGGCTCTGTTTCGCAGTATACTGATGGTTAAGGCTTAAGACGGTTGGTTGTAGTTTTACTAAGGCTTAAGACAGTTGGTTGTAGATTTAAGGTGACAATATTATTTAAATGAAACTGTATTAGGACAGCTATTTTAGATAAGCTACATGTTCCAGAATCATTTATTAAGTTTTTGCTTAGCTTTGGCCCTAAGAAGATACCTTGGGGAACCCACAGGTTTTTTTTAAATTACAAGGTTCCTTTTTAAAGCCAGGCCTAAGCAAGAGACTTATAAATGATTCCAGAACATCTGGCTTGGGTGAAATAACTGTCTGTTTCGTAGACAAAGCTTCCAAATCGTCGAAATAGTCCAAATAGCTGTTCAAGTAACAATTAATAAGATGTTTTTTTAATATGGAGTTGACTCACTCCAAACGACGATTTAGAACATGGAAAAGCTTTGGAAGACAAAGTCATATCAATTCATCTCATTTTATACACGCCTATCATTATCCTCATCATCTGTACCAATTCTTTTTGACAAAGCTTGTCCATTCTTCCAATTTACCGTGTGGTTGTTCTGTTGAAATACTGGAGGTTTACCTGTAAAATGTATAAAATAATAACTGTTAATAATTTTTTCAAAATATTAGAGCTAAGGGATAGATTCCCTAGTACCCTGGGTAGAAAAGTTATCATATGATAATGGACTTTGACTGTTTCCAGAAATGTGGCCATCCTTTAGTTTTAGTTAAGTCTACTAGAAAAACATACATAAGTTTTCTGTAAAATTACTAGAATTACAAAAACAAAATCGTTGACTTCTTTTAAACCCAAAAACTCGTCTGACAAATTGCCCATATCCCGGAGGGAAAATTGAGATAATTTAGAAAATATTGTCGCGTCGCTAGTATTAAGTAAATGAGATATAATATTGCAGTGTTTTTTGGTTGGTAAAGCGTGGCGCGGCTGCTTTCGGGGCCAGGGAACGTGGAACGCAGTAATTAATTGATGAGGAGAGAGCAAGGCGAAAGCAGAGCCGGCGAACAATGTGCCCGAAACAGCTACCTTCTCCCTGTATTAACTCCAAGACCCCATTTGTATGATTTATCACTCTACTATAGCTCTAAATACCGTGTAATTCGCAAATTTAATATATAATGGTTTTGTTATACACCAATCGCACCAAATTCGTGCTTTGCACTTTTACACATTAATTAAAACGGTTTTAGTCACAATAAAATAGCTAACTGTTTTAACCATGAAGAAACCTCACATTAAGTTTTAATTTAAAACTAAATGTGAGGTTCTTTTATAATAAGAACATTTCCGTGGTAGATTCAAGGACCAAAAGAAAGTCTAATGGTGTTAAATCACAGCTTCTTGGTGGCCATTGGGCAGGTGTACTCGAGTTAATCCGGAGCTTTAATTCTTGCTTTAGAACAACTTTGTAACAGTCTCAAATCGATAAATTTAGATTTCCATGAAATATCTCAAAAATGCCATATTTAAAAATCAACATTTTTAAATACTTAAATAATAGGAGGAACCCTTGCGGTAAATCTAAGTTACCCCTTGTCGAGCTCCGCCTTCTACCCCTCCCTAAAAGAAGTTTAACAATGATCAATGGATTTTCGACCGCCCTTATTAATTGCAACAACATTCTAATACGTGCATTGTAACAAAGTAACGTTTAATTCGCAAGAATAAAATCTTATGGCACCATTAACTTAGTTTAAAAAGAATAATAAAAACATGCGACATTGTGTGAGGGTTTTATTGATAGATATTTGGCTTCCTCGAACACGATGATAACGTTTAATGAACAAATGTAGGGGATCAATAAAAGTTCACAAAGTCTGCAAAAATAAAAATTTTATTAGTCATTCTCTCTATACGTGCATATCAGTGGAAAATTTCGTTACTCATGTATACTATAGAATCATTAATATAAATCATCTAAAATTTGAATATGAGTAAGATTTCGTTTAATTTATTGTACGATTGTTACGGTTTGAAAGGAATAAACGTTTATTTAAAATACTTAAATCGCCGAAGAAAAAAAATATATTTGGTCATTTGTTTGCTCCTTTACCCACTTTCGGCACTTTTTGGCGGGAAGCTGTTGTTATTAGGCTTTGGCTAATTTTGAAGTGTCTCTGGTAAAATAGCCCTACATTCTTGCACAATCCTTTGTTGAAGTTGTTCAATTGAGTCCGTTTGGGTTTTGAATACAATGGATTTCAAATGACCCCATAGAAAGAAATCTAGCGGTGTCAGATCTGGTGACCTAGGTGGCCATTCAATAGGTCCCCTCCTACCAATCCATTGCCCCGGATAATGATTATTCAACCACTCTTTTACTGGACGTACATAATGAGAAGGTGCTCTGTCCTGCTGAAAGTGTAGCAAATGTTCATCGAAAACAAGATTTCCATCGACGTCTCTTTGATTTTCCTCCTCATGAATTATACGAGGCTCAATTCTTCTGTCTAACATTTCCGCATACATTTCACCATTTAAATTTCCATCTATGAACAAAGGACCAATGATATATCATACTATAGTATCGCCTAATATGCCCGCCCAAACATTTATTTTTTGAGGATATTGTGTATGCCCCTCTCTATTAATGTGAGAATTGAAGTCGCTCCAATAACGGCAGTTTTGTTTGTTAGTAGAAGTAGAAGGTGCACTCATCACTAAAACAGATATTTTTTATAAACTGGGGCTGAGCAATAATCCTGTTAGTCATAATTTCGCAAAACTCAATACGTCTGTCCGGGTCATCATACCCTAATTCTTGAGTAATTTGTAGCTTGTATGGGTGAAATTTGTGAAGCTTCAATACTTTTCTGACTGATTCACGCTACAGTCCAGTTTGTTCTGCAGCTTGACGAAGCGACATAGTAGGAGCCATAGCAATTTGGCCAAGATCTTCAATCTGAGCGATCTCATTGACCAATCTTGGCTCATTCCTCTTCTTATTGCAAACAGATCAAGTTTCTTCAAATAAAGCTACTAAATCTCGGATGTACTTGTGTCTAACCATTTTAAGAAAAGGATATAAAATACACCCAACTACTATAGCTTATTTTTACTAATCGATTCGGCAAATCAAATTAATAAATTTACACCGGGCGTACGTCACCCTGTATATGCATGAATTCATTAATTAATCTAAACTTTCTTAAAATGTCCCTACCCCTTCTTAATAAAGCAGAAACGGAAAAAGATGATAAATTACGGAGAAAAAATTAACAGTTGTCTTATCTTCTTGAAAAAGAAATTAATTATGTTGTATTAAAATCCCTTCATTAATTATGTTCTTATAATTAATTATTTCTTAAGAATACTTCATCTTCAGACAGCGAATTAGTAATAATTTGCATTCAACTGAACGCTAAGTCTAAATTTAACCAAATTAATGGAAATATGTTAAAAAGTTATTCTTTAGAATTTCACTAGGTATATTTCTCATTATTTATCTTTATTATTATTGAAAACAGATCGCGTTAGAAAATATTGACTCAAAGTACTCAAAGTACTCTACCAAAGCGTATAAAGATTTCCCATTTAAAATACTAATACTAAATATCTATATCTCAACCGCATTTTATGCTATTAAATTGTTTCAAAAACGGATTTACTCGTAATCAAAACTTCTACAAGAATGCTTTATGTGCCATAGCTGTAATCTGCACCTGTAGGATGGTACGGGTCACTAAATCTTATTTTAGTGAAAAATTTTCATATTTTTAAAGATATTTCAAAAGTGACTGGATTCTTTGAAAAAAAGACAAACTTGTAGAAAATTTTCTTTAAAAAAGGTCTTATAAGTTCGCTAAGATTGATATTTGTTGAGATATAAAGCGTTTACATTGACATTTTATGAAATTTCAGGATTTTCGTACCAAACTTTTTATAAATGATGATTTTCAATTGTTTATTAGTACAATTTCATGTAATTACGTTTTTTCTACAGTCGGGTGATTAGAGAAAAATAAATAACTAAAACAATCAAGCATAATTATTAATAAATTAACATGTTGTATGTAATACACCTCGTTATATCAATTTTTAGGTTAGATATATCTTTTCCCTTTAAAGTTATGTTATTAATAATTATGGATGATTGTTTGAGTTATTTATTTTCCTCTTATCACCCGACTGAAGAAAAAACGTAATTAGATGAAATTGTACTGATAAACAATCGAAAATCATCATTTATAAAAAGTTTGGTACGAAAATCTTAAAAATTTTATAAATTGTCAACAAATATCAATCTTAGCGATTCAACTGGTAAGACCTTTTTTAAAGAAAATTAAATTGTCTACAAATTTGTCCTTTACATTTTTTCAAAGAATCCAGTCACTTTTGAAATATCTTCAAAAATATGAGAATTTTTCACTAAAATAAGATTTAGTGACCCCTATCATCCTACAGGTGCAGATTACAGCTATGGCACATAAAGCATTTTTGTAGAATGATTACGAGTAAATCCCTTTTTGAAACAACCCAATAGCATAAAATGCGGCTAAGATATAGATATTAAAAAAAATATTCAAAGTTTAAGTGTATTTTAAATGGGAAATTTTCAACAAGATTTTTAGTTGGGAGCGAAAAAATAAAAATAGTCGTGAAAAAAAGCACCCTAATATATATAAATATATATATACGAGGTGTGTTCAGAAAATATCGGTAATTTTCGTTTTTTGAAACAAATATTTTTTTATTCGTCTACATTAATGTTGTCGCCTTCAAAATAGTTCCCATTGGATATTATGCACATGTGCCAGCTCTTCTTCCAATACTCGATCTTTGGGATAGCCTTTAGTTCTTTCAGCGATGCGCTTTTAATGTCATCTATGCTTGCAAAACGACGGCCCTTTAAGGTTTTCTCTATTTTTGGGAATAGGAAAAAGTCAGACAGAGGCATGTCTGGCGAATATGGAGGCCGGGGCATCATTACAGTATTGTTTTTGGCCAAAAATTGTGTTCAAAATTTAACATTTTAGAACAAGTTTTGCTGCCACGCGTTTCATACCCAAAACATTCGAAAAAATTTCATGGAATGAGCCAATCGATTTACCAACATCATCAGCGACTTCTCTGATGGTTTATAACCATTTCTTCCAATTTTTCCATGTTTTTATCGGTTGTTAATCGCTTGGGCGTTCGGGGCGTTCGTCATCTTTAACGTCTTCACGGCCATCTTGGAAACTCTTATACCACTTGTAAACTCTTGTTTTACTTATAGCAGACTCACTATAGGCCTTTGTTAACATTTCACAGAATTTATTTTATTTTTTAAGCAAAATTGGATACAAATTCTTTGATCCATTTCTTTCGAACGAACGAAAATCGCCGAGCTCATAAAACACGTCTAACCTTAGCGGCTGCCACAAACAAAGTAAACAATGAAAACATATAAAATTTGTATCATTCTTTAGGGGTATGTATACCAACATAATAAAGACAATTTTATGACAACCGGACTCCAAACCCGCGAAATTTAAAAATTCCCGTTATTTTCTGAACACACCTCGTATATATATATATATATATATTCACTGTTAAAAACTGCTTAATTTTTAAGGGATACATTTCGATTTGCACATAAAATTTGACATTTGACATTTTTACACTTTCCCAAGTTGGTTACTCTATTGTTTTATAGATGTAGCTCTATGCAAATATTTAATTTAAATCATTTTTAGATAATAATAAGTATTTGTCGTAGAAAGAGTATAGTATGGAACTCGTTTATAAACTTTTCTATATAAAAATGAAAAACTCTATTAAAAACTGATTTGGTTTCAGGTGTGGTTCCAGAATCGCCGAACAAAATGGAGAAAAAAGCACGCGGCCGAAATGGCGACAGCAAAGCGGAAACAGGAAGTGCTGGACAATCAAACTGATGAAAACAGCGACATAATATCCGACAATGAGGACGAGCATGTCGCAAAACGGCAGAATCTCCAATGAGATGTTTCGCGTTTTTGTAATATATAAAATAATTCGGGACAGAGGATTTGTAAATACGTATAAATTTTAGTGATCTCAGTGTTTGGTGAACTTTTCGCGCGTGGACGTCGTGAGCACATCTGTATAAATATTATAAATATTTTATTGTATATGTATACGTATATAGTACACCAAGATGTATACAGTTTTCTTAAAGCTTAAACGTACTAAATAAGAAACTTAAAAATATAGATTACGTACTGGAATAACTATATTGCTATTGTGCTTTTAAATATGGTTAGATATAGCTGTATAGATATATTTTTAAAACAGGAAAACTGTACACATTTTCAATTTTTCGGATAGTACAAGTGCTTGTTTAAGTTTTTCTTGATAATATTCTCCATTACCGCGTTAAAATTATTTTTGTTTGGTATATAAACAATAGACAGGGTGATAAAGGGTTAATTTAATGGACAATATTATCCAAGTATTTATTTTTTATTTATTACTATTAAGTTGTATAAGTGCTGCTCAAAAAAAAATTGGGCAAAATTAGATTTTTGTGTAAAGAAAAATAACGTGCAATCTTATATTATAGTCCTTGGCATTTTGCAGCTAACTTATGTATAAAAAAATCACATTGTATTTGTAACATTTAAATAAATATGTTCCAGAGATTTCAAAAAACAGCTTGTTTTTATTTTTTTCTCATACTCCAGAATTACATTGTTTTTACATTATTAAGGTAAGTATATATTTTTTGCTAAATTAAATTATAAAATCAATGGTTTAAACTTGTTATGTGTACATATGTAAATCCGAGTTTTTCCTCAAAGATACGCCAGCTTGATTTATCTAAAATGTTGAATAAGGGTGGAGAACAGAATCATGGCCAGGCGCCAGGATGTTTCCTTGACAACGACGCCATTTCTTACGACGCTAGCTGACGTCCCGGCGTCCATTATGAACATGTTTCTTTCTATTCTATCCCATCCTTAGTTCTTAATACCGAAAACTCAACATCATATTGCCCCTATTTTTTTTCTACAACATTTACCTCTTTTCACATCATTTGTTTTAGATAAAATAGCATTTTAAATTTACTAGAAAAATAACAAACTATTTTGCTTTTATTTTTTACTATTTACTTAATTGAGTTCATCAAATTATAAAGTATTAAAATTTCAACGCACTTATAATTTATTATATTACGTATCATACAAATTTTAATGTCGAAAAAATGGTTTTTGATTTAATTGAGCAAAATGACGGTTATTTTTGGAATGGAATTACCCTAAAAGAGTTGTTTGTCGACATGTGGCAGAATTTCTGTCGACCAGTGTTATTTAATTTATGTGATAGTCGTAGAAAAAGTATATTATGCAATTCGTTTTATAAACCTCTGAACCATCGTGGAATTAACAATAAACAATTTTAAAATTTTTTACTTTTTTGTTGGTCAGTCAAGGGCGGCAAATGCAACTTTTAACCTTTAACAGTTAAAATTAAACATTTAACCTTTGACCTTTGACTGGCCTTTTGACCTTTGACCTGCTGAATCAATTTTGATGAAATTTGGTTAAATTTTTTATTTTTTTTTAATTTGTTTTTTATGTTTTTTTTCCAGAAGGCGATGTATACACTAAAAAGTGAGGCGGTGGTTGCGGTGAGGTCTACTTTTTTACTTTTTGACCTTTGATCTTTTACTGACCCTTTATTATATATAATATATCTATAGATAGCTAATGTAAAGTACTAGTTTCACGGGGGTTACAGCTGGTGTTTTGTGAAGTTTAAACAAAACCTTTAAGCAAATCAAGTTTTTTGTTTACTTAACATCAGTGGTGGTTTTTCGATACACTGTTAAAAATTTCTATTGTAATTTTACTAAACATGGTTAGGAAGTTTTTACGCACCACAATATAGTAATAATAAAACACAGTTTTGAAAATTCACTAACTCAATTTGGGAAAATTACAAAACGTTTGTAGAAATTTACTAAGCATTTATTAAATATTTGTTCAGTAACATTACTATACAGCCTGTATAATACAGGCAGGGCCGGATTAAGAGTTTTGAGGCCCTGGGGCCGACATTTGGTGGGTGCCCTTAATATTTCTAAAAAAATTGACACTTTAAAACTCATGGTAAATTTTTAAGCTAGAGGAACTTTACGTGATTTTTTATTATCCTTGAATCATTTATTATTTAATAAACAATATAAATATTTAATAAAATCGGCCAAAGCGTTTTTAAGCTATAAATAAAAAACTAATTTTTTTAAACGAAAAACCCTGTATTTCGATAATGAAGCATTTTCGGACACGTGTTTATAGGAACTTTTTTTCATATTTTGATGAGAGGAATTTCCCCTGAGCTTTTGTCACCACAAGTCTGAATCACCCTGTATATTTTTAATAATACGAACATAATCATATACATTTTACCCAAGTCTAAGAAATTATTAATTCGTATGCAAAACTATAAAAACGTAGATAGTAGAATAGAATTGTGAACTTTACCTTATATTTTATATATTTTGAATAATACGAACATAACCTTATATATATTTTACTCAAGTAAAATATAAATTGATCTATGTTTTGTTTGTATTTTTAATACTTACCGCAAACTGAAAAAAGTGCATCAAAAGTCGTATTATTTGTCTGTTTTTCATACAAAATCATCAATAATAAAACAATGTTTTGTCCAAAGAAAAGCACGAAACATTATTTCGGAAACACCGGAAAATATTCCACAACACTCCAATGTACCAATAAAAATCTGGGACAAAAACTAACTTTAATATTAGATTATAAGTAATTGACTGTTTGCCTGTATTTACAAAAACGTTACGAAAAGCACTAAAGGAGCAATTGTTTTGAGTCATAACTTATGACTATAGACTACATAAAAACTTCTTCGAGTGCCAAAACTTTGAGTGTGATAGTTTACATCCTGATTTGCAAACGGATAAGCGATAAAAAATCCGCGAAAAATTAGAGTTAGATCTACGAAAAATTAATTGAAAATTACAGAATTCGCGCGGTATAACCGACCCAATTTTTTGTTTTTCGACAATTTTTTTCATATTTGTTTCATTAAAAAGCTACATATTGCATTGGTGGGGGCCCCTAAATGGTGGGGGCCCTGGGGCCGTGGCCCCGTCCTAAATCCGGCCCTGAATACAGGTATTGTAATTTTGCTAAAAAAATACTAAATATGTTTAGTAATATTAAAATGGTGTATTGTAATTACATTATATTATATAATTCATTTCAACTCAGTTTAAGAACATTACAAAATATATTTTACAATTTTACTGAACTGAAGAAAATTCGTTTCGCAATATTACAATACAAATATTGTTATTGTATAACAAATTACACTAAAAATATTTAGGAATTTACAAATAATGGTATTGTAATCATAATACGACAAAAAAAACCTGCAATTTTCTCAGTTTCTTCAAGAAACTTTCTTGACCCATTACTGTAAAGATTAAAAAAAATTGAACCATCACCTCGCCAGAGATTTTGGTTTTAAGTGCGTTCCACCAACTTTAAATACCGACAGACAGCTAGACAGATGGACCTATTTTGGGTCTTATCAATGTCGTGCAATTTGGTGTATTGGAACACATCAAAAACGAAAGAAACCTGAGCTTATATACTGTCCACCTAAGTCAACCAAGGCGAGATGTAAGAACATCACGTGATTGCCGCAATCGGTACATACTATGCATTTTACATAACATTATAGCAAATCAAATTACAAATAACGTTTGTAAATCTGAGATGATTTTTATTAGAAACTGTCAAACTGTTTAGTAAAATTACAATGCGTGTAGGATTTAAATATATAAATTGTAAAATTACAACTTATCTTAGTACATTTCCCAACATGTCTTTGAAGATTACTCAAATTGTATTATAATTTTGTATTGGTATACACTGATTTGTAATTTTACTTATCCTGTAATTTCACAAAAAATTTTAACAGTGTACATGATTAAAATGATATAGGTACCTATAGTAAAAATGCAAACAGAAGTTGTATAAAATAAATATCGATTTGTAATTGAAATAGCAAATTTTGGTTAGTAATTTTATTGATTATCTTAGTAACATTAAATTCCGAATATGTATAGAAATTTTACAAAATTTCAAATTCAATTCTTTAATACAGAATTGTAAAATTACTATAAGTATCTGACAAAAACAAAAACATTGTAAAATTGGAACCTGTTTAGTAATTTTGCTATAACAAAATTTAATATTACAACAAATGCGCATTAAAATTGTAATACAATACAACATTTTGTAATTTTACCATGCAACTGCTTAGTAAAAATGTAGTAATTTTACAAACATTTTTAACAGTGTAGTAACACATGAGCACGTGCACCTCCATACAGAATTCAAAAGTAATAATAAAATGATCACGAGCCGCCACTGCTTAACCTGCGTATTAATTCGCACAAAGTGTTTAGATTTCTTGATGCTTACACGATTAAGATTTATTTAAAATTATACCATAACATTTGAATTTAGTTTGTTAGAAAAACGCCAAGTAATTAGGTACATAGTCAGTTTTTTTAAGAAAATGTATAAGTAGTAAACATATAATTTACCAAAAAGCTTTAACTCACCTAAATGGTAGGTATTTAGTAAAACCAGGATAAATTCTTGACCTTCAATTTTGTTATGTGGCAGTTCCATCGTCGACCAATCAAAGCTGAGAAAAACACCCTTCTTGTTTAGCATGTGGGACTTTAAAATTAAAGGGGTAAATGAAATGAAATCTCCATACTGTTGGATATGCCTTACCAAACGAATAATTTAATTATAATGCATGATTTATTTACTTTATTACGTTAAAATATCGTTGAATGTCAATAAAAAAAATAAGAAAACTACTCAAATAAACTTTTTCACTATACACTATAAACAAATTCCCATAGTTTCAAATGTCATTAAATAAAAATTACCTGTTTTTAAAATAATTGGCTTAGGTATATCATTGTGTAGTGATTTTTAACATTGATTTCTTCAACAAAATCCAAAAACAATTACCTACATAAGGCATAAATAAAAGAACATATTTACCATATGAGTATGAGTATGAGTATAAGAGACGTATAACCAGCCCCATTTCCTCTTGACTCTCGAACCCCGTACAGGCCTATGTTTACTTGCGCCGATTTTTGTTCTTCCCCAGCAACTGCACGGCTTCACCCGTGTTTGCTGGGTGCGAATGTCCATTGCGTTTCGAACTGTCCCCTATTTGGGGCTCGAGAGCGAGAGGCGAATAGTTATAATAGCCTTTCCCGGGTTCGCCGAGCCTATGCTATACGCTCGGTGGGGTGTGGATGAGGGACGGGAGGGAGTTGGTTTTTGGGGGACAATTACGCCGACTTAAAACTAAGTACGACGCGGAATCCCCCTAGACCAGTCGATTAGTTTTACTCCAAACATTTGGGATTACTATTTGGAGTTGGGGAGTTGTTATTTCGCTGCAGGGGTGTAGTCGAGGTCTTTGTCTTGTTCGTTATTGTCATTGTCCGTGTCCTGGTCAGATAGCTCCTGCCCTTGGTAAAGTGTGTCAGTTGTTTTTAATAATTTTTGTCCCAAGCACGTTTTGTGGTAGAGTTCCGTCTTTGTTTATCAAATTCCAAGGCATTGGATTTATTCGCTAGTCCAACAAATCACAAGCGCGATCATTCTGTCGTCTAATGTTTACAAATCTCGAGTTTGGCTATTAGGCCCTTTTTTTTAATGTGTTAGAATTATGTGATCAATGTTAGTTTATTCTGTCAGTCCAGTGTTTATTTCGGTCTCGATTGGGACCACTTTACGCACTTGCCGTTGACAGACATATTGCCCCACGCCGCGCGCCCTTCGCAGGTTTTAAGATATCCCAATAAACACTTTAACGATACCTACCACCATTAGCATTGCCCGTGTAAGAAATTTTTAACACTTTTTAATACAATTTTGCAATGATAGTAATTAAAAACAAAACAATTGTTTAAAGAGTAAAATATGTTCTTAACATAATCATATTTTAAAGTTATTTTAACATTTTCAAGTAAAATAAATGTTATGTTTAATGAAATGAATACGGGCAATGTTAATGGAGACAAGTAACGGAAAATGCTTGCTGCAGCCCATGGGATCTGCCGTGTGACCCTAAATTTATTTATGATAAATTTTTGTCTTCTTGCTTGAATTGGTTTATTTGCTTACGCCTTTTACGCTGGTTGTTTACGTTTGTCTATTATGAGAAAATTAGGTTGTTTATTTAACAGTTACGGAAATGTTCTTATTATTTTTTATATTTAATTTTTAAGACGAATGGATTTCTTAGATTTTTTTGCAACATTGTGAAATGCTTATATAAACATTTAACGATTATACGGTAAGACATGCAATTAGAAGAATTACTTAGCTTGATTATTAGGCTATAAACCTGATGCTTTGTCTTTCGCGGGGTGGCCTTCTCCTGTAGGTTTTTGCATAGAAAAAGGACCTTTTTGGAACGCTCCGATCCAGGTGCGCCGGTTGACTTATCGTTGCTGCCCAGCCTCAATTAGGCACTTATTCACTTGCTCACTTGTACGGCGTTATCTCACAATTTTTGCACTTCTTGCACTTGTTTGTTTATTTATGTATTTATTTATTATTCATTAACGATCACCGACATTTCCGGATACTTTGTTTCGTTTTTGGTATTTTACGTTTGTACCGTATACGCCACTTAGGAGTGATCTTGACGCATCCGACCTCTTCGAGCATCAAGACGGTACTGAGAACATATTTACCATATATTTATAAATTTAATTAAATCAAATGTCAGTTATGTTGGCAGCTCTTTTTGTCAAAGTGGTGTGACATATTTTATATGCGCAGAAGCTTAAAATGTTGTTTTAAGGTGTAGTGTGGTGTTCTAATGACTTTTGTGCTGATATCGACTATAAATTATAGTCTATAATGCAAAAGATAGAAGGCTTTAAAGGTAAACTATACTACTAAACAAACAAATATAAGTATTTTTTAAATTGGTTTAGTACGAGATTGGTTCCAAATACCAAGTACAAAGTAGTAAGTGAATTTGTATCTATTGTAAGAGGTTTTGAGGCTGACTTAATTTAAAATTAATACAACCGTTTATAATAAATTTTCTTCCTAAAACTGACCATGTAATTTCGCTTAGCGTTTCTCTCACAAACTAAATTCAAACGTTATGGTATAATTTTCAGTAAATCTTAATCGTATAGGCATTAAACATCAAGATATAGAAACACGGTAATAGGTTTGTTATCCTGTGAAATAGTATGTTATTTAGTATACAGGGCATTTCGTAGAAATGTTACATCACATAAGATGATTTTTGTTTTGTTTTTAATTGATTATGACGTTTTATTATTAATTTTATTTGACATAAGGGCAATATAATAAAAATAAAACATCTGTTAAGTAATTTGTTCAACAATAAAAATCAATTGTTAAAATGGACATTGATTGACATACGACTTCAGTCAGGTATAAGTTTTATTGATGCTGTTTAAGATTTATTTTTAAAAGACCGAAAACCCCGAATTTTATATATCAAACAAAAGGGGCAATTTTGATATAAAGTTGTTAGGTTCTTTATGGCATTTTATTTTATAGTTTTATGTGGCTAACCACGACCAAATTCCTCATGATAATAACACATGGATGTATACGTAATTAATAGTGATGTCATGTCAAATATGCTTGCACAGTGAGTAAAAATCTACATTCATTAAAAATTTACATTTGTTACATTGATTACTTTGTTGGTTTGTTTTTGTTTTGCATACTTTTTAGGTACATCCTGCCGATTTTAAATCTCACTTTTTACGTCTATTGATGCTCATGTTGCTTTTTTTTATGTGTTCCACAAAATCATAAAAAATGTTTAATACATTTTTGCGCATCTCTTTTACCACTTCAAGGGGCATAAAAAAAATTATTCCTGTCCTGATTTTTTGAACTGTCGGTATTTGTATAATACACAAAGCCAAATACATCATTAAATAATGCTATAGAAACTCACAATTCAAAAGAAACCACCGAATTAGGCACCTATTACATACTTAATTGATAAAAAGTTATAGAATCATTAAAGGTTCTAAGAATTATAACATTTGTTAATACATAAAATCATTATAATGAAATGTTGCATAAATTCCATTAAAAATATAAAAACATCTATTTGTAAAACATAATAAGATTTTTATAATTCTCGATAATCCTCCCGGATGAATTTAAATCCCACATGACACTGTTATCTATTAATAACGAAATGTAATTTAAAAGCGAGCCTGGGTTTAAATTAGAGATGCATCTTATTAAAACAAATATCCTGGATATTATATCCCATTGCTTGGAAGGAGCAGATTTAAGCTGTCATTTCATTTGAATCTAGAATAATCATAACGAGATGACAGTATTACAAATGCGATGACTTTCAACCAATTTAAATGACAAATTGAATCAATATTTCTTTCTATAAAAATATTTATTCAAGGAGTTGACTTAGAGGGGCGAACAACACAACGAGGGCATGTTCCAACACTATATTTTTGAAACGCAAAAAATGAAAATCTCTTAAGTAGAGTTCTAAGCAAAACTTGTTTAAGCGCAATTTAATTATACTACGTGGTCAAATTTGACAGTATGGCCACAGTATAGAAAAAACAGTACAGTCATTCGCGCTGTTTATGAATGAAATCGTGTCTTCCTATTAAATGGCCTTAACTGATTCGAAACATTTATTTTAGAAGACTATTATTTTTTCTATTAAAGTGAAAATATAAAGAAATGACAAAAGTTTCGTCTATTTTCGATCTTTAAGTGCCTAAAAGTCCGGTCTCTATTGATAAGCTTGATCGTTCGAAGAAGTACATTTCTCTATGTAATTAACGTAATATTTATTGAAATGTTCGTGACAAAATGCTAATTTAATTAATGTAACTTTAATACTAGACAAAACAATACCTATGGAGTATTGAATTCACCTTTTATTTTATGACGAATACAGTCCACGTTAATTGTTATTTTTGAAGGGATTGCGTTACAATGATCAATATAATTTTATGTGCTTATTACGAATTTTCGTTACGATATACTACAGGTCGAGTGGAAAATATATCCTAATTGCATGGCCACCAAGATATCCAGACCTCGCACAAATGAATTTCTTTTAGTACATTGCTATAAAATAGATTTATTTTCAAGATGGAGTAACCTAGGGTTCGATAAGGACGATTTGTAATTTTTAGAATAAAATTTAAATAAAAATTTGCAGATATAAATAGTTGCTGATAAAGCGTAAGATTTATGATGTAAACGGTTGGGGATAAAATGTAAATTGTCCACAATGTAATTTGACAAGACCGGGACACTGTGAACTGCGTATATGTTTTAAACTGCATTTTATCTTTTATCGGCCATCTCAAAAACACTATAATGCATAATAAACCCCGCTATTCTGTTATCAAACATTCATAAACCGTATTAAAATTGAAACGCACGCACGATCAGTGCGCGCAACCACAATCAAGATTGCCTTTGTCTCGTTTTACACACTATTTAACTCATTTAGATAACACAATTTTAATTTATTTCAATACTTAGGTATATCTATTCTGTCTAATTCTATTGAAAATGATATCTATAGAAAGCAATAAACCAATCAGTGCACGGCATTTTCCACAGCACACTAGATGCGAATTTATTAAGATTATTTGCCCCCTCTTGGCCCCCCTACCGGCGCCCGTGCATAGATTTTTTAAGTTTTTAATCGTTTGTTTATTTATCTACTACTACACTGAAAGAAAAAATGGTTAAATTAACCAATAAATGGTTAGATCAACAGTTTTTGGACATTCAATACAAACAATGTTTACTTGGAGTTAAAATGTTTAAATGTAAATGTTATTTTAACAAATTAAAATTATTATATTAAATTTCAGAAATTTATTTTAACTTATAAACCTTTTTTGGTCCAACCACTAAAAATATTAAAATAAAATACACGGATTATTAGAATAATATTATTGTAATATTTAATCAATGTTTTTTAAATATTAATTTAATGCACAATTATTAGTAAAATAATAAACATGGGAGCAGTTTTAATCTTTAAAGATATACGAGATGTGTTCAGAAAATATCGGGAATTTTCGTTTTTTGAAACAAATATTTATTTATTCGTCTACATTAATGTTGACGCCTTCAAAATAGTCCCCATTGGATATTATGCACATGTGCCAGCTCTTCTTCCAATACTCGAAACACTTCTAAAACTCGATCTTTGGGATAGCCTTTAGTTCTTTCAGCGATGCGCTTTTAATTTTATCTATGCTTGCAAAACGACGGCCCTTTAGGGTTCTCTTTATTTTTGGGAATAGGAAAAAGTCAGACAGAGGCATGTCTGGCGAATATGGAGGCTGGGGCATCATTACAGTATTGTTTTTGGCCAAAAATTTTGTTCAAAGTTTAACAATTTTAGAACAAATTTTTCTGCCACGCGTTTCATACCCAAAACATTTGAAAAATTTCATGGGATGAGCCAATCGATATACCAACATCATCAGCGACTTCTCTGATGGTTCCCAAGTAGAACACTTTTATTTGCCCAATATTCTATAAATATTCGTATCAGATTGGTAAAATATTGTTTTGCTAATATATACCCAATAAGTAAATGTGAACATTTGTCTATATTGGTGCAATAATAATTTCTAATATTGCTTTAATAATGTGTTAAACATATTGAACCAAAATAGTCCAGTTTACTTGGTTAAATATTTGTGTGTAATATTAAAGAAATAAGCAAAGAACTATATTACATCAATATATTTTACGTATTTTGTGTCAATATTATTAATTATTTATAGCATTAATATTACATTACTAATATTGGAGATATGTTGAAAAAGGTATAACAGGTATAACAATGTAATATTTAGTAATATAACATATTCAATATATATTGGAGAAGTATTAACTAAACAGCATTAAAAACCCTTATGTTAGCCAATAAATTGCCAATATGCTATATTAATATTGCTTGAATATAGTAATTATCTATTTAACCAATATTCGTTTCCTATATAAATATTTGTGCAATAATATACCGACAACATTCCAATATGAATTTTAAACATTGGTAAGAAATAAAAAAGCTGTCCTTAGTGCAATATTGCATTTTAAGTAATACATAATATAACATATTTAATATATATTGGAGAAGTATTAACTAAACAGCATTAAAAACCCTTATGTTAGCCAATAAATTGCCAATATGCTATATTAATATTGCTTGAATATAGTAATTATCTATTTAACCAATATTCGTTTCCTATATAAATATTTGTGCAATAATATACCGACAACATTCCAATATGAATTTTAAACATTGGTAAGAAATAAAAAAGCTGTCCTTAGTGCAATATTGCATTTTAAGTAATACATAATATAACATATTTAATATATATTGGAGAAGTATTAACTAAACAGCATTAAAAACCCTTATGTTAGCCAATAAATTGCCAATATGCTATATTAATATTGCTTGAATATAGTAATTATCTATTTAACCAATATTCGTTTCCTATATAAATATGTGTGCAATAATATACCGACAACATGCCAATATGAATTTTAAACATTGGTAAGAAATAAAAAAGCTGTCCTTAGTGCAATATTGCATTTTAAGTAATACATAATATAACATATTTAATATATATTGGAGAAGTATTAACTAAACAGCATTAAAAACCCTTATGTTAGCCAATAAATTGCCAATATGCTATATTAATATTGCTTGAATACAGTAATTATCTATTTACCCAATATTCGTTTCCTATATAAATATGTGTGCAATAATATACCGACAACATGCCAATATGATTTTTAAACATTGGCAAGAAATAAAAAAGCTGACCTTGGTGCAATATTGTATTTCAGATAAAATATAAAATAACATATTTAAAATATATTGGAGAAATATACAAATAAACATTATTCAAAACCCTTTTGTTAGCCAATAATTCGCCAATATTAAAAACGCAATGGTAATAGAAAAATATTGAGCCAATATTTAGCCAACGGTTAGCCAATATTATGTTCTACTTGGGTTTATAACCATTTCTTACACTTTTTCCATGTTTTTATCGGTTGTTAATGTGCTTGTGCGTTCGGGGCGTTCGTCATCTTCAACGTCTTCACGGAAATCTTGGAAACTCTTATACCACTTGTAAACTCTTGTTTTACTTATAGCAGACTCACTATAGGCCTTTGTTAACATTTCACAGAATTTACTTCATTTTTGAAGCAAAATTGGATAAAAAATTTTTGATCCATTTCTTTTAACGAACGAAAAATCGCCGAGCTCATAAAACACGTCTAACCTTAGCGGCTGCCACAGACAAAGTAAACAATGAAAACAGCTAAAGTTTTAATCATACTGCGGAAGCATGTATACCAACATAATAAAGAAAATTTTATGAAAACCGGACCCTCCGAACCCGCGTAATTTAACAATTCCCGGTATTTTCTGAACACACCTCGTACAATGTTTACTTGGAATGAAAATGTTCAAATGTAAATGTTGTTTTAACAAATTAAAATTATTGTATTAAATTTCAGAAATTTATTTTACCTTTTAAAGCTTTTTTGGTCCAACCACTAAAAATATTAAAATAAAATACACGGATTATTAGAATAATATTATTGTAATATTTAATTAAATTTTTAAAAATATTTATTTAATGCACAATTATTAGTAAAATAATAAACATGGGAGCAGTTTTAATCTTTAAAGATATATATAATTTATTAATCCAAGTATACTTGAATTAATAAATTTAAAGGTTAAAAAAATGAATTGTTATTCAAATCAAATAATTAAAATATTGATTCAAAAAATTTTACTTAAAAAAGAATGTTTTATTTAAAATATTGGATAAGTAAACCAAATTTAAAATATAAATATGTAAATATTACTAAGTGGAAAGGTTGAATAAAATATCAAATTTATTTAAAAAAACTTTATTAGAAAATTACATATTTATTTGAACACAAAATAAAACATAATAGATTTAAATTAATTTTTTTAAATTTTTGTAAAATAAAAAAAACTGATTTTAATAAAAAAAAATCCTTATAATATTTATCCAATATAGGTTTAGTGTTGATATACTGATTGAAATAAAATGGACTATTAAAATAACATTTTTAATTTGACATTCTCAAAATATTAATTGAAAGAGAAATTTAAGTTTATGTCAACAAAACGTTTATTGTTTCAATATCAAAAGGCATAGCATTTCTAGAACTGTTGATTTAACAAATTAATTTCTATACTATATTAGTATAGGTACTAATGAGCACCTAAAAAATTAATTAAAAAATCGTTTTACTTCGTTATTTAAATATTTAACAACTTATTAATAGTTGTTTTGATGATTTTAATACTAATAATCATTAAAAATTGTTTAAGAACAGCTGGTTAATAATGATTATTGTATTTTTTTTAATCAGTTGGTAGTGTGGAATTTTAGTTGTTCCCCTAGTAAACATGTCGTGCTATTTTTGCAGTAAGGCGATTTAAAATTAAATCCAATAATACTCTCTAAGAGTAGATATACTAGAAGTCAATTGCTGTAAATGGATTCTTTAGATCACAGGTGTAATAGGTACAATGGACCGGATATAGTTTATAACATAGAAATGCCGTCTACTGGGACAATTTGGCCATAAAATATGTAAATAAGACCCAAATAATGGTATAATAGCATTAAAAGCAGGAAGGTGATGCCAAACGCATTGATTGAACAAAGAAGGCACAACACAGGTATAAAAGTTCTACCAGACGTTATGGCACCATCAAATAATTGAAAATAGTTTATCTTAACAGAATTGAAAAATAAAAAAATAGTTTTTCACACATAGCATTAGTTGGCCTCCAAGATATCCAGACTTCACAAGTCCAATTTATGTTTAAACCAACCCACAGTGATCAAATAATTCTGTAGTTTTAGTTTTTTTAGGAATTTTAGGTCAAAATTTACAAAACAAAATGGCCGACTAAATTAATTCAAATTGACAATAATTTGACAAAAATTAGTGATTGTACTCTCTAAAAATGAATTAGTCAAAAATGATTAATTACTACAGTTATTAATAGTGGCTGCTTTGACTATACCTCAAAAACTGCTCTACTTTCATAATTTTTGACGGTATTTTCGGATTCAGGGAACAATTTTACATAAGAATTGGCTGTTAAATTTTGGGATACCATGGTATCCCGTGGTTAACCATGTTATCCCGTGGTTAACCATGGTATCCCGTGGTTAACCATGGTACAAGTGAAAAAGCAGCCACTAATAACTGTAGTAATTAGTCATTTTTGACTGATTCATTTTTAGAGAGTAGGTTTTCTAAATGGATTTTTTTTATTTGACATTGAAATTTTCGAAAACAAGATGTCAAAATAGACGAAAATTCTCAAAAATGAGTTTTTGCTTGTTGATTTTAAAACAAGCCTTTTTGATTAAAATGTTTTGGTAAATTTTTTAATAAAATTAAACTGTATTTTACAAAAATATTTGCTGAACATTAGTCCATATAAATCTTAATTTTCAAATTGTTCAAATACATATTTGTTAAAAAAACGCCCAAAAAACATTCAAAAAAACTTTTGGATATATTAGCTTAAGTATTGTTAAAAGCACGTTTCTTGAAACCTTTTGTGACAAAATTCATTCATGCCTTGTACACACAATACTAAGAATTTCATCTCATATTTGCAGAAACGATTTGAGCCCGAAAATTTTGCGTGGGTACCTGTAAAATAATTTGCATTTTAACCTCAATAACTGCGAATTTATGGCTACACCGCGTTATTGCAAATGTTGCATAAAAAATCAATTAGTCGTTTTGGCCGCGTCAAAATCGAACAAAAAAAAACGCGCAATTTAGTGTAGATCGCTTATCAAAAAGCGGGCAATAAAAATTGTGGCCGTAAAAAAAATTAAATTGATAGAGCGCTTTGAAAAAAATCGTGCGGTTATCTCATAATTGAATCTAACAGTCGGAAATGCATGGAATAAAGTTTCTCTTGCGCGAAAATGCCCCAAAACTAAATCCCGCAAAATCTTTTCTCCCTACTAAATAAGGTGATATTTTTTTTGACACGTCCCGTTTTAACACGAAAACATCTGCCTTTAATCAAAGCCACTTTTCTCTCGGTGCTGTTGTTGTATTTAAATTTTTCCATTTAAAATGTTTTCTTACATCTTTCAAAGCACAATAAATATTTTTATAAAGGCCCCGCAAATTCCCAAATAAATTGAATTTTTTTATATCGCAGAAAATATTTATTTTCATGTCTATGATTTTTTAGTAATATATTATATGTTCTCTTCGTTATACACATCATCAGGATTTCACCAGCCGAAAAGTTTGTCAAATAAAATATGGTCGGATTTAGGTAAAAAGTAAGGTTAACCATTTGACAGATGTCAGAATTTATTTATTTATTCCTGAAAATTATTTAATTATTTACTTATTATATTTTTATCTACTCCTATACCATAATGTTTTTTTTCTGTGAACAATTTATACTACTTATGGTAACGATAAGTTATATAAAGGTTATTTAAAGGTTGTCTAAGTATATAAGAGTATAACAAGATTTTATAATATCGCAATTTAGTTGACTAGTTTTATAATGGTCATATAAGGTTACTGTAAACTCTGTGTATATAATTAGGTTATATAATTGTTTCTACAAACATTTTATATAACCTTAAGTAACCGTTACCAGTAGGTTTATAAAGGTTACCTGTTTTATAAAACTATAGTGTTTTTATTTTTTTTAAATAAAAATTGTGAGTTATTATAATAATTATAATTATTTATGTGCTTAATAAACCAAAAATGTTTAGTAATTGAAACAAAAATTAAGCATAATAGGTATTAGCTTTTGACGCAATGCTTTTTTATAATTTTAAATAAAAATTGGTTGAAAAGAAAATATTTAGCATAGAATATATAAGTAATATCACATTATTAACATAAACATTTTAAAAGTGGATTAAATCGAATGTTTAGTGAAATAATTGATTGATTATTACTGCAGGCAAAAATGGCTAACCTGACAACACTAACCTGAGATGGTTGCCTATCAAAAGTTTTATAACATCACTTGTAGTAACGACAGTTACTACAATGTATTAAGAGTTTCAAATTTATATAACACTTTAAGTAACTTAGTCCTATAAAACTGAACTAGTACCTTAGGTTATATAAAATTACCATGAGCAATATAAGAGGGCTCAAGGTTGATACACTCTTTTCGCCATGATTGTTTTTTACATAAAATAAATGTTAATCAAATTGTATTACAAAAACAACTTAATTGACCAAACCAAGGTAAAAAATTCACTACTTTGTTTAATGTAAGCAAAAGAAAGATATTCATGTATTTAAAAAAATATATTTTCATATATTTTTTAATAGTATAAAAAATATGTATGTTTTGGTATTGTGACGTCCCCTGCAGTTGTATTGTGTCCATATTTACAATAAAAATTACTTTGCACTTTAAGTCGTATTAAGTAAAAAATCTTAAATCTTAGTTTAAATTATATACCATTAATATTTTCGCCATACTTGGCTTCTCAAAATATTCACGTGGTTTAAACAAGTTATTGAATAAGATGACAATAAGAAAATGTGCCTGAGGGAGAGATAGATATTAAAAGAAGGAAAATAGCATAAACTCCCCAAATAAGCTCTTTAAGGGGCATATAAGAGCGATATAAATATTTCTGTAACCAAATTAAGAAATTTAGGTTTTATAATTTGGATGATATAACATTTATGGAAACCACTATAAAAACAAAAATGTTTATTGGAAGTATAACAAGGTTTTATAATCGCCATTAGAGTTTTATAATGGTCATATAAGTTTACTGTAACCTCTAGGTATATAATTAGGTTATTTAATTGTTTTTACAAACATTTTATATAACCTATAGTATCCGTTACCAGTGGGTTTATATAAATTTATAAAAAAGTTTTATACAGTTTATACAGTTTTTCATAATTTATAAAAGTAAATATTTAGCTCATATTGTATAACATATTATTTTGGTGCACTGATTTTAAAAATGGCCATGATTCGATCAGCTTTTGTTTTAAAAATTGAAATTATTAAACTTAATATTATCAAAAACCGAACAAAATGAATGAAAAGCTTGAATACGAAAAAATCGCAATTAAAATAATATAAACTGCACCATGTAAAATTGTTTGTCTATTTTTCGCCGATAAATTAAAATTAATGTGACGGGTCCACCTTTTAATGCACACCGTGATACAAATTTTAATAATGAGACAGATTTCAAAAGAGATGGATGTATAATGACGTGATCAATTTAGTGCGATCATGCAGAAAATAAGTCGGGGTGTGTGTGTTTAACCATAAAAGGAGTATAAGTTACCTTTTGCCAGCCGGCTAATAGCACCTGGGTGTCACTTACACCCCATAGTTAGCACCCTCACGTACAGGGCAGGCATTTAGAAGCAATTTATAATTGGAAGATGCATTTACCAAACAAAACCATCTACTTTATTTATAAATATGTAATTTAGTGGCCCCCAATAATCATTTTTGTTTTTATAGTGGTTTCCATAAATGTTATATCATCCAAATTATAAAACCTAAATTTCTTAATTTTGTTGCAGAAATATATATATATATATATATATATATCACTCTTATATACCCCTTAGAGAGCTTATTTGGGGAGTTTATGAAGGTTATTGGTACCACTATAAAATCCAAGTTTTATAACTAGAGATAACAGGCATATTATGGACACCACTATATAACTTCCTAAAGCTAATACCATGCTTAATTTCTGTTTTAATTACTAAACATTATTGGGTTATTAAGGACAAATAATAAATAACCCACAATTTTTATTAAATAAATTAAAGACACAATAGTTTTATAAAACAGGTAACCACAAATTTTATAAAACTCCTTTATAAACCTACTGGTAACGGTTACTAAAGGTTATATAAAATGTTTGTAGAAACAATTATATAACCTAATTATATACCTAGTTTGCAGTAACCTTATATGACCATTATAAAACTAGTAAACTCTTGTATAATTTGACAACTCTTATATAACCTTTATATAATTTATCGTTACCATAAGTATTACAAATTGTTTATTGGTGGAAATTGGCGAAATAAAACTTGCGTTACGGTTCTGTGTTAATCATAGGTTGAATGGAGCTGAAAAGTCTATTCGTTAGAAGAATTCATTGTGCGTTAAGGCCTAAAAGCGGCTAAAGCCGTTTTATGAATGGATTTTTACATGAACTTCCTGTTTTTGATGCAATTTGTCGTATTGAATGAGTGCGTTACAATGACCATTGAAAAGTGACTTTTCGAGCTCATATTAGATTTAATATGGGACTTTGGGCATTGTCGCATTTTGGGGATATCATTTGAATGGGTGTCTATACCTGAATCCGATTATACTAATCGTTAAAATATTTGTTTCCTACCTCCATTTAAATGATCAATCTTACATTATTATCCAGGTAATCTTTTTTATCATCCACAATTTTGTTCACATCCTCCCTTTGCGCACTAATGACCTTGCATTTTTCTTTGGCACGAATTTTTTTCCTTCGTTAATTCTAAATTGTCCATCGTTTTATTGTTAACTATTAAAGGAGTTTTTTATGCAGTCATGAATATTAAATTGATTAGGCAATTAAATTGTTCTCTCTTACTACCCATTTGTCAAACGCACGTTACAACTGTACCTAATTCCCAATAAAAATTTCATATAACAAACAATGTAGGATTTAATAATAATTGTTTTTTTCTACTCCCATGACAAACTGTGGCTTTCGGGCTTTTTAGTCACGGGCTGAAGTTGTATAACAGGGTTGCCACTTTAAATTTTTTAGAAATTGTCAAAAAAATCTACAAAGTCAGGGAATTGGTTATTTATAAATAAAACTGGTCAACAAAATTTTTATTCAAAAAAAATATGTTAACAAGTGTAATTTAAATTTAATTTATTCAAAATATGGCAGCGCTATATGTCAAACTTATGTCACTATAACCTTAGAAGTCTATATCACTATAACCTTCTAACACCAACTATTTTTATGTTTAGGGTGATTAATATTTGTTTATTTTGTAAATGGCAAGCTTAATTAATAAACTAATTAATTAATCAGTAAAAGCATAATTAATAAATTAATTAATTAATCAGTAAAAGACTTTGAAAAATCATAGTTCCTGTTGATAAAAAACCGTTTCAAGCCAAATGTTTGATTTGCAAGCAGTCATAGGCCACATAAAAAAAACCAGATGGAAAATACTACTCTCTAAAAATGAATTAGATAAAAATGACTAATTATCATAGCGAAAAAGCAGCCACTAATAATTCTAGTCAACAGCAATTTGTATCCCGGATATTAAGCAGTCAATTCCTATGTAAAATTGTCTGCTGAATCCGAATATGTCGTAAAAAATTATAAAAGTGGGACAGTTTTTAAGATTTATTCAATTTTCCATATAATATGGAATTGACTATATCTCAAAAACTGCTATGACGGTCTTTTCGGATTCAGGGGACAATTTTACATGATAATTGGCTGTTAAATGTCCGGGATACAAATTGCTGTGGACTGCAGTTATTAGTAACTGCAGTAAATTAGTCAAAAATGACATGTTTCAAAGTGAAAAAGCATGATTTTTCACTTTGAAATATGTCATTTTTGACTAATTCTTTTTTAGAGAGTATTCTTGAAAAAGTTAGTTTTACAGGATAATAATATTAATAATAATATTGCTTTAGAAAATAACCAGAATAAATAAATTTCTTCAGTAACAACTCCTGCAAAAAATGAGAAGAAATATTTTTTTTTTCTACTATCAAATATTTACTGATAAGAACTCATGAACTTGATAAACAAGACCTGCCGCAGACAAAATTTCAGAGGCATTTTTAAAAATTTCATTATTTCTGTTATTTTCAGATTGAACAGAAAATTAATGTAATAAAAACCCAAGAAACAAAACCCTAAATTGAAAATTATCCCGAAAAAATTAGCTTCAGAAATTTTTTTATTTTTTTAATAAGAAGTATTGATTTTTTGTTTTTGAATTTTATAAAATTCAATAAAAGTTTAGTTATTTAATTAATCGTTATAATTCCCCACCAAGAGAAAAATAAATTCAAGTATTACATAAGCTTGATTGCTTTGATTTTTTTTGTATATTTTTAATGATAAGCTTTACTTACTTTTGCTGACAAAGGGAAGGGGGGTTAAAAATTACAAAAATACTGCTTACGTAATAATTGAATGGCCCCATACTTAAAATTTTAAAAACCAACTCTCAAAGTCCAGTTGGTCCTGAGGGTCAGGAAACAAAAAAAAACACATTTTGTCTGGAAAAAAATCAGGGAAGGTCAGGGAATTCCTGGAAAAGTCAGGGAATTTGGTTTAGAAAAATCGTTGGCAACCCTGTATAAGTTGGTAAAAAGTGAGGTTAAATTCTTCCGACAGTTGTCAGATGTCAAATAAAAATTTTCATTATTAATAAATAAATTGTATAAAATCACAACATTTTTATATAAAGGCGATATAAAAATTTTGACGATATATTTTATTGGTATCGTTAAACAATTTATCCGGTATATGCGTGATTTTAGTGTCACCCAGTATAACATGGAATTTTATAGGGCCATTCTTTCATAATCCAAAAAGTTTTCATTGACTTGTTAAAAAAACTTTTATTACCATAAATTAAACGGGATCGTTAAAATTTTCATGCATAGTAAATTTAAAATTTATTCTACAAGGTGTCTAAATTTATATTGAGTACTATTAATTATTTTTAATTACGGCCAAGCTGATTTATGATTATATTAACGAAGGTTTATTTAAAGTCCCTATAGTACATGACTTTTATTTTTTTTTACATAAATTTTAACGTTTTAAACATTTTTCGTTCACAATTTTTTTTAACTTACCGTTTTCAAGAAAAATTACATTCAAAAAAACAAAAATATGACTATAGTTAATTTTTTTCGAAAATTTTTACAAGACCAACCAAACATATATATATATATACGAGGTGTGTTCAGAAAATAACGGGAATTGTTCAATTTCGCGGGTTCGGAGGGTCCGGTTGTCATAAAATTTTCTTTATTATGTTGGTATACATGCCCCCGAAATATGATAAAAACTTTAGCTGTTTTCATTGTTTACTTTGTCTGTGGCAGCCGCTAAGGTTAGACGTGTTTTATGAGCTCGGCGATTTTTCGTTCGTTAAATGAAATGGATTTAAGAATTTGTATCCAATTTTGCTTAAAAAATAAAATAAATTTTGTGAAATGTTAACAAAGTCCTATAGTGAGTCTGCTATAAGTAAAACAAGAGTTTACAAGTGGTATACCTTATATATAAGAGTTTCCAAGATGGCCGTGAAGACGTTGAAGATGACGAACGCCCCGAACGCACAAGCACATTAACAACCGATAAAAACATGGAATAAATGGTTATAAACCAACAGAGAAGTCGCTGATGTTGGTATATCGATTGGCTCATCCCATGAAATTTTTTCGAATGTTTTGGGTATGAAACGCGTGGCAGCAAAATTTGTTCTAAAATTGTTAAATTTTGAACAAAATTTTTGGCCAAAAATAATACTGTAATGATGCCCCAGGGTCAGTCCATGTCAACTCAACACACCCATTTTACCACAACACCTCAGATTTTCTTAAAATTTGATATACTTATACTATGTACTAAGACTAAGAAAAATACCAATTTTTAAATTTTTATCTCACACCGTTTCCGATATATGGCTATGTAAAGTTTTTAAAAACTCGCGAAAAAAGTGTCAACGTGTATTTTTTAAATTGCTCTGGAAGCTGTCCTAATTCAGCTAGAACGCTGGGAGAGGTGTCATTTTGCAGCATTTTAAATGCTCTTTTAAATGACATACGAACGCCAAGGGTATTAATGAAAAGATTTTGTTCAAAATCCATATATATATTTTGATTAAATTTTTTTTCAAAAAGTACATAATTTAAAATTCTCAAAATATTTGTATAAATACTTGGTACTGTTTTAAACCATATAGTAAAATATAAATGTGGGGTCTTAATGGGTTCATGTTAAAAAAAAATATTTGTGATGCTGGTTTTTCACTTAACTAATTTTGACAGTTTCGTTACATCTTTCCTGCAGGTATGACAAATCATGGAGCCAATAGGCATTTGTGGAAATAATACAGTCATCCATGCTGGGACTTTTCTCAGTTTTTTTCTGTCTCTAATAAAATGATTTGTTTTTTTCATTGGATTATAACACTGCACTATTACAATAGTAGGCTCCATGTTGACACCAAAATCACTTTAAACACACCTCATTTATAGTTTTATTTTTAAATAAACTACGAATATATACAGGGTCCGATAAAAGTTCCCTAAATTTTTTTTTAAGCGAGTTTAAAATTTATCAATAAGGTTTTCGCGGAAATTGTTTGCTCGAGCAGGTTCCTAGAACCCATTCAATTCTGAAAATATTCATTTTATGTTGTTCTGTTTAAAATTTAGTTCAATATGAATCGCCAAAAAAAGCGTATCAGAGTAATTGAATTAAAAAAGTCGGGAATGTAGGCAGCCGATATTATTAGGGTTCTTAGAACCCTTATATTTTTGAAAATATTCATTTTATGTTGTTTTGTTTAAAATTTAGTTCAATATGAATCGCCAAAACAAGCGTATCACAGTAATTAAATTACACAAGTCGGGAATGATGACAGTTGATATTATAAAAAAAAATACAATTGTCAGGCTTAAGCCTGATAAACGTTGAATAATGTCAAAATTAGTTAAAAGTGAAAAACCAGCATCAGAAATATTTTTTTTAACAATGAACCCATTAAGACCCCACATTAATATTTTATTATATGATTCAAAACACTACCAAGTATTTATACAAATATTTTGAGAATTTTAAATTATGTACTTTTAAAAAAAAATTAAATCAAAATATATATATGGATTTTGAACAAAATCTTTTCATTAATACCCTTGGCAGTCGTATGTCATTTGAAAGAGCATTTAAAATGCTGCAAAATGACACCTCTCCCAGCTTTCTAACTAAATTAGGACAGCTTCCAGCGCAATTTAAAAAATAAACGTTCACACTTTTTTCGCGAGTTTTTAAAAACTTTACATAGCCATATATCGGAAACGGTGTGAGATAAAAATTTAAAAATTGGTATTTTTCTTAGTCTTAGTACATAGTATAAGTATACCAAATTTTAGGAAAATCTGAAATGGTGAGGAAAAATTTCTTTTTAAAGTGTTTTGATTTGGCATGGAATGGCTCCCCAGCCTCCATATTCGCCAGACATGCCTCTGTCTGACTTTTTTCTATTCCCAAAAATAAAGAGAACTTTAAAGGGCATTCGTTTTGCAAGCATAGATGACATTAAAAGCGCATCGCTGAAAGAACTAAAGTCTATCCCAAAGATCGAGTTTTAGAAGTATTTCGAGTATTGGAAGAAGAGCTGGCACATGTGCATAATATCCAATGGGGACTATTTTGAAGGCGACAACATTAATGTAGACGAATAAATAAATATTTATTTCAAAAAACGAAAATTCCCGATATTTTCTGAACACACCTCGTATAGATACTGCAAAAATATTGTAAAGAAAAGTAGACGTGGGCGATATATGGCTACTTTTTTACTGCATTTCTTTTATTTTTTTAATTTAGAGACAAAGGAATAATTTTAAATTTTTAACAATTCTGATTTTAATAAAGTCAAGACAGAGAAATAATAAAAATTAGCGTGTTGTTCAAACAAGAAAACAGAAAGAAGGAAATAAATTAATTTGTCATGACAAAATAGCACAACATACTTTGTGTAATAAATCTTGTCGGGTTTATTATAGCTTTAAAGGATTTTTTCTCTCTCACTTTTTAACATTGCGTTATTTATGGGCGTAAATTAATAATGACGGGGTGGAGGGGGGTATGAAAATAAACTCCGGGAGTTATTAAAAGCGTAGAACCGGTCGGACATTTTCAAAAGCTGATATAAATAAATATCATTGGCATAATACAGTCTACAATGATTTTAGACGAGACCCAACCGTTTATCTTTCAAAGGAGTCAATTTGTATTATAATTGGTCCGGATGGGGTAGCCCAATAATAAGGGTAGAAGGCATAACACTTTATATTGCCATTTTTATAACTACCATTACCATTAGGTGGTACTTCGGATAATTACTAGTTTCTTTGTTCAATTATCACCATTGCCCCATTTACTATGTCAGATTAAAAAGAAAGTGGGTAGTCGTAGAAATAAAAATGGCTACTAATTGTATTGTACAGTAAAAGTAGATAATGGGTTGATGTTTAATAGATACACATGTTTTATGTGGTAGATAATACTTATAATCACAATAATTATTATGAAACAAGGTAATATAAGGTAATAAAACACTAATTAATTTTATCTCGTAAGAATTTGATGGATCACGTCTCCTAAGGTATACCTACGATATTAAATGCCAGTCAGTTTATTTCTATATTCAATCACCAACTTTTATAGTTCCATAAAATCTATACGACACACTTTAAAATGTAATAAAATTAATATTCAGAATCTTTTGTGATATCAAAAAAAAAAATTAACTTTATGTCATTTTTATTGTATAACACTATATTTACTTTTTTTAATCATATTTTTAGGACCTGGGTGTGTTCCCAAATATATGGTAGCCATTTCAATAAATTTTTAATCCCACTGTATCCATACATATAAAAATTATAATGTTTTATTTCCTTATATGAATTTAAGTAATTTAACCTTTTCTTCTTCAAAAGATTTTTTTAATTGGTTTATACCGAATTATCGCCAATCAAAATAAAACACACTGTATAATCTTCCAATCATTAATGGTATATACGGTACACGAAAAATTATTCGCAAATAATGACCATTGACAAATTTTAAATAAAACCTTGTAATAAACAACAAATAATTAATACAATTAGGTTTATTTATTCATATTAGCTATAAAAAAATTAAATTCGCTCTTTAAATTAAAATGTGCCTTATATATTTAATGGCGCCATAAAATCTGCGCAATGATCTTCATTGAGGTATAAAATTAATATTTTCCTTTCCCCTTCGTTACAGTAATTAGGATGATATTTAGGTCCTTTTAATTCTTGATATTTATGTCCTTTTAATTCTTTTGTACAACGAAAATGTTTTTAAGTACTAATAGGAATAGAATCTGAAAATATTTTTTTCAATTTTTAGTAAAATAGTCGAGCTTGCGGATTTATTACTTAATTTAAGTACATAAATGTTATTAAATTAACTTTATAAAGTAAACAATCTTGTCAAAATAATATATTAAAGAACTAATATTTTATAAATTGTCCGCGTGCGACAAAAGGTCTTATGACATGAGTTCTTTATTTTATCTATTTTGCAAAATCTATATAAAAATCTAATTTTATACCTTAAATTTAATTTGGTCGAATTTTACTTTAGATAGTTGGTATCACAGTCATTGGTTTGACAGTTAATGTCAAAATCGATTCGCCATGCCGTCCTTAATTTACTAATTTGCAATAAGCGGCTGTTAATGTTAAAGAAGAAAAAAAGGATTTTCTTTGGTGTTAAACAAAATTTATTGCCAGAAAAGTCTCGTAAGTGCTAGAAAAATCATAAAAATATTATAACCAATATGCAAAATATTATGCTGTTTAAAGTATAAGCCAACCTATAAAATCAAAATTTTGGGTGGGATAAAGTATCTCATTACAGCACCGAAAGCGGTGTTATAATGAAGTCATTATGAACGCAAAATAGATAATAGTATATTATGTATCAAGTTTGATAAACGCCATTTTATACACGAATTTAATTTTTAGCACAAGCGAGCTTGCGAGCGAGTGCTTAAATTAATGAGTGTATAGAAAAGTTTAGAAACGAGGTGCATACTATACTTTTTCTACGACAAATACTTAGGTATAATTATCTTAAAATGATTTAAATCAAAAATTTGTATAGAGCGCCATCTATGAAACAATAGGGGAATCTGTGTGTCACCGTCAAATGCCACATTTTTAAATTTTATAAACACAGATTATAAACGTTATAAATTGAAATGTATTTCTTGAAAATTGACAGTTTTTCACAGTGAAAGTAAAGAAAATGTTTTATAAGGACTTTACAGTGGAGTCCGTGCCCGAATTTAAGTTATAGTTTACTGCCGGCGAAATTAAAAGGTCAGTACAATGTTTATATAAACTTTTCAAATATTGGCGTTGAGAAACTATTTAATAATTTTGTATTTTTGTATTGAGATAATAAAATAATTTTCACATTTAGTATTATTTTACAAGAAAGGCACTGTATTTTAACGATTGGGTGACATTTGACAACTGTCAACTAACTTAAAACTAACTTCAGCCCGTGACTAAAGCGCCATAAAGCCACAACTTGTCAATGTGTATTTAAAAGGTCACTTAGTGTCATGGAAACATGTACGATAATGGTCGTTTTAAAGGTGGAAGTAGAAAAAAGTATTTATTTAACGTTATTTTTACGAAAGAAAATTACTTATAGGTTATAGTTTAATGTTATATTTAACCTGAATATTTTTACTCTAAACTAAATTATACTCAGAAGTATTATTTTTACTATATTAAAAACTCCTAAGGTTTAAAGTGGTATAAAACAACTATTAAATAATAACTTTAAATAAAAAATTAAGTGAAAATAGATTTATGAAAGACGCCATATTTTTTAATTCTAAATTTAGTTAGTTATATAATAATAATAATAGTAATTATAATTAAAACATTTATTGCATTTTAAAATAAAATTTACAAATAGGTTTACAATTAACAATAATTTTGCAATAATCTTACAGTAAATTTTAAAAAACATTTGTGCGTGCATATATGTATGTATATATAACATAGACCAAAATAACAAATAAGTTATCAATGAAAAAATATATATAAATAAATAAATAATTACAATTTACCCTTTAGGTTTAGCACAAACAACACGTAATTGATTAGATTTAATACCAAGGGGTTTTCCAGGAAACTTAGTTATTTAGAATTAAAAGTATTTAATTGGTAATAATTATTTTTTTAAATTTAAAATTTACTTTTAATTATAATTAAAAACGATTTAGCCATAAAATATGAATTTTTATAACCGAGTATTGTTTCGAAATGTTTGAATAAAACAAGTGATATTTCTTCGATAAAATAAAGAGCGATGTGGAATAAATGGTTAATTTGGGAAATCTTTAGATCGAGCATGTAATAAATGGGGGTTAAGTGGGCAATGGTCAAAGATAAGACAATAGAATCGCCTTTCCTACCACTTTTTCGACATCTAAGTGAATGAGGCCTCTCAGGTCAAACGTAACAAATCCCACTCAATATAAATCTAACTGACAATAAAATTCTTTTTTTTTCTCTCATGCCTCTAGGTATTTTAATCAATTTAAAACACAATTAATTTCAATTTAATTTTAATCATGCTAAGATAATAGGAACTTGGCGAAACATTAATGGCACAAATTCAATTTGTAGGATTGGACTACACCCCGTAATATAAAGGGTATAAAGGACCACGGATAAATGTATAAATGCGTAATATGATGGAATTAAACTTCACTGTGATACTGTTATTTGAAATCTTGCTTTCAGTATTAAATGCTTTTGATTCAATTTAGACCAGCTTATATAAACAGTAAGGGTGGATTTGCCATTTATTTTCTCCCAATCCTGCACGTTATTATACATGTTTTACCTCAATTTTATAATTAAACATTATACAATACTCCAATTGGATATCTCGTTCAAAAGAATTGAAAACAATAGTATTTTTTATTAGGTATACATACATATGTATTTCACGAAAACAAAGAATAAACTTATTTAGTGTTTCTCAAATAAATTGATTTTTGCCCATAATAAATTCGAATACATTTTCTTACATTTTACACAATCTGTATTCAAGTTTTACGACATGTTTTCCGAATTATTGCGGTAAAAATTCAATAGAGAATCATTTTAAATTTTATTACACACGACGCTTAAATTTTGGAAGCTGTTTTTATTTTATTCGCAAATCCTAAATTAAATCAAATAGTTTGTAAACGCATTGTACTGGGATCAATTGGGGCTTTAGGCAGTAACGCCATCTAGGTGTGGGAGGACCGAACTGACAATATTGTATTGAAATCCTAGTAGTTTGTAAATGCATTGTATTTGGGCTGTAAGCAGTAACGCCATCTAGGTGTGCGAGGGCGCAAATGACAATATTGTATCGATCCAAATTTTGATATTATCTAGCGGCGGAGAGCTCAACTATGGTTTGTGTAGGAATTATTATTAAAAGTAGAGAGGGAATCCTCGAAAATTTATAAAATTTGGTTGAGTTTTAGGTGCAGATGGCGCCACAGTATAAAATTTTCACTAATTTCTTTTTAGGTTTTTCTTTAAACGATCTCATGTTTTATTGATATATGGTACAGATAAGTGTTTTTTTGAATTTTTAGTTTGTGGGGCAGGTTAAGGGTAGTAAAACATTGTTTAATGAAAAGGTGTTTTATTCATCGATGATATTACATGAATAGGTAATACATTTACATACAAAATATTGTTACGAGTACGTCTAAATTATTTTTATGAAAAATATCTTTTTCTAATTTTTGTATGTGCAACTAATGAAATTGTACTTTGTGTTTGTTCGCTAAAACAAAATAGAATCTAAAAGGTTGTCAATTTGCTTGCTTAGGATTTGTCTTTAACGTTAAAAGATAAATTTAAAAAAACTTCTTTGGTTGAGTCTATTTGGGTCTGAAAGTGGCTGTCGGACGTCAACGGTTTGGCGCGATTGGTTTGCAAAATGTCCTTGAAACTTTTCGTCGGCAAATTCGAGTCGACGACGGTCGAAGTCGCCGAACTTTTCGAGTCGCTCTCCATGCTGGAATTCGAACTTTGGCTCGCGTGCTTCGGGTACGTTCGCGTCTTTCCGCCCTCGGAGTCCGACGACTGCTTCGAACCGTCCTTCGGTACCGTATGGTTTTTGTGCTCGGCCGCTTCCGCGTTCGATATGTTGTCGATTTTCTTCCACTTCGTCCTGCGGTTTTGAAACCAAATTTTCACCTGAAAAAATCAATCAAATAATTAGCATGCTTGGATCAGTACCATTGTTAGGTTTATATTCGCAATGTACCACCGTTTTACATTGTTTAAGATTTTAGATTTAAGTAGGCGGAGCTATGACTGAGCATCGCAAGCGATTTTCAAAGGCCTTGCTACTGAGCTATTGCACTCGACTGTACTTTTCGCCAACGATGTTGGCATCTTCAAAAGTGAAGTGTAACCACCGATTTACATTGTTTAAGATTCTAAAGTAGGCGGAGCTATGACTGAGCTTCGCAAGCGATTTTTGAATGGCCGTGCTACTGAGCTATTGCACTCGACTGTACTTTTCGCCAACGATGTTGGCATCTTCAGAAGTGAAGTGTAAAAATCGTTTTACATTGTTTAAGATTCTAAAGTAGGCGGAGCTAAGACTGAGCTTCGCAAGCGATTTTTGAATGGCCTTGCTACTGAGCTATTGCACTCGACTGTACTTTTCGCCAACGATGTTGGCATCTTCAGAAGTGAAGTGTAACCACTGTTTTACATTGTTTAAGATTCTAAAGTAGGCGGAGCTATGACTGAGCTTCGCAAGCGATTTTTGAATGGCCTTGCTACTGAGCTATTGCACTCGACTGTACTTTTCGCGAACGATGTTGGCATCTTCAGAAGTGAAGTGTAACCACCGTTTTACATTGTTTAAGATTCTAAAGTAGGCGGAGCTATGACTGAGCTTCGAAAGCGATTTTTGAATGGCCTTGCTACTGAGCTATTGCACTCGACTGTACTTTTCGCCAACGATGTTGGCATCTTCAGAAGTGAAGTGTAACCACCGTTTTACATTGTTTAAGATTCTAATCTATAATATTAAAAATATTCCCCAACACCAAAACAAAACACAAAGCGCTTAAAGTACAGTCACGTGCATTGGATCAGTACCACTGTTAGGTTTATATTCGCAATGTACCACCGTTTTACATTGTTTAAAATTTTAGATTTAAGTAGGCGGAGCTATGACTTGCTACTGAGCTATTGCACTCGACTGTACTTTTTGCCAACGATGTTGGCATCTTCAGAAGTGAAGTGTAACCACCGTTTTACATTGTTTAAGATTCTAAACTAGGCGGAGCTATGACTGAGCTTCGCAAGCGATTTTTGAATGGCCTTGCTACTGAGCTATTGCACTCGACTGTACTTTTCGCCAACGATGTTGGCATCTTCAGAAGTGAAGTGTAACCACCGTTTTACATTGTTTAAGATTCTAAAGTAGGCGGAGGTATGACTGAGCTTCGCAAGCGATTTTTGAATGGCCTTGCTACTGAGCTATTGCACTCGACTGTACTTTTCGCCAACGATGTTGGCATCTTCAGAAGTGAAGTGTAACCACCGTTTTACATTGTTTAAGATTCTAAACTAGGCGGAGCTATGACTGAGCTTCGCAAGCGATTTTTGAATGGCCTTGCTACTGAGCTATTGCACTCGACTGTACTTTTCTCCAACGATGTTGGCATCTTCAGAATTGAAGTGTAACCACCGTTTTACATTGTTTAAGATTCTAATCTATAATATTAAAAATATTCCCCAACACCAAAACAAAACACAAAGCGCTTAAAGTACAGTCACGTGCATTGGATCAGTACCACTGTTAGGTTTATATTCGCAATGTACCACCGTTTTACATTGTTTAAAATTTTAGATTTAAGTAGGCGGAGCTATGACTGAGCTTCGCAAGCGATTTTTGAATGGCCGTGCTACTGAGCTATTGCACTCGACTGTACTTTTCGCCAACGATGTTGGCGTCTTCAGAAGTGAAGTGTAAAAACCGTTTTACATTGTTTAAGATTCTAAAGTAGGCGGAGCTAAGACTGAGCTTCGCAAGCGATTTTTGAATGGCCTTGCTACTGAGCTATTGCACTCGACTGTACTTTTTGCCAACGATGTTGGCATCTTCAGAAGTGAAGTTTAACCACCGTTTTTACATTGTTTAAGATTCTAAAGTAGGCGGAGCTATGACTGAGCATCGCAAGCAATTTTTGAATGGCCTTGCTACTGAGCTATTGCACTCGACTGTACTTTTCGCCAACGATGTTGGCATCTTCAAAAGTGAAGTGTAACCACCGTTTTACATTGTTTAAGATTCTAAAGTAGGCGGAGCTATGACTGAGCTTCGCAAGCGATTTTTGAATGGCCTTACATAGCTATTGCACTCGACTGTACTTTTCGCCAACGATGTTGGCATCTTCAGACTGGTGTTGGGGAATATTTCTAATATTTTTTTAAATAATTAGCAGTTTTTTGAAAGATTGTACCGAGCACAAAAATGGGTAGAAGCCCTTTACAAAATCCACTCTATTACGTGCCATATAAAGCGAAAACGATAAAAATAAACATTGTTTTGATTAATTGCACTTTAATTGGTATTATTGAAGTTATTCTGGCATGCAAAACTGAGGATTATGACTTAAATTTAAATAGACTAAAGAGAATTGGAATCAATAGCTAAACATTGTAGAATAATGCATTCGATGCATTATGTGAGATAAACAACAAGGGATTGCTCGTGCCATAGCCTGTTGTGAGCTGTATCAATTGTTTTACCAGTGGCGTACGCATTTAGCATAGGGTGACCGAAACACTTTTAACCTTGATCTTCATCTTCAAGGTAGACATTTTAACAATAATTAACAAAATATAAAAATTTTGTCAACAGAAAACAAAACTTGATCGAATTTAATTTTGTATAACGTTTTTGATGAAAATAAAGGATTTTTGGTGCGCCTCTGTGCAAATAGCGTGGATAGTCATCCCCTTGATAATGCTGATGCTCTATTGATCAATTACAGACCCCTCTGCTACTCTGCTAATTATTATCCCAACTCATTATACACACATTGTGTTTTGTTCCATAATTGTTTTATCACTAACAATTGATTTTCACTTTATTTTCCGAATATATATAGGTATGTATTTCCGACATCATAATAAATGCATTAATTACTTGATTTGCTCAAATTATTTTGTAAGGAAAATGTTCCACTTAATTTCCTTCTATTTTATATTAATTAAAGCATTTATATAACCCAAATACAAATTTATTTTTGCATTAATTAAATCATGTAATTAATTAGTAATGTACTTTAATAAAAAAAAAATAAGCAAATATATTTCCAACATAATTACCATTTTTATTACCAATTATAATATTAATTCATTAATTAATTTTCTTATGGGGTGATAAGTAATTTGTTCTACTCCTACCTTTAAAACGCCCATTATAGTACACGTTTCCATGACACTGTGACAAAGTTGTGGCTCTATGGCCTTTTAATCACGGGCAATAGGTTTTTAGTCACGGTCTAAAGTTCTCAACGCCAATATTTAAAAAGTTTATATAAAAATTTCGCCGGCAGTAAACTTGTTTTGGGTGGAGATGCTAATAAAATATGTTCTTTACTTTCACTGTGAAAAACTGCTTCTATACCGGATTAAACGGTCCATTTTCAAGGGATACATTTCGATTTACATATAAAAATTTGACATTTCCTAAGTTGGTTACTCTATTGATTTATAGATGTCGCTCTATACAAATATTTAATTTAAATCATTTTTAGAAAATAATAGAAAGTATTTGTCGTAGATAATTTTCATTTTACAACACTCAAAAGTCAAATTATTATACACCGCCGTACAATAATAAAAATACATTAAAATTTTATAGGAAGATAGTTCCATCTATCGCGTTTAGCTTGAAATCAGCAAAGAAAATGTAAACTTAGAGGTCACTGCAAAATAAATTTATGTACATAACCTATAATATAAAATGTCAAATGTCAAACGTGACAAAATGTCGCAAACTCGATAATTTCAATGTAAATTTAAACATAGTTCTTGTTTCGCTGCAGTGTTCAAAAATAATATTGCTCTAAAATAAAATTTTATATGAGCTCTTTAAAGCGACAAATTAAATAGTTTGTCGTGTACAAAGTTGTGGATGGTAAATAACTCCGTCATAATTCATGGAAGAAAGTCTGGCAAAGGTTCAAAAGCACTGTAAAATTGGACCACAATCATAAATACTATTAGTTACTGTTGACTATTAAAACGAATAAGAAATATGATGAGTAAATTAGTTGCACCAGTTCTGAAACTAAAACTACTTGAAAATTTAAATTTACAGCCTGGCTTTAATCTTTGCACGAGTGTCGTTTAAACGCGCTTCCTTTTTTAATGACTTCATATTAATTCAGTTTTCAGAATTCAAAATTTCCAGAATTAAGAAGTGTTAACTTGCATAATTCTTTCTAGTTGTAGCAGTTATGTTTATCTGCGAAATTATGATAATTATAATTGCTGAGTTTGGTAGGTAATTTAATAAGTCGGTTAAAACGATATAACCGAGCTAATTAACATTTAATGTTTCACATCAGCCAATTAGCAAATTAAATGAAAATCCACCCTTTGCCAGTTCAATAATTCTTATATAAACATGCCATCCGGATTATTTTCATTATTGACAATATTAATTAATATTTATTTGTTCATTTTCTATGAAAAACTAATTTTCAAATTGTTGTCATACCCAAAAGTATGAACCCTTTTTTCAAATTAAAAGAACAAATATAGAAAAAAATATATATAAAGCCAAATTTCGTATAAATTCATTTAAATTTTTTTTAATCTTAATAGGAAAATTGTACACAGGAACGATCCCGCTGCTGATTTAAGATGTGGTGTCCATGGTAACGTTAAGCCTCTCTTCTACCCCACAGTTTATGTCAAAATTGTATAAACCTGCACACTATTAAATATATATATACAGGGTGATTCATTTAACTTGAAACTTTAAAATATCTCAGTTAATATACATTTTACGAAATAAATGTTTGAAAAAAAAATTAAATGATTCGTGGGGGAAAATCAATCAGTACTAAAATTGGTCCTCATACTCTCCTCCTTATAGGGGGAACAGGGGGTAACTTTGAAATTTCCAACACCCTATTTTTTATTGCAGATTCGGATCATTCGACTAAAAATAGGTAGATTTCGTCTAAAACATTTTTTCATATTTGTAATGAAAAAAAAATCAATTTTGTTCGATTTTTCTTCTTATACGATTCTGCAATAATTTTTCTATAAAAATATCACTTTTTTTGTATTAATTATCTTATTAAATTAAATCTGATTTTTTAAGTAGCCAAGTAATATTTAAGTTTTCATTGGTTTATACATTATTTCATTCGGTGATAATTATCAATTGCGCACCATGGTCACTTTTTACTTGCCAGCATTAAATCCTTTAATTTAAAGGATTATTATACTATTTTTAATAAAAATACCTCATTTAAGGTAAAAAAACATTATTTTGTCAATTAATTAATTTAATCCTAATTGAGGTATAAAAAAATGGTATTTAGTTATAAATAATAATTATTATTGAGGTATAAAGAAACTTTTTTAAGCATTATTTAATCAATTTAGTTCGAAGATTAATTTGCAAACAAAAAGACCTCCTTTCGTCAAGCAGTTATTCAAAATGAATTTTTTAACAGTGGAAGAAAAAATAGAAATGATTTTGATTTATGAATAAGCAGGCAGAAATCTTGATGATGCTGTTAATATCTACGCTCAGCGTTTTCCGGAAAAAATTCGATCACGTACTTCATTTCACCGTACAGTCAAGCAGTTTACTACAAACGGGAGTGTTCAACCGAAAAAAAAAGTTCGTCGAGCAAATATTTAATATTGTTATTTTGAGCACCTACTTTAATTAAAATTTAAAAATGAAAATCAAGTATTTTATTCAAAAATTATTGGAGAATCGTATACAGAAGAAAAATCGATTTTTTCATTATAGCGCCATCTATTACAAATATGAAAAAAAGTTTTAGACAAAATCTACCTATTTTTAGTCCAATGATCCGAATCTGCAATAAAAAATAGGGTGTTCCATTGGAAATTTTATGTTATGTTACGCTAAAATTAAGAACTCTTAATTAACATTCAATTTTTCTTAAATTCCAATTTCTTGAATTTCGCTAATGGTATTTACAGCCTAATAATATGCAAGTAATAAACAATTTATAAATGCAATAAAACTAGCGGAAAATTGTATTATTATTATTATGTCAATGAAATAAATATGCATAAACACATTAAATGCTCTACATTGTAAGAGAGCTATTCGCTTAGCTTGTTAAAGTGATTTTAGTATGTAGTAATTAACCGAACCTATTTAGAACATGGTTAAAATAAAAATGTCCAACATTTGTGTGGTATAAATCTTATGGACTGTAAACACACTAATTGTTTTACAAATAAAATGAAATATTTCTGTTTAGTCGACTTTTACTTTGTACAGTGTCGGAAATTTCTTAGTTTCCTATGTGCATTTAGTAAAAGAGAGAGAGAGACGAATGTCCATATTATCAGCATGTTTTCCTCCATATAGAATTTAAAGTGACATCTGTGGAGAGAAGTTATAAGTTATTTTTAAGGATTAGATTGTTTTAGGTAGCCCTAATTTGGTAATTGGGTTTAAATGGTTCAATTAGTATACATATACATGTAATTTGTAGTGATACATTGGGGTGTAAACGGAACGTATTAGGTATACTGTTGGGCAAATATCGACGTTTAAATTGAGTAGCAGTATCTTGTGTGTGTGTGTGTGTGTGTGTACGTTGAAACAGGCAGAGAGATGTTTAACGTAACGACATGATCGCGCGGTAGCGAGGGAGTCAAGGGTTTTCGGTAATCCATTGCCAAACCCATCGATTGGCAAATTCCGAAATGGCCACTGCAAACATTTAACCCCTTCAATCAAGTCTGCTTCTCCTGACTAACAAATCAACAAGGCTAATTATAGAAGCCACACAGCTTCGAAGAACATGCAACGGTCAAAACCGAAAATTGTATTTGTTATACAGTTTACTCTCTAAAAATGAATCAGTCAAAAATGCCTAATTGCCATTGCGAAAAAGCACCCACTAATAATTCTCGTCAATAGCAATTTGTATTCCGAACATTTAGCAGTCAATTGCCATGTAAAATTGTCCCCTGAACCATATAATATGGAATTGATTATATTATAATTATAACCCCAATAATCCAATTAAGTGAGGTATGGAAGTCTTGGAGGCTATTTTGTAGTAAAATACATACAAATTTTAAAACTATACAATGTTATATTTGTTAAACCTGTACGATCTTACGAATTTAATGCTAGCGATGTAAAATCGATATTAAATTATCATAAAGGGGTCCAACCTGGTAAACGGCGCGCTATCCTATCATTAAATTATTTAATATGGTTAACATTGTGTTTATTACTAATTTTCCAATAATACGGCAGGTCAATGTAGTTAATGAAGCTGTTTATGTTGTTTTAATCCGTGGTATTTAATGTTTTAATGTTGCTCTTGTTAGTTAGTAAAATATTTCTTTAATGATATTCTATCAATGACGAGAAATAAACTGGCATCAAGTAAATGCGAAAATTTATATAAAATATACATATGTATGGACATAAATTTGGTTTAGCATATTGAATTATTTACGTTTGAATACAATTGGTTTTATTAAAATTATTTACATAATATTAGTATTTAACGTATATGTATATGTTACTCTTTAATATATAGTAATACATACTAAATTATTATTCAAATCAATCATAACTGCGTAAATGAATTTTGTTTGAATAATATACAATTTAGAGTTTATATAATTTATTTAATATAATTTTCCACTAAAGTCGGCTAATTGCATTTTGATGCATTAAAAATATTTGTCCGTTTATAGATAAATATTCATTTCGCAAAATTTATTAAATCAAATTTAAAATATAGGTGCGATGGAGAGTGCTCTAATTGGTTAATTGCTTTCTATAGTGATCATTTTCTATGGAAAGTAAAGTCTCAAGGGGTAAAATATTATTTTGGAATAACCCTCGTATATGCGTGTATGAAATTGAATATAAAACAATGCAGCATCAAATATCTGTAAATACTTATGTTTCCATATTTTTTACTTCCTCTTTTCCATGAATTCACTTATTAATTATGCATTTATACTGACTACTCACATTTCAAAACAATTTTTAAGTAATTAAGCATATTCAACACTAATCATTTATGCAAATATCAATAGAAAACAATAAAAATAGCTTTATTTTTTTTAACTCAAAAAAGTTTTAATTTTAAAGTAGCTTGAGAACAAATGTAACCTAATATTGAAAATCAATTAATTTATGACATAATATTAACGTTTGTTACCATAATAATAAAATAAAGTAACTATAAAACAAAATGTATACAGCTAGCAATTGATTAAGCAATAAATTTAATAGAAATGCCTTGATTGTGAAAACAATTTGACATGTTGTCGTAAATGTTAAAGCGCTTTACCTATAAAATATAACTATGTACATAATACTACTAAATAAACTACTTTTAGATTATTATTTGTTTCAAAAATGGTGGATGCGCCCGATTATTTTATTTAAAATTGTTTTATAAAAATAAATGTATAGTATATAACATTTTTGTGTGTGACGTTTTTAATTGTCAATAAGAATGCCTTGTTGCATAAAATCTAAAAAGTATAATTTAAAGACAAAACAATGTTTTTAATTACATGCGATTCAGTGAAAACGTGAGAAATGATAGTAAAACGTATACTAAAGGAATCGTTGATAAAATTTGCCATTTAATACTACAACGACCAAAACTAATAAAATTAGGATTTAAATTTCAAGGTTTGTTAAACTAAAAACATGTTTTTCTTTATACTGAACGGTAAAAGGTTTTTCCGTGCCTACTTCTTAGCAAACTTTTAATAATTATTACACAAATTGTTTTATTAGTATATTGTGCTACTAATGGAAGAAATGGGAAATTCCTTGAGCGTGGAGTGACCAATAGTCTCACACAATATTTTATTCAACTACCGCAAGAAATTTCAAGCCAATCTGCAGCTGTCAAGCAATTTTAACCTAACTTTTTTACAGTAAACTAGTATTTGTTGATAAAGCAATATTAATTTCGGGTGGAGTAACCATAAAAAATCCTCTTCACTTTAACTGTGAAAAACTGCTTCTATATCGGATTTAAACGGTTGTTAGTCCATTTTCAAGGGATACATTTTTTACAGGAAAACGCCTGTAAAACAGATTTTACCAATTTGGTTTACTGTTTTTTTGTATAAATAACGGGCAATGTTAATGGTGAAAATTAAGTCAAAAATGTTTATTGGGATGGTACTTTATTTTCGTATAGATGTCGCTTTATACAAATATTTAATTTAAATCATTTTTTGGATAATATTAAGTATACTTGTTGTAGTATTCAACTCGTTTATACACTTTTCTAGGCACTTAATTAATTAAGCACTCGCTCGCAAGCTCGTGACTAAAATGGCGTTTATCAAACTTAATTAGAGATGCAACTTAAAAGAAAACGGTCCGTTTTTTTTCAGGTTTTTTTTCGTATTTTAGGTTTTTTTTCAAGATTAGTCCCATTTGCCTATTTTTTTATGTTTCCAGTCCAGTTCATGGACTAAAATTAGCTACTAAAAAAAGTAACTACCTATAATATTTTTGATTCAGCGCTTGATTTTTCAAAAAGCTACCAAAAGCACTTTTTTCATGATTTTTCAAATTCATGTTGAGTATGGAATTTTTTTTTATCCTTTAATTTTTTCTATTAGTGTAGAAGTTTTACGTTTCTATTGGTTTCTTATGTGCACTACCAAATAATAAGAAATCAGATTTTTTAGTCTCGGTCAACATTTTCAATAATGAAAAATGTAATATATTCTACATTCCACTTTATTATAATTATTAATACTTATTTATTATTATTATTATTTATTTTGAAAAATTGCTCCATTTTTTAGGATTAATGTTATTTATTGACAGAATATGCTTTATTGCAGCGGATTTGAAAAAAAACAAAAAAAGCGTTTTTTTTCTAGGTTTTCTTTTGTTTTTTTCACATCTCTAAACTTGATACATAATATACTATAACCTATCTAGTTTTAAAATTTTAAATAATTTTTTCTACTCCCACCTTTAAAATGTCCTTTATTGACATGTTTCCATGACACTAAGTGACCTTTTAAATACACATTGACAAGTTGTGGCTTTACGGCGCTTTAGTCACGGGCTGAAGTTAGCAACAGGTTTTTAGTCACGGGCTGAAGTTTTAAGTTAGTTGACAGTTGTCAACTGTCATACAATCGTTAAAATAAAGTGCCTTTCTTGTAAAATAATACTAAATGTGAAAATTATTTAATTATCTCAATACAAAAATAATAAATAGTTAACTATATATAAATTCGGGCACGGACTTTACTGTAAAGTCCTCATAAAACATTTCCTTTACTTTCACTGTGAAAAACTGTCAATTTTCAAGATACATTTCGATTTATAACCTTTATAATTGTGTTTATAAAATGTAAAAATGTGACATTTGACAGTTTCCCCTGTTGTTTCATAGATGGCGCTCTATACAAATTTTTGATTTAAATCATTTTAAGATAATAATAAGTAGGTATTTGTCGTAGAAAAAGTATAGTATGTTTACGTTTATAAACTTTTCTATACACTCATTAACTTAAGCACTCGCTCGCAAGCACGCTCGTGCCTAAATTAAATTCGTGTATAAAATGGCGTTTATCAAACTTGATACATAATATACTATTAGTTAAAATAACATTTTTATTAAAATTTAGGTAGAAAATTATAAAATTTCTCTAAAAAGCATACATATTTAACATCTGGCAACATTGCTCTCAATCTGAAAACGGACTATAAAGTAATAATTAGGGAGTAAATTTGACAATATTTAATAAACTGTTTTTTAATTGAGTTATTTTGAACGTAAAGCTATGTTTCAAACCAATTCTAATTCTGAATAGGAAATATACTTCTCATGATAATTAAAAATAAAACTATTTTTAAATTCGAATTTTTTAATCCATTACATTGAATATGTGTCCGATGTAACGTGATTTGATTAAGAGAGTTAATAATTGGAGAGCGGGCTGACGTTTAACTAAATATAAAAGTGCTCTTTAACAAGCGATAGAACAATCGAGATAATAGCATAGTTTGTTTTTGTTTGTGCCAGAAGCAGCGGCATCACGGGCTCGAGCACAAGTTTACAAGCACATTGAAAGAGAGAGAAGCGCGCAAAGCGGCATCACAATGCCATCGGAGTCTGCTACAGTGGCAATTATGTCTAATAAATAATAATCCATCAGTGTGATTAAAGCAGAAGTTGGCGACAATCAAACGGCGTGCGATAGAACAACGTGAATAAGCGAGAATGATTTGTATATTGGCTGGCAAAGTAAAAGAGGAACCGCCCCCGCTACTTGCAAACCGAAACAGTCGAATGTAGATCGGCTCGTGCTAGAGAAGGAGGCTGTTTGTAATTTATTGAGCGATAAATTGTGCACCCTGGCGGCCAAACGAGTAACTGCGTTGACACAATACTAACAGACCACTTAGTAAGCTGTGTGTATGTATCATCATCGCGGAATAGCGGAACATTTATCACGGAACGCGCCACTTACACACAGGACCTTACTCAATTATACACCGCAAACTAGTACACCGACAAATTTTATTTCACCTTTATAAAACCACAATGAAAAAATGGTGCCCTGAAACTAAAGTAGTCAACTCTCTTTATAAAAATTATTATCGGCAAGAAACAATATTTTAGCATAAAAGAGTATTTCGATGACTTTCTGCCAAAGTATCGCAAGCAACATAACTTAAATCTCGGGAATTGAAATCTTTTTTTATTTAAAGTCTGTTTTAAACCATATATAACCTATAGGTTTCATAACAAGTAAATAGCTATAATTATAAGCTATTTACTTGTTATAAAACCTTTAGGCTATATTTAATTTAAAACTGTTTTCAATTCCCGAAATTTCAGTTATGTTGCTTGCGATACTTTTGCAGAAAGTCATCGATTTATTGATTGAAGAAAAAAGTTCATAGTTCTCTTGAAAACAAATACAAAATCTCTTAAATGTTTCTTCTTTCAACCAAGTGCAAAGTGTTTTTGTTCAAATGCTATAAAAATTATTTATATTCACGCAATTTATTCAAGATACATCACAATTATCCCAATAGCATGTCAATTTTGCAACAAAATCTGGTAGCTTCTGATACATGCGAGGGGATGCAAAACGCGCACACCGTTTGCGTTAGTACGTTTTGTATCATTGCAACTTGCAATTCGCCATTTTCCAGGAGCAGTGATATAATATTATTATTCTATTATAGGTATTTCTAATATACATTTTGTTGTGTTATGGCGTGTTGTATGTACTTTCACAGTGGAGTTGGAATCATTAAAACTCTTTTTAAATAAATGAAATTTGAATTTATTTGTTTGTATTTGTATTTTAAGGTAAGGTATTAATTAAAATATGTAATAAAATTTGTATGTTAAATCATATTTATGTTACTTTATTAGTATTAGTATAAAAAAAATTACGCTTTTGTTAATATGAAACAAAATGTCTTATTTTGTTTAAATATTTTTTTCCTGTCAATCTTCTAGTTTTCAACGATGAAAATATTTAGGCTTGAACTCCCCTCCCTACGAAGGTCCTTGATATTAATTGTTAAATGCATGTTTCAATAATTAAAATCAAAATGTGGTGAGGGGAATTTAGGCTTAAATACTAACAACGCTGTTGGTTTCAGTGAAGATCAGAAGCTTTTGAATAAAGCAATACATACTATTGGACCAAGAGACATTTGCTCCAAAATCAAAATAAAATGTGGTTAGGTCAATAGTATATGCTTTTGTAGCAAGACCAAATTTTCTTTCTTAAAAAGTTCCTAAGCTTTTCAATTAAGAGATGCAGTTTTCTTGTTAAAATCCCATTTTTTTGCGCTAAAAAAAGGTTTTCTTCATTCAAAAGAAGAAATATTTTTGGTTCTTGTGCCAAGAAATCGCTTGCTTTGATTTAAGCTAATATTGGAATAAACGAATAGATAAATCTCTCCCCTAAAGTAATTTAAAATAAATTATGTATATTAAAATAGTTTCAGATTTATATTAAGCCCTATTAAAATCTTTTGAATCAAAGTGGTTTTCATTTCTTTTAAGAGATTATTTTTTTCAACTAAAATTGTTTTTTAATGCGTTAAAAACAATTTTAGTTTAAATTAACAATAACGTTGCAGAATACCCCGGCGCATCCGCCATTTTTTTTTTTCGACAAAAGTTAGATTAAGATTAATATTTTTACCCATAATACTATAACAACTAACATTTCATGTGTTATTAATAATTTGTGATATTATTTTGCAATTATAGTATTAAAAAAAATCAAAGGATAAAATATTTTCTTAACAATCATATTTTGATGTTATTGTAATGTGTGGTAAAAATTACGTCAAAAATGTTTATTGGTTACTTTATTTTTGTATAGATGTCGCTTTATACAAATATTTAATTTAAATCATTTTAAGATAAAATTAAGGACTTGATACATAATATACTATTGATAATAATTTATAAAAAAAATTCTACCATTAAAGTTATTAAAACCAAAAATTCTGATGCGAGTGCGTCTCTGTGGTGTTTCGCAGAGCTTCTAGCGCTTTTTTCTGGCAAAGCATTTAAGATTTAATTAATCTGCAATTTACCCTGCCTTAACTGGGTGCTGTAGCCTCGTCTCTTCTCCTTCGCTTTAAATTTGCCGCTTTGAAACAATGAAAGGACCTCGCATTCGCAATATCATCGTTTTATGATTTGCCCTCTTATTAAGTAAAAAAATGTTTGCACGTTTCTTTTTTATCGAAATAATAAATTTTTGATTTATTATTTTTTCCAATTTAAGATTTCAAAAACAAAGCACTGTCCCAGCGGTAATTCTATAGGAGAAAGGAAAGAGCAGTCCCGGCGCATCCACCATTTTTAACATTGTATGGTTTAATAAATATCCCTTTTTATTCTTTTTTCTACTCCCACCTTTAAATCGCCCATTATCGTACATGTTTCCATGACACTAAGTGACCTTTTAAATACGGGCTGAAGTTAGCAACAGGTTTTTAGTCACGGGCTGAAGATAGTTAGTTGTAGTAAGCGTTAAAATTTTGCGTAAAGAGACCATAAAACATTCTCTTCTTTTTACTGTAAAAAACTGCTCTATATCGATTGATAGTCTATTTTCAAGGGTACATTTTGATTTACACAGAAAAATTTGAGATTTTAACAACATTATTTTAATTAAACTTAACAATTATTGATATTAAAAATATTAAAATAACTTTAAAATATGATTTTTTTAAGAATATACGTTATCCTTCATTTTTTTTATCACTATAATTGCAAAATATTATCAGTATTTGTCGTAGATGTAGTATGCAACTCATTTAATTAAGCACTCGCTCGTGCCTAAATTAAATTCATGACTAAAATGGCGTTCATCAAACTTTATACATAATATACTATTTATATTAACTATGATCTAATTTATTATTTTCATTCATTGTTATTTTACTAATTAAATGTCAATCAAAATCATTACAACAAATAATAGAATTAATTGGTTTAGGTATTAAACTACTTTAGAAAAATACTTTTAATGATAAAAAGTTGTTTTTTATATGTTTTTTCACAAATGATAATTTAATTAAAACTCAATATCAAAGATGGTAGATATAAAAGCTGTCGAAAGAGTTCAAAGCATAGAATTATGAAATCCGGTTTATACCGATCTTATCGATTAAAGCTGTAAATTAAAATAAAATAACCAAAAGAGGTAATGAACAGCTTAACTTGAAGTTTTATTTAGTGTTTACATCAATTTTAGTGGGCCGTATAACCGGCGGTAAAATTACGCGCGAGCCGAGCTTTATATTTCTCATTTTTCCCTTCATTTTTAAAAGCCGAATTATTAACGTGCAAGATCCTTTAAATAAAGTTACCCGCATATTTAGCTTTAAATGCTACTTTTTTAAACCGCTTTATTTAGAATTAGCAATTTAATAATTTGTAACTTCAACTTTTGTGAACACTTAATGGTTAGTAAATTATGTATCAAGTTTTATAAACCCCGAGTTTTATTAGGCACGATTATTAGGCACGAGCGAAGCTTGCTAGCGAGTGATTAATAAAAAGTTTTTAGACAAGTTTATAAAAAGAGTTGCATTCTATAGTTTATCTCCCAATAAACATTTTTGTTTTTATAATGGTTTTCATAAATGCTATATCATCCAAATTATAAAACCTAAATTTCTTAATTTGGTTACAGAAATATTTATATTACTCTAATATACCCCTTAAAGAGCTTATTTGCGAAGTTTATGAAGGTTATCGGTACCTATTTTAGTAACACTACAAAACCCAAGTTTTATAACTAGAGATAACAGAAATATTATGGAAACCACTATAAAACTTCCTAAAGAACTGCTACCGGCTTTTTTTCTTCTTTTTATATTTCTCTCTCCCTCAGGCACATTTAAAATATATATTTCTTCATAGGTCTGCTATCTTTCTAATTGTCATCTTATGCATTAACTTGTTTAAACTACGTAAATAATTTGAGAAGCCAAGTATGACGAAAATATTAATGGTATATAATTTAAATTTAAGTTTTTTTACTCAATTCGACTTGTGAAAAGTGCAAAGTAATTTTTATTGTAAATTATGTACACAATACTTTTTTGTACTATTAAAAAATATATGAAAATATTTTTTTTAATGTTGTTTTTGTAATAAGATTCGATTAACATTTATTTTATGTAAAAAACAATCACGGCGGAAAAAAATTATCAACCTTGAGCCTTCTTATATCGCTTATGGTAATTTTATATAACCTAAGGTACTAGTTCAGTTTTAAAAAAGTTACTTAAAGTGTTATTAAATAATTTTGAAACTCTTATATACATTGTAGTAACTGTCGTTACTACAAGTGATGTTATAAAACTTTTATAAAACCATTTAACCGCTCAGGTTGGTGTTGTCAGGTTCGCCATTTTTGCCTGCAGTAATAATGATGTTAACGCAATGGAATCAATTTATTTTACTAAACATTCGAATTAATCTACTTTTATAATAATTATTTTAATAATATTATATTACTTATAAATTCTATGGTAAATATTTTATTTTCACCAATTTTTAATTAAAATTATGAAAAAGCATTGCGTCGAAAGCTAATACTATGGTTACATTCTGTTTCAATTACTAAACATTTTTGGTTTATTAAGCACATAAATAATTAATAACTCACAATTTTTATTAAAAAAAATTAAAGACACAATAGTTTTATAAAACAGGTAACTGCAAACTTTATAAAACTCCTTTATAAACCTACTGGTAACGGTTACTAAAGGTTATATAAAATGTATGTAGAAACAATTATATAGCTAGAGTTTACAGTAACCTTATATGACCATTATAAAACTAGTAAACTAAATGGCGATTTTATAAAACCTTGTTAAACTTTGATATAATTTGACAACTCTTATATAACCTTTATATAATTTATCTTTACCATAAGTAGTACAAATTGTTTATTGGGCTACGACGAACACAAAGAACAGTTTAAATACAATTTTATTTATGAAACATTTGACATCTGTCAACTTACTACTCACTGCTTAGTACTTGTTTCGTTTTCTTTGGGCCACCATGTATATAATGCACAAAATGTTGTTAGATTACAGCTAGGAAATTAATCAGTATCAATTTGTATTTGAAATTATCTGTCCATCTGTAAAATGAAATTTGTCGTGAAAAGCGGAGCAGGACATTAAATTTATCGTTGAATACTTAAAACCAATTAATACCGACCTGACAAACAGGAGATGTTGAAATTAGAGCCGTGGTGTTCAATACGTCACTGCTATTTGGCCAAATGAATTGTTAAACAGTTTGCGATAAATTGGTCGGGTTAAATTACATTTATTAAAATTTTATTTTAAGTATTACAAGGTTACAAGGTGTTCACTTTCTATAGAAAATGATCTCCATAGAAAGCAATAAACCAATCAGAGAATGTCATTTTCAACAGCACGCTAGATGCGAAACATAAAGCATACAATTTAGTAAATAATTTAATTCATTTAATTTTCTCTTAATAATGTTTTTATAATTAGTTAATGGATGTTATAATTAGCGCAAAATGCTTGCACAAATAAATTCATTTAAATGTTTAATGAGTTTTTTATAAATTACTTAATATGGCCTATTTGGAACACCGCTTTTTAATCGCATTGTTCTTTTGTATTTTGGATGTACATAAATAAAACATTTTTGTTTTAGAGATGCCCAATAATGAGCGGTTTAGCGATTAATTATTTTATTATTATTATATATTATGATTTATCAAAATTTAATTACAGACTAATTAACACAAAATTATTTAACGTATTTATATTAATAATAATATTATTTTATATCGATATGTGGTTGAAAAACTACAGCAATACAATTTTCATTTAATTGCATTGGTAAAAATGACACTTTAGCTTATGCTTAACATTTAATCTCTTGCTTAATTTGGAAATTTTAAAATTAGCAAAGAAAAAATGATCTAAAAAGGTTACAAAAAATTCGTAGTTAATAGTATATTATGTATCAAGTTTGATAAACGCCATTTTATACACGAATTTAATTTAGGCACGAGCGAGCTTGCGAGCGAGTGCTTAAATTAATGAGTGTATAGAAAAGTTTATAAACGAGGTGCATACTATACTTTTTCTACGACAAATACTTATTATTATCTTAAAATGATAGGGGAATCTGTGTGTCACCGTCAAATCTCACATTTTTATAAACACAGATTATAAAGGTTATAAATCGAAATGTATTTCTTAAAAATTGACAGTTTTTCACAGTGAAAGTAAAGAAAATGTTTTATGAGGACTTTACAGTGGAGTCCGTGTCCGAATTTAAGTTATAGTTTACTGCCGGCAAAATTAAAAGGTCAGTACAATGTTCATATAAACTTTTCAAATATTGGCGTTGAGAAACTATTTAATACTTTTGTATTTTTGTATTGAGATAATAAAATAATTTTCACATTTAGTATTATTTTACAAGAAAGGCACTTTATTTTAACGATTGTATGACATTTGACAACTGTCAACTAACTTCAGCCCGTGACTAAAAACCTGTTGCTAACTTCAGCCTGTGACTAAAGCGCCATAAAGCCACAACTTGTCAATGTGTATTTAAAAGGTCACTTGAAAACATGTACGATAAAGGGCGTTTTAAAGGTGGGAGTAGAAAAAATATTTTCCGGTGGAGGGTGTTATAAAATAAAATAAAAATTGTGTAGCTAAAAAGCACAATTATGACTAAATTATTCAATAAAATAAGTCATAAAAGTTTGACCTGTATATTTTTATAAAATAAAAGAAATATTTTTAATTTTTGAGTTTGTTTTGTGTATAAAATAACTTTGGTCTTACTTAAATCAACTTAATTACATAGATGAAAACGTTAGTTGTCGTTTTTTGTTTTCAATTTGCAGAAGGACTTAATTTAGCCAGATTTGCGTTGTAATGGTTTTCCCAATTATTGTTAGCTTAAACTGAAATCAGTTATGACTATAAATAGAGAATATTACTATGTATAAATATATATGTATATATATATATATATATATAAATACTATACTATATATATGCAGTACAATTAGCACAACGCTCAGTGGGTATTATAATAGGTATTGATCGTCTGTTCATAGCACACCAACTGACATTTGTGATTTGTTGTCGATATCAACGAGCCCTCTGGAATTAAACAGTGATGTTCCAAAACTCTCCAACAGCCTAATAACCGATAACTGCATTGAATACCTTTTCAATTATTTGGTAATAATTTAATTACAATTATCACTTCTACTAATTTTATCTTTTTATATCCCTATAAAAAAGCTAAAAAGTATCCTAACCAAATGTCTTTTTTTGTCAAAAATTGCTCTTTCAATGTATGTCAAAATAAAACTAGTTTTCTGCTAATGGTCCAAAACTATTTGTTGAGAACTGATATTTAAGAACAAAAATTAACCTTTTTCATTTATGAAATGCATAAATTCTCTGTTAATATTGAATTATACGTCAAAATCTAATAAAATTTAACTGGCTTGTATAACGATCTTAAACTTCTACACCTCTTAAGGCTACCCTTCAAGTAGCGTCACTTATTTATAGACCCCTGTCTAAATCCACCCCAACTTGCATTCCATCGACTTTAATATGAAATAATTCGAACAACGCGCTTTTCATTATAACGAATAAAATTCGATTTTGCAATATAAATCTTTTCGTGGTCGTTTTTCTAGCAACAACCAACAAGTGCTTCCTACAATTATACAATCTTCGTACCCATAAATCATTGGTTAATTTCCAGGTTGCACATTTAAATAATAGTTAAAAATCGATGGATATCTCAATTGGTTTACCAATTACGAATACATTATTCAAAGCATTCTTTTTAATATATTATTCAAAGCACTAACCAAGATTAAACGTTAATTTAAAAAAAATAACTGTTTTAAATACGTTGCAAATCACTGTGAAATTTTTTTTTAAATTAACAAAATTACAGCCGATTGGTATTAACAATTTGGTATATATTTAATAAGTTAATGAATAAAATGACAATAAGAAGATAGCGTAACTATAAAGAAATATATATTTTAAATGTGCCTGAGGGAGAGAGAAATATTAAAAAGCCGTTAGCAGTTATTTAGGAAGTTATATAGTGGTTTCCATAATATTCCTGTTATCTCTAGTTATAAAACTTGGGTTTTATAGTGTTGCTAAAATAGGTACCGATAACCTTCATAAACTCCCCAAATAAGCTCTTTAAGGGGTATATAAGAGTGATGTAAATATTTATGTAACCAAATTAAGAAATTTAGGTTTTATAATTTGTATGATATAACATTTATGGAAACCACTATAAAAGCAAAAATGTTTATTGGGGGGTTTACACATAAAATTATTTCCTGAATAAAAAATAAAATGGCGCCCTATATTACTTAAATGCAAGGCTTTGGTGGCTCGTGAAAACTCATTAATTGATCATCAGTAAAATCGAGGTAATCGATGAAAAACAAATGAATCAGGAATAAGCCGTAAGAGAGAGAGTGAGCGTAAAGAAGAACTAAGTCAATCATTTGCATTTGAGTGCTTAGCCGCTCCGTTCTGAACGTGTTCGACACGCCAGATGCGGCAAATCAGAGAGAAAAGAAGGATGGGACATTAGATGCCCAACCAAAATAAGGCAGGATATTCGAATTTCAAACGATTAACACCGACTCAAGCGGAAACTACTAATTACGTTTGACGTGAACCACTCAACTAACAAATGTACAGACGTGTGCCCACTGTTTATAATTCTTTCTTGTTTTATACACTTAAATTACCCCCCCCCCACTGCCCCTTTACAGTCCATTAGGCTATAATCCTATTGAGCCCTATTAACGATCACAAACAATCACTTATTTATTATTTCAAATTTTAGTTTGGTTAAAAAATTAATCGTTTTTGTGATAATTATGTTAAAAATAATTAATTAAATTTTACTTTTTAAATTACCCCAAATAAAACAATCAAGGGGAGTAAGACCTTTCTAATGAGGTATCACTTGCCCTATTATGCTAATTAAAATTGTATGGGTTGTGACTACTGCGCGAAGATGTAAAGCGATTTGCAAAAATACAATAAGAAAGTTTTTCCTTTATTATTTTTGCATTAGTGCCATTTTTTTATAAAAAAAATCATTAAAATTTTTATAAGTACACTGTTAAAAATGTTTGTTAAATTACTACATTTTTACTAAGCAGTTGCATACTAAAATTACAAAATCTTGTATTGTATTGCAATTTCACTAATATTACATTTATATAATATTACATTTTGTTATAGCCAAAGTACTATAACAATTTTACAATGTTTTTGTTCTTGTCATATACTCATAGTAATTTTACAATTCTGTATTGTAGAATTGAATTTGAAATTTTGTAAAATTTCTATATATATTTAAAATTTACTTTTACTAAGATAATCAATAAAATTACTAACTAAAACTTGCTATTTGAATTACAATAAATGTTTGGAAATAAACAAATCATTATTTATTTTATACAACTTCTGATTGCATTTTTACTATATATCATTTTAATCATGTACACTGTTAATTTTTTTGTTTTTTAAAACAAAGGATGAATAAAATTACAAATCAGTGTATACCAATACAAAATTATAAATACAATTTGAGCAATCTTCCAAGACATGTTGGGAAATCTACTAAGATAAGTTGTAATTTTACAATCTATATGTATAAACCCTACACGCATTGTAATTTTACTAAACAGTTTGACAGTTTCTAATAAAAAGCATCTCACACTCTAACAAAATATATTGTAATCCCTAACAATATAGATTTGTTATGCAAAATATGGTTCATTTAATTATAACTTATGGTTGTAATAACAATATACGAAAAATTAGTTTTGTTATATGTACTATAATCATTTTGTTATAAAAATTTAGTAAAGTTAGATATTTAAATAGGCCATTACAACCATCATGTACAGCTAAACCGTTAGCACTACACTATAGATGGTTAAAATTATATATAATTAACCAGATAATCTTATAAGATTATCTGGTTACAATAACAATATAATGTTGTCACACATTATTAACAATATGTCGTTTTGTTTTTACTATACAGAACGTTTATACATATCATACGTATAGTATATTTAACTATATATAGAGTATATTTAACTATATATAGAGGGTTATAAGGTACTTGTAACTCTACGCATATGATTATTATAACTAAATAAATTATGGTTTTGTGCAACAACAAAAATATAGTTAAAGTGACAATAAAACTGTTACTATATTAACATGGTTAACATAACAGTATAAATGACTGTGCTTATACTAATCAGAATATTCGATTAAAATAATCATTGTTTTTTCTCAGTGCAGATTTACAAACGTTGTAAACTTTGTAATTTGAATTGCTATAATGTTATGTAAAATGCATAGTATGTATCACGTGATGTTCTTACATCTCGCCTCGGTTGACATAAGTGGAAAGTATATAAGCTCAGGTGTCTTTCGTTTTTGGTGTGTTCCAATAACCAAATTGCCCGACATTGATAAAACAAAAAATAGGTCTGTCGGTATTTAAAGTTGGTGCAACGCATTTAAAACAAAAACTCTGGCGAGGTGAAGGTTCAATTTCTTTAAATCTTTAAAGAAACTAAGAAAATTGCAGTTTTTTTTTCTTGGTATAATTACAATACCATCATTCGTAAATTACTAAATATTTTTAGTGTAATTTATAGTACAAAATAACAATATTTGTATTGTAATATTGCGAAACGAATTTTCTTCAGTTCAGTAAAATTGTAAAATATATTTTGTAATTTTCTTAAACTGAGTTAAAATGAATTGTATAGTATAATTACAATACACCATTTTAAAATTTTAAACATATTTAGTGTTTTTTAAGCAAAATTACAATGTATAGTAATGTTACTAAACAAATTTTTAATAAATGCTTAGTGAGTTTCAACAAACGTTTTGTAATTTTTCCAAATTGAGTTGTAATGAATCGTGTAGTGAATTTACAAAACTCAGTTTTATTATTACTATATTGTGGTGCGTAAAAACCTCCTAAACATGTTTACATGTAAACAGTGTAAAGTAGAAATTTTGGACCGCCACTGGTTGTTCCTGACTTTTTGCTGCTTACCACCTAAAAGCTTGTTTTTGTTGAACACCCTGTATATAATTTGGTTGATAAGGCATCAATTTTTCTTGTCAAACAAGACTGATGAGATTGTAAACGTTATCGGAATTTGCCATTTGTCGTGAAGCAAAAGGGTCATTCCGAAGTAAAAGACAAAACAAAATATCACCCATATTTAACTAAAGCTTATCTGTTCATCCATTTATCCCTATCGGGACGTTTATCAAGTTACATGGTTGGTGACATCATTCTGAAGTTTTAATGGGCGTTTATTGGGTTACAGTAACAGAGTTGCTACTAAATAAACCATAGTTCTCAGTCCCAGCACGTTTATTTAATAAATGAGTCTGCAATTTAGTGTTGCCTGGCTTTAGTTACATTATAAAATTGCTCGTGAATTGGATATTTTGACACGTTTAACTTTTCATTATTTCCATTTTAAGCATCAACATTATCTATTAAGCAATAAATAAGCTACAAAGTTTTTTAACAATTTTATAAAATAAATTACATTGGAAATTAATTAAATTATTTTCATTTCGTTTACTTGCACAATTAATTTAATTGCTTTAATTTTATATTTAATAGCAATTCTGTAAAGTAATCCTTTTTAAATAATTAAATAGGGAATACGCTGAAAAATAAATAAACTTTGGTTCGTATAAAGGCATTTAAACATGTGATTAGGGTTGCCAGTCCTTCTATTTTTAATTCTATGCTACCAAAATATACAAGCAAAATCTTTTATTTTTCAGCGTTTTAGAATAAAAAAAGTATAGTAATTTTACAAAATATTTTTATCTATTTTGCGTTCATAATGACTTCATTATAACCAGTGGCGGCCCGTGACATTTCATTTTGGTGAGGCAGAGGCAGGGTTTCGCCCTCATTTAAAGGCGAAGACATTTTTTTAAACCCAACTTTAAAAAACTTAGACTGGTGGGGAAGGAATCCTCTACTTTGTCAATAAAATATATTTTATTGTAAAAATGACGTTTAAATAAACCTCATTTTTGTCCAATTAATATTTCATTGTTCAGCAAGAACCACGTGAAGGTGTAGAAGTAAAGTGCAGCATTATTAATATAACCATTAGGTTTAAGCAATATCGGTACAATTTCTCACCGTAATATCCATAATGACTAAATTCACATAAATCACAAACCCACAGAATAAACCACTTACAAAAGAATCATAAAATAGACAAACTCATAGAAAAAGAATAAACAAAATATTGCGTAAATAACCACAGATTTGTTCTTTAAACAGTTCAGAATTGTATAGCCAAAACAAACCTAAAGAAGGAATCTGTATTTATTTTATTGGTTACTATGATGGCTACAAGATGGCGATAGTGTTAAAATATGTTTATTTTAGAATAGAAACATAATTTCGAATAAATCGATTTATTATAAGAAAAATAATACCATTTATTATTGAATTTTGAAAAACGTGTGAAGTATAATTTATCTAAAATTCCGCAACAGTGTTGCCACAACACCTGCTTATTTCCTTGGATGTAAGCGTGCCTGCCTCGCGTATGCTAATACGAGAGAAGGAGACAACTATGATATCGCATTGTAATAGAACGAGACAATAAGGCTAACGCCAATCGTGAGTCTGAATTAGTTCAGTCATGCTTCTGAGCCAATCATCTAGCTATAAATATTAGTTTAAATTGCGGTCGTTTCAAATTCAAGTAATTTAAATATTGCTGGGTATTTCACGTATAAAATCAATCAATTTTATTGACTATTTCACAATTCATGTAATCCAAATATTAAAAATGTATAGTATATTATAGAAAGTAAAATATTTAAATTATACTTAATTTTTTATTTCTCTATGATGAGGCACTGCCTCACCTGCCTCCCCGCTTTCGGTGCTGTAATGAGATACTTTATCCCACCCAAAATTTTGATTTTATAGGTTGGCCATACTTTAAACAGCATAATAATTTGCATATTGGTTATAATATTTTTATGATTTTTCTAGTACTTACGAGAATTTTCTGTCAATAAATTTTGTTTAGCACCAAAAAAGCCGCTTATTGTAAATAAGTAAATTATGGCGAATCGATTTTGACATTAACTGTCAAACCAATGTCTGTGATACCAACTATCTGAAGTAAAATGCGACCAAATTAAATTTAAGGTATAAAATTATTTTTTTTTAAGGAATTTTTGCAAAATAGATAAAATCGCATAAAGAACTTCTTCGTCGCTCGTTTTATAAATTGTTCGCGTGCGACAAAATGACATTAGTTCTTTAATATACTATTAGTATGTATTTATTTGTAATAAATAACCAAGTATACTATATATATCTAATGCAATAAATGATAATTAATTTAAAAAATCTAGGATTGAAAATTAATGTACACACTAAAGAGTTCAAAGGGAGCTCCATCAGAAGATGAAAACAAAATAAATACGGACAAATGTTCATTTTATGACAGGCCAAGTTAAAGAAACCTTTAAGTATAACAAACTTTCTGTGAACGTTAATGATCGAATGTAAAGTGTTATTCCAATTTTGACATCTCTGTGTATATTTTCGTATTGACTTTACAAACTGCCATATGGCATATTAACTCTTCTTATCCGCCTCGTTTTCAAAGCCGAGCATTCGTAAAATCACTTTTATACGTTCGCAAGTTTAAAAGAAAACTAAAAAGGGATTTTCGAATGTGTTTGTATCAGACAAAAAATGTCAATTTCTAACATTATATTATTTTTACTATGACATATTTGTTATAATAAATTAGACTTGTGTGTAGTTCATATATAAAGTAATTTTATTATTTGAGCAATTTTACTGCTTGGCTAATAATAGTTCCTAGAAAACTTAATGCAATAATTTATGCCCGCGTAGATAAATCTCGAGAAATTATATCAGCCCACAAAAATAATTATGCCATTATCCCGGTACCTACCCGTTTGGTTACTTAGCGAGCACATTTTGCCAGACGTTGTTCACTGCGAGCTCATAAGGGCCTTAATTAAGTGTTTATAGCCGAGTTACGTTGTTTTGGTTTATTAACCGATTTTTATTGCTTTTGCAATGAACGCGAGCCAGTCAAGTCCGCCATACCTCGATACCAGTAATTAATTTGCTTAACGTCTACGTATTTCATAAAAATGTGTTTTACATCAATATACTTAACGTAATTAATACAAAAATATGTAGAACAATGTTAATTAGTTTAACTTAATTCTATTGAATTTCTATACGTCAACACCCTTAGAGGCCTTTAACTTACAAAATGAGGGTGACAATGGTTTAAATAAGCCACTAACATTTGATGGTAATTGTCTCTTGATTAAACTAAAGTTTAATTTAAAGGAATCGCTTAACTGCGACAAATTAACCTAATTTTCCCTACCTTTTGTGTTAAATAATTTGTACATACATTTTTTCGTCTAAATCCATACATCGGCGAACATTTTGAACACTTACTTTAGGTACTTTGGGTAATCAGATTCTTGTTTTTATGCATTATTTTGAATAAAGGTTTTTTTGAATTCTAGGCCATTTTGCTCAAATATCCCTATGTCACATACTAATATTAATACGAGGTGTGTTCAGAAAATAACGGGAATTGTTAAATTTCGCGGCTTCGGAGGGTCCGGTTGTGATAAAATTTTATTTAGCTGTTTTCATTGTTTACTTTGTCTGTGGCAACCGCTAAGGTTAGACGTGTTTTATGAGCTCGGCGATTTTCATTCGTTAAAAGAAATGGATCAAAGAGAATTTGTATCCAATTTTGCTTAAATAATGAAATAAATTTTGTGAAATGTTAACAAAGGCCTATAGTGAGTCTGCTATAAGTAAAACAAGAGTTTACAAGTGGTATAAGAGTTTCCAAGATGGCCGTGAAGACGTTGAAGATGACGAACGCCCCGAACGCGCAAGCACATTAACAACCGATAAAAACATGGAAAAAGTGGAAGAAATGGTTATCAACCATCAGAGAAGTCGCTGATGATGTTGGTATATCGATTGTCTCATCCCATGAAATTTTTTCGAATGTTTTGGGTATGAAACGCGTGGCAGCAAAATTTTTTCCAAAATTGTTAAATTTTGAACAAAATTTTTGGCCAAAAACAATACTGTAATGATGCCCCAGCCTCCATATTCGCCAGACATGCCTCTGTCTGACTTTTTCCTATTCCCAAAAATAAAGAGAACCTTAAAGGGCCGTCGTTTTGCAAGCATAGATGACATTAAAAGCGCATCGCTGAAAGAACTAAAGGCTATCTCAATCTTTTGAAGGCGACAACATTAATGTAGACGAATAAATAAATATTTGTTTCAAAAAACGAAAATTCCCGATATTTTCTGAACACACCTCGTATACTATTGTAATCACAAAAAGGTTCTTTGAAAATCTAGATTAGAACAGCTGTTGTAAAAAAATTACTATTAAAAAAAAAACTTGGCCCCGTGCAAACGGTTTTAAGAAATGTTAGATATCTTATAAAGCATAGCTTGTTTTTTAAATAGATACTCTGTATAAACACTCAGAAAAATGTACATGCACTGATAATGAAACTAATTTTGTAAGCGATTAATAAAATAATATTATTTTATTTAAATTTAAAATTATAATGGCTATAAAAAAATGTACCACCCAAGGTACCTACCTTTTTTATTAAATTTTCAGTGTGTTATTGGGACAAAAACATACGATTTGTCAAAGTAATGAGATTATTTTTATTTACAGAATAAACTGTTAATAAAATTCTCATTTACTATAATGAAGCAGCAATGTTGAGCTTTTATAAAAAAAAAGTTCATCCAACAAAGTAATAGTTGTTATCATATTGTCATGGCAATAAGAAATACTTTATGTTTATATTAAATCTTTGTCGAACCTATGTAAAATGTTTTTGTTAAATTTATAGTTGTGTGTGAATTGCGCTTACATGAAGTAATTTTATAAAATTTGTTCATTTTACTATAGCATATTTGTCTTTTTTAAATTACTATCGTTGTCATTCAAATTAATTTTATTTCAGTTAGAAAATCATTGCTTACGTTAAGAACAATAACAAAAATATTTTATGGCTATAAAAGACTTTTTTATTATTTACTATTGTTTTGCAATGGTAACAAAATTTTTGTTATTTCCCTTAAAAAGAGGGGGAAAGGGCCAGCGCTCTCCTTAGGGAACATAACTTTATAATCCACGTCTGTGATATAATCTTATTGATTTCACTTGTGCGAGTGAAGTGTGGTAAAATGTAGCATGTTAAAAATATCAAAAAGATCACTAAGAAAATTTAAGTTTCGACGTTTTCTAAAAGAAATATTTAAGGTCTATTCTATAAACGAAGCAGACTTGTTTAAAAAGTAAGTTCATATTTTTTTTATTTTGTACATCATACAATATGAGTTAATTTTTTTGTTATAATAAATAAAAAAACTACCCAACAGGTTGAAAATGTGACCATTGTTACAATAAAAATAGTTTATTGAATTAACAATTAATTTGTTTTTTAATTTACATAAATTTTAATAATATTATAAAAAAGTTTTATTTTAAACGAAAAAGGATTTGTAAACTTTACAAAATTTCTATAAATAATACCATAAGGGTTTCATTAATACTACGGAATAGAACTGTTTTTTTGGACAAATAATAATAACTATATTTATCAATGCGTTTCTGCATCTGAAAGTGTGTTACTTTTATAAACATAACGTACATTTACTTTATAATTAATGCAAATGATATTACTAAAAGCTGCGTTTGTAGATAAATAATTTTTATAAAAATGATATTTTTGCCGTAACAAAAGCAATTTTTGGACGAATCTTTACTTTATTAAGACAAACTACTTTTTTTGTTATATTTATTAAACAATTTTCTGAGTCAAGTAACTCGTTAACATTTAGTTTACTTATTTTAAACAGCAATTTCCTTAATAGCTCGCATATAATATGACTGCCAGTAAAAATTGTTTTTCAATTTCATTCATTAGTTTGGATTTTTCACCATTTGAAACAGATGTCGCGCTTTTTATTGGCAATATCCGGTGTTTTAAGATATTCTAATTTTTTAGTGCGATTTTTACAGTCCTTATTGGTGTTAATGTATTTATAAATTTATGCGCGCAAAGAGGCGTTTATCTTAATTTATATATGCAGAGAGATATAACTTACAAACCATTGAAGTGAGCTAAATTTTGAAAACGTTCATTTTCAGAAATTAAATGAAACATATGCGACATCAGGACCGGTGTAAGATGTCTATGGCTAAAAATAAAATTTATTGACTATAAATCGAACTACTTTGTTTTTACTTGAAAACAATAAAAATGGCTTCGAAATATGCATATTTAAGTCCCACTGTCAGTTTTTATTTACGATTTTTTTAATGGGTGATTGTTTCTAAACTTTGCTGTGGTGACAATTTTTTTTTATATCTACCCGAGTCCAAAAAGGTTTTACCTATTAAATATAACAATATGAAATATTTAATCGGTTTAATAAATTTTGTACAGGTATAAAACAAATATTAATAAATAACCAAAATGTTATTGTTTTATTCGCCAACAATGAACAGTTTTAAATCTATTATTACAACAATTGCCTTTGTGACATATTTTAAATATTAAATATGCATTCTGGGAATTGACATTACAAAACATTTTATACACATTTAATAAATAAAAACGCACCTCATGCACTTTTTATTAAAGTAATAACAAATTTCTTTATGTGCATATTTATATATATATATATATATATATATATATATATATATATATATATAGGGCGTTAATTAAATAAGTATTGTAAATTTTATTTAACATAAAATTAGACAGCTTGGGATATTTTATATTTTAAAAACGTTAACACTATTTATATATTTTAAAGTTGCGTTGATTAATTCCCTAAGTTTAATAGTTTAACTGCTTTCCCAAAGTGTAGCGTTTAATTTATATTGTTTTTATTACGAGCAGGGGCCCCGAAAGTTTACGGTCCTGTTGACGGCATGCTGTGATCTTATTTATAGTCGCAACTGTCAGTTCGAAGTGTACCGAAAGCTAATAGCTAATGCATATAGCACCTAATTATACCACATTTTAATTTTAAAATATTCGAAAACACCCACTAAAACACATTGGCGGAAGCTTAATTGTTGTCATTTATCTTCCATGTAGAAAATAATATGTTATAAAGTAGACCACCTTTATCAAAATAAACTTTATTTATTAATTCGGCAACAACGTGTTAAAGATATAAATTGTCCCGACTTTGACGCTAAGCTGATTTTAATTAATACAGTTTAGTTTTTAAACCAGTCCAGGAATTTTAAAACAAAATTAATACGATTTTCATTTATCGTTTTTTATACAAAAAAATTAATATTACATAATGTGTAATGTGTAATACACATTTTGTCAAATGCAAAACAAGACTAATTGCCTGTTGCTAGCGGGGTATGCATTATATTTTATTTATGGCTTACAAATATTTAATTTAAATCAATTTTTAGATAATATTAAGTTTTTGTCGTAGAAAATAGTATATTAAAGAACTTATGTCATAAGACGTCTTATGACATGAGTTATTTATGCTATTTTATCTATTTTGCAAAAATTCTATAAAAAAAATAATTTTTTCTACTCCCACCTTTAAAACGCCCTTTATCGTACATGTTTTCATGACACTAAGTGACCTTTTAAATACACATTGACAAGTTGTGGCTTTATGGCACTTTAGTCACGGGCTGAAGTTAGCAACATGTTTTTAGTCACGGGCTGAAGTTAGTTTTAAGTTAGTTGACAGTTGTCAAATGTCATACAATCGTTAAAATAAAGTGCCTTTTTTGTAAAATAATACTAAATGTGAAAATTATTTTATTATCTCAATAAAAAAATACAAAAGTATTAAATAGTTTCTTAACGGCAATATTTAAAAAGTGTATATGAACATTGTACTGACCTTTTCATTTCGCCGGCAGTAAACTACTCTCTAAAAATGAAATGGTGGATTTTCACTGATTGACAGTGCATATTAACTATTTGCCGCAGTGATAAGTATACCACTAGCAATTAGTGAATACTCACTTTTTCATGTACCGATTTCTTTGCACTAATTTATTTAGTGGAAATTACACTGTACAAATTAGTGAAATAGGTTTAGTAGTTATGATAACTAAGTTCAAAAAAGTTAAAATTTCACTATTTTATGTCGAGAGTTCCGGAAAAGTAGTGATAATAAAAAACACCAATTTGGAGAAGTTAAAATTTCACTAATTTATATTGAAAAACACTAATTTTACAGTGATTAATAACTCACTGACAGAAATAGTGAAAATTTCACTGTTTCACTTTTAGAGAGTATAACTTAAATTCGGGCAAGGACTCCACTGTAAAACACTGTCAATTTTTAAGAAATACTTTTAGATTTATAACCTTTATAAATGTGACATTTGACGGTGACACACAGATTTCCCTATTATTTCATAGATGGCGCTATATGCAAATTTTTGATTTAAATCATTTTAAGATAATAATAAGTACTTGTCGTAGAAAAAGTATAGTATGCACCTCGTTTATAAACTTTTCTATACACTCATTAATTTAAGCACTCGCTTGCAAACTCGCTCGTGCCTAAATTAAATTCGTGTATAAAATGGCGTTTATCAAACTTGATTCATAATAAACTATTTAAGATAATATTAAGCTTTTGTCGTAGAAAATAGTATATTAAAGAACTAATGTCATATGACATGAGTTATTTATGCTATTCTATATCTATTTTGCAAAAATTCTATAAAATAAAATAATTTTATAACTGGTCGAATTTTACTTTAGATCAATCAATTCGCCATGCCGTCCTTAATGTACTTATTAACAATAAGCGGCTGTTAATGTTAAAGAAGAAAAAAAGGATTTTCTTTGGTGTTAAACAAAATTTATTGCCAGAAAAGTCTCGTAAGTACTAGAAAAATCATAAAAATATTATAACCAATATGCAAAATATTATGCTGTTTAAAATATAGGCAACCTATAAAATCAAAATTTTGGGTGGGATCTCATTAAAGCACCGAAAGCGTTGTTATAATAAAGTCATTTTGAACGCAAAATAGATAAAGTATAGTATTCAACTCGTTTATAAGCTTTTTTAGGCACTCATTTAATTAAGCACTCGCTAAATTAAATTCCTGTTTAAAATGGCGTTTATCAAACTTGATACGTAATATACTATAAAATTAAATCAAATTTTAAGTTAAAAAAAAAATATATTAAGAGAAAAGTATAATGTGTTTAAGGTGAAAATAAAAAATATATATTTATCTTAATAGCCTAAAAAAGGTAGTAAACTGAGTACTTAAAATGCAGTGTATTTGAACAATTGGAAGCAATTAGTAATGTTTATATTAAGAGGCAAATAAAACATCTGTAGAGAAGGAGAGAGAAGATTTTACGTTTATTAATGATGAAGCTTTTTACTTAATAGCCTGGATCTCACAATCAGTGTAAATACGAAGATAGGCGTTTAGTGGATCTTTGTGGGGGAGAGTGCTGGGGGGCAGGGGGGAAGGCGAAAACGGGGGCCTTATGATGAGTTACTGCGGCAGCTGTCTCGTACCAAATCTCATTTGCCGTCTTTCTACTTGCCAGTGAAGGCTCGTGTTACTACTAATTACCTACAAACTTACAAATATTAACTTGACTACTCGCCTTTTTGAATCTTTCAGCCCTTTTACTACACGATTTATACGCCTTCATACTGTGCATTTATATTCATCGATTTTTTAACTTGGAAATCATCATATGATTTAACCGTATTGTTTTATCTCAATTCTGCGGCAAGCCACAAAATCTTTTGTATCCTCTTTTATTTTGTTCAGCTTTAGATAAATCCAAAGGCCGTCTAATGTCCAAGGATAACTATCACGTTATGCAGTAAAAAAAAATTGGCGAAATTAAAAAATAAGCAACAAAAAAATAGAGGGTATTTTGGGCCAAAATTCTTGGCTAGAACTGACAATGTTCTAATAGGGGTACAATGTTTTTACAATATTCAGCGATTACGGCAGAAATATAAATTAAAATCGTAACGGGCACAAATTGTAAGCTGTCTAAGTTGCTTCCTCATTTAAAATTTTATGATATCGTAAATGAAAGTACACATCATTAGGACTGTAATAAAATACATAAAACCACTTAAATGTTATTTTAATTTTCCTTAATGCAACTAGCTGCAATCGTGACGATAGTTCTTCGCATTTTCTTCAACACTGTTTATGGATCTTTCTTAATTAATCCGACAATTTATTCTATAAACATTTTGAACAAATATACAAATACAATTTACAACTTACCTAATTTTAACATTTATGTTTATTGATTGTAATAATCTTATGTCAATATCCAAATTATAAAACCAAAATTACTTAATTTGGTTACAGAAATATATATATCACTCTTATATACCCCTTAAAGAGCTTATTTGGGGAGTTTATGAAGGTTATCGGTACCTATTGTAGTAACACTATAAAACCCAAGTTTTATAACGAGAGATAACAGATTTTTTACTCAATACAAAGAAATTTTTATTGTAAACATGTACGCAATACTTCGAAAAACAGCAGGAGACATCAAAATACCAAAACATAAATATTTTACACCATTAAATAATATGAAAATATTTTTTTAATACATTCTTTTGATTACATTAAAGTAGTGAATTTTTTACCTTGGTTTGGTCAATTAAGTTGTTTTTGTAATTCAATTCGATTAACATTTATTTTATGTAAAAAACAATCATGGCGGAAAGAATGTATCAACCTTGAGCCTTCTTATATTGCTCATGGTAATTTTATATAACCTAAGGTACTAATTCAGTTTTATAGGACTATCTAAGTTACTTAAAGTGTTATTATATAAATTTGAAACTCTTATGTACATTGTAGTAACTGTCGTTACTACAAGTGATGTTATAAAACTTTTGATAGGCAACCATCTAACCGCTCAGGTTAGTGTTGTCAGGTTCGCCATTTTTGCCTGCAGTAATAATGGTTTTAACGCTTAACGATTTAATCCACTTTTAAAATATTTATGTTAATAATATTATATTACTTATATTTTCTATGCTAAATATTTTCTTTTCAACCAATTTTTAATTAAAATTATGAAGTAGAATTGCGTCGAAAGCTAATAAACTCCTTTATAAACCTACTGGTAACGGTTACTAAAGGTTATATAAAATGTTTGGAGAAACAATTATATAACCTAACTATATTATTGTTTTATGGAACCTTATATGACCATTATAAAAGTAGTAAACTAAAGGGCGATTTTATAAAACCTTGTTAAACTCTTATATAATTTGACAACTCTTATATAACCTTTATATAATTTATCGTTACCATAAGTAGTACAAATTGTTTATTGGGTACTTAGTGTCATGGATAATGGACGTTTTAAACGTGGAAATAGAAAAATTAAATTATTTTTAAAACTATTTAAGATATAATTATGAAAGTTTGACACAAGTTTTATGTATTATTATTAATATTGATTCTGTACACATTTTAATTTTATTGAATAATATACTATATCGGTAAATTTTTAAAAAAATATTTATTGAAAATAAAGTATTGTGTAATTTTAGATTACTGTTGAGAGACATTTTGCACATTTTTAGTATTATTTTAAGATATTAATATTGTTTAGCCGAAAATAAAGTTGCAACATAGTAAATGTGTAGGGTTATTTTGTGGCAAGTATTCGTTACAAATAACAGCGTTTTATAGTCGTAAGGATTTTTAACTTTTCGATTGGCACGTAAAACCTAATGGAAACGATTTTAAATTGACATTGCGAATTTTATTGGAGCCGTGAAAATCAATATATTTCAGTAGGTATATTAAATTTTGAACGGTGTTTAAAATCGCTCACAATTCGTGAACTAATTGGAGTTATTTTTAAGCTCATTAAGTAGTTTTGAGAAACTTCGACTGCAGTTTACTTAAAAAGTTTGAAATGCAAATTAATTGCACTTTTAAACCACTTTATTTTTATTTTGTATTGCAATAGAAAAATTCAGGTTTTCCGAAATATATAAACATAACCTATTTTGTTGACAGTTCAAACCTTTTTACTTGTTAAAATTTTGTATACGCTAGAGAAGCGGGTGGCTAGCGGGTGAACTACAAGGTTTGTCAACAATACATTTAAAGCACAAGAAGTGCACTACTCGACAAATTTTGTTTACAAAGTTTCAATTGCACAGCTAAATCGCGCACGTTATTTGTGTTTCCGTTGCAATTAAAAACTGCAAAACTTTGGTTTAGTAGTTGATTTTTTCTTATATCATTGATTAAGAAACTCCTGTGTGTGTATTTTATCTAAGTGATCATGGTGAAATATTGTGTTTTTAATTGTAAATGTAATTCAAGAATCAGAATTAACTAATGATAACTTTACCTAATATAATTTATATTTAAGTTTGGACTTTATTAAAAAATCTAAAAATAATATTGTACAAACATAACCTTAAAATCATATTTGAGTCATCTAAAAAAGCCGACAATTACATTTTAAAATATATCTACAAATTCATGTTAACATAATATTATATATAATACTTACACTCTTGATAAAAAATTATTAGCGGCAAGAAACAATATTTTAGCATAACAGATTTTTTATTGCTTGAAGAAAAAGGCGTAGTTTTAATTTTTTTATGAATATTACCAGTAATGGGTCAAGAAAGTTTCTTAAAGAAACTAAGAAAATTGAAAGTTTACAATAGTATATGCTTTTGTAGCAAGACAAATTTTCTTTCTTAGTAGAATTTTCAATTAAGAAATGCCACTTTCTTGTTAAAATCCCATTTTTTGCGCTAAAAAAGGTTTTCTTCATTTAAAAGAGAAATATCTTCCAAAGAAATATTTTTAGTTCTTGTTCCAAGAAATCGCTTGCTCTTGATTTAAGCTAATATTATAATATCCTTAAACGAATAGATTAACCTTTCTCCTCAAGTAATTTAAAAAAAATATATGTGAAGATAGTTTCTGATTTAGATTAAGAAACATGGCTCTTTGCCCTATTCAAAAGCGCAAATCTTTTGAAATCTTTTGAATTAAAGGGATTTTCATTTCTTTTAAGAGATTATTTTTTCAGTGCGTTTTTGGTTTTTACCGTTGAGTGGAGACTTTCTCAGTCAACGCTTTTGACAGCTTAAAAATTGTAGTTTTTAATTAATATTAAGTTGTTATAGGGAATACATAAAATTGAAATTCAATCATAATCGAAACGAGGTAAATGAGTAGGGTAAACCAATGAATACTCTGTTAATTAAATAAACCTAACTGAAATAGCAGCAAATCCGAACGATAATATGTGGTTAAAATGAGCCTTTAAAAATAATATAGCTCGGATTATGGAATAAAACTTACTGCAACTATTGATTGCTAATTGGCGTTTATTTGTTATTGTATCAGTAAATAATTTTCATTCAGGTGCCTCCTAAAATAATTCGCGGAACTAAAATCATGCTTTTCGGATTAAACGCTTCGAGTGCTTCTAATCAATTAATTCGGTTTTAGTTTCTGATCGAGCATGTTCAGTATCGATCATTAAATAATGTTACACGGAGCGTGAAGATACCAAATTGGTTAGTTTATACTGCTACACCTAATAAATTTTAAAGAAAATTAATCCCTTTAATTAATTCTCGAATGCTGTAAAAATTGTACGGTCATTTCATTTAAAATAAGATGGCAAAAAAGTAAACAGAAATACAAAACACCCTGTCTAACATTTTGGAATACTATTAATCGCTCTTGTGTATGTTTTTATATTACAATTGATGGTAATACAGACATTTTAGTTAGTCACTAGATCTGTAAATTTTTTTTGGAAAAATTAAATATTTCAAAAACAATTAAAGATAGCAAATTGATTCAAAATGCAATAGCCCTGAATTTTACGTAATATGCAATATTATTTAATATTTAGTTTTTTTTAGAAAAATAGATCACATTGCTCTTTAACCAAAAATTTCAGATTGATATCTCTTTTAGTTTTCTTTACCCTTTACCCAACCCAACCCTCTAATGAATCAGTTGGATGAATTCTGTAAAAAATTTGGAAAAAAATCTAGAAATATTCTTAATTTAGATCCGTATTTTTGATAAAACTTGCAACTTTACTGTCTATAGTAATCATTTTATAGTGCTCTAGTGAAGCTGATATAAATATACAGTGTATCTTGTGTATACCAAGAATGAACTTTTTTATATTACAATTGTCGGTTATACAGACATTTTAGTTAGTCACTAGATCTGGAAAATTTGTTTGGAAAAATTAAATATTTCAAAAACAATTAAGATAGCAAATTGATTCAAAATGCAATAGCCCTGAATTTTAAGTAAAATTCAAAAATTCAAAATAGCAATATTATTTAATGTTTAGTTTTTTTTTAGAAAAATATATCACATTGCTCTTCAACCAAAAATTTCAAATTGATGTCTCTTTTAGTTTCCTTTACCCTTTACCCAACCCAACCCAACCCTCTAATGAATCAGATGAATTCTGTAAAAATTTTGGAAAAAAATCTAGGAATATTCTTAATTTAGATCCGTATTTTTGATAAAACTTGCAACCTTACTGTCTATAGTGATCATTTTATAGTGCTCTAGTGAAGCTGATATAAATATGCAGTGTATCTTGTGTATACCAAGAATGAACTTTTTTATATTACAAGTGTCGGTAATACAGACATTTTAGTTAGTCACTAGATCTGTAAATTTTTTTGGAAAAATTAAATATTTTAAAAACAATTAAAGATAGCAAATTGATTCAAAATGCAATAGCCCTGAATTTTACGTAAAGTTCAAAAATTCAAAAATGCAATATTATTTAATGTTTAGTTTTTTTTTAGAAAAATAGATCACATTGCTCTTCAACCAAAAATTTCAGATTGATGTCTCTTTTAGTTTTCTTTACCCTTTACCCAACCCAACCCTCTAATGAATCAGTTAGATGAATTCTGTAAAAATTTTGGAAAAAAATCTAGAAATATTCTTAATTTAGATCCGTATTTTTGATAAAACTTGCAACTTTACTGTCTATAGTGATCATTTTATAGTGCTCTAGTGAAGCTGATATAAATATGCAGTGTATCTTGTGTATACCAAGAATGAACTTTTTTATATTACAAGTGTCGGTAATACAGACATTTTAGTTAGTCACTAGATCTGTAAATTTTTTTTGGAAAAATTAAATATTTTAAAAACAATTAAAGATAGCAAATTGATTCAAAATGCAATAGCCCTGAATTTTACGTAAAGTTCAAAAATTCAAAAATGCAATATTATTTAATGTTTAGTTTTTTTTTAGAAAAATAGATCACATTGCTCTTCAACCAAAAATTTCAGATTGATGTCTCTTTTAGTTTTCTTTACCCTTTACCCAACCCAACCCTCTAATGAATCAGTTAGATGAATTCTGTAAAAATTTTGGAAAAAAATCTAGAAATATTCTTAATTTAGATCCGTATTTTTAATAAAACTTGCAACTTTACTGTCTATAGTGATCATTTTATAGTGCTCTAGTGAAGCTGATATAAATATACAGTGTATCTTGTGTATACCAAGAATGAACTTTTTTATATTACAATTGTCGGTAATACAGACATTTTAGTTAGTCACTAGATCTGTAAATTTTTTTTGGAAAAATTAAATATTTTAAAAATAATTAAAGATAGCAAATTGATTCAAACTGCAATAGCCCTGAATTTTACGTAAAGTTCAAAAATTCAAAAATGCAATATTATTTAATGTTTAGGTTTTTTTTACAAAAATAGATCACATTGCTCTTCAACCAAAAATTTCAGATTGATGTCTCTTTTAGTTTTCTTTACCCTTTACCCAACCCAACCCTCTAATGAATCAGTTAGATGAATTCTGTAAAAATTTTGGAAAAAAATCTAGAAATATTCTTAATTTAGATCCGTATTTTTGATAAAACTTGCAACTTTACTGTCTATAGTGATCATTTTATAGTGCTCTAGTGAAGCTGATATAAATATGCAGTGTATCTTGTGTATACCAAGAATGAACTTTTTTATATTACAAGTGTCGGTAATACAGACATTTTAGTTAGTCACTAGATCTGTAAATTTTTTTTGGAAAAATTAAATATTTTAAAAACAATTAAAGATAGCAAATTGATTCAAAATGCAATAGCCCTGAATTTTACGTAAAGTTCAAAAATTCAAAAATGCAATATTATTTAATGTTTAGTTTTTTTTTAGAAAAATAGATCACATTGCTCTTCAACCAAAAATTTCAGATTGATGTCTCTTTTAGTTTTCTTTACCCTTTACCCAACCCACCCCTCTAATGAAACAGATGAATTCTGTAAAAATTTTGGAAAAAAATCTAGGAATATTCTTAATTTAGATCCGTATTTTTTGTAAAACTTGCAACTTTACTGTCTATAGTGATCATTTTATAGTGTTCTAGTGAAGCTGATATACAGTGTACAGTGACTACAAAACTCTTGTGCTTTCAATCAAAGTGCCACTTAACTCTAGGTAAAACCTCTTTATAAGGAATATAAATTTTCTAGATTTAGTAAAGAAAAACTATTCGAAAGAAAAAGAATGACGCTACAAAGAGGTTTAACCGATGAATGTTGAACTTACTTGCGTTTCGGTAACATTAAGAAGTTTGGCCATTTCGGATCGCTCGCTGCTGCTCAGATATTTTTTGATTTCGAATTGTTTCTCCAGTTCGAATATCTGCCGGCCGGTAAAAGTGGTGCGGGCTTTTTTCTTTTTACTCTTCGCATCGCCGTCCTCGGCGATCGCGTCCACCGCGCTAGGCAGAGGCGAAGTGTCCACCTTCAAATCTAAGGGTTCTGATTTAGTCTTTTTTCTCTTCCTTGATTCTAAAAAATACAATGTCAAAATGTTGTACTACCAAAATTGATTGATGATTGCGTGTTTATTGAAACTGAATCACACCTACTGTGCTGTGTAAATGCCCTGCTCTGATTGGTTTATTGGTCGATTTAAATATCTCACTTAGTATGCATGTTACGAAAAAATGTTTAAAATAAAAATTAAATGATTCGAGGGGGGAAATCAATCAGTACTACATGGGGTAACTTTAAAATTTTCAATGGAACACCCTATTTTTTATTGCTGATTCGGATCATACGACTAAAAATAGGTAGAATATGTAATAAAAAAATCAATTTTGTTCGATAAAATACTTTAAGATTTATTTATTTAATTAAAGTAGGTGCTGAAACTAACAATAAAAATATTTGCTCGACGAACTCTTTTTTTTCGGTTGAACACTTCCGTTTGTTTACTACTGCTTGACTGTACGGTGAAATGAAGTACGTGATCGAATTTTTTCCGGAAAACGCTGAGCGTAGATATTAACAGCATCATCAAGATTCCTGCCTGCTTCTCCATAAATCAAAATCATTTCTATTTTTTCTTCCACTGTTAAAAAATCCATTATGAATAACTGCTTAACGAAAGGAGGTCTTTTTGTTTGCAAATTAATCTTCGAACTAAATTGATTAAATAATGCTAAACTATCTATAAATAGATTCTTTATACCTCAATAATAATTATTATTTATAACTAAATACCATTTTTATACCTCAATTAGGAATAAATTAATTAATTGACAAAATAATGTTTTTTTTTTTACCTTAAATGAGGTATTTTTATTAAAAATAGTTTAATAATTCTTTAAATTAAAGGATTTAATGCTGGCAGGTAAAAAGTGACCATGGTGCGCAATTGATAACACAAGGGAACAGCATATTTGTTGCATGAAATATTATGACCAATATTATACTTTCTCGGGGTGCTGATTTCAGATCTGAAGTCAAATTGTTTGTATCAGCTTTAGTTTTTGAGATATAATTTATACGCGTTTTTTAAGAAAAATCAAATTTTTATTAAGAAAACCATTAGAAAAACAACTACTACTGATCAAAAAATTTTCTTTTATAAGATTTTCTTGCTTGACTTGGTTCACGAGGGCTGTTTTTAATGCTCCAGCAATAGTCCGCCATCATGTGAGCATTCCAGTGACCCTGGTAACGTTCCTCCATAGTTCGAATGTCTTGATGAAACCGTTCCCCTTGTTCTTCACTCAGATCACCAAGATTTTCAGGGAAACGGTCCAAATGCGTGTGGAGGAAGTGTACCTTGATGCTCATATTACAACCAAGCTGCTGGAAGTGTGACAACATCAGTTCAATATGCTCCCCATAGCTTTCATCCTTTTTGTTTCCCAGAAAATTTTGTGCGGTCCAAACGAATTCATTCCAGGCATTTTTTTCAATATCAGTCATGTAACTATTAAAGTTTTCATCCTATATTAACCTTCTTATTTGTGGACCATCAAAAATTCCGGCTTTAAGTTTCTCTGTGCTCAAATTATAGAACTTTTTAGAGATGTATTTAAAACAATCACCATCCTTATTCAGAGCTTTGACAAATTGTTTCATAAGCCCTATTTTATGTATTTCAAGGGATTCAGGTAAATTTAACTTAAGCCCATATTGCTGTCTATGTAAAATTTTAATATTATCTAGGGTTGGGAAATTATGTTTTGAATCTTTTCATCAACAAATCACGAATTTTTTAAGAAATATTTTGTAATAAATATTTTAATATAGTGGTAGTAAGCAAAGTAAAAAGTGTTAATATAATTTTTTTATAATGTATATTCCCTACCACAAAGTTACGGCTTCCGCAATTAATTTATTAAAAAACTTTTTTAAAAAACAGCTCGGTCAAATCAAACGTTTAAATGTGACTAGTACAGGAATATGTCTGACAGCTGTATCTCAAAAACTAGAGCTGCTAAAGAAAAAATGGGGTTAGATTTGAAATCAGCGACCTCAAATTAATAAACAACAGGCATTAAATTCCATGCAACAAAAAAAAAGTTTAATTTTGTTCCCTTGTGTAATTATCACCGAATGAAATAGTGTATAAAACTTAAACCAAAGAAAACTTAAATATTAGTTAAAAAGTCGTGGGTACTTAAAAAAATCAGATTTAATTTAATAGGATAAATATTACCAAAAAAGTGATATTTTTATAGAAAAATTATTGCAGAATCGTATAAGAAAAATCGAACAGAATTGATTTTTTTTCAATACAGCGCCATTTATTACAAATATGAAAAAATGTTTTTGACAAAATCTACCTATTTTTAGCGGAATGATCCAAATCTGCAATAAAAAATAGGGTTGGGTTGGGTATATAAGGAGAATAGTATGAGGACCAATTTTAGTATTGATTGATTTTCACCGTCGAATCATTAAATTTTTATTTTAAATATTTTTTCGTAAATTGCATACTAACTGAGATATTTTAAAGTTTCAAGTTAAATAACTCACCCTTAAAGTTCATAATTAAGGAGATATTTTTCAATTTCTAAAATTTTAAATATTATTTTGTATCAAGAAACCTGTGACGGGTGAATTGACGGTATCTATGGTTATCACGTAATCTGTCATTGTTCAAAATTTAATGGCGTTAATCAAGAAGAGCAACGTCTAATGTAAATGGAGGACACTTTAAACATTTAGTAATAAAAATTGTTAATTAAAATTTTAAAAAAATATATGGGGTGTTCAATTTGTTGAGTTGATATCATTTTGCAAAATATTTTAGAAAAATAGACTTAAAAACGCTTTACAATTTCAAATCGATTTTTTTTTTTCGTTCCCCAGAAACTTCTAATAAACTACGAATGTGAAACTAATAAATTTCAATGTATTCATAATATTGCCCTCCGGTTACAGGAATGCATACCACTATGGTCTCATTAAAAAATACTAATTAAATTGATTTGAGTTTGATGCGTTGCAACGACAAAGTGAAAACAAAACAGAAATAAAGAAGGTATAAATAAATGAATGAGTGGTTAGTTTTACCTCGCTTAAAACGGTTCATTCGAAAATTGAAAATTGCTTTGTAAATATCAAATATTAATAAATAAATGCCACGAGGATGACAACTTTATTTTGTATCCCTTTGTGGCTAATTAATCATCCCCAACCCCCAGTTTTAACATGCACGACAAAACGAAAATAATCAACCCTCAAAAGACAAAGACCAATTAATTTTTGTGGATTTGATTTTAATATTTTACCATTATCACCTGGGGACGATTGGAGACCACTAATCGAAACGCAGTAAAATCCATAAATTTTTTTACTGTAAACAAAAATCATGCTACGTATTATTAAAACGTGCAAACTAATTAATGAAGAAAGTGGTTTCCGTATAGTAAAATAAGTTGTAACAGGTATTTGTCGAACATTAAGGGCTTAATGATGAGCCCGTGTGTTAATAAAAAGTAATGGAGAAGTAAAGTGTATGGGGCTGTAAAGGTAGTAAAAGTGGCCAATAAACGTATTTGATAGTGAGTTATTTAGGCATAACGGTATCATCAAAATAATTTGTTATTCAAAATGGCACGCGATCGGACGTTTTAAGTAATTGGGCAATAAAACAAATCAATAAGTTGCTTTAAAGCTAAATTTCATAATACAGGATAATTTAAGGTTTTTTTATCCGAAAGCTATTAGGTATATATAATATATAACTTGAAACTTTACGAAAAAATGTTTAAAATAAAAATGAAATGATTCGAGGGGGGAAATCAATCAGTACTAAAATTGGTCCTCATACTCTCCTCCTTATAAGGGGAACAGGGGGTAACTTTAAAATTTTCAATGGAACACCCTATTTTTTATTGCTGATTCGGATCATGCGACTAAAAATAGGTAGATATTGTCTAAAACATTTTTTCCTTTTTGTAATAGATGGCGCTGTATTGAAAAAAAATCAATTCTGTTCGATTTTGTCAAAAACATTTTTTCATATTTGTAATACCTAGATGGCGCTGTGATGAAAAAAAATAATTTTGTTCGATTTTTTTTCTTATACGATTCTGCAATAATTTTTCTATAAAAATATCACTTTTTTGGTAATAATTATAACATTAAATTAAATCTGATTTTTTAAGTACACACGATTTTTTAACTAATATTTAAGTTTCCGTTGGTTTAAGTTTTATACATTATTTCATTCGGTGATAATTATCAATTGCGCACCATGGTCACTTTTTACTTGCCAGCATTAAATCCTTTAATTTAAAGGAATATTGTACTATTTTTAATAAAAATACCTAATTTAAGATAAAAAAAACATTATTTTGTCATATAATTAATTTAATCCTAATTGAGGTATAAATAAATGGTATTTAGTTATAAATAATAATTATTATTGAGGTATAAAGAAACTATTTATATATAGTTTAGCATTATTAAATCAATTCAGTTCGAAGATTAATTTGCAAACAAAAATACCTCCTTTCGTTAAGTAGTTATTCATAATGGATTTTAAAACAGTGAAAGAAAAAATAAAAATGATTTTGATTTATGGAGAAGCAGGCAGGATCTTGATGATGCTGTTAATATCTACGCTCAGCGTTTTCCGGAAAAAATTCGATCACGTACTTCATTTCTTCGTACAGTCAAGCAGTTTACTACAAACGGGAGTGTTTAACCGAAAAAAAGAGTTCGCTAAGCAAATATTTAATACTTACATGATATTTTGAGCACCTACTTTAATTAAAATTTAAAAAATAAATAAATAAATTTAAAAAATAAAACCGTATATATACATATATATTATTTTAAACTTTAAAAAGAACAAAATTTTTAATCAAAAGTGAAAATTCAAAAGGAAAAAAATTCTTAACCACATGTGTCTTCTTGATAATTAATCGAGGATATATAGAATAGTGTTGTGTGAATATGGCAAGAGAATAACAGGACGTGGCTAGGTTTGCGGTTTTTCAACACGTGGATAAGGAATTCTTTGTGTTAAATTAAAAACATTTCACAACTTGTTTAGATTTACCACTTTTCTAATATCTAATAATCACACGCGAAAAAAGTACTTATTTCGGCGATAACCCAAATTTTTACAAACCGCAATAAAATTTACCCACGAGTTTTACTTGAAAATACATCAGGATTAAAATTTTCTACTTTACTTTTCATGGAAACAATAAACCAATCAGAGTACCTCTATGGAGGTTATTTTCTATAAAAAGCAAAGTTGCAAATTTCATTCTGTTATATAAAATGTTTTCGCATTTTATCAAAATATATTTGGTCAATAAATTATTTCAGTGTACCTAAACAAATTTAATAGTATAAATAGTATAACTCGAAACAATAAAATGTATAAATTCCAATTTTAAAACGCATTAAAGGCTTACGTTCACTTAAATTGTAGTTAACATGTTATTGGAAAAATTAACTCCTTTAATACATGAAATAAACAATTTTATCAAACATTGCATTTCAAAATATGCAAAATTGGAAACAATTGTATTGTGCAAAAAACAATATTTGCTTTATGGCATCTGCAAAATATCATGAATATTACCTGATTTAAAGCGTTTAATTATTATTAAATTCGAAATTTTGTTTGGATTTTTCCCAATGTTTACATTGTTATACTTGTGGGTATATAAAAATAAATAAGTGCACATTATTTCCCAAATTGCTTTTTTACTTGGGTTTCATCTAACTTGCAACATTATGGGGGACATATTTTTGTAGGCACTTTTACGCTTAAAAGAATTATTTATTTTATTTTTTCTGAAAATATCTTCTTTAAAATGTCAAATTTGTATGTTACACGCCGGTAGTTATAAACTTGTCATCGTTCTTTTCAACATCAAACTCATTCGGGATCATTATCGCCTCAATACTTTTCAATACTGCAATAATAAACAGCCTAACTGTTTCATTAACTACATTTCATTGAATAATCTCTAAATGAAACAAATAAACGATTTTAATGAAACATATAAACATTTTTAATTGTTTTTTCCCCCGACAGAGAAGGTGTTTATTTTTATTATTTGATTACATTTTGCCACTGGGTCATCTCATACAAATGAGATTTTAAGTTTAATAGTGCCTATATTATGCAGCAAGTTTGATTGATTTTAGTCACAGATTTTAGGCACAATTTGTGAAAATCATGGCCTCCTCGTTCTCCAGATTTAAATCCACTCGACTTTTGTGTGTGAGGATATTTTAATAGCGTTTTGTGCCGCACAAAACGCTATTAAAATATCCTCACACACAAAAGTCGAGTGGATTTAAATCTGGAGAACGAGGAGGCCATGATTTTCAATAAAGTTGGGGTCTTCATGACATTTTGTTCTTAACCAGCGCAAAGATTTAGTCTACGTGGAATATCTTGAGGATTTAAAGCTTGCACTCTCTGTAAATGATAGGGATCTAGCAAGAATACCTTTATTCTTAAAAAAATCACTTGATTTAAGTATAATTTGCTTAGGCTACAAATACATTAAATTTCTTTTCCTTTCTTTCCTTAAATTAAAATTAGCTTAAAATCAAGTACAGTTGAAACAAGATGATTGACCTAATATTGTCAATGCTAAAACTAACATTAAACTAAATATTAATCTTTCTTTAAACAAGCAGATCTTATTCTTGCCTGTTAAATGTTAAGAAAGAGTAAATGAAATAATCTTATTCTTAATTTAAGATTATCAATTGGTTAGACCAAATTTTGGAAAATTCCCTCTATTCTATTCTTAAAGATATGAATCTATACTGGATATAAATATAATTATAGTTATTCCAAGATTAGTAAATATTGGTACGACTGGGCTATTCTTAAAAATATCCCCCACTAACGAAAGTTAGGTAATAATTATTACATAATTATATTTAGGTGTGTAGTATTATGTATAGAATTTTAGCTGTTGGAGTAATATTAGGTCAGCCGAAGAATCACAGAGTAGAGATATATATAAACGGATAAAAATGTTGGTTGAACAGGCCAATATAGCCAACAAATGTCCGTCTAGAAACAAAATCAACGTGTCTAAAGGTTTGAAAAAATCATTGCAATATATACATATATAGGTAGTTATATAATAAAAACAATGCTATAGACCAATATTTTTTCCGGTTAAGTTAAGCAATAATTGTTTCAAATATTGTCTATTATTTTTAACTTTTGCTCGACTTTAAATAAAGGTTAGAATATAATGACCATGTGTCTTTCGAAAGGTGAAGAGTTGTTCTATTTATTTTTGTCTGCCAGTCTAGATATAGAATAATCCACTTTCTAACTTTTGAAATAAACATGGTCATTATATCCTAACCTTTATTTAAAGTCGAGCAAAAGTTAAAAATATAATAGACAATATTTGAAACAATTATTGCTTAACTTACATAAATATACCTTATATTTAATCCAAGTAAATATTGTATCGTCAAGAATTATAACATTTGTATCAAAAATACTTATTCTTAAACGCATAGTTTATATTTTTATTTGAGGGTGTTTTATTTTAACGCGTAGAAACACTTTCCCTCGAAAAGTATTGAGGTTAATTATGTATACGTAATTGGGCGATTATGTGATAAAAACTGAGATTTTACTAAAATTGCGGTTGTTTCTTTCAAACAAGTCGAGACAAATGTTTAGCTTGCCTCGACTGGTTAAAATTTTTGATAAAATAGGAAATTGGTTGCGGCTTTTATTTTAAAAATCGAACAATCTAATGAAGAGGAAATCAAAACCTCAAACTACTTTTAATCATTAGTAGATAGTTTTATGTGAAAAATAATTGATTAAATTTGGCGTTTTTTTGGTCAACAAGATTTAAAAATGATTTCGCAAAAATTTTAATAAAAGTAATCAAGATATTAGATTACAGTTTTCGCAAATCATTTCGAAAATTATGATGGGGGTTATCACCCCACATTTATACGAGCATACCTTCCACTCACTTAACCGAAGTTATTAATGATTAGGTGATTTGGGTGTGTTTACAGGGCTAAACATTGTTTTTCAGTTTACCGGCAATAGGATGGATTACTTGGCCTCCAAGATTTCCAGATTTTTATTTTAGATGGTTTGCAGACTTTCACAAATACAAAACAGAACGAAAATTCAACGGTGCCAATGTAGTACAAACAAAAACTTTAAAACTGTTTGTTTTTCTTAAGTTGCGCAAAAATTGTTTTTTGAAATTTTCATAATAAATATACTATAATAATTAATTTGCAAGCTGTAAACGTGATGATATGAGCGGGCTATTAAGATACAATGTAACTTTAAATATGTACAAAAAATCTGAAATTACAATCACAAATCATACATTAAATATTGAAGATATTCTATACATAAAACTTGCAATAAAAAAAAGATAGTGAGGTTTGATAGATCTTAGATAGATAACCCGATTGTTATAAATCATTTTTAAGTCATAGACGAAAATTATTATTGTATTTTTAATAATACAAATGCCAATGTTTCTTTAAAATAATAATGATAATTTTGTGGAACTTACTCAAATCTGGTTAATTTTTGCAGTGAAGGGTATTAAAATAATAATAATAATAATAATAAAAGTATGTGTTGTTAACAGCCGTACCATTGATAATATACGGTGTTAAGGGGTAGTTTTAGTCGAGGGTGTAACTTGTTGAATGTGTGGAATGTGTGGCGTGTTAGAAGATAATAACAAACAACAACAAACCTTTAGCAGTCTTTAAATTAATTTTACAATCACCACTAGCACTGCGAACTGACAAATTCAAAGGTTCATTAGCAGTTTCGGCTGGATGAATAATTTTGGGGAAGGCTTCTTGATGCGGCGACGACGTAGCACTGGTGCAGGTCATTTTTTGGGCGATAACACTGTTGCTTTCCTGCGTGTCGTTATTTTGTATGCCGAGAATGTTCTCAATGTAATGGGGGGTGGGTTTGTTCGTTAATTTCCTATAAACATGTTCGTGCCAGGAGAGCGGCCGCGGCAAAGAGTCTCTGATCTCTGTGGTGAGATTGTTTTGCTCAAAGTCAGGTTTCTGATCGAGCGATTGTTCTTCCTTGACGCCAGATGACATATCTGATGAAAGACCATGTGATTTTCGATGGGTAGGAGCACAAAACAACAAACGAAGCACTGAGTTTTTTGAATTCCGAGGACGGCAGAGGACCTCGTGCTGATCGTCGGTGCGACGCGCCGAATCTACCGATTCACTACGAAGGATGCGATCTGTCTCATCGTGTTCGGATGAACGGAATGCTGCAACTGAACCGTGTCTCTATTCCAAGGCAGTACGAAAGCTGTCCGCATAACGTTTCAAAGCTCGCTCATATAAACCAAACGGTGTTGTAGAGGGTGCGCTGGAGAGTCTACGCGCATTACATACACTACCGGATTGTGCTTTGTTACCTATGTACCTACCAATCATAATTATCATTAGCTTCAATCTAATCGACCTACGTTTTGCTGATTATCACTTACCCCCACAATTAACTACAATTCGCGATTTTACCAACAACCGCTTAAGATTTTCTCTACATACCTATCTAGAAATTTATTTTATACAAAGAAATACTCATTCAAGCAAATTAAAAATTAAATATTAATTTGCAATTTTGATATTTCTTAAAATTTCGGACTAACAATTTTTTGATAAAAATAATTTTAGACAGTTTTTGTCCTTTTGTCACATTCTTTCCAACAAATAAATGTTATGATCACGCTAGGTAGAAATCTCTGGAGAATTATCTACAAATGTCAATAATTTTTAAGTATTAAAAATGCATAAAATATAAAGTAAAAGCTTTGGGAAGTTTGAGAATTCATGTGCATTTTTTTAATTTTAATTTAAAAAGTTTATAATATAAATTCCAAAAGTTATTTAATGGTAAAGGTGTTAAAAAATCTATTTGATGCAACAGTAAGCAAGTAAAAATCTCGCCTTTTATTTTCTTATTTTTTTGTTCCAGCATCAACCATCGAAAAAATAAGGAGTTATATACATATACATATCTAGAAATTTATTTTATACAAAGAAATACTCATTCAAGCAAATTAATAATTAAATATTAAATTGCAATTTTGATACTTCTTAAAATTTTGGACCAACAATTTTTTGATAAAAATAATTTTAGTCAGTTTTTGCCTTTTTGTCACATTCTTTCCAACAAATAAATGTTATGATCACGCTAGGTAGAAATCTCTGGAGAATTATCTACAAATGTCAATAATTTTTAAGTATTAAAAATGCATAAAATATAAAGTAAAAGCTTTGGGAAGTTTGAGAATTCATGTGCATTTTTTTAATTTTAATTTAAAAAGTTTATAATATAAATTCCAAAAGTTATTTAATGGTAAAGGTGTTAAAAAATCTATTTGATGCAACAGTAAGCAAGTAAAAATCTCGCCTTATATTTTCTTATTTTTTTGTTCCAGCATCAACCATCGAAAAAATAAGGAGTTATATACATATACATATCTAGAAATTTATTTTATACAAAGAAATACTCATTCAAGCAAATTAATAATTAAATATTAAATTGCAATTTTGATACTTCTTAAAATTTTGGACCAACAATTTTTTGATAAAAATAATTTTAGTCAGTTTTTGCCTTTTTGTCACATTCTTTCCAACAAATAAATGTTATGATCACGCTAGGTAGAAATCTCTGGAGAATTATCTACAAATGTCAATAATTTTTAAGTACTAAAAATGCATAAAATATAAAGTAAAAGCTTTGGGGAGTTTGAGAATTCATGTGCATTTTTTTAATTCTAATTTAAAAAGTTTATAATATAAATTCTAAAAGTTATTTATTGGTAAAGGTGTTAAAAATCTCTTTGATGCAACAGTAAGCAAGTAAAAATCTCGCTTTTTATTTTCTTATTTTTTTGTTCCAGCATCAACCATCGAAAAAATAAGGAGTTATATACATTTACATATCTAGAAATTTATTTTATACAAAGAAATACTCATTCAAGCAAATTAATAATTAAATATTAAATTGCAATTTTGATATTTCTTAAAATTTTGGACTAACAATTTTTTGATAAAAATAATTTTAGTCAGTTTTTGTCCTTTTGTCACATTCTTTCCAACAAATGAATGTTATGATCACGCTAGGTAGAAATCTCTGGAGAATTATCTACAAATGTCAATAATTTTTAAGTACTAAAAATGCATAAAATATAAAGTAAAAGCTTTGGGGAGTTTGAGAATTCATGTGCATTTTTTTAATTTTAATTTAAAAAGTTTATAATATAAATTCCAAAAGTTATTTAATGGTAAAGGTGTTAAAAAATCTATTTGATGCAACAGTAAGCAAGTAAAACTCTCGCCTTTTATTTTCTTATTTTTTTGTTCCAGCATCAACCATCGAAAAAATAAGGAGTTATATACATATACGTATCTAGAAATTTATTTTATACAAAGAAATACTCATTCAAGCAAATTAATAATTAAATATTAAATTGCAATTTTGATACTTCTTAAAATTTTGGACTAACAATTTTTTGATAAAAATAATTTTAGTCAGTTTTTGCCTTTTTGTCACATTCTTTCCAACAAATGAATGTTATGATCACGCTAGGTAGAAATCTCTGGAGAATTATCTACGGATGTCAATAATTTTTAAGTATTAAAAATGCATAAAATATAAATTAAAAGCTTTGGGAAGTTTGAGAATTCATGTGCATTTTTTTAATTTTAATTTAAAAAGTTTATAATATAAATTCTAAAAGTTATTTAATGGTAAAGGTGTTAAAAAATCTATTTGATGCAACAGTAAGCAAGTAAAAATCTCGCTTTTTATTTTCTTATTTTTTTGTTCCAGCATCAACCATCGAAAAAATAATGAGTTATATACATATACATATTTAGAAATTTATTTTATACAAAGAAATACTCATTCAAGCAAATTAATAATTAAATATTAATTTGCAATTTTGATATTTCTTAAAATTTTGGACTTACAATTTTTTGATAAAAATAATTTTAGTCAGTTTTTGTCTTTTTGTCACATTCTTTCCAACAAATGAATGTTATGATCACGCTAGGTAGAAATCTCTGGAGAATTATCTACGGATGTCAATAATTATTATAAAATTATAATTTTTAAGTATTAAAAATGCATAAAATATAAAGTAAAAACTTTGGGAAGTTTGAGAATTCATGTGCATTTTTTAATTTTAATTTAAAAAGTTTATATATATCTTAAATGAGACTTTAATTAGACATGAGCAAAGCTTGCAAGCGAGTGTTTAATAAAAATGAGTGTCTAGAAAAGTTATATGTAAAAGTTTATAAACGTATTATAAAAAATAATGTATTATTAATTAATTTAAATATTTGTATTATGAAAACATGTACAATGATGGGCGTTTTAAAGGTGGGAGTAAAAAATAGTTATTTATGTCATAACGCTGATAAGTAAGTCTAGCTTCAGAGTTGTAAGTAGTTATCGAATTTTTTTTCTTGGTTCTAACGGTTTTTTTACAGACGTGGATGTAAAAAAGTTCACCTGATTGGTCTAAATTATTTTTACAGCCTTAAAGATAATCGAATAAAAATTTGTCAAAATTAAATAATTAATAAATTATCAAAATTGTTGTAAAATATTTTTACCAAATTATATCAAAATAAAATTCGTTGCAAAAATGGCGAATGCGCCGGGATCACTACTATGGCAGTTCTTAGGTTTTTATCTAAAGAATAATACGAGTAGTATATTATAAACGCCACTTTATTTACGAGCAAAGCTTGCAAACGAGTGTTTAATAAAAACGAGTGTCTAGAGAAGTTTATAAAACGAGTTGCATACCTATACTTTATCTACGAAGAACAGAAATAAGAATGTAAAGCGAATTTTAATTTAAAAATACACTCACAGGCAAAACAATCGATCCACACAAATTTTCGATGAAATTTAATTGCAAATAACTTTTTTATTTGATTTCGAATTTAAACAAATAATAAAGAATATTGTAGATAAATTAATGGAGAATCGCTCACATTTTCAAAATTACTAAAAAACCGACGTACATTTATATATACAGGTTTAAACAATAAGATGTTTTTTACCATAAGTTTAAGACTCTCTGTAGAGTAGCAAAACCTAAATTTTTAATTATCAAGTCACAAATATTTTTAACAGTTTTGTTTTTGGTTCACATTGATATATTTATTTTTCTGGAAAATATGGATTTAAAAAAAAACTTTGCAATTTCCAATATTTTTTTTGTACGAAGAACTAAGGTTGCTTTAGTCCATCCATAGCCTATGGAGGATGACAGTGACAGTTTTGTTGAATCATCCCATATCCTGTCATATACGGCTTTCAAAAGCTATCAAATTGTTTTCTGTAAATTAATGTGTTAATTTTGAGGTGTCTTCTTACTTTTAAAAATGGATATGTCTCCGACTGATGTTTCCCTTTGTACTTTACTTCTTGTGACGTTTAAAACACTTGCCACGTAATACTGTGACCGTCCATCCTGAATTAAATCAATGGATCTGGCAACATCAGTCGGAGAAATATCCATTTTTAAAAGTAAGAAGACACTTCAAAAGTAAACAATTATTTACAAAAAACAATTTGATAGCTTTTGAAAGCCGTATATGACATGTCCAAGTATGGGATGATTCAACAAAACTGTCACTGTCATCCTCCATAGCCTATGGATGGACCATAGCAACCTTAGTTCTTTGTACAGAAAAAATATTGGAAATTGCAATGTTTTTTTAAAAATGCCATATTTTCCACAAAAATAAATGTATCGAGGTGAACCAAAAACAAAACTGTTAAGAATAGATGTGACTTGATAATTTAGAACAATATACGGTTTAGACACTCTACAGAGTGTCTTAAACTTATGGTAAAAAACTTATTTATGTTTAAACCTGTATATTTTAAACGTACATGTATTTCTAAGTAATTTTTTAAAATGTGAGCGATTCTCCATTATTTTTTCTACAATATTCTTTAATATTCGTTAAAATACAACATCAAATAAAAAAGTTATTTGCGATTGAAAATCATCAAAAATTTGTGTGGATCGATTAATTTGCCTGTGAGTGTATTTAAAATTTGACAAATTTAACCTCACTTTTTCGCAATTTATAATAAAGCTAACTTCAGCCCGTGACTAAAATGACCAAAAGCCACTGTTGTTAACTTTACCCCGTGACTAAAACGCCATAAAGTCACAGCTTGTCAATGTAGGAGTAGATAATAGTATATTATGTATCAAGTTTGATAAACGCCATTTTATACACGAATTTAATTTAGTCACGAGCGAGCTTGCGAGCGAGTGCTTAAGTTAATGAATGTATAGAACAGTTTATAAACGAGGTGCATACTATACTTTTTCTACGACAAATACTCTTAAAATGATTTAAATAAAAAATTTGTATAGAGCGCTATCTATGAAACAACAGGGAAACTGTCAAATGTCACATTTTTACATTTAAACACAATTATAAAGGTTATAAATCGAAATGTATCTTGAAAATTGACAGTTTTTCACAGTGAAAGTAAAGGAAATGTTTTATGAGGACTTTACAGTAGAGTCCGTGCCCGAATTTAAGTTATGGTTTACTGCCGGCGAAATTAAAAGTTCAGTACAATGTTCATATAAACTTTCCAAATATTGGCGTTGAGAAAATATTTAATACTTTTGTATTTTTTTATTGATATAATAAAATAATTTTTACATTTAGTATTATTTTACAAGAAAGGCAATTTGTATGACGATTGTATGACATTTGACAACTCTCAACTAACTTAAAACTAACTTCAGACCGTGACTAAAAACCTGTTGCTAACTTCAGCCGGTGACTAAAGCGCCAGAAAGCCACAACTTGTCAATGTATATTTAAAAGGTCACTTAGTGTCATGGAAACATGTACGATAAAGGGCGTTTTAAAGGTGGGAGTAGAAAAATATTTTTAATATAAGAATTAGTGTGAAATATGTATATCTAATTTTACTCTGTTAATACAATTTTGTTTAACAAATATTAAAAATTTACCAATTGACAAAAAGAAAAATTTAATATCTATATTCCGAGTGAGTTTTTTTTTAAAGTGTTACAAGGGGATATTTCAAAAACGGTCTAATTTTTTTTATAAATTTTGGTAAACTAATAAATATTAATATTTAAACATATTTTTGACACCTACATCATTTCTCTATTTTTAAGGGCGAGGGGTAACTTTGGATTTGGATCTCCAATCTACGAAAAAAACTGTGTGCAAAAAAATTTTTGATTTGCGCTTTCGGTTACTGAATTATGATTTATAAGATTCTAAAAAATATTAACAATTAAATTTCAACTAGTCTTTTTACACAGATTCGAATTTTTTTTTAAAAGTACATCATTCCGATTAAAAATCCAAAGTTACCCCCGCCCCTTAAAATAGGGAAAGGGGGTGGATGTTTAAAATATGTTTAAATATACCCCCCTCTCTATTAGTTTACCCAAATTTCACAAAAAAAAATAGCTATTTTGATTCAATTTTAGCAAATTTACACAAAAATCATGGGTCATAATTTGCAAATTTTGATCTATTACAAATAAAATAGTCCACTTCCTAATAAAATCGGTAGGAGTTATAATTTAGTTACATTTTAGTACAACATCGTTTTTTTGTTAATTTTTTTAAATACGGTGGTTTTATTATCCACAAGTTAAAATAATGATTGTAGTAAAACAAAAATTTAAAATTTAATGTAAAAACGATTCAAATAAATTCTCTTACATCTGTAAAGAGTAAATTTTTGTGACTCCGCGTAAATGTGTTGAAGGGCCACAAAATGCATTTAGATTTTATTAAAATGCATTTTCCAAAATCTTGGCCTCCGAATATGTCTAAATATAGTATATATTTAACTGTTTATTTGCACGTGGAGTCCCCATAAAATATTCTCTTCACTTTTACTGTAAAAAAACTGCTTCTAAATCGAAGTCCATTTTCAAGGTAGAAATTTTGATTTTTACAAACTAACACTGCCAATTTGAAAGACGGTAAAACAGATTCGTAACACCAATTGTGTTACTCTCTTTTTTTATATAAATGTCCCTCTAAGCAAAAGAGGCACGTTTGCAGTGATTGCAGGCCTATAATAAAATAATTCTAGCAATTGACTGTTTATTTATTAATTAAAAATAAATTATCACATTAATGCTTTCTTAATTTTTTTTGTTTATATATATAAATGGTTTTCCGGGATCTGCTCCGTGTTGTCGGTTTTTGGTTCTTAAAAGAACCGTAGGTCTGACGACGTTTCGGTACAATCTCATGTACCATCTTTATGTCTTATCTGCTGGGCTGCTGTTGCTGCTCTGCAGCGATTTAGACGTCTAAAGTCTGATTTATAGATTGCCTTCCTTCCTTCCTCCCGTAGAAGATGAACAATACAATCCCGTACGGAAATCTATAAACGGCACTACGGTTTTCGTATTGTTCATCTTTTATGGTAGGAAGGGAGGAAGACAATCTATAAATCAGGCTTAACTCGCAGCAGAGCAGCAACAGCAGCCCAGCAGATAAGATCTGAAGTTGTACCGAAACGTCGTCAGACTTACGGTTCTTTTAAGAACCAAAAACCGACAACACGGAGTAGATCCCGGAAAACCATTAATATATATATATATATATATATATATACAGGGTGCACCAAGTATCCTATGTGTATACTTTTATGGGCATTTTTTATTTGAAGAGCTACAAGGTCGGATAAATTAAAGAAACGTTGCTTACAAGCCTTTAAAAAATGAAATTTATGTATTTGAAAATGACCTTGTTGCTTAAATAAATTTTAAGAAACTTTAACCATTTTTTTAAATGGTTTTCTTTCTTTTGGCCCAATTCGCGCATTTTTTAACAACAATTTTCTCTTAAATTAGAAGGATACTTGTTGCTCCCTGTATATATAAATATATATATAAAATAATTTAAGTTATATTAACATTATATCAGCTAAGTCTATTTTAGTAGTACATCACGTTAACGAGAACATTTGTAGTCCTCGTGTTTACTCAACTACATAAGGCAATAAACAGTATATTACATTTATACAAAAATAAATAGCTATTCTAAAATTGAGTCTTCAATTTCGCGTGTTATCCTTGATCCAGTCTAAATATTGAGTTACTCTGGTGTATACCCCCGGATAGCCCGGCTCGCCGCATTTATTACCAAATGAGACGACCCCCACTTGAATCCATCTGGCATCCCAGTGAAGCATTAAAGGCCCACCTGAATCTCCCTACGATAAAATTCACACGTAAAATGTACGTTTATCGACTTATATAAGTTTATAAAGTGTAATTTTATTTTTATGATTAAGTTTCCTACCTGACAGGCGTCGGTGCCGCCTTCCGAATAGCCGGCGCAAATAAAATTCGATGTTATGGGTTGGAAGTAAGCTTGGTTACAGTCTTCGTTCCTCCAGATCGGCAATATGGCTTGTCTTTGCACTGTACTTTCCTTACCTCCATAGTAAGTGGTACCCCAACCAACCACCGTGGTTCTTTTTCCGGCAAACGTCTCGCTCCTCACCTCCGGAGGAGGTAGACATAGAGGTATCACGTACTTTGATTTTCTAGCCGGTTTTTCCAGCTTCAATAGAGCTATATCGTTGTAGAACCCAACTCTGCTGAACTCCGGGTGTGCCTTAATCTCGGAAACCTTTAAAGTCACCGGAGCTGACGGTTCGTCGTCCCGTTTCAAATCGATATCGCCCAACCTTACAGTAAACTGACGAGCTGCAAACCTACAAAAAACATCTATACATTGCTATAATCCAATTGCGGCTACTAACGGTCTTTGTCTGGAGTCTCTGGTGCAATGGGCCGCTGTTAGAACGTAGGAGGCCGTCACCAATGAACCTCCGCACCAGAATTCAGTTCGCCTTGATCCGTGCAGGAATATGGCCGCCATCCATGGCCATCTACCTGGAAGGGCTTCCTCGCCGCCTACTACGCGGTATTTTGCCGATTCCGGCTGTCCACAATCTACGAAAGTTCATAAAGTTGGAGCTCTTGACCTTTCGACATTTTGACACAAAAGTTTGTAGTATATGAATATTCAAAAGAACAATAGTGATTTGGTGTTGGAAGATGAAGTAGTTGTAGTGATGTTACATTGGACTGTCGTCATCTTGGTTTTCTTGATTTTCACAACGTTTCGATTGGATGTCTCCAATCAACATTATCACCTGAAGACGATTGGAGACAACCATTCGAAACGTCTTCAGGTGATAATGGTGATTGGAGACATCCAATCGAAACGTTGTGAAAATCAAGAAAACCAAGATGACGACAGTCCAATGTAACATAACTACAAAAGAACAATGTCAAAGTTTTCCAAGAGCTCTAACTCACTTAGGAAGCTCTTTTAATGGCTGAAGCCTTGCATAAATAGTTACCTTCTGGGTCGACAAAGTTTCCTTCTAGAGGTAGATCCGGAATGCTCGGTACAAAAGTTGGAGCTGGAGTGTTGAGGGGTAAACTGGGTATATTTATTGGAGGTTTGGGTAAAGTGGGTATATTAATAGGAGGTTTACGTGTTGTGTAGGAAGTGACTGGGGATAATTTTATAGGTTTAATAGAGGTTGTTTGGTATATAACAGGGGGATATGGTTTTCTTGTTGTTGTCGATATTGGGGAGTCGGCGCCTTTGGGACAGCATACGCCGGGGACAAAGAGGCTTTTGAAGCACAATGATTGCCTTAAGTTTCCAAGGTTGAGTAATAACTGTGGACAATCACTCAAATCGTCACAATATCTAAACAACGAAACAAAAAATGATAAGATTTACTTTTCCCTTTTAATTAAAATAAGTTAATAGTGTGTGAAGAAGCGTTTTTAAAACGACATTGACTTTCTCTTTTCAACGAAATGAACACCATGAACCATGAAGTAATAATTTATACAGGGTTAAATTATCTTAGAAATAACTAATTATTTATAAAATAAAACAATCACGTAGCAAGGAGAACTTTCTCTGTAAGTGCTGATACCCGTTGTTTAATTATTTAGTTAATTGAAGTACCAACATTTCTATAATATATAATAGTCTTACGTTATGTGCATTTTATTAATCATCGGAAATACTTTACCCAGATAGACCCTCCGGCGTAGTGCAATATCTCGGATTATCATCGTCATCACCATCATTCTCACCATCATTACCATTTTTGTCTTCAGCACTATGTTGATCTTGATTTTGATCTTGAACAGGCAAAGCCTCCCTCACCAAAGGCGCTATGGTATCCGTAACATTCCTCCCCAAAACATTTTTACTGATGGTATACAAAGCGTTCGGCACATCCTGCGATATTTTATTGTTCTCACCATCACCACTTCTGGTCATGTTCACCAAATACCTCCCAACTGTATTCAATGCTCCCAAAGTCTCAGTAATTCGAAATATCGTCTCCGGTCTAAAATGTCTACCATCTTGACCATTATTATTATTATATTGTTCCGGGTCATTTTTAAACTCGAACTGATCCCCATAACGAGAATTATCCACTTGCCTTGGTTGGTGGATTTTCACCCATCTTGCAGATTGGTTTTCTCCAATTAACGAAGGCGCGTAGTACTCCCTTGGCGAGTATTCGTAGGTCAAGGGGAATAGACAGCACAACACTAAAATCCATCCTGGAATAAAATAGGATTATCTTACTTTCTATAAAAAATGATTTCTATGGAAAGCAATACACCAATATGCACCACCCAGTGTGCGGTGGAAAATGATGTACTTTAATTGGTTTAGTGCTTTTTATAGAGATTATTTTCTATAGAAATTAATTTCTATAGAAAATTATCTCTATAGAAAGACATATATACAGACTGTATAGAATCAAGTAAGTAAGGCTGGAGACAAGGATGACAAATTATATTCTGATCAGAGAAAAAGAAACAAACTTTAATTGGGCGTGGTTTAAACCAAGCCATTCGTAATTACGAACCATAGTTCCCAGGCTGTTTTAAATCAGAAGAGAACGATTATAATTATTTAATAAATAGTTCAATTTTATTTGTTTGAAACTTACAAAATAACAAAAAAATTAATAATATGTCAAAAATAATTTGATTTAGTTAATTTTCTTACTTTTAATATTAAAAAATAAGAAAAACAACCCTTTTAGGAAACAATAATAGCATATGGCAACAGCGCGGCATGCAGCCAGATACAAGGGCATGCAGTTTGATCTACTGTGTTTGTTCAGTAGCTTCGACGCTGTCTTAGGGAAATGTGTATAGTTTTTAAGAAATACATTTTCGCCATTAACTGGAATTTAATGGATTTTAAACAATACTTAGTTTTTATTTGCAGAAATGCATTAAAACAAAACAAACGAATTCGATAAAAATAAAACCTTTAAATTCTCAAACAAAAATAATTCTAAAATTCAATCCCTCCCACAGTGGGCGGGGTTTGGCACTTGTTTTATTTAAGTGTATCTATTCGTTTTAATACACACTGTATTTATATATATAGAAAGACAAAGCACCAAGCGGTAGAAAAGCATTTCCACCGCTTGGTACTTTATGGCTTTCTATAGAGATTATTTTCTTTAGAAAGTAATTTCTATAGAAAATGATTATTGCTTTTTATCATTTTTTATAGAAAAAAAAAGTCGAATATTTTAAGAAATACTTGTTGGACTTTAAAAGATTGTATAATATATTTGGAAAAACCAATTTATGTTTTATAATAATTATTTTATGACACTGCGCATGACGCATACTAAGATATGCATTTTAAGAATAAATTAATTTAGTGAAAGTAGAAAGAAAGGTCGTTAAGGTCAAGATATGTTGTAATGCATATGAAACAACATATTTCCCGCATAATTATTTCATATATGACATGTTTAAGGGCTTACTTTATATAATGGGACAATTTCTGAAAATGTTATATAAATCATCTATGTAAAAATTGGTTTATATGAACTGTGAATAACAATTATTCAGAAAAAAATCTCGTGTATAAGAGATCTATTTGTCATAAAATAGGATGGCAATGCACTTCAGTGTCAAGGTGCCTGTGTAGCTATAAGAAACAACAAGTGATGGTCATATTCACTTTCACTAAGTCGCCATCGACATCCGCTTCGATGGCATACTTTGTTTTTTTGTTTACGTAATAGGAGTTCCCTGTTAACGCAACATATCATCACGAATTTTCATTAACAACGTTTTGTTGAATTACACAATAATTGTTGTGAATTTTATTCAAATTAGTCGAGAAAATTTTATTTTACACAAATCGTTTTGCAAACATATTGTAGGCATCATTAATATTAAGAAAGATCTAACTGCCTTTTTCTAAAAATAAACTAATGCAAAATAATTATTAAATAATTTACTGAAAATAGAATGATAGAACAAGTATTACTACATTCATAAAATAAAATTATAACTTTAAATTTGTTTAGATATTTTATTGAACTAAAAACAAATATTTAATTTGTTAATATTTTTCACAAATTAGAATTTTTGGTAAATTAATGTGGGTATTCGTTTTATGTTTTACTAGGTATTAATAACATAATTATAACAATTTTAAATATATTTTAATTAAATTTTGAAATTTAATTGACAATTAAGATACAATATTAAATAATTTTACTGAAATATACATATTTACATAATAAATTTAATAAATAATATTAATAATATTTATCATATTATAATAATTTATTTACCGCAAATTTATTCCCGGCGCCTTCGCCATTTTGCAAATATGTTAATTTCTTTTATTTAATTACTTTAAACTGTCATTTCGCCTTTTAAACATACAAAGGTGTAAACATTTAAAGACTTACAATTACAATTGTAAATGTAATATAAAAAAATACAATAATTAAAAAAGCGGCGCATTCGCCATTTTTGCAAAATCAATTTATTTCAAAATTGAACCGGCATGTTCCACAATTAGATAATTTTAATAGAAAGTGTATAGTAAAACTATTCAAAATTTAAAAATAATAAAAATACTTACATATGTATTTATATTATATTTTAGGTTTTTATAGATTGTGCCATTTTATGTTTCTACAACCTTTTTTTTATTTTAAAATTAAAAGAAAAGTTTCACAAAAATATATACAAATTTTAAATAACTCCGTAATTATTTTATTTTGAAATTTTGCCTATTTGACACACTTCTTAAAATGTAGGAGTATCTTAGAAATCCTTGATCCCACACATACATATAAAAAAAATATTGAAAATTCTTTATTTTGTGAATATTCAATTATTAAATTGTCACTACAGTTTTTAGGTTTTATTGCATTTATTTTAAGCCATATTTAAAATAAAAGCATTTTAGTGTTTTAAATTTTTATTAGTAAAAATGCAACAAAAATTATTTTAACCCTAAACTAAATAATAATAATACAATTTTGAATAAGAGCATTTTCAAATTTAAAATAAATTTGCTGTTTAGCCGCAACTTTTATTATTAATTAAGCGATTTCTTTTAAAATTTGACGTACCTATAATAGTTATCCAAATATGCATTTGAAAATGCATAATAATCCCTCTACACTAATAAAACATACACAAGATAGCAAGGCACTTAACTTTCTGTTAACTACATATGACCCAAATTTAGTTTAAAGCCGATTCAAAGAAAGTGAACTCCCTTCTTTCTTAACATTTCTCCCACTAGATCTTCTTGACATTGGTTTTTACTTTCATTCAAATTTCACTCATATTTTTGTTTACATTTTATAATTTTATTTTTAAGAAAACTACTCTAAAGGCATTTTAAATTTTTGTATACTTTGAAATAATAGTATTGATTTTTTATTGAGAAACAAAGTGGTTTTGTTCTCTAACAAATAATACGCGTAAATGATATTGAAAATTCACCTTTTCGGTGCAAGGAAATCATAAAACATTAGGAGGTATTATATATTATATATTACCACATCAACCAAGAAAATCCAATAATTACGTCACTTTACAAAAAAGTGAAAAGTGCACACTCAACTATATTTTATCATTTTAAAAACATTTAAACAAAAAACAGCAACAATGTTTTTTTAATATTAATATACTTCAAAACATTTTATATAAAATTAAATACAACCATATATCCAACAAAAATCGATAGTGTCCAAATTACTACCATAAACACAGTAGGTAGTGTACTCTAGGGAATGTTCTGGAGGTCAGATTCAGAGAGTCTGCAGGCAACCCAGTATACACCTACTGAAAGCCGAATTAACCTAACTTTTACGTGAATTCGATTAATTATTATAAATTGTGAAGTCATGCTGCCAAAACATACATTAAGGCTTCTAGGTAAGTAAATAAACAATTATTTGAAGGAAAAATAAATAAAATCATGTATTTTTAGCCAAAAACATCACTGTTAGACATGCCTCAACAGAAAGTAAAGTAAAAACTGGAATAGTTATGTTAAATATGGGAGGTCCTCAACATACAGACCAAGTTCATGATTATTTGCATCGAATTATGACTGATAGAGATATGATACAGTTTCCCTTTGCTCAAAATCAATTGGGACCTTGGATTGCAAAAAGGCGTACACCTGAAGTTAAAAAGAAGTATGAAGAAATTGGAGGAGGTTCCCCTATCCTGAAATGGACTGATTTGCAAGGGAAATTGTTGTGCAAAAAATTGGATGAGGTATCTCCTGAATCGGCACCGCATAAGCATTATGTGTCATTTAGATATGTTCATCCTTTCACTGAGGATGCCTTCAGGGAAATTGAAAAAGATGGTGTCGAGCGAGCCATAGTTTTTTCACAGTATCCACAGTACAGCTGTGCCACATCAGGTTCCAGCTTCAATGCCATCTATAAACATTTTCACAAAAAGTATGTATTAGTATTATTACATATAACCAGCTGTATTATATGGTCTATTTCAGGGGATTGCCTTCAAATCTGAAGCTCAGTGTTATCGATAGATGGTCCACACATCCCCTCCTAGTTAAATGTTTTGCTGATTTAATACAAAAAGAGATTAATCTTATACCAGAGGAGAAAAGAAGGGAAGCCATAATATTGTTTTCAGCCCATTCTATCCCGCTTAAGACTGTAAATAGGGGGGATGCTTACCCTTCTGAAGTAGGAGCTACAGTGCAGTTGGTAATGCAAGAGTTAAACTTTTGTAACCCCTATCAATTGGTTTGGCAATCAAAGGTGGGACCTCTACCATGGTTAGGACCATTTACTGATGATGCTTTAACAGATTATGTTAAAAAACAAGGCAAAAAGAACTTCGTAGTCGTTCCCATTGCTTTTGTAAATGAACATATTGAAACTCTGCATGAGTTGGATATTGAGTATTGCAAAGAATTGGGAGAAAAACTTGGTGTGGAAAATATTAGACGTGTTCCAGCACCAAATGATCATCCATTGTTCATTGAAGCTTTATCAGATATAGTTAAAACACATCTTAAAAATAAAGTAGCTGTTGGACATAAGTTTTTGAATAGATGCCCACATTGCGTTAATGCCAATTGCCTGAAAAGTAAGACTTGGTATGGGGAAAATTGCCAGATTTAAAAAAAGCTTTTTCTTTAATTTAAGCTCCTTAAAATGTTATTTTTAATGATGTTGCATTTATTAAAACGTTAAAAAAATTGTTGTCTAGTTTTGTACCTTCAATGCTCCACAAACAAAACTAGAACTTTTAAGTTTTGTGGCATTTAAATACAAATAATTTAGGTTATCTATCTGTATGTTTAACCCTAATTTGGTCTTATTTGTATTATATAAATAATAAGACCTTAATAATTTGTATTCAAATGATTTTTTAATCTATGAGCACATGCAGGTTCTTTAACCTTGAGCACAACATGTTTGCGATTGTATGAATTTCATACTATGAAATACAAAAGCAGTTTTCTGTAATTTTCCACTCTAACTCAATTTTGTCCACCAGAGAGCTCCACTGGTAAATTTTAAATGTTTTTTAAAATATTGTTTTATTTTGTCACGGTTTATTTAACAAATAAACCTTGAAAATAGTTTATGATTACATTTTTGCAATGATAAATCTTTCAAACAAATTTACTAGTTCTATTTTAATCGTTTCTAAACCATTTTCAAACACACGTGATACCAATATGACAAATAAAAATAATACTGAAAAATGTTATCACGCACCAATTAGTCAAATTGTTTGTATCATGTTAGGGACGAATGGCCTATGAATCATCAAAAAATAATGAATCAGATATATATAATCAATACGAAGTAAATTCAAACCATATTCTTTGTTTGCATACGTCATGCAGACTAACAGCGTTGCCACATTAGTTTTTCAACTATTGTATTTTCCTATAATATCCTTTCGACATTTGCCAAATAATGTCCAGGACTGTATTGTATTATTTTATTATCTGGATAACTGAGATTAATGGTAAAATCTATAGTTGACGTAGTAGATCTACTGCAAACACAGTAGACTTGGCAGCATTGGAGATCGGCCATCATTTAAAAACAAAAATCCGCGCTTGCAATTGGTTGTCTGAAGCCAATAGGCGTGGTTGTGAGTTCAAATTTCATTTCAAACAACCGTTGGAAATCAGAAGCAAGTTAACCGCGTCGAGTGTCAGTTGTAAAGTCGTTGAAAAAAAGAAAACGAAAGAAATTACACCTTTTGCTTGCTGAAAACTTGGCTGTGTTAGAAATTAAATAACAATGACATCAACAGGGTTTAATATTGGAATGATCGACAGCAGAAATTCGAGCAGGGTGTTAAAACCACCAGGTGGTGGCCACACGGACATTTTCGGCAATGGTGACCAGGAAATGAGAACTCCTTCAAAGAAGAACCAGCAGACCTCGTCGATATCGTCCTGTTTTGGGGGAATGGAGCCTCCAAAGACCGAACAACCACATGAAGAAACGCAAAAAATCGAAAATGGAAACGAGGACGTGAAAAATACAGATGAAAATGTTAGGCAGAATGGCAATGGTGTCGAGAAACCAAAGGAAAATATTACAGAACAGGTAGATTCGCCAAAAAATAAACGTATTCCTCCCGGAGGATACTCATCGGGAGGATTCTGGTAGATCTGGGAGATTTTTTTTAATGTAACATGAAAATTTTTAAATTGGAGTGTCTAGTGATTTTATTTTTAATCAAAATGTGTGTTCATGTCATGTTTTTTACTTAAAATTAGTATTTATGGCATTACCGAAAGTCTGATTACATTAAATGTTTTATATTTTTGTATTAGTTTTATTTTAGACACTTTAAAATACTCTTTAAATAATAAATTGTTTCAAATCAATTCATCGTTTTTTAGTTTCTTTTATGAGGGGCCCTCACACGTTCAATATTATTGTCAATTTATTGACAATATTATTGAATGTGTAAGGGCCTCTTTACATTTAAACTAGTTAATTAATTAAGGAAAAACACCTTGAGGTGATCTGTGACAGTAGAATAATAAGAGTACACTTGTAACTAGGTACCTATATAAATATAAATTTTGATTAAAAATTATTGCAAATTAACAAAGATTTCTTTCTTAAATCATTATTTATAGGTACTTGGAAAAAATCGCCAAAATGATTTTTCGGTATTATTTTAATTACATGAAAACAAGGTAGGTCATTTTAATATTTATAAAACGTTTTTCCTGTTACTTATCTCTGTTAATCTTGTGCTTTACCTGAAAAAATATAATTTCCCTTTTTAATGACATGCTTCATGTTTTGAAGTGATTAAAACCTTTTATGGCATTCATGAATAATATTTAATGCATGTTTATCAGACCCACTTGTAATCTACTTACTGAGAAAAGGCATTAATATTTTTTATTGTACCATTAAAGTAGTGACTCAATAATCTCAAACTGAAGTTCATTGTTCTTGATAACATTTGTCACTCTGATTTGTTTTGAAAGAAATGCAACTCGAAATTGTTGATAAAACATTAGGAATTTCCGGTTGAAAAAGAAGATTGACTTGGCTTAATCCTAAAATAAATGTTCTATTTTGGTATATATTTTTTCGCGACAATCTTATCAGGAATATATGTATATTATGTTAATTCGGCTTATGATGACATACATTTTAGTATTCATATAGGTACAGAGAAAACTAAATTTCCATATTCATGCAAAAATCAGTTTTACGTATAAACGCAATTATGATCGTATTTTTATAAACACTTTTCACAAATTTCTAATGTTCACTAAATAATTTATTTAATAAAAATTATGCTTAAAATTTTGTTGTCATTTGTCACACACCTACTCTAAATTGGTCTGTCCACGTCCATCGTTCTGATTGGCTTGTTTGATCTAATAATACATCCACACATGTGGATGTGAAAGAGTTTTAAGAAGTAGTTTATAAGTTTTATAAATAGCTTAGGGTTGCTTGATCAGTGCCTTAGCACAATTCAGCGCGCAATATTGACCTCAAACATATATTATAATTATATAATACAATATATATGATATAGATATTATTATAAATAATTAAATAAACAGTGTGAAATCAGACAAATAACATTGAAAATTAATTTTGTTAAACTATTTCGTTATAATAATAATGGTTAGACTTGTTTTCAAAGAGATATAATGAAAAATATGTATTTTAATAATAGCGTGGCTAGTTTAAGGTGTTGCGTTTTTAATCTGAAAATTGAGGTAGGGTGGTAAAGTAATTAAATAAAAAATGTAGAATAAATTATGTGATAATGTTTATTGATTTCAAATTCGAACGAGGCGAACATACACATATATAAAAAATGTTTAAGTTATAATATCTACATTAAAATAAAAAAATGCTTTTACAATGAAGAAGAAAAACGAGAGTTATATTAGAGAAAAATGCATGTAACATGAAATTAAAATATGTTTTTTCTAATGCCCCCAGAATGGTGAAATCAATCTACAAACAACGGGTGAAATAATCAGCAGGTCAGAATTGCATCGCATCTAGATAGACAACTATGGGGGTCATTCCCTGACAATAAACATCTTTAAAATTCTAGAGACTGATAAATAAGACTAGATTAATCCATACAATATGTAAGCCTTTGTTTTACAAAATACTTTGTATTTGAAGTCCGGATTGTATGAAACATCAGTCATTAACAACTGGAAAAGTTTTGTCATTTTTCCTGGTCAACATTTAGGTAAATTTGTTCAATAGTACGAAATTTTATAGTGCATTTCATGTCAGAAAACGGTCAGCACACTAGCCATAAAAATATTGAAAAACAACAATAAGTTAAAATTCAAATTTTGTAAATCAATTCTGAACTACTGTAACCCGAATTCGTTTTCTGCCCACGAAAACGAAAACGGGTAGCACTGATTTACATACAGTGCAAGCAATAACCAGAATTACATATATACATGAAATCATTTCATATAACATCAAATATATGTTAATGAAATCACATAAAAAGGGGATAACAATAATTCTTAGTTATTTATTAGTTTTAGTTTTTTTTTAATTACGCAATTGTTACATGGCCACATGGAACTCGTAACATTTTTTCTGTATCAATGAAAGGACGTACCAGACGCGTCTAAAATTCTATTGTTCATTGATACAGCCAACGAGGAGTTCATAGTTTACTTCTTCACACCGTTCACTCCAGATTTTGCCGGAGTTACTGGAGATGTACTGAAATTTAAAACAAAAAATAGGTTTAACATTATAATTATAAAAACCACAATCCACACAACAAGGTCTGTTCTATCTCGTACTTAAAATACTAAAAATCACTGCAATACTGCACAGAGTTTAATGGCGGCCATTTTTGTTGTGCTTTGGGTTTGTGCTCTGTTTATACAGATTAATAATCGTTTTAAACGTTGTGTTTCTTACAGAGGCATTTGTAAGCTTAAAAAAGTGCCAATAGAAACCATTTTAGACCTCTTTTGTAAAAAATAAACGTTATTCTATCAGGGCTGTCATTAAACTGTCAAATGTTAAGGTTAATTTGTGGGTTATGATAAATTAAGGCGGGTTTATACAACAATTGATAATTTAGTGGACAATTTATTTCATTTAATATTTATTTTATTTTTTCAAATCACAATATTGACAAATAACACAAAATCCCTCATTAAAACTCAAGTTTTGTAGGAACTTTGTGGTCTTTTTTAAGGCACAAACCATCAAAGTTTAAAATATTTCCTTTAAATTTAGCGCGCACCCCTTCCAACTTTAATTCAAAACGCTTAAATCATTGCCCGCATAATAGGGAAATAGTAATCCGAAAAATTTGCGCTTCATATGCGTCACACATTGCCGATACAACATCATGCTCCCCACCGCTGCACGGTGCCGCCGGCACCTCCGCAAGGCGGGGATAATACGCGAATTTTTGTAGACATTGAGGCCCACAAAGTTGGGCTTGTACCGCAGTATATGGAAGACAGCAGAGTCAGTCCCGAGATCTGTGCGGCTCGCTTATCAGCCGTTGTAAAAGACTGGGCGGGGCGTGGAATGTTATAGTAAACAAATTATTAGATCTACGCGTGTTTATAGTTTCTTATTTCTGTTTAGTCTTTGCCTTAGCGTTAAATGGAAAGTGGTGATAAAAATGCAAGCGTAAAATACATTGTTGCGTTGTGAATTCATGTAAAAATAATTCAAATAATTATAAAAGATCATTTTTATTTTAATATACTATTATATTAACACACAAATACCACAGTAAAACTCACAAAAAATATAAATAAAAATATTCATGTTTTTTTATAGTTCAGTGTTAAATCGTTGAGTTTCATATACCTACTGTGCTTGTTCATTTTGTTGTTGTGCGGTTGTGCCTTTATTAATCTAAAAATATAGGTAAAAATGAGCAGTACCTACCTCCTGGGTAATGTGGAAACCTGCTGAAGGAATAAATAAAAATCCCACCTCATCCCGCACTTTTTGTATTATTCGAGCTAAACTATTAAGATTCTTCTCGTAAAAGAACATATTTTTAAATATTGATATGTTTTTTATTTAGATTCTGAAGTGCTCCAAAAACGCGGGACCTTGAAAATTTCAACAAAAATTGCCTCACCTTCATAAATGGTCACGAGCCGCCACTGGCACAAACACAATAATTATTAATTATAACCTTAAAAAATGGAGAGAGAAAAATTGTTGGCACATGCGTTGTTCAATCTTATTTACAATTCATAATTTATTTCATAAAAGTTAAATTTTATGAACTTTTAAGGTTATTCAATAAACACTAAATTATTTGGGATTAAATCGTTGTATAAACTGTTTCATAGCAGATAGTACGATTTAACTTTTATGCTTATGCACTAAATTGTGAATTATGAAATAAATTAATGATATGAAAGTTGTATAAACCCGCCATTGGAGTTCGATTTTATCCTTTAACGGCTGTACATCGCTCCATGAAAAAGTCTGAAAATAGTTGACTTTGACCCAGGAAGGATAAAATGGGGTTCCCGGTATAGAAATATACCGGTATTTCTTGACAATATCGCAAGCTTTGACCTTTCAGCGAGGTATTTTGTGATTTGTGCAATCGATTTAGCGGATGTTTCAAGATTTGAAATTCCACATGTCCATGAGTGGATGGCTTCAAGAAGCTCAAGGACGTAAAAACTTGTAACTGGACAGTAAGAGCCTAATTGGCTCAAGTCCAATTCTCTCGAAAGAGAGAATAAAAAGTATAGAAGAAGAATAAACCCGCCATTTAACTTAAAATTGACATTTGACAGTTTTATGACAGCCCACATAGAATAAGGTTTATTTTTTTACAAAAGAGGGCTTCAAGTGCCTCTGTAAGAAACACAAAGTTTAAGCACAAGAATTGTAAACAACAAAAATGGCCGCCGTTAAACTCTGTGCAGTGATTTTTAGTAAGAGATAGAACAGACCTTGTGATCTCCAGATTGTGGTTTTATCCTAATTTGACGTTATAGGAGTGCAACGTTTATACTTCCTTTAACATCCGTTGCACTCCAACGTGAAGTTTGAGACGTCAAATTAGGATAAAACATTAATTTTTGTTTACCATATAACAATTTGTTAAATGGATTTTACGATTATCTCGTGGTATTTATTTATTAATTACTTCGCCTCCGTTTTTGTTTCCGTGTTCCTCACCAGCATCGATAGACAGCTGTTTCGCTCTATGGAGCTCATCAGTATTGTGAGGAACACGAACGAAATTAAACAAACGCGGAGGCGAAGTAATTGATAAATTTCAACTTGAAATCTACCTTTCTCCTGAAGGCGAGGAAGAAGCTCCGTCCTTGCTGGGAGCGGGCACAATGTCGAGGCCCAGTTCGGATAGAACCTTGAGGGCCTCGAGGGCGGCCTTTTCGTGCGAAGCCTCCGTGGTGGGTCCCTCGCCGTGGCACACCTGCGGCGGATTGGTGCTCAAGGAGACCAACGTCAAGTACATTTCGTGGTTCGCCTTGGGAAAATCGGAGAATTGAACTTGGATGTTCATCAGCTGCGCCAGATACATGAGCTTGTCCTTGGAGCGGACGCCTTGGATCGGCTGCACGGGAGCCTTCAGCTGCGCGGCGGCGGGCGCCTTATCCGCGCCGCCGGCCTCTTTGGATTTTTGAAAGCCGGCGTTTTGCTCGGTGACGAGGAGAACTCCCGGCACCAGTTGGCGGCCCCCGCTTCCGCCGACCGACTGATTCGGTTGGTTTTCCTGCTTCTCCTCGACGAACGTGACTTTTCTGTTCTTGTCGCCGTTGCCGTCGCCATTTTTCTCGTCGAGTTTGGCGGATGATTTTGGAGTTCCGTTGGCGGACGCTCCGTTTGAGTATCCCAAATCCGCTAGCAAAGCTTCTGCGGCATTCCTTTTGGCCACCTATGCGAACAAATAAACAATTAGTTGGGGTATGGTAATGAATTTGGAAAAATGTTGTTACTTTTTTGTTGGGTCCAACACCTGTGCAGGAATGCCCATTGACGGAGGCTTCAATGACAAATTCTCGCCGTCTGGGTGCGCCTCTCTCCTCTAATACTGTATATGTGGGTTCTCTTTCTTTGTTGGCTTGCTGAATCTGAATGAGACGCGATATCGGGTTGATCTCTTCGGTGATTTCGGCGGCTTTGTCCATGTTCACCTTGATCAAGTTCCTGGTCTTCTTCTTGTTCGGAACGCGTTTTCTCTTCAGCTGTGCGATATTCGTCATGTTCGGTAGAGCGGGCAGCTTCGACAGCTCTTCAAGCATCTTTTCGGCTGCGCGCTTCTTCGAAATCTTCTTGCCATTGCCCTCGCCTTCGGCGGCAAAATTGCCGACTCGGCATTGAGTGATGAACACCTTCATGTGCGGCGGACCTTTTTCGCTAAGCACCTCGAACGTCACGTTCAGATTACGTTTTAAAGCTATTTCGTAGACTAGCGATATCGGCGACTTGAGATCGGAATTGATGTCGCTGCTGATGCTGCCGCCGCCGTTGCCGCCCCCGGTGCACAGCTGAGGCTGCTGCTGAATCTCTCCGGCAATCTGAATCTGGCCGTTCTCGGTCGGAGACAGCGAGAGCTCGCTGTCGTCGATGCCGCCCAACTGTTTGATGTGCTCGATGGCTTTGGCGGCGGCGTCATGGCGGGCCGCCTGCACGGTGTACCCCTGTCCCGGATACTCCCTCTCCCCCACTCTTAATCGCACTGTGTATGGATCGCCGGGAGTGTGCGGGCCGCCCGGTCTGTACTGACCGTAGAAACGGTTGTCGTGGTACGGATAGTGACCGCCGCCGCGCACGCTCCTGCGCGAATCGAAACCGTAACGGGGCTGCGACTGCGCACCGTAGATGTTGTGCCGCGGGTAGTAGCCCGGCTGAGATAGGTAACCCTGGTTGTGGTGTGGTGGAGCTGCAGTTTCCAATATGTAGACGGTTCTCTCGCCTCTTTTCATGGCGAGAGCGTTGAGTTCGACGGTGGGGGTGACCACTCCGGGGTTGGCAGTTCGAGTACCTGGTCGGTTTCGGATGGTTTTTGGCGGCGGGTGCTTGAACTCGGTCTTGGCCAGCGCCTGGGCGGCGGCCAAGTGTTGTGCTTTCTTGATGCTCGGCCCTTCGGCTTCGTATTCCTCGTTACCCAGTTTCAAAGTGACGGTGAAGATTTTCTTGTGTGCGGGACCCTGCTCGCCGGTTAGCCGGTATTGATGTTGAATTTTGTTGTATCTGGCTAACTCGTTAACCAAGCACATTGGTGTTTTTTCTTTTATGTTTGCCAAAGTTGAATTGGGCATAGACCCAGTATTAGTGTTTGGACAATTCTGCAGCTGATCGGGATGCATGTCAGCTTCTGTAGGGCCGGTGCTTTCGTAATGATGATATACTTGTTGAACGTTCGGTTTTGGCTGTGGTTGCTGTTGAGGAATAGTGGCTGTCGATATCAATGTTTGGCCTGGCGGAATCGACACCAAAACGCCTGAAAATCCAAACAACCATCAGCACATTTTGATTAAATATTAAAGCTCAAAATCTGCAAAATAACGTAGGTAGCTGTTGTAAACGAAATTTCTCATCATACAACACTTCAATATCAAAACCTAGACACATTTTAATTAAATATTAAACGAAAAAAAACGTAAACAATATTTTCCATTATTTTACTTAAAAATTAATGAAGTTTTAGTCGTGGAAAACTTGTTACCTATTATATAAAATCTTGTTTTTCAACTTTAACTTAAAGCTAACTTCAGACAGTGGGCAAAGTAAAATTATTTTGCTTATTTTTCAAAAATTAAACCAAAGTATTTTTAATAGAAGTGTGGAACAAGTGTTAATATCTGTACTTTTACTAGTAAATTTACTGTTTTGGTTATGTGTGTTGGGTTGGTTGGTTTTGTGGGTGAGTTGGTTGGTTGGGTTGGTTAGGTTTAGCAGGGCTCCCACAGCTTAATTACAAATTTTATTTAGAAGTTTAGGTTTTTTGGAGAATTTTAGTAGAAATAAAGTATGCAAATGCATTTATGTAATTAAATAAAAAAAACTTAAAAAATAAGAAAAAAAAATTCTTTTTAACAAAAATATAAATAAATATACGAGTTTTTCTTAAATAAAATTAAAAGTGAAGTAAAATTACTTTTTGTGTATATCTGAGGTATATACACAAGTAGAAAATTCAACACACTTTTAGTTTTATTAAAAAAAAACGCGTCGATAGATATGGCTAAAAAACTAGGCCAAAGTCAAATGATGTTATATTTATATTTTGAGAAATAAAATGTTAACCGTTTAGTTAATAACTAACAATAATTGCAATGTGCATCTTGTTACTCAAAAATTTCATAATAGAATAAAATTTATTTATATAAAGTTTGCATAATACAGCAAAACATTATTTATATTGTTTACTATTTTAGCGATCATTAAAAGAAAATCAAAAATCCTTTTGTTTGATATATAACACGGTATATTTTTGTAAAAAAAAAACGAAATGTGTTTATTATGTAATATTTGTTTTTAGGTATATTTTGTTGTTTTTTAAGAAAAATGTAGGTCGTGATATATCATTTTAAAAAGAATTTAATAAACTAGAACCAAAAAATATATATTTTTAAATTACTTTTTAAAAAAGAAATTTGTTAGCATGACAACTACCTTAATTAAACGCAGTCAGGTTGGCCTATTTAAGTATATTTAATTTTTAGGAGTTTTAGATGATTCATGGCAATTTTAGGAGAATTTTAGAAGTTTTCAAGATTTAAGCCAAATTTTAGGAATTTTATGAGTTTTAGGAGGTGTGGGAGCCCTGTTTTAGTTTGTGTACATCTACTATTAAATAAGTGCTTCTGAATACATTTAAATATAAAAATCAGTTATTGTATATATTTACTAGTCAGTGTATACCTTTAAGAAATTTACACATTGACTGTAACATATCCATATAATATATATTAATACATGTTAATGGAAAACTATAATTGATAACTTTTTAAAATCAATCAATTACTTAGTTGGTTAAATCTAAAATATTTTAATGTTAAAAACAATTATTTAATAGAGATTTCAATTAAATGTTATTATAAAATTTTATTTTAGCATACATTTTTAATTATTTCATTAGACAATTTGTTTATCATTATTGATTGGTTTAAAAGCAAACTGGTGACATTCTTTTATAAATTCAACTAGGTTCCTACCTACTGTTTATATTTTGTTGGCATTTGTAAACAAATAAAAATGCAATGATATAATCATAAAAATAATAGTATTATTTCTAATGGTACAAACTCTATTGAAATAATTGTCTACATATATTATTTAAGTGTATATAAAAAGTTGTCCATTATAATTGTAATATAAATTTTTTATTATTACAAATTAAGACATTTAAATTAATAATTTAAAATGAATGATTTAATTTTGTACTGTTTTTTATTAATTCCTAATATTTAACTGTTCTATATACCTATATATTTATTAAAGTTTAATAAAAATAATACCTTAAAAATTAAAATTGGTAGGTATTTATTTTATATTTGTCATTTCTATATAAAGTTAAAAAACATTTTTGAATGTAAATGTGAAAAATACATTTTTAAATGTAAGGAACACATGCCAGGTATATATAACTGTCAAACCCAAATTTAATAATGTTAAAAAACACATGTCAAAATCAAATTTAAATTTTTAAAGTTATATCTACCTACTTAGGAATGTTAAACCATTCATTGATTGAAATCATTTTACCCTGTATTCCATTAATGACCTTAATTGAAATAGTGGATGAATTAATGGTAAATAGTATTATACTGTACTTTAATAAATAGAGGTTTAAGGTGCTTACCAGTGGCTGGCATACTCATTAACATGGGGGTTCTTTGGTTTGGAGGAGGCCCCATTTGTTGCATCCCCATTCTAAAATCAATGTTTCATTAGAACCGTTTTTTAAATGAAAGTAACGAATGACTTACCGTGTATTTCTTTGCATGCCGTTTTGGCTTAAATGATGATGCTCTTGTAGCATTGTTCCAATTCAATAAACAACCTTTTTACTTCTGACTTTTGACAATTCTCTATTTAAGGGAGTACAGCACCGGTACAACTTAAAATTTTCGCTGGTTCGCAATATTCCTTATTTTATTATTTAATTCGTTCGTGTACTTCCCTACCAAACACCACTACTAAATCTTTAACATACGTTGGCAAACAATAAAGAAATTTTTTTAACTAACATGCGGCCATGTTAGATTAGTCGCAATGGTGGATTTACCTCAATGCATATGCGCAAATGCGACCACTCCGCTGATCATTTCAAATTACTATATTAAAATGCTTTTTATTATTAATGTCGTTATTTTTCTTGACATTTTGGCCATCCAACAACCAACTATTAATTTCAAAAACCCATTTCAAGCATTCATTGTTTAATTTAAGTAATCAAACGAAAAATCCGGAAAATTCAATAAATTCAAGTAAATCGTATGCGTTAAAAATACAATTATTCTCATTCTTGCGCATTTCAAATACAATAGACCTTAGACAGTATAGACAATTTTAAAATAATATCCCAATTCAATTCCCACAAATATTTAAATTTAGATTCAAATATGGATATAAATATAGATATGGATATAATTGACTTAAGAATGTTACTATAAGGTATGTCAACTTTAAAATGTGAACCTAAGCTAGATATAACTGTAATAAAAACGCCGGAACTAAATTAATTACTACTACTAGGTACTAGTACATGCCACAATACTAAAATAATCTTTGCGCGGGAACGTCCCTTTGGTATAATGATTAAAAGCTCCCTCTAACTGTTGTAGGTCTATGAAAGGGATTGGCCTTTGTTAAATGCCTTATGTTTCTTCTTTGTTTAAATTAACTTTTTGTTTATAGTTGTTTATCGTTAGTTAAAATAAATAAATCAGTTTAATAAATATCACCAAATAATAAAACGTGAATAAACGCCATTTGGAGATATTTGTATTTATAGGTTGGCAACATAGCATTATTCTTTCCACCATTATGTTGGCTTGGTAGAAAAATGAAGTTTTGTATTATTAATTTATACTCTTCGTATTTTTCTTAATTTTAAAAGTGTAGTTAATCAGATTGATGTGTGGTTTAATTGGTGATTTGACAGTTTATAGTGCTCGATATAAATATATAAAATTTATCTTTAACCAAACATCGAAAAAAAGCCGGGATTTTTAACAAAACATATTTTTACGAGTTTAAATTTTTATTGTTTAGTTATTTTTTAGTTCATTGAATTTGATTTCACGAACGGTTTTGTTAAATACCGGACTGAAATATAGATTTTAATTGATAGAAGTGTATGAGTGATAAATAAAACCAAAACAAGCATGCATTTCAAAATGCTTTAGATTACAATGCCAGTCAATCTAATATTCCGATAAAATAAATGTGTTATTAAATATTAATATGGAAACTGAAATAAAATCTCAACCCGAAGACCATTTACCCAAAAATGAGGTATTGGCAAATACAGATGCAAATAAATTGCAAGAGTTACAAAACTCCCTCACTGAATTTATTGATGGTACAGACACTAATGAAATAATAGCTGAAGCTAAAACTCCCCTTCGAGAAGAATCCACAACACCTAATGATAAGGATGATATAAGTTTGAAAAATGATGAAACGGAGGATCCAAAAGGTAAAACTATTGACACTAATAACATTGAGGATTCCAGGCCTATTAATGATATAAATTTCCCCACCAAAGACCCAGAATCAATAAACAATGAAGAAGCTACTCCTATGGAGGTAGATAGTGAAGACAAGAAAATGGATACTGATTTGGTTGAGGAAAGTGATGATGAGCCTGTCAAAACCAGTGAAAAAGACTGTATTGAAGTTAACTTGGATGATAATACAAATATAGACCATGAAGATTCAGAAAAGGTGAAAAGTGATACTGTGGAGTTAAATGACAAGGATCCAGAATCTTCTATTAAAGATGTAGATACATCATTAAACAAAGAAGAGTGTCATAAAACATTAGATGTAACTCAAGAAAGTCCAAAAGTTGATGAAAACAAAGAAGAAATGGAGGAAAAAGAAGAAACAAGTGAAAAAGAGCAGGAAGATGAAGTTGTTAGTGAAAAGGAAAAAGAACCTGAAAAAGAGAAAAATGATGAACCAAGTGATAAAGATGAAAAGGATGCAAAGGAAACAACTGAAGAGTTGGACAATTCAACAATTGAAGATAATCACAGAGAGTCTGTTTTTGTGCATGTGGACCCTGAAACTGAAGAAAAAGATGGTGAAGATACTGACAAAGACAGTGAGGAAAACAAATTGATAGAAGAAGATCCAATTGGATCAGATGCGTTTGATTCTTTAAATGAAGATAGAGAAGGTGCAGATGCTGAACTGTGCATTATACCAGATTCTGAGAGAGTAATAACACAAGAAGAAAAGGACGCTGCAGCTACAATTCCGCCTCTTAAAGACATTGCTACAGCTGCTGAAACTACTGAAACTTCCACTGAAACACCTGCTGCTGCTGTTATTGATGTTGTCATTTCCAAATTTGAAGGTGAAGATACACATCAATGCAGTGAATGTACTTTGGTAAGTTGGTTTTATTTCTTATCAGATATTTTGAATAATAATAATTTTTACAGCAAAAAAAAGTAAAATTCAAATACACCAAAGACTCAAACGTTGAATATTTGTGTGATACAAATTGTTTGGAGCAATTTAAGTCAAAAAATCCCACCGCCACGACGGATTGGGAGGAAGCAACGTTAAGAGTAAAGGATTTTACTTCCAACAAGGAGGAAGTAATGTCAGTTGGTAAGTCTAGACTGTGTGCATCATGCAGTAAAGAGACATTGGATATAGAAAATAATTTGACATGGGAAATAATGGATTTTTGCAATGAGTTTTGTCTGAGCAAATATCAAAAAGAGCATGGTTCTCAATGCGCCACCTGTAAAATTAACGTAAAACCGAATTCTTTGGGTAAATATTGTGTGAGGTTTGGGAATGATATAAGGCAATTTTGCACCAGTACTTGTCTGGAGGAGTACAAGAAAGGCCTAAAGGTGTGTTCATATTGCCAGCAAGAAATGTCTGGGGATGTGGAGGGATTCTTGGCACCAGTGGGAGATAAAGGTCAGTTCAAAGACTTCTGTTCGCAAACATGTTTGGATAAGTATGACATCATGACCAATGACAGGCCGCCAAAAGTTGACGCTGGCACGAAATGTTCGGTGTGTCAGAAAGACAACCCAATTAAAATTGAATTTGAACTTGACAAAAGCAAAAACTTTTTTTGCAGTGACGTTTGCTTTGTGGCGTTTAGTTTTGTCAATAACGTTTCATCTGGCAAATGCGCGATGTGCAAAAGATACTTCGGCAAAAAATTATTGGAAGAAAATGCGATGTTTTACGATAATTTACAGTTCAGTTTTTGTTCTAATAGCTGCAAAAACATTTACATAATTGCTCATAGAAAAATAGTACCTTGCAGCTGGTGCAAAGTAAAAAAATATAACTTTGACATGATTCGCCGATATTCCAAAACAAATCCACAGATTAATATGTGCAGTGTTAACTGTTTGAGCTTGTACCAAGTATCAATGAACGCCGTAACCGCCAAAAAGACGTCCTGTAATTTCTGCCAAAAGGTACTTGCAGCTTTGTACCACCTAACAATGTCCGACGCCACGATTAGAAACTTTTGCTCTTACAATTGCGTAATGTCCTTCCAAAACCAATTCCCTAAGCAACCAATAACGCTGAACCGTCTGAACGATACAGGCTTCCCGGTACCTACAGGGGCACCCAAGAAAAACAAACGTTACGAGAAAGAAAACAGCCCAGAGGTGCAACTTCCGGTTATAACTAACGTACAGAGTTTGGCTACAAATGGTACGCTAAGTCCGAATCCTCCAGCATTGCAACCATTAACTAGATCCACAAGATCTAAAGGCACAACTTTCAATTCGGTTGACAGTGTTGATGATTCGCTGCAACACCAAATCAGGCAGCATTTCATATTTAAACCGGCCCCCGTTCCCGAACAAAGAAACATGGCAACAATGTGCAAGGTACGTAACACGAACAAAGGCGTCCAAGCTAAGGCCACAATGGTCAACAAAGAAATCCAAACGGACACGTGGGAGCAACAAAAAATTATTATACCCATACCGGTGCCGATCTACGTGCCCACGCCAATGCACATGTTTACCGCGCCAGTTCCAATGCCCGTTCCGTTCCCGCTTCCGATCCCCGTGCCGATTTTCATACCGACCAGTCGGAACTCCGCGGCGGGCATTATGAAGGAAATCAAAAAAATCCAAGTGAAAATGCCGACCGATCCCTACGAAGCCGAGCTGCTGATGATGGCCGAAATGGTGGCAGAAGAAAAAAAAGAGGACCCCACTGATTCCGAGAGCGACGTGGACGATAACACCGGTGGCGATGATGGCACCTTCAGCCCCGAGCCGGTAGACGCCAGCAACACTTTCGGCGACGATATGCTGCAGATGGCGCTCAAGATGGCAACGGAGCTAGAAGAACCCGCTGTAGACTTGGAAGGAGCCCTTACTGCTAACACCATCACTGCACCGCAAGGTAACAAAGTTATAGACTACTAGATGACCCGGTGAACTTCCTTCCATCTAAAATTCTTTTTAAGCGATTGTCAATCCAATTCATTGAACACCGTAAAAAGTCGCGGAATTGTTTTCACAGTCGCTCAATTCTGTCAAACTTACCTTGAAAACTTTACTATTTAAACTAATTTCCCGCTAAAACAATTGAATGAATGAATTTGTGGTTATGTTTTTGCATTTAATTTGAAGCGCAGCTACGAACGCCATCTATTCAAATTAATTCAAAGTTGTACGAATTTCGATTTTTTTTGATTTTCCGACTGTTCCTTTCGCTTTTTTCTAATGTAATTTTATTTAAATAACCCCTGTATTGAGGCGAACAAAACAAAAAAAATATTTAAATCGGTTGGGCCATTTCCGAGTTTTTGCAAGACTAACGCACGGCGATTCATTTTTATACATATGTAAATAGATTCAAAAAGTTCATTAATTGATTTAAACCAAACGAAATATTTCAGGCCATCATTCAGCTACTCCACATGCCATAGGTTTGTTTAAAACACAAAAAAATTAATAGTAATAAAATACTTATAATGGATCATTTTAGGTGCGGAGCAAGCCCACGAAGAAAGCGTAGACGAATCGCAGCCCATGCATCCGCATCAGATGATGGAGAGGGCCGCTTTGAGAGGGCGCAAGCGCGGTATGCGTCAACCGAAGCCGAGCGGCGCAAAGCGCGGGCGCAGAATGTCGCAAAACGTCGACATGCCGATGATGCAGACGCAAGCGCAGTCGCAAGCCCCGCCTCCGCCCGAGCCTGCTGAGAAACCCGATGCCAACATGTGCTTAAAGGTAAGTCTTGTTTCTAACGTATTTTCATTTTTCCTGTAGATTTTTAAGAGTGGGAGGCGCCGAAACTTTCGGCCCGAGAGACAGTTTTCGTATTTCAGTAGTAGATCCTTCACCGGCGTTGGGTGATAGTCGAAGTTTGCTCTGAATTATTAATACGCATCATTAAGTTAATTTACGTTTAAAAATGATTTATATACTTAAAATGTAACGTAAATGATTAATTAAAGGTGTACAATCATTATTTGTTTTGCATTTAAGTAAAAGTGTTTTCTTATAAAAAAAACGTTTAAGCATAAAAAATTCTCTTTAAAAACTAAAATAAATTAATTAAAAACCTTTGTTTTAACGATCCGGATATTTAACTGAGAATAGGTCTCTTGTTTCACGTAGAGAATTGCCCACTAAAGACCACCTTATCTGTTGCAATGTGTTTAAATAAAAGAAATTAATTTATATTAAAACGCTTGAATTACACACTAGCAAACGCAAAATATGACTGAATCGTCGCCTACGGCAATCCGCTTACAGTTGGGAGGGGCCAATCGGGTTTACTCGAGTGTATATATTTCTAACGTTTTTTTTGACTGAATTTTTTTCTAGTACACGTTCGGCGTAAACGCATGGAAACAGTGGGTGACTACTAAGAATACGGAATTGGAGAAATCTTCGCGGAGAGTGAAACTGTTTAAAACGGAAATTCTTCAGTTAACGGCGGATGAGTTGAATTATTCGCTGTGTTTGTTCGTGAAAGAAGTCCGCAAGCCCAATGGGGCGGAATATGCCCCGGACACAATATACTATTTGTGTTTGGGCATACAACAATATCTATTCGAAAACGGCCGTATCGATAATATTTTTTGCGATCCGTATTACGAGAAGTTCACTGATTGTTTGGACGAAGTGGCCAAGAAGTTCTCGGTTTTGTACAATGATTCGCACTACATCGTTACAAGAGTGGAGGAGGAACATTTGTGGGAGAGCAAACAACTGGGCGCCCATTCCCCGCATGTGCTCCTCAGCACACTGATGTTTTTCAACACAAAACACTTCAACTTAACTGTAAGTAGACTAAAAAGTATGAAGACTGTTTCATGTAGGGATGATTTTAGACTGTCGATGAACACATGCAGCTTTCATTTTCGCACATCATGAAACATTGGAAGAGAAATCCAAATCAACCAGGAGCGTCAAAAGTACCAGGGTCAAGGAATGTTTTGCTTAGATTTTATCCGCCACAAAGCGCTATACGTAATAATATTTTTTTAAATTATAAATACATTGTAACTTTCTGATTTTTTAGAAAATAACGCTAGAAAAAAGAAGGTTTACGAGCAACAAGAAAATGAAGAAAACCCTTTGAGATGTCCTGTGAAACTATATGAGTTCTATTTATCTAAATGGTAACTTAATTTTATTACTATAACGGATCAGCAACTTAATTATTATTTTTTTTTAGCCCGGAGAGCGTTAAGACTAGAAATGACGTATTTTATTTGCAACCTGAGAGGTCTTGCGTGCCAGACAGTCCGGTGTGGTATTCCACAATGCCACTGCCTAGAGAAGCATTGGAAAAAATGTTGCACAGAGTGAAAATGGTGAAAGAAATCAACGTGGCTCTTCTAACAAGTTAAATTTAATTAGATGGCGAATCTTAAGTATTCTCTTTTGGCATTGAAAATGTATTTTCTAATACACCTACTTAATGTAGTCTGTATATAAAATTTATGGCACTGTAAATATGTTGGTATACATCAAAACTTTACAAAAACATTTAGTAAACATTTTTTTTTATTATTAAATACATACAATTATTGTCTTCAATTATTTGTACATAAAGTTTTTATTGCTTATTATTTTTTCACTTAAGACGCCAGTATTTTAAATATCACAAATTTGACCATATACCTACCTATTTTAATTCATAAATGTTTGTAATATTTGTAAAAATTATTTTTTAATTTGTTAGCTTAGATCTGATTCTTTCTTAATAAAGTATATATTTAGTATCAAAAATATCTCGTATTTTCTAATTACCCAAATATACATGGTGTCTCAACCTTTGATATTTCAATCACCAACAAGTATATTTTGTAAATGCATATTTATAAAATTGTAACACCAGTTTTGTGGGTTATTCTGTCAACATTTTATTTCAATTAAATCGCTAAAATTAAAAAAAAACATTTATTAACAATAAAGTTCAAACCAAATTATAAAGATGCATAATATAACTTTACTACATTTTTATATTTAAACCAGTATACAATCTTCGCCAATGATCCAATTCTTCAATATCTTCATTAGTTTTCTTTTAAATAAATTTTGGGCACATTTTAGAACAGGGCAAAATCGACGTTTGTTTATTAAAAAAATGATGTAAATTACCAATAATGGGAAGGTTATAGCTTATTGCATTCATTTCTTTTTTAAACTGTTTAAGAGATGATGATTTTTAATAAAACGTAATTTAGTTATTTAAAATCAAAAGTATATTTTAAATTAAAAAAAAACATATTTATTAACAATAAAGTTAAAACCATTGTGAATTATAAAGATGCGTAATGTCATTTTACTACATTTTTATATTTAAACCAGTATAAAATCGCCGCCAATGATCCAATAATTTAAAATTTGTACAAGATCAAGATTAATACCACAAAAAATGGTGTTAAAATTTTAAAATTATATCTTCATTAGTTTTTTTTTAAATGAATTTTGGACACTTTTTAGAACAGAAAAATAATGTAAATTAGCATTAATGAGAAGGTTATTGCTTATTGCATTCATTTCTAAAATTTTGGTTAATTTTTTGTAAATAGTTTAGGAGATAATGAATTTTCAATAAAACGGCGCATGTTCAATTGCACATTGTTATTAAAAAAAATCATTTTTCTCAAATTTTTTATAACATTGTTAACCAGTAGATTTTCCAATACTTGGTTCTAATTTTTCTTCAACGTCAAAAATTGTACTCATTTGGAAAATGTTTACTGTTCTCTGATAATGAAAAAATATCGTCCGGTAAAAGCCCACTTTGCGCACTTCTATTGAAGGGGTTAATAAAAAGAACTTATAATATAAAAAAGGTTTTTATTGACAATTTCTAATAATTTCATGTTACATAATAGCGGTAAAAAAGAGTTTCATTTGTAAAATGCAAAAAAGATATGGTTTAAAGCTTCACTTGATTTTGTATAATAAAAATTGATATGCTAAAATAACAATGTTATAAATGTATAAAATTAAATATAGACAAACACAGGTAGTTATTGACGAACTTGTAGTTATTATGGCTTGTTACAGAAATTTGTTACCAAATAAATAATTGGTCAAATTAGATAAAAGTACTATAAAATATTGGTTCAACAAAATCAAATATCACTGTATATAATATATACAAAAATATATCCATATAAAAGAATTGAAAATTATTTATTTGGTACGTAGGTAGGTATACCTATAGGTATTGCCAGTAGTTATTATGATTTCGGTAATATTGACTTAAATGAAATACTAACTGCCCACCAGTTCAATTCTGCGATACTTTTTCCGCCTATTCGAGACCGGGTCTTTGAAAAGCACTGGGTCTAATCTAAGATTGGACCTTATTAATGGCATGTAACCGAAAACGGCAGCGAACGTGTTCAAACAAGTCTGTCTCTGGATGAAATGATCGGGGTCATTCCAGGGGGACCAGCTCCCCGCACTGGGCTGTTCTTTGTACTGTTTTCTTTGCGTCACTTTGATGGGCGGCCGGCGGGTCACGTGGCTCACCAAAAAATTCATCAAAATGTCCTCGCAGTTTTGGCTCTGTTCGACAGTTTTGTGTAGCAACGGGCTCAGCCAGTCGGTGTATAAATAGTTGTAGTATCTGTGGTAAAACGCGGCTCCTGTTAACACTATTGAATAATCATTGGTCCATTTCGACGTATAACCCCACGTGGACTTGGAATCGTCCCAGTAGTGGGACCGCGCGGGATAGCCAACGATTCTCTCGGGGAATTGCTTCCAAACTACAAATGCAAAATCTACTTCGTCAGTTGTCAATACTGAATCTTCATCTAGGGAAAGAACGGCAGTTGTATTTATTTCTGGATGAGGGTAAAATCTTTGGGAGATGCTCGACTTCAATTGTTCAGTACCTTCTTTGCTAAAGCCGGGCTGCACGATGTGCAAAGGAACATGCGGCGCTAACCCCGGCCATCTGTACCTACTCGGCGGCTTCTTTTCATTCGACCAAACTATCACTATCTTCGCTAAATACTTACTTCTTCCTACGTAATTAACTAATTTATACAATGGAGACACGTTTGTCAACGGTATCCCCAACTGGCAATATATGACCGCGGTGAAGCCGTCGTTCGCGTTCTCCTCTACGTGAAACGGAAAATCCTCCTTCGCGTCGGAGAACGTGGACAACGTCACTAACGCACCGGGAAAATTGTTCCAAACCAGGCCGTCGCGCACCGGCTGCTTAGGCAACCGCTCGCGAATTATCTCCAACGTGGTGCAAACTATTTTCTCAATAGAAGAAAAATAACGGTCCCAAAGCACTTGCGTCTGCTGCCGCAGCTGCAGAATTTTACTGGCAGGCAACGAGCGCACAACGTGCGGCACCTGCAGCAGCAACCTCTCGTCCGCCCACACCACCGCCTTGTTCCAATCGATAACCTCCGAAAACGGCAGCGCCCAGCTGTTCGACAGCAAAACCGGGATGCAACCCGCTTGCAATGCTTCGAGGAATCTAAACGAACCCAAGCGTCGTCCTCGCGGCACCAGGCAAAACGTCGAATTTTGCAAAAGCGTCTCATAATCGTACCTAAAATAATAACATCCAAATTTAACTTCAACTTAACTTACAGTCCGCGCGTTATAACTTGGCGAAGCTCGACGCAAGTGGGCGTAGCCGTTGGCACTTGCTTACAGCCTACCAGCGGCGTCAAAGATTAAAATTAAATTTTAAGTGAAATAAACAAAATAATTTGTAATTAATAAATATATATATTTAGGTTTAATATTGTACATACTTTTTATCCCGGTATGAATAAAACATTTATTGGTACAATTACTTAAATTAGTGCACCATACTTTAACAGCAGATTCTACGTTCAAAAATAAGAAAAAAGGTCCATATAAACATAGGTCAAGAAATGCCTCTTAAGGGAGCTACAGCCCCCAAAAGGAAAGCCCCTGAAGATTGTTTTTATTTAATATCTCCAAAACCGTTAAAGATAGAAAAGTGAAATTTGGGGAATTAATTAAACTTTTTATGACCAATAAGTCGTAACAATAACCATTTAAAAAATTTCATGAGGTTTGGGTCAGATTGATAGGGAGTGGGGTTAAAACCACCTTAAATTTTTTGTACTTGTACCAGAATTTGATGTCAGATTATGAAATTTTGGAGTTTTGCACATAAAAAAGGTTATCTCGTTGAACTTCGATAACATACACCGTTTTCGCTTAAAATCGATTTGAAAATTATTTTACGTGGCATAAAAATTCACAATTAAATCACAACTATAGAAATGGACTCGCGTGGTCCTTGGAATACGGCTGCCATGTTTAGAAAAAAATAGAATAATTCTAGACAGGTGACAATTTCATGTAGTAAGTGACAGGGTGTTTCTACTTTTTTATAAATATTAGATATAAACCATATTCAGGGGCTCCCTTTTCGGGGGCTGTAGCTCCCTTATGAGGCATTTCTCGACCTATATTTATAGGGACTTTTTTTCTTATTTTTGCACGTAGAATCTGCTGTTAAAGTATGGTGCACTAATTTCGGAACACCCTGTATATGTACGTATTTAGATATATTTATATAATTAAGGTACCTTTTAAAATTATACTGCTTTGTTACCTTTACTTAAAAATTGTATTTTATACATTTTTATATATTTTATATTGTACGTACATATATAATTATAAGGTTCCTTTTAAGATTATATAGTAGTATTGTTACCTTCACTATTTTAATTTAATGTATTTTTTCTACTCCCGCCTTTAAAACGCCCTTTATCATACATGTTTCCATGACACTAAGTGACCTTTTAAATACACATTGGCAAGTTGTGGCTTTACGGCGCTTTAGTCACGGGCTGAAGTTAGCAACAGGTTTTTAGTCACGGGCTGAAGTTAGTTTTAAGTTAGTTGACAGTTGTCAAATGTCATACAATCGTTAAAATAAAGTGCCTTTCTTGTAAAATAATACTAAATGTAAAAATTATTTTATTATCTCAATACAAAAATATTAAATAGTTTCTCAACGCCAATATTTGAAAAGTTTATATGAACATTGTACTGACCTTTTAATTTCGCCGGCAGTAAACTATAAGTTAAATTCGGGCACGGACTCTACTGTAAAGTCCTCATAAAACATTTCCTTTACTTTCACTGTGAAAAACTGTCAATTTTCAATATAAATTTCGATTTATAACCTTTATAATTGTGTTTATAAAATGTAAAAATGTGACATTTGACAGTTTCCCCTGTTGTTTCATAGATGGCGCTATATAAAATTTTTTGATTTAAATCATTTTAAGATAATAATAAGTATTTGTCGTAGAAAAAGTATAGTATGCACCTCGTTTATAAACTTTTCTATACACTCATTAACTTAAGCACATTACGTCAACTGAGCATAGGGCGTTCTCGCCAAGTTATAACGCGCGGATTGTACCCTTCTTCTTTTTCACCCTGTGTCAGATATACAGTCCTGCAACCCTAAATTTGTGTTATTTTTCATAACTTTTATAGTTTCGAACACGATACACAATCAGCGCCGCTGGTGGTGAAAAAATAAGACTTAATTTGTGCGATTTAGAGGGCAAGTTTTGTGAATTTCCCCAATTAAGTTTAGCATTGACTTATTTTCACAGTTAAAATTTAGGTTAAAGTAACTTTAACCTAATTAAAAAACAAAAAAAATTATTAAACGACACATGTCCAAAATCTGCATTTTTCAGGATAAACAAAAAATTCTAAAAAATGTGTGATATACTACTAGATGGCGCATTTAGTTCGATTTGAGCATTTTGCGACATGTGCGGTTTTTGAATTATTATTATCACATGGACGTTTATTTTAAACATTTCAAATTAACTCACGAAATGATTTCTTTCTCACGCCATGCTCAGATTATACACAAATGAGCAAGATGCTTGAGAAATCACTAAAAAGCTTTTAAAGTTCCATTTAAAACGCCAACCTAAGCCATAACAAATTACCAAACAATATAAAAGAACTTAAAGGATTTAAATTTAAAAAGCATATGTAGTCTTGTGTGGCGAATTTTATTGAATAAATAATGATATATCGTAATATTTTTTCTTTTTTCTGTGATATTATATTATAATGATATGTTCCTATTTAGAATTAAAAATGTATTAATAAAATAAAATTAATTTAGATTTAAAAAATGTATTAAGAATTAAAAAATATATATTAAATTGTATGATTAGAGGTGTCCCTCTATAAACTGTATGTTTCTTGGGATGAAAATAAAGTATTTTATTATTATTATTTATATATAACTTTCTTAAAAATGTCAACCCAACCTGGAAATGTCTACTTAAAATGTCAACTTTAAATAGTGATAAATGTCCTAAGAATGTTCACTAAATATAAATGCTTAGAAATCTTTAATTTAAAAACCCCAGATAACCAAAGTTTCTTAGTAAACCTAAAGAAACGCGTTGTCGGCAATAACAAGCTGGCATATTTCATGCAACAGTAAGCCAATAAGTTGGAAGTCCAAAACATTTCCCGTCAGTTGCATGCAAACTGCAAGAAAAATGTTTAGGCCCAAGTTTGACACGTATTTCCAATAATTTCTGATTAAGAGTTGTATTCAACAGAGGTGTAACCGACGGGCAACACATTTCCTAAAATACCTTGTTGGTCAGTTGCATGAAAACTGCAAGAAATTTGTTTCCGCCCAAGATAGCCGCTTATTTTCAATAGATTCCAGTCAACAATTGTATGCAACAGAGGTGCAACGGACGGCTAACATATTTCCCACAATAAAGAACCGCGCTTGCGCGAGAGTCCCCGCTACCGTTGCTCACCATTTGTTCTTTATAATTTATGGTTTGTTCTGCGAGTGTGTGTACGACGTGTTGATTAATATAAACAAGAAATCTATCAGGTATGTTTTATGCACGCAATAGTTATCTATTAGCTTTAGCTGTACCTATATGCATATGGAAAAATCTAAAAATCCTTTGAAAATAAAAAAAAATACAAAAAAGAAACCAAGACGTAAGTAAATTTTTAAATAATTTGTTATATTGAAGTGAAACTTCTTTCGGCATGTACCTAAATAGAGGCTATAAAAATGTAGGATTTTTTGAAGATGTAGTTTTTTCTTTGAAGTATTATAATTTTATAATGGTTTTTATTCAAATAACATTAATTTATTTAAAATTTCAGAAGCTATTATAATAGCGGTAATTTTAAATTAATTAATTAATGTAATATTACATTAATTAATTATATATATCTTTTTTGTATACAAAAATTTGTTGTAGTATAGGTACTACAAAAAAATTTTATAAAGCACACCTTACCGCCCTTGTAAAATTTGCATTTTTGAACCAATTTTTATCGCTCTTAAATATATTTGTATACAATACCAGCTAAACATTTTTTAATTTTTTGATAATCAAAAAAGTGCCGTGAATAAACACATTTAGTGGATATTTTAATAGAACCAAATGCTTCCCAAGAAACGACAAAATTTACCATAGTGTAAAAAATTATCAAATTATTAATTAAAATCTGACTGAAAAAATTGTCAAGCCAAGCGTTAATAAATTATTTTTATTTTTCAGATTGATTATGGGGCCTTTACACATTCATAAACTGTTCAGGAAGTTTATCTCCGACGAGATATGCATTATACATGGGGGGATGAGCAAGGCAATCATCCCCTTTACAACCCTGGTCTTGTTAGGGCTATTTTTGGTATGTTAAATAATGTTTTATACAAACTAAACATATGTTTATTGCTAAACATATATTTATTGCAGGAGCTGTGGGTACCAATAAAAACTTTGATCCACCAACGCGTGTTGAACTTCAAAGAGAGATAACGGCGAGTGGCAAAAGTTTTGCCGCAAAACAGCGTCAACGTATTACCGCTAAAGCCTGATTTATAGATTTCCTTCCTTCCTTCCTTCCTCTCATAAAAGATGAACAATACCAAAAAACGTAGTGCCATTTATAGATTCCCGTATGGGAATCTTTAAAAAGCACAACGGTTTTTGTATTGTTCATATTCTACGGAAGGAAGGAAGGAAGAAAGGCAATCTATAAATCAGGCTTAAGCGTCGAGATCCAAACGTAAACAATGAAGATTCCATAAGGCTGCGCCTGTTTGAAGCCGATAATTTATATAATAATAAATATATTTATTATTCCCGGCTGAAGGACGAAAGTCAATGGCCTTTTGAAAAATGTATTTTTTTCAATAAAGAACATTTATTATTATTATTTATTATTATATAAATTATCGGCTTATAAGGTTATTCTGTTGTGTATATAAATATTTATAAAATTTTATTTCTTTGTGAATATAGGTATTTTTGTAATAAAACGACGTTTGAAAAAATTCGAGTATGAAAATTTACGCCTAACCCTCTTGTTAAAATAACAATACCAATAAATGAGGCATTACTGAATTTGGTGGCAATTTGCCGATAACGTATCGGAAATTAAAATGAATAGGTAAATGAAGCGTTTGGAACCAGAGTGGCCTAACCCACAAATGTTTTTTCTTAAATGATGTTACAATCATTTTAGGACAATATAATATATTTTTCGGAAATGAAAAACTTTGTTAAAAAAAGCACCCAAATATATATATATATATATATATATATATATATATATATATATATATATATATATATATATATATATATATATATATATATTGTCCTAAAATTATAACCCCATTTTAGAATAAATGTTTGTGGGTAAGGCCACTCTGGTTCTCAACGCTTCATTTATTAATTTATTTTAATTTCTGATTCGTTATCGGCAAATTGCCACCAAATTCAGTGAATTTGAATAGGTAAATCATTTCCTATCCGTTGCCCACAATCAGTATACGCAAAAGGTTTCCCGTGTGTTGCCGGTGGGTTGCACACTATAAGTTGTCAAGAAACATTTCCGCCTATAAACTCTTATGTTGTCCACAATAATTATAAGCAAAAGGTTTCCCGTCTATTGCCGGTGGATTGCACACAATATATTGTTAGAAAAGATTTTTGTCTACAGACAGTCAAATGGTGGCACCCACTTGACAGCAAACGGCTACCATATCAAGAGAACGAATAGTAGGCAACTGACCGGCAAACGGAAGGTCGCTGGTTATCTGGGACAACAAATAAAATGTATAAAACATATCGATGGGAAATAATCATGGAAATTTCCAATGAGGACTATACCTACATATATTACTATTACATATATTTGTTTATTTTGATCTAAAATTTGTATAATTACCAATTAAAGTAAGCTTGTGAATAGCTTATTGGGAGACCAATAAAGATTTTATTATAATAATAATATAATAATTATTATTATAAAACTTATACTTATAACTATAACTTATAACTTATAACTTATAACTTATAATTATTATTATAAAACTTATAACTTACTTGTCATACTCTCTGTTGTCCTCATCACACCTGTCATCTTTCATCTCCTTCCAACTTTTGCCATGCTTGCATGTTGTCACCATTATCATGTCCTTTTGGTTGTGTAAATGGTACAGGGAGTTTCTAGTGTCAGAGCCAATACCATGGACATACCTCTTGCCCTTGAAGGCAAGCAAGTAGGTTTTCTCCAGGGGAAAATTGTTGGAGAGGACTGAACCAGGGTCGCCGCCCTTTTCTGAGTGGGTTTTGTGGAATAAAGGTATGCTGATGTCGAAACCTGGCCTGATGTGGTTTTCCGACATGCTGGCTTTGGCTAGAATGGCTTTGCCAAAATCGAAATCGAGATCGTTTTCAGTGTAATTTGGCCAGGTTCCTGAGTACAAATTAAAAATAACATGGTTAAGGCCGTTGTTCCAGTGTGGTAACCGCTGTAGTCTTGTTTGCATGTTTCTAACATAATCATTACTTAGGCGGTCCCTATCTAATGTATCAGTACTTAAAATAAATAAACAAGCTTTCTGGGGATCAGTAGTGTAATATCTTGATTCCATTACAACGTTTAGTAATTTTTGGTAGGACGGACTAGGCACTCTACTTTCTTCTTGTGGATATACATAAACAGTAAACTCTTTCTCACATTTTGTAAAATCAAAACATGTCTCCATTCTACATCTTATTTTATTGTTAATTGGTAAATGAGTTCTTTCTCTGGCACCCACTAAATATCCTGTCTGTATAGTGTTTAGATTGACAAACTCAGAGAGGATTTCTTTTGGTGAGGGAAGCTCCGGGACACGCTGCAAACGATATCCGCCAAAATACCAAAACGCTAGAAAAGCACAGCATGTAAACACCAACAAATATCTTCGTTTTGCCTGCATTTTCATGTAACTTTTATAAAAAACTTTATCAACTTTTTCGTTTCACGAAGCATGCATTTGTTATTGCCGTTGATTTTCCCATTATTTATCAGCCACAATTATCTAAGAAAATGATAAAATTTCGTTTAAAAATTAATTAACCTTCAATAAGTTTTATGTCAACAGTGACAGTTCGCACCATTGACTTTGTAAAGTGTAGAAAAACATAAAAGTTTTGTATTTATGTAACAAACCAAATTAAAATAACTACACAACATTGTATTGTGTTTGTTAAGGTTATGCTATAATATTCATTAGAGATTTTATTAATATATCTTTTTGTAAGCTATTTAAAACAAATTTTATATGTCAATGGTTATTCTAGGGGATTTGTTTACATTAACTAACCTACGCATTGACAGATGGCGCTAACAAATTATTTATTAACTTTTTATTTTGAGTAGTTTAAATAAAAATACGTTTATTAGTGTATTTTAATATATAAATTTTTCAATATTTATTGAAATAAAGCTAAGTAAAAGGGATTGTATTCGTTTTTCGGCATAAACATCGATGTTTTGGGACAGTGAATTTTGGTTGGTAGAAGTGATTTTCGCACCCAAAAGTCGTCAATTTGCCCGTGGTCTATTTGTGAACGAGTCGGGGTCAATGGTGAAAAAGTAGTCTCAGATTTGCCGAAAGTAGTGGTTCCCTTACGATTTATGAATTGAATAGTATTTAGCATAAAACCAATTAGACTATCGAATCATAGACATGGCTGCACCTGCCAGAATTCTCAGCAGATTATTTGGTAAGTGTGAACTTATATAATTAAGAAAAATAATGTTCCAAAATAGAATATACAAGACCTTGGAAAATTTTGGTTAAATTCTCTTATTGTTTTTATTGAGGAAACTAAGAAAACACACTTTACATAGCTTTTAATTTAAAATAACCTCCATTGACCTGGGAACAAAGTTCAACAAATACAAGTGCTTCATTTAATTTTTTTTAGCTGATGGTATTAAAGTTGGACAAGCAGTGAGATTTAACAGTTACGAAGCGACCAGATGGAACCTTAAGTTAAATGCCAACAGCAAAGTTATTTGCCAAGGGTTCACTGGCAAACAGGGTACCTTTCATAGTAAACAAGCCATTGAGTATGGAACTAAAGTGGTTGGAGGTGTATCCCCTGGAAAGGGAGGCAAAACACATCTCGACCTTCCAGTCTTCAACACTGTCCAAGAGGTAAGTCCTTTGTTACATACTCATTATGTATAATCAAAAACCATAATTTACCAAATATTTAAAGTTTTTAACAGTATAAGAGAACAGTAGGTATTGAAAATAATGTTTAAATTTGTATTAAAGTAAAATTTGTGTTATTTACCAAAATTCTCAAAACATTTTTATTTTCCTTCCTTATCTAATTGTGTTTGGAACTTTTACTGATTAAATTGTTTTGCATTGTTCCTGAATAATTATTTTTATACATTTAATGATAACCAATCAATAATCCAAAATATAGGTCATTAGGACATTTTTTAAATTTTTCGGAATCTCAATTTCCATATCGAAAATATCGTATTTTTGTACTTATAAGTATTATAATATAAAACGATTAAAACCTATTCTGGAAGATGTTTCTTGAAATTTTCGAATTCACTCCATGGTAAATATCTAATTTCTAAAGAATTGCTGTGGAGAATGTCGTTATTTGTTTATTGCATTGTATAAAGATCATTTTCTATAGAAAGTAACGTTTTTCTATGACTTATAAGTCAATAGTGTGTCTAAAACGTTGTATGTCAGTGGAACAAGTGTTTCTTCAAATTTTTGGCGTTAAGTCTCATTCAGAACCTCCTAATTTGTGGAAAAAATTAGTGGTTTCAATTATACTTACAATTAACACAAAACGATCATTCACAGTGCTCAAAATTAACATCTAAAATTAAGGGAATTTGCTAAAAGATTGTCCATTCTTTTACCCTGACATAAACAATATTAATTATATTAAAATAATATTTATATAACCTTACCTTCACTCGCAAATCTTCAAGCTTTTTGCTTTTGACATAATATATTATTATAATTATAGTGGTAAAAGTTAGAAGTTTGCAAACTTTTTCCACTAATTGAAAAGTACTACCACTATTTTTTTGGTTCTGAACAACACTGTGTATATTATAAGACAAACTTTTACGTTAATTGAAACCACTAATTACAAGGTTCTGAAACAATTGAAGAAACACTTGTTCCATTGACATGCAACGTTTTAGAAACACTATTGACCTACAAGTCATAGAAAAACGTTACAAAAAAGCAAATTTTAGGCTCGTGCAGCTACTGGTTGCGACGCAACTGTGATTTACGTGCCACCTCCTGGCGCAGCTGCCGCCATTTTGGAAGCTATCGAAGCTGAGGTTCCATTGATTGTGTGTATTACTGAAGGTATTCCTCAACATGACATGGTTAGAGTAAAGCACAGGCTTTTGCGTCAATCGAAGTCGCGATTGATTGGTCCAAATTGCCCTGGGATTATCGCCCCCGAACAATGCAAAATCGGCATTATGCCCGGACATATTCACCAAAAAGGTATAAAACGTGTAGAAATGTTATTAAACATGTAGCAATTATTTGCTTCTGCTTAGGTATCGTCGGTGTCGTTTCAAGATCGGGAACGTTGACTTACGAAGCTGTTCACCAGACCACCCAAGTCGGCTTGGGCCAAACTCTCTGCGTAGGTATCGGAGGCGATCCTTTCAACGGTACCGATTTCATCGATTGCTTGGAGGTGTTCTTGAAAGACCCAGAAACCAAAGGCATCATTCTTATCGGCGAAATCGGAGGTGTAGCCGAGGAACAGGCGGCCGAATACCTGACTCAACACAACTCCGGCGCCAACGCTAAGCCGGTGGTGTCATTTATCGCCGGCCTCTCGGCTCCCCCCGGCAGGCGCATGGGACACGCTGGTGCCATTATTTCCGGGGGAAAGGGAGGCGCGCAAGACAAAATTAACGCCTTGGAAAAGGCCGGCGTTATCGTAACGAAATCCCCCGCTCAAATGGGCACCGAGTTAGTCAAGGAAATGCGTCGTTTGGGACTGGCATAAGTTGTAAGTTTTATCCATTTACACTGGCTATTTCAATACCAAAACGACTAACAATGTAATATAGTTCTATAGCCAAATTTATTCCTACACCTCACTGTTATATGAAAAAGCTTATACACTAATTACCTTTATGTATATTCTAAATTCCAATTGTTAATAAATGTTATTTAAGCCAACATTCTGTTTATTCTACTCATTCCCCTCCTGCTATAAATCTACAAAAAAGGTTAAAATGAAATTTTCCGTCAAATGAACGGTTTCCTTAAAATCATGCCTTAAAAATTGGTATAGTTTTACATTTTGATCTTTTAACTTGAATTTTGTAATTCATGTAAAAATCAGTACCCAGAAAAAAACCTTCAAATGCTTTACAAAAAAAGCCTCTTAACATTTTTGGCTAAATTCACTCAATCAAAAGTTATTCAAGGTTAAAGTCAAAACGAAATTCTTGTTTTTTCCTCTGTAGATTTATTTTTTTATGGGTGTATTCACGGCGTTCTCTATAGAGAACGCCGTGGTGTATTATATAACTAATTAACAATTTCCAATAAAAAAAAACATGATTGTTATTATTTATACGATTAAATAGGTAACAGTGAAAATAATATTTTCTAAAGAAAATAGCTTCTTAAAGCGAAAAAACTTTAATGTGTTATTTTTTTTTAATTTTCAGTAATTTTATCAATAACATAAAGATTATCATCGATAAAAGAATTCAAGTCTTTAACTTACCCAAAAAATTTAACCTTGAATAACTTTTGAATTTAGCCAAAAATGTTAAGGGGCTTTTTTGTAGAGCATTTGATTTCTCATAAGAATATCTATCGGTTTTTTCCTGGTACTGATTTTTACATGAATTACAAAATTCCAAAGTTAAAAAGATCAAATTGTAAAACTATACCAATTTTTAAGGCATGATTGTAAGAAAACGGTTCATCTGACGGGAAATTCCAATCAAACCTTTTTTGTAGAATATTAAATTTTCTTCAAAAAATATTCTGAAGTCAATTTTGTCAAACTTAATGGTTTGGGAGTTCTGAGACAAAAACTCGCTTGGGAAAAAAAATCTAAAATTGCGATGATAGACCTCTTAATATTATGGACTCAAACTTTCACCAAAATTATTTTTTTGTCACCCCAAACAATATTTTCGATATAATTTACAAAAAAAATAGTCGATTTTTTGGCCCAGTCTAATGCTATATGCACACACAGGATTTAATTAGGGCTGCCAGATTTTCAAAATCAAAATGCGGGAGGTTAAAAAATTTGTATTCGGACAAAATAATTATTCTCACGCTAATTATAGAACCATATTATTTTTATGAAAATGTCCGGCGGAAATAAGGTAAACGTTTTGTACAGTACAAAGTTTATAAAGTTGTCAATAGAGTGCTCTAGCATAGGTATTTGTAATACAAATATATTTGAATAATGGTAGTACTCTATTGACAACTATAAAAAAAATAAGTTTATAAACTATGATCATTTCGTAATTACGCTAGCTTGCCAAAAAACGGGAGTTTACGGGAGCTTTTTATGAAAAAAAACTTCTTTCAAAAATCGGGAGGGTTGCTGTAAAACCGCCTAAATCGGGAGGACTAGCAGCCCAAGATATAATAGAAATATTCAGAGGTAAGTAAAAATAAATAAAACAGTAAATAGAGTATTAAAACTTTATTACTTAACGCGTCCATACATCAAGTCATCTTTACAAAACATCTCACATATATACATTTTCGCTCAGTGGAATGAAATCATTATAATAAAATACTTTTTCTTTTAACTTAAAACTACTTATCAGGAAAATATTTCTGCATTAATTCTTCGAATTCTAACTTGTAAGGTAACAGAGGTATAACAAATACTGAAATGTCATCACACGAAGCTTGTTTTCCACCTTTCAAGTGCCACATTTGATTCTCATTGGCTAGAGTGCCTCTAGCAAACCCAACCAGGCATGTTGCCGCACTTACATATCTCTCCTTCTCCATAAAAGTGTTTATAGATTTTGATACGATTTCGGCCGCTTTAGTGCCGGCTAAAACGTCCCAAAGACCATCAGTACCCATAACTAACACCTCCTTTTCATCCATGCTGACTATTTTGTGAACTTGTACTTCAGGGTGCGGGGATAAAAACGGCTTTATCGGGGTTTTTTGATATATTGCTAGTAGGTCGTGGTCTCCAAAGCCTCTGGTCACCCCTATTGTGCCCATTACACGGCTCTAAACATATATAAAAAATAATTATGATATTAATTGTATTAAATAATATGTTTTACCCTTTTGCCACTCCCAGTAATCACAGATATTTTTAAGTCATCTGGCTGCAGGGTTTTATAAGCCCAGCCCTTCATGTGAGCCTCCCTGTACATTATTGTTTTGCCCAAATCATCTGATCTTGGCTGTTGTGTATATTCGCGAGATGTAAAATTAGTGCCTAAAAAATGCAAATAATTTGTTACAATTACAATAGTGTGCTGTTGAGGATGCCGGGCGCTGATTGGTTTATTGCTTTCAATAGAGATAATTTTCTATAGAAAGTTAGGTCGCAAATTACAAAAAATAATAAATTATTGTAATTACCTAAAAGTGCAGGTTGTTCGTCGGCCAGTTTTCTTATTCTATCCCTCTCATTTTCCGGTGTGAAATCCATGGAGATGGGCAAAAATTCTTCATTCTTACATATGATTGCTCTAGAATCGCCAGCATTTGCTAGATATAGTTTGCCTAATATAAATAAAGCTACAAGGGCTGTGCAACCACCAGCTGCTTGGTACTTATTTCTATCTTCAGCTATTAATTGATCCTAAAATAGTATATTTAATAGTAATTTGTTGAAACTTTTCTCAATCTATAGTCCTGAATAACAATCAAATTGTTTATTGTGTAATATGATATAGAAATGATCCTCTTGTTATTAGACATGGAAACATATGAGGTACAATGAAAATAAATATTACTTTATTTATTTAGATAAACATTTCCAATATTTCCTCATTATATTAAAAACATACAAGATTAGCTTGTTTATTTAAAATTATTATTACATAGCCTAATTAAAATACGAAAATAGCTTACCATTTCATTAAAAGCGGATTCTAAAGCGCCCATTAGTAAGGAATCCGCTGATTTGCCATTTTTTTTATTTTTACTTAAATCGGCCCAAATATCATCCTGAGCATCAACCAATTTCTCCTAAAATATATTATTTATATAAAAAACAAACCCTTAAGATTAAGTGATTTATGACTAACATGTAATATGTGGTGCAACTGATTGGCTGCACATAAAGCAGCCCCTACTCCAGCATGTCCATCGAAAATTCCATAGTACGTATAAGGTATTGAAAATGTTTGTGAAGCAGCAGAAGTCTGATTGCCATTCTCTACGGTTACTACTTTGCTAAGAACGCCCTGTCTATATACAGCCTGATCTTCATTCCACTTCGATTTTCCAGCATTTACACACTCAGCATAGCCTGTATGGTGTGGTAGAGATTTGCTGGGGTGTATGATTGGCCTTAGTTTGTGATCAGCTGACATTTGAACTTCGTCGTCTTCCAAATGCAAGAAGTGAGGCCTGCCATAAGGAAATTTGGGTGCCAAATGGTGTTGGTTTTGTTTACCCGAATTCGAACTTTCACTACCGAATCCATTTAGTTCGCTACCACTACTAACTGCACCTATTACTGCATTTTTCACGCGGTTAAAAAACATTTTTATTACCTATATGTACACCGAAAACTGCATACATATATGTCAGCAAATTAAACGTTTACATTTGATAAACAATACATATTTATTACAAAATTAGTTGTCAAATGACATTGTAACCAACGTTAGAAAAAATAATAACGATCTTTTGACAGATCGTCAAGAAGCCTGTTCGTTAATCCTACACTAACTAAACAGAGTACACAAGGGCAGCTATTTCGGTTTTGCTTCTTTGGTGTTCTTTGGCAGCGAGTGTCGTGTATTTTATGTCTATATCCATACTCTTTTTGCAATGCCTTTGCATATTTAATCCAGAAAAGGTGTTTTTGAAGTTATATTTTTTTGGCGCTAATAAATTTAAGCAGGCGTCACACGTAATATATAAAACGCTTCTAAACGCCCGTAAATATCGGGAGAGCATGAAGTCACAGAGGTAAGTTACGTCGATGAGTGCCATTTGACTCGAACAAAATTTGACACTTAAAAACTGCCCTTGCATTTAATTTATTTAAAACCGAGTATTTGAAAAATGCACATTTAAATTAATGTTTCGGGTAATTGAAAACTGCCAAATTCTAACAAAATTGAATAATTGGAAACTGCCCTTACATGCAAACAGGGCCGGATTAAGACAATTTGTTGCCCTAGGCTAATAATAAAATGGCGCCTATAATAATTATTATAGGCCATGTTAGTATCTATGGTTTTAATATAGGTAACACAATACATTTTAGCCGACAGGGGCTAAAAGCCAGTGGTTGTAGTTAAATTATTGATCATGCATGCAATTTTTTTTTAAGCGGGGTCGAAGTGCATTGTAGCTAGCACGCGCTGCGGTATAGGCGACATCCATCAAAGAATAAAATAATTATTTATATTTCCGATTTTGTTGTTAAAATAAAAAAGGGTACTCTCTAAAAATGAATTAGTCAAAAATGACTTATATAATAGTTATTAGTGGCTGCTTTTTCACTTGTACCATGGTTAACTATGGAATACCTATGAGGTTCATTCCAACCAGCAGTAATATTACCGTAATATTATCGTCCGTAACAGCGTTAATGCGACTGCGCGAACAAAAATAGTAAAATTATTTTGAATAATGTATAAACTGGTTGGAACCTTTTTTGAACTGGTAGTACTTACAATAGCTAAAAGCTAAGTAAAGCGCATATAGGTATATCTATTTCAATAAAGTAATAAATATGGCAGGTTTTTTAAATAATTACTTGTATGATTCTTCGGATGACAAGGAATTTAGATTTTATTGGGGACATTGCTACTAGAAATAAATATAACCCACGTTTGTTGAGTTTATAAATATATATAAAAGTATATACTATACTATATATATACTATACTATATACTAATATATATTTTAATAACATCACACATTGATAATAAATTCTTCCATTCCTGCTCACAAATGACAAAAATTAGATGTATTAACATTAAAAATTAATAAAATCACCTTGTATAGCAGTCATTTTTAAATAATATGTCCACTTTAACAGAAAACAAACTTACAATATTACAAACGTTAATAAATAAACAAAAAGATGAGGTTATGTGCCCCTTCTACGCATGCGTCTAATTTTATTATCAACAGTTCTTGCTCTCGAGCAAGAATCGTTTGAACCGTAATTTAACTGTTCGTAACTCTGGTTGGAACGACGAACTGACAGTAATTGCCAGTTCTAAACTAGTAATTTTAGTTGGTTGGAACGACATTTTACAAACGCGCATGTGTATCAGTAATATTACTGGAAATTACCGCTGGTTGGAATGAACCTCATAGTATCACAAAATTTAACAGCCAATTGTGTATCAGTAATATTACTGGAAATTACTGCTGGTTGGAATGAACCTCATAGTATCACAAAATTTAACAGCCAATTCTTATGTAAAATAGTCCCCTGAATCCAAAAATTATAAAAGTGAAGCAGTTTTTGAGATATAGTCAATTACAATTAAATGGAAAATTGAACATATCTTAAAAACTGTTCTACTTTTTTAACTTTTGACGATATTTTCGGATTCAGGGGACAATTTTACATAAGAATTGGGATACCATGGTATTCCATGGAACAAGTGAAAAAGCAGACACTAATAACTATTAAATTTGTCATTTTTGTCCAATTCATTTTTAGAGAGTAGGTATTCCATGTTTAATAATTATAATTATTTAATTTAATTGATTAATTTTAATATTTAACCTACTTAAAAAAATGAGCCTTCTGCCTGGGCGCCTATTGGCTTCGCGGCGCCCTAGGCCATGGCCTAGGTTGGCCTATAGGTTAATCCAGCACTGCATGCAAAAATTAAAAAAATAGTATAACATCCGCACAGTAGTTCAAAATTAAAAAATAGCAGAGATCTCTGGAAAATACGTACAGCAACATAAATTTAGAAATTGGTAGTAACAATTCGAACCAGAGACCCTTGTCTCTGATTCGAACACTGGTATAAATTTAAAAAATGGTAGGACAAATTAGAACAGTGGCATAAATTTTAAAAAATCTACAAAATTTTAAAAATTAATAATGAAACCTTTATTAATTGTACTTAATATTTTTCTTCGAATATTTTATCGTTTTTCCTACTTACATAAATTATTTGCATGCATATACCTATAATATACCTATATTTATAGGTATACTGTATGTTTGCATGCAGGACAATTTATTTTTAGATACGATAATGAAGTATAACTTTTAACGCGCCTGTATTATATTCTAGATTGATGGCGCAAGGTATAACATTCGCCAGATCGACTCTACGCATGTTGAAAAACAAGTTTTTGACATTTAAAATTTATAAAAATTGATGAGGCAAGGTAAAACATTCGCCGGACTATTATCAGGGCCATATTACCCATTAGGCAGGCAAGGCAATTGCCTTAGGCGCCACAAAAAAATAGGCGCATTGTCCCCAACCAACTTAAAAAAATTGTTACCAAATGGTTTATTTTTCCAAAAAATAAAGCAAATAAACTATATATATACAATTATGAGAACGGTAGAGCACCGAATATTCTTTACTGTTTTAATTATTTTATAAAACAGCGGCTTCCTGTGTAATAATTTTTTAAATACTTACTACCCAAGTAGCACCACTGGTTAAATTAACGTTATTTTGTAATAAGTGGGGAATTTAATTATGATAAAATTAACGTTATGATAGTTAAACTTAACTTCTTGGTTAAATTTGGTTAAAAAGAAGTTAATATTTGATAGTTTTTGGTTTATTTTACCCTTTTTTAACTATTTTTTAAGTCAATTTAAGTTTATTTAAACTACCTATATTATATAGGTATATATATAATTATAATTTACCAAATATGGTTATTTACTCTCTTGAAATGAAATAGTAAAAATTCTACTATTTGAATTAGTATCAGCATTGTTTACTAATTAAATAGTCGTTTTTACTTTTAAATATTTATTTATTACTATAGTATACTTAATTAGTTAAAGTTTGACTAATTTAAGATAAGTCGCCATATTTTACTGTTACTGAGAGTTACTCTCAGAGAGTAATAGTAACTGATTTCTTTAATCGTTTTTAATTCTTGCGGCGTTAAATGCATATAGGCTCCATGGTCCATAAAAATAAAGATGCAAAAAGTTTAGCACCAACACAAAAAATATATTCAACTTTAACAATATTATTAACAATATTTATTGACAGATATCATAAATTTAATAAGTAACAGTGGTGCGTCTATAATTTGACTGTTTCATTCCGTAGAATTTGACTTATTATAATTAGTGACTGCTAATAATTATTAGAGACTGCTTTGTCGCCATGACAATAATTCAAATATGACTTATAATTAGTTATTTTTGACTTATTCATTTTAAGAGACTATATCTATAGATATAACTTACAGACTAAATATGTCTAAAAAAATAACTCGTCTTAAACATTTTTAAGTTATGTTTTATATGTATTTTTTTAATAAAAAATATTTTAATTTATAAGGGATAATAAGGTTAGTATGCCCGGGCGCCCTTAAGCTACCAGATTGTATAGTATAAGTATCGTATCTAGTAAAAGGCGCCAAATTTTTAAGTGCCTAAGGCGCTTGATTGCCTTAAGCCGGCCCTGACTATTATTCTATTCAGCGATTGTCCCAACACTTCGGCGAATTTTATATAGGCGTTAAATTTTAGTACACACTTTTCACTTTCTTGGGGTTCAAACATGCCTATTTAAAATGAAATAATTTAAACCTAAATTAAAAATAGAACAAAATAAAAATAATTACATTTAAAAAAACAAAAAATTTTGAAGTGGTATTTTATTAATTCATTTATAAAATATAGGGCTGGTATTTTAAAAATTGGAAGTCTTAAATTCAAATTTGAGCTTTTGACTAGAGCAGTATTTCCGGTTAAGCGCCCTCCAGCGTCGAAAATCCGTATTACTGGTTTCATACATATTGGTTCTGTTCTTGTCGAATCGCTGGTTGTACAGCAGTTTCGACACAGGTTTTTAATTGATGTTTTACGAGAAACTATTCTCTATGACAAATCTCGGATAAATAAGGCATACGTAGTGTTAAATATTAGCAATGAAAATGGAGTGGACACCGCAAGAAGATGGTTTAAGAGAAATTTTAACGTTATTACGGGAGTCGCAATCACCGGACACAGCAACTCAAAGAGCTGTTCAGCAAGTATCCTTTTTTTCAATAAATACTACACAGAGTTGGTACTTTTTAGATTTATTTTACTACTAAAACAAAAAATGATTTAAATGACTTGAACTGGGCTTTTCTCAGCTGATAAGTCATATGTAAGTTGTGCATGAATTTTTTGCATTCAAAAACTGTTTTACTTTAGTTATTATGATAATACGACTATTAAATAATAAATGCATTCGTTTTTTGCGATAGATAAGCATACATACTTCATACAAATTTGATGTTTACTTTCAATTTCATTTTATTACTCTAGCACTTATTTATATAATAAATTAATAAATATGCTGTAATGCCTCGTAAACTTAACTTATTAATTTAAATGTGCACTTAATTGATTATCTTTAAAAAACAATTCATCAAAATTGTTTTATTTTGAACATGAGTACATAATCTATAAAGATAAACAAATCATATACATATCTTATGAATCTAATCAAATAAAGCAAATATTTCCTTAACCAATCTCAAAGAAACTTGAAGAACTCAACAAATACCCTGACTTCAACAACTATTTAATGTTTGTTCTCACAAAACTGACCACTGAAGATGAACCGACAAGATCACTGAGTGGTCTAATATTAAAAAACAATGTCAAATCACACTACACAAATTTGGTACCCAACGTTACAAATTTCATTAAGACTGAATGCTTGCAAGCAGTGGGAGACCCCTCACCCCTAATTCGTGCAACAATAGGAATTTTAATTACCACAATAGCAAGCAAAGGTGATCTCGCCGCTTGGCCGGAACTTTTACCGGCACTATGCAACATGCTGGACTCGAGGGACTACAACATCTGCGAGGGGGCTTTCGGGGCTCTACAGAAAATTTGCGAGGACTCGGCAGAAAACCTTGATGCTGACACCAAAACTAGGCCTTTAAATATACTTATACCCAAGTTTTTGCAATTTTTTAATCACTCCAGTTCCAAGATTAGGTCCTATGCCATCGGATGCGTTAATCAGTTCATAGTGCAGAGATCACAGGCACTCATGGTCCACATGGATTTATTTTTACAGGTGAGATTATTTTTTTATTTTAATTGTGGTTATAGGGATCATTTTTTTTACATTTTAAATGTGTCTTATACATAACTTTTTTTCAGAACCTATTTCTAGTAGCAACAGATGAAGATGCTGAAGTGCGAAAAAACGTATGTCGAGCCCTGGTGATGCTCTTGGAGGTTCGAATGGATAGGCTGCTGCCTCAAATCGACAACATTATAGAGTACATGTTGCTGAGGACTCAAGACCCCGACGAAGGCGTAGCTTTGGAGGCGTGCGAATTTTGGCTGTCCCTTGCAGAACAGCCAATTTGTCGAGAAGTGTTGGGACAATCGCTCAACAGATTAGTACCTGTATTAGTGAGAGGGATGAAGTACTCCGAAATCGATATCATACTGCTTAAGGTAATTATGCTGAGCAATACGATGCTCATTTTCGCCTTGTATTGCGCAGCTTTTAAAACAGTTTGCACTGAACAAAATATAATAATTCAAAACATATTTAAGAATATAAAAATACGAGATTTTTAAACATTTAATATTAATAAACTTGCTGAAAAATGTCAAGATAAAATTCTCGTAATTTTACATTCTTAAATATCTCTTGGCATTTTTAGTTTTGCGTTCTTTATTATGTTTAACATTTTAAATTATGATTTTGCGTTTTTACATTTTTAGATACCTATCTGCGCAGTACGATGGTCATTTTCGCCTTGTAAAGCGCAGCTTTTTCTTTAAGTTAATACTGAACAAAATATAATTCTGACTTTCTAAAATGTTTTTTTACATTTTAATTTGTGTTTTTTAACATTTTTAAGTGAGTCTTGATAGTTTTAAATTTGTTTAAAATTCTAAATAGTAATTTTTACATTCTTAAATAGGTCCTGACATTCTTAGTAAGTTTGCATTATTTATTATGTTCAACATTTTAAATTGTTGTTATGTCATTTTCACATTTTTAAATATCTGCGCAGTACGATGGTCATTTTCGCCTTGTAATGCGCAGCTTTTTAATGAAGTTAATACGGAAAAAATATATTTCTTAAATGTGTTCTTGACATTCTAAAATGTTTTTTACATTTTAAATTGTGTTTTAAACATTCTTAAGCAGGTCTTGATAGTTTTAAATATTTTTAAAATTCTAAATAGTAATTTTTACATTTTTAAAATGTCCTGACATGCTTAGTAAGTTTGCATTCTTTATTATGTTCAACATTTTAAATTGTTGTTTTGTCATTTTAATATTTTTAAATATATGCGCAGTACGATTGTCATTTTCGTCTTGTAATGCGCAGCTTTTTAATGAAGTTAATAAGGTAAAAAAATATTTCTTAAATGTGTTCTTGACATTCTAAAATGTTCTTTACTTTTTAAATTGTTTTTTTAACATTCTTAAGTAGGTCTTGATAGTTTTAAATATTTTCAAAATTCTACATAGTAATTTTTACATTTTTAAATATCTCCTGAAATTCTTTATTATGTTCAACATTTTAAATTGTTGTTTGTCATTTTCACATTTTAAATATCTGCGCAGTACGATTGTCATTTTCGTCTTGTAATGGGCAGCTTTTTAATGAAGTTAATACTGAAAAAAATATTTCTTAAATGTGTTCTTGACATTCTAAAATGTTCTTTACATTTTAAATTGTGTTTTAACATTCTTAAGTAGGTCTTGATAGTTTTAATTATTTTTAAAATTCAAAATAGTAATTTTTACATTTATTAGTAAGTTTGCATTCTTTATTATGTTCAACATTTTAAATTGTTGTTTTGTCATTTTCACATTTTTAAATATCTGCGCAGTACGATTGTCATTTTCGTCTTGTAATGCGCAGCTTTTTAATGAAGTTAATACGGAAAAAATATATTTCTTAAATGTGTTCTTGACATTCTAAAATGTTTTTTACATTTTAAATTAAACTTAAATTCTTAGTAAGTTTGCATTCTTTATTATGTTCAACATTTTAAATTGTTGTTTGTCCTTTTCGTCTTGTAATGCGCAGCTTTTTAATGAAGTTAATACTGAAAAAAATATTTCTTAAATGTGTTCTTGGCATTCTAAAATGTTCTTTACATTTTAAATTGTGTTTTAACATTCTTAAGTAGGTCTTGATAGTTTTAAATATTTTTAAAATTCTAAATAGTAATTTTTACATTTTTAAATATGTCCTGACATGCTTAGTAAGTTTGCATTCTTTATTATGTTCAATATTTTAAATTATTGTTTTGTCATATTTACATTTTTAAATATCTGCGCTGTACGTTGGTCATTTTCGCCTTGTAATGCGCAGCTTTTTATTTATTTATTTATTTTTTTATTTTAAGTGTTTTTTAACATTTTTAAGTGAGTCTTGATAGTGTTTAAAATTCTAAATAGTAATTTTTACATTCTTAAATATGTCCTGACATTCTTAGTAAGTTATGTTCAACATTTTAAATTCTTGTTTTGCCATTTTCACATTTTTAAATATCTGCACAGTACGATGGTCATTTTCGCCTTGTAATGCGCAGCTTTTTAATGAAGTAAATACGGAACAAAATATAATTCTTAAACGTGTTCTTGACATTTTGTAATGTTTTTTAACATATCAAGTAAGTCTTGATAGTTATGTCCTGACATTCTTAGTAAGTTTTCATTCTTTATTATGTTCAATATTTTAAATTGTTGTTTTGTCATTTTTACATGTTTAAATATCTGCGCTATACGATGGTCATTTTCGCCTTGTAATGCGCAGCTTTTTAATGAAATTTACTAAATGTGTTCTTGACATTCTAAAATGTTCTTTACATTTTAAATTGTGTTTTTAACATTCTTAGGTAAGTCTTGATGGTTTAAAATTCTAAATAGTAATTTTTACATTCTTAAATATGTCCCGACATTCTTTGTAAGTTTGACATTCCTTATTATGTTCAAACTTTTAAATTGTTTTGTCATTTTCACTTTATTTAAATTCTGCGCAGTATGATGGTAATTTTCGCCTTGTAATGCGCATCTTTTTAATACTTGTTTAGGGTGACGTGGAAGAGGACGATAATGTTCCTGATAAGGACGAGGATATAAGGCCGCGTTTCCACAAGTCAAAAACGCACACCGTTAAGGCGACCTTAAACAGCAACAACGAAAATGGGGAGAAAGATGACGATGACGATGGCGATGACGTCGATGACGACGGTTCCCTGTCCGATTGGAATTTGCGGAAGTGCAGCGCCGCCGCGTTGGACGTGTTGGCGAACGTGTTTAGAGACGATTTGCTGCCGATTTTGATACCGATTTTGAAGGAGACCTTGTTTCACGCCGAGTGGGATATAAAAGAGTCCGGCATATTGGCGTTGGGCGCCATAGCCGAGGGCTGCATGTCGGGGATGATCAGCCACCTGCCGGAGCTGATACCGTACTTGATAAACTGTTTGAACGACAAAAAGGCGCTGGTGAGGGCGATCACGTGTTGGACTTTGAGCAGGTACGCGCATTGGGTGGTGTCGCAGCCGCACGAGTCCTACTTGAAGCCGCTGATGACCGAGCTGCTAAAACGCATTCTGGACGGCAATAAGCGCGTACAGGAGGCGGCCTGTTCGGCGTTCGCGACGCTGGAAGAGGAGGCTTGCACGGAGTTAGTGCCTTACTTGGGTTTCATACTGGAAACTTTAGTGTTCGCCTTCTCGAAGTATCAACACAAAAACTTACTCATACTCTACGATGCCATTGGCACGCTGGCCGACTCGGTGGGGCATCACCTAAACAAACCGGATTTTATAAATCTATTGATGCCCCCGCTGATACACAAATGGAATGTCCTCAAGGACGAAGATAAGGATTTGTTTCCCCTACTGGAATGTTTATCCAGTGTGGCTACGGCTTTACAATCCGGTTTTTTGCCTTACTGTGAACCTGTCTACTGTCGCTGCGTTTCACTCGTACAACACACGTTATGCTTGCACATGGTGAGTTATAAAATGGGATTTTGCATTCTTAAATATGCTTTGTGACACTCTTAAATTTGTCTTTGCCTTGGCTTCATTAACATTCTGAAATGTGTTTGTGATATTCTCAATAGTTCTTTTGACATAAAATAAATTACTTTATTGCATTCTTAAATATACCTCGACATTCTAATTTGTGCTTTATGTCACATTTTTAAAATTCTCAAGGTAGTTTGACATGCTTAATTATTCTAAAATTGATTTTAAATTTCTACATTCTGATTTTGACATGCCTTGGCTTTATTAAAATTCTAAAATGTGTTTATGATATTCTAAATAGTTCTTTTGACATTATAAAATTAACATTTCTTTATTAGATTCTTAAGTATCCCTCGACATTCTTAAATATGTTTAAATTCTAAATTGTACTTTGTGATGTGTCTTGGCATTCTTAAATAAGTTTAACATTCTAAATTGTGCTTTATGTCACATTTTTGACATTCTTAAGGTAGTTTGACATGTTTTATCATTCTAAAATGGATTTTAAATTTCTAAATTATGATTTTGACATTCCTTGGATTCATTAACATTCTAAAATGTGTTTATTATATTCTAAATAGTTCTTTTGACATCGTAAAATTAACATTTCTTTATTACATTCTTAAATATATTTTGACATTTTTAAATAAGTTTAACATTCTAACTTGTGCTTTATGTCACATTCTTAACATTCTCAAGGTAGTTTGACATTCTTTATCATTCTAAAATGGATTTTTTAATTTCTAAATTCTGATTTTGACATGCCTTGGCTTCATTAACATTCTAAAATGTGTTTATGATATTCTAAATAGTTCTTTTGACATTGTAAAATTAACATTTCTTTATTACATTCTTAAATATATTTTGACATTTTTAAATAAGTTTAACATTCTAACTTGTGCTTTTTGTCACATTCTTAACATTCTCAAGGTAGTTTGACATTCTTTATCAATCTTAAATGGATTTTCAAATTTCTAAATTCTGATTTTGACAGGCCTTGGCTTCATTAACATTCTAAAATGTGTTTGTGATATTTTAAATAGTTCTTTTGACATTTTTAAATAAGTTTAACATTCTAACTTGTGCGTTATGTCACATTCTTGACATTCTCAAAGTAGTTTGACATGCTTTATCATTCTTAAATGGATTTTTAAATTTCTAAATTCTGATTTTGACATGCCTTGGCTTCATTAACATTCTAAAATGTGTTTATGATATTCTAAATAGTTCTTTTGACATTGTTAAATTAACATTTCTTTATTAAATTCTTAAATATCTCTTGACATTCTTAAATATGTCTTGACATTCTTAAATAAGTTGGACATGCTTCATTATTTTAAAATTGTTTTTTAAATTTCTAAATTCTGATTTTGACATGCCTTGGCTTCATTAACATTCTAAAATGTGTTTGTGATATTCCGAATAGTTCTTTTGACATTGTAAAATTAACATTTCTTTATAACATTCTTAAATATGTCTTGACATTCTTAAATAAGTTTAACATTCTAAATTGGGCTTTATGTCACATTTTTAACATTCTCAAGGTAGTTTGACATGCCTTGGCGTTAATAACATTCTAAAATGTGTTTATGATATTCTAAATAGTTCTTTTGATTGTAAAATTAACATTTCTTTATTACATTTTTAAATAAGTTTAACATTCTAAATTGTCCTTTATGTCACATTTTTGACATTTCCAAGTTAGTTTGATATGCTTTATCATTCTAAAATGGATTTTAAAATTTCTAAATTTTGATTTTGACATGCCTGTTAACATTCTAAAATGTGTTTGTGATATTATAAATACTTTTTTTGACATTGTAAAATTAACATTTCTTTATTACATTCTTAAATATGTCTTGACATTCTTAAATAAATTTAAAAATTTTAATTGTGCTTTTATGTCACATTTTTGACATTGTCAATGCTTAATTATTCTAAAATTGATTTTAAATTTCTAAATTCTGATTTTGACATGCCTTGGCTTTATTAACATTCTGAAATGTGTTTGTGATATTCTAAATAGTTCTTTTGACATTATAAAATGTATTTTAATCATTCTTTTGGTATTCTAAAACGTATATAAAAAATCCTTTATATCAGGCCAATATGCAACACCCCGACCAATATGAAGCCCCAGACAAAGACTTCATGATAGTGGCTTTGGACTTGCTGTCAGGCTTGGCGGAGGGTCTAAATGGACACATTGAAAAACTTGTCGAAGCCAGTAACATCATGCAATTGCTGCACCTTTGTATGCAAGATTCGATGCCGGAAGTGCGACAATCATCTTTTGCTTTGCTAGGCGATTTGACGAAAGCGTGTTTTCAACACGTTTCCCCGCATATATCTGACTTTTTGCCTATATTAGGTCAAAATTTGAACCCTGAACACATCTCTGTGTGCAATAATGCTACATGGGCCATCGGCGAAATTAGTATAAAATTGGGTATGTTATAACCTATATTGTGCGTACATTTTTGGTTTATTTTGTTTTTTTAGGTGCTGAAACTGCCCCTTATATACCTTTAGTTCTAAATCAATTAATAGAAATAATTAACAAACCCAACACACCTAAAACTCTACTGGAAAATACAGGTATGTTTTATGTTTTTAATGTTTGAGTAATTTTATTTAATGTTGGTTTTGGTTTATTTAATTTAATAAATGCAGACTGACCTTTATAATTTTTAATTTACAGCAGCTGTTAAATTATGTATATTTTCATTTTTTAACTTGGGTAAAACCAATTTTAAATAGTTGAGATGGTGAAGTTTGAAATGCTTTGTGTTTGTTATCCAAGTTAAAACTTCTGATTATTATTATTATTAATTAATAAATGAACACATTATTTATTATTGATTTTGAGTTTCTTTTTTCTTGTTTTGTTCTCGGTATAGCCATTACAATTGGTCGTCTGGGTTATGTATGCCCTCATGATGTCGCTCCCATGTTACATCAGTTTGTAAGACAGTGGTCTGTAAACTTTTTTATTATTATTATTATTTACTTATTTAATTTAGTTTTTAACCCTTTTTTCTTCTATATGTAACTATTTAACTACAAAAGTCCCATTTTACAACCAAGTGGAGTCAAAAACTATTTGGCTTCTGCTTGGCAAAGAAACAAGTGTTTAAGTGAAATTTTGCAGGTGCATATCTCTGCGCAACATAAGGGACAACGACGAAAAAGACAGCGCTTTTAGAGGGATGTGCCAAATGATACAAGTCAACCCTGCCGGGGTGGTGGCCGATTTCATATTCTTCTGCGACGCCGTAGCATCGTGGATTAACCCGAAAAACGACCTCAAAGAAGTTTTTATTAAGGTAACCAAACTTGTAGCTCAATCGGAAATTTTTTGAATGCGGACGGAAGATGGAACGGTTACGGCGCGCGCACATATTCGAACAAAATTCACACAGTGGCTCGAAATTAAGAAAATGCGGTAAAAACTCGCACGGTGAAAATAGTCTTTTAAGTTTAAAATTTTCCAAAATACATTATCGACGAAATAAAAAATAAACACAAGTTTCACTTTAATTTTTTTTTTATTCGCAGATTCTTCATAGTTTTAAAACACAAGTAGGCGAGGAAAATTGGAGGAGGTTCAGCGACCAATTTCCTCCTCAACTAAGTGAAAGACTAACTCAATTATACGGAATATGAATCCTTCACCAGGTAATTATATCTTTTGGGGTTATGGTAATCTAAAATGCATTTTTAACTATGGTTAACATTCTGAATGCAATTTTCGTATTTTTTTTAGGGATTTGGGGTAAATAAACACAATTTAGTACCGGGGTGGGAACCTGGCTAATAACGAAGAGAATTCGAGCATCAGATCAGCAAGATGCGCTATAAGGGTGGGAACTTTAGAAAAAAAATAATATCGCAAATGGTACAAGCAGCATTACAGCCAACTTGAAAACGGTTCGACTGTTTATTTTTATTGTGTTAAATACATTCAAATTGTTTGTCTTTCACGCATGCTCGTATTTTAGAGAATTCCAAAGGGGTGTATAAATATGATAAAATTAAAAAACAATATTTCGTACAGGGTGTTTTATTTGTACGCCCTTTTAATTTTGCCATAAGAATTTTGATTGTTTATTTTATACAAAAAGGGAATTTTATACTTTTTCGGTTAGGTACATGATTTTATTATTATTTCATGGATTCTCTATTGATATGTTTATGTGATATTTTAGGACAATTTACTAACGAATTTCATAATTTCACACTTTTCGCTAGACTGGATTTAATAGACTTTATTAAATTAATATTATATTTTTTTGTGAAATTGGTTAGTAAGCTGTTTTAAACTTTTTAATGGAGTTTTACTGTAATTACATAGTCTTTTTAACTAACTAAACAAACTATTTTATTCAGTTTGTCTTTGAATATAAGCGACAACAAAATATGCCATAATTATCACGCAACACCTTAGTAAATTAAAACATCATACAGGGTGATTGGCATTTATGCATTCAAAATTTGTTTAATCATCCTGTATAATTATTATAGTGACGATATAAGTTTAAATTTTTACTACCTTTGAATAACAACTTTAAAGGGCACTTTTTAAGTAAAAAATACTGTTTATTTCGGGTATTTATATGATCTTTTTATTTTTTTGTTAAACTTGTTATTCTTAAATAAAACACCTCAAAACAAATTAATATTAATATTTATTAAGTTTAGACTGATATTTGTAATTTTTTTATGTTTCATTTTAACATATTCATTCTGTTATTTATTTTAATGTTATATAAAAGTAGTTTAAATGTTAATACCTATAAATATGTATATACTTTTGTAATTATTTTGTACCATAATCTCAGAAGCATATTTTATCCAATTTCAAAAATGAAATGACTAATAAAATTATCAAAACTAACCGACTTTAATTTTTTTATCCACTGAAAACATACAGAGGTAAGTAATCAAATAAATTAAAATTTAAAAAATTAAACCAGCATCAAAGATGTACTTAGTTAAAAACTACATTACCTACTTTACAAAATATAGTCAGGGAATTAAACAAAATCTGAATAAAATATAAATACATATATATAAATAAATTTTATTGATGTAGTTGTAGTTGGTTACATTTAAATTAAAAACAGAACTTAATCAAAAAAATATATTTTAATTAAGGGTAATCAAAGTAAAATTACTAATACAGTTTTATTCATATAAAAGGTAAGAAAAAAACATCACAAATACCTCAAATAACGTTGGTACACAAATTATAACATAATTTTTTTTTTCGTAGATAAAACAAAAATATAAAGTAATTGTATAAAGGTATTAACTTTAATTAAATTGTGAAATTAACATTTCTGTATTGTTTTGCCATTATTGTTGAATTTTTATTTGTCATTAAACGTCTTTCAGCTCTACAGGCACTTCATTCTTGGGATGTTTGTTTTCAAAATGTTGCTTGTATGTTTTTGGGTCGGGCATTTGAGCCTGAAAAGTTTTTATAAAAACACATTTAATTAAGTGCACTATGTGTGTTAGATAATAATCTAACTTTCTAAAGGTGATTGTACTTTGATATTTTATTATAATTCTTTAAAAATAAAAATCGGAAATACAATGTACCTATTAGCATTTTAAATACCTAATTATCTTAAAATAATATTTACAAATAATGGCATTTTTTGAAAAAAAATCAATATTTTACAAAATATCTAGGTTACTAATGTCAATGAATGCCCTATAAAGTTAAAACACAAAAAAGGCATTATTTGTTGTATAATTAAAAAATTAGTGCAATTCTTACCTTGCAAACTGCACAAACGTGCACAAGTGCTTTTTGGGCAGCCTTTTTTTGGTCAGTAGAACTGTGACCTTGTTGCTTTTTTGCCTTAGCAGCCCTTTCGGCAGCTTTGGCTTGAGACTGTAATTTCTGTTGTCCTCTTGCCATTGTGCTCGTTGTTTAACAAGAAAAATTGCTTATTAACAGTTATTTGAACTATAAGCTAACCTACAAACATAAACGTGTATTACTAATAATAGATGTAAAGGAATTGACGGTTTTACCTTTATTACTTCTTTGTACAGTTGCTTGTTTCGTTGTCGGTGCCTTTTCTTACGGTTTTATTCTGTTGTTGTTGATATTCCGATTGCTGCGAGGCAGCGAAAGCTTTGTCCACTCTCAAAAAGCACAAATTGGATTATGAAGTTTGATTTTATACTTGAATTCACCGTGCGTAAATTTATATTGAAGTTTTCTTCTTTTATGTGATGGTAGGCAACTACTATTACGTTTTGGTGCTGCCATCTGTTGCAACAAAACATTCCGCACGTAAAAGAAGAAAACTTTTCAATTTAATTAGACATTTCTTGATTATTTTTACATAACTTTATGAAGAAGTATTGTTTTTTATACGATATTTTATCATTTTTAACGATGATTAATAATTTATTTTATAACCAGTGAAGTTTACAATATGGCGTTGCTTCTGCGAGAAGAAGAAGAAGAAGAGAGTAGTGGGAGTGGTTGCACTATACGTCACTCGATATCGTTATGATTCATTTACAAGAAAATAACTTAGTGAGTTTTTAGCGTTCTCTAGCAAATTTTGTTTGTTTTTAGCGTAAAAACAGGTAAATATCAGTGTAATATAGACGATAATCAGGGTTTTGAGGCGTTCAAAAGGGCGAAAACCATGACTGAACACCTAGGGTTAAAATGGGACCCGAAAAACTTAGAAATAAGGACAATGTCTGTGGAAAGGACATTGGAACCTTTGGTTTTGCAAGTAACCACACTGGTCAACACCAAAGGGCCCAGCAAGAAGAAAAAAGGCAAATCTAAGAGGGCAAATGCTTTGGTCAGCACTGTCGAAAAAGCCACAGAAAATTTCATTGAAAAGGGTGAACTGATTGCATATGAAAATCCTGATATTACCAGGGAAATGCTGAATGCTGTAGAAGAAGTTAAGAAAACAGGTAAGTGATATTATTAATTATACATTGATCATTTTTTTTGGGTTGAGGCAAATTTTTAAACAGTGTATGTATTAGTCATCATGTTTGATTTCGTAATGCTAAGATTATGTGGAATTGCTTCAATATAAGTCACATATCAATGCTAATGTAAACCTGGTTTTATTTCAAGGAAATTTAATTTCTTTGTCTAAGATCATATTATTTTTGATAACATATTATATTATCTATGTTTACTATTGTTTTGTATATCTTGAATTTTTTAATTATCACAAAAATTTATTAAATATTCAAAAAATTTGGTTTATTAAATTAAAGTGTTGTCACTGCCAAAATTATTTTTTCTGGGGATTATTTAGCTTGTTTTAACATTTTTATGACAGTCAATAGCTTAGGTTGACAATCTTAAGACAGTTATATCTAGCTTAAGTTGGCATTCCTAAGAGAGTTGTTCTGACAGATATGTCACCAGTGCAACTACTATTTTTTCAAATTTTTAAACTTAAATTTAAGATGTGTTTTTAGTAAAACATGCTAAAAAGAATGTTTACTTTGTGGGATATTAAAAAGTTTCAAATATAAAAAACTTTAATAAAATTAGAAATAAAAAGGCATTTTTGGTCACTTCTAATTACTAAATAATCAAAAATAATAATGAAACTCTAGTTGTTATTTTTTTTTTCATGCATATAACAATTTTCATATTATAACACTTATAAGCTTAAGCTTTATATATAGATATTAAAAGGCACCACCATAAAATAATAAAAATAAAGAATATACATAGGAAATTTTCGCATTTAGCTCAAAATCAGTGTAGTTATATGTATAATTACAGATCACTGTAGAATATATTCAATTCCAATGTACCTAATTAGAGAATTATTAAACGCTTGAAAAAAAAAGAGTATATACAACACGGCGGAGAAAGCATGTTAACTATCTCGCTCGGATCTGCAGCCTTGGGTTGGCTATAATATACCTAAGCGCTTTCTACGACTATTGGATAATATACTATTAGTAATAATAGTCTACTACTCTAGTTTTAGATTTTAAATTATAGTAAGTGTTTCTAAGAACTGAATACACTTTCCACATTAAAAAAATAATGTGGTAAAAAATGGGTAGAAAATAATAAGGCTGCTTACTGGCATTCAAAATGACAACTGTCAATGCCTTTGACAAATATGATATTTATATAATTATCCAAATATATGATATATATCAATATATATCTGATATACGAGGTGTGTTAAGAAAATAACGGGAATTGTTAAATTTCGCGGGTTCGGAGGGTCCGGTTGTCATTATTATGTTGGTATACATGCCCCCGAAGTATGATAAAAACTTTAGCTGTTTTCATTGTTTACTTTGTCTGTGGCAGCCGCTAAGGTTAGACGTGTGTTAAGAGCTCGGCGATTTTTCGTTCGTTTAAAGAAATTGATCAAAGAATTTGTATCCAATTTTGCTTAAAAAATGAAATAAATTCTGTGAAATGTTAACAAAGGCCTATAGTGAGTCGGCTATAAGTAAAACAAGAGTTTACAAGTGGTATAAGAGTTTCCAAGATGGCCGTGAAGACGTTGAAGATGACGAACGCCCCGAACGCCCAAGCACATTAACAACCGATAAAAACATGGAAAAAGTGGAAGAAATGGTTATAAACCATCAGAGAAGTCGCTGATGATGTTGGTATATTGATTGGCTCATCCCATGAAATTTTTTCGAATGTTTTGTGTATGAAACGCGTGGCAGCAAAATTTGTTCTAAAATTGTTAAATTTTGAACAAAATTTTTGGCCAAAAACAATACTGTAATGATGCCCCAGCCTCCATATTCGCCAAACATGCCTCTGTCTGACTTTTTCCTATTCCCAAAAATAGGGCCATCGTTTTGAAAGCATAGATGACATTAAAAGCGCATCGCTGAAAGAACTAAAGGCTATCTCAAAGATCGAGTTTTAGAAGTGTTTCGAGCATTGGAAGAAGAGCTGGCACATGTGCATAATATTCAATGGGGACTATTTTGAAGGCGACAGCATTAATGTAGACGAATAAATAAACATTTGTTTCAAAAAACGAAAATTCCCGATATTTTCTGAACACACCTCGTATATCAAAATTTTGATATTTTTATTTTCTGCTTAGAGAATTAAAGATATGTTTAAAATTTAAAATTACTTAATTTAATATAATTTTAAAATTTTATAAACATGTAAATTTGTATTTTAATTCTATTTTACTCAATAAAAGTTGCTATCACAATAACAAGTTTTTTTAGTACTAGTATGTATAGAAATGTAAAATGTAGGTAAAAAATACAAGTTTATGAATATAAACACATTAAAAACAAAAAATTAAAAAACTACAACAGCCAATAGAAAACAACAACTAAAATAATATTAAAAAAAAATAAAAGGAGTAAAAAAGGCTGGCTAGAAACAAGTAAGCTTAGGATGAAATCAGTCTGGCTAATGGTAAATCCAGATCCGAATTTAAATCTTCATTTTCATTTGTGGAGGGATTTTCCGAGGGGTCAACCACCCAAAGGAAAAACGTCCAGGTATTCCCATGTATTCCCATTATATTTTATTGTATTCCTATGTATTTCCATTGTATTCCTATGGTATTCCCCCTCTAAAATGTCCAGGGATTCCCAGGTGTGGGTGACCCCTCGGGATTTTCTAAATGTTCCTGTTGCTCCAGCCAAACCCAATCAAGATCACGTTTCTTACTAGTTTTCCGTACATTTATACTTACTGATGAATAGAATTTTAGAAAAAAAAGTATTGCTATATATCAGGATATTTATCACTGATATATATTGTTTCTTAGGTACTCAAATGAGCATAGCCGCTCGCGAATTTTCCGAAGACCCTTGCTCATCCCTGAAACGCGGCAACATGGTCCGCGCAGCTAGGAACCTGCTATCAGCCGTAACCAGACTATTAATTCTCGCCGACATGGTCGACGTGCACTTATTGCTCAAGTCGGTCCACCTCGCCGAAGACAACCTCGAAAAAGTGAAAAACGCTTCGAGCAACACCGAACTAATCGACAACATCAAAAACTTCGGCCAAAACGTGAACGACCTAATGAACCAAGCTGCCAAACGTCAACAGGAACTGAAAGACCCGCAGCTGCGCGACGATTTAGCCGCCGCAAGGGCGGTGCTCAAAAAACATTCCACCATGCTGCTGACAGCTTCGAAGGTGTACGTGCGGCACCCGGAGCTGGCGGCCGCAAAAGCCAACAGGGACTACGTGCTCAAGCAAGTGTGCGAAGCTGTCAACACGATCAACGACGTTTGCCAAGGACGGCCGCAGCAGCCCACGTCGGGGCCCTACGACGGGCCCGGCGAGCTCGCAGCTGCGCTCGACGACTTCGACGTAAGTTGCAACGCCTCGAGAAAATTTCAGCTTCAATGCGTTTTGTTTAGGATCACACTGTTATGGAGCCGCTGGCCTACAACGAGGTCCACACGAGACCTTCTTTGGAAGAAAGACTGGAAAGTATTATCAGCGGGGCCGCCTTGATGGCGGATTCCAGCTGCACCAGAGATGAGAGGCGTGAAAAAATTGTGGCCGAGTGTAACGCGGTCCGTCAGGCTCTGCAGGATCTTCTTTCGGAGTACATGTCTAATGTGAGTATAGGTTGATTTGTTGTTGTTGTTTTCGAAGTAACAAAAGTTTGGTAGAATACAGGGGGTTTATGGGAAATACGCCAAGATTTTGTTGCTTGGTTTATTTCAGAAAAATCCCAGATTAGTGAATATTAGTATAGAGAATGTTGAGTGTTTAAAAAATTTAAAAAAACTACGAAACTTTTGAAAAGCATAAACATTAATCTAATTGAGTGATGGTTTATATAATTTTTATTTCTGTATTTGTGTATAGTGCCTTTTTGGCTTAAAACGTGTGTTTTGCATTTTTATTAGCAGTTACAAGTATTACGGGGAGGGATAAGGGTAAATATTAATGTTTGTTTATATGTGCACCACTTTACCTAAATGTTGTTTATACAATTCTTTTTGTTGCTTGTTTTGAATTATGCATAGAAAAATTAAGTTTATAAACACAATTTTTATTGCTAGTATAAGTAATAAAAATAATGCATACATTTTCTTTATTTTACAAAAAAATATCATGCAGATTTTAAGAAATATATTAAATTTAGATGGGAAACAATGAGAAGAGTGAAGGTTTAGGCAGAGCCATTGAAAATATGGGAAGAAAAACCAGGGATTTAAGAAGGCAGCTGAGAAAGGCAGTTGTTGATCATATTTCTGACAGGTAAATAAAATTATTTACAAAACTTGTTGAAATATCTTAAACCTGAGTAGGGTTTTAAAAGTGGTCAATTTTTCTGAAAATTACAAATTTTTACGGATAATATCCGTACAAGAATATTCTACCGGGCCGCAAAAAAAAATAAAAAATATATTCAGTGCTGTTTGGAAAGACTTTTTTCCATTGAAAATATCCAATTACAAAATAATGAATGATTTATAAGTTAAATTACAAAATTATAATTTTATAGTCAAATAACACTATAGTTACTTATGTTAATATAACAAGGCTCCCACACCTCCTAAAAGTTTGTTAAATCTTGAAAACTCCTAAAATTACCATCAATCTCCTAAAAATTAAAAATAAGTAGGCTGTGTTTTCTTAAGTTAGTTGTCGTGCTAAAAAAATTATAATAATAAATATATATTTTTAGGTTCTAGTTTATTATATTCTTTTTAGAATGATATATCATAACCTACATTTTTCTTAAAAAACAATAAAATATACCTAAAAAACAAAATCCATGTAGTAGCTTTTACAAAATTGTCATTTTTAGCCATATTTCGTTTGTTTTCGACAAAAATATACCGTGTTATATAAATCAAACAAAAGGATTTTTAATGTTCTTTAAAATGATAGATTAAATAGGAAACAATCTAAAGAATGTTTTGCTGTATTATGCAAACTTTTTATTTTTATTTTTTCTATTATGAGATTTTTGAGTAACAAGATCCACATTATAATTATTGTGAGTTATTAACTAAACGGTTAACATTTTTTTTCTCAAAATATAAATTTAACATCATTTGACTTTAGCCTAGTTTTCTAGCCATATCTATTGACGTGTTTATTTAAATAAAATTAAAAGAGTTTGGTGAAATTTCTACTTGTAATTTTATTAAAAAAAACTCGTTCAGCGATTTGGCTAAAAAACTAGTCAATGTTTGTTATTTTTATTTTTGTTAAAAAGAATTATTTTTTTCTTCTTATTTTTTAAGTACAGGGTAGAGTTGTTTTTATTTACTTAATTGCATAAATTCATTTGCGTACTTTATTTCCCCTAAAATCCTCCAAAACACCTCCTAAATTCCTAAATAAAATTTGTAATTTAGCTGTGGGAGCCCTGATATAACATAACTATCGTTTTATTTGACTATAAAATTATAATTTTGTAATTTAACTTATAAATTATTCATTATTTTGTAATTGGATATTTTCAATAAAATCCTTTTTGCAAAAAAGACAATTTTTCCAATTTTCTCCGTATTTTTTTGGCACTTTAAAACCTTACATCTGAGTTAAGACCGTGTGTGAGGGTTGTTAGTATTCGACGTTGCGTCTCTTGGTACTAGAGACATCTTCAGAGATTAAAATGAAACTGGAACTTTCTTTAAACAAGTTAAATCCTCTTTTTAGCTTTTTAGAGACAAACGCTCCGCTTTTGATCTTGATAAAAGCCGCGCAGAACGGCAACGAAAAAGAGGTCGAAGAGTACGCTCTGGTGTTCCAAGAACATTCCAATAAGTTGGTAGAGGTGGCAAATCTGGTTTGCAGCATGTCGAACAACGAGGACGGCGTGAAGATGGTGCGCTACGCCGCAGCTCAAATCGACAATCTTTGCCCGGAAGTGATAAACGCGGCGCGCATCCTGGCGGCGAGGCCGCGCAGCAAAGTCGCTCAAGAGAACATGGACGCGTTCAAGCAATCGTGGGAGAACCAGGTGAGGATCCTCACCGAAGCAGTGGACGACATAACGACGATCGACGACTTCTTGGCCGTGTCAGAGAACCACATCTTGGAGGACGTGAACAAGTGCGTGCTGGCGCTGCAAGAGGGCGACGCGGAGACTTTGGACAGGACCGCCGGCGGCATCAGAGGGCGCTCGAGTCGCGTCTGCAACGTCGTCACCGCCGAGATGGACAACTACGAGCCCTGCATCTACACCAAGCGCGTGCTCGAAGCCGTTAAAGTTCTCAACGATCAAGTGATGCCCAAGTTTACGCAGAGAGTTCAAGTGGCCGTGCACGCGCTAAGCTCGAATCCTTCGAAGGAAGTGGACGAGAACGATTTCATCGACGCCTCCAGGTTGGTGTACGACGGGGTGAGGGAAATTAGGAGGGCCGTTTTGATGAACAGGGCCGACGAGGATTTGGATCCTGAAGAGGTCGAGCTGGATGATCCTACTTTGGAGACCAGAAGCAAATGTAAGTGTTTTTGTCATTATTGTAACGTTTTTACTGTTCGTAGTGTGATGTGATGAAAAACACGCACTGGTTTATTAACGAACTAAACGATTTATTTTATAACTTAATTACACTTAAAACACTAAGAAACTATAAAACTAAACACTTAACTTCTTATTATTTATATATCACTACTGTATAAGCATTGAGTAAAGTGTGTGAAGAGACGCAAGGTGGTAGGAAGATCTGTGCCAGGCGTATTATTATTAATTTACAAGAAAATGTGTCCGTAAGGTGTCGCCATCTACCCACCAATGTTCCAAGCTTGAAAATATGATAAAATAAGGGGTATTTGTTTGAAATTCCGATCTCCCACGCTAGCTTCTTACCCCTCCTTTCACTAAACTCGTCGCTTAGCAACGAGACGACAACAATTTTTTATTTGCAGTCATAATATTATTTGTCCTAGGATTATTTGTGTCTGAATTTAGTGGTTTATTATTTCATCATTGAGTAAAGTAAGTAACCAAAAGAATTTATTTATTTATTTACAATTCCTAGTGCTGTTCTGAGAGGTAATTTCTATTCTATTTCATTATATAATTATTATTACTAATAATAATTATTAATTAACTATAGTTAGATATATCTACCCACTTTATCTAATTATTATTTATAATAATTAATAATAATAATTATTAATTAATTATCTACCCAATTATTATTTAATTATCATTTAAAAGTAAAATTCTATTTAAAAAAAATATGCCTCTGAAACGTGTGAAATTTATTTATTTTTAATTAAAAATGTACATATGTATGTATACATAGAATGTATACATAGAGGCATATTTTTTTAAAATAGAATTTTACTTTTAAATGATAATTAAATAATAATTGGGTAGATAATTAATTAATAATAATTATTATTAATTATTATAAATATTAATTAGATAAAGTGGGTAGATAGTTAATTAATAATTATAATTATTATTAGTAATAATAATAATTTTTATCAAAAAAATTACTTTTTAAACCATGCAAGCTGGATTTTTAAATTTCTCTTTCAATAAAGTTTTTATACGAAAACACCCTGGACATACATAATATTATATTTATACATTTATACCACAATTAAAATATCAAATAGGGTACCACTTACATACATATTATTATAAGTAATTTTTTTGATAAAAATTAAAAAACAAGAAAGCATTGATAAAATTGATGTATTTAATTGGTATTTGATATTTTTAATATTGATATTTTTTGATATTTTAATTGCCATTAAAAATAAATCTATGTATGTACAGTGTGTTTTCGTATAAATGGGACACTCCTCTAAAATCTTTATTTGAAAATATTATTATATTGTATTACATATATTAAATTAAAAATTAATATAATTATTAAAAAAATAAAAAATTCAGCTGCATGGTCAAAAAAGTGATTTTATGAAAATTTTTTGACAAAAATTAAAAAACAAAAAAGCATTGGTAAAATTGATGTATTTAATTGGTATTTGATATTTTAATTGACATTAAAAATATATTTATGTACAGGGTGTTTATGTATAAATGGGACACTTCTTTAAAATCTTTATTTGAAAATAAATTAAAAAATTAAAAAATCTAGCTTGCATGGTTTGAAAAAATAATTTTATGAAAAATTTTTGACAAAAATTAAAAAACAAAAAAACATCGGTAAAATTGATGAAATACATATCGCTCATTCGAAACAACAGTGACACAACTCAAAAATCAGTTTTTGAGAAAACGCATTTTAAATTTGTTATTAGGAACTATTTTTTAGAGAGTATGCCTAAACAACCAAAATATTTGAGCCCAGCTTTTATTTTTTTAGCCCGGCTTGGTTAATGGAAAACAGTAATAACAAATTTAAAATGCGTTTTCTCAAAAACTGATTTTTGAGTTGTGTCACTGTTGTTTCGAATGAGCGATATGTAGATATAACATTGATTTTTCCAATGAAACACCCTGTATATTTTTGAACATTTAGATAGAGTTTTTTATTATAATTTCAAATACACATATATATAATTTGTAGGTATATGTTTGAATTAAAAAAAATCTGCAAAAATAACACTTACAATTTCATAAATTACCTATCTTAAAAAAAACCCTCAGGGACACGTGTTTTTTCTGATCAATTAACTTCAAAATTTTACAAAATTTCTTTTAAATTTAGAATTAATCTAGTGGTAGCCCAATTGAATTGTTTTTCAAAAATATACAGGGTGTTTCATTAAAAAAAAACAATGCCGATGCTATTTTATTAAATTTACCGATGCTTTTTTGTTTTTGAATTTTTGTCAAAAAAATTACTTTTTTAAACAATGCATCTGGATTTTAAATTTTTTCGATATTCTAATAAAGATTTCATAGGAGTGTCCCATTTATAAGAAAACACCCTTTACATTAAAAAAAAAAGTTTTTTTTAACAAATATTTACATACATATTTTCGTAAAAAAAAACAACAAAAATAAGTTAAATTATCAATATACATTTTTGTTTTAAAATACTTTTAAGAAATAATATGCCTACATTATTTATCACAGCATTTATATACATATACTGTGGTTCTTATTTGGCCGATATCGAAATTTTAATCGTGCCGCCCCCTCATTTGTTTTTAAAAAATATTAAACTTAAATTAATGAACATTTCTAATTTTTTGAGGAAATGAAGTAAAAATATGGTACTTTTAAACAATTATGCATTAAATGAAAATTATCACTGATATTTTGTTTATTATGCCATTTTCAATAAAAATACAATAATAGTAATAACTGAATGAAGTAAAAAAGACTTTACTATGGACATAAATGAATTCTTTTTTTTTTTGTTTAAAAGTACCATATTTTCCTTTCATTTCCTCAAAAAATTAGAATTGTTAATTAATTATTAATGATTTTATAAAATTATTGCGTTTTAAAGCAAAAATCCCCTATATGAATTACTGTAAGTAATAATCGAGCAAAGTAAAAAAGACCTTAGGAAGAAAATACATGATTTCTTTTATTTATTATTTTAAAGAAAAAGTTGGAAAATGACCTCTTAGAACCGTGCATTATTTATTTATATACAAAATTTCCATGTATATTTTGATTAATTTATTGTTTTTAGATGGAATCTTTGAAAAAATTAATAGTAAGTGTTGTAATATTTAATATACTTAATTATTTTTATTTATTATATTTAATAACGCTTTACTTATTTTAGGAACAATTAAACAAGGACATTAAGGAAGTAAGTACTTAATAATATAAAATATATTGAAAGAAATATATTAACACACTATAGGTACTTTAATTAAGTTAACGTGTGGAAAAAATATTTGGTATAGGTACCTACTAAAATTGTTTTTTTTTTCTTTTTTTTTAAGTTGGAAGCAGATGAAAAAAATTTTGATAAAGTGAGTACCTATTATATTTTCTCTTTCATCTAGATTCTAGATAATTAATATCGATCATTTTTTTAGAAGCGGGAAAAGGAAATATCAAAGGTAAGTCTTTTTTTTTTTAAGAGTATTTTAAACGTTTTTTTTATTTTTAGGGACAGTTGGAAGATATTCTAAATAAGGTAAGTTACCTAATTTATAATTTATACAAAATATTAATAAAATTATTTTTAGCTTTTAGTTGAGGAGATCCAGGTAATAATAATAATAGAATTAAATATGTATTATTAATCTAATTAATTTTTCAATAGAGCCGGACGGACAACACCGACGAGGTAATAATACTGAAATAATAAAAACTGAATCTGTCATTAATCTAAATATTTTTTTACCAGAAGGCAAAGAAAACTGAGCCCGAAAAGGTATCTAATAATAATATTTCTAAAATATTAAATTCTTTATTAATCTAATTAACTTTTCAGCTGGTCCAGGAAGAGAAGGGGGATGGGGTAATAATAATATAAATAATAAAATACCTAAATATAAAACTTGTAATTAATCTTAATAATTTATTTACCAGGAGTCGGAGCAAACCAAAAATCCCGAAAATGTAATAATAATACCTTTAAAATATTAAATTTTATTATTAATTTAATTAATATTTCAGAAAAACGGCGAAAGTTCAACCAGAACTGAAGGGGTAATAAAATTTATTATTAATACTAAAATAATTAAATATCAGAAAATTATTCATCTTTTTTTTAACAGAAACCGGAGCAAACTGAGCCAGGAAAGGTAATATTAATGTTAATAAAATATTGAATTATTAAAAACATAAATCATTTTTACAGGCTGCCCAAGATATTATTAATGTGAGTGTAACTGAAACTATTTTAATTTTTATTGGCAAAGAAATGGAAATGTTTACTTGTAATTCTTTCTTTCAAAAATTATCATGTTTTGTACAAATGTAATGTAAATGCATTAATTATGAAAAAGCTGCATTAAAATAAAAGTTTTTAAAAAATGACTCTTATTGCTCAATAAATTATTTAAAATTTCTTTGATTGAAAAATGGTTGTTTTTATTTTTATTTTTTAATCTTTTAACTTGTTGTAATTTGCATTTAATTTTTTTCCGTAATTTTATTATTTTACAGGACATTTCTTTGTTATTTTTTCTCAAACAAGTTTTTTCTGGTGATGGCATATTTAAATATCGGTCACTAAGTACAGAGTTTGGTCTTTCTGGGCTATCTAAATTATCTACAAAATTTTCATTCTCAATATTTTGCCTGTTAATCTCATAGGTTTTTACATTTGTTTCCCTTAAGACACTAAAATTTTCTTCAGTATCTGCAAATTTAAAAAATATTAAATTAAAAAAAAATTAAAACCAATCATGTTATCAAGTTATAGTCAAGAGTAGATATGCAAATTTTAAAAAATTTAAATTTGTCTGTGGTATATTTTTTGTTTGACAGGTAAAAATTTTACACGTATTATTATTTTTTAATATTAAATCATTGAGTATCTTAGGGGCCGTCCATAAATGATGTCACACGTTTTTTTGATATTTTTAAAATATTATGCACTCTTACAATTATCCAATTAAAACTAGCGATTTAATTTAAATATTTAATAATTGCATAACTAAAAAAAAAGGTTTTTACAATTTTTTTTATATATTTTACTGTTTTGTTGCAATAAACGTTCAATTTTTAATATAACCTTTGACGTATACATTTATGTTCCCTTAATTAATATATCCTTAAAGGTTGCCATGAAACTTAGATCTATTACAAATTTATTTGACGTTTGAATTGTCATTTTCAGTATACGTATTCTATAATTTTTGTTTAGTTTTTTAAAGTGTTTTTTATAAACAAAAATGAAAAATTGTAGTAAAAGTTACAAAGAAATTCATGAAATTTAACGAAGGACCGGTTTATTCATCTTTAGTAAAGTTTATCGGGCCTAATCTTTAATCTGATTTAAAAAGTTATGGTAATATTTAAATAAAATCGCAAGTTTTAATTGGAGAATTGAAAGTGTGCATACCTACATATTTTTAATAAACATACAATTAAAACAAAATTAACCGTCAAATTTTTTTTATTTTGCTCTTAAAATTTATGTTATGACCTAATTAACAAGAATATAAAAAAAATTAGGTTTCACAGAAAGTCCAAAAATCACCTCTCAGAACAGCACCATGCATCTGTCACCTGTAATCTCTCACCTGCCATTTATCATCTGTCACCTGTCATTTGTCATCTGCCACCTGTCATACATCACCTACCATATGTCATCTGTTAACTTGACATCTGTCACTTGACATATGTCACCTGTTCACTTGACATCTGTCAAAGTGTTGTTGGATACTTTGTTGGGTTCCCCTGTATACGACGACCCCTTCCTCCTCCCTAAGTGTGTGACATCATTTATGAACGGCCCTTATTACGTTAGATAATTATGATTTTTCTAAACTAATCGATTTTTTTAGAATTGTTTGTAAATAAAATAAGATTAAACAAATCCCTAATTTTTGTTATCAAAATATCCAATGATGAATTTCAAGAAATCTTATACTTTTTTATGCAAATTTTATTTAAAAAAAGGTAGTTTTTTTGGAATATATTAAATAATAAATAAATTTAAATTTTTCTACTTAAAAATTAACTAACTATTTAAAAGTATTAAATTAAAAGACAAATTTTAAAAACACTAACATTTTGCCGATTTTTTTTTCTCATATATACATATATATATATATTATTCTTTACAAAAATTAAATTATTTTTTAATATTTCTCAAGCAGCTCCAAAATTGTAATATATATATACCCCAGAGTTTTCAAATTTTTGTCATTTTCAACAACATAATGACCATTTAATTAACAACACGTAAGTGCCTTATTTTCAAATTCTATGACTACTATTTAGCAATAACTTTTTTATTTTTAATGCAACGCCCTGTACCTTTTCATTGATATAACCATTTCCTATACCATATATGGTATAACCTAAAGTTAATAATAACAAAGATATTGTACAATTCCTATTATGTATTAAATATTACTTTTTAAATTAATAAACAATCGCTTCTGTTAAAACCGGAAGAGGAATTTTGTTCAAAATAATTTTAAAAAATTATTAATATTCTTTTAAAACCCCGGGGGTTTAAATTTTAAACCCCCTTTTTAAATTAATAAACAATCGCTTCTGTTAAAACCGGAAGAGGAATTTTGTTCAAAATAATTTTAAAAAATTATTAATATTCTTTTAAAACCCCGGGGGTTTAAATTTTAAACCCCCAAACCCCCCGTGCGCACGGGTGTGTCTATTTCAAAACTAAAACAAAATTTGGTTGCCGATTAGTATGTAGCATTTTTTTAAATTAAATCACCAAAAACAAAATATTAAGCAACACATTTGAATAGTTTGAAATATAAACATCAAAAACATTAAGCAAATACCGTTAAGTGAATGCCTATTGCAAGATTTTTGAAAATAACAATGTCATTTTAAGATAAACAAAACAAATCAAATTATATTGTTTTTTTTGTAGTTTTATCTTTATTTTCACTTAAAAATTAATAAATATATTTTCACGCACCTGTAATGATTTATTTACATAAAGAATATAAAAGTAATTGTTTAATGCGTTTAAAGAATTAATTATTAAAAAAGGCTTGTAAGAATGTCCTTCGGCAAAAAATGTTTTTCACAAATACATTTAAATTTTAGATCATTATAATCTAAATCCAATAAAAGTTGATTTCCGGAATTTTTCTTCCAAATTTCACACCGTTCGGTGTCTTTTATTGGAAATTGGAACAATACAAAGCTGGTTTTGCCTTTTTTTTTAAAACATTTGTTATATAAACAAGTATTTGTAGGTAAATTATTCATTTTCGCTAACGAATTAAGTACAACAACCTACTTCAGCAATTGCTTTGTGCAAACTGAATTAAATTTAATCTAGTCGACCTTCACGATGCATGCGACCGGCGGCCGCCGCGCATTGCATAGAAAGTGGGGATGCTGATGACGACGCGTTTCTTACTGTCTCACTCTAACGGTCTCACTCTAATTTAGAATTTAAATCTCAAGATAAGATCGACGGTGGCGCCTCTAACAACGAGGATCGATTTTGGAGTTATTTTAAATACATTAGACCACGCCTCTTCCCCACTTCTTTACTCAATGGTATAAGTGTCTATTTATTTGCACGTCGCGAGTACCAAAGCTTGACTGACTGCTCCATGCTGCGCTGTTCCTTATATACAGCCATTTTGCCCACCATGTCTCACTATGATTTTCTTGTGTAGCTTGGCTCACTAAACGCAAAAATCACACTTAAAATTTTTGTATGAAAGCGTTTTCGAGATATGAATTTTTTTAAATTTTCTGAGGTGTTTTGACGTTTTTGAGTATACTTTGAGTTCTAACTGATCAATTTGACCAAACAAGCACTTAAATCAAAGATAATTGTATTCCACTAAAAAATCCCCAACTTCGCCATTTTTCCATGCCAGTTAGGTTCTAGCACTTGAGAAGGGACCACGCGATAGCGAGTGCTCTTGAAACGTAAAAGGTTAAAGATTAAAACCAACAATAATTTTTAAAATGTGCAAACCAATTATAGTTGAACACAATTTTCATAGAGTGCAAACCAACCTAAACCAAACAAAAATGGTGCAACGGTCAATGAAGAGTGAAGTGTTAAGTGATGAATGAGTTAAGTGCCACCTGTCATTGGACGCTTTTCACTGGACAAACAAAGGAGGTCAATCAAGAAGGGAGGTGGCCATTCGCAAAAAAATTTGATAAGTATCCTTAAGCATATTCATGACCTAACACATAATCTGCAAATTAAACACGACGATATCTTTAAAACTCAAGAAAGGCACACTGCGTAGAACAATAAAGCTGTCAACAACAAATAAGGCAAATCCAAACGAGACCAATAATAAACACTAGACACACAGAATAAACTAACATTAATCATTATAATCCTAACATAGTTTAAAAAAAGCATAATAATCAAACAACTGGATTTGTAAACATTAGATAACAGAATAATTGCGCTTGTCATTTGTTTAACTAATAAATAAATGCATTACTTAATTTTGGAATTTAAGAAAAAAAGACAAAACTCTACCACAAAACGTGCTTGGGCAACACAATAACTAATAATAAAAAAAAATTGTTAGAAATTTCGCACTGCGGCAATAAACAATTAAAAAAAACACCAAAAGCTACAATTTACATCCAGCTACTGAACTATCTGTTGATGGTTTTTGGCATCAAGACTGAGGACACGGGCAATGACAATAACGAACAAGACAAAGACCTCGACTAGGAAACTACACCCCTGCAGCGAAATAACAACTCCCCAACTCCAAATAGTAATCCCAAATGTTTGGAGTAATACTAATCGACTGGTCTAGGGGGATTCCGCGTCGTACTTAGTTTTAAGTCGGCGTAATTGTCCCCCAAAAACCAACACCCTCCCGTCCCTCCTCCTATACCCCACTGAGCGTATAGCATAGGCTCGGCGAACCCGGGAATGGCTATTAAAACTATTCGCCTCTCGCTCTCGAGCCCCAAATAGGGGACAGTACGGAACGCAATGGACATTCGCACCCAGCAAACACGGGTGAAGCCGTGCAGTTGCTGGGGAAGAACAAAAATCGGCGTAAGTAAACATAGGCCTGTACGGGGTTCGAGAGTCAAGAGGAAATGGGGCTGGTTATACGTCTCTTATACTCATACTCATACTCAACTTCGCCATTTTTCCATGTATTTTTATCAACATTAGCTTGTTCTTTTTTGTAAAAATGTCAGCTTCGAGAAAAACATTCAAACTGGAGTTATTTGTTTGATTTAAACCTTTCCCAGGACGATATGTAAATTTTCGACCTCAATTTTTGCCATAAAAACGAATTTTTTAAGTTATTACAATCGCTAGCGTCAAAATACTTATCCGATATCAAAAGTATGTAAAAGAAAGTTTTATAGGGCTCAATTACCTTCAAATCGAATTTCAAGCTATACTCAAAAACGTCAAAACACCTCCGAAGATAGAAAAAAAAACAATTGAAAATTCATATTTCAAAAACGCTTCCATAAAAAAAATTGAGTGTGATTTTCGTGTTTAGTGGGTCAAAATACATGGGAAAATTATAATGGGATATGGTGGGCAGAATTTTTTTTTAATTTTGTAAACTAGTGTATTCAGTGCCTACGTGACACCAGTCACGCAAGCGCCTTCCCGAATATTCCAGCGAGCTCCGGACCGCTCTCGATCGCTCGAGCGCTGACTCACCGGCGATGAGATCCAGAGGGGTACTCGCTACATTATTGAAGATTATTTATATTAAATTTTGAATTCTAGCGAGTGCGCATACTGGAGAACATGGCGTGGACGAGTATCCAGACATCAGCGGTATAACCACAGCTCGCGAGGCGATGGGAAAAATGCCCGAGGAAGACAAGCAAAAAATCCTCCAGCAAGTCGAGTTCTTCCGCAGCGAGAAGCGCAAGTTCGACATGGAGGTGGCCAAATGGGACGACACCGGCAACGACATAATCGTGCTCGCAAAACACATGTGCATGATTATGATGGAGATGACGGATTTCACGCGCGGCAGAGGTCCGTTGAAAACCACCATGGACGTTATCAATGCCGCCAAGAAAATTTCCGAGGCCGGCACCAAGTTGGACAAGCTGACACGGCAAATCGCCGATCAGTGCCCCGAATCGTCGACCAAAAAGGATCTGTTGGCCTATTTGCAACGCATCGCCTTGTATTGCCATCAAATGAACATCACATCGAAAGTCAAGGCTGATGTGCAGAATATCAGTGGAGAGCTCATCGTTTCTGGGGTAAGTTTTCAGCAATATTTTTATTCAAGCTTTAATTGTTTTCTTACAGCTTGACAGTGCCACATCCCTTATCCAAGCAGCGAAAAACTTAATGAACGCTGTGGTACTAACAGTGAAAGCTTCATACGTGGCTTCAACGAAATATCCAAGGCAGGGACCCGTTACTGTAAGTTGGCGTGATTGAGGAGAAATTAAATTAAAAATCTTCTTCTTTTAGTTACCGATAGTGTGGAAGATGAAGGCGCCAGAGAAGAAGCCTTTGGTGAGACCGGAGAAGCCCGAGGAAGTTCGTGCCAAAGTACGCAAAGGTTCGCAGAAAAAAGTACAAAATCCAATTCACGCTCTGTCGGAGTTCCAGAGTCCCACCGAGTCAGTTTAGATTTTTTCATTTAAACGAAACACGGGGCAGCTGACTAAACTTAAAAACATATAGAAAAAACAATCATTAATACGGTTTGTAAATGTGTCAATTAGGGGCTAGTTTAATTAATTTCGTTTGGAAGTTTACAAAAAAAGTGAGAGTTTCTTTGATCCCAAAAATATAAATATTATAATATGGATATGTTGCTTTTATTAAGATGACATATCAACAACCTTAACTTATGCTTAACCAGTATTTACTTATACATATACGCAAATAAATGTATCCAACATACATTATATTTTGGTTTAGTAGTATATTGGGCTTACGTTTATTTTTTACATTTTTATGTATTTTATATTGATATATTATTTTATTCTTTATACCTACCAAATAAAGTGCATTTTAATATTTATTGAATCTTTGTTTTTATTTAAAATATCCTTCATTTTTAGACAAATATTACAATAGGTAAGTACACTGACGTTTTTAGTTTTTGAAAATTTTGGCTCGTAGTTTTTGATATCGTCTTTCCAGCTTATTATACGCTTATTATACATTATATAGTATTTAAAACATTTAAAAATGATGGTCATTTTAGATTGCATGGCTTGTCATTATTTTCACATGCCGTTTTTGGCTTGTCATTTTACTTTGTCATTTTGGATTATTCTTATTTTGACTTTTGGCCAAAAGTACTTTAAACAGGTTGTAATGATTACATAACATTATTAAAGCTTGTAAGTCATTTTGGCCTGTAGTTATTTTAACACGCCGGTTCTAGCATGTAGTCTTTTAGCTTGTAAGATTTTAACAAGTCATTATTTTGGATTTCCCTTATTTAGCTTGTAGTCATTTTAACTGGTGGTCAATATAGTTTTTAGTATTTTTAAAGGTGTTGTAATTAGAGCTTGTAGTCATTTTGGTATATGTATATACAAGATAAAATGACCACAAGCATTTTGTCTTGTCATTTTAGCTTGTAGTCATTTAAACTTGTTGAATTTTTAGTTTGTAATATTTTAAAAATGTTGTTACTAAAGCTTGTAGGTAGTCATTTTTGCTTCTTTGCCATCATTTTGGCTTGTAGTCAATTTGGATTAGCCTTATTTAGCTTATAGATAGTCATTTTTACAGGTAATCAATATAGGTTTTTATATTTTAAACATAATTTACATTAGGTAATTAAAGCTTGTAGTCTTTGGCTTGTCGCTATTTTAAACATGCCCTTTTTAGATTGTAGTCATTTTAGCATTTAGTCTTGTCATTTTAGCTTGTAGGATTTTAAAAAGCCGTTATTTTACTTTCTTATCGTTTTGAACTTTCGTTATTTAAGCTTGTAATTATTTAAACTTATATTTTTAGTTTGTAATATTTTAAAAATGTTGGTATTAAAGCTTGTAGTCATTTTTGCTTCTTTTACATCATTTTGGCTTGTCGTCATTTTAGCTTGTAAGATTTTAACAAGTCTTAAATTTTACTTTGTCATCATTTTGGATTGTAGTAATTTTAGTTTATAGTTTTTTAAACATGTTTTAATTAAGGATGACTTATTTTAACATGTCGTTATTTATGTATATATATATGTAAATTTAGGGAAGGGATTACATTTGGGGTGGGTTTATTAAAAGAATCATCAAATCTGTAAAATATTCATCGATAATATATTTATTTAATTAGAAATTCCCTTGACAAATAATTTTATAATAAATGCAAACATTAATTAATATAAAAACATTTGATATGTATAGAATAAGAAAGCAGCCTTTTTTATATTTAAAATATATATATTTTAAACTTTCATGGACAGCCCACATAAATAAATTAAAAAAGGAAATATCATCAAAAATAAACATGGCATACGTGAAAAGTAACTTAACCTACATAATACCATTTTGGGGAACAGCTAACAAAAGAGAAATATACAAATTATAAAGAATACAAAATAAGGTAATCAGGGTCTTAAATTAAACTGGAAACAGCTACTAAAAAATATATGAAAGCTGAACAAGGGAGAAGTAAACCTAACAAAACAGGAAGAAATACACAATTACAAAAATTAGGAAATATAATAAATTAACAGCAAAAATATCAAACCAAAGATTTTAAAAAAGTGATTGAAATATAAATAGAGACAGTATATATATTATTTATCTGTAGTGGCCCCTTAGGGCACATTAAGATGTATTTTTCTAAATAAAAAAAATTGATTGAGGTAACATTGATAAATAATTTGTTGGTATCGCACACCCAACTCAAACATTAACACTACAAGTCGAAAAAATATATTTGTATACTCTATAGATGATATGTATATTATACTTCTTATCCGCTAAAAATATTTTCCATGCTTGCGTGTATGATTGTGTACTGAGTTACGAAATGCGAAAATCGCCACACCTTTATTCTATCAGGTCATATGAATTCTTATAGTGTCAAGTCGTTATCATATGGCCTAATTTTTCGCCTAATGATATATACAAAGATCACAATGTTATTAACAACTTTAGGCGAATTCAAGCGTTTTGAAAAGCGCCAGGCCCTTGGGCGGAAAATGCTCAATTTCGCGGCCAGTTGTTGCTAACTAGGCCAATGTACACCAATTTGGCTGCACCTTGTACCAAAAAAGTGTACAAAACAATTTTACTTAAAACTAAGTGATTGAAAAATTCGGGGCATATAATATAATATTTGGCAAACAAATAGGGTTAGTTGCAGACGTGCTTTTGAGCCCAAACAAGGCATTTGGAGGTTTTTTTAGAGTGCAATTTTATTAATATACCACGAAACATCACCACATTTTATATAAAGCATTTTTAGTCAATCCAAAAAATTCACCAAAAATGCGCAATGTTTGTAAAACTTCGAGATTTTAAAAATAAAAAGATTTTCTTACTTGGGTACAAAAACATTTAATAACAATAAACCCCTTTATTCCAAATTCAAAATACTTACTTATATTATATCCCACATTTTTCCAACTGGATATAATATATATTATTATATACTATATTATATAATACTTTAGTGCCGCATTATCTTCATATAATTTATGATTGCAACATCTAGATACATAGAAATAGAAAACATGTGAATCACTTCGCCTTATTTACTAATGATATGTTTTTAATAAGTTTTGTTTCTTTTATTTTATCTCCTAATAATCCATTAAACTTTGGTGAATCAATTGATATGTTCTCATAAGTCTGTTTGATTGGCAATTTAATTTTTTGGTATATATTAAGGTAGTACCCCTTTGAGACAGTTAAAAGGGCAAACCCTAATTATACAAAATTACTTTTCAAGGGACTCAAATCAAAAAAATTAAACGGGACGGATCAAATGGACTCTGCTGCTGAAACCTACAAACAGACAGAAGATAGACAGGCTAAATACTAAACTACTCAGTTCTAAAGTACTTAAAGTACTTAAAGTACTTAAGTACCAAAGTACTAAGTACTTAAGTACCAAGGTAAGAAGATAGACAGACTAGATTCTAAACTAGTAAGTACTTAAAGTACTTCAGTACTCATTTCTAAAGTACTAATTACTAAAGGTCCAAGTACTAAAGTACTAAGTACTAAGTACCAAAGTACTAAGTACTAAAGTACTCAGTACCAAAGTACTAAAGTACTAACTATGAGAGTACTAAGTACCAAGTACTAAATACTAAAGTACTAAGTACTTTAGTAGGGAAGGTAGGAGTAGAAATTTTTGCTGATCTTTATGTGAGTAAGGGGATGGGCAAATAAAACCTGAGCAGCAGGGTCGAGTAAAATTCAGTCTAAAAAGCCGGTGTTGACCAGCTTTTCCAAGAAGAACTTCACGTCGCCAAGTTCGGAGTCCTTGATGCCGAGCGACTTGAGCATTCCAAGGTCGCCGTTCTCGACCGCCATAAACACTGCGCGCAGATGCTCCAAGTCGGAGCGCATCAGGTGTAATGCTGCGCCGAAGTCGTCGAGAGTTTGCGATTCTGAAATAAGATACATACAGCCCGTTTAGAATAAAACCGAATATATCTATATATATATGGGGCGTGGCCTCGCCTCCCTCCAAGGCGCGTCACAGTAGCTTGTGTGACAAACGACATGACGAAAGGTCGAGCAGGTAAGACGACTTAAAAAATTAAATACTAATAATGCAAAAAATCTCATTAGCGATGCAGGCTATTTGCTTAGCTACTGTGTCGCGCGTTGGAGGGAGGCGAGGCCACGCTCCATATATATATAGATATATTCGGTTTTATTCTGAACGGGCTGTATTTTGTATTGTGTTCAAATTTGAACCTTATAACTTTAATGGTTTTTAAGATATTATTAAATTTCGATATGTTGTCATCGTTTTTATTTAGTTTTCGATTCATAACACACCGTGAGATATCTTAAGATGTGGTTGTCATAAATTAACAAAATTGATGTACATATTGGGAATATTATGTTTTACATTGTGGGCAAATTTGGGCTTAATATCTTTTGTAGTTTTTATAGTATACGCAGTTAAAGTTTGATATGTTTTTAAAGTTCATAGCTATAAAAAACTAAGATATCTTAAGATTTGGTTGCCTTAAAAATACAAAATTTGGTGCATATAATAAGAGTAATATATTTTATATTGTGTTCAAATTTGAACCTTATAACTTTAATCGTTTTTAAGATAAGTATTATTAAAGTTCGGTATGTTGTCCTCGTTTTTATCTAGTTTTTTATTCATAACATACCCTAAGATGTGGTTGGTATAGGTGAACAAACTTTGTTGAATATTTTAGGAATATTATATTTTATATTGTGTGCAAATTTGAACTGAATATCTAGTTTAGATTTAAAGATATACTTAGTTATATTTCGGTATGTTTTTAAAGTTCATAGTTGTTGTCAACAAATTGTAAAACCGAAAATATTTAAATATGTGGTTATTTCAGATAAACAAAATTTGGTGTACATTTTTTAAATGATATTTTTTATATATTGTGAAAGTTTTAACTTTATATCTTGTTTAGTTCCTAAGATATACGCAATTAGAAATAAATAGGCATCAGTGATCCCGGTGCATTCGCCATTTTTGAAAATATTTTATTTAACAATGATAAATCAACATACCTGATAGTGCTATGGCGACTTTGTCGACTCCACCCAAAGGCTTGAGAGCATCCCTAGCTTTGCTTCCGAACAATTTTTCCAGATAGTTCGGGCCATGGCTGGCCAATAGGGATTTTAGAAAGCTTCCGGTTTCTTCCACGGGCGGCCGTTTGGCTGCTGTGCAAAGGCGCGAATCTTCATCGTATCCATCTGGACAATCCGGGGCACCATCGCAGAGATACTGTATCGATATACAGTTTCCGTCGCCTGGACATTTGAACGGTTCGTAGGGGTGACAGGCATCACCTGAGAAAAAAAGAAACATCCCGTTTTATTGAAGATATGTTCGATCGCCATTTTTGATAAGATATCTTAAGGTGTGGTTACCTTAGATATACAAAATTTGATGCATATATTAAAATTGGTATGTTTTATTTTGTGTTTAAATTTCAACTTAATATCTCTAGTGGTTTTTAAAATATATATATTTTTACCATTTTTATCTACAGTTTGCGATTTCTACACATAACTTAAGATATCTTAAGTTGTGGTTATTTTAAATAAACAAAATTTAGTGTACTCTTTAAGAGTACAATGTTTTATATTGTGTTAAAATTTCAACTTAATATCTCCAGTGGTTTTTGAGATATATATATTTTTATAATTTTTATCTACAGTTTAAGTTGTGATTATTTTAAATAAACAAAATTTAGTGTACTCTTTAAGAGTACAATGTTTCATATTGTGTTTAAATTTCAACTTAATATCTCCAGTGGTTTTTAAGATATATATATTTTTAAAATTTTTATCTAGTTTGCGATTTCTACACATAACTTAAGATATCTTAAGTTGTGGTTAGTTTAAATAAACAAAATTTAGTGTACTCTTTAAGAGTACAATGTTTCATATTGTGTTTAAATTTCAACTTAATATCCCCAGTGGTTTTTAAGATATATATATTTTTAAAATTTTTATCTACAGTTTGCGGTTTTTACACATAACTAAAGATATCCTAAGTTGTGGTTATTTTAAATAAACAAAATTTAGTGTATTCTTTAAGAGTACAATGTTTTATATTGTGTGGAAATTTGAATCTAATATATCTTTTTGTTCTTAAATTATACGTAGTTAAAGTTAAGGTATTATATAAATTATTCAAAATTTGTTGGCCTTAAAAATAAATGAGAACAATCCTCTTGTGTTTTAAACAGGGTTTTATAATGAAGTAAAACAATAAATTTTCAAACCCCTGAAATTGTCTAACTCTCTGAGAAAATGTTTGCCAACTTTTCGGTACTTTTGGTTTTGTTTTTAATAGCTGTAATTTAAACTTTCCCTTTAAATATTTTATTTATACTGTTTACTGTATACTTATTAACTTTTAGAAAAAAAATTAATAAATTTTAAACAAAGGTTATAAATAATTTTGTTTGTATGCATTCTTTTTTGTTATAGCTACGTTATAAATTTTAATGTACTCTTGAATAAAAGCAAATATGTCGTGTAGGAAAAACATTAGACTTAATATACGTGTCATATTAATTTAATTAAACGTTTTCATTAAAAAAGTAATAAAATTGTATTTAACGACACTTGGTAAAATAAAGTGCTAAAAAGAAGTATTCATACAAAAAAAGTTTTTCTCAATTAAAAATCTACTTTGTAAATAAACGCAATTACAGCACACCTGGTAAAAGTAATTTGCAATTTTAATGTTCTATGAAAGCCATGTTAAATTCATATCATGAAATTATATGGTAAGTTTTCAGATAAAGTGGGTAAATTAAATTTATAATCAACAGGTATGCTTGCTTGGTTTAAAAACGGCAATAAAAATGTGAATGTTCTTTTTAGGAAGATTTTTTTTATATTTTTATTTAAATTGTATTTCCTTTGCGTAGTTCTTCTAAATTGGTAATTGGTAAATTTTTTCTCAATACATTTTTATCCAGATTGGTATACCAATAGAAGAGGACCAATAGAATGGCCTCCCAGATCTCTAGATCTGATACCATCAGACTTTTTCTTATGGGTAAATGGTAAATGGTTTAATTTGATATTTATAACGAGAAATTGCAATAAATAATTATAAAAATTTTCAGCATGGTTATCTTAGTTTTTTGTTTTGTATCAATTATTTTTATAACGTGGTAAAATAAACTTGTCCGAAATAGTTATTATTAATTAATTTTTAATGAAATTTACTTTGTATCCATTCAGTGGCGTACTTATTTTTCTCCTAAATCTCCTGTGTTTTATTTTTCGTTATAAATATTAAAAAAAACTTGTCTAAAATAGTTCGTTTTTACCCATTTTAAAGCATGCCGCATTCAGTGGCCTAATAATTTTTTCCGAATTTTGACATTTTTATAGTAGGTATGACATTTAACATATTTTTTCTGACTTAGATAGAGTTTTTTATTCTCCATCTTTTAAGCCTTCGTTCATTAAAATCTAGTAACAAATAAAAAAGTTAAGGTGGTGTTTCCATCTTAAATGTGCCACACTGTATATATATATATATTTATTACTTAATTTTGGTAAATTAACCTTAAAAACTTTTTAAGGTTAATTTACCAAAATTAAGTAATAAATCCGCAAAGTTTGACTATTTTACATTGTGTTATACCTACACCCAAAAGTTTTATTCAACTGTTTTTACATTACGATTTAAATAATATCAGCGCATTCGCCATTTTTGAAAATAATAACATTGAGAAAATTCGCTATGCCGTATAAAACTTGTGCATTTAATAAATATATCATTTTGAAGCATGCCCCATTCAGTGGCGTACTTATTTTTTTTTCGAAAAAATGCCCCTTATAATTTTTTCCGAATTTTGACATAGAAAATTTTTTATAGTAGGTAGGTATGACATTTAACATATTTTTTCTGGTTTAGATAGAGTTTTTTATTCTCTATCTTTTGAGCCTTCGTTCATTAAAATCTAGTAACAAATAAAAAAGTTACAGTGGTGTTTCCATCTTAAATGGGCCACACTGAATATATATCAAATTTTTAGGTCTTTGGCAGTTTGTAAGGTTATTTACCAAAATTAAGTAATAAATCCGCGAAGTTTGACTATTTTACTTTGTGTTATACCTACACCCAAAAGTTTTATTCAACTGTTTCTACATTACGATTTAAATAATATAGGCGCATTCGCCATTTTTGAAAATGATAAAATTGAGAAAATTCGCTATGCCGTATAAAACTTGTGCATTTAATAAATATATCATTTTGAAGCATGCCGCATTCAGTGGCGTACTTATTTTTTCCGAAAAAATGACCCTAATAATTTTTTCCGAATTTTGACATAGAAAAATTTCTGGCTTGGAGAGAGTTTTTTATTCTTTATCTTTTGAGCCTTCGTTCATTAAAATCTAGTAACAAATAAAAAAGTTACGGTGGTGTTTCCATCTTAAATGGGCCACACTGAATATATATCAAATTTTTAGGTCTTTGGCAGTTTTTAAGGTTATTTACAAAAATTTAGTAATAAATCCCCAAAGTTTGACTATTTTACTTTGTGTTATACCTACACCCAAAAGTTTTATTCAACTTTTTCTACATTACGATTTAAATAATCTCGGTGCATTCGCCATTTTTGAAAATAATAAAATTGAGAAAATTCGCTATGCCGTATAAAACTTTTGCATTTAATAAATATATCATTTTGAAGCATGCCGCATTCAGTGGCGTACTTATTTTTTTCGAAAAAATGACCCTAATATTTTTTTCCGAATTTTTACATAAAATTTTTTTTATAGTAGGTATGACATTTAACATATTTTTTCTGGCTTGGATAGAGTTTTTTATTCTCTATCTTTTTAGCCTTCGTTCATTAAAATCTAGTAACAAATAAAACAGTTACGGGGGTGTTTCGATCTTAAATGGGCCACACTGTATATATATATATCAAATTTTTAGGTCTTTTATGGCAGTTTTTAAGGTTAATTTACCAAAATTAAGTAATAAATCCGCAAAGTTTGACTATTTTACTTTGTGTTATACCTACACCCAAAAGTTTTATTCAACAGTTTCTACATTACGATTTACATAATATCGGTGCATTCGCCATTTTTGAAAATAATAAAATTGAGAAAATTCGCTATGCCGTATAAAACTTGTGCATTTAATAAATATATCATTTTGAAGCATGCCGCATTCAGTGGCGTACTTATTTTTTTCGAAAAAATGACCCTAATAATTTTTTCCGATGTTTGACATAGAAAAAATTTTATAGTAGATATGACATTTAACATATTTTTTTTGTCTTGGATAGAGTTTTTTATTCTCTATCTTTTGAGCCTTCGTTCATTAAAATCTAGTAACAATAACAAAAGTTAAGGGGGTGTTTCAATCTTAAATGGGCCACACTGTATATATATATATCAAATTTGTAGGTCTTTTATAGCAGTTTTTAAGGTTAATTTACCAAAATTAAGTAATAAATCCGCAAAGTTTGACTATTTTACTTTGTGTTATACCTACACCCAAAAGTTTTATTCAACGGTTTCTACATTACGATTTAATATCGGCGCATTCGCCATTTTTGAAAATAATAAAATTGGGAAAATTCGCTATGCCGTATAAAACTTGTGCATTTAATAAATATATCATTTTGAAGCATGCCGCATTCAGTGGCGTACTTATTTTTTTCGAAAAAATGACCCTAATAATTTTTTCCGAATTTTGACATAGAAAAAATTTTATAGTAGGTATGACATTTAACATATTTTTTCTGGCTTGGATAGAGTTTTTTATTCTCTATCTTTTTAGCCTTCGTTCATTAAAATCTAGTTACAAATAAAAAAGTTACGGTGGTGTTTCCATCTTAAATGGGCCACACTGTATATATATATATCAAATTTTTAGGTCTTTTATGGCAGTTTTTAAGGTTAATTTACCAAAATTAAGTAATAAATCCGCAAAGTTTGACTATTTTACTTTGTGTTATACCTACACCCAAAAGTTTTATTCAACTGTTTCTACATTACGATTTACATAATATCGGTGCATTCGCCATTTTTGAAAATAATAAAATTGAGAAAATTCGCTATGCCGTATAAAACTTGTGCATTTAATAAATTATCGATCGGGATTAAAACTGTTGATACGGTTAACAAGTTGGCTGGGCGTGAAAATGACAAAAGTAAACATGACTAGGAAATGAAAAAAAATTACCTACAAAATCTACAAGCAAAATGGAATAAGTTATTATATATGGGTTTACCTCTTTTTGAGCTGATGTGTCCGTACAATCTGCTTAAGTCTATGGCTTGCACGGATGTTCCGATGAAGATTGCAAGCAGAAGTAGTAGCGGCGGATGAGGCGGTAACGCCACCAGAAACATGGTGGCGGCTGTCGCACTGCCAAAGCTACGTATAACGTAATGAACGTACACCCTTCGCCTAGAATTATTTTATACCGGGATTGTTAGTTGCGTAAAGAAATTACACCAATCCCGTGGATCCTGTTGCGCACACCACAGCTGTTCTCCTCGCCTCTTCTTTGCACAATCAATATGACATATTCAACCCCCACATCACACGCAGAACCGGACTTTTTACCGCACCACTCCGGGTTTACACAATTACAAAAAAAAAATGTTTTAAAATCTCTTTTAACCTTCTGGGTAGCACACTGTCGTTGCTAACGTCATTTAAACGTCATTTAAACGTCAGCAGACGTCAGTGTGCTACTTGGGTTGTTGATTTATCAAAAAAAATCAGCTGAAACAAGAACGAAAATTAAGTATTTCAATAGTGTTTAGTATTAAGAAAAACAACCATTAAAAAAATATATTTTTCTCTCCAAATGAGTTTAAATTAAGAAAACAAACATTGTTTACCCTAATTAATTAGCTTTAACTAAGTTAAACAGAAAAAAGAATTTACTAATTGTATGACCAGAAAAAAGTCCTTTTATCTGGAGAAATCCTCAAACAAAAACAATGACTTTTAACCTTTTAAAAAGCAGCCTTTTGTAATTTAATCATGACAAGACAGTTTGTCTTTATAATGGGGGTGATAAAATGTATTCCACTTCAAACAGTATATTAAAGTTTATTTGCTCAACTTCAATTATGAAATTAACCATATACCTTTACAATTATTTTTTCGTTGAGATTTTCCTTTATATTTTATTAAATTTTTTCCTTACTTACAATTAACTTGTTTATGACGTTATTAAAATGGTTTAATTTCTTTTTCCTTTGTCTCTTAGTTTCCTATACAATAAATATAAAGCATTAAGGTCGTTTGATTTATACAGGGTGAGTCATTTAACTTGAAACTTTAAAATATCTCAGTTAGTATGCATTTTTCGAATAAATGTTTAAAATAAAAATTAAATGATTCGAGGGAGAAATCTAAAACTAAAACTGGTCCTCATACTCTCCTCCTTATAGGGGGAACAGGGGGTAACTTTAAAATTTCCAATGGAACACCCTTTTTTTTAATGCAGATTCGGATTATTCGACTAAAATATAGGTAGATTTTGTCTAAAACATTTTTTCATATTTGTAATAAACTGCTCGTCATAAAAATCGACGCACCTACTTTTTGGAAAATATTTGAAAGCTCGTTATTGAAAAATTACTGAATAGATTTTGAAAATCTTTGGAAATTCTGAATAGCTGATTCTTTGGCTCTTATGTCTAATTTTTGGAATACGATATTTTGCACATAGCAATATACTACAGGGTGTTAAACGAAGAGATGTATTTTTTCCGAAATTTCAAGTTATTCCCATTCATGAGGCAGTTGAGTTTGACAGTCGTAATACCCCTCCCTAATATAAGTAAGGTAATCCCTCGGAACGTTTTCGAGATTTTGTGAATATCGCGGCTTACTACGATTATATGCCAATTTATCAAAAATTGTCGTTATTTCCCAGTTTAGTCCAAAAAATGAGCAATAGTGGATTCTTTGACGTCTAATTTTGAGAATACGAAATTGTGCACATAGCATTATACTACAGGGTGTTAAAAAAAGGGATGTTTTTTTCCAAAATTCCAAATCCCCATTCACAGGGCAGTTGAGCTGTAATTTTTCATCTAATGGTCATGCTTGAGTAGTTTTGTATATATTAGGTTTTCATGACTTTGTTTGTATTATTATTAATTTATGTATAATTAGGTAATTATGTATTTGATATTTGTCCTGTTATTGGAGTTTCTCTGTTGGGCAATAAACATTATTATTATTATTATTATTATTATTATTATTATTATTATTATTATTATTATTATTATTATTATTATTATTATTAACTTAGTGTATGTTATAGACAACAATAAACCAAATTTAAAAACAAAATTTTAAATGTAAATATTGTTTGATTGAATATTTTTACAACAAGAATTATCTACAAAAAACAAAAATATATTATTTTTATATAGGCAACCAAATCACATGATGTTAAAGTATAATAAAACTAAGATTGGCAATTATTTTATTTCGCTACACTAAAAAAACAAAAACTGGTACAAAATCGTTTTACGAAATTGTTTGAACATTGCAAACATCAAAAATAAATTCTCTCAAATAAAAATTGTTTTTATTTCTTAAACGTCGCAAAATTTATTCACCCTGTATAAATTTGTCATTAACAATAATTATTATGATCAATTTATAAGAATCGCCGAGATAAATTTAATTACTGTTGAAGACAATTGATTTTATTAATTAAAATTTTTAATTAAAAAAACATTGTAAACAGTTCTTTAATGAAGATTATGTAAAACTTACCTTGATTGGCGGAACAAAGAAATATTATTTGAAAAAAAAAACGTTTTAAATAGAAAAATCAAAAACAAAGATTTTAAGAATGAAATTTAATAATAATGCTTACGTACCTTATACATCTTTTTGATAAATTTCATTAAAGACATTTTAATTGATTTTGCCTGAGGTTATAAAATTTTATTTTAATTTACAGTAGTAACTAATAAAATATTTTTAATGTTAAGTTATTGTCAAGAAATTATAATTAATTTCTATTTGTTCTAATTTTTAAAATTTTTATAATTATAGGTCAACAATTATTAATAAAAAAACAATGGTATTATTGCAAAATAGATTTATTGAAAGGAAGTTAATAAATACATATAACACAAATAAATGTTTTAAAATGTTTAGATCAGTGGCGTAGCTAGCCTCGAGGGGGCCCCGTATAAAAAATCTGGTAGGGGCCCTTATACAGGAAAATCTGCTGGCAAAAAAATTTCTGGGTCCCAAAGTTTAAATAACTATAAATTTACTACCAAGTCAACTTTAAAGTATGTTTTACGGTTAACCAAAACGGTTTTATACGGTTTTATAAGAAAAATTACCAAATTCGGGAAATGGTTTATTTCGTTATTTTACATAAATAATAACCTTTTTGATCTACTAAGAGAATAACGTAATAAAAACTATAAATACCACAAATTTACGTAAAAATAAGGTTATAACTACTAACTATTTGCTCTCTCTTTTTAAAACATTGACATTCGTAATTTCTTTGTTCTTTTAATTTATAATTTACAAAATCGTACCTACAAAGTAATAATATAGTAAAATTAAAATATAACTTAAATTGTCAAAACTAATAAAATTATTTTATTGTTAAAAATAGGCACGATACCTCTTAAAAATTATATGCCCTCTAAATATTTTACGGTTTTAAGAAAAATTATTGCTTGGGTAAAAATTCAACAAAACTTAAAACCTACAAAATTATATAAAATCTTTTAAAAATCATTTAGTTTTAAACATCTTTTAATAACTAAAACTTTCCTTATTATATTTTATAAAAATATTTATGAAAAAATATCATATATGTAAATGTTTAGATAAGTAATGGATGCCATCTTAAAAAACTCATTATGGGGACCTGAAAAAAGATTTCCCTTAAAGTCTTATTTTTCACTTTAAGTTTTTCCTTGTGTAGTCAATATTAATAGTAATTATTACCACTAATAACCCTAAAAAATACCATGCGAATAGGAATTATTTACGGTTATAAAGTTATAAAATTATGACTTATGAGTAACATTTACCATTAAGTAAAAATTCTGACGTTAAAATTACCGTTAAATTTTCCTTTAGGTGAAATACACTTGTAAGTAATTTTCTTTCGTAAAAATTTTGTCCCTCATAATACTTTAAAGTGTTGAAACTTAAGGGTTATTATAATAACCCTTAATTTTATAAAATAGGTAAAAATAACATATATGTTTATAAATAAAACTTATTAAATAACTTTAAAAAAAGTTTTACTTAAAAGTAAATTTTTAAGATTAATTTAACAAAATATTTACTTAAATTAAGTAATATTGCCTCAAAGCTCTACGCTTTTACTTAAAATGCTGCTTGGGTTAAAACAATACAATTAACCCCCAAGAGTATAATTTGTCAAAAATGGCGGATGCCCCCATCACATATCGCATAATTGTTATTAAGTACTACTTCAGACAAAATTTTGCAGAAACACTGTGAAAAGTTTCACCGGTTTATATTTAAAACCTTATGCCAAGGGTTAAGGTTAAGCACGATCAAAGTTTTTATTTTATAAAAACTGTGGGAAAATTTGGAGAATTTTGGATGGCAAATGGGTCATTTATTCAGAACCACAGAAATAATACTTATTTCTATGTTCATTACCCACACTTTTGCAGGACCGGACCGGCATTTTCTGCACCAATTTTACACCCACGTCATGCACTGTAAAATAAAATTAGGTCTTTACATATTATTAATTTATATTGAGTTTCTTAATATAAAAAAATTTAATTAACAAAAGTCCAATAACGACCAGCAAAAATGACACACTTAAATTTAGACAAGCTTAACTATAAAAGGCTAGTATGACCTTAAAACTAACTTTTTTGACCTTGAAATGGCCTTAAAATTAGCATTTATGACATTGACATTTAATAGTATATTATGTAAGTATCAAGTTTTATAAACGCCATTTTATGAACGAATTTTATTAGGCACGAGCGAAGCTTGCGAGCGAGTGTTTAATAAAAACGAGTGCCTAGAGATGTTTATAAAACGAGTTGCATACTTTACTTTATCTACGACGAACAGAAATGAGAATTTAAAGCCAATTTTAATTTATAAATATTTGACATTTGACAAATTTAACCTCACTTTTTTGCAATTTATAATAACGCAAACTTTAGCCCGTGACTAAAATGCCCAAAAGCCACTGTTGTTAACTTCAGCCCGTGACTAAAACACCATAAAGTCACAGCTCTTCAATGTAGGAGTAGATAAAATATTTAAAGAATGTGTTTCGTATAGCAAAAACTCGACTTATATAATATATGAATATACAGCTCTTTTATACTAAAACCGAATATATCTATATATATATGGGGCGTGGCCTCGCCTCCCTCCAACGCGCGACACAGTAGCTAAGCAAATAGACTGCATCGCTAATGAGATTTTTTGCATTATTATCATTTAATTTTTTAAGTCCTTACCTGCTCGACCTTTCCTCATGTCGTTTATTACACAAGCAACTGTGACGCGCCTTGGAGGGAGGCGAGGCCACGCCCCATATATATACACATATATATACACATATATATATATAGATATATTCGGTTTTATTCTAAACAGGCTGTATATTCATGCGTAGAACGTTATAAAAATTAAAATTGGAACATCATTAATATAAACTTAATAATAATACCAAAAATTGATAAATCATAACCCCTTCGGGGTTTCCTATGATCATATAATAAGCATATACTTAGTGCAGGTTCCCATATACTTACGACAAGTATGCAGGTTCCACGTCAATGATCCATCTATTGAGACTTTTAACAAGTACTGAGTTATTTGGCCGCGTTCTGGGATAAAGATCTTATTCCACCCTGGATGATGCAATAGTTTTGTACAGAGACAAGGGAAAGAGAGACAGCCAATTTTAACCCTTTAAGTGGCAGAGTCACTATACTGACCACCCTCGTGATTAAATGTGGCGCCAAATATTTGAACACCCAACAGTACTTCTGCTATCAATAATAACTATAACATCATGCCTAAAGGCCTGCGAATACACTCAGTTAACCAACGTCCGCTACGCATGACGTATTTTGAAAAAGTGGTCACTTAACTAACCATCGATACTTTACGAACATTACTTTTTTCTTTGAATGTGCAAAGTGATATTTGTGAACATATTTAGGTGAGTAAATGCTATTTTATTATTTTGTAAATAACAATAAAAACTTTTAATATGTTTCTTTGTATCTCAGTTGCAAAATTAAGACAAAATATTTAAAGTATTGGGTGTTTTGGGCCTCATAAAGGGCAACTATTTGTTTTTTCAGAAAATATAGATTAGGTATACCATATTTTTCTGGTACTATTTTTCCTCATTACAAGATACTTATAATTTTTCTTACACCCCAGAACTATAATTATCAAAATGTAAAATTCTTATTTCACCTAATATCAACGGCTTAGATAATATTTTGATACTACCTGAACTCCAACTGAAATCGTCTCGAGTCTACCGGACACAGTGGCAGAGTCACTATACTGACCACCCTCGTGATTAAATGTGGCGCCAAATATTTGAACACCCAACCGTACTTCTGCTATGAATAATAACTATAACATCATGCCTAAAGTTTTTTAAGTCAAATTCCCTTGAATAAATAATGAGTTTCTACCAACAATATATTTTTTGATAAAAGTGGTCAATAAAATGATTTGAGAAATTATACTACATCTTGTTTTCTTGAAGTAACCAAGATCACTATACTAACCACCCTATTCTGATAAAAAGGGAGGGGGTAGATTTTTTTGTATATTTTTTCAAGCATGCTGGGATCCATATAAATTATCTTCAATCAAAAAAAAAATTGTTTCAAAGAAAATTTCTTCTGCCACTTAAAGGGTTAACAAATACGTTGGAAACTAGAGTCACAACGCCCTCGCCGGGAACTGATACAACTACTTGATGGTGTTGTTCTATGTAATTAATGGTGTTGTTCTATGTACTTAATTTAATTGATGATTTGGCGGGATATTTAAAAGTATGTTTTTAATTTTAATATTATAATATTAAAAAATTATAATTTTTTTTCTTGTAATAAAAATCAAGTTATAAATTATACAAATGTTTATTTAATTTTGAATACATAACACAACCAAAAAAAACCTTAACGTAAAATATTCCTCGTCTGACGGAAAAATGAAAAAATGTTTTTTACCTTTAACAAAATATTTGCTATTGCAAAGTGGATAACGACACTTATATTTTGCAATGGTTGTCATTTCAGATTAGTTTTACAACTTACATACTAATTTATCACATTTAATTAATACTTAAAACTACATTATATTAGTATATTATGTATCAAGTTTGATAAACGCCATTTTATACACGAATTTAATTTAGGCACGAGCGAGCTTGCGAGCGAGTGCTTAAGTTAATGAGTGTATAGAAAAGTTTATAAACGAGGTGCATACTATACTTTTTCTACGACAAATACTTATTATTATCTTAAACTGATTTAAATTAAAAATTTGTATAGAGCGCCATCTATAAAACAACAGGGGAAATTGTCAAATGTCACATTTTTACACTTTATAAACACAATTATAAAGGTTGTCTCTGGTTTTGTATCTTACTATTTTAGTCATATAACAAATATTTTAGTTTAATGGCGTTTGTAAGAGGGCGCTCGAGCCATATAACCATACAACATCGCAATCTTTGATGCCAAGCGGTGTTGTCGGATTGTGCGACTTTCAGCATGAACTGAGTCAAATTTTGCGTATTATATGGTTATTTCTAAAAAAATTGTTGGTGCAAGATTTAAATATAATAGTTTGGGTTATTTTGACTCTTTTTATAAAACGAAAATTAATTTTGGATAAATTTTAAGGTAAAAATATTATTCATGTTTAGTGTGAAGAAAATATGGCAACGCGGTGGAAAACATTTGATTTCCTTGTATTGGTATATTTGTTATATGATTGGTACTTTAATAGTCGTTTCTAGAAGAATTGTGGCCATCGGAAGCCTGCAAATTCTAAATTTTCTACAATTTTCTTGCGAATTCCTAAGTCAAAATGACCCGTACGTAACCGTGTTAATTTAAACCAATTTCGAATATAATCGTTATTTTTAGGAGGCAATCAACGTGAACTGGCCAGAGCAAAGAACCAAAAAAAACTTTCTGATTTGCAAAAGGGCAAAAAAAATGATGGCCTAACTGTGGAGCAAAGGAAACAAAGGTAAATACTATCGAAATTATCAGTAGAAACAGAAAAAGTGTGCATATTTTTCCACCTGCATGAAATGTTTATAATTAGCCTATATGACTATGTTCTCACTTATCACCTATGCAATAAGCAATATACTGGGCGAATTAAAAGCACTATGCTTTATTATATTCTCCTTTAAAAATAAGTCTAGACATGAATATAACCTAAAATCATAAAATATTTGGATATCTACTGTTAAAAACTAATGGTTAAAATATTTTTTATAGGGATGCGGACATGATGAGGGAAAAGCAAAAAAAGAAGGAAGAAGTAAAAGCAAAATAACCAAAATAAACCCCCATTCTCAAAAAATTTAAAGAAATATATATCTAGTTCTTTCAGTGAAAAAGTGATCGTAAATTATTCAAGTTCATCAGTTGTTTGGGTGTATATTTTTAAGTATTAAATAAAACGCCCTGCGTCAGAAATAAATGAACTTCATTGACGTTATGTGTGAAAATTAGAATGTGTATGTAATAAATAATATTATTCTGGGACCTCTAACTTTATCAGAATTAAATCTAATTTTCATTTAACTAAACTACTGTTTTTTGTAACAATAGTCTAATGCTCTGTATTTGTAATAACTGATTTTTAATAAAAGAAAAAACAAATTTATTTTTTATTTACCATAGGTATCAGAAGTTTTAAAGAATGTCAAACTTATTTAAAATTCCCAAAGCAAAAAGACGAAGATGAATAAAGAGAGTAATACATTTGCGCATGGGTAGGTTACTACTTAAGTACATACAGTCGCCTGCAAAAGTCCACTACCACTAATAGAGCAATAAATTTAGTGGGTGATTTGCTCGTCATGATGTAGGTCATAATAAGGTTTGTCGCTATTTAAGCTTGCAGTTTTTTAAACTTGTCTTTATTAAAGAATGCCGCAATTTCTGATTTGTCATTTTGTATTATCATCATTTTAGATTGTCGTTCTTTAAGCTTGTCTTTATTTAATGTCATCATTTCATGTTATGATCATTTTAGCTTAAGGGTGTAAGGGAGGTGTTCTGTAAAGACAAAAACTTTAATTCAAATAATTTATTTATCTTATAAGAATTATACAAACTTATACTTCTTCTGCACCATTCTAAAAGTGAATTGTTTTATTTATATTCAATATAATTTTTTTGAGTTTTAAGAGAGCAAAACAAATATGGGAGAAAAAAACAGTTGTGGCTAAAAGGTACAAAAGTAATTTTTTTGTTCTCGCACAGCCTTTTTTATCACGCACAAAACCGAAGCACAAGATTGAGGTTAAGTGTAGATTATTTAAGAGATTGTGACGAGGACTTTTTTAATACTTATACTAATACAAAATAAAACCGATGTAATTAATATTGCTTTGTTTTCTTTCTTTTATTTTTTTGAAATAAACATGCCTATATTTTTTTGCGAGTTTTCTGTGTGTTTTTTATATAATATAAATCATTAGTAGGTAGTGTCCACAAGTTTATTGACATCACAAAAATCGAGTTTTTGGCTAAGAAGCGTTTTAGTCATTTATTTTTTTCTAATTTACCAAATTGTTGTTTTTTGTGCATTTTGTCAACTTAACCTTAAAAGTGTAATTGACGGATATGACCTAAAAGTTTTAAGCTAAAACGGTTCTTAACTCGAAAACTTGACATAACAGGATAAAAAGATGACACAATTCGTCATAATTTTATTTTTTCTGTGGACTCTATAAGCCTGAAACCAAGATTAAGCATTTTTAAACCCACATTACTAAATGTCATTAAAGCTGCCATTGTATAATCACTCTATGGTGTTTTATTTTTAATTATGTATTATTAATATTTAATAACGTTTCAAAAAATATGAGATCTTTAAGCAGCTGTATAACGATAAGATCAATAGGTAATCTCACTTTTTTAAGAATTCTTTTTTCTGTTAAGCTGCGCCATACCGAAGCAAAATTCTATGTGTTTGTATATTGGAAATTCCATTTAGCATGGAATATACCGCATATGAAAAATAAAAAAATTATTTACTCGTACTTGTAGACATTAGTCCAAAAAATAAAAAAAATACCAACAATTTAAGTATATGTGTACTACCAGAAAAAATCCGGGCGTATATAATATTTTCTTAGTTCATTCTATTTGTAGAAGTTTTTAAAATTGCCTAAAATATACATATATTCATAAATAACTACCAATAAAAAAATCTTATATTCGCCCATCAAATTTTTCCTAGATGCATTAAGTAAGCTAACAGAGATTCGAACAATTCTACATAAATGATCAACAATAAAAAAAATGACTAATTTTAAGAACAATGATATTTACATGTGAGATTCCAAATTTGTCTTTTTTTTTTTCATTAATATAAATAAACATAATTACGAAGAACCGTTTGCCACCCTCTCTACAGTGTTGCCGCTCGTGTTGTTACCCCCAGGAACGAATTCCGCCGCCAGGGGGTTCAAATTACTCGACTTGACATCAACGTCCAACTTTAAGTTGTTTATCAAGTTGGTCACGTCGTTGGTCGATCTGAAACAAAATTTTTTTCTTGAAATTTTCAATAATGCAATAAACCAATCAAACCAAACCATTCTCCACAGCACACTGGGTGTTTTGATTGGTTTATTGCTTTCCATACAGATGATTTTCTATAGAAAGTAAAGTCGCAGATTTAAAAAAACCCTGATCATCTTGTTGCACAAGTTTTATTGTGTTATACTAAAATATGGCTAATTTAAAGACAAATGTAGGTCAAATTTCAGGTGAATGACCTTAACGAATTGAAAACCGTATTTTAACTGAAAAAACATTATGTTGACCTTATAAAATTGCATAAAGAATTGTAGTACAATAATAAAAATATATCAATAAAAGAGATTAATATAAAATTCAAAACAAATGTGACCTTATACATATATGAACTTAAAAAATCAAAATCAAACTTGATTTAAATCCAACCTTCAGTATGTTTATTTTTAATAGAATCATGTACATTCAATTAAAATAAAATTCATTGAACCCTTGTCTGTTAAAATATTTTTAATTAATTTCAAAACCTTGTTAAAAAAATAAAGAAAGTTATAGATTTATTTTCAAGGAGAAACAAGTACCTAGGTATTTTTCAAGTTTAAATGATTTGGAAATATAAAATTAACTCATTTATACTAAAATAAATATCATTGTAAACAAGTTGATGTTTTTATCTTATAAATACCTATGTATATGTCTGTGGAATATAAAAAAAACAATAATTATGATAATAAATGTTTTTTTACTTACTCTGAGTTATTTTGGGATCTTTCAGAATTTTCATCGTCCAACATGGCTTCAATACACTGTTCCATAAGAGCTTCCTCTTCTAATCTTTGAAGTTCCTAGAAATAATGTAAAAAAAATAAATTTAATCCCGGGGGGATTGCTATTTTTTAAATAATAGTGTATCTCATTCATATTTGGCATTTTGGCAACGTTGTACTCGGTCGTAATTATATAAAAATGGACGCGGCTTCTTCAAAAGTCGTAAGGCAACATTGTATCCCTAACCTAAGTTTAGAAATGTCAGAATAAAATGGTACACATTTTTTTAACAATTATAATGTTATATTTTATATATTTATGAAGGAAAAGTGTGATATAATTTAAAATATTTAGTTTTATCTTCAAAATGTATATCTTTTTCCTACTTTACATTCTAAAATATGTTTTTATTAAACCATTATCTATAATAAAAACACAATTTAGAATGTACAACTAATTTTAGGATATTAAAATAATTTAGAATGTCAAATAGGTACCTAGATATTTTTAAATGCAATGTGTTTGGTTTGCAACATGTTTTTTGTTTTCAATGCATAATTTGATCAGCCCTTATGTTAAAATTAGTTGCTTTTTTTTGTTAAATATGATTTTTGGGGGTTATACACCAGCACCTTGATTTTAATGTTACACTAATTTGATTGGTTGAAGTGTGTATTCTTACCTCCTTGTCGAATTCTTCCTCGTTTTCCATCCAGAGGTATTCAGAAAAATCATCTTCAGCAGGCGAGTTGAATTCTTCGACGCCGTTGTTGTCGATACCCTCGTTAAAATAGGAATTTTCCCCGTAGTCATATAAACCGTTGTCGTTGGTTTGGTTGCCTGGCATTTTCATAATCTGCAAAACGTTAAAATCCCAAAATTCACTCCACCATTTTAGTAGGAAAGTGGCACAAAAAAACACAATTCTTACCGTGAGTTTGGCGTGTCAGTAAAATGAACGAACTAACAAAGAACTTTGATGTGGCTTCGGCTAGCGACGATTTATGCACTTTTCCTGGTGGTTTTTAGCACTTGAACTCTGATTTTTTTATGTTGTCAAACAAGAAAGTCAACCAACTCGGAACCATGAAATGTAAATGTCGTCTTGGATTTCTCTAGTCCGACAAAGCAGCGCCAGGTGGCCGACAAGAATTTTCGGTGTGGTAAACACGTTAACTGGGTTGTCTACCTTCAAAATACCTCGGAAAAATCCATAATCTATGTCTATCTCACCATGATCCAAAGAAAGATCTTTGTATCATGTATTCCACAGCATACAAAAAGGATATTCCACATGTTCAAAAACTAGTCATTTAGGCGCATTTTTGTTTTTAATGAATCTAATTTTAGTTTAATCCTTCAATTAGTATAAAAAATGTATTTATGTAGGAATATAGGAATTATATTTATATACCCTACCTCGCCATTTTCGGGACACCCGAGTATACTTCTGGGTGTATATATTTCTAATCTCTAATTTTATTTGAAGAGATGCAAAGTCGGTTAAATTAGAAAGGGTTGCCTAATAACAAGTTTATTAAGATATATTATATTATAAAATATATTTAAACATTGGAATCAAAATCAGCGATTCTCAAAATATTTGAAAAAAACTAAAAACAATAAAAATAACTGTTATTTAGGAAAATTTAAAAAAAATATATGTTTTACATGTTGGTTAACATTCACATTAATCCACATTTTCTTCCAATTTCTTCGCTTTTTTATTCAAAAATAGGAAAAAAAGTTAATCTTTTGTTTTTATAATGGCCGCCATGATGTAGTTTAATACATCGTTAGATTTCTTATTTTAACCATGTAAAATTTGAATATGGCGGACATAGGAAAAACAAAAGCTGGTAGGTACTTAAAATCTAGTGGGCGAAAAAAATGAAATGTAGATAAATGTGTGTGTAAAACTTAACAGGAATAACAAAGTTATAACTAGTTTAGGTTTTGACAGGTTTTCACTTTTTTTTCAAATTAATTAAGAACCATGGGCGCCGCTACATAGGGGCAGGGGGGGCCGCCCCCCCACCCTGGTAATTCATACCCAGAAATTCCAGTACTCCATAATTTGTATAATATTATAAATAACCATAATACCTAATAGGCGGGTTGCAAAACGAAAAATAAGACGTGTTACACACAAAAATTGCTTATAATTATCCTGTTATTACTACTCTATGTCATGCTATAGCATAACATCGATATGTATTACCTAAAAAAGTCGCTACAGTGCAACCACATTTTTTTATGTTTAAGTTTTTGTTATTGTTATAACTTATTTTTAAAATATTACTCATGTTTGTATTTAATTTTTTTGTTATATTTTAATTTATCATAATTTGTATAGCGTATACATAAGACGGCTGTACTCACAGACTGTGGCTGTACTACTAGAGGAGATTCCTCAGCGATACAATTTTTTTATATTTATATATTTACCAAAAAACTGTGATGTATTTTTTGCAATATGTACCTACCAATATAAATAAATAGGTAAATATACATATAAAGATGATATTTTATTTGACTTAAGTTTAATGTGAACTTCTACAGTAAAACTTGATTATAAATAACATCTATCAAAATTGTAAAAAACTTTAAGGCCCCCCCCTAGACGAATTCCTTCCGGCGCCCATGTTAAGAACCGCTAATTTCTGTTCCAATTTTAAAATGCCATTTTAATGTAAAATTACACAACTTTTTCTTAATTTAACCGACCTTGTAGCTCTTCAAATAAAAAAAGATACCCATACATACAGTGTTGGCCATAATTTTTGGAACCACTGTAAAAAAAAATCTAGCCTTTATTATTCTTTATGAAATTTTGGATAAAAATGCTTCAACTTAAATCTCAGTTTACGTGTTCGAGGGTTTTTCAAGAAAATATTTTTTAAAATCCATTTAATAATGAAAAAGGTTTGAAAAATAACTTTTAGGGTAATTTTTTTTAAGTAAATAAAAAATATGCTGTTTAAAACCGTATTTTGTTAGTATACCCTGAAAAATAGCGCTTCAAAGTCGGTAAAGATGGCCCCTTTTTGATTATTTTGCTGAAAAGTTCTCATTTTTGACGACTTTGAATCGCTGTATCTTCGTTGCTGTTCATTTGATTTATACAAAATTTTTAGGGTATACTAAAAAATACGGTCTTTAACAGCATATTTTTTATTTACTTAAAAAAAAATTACCCTAAAAGTTATTTTTCGAACCTTTTTTCATTATTAAATAAAAGGGCTTTAAAAATATTTTCTCGAAAAACCCTCGAACACGTAAACTGATATATAAGTTGAAGTATTTTTATCCAAAATTTTATAAAGAATAATAAAGGCATTTTAGAGTTAGATTTTTTTTACAGTGGTTGCAAAAATTATGGCCAACACTGTACATATGTATAAGGATATTTAGTGCACCCTGTATATTTATATATTTTTTAGTAGGTACAATGATAAAGAGTATGGCAAAATTATATTATTTTATTAATTTGTAAATATTAGTGATGCAACGGAAGTGGTGATAACAGAAGCAGAAGCGTAAACAGATGTCAATAGTAATTTTTTGCGGAAGTATAAAAATAAAAAATGACAATTTTTATTTTTAATATCATATTATATCTATTAAAAATGTAATAACCCCATCCGCGCCGCCGCATTATGGTCAAAAAGCAGCGTTTAGCGGAAAAAAATCAATAACTTTTTTGTTACAAAAAATATTATTTTTTTCTTTTTTAATGTATTTTTTCTACTCCCACCTTTAAAACGCCCTTAATCTTACATGTTTCCATGACACTAAGTGACCTTTTAAAAACACATTGACAAGTTGTGGCTTTACGGCGCTTTAGTCACGGGCTGAAGTTAGCAACAGGTTTTTATTCACGGGCTGAAGTTAGTTTTAAGTTAGTTGACAGTTGTCAAATGTCATACAATCGTTAAAATAAAGTGCCTTTCTTGTAAAATAATACTAAATGTGAAAATTATTTTATTATCTCAATACAAAAATACAAAAATATTAAATAGTTTCTCAACGCCAATATTTGAAAAGTTTATATAAACATTGTACTGACCTTTTAATTTCGCCGGCAGTGTTTACTGCTTAAATTCGGGCACGGACTCTACTCTAAAGTCCTCATAAAACATTTCCTTTACTTTCACTGTGAAAAACTGTAAATTTTCAAGTTACATTTCAATTTATAACCTTTATAATTGTGTTTATAAAATGTAAAAATGTGACATTTGACAGTTTCCCCTGTTGTTTCATAGATGGCGCTCTATACAAATTTTTGATTTAAATCATTTTAAGATAAGTATTTGTCGTAGAAAAAGTATAGTATGCACCTCGTTTATAAACTTTTCTATACACTTTGTGTATAAAATGGCGTTTATCAAACTTGATACATAATATACTATTAATGTATTATATTTTTTATTAAAAATAAATATAAATTTTTTTCTTTTTTACTGTATTATTTAAGGATTATTACGTATAATTAACTATATTTCAATCAAAAAACATAAAGGTTTTTTATTTTTAAATGCATGTTCATAGAGCGTCAATTGCGGGAATAGCCCAATAATTTTTTTATTGCAAAAAAATATTAATTTCTTTATTTTTTACTTTATTAAATAAGACTTATTACGTATAATTAACTATACTTTAATAAAAAAACATAACGGTTTTTATTTTTTAAATGCGTTTTAGAGCATCAATTGAGGAAATAATCAAAAAACTTTTTTACTGCAAAGAAATATTATTTTTTTACTTTTTACTGTGTTAATAGGTATAATTAACTATATTTAAAAAAAAAAAATAAAGGCCTTTATTTTTTAATTGTCTTTCTTAGATGTTCGCGGTGAAACCATTGCGAAAATAATTCAATAACTTTTTTTATTGTAAATAAATACATATTTATTTAACTATCTTAACTAAGCACACTTTAAGAAATAAATAAACATAATTTGAATTTTAACATTTATTCCATTAATAATTCCTTAACTTCTTCATAAAGCTCATATTTTACAAATTTTGTATTTCTCCTAAGTAACGTTATTATGGGGTCAGACGATATTAAAAGACGATGAAATACAGTGCTGAATTAACCAATAGCCCTGATAGCACAGTTTATTCTAAGAATGTTTTTTAAACCCTCCAGTGGGAATATTCTTAGGATCATGCTATATTTCTTCTAGTCATGTTCTAAGAATGTTTTTTAAACCTTCCAGTGAGAATATTCTTAGGATCATGCCAGTGGCGTAGCGACAAATTTCGGCCCCCCCCCGCGAAAATCCTTACTGGGTCCCCTGATTTCAGGTATTTTTTACATGGTTTTATATTGTAAATAAAAAATAATACATCCGGTGACATGGTTTTTTAAATTAAGTATTTATAAACGAAAAGTAACAAAAAATAATTAAAAAAAATAAGGTTCTCCACTGTACCTACTTATAAATTATAAGTAAAATAATAGAAAATAATAACATATTTTTTTAACATAAAAAAATATTCTTAAACTATAATAATTTTATCAGGCATCCTTGAATAGGTATATTTAGTTAATAATATTTACTCAGTAACTCTATATATTAAACTCTCTATAATATTAAACTAACCAATAATAAAAGAAATTCTTACATGTAAATACCAGACCACTTTGTGCTCACCACAGCTGACCGGCGAGAAACGCATGTAAAACAGTGGAAAAATAAAATAATCAGAAGCAGTCACAAATAAGAACCTACTTGAACCAATACGAATATAAAACAAAAACAAACTAACAACTTGTGAATCACAATCGTCAAAATTTTAGGGGTTCGCAAAGTGAACGCTTCAGAACTGTCAGAATAATACGCATAACTAAATGCGCATATCTGTTTCCAAGTTCTGAATCGTTCCTGCGTAAACCCGCTGTCAATTGTTAAATAAGCGCGATTTTTAAAATTCATCAAAAGGTTCCGTTAGATGTTTTACATTTATGTTGTGATGGTAGGCCAATCATATCAAGTACCTACCTACATTTTAGTAAATTATGATATTTTTAATTAATCATTCATTATTATTCAATTTTTAGTATAAGTTAGATGGAAATAAGTATTTTAATGTTTTGGGGCAAATATCGGCCGGGCCCCCTACGAGGTTAGGGCCCCCCGCTTGGCGGGCGTTCGCGGTACTGTCGCTACGCCACTGGATCATGCTATATTTCTTCTAGTCATGTTCTAAGAATGTATTTTAAACCTTCCAGTGAGAATATTCTTAGGATCATGCTATATTTCTTCCAAACAACATGCATGCCTAAAAGAAATATAGCATAATCCTAAGAATATTCTCACTGGCCTATAGGCAGGTTCTTAGAAGGTGGTAAAAATTAATCCACTCTAAACATATGCTTAGAATGTTGAGAAAGTAATTGGTATAGAAAGTTCATTTAGGAATATTCCTAAAACATTATGTTAAGCATATTCAGTTCAGTTAGGTACCTATATAATAGTAAAATATACCATAATCTACGTATAAAGGTACCTATACTTAGTATTAAATACTAAGTAAAAAACACAACCCAAAATATTTTTTATAGTTATTTGTCAAATTAAAACAATATTCGATAACAAAAATACTTTTACTATAGGTATCTAAATTATCCGGCTTTTACATAAAATCTTCTATCCAACTTAAATACAATGAAAAATGTTTTTTTATGAAGAACTATTTGGTTTTTTCTTTTATGAAGAATTATTTTATAAGGAAATATTTTGTTTTTTTATATTTTATTTTATGTTAAAAATAAATATTTATTAATTTGTATACCGATTTTTTAATTCTGAATTAACATTTTTATAATAATAATAATCCTAACTATCTTCAACTTCAATCTAATCTGACTTATCCCACAAAATTTTCCAATTTTACTTTTTATGAAATAATGCCATACAACTGTTTACAAATTGTTTATTTAATATTTTTAAATAAATATATATTAATATGTCGCAAAATTTTTTAAGGGGACGACAAATACATTTTACTGTCATATTATGACAGTGAGGCCTATTTGTCGCCTCCTGAAGAATTTTACGAATGTAGAATCCAACATATTAGAACGTGGGTATCTGAAATATTTGGAAATATTCTCAAAAGCTTTCTAGAAGCTCCATAAGAAACCTTCTAAGAACATTCTAAAAACGTATTCTTAAAATTTTCTTAGAATGCTTTTTAGGAAGGTTTTAAGAAGCTTCTATCATTAAAAGGGTATCTATTGAATGTTTTAAAAGTCCCTAAGAACATTCTTAGCAATAAGGGAAGGTTCTAAGAATATTCCATTATTCCGGGTCATATCTTCTTAGAAGATTCTTAGAATCAAATTTTGCTATCAGGGTAGGCCAACCTAGGCCATGGACTAGGGCGCCGCGAAGCCAATAGGCGCCCAGGCAGAAGGCTCAATTTTTTTAAGTAGGTTGGATATTAAAATTAATCAATTAAAATAAATAATTATAATTATCAAACGTGGAATACCCTTTTTTAGCAGAAGTCAATAAAATAAATTTTGTAAATATTGTATTTTCCTATATTAAATGCAGAAAAATAAAATTGTAAACGTCGTTGATAATGTAAAATTCTGTTTTAGGTTATTTAAAAATTTTAAAAGTTAAGTTAGTTCTTCATTGTTTTGTTTTTGTATATAAAATAAATTATTTTTTATTTATTTTATTGTAATTTTTTTATAAAACAAACATAGGTATATTGTGTTATATTAATACCATAGGTATGGGCTGTAATTATAGGCGCCATTATTATTGGCCTAGGGCGACAAATTGTTGTTTATTTTCGATTTGTTTTTCTCGAAAACATATATCGAAATTTTTTACAATCCTTATTTCTAGTTTCTTAAACTTCCTCCAAAGTAATGTTTTACCTAAAAGTGTTTACCTTTAAAGATGCAAAACAAGGGATTATTAATTACTTTACAAACCATTTCTTTAGGAGAAGCAAAGGATTATGTATTAATTAATATCTACCTAATAATTTGTTATGAATAGGTAAATAATTATTAATCCTATAGGATAAGTATACTTTGTATATATTAAAAAAAAAAAATACATGTTGAAATATTTATAATAATTAATAAATTCGACTAAAACTTATGAGCATAGATCTGTGGGTGCGAAAATCTTGAGTGCGTAGGCAATGCCTTAGGTACGAGCGCTCGCGATTTAGCTATGCAGCGCGATTAATAAAAATTCATAACTTTTTCATATGTGCGTATATGCAGCTAATTTTTTGTGTACTTACTTATAAAGTAAAGTTTACTGAACAACCTCATGTAGATATCAACGTAGCAATCGGAGGCAATAGTAGTTAAATGCCCATATGAATTTTTTCTCCTAATTTTACCAAGGTGTCTTTAAAACGTTATAACTTTTAATTTTATTTTTTTTATTCAAATAGGAATTTTTATTTATGTAGATTAAGGTGTTATATTTATTTGTCTGATATACTTGGCATACGTTTTTTTTGTTATATCCAAATTCAAAGTATTTTTAAATACTGTTATAATTATAATAATATTTAAAGATATTCACTTTAGAACAACTTTTTGAACAAAAAAATGTTAAAAATGCTAAATTAATTAAAAACTTCATAGTACCTACCTACTGAAATAAAAATGTCACCATGTATAGCCAATAAAACAAAACAAAAACAACTGAATCCTTACATCCCATACCTACTTAATTTTGCATGTGCCTTTTTGGGCCCCCGAAAATCTTTAATAACCATACACTGATTTGTAAAACAAGTTTTTTAAGCCGTTGATTCCAACCTAAAAAAAACATTGACGTGCCGAATCTTAAACCGAATTTAAAAATTAATTAATTAATCACAGTTCGGCTTCTGTATACGATTGTGTATAAACAATAAAATTAATTTTAGAATAATTTGGATGTCTTTAACCTTTAATCAAGTGGAATATTTTTAATAAATTATTAAGGCATTGGTTTATCAAATGTGACATTTATTATTGAAATTTTTTAAAAGCTTCTTATTTTTTTCACTTCACTGTCAATCTCTATATGGAGATTTTTATTTATATTATAATTAATTAATTAAAAAAAAACAATTTTTATACAGTACCTATGTCAAAAAATATTTTTTAATGATAACTTATCTTAAAAAATTATAAAATTTATATTTCTAAATAAAAACAATTGTTCTAAATACAAATTTAAATATTTTTTATAAGTAAAAATAATTTAGGTAATTATTGTATGAAAATAGTATAAATGTTTCTATAGAAATTTGCAAATTTACTTTCTATATATAGAAAATTATTTCCACTTGGTGCGACGGAGAACGCCTTGCTCTGATTGGTTTATTGCTTTCTATAGAGATAATTATATTGAGAGTTAAGTAGCAAATTTCCTGATAAGTATTCTTGTAATTCTAAATTTAAGAAGTATTAGGTATAACAAAAAATATATATTCAAAGAACTACTTTTATCTAGTTCTAATACAATTTTAAGATTTTTTTATTAATCTTGTCGTAATATTTATTTATAATTGTATTGCACTTTTTTGTTCTTTAAATGAATGTTAATGTTAATAAAGAAGAAGAAGAAGATTTTTATTTATATTATAATTAATTAATTAAAAAAAACAATTTTTATACAGTACCTATGTCAAAAAATATTTTTTAATGATAACTTATCTTTTAAAAATTATAAAATTTATATTTCTAAATGAAAACAATTGTTCTAAATACAAATTTAAATATTTTTATAAGTAAAAATAATTTAGGTAATTATTGTATGAAAATAGTATAAAAATTTCTAGAAATTTGCAAATTTACTTTCTATAGAAAATTATTTCCACTTGGTGCGACGGAGAACGCCTTGCTCTGATTGGTTTATTGCTTTCTATAGAGATAATTCTATTGAGAGTTAAGTAGCAAATTTCCTGATAAATATTCTTGTAATTCTAAATTTAAGAAGTATTAGGTATAACAAAAAATATATATTCAAAGAACTACTTTTATCTAGTTCTAATACAGTTTTAAGATTTTTTTATTAATCTTGTCGTAATATTTATTTATAATTGTATTGCACTTTTTTGTTCTTTTAATGAATGTTAATGTTAATGAAGAAAAAAAATGTATTTTTTAGATTGATTGAATACTTTTTTGACTAAAAAACAATAATATTAAATTAAGACCACTAAGTTTCTGCAAATCTTGTATTGTATTAAATGTATCTTCAGAATAGTGGTGGGGAAAAGATGCTCGTACATATTAAAAGAGATTCTTAATACGAAATTTCAACATTGACCAACCGGCATCGAACAGTTTTGTGTTTTGAAACCAATCATCTTTCAAGATGGGGTTAAAATTTATTTATTGTTTTTTACTGTGTTTTTTTGTGATTGAGGCTATCAATTTTGTTCGGGCTACAGAAGATGACGACACTGTTATTGTGGAAGGTAAAAAAAATACTTTTAAAATTTTTGACATATAATAATAACATTTAAATAAAAATATTGTATGAATTCAAAATAAAATACCCAAAGGGGGTTTTCATAGGAAAAAATAAATAAAAAATAGATGTTGCGTCAATGTTTTGCCGAAATCGGCTAATGTCAACAAACTTCATTGGAAATATAATGTGACAAGTATTTAAAACGCTTAACGGTAGTAACCTACTCATTGTAAAAATATTTAATTGGTTTCGCAGAAAAAACAAGTTTAACATATTACAAAAATAATAATAACAGTTATATAGATAAAATCTTAATTTATTAAATTGGCAATTTTTGTCAATTTTTCAATTATTTTTTTTTGACTTTATGCATCTTGTATGTAATATATGTATATAAGCTGTTGTCAAGGTCGAGAAGATCATTCACCTTAACGTTCAGTTTATATCTTTTTGATCCTTTTTTCAATCAATATAAATTCATTAGGGTGACACATTCGTTGTTTAAATTTATCTAGTTTCAAAAGAAATTGTTTTTTTTACGACAGGGCGTTCATTAACATAAACCCTACTTTTTCTATTAAATTGTAATTCAATTTGGACTATTAAAATAATTTTGGATGTCTAACAATAATAAGTACTTTTTTCTACTCCCACCTTTAAAACGCCCATTATCGTACATATTTCCATGACACTATAGTGTGATCTTTTAAATACACATTGACAAGCTATGGCTTTATGGCGCTTTAGACACGGGCTGAAGTTAGCAACAGGTTTTTAGTCACGGGCTGAAGTAAAGTTAAACGGTGGTTAAATTTGATAATAATAAGTAAATCAAAATATTTAAAAAGAATAGTATGTAACATTTTTTAATTTCAGCTGAGCCCAGCAAAGAAAGCAAACGCAAAAGTCGCCAGCTTTTTCTACAGGGTCCCGCCCTACCCCTGCATGCTTACGCGCCATTTTTGGCGAACGATTACAAAGACGACTGGGCTTCGGTTCCTTTAACCACAACACCCTGTATAACAAGCAAAGGAGCTTTGGGCAAATGCACGGGATTTAGACAGTGCTACCCGTATTTTAAGCTCCCGGAGTTGAACAATTGGGATAGCTGGGTTTTGGGAATGTACGATACGTGTAGTTATTATACGGCTCAAGGCAGACAGGTAAGATTCGAACACCCTGTGTTTGTCGTTTTTATTAGGGTATCGAGATTTTATGGGATAATTTGGCGAAAAACCGGATTCGATTTTATGTCGGTATCTGAATTTGGAGAGGTCGTGGACTTTTGAATATAAAAAAATATATGTTTGGGTCGTTAGGAGATAAACTAATTGGCCAGGCATAACAATTATTGCTTGCTACCCCAGGTAGCACAACGTAACGAAATCTTGACGTAAACGAGACGTTTTCAGTCAGTCGTGACTTGGACGTTATTTAAAAATCGTAACGTATTTAATTAAAAACAGTTGCCAAACCGCGCTAAATTTAAGCATAGTTTTTGTGACGAATACGTTACATTAATATGAATAAAAATCTTCACGATGTAGTCAAGAATACGCCACGGATTCTTCACGATGATTTGTCACGGTTTCGTCACGACGCTTCGTTACCGAATAGTGAACTGAACTGGTCACGTAATTGTGGCGTATAGTTGCATTATTTGGGGGTGTAATAATATTGTGTAGTGTAATGCAGTGCAGTACGGTATAGTGGGTTGTTTTGTGTATTGTGGAATTATTGCTTACCTTCAAAGTTTTGTAATTTGATTTTAACCTCATCATCAGGTTGAAATCAAATTACAAAACTTTGAAGGTAAGCAATAATTCCACAATATACAGAACAACCCACTGTACTGTACTGCACTGCATTACACTACACAATATTATTACACCCCCAAATAATAACATATTGTTGTTAGGATTGTTTAGTTTTGCAATGTTAATGCAAAGAAAGCACATTTAACTGAATTATATTTTATTAGAAAAACAATAAAAACATATTCTACAATAAACTATAATATATATTATATAGAAAAACACTAACAAAATAAAAAAATATTACTCTTATACAATAAAAATACCTCCACTTTTGAAAACCAGCAATAATTGCAATTAGTTTTCAAAATTCATATCTTTGAAAAAAAAATTAAATTATTTTTCTATTTTAAGGATAAAACAGTACCTACACAAAAATATAATTCTCCTGTAGAATAAAACACTATTTTATTAGAATATACCTACCTAATATAAAAAACAGTAAAACAAAATAAACAAGTATTTCTCTTATAAATTAAAAAATGAAATGAATGAAGTCAATTAATAATTCATGTAGTATAAAATTTTTATTTTATTTCTGCAGTTTCTTTAACTGCAACATTTATTTATAATAAACTTACTTAAATAACACTAGGGTTCAGCTGAAGTACAAACCTGTGATTTCATCTTATCATATGTATGCTTAATGTGCATAATGTGCTTTTCAACGTCATCCTTTGTAATATTTCTTTCCCCCGAGACAACCCAAGACAATTGTGTTTGCCATCAATATGTCTTTTAGTCTAAAGTTTTCGTTCGCCCCTATCCAGATGTGTGGAGTGTGTCCAGAGTGTCGACTGTAAAACAGTGTATGTTATGTTGGTTACCAATTTTTTAATTTAAATTGACCTGCAAAATGAGAAGAAATAAGTAGTTTTCTCCATGGCTTTGTTAAATTTTATTTCACGTACAAAAAAATTTATTTTTTCCTCTTTCAGTAGAAATTCAACTTAAAATACTTAAGCTATAATAATAAATTTGTTAAGGATATATTAACACACTAAAAATGTTGTGGTTACTTATATTTTGTTGCTACAGCAAAACATTTCTTAGATTAGTGTGGAGTTGTTTAGCATTGCAGACAATTGTCTTAAGCTACTGAAATATAGAAAAGCAAAAGTACTTACGGTTTTAAACTATCCTTTTGTTTACCATTAAAAACTTTGCAGAAATATAGAAAAACCTACAGAAACCAATGGCTTGGGTCGTTACCAATCATTCAAAATGGAGATCCTACTGGAGATGCACAGAACATATGACTATTGGCGACTGCGCATTGGTGTCACGACTTTACGTGATGTTTTCGTGACGATTTGTATAAATATTTTGTAACGTTTTTGTAACGAGCTGCACGTCAAGAATTTTATACCAAAATTTAAAGTAAAATTATCACTATTTCGTGTGACTAACGACTTTATGAAAAAATTCGTCACGTATTTTCATAGACCCCTCGTCACGAATTTGGCGTCACGCAATTTATTTACTTTTTATTAAAATTTCCTTAATCGTAACGAAATATTGTCTCGTTTTCGTCACTTCCAATTTTTAATGTCACGTTGTGCTACCTGGGACGCCACTGCAAAGACCACCACGCATTAAACTCTTGTTCTTATTTTCTTCCTTTAGGTACTTGGAAACATCATAAGTAACAACTACCTGATATAAATTGGATTGTTTTTGAGATAACCACTTAGGAATTCTTAGTTTACATTTTTAGATATTTTTTTACTGCAAAAGACTTTTTGTATTTTTTAGAATAGGCTAAATAACTACAAGCTAAAATGATGACAATCTAAAATGACATATTTCAGATGTTCGGTGTATGTTGTACAAACCCGGTGACGTCAAACGAGCCTGAACCACTTCAAACCACCGAACCAATCTCAGTCACCGAACCACCATTAGCCGTAGAACCGGTCGTCCTTGAACCTGAAGATTTCCCCCAAAACATAACCGAATCCGAGGTAAAAGTACCGAACTATCAAGTAATCTCGAACTGGCCTCCACCAATTCCAACTCACCCCCCAGACCACACTATCCCACCACTCCCAACTCACCCTCCAAGTCCAGGCTACCCCGTCCCCGTTACGGAAAGCTCATCGGCATGGCCACCGGTGCAAACCGAAAAACCAACCTACAAACCCATCTATAAGCCCACCAGACCAAGCAAACCTCCCACGAGACCAAGCAAACCTCCCACTAAGCCCACAACTACAACCGAGAGTCCAATCGCGACAGGGGCGTGCGGGGCTAAGAATGGCTTCCAAGATCAGGAGAGGATTGTTGGCGGTCACAACGCCGATGTCAACGAATGGCCTTGGATTGCAGCCCTATTCAACTCCGGAAGACAATTTTGCGGTGGATCATTGATCGACGACATACATATTTTATCCGCAGCCCATTGCGTAGCCCAGTAAGTACTAAGGCATTCAAGGTCAACTTGCAACAATAAAAAAAATATTTTTAGTATGTCTTCGTGGGACGTGGCCAGACTGACTGTAAGACTGGGAGATCATAACATCAAAACCCAATCAGAAACTCGTCACGTTGAGAAAAAAGTTAGAAGGGTTGTTAGGCATAGAGGTTTTGACCCTAGGACATTGGTGAATACATTATAAACAAAACATAACTGGATGCAATAACTTTTTTTTTCAGTACAATGATATCGCGATCTTGACCTTGGACAGCCCTGTAGACTTTACTAGGAACATCAGACCGGTGTGCTTACCGGGAGCTGGAAGAGACTTCGCCGGTCAAACCGGTACTGTGATAGGTTGGGGCAGTTTAAGAGAAAGTACGTAGGGTGTTTTTACGGAGTCCAAATTATACATTAATATTTTTCCAAAGGTGGCCCTCAACCTGCAGTTTTGCAAGAAGTCAGCATACCAATTTGGAGTAACAGCGATTGCAGGCAAAAATACGGGCATGCTGCGCCGGGAGGTATTGTTGAACACATGCTTTGCGCAGGACAGGCCAGCCGGGATTCATGCAGCGTAAGTTTCGATACCTATTTAACGTCAGAAGTTTTTGAATCGCCCTGTATAATCGGTATTTGTTTACAGTTACAGTAACTGCTTTAAGCAGTTTTAAATTTAAGTAAAAACCGCATAAGTACACTGTAAAAGTGTTCATAGCACAGTTACTTAACCAATAAATTAGGTACCTATGTCAATAAATTAAATCGATTTAAACGATAAACGGTTATTTTAGGTATTGTCTTAGAACAATTAATAAAATGTTTCTGATCTAATTGCAATAAAACTAAAAATAATTTTACCTTCATGACGATACATTAACATTAACACCGTTTTTATGTTTTTTTTTAATACACTGGATTTTCATCTCTACTAGCACAGCGCATGCGTCAACTGTCGGTTGTTTTAAAAATGACATTACATATTAAAAGCAATGATAACTAATAAAAAAGGTAGTAAGGCTTTAAAAATATGAATAGGTACCTATATACTATAATATAGGTGCTGCTATAAAACATAATTAAGACTTACATACATGAAATCACAAAAATGTCTCTGTAAATTGTTGATAAACTTAACAATAACCAACCCTTGTCACTTCGCCATGTTACTAAGGTCGCGCATGCGCCATTTTAATGTATATACAGAGTCGCCCATAATAATGCAAAATTTGATTTATTTTTTATAGGGTGACAGTGGAGGTCCTTTGATGGTAAATTCTGGAAGATGGACACAAGCAGGAATTGTTTCGTGGGGCATTGGTTGTGGTAAAGGTCAATATCCAGGGGTGTACACGAGGGTAGAAAAATTCATGCCCTGGATCACCAAAAATTTGAAAAAATAAATCTCAGAAAATCCATCCTACCTAGGCTATAATTTAGAATAAAATAATTTTATGATACGTATAATAATAATAAAACATCTTTGCCAAATTATGATTATTGTATTGGTATATTTATTATTAAATTGCCATTGTTTTATTTGACCTTTAAATCCTATTTTTAAACCTAAATTTAGATACCTATACTTACATACAGGGTGCATTGAAAAAAGCTTAATAAATCTCTTAAAAACTGTGGAAAAGTCAACTATTAAAATCCAAAGGCGTTAATTGGTGTAAATAATGTGTTCTGTTTACGTTTTTAAGCGTAATAAACTTGTAAAACGATACCAATATCAATTTATTTATTTAATGTGATGCTTTTAACTCTTGTAGGCGTTCCCGTATTCGGATTTCTAACCGATCATATGTCAAATTAACAACATTAAATAAACAGATTGTCTAGTTAAGTGTCTATGTTAATTTAAAGGGTTTTTTTCAATGGAGCTATTAAATTAACTATAATTTTGGCGTTTATCCCCTTATGGTGCGTTTTTTGGCAAAAATAATTTCAGATTTGAAATATTTGACATTGATTTACTAAACCTAGACACCCAACTTAAAATTAATGTTTTAAAATACAGGGTGTCGTAAAAGTACTGTACATGGCACCATGTACATATATGTAGATATAGTAAAACAAAGTCAAACATTCCAAATTTGCAATAATTTTTAATAATGATCAAGTAAAACAAAATGTTTATAAAAAACTTTTTATTGCTTAAATATAATAATACAATTATTTGGTAAATTATAAATAAAATCAAAAGAAAAACATAAACAAATCGAATAAAGCAAGTCGCTAATAATAAACTAACTATGATTATATATAAAAGTCTTAAAGGTGAGTAAATGTATACATAAGGGGCCATGTGGTATAATTAAGACTAAAATAGATTATTATATACAAATTCAGGAAATATCTAGATAATAAAAGTACACACTTCCACCTAATGTACAGTACTAAACGTTGAGAACATCCTCTGGTAACATTTTTTGTTTCTAATAGCACATTTTTTATTTTGTCAATACAGGTTTTTTACGACCTAGTATGTTAAAAAACATACAACAAACTTTTTTCTACGGCTGTACCTATAGGCTCTGCTCTTGCTTTAACTCAAGGGCCCACACATGTTGAGGCCAACCTGTACGACCTTTGGCTTTTCGGGATCTTTTAATTTCTTCCTGTTTATAAAAAAAATGCATATGTCAACAAAGATGTCAACCTATAAAGTATAAAGTTTTGCAACACTATGTCACCCTCATTTAATTGATCATAGATATCTACCCTTCCATTAAAATTCGATATAATGACTATTTACTTAATTGCAATTCATGAATAATACCCTGTGTGTTTTCCACTTACCGAGCTATCACTTTTTGGCGACACTTGTCCGGTGGTGCAATCATTCACTTGTACAGGGTTAGAGTTTAATTTTCTTGAAACTGACCCTAATTCGGCCTTGAACCCCCCTGTGTTGCCATCTGTTTCAAGGGCTTTTGTCAGGTAGGATATAAAAGATATGGCAAGTCGTAATGTCTTAATCTGTAAGTAATTATTATGAAATAAATTAAATTATTGATTAGGTTCATCGATTTTCTTACTTTTGATAGTTTTGTGTCTGCAGGAACATTCGGGATGCAATTTCTTAAGGCTGTGTAAGCCATACCTATGCATTCAGTCCTGCGGCGTTCCTTTTTATTTGCTGTTGTCCGTCTTTTAACAACTCTTACATAAGGACCTCCGCTACCTGTGGTTACCGTGGTGTATTCTTTAATTAAAAAATAATATTAATACTTAACAACCCTGTATTTTCAACAAATACCATAAAATAATCAAGACAAAACTATTTAATTGCTCTTATTTTTTAAAACATCAAAACATCGTTGGAAATTTAAACAAATGACAACTCTAACGCTTGCGCATTGTTAGTAGTGATATTAGAAACTTTTAAGTGTGTTTTTCTTTTACGTGCATCGAAAAATCAACAAAAAGTAAGTAAAGACACATGTATTTTATCCTATTGTACATCGACACAACGTATAATTAAAATATTTCGGCAATTTTAGTTTGTTTGGTATCTCGTACTTAAGGCAAGCAAAACAAGAGTAAACAACTCAGTTTACTTGGAAATCGTTTATATTAGTAAATATATTAGTAAATATCAAGCTTTACAAGATTTAAATAGTACCTACTAATTGTTTTTGTTAGTATACAACTATATATAGTTGGAATCAAGTCAACCAGGTTTTTAAACAAATGAAAATTGTCAGTAGGTACATATTGTAAAATGACAAGGGGTTGTTTATATTAAAGAAAAAAGTGTTTTTACAAGTGTGTTGCAAAATGTAATTGGTATGTACTGATATTTTTTTTATTGTATTGTCCATGTAATACCTACTTAATAAATTCCCTTGATTTTTCAAAATAATAATAATTGTATAACTTTTCTTCATCAAATGATGTTTTGGTGCCATAAGTTAAAAGTACAGGTTTTTTTTTAAATTTGAGACTTTACTTTCTATGGATAGAAAATGATAATATTATTGAAGGCAATAAACAGTTTTCATTGGTTTTGTATGAAAAATCAATAACTATTATTTTTTTTAAAACAAATGAATTCCAAAAGCATGCGCACTATGTTTATACCTGTCCTGTACTGGGTGTATCTGTGGTTAGGGGTAGAGCACCCCACGGGGGTGAATATTTGGTATGCCCCCCCAATATTTTGCATGTTTGGAGAGGGGGAGTCGCTTCTTGTGGGGCTGTTTGGCCAAAAATTCATCGATTCATCTCCTCCTATAGTGCTTCCATCTGAAAAAAAATAATAGGGAATGTGTTTGAGGGACTAAAATAGTTAAAATAAATATACGTTGGTGAATTAAGAGTAATAAAGTTAAGATAAACATGGAGTTTATAAAAGATAGTTTACTACGGTTTAATAGGTTTTGATTCTTTGACATGCCGGCCGCTACTAAATATAACTTTTTAATAAATTGTTGGATTATAAAATAACAAAAAATATTAAAAACAGAGGTATAATAATTCAGTATACACATTGTCGCCTTGAAACACAATTTGTATATTGTTTTAAGGTTTTTTATGATGTTGTATCTACTACATTTGGTTGACAAATGTCTTCGTTAAAATTAAAATAATAATTCAAAGAAGATACTATAAAATTGTATTTTTTTTTGTAAACAATAAATAATTTTATAGTTTACACGTTTTCTACAAAAATACTCTTAATAGCCAGAACTCACTATTTTAGTTTATTTCCCTACAAATGTTTTTAATATAAAACTTACAAAATATATATTTTGTATGTAGCCAATAAGTGCTTTATAAAAATTTACTTATTTTTAAGCTAATACAATTAATAATAGGTACCAAAAAATATATTCCTACCTGATATATAATGGTATCCATGATTGTACTGATACTGGTACTCCACATGCTCATTAGGTGAGCTGTTGTAAGCCATTTGGGAAAAACTCAATACACACACACAAAACTTTTCACTTTTCAGCTTCGGTCCACTGAAACAATCCAAGTGAGTTCGTATAGGATTTTGGCTAAACTCTATGTGTGGGTGGAGTCCAGGATTATCCACACTGTTCCCTATTGCTCGGTTTCCCGATTATGGGAGGATCTCCGGATAAGATCCTCCTACGGGAACCGCTAATTATAAGAAATCAATAGTGCAATACTTTTTTTTAAGTCATATTATTTTTTTTTAAACTTCAGGTCAACAATTTTAGTTAACAAAATTTACTATAACATTTTTTTTTATTTATATATTATTTTTTAGGTAGATTTTTATTTGTTTGTTAGGTATTTTTGCAAGAAAATAAATTTATTAATATATGTAGGATTTTAATAAATGTATTTTCTTGTAAAAATACCTTTATTTACAAATTTTAATGTAGGTAAGGAAAAATTTTTTGGGTTCACAAAACTAAGTTACCAAATTACTGTAATCATATGAATTAAGAATTGTTAGCCAAGCTTGCGCTAAAGGCCAAGTTAACATTTTTGATTTTTTTAATAAACGTTTTAAATATTTTTTCAAATTTTGACTTATCAAAAAGTGATTACGCGGACACTTTCACGGTTTTTGTTAATAAAACAATTAAATATGGCAAAAATGGCGAATGCGTCGGGATGAAAACTAAATCTAGGAGTGTCCCCTTGGAGATAGAATCACAAAAAAAAATGTCTTAGCTGTTATCCATGTCATTATAAACTGCGCACCACTCAATATGTCGCGACCAAAAAGTTCGTTCTTTTTCAAAACGACATAACTTTTTTGTTTCTTGAACTATTTCATTTTGGTCTGTGTTGTCTGCTAGCCTCTGGCAAATCATGCTATAGATATGAAGTTCACGGTTCTTCAAGTAAATTTCCTACAGGGTGATACGTTAAACGGTGAAAAATTTCAATAACTTCATCCAAGCCCCGTTTGTAAAAAAAATATGTTTTTCTCGTTTTTACTTTGACATAATGAAGTATTATGTCTTATCTTGAAACGTCTTTCAAATTTTTCGAATTGAAATCTTAGCAACAAAAATATGATTTTTTTCCAAAAGAGTACATTTAAGGGTTTTTGTAGGCAATACACAGTCAAGACATTTAACAGGCGGGAATTGTTTTCGAATTTTGATTCTTGGTGATTTTGGTTTTATCTGAAACTTAAATTTGACAACTGAATCACAATCAGGAGGTCAAAATTATAAAGAAAACATGTCACGAACGTAAATATCAATTCAGGTTTAGTTTTCGCAAATTTTCACCAAAATGTCATTTTGAAAAAGTGGTCTTTGCTTAGGCCTCTCTGAAAATAATGGAAGTTTGTTGCTTGTCGCTTGTTCAGAATTTTTCAAGGAACAATCTTTCACCATTTTATCTTTTTGTTCTTAAAAAGACTGAGTGTATTGCCTACCAAAAACCCTTAAATGTACTCTTTTGGAAAAAAAATCATATTTTCGTTGCTAAGATTCCAATTCGAAAAATTTGAAAACCTTTTCAAGGTAAGACATAATACTTCATTATTTCAAAGTAAAAACGAGAAAAAAAATTCTTTTTTCAAACGGGGCTTGGATGAAGTTATTAAAATTTTTCACCGTTTTACATATCACCCTGTTCGAAATTTACTTGAAGAATCGTGAGCTTCATATCTATAGCATGAATTGCCAGAGGATGGGGCTAGCAGACATCACAGACCAAAATAAAATCGTTTAAGAAATAAAAAAGTTATGTCGTTTTGAAAAAGGAGGAATTTTTTGGTCGCGACACATTGAGTGGTGCGCAGTTTAGTGACTGATATACTGTCAAAATTTTAGCGTTTTGGGTCTTGCGGTTTGGTCTGGGCGGTTGTGAATTAGTAAGGACAATTGTACAATAAACAATTTGCACTACTTATGGTAACGATAAATTATATAAAGGTTATATAAGTGTTAACAAGGTTTTATAAAATCGCCATTTAGTTTACTAATTTTATAATGGTCATATAATTAGGTTATATAATTGTATCTACAAACATTTTATATAACCTTTAGTAGCCGTTACCAGTAGGTTTATAAAGTTTGCGGACACCTGTTTTATAGAACTATTGTGTCTTTAATTTTTTTTAAATAAAAATTATGTGCTTAATAAACCAAAAAAGCTTTCGACGCAATGCTTTTTCATAATTTTAATTAAAAATTGGTTGAAAAGAAAATATTTAGCATAGAATATATAAGTTATATAATATTATTAACATAAATATTTTAAAAGTGGATTAAATCGAATGTTTAGTGAATTAATTTGATTCCATTGCGTTAAAACCATTATTGCTGCAGGCAAAAATGGCGAACCTGAGCGGTTAGATGGTTGCCTACCAAAAGTTTTATAACATTACTTGTAGTAACGACAGTTACTACAATGTATATTAGAGTTTCAAAATTATATAATAATACTTTAAGTTACTTAGATAGTTCTATAAAACTGAACTAGTACCTTAGGTTATATAAAATTACCATGAGCAATATAAAAGGGCTCAAGATTGATACATTATTTCCACCATGATTGTTTTTTACATAAAATAAATGTTAATCAAATTGTATCACAAAAACAACTTAATTGACCAAACCAAGGTAAAAAATTCACTAAGCAAAAGAAAGATATTAATGTATTAAAAAAAATATTTTCATATATTTTTAATGGTAGGTATAAAAATATTTATGTTTTCGTATTTTGATGTCCCCTGATGTTTTTCACTTTAAGTCGTATTGAGTAAAAAATCTTAGATTAAAATTATATACCATTAATATTTTTGCCATACTTGGCTTCTCAAAATATTCACGTGGTTTAAACAAGTTAATGAATAAGATGACAATAAGAATGATAGCGTACCTATAAAGATATATATTTTAAATGTGTCTGAGGGAGAGAGAAATATTAAAAGAAGGAAAAAAGCCGGTAGCAGTTCTTTAGGAAGTTATATAGTGGTTTCCATAATATTCCTGTTATCTCTAGTTATAAAAGTTGGGTTTTATAGTGTTACTAAAATAGGTACCGTTAACCTTCATAAACTCCCCAAACAAGCTCTTTAAGGGGTATATAAGAGTGATATAAATATTTCTGTAACCAAATTAAGAAATTTAGGTTTTATAATTTGGATGATATAATATTCATGGAAACCACTATACAAACAAAAATGTTTATTGGATTAATCCAAGCAGAATTTTAAGTTAATAACTACATGTTTATTTATTAATATTTATTTTAAGTCAACTGGAGAAAACAAAATAACTTTAAGAGAAGTATAATAAAATAAAAAAGCCTGAATATACAAATTGTTTAACAATGTTTATGTTTTTGGTGGATTTTTTTATATCTCTTCAAAGTTTTTAGATGGGTGTCTTTTTTTATAAACTAGGTCGTAAAATTTAACATGTTGTGCCCAGTCGATTATTAATTACAAATTTATTAAAACCCTGATTGTTCATACAATTTTTAATACTTAATTAAATCCTTTATGTTTGCCTACCATTTTATTTCAAAAAAAGCCACCCTAGTGTTACGCCACTGCGGCTGTCCCTAATAAAACATTCTAAGGAAAACAATAAACTGACTTGTTAACACATTTCCTTCTAGCAAAAATTTATTGCAATATGTTTTATGATGTCCGAAAAATAGGTCCAGACAATGTTTGGCGCCTTGTTCATATTTTCTAAGAGTTCCCACAGCTTTATTAGAAGACCACTTGAATGTTTCAGATAAACGTATTGCGCTCATTTTCTTATCTTTTTTTCTACACTCTTTAAAAGCTTTTAATATTTCAAATTATTCTCATAAATTTTCGCATATCTATTTTTTAACCAACTAATTGCTTCAATATGGGGATTTGAGAATTATACACCGGGTGTTTTGCAAACCAAGTCCCAAGACATTTTTATTATCCCATAATAATTAAAAAGAATATGGCATTATAAAAGGTCTAAATGGTCATAATTTCCCATAATCTGATTGTAATATAATTTGGGGTAAACAAAATAAAGGCAAAGGAGGGCGTTTAATGCAATAATGATCGTAGCGATGAGTTAAATAGACAGAAGCTGCGACGGCTTGTGTCTGTTAAAAGTTCCCTCTTGTACGCGCGCGTCACGGTTCATATCTTGATACAAACCAGAAAGTAATCAGCTAAAGTGAGTTTATTTCCAACGAAAATTATCTATCTGCTACCTTAAAACAATTTGTAAAAGCAAAAATAAGTCAAATTTTAAACAACACAAAAGTTTGGCTTTTATACAGGGTGTCCCAAAAATAGTGTGCAATACACGTGATTGATTGATGAAGACAAAAATGGAAAAAATATTCTTATAAACATAGGTCGGAATATGGTTTTTTATTAATATTTCCGAAACAGTTTCAGATAAAACAAAGAAATTTAGTATGCTTACTTCCCAAGTAGCACAACTAGTTAAATAACTAGCATTCTAAGTAAATTAACCAAAATCTAAGTAAAATAACGTTTTTTTAAACTTGCTTTTTAACCAATTAGTTGTATTTAACCATTAACATTTTTTTAAGGTTACTATGAACTAAAAAATAACCCTTTAAATTTACCAACCGGTTGCTATAACCTTAAGGTAAATTTAAAGGTTATTTTTTAGTATAATTTACCTAATAAAAGAAACCTATTGGTAATGTTACTAACTAGTTAATTATTTGGTTTATTTATAGTCAATTGAAACTCTTGAAATAACCTAAATTTACCTTTAAGTAAATTAAAGTTTTTTCAAGAGTTTAAATTGACTATAAATAAACCAAATATTTAACTAGTTGTTAATATTACTTATAAGATAAAAGGTAGGTTATTTTAGAAGTTAGATATTGTTATTTTAACTGCTTATTTTAACCATTGAAAATAGTTAAGAGTATCCCAGATAACATTTATGAATCATTAAAAAATCACTCGGTGATAATCATAGCGTGAGCTCACAGTGAGCTCACTAGGACATCAAATGCATTTCTGTGAAATCACCTGGACCTCACCTGGAGCTCATTGGCTGAATCATTGCTGAGCTCATCCTGAGTTCTTGATGAGATCATTTGTGAAATTAATTTCACAAATGATCTCATCAAGAACTCAGGATGAGCTCAGCAATGATTCAGCCAATGAGCTCCAGGTGATTTCACAGAAATGCATTTGATATCATGACATATGTCATAGTGCCATAATTTAAATTTATAACCTTTTTTTTCTCTAAACTATGCAAGTGCATCCCACACAGCAGTGACAGCACAACACAGAGACAAGGGACAACGTATGTCAGAAATCATAGAAAAATATTTCAGAAATATTTCAATGTTTGGCTTTTAGGCAGTGTTGCCGTTTGCGATTATTTTACCTGAAAATCGGGTATTTTCAGCAAATATTATTGTATATTTACCAAATTATTTTATTCTACCCTCTTACCATCCTTCAATTTTATTATTTTTTTAAAATAAAACGGATACGGTAGAAAATTTATAAACAAAACATTTTTCTTACCCTGGCAAGTAAAATAGGGTATTTTGTTATTTTTGGTCGGGAACTTTTATGAAATTCATCCGGCAACACTGCTTAAAGTGACGCTTTCTCAGTGTAACGGTTTTTTTATTCTCTAAATAACAATAATAATAAAGAATATTGTGTATGGTGTAAACTTAAAGGAAAAACGTATAAAAAAGAAGTACCCACTCTGGTAAGTACCTACAATGTTTTTCTATGGTTTTGACTTCACTCCAGTACGCTCAAAAACATTTAGGTTAGGAGGCATTGCCGAGGCAACTCTAATCATATTATACCTACATTTTTCTTGTTTGTGAATTTTTTAATAACAATTCAGATCAATATTTTTACACATGCATTTTTAAATAAAATTGAAAAAGAGTTTAGTAACCCTGTATACTTTAAAAATGTTGTAAGTGTATTTTTATTATTTTGATAACATTGACTTAGGTAAATATTTGTTTTAGGTTATTTTTCTAAAAGGAATCGGGAAAGGCACTTCTGTAAATGATGCCACTACAAAAATTTTAAATCATTTGGTGAAAAATGAAGTAGCTGAACAGTCCACATTTGATGGGTAAAAAAAACAAAAAGGGTTTTAAAGAACTCATACTTCACAAAGTAATCTTAAGTAAGTAAATTAAAGAGATATTTAAAATGAATATTACATTTCCCTGACCTCCTGAACTCCTTCAGGGATATTTTTCCTGCCTTAAACAATTTCATCCGAACATAAAGTCTCGTGGCCCATGGAAATTGGCTCTATTTTTTAATTTGTCTTTATTCCAATGGAAACATTCTACCTATGTATGCAATTCTAGATCCATTGCTTTGGCTCGAGATCTGCATAACGTTTCCAATAGAATACAAACAAATAAAAAAATAGAGCCACATTCTATGGGTGTTCTCTTGAGAAGTGTGTTTAATTTTACTTATTAAATTTTGTATAGAAGGTATAGGGAATGTGCCCATCTTTCTATAAAAGAAACTTCCTGATTTGCTTTACTATCAGCTAATGCTAAAATTATAGAGTAATGCTTCTAAAGGTACTTCATATTCATAATAAATGACAGAATTTAATATATTATGTTAAATAAAATTTTTCTGCTCTTTTTACAAAAGTGGTTTGTCTTCACTACACTGAATCAAATGAAGATGAAATCAATAAAATTATAGAGAAGTGGCTAATACAAGGCGGCTTACACATTAACAGAGAGCAAGCGGTGAGTTTAAAATTAAATTACTTCCATATACTTATAAGTAATAAAATATTTTTTTTAGAAGAAGAATGAAGTCAACATGTAAACATATATTTTTTTATTTAATTTTTAATTTAAATTAAAAGAGCTTTACAATGTAGATTTTTTAAATAAACCATATAAATGTTTTTGAGATTTTATTTAATATTCCAGCAATATTTCAGGTAATATTTTGTAAACACCATAAAAAATATTTCCATTTTAATAAGCCTGAAAAATATCAAAAATATTTCAACAGCATTTTGCAATATCAATTAAATATTTCCAGGTAATATTTCTGAAACATTACAAAGAAATGTTTCCAAGGGCGGACATTTTAATAAGTCTGAAACATATCAGAGATATTTCGGCAACATTTTGCAATACCACTGCAATATTTCTAATGTTGCAATGTTATATCTAAGAAACATTTCTGACATATTTCTGTGCTGTGTTATATAACAGTGTTGCCATGGTATATACCATAAGTGTTGCCAAGTTTTGGAAATGGATTTATCTTACCAAGGCTTAAAAGTTATCGTATTTTTAAATATATTTTTATAATTAATTTATGAATTATACTTGGTTAAGGCTTTTTTGTTTATCACGAAAGTTGAGTTATCCGGCTTTAGCATTAAGAGGCCCGGGCGATATAATCAGATCATTTTTTATTACAGAAGCTGCTTTAGATCTAAAGCTGTACCAGAAAGGCCAAGGGGCAAAAAGTGTTTTCTCGAATGATATAATATTTCGAATTATTAAGGGGAGCAAAACAAACTTACAGAAAGTTATTGCTCAATAAAAATAAAGAAATTTTAAATGATAGCAATTAATTGAGCAATGCGCTTAATGTACCAAAAATTAACTTGCATGTGATTATAATTCATTATGAAATCAAAGGGATGTCATTAATGATTTTACTTAAGGGACTAAAAACGTTAAAATTAATTAAAATACCTAAATATTTATTTTCTTAAATAAAATATAAAATATTTAAAACAAGTTTTTATTAAAATTTTAAAAGTATCTTGCATCTGATTATTAATTTTTAATAAATAAAAAATGTATAAAATAAATAAATAAAATAAACTCGATATGCTAATAATTATATAATTATTAATAATTAGCATATCGAGTTTATTTTATTTATTTATTTTTATTTTATACATTTTTTATTTATTAAAAAATAATAATCAGATGCAAGATACTTTTTAAATTTTAATAAAAACTTGTTTTAAATATTTGATTTAAGAAAATAAATATTTAGGTATTTTAATTAATTTTAACGTTTTTAGTCCCTTAAGTAAAATCATTAATGACATCCCTTTGATTTCATAATGAATTCATCATGTGACTCATTAAGGATCTCACATTGCTCATCAAAAGTGCAACACAGTGACATCACTGAATGAATCAGCAATGATTTCACGTTGATGTCACAACGAATTCATCGTGTGACTCATTAAGGATATCATGTTGCCTATCAAAAGGGGAACACATATGCGTGCCACAGTGACATCACTGAATGAATCAGCAATGATTTCACGTTGATGTCTTAAATGATGTCATAATTGTTATCTGGGTAGTTATTTCTTTAGACATATTTTGGTTTAGTTTAACTTTTGAAATAACTTTTTGGTAAATTAACCACAGCATTGGTTAATTTGGATATATATTTTTAACCAACAAGTTATATTTTACCAAATAATATTTGGTAATATAATATATTAACTTGCTGGTAAATTAACGTTAATTAATAAACTTAAAAAAGTGATGGTTTTGCAGTTCTCATTGTTACCTGCATATAAAAATTATTAGTCTTTATACAGCTTTATATATAAACCTATAGGTTGTGAGTTTTGTGTGGTAATGGAGCCTAAAAGAAATAATTTAAAAAAATATTGACTTTCTTCATTATTTTTCTGCAAATCTTAAAACAATCCCCTCACATTTAATTAATTTGGTAAGCATCTATTGGTTTTATCAAAGAACAGATGCGTTTTAATAAAGCAGTGCTGCAACTAAAATCAGAACGTAAGATCGGCGTGAATTTTTTTAGGTTAGTTATTTTAAAAATAACAAGTTATTTAAGTTTAAATAATTTTGGTAATTAATAACTATAATGTGTTACATTAACCAAATTTAAACCTAAACCAAAGAGTTATAAATTACCGATAGGTAAATAAAGTAGTTAAATTAAACACAATAAAATAACCAAATGGTTTAAATAAACTTGCAGGTTAATTTATATTGGTTTTATAACCAATAAGTAAAAGCATACTAAAATCGCCATATTGTTTGCTGTCCATTTTAACAAAAGCAAATGCCAATAATTTTAATAATTTGTTTTATTCCAAAAATAAGGTAATTTAAACAAACCAATAATAAAACATAATATTATTTTATGTTTAAAAGTATTTTAAATTAATTTCAAAGAAAATAAAGAAAAATTGGGCAAAAAATATTTTTTTTTTAAATTTTTATTTTCTTTACTTCTTATTTTTTTCAAAGCGCATTTAAAATATGAAAGTATCATGTACTACTTCATCAAAAAAAAAAAATGCCCAATTGGTTTTTCCCTTTGAACTTTCTCTTTAAGACATCAATTAATATACATATTTAATGTACATATATGAAAATTAATATTTATGGGCGACATTTTATTTTAAGGATCTGTTAGTCATATCTATAGATATACATAACCATATTTAATAATTATATAGTTGAAATAAACTTAAACCAGTTCATTATAGTTTAAGTGAACTTAAAAGTTAAAAAGTAGTTAAAAAAGGGTAAAATAAACCAAAAACTACCAAATATTAACTTCTTGTTAAACAAAAGGTATATTAACCAAGAAGTTACATTTAACTAACATAACGTTAATTTTACCATAATTGAATTCCCCACTTATTACAAAATACCGTTAATTTAAGGTTAATTTAACGTTGTAGTACAATATTACTTAAATGAATTAACCAGACATAACGTAAATTTAACGTTAATTTAACCAGTTGTGCTACTTGGGTTAACTTTTAATGCTGAATTTAAAAATATCAACAAACATTTTTTTTTATTTATGAGTTTATTACCCTTGGGCATTTTTAGTCCCATTTTTTTTCAATTTGGCTGCAGTATTTTTCTACGTAAAAAGTAACTTTTGTTAAACACCCATAAAATGCACCATTTTCGAATAAAAATAAAATAACAAATTAAAAAAAAATATTTTTCAATTTAATGTATTTAACAAGAAATTTTAATAAAAAAATACATATATATTCCGAAAATACATTATTTTATCTAAATCCGCCTTTTTAGTTTCTTTAGTTTTTTAGTTTCATCATAATTCTATAGTTCCTTTTTAGTTTATTTTTAGTTCCTTTAAAGTTCCTTTAAAAAAGTTTTTTTAGTTTCTTTTTAGTTCCTTTTTGGTTCCTTTAGTTCCTAAAGAAACTAAAAGGGAACTAAAAAAAACTAAACAGGAACTAAAGGAACTATAGAATCTAAAGTATTTTCTTTAAAAGAACTTTAAAGGAACTAAAAAGGAACTAAATGAACCAAAAAGTAACAAAATAGGAACCAAAGGAACTAAAATAGAACTAAAGGAACTAAAAAGGGGCTAAAAAGAAACTAAAGAGGAACTAAAGAAACTATAGTTATAAAGAGGAACTAAAGAAACTAAAGGAACTTTTTAGTTCCTCTAGGTCCTTTAGTTTCTTTTGAACTAGAAGAGATAAAAAGGAACTAAAAAAGACATTAATGGAAATAAAAATGAACTATGGACCTAAACAGGAACTTAAAGAACCAAAGAAGCTAAAGGAACCAAAAAGTAACTAAAGGAACTAAAGAAACTAAAAAGGGTCTAAAAAGGAACTAAAGAAACTAAAAAGGAACTTAAGGAACTAAAGGAACTTAAATGAACTAAAGAAACTAAAGTAACTAAAAAGGAACTAAAAAGAATCTAAAGAAACTAAACTAAACTAATTCCTATGTTCATATAAAGTCTTTCTAATTTGGGTTCTAAAAATCGCTTGTAGAATATTGCACACCATTTTCGGGACACCCTGTATATATTATACAGTGTATCCGCTTAAGTTCTACATATGGGAAACTTTTTACGAAAAAAGTTACTCTTTATAAAAAGTTCTGCTTCCTGAAAAAATGTTATTAAACTATTAATTAAAACAGGGTATATCCTGTATGTACATACTAATTCAAGTTATTTATCCTATACGATAATTTAAAAATGGCCCAAGAAAGAACTTTGTTATTATTAAATTTACAAATAACTCTCTATAAAAAGTCTATTAAAACTTACTGCTATGCTATTTTAAGTTTTAATAGTTTAATATTACTTTTTATGGAAGCAGAACTTTTTACAAAAATTTTGTTGGTAAATTAATATTAATAATAAAAAAGTTTTCCATATGCAGAGAACATACGCAGACACACTGTATATAAAATTTGTCAGAAACTATTTATTTATAAACCTTTGAATATTGTATCTTCTCAATAACAGAAGTTCAAATGTATATATTTCTAATCGAAATCAAACATGTTGTCTTAATGCATATTAAATTACTCAAATAAGGCAGTATCTTTTCTAAGCTGTCAAGATTTAAATGTGTTTGAAGTGTTTTAAAAACGGTAGATAGAAAAACTGAGAGGCATTGTTTATAGGTGTCATGTCAAACGAAAACATTTATTGGCCTCAGACTGACGCCAATATCAATGGTCCTTCATTTCAATGCCTTTTGACCTCACCCCTAATACATAATGACAAGTTGAAATGTTATATGGGCGGGGAAAATTTTACTACTATTCAAGTGTACCACAAGTAAGTCCACTATACATTTTTGTGCAATACTTAGATTTTATGAAGGACCAAATGGGTTATTTTAAAAATGATTATTTTTTACTTATAAGTGCACTGGACCAGTGGTGGATTCGGGGGAAGTGTTAGAACCCCTAAAATTAAATAAATCAAAAAATTATACCAAATCTACCTAATAGGCGCTACCTACTTACTCATTTAATAAACATAAAAAAATATCAATATAATCTACAAGTAATCTAAAAATAAAAGTTTTAATTATTTTGTCTAATATTTTGATTTATAACATCTAATATTTGGAGGTAGCCCATAATTAAACGTACTTATATAAGGAAAATAACGAACACTAACATCTAAAACTTTGACATAAGGAATGTGTTTGAGGGCTCACGAATCTGTTTTTAAATACAGGGTGGCTCAAAAGTTGAGTGGAATATTGAGTGGAACTTTTGAAATATCAAAAATATTAAAAAATGATATTAATAAAAGTTGTTTAATAGTTTATTTCAAATTTTGCGGTGATATTACCAACTTAAAAAAATAAATACGTAGCCCCCAAAGAGGGCCAACTTTTTTTAAATAGTAATTACTAAAAATGGGGTTAATCCCCTAAAAAATAATGGTTAAGAGTGCACATCAAAAAATGCAATGAAAGCAGGATAACTTTTCTGGATCCGCCTCTGCACTGGACTAATATATTATAGTAGTCTATATATATATATATATATAGCAAAATTTGATTTTAAGAATCTTCTAAGAAGATATGACCCGGAATAATGGAATATTCTTAGAAGCTTTCCTTATTGCTAAGAATGTTCTTAGGGACTTTTAAAACATTCAATAGATACCCTTTTAATGATGCAATTAGATTCTTAAAAGCTTCTTAAAACCTTCTTAAAAAGCATCCCAAGAACATTTTAAGAATACGTTTTTGGAATGTTCTTAGAAGGTTTCTTATGGAGCTTCTAGGAAGCTTTTGAGAATATTCCCAAATATGTCAGATACCCACGTTCTAATATGTTGTATTCTACATTCGTAAAATTCTTCAGGAGACGACAAATACGCCTCACTGTCATATTATAACACTAAAATGTATTTGTCGTCCCCTTAAAAAATTTTGCGACATATTAATATATTTATTTAAAAATATTAAATAATCAATTTGACCTCTAAACCATAAGTTGTATGACATTATTTCATAAAAAGTAAAATTGTAAAATTTTGTGGGTTAAGTCAGATTAGATTGAAGTTGAAGATAGTTAGGATTATTATACATAAAAAATCGGTATACAAATTAATAAATATTTATTTTAACATAAAATAAAATACCTATAGTAAAAGTATTTTTGTTATCGAATATTGTTTTAATTTAACAAATAAGTATAAAAAAATATTTTGGATTGTGTTTTTTACTTAATATTTAATACTAATTACTAATTAGGTACTTAAGTATGGGTATAAGTATACCCAGAGTATACCTACAGTGTAGGTCCTACACGAATGTAAAGTAACATTTCTGTGTGAAAAGTGACAGGTCTGTGTGAAAAGAAATTGACAGCATCGTTTGACATTCGTTTCAAATTTTGTATTGTATTAAAAATGTATGTCTAAATATTACTTAGAACACAATTTATTGTGTTTGTATAATAAATTCTAGGTTTTAGTGCCTTTATTTTAATTGAGAAGGTAAGTTTACTGATTTTAAGTAACTTATACCTACCTTAAAAATTAAAAAAATAAGATGAAAGAATTTTAACAGCTGTCAAACACGTTTTTAGGTTATTTGTATTTGAATATAATAAAAAATAAAAGGGTCGGAGAAAAAACATTGTGTTTCACTTGTGATAAAAGCTTTCTTCAAGCTCGTGTTAATGCACACTCGGCCTGACGGCCTCGTGGGCAACTTAAACACTCGTATGAAAAAGTCGCTTTTCAACACTTGTAAAACAAATTCTATAGCAATTACTTTCTTAACATTCTAAGCATATGTAGACATAGTAGACTAATTTTTACCACCAGTAAGAATATTCTTAGGATCATGCTATATTTCTTTTTAGCATGTTATTTAGAAGAAATATAGCATGATCCTAAGAATATTCTCACTGGAAGGTTTAAAAAACATTCTAAGAATAAAGTGTGTTCAGAGTGAAATTATATTTAGTAAATACGAGATTTGAATAATTTTGAGCAAAATCTGATAATTTTTAAAAACCAAAGCGACAAAATTATTTTTTTTTCGCGTGCTCGGAATTGTGCTCAGGCACTCACCAAACCCGCCTGAGCTACGTATAGAACCTTTTTCTGCATCTAGCAACACAGCCCTTAGATGATAACTTAATATGTTTGTAATAAAAATATGGACACTTACCTACCTACAAAAGGTGTATTTTTACGTTTCTATTAATACCTACAACTTCTTCCCACAAAATAAAGATATAAAATAGATAAAAATGGCATTGTTTGGATTGGCGCATAGGATTAACTATGAATAATTTGCATTTTCCGCATGGGGATGTTATTGAAAAACTTCCCGCTGAGTTTGACGCATTGAAAAATCGTATAAAACTCCCGGGCGATTTTAAAGAATTATCATTTACAAATCGAAAATGAACGCGACATCCAAAGTGAACTGTGCAATTCTCCTTGCGCTTATTGTTCTGCTGGAAGTGGTCTTCAGTGCCCCACACGTAAGTATTGCTTATATATACAGGGTGCGAGATATTGTTCAAGCCCCAGACAACATTTGATGGTTTTCAGTATGAGGAAAAAACTGTAGATGGTGAGAAGAAAATGCGTCCACTATGGTTTGGACCCAGATTGGGAAGAAGGAAGAGGAATCCTGGTGAGGATGCATACAGAGAGCAAGATCAGAAAAATCAGGTTGAAAATTTGCTGGAAACACTTCAGGATACACCATGGGCAATTGTTGCCATCAATGGTAATGTCTATTCGCAAACGCTTGCAGGAGTACTTTCATTTCAAACATTCATTCACAATATCATTTGTAGATGGTAAACGGCACGTATCCAGCTTCACACCTAGGCTAGGAAGGGACAACTACGAAGACTTCCCGTACGAAAACTACCCCGGGATCGAGATTTTCGAAAGATCTCCATGGACTCCACGATTGGGACGAAGCCCAGCACTCTTCGGGCCCAGATTGGGACGACTGACAGAAAAAATGTAATCATCGACGACTTGATGTAATCATGACTTTTAAGACTTAATATATAATATATATATACATGCATTATTTTTAATTTATTTGTATGGGTAAATAAAATAAAATAGTAATATTCTGCATATATTTGGTTTGATATGCAATACATTTACATACAATGAGTAATATCATATAAAAAATAACTTGTGGCTCACAAATATGTCTAAACTTCTATTAAAACATAATTTTTTACAATAAATAACATTTTAATACCATGTTGTATCCACAGGATTGATTAGTGAATTGTATAATATTCAGATTTGGTCAAAAAATTAAGGTATTATTGGCCATTTAAATCACATATAGGTAATGCTTGAAGCGCGTGTGAACGTTTTTTATTTATTTAAATACATAAGAATGTTAAAGCCAATGATCACAAATAAAGTTTAAGTAGTAATAACGAACGAAAAACATTTAAAAAGTACAGTTAGGAATGATCTCGTTTAAAATAATCTTTTTTCGTAGCTGAAAAGGCTGTGTACGTTTCCTTCCATCTGAGCTGAATTTGATCTCAATTCAAATCTTAACTCTCCAGAATACATCATTACCCTGCAAAAAGTCAAATGTCAGTATTTTCTCTATTTTGTGAACAGTCTAGTAGTACCTAAGATCTTTAAGTGATTTGGTTCCAATATCCTGACAACTGTGTCTGATGCCGCATTGTAAGTATGGTACAAATCTTAGTACTGAGCCTTTGTCTACAATACTTCCACTTACTCCTTGGGCCACCTTAAGCTTGTCAACCTCACTGAAAAAACATGTTTACATTAATCTATCCCATTTATGCATAATAGTACTTACTTATGGAAATATCTGCTCATAGCAGAGCCCATGGCATCCTTCTTATCCATGGCCTCAATACTTCCCATACCTCTGTACTTCTTGAGCCTTACACCATCAGAGAAGAAATACTCGCCAGGGGCTTCGGAAGTTCCAGCCAAAAGCGAGCCCATCATGACCGTGGAAGCTCCCAAAGATAAAGCCTTAATGATGTGGCCTATGGACTGAATACCTCCATCGGCGATGACAGGTACGCCGTACTGTTTGGCGTACTGAGATACTTTGTAGACCGCGGTGGCTTGAGCTCTACCGACGGCCATTACTTCTTGAGTGATGCAAATGCTGCCACTGCCCATACCGACACGCAACGCGTCTGCGCCTGCGTCAATTAGGTTTTTGGCTTGTTTTACCGTGACGACGTTACCCGCGATAACTTGGAGGTTGGGATATGTGGTTTTGATGAATTTGATCATGTCGATTTGGTAGATGGAGTTGCCTTGGGATGAATCTAGAACGACTACGTCAACACCAGCTTGAGCTAGGAGTGCCAAACGAGCTTTATCGTCTTCCCTGGTACCAATAGCAGCTCCAACGATCAATTGTTTGTTATCATCCTTTGAAGCGGTGGGGTAACTTTTGGCCTTCTTCAAATCAGTACGCGCCATTAACGCAATCAAATTACCCTGGGCGTTTACAATGGGCAATTTACCCTTCTTACTCTTCTCGAGAATGGCGTTAGCTTCAGGTAGTGTAACACCTGATTGGGCTGTAACCAAATCCTCCAACTTGGTCATAATGCGCTCGATTTTCACCGTACCGCTACCCTCCTCATCCAAAAAGTCAATATCCCTCGACGTGACAATACCGACCAATTTACCGCCAAGTTTGCCATTATCTGTAATTGGAACACCGCAAAAACCGTGCGATTTTTTTACGTTCAGCACATTTTCAACAGTGTTGGTTGGAGATAATACTACAGGGTCGTGTATGAAACCGTGCTTGTATTTTTTCACCTTGAGCACTTCATTGGCCTGGTAGCTCGGCAAACAGTTGTGATGGATAATACCAATACCTCCACAGAGCTAAAAATTTTGAAACCTAAATTGTTTGTGGACAGTTCAGAAATCCTAAAAGCTATGACCTTGAGATTTAAGAGCTTTAAAGATTTTTGAGGTATTTAAAAATGAAGTATTTACCGCCATCGCGATGGCCATGTCCGACTCGGTGACAGTGTCCATTGGTGATGAGACAAGTGGAGCTTTGATGTTGATTTTTTTGGTTAAAGGACTGGCCAGGGTGACTTGGTCGGGTGAGAAGTCAATGTAGCCAGGCAAAATGATAAAATCACTGAAATTTTGTTATATATTTAGAACGCCCTGTGTTTTATTCTACACTGCCCGTCAAAATTAATGCATAATAAGTAAAAAAAAATTAACTCTAAAACGCCTTTACCAATCTTTATGAAATTTTTTATAAAAATCAGTGGCGGCTGGTGGATTTTATTTATACCAATATCTCAGTTATTTGACATGGGACCCACACCAAATTTATAATAGTTTATAATGACATTAAATAAACAAGTTCGGCGCAAACAGAATTTAAATTGAAGTTTGCCTCCAGGCCCCCCTATTTAAGATAATTCAAATTAAAGTGGTGCAATTTATTATCTACTATAGTATTATATTATATATAATTTATCGAAAAATTTAAAATTTTAATTAAAAAAAACAAATATTACAGGTTTTATACCATTTTAAATATTTTTTTATTTTACAAAATAAATAATAAAAATTTAAAATTGAATAAAATCTATAATATTTGGATTTTTTTAATAAAGTTTTAAATTTGTCGATAAATTATAGTAGATAATAAATTGCACCCCTTTAATTTGAATTATCTTAAATAGGGGGGCCTGGAGGCGGGTGAGGCAACAGGAAAAACTAACTTTTTTTCGCAAACTTCAATTTAAATTCTGTTTGCGCCGAACTTGTCTATTTAATGTCATTATAAACTATTATAAATTTGGTGTGAGTCCCATGTCTAATAACTGAAATATTGGTATACCCAAAAAATACTTTAACTTATATCTCAGTTTACGTGTTCAAGGGTTTTTCAAAAAAATATTTTTAAAGCCCATTAATTAAATAATAAAAAAACGTTCTAAAAATAACTTTTAGAGAATTTTTTTAAGTAAATTAAAAATATGGTGTTAAAGACCGTATTTTTGTTAGTATATCCTAAAAATTTTGTACAAATCAAATGAACAGAAACAAAGATACAGCGCTTCAAAGTCGGTAAAAATTACCCCTTTTTTGCTGAAAAATTTTCATTTTTGAGTCAAAAATGAAAATTTTGACGACTTTGAAGCGCTGTATCTTTGTTACCGTTCGTTTGATTTGCACAAAATTTTTAGGGTATACTAACAAAAATACGGTCTTTAACACCATATTTTTAATTTACTTAAAAAAAATTCTCTAAAAGTTATTTATAGAACTATTTTATTATTTAATTAATGGGCTTTAAAAATATTTTTTTAAAAACCCTTGAACACGTAAACTGAAATATAAGTTAAAGTATTTTTATACAAAATTTCATAAAGATTGTTAAAGGCGTTTTAGAGTTAGAATCTTTTACGTATTATGCGTTAATTTTGACGGGCGTGTATTATTTGGTATAATTCTGTTTGTTTGTAATAAGGACATGGTAGATTGTATTATCTTTTCCAACAAACAATTGAAGAAATACTATTTCAAAATATTTTATGCATAAACAAAGTTTTTAAAATAAATATTGTAACAACAAATTGTGTAACAAACTGTTCATTACGCGTAATTTGCGTTGCCTAATCTAATATGATTGGTCAAAATTAAATTTAGAAAAATGTGCTTTTTTTTCATTGTGTTTACTCAAAAAAGTTGTGTAACTTTAATTTTTGTTTTTTAATCAAAACGAAGAAAATTGTGTTGTAATTGTTTTCAATTTTGTGATACCTATATATAAAAAAATGGGATACAATTTAAATTAACTAAATTAATAATCAATACTTGAAGTCAGGGGGATTGCATAATTCCAGGGGTGTACATATATGTATGTAAGTTATTTTGAATAGATGAAAGACAAAAATTAGAAATTATGTGTTCATAAAAGAACATAATTTTTCGATTTTTAATTGGTTTAAAAATAAATGCTATTTTTCTTTGTTTTTTTTTAATATAGTTAAAAATATAGCAACTTACTTATAAGTTAGACCATTTCCCATGTTGATCATTTCAGTAGCTGACATACCATCTTGTAAATCGTCGTTCTTTGGTTGTTCCATTTTGACTAAAAAACCGTTCTTAGTTTTATTTATTTATCAAAACAAATAACATAATATGAATAAGCATACTTTTTTAGTATACCCTTAAGTAAGAGTTCTTTAGAGTTGCCAGAAATTAAATTTTCACATTTAGTATTATTTCACTTTATTAACGATTGTGTGACATTTGACAACTGTCAACTAACTTAAAGCTTACTTCAGCCCGTGACTAAAGCGCCATAAAGCCATAGCTTGTCAATGTGTATTTAAAAGATCAGGTTTTAAAGGTGGGGAAAGAAAAACATACATTTGTTAAATTAAAATAAATAAAGACTTAAATAGTATTGATTAAATATTATATTTAGAACAGGACTCAATAAATACAATAATATATATATATGCTAAAACTCTGAAATATAGAAGATTTTGCTTCTATATTTAAGGAGCATAGAAGATTTTCTTTGATATAGAATACTTTTATTAAATATAGAAAACCTGGCAACCCTAGAGTTATATGACTTGGACCATTTTAAGCACCATGGTGCTAAGTAAGCATTGCTAACATTATATTGTTTTTAACTTGAACAAATAATATAACATTTTTATATAATAACAGTAAACAAACAGGTGTAGGTAATTGTTATAATAATTACACCTCTTTCTCGTTAATTTAACTTTTTTCAAGAAAAGTTTATGATTTTAATGTACCATTAATAAAATTTTAAAACTATAAAATAAAAACAAAAAGTCGAAGAAAATCACTACAATCTTACCTAATTAAACAAATAACGCTTATAAGTATTCGCCGATTTAAAAAGTAATTCAATTATACACACACAAGTCTACAAAAATAACAATAAATACTGATTCGTATGGATAAGATCTTAAATTTCAGTAAACAGTAAATTTTTAAACCAGCAATTCAGCGAAATTCTTTAATACTTACATGTTTATTTCACACACACTATTCACACGTGGTAAAAAAGTGAGGTTATAGTGGTGAAAAATCAATAACTCTAATAATCAATTGCAGCAACAACTGTTCAAAAAACGTGCAGCTGTAAAATTTGCGTTGTTGGAATTTGCGGGAAACGTTATTGCAACAAACTGTTGCCTTTAAAAGCAAGTGGTAACTGAAAATATCGGAAAAGTCGCCGCTTTGAGCACTTGTCTTTCTTTCTCTGCGAAGCGACGTTGCCGTCTCAATTTGATCGTTAATTTACACCACAATCCATTGTGATTTACACTATATAATTCAATTATATATATATAATTCAATTAACGATAAAAAGTTAGTTAATTGGAAATGCTGTACAAGCTATAACGTTGCCTTTATAGTTTGTAATGTTTTTGTTAATAATAATAATTCACTGTGAATGACTGCAACACTGTAGCCTTAATAGAGGCGCGAAATTTATTATTAAAACCTTACAATAACACTTAAAATTTTCTTAATAAATAACTAGTATTTACCTTCCAAACAATCTATTTATATTTTTGATGTTTCTGCAATAAAATAATCTTGACTACTGATCCAAAATTTAACTTTCCTTATCATTAAAATATATATTTTGGCCTTGACAGTATGTACCAAAGAATTATTCTATTTAATTTGTTTGGGAATGGAAAATAATTGCATATTGTGTTATTGGCTTATGCTTAAGTATTTTAATTGTTCATTCACTTGTTATCTAGTTTTGTCAGTCAACTTAAAAAAATGTACTCTAGGCAAAATCGAGTAAACATATTTTGACCACCAACTATTTTCATTTAGCAAGATACTTTTTACTTTTTGACATCATCTTTTCAAGGTGAAATTTACATTAGGGTCATTTAAAAGTTAACTTTGTAAATGCCTTATTAATGCAAGTTTGTTTTTTTGGATGAAATAATTTATTGGCATTATTGATCTTTAGTTATGTGCCCTGCCGACTTGTCTCACTATTATCTGCCTTCTAAATGTGTAAATCTTACTTTGGTATAATTTGGCAAGGTTATGTTGTTAATTTAGTAAATTAAATTTACAGAATGCATAACCTTGGAAAAATAGGGTTAAGTAATATACATAGACTGCGCATGAGCAGATGAAATTAGTAAAACCATATAGGTGTAAAAGTAAAAAAAAATTGTCGGATTCATACGAAAACAAATGCATTTTTAATCTATATAATATAATTTAAATCACAATTTGTTAAGTAGAATAATAATAAAAAAACTGTAACTGCCGATGAATATGTTGCCTAATTTTCGAATTAAAAAAAATCGTTACAATGAGACTCGTATAAATACATATGTAATTATTTACATAAAAAAGTAGTTGAGGTTAGGGTCAGATCATGTCCCTCACACAGTCCGTGTCGAGTTCTAGTATTAAACAGCGCATGAACGCCATTTCCTTGCGCGCGTTGTCGAACATTGTACGCGGGTCGCTCGCCATGCACCTCAAGCAGTTGGGCGCAAAGACCATAGCCAAGTTCGAGGCGTCCATTTTGGTGTGCTGAATAACGTCGGGTTTGTTGAACGTCTGCAGGAACCGTATCAAGTAACACAGCACCAATCGGTGCAGTGTGGGCAAGCGCAGAACCAAGTCGCAGGCTCTTCTTGACGTCATGGGTTCCGCTACGCACTCCGGGTAGAGAGAATCAGGTATCAAAGGTTCGTACAACTCTCTAAGCCAAAGCTTAAGCAGATTCGCCGGCACGTGTGCGTCGCTGGCCTCGCTGATCTCCCACTTGTCCATCTGCGCCTTCAATCGGTTCACTTCGTCCACATCGGCCGATACGCGGAATATCCCCTCCGTCGTCAAACCTTGCAGCTTCAAAACTTGCTGCGACAGCTCCACCTGCGGCCATGGTAACCTATTGTTCGGCCAGCGCGATGCCTGCAGCTGCATCACCTCGCGTAACGTGTTGCCGAAGAGACTAGCTTGGAATATTTGTTTGCGCGCAGATTCTATGTCGTCCATTTGGGGGCGGCGCGCGCAGCGCTTTCCACCCGCACCGATGCGCTCCAACCTCTGACATGCCACCGTTGCGTAGTGGTTAACCTTAAACAGGTTTTGGTAATTTAGCAAATAGGACCAATTAACTTTTTGACCTTGCATTGTCATAAAGGACGATGCCAGGTCAAAAAGGTTCTATTTGCTAGATATCTTGGTTTTACATTTTAATGTGTGTTATGTTCATAATTGAAAAAGGACAACTTTGGTGATATGTTAAACAAGTATTAGAAGTATACCCCAAAACAAAACACAAAGTGCTTAAAGTACTTTTCGTCAACGATGGCGAAAAGTACTTTTTCTACTCCCACCTTTAAAACGCCCTTTATCGTACATGTTTCCATGACACTAAGTGACCTTTTAAATACACATTGACAAGTTGTTGCTTTACGGCGCTTTAGTCACGGGCTGAAGTTAGTTGACAGTTGTCAAATGCCTTTCTTGTAAAATAATACTAAATGTGAATCACAATACAAAAATACAAAAATATTAAATAGTTTCTCAACGCCAATATTTGAAAAGTTTATATGAACATTGTACTGACCTTTTAATTTCGCCGGCAGTAAACTATAACTTAAATTCGGGCACGGACTCTACTGTAAACTCCTCATAAAACATTTCCTTAACTTTCACTGTGAAAAACTGTCAATTTTCAAGATAAATTTCGATTTATAACCTTTATAATTGTGTTTATAAAATGTAAAAATGTGACATTTGACAGTTTCCCCTGTTGTTTCATAGATGGCGCTCTATACAAATTTTTGATTTAAATCATTTTAAGATAATAATAAGTATTTGTCGTAGAAAAAGTATAGTATGCACCTCGTTTATAAACTTTTCTATACACTCATTAACTTAAGCACTCGCTGGCAAGCTCGCTCGTGCCTAAATTAAATTCGTGTATAAAATGGCGTTTATCAAACTTGATACATAATATACTATTAAGCACTTTGTGTTTTGTTTTGGTGATGGGGAATATTTCTAATAGGCATTTGTGTTTTATGTTGTTGCAGACTCACCTGTACATGTATGGGCCATCGGTTGACATCGGGGAAAACCCTGGAGAACGTGGGATCCCTGTGACGATTCAAATACCCTAGCAGTGCCGGCTGAAAAACGGGACTAGGCGGCACGAAAGCTAAAGCAATGGTGAGTAACTCCCATCCTCGTAGTAGCGACTCCTTTCTGGGGTTCTCCGTGGTCTGTCTGCACAGCTGCACGAATAGTTCGTCGCGCAGCAATGCTTGCGCGTGCGCAGTGCCCAGTATCTCCATCAGAAGCGAGTTGAGCGAGATTCCGGGACGGGCTTTGCGATCGCCCATATACATTTGTACTTGTCGGAACATGTCTAGAGCTTGCCGCGCTACGGGCTTGCTGGAGGCGAGCAGCGGGCGCTGCAGGCTGCGCGCGGACCAGCTGAGTAAGTCCCTGACGCTGGCTTTGCGTCTGAATAAACCTCTGCCGCCTAGGTTCAGGTTGTCGGCGGCGAATTTTTCCATGTCCGCTTCGCGTTCGGGTTGCATGGGCGGCTCGGCCAAAGGCTTCATGAGGATCGGAGCTGGCGGACGTTCTTTTGTGTTGCAGGTGGCATCGTTAGTGGACGATGTGGGCAAGTTTAAGTATTCGACGGGTCTGTGCGATAGTCTGTGAGGTAGATAGCTACCTTCTGATTGATCAGAGTCCTCATTGTCAGGCTCGTGACCTGTCAGAGATTCACTGCCGGAGTCTGAATGATCCGAGTCAGAGTCGCGGCTGTTGTTTAAGAGAAAATGCTCAAGCGGTAAAAAATGCGTATCATGCCAGTTCGAGTATAAAGGCGCTTCGGCGCCGCGTTGACTAAAACTACTGCTTCTTATTAAATCACTAGATTTACGTCTAAGCTGTGGAGTGCTGGCGGATAAGCTCAAAACTTGCCCCCTTGCCACCAAATCGCCGGTTTGTGTACCCTGATTGCTGGTCTGTGCAGGGGTGCAATCAGTGTTGTGTTTTAAAGTTTGCAGCTTTGCTAGAGGTATTATATCACAATTAGTGGGTTTATGCCATACTGTTCTTTGTGATGTTGCGTTGTAATAGTAAAATCGTGCTGTGTTTTGATCGAATAGCTCCCACCACTGATTCGAGTCCGTCCGTTTGACTGGCACCCCTTCCGGAGGGTCCCATACACATTCTCCCGTAGCCAAATTGGCATACATGTGCTCCTGTGTCCTTGGCTCTATTATTTCCACCCATTCCACCCTGAAACACATTTTCAAACTTACATGGGGCGTGTCAATTGTATATTGATTATGTACCTGTATGAATTAGAAGCCATTTTCTGACATTATTTTTATTACTTTACTTGCACTAGAACGCTGATATGTGGTTACGTCATTGTACGATATTTGATCTTTTTGACCACTTCTTCTTTATTGTTGTCATGACGCACGGTCAAGAAAACAACAACAAAAATAATCGTGATTTTAAGTATTCGAATGCCACCATTACAGTCCTACGAACGCCATTGTTTATTAGACAAAACTCTACTACCAACAGCACGCGGCAAAATCACCAAAGTGTTTGTTTACTTTTTTTACAACAAAAAATATGTTTCACACCTTTTAAGTGCAAAACAAACAACTTTTTGTTTATAGTTCATATAAAAAATATAAACACGATTAATTTTAATGTAAATATTCATTCATATAATCGCGAATTGATATTTAATTCACCTAAAAAAAATATTTTAACCATCAGAATATGATTAATGTTACATATATTATAAATTATCATTTATAATCAAATGCAGTTTAATATATTTCTACAAAATTATGATACCAACGTGAAGTCCAATTGGACACAAATCGTCATGGTTTCGTCACGTTGTGCTACCTGGGATTTGTGCAACGCCCTCTTTGGCGCTAATTTAAAATTATTTTTTCTACGACAACTAGGTATGTAAAAGTCACTTTTCATGATGGCATCGTTGCTTAGAAAATAAATCTTTTCATTGGCAACCCAAAACACGAATGTAAAGTGACATTTCTGTGTGAAAAGTGACAGGTCTGTGTGAAAAGAAATTGACAGCATCGTTTGACATTCAGCTGTCAAAAAAGTTTTTAGGTTATTTTGTTTTGTATTTAAAAATAATAAAAAATAAAAGGGTCGCAGAAAAAACATTGTGTTATACTTGTAAGAAAAGCTTTCTTCAAGCTCGTGTTAATGCACACTCGGCCTAACGGCCTCGTGGGCAACTTAAAAACTCGCATGAAAAAGTCGCTTTTCAACACTATTATCGTTGTTTTTTGAAAATGTGGGTTAATAAGCTAATCCACTAATTTCGATGTTCTGAATATAGTTAAGCCTCGAGGCAAAAGAACCTTTGCTGTGGTACAGAAAATGGACACTTTCTATATAATTCATCCCCCATTTTTATCATGTAAGGCAAGTAAAACAACAAATTAACAGGTATATCATTTTATCACAAATCTCATTATAATACAATAATATTTACAGATTTGCCTATACATAGATATACTAACTAAAGCTTGTGAATTAACCTAAAATAATAAATAAATAATCCGCAAAAATATAATAACAAAAACTTTTATTTGGCACATTATTGTCCTATTTTTTTTTGATTCCGCACAGCCAAAAAAGGCACTTTATATATATGGCAGAGAGCTAAATAAATGAATACTGAGATTCCAATTATTTTCATTGGCTAAAATATTATGAACTAAATATTTGTTTAATATTTATACAAAATATGAGATGTACTCGTGAGGCATCACGCCTCTACGTGGGTAAAAAGTGTGGTTAACCGAATAGTTGAGTAAATTTGCTATGTTTGAGGTGTATATGTCCGCAAACCTAAATAATCGTCTTGAAAAGTACGTCGGGTTGTGATATGTACGAAATACACTGCCGAACTGTTGATTAAACACATATTTTATGTCGTTTCTAAAAAAAAAAAAAATGTTAAAATCATGCGCAGTGGCTTTTAAGAAGATGTGCAATGGCTTTACCTCAGTTTATCACGTTCGTTCATCCACTTGGTCAAAATCATTTGTTGCTCGTCGTTTTCACAGTCTTGATTATCCTCAATCAGTTGGGTTAACATTTGTAGCCAATTAGCGTTTTTCTTGAAGTCCACATTGTTTAATGTGGCAATTTCGTGCTGAAAATATTTTTTAATTATGATTACATAAAGCATATGACAAAAATTACTGTTAATTCCGTTATTATAGCGCCGGTCCTCCAGCCATGTTCAAGGGTCACATCTGCAAGGTCACTGTAAGGGTGGTCACCAAAGTAAAGAACCTGATGACCCCGCCATCCTGTGAGGTCCTGCAATTGTTTTACAGTACCCTAAAATATTATTAGGTACTTGAATAATTTTTTATAGTACATATACAAAATGTTTACTTCATAGTAAATAATCCCTTTTTCCAACTTGTTTACTTTGTCCCATATATGTGTCCCACTTTGCTCGTCAAAAACTCGAATGGGACGGGAAACGTCGGTGAAAAAACGGGGTTTTCTAGCTTGCACGATCAAAACATCGAAATAATCCTTCCAATCACTTCCCAAGAGGAAAGTCATGCCTTTATTGCTAAAAAAATTTTACATTGTCAAAATTAACATAGATATATTAAATATACTTACACAAATTTGTAGGGACTATTGGTAACCAAAAACATCTTTTTGCCAGCTTTTTTGAGCCTGTCAAAAAACGGCCTTAACTGCGAGTTGGGTTCAATGTAATCAGATACATTTTGGGACACTTGTATGTGCATTTTAGGGTGGGACAATTTCACGGAATTCTAAAAAAATCAATATTCATCAAAGAATTTAACATGTTCTTTTTTTACCTTGACGTCCCTAAATAAAATTTCCGGGTGATAATCAATATGGTTTCTTTCGAAATAATCGGCAACATTGCATAGAAGTCCCATTTCCGGGACCGAAAATAAGTCGGCCAATTGCACCATTTTCGTGTGATTTGGGTTCTGCAATGTTAACTATAAAAAGTGGGACCAAAAAATTGATTAAAATAGAGGAAATAAAGAGTTTTATAAGCCTTCACAAAGAACAATAGGTTAGTCAGAAAATTCGGCAGTTAGAAAATCCAAGGCCATAAAAAAGGACTACACAGACCAGACTAGACAGGCCTGTCAAATTTTAAAGGTCATCTAGTCTTGTTATTTTATATAAACAAATGTTTTTAATTGTTTAAAACAAATTGTAAATCATGCAAAACAGTAGTGCAAAAAAGTTTGGATACTGTACAATTGTACAATTATAAAAACCCATGCAATATTTATATTATGAATAAACACCACAACCCTTGTTAATCTGAAAAAAAAATCATGTAATAGTATTACCGAAGCATTCTTGGTGTGTCCTTCAACATAGGCTATAGGTATAATACGATTCTTATATAACCTCAAGACTTGCTCATTACTTAAAGGCGTCAATCCTCTGTATACAGAGCCGAACTGTATTTGCAAAAAAGAGTCGAGTTTTAGTAGGACCCCCTTTTCAATGTCGTAGTGTAGCCCTCGGACAGCAAATCTAGGTTTGTACTCGAGCTTGCCGATTTCTTCAGGATACTATGTGAATATTTACATCAGTAGTGATTTGGATTGTATGATAAAACTAGCTTACTTTAAATTGTTCAATAAGAGTTTGTCTACCTAAGTTATAGAGCAAGTAATCCATCGACGGTTTGTAGCATGCCAGTGTGTAATCATAGTCAAAACCATACACTTTGACTTCCTTCAAGTCCAACTCATTGCAAGCAAATACCGCTTTCGGGTTCACATCTTTCGGCAATTTTTTAGCTAAAAAATCACCACGTTAATACAACAAGAATATATAGGTACCATACATACAGTGACATTTGTGTTTTACAGCCTTGTAAGCTTCTTCCAGCCCGTTTGTTGAATGAAACTTCACTTGGCAGTTTATTTTCGAGCATGTTACTTTCTCGATCAGGCCTGTTATTTTCGAAAACCTCACTTTTTCCACGATTCTTTTGCTCAGCAACATTGCACTCACTGCACGACGAATTGGCGTATTTCAGGCGGCATGTGCAGCCCTGTTGCCAAGTTTCACCATTCAAATTAATCAGCAGTTTAGATATCATATATTTTATTTAAAAATCTAGCTGCTACTTTGATATGCACGCTTCAAATTTCCTTATTTTAGCTTGATTTAGATTGTCATTCTTTTAGCCTTGTCGTCATTTCAACATTAGCTTAATTATTCCAGCTTGTTCTCATTTTAGCTTGTCGTTACCTACCTAACTTTTGGTAATGTTATTATATTATAAAATAAACAGGGTAAATCGTGCTAAAGTAAATTGTAAAAAAGCATCAAATAAAAAATTCTTAAAATTTAAATCATAAAACAATGTACCTAACACAATCCATTGTGGTACCTAATATAAAATGTAAAAATATGCAGTTATTAGCATTTGACAACGCTGTTTAAAAGGAAGTATTTATAAATTTATAAAATAATTGATTTGAAAAAGGGTCTAAATCAAAAACAATTAAATCGTGTCAGTTTTTATTAAATAATAAAACATAACAATTCATCGTATTATATAATATATATTTATATTTGCATATATTTTTAAGTGGTTTAATAATAAAGTAGGTAGGTATTTATTGTTATTATTTTATGTTTTAGTTTATATACAGGGCATTTTTATCTTTATTGTATTTTTCGTGTAATTTTAACTTCTAATAAAAACGGAAACTTGTTTATTGATGTCATGTGAAATTTAATGCCTAAAGACGGTTACACAAACTTTTCTCAACATTACAATGGATATGGACCTGTGGATACCCAGCTATATACGAGGTGTGTTCAGAAAATAACGGGAGTCCAGTTGTCATAAAATTGTCTTTATTATGTTGGTATACATACCCCTGAACAATGATAAAATTTTAGATGTTTTCATTGTTAACTTTGTCTGTGGCAGCCGCTAAGGTTAGACGTGTTTTTATGAGCTCGGCGATTTTAGTTCGTTAAAAGAAATGGATCAAAGAATTTGTTTCAAATTTTGCGTAAAAAAATAAAATAAAGTGTGTGAAATGTTAACAAAGGCCTATCTGCTATGAGTAAAACAAGAGGTTATAAGTGATATAAGAGTTTCCAAGATGGCCGTAAAGACGTTGAAGATTACGAACGCCCCGGACGCCCAAGCTTATTAACAACCGATAAAAACATGGAAAAAGTGGAAGAAATGGTTATGAACGATCACCGAATCACAATCAGAGAAGTCGCTGTTGATGTTGGCATATCGATTGGCTTATACTTACCATGAAATTTTTTCGATTGTTTTGGGTATGAAACGCGTGGCAGCAAAATTTGTTAAGAAATTGTTGAATCTTAAACACAATTTTTTGCCAAAAACAAGGCGACAACTTTAATGTAGACGAATAAATAAATATTTTTTTTCAAAAAACGAAAATTCCCGTTTTTTCTGAACACACCTCGTAGTTCTTATCTGGAATAGATATTTTGTTATAGTTTTAATTGATTGACATCTTTTATTAAAATTCAATTCTTATGCCGATTTTTTCATTCCAAATCACAGATTTTCTAAATCATCAAGTAATTACTTAAGTTTCCCAAAACTTGTTTTGGGGTACTCTGAGTTGCCTACGGTCAGTAAAAAATTGTCTACAACTAATGTCGTAAGGCAGATTTAAACCTAGGCAAAACCAGGGGTTTAAAAGTAATATATATGCGGTTTTTTTATCTAAAATCGAAATCCACACGGATGTACATTCTTATAAGGAAAAACTTTTATATTATTAGAAACGGCGTAGAGTAAAAATCGTAATAGCAAAATGTAATTAAATGTTTTCTAACGCGCGATTTTACTTCAATTTATTTGCGGCAAATAACAACATTAATTAAAAATCATTTGTTTAGTCCGGCATTTGTTTTTTTTCGCAATTTAATTAAGGGAAAATCTAATGGTATACCTATAGGTAGGTACAACTTGAAAAAATGTGACCCAGTAAAAATTTAATTGTAGGTACATTAAAAAAAGTCATACAAATCTCATTTTAAAGATGTGTTGGGTAACATGTGTGGACTTAATTACGTATTAATAAACATAAATTATAACAGAAAACTAAATCAAAAAAGGAAATACGAAAGCGTAATAACACGTTTGACGGACTAGATAAAAACCGACGCTATTAGATTTTTTCTGTTCAAAAATTTATACAACGCATGGTACTGTGACAATTAGAGTCCGGAAAATAGACTTTTCCGGATGTGTGCACCGAAAAACCTGTATTTTCATCGTACCCCTCTAAAAACAACACAAAAAGTCAATTTTTTGCTGCTCAAAATACAGCCTGTATTTTTATATCTATTAATTAAAGTTATAAAGCGGATATCACTTAAACAAAATGTATGTTCGCACCGCGACCAATTTTAAGAAAATATCTTGTGTTCCGTTGACCTAGATAACGTAACAGATGCGTATAGCTAAATTATTATTATTATTCACGTTTACTTACATATGTTTTACACGAATTCAAATATTGCCGACGATAGTGCTGCCCCCCTTCGCGCCACCCCGACCAACTGCCATGGCCGTGACTTTAACCTACCACGACCTTGACTAGTCACTAGATGTATACACGATTCCACAATACTCAATTTTGTTATAGTTTGGGCACATCTTTGGATTGTGAGTTTTCTTTCTTTTATTAGAATCTTATTTTTGAACCAACTTATATTATTTATTATTTCGAAAATAATATTCTAAGATTTGGAGATCTTGGAGGCCAATTTCTTACGACAATGGTAGATCAATTTTAAATTTTGATTTATCTGAAAAACTTGCTTTAATGGCCACATATGCATATACATACATGTTTATAGTAGTTTATAGTTGTTGTAGACTTAATTAATGCCTTATTACTAACTGGAGCAGCAAATAGCCGAGGAGCGTAATTACAGGCGAAACAAAACATTAATATTTCTTAAAAATGCTTAAAAAGTAGGTAACCAATGCCATATGGAAAAAACATACTCGAAATGTCTTATTGTTTTAACGAAAAAGAAACCACTTATTAATTATGCTTTGGGAAGATATTCCTTTGTTTCTAATTAAAACGAAATTAAGAAAGTACCTGCTTTGAATTTGATTAAAAATATACCGTTAGACCAGCAAAAATTATTCTCTGTAAGAGAAAACACCCTTAAATGGGGTGGTAATGGCAACGCTTCTGTAGTCATAGCGACCAAATAAACAATAATACCTACTCATTAATCGCAAAATTGATTTTGTATTTATCACAGTTGTAATTAATTTTGAAGTACGTAAGGTTTTAGTAATTATTATTTTGTCCGTTTATTTTAATAAACACTGCGCAAGTCGAAAATTCCGTATTCCATAACTAATATTTAGCTTAATTTTTTTTATAAAATATCACGTTGTCATCATACCTACACTGAAAAAAAAAATCATGTAAATTTCCGGTAATGGAGATTGGTTATTTTGATGCCTTGTTGATAACTGAAATATTCCATTTCATTATTATTTTACATGCAAAATGTAATAGCATAATTGACGTGTAACTCATTTATATTTTTTATGTAAAATATCATACCTACTCATTTTGTAAAGTTAATTCACTGATTTTATTTTTGCATTTTTTCTAATTTTTTCTCATTTGTTTGTCAGTCTGTCTGCAAATTACAAATTTTGCAATCAATTTTAAATAGAGATGGGAATCGGAAAGTTTCCATTTTAAGGAAACTTTCCGTTTTGGAAAGTTTCCAATTGGGAATTTATTTTCATTTTGAAAGTTTCTTTTAAGCTACCGGAAACATTCCTTGGAAACATTCCTTGGAAACTTTCCTTGTTTTTTTCATTTAAATGTCATTGTTTAACCGCTGATTTTCGTTAAGGCCATGATACAAGGCGAAGAAACTTTGAATAAGAATTTAATTTGTGTTAATTTAAAGCAGAAGAAGAAGTATAAATAATGTAAGTTATGTTACATAACCTCAATGAAGCCGGATTATTCAGCATCAACACAAAAAACTTTTTTAAAAAAAAGGTAAACAAAATAAATACAATAAACAAAGTTAAAATCATTCTTACATTTTTGTTGTTTATTTATAAGCATAGCACAATACCAAGAGAAAAATCTAGTGTTTGGAATTATTACAAAATAGTGCAAAAAAACAAAAAAGACCATGCTCAAAGCAAGTTCTGTAAGAAAATCTATGTCGTTAATGCAACCAAAAATTTGACAAAAAGTTAATGTGTTATATATTTTTACAAATCCCTGGCATAAAAAAAAAATATTTTCGCAATAAAAAAATTTTTTTTGAAACTTTCGAAAAATTTCGGGAATTTTCGATGGAAAGTTTCCGGGAATTTTCGTCAAATGGGAATTTTCCCATCTCTAATTTTAAACCAACTTTAAAAATAGCTCAGAACTGGAAAAGGTGAGTGACGTCACACTAAATCCAATATGGCGGCCGGCCCATTTTTCACAACCTTCTTGACATGGGTATCAAATAAAAGGGTTTGACAAGTAGAAAACGATAAGATAAGTGACGTCATACTAAATACAATATGGCGGTCGCCCCAAGATGGCGGATTGCCCATTTCTCCACAACCTACTTGAGATGGGTATCAAATGAAAGGGTTTTTCGAACATAATACGTGACGTCAAACTAATTTTAATATAAAGAATGTAAATTTTAAGACTAAAAAGTAAAAAATAAATAACACGCATTAATTTATAATAATAGCACATATTTTGAGTAAATTAAATTATTTTGTACTTTTTAATGCGTTAAACGGATTGTTAGTTTTTTTAAACCATTTATTTTAAGAGCTTTTCTAATTTTGGGTTAAAAAATAGTTTGTGGTGGCCAGTTAACTTTACAAAATGATTATTATCATCTAATTTGTCATACCATTCCATTGCATGGAATACGTAAAAAAATTTAAAACTACCAGTGTTACCTGCTACCAGTCTATATGAAGTAAACGCTCTATTTATTTAATTAATAATTTATTTATTCTAAACCGTAACAAATTAGGTGTACAATGCATAATTTTAATAATTTTAAATTTTCCTTTTGAGACTGCACATTTTCGAAAAAGAAATTCAATATTTATGCCAATGTATAAATCGGTTTACAAAAGACACGGATACGGAGCTCGGAACTGTAGTGGTGCACAAAGCATTTTTGTCGTTTTAATTATCTTAATTAATTATTCTATTTATCAGAATATTTTTTAATATAATAAATGGTTTTGGCAGGCCCATTGTTCTTTGGTGTGAAATATTTCGAATTTTAATGTGGATTAAGTGGACTAATTTTGACGAAACAAAAGTGAAAATTAACCTACACGATTTTTGTAGTCCAGCGAACGATTTTATCTTTAATAGTTAAAGAAAGTTTTCGGAATTAAATGGAGAAAAAATTCTTAACACCATAATAATTAACTATGGTCCAAATAAATATAACATTTGGTGCAAAAGGAAGTGTAATTAGTTGATTTTGTGCATTTTTTCTTAATTGGAAGAAAATAAATTTTAATTGTACCAGTTTATTTATTTAAGATTAATATTCATACATATACATATGTATTTTTGTTTACCTTATTTACGAGATCGGTATTTTTATTTATATTTTAAGACAAATATCATTTTAAATGTATTTACATATATAAAAAATTCAAAATTAGTATTGATCTACTACAGTAAATTAAAAAATATATTTATAATGCCTATTTTTTGATATAAATGTACAGAAACTTATTTAACTGGTAAAACTGAAAACCTTTTTAAAGAATTCTTAAGAAGTCTTAGGACGTAGACCCAACGTAATCTTGAATAAAAGGGAAAAAAATGATCATCATCATTAATAACGATTGTTGTGTTGTGAGTGATGAAACTTTCTCCAAAAGAAGATACCGAACAATTAAGTGGGTCAAAAAGCCTTGACACTGAATGCTTACCAAAAAAAGAATGGATGAAAGATACAACCATGGCAAGTACTAACAGATCTAATTTAATACCATGCGTAACGCCTTTCGTATTCGTCGAAAAAGAATTTTTGTAAAATGGTGAAAAAGACGAAAGAGAACATGGCTTTACAGAGGGTATAACGATAAGTATCACAAATATGTTTTAGTGGTATATATATTTTTTTAAATGAAAGCTGCTAAAATTAAACCGAAACCATATAAGCCATATGTCAGGCATCCCAATTAATTGACTATAAAAATAATAAAAACAACATATGTTGTTATATGCTTTGATTATTGTCCCGATGTTAAATACTAAATTAATTGTCAAGTTTTTTATTATTTTTTGATATAAATGTACAGAAACTTATTTAACTGGTAAAACTGAAAACCTTTTTAAAGAATTCTTAAGAAGTCTTAGGACGTAGACCCAACGTAATCTTGAATAAAAGGGAAAAAAATGATCATCATCATTAATAACGATTGTTGTGTTGTGAGTGATGAAACTTTCTCCAAAAGAAGATACCGAACAATTAAGTGGGTCAAAAAGCCTTGACACTGAATGCTTACCAAAAAAAGAATGGATGAAAGATACAACCATGGCAAGTACTAACAGATCTAATTTAATACCATGCGTAACGCCTTTCGTATTCGTCGAAAAAGAATTTTTGTAAAATGGTGAAAAAGACGAAAGAGAAAATGGCTTTACAGAGGGTATAACGATAAGTATCACAAATATGTTTTAGTGGTATATATATTTTTTTAAATGAAAGCTGCTAAAATTAAACCGAAACCATATAAGCCATATGTCAGGCATCCCAATTAATTGACTATAAAAATAATAAAAACAACATATGTTGTTATATGCTTTGATTATTGTCCCGATGTTAAATACTAAATTAATTGTCAAGTTTTTTAAATTTAAATCAACCTAATTTTTTTTTCCTTGTTTTATTTATATTTTAATATTTTTTTACTTTTAATTTCAATTTCATGAGGTGACAACTAATTAATATTCTTCAAGCGTTAACTAAAAAGTGAAAATTAATTATTAATATTATTTGTTTGTTTATATGCATGTCAACGAAAACAATTTATTGTTTGTTATTTTAACACAAGTTTAACTGTCAATATATTTACAGTACATACATATATATGATGGGATGATTAAAAAATATTTGTTTGAGCGTACCTACCAACTAACAATGTCGTATAACCAGAAGTAGAAATTAGAAACTTAAGGAGGTAAAAAGGGGTTAATTATCATTCAATTTATAATGTTACCTATAAAAGTCCAGGTCTCTATAAATAGTGAAAGAAAGCCGTTTTAAAAAACTCAACAATCTGGTGCAAAGCACAGTGAGGCAGATTGCAAGTCTAAACCTATTTTTTTTTGTGAGTCTTATGACATGAGTTCTTTATGCTATTTTATCTATTTTGCAAAAATTCTATAAAAAAAATAATTTTATTCCTTAAATTTAATTTGGTCGAATTTTACTTTAGATTGGTATCACAGTCATTTGTTTGACAGTTATAACTGTCATTATAATGTCAAAATCGATTCGCCATGCCGTCCTTAATTTACTTATTTACAATAAGCGGCTGTTACTGTTAAAAAAGAAAAAAAGGATTTTCTTTGGTGTAAAACAAAATTTATTGCCAGAAAAGTCTTTTAAGTACCAGAAAAATCATAAAAATATTATGCTGTTTAAAGTACAGCCAACCTATGAAATCAAAATTTTGGGTGGGATAAAGTATCTCATTACAGCACCGAAAGCGGTGTTATAATAAAGTCATTATCAACGCAAAATAGATAAAAATCTTTTCACACTTCTCGGCCATCTTGAATGATTTGTACCACTTGTATTCTTAATATTCGTAAAAGAAAGACTTAAGGCGTATTCATGCTTACTTAAAATAAGAAATAAGAATAAGAAATAAGAAATAAGGAATAAGGAATAAGAAATAAGAAATAAGATCGCGATTGATCGTTCATGCTGATAACATAAGAAATAAAAAATGTTGTCACACAATTATATTTTATTATAGTGGATTATATTGGCTATAAACGTAAACAATCGACAGCGACACTCAAAGCGATTTCCAACACCATGGCTCCATGGCCAGCACATAAAACCCATCAAACTAATTCACAGACCCATTTTGGTCCTTTGCGCAGTTTTATACGCAAGAATAAGAACCAGAGTTAAAAATTGTTAATCCTTATTCTTATTTCTTAATTCTTATTCCTTATTTTCATGAGCATGAACGCAACCATTACTTTACACAGTTTTAACTTTTTATCTTATTTCTTATTCTTATTTCTTATTTTAGTGAGCATGAATGCGCCTTTATTCAGAAAACACTGCAAATTGAAGCACTGTGCATTGCTTCAAATAAATCCTTATAGACGCTGCCGCTAGTTTGGGAAAGCCTTTGCTTTATTTTATGGTTTCTGAATTAATAAAGAAATAAAGCTCTAGAAATTTAATTAATTTAAAGAGCAATATTAAAAACAATATTTAATAGAGAACAAAAATTATTATGATTACTAGCAAATTAATCTATATTTTCCAGTTGGACATGACATAATACAAGAAACGTTCAAGATTACGTGCATAAATTAAAATTGAAAAAAATGGGTTCGAGATAATATTCGCGATAAAATGATTGAAATAATGCACTTGCGTGTTTATGTTTGTGGTATTTGAAAAGCAATTTTAATTTTAATTACTTATGTTACAAAAATAAACGTTTCAATAAAACATATTTTTATTGTTTACCACATCTGTTTCTTTTATTTAGAAACTTGTTTCTAATGTTTGCTTTTAAAAAACTAGTTGGAAAAAAGAAAGTTACAACTTTTTTGACTTAGGTAAATTGATTAAAATGGCGGGAGGAAAAAGCAAAAGGTGTCATTTTTCGTGTGTGTGTGTGTGTGTGTGTTGGTAGCGTAGAAAGTCCCTGAAATGTATCTATCAAAAATCGATCTAGTAAAGTAATGTCAAGGTCGGATGGCCGACGATTAGTTGCATAGAATCCGGATACGGAGATGGCCTAGATTTCTCTACACCGACTCTGTAATAGTTACTCTTATGCCCGTAACAAACACTTCACCAAACCGCAGAACACACAGTGATTCACAAGGCCAATAGTATTTTATTTGGAGACCAGAATATAGGAAAATGGAAAAACTTTTCCCATGCCATATCAGTCTAACCAAAAGTCGACTTAATTGTAATAAGAGGATTTGAGTTATGCCAAAAATATATACTTACTAAACAGAATGGATTTGTTATTAACCTCCATTTAATATAGAAATTTGTTTGATTTATTGATATGCCTTAAAAAACATGTATCAATTAAATGAATCCATGTTATAAGATATTGATGTCCAATAAATAAATGCCAGTGAAGGTCGGTACAATAAAACAAAAAAAGCAAAAAGAAAGTAAAGTTTATGCAAATTCTAGACCGAAAATCATATAAATCATTCACCACTCCTTTAGTAGCAATTTCTAACTGGAACCCAATACGATGTCAGATTTTAAATAGTGTTTTTGTAGGCGTTTACGCTTAATATTAATTTTTTGCGAGATGTGTCCACAGGTGCATATATGGATAAGTTAAAAAAATATCTACCTACATGTTTACTTATATGACCAATAAAATAACAAATCAGATCCAAATACTACAAAAAAAGTTTTCCTTATACATAATAAAAATTATTTTATATACTTGACAATATTTTTTTGTTTAATGACAGTTTTTCAAGGTTAATTTAACAACATATTTAATTAAATTAAGTAATAAATCATCTTCCGCGTCAAATTTAACGCACCACTAAAAATTTGCCACAATTTTAAAGTTGATTTTCTCGCGAACCGTCGAACCGAATTTGGTAGTTTTTGTTTTAAATTGTAGGTTTGTTTATTCTTTTATTTTTTCAAATTTACGTTTTGAGTATACGAGGTGTGTTCAGAAAATAACGGGAATTGTTAAATTTCGCGGGTTCGGAGGGTCCGGTTGTCATAAAATTTTCTTTATTATGTTGGTATACATGCCCCCAAAGTATGATAAAAACTTTAGCTGTTTTCATTGTTTACTTTGTCTGTGGCAGCCGCTAAGGTTAGACGTGTTTTATGAGCTCGGCGATTTTTCGTTCGTTAAAAGAAATGGATCAAAGAATTTGTATCCAATTTTGCTTAAAAAATTAAATAAATTCTGTGAAATGTTAACAAAGGCCTATAGTGAGTCTGCTATAAGTAAAACAAGAGTTTACAAGTGGTATAAGAGTTTCCAAGATGGCCGTGAAGACGTTGAGGATGACGAACGCCCCGAACGCACAAGCACATTAACAACCGATAAAAACATGGAAAAAGTGGAAGAAATGGTTATAAACCATCAGATACGTCGCTGATGATGTTGGTATATCGATTGTCTCATCCCATGAAATTTTTTCGAATGTTTTGGGTATGAAACGCGTGGCAGCAAAATTTGTTTCAAAATTGTTAAATTTTGAACAAAATTTTTGGCCAAAAACAATACTGTAATGATGCCCCAGCCTCCATATTCGCCAGACATGCCTCTGTCTGACTTTTTCCTATTCCCAAAAATAAAGAGAACCTTAAAGGGCTATGAGGCGCCGTTTGTGCCATAATTATGTTGCTAATATATATTTATTTTTGTTTGAATATATATTTTTTTAATATATTTTTAAATTTACTTAATATATTTATTTTTTTACTTAAAATATATATTTATTTTTTAAGAACAATATATTTATTTTTTTGTGTTAATATTAATAATATTATTATAATATTATGTTTTTTTGACATCTGCTAATATATATTTGTTTTTTTGACAGACAATTCAATGTGGCAACGTTGCATTGTCATTTAACCCGTTGTTCATAGATGTCGTTGTTGTTCTAAGTTTACTGATACTTTACCGGCAATATTTTTTGAATGTTTGAGGTTAGATTCTATCAGCGATTGTTTTTATTTAAAAACGAAAGAAAAATTCGGTGAATTTTCGGTGGCTACTCAAAACAAGTGTGCTACGCAACTCTGGACTACTTCTTTCCATTATTACTAAAATTTCGCTATTACAAAAAATATTCCAGAAAATTAATAAAAAAAATTTATTGGGTATTTACCTGTTTTAAATAACCGCAAAAAATTTACCGTCTTCACTATTTCTTTCGTTTATAAATAAAAACAAAGTCGTTAATGGAATGAAACCTCACAAATTCCAAAAATATTGCCGGTAAAGTATCAATAAACTTAATACAACAACGACACCTATGAACAACGGGTTAAATTACAATGCAACGTTGCCACATTGAATTGTCTGTCAAAAAAACAAATATATATTAGCAGATGTCAAAAAAACATAATATTATTAATAATATTATTATAATATTATTAATATTAACACACAAAAATAAATATATTGTTCTTAAAAATAAATATATTTTAAGTAAAATAATAAATATATTAAGTTAATTTAAAAATAACTTTAAAAAATATATATAATCAAACAAAAATAAATATACAGGGTGTCCGGGAAAAGGAAGTCAATCCGTTAACCATATATTCTTTGAGTTAAAACAATAAGACTTTCATAATACCATTTTTCAATTTAGAGCTTCATGTTCGATATACAGGGCGACAAAGTTTGAAATTTAAAACTGATTTTTTTAAATAATTCGAGTAATTGATAAGATATTAAGTTCAAATTCGGTACACTACTTCAACATAAATAGTTACATGTTCTGAGACCAACAAAACAAAAAAACAATTGTCAAATAATCAAAATAAGGGGGGTCCAGTACTCACTGACTCCCCCTATTTTTAGTACGTGCGCCAATGACTTCCAAACGGTATTTTTTCAGGTAATCATTTATTGTTAAAAAAAAATTGTCTCTTATAAAATTTTGATAAAATGATTTGTTTTAGAGATAATTTGTAAAGTATGGGTCAGTCCATATCAAATCAACTAAAGGTTCTTCCCCCACCATCTCCGATTTTGATAATTTTTGGTAAATTTGTTTACCTCACTAAAAAACTCAAAAATCCCATATATGAATTTTTTTCGATGGGTGGTTTTATTGATTTTTGAAAATCAAAAAATTCCGATAAATTTTGGTTTTGCAAGTACTTACAAAAATAGCGATATCTCGTAAACTATTAAAAGTAGAAAGGTGAGTGATGGCTTATTTTAAAGGCCTATTAGACCCCTTTTTTATGATATATCACATGACCTAATTTTTTTCAAAAAAAAAATTATATTTCAAAAATTTGATATGGATTGACCCATACTTTACAAATTATCTCTAAAACAAATCATTTTATCAAAATTTTATAGGGGACAAAAAATTTTCAACAATAAATGATAACCTGAAAAAATACCGTTTGGAAGTCATTGGCGCACGTACTAAAAAATAGGGGGAGTCAGTGAGTACTGGACCCCCCTATTTTGATTATTTGACAATTGTTTTTTGTTTTGTTGGTCTCAAAAAATGTAACTATTTATTTTGAGGTAGTGTACCGAATTTAACCTTAATATCTTATCAATTACTTGAATTATTAAAAAAAATCAGTTTTAAATTTCAAACTTTGTCGCCCTGTATATAGAACATGAAGCTCTAAATTGAAAAATGGTATTATGAAAGTCTTATTGTTTTAACTCAAAGAATATATGGTTAACGGATTGACCTCCTTTTCCCGGACACCCTGTATATTAGCAACATAATTATGGCACAAACGGCGCCTCATAAAGGGCCGTCGTTTTGCAAGCATAGATGACATTAAAAGCGCATCGCTGAAAGAACTAAAGGCTATCTCAAAGATCGAGTTTTGGAAGTGTTTCGAGTATTGGAAGAAGAGCTGGTACATGTGCATAATATCCAATGGGGACTATTTTGAAGGCGACAACATTAATGTAGACGAATAAATAAATATTTGTTTCAAAAAACGAAAATTCCCGATATTTTCTGAACACACCTCGTACAGGGTGCAAGAGTAATAATAAGTTTTATCCTGTAAATTTGAAACGCCCTGTGGGTTTTACCAGTTTTAACATCATATAATTAAACTATAGCACTATATATATTTCCTTAACATTTTGTTTTTTGATTCACGTCGCTATTTTTTTTTAAATGAGATATTCGGTTAAAGACTAAATAACTCTAGTTAATATTTCAATAAACACATTATTACCGAAGAATAAACCTACAATTTAATAAAAAAATCACCAAATTCGGTTTGTAGGTTCGCGAGAACATCAACTTTGAAATTGTGGCAAATTTTTTGTGGTGCTTCATTATATTATTTTTACAATTTTGTTTTGTGGAAAGCTTATAAGAAGGAAACATAATAATAAACAATGAAAGGGCAAAAACAAAATTGCAATTGAAAAACAAATATTTTTTAATAAAAGATAATTTATATCACAATTTGTTGTAGCGCTTGCATTGTTTTTTTACTCGCAATACTAAATTTTATGTACTAAAATAATTTTATATTGATTTATATTTTTTATATATTTAATAGCGTATTCAAATATTTCTAGGGTAGTCGAAAGTTTAAACTTATATATTTTTTTTACTTTGATGTAAAAAGTTGATCTAACGTCTTTGGTCAAAACAACCTACCTATATTAAATATAGTATATTTCCTATAGGACTATAGTTAAAATTGTAAACAATCACACCCAATTGTCCTAGCAATAATAATTTCTGCATTGATTCTAGTAATAAAACTAGACATCAACCTACTCGTTCGTTTAGCTAATTGCATGTTCTTATGTAGTGTTAATGTTTGCAAAAAGGCTATTTCCTATGATTAGCCTACAATCAATGTAATATATTACAGTACATAGAGGTTGCCAATTTACATAAACCGCGCTTGTCACGTTTTCAAATATAAAATGATTAACATTTAAGAGAAAGTGACAGATTGTGGTACCAAAAGTGGACCAGCTTACTTACAGGTATAACACCCTTATAACGCTCTAAAAATTTATTAAAAACGAACATTTCTTATTTTCGTGACTGTACATGGGTGAATCTCACGAAATGTCCCCCGATGGTGTTACCCTGTGATATTTCATAAAACTAAATGAGTTTGATATACACTTTTATTCTGTTTTGTTCTTTCATAATTAAGTAGATATTACAGCTCAGGTTCTAGATTTTTAACCGCAATTAATAATTTTTTACAATGTTTTAAAAGTCTAAAACCTATCCTCCGTGACTGTTACTCTTTCTAGGTTAACCTATATGTTTTCCAATATCTGAGGTAGTAAAAGCATACTAAAAATATCAGTTTACTAAGTAAATTAAACAAATCCAAAGCAATCAAATCAAATATAAAATATTATTAAAAATTAAAAGAAATAATTTTTATAACCATTTACAAAAATTTGTTACAAAAATTCTATCCTCCGTGAATCTGTTTTTTCTTTAAATTTTATGCAACGGATGGCGCTTTAATCATTTTAAATAAGCAAATACCTCTGTTTACGACTATATACATAGATGCATGTGATTACTGAGGGTCAGTTAGAATTTATATGCAGATGAGAGTGTTGCTGTTTTATAATTCAAAAGTTTAAGTTCATTAATTTGCTATTTAAAAACCTATACACCGTGAAGTGTAATATCTCAGTAAGTGGATTTTTTTTATAAATATTTTATGTATGCACAATTTAAAAAAAATATTAAGGTGTCAAAAGATACAATAACTTATTTCAAATATGTTAAAAAAAACATACGAAATCCTAACCTCCGTGAAGCTATCTTCCGTGAAGCTCTAATATTCAAAATGTACGATTTCTTAAAATTCTTGCATTAGAGCAGAACCACTTATATTATGTTATTACTAGACCCCATTCTAGAATAACAGTGAAACAACCAAAAATAAAAAATAATCATTTTCACTTGGGAGACATCTCAACATATTCGCCCACATACAGTTTTCTTAAAAAAAAAAGTTTCTATTTTTTATTGCGCTCAGTGCTTGGTTAAGTGTTGTTTTATTAATTAATATCTAGCAATTAAAAATCTTAATTCAATTCAAATACATTAAAGTATTTGTGGTACACGACAGTGAAGCATTTAGGCTAGAAAGAAAGATCGTGATGAATTTTTAATGATTTATGCGAGCAACAGTTTTATTATTACTGTTAAAAATGTTATAAATATAAGAAAGGGAAGACATACCTACTTATTTCGGAAGCGCATACTATATCAAAAGTAAAATTTTCTCATAACGTGAAAATTGTACGAGTTCTGCATGTTATCAGAGTATCCAGATTTTTGTATATAGCAAAAACTTCTCCACTTCTCTTTTTTGCACTTGTATACCATTTTGCTTCTTAATCCTTCAACTAATTTTAATTAAAATTAAAAACCACAAAACCAGCCAGCAGTTAAAGTTTATGGTTTTAACAGTAGCTTAACAAGAAGTATTATCATATAACAACAATATTTAATCAAAAAGCAATAAAGCCATTATTGAATACCTACTTATTATTTATTACTTTCTCATATATGAGAAACGTGAAAATTGTACGAGTTCTGCATTTTATCAGAGTATCCAGATTTTTGTATATAGCAAAAACTTATCCACTTCTCTTTTTGCACTTGTATACCCTTTTGCTTCTTAACCCTTCAACCAATTTTAATTAAAATTAAAAACTACAAAACCAGCCAGCAGTTAAATTTTATGGTTTTAACAGTAGCTTAACAAGAACTATTATCCTATAACAACAATATTTAATCATAAAGCAATAAAGCCATTATTGAATAGGTACCTACTTATTATTTTTTACTTTCTACAAGTAACCGTAAATTTTTATCCAATAGAAAGAATGCATGCAATTAATATATTTATCTAATGAAAATTATTGAAGAAAATTGTGTAACATTAGGACAGTGTACAGAGAACATTGTTGTTTTGTATTGGTCAAAAAAGAAAGTGTGTGACAGAGAGAAATAAAATTTTAAATGGAAATGACTTCTTCAGGGTCAGATGAAATGCTTTTTTTAAGTTGGTTAGTAAAGCCAAGGTCGTTGTCTGATCTTTCGGACCGTTTTACGGATTAATACTCTTCACAGGAAGTATAGTTTAATATCAACACTAGATTATTTGTACCAAGGATTTTTTAAATAAAGATAATTATTTTTTTAAAGGCAAGGGAAGCCAAAATACTAACAACCTTAAATCTATAACATACATTTATTTTTCCAAAATACAGGTTTCATGAGAGTCACCCATGTATAAATATGCTTTCCAAAAATATTATGAAACTTTTTCAGTCTAACAATTAAAACATGAAATTGCTGTTAATTTTAACACTTTCTGATTTGTCATACCATGTAATATAATTATACTTACATATCACATTGTTTATTGTTAAAGCTATGTAGAAAATTGAAATAAAAAATCAAAATCTTAAAATTGTGTTTTTTTTGTAAAAATAAAGAATTAATATTTACGAATTGTCTCAGTTGATAATAGTCCAGATAAAACTGTTAAACAAAAGGTGAAATATCCTAATGACTGCTTATTTCCATATCTGTATCCATCTATCTCTTTTACGTTCATTGCATTGTCTTATGTAGGGCTTCAATAGCCACTTTTAGCATTGTTTGTTGATGTTGTTTTTTAGAGCAGCGAGCATTCGAAAAAATGAAGGAATAAAAGTGAATAATGTGTCGCATATTTGCATTATTTTTATTTGCATTAATATTCATCAAATGAAAATGTGAGTCAGAGACTTTGGGTGATTTGGCATACACACCTTAGGAAATCTATGTCATCTATTGTTTATAATTTCTTTTGTATGTAATGTATTAAAATTACCAAACTAAATTATAACCACCTATAATGCAAACAAACTAAAATCTCTCAACATAAAATAATTACAAGCCAGAATTTTGAGCTGAACAAGCTAAATGAAAACAAGCAAAAGTACCGGCAAGCTAAATGATCATAAGCCAAAATGATAAAAAGCTAAAATTTTACAACCGTAATGCTAACAAGAATTACTTACTTGTTATCAAGCTACAATGTCAAGCTGAAATAATCATAAGCCAAAATAATCACAAGCTAAATGAAAACAAGCAAACGCACCGGCAAGCTAAATGATCATAAGCCAAAATGATAAAAAGCTAAAATTTTACAACCGTAATGCTAACAAGAATTACTTACTTGTTATCAAGCTACAATGTCAAGCTGAAATAATCATAAGCCAAAATAATCACAAGCTAAATGAAAACAAGCAAACGTACCGGCAAGCTAAATGATCCTAAGCCAAAATGATAAAAAGCTAAAATTTTACAACCGTAATGCTAACAAGAATTACTTACTTGTTATCAAGCTACAATGTCAAGCTGAAATAATCATAAGCTGAAATAATCATAAGCCAAAATAATCACAAGCTAAATAATGACAAGTGCCGCCAAGCTAATATACCAACTAAAATGATCATAAGCCACAATGATGACAAGCTAAAATTGTACAGCATAAATGCCGACAAGTAAAAGGACCGGCAAGCTAAATGATAAGCCAAAATCACTTGTTATCAAGCTAAATTGACTGCAAGCCAAAATGTCAAGCTAAAATAATCATAAGCCAAAATGATGACAAGCTAAATGACGACAAGCAAATGAACCGGCAAACTAAATGATCATAAGCCAAAATGATAACAAGCTAAAATTTAAAGACTAAATACTAACAAGCCTTACTGACTTGTTATCAAGCTATAATGTCAAGCTGAAATAATCATAAGCCAAAATGATCACAAGCTAAAATGACCACAAGCTAAATGATGAGAAGCAAAAGTACCGGCAAGCTGTTATACCAATCTGAAATGATCATAAGCCAAAATGATGACAAGCTAAAATTTTACATCCTAAATGCCGACAAGATAATTGACTTGTTGTCAAGCTAAAGTGCCTACTAGCTAAAATGTCAAAATAAAATGATCATAAGCTAAAATAACTACAAGCCAAAATACCGGCAAGCCAAATGATGACAACATTAATTTTACAGCCTAAATGCCGACAAACATAAATCCCAATAATAAGCCAAAATAATAACAAGCTAAATAAAAACAAGCAATGGTGCTGGAAATCTAAAAAATCAATTTGAAATGATCATAAGCTAAAATAATAACAAGCTTAAATGACTACAAGCTAAATGACGACTAGCAAATGAACCGGCAAGCTAAATGATCATAAGCCAAAATGATAACAAGCTAAACAAAACAAGCAATAGTGCTGGAAATCTAAAATATCAATCTAAAATGATTATAAGCCAAAATTAATTTTACAGCTTAAATGCCGACAAGCTTAACTGACTTGTTGTCAATCTAAAGTGCCTACAAGCTAAAATGTCAAAATAAAATAATCATAATGATGACAAGCCAAAATGATCACAAGCTAACTGATAACAAGCAAAAGTTCCGGAAGCTAATAAACCAATCTGAAATAATCATAAGCCAAAATGCTGACAACCTAAATTGCATGTTTAATTGAAATAAGGACAATTGGATGCATATTTTGCCAGAGATAATTAAAATTAAAAAATCTAAATATGGCCTATTTTTGAGTCGTAAAACAAAGGCCATAGCAGACGTAAAGTTGCAAAAGATGGAGGTGTTACATAAAAAAATACAATTAATCTTAACATTAAAAAAAATCAATAGTTCGCAAATGTAAATTCAGTGATGCAATGGAGTATTCCAGCTTTCACTGCATTTTAATCGGGTACCCCCATATCGTTCACCCGGATATTAGAAAGTCGCAGAACAATGCAATGCATAAAAAAACATATATTTACCCATTTGTTCCGTTTAATGACATGTTTAAGGCATTATACATATGTCAGTGGAGACCGAATTGGATTTGACTCCTCATCTTATAATGTTTTTTTTAATCTAAAAACTAACATACATTTTGCAGTGTTTATCTGGGCCTGACCACACAAATAATCCTTAAGTGATCTGTATACTTTCTTTTATTGTAATTTTATAGGTATGTGCCACCTACTACAGCACATTGTTGTGAAAACTTTGAATCCTGGCTGACTCATTTTATTAATAAATAACTTTCTTTTCAATTGACGCAAATGCTCCTATTTATTAAATACGTTTTCACTAGCTATTCTTTACAAAACACGAAATATTATAAAAAAAATTATTCGTTATACTTTTGACAATAGAAATGAGAAGTTATTGGTTTTAGTATTTTTAATTTAAATGTAAAATATTGGAGTAGTTTGATCATTCAAGCATTTGGATAATCGATTTGTCAACTTCAAAAACTGCTTAAATTCAATCAAGAAAATTGTCCTTTAGGTAAATAAAATTCCCTTCGCACTGGAAAGCGTTATATTTTGGTATATAAAAGATTAAAATCAATTTAATTTCCCCTTAAAAATTCCAAATACACTTTTTCAAATTAAATTCTTTATACAAATTCAGTAATTTCGTTTGATGTATAGTATTTAAAGTATATAAAAAAATAAAAAATCTTGAACGTGACTTTTAAAGTTTAAAGCAGGAATGCATTTTGATTAATCTAAAATTTAATGAAAACAAATGAAGCTTTTGTTAATTACCAATTCGAGCTAATAAAATTTCCTTGCCGATAAATTTGCAGGTTTTTTTAATTCCTTGCCCTGCGTAAACACAGAAACAATTTAATTGACTCCCTTTGCGCGAAACTGAGAATGAAAAAATTAAATTAAAATTTAATTGGTGATTTACAGATTCCTCTTTTCTGTATAACGAGTAACATTGCAACAAGTTTTGTTCTCGTACGTCTTTTAGAAAATTTTGTCAAGCCAAATTAAAATCAGAATCAATATTTGCAGAGAGGGTTAGAAAATTGCGAAGTTTTTAATTAAAAGTTCACTCCAACAACAATTGTTTTCTCGACTCAAAAAGTTTTAATTACATATAATTTAAACGTACATTTTTTATAACACCCCGTATACCATGTACAATGTAGACAAATTAGATAATTAGAATGTTCAATTAAGCTCAAACATTCGACGAAATAACTTTGGTCACCAAGATTTATTATGTTTGGATTTTGCAATAAGATTTTAATACTACAATTAAACTAAAATGCAGGCATTGATTGACAAATCGTTACAAAATATGGTGGCGCTGTTTGGAAAATCCGCATACTAAATAAATGACGTTAAAAATAAATTTCCCAACCGAAAATCCTTGTTGTGACATAACCCGAAAAAAAGGAAAGTTCGGGGTACATATCCTATTTGATTGTGTAACAAAACATTGACGCATGGGTTAAAAACAAAACGGCGAAAAGAAAGTGATGACTCACAAAAAATGTAAGCAAGCATATCCTTTAACCTATATACTAGGGTGGTCCAAAAAATAAAAGATTTTAGAGTTTGCCCATAATTAAACGTCCCAAAATTAAACAGTGCAATCTGCATAGAAAAAAAACAATAGTTTGTTTATACTTAAAAAAGGACAACTTAAATCGACAGTAAAGATTTGTAGGTTATCTTACCTATACTTAAATATGTGTTTATTACATTATAGAAGAAATACATTTTTAAAATTTATAATTAAATATACACATAATAGTATCAAGTTTGATAAACGCCATTTTATACACGAATTTAATTTAACTTAATGAGTGTATAGAAAAGTTTATAAACGAGGTGCATACTATACTTTTTCTACGACAAATACTTATTATTATCTTAAAATGATTTAAATCAAAAATTTTTGTATAGAGCGCCATCTATGAAACAACAGGGGAAACTGTCAAATGTCACATTTTTACATTTTATAAACACAATTATAAAGGTTATAAATCGAAATGTATCTTAAAAATTAACAGTTTTTCACAGTGAAAGTAAAGGAAATGTTTTATGAGGACTTTACAGTAGAGTCCGTGCCCGAATTTAAGTTATAGTTTACTGCCGGCAAAATTAAAAGGTCAGTACCATGTTTATATAAACTTTTCAAATATTGGCGTTGAGAAACTATTTAATACTTTTGTATTTTTGTATTGAGATAATAAAATAATTTTCACATTTAGTATTATTTTACAAGAAAGGCGCTTTATTTTAACGATTGTATGACATTTGACAACTGTCAACTAACTTCAGCCCGTGACTAAAAACCTGTTGCTAACTTCAGCCCGTGACTAAACCGCCGTAAAGCCACAACTTGTCAATGTGTATTTAAAAGGTCACTTAGTGTCATGGAAACATGTACGATAAAGGGCGTTTTAAAGGTGGGAGTAGAAAAATACATTTATAACTGGCTAAACCTTTATTATTGGCAAAAACTTGGTTTTGAAGAGGATTGCGGCAATATAAAACACAACAATTGGGTTATGTTCGCAGTTTGCAATGTGTTTTGTTACAAGTACCTAAATTTGCATTAGAAGGTATTAAAAACGAAAATTACGGCCTAAAGCCTTTGAAAAGAACAAAGAAATAATTATAATAATTATATTATAGTTTTGGAGTACTAGACCTGTTTCTAAAAGGCAACCTATTCTTTTACAGGTACCAATAACACCTTTTTAGGCATTTAGACAAATGTTTTGAAAAATAAATGCAATGATACCAAAGACATCGGGAGGTAAAAAGGACATTTAAAATTTGTGATAAGAATATAAAAAAATAAGAAACAAACTCCAGAGGATAACATATGTTGGTTAATGCTTGATATACCTACATAAATTATGAGTTCAGAATAAACTTTTTTAATCAAAAGGAGGGAGCTATACTCAAAAATTGCATGTCCAGAAAAATTGTTCTAAAAAATGGATGGGAGGTGGAGTCTCGAATCTTTTTGTAGCATACATATAGTTTACCCTTGCCTGCCCCACTAAACAAAATCCTGGCTACACCTTTGCTGGAAATGGGGCAAGAATCCCTGCTTTTCTAAAAGGTTAAATTAAACCCAATGAAAAAAATTACGCATGTTTTTTAAATAATTTATATTGAAAAATATAGGTAAACAAATTTTAAAAACTTATTTTAATAAAAAAAAAATTTAAATTTAACTGTTGCACTTCTAGTCCAGTTTTTTTACCCTTTGTATTTTATTTTAAAAATAAAAATATAGTTTCTGAGCAATTTTTAATTATTTGTCAAATAAATATTAGAAATGATAAAAACAATTTGAACCAAAAATATAAAAAAATAGTTTCATACACTGTGCCTGTTTTGGCTTTCGAGCAAAAACAATTGTTTTTACCTACAGGGTGTATTTTTTATTTTCTTATAAAATGCCTTTTAAACTTGTATTATTGGCAAAAACTGTTAATAATATTATAATATGTAAATTAGACTGGGCCAAAAAAATCAACAATTTTTTTTGAGAAGTATATCAAAAATATAGTTTGGGGTGACAAAAAAAAATTATTGTAAAAGTTTGAGTCCATAATATTAAAATTAAGAGGTCTATCATCGAAATTTTTTTTCCTCAGCAAGTTTTTGTCTCAAACTCCCATTGAGTTAAACAAAATTGACTTTAAAATATTTTTTTAAGAAAATTGAATGCTCTACAAAAAAGGTTAAAGTGAAATTTTCCGTCAGAAGAACCGTTTCCTTAAAATCATGACTTAAAATTTTTTATAGTTTTACATTTTGATCTTTTAAATTGGAATTTTGTAATTCATGTAAAAATCAGTACCCATAAAAAACTCATAAATATTTTTATGGGAAATCAAATGCTTTACAAAAAAAGCCTCTCAACATTTTTGGCTAAATTCACTCAATCAAAAGTTATTCAAGGTTAAAATTTCGTTTTGGAGTGAATTTAGCCAAAAATGATAAATAACTTTTTTTGTGGGGCATTTGATTTCCCATAAGAATATTTATCGTTTTTTTTCCGGGTACTGATTTTTACATGAATTACAAAATTCCAAAGTTAAAAGATTAAATTGTAAAACTATACCAATTTTTAAGGCATGATTTTAAGGAAAAATTTTCATTTTATTCTTTTTTGTAGAGCATTTAATTTTCTTAAAAAAATATTTTTGAGTCAATTTTGTTAAACTCAATAGTTTGAGTTCTGAGACAAAAACTTGCTGAGGAAAAAAATTTAAAATTGCGATGATAGACCTCTTAATATTAATATTATGGACTCAAACTTTTACAATAATTTTTTTTGTCACCCCAAACTATATACCAATAATATTAATATTATGGACTCAAACTTTCACAATAATTTTTTTTTGTCACCCCAAACCATATTTTCGATATACTTTTCAAAAAAAAATAGTCGATTTTTTTGGCCCAGTCTAATGTATATTTAATTTGAAATACCCATGTTGTTACCCCTTCAATTCATTTTCTTTTATGTTTAATAGTATATTTCTGGGCCTAAAAATCCCATCTACCTTGTTAAGCCCTTTACCCAAACCTACTGTTTCTATTTAAAGAGCAAGCACATAATTGAAAAATTTAAAAGCCGAAAATAAGTTGAACATGGTTTAAAATTTAATTTTTTTTTAAAGTATATAAAAAATAAGACAAATAATTTTTAAACACAATTTTGGTTTTATTTTATAATCCTTATTATTTATTAAATAGTATTTTTTTATTATCTAGGTATTATATTAAAATGTAAACATTTATGGAAGGTATGTATGTTTTTAATAATAAAAAAATAATCAATTATCAATCGTTCAAAGTTAGGGGTAATTATTTTACAGTGAAACCAAACAAAGTTATAAATCAATTGATTTCAAGCATTCAGCTTTTCAATAAGACAAAAAACAGCAAAGATATTTGATATAATTAACATGGTAGTATTTTTATCTTAAAAAAATGTTATTTTTGAATTATATCTTTGTTATAGGTATGTTTACCTTCTGAATTTATTTTTTCATATATATTTACAAACAAAAATACTGTCTATTTTTATCCATATTTTAAATCAGTCGTTAACGACTGATATAAATTATATCAACCGATTTACATTTTAGATGTAAAAAACAAATCTAGTAAACCATGAATTATATTAGCGAAATTATTTTCTATGGTTAAAAGCAAATGTCACAATGTCAAATAAATCTTGATTAAATTTTAATTGTTTTATGTTTAATTTAAAATGTCAATGTATAGAAATCTACTTTTTTAGGGAAAATTTAAACGTTGAAAGATAATTACCGAATTTATTTTATAAAACAACAGTTTTTAAAGAAAAATACTGCGTTGCCATGTCGTGCAAAAACCTATATCCACTGATATGCTAAATCAGTTTATATAAATAAATCAACGTTTCTGCATAAGGCCCTAAATAACAAAATAAATTGACAAACTGAAAGACAAGCCAAAAGGACGAAAATGTCAACAATGGGCATCCTTGTAACGAAAGTAACAGTGTGCTAAAAAAGCTTGTCGCTTACGATAATTTAGTAATAACATAAAAAGTCATCGATATAGGTAAGAAGACAGACAAGGCATCCGGGCTTGTACCACCGAAACTTAGCCGTGTTTAAAATAGTGAGAGAGGGGCAAGAAAACTTTCACATTCATATAAAACCGCAGCTCTACTATAACCGACGTACTTTTCACTTTAGATCCTCGAACACTGTGTGTCACTGTTGTTAAAGTGTATGTAATGTAAGAACAATTTTTTTTTGGATATAGTGATAGTGCCTTTTTGTGTGGAGTGAGCATTTTAAAAGGATTATTAAAGTTTGTGCGCAATTTTGGATTAAAACTAGTAAGTGTTGACAAAAAAAAATAATAACAAAAAAATATTGATCTCGATAAAATAACGCCCTTGGCGCTGTGTACACATATATTTTAGCACACGGTGAATATTGAGATCATATTATCAAAGTCAGTGTGTCAGTATGTTTCCTATAGGCATGCGCGCTTTCTTTAACAGGTGCATCTTGATTCGATACACCTTAAGCTTAAGCCATTAGGATCTTGTAAATAATTTTTAAAAAATTGGTTTGGTTTTTAAAAGGACAGTAGTTTCTTTAATTGTTATTTCTAACAATTACATTTGGGCAATTTTACTTAATTACGAAAATTTATTGACAAAAATAAAACCTTAAAATTTAAGATTTTACAATAATTGTAATAATTAAAAAAATTAATATTTAACATAATATAAAATAATCTTAATTTGCGGAATTTCATTAACCCTTTCGCTCACGAATTATTTATAAAACATAAAACAATATAATTATTTGCTATTTTTTGGTACCTCAAAATTTTTTTTCTCTGCCAGTTTCTTTTTTACAAGGTGTGCTAAAATTAGGACATGAGAATGTGAGAAAATGGATAAAAATTCAGTCAAGTAGATAAAAAAAATTGTAGAAAACGATGTACTAAATTTAGTACGCCATAAGCAAAAGGGTATAGTACCTAGCGAAAAACCCATTAATAAATCAATGCAAGCAAAAAATAGGGGTAGAATTGACCGAATATACATAAGATTATTGTATCAAAAACATAATTACAGTTGAATTCGTAAAAACAGTTATACATATCTTCAACATTAACAATTATAATTATATCTTATAATTTCTTAATAAATATAATGAACAAAATTATTGGTTCGACTTATTCGAATACAAGTCAAGGGTAACGTTATATGTAATTAAAAGTAAAATATTTTTTGTAATTTTTGTGTTAAATTAAAACTACAGTAAACAGCTAACAGTAATTAAAAAACTAGTTGTTGTTATTATGAAATGGACAAATTTGTAGTAGGTATAAGTAGCCCATCTAAAAACGCATATTAATATTTATATAACTTTCGAAAAAGTTTGAATAAATAAATAACAGAACAAAAAGTAGAAAATGCAATTATTATGTCTTAACAAGGCATTTATATTAATAATTGGTAACGCTGTATGATGCCGCATGTAGAACAGAAAATTGACCATTTAATAAAAAACTTTGTTGTGATACTATTGCAATATGCATTGTTTTTTTGTCTGCATTGTTTTACGCAAATATTAGAAATTGTCGCTATAAATGTCGAAAACATTTTTTTTCTTCACAAAATTGAGCACAGCGATAGTAAGTAGCAGACACTATGTTAGATCAGGAAGATTGTTCCACTTTCTACAATAGCGTCTGTATCGGAGATATTTTTAATGCTTTACTATGAAGTACATACAAATGTACAACGTATTAAAATTTACGCGGTCACGGTTTTAAATTTCAAATTCCAATTTCCTGAAGAAAGTGAATACCTTCTTATGCTTCACGCTTCGACAACATTTTGGCAACTTTCACCGTTACATTTCGGACCCTCATGTGAACAAGGGGATAATAGTTACCAGTTTAGTAACGAATTTGGCTTTATTTTAAAATCTTAAAATTATCCAATTATTTATATTGTTTGTTCTAAAGTTGATTAATTTTAATGGTTTACATTATTTGTTTGTCAACAAACGACATTACTTGATCTTGAAACAATGTTTGTTATAAAAAGTTACAAGAACGTTAAAATTTTAACACCATTAACCATCAAATGATGGTTAACAATATTTGGGGAGAGTAGATCATTCGTTATTTATTTTATATCCGTGGTAAAACAGGACGAAGCACAGTTTCTACGACGATGAGTGTGTTAGTGGGTCATCGTCTTGTCAGGTGCAAGGAGTGGTATACAAAGTGTTTACCTCTCTCGCTTCGCGCATCATCATTGACAATTTAAACCGATGGCATTTTTTCTTATTCCTAATTGCTTTCATTTATTTTATTTGCAGATACCGCTTGCCGTTTGGGTACACCATGACAAGGTCACTTAAATTTTACATTGTTGCCAACCTGGCTGTACTACTATTAGGGGTAAGAGTCCGCTACGTCTGGAAAAATTATAACGATACTGGGGTCATTATTGACTAATAATTATTACAAAAATAGTTGGCAACAAACTTAAAATCTATCGCCTGATTATACAAGATTTTCTATATACATATATATACCGCTGATTTCAATAATTTTTTATGCAAACAATTATTACTCTAACAGTATCCTAATAGTATTTCACAGATTTCAACCGTTCTTAATGCTTATTTATCGTAAAACGTAAACATGCTATATTTTTAATTAGTTATTAGCAAAAAGCTTAAATGATCCATATTGTTATACTGTTATTAACTTTACATATTCAGCCGGGTTTATGATGGTCATTAGGGTGGCGCAAAAAAACCGACTAAATTCTCGCGTATAAATATGTTACTTTTTTATGTTTTAAGAAATCTTATCAAAGATGAGCTCAAAAAAAAATTTAAAGGGTCGATCGAGATTTTTAAAATTTCCAAATTCGTCAAAAATCGAATTTTTTTTAAATTTTTTTTTCCTTGTTACGGTAGAATTTAAGTAGATACTTTGCAAATTAAAATAATTATATGATTGATTATTTTTCCTTTATTATTTTTTCTTTTTTCGTATATTGTAAAATTATAGCCATTTAATTTTGTAAAAACAGATTTTTTTCACCGACGCAGCAAAATTGCTAGATCTTTATTTTGACACCATGTTAAGCCGGCGCTATGAGCGACCTTTAAAAATGAATATATTGAGCTAAAAATTTGAGAAACTTTTTTTTTTTCGTCTATAAAATTCTACCGTAACGAGGAAAAAAATTTAAACTAAATTCGATTTTTGACGGTTTTGGAAATTTTTATAAATCTTGAGCGACTCTTACAAACATTTTTTTTGAGCTTATCTTTGATGAGGGTTCTTAAAATATGGAAAGGTAACAAACTTTCGCCACCCTATTGGTCATATAGATCCAGATGATCTTCAAAATAACATCTGGCCAACGAAGCCCTGGCTACTAAATTGGAAGTGAATTATCAAAATTTCACTAAATGCCTTTTTTCAGGAAATCCATTGCGACGCTCCGCTATCAGACTCAGCCTCTCTACCTTTGGAACACAGGGCGGTTTACGGTCCGCCACTTTCCGGTCCTGGTTACGCGCCGCCCGCGCTGTTGCAAGGGGGCGGCGGCGGCGGAGGCGGCGGCGGTGGTAACTCGGACGATCCGTGGCCTCTCGCCACACCGGACATGCCGCAGATCAAACATTTGCAAGTGCAGTGCGAGAAGACGCATATGCGCGTCAATATAGAGTTCGATCGGCCATTCTACGGTATGATTTTCTCCAAGGGATTCTACAGCGATCCCCATTGCGTTCACCTGAAACCCGGTACCGGTCATCTCAGCGCCACCTTCGAGATTTTCCTGAATAGTTGCGGCATGTCGTCGTCGGCCAATCACAATGCGGCCAGTTACGGCGGACCAACGCCAAGTGGAAGCTACGTTGAAAATACCATCATCATCCAATATGATCCTTACGTGCAGGAAGTCTGGGATCAAGCCAGGAAGTTGCGTTGCACTTGGTACGACTTCTACGAGAAGGCGGTGACGTTTCGGCCCTTTCAAGTCGACATGCTCCACGCCGTTACAGCAAACTTCCTTGGAGACAACTTGCAGTGCTGGATGCAGATACAAGTAGGCAAAGGACCTTGGGCTTCCGAAGTGTCGGGCATCGTGAAAATCGGTCAAACGATGACCATGGTGTTGGCTATTAAGGACGACGAAAACAAATTCGATATGTTGGTGAGGAACTGCGTTGCCCACGATGGCAAACGCGCTCCAATACAGCTGGTCGATCAGTACGGTTGCGTGGTGAGGCCGAAGATCATGAGCAAATTCCAGAAGATCAAGAATTTCGGACCGTCAGCTTCCGTGGTGTCGTTCGCTTACTTCCAAGCGTTCAAATTCCCCGATTCCATGAACGTGCACTTCCAATGCGTGATACAAGTGTGCAGAAACAACTGTCCAGAGCCAAATTGTGGCGGACACGGTCTCGGCTTAACCAGCGAATATGGACCACCGCAATTGGGAGGCAACTCATTGGGCAGCGGCCACTTCGGCGGACAGTTGAGCTCCGAATACGGCATACCGCCGGCGTCCGAATACGGTCTACCACCAGCCTTCCCAGATCCCAGACATCCATCCGGACCCACCGGCGCTTACTCCGAGCCCAACCCCGACGTAGTCCCAGCGCCGCAAGCTCAAACATCCTCATCGTCCACCTCCAACCCGCCTAACCTGTCATCACCGGCGCCGCAAGCTTCCGCCCAAACCGGCAACGACATCCACTTACCTCCGCCGCCGCCACCAGGCCACCACGGCGCCTACAACACCGTGAAGAGGAAGAGCAGCATCGCCGATGAGTTCGAGGGTAACCTAGCCACGCTAGGAGGCCGTCCACGATCCGTCGAAAACCTACCAGCCGAACTGCAAGGAGCGCGAAGAAGACGTAGTCCGCAAGTAATGAACATCGTCGTCAGCCACGTGTACAAACGCGAAGCGCAGGAAATGACGGACGTGAACACCAGTCGAACCATCCAGGTGGTGGCCCCCGGCGACGTGAACTTCGCCCTCAACTCCGCTCAAAGCAACGAAACCGTCGTGATACAGTCCGCATCGTCGGCGGATCCGGAAACTATTTGCATGTCGGTGCCGAGCTTCGTGGCCGGTCTGGTCATGCTGCTGCTCGTGCTGATAGTCTCCAGCCTGGTGGCGGCCTTCCTCTTCGTCAGGGTACGCGCCATCGACCGCAAGGGGGTCGCGTCACCCTACTCCCACGGAGCCAGAGGATACGACAACGCCGAGTTCGTGAAAGTGGCCAATTGACGTTGACGTGTGCAGAGAGTATGTGTGCAAAATCATCCGATGGTTCCAAAGATCACTTCAGGTAAACAGGTATGCTACGAGAACCAACAAATTTACCCATTTCGTTGATATGAAATTAGTAAATTTACACGAGCAAATAGCATATCCATCTGGAATACCTTTTTCCATGTTCAAGCAAAAGCTAGTTCAATCTGGAAAAATAAATCGCGATGTAGACCTTCATTCAGCATTATTTAAACAATTAACTCCTCGTTGATCAAGAAAAACTTTAGTGAATTGCTTCAGGATGGTCATATAGAAACCCAGATGAAGTAACATCATTTTTTAGAATGCGGTGTTGAAACCACATTCTAGTCAGATCTATGCAAGACATCCATGGTTTTATACAATTTTTAATAACTGGCGCTTTCACCTCGACAACTTTGGTAATATGTTAAACAAATATTAGAAATATTCCCCAACACCAAAACAAAACACAAAGTGCTTAAAGTACTTTTCGCCAACGATGTTGACATCTTCAGAAGCGAAGAGTTACAACATCGTTGGCGAAAAGTACTTTAAGCACTTTGTGTTTTGTTTTGGTGTTGGGGAATATTTCTAATATTTGTTTAACTCCTCGTTGATAAAGGCTGCTTCAAGAAAAACTTAAGTGAATTGTTTCAGGATGGTCATATAGATCTAACTTAGAAAACCAGATGAAGTAACATCATTGTTTAGAATGCGGTGTTGAAACCACATTCTAGTCAGATCTATGTGAACCATCCATGATTTTACCTGAAATTTCGCCAACAAAGCCAAGTTAACCATCAAAATCAAACAATTTTACTAAATGGTGTCCCAACAAGAACTTGACATTTGGTTCTTTTTGGACACCATTTAGTAATTTTTCATAACTGGGACTTTTACCTCGCCACGGTGCTTTTGTTTCAAGAGCGCTACACAGCATGTTTCGGTCTTTTGGACCTATCAGTGCCGGGTGTGAAGCACGCTTTGAAACAAATCTACTGTGCAACGGACGTGGCCACACATCAGGCTCCACTACGGCCAAAAAGACTTGGTTAGCCATTATTCGCAGTGTTAACATTCCTAAACATCAATACAATATCTGGAATACCTATTTCCGGATGGAAGCAAAAGCTTGTTCAATCTGGAAAAAATCTATCGCGATATAGACTTTGTGAACGTTTTGCTGGGAAACGTGTGCAGCGTTTATAAAAGAATCATTCATTCAGCATTATTTAAACAATTAACTCATCGTTGAATCATTTTTTTTCGTGCGAGCAACAGCGCTGTGCTGCGCTGTTGCCAGCATGATTCTAACCTTTATTTATTTGTAAGTAAGTTATTTTTGTATGTTATTCAGCTAATCAATAGTTGTTATTGGAGATCAGATCAGTCAAAACAGGGTTAACATTTCTATTTAACCCAACGATAATTTGCTGCCCTTTTATTTCATCAAAATCGGTGCAGATACTAGTCTTGTAGGTAGGTTGTAGAACACTTGTAAATAAGTATGTATGAAATACTCACAAATGAATTAAATTCTGCTAAATTTCAACCCCGATGTGGATCTCTAGAGATTATCTGTAAATCTTCAGTATTACATTTCTTTTTATTTATCTGTTGTTTTTTGTAATATACCGTAAATATATTTATTTATTTTATTTAGGAAATCTTTTTAAATTATTGTATGTCTAAAATTAATTTTCTTAACGGAAAATTAACATTTTTAAATAAACTAATTTATAAACATATAACAAGTTGTATCAGTTTAAACACCTCGAACTAGTTCATAACAAAAACATCCTGAACGAATGAACATTTTGTGCCACATTTTAACATATTCAAATTTTTAATCCTTTCTCCCAAAAGAAAGTCCAAATATCTAAAATCCTGAAATTTGCTTATGACCTTAAATTTTATCAAGTAAAAGTATAACATTAATATTATTTGGTTCAAACTTTCTTCGCCATCATTATAATTTCAGCGCTCAACTCATAGAGGGCGTAACCTGTGCAATCGCGATTGTACCAAGGTTTTTTCGAATCGATAAATTTATTGGAGCGTATATTCGATGATTTTTTTTATGTTGTTTACTATTTATTAATTATAAATTTAAACACGGAATTCCCATATTAATTAAATGAGTTCAATGTAGTGTAAAGCGATTTCCAATTTTTTTAAATTGATCGACAAACAAATAATCAAGGGAAGAGGAATGTTTGAATTGTGCGGGCACTTATTCACCCATTAACGCATACGATAGTCAACGTTATGGTACGGAAAACAAGCTAAATGATTTTTAATTGAGTAAACCTCATTAAAATTTATTTATCCACGACGAAAAAAACATGTACATGGCAGAACACCTGAAATTTTCCAAAAGTCGTGTAGCTTCACCAATCTACTAACCAGGACGTTTCGTTGTCCCTGGTTGCTCCAGTGTAACTGACTTAAATATAAATGGACCTGTAGCTACTTAACTTATATATATATAATAGCATATTAAATGCGCTTTAAAAAAATAAGAAATAAAGAAAATTAAAAAAAATATTTGACTTTCCAATTTTTTTTATTTCGTTTGAAATTGATTTAAAATACTTTTAAACATAAAATATTTTTATTATGGGTTGGTTTATTTTTTAAATAAACCACCCTGTATAGAAATATCAAATTATTAAAATATACATGATATTTTTGAAATGTCGTCTCAAAGGTTTTTACAAAAAGGTAAATACACATATATATGTCTCGACTTAAAATTCATATTTCAATATTAAATTTCCTACAGAAGTTGAACATATAATTGCAATTTTATATGACATACACTTCCACACACACATAACATAAAATCTGAAATTCAGGAAGTTCAGAACTTGCAAGAAATTTGTTACAATAAAGTTACAAAGTTACTTTTACTATGTATACGAAGTATAATAATATAACTGTATGAAAATTTTTATTAATATCGCGCTTTGGTAATTTGTGTTTTGGTGTCGATTGTTTAAACAAATAAACATTGGGGGTGGCGACAGGGAGTGGGAGTCAAAGGTAAATAATGTGTTTAAGCTGGCGCAGTGATGCTTGCTTCGGTCGCTATAGTAACCATAGGGTGTTAGGTAACCTTTCGCAATGGCCTATCTATGTCATTAGAATATGATATTGTTGATGACAGCCGAGTAATGAGCTTAAGGGTGCTGTTTACTCATCCCCATCCGTAGTCAAAGTCCTTTTGGTCTTAGGTTAATACACAACGCACCAAAAATATAACAGCACCGTGTTTATCCCGTTATCTATAGGCTTTATTATATATCTTCATTGATAAAGTTTCTTAAGTCTTAAGAAGTATCTATGCTACAAAATTTGGCTTTCTAGGATAATATCTTCAAATTCAAAGTAAGTTATCTTGTTCACTTGCAAGTAGGTATTTGAATAAACCAAAAGATAATTTTGATTCAAAATAAATTTATTTATCCGAAATCGGCAGTAAAGTTAAAAAATCGGCAGTAAAGTAGAACTTTACTGCCGATTTAATACGAGTATTGTATGCAACCCATTATACATTTTAAGATGTGTCTACTGCTGCTCAGCAGCAACTAAATAATATTTTAAAAAAAGCATCGTCGCGGAGGTCGATTGGACCCTTTCACAAAATGTTGTTTAATAAAAATAATTTTATTAATTAGATTAAAAAATCGCTGCGGCAGGCAAATATATAATACAGTATACGTAGACACTTCCTACATTCAATATATACAAAAGTTTATATACTATACTCTTTTACTTCCTAAGAAGTCCCAGAAGCCAACTGAATGGTTTGAGCGGGTTAGGGGTAGGAACGGACCGCGGGCTTAAAGTCCCCTCCGAAGGACTAATTAGTATTATTAAATGTGATTTCGGATAAAATTTAATATGCACCTCGGCATTAAAGTCATTTTTTATGACTCACGTGGTTATTTATAATTTCCACATAAAAATACGACTTTACTGCCTTGATACATAAATAACTATTTTATTAATTGGAGAAATACTAAATCGTGTGAAAGGTACAAAAACATATGTCAGAGTAATGCATTTTCGATATCTTATTTACTTCCTGCAACACATTCATAAAACTTTCGTTGATTTTACCTGGAATAATAATAAAAAAGTGTTATAAGTTTTATATGACAATCTTAAACCTTTGCTTTCATATCGGGAGTTTTTATACTCGGTTTTATTTTCTTATAAGACCCTTGTCGCCTTTTTATAGGATGTGGTTTTATTAGAAAACAAGTTATAAAACACTATGGCGTTTTAGTTGGAAGCGATAGCATGCGAAAATAAAGGTTAATAATAGTTAAAGTAAATCTCCGCAAAGTAATATTGTTGAATTTAAAGGATAAAAAGGACATGGAAAGTTAAGCTCGAGCTTTAAAGGGTTTAATTGAAAGAAGTGGCACTAAAATAAAATCGCAAACTCAATGAAATTTAGCAGATTTTATTGCCGCCATAAAATTTATTAAAAATGTCGATCTAACCCACCAAACATTGTAACTTCTTAGCAATACTTTTTTCGAGGGGAAAGTTAATGATTATAAAAAGTTAAAATGAAGATGAAAGTTTTTTAGGAAAATACATCAAAATGTTTTTTGAAATAATGATTATAAATGATCCCTATTACCCTGTTTACACCCCATTCAACTTCAAATAGACCTTGGTAATTTTCTTTATATGTTTTTAAGTAAGTTTTATCCTTTATTGGCCCAAAAAATAGCATTTACGAAACACTTTGGCAAAAATGGCGAATGCGCCGGGATTAACAGTCTTTGCTCACATTTTTTGTCACAAACCATTTAAAATGAATGAAATTTTTACTACAAAATATAAAAATGTAGTAGCAAAAATAAACCTTGGGCATTTGGTAATAAAATCCCTAAAAATTAATTAATTTAATTTTCACCCCATATATTTTTTAATTCTTTATTTTTGTTATTAGAACTAATTATTTTCTACTCAAAATTATTAAAAATCTCTCTTTAAAGCAATTTTCGAGTTTTATTAGACACGAGCGAAGCTTGCGAGCGAGTGTTTAATAAAAACAAGTGTCTAGATAAGTTTAAAAAACGAGTACGACTAACACAAAGAATAACTTAAAGCCAATTTTATTTGTTAAACATTGGATATCTGTCAACTGTCAATAGATTATTACATATAACCTCACTTTTTGCTAATTTATAATAAACTTCAGTCCGTGACTAAAACTCCATAAAGTCACAGCTTGTCAATGGGGAGTAGATACTAGTATATTATGTATCAAGTTTGATAAACGCCATTTTATACACGAATTTAATTTGGGCACGAGCGAGCTTGCGAGCGAGTTCTTAAATTAATGAGTGTATAGAAAAGTTTATAAACGAAATGCATACTATACTTTTTCTACGACAAATACTTATTATTATCTTAAAATGATTTAAATCAAATATTTTTATAGAGCGCCATCTATGAAACAATAGGGGAATCTGTGTGTCACCGTCAAATGTCAAATTTTTATATTTTATAAACACAGATTATAAAGGTTATATATAAATCGAAATGAATTTCTTGAAAATGGACAGTTTTTACAGTGAAAGTAAAGAAAATGTTTTATGAGCACTTTACAGTGGAGTCCGTGCCCGAATTTAAGTTATAGTTTACTGCCGGCGAAATTAAAAGGTCAGTACAATGTTCATATAATTTTTTCAAATATTGGCGTTGAGAAACTATTTAATACTTTTGTATTTTTGTATTGAGATAATAAAATAATTTTCACATTTAGTATTATTTTACAAGAAAGGCACTTTATTTTAACGATTGTATGACATTTGACAACTGTCAACTAACTTAAAACTAACTTCAGCCCGTGACTAAAAACCTGTTGCTAACTTCAGCACGTGACTAAAGCGCCATAAAGCCACAACTTTTTAATTTGTATTTAAAAGGTCACTTAGTGTCATGGAAACATGTACGATAAAGGGCGTTTTAAAGGTGGGAGTAGAAAAAATAATTTATTATCTTTATAAAGATAATATACAGGGTATTCTTCTATAAAAATGGCATTTAAGAACTTAAAAAAAATCAGCAGTCCTAAAAAAATTAAAAAAAAATGAAAACTTGTCAAAACCAAAAATCCTGTGAGTTTTGAAAAAAAGTAAGTTTTACATGTAAGTAAAATAACGAAAATTACTAGAATATTTTGAGACCATTTAAAACAAAAATTGTTTATGACTAGTTTAGTTAGCGTAGGTAAATTTATTTCACAGTATGCGCATGTTGTTTGTTTGTTATTCGCACAAAATTTAAATTCTCATTTCCCTTTTCTAACCTTTTCGCCTATTTATCCATTCCACTACTTTCAAACAAAATCCTTTCGGATGTTTTGCATTTTCTTAATTGATTTGTGGGTCGAAATGCCACTGTTTTACATTAAACGTATGTATAATTAAGTAATGAAAAGTACAATTTACATTTTTTAAATTTTTTTGAGTTGAGTTAAATCGGGCACTTTCGGTGTCAAAACCGATCACATCAACAGCAGCTCACAGTGATTCAGATCGAAATTTTAGCTGGACAAAAGCCTAAACTCTTCATATCAGCTAATAACTTGTCCTTTGGAATAAAAAAAACAGTTGGACACCCCTTCTATAGTTTAATCAAAATAAAAATTAAAATAAGTTAAAATAAAACTTAAAAATGTTTACGGATATACAGGGCGAGTCTTTTAACATGAAACATTAAAATATCTCAGTTAATAGGCATTTTACGAAAAAATGTTTAAACTAAAAATTAAATGATTCGAGGGGGGAAATAAATTAGTACCAAAATTATTCCCTACACTGAAAAAAATAATCTCTTAAAAAAAATGAAAAACACTTTGATTCAAGAAAACTGCATCTCTTTATTGAAAAGCTTAGGAACTTTCTAAGAAAGAAAATTTGTCTTGCTACTAAAGTATATACTATTGACCTAACCACATTTTATTTTGATTTTAGAGCAAATATCTCTTGGTCCAATAGTATGTATTGTTTTATTCAAAAGCTTTTGATCATCACTGAAAGTACCAGCGTTGTTAGTATTTAAGCTTAAATTCCCCTCACCACATAGGTTTTTTTATTTTAATTATTAAAACATGCATTTTTTATACCAATACTAACCCTGATAGCAAAATTTGATTTTAAGAATCTTCTAAGAAGATTTGACCCGGAATAATGGAATATTCTTAGAACCTTCCCTTATTGCTAAGAATGTTCTTAGGGACTTTTAAAACATTCAATAGATACCCTTTTAATGATGCAATTAGATTGTTAAAAGCTTCTTAAAACCTTCCTAAAAAGCATCCTAAGAACATTTTAAGAATACGTTTTGGAATGTTTTTAGAAGGTTTCTTATAGAGCTTCTAGGAAGCTTTTGAGAATATTTCCAAATATGTTTCTAATATGTTGTATTCTACATTCGTAAAATTCTTCAGGAGACGACAAATACGCCTCACTGTCATAATATGACAGAGTAAAATGTATTTGTCGTCCCCTTAAAAAATTTTGCGACATATTAATATATATTTAAATAAAAATATTAAATAAACAATTTGACCTCTAAACCATAAGTTGTATGACATTATTTCATAAAAAGTAAAATTGGAAAATTTTGTGGGATAAGTCAGATTAGATTGAAGTTAAAAATAGTTAGGATTATTATACATAAAAATGTTAATTCAGAAATAAAAAATCGGTGTACAAATAAACAAATATTTATTTGTAACATAAAATAAAATACTTATAGCAAAAGTATTTTTGTTATCGAATATTGTTTTAATTTGACAAATACCTATAAAAAAATATTTTGAATAGTGTTTTTTACTTAGTATTTAATACTAATTACTAGGGATGGGATTTTAGTTATTTTACCTTTTTTTAACCGATGTAACTATTTGAAAACCAATAATTCCAAAATGTGTTTTAAAAGATTTTCTTTTATATGAACCTAACTTGTTTTCACCTTTTTTACCTTTTTTGGAGGTTTTTGCTTTTAACTACCTTTTTTATAATTTTGTTACCTATTTTTTTAACTTTTTTTCACCTTTTTACCTTTTTTGGAGGTTTTTGCTTTAAACTACCTTTTTATACTTTTGTTACATACTTTTTAATTTGTCAGTTTATTTTCATATATTTGTTACCTATTTTTAGGTATTTTTACTTATTTTTTTTTTTTTTTTGTTCTTTTAAAAATATGCGCCAATATTTTATCCAGGGCGTGCAACTCAACGGTATAGAATTTTTTCTTATGGTTACAGACTGTAACAGTAACTTTCTTTACAGTTACCTTCTTTGTAGTGACTCACTACTAGTGAGCTTATGTTCTGTCATAGAACTTCTGTGTAGTGAGTGTCACTCAGTAAAACACAGTTTATTGCATAGAAATAGTTTATTGTGGGTATGTTCTGTGTTCTGTGCTAAACAAAATTATAAACGAAACTTAAACTTTTAATGTTTTTTTTACCTAAAATGCTGTTTTTTTAACCTAAAATGCCGTTTTTTAACCTAAAATGCTTTTTTTTAGAACCTTTTTAGTTACCTACTTTTCAGTTTTTAGTACCTAAATATCCCATCCCTACTAATTACTAATTGGGTACGTACCTTTATACGTAGTAAGCATGTTCTTTAGAAGAAATATAGCATGATCCTAAGAATATTCTCACTGGAAGATTTAAAAACATTCTTAGAATATAGTGTGCTATCAGGGAATAAATATGATTTAATATAAAATTTTTATTACAAATTTTAATTGATACCTTACCTTCAAAAACATTAAACAAATTAATTGTATATTACACAACCGGCAAAATGTATATTAGAAATACTATAATTATAATATTATATCACTGCCCCTAGAAAATGGCGAATTGCAAGTTGCAATGATACAAAACGTACTAAACACGTGTGCCGCAAACGGTGTGCGCGTTTTGCATCCCATCCCATGTATCAGAAGCTACCAGATTTTGTTAGAAAATTGACATGCTATTGGGATAATTGTTATGTATCTTGAACGAATTGCGTAAATATAAATAATTTTCATAGCTTTTGAACAAAAACACTTTGCACTTGGTTGAAAGAAGAAACATTCAAGGGATTTTATATTTTTTTTTCAAGAGAACTATACTTCTTCCACTAAGAACTTTTATGCTATTTAATTTTTAAGTTTCAAGTTATACGAGGTGTGTTCAGAAAATAACGGGAATTGTTAAATTTCGCGGGTTCGGAGGGTCCGGTTGTCATAAAATTTTCTTTATTATGTTGGTATACATGCCCCCGAAGTATGATAAAAACTTTAGCTGTTTTCATTGTTTACTTTGTCTGTGGCAGTCGCTAAGGTTAGAATTGTTTTATGAGCTCGGCGATTTTTCGTTCGTTAAAAGAAATGGATCAAAGAATTTGTATCCAATTTTGCTTAAAAAAAAATAAAATAAATTCTGTGAAATGTTAACAAAGTCCTATAGTGAGTCTGCTACAAGTAAAACAAGAGTTTACAAGTGGTATAAGAGTTTCCAAGATGGCCGTGAAGACGTTGAAGATGACGAACTCCCCGAACGCATAAGCACATTAACAAGCTATAAAAACATTGAAGAAGTGGAATAAATGGTTATAAACCATCAGAGAAGTCGCTGATGATGTTGGTATATCGATTGGCTCATCCCATGAAATTTTTTCGAATGTTTTGGGTATGAAATGCGTGGTAGCAAAATTTGTTCTAAAATTGTTAAATTTTGAACACAATTTTTGGCCAAAAAGAATACTGTAATGATGACCCAGCCTCCATATTCGCCAGACATAAAAGCGCATCGCTGAAAGAACTAAAGGCTATCCCAAAGATCGAGTTTTAGAAGTGTTTCGAGTATTGGAAGAAGAGCTGGCACAAGTGCATAATATCCAATGGGGACTATTTTGAAGGCGTCAACATTAATGTAGACGAATAAATAAATATTTGTTTCAAAAAACGAAAATTCGATATTTTCTGAACACACCTCGTATTAAAAATAGGAGAATCCTATGATTTTGTGGATTTCTATAAAACTGTTTTTACAACAAAATTTTTATAATTTTGAGTCAGTAATTTTTTTTAAAATAATTCCAAAATGACGACTGTGCGTGGCGTCGCGGCGGCAAGTTTGGCGTCGGTTTTAGGGGTGGTAGCTTAGCATCGGCCGGTGAGTGAGTGATAGCAGCAGAGAGCAGTAGCGACCGAGCGCGCGTCCCGTCCAGACGCCTCAACGACGTCTCGACGCCGAAATGACGTCGCTCCGCCGTTGCGTGCTCTTGTTGTTCATGTGTCCGCTGATGCTAGACGCGCACCTAAACTTTTTTTTGACGCAAGAAGAAGTTATGAAGTTACTCGGTAAGAGAGGACGAGATTGCCTTAGTGCAACAATTTTTACTTGTTGATTCCTGTTCGTATTGTTTTGTACCTTGCTGTTGAATAACCACTGCAAAAATTCGGATAATTATATTATTTTGACTTTATTTTTGCAGCCCAACTTTTTTATTGTTGTCAATTGTGTTTGCATTTAAATCGCAAATCGCAAAATCGAATTAAAAAGTCAATTAAAACATTAATAAATGGATTATAATATACAGAATGTTCCAAAACATTTTATGCTAAATTTAAAAATAATAACACAATTTTAAAAATGTATTTATTTTTTTCATTTAAAACCACGTGTATTATTTTGCACACTATTTTTGGGACACCCTGTATTATTTTATTATTTATTCTACATAAAGAATTCCGAAAATGAAACTTAACTTTGATGTTATTTCCTTATTTTTTGCAAAAAGCTTATATTTAAAATGAAGGGAGGATATAATTTTATCAAAAAAGCGACCTAAAACCGTGAAACTTTTAAATTAAAACCTTTTAGCAAGGGTAAATGCTTTTTACGCAGTTTGATTAGGTTATCATAACGAAAAAAGTAATATTTTAAAAATTACAACCTTATACAATAGTCTTTTAAAACAAAATCACAAAATAAGTTGTCATTCTTTAGAGGATGATAGTACACGACAAAATAAAAAAGTTTTTCTTTTATCATTTTTATAAGTAAAGTAGAAATTTTGGGCCGCCACTGGTTGTTCCTGACCTATGACAACTGTCGCAAAATATGCTTGCACAGTGGGCAATAATCTACATTCATTAAAAATTTACATTTATGTTATTATTGATAACTTTGTTAATAATTGTTTTTTGTTTTGCATACTCAGCTATTTTATTGTTAGGTATCTCGAGGTTTCCGTGGTTTTCCCATCGATTTTAAATTTCACCTTTCACTTTTTACGTCGATTGATGCTCATATAGCTATTTTTTTAAGTGTTCCACAAAACATAATAAAAGTTTAACTATCACTCCGTTATTATCCACACAAAGTTGACAGCGGCGTAGAAAATTATATCTCTTGCTATCATATCCGGATGATTTCGGATTTCATCTGCCGCTGCAGTGTCAACTTTGCTCTCGTACACTAAACTGTTCATGTAGCCTCAGAGAAAAAACAATAACAACCGATTTTAAATAAGTTTAAAAGTTTGCTTGATTTTACATAATACCCTGTGCGCATACCTGTTTCTTTTTTGCTTGGATGAATAAAATCATTATTTTTAGAGGTAAAAACAATAGGATACCCTGTATAAAGTTTTAATAGAAAAATTATAATCTCGCGCATTCGCCATTTTTGTAAATATGTAATAAAATATAAAATAAAATGACAAGGTAAAATTAATTAACATTATTTTTGTTATATAAAAAATATTATTGGATATTTTCTTATTGTTACTTTTATTATGAATGTCATATATAAGATAAAATAATGTAAGCTTCAAGATATTTCAAGTTTGATATGTTTTCGTATTAGTATTCCGCACGAAATAAATGAAATATGCGGGAAGATAATAGGTTAAAAAGAAATATTAATTTAATAGATTAAAATCTAAATAGGAGGTTGTAGGTACTACCAAAAACCAACAATACTACTCCTCACTCACCTCAGCTCAAAATGTCTTGCAAGGGGAGTGTATTCACTCCAAAAGTTTTGAATCTGAGTTTGCTGGTGCTTGCTCTGTCTACAGCTGCCACTGGTCCTCCAGCCTTCGTTTATTATTTAGTCGTCCCACTCTTTTAGGGCTGATTTGACTTGCATCCTCGTAATGCCAAAAATTGGCTCTGGTTCCACACAAGAACTTTCGGATTGCGTCCTAGATAGTTCTTCAGCATGTTCGTTACCGTTTACTCTCAATTACTTAACTGACTGCTCCATGCTGCGGTGTTCCCAATATATTTAGTGCCTACGTGCCTTCCCGAATATTCCAGCGAGCTCCGGACCGCTCTCGATCGCTCGAGCGCTGACTCACCGGCGATGAGTCATCTTTCCGAGATCCAGAGCGGTACTCGCTACAATATATATATATATATATATATGGTTTTCCAGGATCTGCTCCGTGTTGTCGGTTTTTGGTTCTTAAAAGACAATCTCATGTACCATCTTCAGGTCTTATCTGCTGGGCTGCTGTTGCTGCTATATATATATACATATATATTTATAAACGGGTATATTTGTCTGTCTTCTTGGCTTCTTCGAAAGACAATGTGTTTGTAATACGTGAACCATCGGTATAGCATACCAATGCCAGTTTACTTTTTTCTCCATTGATTTCTCGTGGGTGTCGTTGGGGAAATTATCTTCTTTAATTTCGTTCGCTGCGAAAAGGTTAATCCAAAAACAATTATAGAAGCGTTAAAATACCGAGACTTAATAAAACGATTAATACGAAAGGGATTAAATGCGTATTTGTGACGATGCTTTCCAGAAAAATTAAAACAGGTCCCTGACAGGCTTTAAATTAAATTCCTTTTAATCCTGAAATGTTAATTATAATAAAGTTATTCCTGATACGGTTTTCACATCTGTATTAATTAGTTTGCCCGAATTTCGGGATTTGCTGTGATTGAATCATAATATCTATACTAAACTGGTTAGTAATCAAAATCAAAACATACAGGGACAATTTAAAAACCTGTAATAGTTATTTATGTCATTAGATTAAGAAGTAAGGCTTTTTGTGCTAAGCCCAAGGTTTGAACGCCGACGCGTAGCGGAGGCCTACAATTGAGCGAAGCACCAAAAGGCACTTCTTGGCCGAATGGCATACAACATTTTATCTTAAAAGCACTTTATATAGGTCAATTTAATTCAACATCAAAGCGGCCTAACCTCACTTTTTTAGAATCTCATTTATTTATTAGCTAAAGATTACATTAAATGTACAATAATTATTATTGCTTTTAGAAGCAGTAATAGTTTGACAATACCTAGCTACATGATTTAAGTAGAAATGGATTTTTGCTATTACATTAAATTCAATTAATTGTTTAATAAATAGGTAGGTAGGTATCTAATTTCAATTTGTTTGGATTTTAATTTAAAAAATAGGTAGTTTGGAATGTTTAAGCTGTGTTTAACATTTAATTTCACTGAAAACTTAAAGCAAATTAAAACTTAAAGATAATTTAAATCGTAGAAAAAGAATCGTGCGTTTTCTTGGTTGCCTAACCTCACTTTTTGTTTTATTATTCATATTTAATTTTACAATAATTTAATGAAAAATATTAAACATTATTAAACAGAAAGACCACGGTCGATAGCCTGTTGGGAAACCAATAAAGATGTTTATTATTATTATTAATATTAAACATTAACAGTAAAACAAACAAATTAGTGCTTATTATAAATAAATTAAACCAGTTTAGTACGTTAATTTCTTATAAAAGGATTAATTTGTCAAAACAATACCCCTAGCGAGAAAAAATTGAACTAATTACTTGTCTCATAATTTTTTTATGGGCCTAGGCCATAACAAGGTATTTCTTTATCGAATGTTGACAACAATAAAGTTTAAATTATAGACCGCGTGGAGATAAAACATATTTTCATGTAAGATGCTTTATATGATGTCCAGTAAAGACTTTTTGCACGCAATTTTGTGGCACTAAAACAATTAAAAACCCGTTACAGAGCCACAAATTGTCCTTTATCGTGTCCCTGTATAATGCGAAACAATTAGTTTTGTGTGTTAGAAGTGGAGTAAGGGGGATGATTTTTCGATTAACGAGGCGGCATTGTCAAGGGAATATTGTTTTGGGTTTTACTACGATAAAAAGCAAAGTGTCTATTTACAAGCATAAACTGAAAAGAAAAGCACAAGAAGGGAAAATAACTCATTAAAGTGGCAACTGGCAATCGGCTGAACCCGACCGGTCTCTTTCCTCCACTCCAGCAGGGATAAATTGCTAGAAATTACATTTAACCGGAATATCTTAAGCTTTGTAACGTCCCTTGTTGCCATTGGCTACAATTAAGAACAGATAAAAGGATATGATGCTGTCAAATTGCAATAATTTTACAATTACAAGATACTCAATTGTTTTATAAGGGTGAATAAAAAAAACAATATTTTTTTAACCCTTATCAAGATATGTTTGTTAAACATTATGTACATCAGATCTAATCTGTATAATAAGACTTGGATCAATATAAACAAGGAAACGTGGTTTAAAACTCAATGCGTGAATATTAAAGATGAAGATTTTTTTAACAATTTTCTTTTGGAACACCCTGTGTATACAACTACTCTGTAATTGTGCAATTACTTAATAGGAAATTTCAGTAATCTTACTACTGGAAATTCTAGTTTAAATAGACCGCACCCAAACTCTGCCGCTATCTACTTTGCATTTTCGCTGAAACTAATTAAATATAAATAAACGATCATAAGCTTGTCAAACTACTTATGTAGCTCTGCTTGTATCTACAAATTTTCAATGTTTATGGCTTCATTTTACACAAATAAAAGCATACGCAAAGATTTTTTTTATATTTTGAAATACAATTTTCTTAAAAAAAAGTACGTCACACATATTTTGGGGATTTTAGACCCCCTTGTCATAAATTGTCACAGTCTTCATCCCCCTGTCTTTTTAAATAAATCTTATTAATTTTATCCAGTATCTTCGTAAAAAGTGTATATAAACTTAGATCAGATTCTTTCCTGCAAATTTTATATGTATTTGTAGTTTTAGGTTTTACAACAATGTAAGTCATTAAAATAAGGTTTAATAATGAAAAAATGTACGGTTTAATTAAAAGTATATTTTGTATCAAGTTTTGTATCGAGCTTGCGAGCGAGTGCTTAAATTAATGAGTGTATAGAAAAGTTTATAAACGAGGTGCATACTATACTTTTTCTACGACAAATACTTATTATTATCTTAAAATGATTTAAATCAAAAATTTGTATAGAGCGCCATCTATGAAACAACAGGGGAATCTGTGTGTCACCGTCAAATGTCAAATTTTTGTATTTTATAAACACTTATTATAAAGGTTATAAATCGAAATGTATTTCTTGAAAATTGACAGTTTTTCACAGTGAAAGTAAAGAAAATGTTTTATGAGCACTTTACAGTGGAGTCCGTTCCCGAATTTAAGTTATAGTTTACTGCCGGCGAAATTAAAAGGTCAGTACAATGTTCATATAAACTTTTCAAATATTGGCGTTGAGAAACTATTTAATACTTTTGTATTTTTGTATTGAGATAATAAAATAATTTTCACATTTAGTATTATTTTACAAGAAAGGCACTTTATTTTAACGATTGTATGACATTTGACAACTGTCAACTAACTTAAAACTAACTTCAGCTCGTGACTAAAAACATTCAGCCCGTGACTAAAGCGTCATAAAGCCACAACTTGTCAATGTGTATTTAAAAGGTCACTTAGTGTCATGGAAACATGTACGATAAAGGGCGTTTTAAAGGTGGGAGTAGAAAAAAAAGTTTATTATGCCTAAAATGTATCAAATGAACTTCAAAATATTGTGAAACAAAACACAAACGTTTAAATAAATAAATAATGTTTATTATTTAAATAAATAATCAATAATTATGCCATATATACTTTTGTTTGAACAATTTATGATCGTAATGCTTATATAATATTATTCAATTGAATAAAGCAATTGATTTCGTTAGTATAATAAATTATGGTTTAAATTAATTTGTACTGAGTGAAAAATACATACACTATCGCTATAAAAGTTTTTAGGCATAACTTTGGTAACTAAATTTTCTCATTCCACATGACCTATGTGTATTTCAGGTTGCAGATTGGTTTAACTACAAAAATCTCAAAATTACGTAAACCGCCAAAATTTTATAGATTTCGAGAAATTTTTTGTGCTTATTACTCTCTAAAAATGAATCAGTCTAAAATGACTAGTTACTATAGTTATTTGTGACTGCTTTTCTACTATACCATAGTATCCCCAACATTTAATAACCAATTCTTATGTAAAATTGTCCCTTGAATCCAAAAAATATAAAAGTAAAGCAGTTTTTGAGATAAAGTCAAATTCATATTTTACGGAAAATTGACTATGGACCCTATGCAGAAACGTTGATTTATTTATATCAACTGATTTATGCATATCCACTGATTTAAGTTTGAACCAATTTGGCAACATATCAAATTTTAAATGACAGTAAAGATTTGTAGGTTATCTTTATTACATTATAAGAGTTAAACATTTTTAAAATGTATTATTAAATATATGTGTTCTGGTATAAGTAAATTTGCAATAGAAGGTATGAAAAACGAAAATTACGGCAGAAAGCCTCTGAAAAGAACAAAGAAATTTTGTTGAAGTTGGTGGAAATTTTATTTAAGTGTTATTATGGTTATAGGACTAGACCTTTTGGCAAATGTTTTGAAAAATAAATGCAATGATGCCGAAGTCATCGAGAGGGAAAAAAGACATTTAAAATTTGTGACAAGAATATAAAAATATTAAGAAACAAACTCTAGAGGATAATATATGTTAGTTAATGCTTGATATACATAAATTATGGCTTCAGAATGAACTTTATTAATCAAAAGGAGGGAGGTATACTCAAAAATTGCATGTTCAGAAAAATTGTGCTAGAAAATGGGTGGGAGGTGGAGCATGCATATAGTTTACCCTTGCCTGCCCCCCTGAACAAAATCCTGGCTACACCCTTGCTGGAAATGGGGCAAGAATCCCTGCTTTTCTAAAAGGTTAAATTAAACCCAATGAAAAAAATTTGTTTTTTAAATAATTTATATTGAAAAATATAGGTACACAAATTTTAAAAACTGTTATTTAAGCGAATTTTAAAATTTAACTTTTGTTGTTCTAGTCCAGATTTTTTTACCCTGTGTATTTTATTTTAAAAATTAAAATATTGTTTCTGAACATATTTTTAATTATTTGTTAAATAAATATTACAAAGGATAAAAACAATTTGAACCAAAAATATAAAAAAATAGTTTCATACACTGCCTGTTTTTGTTTTCGAGCAAAAACAATTGTTTTTACCTACTTATAAAATGCCTTTTAAACTTGTATTACTGGCAAAAACTGTTAATAATATTATAAAATGTATATTCAATTTGAAATACCCATTAGCTGGCCATACACAGACGTTATTGCGCGCGGTTTATCGTGTTATCTGCAAAAACATATGGAAAATCATGTACGTGAGTGAGTATCGCCGCGCGAAATGATAGAACGGGAAGGGATTTCAGACGTGCTTTTCTCTGGAGTGTGGCGTGTCCACACGCCACATTCCGCGTCACGGTTTACCTTTGCTTGGCAAAATTTCACGTTGAAAATTTGTACATGATCACATGCAGTTTCAAACGACTCGATAATGACACTTTTTGCCCACTCACATACGATTTTTCCTTTGAAACTGATATACCACGGGCAATCACTTGCTAAATCATTTGAATACTTTATCAAGTGTATGGAACATGACGCTTTTTTGCCATGCCGTTCTTTCGTGCATACTAACCGCTACATCCCAACACGCCACGATAAACCGCGCGAAATAACGTCTGTGTATGGCCAGCTATTTTGTCCCTCCATTTCATTTCCTTTTATGTTTAATAGTACCTACCTATATTTCTGGGCCCAAAAATAAATAGAGTGTAAATTTCCTCAGAAAAAAAGTCCCCTCTACCTTGATAAGCCCAAAACCTACTTTTCTATTTAAAGAGCAAACACATAATTTAAAAATTTAAAAGAAAAAATAAGTTGAACAAGGTCTAAAATTTAAAATTAATTATTTAAAAAATAAGAAAAATATTTTTTAAACACAATTTTAGTTTTATTTTATAATCCTTATTATTTATTAAATAGTAATTTTTTTTAAATATTATATTAAAAAGTAAACATTTATAGAAGGTATGTATGTTTTTAATAATAAAATAATGAATCAATAAATACTTTCACCCAAGTTCAATGTTAGGGATAATTATTTTACAACAAACAGACAAAAAAACAGCAAAGATATTTGATATAATTAACATGGTAGTAATTTTATTTAAAAAAATGTTATTTTTTAATTATATCTTTTTTATAGGCATATTTACCTTCTGAATTTATTTTTTCATATATATTTACAAACAAAAATACTGTCTATTTTTATCCATATTTTAAATCAGTCGTTAACGACTGATATAAATTATATCAACCGATTTACATATTAGATTATTTTATTGGCCAAAAAACAAACCTAGTAAACCATGACTTATCTTCTTCTTCTTCAACTAGGGCGGATTTATGGCTTAACCACCGCCCTTATGGTCCTGGACATAGTCCTTATTAACCAGCTACTAGTATTTAACGTCCAATGATTTCAGAAGAACCAAAAACCATTGGACAACTGTTGTCTAACAAACACGTGAACACAAATAGGTTATGTAACCTTAAAATTTAAATGTTCATATAAATTCCTCTATTCCTTTAAAAAAGGACAAAACGAGGAATATTATCTAGGACTGGAATCCGATTCTGTCTTCCCTGAGTCAAAGTCAACTATTTTTCACACTTTTTCATGGAGCAATGCAGGAGCGATGCGCTTCTCACCGAGGACAAAATCGAATTCACCATGACTTATATTAGCGAAATTATTTTCTATGGTTAAAAGCAAATGTCACAAATGTCAAATAAATCTTTATGACATTTTAATTGTTTTATTTCTAATTTAAAATGTCAATGTTTTAGGGAAAATATAAACGTTGAAAGATAATTACCCAATTTATTTTATGAAACAATAGTTTTTAAAGAAAATTACTACGTTGCCATGTCGTGCAAACCTATATACACTGATATGCTAAATCAGTTGATATAAATAAATCAACGTTTCTGCATACTGCCCTACATCTTAAAAACTGTTATACTTTTAAAACTTTTGACGACATTTTCGGATTCAGGGGACAATTTTACATAAAAATTGACTGCTAAATGCAATACAAATTGCTATCGACGAAAATTATTAGTGGCTGCTTAGACAATTCACTAATTCATTTTTAGAGAGTATATTCTGTATTTCTTATTTATAACCTTGCCGTCTTAATCAATGCATATGGTTTTTCCGATAAGAATTTCTTCTTAATAAACATATCTACGCCAATAATTGTTCCAATAATAACAGAAAAACCTAATATTGCACAACGTAACTTCATCTAAAACGCATACGTATAAAATCGCGAACACATGTGCTTTACATATCAGTTGCCTATCTACGTGCAAGTAAAATGTATTTGCTATTCAATGTTGTATTGCCGACGATGTATTTTTTCGCTTTACAACACTTAACAGTCAACTACAAGTTGGTGAATCTAAGCAAAACAATGTGCGATGAATTGGTGAAGAATACCACCAGCGATTCTATAATGTGTAGAAATATGTGCTTCGATATGTTTCACAATAGTGTACAATGTACTGAGATATCTGAAGAGGTCTTCGAGGAAAATAAAAAACATTATTACACAATTTTGGATAAAGTTTATATGATTATTAGGAATGTTAGAGGCTTTTTTGTTGATTTATTTTCGAAGGAATATTTTTACCATAGAAGAAAACAAGAGCGTTTATATTTTTTTAGTCACTTTAAATGATGTATTATACATATATTTGCTACTAACTGTGATACTAGTCGCTAATATTTTTTTATTATACATTGTTTCTTTTTTTATGTAATATCTATCTTTATACTTTTTTTTTATAAAAAACCGCAAAGATTAAATGTTATTATGTCAAGCTGTACTGTAATAAATTATGAATAATAAATGACAGGATACTAATGATAGTATTGTAATAAAGACAACATCAATTTTACGTCATCAATTCACTTATTGATTTTGTAATAAAAACTAGAGGCACTTAAATAGCCTACTAGAGTTTTACGTAGTACATCAATTTTTATGGATTATCGATTTTCATTTTGATACTAAATACATTCCTTTGTTTTACACAGTGTATTTTCCCTAACATGTATCCACTTAAAAATGCTGAAATATCTAGACAATGCAACGACTTAATCCATCTTAAAAAAAATCGAAAAAAGCATTTTCCTCAGCTAGAGAATTCGAAAACAAACAACTTTAAAGTAGATTACGATAAAATATTTATTTTATGTAAAATGCCTTCGAGAAAATTTAAGACAAACAAATCAGAAAGATGGCTTATGACTTTCATTGTTTACTTAATAACTTAAGGCGTATTGTTGCAAAATTCAATTAAGCCATCATTTTTTTAAGACTATCTAAACACAGGTTTGTAAAATATGAAATGTGTACTAATTACTTTTGAAAATATCATTTCTGCGGTTCTTTGCATAAATCCTATAAAAGCAAACACAAGTTTAAATTTGATTTGAATGGCAAGCTTTGCTCAGTGAACCAAAAATTTATGTAATTTTAAATCCCATAAGCATTATATCAAACATTTACACAGAACAGTTTTTCATAGAACTGTATTTTAAAATACAGTTTCGCTGGAATCAAAACAATAATTAACCCAAAAGGAGTAACTTTTTGTATTGGGGTAGGTTAAATTTAATTTTGCAGATCAATGGAAAAATAATTGCATTTCGAACGAAATAAAATGTGAATGCGATTTGTAAACAGCAAGGTGTAGATTTTAATTTAACATTTTGCACATACAAAAGCTGTCAGCCGCAGATTTTGGACTTCCCCTCCAACTAAATCGGGTCCCTGGTAAAGTATTTTGCCTCCCGCTTGGTTGACATTTGTTGCATTAATTGAATTTGAAAAAATTGCATCTGTTTAAATAAATTGACAAAAATGGCGGATGCGCCGGGTGTAATCTAAAGTGATTGTTTTATCAGCCGAAAAGATGTTTTGGCTTTTCGTACATTTTTCGTTTCTGACTATGACAATTTAAAATGCTACTTTTGGCATATAATTGCACGTTTTTCTACCTACAAATATTGCCTTAAATTAAATTGAAGACTGGTTTTTAAAACAAAGCAATTTTATATAAACTTGTTTTTAAATATTGGGAGGTCATTTTGAAACAAATATGCATTCAATCGAACATATCAATATTCGTTTAAATATTATTCAAACAAGTTGACCGGAATTATTTTTTTTCCCGCCAGATAAAACAAAATGCAAAATGTCCTTTTTGCTGCAAAACAAAAACAAAGCGATTCCCTTTATTAAAATTTTGTTTGATCGAACGTTAATATCGCGCAAATTTTATTAAAAAAATATTTAATAAAGTTTATTATGCAACGAACATTTAATGATAGCCTTCGGCTCATGTCATAATGAGTGCGACTGTCTATTCACTATTTTTTACGACTATCATAATAAGGTGGAAAATTGAGATTTTACAGTTCTAAAAGTATTTGTTTTTTTTGCTATTTTTTTTACTTTTGCGACCTGTTACAATTTCAATTTTACATTTACTATCGCACAGTTCACTTATTTTTACTTAAAAAAAGAGTGACTTAAGTAAATACTTTTCAAAATTAATAAATATTAGATCTGTCCAAGGCAAAAAATTTGTATCATAATGGATATCATTATAGTACAGGTAGGAAATGTCTAATAAAGTAATTAAATTATGAAGGTAGAAAAATATACTTTTATTTACACAGGGTTCTTCAAAACAACATTTTAAGTTAAGTTAAGAAGAAATTATGCCGAATATTTGCAAAAATAATCTATTAAATTTATTAATAAACTTTGTGGCGCCGTAAAAATAATTAGCAATATATCTGGCACAGCTGTGATGTCTTTATAAATCCGTGGTAATAAAAGTTTTTATATTTTAGGTTATAATGTTCTCTTGTCTCACCGCAGGTGTCTGTTATATTAATTTTAAAACAAATTTCGGATACTTTAATCGTCTCCCAGCAAAATATGAGATTTTACCTTAATCCTAGGCTTAGGAGCAAAAAATAATATTGTCTATTTTTTTTTTCTTTTCAGGAATTAATACTACAGTATACTACATAGAGAAGGGAGTCATCAATACCTATGCCTTGGGGTTTGTTGTCATGATACCGGCACAAATTTCAGACATATACTTTTCTTGGCAAAGTTTAACAAACTATTCGGTAAGTCGAGCTAGATAAAAAACCTTTTCGTAGGTAATATTTAGCCATTTTTGCTCAAGGCTTTTACCTCGTCGCCGTTTGGCTACTCGGCACTGATGTGCTCCAAAAGATCTAAACAGACTGTCTGTCGGTGTCTGTTTGTGGGAGCACACTTAAAACAAAAGCACGGTAACCAGGTAAAAGACCGGTTCTCTTATATTGTAATTTACATATAAATATTGCCTGTGGTATTAAATTTTGTATCCTTTCAGTATAGTGTTATCATTCTTTTAACGAGGCCGAAAAAATCGATAGAATAACAAATTAAAATTTATCATACATTTTCACCTTCCTGCAGTAAAAAGGTATAGCCGTAAAAATTTCCAAGTGTTTCCTCATAAATTTTATGATTCTTCTTGGATGGGTTTCATAACAGTTTTAAATAAATGTTTAATTTCGGTAAACGTACACTTTTAAACACTAAATACATTTTATGTTTTGTTCATAAAAATTATGTGTAGATTTAAATTTTCGTGAGAACTACCCTTCAAACTGGCATCCTCTTGTAAATTTAATTATGAAGCGTCAATACAGGGTGATAATTCGGAAATGAACGATTTAAAAACATCCTTGAAGAAGTTTTAAGGGAAACTTTACTACAGACATAAAACCAGGGGACGGCAGTAAGCGTGAAAATTTTCAAAGAAAATTTCAGATGACTGATTCCCAATTAAACAAAACACAGGGCGCTTATTACTTTTTCATTTTACTTTTACCTTATCAAACAATCTTTTATTTTAATTAATGAAATATTTTGTTTGAGGTTCCATTAATTAGTTTTAACTCCTTGATTTTTAGTTTCAAAGATCATATTTTATGATCAAGTTAAACAAGTTGAAATGATAACGAGCTAAAATGACTACAAGCTAAACAATAACATGCTGAAATAATGAAAAGTTAAAATGCCGATAAGCAAAAGCTAAAATGATAAAGAGCTTAAATGACGACAAGTTGAAATGATAACGAGCTAAAATGACGACAAGCTGAAACAATAACAAGCTGAAATTAGAACAAGCTAAAATGATGAGGAGCTAAATATATAACAACAAGGTAAAATGCTGACAAACAAAAGTGATGACAAGCTAAAATGATAACGAGCTAAAATGGCAATAAGCTAAAATATTGACAAGCTTAAATGACAACAAGCTAAAATTATGACATGCTAAAATGCCGATAAACAAAAGTGATAACAAGCTAAAATGATAAAGAGCTTAAATGACGACAAGCTAAATGACGATAAACCAAAATGCTGTCAACAAAATTGAAGACAAGTTGAAATGATAACGAGCTAAAATGACGACAAGCTGAAACAATAACAAGCTGAAATTACAACAAGCTAAAATGATGAGGAGCTAAATATATAACAAGGTAAAATGCTGACAAAGAAAAGTGATGACAAGCTAAAATGATAACGAGCTAAAATGGCAACAAGCTAAATAATAACAAGCTTAAATGACAACAAGCTAAAATTATGACAAGCTAAAATGATAAAGAGCTTAAATGACGACAAGCTAAATGACGATAAACCAAAATGCTGGCAACAAAATTGAAGACAAGTTAAAATGATAACGATCTAAAATGGCGACAAGCCAAATGATAACAAGCTGAAATATTGACAAGCTTAAATCATACCAAGCTAAAATTATGACAAGTTAAAATGCCGATGAGCAAAAGTGATAACAAGCTAAAATGATAAAGAGCTTAAATGATGACAAGTTAAAATGATAACGAGCTAAAATGACGACAAGCTGAAATTACAACAAGCTAAAATGATGATAATATATAACAACAAGGTAAAATGCTGACAAACAAAAGTGACGACAAGCTAAAATGATAACGAGCTAAAATAATGACAAGCTTAAATGACAACAAGCTAAAATTATGACAAAATGCCGATAAGCAAAAGTGATAACAAGCTAAAATGATAAAGAGCTTAAATGACAACAATGTATTATTTTTAGTTTTAATACATTCTGAAGAAGCTACTGTGTAGGGAAACAGCTGTCAAAATTTAATAAATTTCGTGAAACTTTACAACAAAATTGTTTTTATATCTACATAGTTAATATGGAGTTTCATCAAGTAAAGGTCGAAACAATTAATAATAAATGACAACAAGCTAAATGATGATAAACCAAAATGCTGGCAACAAAATTGATGACAAGCCAAATGATAAAAAGCTGAAATAATGACAAGCTTAAATAACAACAATTTAAAATTCTGACAAGCAAAAGAGATAACAAGCTAGAATGATAAAGAGCTATATTACAATAAGCTAAAATGCTGGTAAGCAAAAGTAATTACAAGCTAAAATAATAACGATCTAAAATGACAACATGCTAAATAATAAGAAGCTGAAAAAATGACAAGCTTAAATAATAACAAGCTAAAATGATAAAAAGCTTAAATGACGACACAATAAATGACAATAAGCTAAAATGCTGGCAAGAAAAAGTGAAGACAAGCCAAAATGATAACGATCTAAAGACGACAAGCCAAATGATAATAAGCTAAAATAATGACAAGCTTAAATGATAAGCTTAAGTTATGACAAAGTGATAACAAGCTAAAATGTCGACAAGTTAAAATGATAACGAGCAAAAATGACGACAATCCGAAACAATGACAAGCTTAAATGACAACAAGCTAGAATGATGAAGAGCTATATAACAAGCTAAGATGCTGGCAAGCAAAAGTGATTACAAGCTAAAATGATAACGAGCTAAAATGACAACAAGCTAAATGATAAGAAGCTGAAATAATGATAAGCTTAAATGATAACAAGCTAAATGACGACAAGCTGAAATAATGACAAGCTTAAATAACAATAAGCTAAAATTATGACGAGTTATAATGACGACAAGCTAAAATGCCGATAAGCATAAGTGATAAGCTAAAATAATGAAGAGCTTAAATGACGACAAGCTAAATGACGATAAGCTAAAATTCTGGCAAGCAAAAGTGAAGACAAGCTAAAATGATAAGGATCTAAAATCACGAAAAGCCAAATGATAAGCTAAAATTACGACAAGTTGAATTGATAACGAAATGACGATATGCAGAAACAATGACAAGCTAAAATTCTATCAAGCAAAACAGATGACAAGCTAAAATGACAAGCTAAATAATGACAAGCTTAAATGATAACAAGCTAAAATGACGGTGATCAAAAGTGATAAAAAGCTAAAAATGATAAAGAGCTTAAATGACAACAAGCTAAATGACGATAAGCTAAAATGCTGGCAAGCAAAAGTGAAGACAAGCTAAAATGATAAGGATCTAAAATCACGAAAAGCCAAATGATAAGCTAAAATTACGACAAGTTGAATTGATAACGAAATGACGATATGCAGAAACAATGACAAGCTAAAATTCTATCAAGCAAAACAGATGACAAGCTAAAATGACAAGCTAAATAATGACAAGCTTAAATGATAACAAGCTAAAATTATGACAAGCTAAAATGACGGTGATCAAAAGTGATAAAAAGCTAAAAATGATAAAGAGCTTAAATGACAACAAGCTAAATGACGATAAGCTAAAATGCTGACAAGGAAAAGTGAAGACAAGCTAAAATTAATATTTTACTGAAGTCGACCAGACGGAACGTGTGTATTAAATAAAATTAAGACAATGAAAGTTCAAAACTTAGACTTAAAGCATGCTGAATCATTTTCTCCGTGTTTTTTGTTTGGTAAGAGAGGGTTTAAACTAAAGAACGGTTATTTAACAAACAGTAGTTTAGTGATCTGATCCGCGAGAGCGTGAAATTGGAAGACAAGCGTTGTCGGATTCGATATCGCGTCGCTCGAGTCTGTAGGATTTGTTGAAAGAGGAACAACTCTATCCGTCGGCAATTGCTACGTATCGCCTTCCCTCGGCTGCTTTTACACTCAAGGTAGCCGAACATAATATCGACATCTTAAAACTCTTATCTTAAAATCACGTGTTAACCTTTACGCATCGTTACCCACAAATTATGGTTCGAAATTGAGCGACAAATGTACCCAGAGAGACATGTGCAAACATGTGGTCCCCTCAGAGCATATTTACTTTTTGTAGCTCGATTTTATTTTAGCTTTTCGACATTCAAGCTTTTCCTCATTTTAGTTCGTCGTCGTTTTAGCTTGACATCATTTTCTATTAAGGATGTCTACACATGTTGTTTGAACACCACCTACCCCTTCTAAAAATCCTTTTCTCTATTTACTTTACATGAAAGATCAACGTTTGGTTTCAAGTTTTCCTCAAAAATACATAATTCACAATCTGGGGAATTATTTATTTAATGGTTGAAAACTTGATTAACATCAACATCATCAAAAAAGTTCCCTAATTGCGTTTAAAAACTAAATGAGTAATGGCCGTATGTGCACAAAACTTTTTAGTTGCTAACTAAATTACAAAACATTCGTTTAAAAGTTAATAATTAATTGATTTTATCATTTTTGAAATGTAAATGCGCTATATAAAATTAATAATGAAATAATCAAACATAAACACATATTTTATTATTTAAACTAATAATATTAAATGTTGTTTTGATAAATTATTAATTAATTTTTGATTGAGTTTTAAAGCATATTTATTACTAATTATTTTATTAATTAATTAATTAAATTACCTCTAATGGATATTTTGATCGAGAGATACCATGTCTAAAATATATGACGAAAGATCTTTGTAAGATATCTTATGGGTTGTATAATACAACTACATCCGGAAGATATTAGAAAGATATTTATTGGAGATAAGACCTCTTGACTTAGAAGGGCAGTATCGTGGATATTTGTACTTTAACACACTCGATTAGCTAGCCATTATAGGTATACGAATAGCGCTCGTAAGTAAAAATTAAAAGTTGAAATGATAACGAGCTAAAATGACGACAAGCTAAACAATAACATGCTGAAATAATGAAAAGTTAAAATGCCGATAAGCAAAAGTGATAACAAGCTAAAATGATAAAGACAAGTTGAAATGATAACGAGCTAAAATGACGACAAGCTGAAACAATAACAAGCTGAAATTACAACAAGCTAAAATGATGAGGAGCTAAATATATAACAACAAGGTAAAATGCTGACAAACAAAAGTGATGACAAGCTAAAATGATAACGAGCTAAAATGGCAACAAGTTAATAATAACAAGCTAAAATATTGACAAGCTTAAATGACAACAAGCTAAAATTATGACAAGCTAAAACGCCAATAAATAAAAGTGATAACAAGCTTAAATGATAAAGAGCTTAAATGACGACAAGCTAAATGACGATAAACCAAAATGCTGGCAACAAAATTGAAGACAAGTTAAAATGATAACGATCTAAAATGACGACAAACCAAATGATGACAAGCTTAAATCATACCAGGCTAAAATTATGACAAGTTAAAATGCCGATAAGCAAAAGTGATAACAAGCTAAAATGATAAAGACAAGTTGAAATGATAACGAGCTAAAATGACGACAGGCTGGAACAATAACAAGCTGAAATTACAACAAGCTAAAATGATGAGGAGCTAAATATATAACAACAAGGTAAAATGCTGACAAACAAAAGTGATGACAAGCTAAAATGATAACGAGCTAAAATGGCAACAAGCTAAAATATTGACAAGCTTAAATGACAACAAGCTAAAATTATGACAAGCTAAAACGCCGATAAACAAAAGTGATAACAAGCTAAAATGATAAAGAGCTTAAATGACGACAAGCTAAATGACGATAAAACAAAATGTTGGCAACAAAATTGAAGACAAGTTAAAATGATAACGATCTAAAATGACGACAAACCAAATGATGACAAGCTTAAATCATACCAGGCTAAAATTATGACAAGTTAAAATGCCGATAAGCAAAAGTTATAACAAGCTAAAATGATAAAGACAAGTTGAAATGATAACGAGCTAAAATGACGACAAGCTGAAACAATAACAAGCTGAAATTACAACAAGCTAAAATGATGAGGAGCTAAATATATAACAACAAGGTAAAATGCTGACAAACAAAATGATAACAAGCTAAAATGATAACAAGCTAAAATGACAACAAGCTAAATAATAACAAGCTAAAATTATGATAAGCTAAAATGCCGATAGGCAAAAGTGATAACAAGCTAAAATGATAAAGAGCTTAAATGACGACAAACTAAATGACGACAAGCCAAATGATAACAAGTGGAAATATTGACAAGCTTAAATCATACCAAGCTATAGGTATACGAATAGCGCTCGTAAGTAAAAATTAAGATTTAGATATATTTACATATATATCATGTATTATATTTAGGAACATAATGTTTTTTTTATCCACAACGCAATAAAGCAGCAAGTGAAACTGATGGTATGCGGTATGTTGTATTGTTGATTATTAAGGATATATATATATATATATATATATATATATATATATATATATATGCATATGGAGAATTGGAGGCTAGAATGTATGAGAAATGAATTAAATTTTGAGCAAACGTAATTTTAGAAGCAGCTAACGTACGGAGAGAATATGAAAACTGGCAGATTTAGTTGAATGAATTTTCTTCCAATTATACTTTATTGGTTACCAGGGGTAACCAGTTATTGAAGTTGCCTTCTTGTTTCTCGCAATGTGTGCACCCGTTATCTGAAACCGTCATCCTGTCGTCTCTATTGTTATCACAACCGCCCCCCACCCCCTTTTACCAGCATCCTTCATTGACGCTTTATATCGGCCTTCACACTTGAAATCATTTTTTTTTCATACAGATGAAATTTGAGAATTTTTGATCGGCGAAATATGGAAAAGGGTCTTGGCAGGTCGATACAAACGTCATTGTCAGCTTGTTAATATTTTAGCTCTTGGGCATTTTAGCTTGTCGATATTTTAGCTCGCGGTTATTTAAAACTAATATATCTATCAAAGGGCAGGTTTAAACTTGATAAAAAATGGCATTAATATTTCATTATCTAGATATAAATCTATAAATCTTTGATTTCTAAATTGAAGAAATATTTTCAATAGGATTTATATTGAAATTGCAAAGTTGAGACTCCCAAGAGGCTCGTAGATAATTTTTATTTCGCTCATAAAAATGCATTGTAAATTTTTCATCCCTGGAAAATTGTTTATTGCGTTTTTCTTAATGAATGGCTCTCTTAAAATTATTAAATTCCAGTGCCAAAACATATCATCAAAGCTAATTGTAAATGTAGCGTAAACATATCATTTCTATCAGGGTTACGAAAAACAAGATATATATTTCTTTTGATAGGGCATATTATTGGGGGTGCATAAAAATGAGTGTTTTTCTTTGCCAAGAAAGTTGAAATTAATTCATAAAATGTCTGGCTTTATAATCCCGCTACTTCCTTTAAAACTACTTTGGATGAAAGTATTTGTCTGTATGTAGCGCCACTCTCTATTATAAAAATGGAAAATAAATAGATAAAATACCAAACCTTATAATTTATTGCGGTTGTTTAGATAAAGATTCCCTATTTCTTTAGAAAATATCCCTAGCTGCATTTCCACCAAAAAAAGAACTTTTTCAAGTAATTATTATTATAAACAAGCTAAAAAAATCTTGTTAAGTTTTTATTATTAATTTTTTACATTTTTATTAACCATAAGGTTTTACAAATATGAAGTATTTTAATAATGTTTATTGAACGTAATTCTTACGAAACAAAAATTATTGATATTGATTAATTTTTTAATAATAAAAAAAATAAAAAAAAAATAATTTTTTACCTTAAATTTAATTTGGTTGAATTTTACTTTAGATAGTTGGTAACACAGTCATTGGTTTGACAGTTAATGTCAAAATCGATTTGCCATGCCGTCCTTAATTTACTTATTTGCAATAAGCGGCTGTTAATGTTAAAGAAGAAAAAAAGGTGTTAAACAAAATTTATTGCCAGAAAAGTCTCGTAAGTACTAGAAAAATCATAAAAATATTATAACCAATATGCAAAATATTATGGTGTTTAAAATATAGCCAACCTATAAAATGAAAATTTTGTGTGGGATAAAGTATCTCATTACAGCACCGAAAGCGGTGTTATAATGAAGTCATTATGAACGCAAAATAGATAAAGGAATTTTAACGTTATTTTTAGGTAAATATTAATTTGTTTTTATTACGTTATTATGCATTAAAAATAGCGCATGTTTGGTTATTTTTCCTATATGTACAATTATTTTACCGTTTTCGTTTACTGTAAAAATGTAGTTATTTTAACTTAAAAAGATTTAAATTCAGACAAGCTAAAATAACGGCAAATAAGATGACAAAAACTAAAATGCAGACAAAATTCTACACCTAATATTGACTTCCAAAATAGTTGTTGGACCAAAAATCTAAACTATGTGCATACGGCCATTTGAGCAACAAAACACTGCGGTAAATAATTTAGATAGTTTGTAGAATAAACGAAGCAAAAATAAACTCTATTAGCTGACCAAACAAGTGGCTACAAATTTGCAAAAGTGAAAACCTATTTTTTCGTGTTTTTATGTCGCGGGCTAAAAATAATCCAGGATGAAAAACAAATGCTTTCCCTTGTTTATTTGCCCGAGCATAATAACAATGGTCTTTATTTTTAGCCATGCATATTCACTTGTTTTGACAATTACAGATTGTCGTCTACACGTTTAACGTTAGATTGGGGAAGCGATAAACATTTCAAATTTATTTTAATTCTCTGTCCCAGCAAATTAAAAATCGATCATGGAAAAATGCATTTAACTCCTAAAAAAGTCACAATATCGGGAGATAAATATTGAAACTAAATAACAAAAAGGATTATTTTATATAAACAATATTGTTGGCAATGGGGTGATATTTTATACAGGGTTGTTCTCTATATTATAAACTTTCTTTAAGGATTCTTCATTTTTTGATCTGTCGGGATTTTTGTTCAAATTCGACCATTGAAATTGCGGGTGTGGGGTGGGATCAGGATCGGGATGAGGGAAGAGGTCCTTGTTCGGCATGGGGAGAAGATAAATCCGGACACTTCAATGACAACGTACAACTTTAATTGAATACCAAACATTCCAGTTTCCAACGTGGGTTTGTTTTATTGACTTTTCTTTCATGCTGCCGAAAACGATTTAATACCACTTTAAAGTTCTTACCGAATTATCCTTTTTATACAAATATTAAGCCTTTCAATCAATAGTCTAATTCGATTTTAATATCCTAAACATGGTCTTATATATTTGATTAAAAACGTCAAAAACAATATTGACGAGAATGTTTCCAATTTAACTTTTTCTTACCTTTAAACGGCGAAAACTGAAACCCAATCATTATTTTGATAGACTTTTCAATCTAAAATTAAAAATGAACACAATTTCCTTTCCATTCAAGTATTTTGTTTTTGTTAAGTGTCAATGTATAACGGTTTCATTTAGCAACTCCTTTGAAATGTTCCCCATTGTCATTGAGTTTCAATTAAAAATTGATATAAAGAACAAAATGTGCGTTTTAACAGGTCTTTAAAAAAATGTTTATAAATATCGCACCCAGCTAAATGTCCTCTAAAAGATGTCTAATAGATATCCTAATCGAGAGATACGATATACCGAAAGATCTCTGTAGGATATCTTTTAGGTCTTCATAAGATATCAACAATATATCTCTCATCACAAATACCCAAATAGGACTGCATCCAGAAAATATCAGAAAGATATATATTGTAGATAGAACCTCTGGACTTAGCAAGTGGTTTAGCTAGCCATTATTCGTTATTACCATTAGACGCACACCTCTATCTGAATATTAGCAGCCTACCGTTATTTATAGTTAGCCAGCGTGCCCAAGCAGCGGTGAGATGTATAACTTTGTTATTTAATTAAATATTTAGGATTGTTTGTAGCTATTATGTTTAAAGTTGGCTATTTTTAAAGTAAATAAAACTGATGTTTTTTAAATTTATTAATTTTTTCATTCCATTTTGATTTAATGCTCATCGGGTAGATATCTTTTTTGATATGTCTAATAGGGATTTCAAAAAATATATCTTATACGTCTTTCAGAGATTGATGCCGTATGGGATGTAAAAAAAGATTAATTTTAAATTGTTTTAATTAAAAATTGATTTAAACAACAAATTACTTTATAAACAAGTTTACTTTGAAGGGTAAGTTTAATTTAAAACTGTCCACTTGGGAATTACAATTGCAAACTAAAAGTGTCCTATGCGTATGTAATATCCAAAAACAAACGCTTTAGGATCTTTGATTTAAAATAAACTGAGGTTTCTCCTTTCTCTAGAAGAAAATTCGAATACCAAAATTGCTTTTCAAGTCTGCCTACCTATTTCCTATTTTCTTTTATAATATTGAGAATCTCTTTGAATCCAATAATATAAAATCCTTATTTCAAAAATTGTAAAATATCCACATGTTCTTTTTGTTAATTTAATATTTTCACCCAAACTATTTCCCCCTTTATACAGGGAATATAATGATTCTTTCAATGTAATTATTTAAAAATATTTGAAGCCTTTTCGTCACCGCTGCATAATATCCCCACTCTCTTTCAAGACGTTTGGATGCTTTCAATAGTGTTTTAGAGTTATGCAATTTTTTGGGTTTGGCTTTGACCTGCCAAAAACCGTGTACATTAATATTTCCATAAAAGGCGAATTAATACATGAAAACGTCGAAAATAATTAAAACGGGGTTGGAGTTAAATTGCGGGAATATTTACATAGTTTTTACATATTAGGGCAAATTAATAATTCGCACCTTCGCACAGGATTTTGAGCTGAAATTTCGCCATATTTAATTCAATTAAAGGGCCTTTGTGCTTTGTTTGAATTACAAATTTCGCTAATAACAATTTTAAATGTTGCAAAGCGATTTGAAAAAAAAGCCCACGCTTTGTCTATGTATTTACAAATTTACAAAGCTTACTAATTTTACGCTGAAATCGTTTGGAGCTTTTAAGTGGAAATTTTTCGAGTTTTTTGTTAATCTCACAATGATATTAATATCGATTATCAATTTGTGCGCACAAAGAATTAAGTGAATTCGAAATATTTATCGGCTCAGAATCTAGCGACAAGATTAAATTAATGGGCATGTCTGAAAAAATAATCACATGCCATTTGGTGTAAGTGAAAAAATGAGGCAATTAAGGTATTGTATGCCTTGACAAAATGAAGCATATTTACCAGAAAAATTAACAAATTGGCCATTTTTATCAAGCACAAATCAAACGTTAAAAAATTACATATTTTATTATACAATACTAAACAATATTGTATAGGTTTGTCTTAATAGTATTTCTTAGTAAAAATTTGAAATATTTTTTAATTTACTTAGATAAAAACAATAGTCTTATACAGGGAGCCAAACGAACAAATATAAAGGCCCTCCCTATGTTTATAAATTTTCGAATATAACGTGAATTTGCAGTGCAAATAACATTCCAACCCAATTACCCTCCAGATTTTGGTTCGCACATGACGTCACACGGTGCGAGAGAGCTATAACATGTGCATCATACATAATAAGTATATATATTATACATTTTGGGTATTTGTACTTTTACACACTCGATTAGCTAGCCATTATTTGTTATTACTATTAGACGAACACCTCCATCTGAATATTAGCAGCCTACTGTTATTTATAGTTAGCAGGCGTGCGCAAGCAGCGGTGAGATGTATAACTTTGTTATTTAATTAAATATTTAGGATTTTTTGTAGCTATTATGTTTAATGTTGACCATTTTTTCTAATAAGTAAATAAATATATATATTTTGATTGAGGTGATAGAGACAGATCGATAGCGGCAATACTGATAATAAAGTTTTGATTTAATTTCAGTTACCGTATGTATTAGCAGTAAAGTATGAAGGAGGGGAAGCCCTATTACCGCCCCAGATGAATATTTCATCAAATGGTGGGATTCCGACATCTGTTCAGACATTTAGGTTCGTATAACCAAAAACAGACCTTTTTAAGAAAAAACGTTTCAAATATTTAATTTGATCATGTCATTTTTAAATCTTTACAAAAAAAAAGCTCCAGATGTTTTTGATGGTATTTTTCAGAATAACATTGATGTGTACAGGACTTAAAAATGCAGAGATCGACATTCAAGTGCAACTTAACGTCAGTTCATTCAACGGTCTTCACGCCACAACGCTCAACTTCAAGAGGAACAAAATTTGCTTAAAGGGTAATTCCAGAGGGGGGAACACACTGTATCGCATACATTTTTAAGGTCCTTAAATTAAGGGGATAAATGGAAAATTAAAATTGAATATACAGGGTGAATTTGCTTTTTGTAGTTAACATTTCTTTAATAAACAGATGATAAAACTCCCATGCGCTATAGGATGCAAATTGGAGCAAAGTAAGCTTTTTTTTATCGACCTAAAACGCTGTTTCATTGTTTTTCCTGCATTTGAATTACAAATTTTCAAGTTCTCTTTATATCGCAAAATTGACAGAAAGTAATATGGAATGTCCCCCACATATTTTTAGAGCATTTGAGACCAACAAACATTCTATCATGTCTCTTTTAATAGAAAAAAACGTGGACGTGCGAACGGATATTAAAACTGTATATTGAGTCTGGACAGCCGAAAAAAACAACAGAAAAAAAAACAAAAGCAAGAACGTAAGTTTTCATTTACTACGTAATTTGTTTCAGGTAATAGAAATTCATTCAGGGGGGAAGACCATTTACTCTTTTCTTTTAAATGCCACAAATTACAAGAACAAGACGAACGCCATTCTTTACTTCCCATCGTTGTTCCTTGTAATTAAAATATTTTGAATTTCTTTTTTTGCCATCAACATGGTCTAGGAGTTACTTAACAGTCTATAGGAATATATCTGTGTGAAGGCTTAAAGGTGTGAAATAACAATTTGCGTTATAGTTTTAGACTTGCGGGAATTTATTAAACTTAGCCCAAGTGCAATTTTCACTATGGTTTTGAGCTTAATAACTTGCCAAGACATAAACTTAGTTTCTTCGAGTAATTATTTAATGAAATTAGCGTTATTTACAATAGGGTTAAATCTGAAACAGTCGCTATACAATGTATAGTATATGATTTTAGGGCGCAACAGTGTAAAAGTGAAGATTTAATTTTATTAGACAAGGGGTGCTTTATTACTAACTTGGAGAATTACCACAGTGACTTAAATTGATATTCTAGTTGGATCATAATATATTATTATACGAGAAATAATGCGCATATTCTCGAGTGTATCTACTCGATTAAGTGGATAATTAAATAAATAAATAAAATCTGATATCTGTCAAATAGTTAACCTTACTTTTTACCACTTTTAAATACACTCACAGGCAAAATAATCGATCCACACAAATTTTCGATGAATTTCAATCGCAAATAACTTTTTTATTTGATGTCGGATTTAAACGAATATTAAAGAATATTGTAGATAAATTATTGGACAATCGCTCACATTTTAAAAAAATACTAAAAAATAGACGTACGTTTATAATATACAGGTTTAAACAAAAAGATGTTTTTTACCATAAGTTTAAGACACTCTGTAGAGTGGCAAAACCGTATATTGTTCTAAATTAAGTTTTATTTGTCAAGTCACATCTATTCTTAACAGTTTTGTTTTTGGTTCACCTCGATATTTTTATTTTTGTGGAAAATATGGATTTTTTAAAAAATTTCCAATATTTTTCTGTATGAAGAACTAAGGTTGCTATGACAGTGACAGTTTTGTTGAATCATCCCATACTTTGACATGTCATACACGGCTTTCAAAAGCTATCAAATTGTTTTTTGCAAATTAATGTTTAAATTTTGAGGTGTCTTCTTACTTTAAAAAATGGATATGTCTCCGACTGATGTTGCCAGAGCCATTAATTTAATCCAGGATGGACGGTCACAGTATTACGTGGCAAGTGTTTTAAACGCCACAAGAAGTAAAGTACATAGGGCAACATCAGTCGGAGACATTTTTAAAAGTAAGAAGACACCTCAAAATTAACACATTAATTTACAAAAAACAATTTGATAGCTTTTGAAAGCTATATATGACATGTCCAAGTATGGGATGATTCAACAAAACTGTCACTGTCATCCTCAATAGGCTATGGATGGACCATAGCAACCTTAGTTCTTCATACAGGAAAAATATTGGAAATTGCAATGTTTTTTTTTTAATCCACATTTTTCACAAAAATAAATATATCAAGGTGAACCAAAAACAAAACTCTTAAAAATAGATGTGACTTGATAATTAAAACTTAATTTAGAACAATATACGGTTTTGCCACTCTACAGAGTGTCTTAAACTTTTGGTAAAAAACATCTTTTTGTTTAAACCTGTATATTATAAACGTACGTGTATTTTTAGTAATTTTTAAAATGTGAAATCAAATAAAAAAGTTATTTGCGATTCACATTCATCGAAAATTTGTGTGGATCGATTATTTTGCCTGTGAGTGTATTATTATAGTTGCCTTCTCCCAATTTAAAACCCTATTGGTCCAAATCACAGTGAATAATGAAGTCGGCCAATCACTGACGCCTAACAACGTGAATAATGATTATTTCCGTTGATAGGATGGGAATTTATAATGCAATTTTTTAAATATTTTGAAACCCCCTCCGAAATATTGTCCTGAATCCGCCCCTGCTTTCTTAATATTTCTTTAGTGACAACATTAACGAGCCACCGTAAAATTTTTATTTGGGTTATTAAAAATGATTTCTTGTACAGTTTTACTGCAAGTTTCACCTAATCGATACAATTACCAACTTATATTAAAAAAGTAATAGTATTTTATGTATCAAGTTTGATAAACGCCATTTTAGTCACGAATACGACATATACTTAATGTTATTTAAAAAAATATTTTAATTAAATATTTGTATAAAGCGACATCTAAACGAAAATAAAGTAACCATCCCAATAAATTGAATTTGATTTTTTTTATTACCATAACTGCAAAATATTATCACAAAGTGATACCGGCGTTAAAATCTCAAATTTTTCTGTGTAAATCAAAATGCATCCCTTGAAAATAGACTAAGAATCGATATAGAAGCAGTTTTTTACACTAAAAGAGAAGAGAATGTTTTATGGGCACTGTACGCAAAATTTTTAACGCTCAATCAGTTAAATCAAATGTTCAGTACAAACGTTCATATAATCTTCATTCATGGCATCAAGAAAGTATTGAATACTTTTGAGATAATAAAATAATTTTCACATTTAGTATTACTTAACGATTGTATGACATTTTACAACTGTCAACTAACTTAAAACTAACTTGAACCCGTGACTAAAAACCTGTTGCTTACTTCAGCCCTTGACTAAAGCGCCATAAAGCTACAACTTGTCAATGCGTATTTAAAAGGTCACTTAGTGTCATGGAAACATGTACGATATAGGTGGGAGTAGCATTGATCCCGGCGCATTCGCCATTTTTTCGACTTGAAAAGTAATAATTTTTTTCCTAGGTATCGGCACTACTCATCGAAATGACTCGATTCTTTTGGACCCAGAATCGTTGGAGAATGCCACAGGGTCTCTTTACGTAGCAATGGCATGTGCTGTCGCTATGATAAGTCTGGTGGTAGCTACAACATCAGCTGTCTGCATTAAAAGCAAGAAAGTCAGATCCCAAGACGCCCAGTGAGTGTAAAAATTTTTAATTTTATCTTGTCGATATGCGAATTCATATTTTTATTTTTTACATAGTCGTTATTTTATAAACACAATAAACTGACAAGTTGAAATGTTTCTTTAGAGTTTCCGCAATAATGATGATAGAGTACAAATAAACCTTTGAGTACAAATAAACCTTTGAAACTTGTGTACGAAAAGTAGTCAAGTCTAGGTGTATATTAGATATCTCGATTCCATTATAGAAGTTTCCAGTATTACATATTCATTTAAATTTCGCATTTTCACGATAATGAATTATAAACGTTTTGCGCCAAAATACGTGACTCGGGTAAAAGCTCTTTTACTTATTTCCGTTTGCAACTTCATTACACACAAGCCATGTGTGGCATAAATAAAAAATCGTTTGATACGACTTAACCAATCGATATACGGTTAAAATTTTTATTACTTCGTATGTCGATGCCGCATGCAAACTTCACTTCACTCACCACAAACACAATTTAAGTGTAACAAATTTACTTCTTTTGTGTTCTAAAATGGATTTCCTGCTTTTTAAATACTTCCTATTATTCTAAAAATGAAGCTCTTTCTTGAAGTTTGCGACTTTACTACAGTATAGACAGAGCAATGGTAAGTCGCGCTGTTTATGAATGAAATCGTGTCTGCTAATCCCAGACGTCCGCTGACGTTTTAATGACGTTTGCTTAAGTTTAAATGACGTTTTTTCTATACTGTCGTCGAGCCGCTACTCTACTTTCTCTAGAAAGCAATAAGCCAATCAGAACACGGCATTCTTCACAGCATACTTTCTATAAAAAGTAAAATTGCAAATTTCGGTTCAAAATCACTTTTTTGTTGATTATTTAATGTCCATATTGGCTGAATTATGATTAATTGAGTTAATCGATCAATACCTTTTAGTTCGATGGCAAACTGAATAAGGGTCTGAAAGTTAAGTTTACTTTTCGAAATAAGCCTGTATCTATAATGTTCTGTATAAATACATAATAATGCTTCGCTTTCGTCTGTTATAACTTATAAATCAAATAGAGACTGTTTAAAGCGTTTAATTTTTAAAGTGCTTTTGAAAAAAACGTTAAATTTGCTTATAAAAATTTTGATTTAATAAATGACCCACCCATGTGGTGTTATTGCCGTAATGAATCAAATAAATATCATATTCGCATTTCCATGTTGGCTTTTAATCGTCGCAATAAAATTGACAAAATTTTATGAATTACAGCTTTAGTAGATACGTGTGTTTCACGGCAATAATTATCCAGCTCTGTATGTATTAAACTTTTCCGTTTTATTTTACCATTAAAAAAACTGTTAATTAGCAAAAGTTCTGAGTGGGAATAATAAATTAAAAACTGAACATTTGGGTTTTATTGAACATAATATGTATCTCCTTTTGGACATATTATGTCCAAAAGGAGATATAAAGCTCAAAAAGGATAGGTTATGCAATATCTTGAATTTGTTTCAGCTATATGACGGCAATTTATGACAACAATCAACACGTTTTCCTGCGTCTGGGCTCAGGACTGGGTCGGGCGTCAAGCATAGGTAGTGGAAGTTATGCGACAATAGCATCAATTCAGAAATCGCCCCCATCGCCTTCGCCATATGCAACCAGCGACGCCTGCCGGGTATCTTACTACGCCTCCTCGCAAATTATGCTAATGTCTCAGGTTAGTTTTCAACCCCCTATCACTCCTGAATCTCATCAATATCATAAGCGGCAGGGATTTTCAATTTTCAAGACCTCAATATTTCATTATATGTTGACAACATATACTGATACTTGAAGAAAGACAACTTTGGTGATATGTTAAACATATATTAGAAATATTCCCCAACACCGAAACAAAACACAAAGTGCTTAAAGTACTTTTCGCCAACGATGTTCAGAAGCGAAGAGTAACTGAGTACTTTGTGTTTTGTTTTGATGTTGGGGAATATTTCTAATATTTGTTTAATAATATATACTGTCTTTCCTTAAATGGAACGGAAAGCTTTTCGTGGTCAGAGTTAAAGATTGCATCAGGAAAGATGGACAGTAGCTCCTGATACAATCTTCAACTCTGACCATGAGAACTTTCGATGTCATTTATTGGAAGGCTGTAATGAGGCAATTTATTTCGTTATAAAGAGGCTCCAGGATGTGTGTTAGACTGCGTATCCGCACATACATCAGGATTTTTGGGCGATGACATTCGCAACTGAATTCCTATGTTAATTTAGCGAACTGCTTTGATTTACAGCGGGTAATTAAAGGGGGACCCTTCATGCAATTACATGAAGCTAAGTGCTCCCAGCTACACATTTACACAACAACCAATGCTATCATAGATCGTCAATCGATTCATATCTGGCATGCTAATTGATTGGTTGTTCAGAACAGATTTCAAATGGCATTCCTGATATTTTTGTACAATACTTTTGTTTCAACCAGATAGCACCAATCAGATCCTTGAGAAACATTTTGAAAATCGTTTCTGATTGCTTCAGGACATTAAAAATTGTTTTTTGACATTGCCACTTAATCTAGACAACTATTTGACTCCAGCTGGTTTCTGGTTATAGCTAAACGTCAACTTATGATAACTCATTAAAAATGTTTATTTTACCGCAAATGGAATGAAACTGTAGTTAAAAAACGTTGGATTGCAGACACGAAAATGCGCTGAACTATATCATTTCCATTTTTATTACTTCCCGAGGAATGAATATGATAGAGAAATTTATGTAAGACTCTGATAAAAATCCTATGAATTTTTATGTCGATTTGGCTTTTCATTTACAAGGTATATAATTTGTATTTCACAGCTCACCCCTAATAAGCCCGAGGGCCGTATTAAGCCGCGTTTGCCAAAATTCCGCCCACCGACCCCTTCATTTCCTTCACCCCCTACCATGCTTGTTAATAATGTAAAATAAAAGATGACTTTCCGCAACATTTCGATAAATTCAACACTGGAAATGTTCTTTGATCAAACAAAGGTTTTAAGAATTTTTACAATGGGACAAACTGTTGATATATGTTTTCAATCTGAAAACCTTTATATTTAATGGATGCGGTTCTATTTTGAAAACAATCCAGTCGATATTATTTGGACAAAGCCTGGATTTAGAGACAAATCCGTCCCTTAATCCATTAATTAAATAAAAAAAAACAATTGAACCGCTTCTAGAATAACAGGAAATGTGTAAAAAAACTATTTAAAGAAAAGTACGAAATTAGCTATGTAGCTATGTAACATTTTTCCCTGTTCTTGCTAAATTATTGAATAGATTTGAGTGCGTAAAACAAGGGGGAGCACTTTTTCAATATGTTTTTCGCCAAATCAAACAAGGGTAAAAAGCCCATGACAATACGAATAAGACATTATTAAACATTCAGCCCTCCTTCTGTACTATACTTTTTAACTTGATTGAATATATTCTTTTTACGTGCATTATAATAATTAAATAATAGCTTAATTTCTTAATTTGGTAACAGAAATATTTATATCACTCTTATATACTCCTTAAAGAGCTTATTTGGGGAGTTTATGACGGTTATCGGTACCAATTTTAGTAACACTATAAAACTCAAGTTTTATAACTAGAGATAACAGGAATATTATGGAAACCACTATATAACTTCCTAAGAAACTGCTACCGGCTTTTTTCCTTCTTTTAATATTTCTCTCTCCCTCAGGCACATTTAAAATATATATTTCTTCATAGGTACGCTATCTTTCTAAAAACCTAAATTTCTTAATTTGGTAACAGAAATATTTATATCACTCTTATATACCCCTTAAAGAGCTTATTTGGGGAGTTTATGACGGTTATCGGTACCTATTATAGTAACACTATAAAACCCAAGTTTTATAACTAGAGATAACAGGAATATTATGGAAACCACTATATAACTTCCTAAGGAACTGCTACCGGCTTTTTTCCTTCTTTTAATATTTCTCTCTCCCTCAGGTACATTTAAAATATATATTTCTTCATAGGTACGCTATCTTTCTTATTGTCATCTTATTCATTAGCTTGTTTAAACCACGTGAATATTTTAAGAAGCCAAGTTTGGCGAAAATGTTAATGGTATATAATTTAAATCTAAGATTTTTTACTCAATACGACTTAAAGTGCAAAGTATTTTTTAATGTAAACATCTACACAGTACTTCGAAAAACAGTAGGGGACATCAAAATAACAAAACATAAATATTTTTATACTATTAAATAATATATGAGCCCTCTTATATTGCTCATGGTAATTTTATATAACCTAAGGTACTAGTTTAGTTTTATAGGACTATAGTTACTTAAAGAGTTATTATATAATTTTGAAACTCTTATATACACTGGAGTAACTGTCGTTACTACAAGTGATGTTATAAAACTTTTGATAGGCAACCATCTAACCGCTCAGGTTAGTGTTGTTAGTTTCGCCATTTTTGCATATACTTACCACACTGGTAAGTATATGCATTTTTGCCTGCAGTAATAATGGTTTTAACGCAATGGAATCAATTTATTTCACTAAACATTCGATTTAATCCACTTTTAAAATGTTTATGTTAATAATATTATATTACTTACATATTCTATCCTAAATATTTTGGTTTCAACCTATTTTTAATTAAAATTATGAAAAAGCATTGAGTCGAAAGCTAATACTATGCCTAATTTCTGTTTCAATTACTAAACATTTTTGGTTTATTAAGTACCTACATAAATAATTAATAACTTACAAATTTTAATTAAAAAAAATTAAATACACAATAGTTTTGTAAAACAAGTAACCGCAAACTTTACAAAACTCCTTTATGGTGACGGTTACTAAAGGTTATATAAACTGTTTGTAGAAACAATTAAATAACTAGAGATGACCATTATAAAACTAGTAAACTAAATGGCAATTTTATAAAACCTTGTTAAACTCTTATAATAATTTGACAACTCTTTTATAACCTTTATATAATTTATCGTTACCATAAGTAGTACAAATTGTTTTTGGTCAATTACTTCAGTGTCGAGTGTTGACGACAATAAAGTTTAATTTATGGCTGCCTTAATTTCATATCTAAATTGTAAATGAATGCAATGTTTTATATGGTAAAGGTGTGGAATCAAATATTGGCTTATTACAAAATATCCAATCGAATGATTAAACAATGAATTGACCCATCGACGCGTACGTAACAATTATAATAATTTAGAGCCACAACATTGTGCTTTGTCTCATTAGGAAGTATTGTGTAACGGCAACCGCGTCATTTTTGTGGTTTGTGTATAAAGTTTCAGTAAAATTCAGTCTGTGTTTGAAACCTTTTTGAAAAACCTTGTGTTGTTAACAATAGATTGAGAAATAAAAAGCTCCATTGAGTTGAGTCAGTGATGTTTGATTTAGATAAGCGGGCAGTTAACAAAAACTTGATAATTTCGCTGAACCACCCTATGAAATATTATCAGCCACATGGCAGTAGTTTGATGGATTTCACACAAATCTGTAAGGGGTTGCTTATGCGAAAAACAGATAACGGTGATGCAATAGAGGGAAATTCAATGTCTTAAATAAATAGTATTGCTCTGATTCTCAAGAGATTAACACCCCGGTTAGTCACGGTCTAATCATTTACCCCTCACTATTTACCCACTCTATGTCAGTCATTGAAATAAACTTTTTATCAACGATGTAAATATACATTATGTTCCAATAAGTTTGATTTTATTTTCAAGATCACAGACTGTTTTCTGCTCCTTTAACCCCCCATTTACATTTTATAACAATGTATCTCGAACAATTGATAAAAATCCTCAAAGGGAAATATTTCCACACGAACAGGCAGAAAAATGTTCGATATTTGCGTCTAAACATATTTCTTTCCGGTCTTGTTATTAAATATAATGCACCTAAGATCAAAATACTTCCCCCATAAAACATTCAAATTTGGGGAGAGAACATTGCCGTTTTGATGGACAAGAATTCTTAAGAAGAAGAAGTACAATGTTTCATAATACAATTGATCTTGATATAATTTTCTGAAAAAAGTTAAGGAAGATTCTTGGTATCTCAGAAAAGCAATTAAAATTCTGATTGAAATACAATACATACAAAACGTAAAATGCTTGTTTTAAAGGTTCAACTGCAAGACCCCAGATTTGTTGATCCAACAAAACGTTTACGAGCCCTTATGATACCACGTGCTACAATCACATTGATGAACGTAACCAGAGAAGGAATCTTTGGAAGAATCTACACCGCCAAGTTGGGACAAGAAACAGTAACCGTAAAGGCAATCAAAGGTTTGTGTTTAGTATTGCTACTGCTACATAGGTAGCGCTCCAGCTTAATATATTCACATACTTCCACAGAGACTGCATCTAAAAGGCAACTGAATCTCTTCCTATCGGAAGGAACGATGATGTACGGGTTGGATCACAAAAACATCCTGAAGGTTTTGGGTGTTAACATGGACAATCCGAAACAACCCCTGCTCGTTTACTCCTACGCTGGCAGGGGTAATTTGAAGAGATTTTTAATAAAATGCCGGCAAAAAGATGATGATCATTACAGTCTATCAACGCAAAATTTGGTTGATATGGCGATACAAATCTTACTGGGGATGATGTACTTGCATAGTCAGTGTGTTTGCTATAAGGATTTAGCTACGAGAAATTGCGTGTAAGTGGTTTGCAAGGTGCCTTTATTGTTTTAATTAAAAATGAGTTGTTTAGGCTTGACGATAAGCTACAAGTGAAGATTGCAGACAACTGTCTATCCAGAGATTTGTTTCCAAATGACTATTTTTGCCTATCAGATAATGAAAGCAAGGCTGTTAAATGGCTGGCCGTTGAAAGTCTACTACACAAGCACTACTCTGCAGCATCTGATGTGGTAAGTTGTTAAATAGTCAACAAATCTTTTATCAATACGTTTTATTCAGTGGTCATACGGGGTTTTAATATGGGAGCTAACGACTCTAGCCCAACAACCGTTTTCGGAAATAGACCCATTCGAAATGGGTTCGTATTTGAAAAATGGCTACAGGTTGGGACAGCCAGTGGGTTGTCCGGATGAACTGTAAGTAAAAAAATGATCATCGAAAAAAATCTAAATTAATTTTTTTCAAAGGTTTGCCGTAATGAGCTACTGCTGGCTCGCGAATCCTGCTGACAGGCCTCCACTGCCACAGTTACTATCTTTTCTGCAGGAATTTTACACCGCTCTCTGCAGATTTATATGAATTTGATTATTCGTATTTGTTGTTGTTTTATTTGTACTCAAACATTCCAAACAAGGAATAATACTAACAGTATTACCTATATAAAGTAGTTGTTGTTTTTTATTGGCATTATTGAGACTGAATTAGGAATTAAAGTCGAAACTATTTTTGTAAAAAAAAAAATTAATTCGGCTCTAAATTATTGTCATCTTATAAGAATCTCTTGTATGTTGTCATAATTTTCATATTAAATATTAAGTATGAATTTTTGAAGTGAAACTTTTTTACGCAGGGTAAAATCATCTAATGCGAACGCTCTGTGATGTGACGTGACCTTCATTATCTATGGCCTTTACGATCCGTGAGCAGTGACGCCAGATTGGGCGCTTAATTATTTGCACCTAATCGCAAACCACACTTTGGGCTGAAATAATGAATTGCTCTTTTGCTTCATTACTCTTGAATCTAAAGGAAGCCTAACCGTTGATAGATTTTGTAGATCGCGAGTTTAATTAAGTACAGATTTTAATGTTTATTTGGCTCTAGAGTCTACAGCAAAATTAACATTGAAATCTATCAACGGTTGTGCTATCTTCTATAGAGGAAACACAACTGTTGAGAGTCTATAGACTCCAGAGGAAGCACAACCGTTGATAAATTTTTTAGATCGTGAATTTAATTAAGTGGGGATTTTAATGTTAATTTTGCTCTGGAGTCCTACAGTAAAATAAACATTGAAATCAATCAACGGTTGTGATCCTCTAGACTCTTGAGAAAGGACAACCGTGGATAGATTTTTTAGATCGCGAATATAATTTGAGTGGAGATTTTAATGTTAATTTTGGTCTAGATTCTACAGCGAAATTAAAATCCATCAGCGGTTGTGCTATCCTCTATAGAGTAAGCACAACTGTTGAGAATCTGTAGACTCTATAGTTAGCACAACCGTTGATAGGGTTTTTAGATCGTGAATTTAACCTAAAAATAAATAACGATCGCAATATTCTTATTAAACATTATTTTAAGAAATTTAAACAATTTCCTAACCAATTTCCTGGTATGATTATAAAAACTGCGAAACAAGTTTTACTTCTACAGCGTGTTGTACGACTTCGCGTTCTTTTTTTATACATGGTGCATAATAATAGATGTTAAAAGCTTGTACAGGGTGTATTTTTAATGCATGTAATTGTTTTTTATACATGAATGTTTAGTTTATCGTTTTAATGATAAAAAATTTGGTATACAGGGTTTGTCTATTAATATTATAAAATATATTATTGAAATATAAATGTTTAATAGAATAGATTATTATAGAAATAATGGGAACAATTTTTCATTGAAAATTTTATAGTTGTTAAAAAAAATTGTTTCGTCAAAATTTTAAATAAACTATGAAATTTTCAAAATTCTTAGATAAAATATATGCCAATTACTATAGGCTCTATATATTTTGTAGTAGGTATTAAATTTTCGGTATCGTTAGGCAAACCAAACATTAATTAATTCAAAATCATGGAATCAAAAGCATCAAAGTGCTTACACTTAATATTAAGTAAATGGGCTTATTTGTAATATTTAAATAAATCTAATGTATGTTTATATATTGATATAAATGTTGGTATAATAAATATAATAATAAGAAAAGTGATGTTTTTTTTCCTTTTCCACACCATGTGTACCTACCAAATATCACTTACAATCATTGCATATTAAAATTATGCATTTTAAAGTTAGATTACCTCGAGACACGACCTTGTTTATTAAAATCTCAATGTGCACATTTAAAATGAAAATAGCAACGCTTATGACATGTTTTACATGCGAAACGTTTATAAAAAATCGCCGTTAGGTGTATATGCAAGAGTTAATTGTTGTTTCCATTTGCTTCAATGATGCACTTAATTAGAAGCTACACCTGCACTGAAACGCATGGCTCGATAATCGATATAATTGAATTACCTGCCAGCCAGGATGCCAGCTTGACTGATTTTCCAGCGATGCCAAGTTTTTTTGGTACACTCGCGCTAGATCTCCAGACCTCAGTAGGTGGATGTGGGATGATGGATGAGTGTGATTTTTTCTGTAGGCGAAGTTATGAACTTTTGAACCCCCCTCGTATACCTATATCTTTACAGAATCGGATGTATTTTGTGCAAAAACTAACATTCGTCCCAAATTAAACCCAACTAAATCAACAAGATATGAGCCGGTAATCTAGGGGGATAAAATTGTGTCGTCATTAAAAGATAAATGCAAATTATGTCCTTCCATTGTTTATTTCCCCGGCGCGGCGACTAGATAGATGAATTTGTCTACCTACCTGTAAAAACTCGGCTCAGTACCGTTCGAACCAGCGTAGCGGCAACAGGGCTTGCGCAGTGGACGATTGCGCCGCCTATTTAATGTGAATGTGGGCTGTTATAGGTTATAGTTAGTAACTTTCACTTGCATTGTTTTACAAAAAAATAACAATAAAAACCGTCATGTCAAAAGACATGGGTTTTCGTGATATTTTGTTTGTCGGTTAACCGTATAGGTGTAAATTAATTTGTTTATTTCAATTAAAGGTTGTGTCATTATGTAAAATAATTATTAATTGTTTAAATAGAGGTAGGTGTATAATCGCAGGTGCTTAGTGCAGATGTAAGGTTTTTCCAAGTTTTTAGAATCATGGAGAAAATAGAAGAGGACGATAGCTCGGTCAGAGTGGCTGTTAGGTGAGGAGAAATAATATATTTATATACCTTAAACCCTTGCAGTTTTGTTTCCCCTCATTATACAAGACATCTAAATATAGACGAGAGCCGCTTCAGTTACTTTAATAAAATAAAACTACCAAAAGGAAAATCGTCATATTTGCGTAGACAAAATATTAATTATTTAAATTGATAACGCGGAATAATGCAGGTATTGTCGTAGGATAAAAATCTTTGACCAATTCAATGTTTTTATTTTGCGGATGTTGATTTTTCGTAGTAGTTTTTTAAAATTTTAATTTTGTAATTACTGTAATGATTTTATGCTTTTTCTTACTATGCTTTTAAAATCTATAAAATTACAATTTTAAAAAGTCATATTATAAAATATTAAATTTGAAATCAAAAAATCTTCCACAAAATTAATGTTTTTAAGGTAATATGACTAATACCTACGACATTGAATTTTAGCATTGAACATTTTCAATAAGCGTTATTAGGTAAAAAATATTGATTGCATAAACAATTTTATTAATAGTAAATTAGGTATACCTATTTTTAACGATTTCTCTAGTCTAATTTGTATTTTTATTACCCTCATTGGCGTGACAATTAATGGATAGTAAAAAAAAAGGAAATTAAGTAACATACTGTATGTTTCTATAACAATAATACTACTTTGTAATAATTACAAAAGCAAATATATGTTTAAAATTTAACAACTTATAGGTAGTTAATGTCATCATACTTATTGCTTAAAATAAATTTACTTTCGCAATGTTCTATATGTAAATTATAATTTATAATACTAGGGTTAAGTAATTTTCAGTGATTTTTTACATTTAATTTATTTAAATATGCGCATACCTATCCTAAAATATAAATTTGTCAGGCAGTTTAACTTGATAATTAATTATAAAATAATCAACATCACAGTTAAAAATAATCCTTTTTAATAGGAAATCTCACATAAAACAAACATAATTAAATAATCCTATTGACTGTATATTTTATATTAGCACAGCATAGATCAAATAATTTGTTTATTTTAAATGTCTGTCAGCATTCAATAACCACTTTGAAGTCTATAAATATAAAGATAATCAAGTTTGTGTTTTGATAAAAAAAATAAAATAAATATTCATTATTTTGCGTCTTACATATTGGTCAATTCTTTCATAGAAAAAAAGTAATAATCTTTTTCCATAAATTTATGTTAATTTTTATATTTTTGTGACGCTGTATTCTAGAATTCATTAGACTAACTTGAATGTACACCCACCAACTATATTATACAGGGAGACTCAATGATGCATTGGACGATTTTAGTATTATTGGAATTTGATTGTTTTATAGTTAAAAAGTTGTCGCGATTACTTAAGCATATTAAATTATTATTTTTTCATCAATTCATGCTCAACATTTTTTTTTATTTTTTTTAGGATAAGGCCCCAAACACCTCGTGAAATAATTGACATGTGTCACATATGCACATCAGTTACACCCGGGGAACCACAAGTAACTTTAGGCAATGACAAATCATTTACGTACAATTACGTTTTCGATACGGATACGTATCAGGAAAACGTTTACGAAAAGTGCGTGGCACCTCTAGTCGATTCCTCCCTTGAAGGGTAATTTTTTACATTTTGTATTTACTAATACACAATAGAAATTTCGATATCATTACCAATTATTGATTAGATATCCTATTTGTACATTTTTGTAGGTACATATATGAATAGATTATAAAGATAAAGTTTACGTAGACTAAAACAATATTACCTATATTGACTTTTACAAATATCAAATTTGTATCCCTATTAATAATATTTTTTACTATTGTTTCTTTTTTATTAAAGGTCATCTAATTTATATGATATGTTAACATCTCTTTTCCTAAAAGAGTTTTTATAATAAAACGACAAAAGTTTCCGTTATTTTAATTCTTATTACAACTCGTTAATTTCCTGCTTAAAATTGTGGTAAAATTAAAAAATCACTTCATTAAAATTCCAATTATTATCTTTTCCTAACATTGTTGTCTACAACCTTTGAAATGATAAAATATTAAAACCAATTTGGAAACAACCTACAAATAGAAAATTACTTTCTTGTACGAAATAAGAAATGGATGGTTTGATATTAGTTAATTAATTATTAATTAGTATATTAAAATTAACGATTTTTCCTCTATCCATACAATATCGATTTCTTTGTAAATATTTAACGACTAATCTAAAAGGTTGTCAAACTATCATACAATTTTCTCAAGGTACAATGCAACAGTATTAGCCTATGGCCAAACTGGCTCAGGCAAAACCTACACAATGGGCTCCGGATTTGATGTAGACCTACCCAGTGATCAATTAGGTATAATACCCAGAGCAATACACCACCTTTTTGACGGTATGCACCAAAAAATCCAAAACGCACATGATTTGGGCCAACTACCCCCCGAATTCAAGGTCACGGCTCAATTCATGGAGCTATACAACGAGGAGGTTATCGATCTGTTTAACCCTGCGTACAACAATAAGGTAAGGACCTAGTATCTCGAAAAGTTTAGAAGCTATGATGTTCATGGCTGAACATGTTAAGATGTAGGGCATTTAATAATTACCTTCCAAATTTAAAAAGTAAAACTCTTATAGTTCCTGAGATATTAGATGATGTGACCAAATATAACGATTACCTCGTATCTCGAAAAGTTTAGAAGCTATAGTGTTCATGTTTAAACATGTTAGGATGTGTGACTTACAATAATTGCCTTTTAAATTTAAAGAGTAAAACTCTTATGGTTCCCGAGATATTATCAGTTGACCAAATATGACGATTTTCCATGGTTATTGATAACACCTAGTATCTTTGAAAGTTTAGAAGCTGTGACGTTCCTGTTTGGTCATGTTAGGATGTAGGGCATTTAGTAATTAACTTCCAAACTTAAAAAGTAAAACTCTTATAGTTTCTGAGTTATTAGATGAGGTGACCAAATATAACGATTACCTTGTATCTCGAAAAGTTTAGAAGCTATAGTGTTCATGTTTAAACATGTCAGGATGTGTAATTGCCTTTTAAATTTAAAGAGTAAAACTCTTATGGTTCCCGAGATATTATCAGTTGACCAAATATGACGATTTTCCTTAGTTATTGAAAACATCTCGTATCTTTGAAAGTTTAGAAGCTATGACGTTCATGTTTGGTGATGTTAGGATGTAGGGCATTTAGTAATTACCTTCCAAATTTAAAAAGTAAAACTCATATAGTTCCTGAGTTATTAGATGAGGTGACCAAATATGACGATTACCTCGTATATCGAAAACTTTAGAAGCTATAGTGTTCATGTTTAAACATGTTAGGATGTGTAATTGCCTTTTAAATTTAAAGAATAAAACTCCTATGGTTCCCGAGATATTATGAGTTGACCAAATATGACGATTTTCCATAGTTATTGAAAACATCTCGTATCTTTGAAAGTTTAGAAGCTATGACGTTCATGTTTGGTGATGTTAGGATGTAGGGCATTTAGTAATTACCTTCCAAATTTAAAAAGTAAAACTCTTATAGTTCCTGAGTTATTAAATGAGGTGACCAAATATGACGATTACCTCGTATATCGAAAAGTTTAGAAGCTATAGTGTTCATGTTTAAACATGTTAGGATGTGTAATTGCCTTTTAAATTTAAAGAATAAAACTCCCATGGTTCCCGAGATATTATGAGTTGACCAAATATGGCGATTTTTCATAGTTATTGAAAACATCTCGTATCTTTGAAAGTTTAGAAGCTATGACGTTCCTGTTTGGTCATGTTAGGATGTAGGGCATTTAGTAATTACCTTCCAAATTTAAAAAGTAAAACTCTTATAGTTTCCGAGATATTAGATGAGGTGACCAAATATGACGATTACCTCGTATCTCGAAAGGTTTAGAAGCTATAGTGTTCATGTTTAAACACGTTAGGATGTGTGACTCACAGTAATTGCCTTTTAAATTTAAAGAATAAAACTCCTATGGTTCCCGAGATATTATGAGTTGACCAAATATGGCGATTTTTCATAGTTATTGAAAACATCTCGTATCTTTGAAAGTTTAGAAGCCATGACGTTCCTGTTTGGTCATGTTAGGATATAGAGCATTTAGTAATTACCTTCCAAATTTAAAAAGTAAAACTCTTATAGTTCCTGAGATATTAGATAAGGTGACAAAATATGACGATTACCTCGTATCTTGAAAAGTTTAGAAGCTATAGTGTTCATGTTTAAACATGTTAGGATGTGTGACTTACAGTAATTGCCTTTTAAATGTAAAGAGTAAAACTCGTATAGTTCCCGAAATATGATGAGTTGACCAAATATGACGATTTTCCTTAGTTATTGATAACACCTCGTATCTTGAAAGTTGAAAAGCTATGATGTTCATATTTTAACATGTTTGGGTGTAGGGCTTTAAGAAAATATCTGCCAAATTTCAATAACTTCTATGTGGCAAAATCCAATCTTGTTTATTTCAGGATAAAATTTACAAAATCCACGAGGATCCTCACGGGGGTATTATGGTGAAAGGGGTAACCTTTAAAACAGTATTATCAGCAGAAGAAGCATTACAATGTTTAAAACTAGGCGCTCTGTCGCGTACCACGGCGAGCACGCAGATGAACACGCAATCGTCAAGATCCCACGCTATATTTACATTGCACGTCAAACAGCACCGTTTGGTGCCTGAAGAGGACAACAACGAGTTCGAAACGTTGTCGGCCAAGTTTCACTTTGTCGATTTGGCAGGTTCGGAGAGACTGAAGAGGACTGGCGCCACCGGGGAGCGGCAGAAAGAAGGCATTTCAATTAATTGCGGTTTATTGGCGTTGGGTAACGTGATTTCCGCGCTTGGTGATAAGACTAAGAAAGCATCGCACATTCCTTATAGAGATTCAAAGCTGACCAGGCTATTACAGGATAGTTTGGGCGGAAATTCCCAGACTGTTATGATAGCGTGCGTCAGCCCGAGCGATCGAGACTTCATGGAGACTTTAAACACACTTAAGTACGCCAATAGGGCTAGAAATATTAAAAATAGGATCTTTATAAATCAAGATAAGAGTTCCAAAACTATATCGCAGCTTAAGCAACAAATTGCTCAACTACAGTTGGAGTTGGTGGAGTACAAGCAGGGCAAACGGATCATCGGACAAGATGGTTCCGAAGTCGTGAACGATATGTTCTACGAAAATAACATGCTTCAGGGCGAAGTTAACAATCTACGCACCAGAGTAAAAGCAATGCAAGAAACTATAGACGCTTTAACCCTTAAAAACACTAACCTACTAGCAGAGAAAGCAATGGGTAACTGGTTTGGTGGAGGGAATGACAATGATGTCGCATGCATGGTTCAAGCGTACCTCAAAGAAATAGAAGAACTAGGGGCCAAACTAATGGAATCTAACAACACCTGCGAGCAATTGAGAAAACAACTGAATCGCTCTCAAGTCCTAATAACTCACAACTTCGATCTTGATTCTTCAATGGACAACAACTCCTTTATCATAGAAGATGCGAAACGCAAGCTGCAGAAGGAAAAGGAAGTTTTAAATCGCAGATCAATGGAGATTGACAGCGATGTGGATTCTGATATGTCCAGTGATAGTGAGGATAAAGATATCGATACCACACTTAAACACGAGTTAATATCACTAACAAACGATATAGATATGAAGCAGAAACTTATCGATGAGTTGGAGTTATCACAGAGGAGAATGCAAACGATGAGGCAACACTACGAGGATAAGTTGATGCAATTGCAGATGAGGATTAAAAACACCCAGGAGGAACGAGACAGAATTTTACATTCGTACAGCGCCAGCCCAGAACCAACAGAAAAAGTAAAACGAGTCAAGGATGAATATACAAAGAAGTTAAACGATATGCAAAAAGAGATGAAGAAATTACAAAGCGCCCAAAAGGAGCATGTTAGGTTAGTAAAAAGCCAAAATCAACACGAAAACCAACTAAAATCGTACAAAAACGAATTGATGGACATGAAACGAGCCAAGGTGCGCCTCATTAACAAAATGAAGGAAGAATCTCAGAAACACAAGGAAGCTGAAATGCGGCGACTTCGCGAGATTGCCCAGTTGAAGAAAGAGTCGAGAAAAAACGCCAATGTAATAAAAACTATGGAGAATGAAAGGAGGATCAAAGATCAAGTATTAAAGCGCAAACAAGAAGAGGTGAGTGTGTTGAGGAAAAGTCAGAAGAATAAGTTAAGTGTTAAGGCATCGGGCAGAGTACCGAAGAAGGTTTCGTCTGAGAGAACGGCCAAGCAAAAATGGCACACGGTTGAAAAATCCATAAACAATATAGCCATGAGCAAAAAGGGACTTGTCGAGCAAGAAGTGCGCATGGAGCACTTCCTGGAAAAACGCGAAGCACTGGGTAAGGAGCTGGATATCCTCGAAGAACGCAGAAAACAAGCCGTCAATAAAAACCAAGACGTCCAACAGCTAGATAGCTACATTGAGGATATCAAAGAAAACATCAACTACGTTCAGGAAACAATCGCTGAAACTCAGCACAATGTTATTCAAATTGAGGAAGGGCAGGATGTAAATGAGCACGCCGATATACAACATCTTGTCGAAACGGTTTATGATATAGACGAGGCTAAATATATCATACAAAAGTTGTGTAACATGACCTTATCGCAGAGCCATGCAGTCGCCCAGAGAGATGCCAAGTTAAAGGAGAACGAAGCCTCTTTAGCAGAGGTAATTATATATTTTTTTATTATGGACTAGTTTTTACATATTTTTTATTAGTTACAACAAGAAACGAATGTTAAGGGACAGCTGTTGGACCATGTATTACAAAACGAAATACCTATTTTCTCCAAGGAACTTATTACAAGCGTGTCAAGCAACGCTAACGATACCAGCTCAAACAATTCCTCCAGATCTAACTCATCACTAGAATTGCCGTACGTATACAAGTACCTACTAAAAATCCATGACACACATAAACTTTATATTTTATTAGGTTCAATTTTGAAACCACAGCAAACAAGTCTAAAATTCGGCGTCGCACTGCCCAACCAGCCGAACTACTATTTGGACTTCAAACACAACCAAAGATGACTCAATCCCTCGACCCCAACACAATAAGGGTAGATTACCCCTCTATACAGCGCGTGCCCAGCGTTCCTGGCAGCTTAAAGTTAGTAAATGTTTAGTTAACTCATTCTATATATGTTAAACACTAATAAAAACATTGTACAAAATACTATCACTGACCTCATGGTACGACTAGATTAATTCACAATATAAATCCAAAAGTCAAAGTACACTAGACAAATTAAACACGAATCTGGTTGTAAAAAACACATTTTGTATGGCGCAGTCATGATGTGATGCTTGCTTTAATCTACACCTAGTTTAATATTGTAACATAATGGGAACATTGTAAGACAAATGCTTATTTAATTTGGTATACATCCTAACATCTAGCTACTAAGTGTAAAATTAATTTTAACTAATGATTAAAACATTAACTTGTTTTAGATACTCTATGACTTTGCATGATGATGTGATAGTCAATGAAGCTTCTATAGAGGAAAACAAGGTAGATGTACTAAATTTTAAATACGCTTCAAATATGTATAGCTAAGATACTTTGACTTTTGGCGTTTGTGTTAAAATGTAACAAGTAGTTACATCATAAATTTGTGTAAATCGCTTCGTTCACGTTCTATATTTTAATTTTGATTATTTTTTTTTTTGTTAAATCATATGCATTTATCTAATTACAGGTTAAATTCTTAATGGTTCAAAATATGAAAATAACAAACACAGACGGAGATATAGACTCATCAAGTGCCTGCAATTTACATTGTAAATTTTACACGGAAACATGTCTTACATTTTCCAAACAATATTTAATGTTTATAGTATTTTTATTTACATTAACTTTATTAATGTTGTTTATAATATAAATTATTTATTAATAAATTTGTAATGATTAGATTTTGATTTTTTATTATCTTATCTTGAGTACTTACATTATCCAACCTTTTAAATAAGTAGTATATTTTTTAACTCTTCAAAAACACCTTTAGTGTTCATAATAACATAAGTATTTAATTCTAACCTTCTGATTGGACATTTCTTTCCCTGGAACTACCTCGTCAAGTTCGGAAGTGGATAATAGTCGCTGGGGGGGGCAAAGTCTGGTTTTTGCATTGATTTCATTGTCGATGGTTAAGGCCACTCCCGTAATTTTGTCGCCGGGCCGGGCCATACGCCCGATTTTGGCTAGAGGAGTGCGGGACAAGGAGGGAAAACATTTTGGTTTTTGAGAGACATTAAACTGACCCAATACTAAGTACAATCATGAATGGGGCTTGGTTGGTTAGTACGCTGCTAGGACCTATTCTTGCTAGTCTTAAAGTACTTCCTGTTCGTCTGTGTGAGTGTCTTTCCGAGTCGGATTCCAAGCTTGCGTTGATTCATTACCATCCCGGGACTTGATTAATAAAAGTCTGGTGGATAATATGACACATTTTTATTTTTAATGCACAAATACGGTAACATTGTATACATGTGTATTGTGTATTAACAATAGTAATTGGTAACTTGCTACATTTCAAAAAATATGGCCCTTAATATTTTTATACGTTATAAGTTATTTAATTTAAAGTGCAGTCATGAAAATACATCTCATGATTTAGTTTTATTAGGTACTGTGAAGCAGTGTAATTAATTATTTTTTTCATAATTTCATAAATTCGCTGTGTTAATAATAACTGTTTGGATTTAAGTCGCAGCAGCTAGGTATTATAGAGTATTATTTTAATGACTTATGTAGTACTTGAATGAATATACTTATATTTTAATTATATCTAAAGTATTGTCTTGAACCAGAGAAGCCAATACACTATTTTTCTGCGATTTAATAGTTTACTTAACATTGTTTATTTTTCTATACAGTGTGTTGTAGGGAACTGCAGCAATTAAAATGCAATTTAAAGCACAGAAAAATAATTGTTGGGCCGTTCTGGTGTTATTCACACAAATATAATACACCTATAGCATATGTCAAATGACAAATTTAAATAATTTAATATTTCGGCTAAAACTTTATCAAAAATTGTTTAAACAAATTTGGTGCGGTTTGATAAAAAGCAGCAACAAAAACTCGTTAAAATTATTGGGCGAATAAAGTTTCAGCAGAAATCTATCAACTACATTTGGAAACATCAACAAAATGTTGTTTTTTATATTTTTCAACACATATATTTTATTTTATTTTCAATTCATGCAATTTAACATATTTGGCAAGTTGTAAAAGGTTGAGACAAAGTCTTAAAAAACATTGTGGTTAATAATAGAGGGTTAAAAATAATAATCCAAAAAATCCCACAAAGAATTTTTGCAAAATCTTCAATCAGAACTTTGGACCATTACTTTTGATATCCTGTACAAAAGTCTTCAACCTCTTCCTATAACCGATATACAAGAGGCTGCCAGCGCCATTAACATCATTCACTTATATTTTGTTTTCAATTTTATACTTAATTCGCATATATTCATAATATATATAGGTAATATAAGATTTTTCAACATAGAAACAACAATTGTAATTTTATTTATTTGTTCATACAGAGATAATTAGAAGACCAGTAAGTAATAGGCTATAGAAACACTTAAGCTACAGGAAAACAAGATATTAATAAAATTATATATAATATACAGGGTGTACTTTTATTATTTAAAAAACACATGTAAAAATTGTGAATTGTGAAAGCCAAAAGAATGTCAAATACACATTTAAAAATATTAAACGCATATTCTCGATCTTCGAAACACCCTGTGTAAATTATAATAATATTTCACTAATGTTCGTTAATATTTCACTAATGTTCATATATAGGACTAACATTTGCATAAAATGTCAACTAATTGCCTGTTTAATTGGATGTACGCGTGCGCATAGAGGAACAGCGATAGTTAGCGCCATCTTTCGGAACTAAACCTAACGATTAAAATGAAATCACTTAAATTAATTAACTAAAATTGGATCAATCAGTCTTGTTTATAAATGAGCATTAGTACAACGAAAATAGTTGAATTGATCGACTATTTAACTCTTTATGGACCCTACGCGCTATTATTTTTATTTATATGTCTTCATAAATAATGTAAAAAGTGAACATTTTCTACCGAGATATTGCGTTTTTGTGTAAAACACAGGTAGGTTAAGAAAATAGAAATGTACATTTTTACATTTTAATAAATGGCATTCCAAAAATACGTACATCTATTATTTATTTAAATTGACATTACAACACACACACGAAATATTACAGCAAATAACTCGAATTCTATTATCTTAACCCATTCTAAAAGAAATATACATCATCGTAAAATACTGATATAACATTAAAATAAATGTACCATAATTACTTTCTTTAAAAAATTCATACAAAAGTCTTATTTTTTTTGAAAAAATATAAATACATAATATTGGTTTATACTTTTCCAAACATTTTCAACAATATCCTCTTATATAATTATTATAATATGCACATGATAATATTTTTTGCTTCATTTAAAATATACACCTCGTCCAAAAAAAATCATTAAAAATCATTAGAAAAAAACGGACTAGGTACGTTAGATCACCGGTTAAAAAAATCAATAACCATTTTTGTAAAACATGAAAAACACAATTCAATAAAAAAAACAGGGTGTCAAGAAAATAGCACCATTATTTTTAATCTTAATTTCTGGATAACATGGATAAGCATTTTGTTATTAAGGTAAAAAATAAGGGGTGGTTCTTTGATGCCCAATACAAAATGAAATAAGAAAAAAAATTATTTTTTTACTGTAGTGGCACGTCGACTCTTACGTAATTTACTGGGAAATATCCTGTCCTACCGTTTATCGTTCCTTCATACCAATTATCATCGATTTTATTAAGGAGAACTATTGAGTCGTTTTCCTGGAAAAAATAATAAATGAAAAAATGTTACCTTCGGCTCAAAGGTTAATTAATTACCTTGAAACCAAGCTCCCCGGGATTTTCAGGATCAAAATCGTACAAAGCGGTACAGCACGCCTGCTTAACCATTGGACTTCTGGCCGGCGATTTCATTGGAGACGGCAAAGGAGATGCTAAAAATACTTTTTTCTATAGACACTCGTAGAAAAGGAAAACATCAAATGGTATCGAAAAAGTTATTTTTGATGATATTCTAAAATTCTCTTTCAAAAAAGTTTATGGTGATGGTGCTATATCATGTCCAAGATGGAGATGGTTAAATGCAAGAAGCTAGATTTTTGGGTGCCACATGACGTATCAGTGAAAATTTTGATTTGGATATGTTAATCCACGTATGTGTGTTAATCCTTCAGGTGAGACACCTAGCGGTCCTAACGGAAACTTCTTGTCGAGTACGGCTCTTAATATCCTAAAGTGGCCATTGAGCCTACCAGTCAGGACGCATGCATTAAAATCATCGGACTTTTTATAGTACCCAATAATACAACCTGTTTGTATTTAAAATGACAAATGACTTACTTGGTCGAATGCCAGTTGAAATATTCAAGGTTTAAAAAAGTAAAAACAAAGTTTAATTTTGTTTTTATGTTAACATTGTTAATTTTTAGTACCATCTAAACAAATCAAAACCAAAAAAACTACTCACACAAAATATACCTATACCTTTCTGAAAACAACAGCTGGATATAATTAGACATACAAAGTATTTTCAGAAAGAAATAAAGTATATAAAATATACAACGACAAAAACTGATAAGTGTACAAAAACGTTACCATTAGCAGATTGATTTCCTGGATGCAACTGCAATTCATTGGGTTTATGTTGCGGAGAAGACAATGTGGAAGAGCCTAATAAGCCGTCTTTTTTGGAACAACACATAACACAGTTAAGAAAGGAAAAACATTGAGGTAACGACATTTTTAACCACAGTTTTTATCAAAAATGATTTAATATAAGTAAGAGAAATTTTCACAGAAACATCACGCTTTCGGCACTGTGCCAGCAAGTTTATATTTTTAGAGCACAGTTCATTGATTATAAAAATTACGTGGGAAAATGCATTTATTTTTAATGTTCAATTTTGTGTAAAAAATGTCGCTCCAATATTACCAGTATTATGAAAATAATTTCACATCAGCGGCCATTTTTAGGATAAGGGACTCATAGAAGGAAGTCAAAAAATAAAAACAAAATAAATGTCCTTGAGAAACTTTAGGTGTCACTGTTTAGTAAAGTGTTAGTAAAATTGTTAGTAAAAAAGCAAAAAAACTTGAGTAGGTACCTTGTATGCTCCAAGGATCGAGGGGATCGGGTTTGTAGGGCAACAGGTCGGGTTTGTTTTGTTTTGGTGGGGGGGCACTTTTCGGGGCGGGCCTTTTGAACTGATAGCTGCCCGACAAGTTCGAGTTGCTGCCGTGATGCTGATTAATGAAATTATTATCGTTTGTACCGTTATAGCCGTCCGTCGCGTCGATGTTCAATTCAGTCAACGTTTTTGGCACAAATTCCATCTTTGGACGATTTGCGGCCTCGTCTTTCCTGCAGAAAAAAAACCCGTTACCCACAGTAAACTTTTAAGATGGTTGGACTTACTTTTCGAGAAGAGCTTCAGTCAAAGTTTTTAGGACTTCGGTGCACTGGATGTGGTAGTCCAGTAGACCTTCAGCGAAAGTTGCCAGTTGTGATATTTGTTCGACCTAAAAAAATGTTGGAAAAAAAATCAAGCAATTCAAGATCATAGAGTTAAAATCTTACATCGTTTTCTAATAAATTAAACATGCCCATTTGGGCGAGATGAAGGGACTCGGCGAACTTGTCTTCGGCCATTTTGATTTCATCATCTGTAACATTTGAACCTGTTTTGTCAAGAAACCGACAACAGGTTTGTTCGTGCCAAATTAATAAACATGCCAAAATAATAATCATAAATCGGGGAGTCAACCACACCTGGGAATCCCTGGACATTTTAAAGGGGGAATATCATAGGAACACAATGGGAATACATAGAAATACAATGGGAATTTATGGGAATCCCTGGAAGTTTTTTCTTTGGGTGGTTGACCCCCTCATCATAAATCATAAAATATCATAATAATAATAATAATAATAAGCCTAAATAGCCTAATGGCGCAGTCGTACTGCGCCTAGAATTACGCATAAACAATTTAAAAACCCAAATTATAAAAATATATGTAATAATATATAACGTTGCATGCACAATAAAAAATAATCAATAAAAAGGAAATTAAGGGTAAAATTAATAAATAAAACATACCATATGCATTCACCTGTACTTTGACAGGACTCGAGAAAGGGCTAAGAGTCGGTTTGGTTGCTATAATCATGCATATTCATTTTATACATGCTTAAATATATGAGCACATTATGTTTTCAAAATTTCAATGATTATACGAGGATACGTCGATTAAACTCACCCTACATATACATAATAGGCTCATTTTCGTCTTAAATTATTTAGTAATTAAAACAGGGTGTTTGAGTTTTACGTAACCCAACACACTGTATGGTATTTACCTTTACCTTTGGCTTGTCTTCTCCTCTTGCAGTCAAAATCAAGTCTTCTACCTTGTAATTTTTTCCTATGATGCTGAAATTAAAAAATAAAATATTAACAAGCTAAAATGTCCACAAGGTAATGACGAGCTCAAATAATTACAAGCAAAAATAATGAAAAACCAAAATGAAAGGCAAGCTAAATAATAAAAAGATAAAATTATAAGAAATTAAAATGACCATAAGCTACTTAACTAAATAAAAAGCTAAAACACATTAAAAAATTAAAATAAGTAAAGTATTAACAAGCTCAATAGATAATAATCTTAAATAATGCTAAAATGAAGTTGAAATTACCGGAATCCATAATTATTACAAGTTTAAATGATGACAAGCTTGGATAATAACAAGCAAAAAGCTAAAAAAAAGAAAAAAACCAAGCCTAAATTATTACAAGCTAAAATGTTTAAATAATAACAAGCTAAAATCATGACAATTTAAATAATAAGCTAAAATAAAGGCTAATGAAAATGATCAGAAACTTAACAAGCTAATATGATAACAAGCTAGAATAATGACAAGCTACAATGACCTCGTGGTAATGACAACACAATGAAAATAAGATGAAATGATGACAAGCTTAAATATTAATAATCTAAAGTGATTACATGCTAAAATGAAGTTGAAATGACCGGAACCTAAAAAAATTACAAGTTAATAAATAACTAAAATGAAAGGATAAAATAGCAATAGGTTAAAATATTGAACAGCTTAAATAATGACAAGATAAATAATAACAAACTAAAATGATAACCAGCTCATATGATGACAAGCTAAAATAACAACAAGCTAAAATGACGACAAGCTAAAGTGATTACTTAAATAATAATCTAAAATAAATGCTAATGAAAATGATCAGAAACTTAACAAGCTAATATGATGACAAGCCTAAATAATAACAAGCTAAAATAAAGGCTAATGAAAATGATCAGAAACTTAACAAGCTAATATGATAACAAGCTAGAATAATAACAATCTACAATGACCTCGAGGTAATGACAACAAAATGAAAATAAGATGAAATGATGACAAGCTTAAATATTAATAATCTAAAATGATTACATGCTAAAATGAAGTTAAAATGACCGGAACCTAAAAAATTACAAGTTAATAAATAACTTAAATGAAAAGATAAAAGAGCAATAGGCTAAAATATTGAACAGCTTAAATAATAACAAGGTAAATAATAACAAGCTAAAATGACGACAAGCCTAAATAATAACAGGCTTAAATGATGACAACTTAAATAATAAGCTAAAATAAAGGCTAATGAAAATGACCAGAAACTTAACAAGCTATTATAATATGATGACGCTAGAATAATGACAAGCTAAAATGACCATGTGGTAATGACAACGAAATGAAAATAAGCTATAATGATGACAAACTAAATGAAGTTGAAATGACCGGAGGCTAAAAAAAATTACAAGATAAAATTATGACAAGTTAAAATAATGACGAGATAAAATGACCACAAGGTAATGACCAAAATCATGGCAAGTTAATAGCGACAAGCTAATATGATAACAAACTAAAATGACAAATTAAGATGACTAGAAGCTAAAATAATGACAATCCAACAAGCTAAGATGACGAGTTACAATTACCCTAAGCTAAAATAACGACATTTTAAAATGCTAAGCAGAATCTTACCATAACTTCTTTCAAATCTTTCGTCTGCAAATGATGCAAGGGCTCGAGGAAATTTTGCTTGATATTATCATCGAGAGAGTACTTATAATCAGCCATCGTTTTCAAACCTTCGCCCATTTCGACCAAAGCGTTACCGAACATGCTGTCATCTCCCAATTTTCGGCCGTACATCAACATACAGTCGCCCAAAACGCCTTCGGGTTGGGGATACGTATTGGACTTGGCCTGGCCGCTTAACTTGCTGATGCCCTTCACGGCGGCCATCTTCGCCCTAGCGGTCGGATTCGGTTGCAGAAACTCCTTCGTCTTCATTTGGAGCTCCTCGACCAGCTCGTACGTTACGTCTGTTTTCTGTGAAAAAAAATCGGAAGACCTCTTAATAGAGAATGTCGGCAAGACCCCTTAAGAGAAAATGTCGGCAAGACCCCTTAAGAGAGAATGTCGGCAAGACCCCTTAAGAGAAAATGTCGGTAAGGCCCCTTAAGAGAGAATGTCGGCAAGACCCCTTAAGAGAGAATGTCGACAAGACCCCTTAAGAGAGAATGTCGGCAAGACCCCTTAAGAGAAAATGTCGGTAAAATCCCTTAAGAGAAAATGTCGGTAATGCCCCTTAAGAGGGAATGTCGGCAAGACCACTTAAGAAAGAATGTCGGCAAAATCCCTTAAGAGAAAATGTCGGTAAGGCCCCTTAACAGTACTCAAAACTAACCTTTTCCATATCCATAAAGTCGAGGTCCAGTTTGGTGCCTTCCGCACCGCCCATTTTTTCGGTGACATACTGTATAAATAAAAAAAAAAGTGTAATTTTTTTATTTTTTTCTATTATTCTTTTAATTTACCTGGTTGCATTTGTTTATTTGTTTCTTTAACCCCGCGAAAGCCATTTTGTTTTTTCTAATCGATGTCTTCTACCTGGAATTTTTTTATGTGATTTTAAAATATAATTTTCTACAAAGTTATGTATTTAATTGTATTTGTGTAATAAAAATGTACTATATGTTGTATCTATAAATAATTTTTATTAAACCAACAACACAAGGTCGTTTAGTAAAATGTAAGATTCACTTAATTACTATATACTTTAAACCAGTTTATAAAGTGTCATTTTAATTAGGTACAGTATATAATAATATATTATGTATTACGTTTGAAAAACGGCATTTTAGTTTTAATTAGGCACGAGCGAAGCTTGAGAGCGAGCGTTTAATAAAAATGAGCCTGTGACTAAAACGCCATAGTCACAGTTTGTCAATGTATTTAAAAAATCACTAGTGTCATAAAAACATGTAAAATAATGGGGGATTTAAGGGTAAGAGTAGAAAAAAGTATTTAAATTAGATACTACCTAGTAAACTGTTTTGATTAATTTATATAACTACAGACAATTTTTTTTTTATAACAAAACAGCAAGTGAGTTTCTTCGTAACTAATTATTATCAAGAGTTATTTCAAATGACCCATACCCACCCACACATAAACTTAATATGTTTATCAATTAAAAAATGAGGATGTGCATATCGTTCGTTAAATGCCGGATAAAATGAAAGCCATTTAAAAAAGTACCTATATCATTTTTGCAATTCGTTGCATGAAAATGTCAATAATTCCCATTTTCATTCAAAAGATAAATGAAACCCACGCATCAAAATAACGAATTTTCAGAAAAGATCAAGCGTATCTCCCACACAAGGATTTTTATTTCAAACATCGTTTTAATTCAATAGTTTAAAATGGCAAAGCTTGAAATGTAGTAGGTGTATTGATACAAAAAATATTGAAATTATTTATGAGGAATTTTAGGCGTTACAATTAATTTTATAATAAAAAATTCTCGAAGTGCAAATATATTTAATGAAATACCTAAAGGTACTTTCAAATTTAAAATCTCATGCATTAGAAAAAGTATATTTTATGATAGATGTACAATATTGTGCAATTTTATGGTATATTTACAATATTATTACAACCTATATAATTTTTTATGTTTAATATTTAAGATTTTTTAATTACAGTTATATGATTTTAAAAAATGAAAATACTTATATAAAATATAAGTATACAACAAAGACTTAATCCACAAGAAGTATATTTCGCAAAAAGTAGGTATAAAAGAAGTAAAAATAAAATATATTTTATAAGCTCTTAGAGATGACCTAATTTTGGGCACCTTGACTTAGATTCAGAGCTTTCAACAAATCCCTCAATAATTTTGATAAAAAAAGTTTGCAATTATTAAAAAACTATAGTTGTACTATTAGAATTTTAATGTTAAAATAATTATTTGTTTAATAATGATAAATTAAAAATTTTGGAAAATCATTTTTTTTTCTGTGGATTTTTTTTATAAATTTCCGTTTGAAAATTATTTTATTTAAAATAATAAATTGTATAAGAATTATAATTTTCCATTAAGATCAAGTGTTCTAGAAGACACTACCATACCACTACCATCATGCTTAAGACTTTGGTCTATAAAACAACACATCTAGGCATTAATAATGTAACAATTTTACATACCGTCAGTCAGAATGTGTGCTCTTATGCCGGTAAAAGACACTATTAAATAAATAACAAATTCGGAAGTTTAAAATGCGGTTAACATTCGAAAGGAAGGTCTAAAATACAAATTATCGACTTGAAAATATGAATGAATTGTGCGCATCCCGACTGCGCACATCGATATCTTTACTACTAACGACGACGCATTGAGACACCGCAGACAAAATGAAACTTTTGGCAAAAATTTTTTTTTTTTCAGTTATACAGGTTGATTGACTATCCCAACTAATTTTTTATAGACGCATCTTAAGATAATTATGGTTCTAGAGAAAATGTATTTTTTTAATACATATACATACATATGTACCTATAGGTAATGTATAACCGTAAAAATGGGTTTTGTAAAAATCTATAAAATAATGATTTAATTAGGTACCTACCTAAACATGTCTTAATAGGCATATTACATTTAGGTAATTAATAAACAAACAATTACGTTTACTTTATTTAAAATCTTGAAAAAAACTAGAATTTCTTCCACTATAGGTAGACCTACTTACAACAATAATAATTTAATTTTTATGTATTAAACGATTATGAAATAAAAAATGAAAATTATTATTGTTTTATATAATAATAAAGATGCGTGACCGAATATTATAAGTTATAATTTATAACATATGTTATTAAAAATGTTACATAATATGTATAATCTTAAGTAATTAAAAATTATAATTAGTGATTTAAAGAAATAAATAATACATAAATAAATATAAACAGTTTAAAACTGATAAATGTGATGTATTTCTATTAATATTGTGTTTATTAACGACATACAGGGTGTTAATTTAAATTAAAAGAAAAAACTTAAATAGGATGAGTACTTAATAAAAATTTGCTATAAAGCAAAATATATATAATCTTTTCTAGGAAATAAAAGTGCTTACTTTAAACGTGATTAAAATTTTTTGGATTAAATTAAAATTCCCCCTAAAATATAAATTAAACTTCCTAGTAATTAAGAAATAATTTCTACAATTAATGAAAGTGAAATTCTAACTACCAAATTATGCAATTAAAATACAGCAACATTTATTTTTTTGAAAAAAAAAAAACGACTCCTTCAAAAATTAAATAAAATTAAACTTTTAACCGTGACATTTAAATAAGGTTTATTTATATTTACCTTTTTATAGTTCCAAGTCGGTGGTATCAATACATTTTGTATATGTTTATATATAAAATGTAACATATAAAATACATGTTAATATTCACTTGCTATATTTACTTGTTTTACACGTTTATTTCATACAATACACAAGAATCCCTCCCACAGCACTTACCTTCTTATGAAGTCGATTTTTTGAGGTTAAACCACCAATTCTCACAGGTTTTTCCACGCAATTTTCACTCCCGTATATTAATTACACGCATCAATAAAAATCAAAGTTAAAATTTGCACCCAACATCTGTCAATCTGACATCAAACGTCAAGGTTGTGAGGCTGCCTGATGTATCAAATCATCAACTATGAAGTTAGCCGCACCTGTCAAAATACTAAACTAACTAAAAATTTCTGTTAACTCCAATCATTTGAAATATTGTTGTGATATGTGTACCTATGATTTGTATGTAAAAAGCGGTTGAGTAATTGCTTAATAATAATAATCATTATTGCCAAATACGCAACTGTTGTGGTGTTAACTGGGTTGCATATATACATCGTTTATTTGATTTTGACAAATGTCACTTCGGGGAAGAAGAAGAATACCGATTTATAGGTTAGAATCTTAATAATATCGCTATGGGTAGGCGTTTATCGTAATTTTTTGTGTAATTTATTAAATTTGTGTGTTTTTCAGCTGTTACTACAGGTACATCACTTGCTTTGGCCTCTATTGGGGCTACATTGGTGTTCTCTGGAATGCAAATGTATAAACCATGGTTGAATTCATCACAATTACATACTTTACTAGGAGGGTATTTAGGTTCTTTGTTTTTTGTGCTTACTTTAACTGCCATTGGTAATTTGGAGACCTGTTTTTTCGGAAAATCGTTTCAGTTGAAATTATTTCCTGAAGGTATGTTCATTTATAATTATTTCTTATAAAATATATAATATTTTATGTTTTAGTTACGTTGTCTCTACTATTAGCCTTATTTGCCTCAGCAACCATACATAGAGTTTGTGGAACGACATGGTAACAATTACTTAATTAAAAATATGATTTTTTTGTAATATTTGTATAATTTCCTTTTTAGTCTGATGTTGTCTTTGTTGGCTCTTTATTATGTTAACAAATACTCACAGAAAGTTCACGTTGTAGCACCAACAACAACTGTACAGACCAGCAAAAAAAAGAAAAACTAGTGATTAGTACAAACCAAATTTCCATAACACCAAATACATCTAAATGCTTATCACAGCCAATTTTTTTATTGCTAATTATAATAATAAAGATTCAATTTTTCCAGTAGACGATTTCTTACTCCTTATTTTAATCACCTAAATTTTTAAGATTTTATTGATTCAGATAGGTAATAGATTGGCCCGATTGATTGAAACTATGAAATAATTTATCTTGAAAGTTCAGCAGTGGTCTATCAGGTGAGGCAGAGGGGAGGCACATAGAGAATTAAAGATTAGTTACCTGGAGAAAAAATTGTAATAAATGATATTAGAAATATAATACTATTTATTATATTTTACGTTAAATATAGTGACGGTTAAATCTTGATGATAATTTTTAATATAAAAATATAATAAAGATATATTGTAAATCTAATAATATTTTATATTAAACCTCTTTAACATATTACTTAATTTTTATAAAATATTAAGTTAAAAGTGTAAAATTAATAAATGATAAAATACTATTTAATCAACAGTATCATAACTTCCATCATAAGACGATTATAATATTTATCTATTATTGCATAATATTGTTTTTATTCGTGAATAATGATAAACATTAATTTCCTGCCTAACAACGTGAATAATGATCATTATTCTCGTTTTTAGGAATCAGTGATTGACCATTTTCAATATTCACTGTGATTTGGGTTTTAAATTGCAAGACTATATTAACACTTAAAATCGGTAAAAATTTGACAGATGTCAGATTTTATTTATTTATTTTTGAAAACCATTTAATTATCTACTTATTTGAGTAGATAATAGTATATTATGTATCAAGTTTGATAAACGCCATTTTATACACGAATTTAATTTAGGCACGAGCGAGCTTGCGAGCGAGTGCTTAAATTAATGAGTGTATAGAAAAGTTTATAAACGAGGTGCATGCATACTATACTTTTTCTACGACAAACTCTTATTATTATCTTAAAATGATTTAAATCAAAAATTTGTATAGAGCGCCATCTATGAAACAATAAAGGAATCTGTGTGTCACCGTCAAATGTCACATTTTTATAAACACAAATTATAAAGGTTGTAATTTGAAATGTATTTCTTGAAAATTGTCAGTTTTTCACAGTGAAAGTAAAGAAAATGTTTTATGAGGACTTTACAGTGGAGTCCGTGCCCGAATTTAAGTTAAAGTACTGCCGGTGAAATTAAAAGGTCAGTACAATGTTCATATAAACTTTTCAAATATTGGCGTTGAGAAACTATTTAATACTTTTGTATTTTTGTATTGAAATAATAAAATAATTTTCACATTTAGTATTATTTTACAAGAAAGGCACTTTATTTTAACGATTGTATGACATTTGACAACTGTCAACTAACTTAAAACTAACTTCAGCCCGTGACTAAAAACCTGTTGCTAACTTCAGCCTGTGACTAAAGCGCCATAAAACCACAACTTGTCAATGTGTATTTAAAAGGTCACTTAGTGTCATGGAAACATGTACGATAAAGGGCGTTTTAAAGGTGGGAGTAGAAAATAGTATATTATGTTAAGTTTTATAAACGCCATTTTAGTTACGAGTTTTATTAGACACGAGCGAAGCTTGCGAGCGAGTGTTTAATAAAAACGAGTGTCTGGAGAAGTTTATAAAACGAGTTGCATACTATACTTTATCTACGACGAACACAAAGAAGAATTTAAAGCAAATTTTTATTGTTAAAAATTTGACATCTGTCAACTGTCAACGGATTTAACCTCGCTTTTTCCCAATTTGTAATAAAGCTAACTTCAGCCCGTGACTAAAAAGCCCAAAAGCCATTGTTGCTAACTTCAGCCCGTGACTAAAACGCCATAAAGTCACAGCTTATCAATGGGGGAGTAGATAAAGTATTACGCTCGAGATTATGCGCATTATTCACTCGGATGATTTAAGTCTCTCGCCTGGCAACTCGAGACGCAAACCTCAACCTCGTAAACAATAGCCTGCATTATCTCTCGTATCTCGTATCAAATGAATTAAGAACTGTTTTTGAAACAATATTTAAAATTATATTTTTTATAAAATATATAAAACCAATTTTTTTTTATTAAAAACTTAATGTAAACGTAACGTAATGTAAAATGACGACAGATATTACCAATAATACAGGGTAATTATAATTAGTGCGATCTAATAAACTTAAAACAATAAGTGGTGACAATAGATGGCTTATTAAAAAGTCCGCGAATTAATCCCTAAAAATTTTTCGGACACGTGCTGCGTATTATTAGTAAAATCTCCTGTAATTGAATACCAAAGATTATTAAAATGTTAAATGCCTTTTAAAATGGTCTCATTTCAATAGGTTTTACTTTAATTGGAATAAGCGTTTTAAAAATACATTATTTAAAAAGGAGGATTTATTTTTCCGCAAACGAACTGACAACAGTAAATGAATAGGTACCTTACCCTGTTTCTCATTATTTTTATTATATTTCTCTTTATTTGCCATTTTTAACTTTCCAACAAATAATAATAAAAAGCAGTTTAAATCTTTAACAGATGTCCCTTACAGCACTCAACATTACATACAATGCTTTGAGCTTTATATCGAGCGTAATTTTCAAAATAGAAATTTTGTCATAGTTTTAATCGATCTATTTTTCAGAATCAATGTCTCGCTTACTTGGTGTAGATTAGGAACGGGATTCCAAAATGAGCTTCAAATGGTTGAAAAGGTAAATCTTCAATTACTGCTTTTCATTGTGAGTCGTATAAATACTAGTGGATTATCCCTTGGATTTCGAAATTTAACAGGAATTTCTCAATGCATCGCAAATCTGTATTACAGCAATCAGGTTTATTTTTCCTTCGCATTCTACTTTTCCTTTCTAACCTATCGTTGGCTTGGATTTTTATTCATTTTCAATGGCTATTTGTTACTTTATTTACTTGGATTTTGTTGCAACCCAATAGTATATTATTATACTATGTAATGAATGATTTTCAAAAATAAATAAAATCTGACATCTGTCAAATGGTTAACCTGACTTTTTACCAATTTTAAATGTTATTATAATGATATATATAGTCGCCTTCTCCCAATTTAAAACCAGATTGGTTCAAATCACAGTGAATATTGAAATCGGCCAATCAATGACGCCTAACAAAGTGAATAATGAGTTCATTATTCCCGTTGTTAGGTAGGGAATTTATGTTTATCAATATTCACGAAAAAAAAACAATATTATGCAGTAGGAGTAGATTAACATAATTATTGCATTATCATTTGTTTTCGAGTTATAAAAAATTTGTCGCTATATATAGCTTAAAAACAAATGAAAATCCAATACTATTCTAGTTTTTATATTATGCATAAACATGTTTACGTATACATAAAATAAAATAATAAAATCAAAAATCCTAGTGGGACACATCAGACATCCAGTCAGTCTTGACTGAGCTACTTATGAAGTTAAGACATTGCGAATGGAGCGACCGTTGGGGGCGATGGGGGGGGGGTTGGAGAGGAGTACAACTCCGGGGATGAGAGATGTAATATGGTGGCAGGAAAATGCAATCATTCTACTCCAGTTAAGGTTTAGGTTTTGCTTTAGTTAGATTGTTCCTCGATGCTTCGGTGCTCGCGGAGCCGTAACGAGCTAAACTGATTACACAACAATCTGTGCTAAGCCAAATAGAGTTTATAATTGAAAAAACCACCCGCAACCGTCCGCATTGCACGCCTGTTCGATACTCACCAGCCAGTGTTGTTCTTGCAACAACAATCAAACAATGAGTTTTTTGTTTCCATTAAAATTATGCTTTTGTTATGCATATTTTCGTTTGATTGGCGATACAAGATACAAATTTTTACAATAATTTTAATTTGTTTATTAATTAAAAATTTTAAATGTTATCGGACAGTATCAAAGTAAAGAAAAGAAAATTCGATTTTTTTTATTAAATGATTTGTTTCCATAGCAACTGCTATTAAATATGGATTTAAGCATACACCGAATAACAAACATTTTATTGTCGAACTTAAATATAAAAAAAATGATTTGAACAACTCTTTTCGACGTCGCTCGGTCTATTATCTCTGTATTTCATATCGCCATCTCACTCCCACGCATTAACTCGTTTCCCTTCACATTCTATTACATTACAATTTTTTACTCGATCTAATAAATTCATCCTGGATTTTCATTATTTGATGAGTTTATTAAATAATGGAAATTTTGACTTCCACATTCAATGTAATTTGATTTTGGTAATGGAATTTTCGCTTTAACAAAAAATGTTAATCTTGTCCTTTTTAATTTATATATAAAAATATTTAAGTTTGTTTCTTAAAATTTGCGAAATTACTTTCTATAGAAAATGATCTTTATAGAGAGCAACCAATCTGAGCACGGCATTCTTCACAGCACTCTGCGATAGCTATTCTCTAGAGAATTCATTAATACGGTACTCTGGTTAACCAATTAGTTTATTGCTTAATTTTTTTATTATTTACCTCGGCCAAATACAAAGCAAATTAGCGTCAACAATTGTTTTTAAGTTAAAAAACTGACAAGACATCTGGAAAAAAATTGATTTTAATGTTGAACATAATTAAAAATGTCAAAACATATAAATGATAATAACATATTTAAGTGGGAAAATATCTTTAAGGTAGTTGTCGTGCTGTAAGCATACCATCAGAAAATTTTAAATTTTTGTATACTTATTAAGGACATGACAATACAATTATCCTTAAAATTTAAAGTCGATTGACCGTCTATAACCCGAGATAAATTCAATTAAAAATTGGATAATTAACATGGATTGTATACGCTTTCTGTAGTTCTGTACCAGTTTCTTAGTTATAAAAAAAAACTAACTGTCAGAAGCTTTCAAAAAACTAACAGTCTTTTAATGTATTTTTGCTGAGTTTAAAAAAAATATTTAAAAATTTTTGACCGTTTAAAGTTCAACAATTTGTAAAAAAGTATACATCACTAGTGTCAGATAAACACAACTTGGCAACGCTGTTCGCGAGTATAGATATTATTTCCGCAGTAAATTCAAACAGACTGATTCAGTCTCCAATATATCTATTGGTTGAGCATAAGCGACGTTGCCGGATTAAAACTTATGAAAATATTTGAAAGTATTACGTAAAGGTAACGTCTCCAAGGGTACAGTCTTGGGAAAAAATTATGAATCACTTAGCTACAAGCTCGTATACTTTTACGGTGCGTATAATCTAAACATTTTTGACAATATTGTACCACGACAACAACCTTAAGGTGGTAATAGGTTTTTTTGATTTTAATAGAATCCCATTCCCTGCACATGTTAGGAATATTCCCAGGATTATTCCAAGCGTACCAGAATATTCCTGGCGTAATCAAATGTCCGCTTTTTGGTTAACCCGGTCATCATAAAAAGAATATTCCATGTAGCGGCATGCATAAGATTGTTAGGATAATGTACCTTAATATAATTTGGGGATTACGCCTAGCCCTTATGGCAATTTATACCCAGGAACTTAACTTACTAGCCATTATTCAGTCTCATGAGACTGAATAATGGAGTGCACTCTAATTATTGTTTAGCTGCGCCATCACAGTTATATATATATAGTTATCAAGCGTGCGTAAGCAACGGTGAGAGGTATTGCAACTAAACTAATGAATATTCACTGGGAATTTTCTTAGATGGTATTTGGAAGTATTGGAGGATCATTCTATGGAATATTACCAATGAATATTCCTAGAATGAAGCGGATTATTCCTAGATGATAGCGCATATTCCTGGAATATAACCAATTTGTGAACATTCACTGGGAATGTTTCAAGATGTTGCTTGGAAGTTGTAGAGGATCATTCTATGAAATATTCCCAATGAATATTCACTGGGAATTTTCTTAGATGGTGCTTGGAAGTTTTAGGGGATCATTCTATGGAATATTCCCAGTGAATATTCCTAGAATGAAGCGGATTATTCCTAGATAATAGGGCATATTCCTGGAATATTTTTGAACCTTCATTGCAGTCTGGGTAATGCCTTAATTTATTATATCTAGAGACCAAACAGCCTCTTCAGAAAACTTTAAAAATGACTTTTTTGACGTTTTGAAAAACGAATTTGAATTTTGTGATATGCGTTCTATCATTGACTAAGGAACTTCTTCACTCAACGGTTCTATAGTTTCTCAAAATTTTCGACTATATTTTCCATAGAAAATGAAGTCTATAGAAAGCAATAAACCAATCGGAGCACACTGGTGTTTTTGAAATAGAAAAACTAATGAACAGCAAAAAATATCCACCCTATTAAATAACGCAATAAATCCATAATAACGAAGTGATATTTTTTGATGATATGCTAATATGCGCCGGAGAATGGCTGCAGGAACGGTGGCTATGTCCATTTATTTTGCCCAGTGACAAGTGTCAAGATCATTACGCAGAGAGGTAATTGAAAATATAGAGAGACCGACGTATGCTCATTTAACTGACACGCCTAGCTGGGTGCATAACGCTCCGAACTGAAAGGGCCGATCCACTGAAAACTACCACCAATGTTGCCTTTTTTATTGTGCACAAAAAAATGAAACTCACAATAGAACTCTTTATTGACTTATAGCCCCAAAACACTTTGTCAGATTTGTTATTGAACAAAAAACATTTCTATTGATTGTTGCGAGGGTAATTTACGGGGTGCGATATAAGAAGAATGTAAGCAAGGCAACAGTGTGCTTCTTACGTAATAGGGAGGTCCAGAGCTCCAGGAATGGTCTCGAATCAAATACACTAACTAACTCGATCCCGCGGGACCCCGTTGCGGTGGTAATACTATTTTGACGACACATGTATTATTCATTCCCTATTCAATTATACGCCTATCTAAATTAATTGTTAACCTAAAATTGCACCAGGATGTGCTCTTGCTATTCTATTAGCTCATCATTTAATTTAGTTAAGTGAAACGTCAAAATTAATTAAGGTAGACAGTTGTGCTAAAACTGTAATAAAACTTTTTGCCAAAAAAAAAAATTAAATTCATCGATTACAATGCCTATAGAAATTAAACAATTGGGGATAATCAATTGTTGGAAATATTAGTTACTGCTGTAATACAATATGTCATTGTTTTAACAAACAACTCTATTGATGAGCTTGAACATTCTATTAATTACTCGATTTACAGTAGTGTACCTAAATTATAAATGATGTATTATATTGGGCAAATCGATATTTGTAATTTTTTTTTTAACGGAGATAATATATACGAAATAATGTCTATAATATACAGGGTGTTTCAAAACATGTGCCAGAAAATAAAGGATGTGATTCCTTGACTAATTCCAGAAAAAAATGTCCTATTAATATGTGTTCGCAAACCCACCGTTTTCGAGATACAGGGTGTCGAAAAATGATTGTTTTTGTACACATCTCTCTCAATAATATTAGCTACTTTTTTAGACCCAATTCAATTTTTTTATATGTCAGTGGCGGAGATCTAAGGGTTGTGTGAGCTTTTTTTGACCCTAATTTCTAACTGTTGATATTGGCATTTTGAAAGCACTTTTTAAACTGCAAGTATTTTTTACACAAAAAAGGTACTCTTGGTCAAAAGCTCTAGCCTGAACCATTTTAGAGAAAAACGGCATTTTATGATGAAAAAAAGTAGCAACATTACCACAAAAGTTTTATTTTACATAACTAAGATTCTTAGTCTAAGAACATAACATAAAAACAAGAAAAATTACAACAATTGTTGAAAATGCCCTCCTTCTACAACCGTCTTAGTGACTGACGTAGCCGTTCAAAAATGCCTGGAGTGTTTCGTATTGTATTGCATGATGCAATAATTCGATTTCTTAGTTCTTCAAGAGTATTAACCGGTGTTGTGTAAACTAAACTTTTTAAGTGGCCCCACAAAAAAAATCCAAAACATTTAGATCTGGAGACCGCGGAGACCAAGCATTTGGGCCAATGCCAATATCAACAGTTTTAAAGAAATTATGGTCAAAAAAGCTCTCCGCCACTGACATACAAGAAAAATTGAATTGGGACTAAAAAAGTAGCTAATATTATTGATAAGATGTGTATAAAAGCTTAGTTTTAAATCTCAAACGTCTTATGACATGAGTTCTTTATGCTATTTTATCTATTTTGCAAACATTCTAAAAAAAAATAATTTTATACCATAAATTTAATTTGGTCGAATTTTACTTTAGATAGTTGGTATCACATTGGTTTGACAGTTAATGTCAAAATCGATCCGCCATGCTGTCCTTAATTTACTTATTTACAATAAGCGGCTGTTAATGTTAAAGAAGAAAAAAAGGATTTTCTTTGGTGTTAAACAAAATGTATTGCCAGAAAAGTCTCGTAAGTACTAGAAAAATCATAAAAATATTATAACCAATATGCAAAATATTATGCTGTTTAAAGTATAGCCAACCTATAAAATCAAAATTTTGGGTGGGATAAAGTATCTCATTACAGCACCGAAAGCGGTGTTATAATGAAGTCATTATGAACGCAAAATAGATAATAGTATCTTATGTATCAAGTTTGATAAACGCCATTTTATACACGAATTTAATTTAGGCACGAGCGAGCATGCGAGCGAGTGCTTAAATCTACGACAAATACTTATTATTATCTTAAAATGATTTAAATCAAAAATTTGTATAGAGTGCCATCTATGAAACAATAGGGGAATCTGTGTGTCACCGTCAAATGTCAAATTTTTATACTTTATAACCACAGATTATAAATCAAAATGTATTTCTTGAAAATTGACAGTTTTTCACAGTGAAAGTAAAGAAAATGTTTTATGAGCACTTTAAAGTGGAGTCTGTGCCCGAATTTAAGTTATAGTTTACTGCCGGCGAAATTAAAAGGTCAGTACAATGTTCATATAAACTCTTCAAATATTGGCGTTGAGAAACTATTTAATACTTTAATATTTTTATATTGAAATAATAAAATAATTTTCACTTTTTAGTATTATTTTACAAGAAAGGCACTTTATTTTCAAGATTGTATGACATTTGACAACTGTCAACTAACTTCAGCCCGTGACTAAAAACCTGTTGCTAACTTCAGCCCGTGACTGAAGCGCCGTAAAGCCACAACTTGTCAATGTGTATTTAAAAGGTCACTTAGTGTCATGGAAACATGTACAGGGTGGTCCACGTAAGGTGACCCATATACTTCTCTCAGAAACTACTGGAGTCACAAAAAATTTGTAAGGAACAAATATTCACGAAGTAAAAAATATTTTTAAAATATTATATTTTCATTTATACAGGGTGTTCGGTTTTCCTTGGAACGATACCAACTTTCTTATTTTCAATGGAACACCCTGTATTTTTTTGCATTTTTGGATTCTTCCCACTCTTTTAGGTATACTTTGTAAATATATTAAATAAGAAAATGTTAATACTTTTTGAGTAAAATTAAGATTTATTAAAATTTCTCTAAATGTAGACACTCGCTAAAAGTTAAAAATAACCAACTAAAAGTTATTATTTTGTATATTATGTAGTATCCATCTCTTTAATAATAAGTAAGCTATAAGTTAATTATTATATTTTTTGGAAAATATCATACAGGGTGTTTTCTATGTCCCGTTGAAAATAGCGATTTTAAAAGTTAAAAATCTTGTTTTTCTTCAATGGAACACCCTATATATTTTTGCATAATTGGATAGAATAAGTAATTACCTTTCATTTTATATATATATGTCCTATACCTAAACCTAACAGAAAAAAAAATATTCGCATTTTTCACAATTAGTAGCTTTTTTCCAATTACCTTAGTTAAATTCAAAGAAAACACCCTGTATAATGTTTTCCAAAAAAATAAATTAATTAACTTATAGCTTACTTATTATTAAAGAGATGAATGCTACATAATATAAAAAATAATAACTTTTAGTTGGTTAATTTAGCGAATGTCTACATTTAGAGAAATTTTAATAAATCCTCATTTTACTCAAAAAGTAATAACATTTTCTTAATTAATATATTTACAAAGTATACCTAAAAGAATGTGTAGAATCCAAAAATGCAAAAAAATATAGGGTGTTCCATTGAAAATAAGAAAGTTGGTATCGTCCCAAGGAAAACCGAACACCCTGTATAAATGAAAATATAATTTTTTAAAAATATTTTTTACTTCGTGAATATTTGTTTCTTACAAATTTTTTTTGACTCCAGTAGTTTCTGAGATATGTATATGGGTCACCTTACGTGGATCACCTAAAAAAAATATTCGCATTTTACAAAATTAGTAGCTTTGCGCGTATGGTAATTATAATAATAATTATAGTAATATATATTTATATATAAAAGCATTTTTATTTGTTGTTATTGAAATTTATTTATTTGAATAATGAAAATTTAACTAAGGTAATTGGAAAAAAGCTACTAATTGTGAAAAATGCGAATATTTTTTTTTCTGTTAGGTTTAGGTATAGGACATATATATATAAAATGAAAGGTAATTACTTATTCTATCCAATTATGCAAAAATATTTAGGGTGTTCCATTGAAGAAAAACAAGATTTTTAACTTTTAAAATCGCTATTTTCAACGGGACATAGAAAACACCCTGTATGATATTTTCCGAAAAATATAATAATTAACTTATAGCTTACTTATTATTAAAGAGATGGATACTACATAATATAAAAAATAATAACTTTTAGTTGATTATTTTTAACTTTTAGCGAGTGTCTACATTTAGAGAATTTTTAATAAATCTTAATTTTACTCAAAAAGTATTAACATTTTCTTAATTAATATATTTACAAAGTATACCTAAAAGAGTGGGTAGAATCCAAAAATGCAAAAAAATACAGGGTGTTCCATTGAAAATAAGAAAGTTGGTATCGTCCCAAGGAAAACGGAACACCCTGTATAAATGAAAATATAATATTTTAAAAATATTTTTTACTTCGTGAATATTTGTTTCTTACAATTTTTTTGTGACCCCAGTAGTTTCTGAGATAAGTATATGGGTCACCTTACGTGGACCACCCTGTACGATATAGGTGTGAGTAGAATTGATCCCGGCGCATTCGCCATTTTTGCGACTTGAAAAGTAATAATTTTTTTCCTAGGTATCGGCACTAATTATCGAAATGACTCGATTCAATTGGACCCAGAATCGTTGGAGAATGCCACAGGGTCTCTTTGCGTTTTAAAGGTGGGAGTAGACAACAATATTTTATCATCCCAAATTGGGATATTATTTCCTTAAACTTGCTTCTAATTTTTTAATTATATTAAAATTAAAATATATATAGTTAAGAATTATTTAAAAAAAGTAACTATAGTTGTTTAGTCATATATGAAAATGCGAAGTGACATGACTAAACACACAAAGTTGGAATCCATAAAAACTGCTCTTTTTGTAGATGGGTCTACAGCCAAAAAGACAACTTTTTCAAAGTACAAAAGTATATAAGAGTACAGAAATTATAGATAAAATCGTAGCTCATTTCATGTCATGTTTTTAAAATATTATTTCCTTAAAATCACTTTTAACCCTATTTACTATATTAAAAATAAAAAATATAGTTAAGAATTAAGGTTTATAATTTTGATAACGTGACGTAACGTGACTAAACATACAAATTGCTCTTTTTTCCTGTAGATGGATCTATAGCCAAAAATGGCAAATTTTTCAAAATGCAAAAAGTATATATGAGTTTATAGAAATTATAGATAAAATCCTAAACTCATGTCACGTTTTTAAGATTAATATCTTAAAATCACTTCTTGAGAATGATTTTAAGAAAACAATTTTAAAAGTGTGACGTGAAAACTTTGTCACAGTACAAAAGTATATAAGGGTACAGAAATTATAGATAAAATCCTAACTCATGTCACGTTTTTAAAATATTAATTCCTTAAAATCACTTTTAACCCTAAAAACCATATTAAGAATTAAAATATAGTTGGAATATATAATATATAATTATAAAAACGTGACGTGACGTCACTAAACATGCGAAGTTAGAAAACATACGAATTTCTCTTTTTGTCTGTGGATGAGTCTACAGCCAAAATAGCAACTTTGTCAAAATGCAGAAATTATAGATAAAACTCTAACTCATGTCACCTTTTTAAAATATTAATTTCTTAAAATCATTTCCTACATTATTAACTTAATAAATCTTAAATACAGTTAGTTTTAAGAAAATAATTTTTTAAAATGTGACGTGAAGTTTCTTAAAATACAAAGTTAGAATACTGCATGTAGGTTTTGTTCTTTTAAACAGTCAAACAGTTTTAACCTCACTTTTTTCCTATTTTTACATAAAGTTAACTTTACCCCACGGGTTAAAGTTAAGAAATTAACAATTAGGAAATTAATATATTAATATATATATATATATATATATATATATATATAATATTAATCTATTTTGCTTTCATAATGACTTCATTATAACACCGCTTTCGGTGCTGTAATGAGATACTTTGTCCCACCCAAAATTTTGATTTTATAGGTTGGCTATACTTTAAACAGCATAATATTTTGCATATTGGTTACAATATTTTTATGTTTTTTCTAGTATTTACGAGACTTTTCTGGCAATACATTTTTTTTAACACCAAAGAAAATCCTTTTTTTCTTCTTTAACTTTAACAGCCGCTTATTGTAAATAAGTAAATTTAGGACGGCATGGCGAATCGATTTTGACATTAACTGTCAAACCAATGACTGTGATACCAACTATCTAAAGTAAAATTCGACCAAATTAAATTGAAGGTATAACATTATTTTTTTATAGAATTTTTGCAAAATAGATAGATTGTCGCACTCGTTCATTACAAAAGTCGCCCCTTCGTCGCTCGTTTTATAAATCGTCCGCGTGCGACAAAATGACTTCTTATGACATTAGTTGATACTATTATAGTATTAATAATTGCTAAGTTTAATTAAAATTTTAACGGCTAATATTAATGGTGAAAATTACGTCAAAAATGTTTATTGGGTTGGTTACTTTATTTTCGTATAGATGTCACTTTATACAAATATTTAATTTAAATATTTTTTTAGATAAAACTAAGTACTTGTCATATGCAACTCGTTTATAAACTTTTCTAGTCACTCATTTAATTAAGCCCGCTCGTGCCTAAATTAAATTCGTGACTAAAATGGCGTTTATCAAACTTAATGATATTATTAACTTTTGATGTAAAAACCCGTTTAAAAACAATAAAGATTTTAAAATCCATTTCATTTGGGCGATGGAAATGTTACCCACATTTCAAATTGGCCATCTTGAAATTACTTAACGCAATATCTCGTCAAGGCATAAAAGACCCACGGGAGAAAAAAAGCCGCAATAAAAACATAACAAGGCTTTATTAATAGTAAATAATAAAATAGATAATAGCCGAGCGAAGATAGGAATTTTCACGCGCAGGGTGAAGCACCGCCGGATTGGTCAGTGACAAAGGTTGGCGTGTACGCAGCCTTCTGACAGTTTGAATAAAGCCTTTCCATTGGAAGGCATTCGGGGTTGAAGTGTAAACCAGACCCTGTTAGCAATTTTGTGGGCGGAGTTCCAACAAGGGATGATTTACCATCACAATGAATATATTCATTCTTGCACTGAAATTTCGACTGATAACAGCTCGCGGCACAAGTGTTTTAAGTGGTCAGTGATTACATGAGTTTCCGTTTCTATGACAGTTTGTGAATCTTTATAGTTTTGACATTCTACCCCAAGGTAAGACTTTGTATTAATTTTTTTTTCTACGCGCTGTATATTAAACAAATCTTTTTATGGCACAGCCGTACAAAAACATTTTTCATTAACCATATACCTAACTGAATCGGCTATAGAGCCATCTAAAACATTAAATTCCAAGACCGTCAAGTCTGGCGGTCTAGCGGACCACTGTAGCAAGAAACGAGCAAATCCACCCATATTTTTTATTTCCAGAATGGATTCTCACAAACAAAAAATCTCAGAACCCCTTTCCCTAGGACTAAAAAAGGACCTATCGCCAAAACTAAACCAGGTTGGTCCCTCACGAGCTTCTAACAAAACAACGTAAGCGATATCTTATGTCGCTTACGATATTTTGCTAAAGCTTCTCAAATCTCATCGAAATGAGACGAAACGAAAAAAATATTAACCTGGCAGTTTCAGGTGGGCACAGTCATATTGTATGGGGTGCCAATTGTTTCCTTGGTCATCGAAAATCAGGAACGATTGTGTCTGGCACAAATTTCAAATACACTTTTAAAACAGTACAGTTACAATGAGATTCACAACAGAAGGGTGGCGCTTGGTAAGTGAAGAAGGGTTTTAAGAACCAAGTTTTAAGTTTGGACTTTGATTTACAAGAGTATAATTGCTTTAAATTCGACAAAAACCTTTTGTTTTGCATATTTTTCCTAGAAAAAGTTCACAAGTAGTCATTGGTGAAGACCTTTTGGCAACCAGAATTTTATAAATCGAACTTTACACCATTTAAGGAAGTTTTTCAAACCAGTTCTTAGGATTTATTCAAGATGAAGCTTTTTTTGTATAAATCCTTCTGCAAATGGTTCAAAACTCTTTGGTGATCAATGTTTTTTCTTTAGCAATGTGTACGCCATAAAATGGTCTTGCTAAACTTTTTTCAAGATTTTCGGTGTATCAGTCTATCAGAGACTCTGATTCAGAGTCCATCAAATTTGCAATTGTTGAGTAGGTCATTTTTTTTATTTTGGCATGGTTTGGGCATGATACTTTCTCATGTTGTCCAAGTACTTGAAAAAGGACAACTTTGGTGATATGTTAAACAAATATTAGAAATATTCCCCAACACCAAAAGAAAACACAATGTGCTAAAAGTACTTTTCGCCAACGATGTTGGCATCTTCAGAAAGGAAGTGTAACGTTTTTTGGTGTTGGGGAATACTTCTAATATTAGTTTTATCCAAGTGTTGGGTTCTGGGACGTCCTGGTTGGATGGACTTCTTTATGTGAAACTGAGATGAAATTGTTTCAGGCATCACATGCGTTCAGTGCACGCCTGTTCAGCTGGAGATACTGCGCCGCGCTGGTGCGATGCCGGTATCGTCGCGTAGATGCGGCATGATAACGAGAAGAGAGGCTGAAAGGCTTTGCAAGAGTTTTTTGGGCGACAACGCACCGCCCAGGCTGCCCGACGATTTCGCCTTCGCGGTGCACCACGAATGCGCTTGGGGGTGCCGCGGGTCGTTTTTGCCGTCGCGTTACAACTCATCTCGCGCCAAGTGCATCAAGTGTACCGTTTGCGGTCTGTTCTTCTCGCCGAACAAGTTCATCTTTCATTCGCATCGTTTGTCTCCGAACGATAAGTACGTGCAACCTGACGCGGCCAATTTCAATTCGTGGCGACGACACATGAAGCTGACCGGTGCTCCTCACGAAGAAATCGTTCACGCCTGGGAGGATGTCAAGGCCATGTTCAACGGTGGCACCAGGAAGAGATTGCTGGCCAACTCGATACTACCGCGGGCCGCTAAACAAACGAAAATCGAATCGCAATCGCCCCCAATAGTTCCTTCGCCGAGAATCCCGAACTGTCAAGACATCTCCTTACCCATATCAAGAGTCGCCATGGACTTCATCTATCACAAACCCTTGGCTTTTTCATCGTACTCCACTTTCCCGTGGCTCAAACGGGGGCCCATCATATTTCCCCAGGAAAATCACTATTTTTCCCTCGACAAAACATATCAGTCTGCGTTTAAACCAGTTCAACCCATCGTCGAGAGAAGTGTCACGCAAGAAGAGCAAGACAGTGATGATGAGGTCGACATCGAGACCACAGATGACACCACCAGCCCTCTCCATTGGGATCTCAAGGAAGAAAAGGTAAGTGCTGATTTCCGATTCTGGAGTTCTGAAGATTGCAATGAGATATACATAATCTAAAGTCTATTCAAATCCAAGCTGGACTAAACAAATACGCCCAGACGCATGATAACTCGTTCTTATTTGTCGATTATGGTCCTGTTACTGGGATTGTGATTTCTTATTGGTCTATTTGGAGGATTGTGTTTACATTTAGTTTAGCTTGGATTTGAATAGACTTTAGTAAAACTACTAATTGAACCCGTTCAATTATCAAATTATTTTTTTCAAAAATCATTACATTAACTCCTTGTTGACTTTTTTCGCACTTGGTTAGGCTTTAGCACACAAATTTGCTGTAAGTAATTTTACTAAATAATTCAAATTCAATTTTCGGTAAGGTGTTTACATTTAATCATATTGAAAGGTAACGTTTAAACATAAACAAACGCGTATTACGTTACATATGATTAAAAACGCCACACATTAATCAACCCAAAAGGGACAAGCAAAACAGGGTGGAGACAAAACATATTCACCCCTATGATCTATTTATACGTTATGACACACTTGTCTAGGCCATTCAAATAAAGTATTAATTAAAACTGGATAATCTTTCATTCAAAGTTAAGACTTCCCAATAATTTTTTTTATTTTTTCAGGATTTCAAAGTAACATCAATTTAAGCAATCAACGTTAATTATAGTGACAACGAACATCGTTTTTTTAATAATGTTTATTTACAATTACCTATTAATAGTATACGTTAAATTATTTGTTTATAATGTAATAAAATATATTATAGAATCACGTTATTTTTACTTAAACTGACCCCTCAACTAAAGAACCTAAAACTTCCTTAGAATTGAAGGTAAGTTTTAAGTAAGTAATTTAAATGCAGTATTGATCAAAAGAATTTTTATATTCTAGTAGTGCACTCAATTAAAAACTTAAAGTAAATACCGCATTTCAATGTCTCTGGGGAGACATTATTTTGGTTTAGTTAATAAAAAGAAACTTCCAATCAAAGTAAGAACTAAAGTTAGTTTTTTTACAAGCCCTGTTGAAAAAAGATTTTACACAATTTTTAAATATTTATTACAGATTTATTTTAACAAAACATAAAGTAATAATATGTTGATCACAATTTGCAAAAGTAAAAATTAAGTGTTTATATATGTATATTAAAAACAAGTGTAGGCTTCGGCTAAATTTGAGCCAAAGGTTTAACCGAACAAAATAATAATAAGCCTAGATAATGACAAGCCTTAATAACGACAAGCTCTAAAATAAACATAATTAAATACCTATAGACATATTAAAATGACAACAAAGTAAAATGATGACAAGATGACAAAAGGTTAAAATGCGTTAATAAAAAATGACAATAAAAATGTCGTCGTCAATTTAGTGTTATAACTCAAGGTCAAAAGTTAAATGTTAGTAAAAATGGTGTCTCTAGGGGGGATGGGCAGCTGCCCATGATAAAGACAAGACAAAATGATGATTCATTGAGAAAAATTTTAAATGACGACAAGCCTAAATAACGACATGTTTAAATTACGACGAACTAAAATGACGACAAGCTAAAATGACGACATGCTTAAATTGTCAAGTAAATGAGGACAAAATAAAATGAGAGCAAAATGACAAAAAGCAAAAATTGCAAGCTTAAATAACTACAAGCTCTAAAATAACAAGAAACATAAATGAATGAAGACACATTGAGATGACGACAACATAAAATGTCAAGCTTAAATGAGGACAAACTAAAATAAAAACAAAATGACAAAAAGGCTAAAAGCAAAAATTACAACCTTAAATAATGATAAGCCTAAATAACGACCAGCTCTAAAATGACGATAAACATAAATTAATGAAGACATATTGAAATGACAACAAGCTTAAGTGTCAAGCTTAAATGAGGACAAACTAAAATAAAAACAAAATGACAAAGAGACAAAAAGCAAAAACTACAAGCTTAAATAATGACAACCCTAAATAACGAAAAGCTCTAAAATAATAATAAACAAATGAATGAAGACTTATTGAAATGACGACCAGCTAAAATGTCAAGCATAAATAAGGACAAATTAAAATAAGAACAAAATGACAAAAAGCAAAAATTACAAGCTTAAATAATGACAAGCCTAAATAACGACAAGCTCTAAAATAACGATGAACATAAATGAATGAAGACTTATTGACAAGCTAAAATGTCAAGTTTAAATGAGGACAAACTAAAATAATAACAAAATGACAAAAAGACTAAAAGCAAAAATTACGAGCTTAAATAATGACAAGCCTTAATAACGACAAGCTCTAAAAGGACGATAAACATGAATGAAGACATATTGAAATGACAACAAGCCAAAGTGTCAAGCTTAAATGAGGACAAACTAAAATAAGAACAAAATGACAAAAAGCAAAAATTACAAGCTTAAATAATGACAAGCCTAAATAACGACAAGCTCTAAAATAACTATAAACAAAAATGAATGAAGATATATTTAAATGACGACAAGCTAAAATGTGAAGCTTAAGTGAGGTTAAACTAAAATAAGAACAAAATGACAAAAAGACTAAAAGCAAAAATTACAAGCTTAAATAACGACAAGCTCTAAAAAGACGATAAACATAAATGAATGAAGACATATTGAAATGACGACAAGCTAAAATGTAAAGCTAAGGTTAAGCTTAAATGTCAAAAAAAAGCAAAAATTACAAGCTTAAGTAACGACAAGCTCTAAAAAGACGATAAACATAAATGAATGAAGAAATATTGAATTGATGACAAGCTAAAATGTCAAGCTTAAATGAGGACAAACTAAAATAAGAACAAAATGACAAAAAGACTAAAAGCAAAAATTACAAGCTTAAATAATGACAGGCCTAAATAACGACAAGCTCTAAAATGACGATAAACTTCATTGAGATGACGACAAGCTAAAATGTCAAGCTTAAATGAGGACAAACTAAAATAAGAACAAAATGACAAAAAGACTAAAAGCAAAAATTACAAGCTTAAATAATGACTAATGACAAGCCTAAATAACGACCAGCTCTAAAATGACGATAAAAATCATTGAGATGAAGACAAGCTTAAATGTCAAGCTTAAATGAGCAAAATGACAAAAAAAATAAAAGCAAAAATTACAAGCTTAAATAATAACAAGCCTAAATAACGACAAGCTCTAAAATGATAAATATAAATGAATGAAGACATATTAAAATGACGACAAACTAAAATGGTGACAAGATGACAAAAGGTAAAAATGCGTTAAGCAAAAATGACAATATAAAGTCATCGTCAATTTCGTGCCATAATAACACAATGTCAAAAGTTAAATAATAATATCGATTTTCCAGGATGGTAGCAAAAAATGGTGTAGGTATCTATTATAATTTTTGCGCTTGAGGCAGTAGTCTAGAGTAAGAAATTTTGAATAGCAGCATTGTGTAACATTCAGATCAAATAATTAATAATGCATCGCACGGCTATAGAAAGACAGTAATTAATCTATTGTTAAGTAATACAAATGTTAAATCTCATTGTGTTAACGCATTCATTATAATCGGTTTTAATTTACTTGTAAGAATCGTATTGTAGGCAAATGTTTGCCTATTTCTTTATGCCTGTGCGCTCTCTCTTCTGCTCTTTGCTCTGTACATTCTATTAAATCGTCGGGCCTCAGTTAACAAGGGGCCGCCAAATTAATTTCAAGAAAAACATCATCATTTTATCCCTCCTTCCTCCTTTACCTTTCCTTTTGTTAAATACTCTTTAAAGGTCAATATTTAAGCTGAATAAATTAATATATTAACCATTAGATACTCTAGCAATCTTTACTTTAAATGATTTAGCAAAATTATTGCTTTAAATGATAAAATTAAAACCTTAAATAATGACAAGCTTTAATGACAACAAGCTAAATTGTTTAGAGTTTAAATGATACCAGGCTTAAATAGGTGACGTCTAAATAAGGGCAAGCTTGAATGATGACAAGCTAAAATAATAACAAGCTTAAATGAGGACAAGCTAAAATGAGGATAAGTTTAAATGACTTCAGTCTAAAGACATGCTAAAATAGGAACAAGGTTAAATAACAACCTTAAATAAGGACAAGTTAAAATGATAATAGGGCAATCTAAAATTTCAAGCGTCATTTTAGCTTGACTTCATTTAAGCTTGGCATTATTTCAGCTTATCGTCATTTAAGTTTTACTTATTTAGCATGCCTTCATTTTAGATATTACCTATTTAAGCCTGTAGGCTATACTATAGTAGTATTTTGGCTAGAACTATAGTTCTAGCTATAGCATGTCCTTTTTTAGGCTTATAATTTTAGCTTGTCGTCATTTAAGCTTGTCATTATTTATGTTTTTCGTTATTTTAGTATGTTGTCATTTGACTGTCATTTTAGTTTGCCCTTTTTTAGGCCTGTTATTTTAAATTTTCCTTCAAGCTAAAAAACATGGGTTTAAGCTAACAGACTTGCTAAAATAGGACCAAGTTATAATGACAATATTACATGAGGACAATCTAAAATGATAATAGGGGAATATAAAATGATGAACTTGTCATTTTAGATTGCCCTATAGTCATTTAAGCTTGTCCTCATTTAAGCTTGTCATTTGTTCCTACTTTAGCATGTCTTTTAGCTTAAAGTCATTTAAACTTATCCTCATTATCCTTATTTAAGCTTGTTATAATTTTAGCTTGACATTTAAGCTTGCAATTATTAAGTTTTTCGTTATATTAGCTTGTCGTCATTTGAGTTTGTCATGATTGGGGACTATAATTATTTTAGTTTGCCCTTTTTAGGCTTCTTATTTTTCTTCAAGCTAAAAAACATGAGTCTAAGCTAACAGACTTGCTAAAATAGGACAAAGCTATAACGACAATCTTACATGAGGACAATCTAAAATGATAATAGGGGAATATAAAATGATAAACTTGTCATTTTATATTGCCCTATAGTCATTTTAGCTTGTCCTCATTTAAGCTTGTCATTTGTTCCTACTTTAGCATGGCTTTTAGCTTAAAGTCATTTTAACTTATCCTTATTTAAGCTTGTTATAATTTTAGCTTGTCATTATTTAAGTTTGTCGTTATTTGCGTTTGTCATGATTTGGGACTATCATTATTTTAGTTTGCCCATTTTAGGCTTCTTATTTTCCTTCAAGCTAAAAAACATGAGTTTAGGCTAACAGACTTGCTAAAATAGGGCCAAGCTATAATGACAATCTTACATGAGGACAATCTAAAATAATAATAGGGAAATATAAAATGATGAACTTGTCATTTTAGATTATCCTATAGTCATTTTAGCTTGTCCTCATTTAAGCTTGTCATTTGTTCCCACTTTAGCATGGCTTTTAGCTTAAAGTAATTTAAACTTATCCTTATTTAAACTTGTTATAATTTTAGCTTGTCATTTAAGCTTGTCATTATTTAAGTTTTTCGTTATTTTAGCTTGTCGTCATTTGAGTTTGTCATGATTTGGGACTATCATTATTTTAGTTTGCCCATTTTAGGCTTCTTATTTTCCTTCAAGATAAAAAACATGAGTTTAAGCTAACAGACTTTTTAAAATAGGGCCAAGCTATAATGACAATCTTACATGAGGACAAGCTAAAATGACAATAGGGGAATCTAAAATGTTGAACTTGTCATTTTAGATTGCCCTATAGTCATTTTAGCTTGTCCTCATTTAATATTGTCATTTGTTTCTACTTTAGCATGGCTTTTAGCTTAAAGTAATTTAAACTTATCCTGTTACCAGTATGGCTTTACTGTTTTGGGGTCAGAAATAAATAAATAAATAAAATTTAAGCTTGTCATTTAAGCTTGTCATTATTTAAGTTTTTCGTTATTTTAGCTTGTCGTCATTTGAGTTTGTCATGATTTGGGACTATCATTATTTTAGTTTGCCCATTTTAGGCTTATTATTTTCCTTCAAGCTAAAAAACATGAGTTTAAGCTAATAGACTTGCTAAAATATGGCCAAGCTATAATGACAATCTTACATGAGGACAATCTAAAATAATAATAGGAAAATATAAAATGATGAACTTGTCATTTTAGATTGCCCTATAGTCATTTTAGCTTGTCCTCATTTAAGCTTGTCATTTGTTCCTACTTTAGTATGCCTATTAGCTTAAAGTCATTTAAACTTATCCTCATTTTACCTTGTCCTCATTATCCTTATTTAAGCTTGTTATAATTTTAGCTTGTCATTTAAGCTTGTCATTATTTAAGTTTTTGTTAATTTAGCTTGTCGTCATTTGAGGTTGTCATGATTTGGGACTATCATTATTTTAGTTTGCCCATTTTAGGCTTCTTATTTTCCTTCAAGCTAAAAAACATGAGTTTAAGCTAACAGTCTTGCTAAAATAGGGCCAAGCTATAATGACCATCTTACATGAGGACAAGCTAAAATGACAATGGGGGAATCTAAACTGATGAACTTGTCATTTTAGCTTGTCCTCATTTAAGCTTGTCATTTGTTCCTACTTTAGCATGTCTTTTATCTTAAAGTCATTTAAACTTATTCATTTTACCTTGTCCTCATTATCCTTATTTAAGGTTGTTATAATTTTAGCTTGACATTTAAGCTTGTCATTATTTAAGTTTTTCGTTATATTAGCTTGTCATTTGAGTTTGTCATTATTTGGGACTATCTTTATAATGACAATCTTACATTAGGACAAGCTAAAATGATAAACTTTTCATTTTAGATTGCCCTATAGTCGTTTTAGCTTGTCCTTATTTAAGCTTGTCATTTGTTCCTACTTTAGCATGTCTTTTAGCTTAAAGACATTTAAAGTTATCCTCATTTTACCTTGTCCTTATTACCCTCATTTAAGCTTGTTAGCATGTCTTTATTTTAGATTGTCGTCATTTTAGATGTTACCTATTAAGCCTTGTATCACTTTGGCTTTAGATTCCCCTATTGTCATTTTAGCTTGGCCAAGTTTTTTAGCTTAAAGCCAAATTAAAAATATTAATCCAAAATAAAAGAAAACTATAATGACGATTGTCTAAATAATGATAAGCTTAAATGACGACATGCTAAAATAACGAAAGGGTTAAATAATGACAAGTTTAAATTATGACAAACTACAATGATAATAAGTTTAAACGGCGATATGTTAAAATGAAGACAATAGGTTTAAATATGAAAATTTTTTGGCCAATATTTTAATATTTTGGTCTGAAATCGTCAAATTTGACAAGCATATAAAAAATTATTTGTATAGTTTTCATCTTTTAGGTTCGTTTGACTATTGCAAAGCTAATTTTTAGTTACTGGTTTGAGTACTTGAAAGTTAACTTGGTAAATTGTATAAACGAGGGTTGGCCTAAAACATTTCCTAAATGTCACCAGTTGACCTTTTTACACCCTAACAAAATTAAAGTATACTTTAGTCAAGCTTGAAATTAATAGAACATTGTTACAAAGGGTCCTCGAATTAAATACGCGCTCGCTTAAAATTCATTTGCAAATTATTTTTATCCAGGTGTCGAATTTCAACATGTATATCAGTAAACCTTTTTCATACAGGCTAACGCAACACTCAATTATTAATATGTATTGATTTAACAAGCTGTTTTGAACACGTAACGTAATTAATTTGTTTTATAGTTTTGTAGAGCAAAGTTAAACTTGATTTTTATAAAATATGTCGTGTAATAGGACAAGCCAAAATGTCGAAAATTTCGTGTCACAATATTAAAATATCAAAATAATTTAAAATTCGCTTATTTTATATATAAACTACCAAATTTGAGAGTTTAATCCCCAGCGAAAAAAAACAATTACAAAAGGGAGCATCAGCTTAAAGTGTGGACCTTTAAGCAAATGCTTATATAAAATAAAAAAACACTGTAGTCTGCTTGTTGTTGTAAAAGTAATAATAGATTTAAAGTGGGGTGAGCTCGTGAGCGAAAGCCCCAGGGTTGTCAGATCTGCCATTATATATATATATATCAGTTTCTGCAGACAATTTTTAATAAACAACTTAGTTTTAACATAAAGATTTTTTTACATTTAATAATAATACCCCGTTTTTGTATTACTCTTTACGTTACTTTCACTCATTACCGAAATGACGATTTTCTCTGCAATACTTAAATTTACATTTCAATATACATAGATGAACAAATTTTGTTTTGACAATTTTTTGTAAAATACTTTTTCTTAAGTAATTTTGTTGATCTGGCAACACTGAGAAGCATTGAACAGAAAAACAGAATAGGATACCCGAGCGATTGAATATTCCCAAAGGTATTACAGTTACAGTCATCGAGGGATTAGGAATATTGTATTATGCCAACTAAACGGCAACCAATCAGTTATATCTAAAGAGACCCTTAACTTAAGTTCCACACACACACACACCATACAGAGATTTAGAGCTTATTCTCAATCGGATTTACCACCGCTAATTATTAAAACACTTCCTTTAATCTATGCACCTTTACAACACAACATGTGATTAAGTACCACAAATTTTGCTCTCGTTAATTTTAATGACCTATCTAATTTTGTTTTGTTTTATTTTTCAACGTATAAATAAAAACATGCTAAGAATATGCTAAAATAAATGACGTATCTTTAAATTGGAATAATCCACAAGCTAAATTAAAAACATGCTAAAAAACGGCAAGCCTAAATGAGGAAAATCTAAAATGGCAACAAGCTAAAAAGTAGACAAGCTAATATGAATGCGTGCTAAAATAAGGACAAGCTAAAATAAAGGATCTTTAAATAAGGAAAATCTAAAATGACGGCTTAAATAAAAACATGTTAGAAAAAGGACAATCTAAAATGACGATTTTAAAATGATGACAAGCTAAAATAAAGACAAGCTTAAAATGAGGCAAGCTTAAAGAAGGACGAGCTAAAAGGGCAACAACCTTAAAAGTAGACAAGCTAAAATGAATGCGTGCTAAATAAGGACAAGGTAAAATGAGGATAAGCTAAAATAAAGACATACTAAAAAAAGGACAATGACGAAGGCTTTAACGAGCAAAATTTAAAATGATGACAAGCTAAAATAAAGACATGCTAAAAAAAGTGCAAGCTTAAATGAGGACGAGCTAAAATGGCAACATCTGAAAAGTAGACAAGCTAAAATGAATGCGTGCTAAAATAAGGACAAGGTAAAATGAGAACAAGCTAAAATAAAGGATCTTTAAATGAGGAAAATCTAAAATGGAGATAAGCTAAAATATAGACACACTAAAGAAAGAACAATGACAAAGCCTTTAATGAGCAAAATTTAAAATTATGACAAGCTAAAATAAAGACATGCCAAAAAAGGGCAAACTTAAATGAGGACAAGCAAAAATGGCAATAACTGAAAAGTAGACAAGCTAAAATGAATGCGTGCTAAAATAAGGATAAGCTAAAATGAAGGATCTTTAAATGAGGAAAATCTAAAATGACGACAAGCTAAATGATGACATACTAAAAAAGGAAAAGCAAAAATGAAGAAGGCTTTAATGAGCAAATCTTAAAATAATGACCAGCTAAAATAAAGACATGCTAAAAATGATGCAAGCTTAAAGAAGGACGAGCTAAAAGAACAACAACCTAAAAAGTAGATAAGCTAAAATGAATGCGTGCTAAAATAAGGACAAGGTAAAATGAGAACAAGCTAAAATAAAGGATCTATAAATGAGGAAAATCTAGAATGAAGATAAGCTAAAATATAGACACACTAAAGAAAGAACAATGACAAAGCCTTTAATGAGCAAAAAAAATGATGACAAGCTAAAATAAAGACATGCCAAAAAAGGGCAAACTTAAATGAGGACAAGCTAAAATGGCAATAACTGAAAAGTAGACAAGCTAAAATGAATGCGTGCTAAAATAAGGATAAGCTAAAATGAAGGATATTTAAATGAGGAAAATCTAAAATGACGACAAGCTAAATGATGACATACTAAAAAAGGAAAAGCAAAAATGAAGAAGGCTTTAATGAGCAAATCTTAAAATAATGACAAGCTAAAATAAAGACATGCTAAAAATGATGCAAGCTTAAAGAAGGACGAGCTAAAAGAACAACAACCTAAAAAGTAGATAAGCTAAAATGAATGCGTGCTAAAATAAGGACAAGGTAAAATGAGAACAAGCTAAAATAAAGGATCTTTAAATGAGGAAAATCTAAAATGGAGATAAGCTAAAATATAGACACACTAAAGAAAGAACAATGACAAAGTCTTTAATGAGCAAAATTTAAAATGATGACAAGCTAAAATAAAGACATGCCAAAAAAGGGCAAACTTAAATGAGGACAAGCTAAAATGGCAATAACTGAAAAGTAGACAAGCTAAAATGAATGCGTGTTAAAATAAGAACAAGCTTAAATGAAGGATTTTTAAATGAGGAAAATCTAGAATGAAGATAAGCTAAAATATAGACACACTAAAGAAAGAACAATGACAAAGCCTTTAATGAGCAAAAAAAATGATGACAAGCTAAAATAAAGACATGCCAAAAAAGGGCAAACTTAAATGAGGACAAGCTAAAATGGCAATAACTGAAAAGTAGACAAGCTAAAATGAATGCGTGCTAAAATAAGGATAAGCTAAAATGAAGGATCTTTAAATGAGGAAAATCTAAAATGACGACAAGCTAAATGATGACATACTAAAAAAGGAAAAGCAAAAATGAAGAAGGCTTTAATGAGCAAATTTTAAAATAATGACAAGCTAAAATAAAGACATGCTAAAAATGAGGCAAGCTTAAAGAAGGACGAGCTAAAAGGGCAACAACCTAAAAAGTAGACAAGCTTAAATGAATGCGTGCTAAGATAAGGACAAGGTAAAATGAGAACAAGCTAAAATAAAGGATCTTTAAATGAGGAAAATCTAAAATGGAGATAAGCTAAAATATAGACACACTAAAGAAAGGACAATGACGAATGCTTTAATGAGCAAAAATTAAAATGATGACAAGCTAAAATAAAGACATGCCAAAAAAAGGGCAAACTTAAATGAGGACGAGCTAAAATGGCAACAACTGAAAAGTAGACAAGCTAAAATGAATACGTGCTAAAATAAGGACAAGCTAAAATGAAGGATCTTTAAATGAGGAAAATCTAAAATGACGACAAGCTAAAGGATGACATACTAAAAAAAGGAAAAGCAAAAATGAAGAAGGCTTTAATGAGCAAATTTTAAAATAATGACAAGCTAAAATAAAGACATGCTAAAAATCAGGCAAGCTTAAGGAAGGACGAGCTAAAAGGGCAACAACCTAAAAAGTAAACAAGCTAAAATGAATGCTTGCTAAAATAAGGACAAGCTTAAATAAGGACAAGCTAAATGAAGACATCCTAAAAAAAGAACACGCTAAAACGACGAAGGCTAAAATGAGCAAAATTTAAAATTATGACAAGCTAAAAAGTAGACAAGCTAAAATAAATATGCAAAATTTAAAATTATGACAAGATAAAATGACAACAAGCTAAAATAAAGACATGCTTAATGAAGACATACTAAAAAAAGGACAAGCAAAAATGACTAATAGGCAAAATTTAAAATGATGACAAGCTCAAATGAAGACATGCAAAAAAGGAGGCAACCTTAAATGAGGACTACCTAAAATGACAACAAGCTTAAATTAATACGTGCTTAAATAATGGCAAGCTAAAATAAAAAATATTTAAATGAGAGAATATAAAATGACGACAATCTTAAGTAAAAAATATAAAATTATTATAGAACTTTGTTCGATTGGTATTTTTAGTTACGCATTTTTTTCAACAAAATTTTTTTGTACAGGGTGTGACCTGAAGCAGTGTCCAATAACAACTTTCTTATTTCAAATGCAACACCCTGTATATTATTTAATTTATAGATTCTTCAGAAAATTGTAGACATAATATATTTATAATGTCCTATACCTATCTTCAACTCTTTTGGAAATATTAAAAAATTAACATTAAAGAACGATAAATGGTTGATTATAGTTAGGTATATGATATAGTAGATAAAATATGTCTACAATTTTTGAGTGTTGTATTTGAAATAAGAAAGTTGGTATTGGTCCCTGCTACATGACACAACCTGTACAAAAAGTTTATTTAAAAAAATGCGGAACTAAAAATACCAATTGGGTTTTTGGAGTACGCCTTCCTTTATGTATTATCGTATTAATTCCATTTGGCTGATACACACTGTATAATGTATTACTTGTATCTTAAATTGAGTTACCTTAGTAAATAAAACATTCCAATGAAATAAAAATAAACCTTGAATATTTAATTTAGGGAATTAAAAAAATTAAAAAACAATGTTTATAAATAAAAATATGTATAAATTATTTTATCCGAAATCGGCAGTAAAGTAGTCAACAATCGGCAGTAAAGTAAAAGAAACGGGCAGTAAAGAAGGACTTTACTGCCGATTTAATACGAGTATTATACATTTTAAGATGTGTCTACTGCTCCTCAGCAGCAACTAAATAATATTAAAAAAAGCACCGTCGCGGAGGTCGATTGGAGCCTTTTATAAAATGTTGTTTAATAATTTCCACATTCGTGATAAAAAATACGACTTTACTGCCTTGATACATAAATATCTATTTATATAAATATTTATGAAAAGTCATTTAATTTTCATATTCATAAAATTAATGTACACATTTCGTGATACATAATCTTTTTAAATCGTTTAAACTATTACGAGTACAAATGTGTGTAATGATATTAAATTATCACACGGCATCAAAAGTGTACTTTACTATTTTTATTTAAAAGTTGGACACATTTTAATTTAATTATGGAAATATTAGTCACCGAATAATCGATTTTAATGTTTTAATAAAGCTTTATATCAAAGTGATTTGTGCACTAGTACAAATCCGGGCTACGTATCCATGTATTTTCTTGTTTTTTTTTTAAATAATAAGCTTGGATGTATGGCTAGTTATTTTTAGTGGTACGTTAGCAAATGGGATAAAGTGAAAAATATAAAGTTGAAGCGTAAAACAAGAAAGACAGAATAATAAAAGCTAACAAGAAGGTGTAAGTACGTTGGTATAAAAAGGCAGAGCTTAGCTGGAGTAGGAAAGACGTCGGTTGTAGGATTTCCATATTATGAAATCTGTTGTCATTATTTTTGAGCGCAACGAGCCGAGACAAGCATTTTAGTTGTTTCGGAATGACCCTGTTATCTTGTAACTGTACGTGTCCTGTTTCGCGATATAAAAAAAGCAATCATGTACAAAATCAGCGCCGGGTATCGACTGTTCGTATGTTTCCCATAGGACGCATTTGTTCGCTTGTTGCCAACTCCCTCAAGAATAAGAACTCATTTAACTTAGAATGTGTATTTATTACATTACTGTCACAACTAATCGTCTATTATACCTAAACATTCTTATTCTATTCCATGCCGTTCTATACTTTACTTTTTCTTATTATTTCTTTTTATCCCTCTTTCTCTTCCACACACCTTTCTTCGTCACAACATACACCCTCTGCATTGACGATCTCACGAAATAAATCAAAATTATTGCCACTTAACTTTACCACTAATTTTATTACCCAATTTATAAATCGTCGAAATAAATCTCTACCTTTAAGAAATATACATCGGTATATATAGTTATCGAACATGCGTAAGCAGCGGTGAGAGGTATTGCTACTATATTTGTTTATAACTTCGTTAATTAGTTATAATTTTAGGATTTTTTGTAGCAATTATTTAACGTATTGGCCATTTTACCAACCTAAATAAAATTAATATTTCTTCCCAAAAGGTCGACCTATAACCGTCCTTATAGGATGTCCCATTCTGGGACATAAGGCTGGTCCAAGCTGGTACATACACTGTTCAAAATTTCATGACCATTTTAACACCAAATTAACACTATACATGGTCTATATCGATACAAACCAAAATGGTGTTAAATATGGTTTGTTGGTCCGGTGTAAATTCAAATACTAAAATAGTGTTAATTTAACTTTCACACAGTATTAAAATAAATTTTACCTGGTGTAAGTTGAACTCCTTTTCAGTGTTAAATATTATTTGTTTTTGGTCAAATTAAATCATACTACACAGAAACAAGAAAAAAAAAAGGAAACAGGAAGTTCCTTGACGCATTACTAGTATATTACCCAGTGTTGCCAATGTACGTGGAAATCCACGCATTGTGTGGAATTTATTTTGTTGTGTGTAATTTGTGTGTAATACATAAATGTGTGGAATTTGCGTGTAAACTTTATCTTTAAATTAACAATGCTTATAACAAGCATTTAAATAGATACATTTGCAAATGCGCATTTTAGTTATTTAGTTATATCATATACCTATATATAGGTTATAACTAGTTATAGGTATATGAGTTATATGGACGAATTTCTGTGCAGATTTCTATATATACAGTAAATTAAAAAAATCTGGTATTTTTGTAAACTTGCAAGCGTAAGTTATCGAGTAACTTAAAACCGTTTATAACAATAGACTTTTTGACAAAGTAAGTAATCTAGTAAGTTTTTGAAAACGTCTTTAAGTAATCACCAGTAATTACCACAGAAAGAGTGTTTGTGGTGATTCACCTCAGAAACTCTTTCTGCGGTAATCACCAAAGAAACCTAACAAAACCAAAATCCCAAATGTGTGGAATAGTTGGCAAAATTGTGGAATTTTGACAGAATCTGTGTGTAAATTATGTCAACACCATTGGCAACACAATATTATTACCAGTAGTATTATTCCAGAAAATTGAACCTTTAACTCGCTATAGAGATAATGTTTTAAGTGCGTTCCACTAACTTAAAATACTTCAAGTATTGACAGCTGTTTCCACCTATTTAAGGTCTCTTTAGTATCGAACAACCTGTAGTGTCACACCAAAGCAAAGGACTACCTGAGCTTATATACTCTTCATGTAAGTCAACAGAGGCGAGATTTAAGAACATCACGTGATCCACACCGCCTTTGCCGCGATCGGTACATGGCAATTCCATGATAACTCACGGGACATTCAGATGACAGAAATAAAATTTAACTTGGTATACCAGAATACCTATATTTATTAGGAATGTATAAAATGTTTAAACTTTAAAGGATAGGCCAATGTACATTTTTAACATTTTTGAATAAGTTTACCAATTGATCTCTAGACAAAATGCAGACAAAACGTGTGATAACTCATGGGACACGAAAAACTTTCTTTAAAAAAATGGTTAAATGAAGCAACCTTTTTCTCTGAATCCTAAACTGTATGAAACATAATCTTATTTTAAAAATATACTTTGCCTATAGTGTATTAAAAAAGCATTCAACTTAACTGCTTTGATTGTGTGAGGTTTTAAAAAAATTGGTTAATATGATAACTCATGGGACATAACATATTTTTAGTGCAGAATTCAAAAGCAGTTAAGACTTTATAATTATTTAAAATTTTATGGAATATTGGGTTAAATAAATAAAGTAATAATTTTCTAGGCACAAGTAGACATGTATGCTCCTAGTTTAATAACATTTGGAACATTTCGATTAATATAAATTTGAAGAAAATTACGCTATTACGCATGGAATTGCCCTACACACTATGAAACCGGGAATGCACGGCAAATTGTTTTAATCGTTTTAACAGAGTGCTTTAGGTTGAAGTAACTCTTATTTTACAAACAACATATTTAGTAAACTGAACCATACAGCGGGTTGGTTTCACTAAAGTTTTTTGGGTTAATTTAACCAATCTAAAAAAAAAATAACTATCTGGTTTAGTACCGTCAGACTAATCTTTGTTTATATTAACCTTCCCACAGTTGATAAAAATAAAAAAAATACAAAAATAAATACTTATGGGTCAACTAAATTAATATAGTTAAATGAACTATTCCTTTTTTTCTGTGTAGGTGCACTTCTCAAATATTTTTAGATAAACACCGTTTTGTTGTTTGCTGTATATAACATTTTCAACCATAATTCATGGTGTTATATTAACACCACTTGGTGTTGGATTTTGACACCATTTTAAGATTACTCTTTACACCACAGATATTTTAAACAGTGTAATGTAGGTATCATCAAAAATAAAACAAATCTTAATAAAAACTAATTTAATATTAAAAATTATTGACTTTACACTCTGCTAGTTGCCCTGAATCAATTTGGAAAAACCTATCGTACCCCTTGATGCAACTGCTTTTATGCGCTATACTGATAACGGTACTCTTCGCAAAATGTTCGTTCAAAACGTTCTTCAAAAACATCCCCATATCGGAATCGATGTTGGCGGTGGCTTCATCCATTATAATTATTTTGCTTTTTCTTAGCATAGCTCTTGCCATGCAGATCAATTGTTTTTCCCCAGCACTGAGCTTCGACGCGTCTATTTCGCAGTATATGTCTTGTACGAAGTTTTTGATTTTTAGTTTTTCCAATGTTTCCCATATTGTTTCGTCTGTGTGTTCGTTAAAGGGGTCCAGGTTGTCCCTGATGTTTCCCGAAAACAATATGGGGTTCTGCGGGATGATATCTATGTTTTTTCGTAGGCAATTTAGCGGTATTGTCTTGATATCTCTATTATCTATCAATATGGTACCTTCGTAGTGATATAAGCGCATTATAAGTGATATTAGGGTTGATTTGCCCGAACCTGTTCTTCCAATTATTCCAACTTTCTCACCATCCTCAACATCCAGGTTTATGTTACTCAAAATATTCACTTTATCATAGGACATGTTCACGTTTCTAAAACTAATGCAGGCTTTTTGCGGCCAATTTTCATCCGTGACACCTTCATTATCCTCCTGTTTTTGTTCAGTATACTCCATGATCCTCTCGAACGAAGTCATCACTACCTCACCACTTGTAATGGACATAAACGCCATTGTGATGGCGTTGCTTATGGAGAATAATTGAATCAATGCCAAGCCAATATTACCCGCTGATATACCTTTTAGTATAAACATAAATGCCCATAAAATTGAATAAACAAAAACCAAACATGTAACAGTCATGAACAATGAATAAAACCACGGCAACAACATGATGGTATAGTGACTGGAAGCGTATAAATCGTGAAAGTCTTCAAACATTGCATTATTTAGATTTTGATGGTTATGAGCTCGAATCGTTTCTATCCCTTCTATGGTGGAGTTCAGATGCCCAATAAAGGCGCTTCTAGCTAAAATAACAAAAATGTATAAAGTACAAATTAATAAAGTAAATTTATTACTCGAAGTTTCCAATCTCATGAAGCTTCTTGCCGCAGGCACATAAAATTTTCTCAACAAAAACATAATAAGCAATAGGCAGCCTATTGGTATAAGCAACTTGATGTCCACCATACACACAATGATAATAATACCAGTTAAGGCACTGAACATCTAAAAAAATAGTCATCATCAGGGTCTCTAAAATGCTATGGTCTTGTCTTATAATCTTGTCTAGTCTTGGCTGTCTTTCTAGCCATACCTGTCAAGTCCTGTTAACCTAGTCTTTAAAAATAAGGATTTTTCTTACTCTAAATATATCCAAGAATACTGAAGGTATGTGCTCATCAACATTGTTCATATCTTGAGAGAATCTGTTCAAAATACTGCCAAACAAGTGGGTGTCGGTGAAAGTTAGAGTGCTGTTTAGAATTTTCGTCGTTAATTCTTTGTTAATTTTTATGCAAGCAGTCTTGGTGAAATCGTAGAATACAAATATCTTGATCAACGTTAATCCTATCGATGAAAATAACAGGATTGAGTAGAATTGGTTTGTTTCACTGGATTCTTCAGTGACGTGGTCGAGGAAGGTGGTGTTTGCTGTAGTTGATTTTTTATTTTGTTCAAGATCGATCCATTTTGTTAGGGTTTTTGTGGCGTTACTTTCAGCGTATTGGGAAAGGCCAAAAATGAAGATTATCAAAATTAATACGATGTATCCTCTTCCAAACTGTATATACTTCAAGTAATATTTCAAAGGAACATTCCCTTGTTTCTGAACTTCGTCGTATATATTCCCTTCTTCAAGTAACTTGGAATCTTCCGCATAATCATCATCATTATCCTCAAAATTTTCCTCACTCTTTGATCTTGAAGACAACTTCAAAATATCATCATCAACCGATTCAGGTTCCACATAATTAACTTCACCATCTTTAACCAACAAGGTTTTATCTGATCTCCTGATTAACTCATTGTTTTGTGTAACAATAATGCAAATTTTGCCTTTAAAAAAATCCACCAAACCACTGACAATATCGCCCTGTATCTTGCTATCCAAAGATGCCAAACAATCATCAATCAAATAAATTTCGCTATCCTTGTATATCGCTCTAGCCAAACCGATTCTAGCCTGCTGGCCTTTGCTCAAATTTAACCCACCATTAACAACATTCATATTGTCAAAATTATCGAAACTTTTTATATCGTTTTTAAGCTGACAAATTTTTAGCGTATCGTGGTATTTTTTGGAATCGTATTGCTCTCCAAATAATATGTTGTTTTTAATGCTGCCTGGGAATAACCAAGGATTTTGACTCGCGTAGGATATTCGACCTTTTCGTATCAAAAAGCCCTCGTGAGGGTATTCCCGTAAAATTGACAGTAGAAACGATGTTTTTCCCGAACCATATGGACCTAAAAACAAGCTAAAATTTTGATAAGCTCTTGACAAGTTAAACCTAAAAGAGTGACAAAAAGAAAGGCTGGAGGACTAGTGGCAGCTGCAGACAGACCAGGGGCATCTTGGACACCCCCAGCAAACTCAGATTCGTCTGGCTTTTAGGCAGAAGTCAAGCTTCACGGGCTATGGAAACATCTCAAAAGGTTAGGGGCCCAAACCGACATCCTAGGTCCGAGATGCAGCAAATATCTGACGAGGTCTAGAAGGTTTGGAAAGCTGGAGGGGAGGAAGAGGAGAGTAAGGAGAGATCTTACGAGGTCTAGAAGGTTTGGAAAGCTAGGAGGGGAGAAAGAAGAGATATATGATGTGATTGTAGATCTCTCGAGGTCTAGAAGGTTTTGAAAGCTTGGAAAGGAGGAAGAGGAGAGTGAGGAGAGATCTTACGGGGTCTAGAAGCTTTGGAAAGCTAGGAGAGTGAAGAGTAGTATGATTGTTTTTTGGTGGGGCAGATAAACATTAATGAGATGACAACAGTCTAAAAAAATGTAACATTTCTGTTGCGTTTTATCTTAATTATTTTATCTTATCGCATTCTAGCTTAACGCCTAACATGTTAAAATAAAATATTACATTTACACGGTAAAAAATATTTTGCATTGACATACCCATAATGCTGGTAATTCCTTTATGAAAATTCAAGGAAACGTTCTTTATTATCGCCTTATCACAAATGTTTACAGAAAAATTTTGTAATAGCACTTTTGGACTGTCGGTAAATTTATCAAATTTCTCCTCAATTTCATCCAACTGTAAAAAGTTGTTTAATCTAAACAAGCTTCCTTTTAGGTCGGCCAAAAATCCTAAACTTAAAGGTATAAGGAAGCTTATAAGTATTTTCATAGATCTGACACAATTAATAATGTAGAAAATCACTTCAACATCTAGACTGACATTCATATAAACAAATGACATGACAAATATGTAAATCATCATGTCTGGACATAGGGACCCCAGCACAACAATCATCGACTTGGCGTAGGCATCTTTTAGCATGCTATTTACTTCGACTCTAAAATATTATTTATTTTCATCAATATTTTCACGAAATCAACATACCTTCTAAGTTGAGCAATTTTCTTCAGGAAAAAATTCTCCCATGACAGCATTTTAATCACCTTCAATGACGCCAACGTTTCCTTTGTCGCCTTTATCCTCTCCCCTGTTTTATTATCAATAATAACTCTAATGTAAGAAATGTATTTCCCAATGCATATTTCCAAACTCAACACAAGAAATAAAAATGATATTCCCAGTAAACTTATAGGCCCCGTTTTTAAGTACAATAAAACGCACGTAAGTAAGAGCTGTATTATGGATACGAACCAATCAGCGCTGGCTTTCAAGCCTTTTTCAAATATTGCAACATCCTTGGTTAGAAGAGATATAACGTTACCCTCGCCTGCTTTTAATAGGGATGAGTTTTTTAGGCGTAATATTTTTCTAAAAATCATCGATGACAACGACACCCTCATTTTGACAGCAAAATTGGTAGAGTGTAAGTTGTAGTATCCCATTATAAATTGGTAAAATACTTCTAGCATAATTAACTTTATACTATAATTTAAACCTTCTTCGAAAGTTATGTCATGTTGGTCTTCCTTGAAGTATGATATGAATTTGCTTATTAAATGTGGTTGAAATATGCTAAAAATTGATAATTTACATGTGTCCCAAAATTGGCGACCCGAAGGGTATAGGTGAATTTTTTTTAAATTACAAGACGAATTTTCCTATACCTTTTTTCGAATTCGCAAAATTGCATGAGTTATTTAATATATAAGGCCAACAATGAGAGCGCAGTGTTCCTGCTCTATCAGCGATGCGACAACACGCACCGAATTTGTTTTTGTTTTATTATCAGCGGCTAGACGACAAAAGCTTTTGTAAACAAAAAAATATAGGTATAACAAAACTGCGCTTTAAAAACTAAATAACTCCTGCAATTTTGGGAATTCGAACAAATTTCGTCTTGGAATTTCCCAAAGAATTTACCATTACCCGCCAATTTTCGGAGACATTGTATTATAATAAATACCTTCTGAACGCTTTTATGCCCAAATAGGGAGTCAATAAGTAAATTAAATAATAGTACTTGTATTTCGACCATATTACATACAAAATCGATGGTTTGTTGACCTTTCCTTCAACATTTTTATAAATTTTTGTCATATTATCCCCACATTTTTTCGTCTTTAGAAATTTTGGAACTTCAGGTAAGTCTTTTTCGAGCAAGTCTTTCTTGAAGGCCTTTCTTAGTAAGGGTACTAGGAACCTTAAAAAATGTGTCTCAAAAATTAATTTAAAAATCAAAAAAATACTTACCATAAAGTAAATGATGAAATCAATCCTGCAGAATCCTTAGGATGTGGTTTTCTCTGAAAATCGTTAACCCTCATATTTTTTCGTTGTAGGTATGCACAATAAAAATAAATGGCTTGTTTAAACCAAAGTGAAGATAATTTATGTGGTAGTGATAAAATTAAGTGTATTTTTTAAATAAATATCAATGTTTTTAAATAAGTAGATATCAATGGTGTAGAGGCCTACATTTAATAAAATCGTTTTTTCATTTAAATAAAAAATATTTCAAGTATGAACATGTGCACATTTAAAATTCTAAAAATTTTTTGGACAAACAATATTTTTTATTAAAATTCCCTATTTTTATGTGTTGCTTAAATTAAACATATAGCACAAGGTCTATATTAAAAAATGCGGGCACTGCTTCACATATCTTTTTTAAAACGATTAATTATTATGTTTTAATGTGCCCATCCAATTAAAAATTAGAAGTCAAAGGCCAAAATTTATCATAATTTTTGTGAACCACGAAATTTTCAAGATAAAAAATAATTGGTTTTAAATTTATTTTTTTATTGTTTTTTTTAGTTTATGGCGTTTTTGAAAAATGCCCATTTTACTTTACCAAATAGGTACCTATTTGTAGGTACCATATCACCAATGTTATCTCCAATTCTTTACATTTTGGTCTTCAAATTTAAGGTAGGGATCAGTGCCGGTTTAACAGGGGTTTTTTGGGGACTATAGCACCGGGCGGTAAATATTTTTAGGGCGGTACCGCGTACCGCCCATAATTTAAAAAAAAATACTTAATCGTTAGAATTTAGAAAAAAAAATATTGCGTCGGCGGATACAACGGATACAAATGAGAAAAATGTTGTTAGAGTTGAAGCAGCTTCTCCATCAGAAAAACTTGATTTATTGCATGGAAACGGAATAATTTTAACTTTTTGGATAGACGTTTTGCAAAGGGTTAATGAAACCAATAAAGCAGTCCAAAAACAAAATTTTGATTTTTTACGTGATCATTTTGATCATTACGAGGAAATAAACAGTAAACGAAAATTATGCTCTGAAGCGGATAATCATAAGAAAATTACAATTTGAAGAAAATAATTCAGAGGCAAATTTAAGCAAAAAAGAAACAATGCGAACAATATGTTTTATTTTAATAATTGACAATCTATAATCCGAAATCATTTGTCGATATGATAGCTAGATATCTGGCACAAACAAATTTGAATTTTTGTTTAATCTAAAAGCATAAATCTTCGTGGAGGATTTGGATGAGTTTTTTCCTCAAAAATGTGTCCAACTCAAGAAACTGGTAACTTCCCTTTCGGAAATAAAAATAGAAACTTCATTGGAATTAGTATAAGTTTTATACGAAAATAAATTAATATCTTCATTTCCGAATATTAATATTTGTCTGCGAATTTTTTTTTATAATGGTTTCAAATGCAAGTGGTGAACGATCTTTCTCTACTCTAAAAAGGGTAAAGAACTACCTAAGAAATACAATTCCCCAAGAAAGATTTAACTCCTTAGCAATTTTGTCCATTTATCAAGACCTGCTAGATGAAATAAATGTAGTGTTATAAAACAATTTGCTACTATAAAGACTTGAAAACAACCTTTTAATTATTAGTATTAGAATTTCTCAATATTTATTTAAACCAAAGAATAATGTTTTATTTATTTATAACTTTTGATTAGTTTTTATTAGTTTAATGAAACAAAATATTAAACTTTTATTTTTTAATTAGTTTTTCTTAGTACTTAGTATTGTTTATATAAACCAAAGAATGTTTTAATTTTTAGTTAGTGCTTTTGAATAGTTTTTATAATTTGTTTATAAAGGCTCATTTTATATTTTATAGGATACTAAGTTTACTGTTAAATACCAGCCTAACCAACCTAATCTTCCACTTGACGTGAGAAAGTAAGACCTAAAAATTTAAAAATGTTTTTAAAAAAGTAATATTTTAAAGCATTGGGCGTTGTGTTTGTGCCAGAACCGGGCGGCGAAATAACTTAAACCGGCACTGGTAGGGATGATTTTTATCATCACGGTGCATTCATTTTTGGGAGGTGCATAATTGTAATTAAAATTGTAATTATGCACCCTATAAAACTAGCAATTCTATAAACACCAGGTTAATAAAAATTATATGTTTAGTTAAATAACAATTTTTAATTTCAAACTTTTGTTATTATAAATTTTTTTATAGTTGACTAAACTAAACTATACAATTCGTAAAATGGACCATTTTAAACCATTGGGAACAAAGACATTTAAAAAACTGTCAAATTTTCTTCTTCCGCATCCCATCTTTAGTGTTGCGAACTTCATTATATACTTGTGGTAAGTATATGGCCAGATCCACATTGTGGCCAGATCCACATTGTGGCCAGATCCACATACTTCCACACGTAAGTATGTGGCCAGATCCACATACTTCCACAAGTATGTGGCCAGATCCACATACTTCCACAAGTATGTGGCCAGATCTGGCATAAACGCCATCTAAAGCCCAAAACCAGTTTTAGCTCGAAACAAATTTTTGTTTCATTTTGGAATTACAGGTTTCTATAATTTATTGTGTCATTTTTCATCTGCAATCTAGCATTTATAATGTTGGCAACACTGCTCATTTTACATAACCTAAATTTACTACTGTGTTCTGTGATTTACCATATGTTGGCTTGTTCTCTATCTGATGTGTTCATAAATAATAGGAAACAATGCTTTTAAAAGAAACGAAACGAAAAAAGTAACATAAACTTTGATAATGGTAATAAATTAAATAAAGAGGTATTATAATTGTTTATATTAATTCAGTTATGGCTCCGAAAAATAAAGTCCCAAAAGGATGGTTGGGTTGTCCAAACAATGGTATAAGATTAATTGAAAGCAAGTTTATGCCTTTAAAAACGCCTTTAAGTACAAATTTTGATAGCAAGTTGGGGCCTGATGATTGGTTTCACCCCAGGGATATATTTGATCTAGCTAAAAAAAATAAAGTAAGTACACACTTCATTCAACGCTTACACCGTTTTTATTCAGTTTTAACTTAAATTTATTTATTTAGGTTAAATTTGGATTATGGATAGACTTAACAAACACTGATAGATATTATTTGAGGGATGAAATTGAAAACCAAAATTGTGACTACAAAAAATTATCCTGCCAAGGCCATGGTACACTGCCTACATTTAGATTTGTAAACCAATTTTTTCACCTTGTTGAAAAATTTGTATGGAACAACCCTTACAGTTGCATAGCGATACATTGCACCCATGGATACAACCGTACAGGATTTTTAATTGTATCATTTTTAGTTGAAAAATTAAACTATTATGTTGATGATGCTGTTAGATTGTTTGCGGAATTAAGGTAATGTTTTAAATTTTTAATGTAATAATGCATTTAACAAGACTTTTTTAGACCCCCTGGTATATACAGACATGAATATGTTGTGGAGTTGTTTAGAAGATATGGAGATATACGAGATGCTCCTCCACCCATAGCAAAACCAAGTTGGAGCAAGGATTAATTAAATTTTTATCGAATTTTTGCCAATACACTATTTATAATATACTCCTTTTTTAATTTAAAATCCCCAAAAACAAATTTGCCGCCAAGATCTAGTAACATTTGTTTGCAGTTGGCCAAAACTGTCAGGAGAAACATAACCTTCAATTATTCAATAACAACCTGTATTTTTCACGTTTATTCGCCTTTTCAAGAATATTGAATGGTAAAAATGCAAGACGGCTTAAAAAAGTCTATATTAATTTGTGATAAACTCCATGTGATGTACAAACAGCTGCTTGATTGTTATGTTTCGGATTTTTACGTTGAAAATCATTGGGAAAAATTGCCCAACAGCTGGAAAACATATTTTAATAAGGTTGATTTAAGGGAAATAGGACACATATTGGATATCAAAGATAAATTAAACTGTAACGTATTTCCTTTATCCTTAATGTGCCTTAGAGAGTTGATTGTTATGCATAGTATAAATCGAGAGTGTTCTAATGTCAATATAAATTGGGCTGGAGGTAGCATATTTTTAAATTTCTTCTGGAAAAATGTAAAAGAAAAAAAACGGCATGAAATTAAAATAATGTCCAAACAATGCTATGAAACTGCTGTTTTAACAAACTGCAAATATATTGTTGATATTGGCTCTGGTTTAGGACATTTAAGTCGTATGCTTGCCCATAGCTATGGTTTAAACATTTGTACGTTTGAAGCTAACAATGACTTAGTAAATCAAGCGTATGTATTGGATAACCAGTTCAGTAGGATGTTAGAAAAAAAGAAGTTAATAAATAAATGCCAAAATAAGACTAAACACATTCATAAAAGAATAGAGAATGATCTGACAGCAGAAGAATTTACACATTACATAAGGGAAGCATTTAATGTGAAATCTAAGGATTTTACATTTGGTATAATTGGTTTACACCCGTGCGGAAATTTAGGTGCCACTCTTCTACGATTGTTCCATGAAAGCCCCAATGCTGTTTTTATTAACATTGTGAGTTGTTGTTATATGAAACTCACCCTGCCTCCAAATAATAACCCTGGATTTCCACTAAGCAAGTTTTGTAGGAACAATAATTTTACTTTGTCGTATTTGTGCTGTGAATTGGCATGTCACTCCATAGAAAATCACGCAAATAAAATTAAGGAGAGTAATTATGACTGTTTAAAAATACATGCTTATAGGGCTGCCTTAGAGAATATATTGGAGACAGTGGATGTAAGTTTGAGGCATTCACAGCTCTGTGGGGTGAAGTATGAAAAAAACCTCACTGTGGCAGAGTTTTGTAAAAAAGCCCTAAGAAAACATTGCATTAACTTGCCTGAACATGAAGTATTACACATGGAAAATGTAGTTCAACAAACCTGGAAAAACGTCGTTTTTTTTTATTCCATGAGATTACTTCTGGCGCCCATAATAGAAACCATAATTTTGTATGATAAAATGTTGTATTTAACTGAAAAAAACTATAACTGTACCTTAATACCTGCATTTGACTGTGTTATTTCGCCAAGAAACCACATATTAACCGCAAATAAAATAAATACTACTTAAGAAACGTCGCTTTATTTATTAAAGTGTAGTACAAAAATATATAAACTTTCAAATACAAACAGTTGTATATTTAAACAATATACATAAAGGCTTTAACATCAAACAAAAAACAACAGAACAAAAACACAGCCTCGCAAAATCACATAATATTAATACTAGAGTTAAGAAACTACTCCATTGAATTTCCAGTGAGGAGACCCATGTCCTGCAAATTTGAAATTTTATCGGTAAAAAACTGGGTAACGGCGTTAAAAAACGGCTGGGTTTGGTTTTTAAGGAAGTTCTTGATGTGAGCCCCTAAATCCACATCAATAAAAGGCAACACCGCTTTGAATAGGCGATGATCATCATATGGAATCTTTGGTCTGGCATTCTAAAAACATTACATTAGTATTTTCATTTAGTTTTGCAAGCATTACATTCACCTCGTTTGTTTCAATTTCAAGAACAGTATGTATGAGTATCATGTAGAGATACTCGACCCCAGTGCAGGGTCTTCCTAGTCGCTGATGGACGATGACATCTTTAAATCTGTCATTAGTCTCTTCCATTGCAAAAGCGATTATTTGAATTATGGCCATCACACTGACAAAAAAAAATATTTCATTAACTTAATACAGCTTTAGAATTTGACAAGGGGTAGCCAAAAGTCCAAAAAGTCAACTTTATCTGATCAAAAAAATAATAGAAAAAAAGACTCCGAAAGCAAAAGTTAAAAACATTTTATCTGAAAAAAGATACCTACAGCTGTGTGCAATACAAAAAAAATAAGATTTTAGATTTTAACGAAATTTTCTCTGCCTGGGCTGTTACTTCTAATACATAACAAAAATGTAAAAAAGTATGGTTTAAATTAAAGATGTATGTAATACAATATTGTATGTTTGGTAACATTATTTTATTAATTGTACTTATAAAGTTATATTAAATAATATACTACCTTGTAAAATCATAAAATTTTATACAACTAGGGATAGGTTAAGCGGTCCAAGTTTGAACCAATTTGGCAACATAGCAAATTTTAAATTACAGTTAAGATTTGTAGGTTATCTTACATATACTTAACACAGTGACTAGAGGCACGCTAACGTACCGCGATTGAAAATATTAAAGGCACGTTAGTTACGTCATAATTATAATCCGTTTTTGTTCCCCGAGCGTTTAATATTTGACATCAAGCTAGATAGCTCATATGGTAGGGCGGTCGCTTGGCATGCGAGAGGTCCCGGATTCGATATTAAGAAGTTGTCGAACTTTTTTTATTTTTTTATTTCATAAATTTGTTGTTTCTTTGTTAAACAGTGTTCGGTTGGGTTGGGTTGGTTGGTTTGTTTTAGTTTTATCGTAACATAAAATCTACTAGAAGTTGTCGAACTTTTTTTATTTCATAAATTTGTTGTTCCTTTGTTAAAAAGTGTTTTATTTTTATAGTAACATAAATTTGCCCATTTTAGTTGGGTTTTTTGTTCAATGGGGCGGGGGGGGGCCAATGGGGCGGGGTCGGTTGGGTTGTGTTGTTGAGTTTGGGATTGTTTGGGTTTATGACGTAACTAACGTGCCTTTAACATTTCAAATCGCGGCACGTTAGCGTGCCTCTAGTCACAGCGTATACTTAAATATGTGTTTATTACATTATAAGAGTAATACTTTTTAAAATGTATTATTAAATATGTATGTGTATACATATAAATACATTTATAACTGACTAAACCTTATTATTGGCAAAAACTTGGTTTGAAGAGGATTGCGGCAATATAAAACATACACAATTGGGTTATGTTCGCAGTTTTCAACAATAACACCTTTTTAGGCATTTAGGCAAATGTTTTGAAAAATAAATGCAATGATGCTGGACATCGAGAGGAAAAAAAGACATTTAAAATTTGTGACAAGAATATCAAAAAAATAAGAAACAAACTCTAGAGGATATCATATGTTAGGTAATGCTTGATATACATAAATTATAGCTTCAGAATAAACTTTTTTAATCAAAAGGAGAGCTATTCTCAAAAATTGCATGTCCTGAAAAATTGTGCTAGAAAATGGATGGGGGGTGGAGTCTTGAAACTTTTTGTAGCATGCATATAGTTTACCCTTGCCTGCCCCCCTGAGCAAAATCCTGGCAAATGTAGTAAGCCATGACTTATATTAGCGAAATTATTTTCTATGGTTAAAAGCAAATGTCACAAACAGGGGGGTGAAACATAAGCGGGGGAATTGGAAACATGACTCCCCCACGATGCGTTGCCAGTTCGTGCACAGATTACAGTAACCTGTAATTAAAACAAAACGTACCACTTTCGGCAACGTCGTAAAACCAATAATTGTTTAACTGTCAAAGCAAGTTCTGTTTATTATTATTAAGTAGGATTTGTTCAAATTTATGGTACATTTTCTTCATAGAAAAAGTATATTGTTTCCAAAAAGTAGATTGTTTCCAAGTTTTATGCCTTATGGGTTTGATATTTCATATAATATATAACATATTATGTTATATATGTATGTATGTAGTTTGAAAACGTAAGTATTTTGTTTAAATGTAGGTATACAGGTATGTATGTTTGTATGTAGGTATAACTTTTAAAATAAGACGAATTAAACTGCTTGGCTAAAAAACCGACAAGTTTTAAATATAGTACCTATAGGTTTTTTGTTTGTATGTAGGTCTAGTTAAATTAAATGGGTATTATAAGTTTATTAATAATAAATTATAAATAAATTATTAGCCAAGTTTTACTAATTATTATATTTTAATAATATTCAATTTCATTTTAAATCTACTTTGTAAAGATCTACCTACATATTAAAAGGCTTTTATAACCTTTATATCTAATAAATGTACCTAATTTACATTATGTACTTGTACAGAATATGAATTTTCTTAAAGCAGAACTATTTTAACTATGTTGATTTTCATGACTAAGGACAAAGAATAGGTAGTTAGTTCTGCTTTAAGTAAATAAGTAAAATGCTGGTGCATTTTTGTAAAACCTTTGAAAAAACATTTTGAATTAAATTTAGCATTGGGTAATATTTTTATTATGACTATTATTATTAATATTAAAATTTTACTAATGATAATGATATTTTTTTAGTTTTACTTGAAAGAAGGTTTCACAAACTTTGTGCCACAAAGAAAGTTGGTGATTTCAAGTTTTATGATATTTTGGGTCCAGGACATATAGTTTAAAAACGAAGTTGGAAGTTGGAAGCCATGGGACACCAACCTGAGAACATAAACCATACTTACATTCATGCATGAATTCAACAAAATCTTTGAATAAAGTTGGAATCAGGAAAATATGGAAAACCAACCTAAGAACATAAATCTTAATTACATAAATGCAATACAAACTACAATTAAAGTGGGAATATGAAATCTGCTGTAAACCAATCTGAGAACATAAACAATCTACAATACAAATCAACTCTTATAAATCCAAGCTAATAACTTCAAATGGGACCCAATCTACTATTGAAAAACGTTGGTATTCGAGTTGCATAGTAACTTTTGTAAATAAAAACTGCATGCTATAGCATGTATACAGAATCTTTATTTGAAGAAAGAAGATACTTTTGCAAGATGTTGTTCAGTAGTTAACTCCTGTTAACTACAAACTATAATCAATCAAATTGAATAGGCTTTAAATTATACAACGTTTTCTATGATAAAAATTCCAAAATATGTTAATCATTAAATTGAATTTTTGTAATGCATTATTTTTTAATATCTTAATAAAAGATATTTTTGCAAGGAAATAATATTATTGTCATTATATTTTTGTAATTACATACTTTTACTTAAAATATATACATATATAATGCATATAATATTATTTAGTTAAGAATATTAGTTTTTTGTTTAAATTTTTAAGGGGTAGTATTTTTATTCTTAAATTTGTTTTTAATTCCACTAGATCCTGTACTAACTCTTTTTTTGTAAGATTTTTAGGACTGATACATTTTATGTTGATATTTGACAATTTTTAGGAATGTACAATATTCAAATTTATAAAAACAAAATATGATATAGCCTTTTTCTACAATTGTAATCATTGTATATAGTTTGTACACTTTTAGTCACAGAATATTTTAAAAATTGTATTTTTTCACATAATGCATTAGGATTTTTATTGTAAATAAACAAATGTTTCACTATTTTGTTTTTTTTTTAATAAAATTAAAAATTATTAAAATAAAAAAATAAAAATTTAAAAGCCGGCCCTGGTATGTCAAAATCAATATGAGCTGAGTCCGGCCCATCAACTAGGGGGAGTCATGATAGACGTGTTTCCCTCGTTTAACACAGAGGGCGCACTTCTTATATCCTTTTTCTATGGTCACAAATGTCAAATAAATCTTTATGACATTTTAATTGTTTTATGTCTAATTTATAATGTCAATGTATAGAAATCGACTTTTTTAGGGAAAAAATAAAATAATTACCCAATTTATTTTATAAAATAAAGAAAATTACTACGTTGCCATGTCGTGCAAAAACCTATATCCACTGATATGCTAAATCAGTTGATATAAATAAATCAAGGTTTCTGCATACGGTTCTAAGAAAGTTATAGTGGTTTATAAAAGCATTTTGTATTTGAAATTGCAGCTATAGATTGCGCTCTTCTTAAAGCGCTCTTATAATAATCTTAACTATAAAATAATTTAATAATAAATTTTGTTATGAACATTTTCCTTGTTTTAAAAAATTATTAGTTTCTTAAAACAAATCATGTAGCTATTTGTAATCCTTTACATTTTACCACCTAGAGGTAAACATAGTTTACAGCAATAAAACCTAATGATAATCCTTTAAGGTAATGTACCTTTTTTGTATATTTTTTAGGTATAATATATTATATAATTACTTAATAACTTAAATATAATATTTAAGTTATTATTTGACCTTATTAATAATAGTAAATTATTATACGAGAGATAATGCAGGCTATTATTCACTAGGATGAGGTTTGCGTCTCGAGAGACTTAAATCATCCGGGTGAATAATAATAATAATAATGCGCATTATCTCGAGTATAAAACTATACTTTATGTCAGTGATGTAACCGATACATTTTTTTCAGTATCTAGGTACCGATACAGATACTCTCTGATACCAATGCTGAGGGAAGTGATGGCGTAAATCTAAAAGCCTGGAAACTTTGTATACCATATTGCCTTAGTCCATTAACTTTTTTAATTAATTACTCCTTAATAAATGGAATTGTTCCCAATTAATGGAAAATTGCAAAAATTAGGCCTATTCCCAAAAATTCCAAGCCAGAAGGACCCACTGATCTCAGACCAATCAGCATCCTTCCCATTGCGTCAAAAATATTAGAAAAAATTGTCCACGAACAAACTGTGCAACATGCCAATACATATATCCTACCCTTAAATCAATCTGGTTTTCGCAAATTACATAGTACTAACACAGCGCTACTAAAAATCACAAATGACTTTGTCAGGGCCATAGATAATTCTGAGATTACTCTATTGGTGCTACTTGACTACAGCAAGGCTTTTGATGTAGTTAATCATAATTTGCTTTTGGCTAAACTGCATTATTACAATTTTGATGCAATGGTGATAAACTGGTTTTGTGATTATCTCAAGAACAGAGTCCAGTATGTTGAAATAAATGGTAATGTGTCAACTCGTCGATCATTGTCTAAAGGAGTTCCGCAGGAAAGCATACTGGGTCCCTTCCTTTTCTCAATTTTTACTGCTGACTTGTGTAAGGTGGTAAAATATAGTGAAGCACATCAGTATGCAGATGATACACAAATCTATAAATCAACTACTCCAGCTGCTATTAACTCTGCAGTCCTACAATTAAATAAAGATCTTCAGCAAATAAGTATGTGGTCTACCAAAAATGGTCTGCTACTCAACCAAAACAAGACTGTCAGCATTTGCATTGGCTCTAAAAATGCTCGAATGAAAGCTTTAGCGCTTAAAACTTGTGATATTTATGTTAATAACTCTGTGATACAATTTCAAAACTGTGTTAAAAACCTAGGTGTTTTAATAGACTGTGATTTAAGTTTTGAATCCCATGTAAAAAGTATTTTAAGAAATGCCTATTTTAAGTTTAAGTCAATCTACAATTTTAAAACATTTTTGTCGGGTGATGTTAAATGGAAGTTATGTACTAGTCTTATCCTAAGTCCTTGTAATTATTGTAGTAGTGTTTATTTTACATTTGCAACGAAAGCAACTCAGTGTTATATTCAAAAACTCCAAAACTCCTGTCTTCGATATGCATATAACATTGACCATAGGGATCACGTCAGTGAACACTATGTTAGACTTAAGATACTTAAATGTGACCACTTATTTTATAGCCAGTATGTTTTACTTGTTTACTCTATTTGTAAAACAAATGTGCCCTTATACTTGTCTAGTCTTTTAATTCAGAGGAGCCAGTGTCATAATGTTAATGTTCGTAATAAATCTTTATTAAGTGTACCTATTCATAAAACTACTAAATTTAAAAGTAGTTTTGAATACATGGCCACGTCAATATTTAATATTTATTTTAATCTATTTAATCAATGTAATTCAGCTATATCTCTTAAGCATAAGCTTAAAAGTCACTTGTTAAATGTGCAATGTTAAGTTTAAATTTGTAAAATTTAGTCTTAAGCTGGGTTGAAGTGTAAGAACAGTGAAAACTGAACTTCCACCTTTTGTATTTATGTATGTCACTTTATACAATAAAGATTTTTATTATTATTATTATTATTATTATTATTATTATTATTATTATTATTATTATTAGATGTATCTGGATACAGATACAGATACATTCAAAAAATATCTAAGTTACTTCCAGATACTATGTTAAAAAAACTTAAAAATTAAATGACAAAAAAAAATTTTTTGGACCTTATAAACAAGCGTGTTAACTATAAAATAAAACTGTTTTGATAAAATTGACGAAATATCCATGAAAAACGGAAATAAATTTTATATTTACGCGCCATATGAAAGCTTACTACAAAATTTGTAGTACAAATTCAAAATAAAATGTATCTTGTATCTAAGGATCTAGATACTTTCAAAAGGATCTAGATACTAAAGTAGATCCTGATTTTTTTAAGTATCTTGATACGTATCTAGGTACATAAAATGTATCTAGATCCAGTATCTAGATACATGTATCTCAATACATTATATCACTGCTTTATGTACTCCAATAAGTAGTTAATTAAATGATTTTCAAAAATAAATAAATAAAATCTGACATCTGTCAAATGGTTAACCTCACTTTTTACCAATTTTAAATGTTATTATATCTAATATTTTGTATTTTTACAGCAAAGCCTATTTATTTATTAATACTACAAAGTCTGATAAAAAATATGATTTTTTAAGCTTAACGCCAAAATATAATAAACATAAATTATGTTTCTTGATACCAATATAAAGCCTCTTATTTCTGAATAAAACGAAAAAAAAACAAGGCTTTAGGTCAATTACCTATAAAGGTCACAGATTTTTTTTGACCAGAACCAACGCCGGCTGAAAATAATCCAGAGGGACAAAAAACGATGTAAAAAAACAAATTGAATAAAAAGTATTAAAAGCATATTGTCGTATTTTGGAACATTCAAAACAAATGCAGACTTACACAATGATTTTTTCAATGCCATCCACCATATAGATATAGTCGGGATTCCATTTGGCGATCAGAAAAGCCAGAGCACTGCCCCCAGTGGGTCCTGGGATGCTGCTCAAAAAGTTCACAGTATCTGCAGGTTTGTACATGAAAATGTAGGCGAAGGTGAGCCAAGCAGGCGGTTCAACGGCTCTGGACACGTTTTTGGCTAGCGCGCAACTCAATACAGACTTCAAAATGCTCTCCAGATGCGGGTCCATCTTTTCCGTGAGGGTGATAATGCTAGTTACAACTAGTTTGCCGTTTCTTTCGGTCCAGACCGTTTTGGCGGGGTCCAGTAGGTCGTAGATTATTTTCGGCACGAAATCCGCCAAATATTCGCCCTTTTCCGTGGTCAGCCTTTTTATTTGGGACGGCATTTTAATGAGCATCGTTATTATGAGATCTACAGCAGCCTGAAAGTTGTTTTAGTATTATTTATTTTAATACAATCATTATTAATACACACCTCTACAGTATCATTGTCGACATCCGGCAAATTCAAAATCACATCGCAAGCAGGATAGAAACTCTCCTGAACGATCGAATCGCTGACCGGTTGCGGGTTGTTGATTAAAATATTATTCAGCAACTCGAAAGCCTTTGCATGCATTTCACTCTTGTTGTAAATTCTTTTCGATGGATTTTTGTAGATCATTTGCATGAGGAATTGACGGAACTCGTTCAAAACACGCGCCGAATTGCATTCGTGTTTCGATACTTCGCCGAGAAGAAATTTGATTTCATTCATTATTTTATTGTCGTTCATGGACTTCGTCGCGATCGACAGCACGTCCAATGTGATCGGCAAAAAGTGCCTCATCACCATTATGTTTAGCTAAAAAAATGCCTTATATTGGAATATGTTTTTTACAAATAACTTGTTGTGAATAGAAAAAAAAATCTATTAAAGACCGAGTTTTTGTCTAATTACTCTAAATGTGGTGGGCATTTTGAATCAAATAACAAATTAAAACCAAGATTAACATTTTTCTGAAAATTTCCAAATTTCTACACTGAGAGAAATGAATTTGTTAAATCAATAAATATTTTGTTGACATAAACTTAAATTTAACTTTCAATTAATATTTTGAGAATGTCAAATAAAAAATGTTATTTTAATAGTCCATTTTATTTAAATCAGTATATCAACACTAAACCTATATTGAATAAATATTGTTAAGAAATTTGATTAAATCATTTTTCTATTAATTAAATGGACACACACACAAAAATTATTGAAGCGATGTTCTTTTCTATTTTGCTTTTACAAAGTTAGAATATTGAGCCAGCAATCTTAGTAATTATTCTAAAATTGCATAATATTAACATTTTTATCTTATTACTTCAATGTAAGGATAATTCAACCAAGAGTAAGACTGTTAATTTAACTCATACTGAGAGTTAAATGAATTGCCTTAATGTTGTATATTACGTCGTTATATAGCGCAGCATGTTCTGCCCTTCTCTTTCTCTATCTCTGCCACCACACCATTGTTCTAGTGTTATTTGGGTACAATTTTACAGTTAATAAACTTGGTAAGTGGGATTTTTTATATATTTTTTCCTTTACAAACAGAATGCCTCTAATATGTTTAATATTATTGTTTTGTAATAATTGAAGACGAAGCTAAGTTTATAGTAATATTTTATCGCGTTACCATGCTTGTGACATGATTAATAATAATAATAATAAAGTTTATTTCAAAAATAATGTTTAAAAGTTACAGTAAACCGACAAACAGTTAATAGAAACTAGTCAAAGAATGCAAACAAAAGTTGGATATCATGGCCGAAAAATTTACATAGTAAAATCACTTAAAGCATAGGGTGGTTTTAAAAACTTGTATTGTTTTTATGCTTTTTATATCTTCTGGAAATTTATTATAAAAAGATATACAAGAATATAAGGGTCCTTTCTCTTATAGAATTAGTCTATGTGGAGGAATATTGTAGTTGATAACTCTTGTAGATTTTGTTTTAACAATTTTAAAAATATTTGGATTTTTATATAAAAACAATACAGATTCATAAATATACACACCACCTACCTACCTATGTATACAAGCATTCATAATAATAAACCAAGTGTTTCATAATTAACTTTTATAGCAATACAATCGTTATTGGACAAACGGATTTTGATGTTTTTAAGGTAGGTTTATTTAATTGTTATATTATTTTACCATAAAATAAACTTTATTGTAGGACAAGATACCGACGAGGAAAAGCTTTTAAACGCCGAAATTTTAAAAGGGTTACTTCGAAATGTAGATCAACGAATAAGGTTTTTAAAGAAATAAGAGGAATACAAAATAACCATTACGGTTACATAGTGTATACATATTCAAATATTGTATACGTATTTAAGTAGTGCATGCACTATTTAATTAAACTTTTGTTTGTTGTTAAACCCAGGGTTTAAAGAAATAATGATTTTTTTTTGAGAAAAAATTGGTTTTTTTTTTATTAAAGTCAGATTTTTTTGAGTTTAATTAAATTTTGAATATAAAAATTTAAAAAAAATTCAGTTTTCTCTATCGGTCAGAAAACGATTTTTTTTGTTAATATTTTGTGAATATCAAAAACCGGTTTTTGATCGATTTCTAACCGGGTTGGAAACCGAATTTAACCGGTTTAAATCCAGTTTTCTCTATCGGTCAAATGTTAGTATTTTGGGTTTTTTACATCTAGAAAGATCTATTGATGATTGGTCAAAAAGTTAAATTGCAAATTTGTATTAAATTTAATTTCACATCCTTATAAAAACCATAGGAAAAAATACCTACCTTGTACAGATTTCCTAAAGCATTAAGGTAGCACTGTGGCTTTATGGATTTAATTTGCGCCATTTTAAAGAGACATGCTGCAATATCAGGCGACAAATTGTTGATGACCATGCGGTTTTCACCTGGGCTGTGTACATAATACTGTAGATGGTACATTATTGCACTAAAATAAAATAAATAATTACTTTTCTGCATATAAATAACTATTAAAATTCTTACTCTGCCACTGGGTTGAATAGGGGCTCAGTAAGGCTGTGTATAAACCTTATATTCGTTCTTAGCTGTGTCTCTAATGCTTCTTTGCTTAGGGAAGCGCTGTACTTGCCGCATAACCAAACAATCCTGCCCACAATGGTAAAGTTGGTTTCATTCAATAAAGAATTCCACGTTTCCAAATAATATCTATGCGGGAAAACATCAGCGAGGAAAATGTAACTTTCCGGGAAGTAACTTCTAATTTTACCCAGCCCATACATCAAGGACTCCATCATTTTTCCGTAATACAATGGAGAGCTTAGCCTCTGTGATGTGCATTCAGTCAGGTGTCTTACGTATACAGTTTGTAAGTGTTTAAAGAATACTGGACCGCCTTTTAAGTACCTCAAAATGTTCTACAATTATAACAATGATTAATAGTTCTTTAATAGAATAATAGTGACATCTGGTTTTATTGAAATTTGAGACCTTGTACAGAAAATGATCTCTATAGAAAGAAATAAACACTGCTAAATATTTATTAAATAAACTACAAATAGTCCAAAACAAGGCAAAATCAAATTTTATTATATTTTATGAAAATGATTATTTTTATTTATAATTCAATTCTACAATCTACAATCATTAATGATTTATTATTTTTTCATTTAACATTTTGCTGCTGCCACAGTGCCACTGCATTTTATTTTTTATTACCCACTACTATTATAATTATAGCTTTCTAAAAAGGAATTATTTAAAAATGACTAATTATCATAGCGAAAAAGCAGCCACTAATAATGCTCGTCAATAGCAAATTGTATCCCGAACATTAAGCAGTCAATTTCCATGTTAAATTGTCCCCTAAATCCGAAAATGTCGTCAAAAGTAGAACAGTTTTTGAGATATAGCCAATTTTCCATACTACATAATTTTTGACGGTATTTTCGGATACCATATAAGTGAAAAAGCTGTAGTAACTAGTAATTTTTGACAAATTCATTTTTAGAGAGAGTATACAGTAGGTAACCTACTACTTATTATATGTAGGTTAAGTATCTCAAAAACCTCTAAACTAAAGTCTATTCAAATCCAAGCTGGACTAAATGTAAACACAATCCTCCGAATCGACCAATACGAACTCACAATCCGAGTCACACCATCAGACCAATAAGAACGAGTTATCATGCGTCTGGGCGTTTTTGTTTAGTTCAGCTTGGATTTGAATACACTTTAGGTAGGTTTTTGTTTAAAAGTTGAATGTATTTTATTTTATTTTATATTGTTTTGAGTATTTGCTAATGTTAATTTTAAATAGAACAACAAAGGCTAGTTCAGCACCATGTTTAAGTTTTTTATGTTTTATTGTTGTTTAAGTTGTTTTTAACACCCTTATATAATTATAATAAGGTTTTTTGAATTCCATTTGTTTTTCATTGATTTTATCTATTTTGCGTTCATAATGACTTCATTTTAACACCGCTTTCGGTGCTTTAATGAGATACTTTATCCCACCGAAAATTTTGATTTTATAGGTTGGCTACACTTAAACAGCATAATATTTTGCATATTGGTTATATTTTTATGATTTTTCTAGTACTTACAAGACTTTTCTGGCAATAAATTTTGTTTAACACCAAAGAAAATCCTTTTTTTCTTCTTTAACATTAACAGCCGCTTATTGTAAATATGTAAATTAAGGACGGCATGGCGAATTGATTTTGACATTAACTGTCAAACCAGTGACTGTACCAACTATCTAAAGTAAAATTCGACCAAATTAAATTTAAGGTATAAAATTAATTTTTTTTATAGAATTTTTGCAAAATAGATAAATTAGCATAAAGAACTCATGTCATAAGACCTATTGTCGCACTAGTAAATTGTCCGCGTGCGACAAAATTACGTCTTATGACATTAGTTCTTTAATATACTATTGTCCAATTTTGTCCAGAACAATTGATTTTGTCCGGACGGACATAATTGGACAAAATCGTCCAATTATGTCAACTTGGACGAATTCAACCAACCCTGCCTATAACTACTGCATTCATTATATTGTGGGCCCCAATATCAGTATGGTTATACTGCTTTGAAGTCAGAAATAAAATATATTAAATGCTTAAATGCTCTGATTGTTTTATTGCTTTTTATAGAGATCAATTTCTATCGAAGGTAAAGTCGCAAATTTTACTATATTTTATTAAAAGATCGAACATATACTCACATTTAAGGCAGAAACGGCCATATTTCTGACTTTATAGCTAGACGGTTGGTCTTGGCAAGTCATAAAAACTGAACAAGTGTCAGGCGCGCAAATGAATGTGAACAGGCAGGTCAAAAGGTCGTCGAGTTCGTCTTGCAGCATGCGGCAACAAGAGTTGTCACATAAAATTTTGTTGACAAGCTCTAAAAGCTTAATGACGAGTTCGATAAAATTTTTGGGCTCTTTGGGGTCCTCGTCTTGGTCCCTGGGCATGTGGGGGCTTTCCATTATGACGTGTTTGTACTCCTGGCAGCAGTAAATCATAATGTTGCCTATGGCGGGTAGGGTTTCGCGTATTACCCAGTAGCTGATCCTTTGGTCTTGCTGATCGACTGCGGAAAGAATGCACAGGCTTTTGATTATCGCCCTTTTGGCGTGGAAATTGTTGGAGGGGCTGTATGGTTGCTTCAGCATGTCCATGATGCTCAGCCCGAGTCTTCTGCAAGCGTCCATTACAACGTGGTAATCAGGGAAGCAATGGAATACGACGAAGATCAATGCAAAACTTGCTTCGCCCTTAATATAAGGGTTGCCAGTGTTTGTAAATACGTTTAGTAGTATCTCAAAATACTCTGATGATACATGTATGCCGTAATCAAAGTCGAATAAATGGCGCATGAAAACAACAGCAGGCCCCAAAATATTCTCATCGTCGCTTTGCAACATCGCCATTATTTTATTGTCAATAAGACCCCAATAACCTGTATAGGCTATGTAAGTCAACGCTTTACACAGCATTTCTCTCATAGTTTGATTTTTAATCATCAAGGTTATTACATGGGAGGTTAATCTAGGCATAAGAGACTCGCAATTTTGTAAAACTTGGTCCGATAAATTCCGTCTATAAAAATCGTATAAGTAATTCTTAAGGAATATGGAAGCCATGGTTTTTTCATCCACCGCTTCTTCAGTACTATCAATTATTTCCAACAGCAAAAATGGATAGTCTGGAATTTAGGAATAAGAAATATATGTCCCATTATTAACAGGAAACCCTGTATATACAGTGATAAAATTAACAGAGGGAAGTTTTTTGAAATTTGCAACCTTACCTTCCATAGAAAATGATCTCTATAGAAAGCAATAAGCCAATCAAACTACGCCATTTTCCATCTTACCTAGTGTGCTGTGGAGAATGCAGTGCTCTAATTGGTTTGATGCTTTCTATATATATAATTTTCTATACAAAGTAAAGTTGCAAATTTCAAAAAACTCCCATGGGATAATAACAAATAAACAAATAATATTAGGCATTAATATTCATTAACAAATAAAAAATCAAAAGCATTCGTTTTTTTACTAGTTTAGTCATAAATATAGTTGGACTGCATTTTATGTTTAAACAAAGTATATTGTTATAATTGGGTGATTTCCAACTTACCTTCAGTCATTTCAAGGGCCTTTTTTCTTTCCTCGGCAAGCCTTCTGACTTCAGAGTCAGCATCCATTCCACAGCTTAGAATTTGTGCCAAAGCCTCTCTTAGGTCTTGTCTTTGCTTGGACATCTAAATATACATCATATAAAACATAAACTTACTAAAGAAAAACATTTCACTTACTGTTATGATTTTTTTGTACAAAAACGTGCGTTTATTTTTGTTCCATTTTAATGTACAATATCACCGGGCTTGGAAAATGACATTGCATTACCACCTTACATTTTCGGGATTATTGAATTTGCTAAAATAACTCACAGACACTCTAATTGGTAATTTTTCTTTGGAAAAGGCGAAATAAATCGAGAATTTTCTAAAATATAACCGCCATAAGAAGCTTTGTCGGAATACCAACAAGAGAAAAAAATAAATTTGGCCTGTATGCAATGTTGGCAATTGTGCCTGTGAAAGCGACGTTGCCATGTTTTCATAATAAATGTTTAAATTTTAAACAATTTATTTAAGACTGTTTAAGTAAATTAGAAGTAAATAATGCATACTTATTATTAAATCGATTTACAATTTTTATTTTCGATTGGGTTTAAATCCGAAAAGGCCTCAATTGAAAATTAAAAAACTAGTAATTTTGAGGTTATGTTTCCTCCATGTTAAACATCAAAAAGAAAATATTTATTGTTAGTTTAGCGCTAAGCACAAGTAGTTATGTTTCTCTTCGTGCTATTGCCTGTTATGATAGTAACAGGAATTTACAAATTAATTGTTAAAAATAACCGAAAATCCATTGAAGGTAAACATGTAGTGGTGACAGGGGGGTCCAGCGGCATTGGGAAAGCTGTTGCCGTTATGGCAGCCAAAGAAGGGGCTAACGTGACCATCCTGGCAAGAAATTTGGAGAAACTTACTGAAGCAGAGGAGGAAATCAAAAAAGCATGTATCAACAACGATCAAATCATATCCAAAGTATCAGTTGATGTATCTAACTACGAAGCAGTCGAAAACAACCTATGTGAAATTGAGGAAACCGTAGCCCCGATTTACATGCTTATTAACTGTGCTGGAATGGCTATATGTGGTGTTGTTGAAGAATACACAATAGCAGACATAAAAAAAATTATTGATGTTAACTATTTGGGCACATTATACCCCATCAAAGCCATCATACCCAAGTTCAAAGAACGTAAAGAAGGAATTGTCGTATTAACCGCATCTCAAGTAGCCCTAATGGGGATGTATGGTTACTCTGTGTACTCCTCAGTTAAATTTGCTTTAAGGGGCCTCGCTGAGTCTCTGTATCAAGAGGTTAAACCCTATGGAATTGGGGTAACATTGTCTTTACCACCAGATACTGATACTCCTGGATTTGAGAATGAAAATAAAAGCAAACCTCTGGAAACTAAGCTGCTTTCGGAAAATGGAGGACTACATCAGCCTGAAACTGTTGCCAAAAAATTACTTGATGACGCATTGGTAATATATTTCATTTTATCATTTTTAACCCTTAAATAATATATTCTGTTTAGACGGGAAAATTCTTTAGCTACATTGGATTTGAGAGTTTTATATTGACAACTCTGTGTGTTGGAATGAGCCCCATTATGTCAGTATTTGACACAATCCTACAAATTATAATCCTGGGACCACTGCGCGCTATTGGCTGCTTCTACATAAACAAGTTTGATAAAATTATTCTTGATTGCTACAAGGAAAAATCGTTGACGAAAAAAAGTCAATGAACATACTATATACGCATTTATTGTTAGTAGATTTAGTTTATTATTGTGGTATTAGTGGAGTTTTCAAAATAATTTCTTGTTGATTTATTTTTATTTATTATTATTGAAGACTCTACTAACTAGTTGTAGTAATTATTAATATTTTCCAAAGGATTGGACTAGTCCAAAGATTTTATTCTATAGACCATCCCTTTGCATATACAGGGTGTTATTTAAATTTAAAATAATCTACCTCACTTATTTGTTTCCTTCTCGAGTAAATCGTGTTTATAACATCCTGTATAAATTTATTTTAATGATTAATGAGTATTAGGTCAGTTTCAGATAGGTTAATTACTTGCAATATTGTTTGCATGAATAATGTTATTTAATTTATACTGTGCTGTTACCTCATGTCAAAATCAGGGTTGTACAAAAAGTATTTTCTTTGTGCCATTTCTAATTCAGCAACCCTGTTCTTTTGTGAATAATATTTTGGGTATTGCATTTAATTAAGGACATTATTGTCTTGTGATAATTATTTTTTCACTTTTACATCTTCAAAAGCATCACTTGACTTTTCAATTGTATTAGACTTGAATAAAATATTTATTTTAAGAGAATTTGGGTTTTAGTAAAACATACATGCATAGTTAAATTATCAGTATAATTTATTGAAACATCTTAAATGTATTAAAATATATTTAAAACTTTCTTATCTAGCGAATAAAAACAAAAACAAAACACACTGTTTGATAATACATTTTTCTTAAGAAAATATCAAAAAACATTCACTATTAATAATTAAATTACAAAGTAGTCAGTCAACTAACAAGTTTTGTTAAAAATATAGTTAAATCACAGTATGAAGTGTATATAAATCAGTAAACAAAAGTCATTCTTTGTCGGAATTATTTCGGGATTCTTTCAAAGCAGCGATCGGTTGGATTATAGCTGGAGACATAGCCAAAGCTGGATTGGCAACAGCTATAATATTGTCCCCGCTAGCAGCTATAACTTGGACCTTTGGAGAAAACTTGCTCAAATCCTCCTCCACGTCTCCCTGACTTTCTGCCTTTTTCTTGAAAAGAAAGTTTAATACAAAATCATATATTACATTTTCACTTACGTGCAAAGAGTTTCCGCTGGAACCGTCTTGCTCTTGACCAAACTAAAAAGAAATATACATATACTTTGGTGCTTTGAATCTGCCTGTTCTGAAACACCGATGCTAAGGCCTTAAGCGTAACGCGTAAAGCCTGATTTATAGATTGCCTTCCTTCCTTCCTCACGTAAAAGGAAGGAAGGCAATCTATAAATCAGGCTTAAGATGTAGATATGTGTGCAGAAAAAATTGGACTATTAAAAACTGCCCTTAAATTTAATTTATTTAAAACCGGGTAATTGAAAACTGCACATAAAATAAATGTTTCGGGTAATTGAAAACTGACCAAATTCGAACAAAATTGAATTAAAACTGCCCTGACTTGCATACATTTAAAAAATGGTAGGACACATCCGCACAGTAGTTCAAAACAGGGACCCGGACCGAAACCGAAAAAAACCGAAAACCGGAACGGAACCGGTTTTTTTTTCCGAACCGGAACCGTTTTCGCTTTTGATAAAATCTGTTGGACCGGAACCGAAACCTTTATTTGCTTTCATTCTAATAACATTATATAACATATTAGGTTATAGATTAAAATTACGTAAAACAAATAACCTCACTGGAACCGCTTAAAACCGAAAAGAACCGAACCGTTATAACTCCACGAAACCGAAACCGGAATCGGAACCATTAAAACGAAAATAGGGTGAACCAAAACCGTACCGGAACCGATATTTCATTTCGGTCCGGGTCCCTGGTTCAAAATAAAAAAAAATTGCGGGAAAAATTCGCACAGTAGCACTAATCCGAGATTTATGGACGACCCCTAAGTTTATTAAATGGTAGGAAAAAATCGCACAGTAGCATTTAAAAAAACTGTTGTGACAAATTTTTAACATTTGTCGGTTTGGTTGGTGTATCTTACCTTAGGTGAACTAGAATTGCTGTATGAAAAGTGGGAGTCGTTATCTTCTAATTCTAATCCTAATGAAGATCTACGTGTGCCCCTAAATAATACAAAATAAATAAAATGCATGGTAATTATTTTTGTTAAACATACCTAGAATTATTCTTGGAATGGTTTTGAAACAAGGAATGAAGAGAACTTCTCATGACAACAGCGTCTTCATAGCAAGAATCCTAACGAATTCAAATATATTTAATACAAAATTATTACCCAAATCACATGTATATGTAATAATATTAATAATAATAATAATAAGCATGCAAAAGCTAAGCTAAGCAGTATACTGAAGCCTTACCTTGATTTTCTAGACCTGCATACTAAAAAATAAAAGCAAATAAATATAGTGTTATTTTAGCATATTTAAAATAGTGATTTCCATAGATTTATTCTAAAAAGCATAAAGCGTTACATACAGGCTTTTCATATTTTCTCGCTACATATGCCGGCGATCGGCGCAGTGTTGCCACCTCTACCGATTTGGCAGTCCATCTATCGAAGAGACCTCATTTTCTACCGATTTTTATAATTCGTACATTTTAATTTAATAATTTTAAGCAAGAAAGAGTGGAAAAACAATTGTGTGAATAAATTTAAAGTTGTAAGAAATAAATTAATATTAATAGTGGTAAAGATGCTCTTTTTAAACATAGAAGCTTAAAAGTAAATTTACCGTTGAATTTTTAGATAAAAAATTATTTTTTTTTTATTTACAGCGGAAAATCTTGTCTAGAGTAAATGCATAGATTTTAGATCTAAATAATGTTTTAATTATTTTTTATAATTTTCTTTTAAACCTAATTTTTTTTTTTAATTAAGAGTTTTTTCTTTATTTTAAGTATTTTATTATTTATTTTCTATTTTAATACAGAGTTTAATCTTTTTTGGATTTATATTTATTAACAATCAATTATTATTTCCCAAAAAAAAACGTTAATTTTAACCAGTGGCGTAGTTAGCCACTAGGGGGCCCCGTATCAAATATCTGGTAGGGGCCCTTATACGGGAAAAGTCTATTTTTGGCAAACAATTTTTTTTTATAATTTAATAAATAATATATGTATACATAGCATTTTATGTACAGACATTCACCGTTCTTCAACATCTTTTAAAAGGTTTCTATTTTAAAATAAAGGCAAGTAATTTGAATGAATTGTAACGCTAATAATTATTTATAATTTGCTATTAATATAACATATGATAATAACACGCAAATCAGACTTAATATGCGGCGCAGAGCACAGAACAATATGCGCATAGCGGAAAGGTGCGGCAGAAACGTTTGTTCGAACAAGGCTTTTATTTTGAGTAAAAACAGATGTTTACGAATTTGTTTCAAAAATATTTCAAATACATATATCCAAAATATTACTACTTCAATCGTATGTAATAACACAAGAAAATATATCTGAGATATACCAGGTATATTCCTTAGTAATATAAAACATAAAAGAAAGAATTCAATATTTCTGAAAGGTATTTGAAAGATTTTGTGCTATCTGGGGAGAGTATTCTGGAAAATTTTAATTTAATAAATCGAAGTATAAACAATTAAATAATAATATTATTTATTTACTTATTTAATTTCATGCCTCAATTTTTTTAACATGTGGGTAATATGTTCTTTGCCTTCGCTTGTTGAAGCCAATCGGGCCCCCCCTAGCCGAGGGCCCAGTATCATTGATACGGCTGATACCGCGGTAGCTACGCTCCTGATTTTAACACAAACTTTAAATCTACCGATTTCTACCGAATTTTGACCAAGTTATTTACCGAAATTTATTTTTAAGGAGGCAACACTGTTTCGGCGAATCAGTATCGCTTTGCAATCCCAGGAGTATATGACAAAAATACACAAAGCGATTATTATTGTATAAAACTGAATATATTTTCACATAGGAAGGAAGTATTAAAAAATTGAATGTAGCAGATTGTGACGCGTGAAGTGGGGAATGCATATGTAGCGAGAAAATATAAAAGTTTTGTATAATAATCCTAAAGACAATTAAATAAAGCGTAATATGTTGGACCTTACCACTTTCTTACCCTATAAATAAACCTGAAAATAAAATAATCACAATCACTGTATCACCTGTAACACTGCTTATAAATATTATTATAAAGGGGATTGCAACTAATTTTTTTAAATTTATTTAACAAACTGACTAAATCCAACAATTGCTTAATTTGACTAGATAAATAATCTATAAAACGAATAAATTAATTGTCTTTAAGTGTATACCTTTACCCAAAAAAAAAGAAACCAATTATATTAGTAAATAGACTAGACTGAAAATTATATCACATTTCTTGGGCGTTATTCGTATCCATTTAAAGCGTTTAAGCACCGCAATATACAACATGCAAAACATATGAAGCCTGTAAAATAGCGAAGCGTAGCGTTAATCTTCTAGGTTAATAATGACATGTGGTTTATTTAGATTTTGTATGATCTGGCGGGAATAATGTCTGACCTGACGTTGGTCATCGCAATCAGAAACCGGCTCTAACTTTGGCTTTTTTATTACATGACCGTCGCTATCCGAGGTTACTATCCTAGGACTGCCCCTGTTCATCGAGTCCATCAAATCCTGACCCATAGTTTTGTTCATATACACTGAAGACAACCTATGGTAGAAAACAAATTTTTTACGATGTTAACGTTGCCTACGTTAGAAAGACTTACTGGGTTTTGGAGTAGTAACATCCAGAATCCTTGACTACTTGTCTAGCTAAAGGGAATAATTCGTCTCTTCTGGTAAGAAGGGCCGGGATAAACCTACAAATTTGGGCAGCCGCTTCGTTAACGGAAACCTCGTGCAGTGTCAAAGGTTTTTCCGGCTTTCTTTTGCAATCAAACCTGCCATAAATAGCGGCATATCTTCTAATTTCGTCCATTCTTCTCGGATCATTCTCAGGCATCGACATCACCAGCTGAAATTTCAATGACAATTAGTATAAAGTGATTTTATCTCGTCTACTTACTACCTCAAGTTCCTTGCACACTTTTTTCTTGGTGTTGTGCGGTTTAGGTTCGAAAGATGGTAAACTTTTGCTGAGCCTTTCGGCTGCAGCTGCCAGCTTCACTATTTGGTTTTCCATTAGGGTTGGCGTCAGCTGCACCGACATGCTGGAACCGGGACTGGAGCTAGATGATGGGGGGCACGATGGGTCTAAGGGGGAGTAAGGTCTTTTGCTGAGGGTTAATCCAGGGCTGGAGACAGGAGGTAAGGCACAAATATCACCAGGGGAAGGGGAGTACATGGTTCTGTTGCTATCGCCGCTATCTACAGAGTAAAAACCGTGGTTGCTCGTCACTCTCGGGCTGGACAGTTCCAGCTCAAAGTCTTCGCCTGGTGCCAGGGGAATTTTGAATTTCGTCGGGTTTGTCACCCATTCTTGCAGAGATTTTTGTAATCGCCTCACATGAAGCGGTTTTGACGCCATACCAACCAGTGACATTATTTCCAGGAATTCCTCTTCGCCGGCATCGCATAGTTGCTGGACGTCATCACCGCCCATTTCCAGAAGTGTGTCGTAATACAGAAGAAGAGACGCATTTTGCATCACCCTGTACAATTGGAGCTCGGCCAAGTTTGTTGGATAGGAAGTCGGGAATACTGAAATAAAATATTTTTGTTTAGATTTACATGGGTGAAATTGAAACACCCTGTATAATTATTATAGCTGTTTTGGTTTAAATATTATATCTGCATAATAGAGTAATTCAGTGTTAAAATTGATATCATGACGGCGTCGCGACGCTCTATGATTGGGTCATTTTAAATCCTGACCTGCATTTTTATTGATTGTTGAATTGTCGTTGCACTCTGCACCGTCTGCAATAATGTTTGGGTGACTTTTTTCCGAAAAGAAAAGCACAGCGCATGACTGAAATACCTGCTTGCACATTATTTTTCTTCCCCGTGGGAAATGGTGTTATTATTCGCTGTTTTTTGTCATTAAAAATTATTTCATATTCAACAGATGTTCGTAGCTAAGAAAAAATGCGAAATTCTCAATTTATAACATATAGGATAAATCAAGTTTTTCTGAATGTAGAAATATCATATAAAAAGCGGCTTATTAAATTTCACTGTACTGTAATGGCTTCCTCATGTATTCAACGAATATACCAGTTTCTCAACTTTTACATACCTAGCTATCTTTAACTTATTAACTACTTTATATTGCACGGCCAAACACCCTGTATATTAATATAATTATACCTACCCACAAACTACAGCAAAGTACAGTGAACCAATTTTTTATTTGCTTATTTTTTTAAATCGCTTTCAAAGAACAATTTACTTAAAAATCGGTTGACTGACTTTTCGACAAAAAACTATTAAACTGATTTCGATATTCGTCGAGTCGTATTTACATAAAATTTCCCTTACGCTTGGCGATTATCTCTTCTTTTTTTTCAGCAAAAAAGGGTCAGTCATATTCGTGTGAACGCAAGAAAAAATGGAGCCTATTTAATATGCGAGAGCACGGTATGTCAACATCATATTAGAATATGCGCCCACTATAAAAAAAAGCCAGGTACACATCATTTTTAAAGATGCTTTGTTTTTTTCCTTCGGACTTTCGGTAAGACTTTAAATCCTTTCTCACACTAACTAGTCGTATGGAGTTTTTTTGGAACGCGGAAAAAAATCTTAATTATGCAATACACTTCGGGTCAACATAAAAAAGTACAGGTAGAAAAGGTCGCAGAGAGGTGGGGGTGAGACGTGTGTATGCCCGCTAAAGGGTTAAGCGCACCCTCCATAATTGCAAATATTATCTACGATTATTTGGAATTAACAATTTTCCCTATTTTTGGTTTTTGGAAAAAACATTTTCCACCATTTTCTATTACAAAAAAAAAACATTTTAATGTCAAGACAATGGAAATGTGACATTCTTAATTTAATATTGGACCCAAAAAGATGGCTAAAATATGTCCTATATTTATCCCACCCGAAATTTTGATTTTATAGGTTGGCTTTTAAACAGCATAATATTTTGCTGCACATTGGTTATAATATTTTTATGATTTTTTTAGTACTTACGAGACTTTTCTGGCAATAAATTTTGTTTAACACCAAAGAAAATTCTTTTTTTCTTCTTTAACATTAACAGCCGCTTATTGTAAATAAGTAAATTAAGGACGGCATGGCGAATCGATTTTGACATTAACTGTCATACCAATGACTGTGATACCAACTAACTAAAGTAAAATTCGACCAAATTAAATTTAAGGTATAAAATTAATTTTTTTATAGAATTTTTGCAAAATAGATTAAATAGCATAAAGTACTCATGTCATAAGACAAAATGACGTCTTATGACATTAGTTCTTTAATAAACTATTAATTTAAATAATTTCCTATCATTATAATGATTGGAAGATTGAAATTTTAAATATTTGATAAAAAAATTATTTAATGATTTTTTACAAATATTTTAGTTTTTATTATTATTAATAGTTTTTATACCACTTAAAAAGTTCCCAGACAAATAAGAACTATTTACGGTTATAAATTGATTTTTCTACAATAATTATTATACATATTATAACACTCAACTCTATACTTCATATTAATACTAGTTCAAATGTCAAATTATTATTAAACTCCATACAGAAATAAAGCTAAAATGTCATTATCATGTCAGTTGAACCTGATCTAAAAATGATGTGACAGATTCAGAAATAATTTAATTAAATGCTTGAAAAAAAAAGTATATAAAAAGATTCAAATTTACCGTTGAAAATCCCTTAAAATAAAATAACCCATAAGTAATTTTCTTTAGTAAAGGTATCTTATTTCAGATATCTATATCAAGCAGCATTTTAAGTTTAAATAACTATAAATTTACTACTAAGTCAACTTTAAAGTATTTTTACGGTTAACCAAATTGGTTTTATAACGGTATAGATACGAAAAATTACCAAATTTGGTGAATGGTTTATTTCGTTATTTTACCTACATAATAACCTTTTTGATCTACTAAGAGAATAACGTAATAAAAACAATATAAATACCACAAATTTACTTAAAAATAACGCTATAATTACTAACTGTTTGCTCTCTCTTTCTAAAACATTGACATTCGTAATTTCTTTGTTCTTTTAATTTATATTTTACAAAATGGTACTTACAGTAATAAAGGCCACCCTAGAGTAAATTAAATTAAATTGTCAAAACTAATAATATTTTACATTATTTTATTGATAAAAATAGGCATCTTAAAAATTATTATTATAAATATTTTACGGTTTTAAGAAAAATGATTGGGTAAAAATTCAACAAAACTTAAAACCCAAAAAATTTTATAAAATCTTTTAAAAATCATTTAGTTTTAATAATTTTTTAATAACTAAAACTTTCCTTATTATATTTTAGAAAAATATTTATGAAAAAATATTATATAAATGTTTAGATAAGTAATGGAAGCCATCTTAAAAAACTCATTATGGCAACCTGAAAAAAAATTCCCTTAAAGTATTTCACTTTCACCTTATTTTCCTTGTTTAGTCAATATTAATGGTATTTATTACCACTAATAACCCTAAAAAATACCAGGCAAATAGGAATTATTTATTATAAAGTGGTCTTAATTTCGTAAAATTATGACTTATGAGTAACATTTACCATTAAGTAAAAATTCTGACGTTAAAATTACCGTTAAATTTTCCTTTAGGTGAAATACACTTGTAAGTAATTTTCTTTCGTAAAAATTACGTTCCTCATAATACTTTAAAAAAAAGTTTTACTTCAAAGTAATTTTTTAAGGTTAATTTAAAAAAATATTTACTTAAATTAAGTAATATTGACTTAAATTTTAAGTATAGCTTAAGCTCTACGCTTTTACTTAAATCTATATCTATATAGAGGGCTAAAAACTTTTTTAAGATAGAGATCTATAAAAAATTTCCAAATCCAAAAATGGAGAAATATTTAAATTAAGTTCAAATAATTTGTATTGAAATTTAAAAAACCTTTTAGTCCATCACTGTATTTGTTGTGTCTCCTCGTATTTTTTCTAAGAACAACCTTAATTAATGTAAAAATAATTACGTAACTCAACGAAGCTGAAAAAATAATTAGATAATTTTTTTAAAAGGCCCACAAAAAAGATAATGGTGCAATTCCAATTTTGTGAATAACGAAATAAGGATAATTTTTTTTTCTGGTTCATTATGTTTTTGTTGGATCATGCTATTATAATGAAAAAAACTTGATGTAGTCAGACGGTATAATATCATCAACCAAAAAAACTTGATTGCAGCATATTACCTTAATAAAAACTGGCCACTTATTTAAAAATTCAATTTTGAACTAAACAATATACAGCGCTTATGCAAATTAAAAGTTATTTTGAAAAGGTTAACGTGAATGTAGTTTTATTTATCTATTTTGTCGAATTTTTTAAAGTTCACGTGCGCCACGGCAAATTAAAATATTTTACAAAAATATTAAGCAGGTGTATACTTATTAGAATAAAAATATAATTACTAAAACTAAAAAAAAGGTTCTCACAGAATAGGTAGGAAGAAAAAAGTATCATCGCAAGACAAAAAAACAATTCCCATATTATTTAAACTGACCTTAAGTTAAAAGGGTTATTTTTTGCGGCAACCCTTGAAGTAAAAAAACGCGTGCGTGAAGGGTGCGTACCTCGGGGCTACCTGAGTACCGTGCGTACCACCCCAAACGAATTTGGACCAATCGTAGGTAGGGCCAAGTGTTTGCCAAATTCGTTGAATAGCTAAACCCGCCCCACAGTGTTCTATTGTTCATCTAGGAGCCATATTCTTTTTCTACCCCCTGATTTTTTTAAAGGGCTTGCGATTTAAGATTTTACCAATTACAAATGCTTAAGCTTAGGGGTGTAACGTACTTTTTGGCCAACGGTCGGTTTTTAAAACAATAGAGAAAATGCAAATTATACTTAGTTGAATAAAAAGGAAATGGGCACAAAAGACGTTGAAATATGATATTCACGTCATAATTAATAAAAAAAATTTGCAGTAAAACAAAAGGCCGTTTCAAAATAAAACAAATACATACATACATAGGTATTCAGTGCCGCTAAAAATGGCATTATAAAGTTCTAATTGAATTCAGAAATGTTTCTTATGGTTTGTACAGTCTGCCTGTAATTGTTAAATGCTATACAACTATAGGTATTTGTCAAAAAAACTTCAGGATAGGTGAAGTTAAAAGTACACAAAAAACCTCTTGTAATGGCATGCCATCGTTGCTATATTGATGTACACTCTCGCACAAAGTATACGTTTATAATTTACATCACGCAACGAATTTATTCTACGCATTGTTTACAATTTTTATTTTTTTAAGTTTTTAGTAAAAACGTTGAAAATTTAAGCCTGAATAAAAATACAGTTTAATTGGTCTTCCAGAGACTTGATATTTTTACCTTATGCGACTTTATGAATACGAACAGCATTTTAGTAAAAAAAAGTATTTTTATAAAATTTACTTTAGGTAGCTTTTAAGTTAAGTAGTAAATTGTATGTACAGTTAGGGAAACTAAGTAATGCACATTACATTTTGTTGTTGTAAAATTATTGAAATTTGGACATAATATAATTATGAATTTAATTAAATTTGAAAATTTAAACTAAATTTAAGCTAACCTAAACGACTACATTAAGAACTGTCCAAAATGAACTTAAAACTCTCTAAAAATGACCCAAACTGTATTAGCACTGTCTAAAATGACCCAAACGGTCTAAAATGACCAAAAATGTAAAACAACTGTCTAAAATCACCCAAATTTTATTTGAATTGTCTACATATGCCTTAAAACTGTCCAGGTTATGCTTATAAAATAAAATAGTATATTAATTTGCAGGGGCGTGGGCTGTTTTTTTGGGGGGTTTGAACCTCCCCCCCCGAAATGTGAGAAACAGTTGTCTTTAAGATTTTTTAAGAAATCCTAACAAGTTTATGATCTGTATAATTTCATTTTACTCTTGTATTTCTACCCCCGAATTTTTTTCTGCCCACGCGCCTGTTACTTTGCATATTTTAAGTAAAATTATGTATTTTGTAAAATTGCATATTTTGTACGGATATATTTGTATAAAATTTTACTATAAATATGAAAAACCACATTAAATAATATATTTTTTATATGCTCATATAAAAATGTTTAAAATGCCTATTACCTTTACAAGGACGGACGGAATCCAGAACGCAAAATATTTGAAATGTAGTAAAAACGTATAAATTATGTAATTTAACCATAATTTTAAGGACGGACGGAATCCAGAACGCCAATAAATAATATAATATTTTTTAAGTAATTATAACAACAAGTTTTCTGTCTTTTTAAATAAAAAGTGATTTTCAAATGGTGGTTAAAGTAATCTTGTAATAAATGAAAATAGTTTGTGTGAATTATTATCTGTGTGTTGGAGTGTACGAGCGGAGTTCTTGAGTTGAAATCAGTCTGACCGCCGAATAAAAAGTGTCTCGAGCAGTTTTTGCTGTGTAATTTTTTGTTTGGTCGGCCATCGCGCGGCATGGACTAGTTTTTTCCAGTGGAAATTTTCGTGCCTGAGAAAAACTACCATATCGATTTAATACCGCTACCGAAATTAAAGTGAACATTCCGAGCGTTTATAAAACATGGAACAAAAACTAGACCCGATGCAAAAGATATATGCTTTATTAAAAAAACTAAACCCATTTTACGGTCGAACACAACATGTCCATATACAGGGTATATTAAAAAGTCACACGCAACGATATTTCATTATTTTTAAGGAAATAAAATATTAATTAATTAAACGTGCTGCTAAAAACTAAACTCATTCGACGTGGAAAAAGCAACAATATTGCCCAGTTAGGTCTCAACTAAAAAGTAATTTATTAATATTGTTTCAAGAATATTTACTGCATCTCTTTTCTTTCGTCTATAAATCACTTGTGACATTTTAATTCTAATTAAGGGCAATTATGCGATTGTCTGATTGGTGTGGAAATAAAAAAAACTATGAGACTTTCTATTTATAGTTTCTGAACCGATAATTATTTACCAAAAATAAACTTTTTTACTTGTAGTTGTAATTGAACAATATTATTGTGAAACTAATTATTTCATAGGCTCTCAATTACATAAACAATTGAATTAGCTGTTATACAGGGTGCCAATTTTGTTTATACCCAAGTACGTTATTACAGTTTTTATGCTAATTAGGCTAATATGGGTATCATTAAAATAGACAAAATATAGGTTTTATTAATTAAATTTAATCCTAATTTGTATTCATTAAAAACTATATTTAGGTACATAACTGTAAATAAAATATTAAATTTAATAATTATGGTTTTTATTTCAGAAAATTTAATGATACCAATAAAGGTATATATAATAAAGGTACATATTTGTTTTTGATTTTTTTAAATTTAAGAATAATTTAATATTTAATACAAAATTTTGTTTGCAAAAAACTATACTTATTTAATATTCAATTAAATTTGCTATTGATAGCAAACCAAAATTTTTGTTACAGGTTTTGTTTAAAATATATAAATTTAAATATAAACTTAAACAACTAGGTAATTCAATTAAATTTAGCCTGATTAGTACCAAAGTGCATTTTAGTATTGAATATTTATTTAGTGGTGTAAAAAATTGTTTTTAAAAGCAACATAAAATGTTGATAGAATGCGTGCGACTTACTGGTGTTGTTGTTGTTCTTGCTCATGACTTTTCTGGGTACAGAGGGCGACAAAGAGTTCCTCTGGAGCAGAATGGCATTGGAGGCGGTCATAGGTGGTGCACAAATTTTCGGCGATTGCCTTGCACTTATACTACCACTGGCACAATTACCCGAGACAACGGAATTTCCGGACACTGTGTTGATGGGCTCCGCACTGTGAGAACGTTGCGAATCGTCATTGGTATGGTTGCTGTGTTGGTTATCCATATCACATACCATGTAGAAGTAAATTATAACAAAAAACAAAACTCAAGAAAAATCGGATAGCTGTTCGCAGAACTGCAGTCCAGTTGAGATTGTTTTGTGCTGGAAAGCTTTTGAGCGTGGCGCGGCTGCTATCCCCACTCCCGGCGCGCGAAAGCCCAAAGGGTTACGGAAACCGGAGCTTACGTCCTGTCCTGTAATGGTCCTTGCTTGCCGAATGCAACGTCCTTTCCCACTACCACTGCCGCTTTAGCACACGCTTACGCACGTTTTTCGATGTTGCATTAGGACATTTTATCGACTCGATTATTATTTATACCACTGACCTACACCTTGCCAAAGTCCGGTTCGGACAAGTGTCCCATACCTATGCACTTTACTTTGTAGCTAACATAGGTAGGCATTATACATTTACACTGATCAGAATTTCTTAACAACTGGACTATTTTATCTTTAAGCGTTCTATAATTTAAACGTTATTATTGTCCACACATTTGCCGCATAAATAAGTAGTTCCATGGAAAAATTAAGAAAGTAGTCCTATGTCCCAAATAATAACAGTTTTATTCATTTAAAAAACAACTAAGAGATTTTCTAATACACATGGCAGAATCTTCAATAGATAAATTAATTAATAGCCGCTGCTGAAAATTTCAGCCTGAAATACATTTAAGACACTACTGGTTCTATTTAACTTTTGTATATATTTTTACTATTGTTAATGTTATTTACGTTGTTTTTGCCATAATAATTGAATTTTTTTATGTTTATTTTTTAGTCTTTAATTACGTTTTTTTCTGTATTTATTTCCCCAGACAAGTTGTAACTTACGGGGTTACTTTGTATTTATTTTACCAATTATTTTATTCTATTTATATTTAATTTTGTGGTGTTTAAGTGGTAAATAATTATTATTATTACTAAAGTGATTCATTATATCGCCTATGCTGTAAAAATAATTTAGACCAATCGGGTAAAGTTGTTTACCTCCTAGTAAACCGTTTGGGCCAATACAAAAATTCGGTAACCTTAGTTTTTTTATTAAAAAAAAAACACGTGCCTCAAGACGATCTAAGTTATTTTTTTGGTATAATCATTTTTTTTGGAAATTTTTTATGAAAAATAAAATTTTATTCGAGATATATCTCCAATAAAATTTTATTTTTCATAAAAAAATTCCAAAAAAACATATATAAACAATTATAGAACCCAAATCAATAAAAAAACAATAGTTAATCGAAATAACAAGAGACAAAAATTTAAATTCAAAATTTTTCCCAGTTGATTTGGTCTATTAAATAAAAAAATGAAAGATATTCAAATTGATATTTTTATTTTAAAACTAAATTAGTAAAAACGTAATTTTAATATCTTGATTTCTTCACTCCAAGGTGAAGTTATTTCATTGTTAATAATTTTTAAATCTCAAAAATATTATTATTCCATATTTTCAGAAAAGACATGATTATACCAAAAAATTAACTTAGATCGTCTTGAGGCACGTGTTGTTTTTAATTAAAAAAAATAAAAAAATTTCCTAGTGTTTTTTTTTATCAAAACGAAGCTTTTTAGGGGGCGTCGCAAAAAATTTAATTTTTAACGACCACCCTAATAAATACACATTTTAGTAGTGATTAACGTGAAAAGTGTAAACATTTCAATTCAGTAAAAATCGTCAAACAAATAGGTCGTCTAAATTTAAACCGCATTTAGCATTATTAAAAGCGTTGATTAAGAATTCTTTAAAGTCTCCACTCAACGGTAAAATACCATTATATTATGTATTACCTATATATAATATTATGTTGCCATGAATTCGTAGGTATATTTTGTTGTTTAAAATGCAGTTGTCGGCTTTTTTTAGAGAACTCAAATATAAAAATGATTGATTTTAAGGTTATGTTTGTGCAAAAATTATTTTTTACTAATTTCTTAAAAATTTCCAAACTTAAATATAAATTATATTAGGTAAAGTTATCATTACTTAATTCTGCACCAACAAATGTACTTACCGAATTGGATCCTTTGGCAAAACATGAAAATTTTATTTACAATTAAAAACACAATAATTCACCATGATACATAAAATACACACACTAACGTAACTATATAAGCATTTAGGCGTTGAGTTTCTTAATCAATGATATAAGGAATAATCAATCGAAATCGAGTACTAAAAAAGTTTTTTAATTTTTTCCTTGCAAGTTGCAACGTAAAACACAAATAACGTTCGCGATTTAGCTGTGCAATTGAACAAAATTTGTCTTCCTCTCTTTTGTAAAAATACTACATATTTATTTAAAAATGATGTATAATCGTTGCTTTAAATTTATTGTTGACAATTCCTAAATTCACGCAATGCATTCGAAGTCCATCAGATGGCGCGCGCGTTGCGAAAACCCGATACTTCTTTAGCGTATAATTGTACGTTTTATGTTTTGTTTAACAAATAAAATTGTGTCTTGAAGATGTTTATCTACGACGAACACCAATAAGAATTTAAAGCCAACTTTATTTGTTGGACATTTGACATCTGTCAACTGTCAACGAATTTAACCTCACTTTTTCGCAATTTAAAATAAAGCTAACTTCAGCCCGTGACTAAAAGGCCCAAAACCCACTGTTGTTAACTTCACTCCGTGATTAAAATGCCATAAAGTCACAGCTCGTCAATATAGGAGTAGATAAACAAAATTATGCAATAGGAGTAGATAAAAATAGTTAAACTATGTCTACACGCAACTTATTAGGTAACAGTTTTTTTAGTTTTAGTTTAGAACTTTTGTAAGTTATTTTAAATATTAAATTGGTACTGTACAAATAATTATAATTATTACAAAGAGCACACTTGGTTAAAAATGTATAGATAAGTTGGAAACAACTATTTTGTATTTTTTTTTGGAAAATATACATATTAAAAAAAAATAGCAATCAATATCTTAACATTATTTTAAATAACGTTAAATATATATTATATATGTACATCAATCCAGTCAATTGAAAATATCCAATAACAAAATAATGAATTAAAGTTAAATTACAAAATTATAATTTTATAAATCGATGTGTCAAATAAAACGAAAGTTATGTTAATACAGCACCGAATGTGTTTTTTTGCGGCCCGGTAGAATATTCTCACTGAATTGAAATAAAAGGAATAATTATTAAGATGATCAGCGTCGAAAATTCACTTTTTTCTCGATATCAGTGTACATACATATATTATCCGTAAAAATTTGAAAATGTTCAAAAAACTGACTTGCATTTTTTTGCATTACCCTTTGAATAAAATAAAAAAATGCAAAAATCAATTTTTCTGAAAATTTCCCAATTTTTCTGTTTTTTTTTAGATAAAACGGTTTTTTTCCGCCGGCTCAATTTTTCCTGAAATTTTAAACCCCCATATGTATGTATGTAGGTATGACCTATGTATTTAATATATTATTTATTTAATTACGTAACATTTATTGTGACGATATTTTTAACTTTTATTTGTTGTACTGACCTATACAAATAATTAGTTGATCTATAAATTTGATAATTGATTTTTTATATTATTTTTATTTGTTAATTTTAGAAGGTTATGTAACTCTATTAGCATAAATAAAAATAATTTTATTTTATTAGGTATTAATTTATTTAATTTATTTTAGGAGGTACAAATGACTGAGAATCAAATTTATAAGCAAGCAGCTTGTGTGTGCATACAGACAGAATTTAAAAAGGTATTGTTTTTTTGCTTACGTCCCAAGCATATCATAAAAAAAGTTGAATGTGGGAACTCACATGCGGTTTGCTATGGCCGGTTTTGACAAAAAACCAACTAGGTATCTTTCATTTGTTTCATTAGATTGATTTTGTTTTTAGACCTCTTTTGCCGAACCATATTAATTAAAATTAATATAGGTATACCTATGCACTGAATTATTTATACCTAGTTAATGTGCCACTTTTAACGATTTCTTAAAAATTCCAAGCAATTAACATTTTTAATTATTGCAACAAATAAATAACAATTGCCGTAATACCGTTGAAACAAATTATATTATATTATATAATAAGTGTACCTATATATACAGGGTGTCTACAAAATTGCGCCATTTTAATACTAGCGTAGTAAAATATTTTCATAATTTTCTTCACACCATTTCCAACATTTTAGAAAACTATTAATGGCTCCTTTGTTAACGTGTATACCAAAATAGTATATTAAACAACTAATGTCATAAATAAGATGTCATTTAATCGCATGCGGACAATTTATGTAATGGACGAGTGCGACAAAAGATCTTATGACATGAGTTTTATAAAAAAAAAATTGTATACCTTAAATTTAATTTGGTCGAATTTTACTTTAGATAGTTGGTATCACAGTCATTGGTTGCCAGAAAAGTCTCGTAAGTACTAGAAAAATCATAAAAATCTTATAACCAATATTCAAAATATTATGCTGTTTAAAGTATAGTCAAGCAAAATTTTGGGTGGGAAAAACTATCTCATAACAGCACCGAAAGCGGTGTTATAATGAAGTCATTATGAACGCAAAATAGATAAATGAACTTTTCAACATTACAATTGTTGGTAATACCAACTGTTGGTAATACCAAATGTCAAAATATAAAAAAAAATACTTCAAAGACAATTGAAAATAGAAAAACAATTCAAAACCCATACAGCACAAGATTTCCAATGGACGTCAAATGAACTTACATTGGATGTTTGGATGTACAATGGCCGTCCACTGGACGTCCAATGGATATATGTGCTGTGCGACAATTACCTTGTTTTTTCAAATGGAAGCCTATAAATGTTGTTAAATTTTTGAATTCTACGAAAAATTTAACAACATTTATAGGCTTCCATTTGAAAAAACAAGGTAATTGTCACTTCCTGTTCATCCGGAAGTGAAGTGGCGCTATAGCTGCCACCAAAATTTCAGATTTCTATAAATTCCTAATTAATCAGTTATGTGAATCACACTATATTATAGCTTAAATTTAAAGTAAAAAAATGTAATGTTAAAAAATCATCATGAATTTGGTAGGTATAGTGAATTATTTTTTAATATTAATATTAATAAATTATCTTAAAACCACGGTATTTAAATTTTTCTAGTTTAATTGGAAGTTTTTTTGAACAAAAAATAGAAAATAGCGATAAGTTTATCTACAAAAACCACAAAGGTGCGTTAAAAATAATTTTAATTGGAACTATTAACATTTATCCAAAAATATATTTGGTTACCTAACAATTTAAATATGATGTAATGTATTCAAAAACTAAAGACAAAAAACTCTTAAGTTCTTGGTTCTCACCAAATATTAAACCACTTTTTTGATGTTTTTTTTTCGGTAACCCTTCTGGTAATAAAACGCCTAAGCAAAAAAATGTCGAAACTGGCTGCCCCAATCTTGAGGCCATTTTCTTTACAGGTAAATAACTTACGCGTATAGTAATGTTACATTACTAAAGTAGGTCCGTTTTTTTTTACGTCAATTTACATAATGGCAAGGGGACTCAACCGGTCACTTCACTATAGTATAGTTATTCTTTAGAACGTTGACCCTTTAGTTTCAGTATTCTTAGGACAATGTTTAGTGGGGTGGATTTCTATAATTTAAGTCGCATTTTAATTTTTAATATGATGAAAAAAATTAACGTTAACCGTCTACTTTATCTTAACACCCCTCTCTAAGAATTTTGTTTTAATTATCTAACGGTTTTCTTTTTAATTACTTTTCCCTTTAACATTATTTTTGCACTTTTTTATTTATTTGGATAACAAAAAATATCCAATAAATTTTTGTGCACATTTGCCAAAAAGGTATACCTACTATGTAAGGTCTTAATTTAGAATAGAAAAATACATATATTTTATAATTTTCAAAAAATAAGACAAAATTAGCGTTAAACCGACAGACAGATAACGTCAATTCCCGGTCAACATTTAACGTAACACAGTATTGCCGTTATGTAACATAGGAGTAACATTGCAATGTAACGATGTTACTAAAATGCAGCGCAACAGTTACCTAAAATAATGGTAACATTGTTACCGTCCCAAGTTAACCAATATGAAATATAACAATAACGTAACATTGCGATACTATTGTAATGTAACAAAATTACCACTATTGCTTATAAGCAATATAACGCTAACGTAACATTGTGAAACTATTGTAATATAACAAAATTATCCATATGCAATATAACAGTAACGTAACATTGCGATACTATTGTAATGTAACAAAATTACCAATAAGCAATGTAACAGTAACGTAACATTGTGAAACTATTGTAATGTAACAAAATTACCAATAAGCAATATAACAGCAACGTAACATTGTGAAACTATTGTAAAATAACAAAATTACCAATATGCAATATAACAGTAACGTAACATTGTGAAACTATTGTAAAGTAACAAAATTGACAATAAGCAATATAACAGCAACGTAACTTTTGTAATATAACAAAATTAGCAATATGCAATATAACATCAACGTAACATTGCGAAACTATTGTAATATAACAAAATTACCAATATGCATAATAACAGTAACGTAACATTGCAATACTATTTTATTAAGTTTGTTACGTAACAGTTATATTTATGTTACGTAACAAACTTATACTTATACATATCATTTACATCTCGCTCGTGTTACCACCTCGATTAGGTATATAAACGAAGTTAAGACAGAACACCATGTCCATTTGTCATTGGACCTCAAACAGTATGCCTAATTATGGGAAAGTCAAAATACGACTTATGTATCATTTGATACGCTTTAGCGTTCAACTGACAGGAGTTTCTCATGTCGAGCATAATAACGTTGCAACGTAATAATGTTACATAACCGTAAAGGCCATGTTATGTAACATAAGATTGCGAAAATGTAACGGCGACGTAACATTGTTACCTATTTGCAACCATCAGGTTATGTAACGGTAATGTTACATATTGCGATTGTTGCATAACATTTTGGTTAATGTTACATTACAGTTATGTTTCACTTTTATAACGGCAATGTAACATTGTGGTCCATTAAAAAGATACATAACAACAAAGTAACATTGCTATGTAACAATGTTACTTAAAAAAGGGGAAAATAGGAACCTATTTGCAACCGTCAGGTTATGTAACAGTACTGTTACGATCGTTACATAACATTTTGGTTAATGTTACGTTACAGTTATGTTTCACTTTCATAACGGCAATGTAACATTGTTATGTTAGAATATTACTTCAATGAGTGGGAAATAGGAACCCATTTGCAACCATCAGGTTATGTAACTGTAACGTTACACATCACAATCGTTACATAACATTTTGGTTACTGTTACGTTACAATGTTGACCGGGTTATTTGTATTTAAAAGTCAAAGTGGTACTTTTTGATGTAAAGTATAGCACATAATATGTATATGTAAATTTTGTATGATTCAATTTGAAATCGCCCAGATTTCTTTAAATATATAATTTTCAACACATTTTTTTTTGGAAAATGTACCTAGTACACCGAAAATTGCCTCTTCCAACAATTTTCTGTTTATTACCTAATCAATATAAAAAAATGCGTATTTAGTAATTTATAATAACAATTATTATAAAAATATATTATACAAGTCGTAGTATAATACTAGTACATAGTATAGTATAACAAACGTTGTTTAAATTCTTTATCTATTAAACATTATTTACTGCATTGGAACAAACCCTTTTTCCTCTATTGGCAACTCTGCCAGCTCAATAACTACGACCACCATGACTAAAACAGAAACCTGTAAAATTCGTACAGATGTCACTGTCGCGTATTAAAACCCGAAGATTGCACTGAAACTTTTACAGCTTTAATAACAAATTAATCGATATAAAAGAACAACGAGTAAACATTGTTATTGTATTTAATTGGTTTCGCATTGGTTTGTACCAAGGGTTTCACGAGTGTTTAATCGATTTTTTTTTAATTAAAACGCAAGCGTACATTATGAACTGCACCGCACATGCGCGATAAATAAACAGGAAACCCTAGCGTATAGTCGCTGAACAAGTAGAGAAATTGTGGACGATTTAGTTTCGAGTGCTTTATAAAGAAGAAAATAGACGTTATTGTGTTTTTTCAGTTGTTTATAGGCGTGTAGCGAACATGTCTGAAGGGGAAGCGAAAAAATTAACAGATCTAAGAGTTATAGATTTAAAGGCGGAATTGGAAAAAAGGGGACTGGACCGTAATGGCGTAAAACAAGTATTATTCGATAGATTGAGCAAGGTATGTTAATTTATATTTTACATGGATTATTAATCAAGCTGCACTATATTGTATAGTTAAAAAATGTTTGGATTGGTTAAAAAATGCTCATTCTCAATTTATATCTTTCTAAGAAAATATGGTTATGAGTTTTTAACTTGAAAATGCGTTGATCGATGAGGAATCGCATCCATCATCATAGTTTTTTTTATGGCTATGATATATTCACTTTTACTATCACTTAGTTATTGTAGTCTAGAATTATACCTAGCTTTAGTTGACATTCCTAAGACAGTTATATCAATACCAAGTTGACACTATTACAGTATTCTTAAAACAGTTATATCTAGCTTTTAAACATTTTTAAATTTATAGGCCCTTAAAGATGAGGGAAATGACCCAGAAACCTTCCTGTTTGAACATTCTGAAAAGAAGCCACGGTTATCTATCCGTAAGTGCATCGGTGATGAAAAATATAAGTGTTATTTTAAATGATTTTATTTATTTGTAGAAGCTGAGGATGACTTAGACAAATCTGAAATAACAGAGGCTGACTCCTCTATCACAGAGGAAACAAAAACCTCCAACAAAGCAATGGATGATGGAAAAGCTGAAGATGATGTAATTTCAGTTAAGTATATTGTTTTGTTGTTGTTTATAAACGTTTTATTTTAGACTAACAATGAAGTTGACAAGGCTGAAGAGTCAGATAAAAAGGAAGAAGCTGTTGTTAAAAAAGATGAGGTAAAAAATACAAATGCGGAACAAAATGCCGATGACAATGATGGTAGTGAGTTGAGGCTTACATTAGAAGAGGAGGAAACTTTTCATGATGATGAGGTGAGAACAAAAAAAAAAAAGAAAAATTAAAGTTGTAATTTATTAAATGTGTTATTCTATAGGCTGATACAACCACTGACAAATGCAATGAAGAAACTGAAGATGGTAAGCATAAATAAATATTTTATTAGTTTAATGTAAATTTGTGTTAATTTGCATTATTTTGTGAAATGACAGAAAAAGTAATTGCATATATATCTAGAAAAAGAAGAAATGGTGTTTACTCAAAGGAGTATAGGAATAACAATGTGTGTTTACATAAAATATAATTAAGAATTAGTGATTTTTCGAAGAGTTCCAGTGGGAAATTTGTGAAGAAAATTATGTTGCAGAATGAAGTGAAGAAGAACCATCATTAAAACTGCTTTAGTTGTGGAGGAAGAATAGGACTTGAAGAATAAATTTTCCATTATTGTTGAAGAAAAATAATCAGTTATTTTCAAGAAGATTTAGATATATGCAATTATTTTTTCGAAAAATGTCATAAGTTAGGCTTGGTAGTACATAAAATGTGAATAACAAACAACCCGTGAGAAAAATCGCGTATTGCATGAAATAACAAAAATTTTCATGTGTTATATTTTCAAGTGAAGTGAATCAACAAACAAAAAACGCCGGATTAAAAATTGCATATTCAAAATTCTTTGCATAATTAGGTACTAAAAAAATGTAAAATAATTTAAAAAAAAATCATAATTTTGTGTGAGGCAAATAGAATTCGAGGACCGCACTTTAACGTTTAGTTTTATATCACAACGATTTCATTTCTTCCTATAGATAAGACGAATGAAGCATCCAAGGGGCAAGACGGCAAATCCAATGAAACCGCATCTACTGGACAAGACGGATCCAAAGATGGCAAGGACGCTGGCGAGGCGACTAGGTTGGTTTCATTCTCTTCCATCAGACTTGTACTACTTGTATCAATTACCCAAACTACCTCTACACTCATCTATCTCTATGCGTTGCAATTGATTATTCATGATGACGACGACGATGATGATTCAATTAGGATTTCGGGATTTGGGCATCCGGAGGATTCATGTAGCTTCTTTACTAATGCTGCTCCTGTGCGATTTAAAGAAGATACCTTCTACAATAAAAATAAAACAATGTGCAAGAAATGCAATATAAATAGCTTAAGAAAGCGATCAAGCGTCATAGATGAGATGAGATGTAATGTACTGTAACTATAATAAATTAGACATACATAGTGGTAAGGTTATACAAAAAGGCTCATAACGAAGGAAGGTTACCGATTCTATTATTACTATTTTACCATTTTTATTATTATTTATTGAATGAGTTAGTTTGAGTGGATGATGAGTAAAGGGGAGCAAGTGCAATACAAATTACAATGTTTAAAGTTATCGTTGACGCTAATTCGGTTTTATTATAGCACAGGAAAATCGGTGGATGTCAAAGGGAAGGGAAAAGTTTCGACAAATCAGAACCCAAAGGTGGTGTGGATAAGCAATGTGGCGCAAAATACCAGGGCGAGCCAATTAAAAGCCGCCCTGTCTGCGTGCGGTAAAGTCACCGGTGCGAAGGTGGTGGTAAATGCACGCTTTCCAGGCTCCTGTTGCTTCGGATATGTGACCATGGGGTCGGTGGAAGACGCCGACAATGTTATAGCCAAGTTGAATAACACGGAACTTAACGGACAGATCATTAAAATCGACAAGGTACACCGGTTGTGTACAATGCGATTTTAAGCACATTTACAATTTTGCGTTTTCCAGTTCGATCATGTTCGCGCAGAACAAATGAAGCAACTTAAGATGGGGCCGGCTAAAGCGCAGCAGCAAGACGATAAACCAGCGAAGAAAGAACCCGAAAAAGACGAGAAAAAAGAGAAGAAAGACGATGCGAAGGATAAGCCGAAATTAGCCGATAAGAGTCCCAAGAAGGACGAGACGAAGGAGAAAAAGGCTATGTCGAAAGAGAGAGACGAATCGAAGGAGAAAAAGGACGAATCGAAGGAGAAAGAAGCAACGAAAAACGGCGCAGAAGAAAAATCCGTAAGTAGACACAGGCGTCCAGAACGGGACAAAAGTTTTAAAAAAATGACAACAAAAATCAACAGTAGGGTATTGTTAGAGACAACTTCCGCAGTAATATACACCTTTTACGAAAATCCCATCTGATCCTTGTTCTGTTTTTGTGATATTTTTAATAATTCGTTTTTTTATATAAGTTGAAATTACGGCACCACTTCGCTACTTTTTGTTTTTAATGCGTTATTATAATATAATTATATATTATGCAGTTTTTTATAATATTGGAATTATGACATTTTAAGGTACCTTTATGATAATATAAAAATAGGACCTTTTTAGTTTTATTTTTTTTTTACTATTTTTTATATCCGGTTTCATTTTGTCAATACTTAATTTTTATTAAAAATGACACCACATAAATAATTTGAAAAAATGTATTAAACATCATAAAGTCCTAAACCAATTGTATTAATTTAAATATTTTTCGAGAAAAAGTCAACAACAGCTTTTTGTAAATTTTTCATCAAATTCAAATCACTGCTACTGGCTTTATATTTCTTACAATACTTGCTTGTTCAGACCGGGTTCCTAAGGAGTGTATGTAATGAAGGCATTCTTCTAAATGGTTAATTAACACGTGAATTTTAAGAAACTTCTGTAGCTAAAAACATTTTTTTGAATTCTTCTATATCAGTATTAAGGCCAAGTGTTTTTGTTGCAAGACACACAAGTTAGCATGTTCTTCAAAAAAAGGCATGATAATAACGTTGCAAAATTTGGCTTGTTTTTTGTTTTTATTTAAAAACAAATTTTTCGTAACACTTTTTAAAGTCGCCGTAAGTTTTTGTTTATGTTGTATCTATAAGTTAAAATTTCTGAGTTCTTCTAATGTATACATAATAAAGCAGTATGAGCAAGTTTAGTAACCTATTATATTATAAAAAAGTTGCTATTTTTTATCAATAAGACCTGTGTTATATTAAATACGATATTTTTATAATAATAAAAACAAAAATGGCAATGTGTATGAGTATAACAACGTATGACAGGCCCCATCGGCTACGCCTTACACTGATCTTCCAGGGTTATTTTACCCATTTTACCCCCTTTCGGTTCAATACGTATCCCGCCACTGCACAGCGTTACCTGTGTTTGGTGGATACGAATTTTCACCCCGGCAGGTAATCTTCCCTAGGAGGTCGTGGATGACAGTGGCGATGGTTAAGGCCATTCCCGAAATTTTGTCGCCGGGCCGACCATACGCCCGATTTAGGCTAATTGAGTGTAGGACAAGGAGGGACAACAGTTGGTTTTTGAGGGCCTTGAACTGACCCAAAACTAAGTACAATGCGGACTCCCCCTCAACCAGGGTATTAGTAATGACCCCATTCAATTGAGTTCATGAATGAGGCATGGGTTATTAGTACGTTACTTCGACATCCTTGCTGGTCTTGTATTTTATCCGGGTCTCTGCTCGCAGTTGTTTGCCCCACTGGGGTGTTGTTTTTACTTTCCCCACACTCTTAGAATCACTCAAATGACTCGTTATATGTTATTGACTCATTGTCACAGTGGAAAGGCAGTCGCTAATGGTTAGACAAATTTTACCGAATGCAACAGTCATTATTTGGTTTGTTTTTATAGTTTTTTAGAATAGTTTTTGTTTACTTACTAAGCAATCTATAATTATAATTATCTAATTTAAATATTAAGTAGTTTATTGAAAACGGCTATTCGTTGTTTTCTTGTTGTGATAGAAATTGTGTTTACGTTTTCTTTTCTTATTTAACAATTAAGAAATTGCATTTATATTTATTTTTACTGCTTTTACCATTTATTTTTTTATACTCGAGAAGGTCTCGCAGTTTGTTTATTTAAGGCAAATATTAGAATATGGTTTGATTACTTACATAATATTTAGTGTAAGTACGTACTACTTGTCACGTTTTATATGGCGGATTACTTTTAAGTCGTACTGCCTATGCATGCGGTATCTTGGTCTATTTAATGTAGGGGTTCGTTAACCCCGTTCAACTTTTTTATTCTTGTTGATTTCTACGGATTTGTTACTTGAAAGGTATAAACACACCCGTAGGCTCGGCGAATTCTTATTTACGCAAATAGCGATGTGCAAATATTAAAAACTTATCTGAATATGGAACCTTGTCCCCTTGTGACTGCGACAGGTGGGGTGGCAGTTCACTTCGCACTTTTAAACCTTTAGATTAGGTTTTAAAATGCACTGATTATTATACTTATTTAAAGCGGAGAAACTAGCACGTCTCGGCCGTAGGTACAATGATTTTGTACTGTTAAAAAAAATGGCAATAACTTAGCATCCCGCCTTGGTTAGTTTTTGTTGTCATTTTTTGTGACTTTTGACTCGTTCCAGACCCCCGTGGGGGAAAAAGCAACGAAAAAAGAAAAACTTGATTGTGTTATTTGCAGAAATCTTTGGAGCGTGCTGAGAGTCGCGATCGCGCGCGCAAAACGGCGTCGCGCGATCGCAAAGTCATTCGGCGCGACTCGAAGGAACGCAATCACGACGTGCTGACGTTCGATAAGATTCGCGAGGAGCGCGAACGCCAGCGGCTGCGCGAGAAGGAGCGCATGCTGCGCGAAGTGACGCGCAGGCGGCAGCAAGAGGCGCTGCGCCAGCGCGAAATCGACCGCAGGCAGCGCGGCGAGGCGCAGCGGTTGGAGAGGGAGCGCGAAAAGTTGCGCATGGAGCGCGAGAAGATCGAGCGCGAGAAGGCGGAGTTGATCAAGATGGAGCGGGAGAGGCAACGATTGGAGCGCGAGAAGATTAAACAGGAAAAATTGGAGTTGGAGAGGACTCTGATCAGGTTGGAGGAGGATAGAAGGGCGGCCAAAAGACCCGCGCCGTTTAGGGAGAATTACGATGAGAGAAAGCGACCGGTTCCGGACACCAGGCACTTTAAAGAACCCCCACCGCCGCCAAGGTTCGATCCTCCACCAAAGTAATGGCTTTAAAAATCGACTAATCTCCGTGTGCAAATTAACTTGGCTTTTCTTTTTATTTCAGTATCAAGCCCAGGGAAGCGAGCCCGAAGAAGTTTGGAAATTCGAAGGACTTCGGTTCGAGAATGGCTTATGAAAAGAAACACGAACCCTCGTACGCTGACAAAAGGGGAAACCCGGGTAGGGACTATGAGATGGAACGGAAAGCCCAGATGGGGTCGAGGCCGAACTCCAGCGGTGGCAACGTGAACAAATACGAAAGACCGTACGATAACAGAGGGGGCGATTCCAGAGGTAGGGATATGCCGATATCGAGAACAAAAGACAACAGATATATGGATAACAGAAGCAACGACAGGGATAGGAGCCCTCACTTTAGAGGAAACTTGAGGGACGAGCGGGACAGAAGGGAAATGCCGAACAAACCCGATATGATGTCGAGGGACCACCGCTTTTCCGATTCCAACCCAGGTAGTGAGTATTGCGCGATTGAAACTAAATGGTAATGGGGTTTTTTGTTGATTTTTAGAGCCGAGGTTTGACAGAAACAGCCAGGGAAGCGGCGGCAATTGGAACAGCCATCCGAATTCCAAACCTTTTAATTCAACTTCTAACAACGATCCGTGGATGAAGGATTCATGGAGGCCTGATTCTAACAATGACAGGTATTTTTATAAAAATCCAATTTTCTTAGTTTCTTTAAGAAACTTTGTTGACCCATTACTGGTAATATTCATAAGAAAAAATTTGTTCTTATGAATACGACCAGTAATGGGTGAAGAAAGTTTCTTAAAGAAACTAAGCAAATTGAATGTTTACCCTTAATGTTAAGCCCGGTTGGGATAATTCTAGTATCTGTGATACAATTTGCCGTGTGCAGTCTTGGTTGCATAGTATGTACCGATTGCGGCAAAGGCCACGTCGTTAGACGGTGTGGATCACGTGATGTTCTTACATCTCGCCTCTGTTGGCTTACCAACCCAGCATATAAGCTCAGGAAGTCCTTTGTTTTGGGTGATGAGACCCAATATACTTTGTCGGTACTTGAAGTTGGTGGAACGCACTCAAAACAAAAAACTTTGGCGAGGTGTAAAAACAACTTTTTATCGTATATTTATGTTTTTTTCATTCAGATGGAATAATGGTCCAAGCAGGGGTTCTATGAACGCCCCCTTTTCAAACAATTCCAGAATTGCTCCAGTTTGCCCGCCGCCTCCAGGTTTAAACAATTACATGGATAGATTTGAGTGAACTTTACACAACACTACAAGTATCTATTAACCTAGTTTATATCATAGTTACGTAATATGTGAATGTTTGTTCTTACTACCTTTATTTTTTAAGGTAAATTATGATTTATTTGGTAGTTGTTTTTATTTTCACTGTAATCATGTTAAAATAAGTTTTACAGGTTTTTATTACCTCACATCTACCAAACTAACGTTTGTGGATACTTCTTCACTTTTATTTTATTTTATGCATACTGTCACAAGAGATGTAAATTATATTAATATCAATAAAAAAATTTAAAAAATAATACAACGCTTTTATTTAGAATATTTCAAGTTATAAAATTTATAGCAAAAACAAAAAATTATAATTAGATGCTCTTAACAGCTTTCTTGGCGGCATCATCCAAATCCTCGGCGGTAATAATGGGCAGTCCAGACCGATCGATGATTTTCCTTGCCTCAACGGCATTTGTGCCCTCCAATCTGACAATCAACGGAACCTTCAGTTTCATGGTTTGCAACGCCCCAACAATACCGTTGGCAATGGTGGCGCAGTTCACGATGCCCCCGAAAACGTTTACCAACACAGCCTTGACCTTCTCGTCAGAGGTGATTATTTTGAACGCAGCGCGCACTTGATCCTCTTTAACGCTACCTCCCACGTCCAAAAAGTTCGCGGGGTCCCCACCGTGCAATTTTATTATGTCCATAGTCGCCATCGCCAAACCAGCACCATTCACCAAACACCTGAAAAATCATTTTAGACAACCTATTCATTTTTGGAGGTTTGGACCGTTTGAGGATTGTTAGTATCAGACGTTTCGTCGGGTTAAACTTCACTTTAATCTCTAAATATGTCTCTAGTATTAAGAGACGAAAAGTCGGATAACAACAATCCTCAAACACGAAAAATGCAGTTTTCTCTAACAGATCTAAAATAACCTTCAGGGCTCACACGGCTAAATTACAAATTTTATTTAGGAATTTAGTTTTTTTTAGAGAATTTTGGAAGAAATAAAGTACCTATTCAAATAAATTTATGTAATTAAATAAAAACAACTTTACACTGTAGGTACAGTGACGGACACGGAATTTTGAACGTCAAAATTTGTTTGTCCATCATGGACTGTCCATGTATAAATCTGTAAATAGCAAACATACAATATTAACCATTTTTGCTTTCACTGTCAAAATGACAAGAATGATGATAACTGGAAGTAAGGTTAGATGTCTATAAAGGAAGTTTAAATTTTGATGTCAATGTGATGATAGTCGTTCAAAATTCGGTGTCCGCCACTGTACTTAAAAAATAAGAACAAAAATTATTATTTTAATTTTTGTAAAAATATTCGAATAGTTTTCTAGCCAAATCGCTCGACGAGTTTTTTTTAATAAAATTAAAAGAGGTAAAATTACTAATTTTGTATATATCTGAGGTATATACACAACTAGAAATTTCACCACTTTTAATTTTATTTAAAAAAATGCGTCGATATATCTATAGATATGGTTAAAAAACTAGGCCAAAAATCAAATGATGTTATATTTATATTTTGAGAAAAAAAATGTTAACCATTTAGTTAATAACTAACAATAATTGCAATGTGGATCTTGGTACTCATAATAGAAAAAATACTCGTATAAAGTTTGCATAATACATGAAAACATTCTTTAGATTGTTTACTATATTAGCTATCATTTAAAAGAAAATTAAAAATTCTTTTGTTTGATATGTAACACGGTATATTTTTGTCGAAAACAAACGAAATATGGCTAAAAATGACAATTTTGTAGGTCTTGGAGCTACAACATGGATTTTGTTTTTTAGGTATATTTTGTTGTTTTTTAAGAAAAATGTAGGTTGTGATATATCATTTTAAAAATAATTTAATAAACTAGAAAAATATATATTTTTTAAAAACTACCTAATTAAACCCAGTCAGATTGGCTTATTTATATTTAATTTTTAGGAGTTTTAGGAGATTGATGGCAATTTTAGGAAAATTTTAAAAGTTTTTAAGATTTAAGCCAAATTTTAGGAATTTTAGGTATGAGAGCCCTGAACCTTGGACAATTTAAAAAAAACTCAATTTTTAAGCACTTACCCAATATTTCCGGTCATACCAATATAATTCAAGTTATATTTGCTTGCTTCAACTTCTCTTGGATCAGATTCTGTAGTATCATCCATGTCAAAAACGGCTTTTTGCCTGTATTGAGCATTATCGTCAAAATTCAGTTTGGCATCAACCGATATAACCTGCTGGTCATCAGTCTCGACTAAAGGATTTATTTCTAATTGGGTGGCATCCACAGCCAAAAATAGTTTCCATAGTTTTTTTATTTCGTTTGCAGCCTTTGTTTTAAGTTCACCTTTGAATTCGAGGAAATCTGCCAATTCATCAGCCATTTTGTCTGTCACTCCCTGGAATATGTCAATTGGGACATTTTTGAGTAAATGTGGTGTTTTTTCAGCAACACCTTCAATATCCATACCTCCAGCAGGCGAGGCTATTATTACAGGACCGTTTCTTTGACGGTCCATAAGTATACAGACATATGTTTCACGTTTAATATTTACACTTTGTGCAATCATAATTTTTTTAACGGGGATTCCTTCTTTCGGTGTTTGCTTTGTGATCAATTTGTGTCCCAACATTTTGTTGGCAATACCAAGAACGTCATCTCGACTAAAACAAAATGTATACTTAACCAATGTTTACTGAAATAAATCTTCCTTACTTTTTTGTAATGTGCACTCCCCCTTTGAACCCATTATCAAAATGTCCTTTCCCTCTCCCCCCAGCAAGAATTTGGGCTTTAATAACGTACTCATTTACATCTGAAAGGATAAATTATTGTAAACCTAACCTAAAACATATTTATGACAACTTACTGAATTTATCCAACTCAGAGGCCCCATTTTCATCAATCATACAAAAATCTTGTATCGCAACTCCATTAGAACGTAATAAATTCTTACTTTGGTACTCTAATAGGTTTAGAAACCTGGCTGGCACCTGCAATTTTTAAAAATTTGGTTAAATTTGAATTACAGATGTTAATAATTTACCTTAATTATGTTGGTTTGAGCGGGTAGTTTCTTGAAAGATTTCCATAATAAGGACATTTTGATTTGAAAGTATGCAGAATAATATTAATTTACCCAAATAAATCAAAGTCCAAATTCCGCAATTTTTATTGCTCTTCTTATAACTTATCTTGGATTTATTATCTTTATTTGTTATTCGACAGGTGCATTAACACAATAATTGCTTTAAAATAAATAAAAATGCAGTACCTGGGTACTCCCTATTAATTAAAATAAATTGAATAAAAAATATCAAAAAACAGAATTTAGAAATTAATTGGTTTAAAATGTGTAACGCGGTTGCCTAACTTTTTTAGAAAATGGGTCATTTAAACCAGTGGTGCCAGATCTAGGAATCTGTCCCTAGCTCTAGGGACAATTGACCAAAATTACTTTAAAGCCTAATTTATAGATTGCCTTCCTTCCTTTCTCCCGTAAAACATGAACAATACAAAAACCGTTGTGCTGTTTATAGATTCCCGTACGGGAATCTATAAATGGCACCACGATTTTCGTATTGTTCATCTTTTACGGAAGGAAAAAAGGAAATCTATAAATCAGGCTTAACTTGGGAATTAGGGACGATACACATGTATTTATATCGTGGCCAGAATCACATAAATATGTGGCAGCATTTTTGTTTTATTAACCCAACCCACAATCCTCAATATAATGTTTATGGTTGGAAAATAAAATAAACCTAAGTACTAAAAATTATTTTTTTATTGTCAATATATAGATATAAAAATACATTTACTAAAATTAATATTATTATCACAAGCAAAATACAAGTAAAAACGATTTCAACATAAATAATCATCAAAAAATATTCACAATTTGGCACCTTTTACGTTTGATTATTAAAATAATAATAATAAACATTGAGTATATGCACTTGATAAATGTAAGCTTTATTTAAGTATTTGTAGGTACTTAAAAATATTAAGTAACATGTCATTTTTTCTTTTTATTAATTTTTCACATGGTATCTAAAACAAAAAAATTTAATAATTTGACTGGGTTTAGTAAAATCAAAAAACTTACTATGATGACATAATCGTCCATACCAACCTGGATCACAAACACAACCATTATCAACACATGTACCATGTTTACAAACCAACTTGCAGTTGCTTCTGTGGGGTTTTGCCCTTCCAATTTCACAATGATCCCCTTTAAACCCTGGTTGACACTTACATTTATTAGTAGCCTTACATTTACCCCCATTTAAACAAGGTATTATACATTTAGCTAAAAAACAAAGTCAATTACAAAATATTACTATGTTGAATAAATTATCATACAAAACTCGCAGCGTGGTCCATAGTAGCCCTTGGAACATTCGCAGGTGTCCTTTTGAACGCATTTACCCCCATTGAGGCACTTTTGCCCGCATATACCGCCCTCGCAATGTCTGCCTTGAAAACCAGGTGGGCAACTGCAAACCCCAGGTGAAGTACAGTTACCCCCGTTCATGCATTGGGGGTAACATAGCGCAGTGCGGCAATATTGACCCATATACCCTTCAGGACACTGGCAGATTTTGTCGTGGTTGCACCAGCCTTGATTAGCGCATTTTTTGTCGCACTCCGGGTCTGGGCTTCTATGGGCGCATTCTTTTCTTAGTTTGAGCCTCAGTGGGGTGCCATTTAAAGGCTTTCCTTTTCTTTCTATAAGCAGTCCAATGCCGAAATTGGCGATTCCGGAACTGTTGCCTAAACAAGGTAGGAATATGCTGAATTCCTTGGGTTTTTTTGGCACCCTTCCTCTAGTTTTAATGGATATTACAGGGGCTTCCAAAACACTCTCGTCATAAGACTGAAGCCTGTCAAAATTGTAGTGGTACTTCTTTCTGCCAGCTTTCCATGTAAAGTTCACATAACTGACTTCTGATGGAATGACAGGCAAGTGTTTTTCAAAATTTGGTTCTAATATGTAGGGTAGCACATTTCCATTCACAATTGCATAAATTTCCATGGGAAAACCTTTGGATAAATTTTTTTCTAGAAACAAGGTTTTAACAAAGAAACATATACAAACCACTGAACATTTTGACTTGTTTTTCATCAATCCATAAGGCAAGCTCTCCATTATTTCTGGGATCATTTTTGGGCTCATTTCGAGACAGAACACTGGTCAAAATTGATACAAACACCACACAAATTATGTTCCACATAATAGATTTTTTAATATTCATTCTAAAAACGATAATTATGAGTAACAACTTAGATATTTTCATTGATGATTTTGCATTGAAATAAAGCATTAAATGCCAAGCTATTATTATTTCATACCATTACTTACTACTCTTCATCCTTTGGATACCTTTTTTTTTAAGCAGCATTTGTTAAAAGCAAGTCTCTCCTATAAAATAAAGCGTTAGTATTCTTAAGGCAGCTATTAGTGGCGAATTTAACCTAAAAATTATCATAAAGCCTTATATAACAAACCCATACTTACCTACTTGCTAATACCCATCAACATGTAAACTACGTTTTATATACTTTAGGGGCCGTCCATAAATGATGTCACACTTTTTTTAAAGATTTTTGACCCCCCCTCCCCCCTTTGTCACAAAGTGTCACAAATTATGGGACCCCCCCCCCTCCCCATTGGCGTCACGTCACACTGATTTAATTTTTTTTAAGGTCTACCCCACGAAATTTTTGCTTAAAATAAAATCTTAATATCCAAAATATTTTTATAATTTTGTGACATCACAACCTCCCAAACCCCCCCCCCCCCCGGCTGTCACAAACTGTCACATTTTCGACGACCCCCCCTCCCCCCTAAGTGTGTGACATCATTTATGGACGGCCCCTTAGCTAATTGGAGACCATAAAAAATCAAATAGTTTGATGCAACTTAAACCGCAATTTATTTACATACACCTTGTATTTACATATGTACTAGCCTTGCAGAAAACGTCGCTTTACAGCGCTCGGGCAATATTTTTGTTTATTGGGGGGTAAATATAGAATTTATGGCTTCTATTTATATACTACTATAAGCTGCATCTGTGCAAGATGTTCTTAACATTTTTTTAAATGCATTTAAACAAAAAACTTCCTTTTAAACCACCCGCCAAATACAGGCCTGTATTGAGATTAATAAATTATTATTATTAAAAATTTGCAATTTTACCTAAATTTGCAATTTTACCTAAATTGTGTTCGAAAAAGAATAAAAGTTTCTATTTTCATGTAAGTGACCGGTTCAAAGCATGACAATCATTATTTAGGCTATTAGAAATTATAGTGGATGTAAAAGGTAGACCCGTTCCTAGGTACCTACTTTGGAATAGTTTTGTCGTTGATTGAAGTCGATGGTTTTGTAATGTAGGTGTGAGTATTATTGTTTTTCGGCAGTCAAACTTTTTTAATATTTTTATGATGATAAAATGATGAAAAAGATATTTCCAATTCTCAATTAGGCATTACAAAACAATTTATATTATATATATATTATAATATAAATATCTTGCTAGAGTGTAATATCGATCGATACATTTATTTATAACGAATAAATAATAATATTATACTGTATAAAACAGTTTTCGAATCTGTTGTAGCTCATAACTTGTAGGTTTCGAATGGAAACATTCTAGAACTTTGCTATCAAAATGTCCCCGCTCGGCTGTACCTGGGGCCGTCCCTGCGTAAAAACACACTGAACAACTTGTTGATTCAACCAGTTAGTTACCAACCAAACGTGCTAACGTTTAGCCGGCATTTTTAGTTTATTGTAATTCAAGGAAATTTAGAGGACATCATGGCGAATTATCATAAACTGGATGGCAAAGTTGTGCAAGAACTGAAAGACATCGCCAACAAGTTGAGGATCCATTCCATCAGCTCCACTCAAGTCGCAAAATCCGGGTAAGTTTTCGATTTATCGATTAGGACACAGGGCTGCCACGTTTTTATTTCGAAAATTACCGCGGAAATAGCAAAAAATTTAGTTAATTAGAAAAACGTTGAATGATAAATAATACTCAAGTTATATAACTTATTATTATTTGTTTTCAAACGTGCCCGATAATTGAAATTTTTATCTTTAAATTATATAATAAATAATATTCTGTTACCAATAAAGTAACTTTTTACAGATAAGGTTTTGTTCAATAATCATTTTAATTTATCGACGTTACTTTAATTCCTGATTATTATTAGGCATAAATATAAAAATATGTAAATGGTTTTACACACAATGACATTCTAATTATGTTCTTTACGCAACAATTGGAATAATTAAAAATATTTTAATTATTTCAATAGTTAAATAGGTAATTTTATTGATATCTAAAATATTTTTTTGTTACCTTAATAGATAAATCTTATTATTTATAATTTAATAAAATTCAATTTAAAGACCTTGACCTTCAAGTTAGGTAATTTCCCTTTTGTTTTTTTGCCCAAGACAGTCTATATTGGGACCTTAGGTATTTAATAAAAACCCAAGCTATAGTCTGGGTATTTTTCAGAACCGGATTAAGATGTATAACAGTTACAGCCTCAAGTCTATTTCAACATCAAATGATTGATTTTTACCTACCACTTTCATTTTCATGAAATAATGATAGTAATCTAATTTTCTAAAAGGTTAACAATCTCTCACCTTTCAGACATCCCACATCATGCGCTTCTATCGCGGAAATTTTATCCGTGCTTTTCTTCAACACCATGCGTTACAAGGTTTCCGCACCAAGGGACCCATCGAGCGATAGGTTCGTCCTTTCAAAAGGGCATGCCGCTCCTGCTCTATACGCCGCCTGGGCTGAAGCCGGCCTTTTCCCAGTCAGCGATTTAAACAACCTGAGGAAACTGGGTTCCGACTTGGAGGGTCATCCTACCCCCAGGCTGAACTTCATCGATGTCGGCACCGGGTCTTTGGGACAGGGTCTTGCTATCGCGAACGGCATGGCTTATGTTGGAAAGAATTACGATAAAGCTAGCTACAGGTATAAATGATAAGTTGTTTGTATATTTGATAAATGTTTTCACATTTCCACTTAGGGTGTACTGTTTGGTTGGTGATGGTGAATCCGCGGAAGGTTCAATCTGGGAGTCAGTCCACTTTGCTAGCTACTACAAGCTCGATAATCTCTGCCTTATTTTCGATGTAAATCGTTTGGGTCAATCAGAACCCACCTCTTTGGGACACGATGTCGACACTTACCGTAAGCGTTTGGAAGCTTTCGGATTCCATGCCATTGTCGTTGATGGGCATGATGTTGAAGAGCTTAATAAGGCCTTCCACACTGCCGCTACCACCAAGGGCAAACCCACTGCTGTGGTAGCTAAGACTTTGAAGGGAAAGAACTTCCCCAAAATCGAGGATTTGGAGAACTGGCACGGAAAGCCTTTGGGAGAACATTCCGATAAAATTATCTCCCACTTGAAGGGTATGATTAAGAACGCAGGACCTCTTCAAGTCCACCCTCAGAAGCCCTTAAAAGACGATGCTTTCCCAGTTGACATCACCAACATCAAGCTGTCATCTCCACCAGCTTACAAAATTGGCGACTCTCTTGCCACCAGAGTAGCCTACGGAACCGCCTTGGTAAAAATCGCACAAACCAATCCGAGGGTAATCGCTTTGGACGGCGACATGAAAAACTCAACTTTCTCAGAAAACCTGAAGAAATTTGACGCGTCCAGGTACATCGAGTGCTTCATCGCAGAACAAAGTTTAGTAGGTACCGCCATCGGCGCAGCTTGCCGAGACCGTACCGTGCCGTTCGTCTCCACGTTCGCAACCTTCTTCACCCGTGCTTTCGATCAAATCCGTATGGGCGCAATCTCGCAAACCAACGTCAACTTCGTCGGTTCCCACTGCGGCGTCAGCATCGGCGAAGACGGCCCCTCGCAAATGGGCCTCGAAGATTTGGCCATGTTCCGCTCAATCCCGGGCAGCACCATCTTCTACCCAGCCGACGCTGTGTCCACCGAACGCGCTGTGGAACTGGCCGCCAACACCAAAGGCATCACGTTCATCAGAATCAACAGGCCCAACACTACCGTCATCTACCCCAACGATCACGTGTTCGCCGTCGGCAAAGCCGAAGTGGTCCGCTCCAACCCCAAGGACCAGTTGGTCATCATCGGAGCCGGCATCACTCTCCAAGAGGCCATAACAGCCTCGAAAAAATTGTCCGCCGTAGGAATCGGCGCCAGGGTAATCGATCCGTTCACCGTCAAACCGCTCGACAAGAACACCATCATCGAAAACATCAAGGAAGTCGGAGGTAGGGCCATCGTCGTCGAAGACCACTACTTCGAGGGTGGATTGGGAGAAGCAGTTCTCTCCGCCACTGCTATGGAGAGAAACATCATCGTCAAACACATCGCAGTACCAAGAGTACCGAGGTCAGGACCACCAGCAGCCCTTTTGGACAGATACGGACTCTCCGCCGATCACATTGTGACCGCCGCACAAGAAATTTTGAAAATGTAATTTGTTTGTATATATTTAAATATGTACGTCATAATCATACATTCCATACTATCACTAAATCATTAACGGTTATAAAGATTCTATAATAAAGTTTAAAAAAATACCTACCTATATGGTTTCATTTTTACAAATTAATCTTTTTAAAGTAAAACTTCAAAAACCAAAACTTGGCGTCACGAAAAACTAAACGGAAACGGCGCGCGCATATGCCTGCGTCGTACGGTGGGCTGACCTTGGACAAAAGTACTTTAGGGGTCACTTTTACTAAAAAAATTTGAAACATGCAGTCATAGAAAAAACTTCAAGGAATTTAAATGTTTTCATTTTTGTTATATCTTACTTAATTATAAAATTATACCCCGTCAAAGTTGATGAATTTTTAGGATATAAGTTTATTGAAAAAAGACAATTTTTAATCATCTATATAATTAAATATATTTAACAAAATAATTTGCTATTATTGCTAGTATGCAGGTAATAATATTTAATTGTAATCTATTGTAGGTAATATATTATTGGTAGTTTGTTAAACATTTTATTTTATTGTAATAATTTTTTCCGTTTCACGTTCCGCCACTGGATAAAGTTTATTTTATTCACATTCCTAAAGGTATAAAATTAGCCATTTACGGAGAAAAAATTCCCATTTCACGTTCCGCCACTGGATGTATAAGTGAATTTTGCACTTATATGCATTAATATGTAGTGCAAATGGTAGGACAAATTTGCACAGTACCTCAAAATTATTTTTTTGTACCATAAGCTTATGGTTTTCACCAAATAAATGAGATTATTCTGAATGAAAGATCCTACATAAACCTTTTTTAGATAAAAAATTAAAACAAATATAAACATCAAACGTTTTATTTTAAAAACAGCAAAACATACAGTGTGTTTTTTTAAGTTGGCAACATGGGAAACTTTCTTATAATTAATTTTGAAAAGTTGTTCAAAATGAACACCTATGTTTTAATAGGCAATTACATCCTTCTACTTATTTTTTTTTTACAAATTTGTCTCAATTTACCGATAGGTATGTACCGAACATTTATCTTTTTTATTTAGTACAAACATGATAAATAGTATTTGCTTATTGTATTTATTAAATACAATAAGCAAATTCCGATGTTGTCCGACATTTCTTGACAAATCAACAAATCATTTGTTTGTCAGTGCATCCTAGATTACATGTAACTACAGTTACATTTGCATTGTTATTGCGTTGAGTGAAGAAGTTGATGGTTATTGTAAACAAAAAAGAAAACATGATTTTTTTCATGTAAATGGAAGTAATTGCATATTTGAACGTAGTTTTAGTTCTGATCAACTTTTTTTAATAAGAATTACTCTTGAGTAAGATTAATATTTTTTGACAACTGAAATTTTTTATATCTGATGATTGTATGTTAGATTTTAGAACAAGCAGAACTTTTTATGAAGAATAACTTTTTTCTTTATAATAATAATAATAATAATAATAAAAAAGTTTCCCATATGTTGCCAACTTAAGTATACTTAAGTGACTATAGTCACACTGTATATTAAACCATTTAACAAAAATAAATCCATTTTTAAGACTGAAAATTTGGATCACATTAATTCTAAATTATAAAAAATATAAACATTGGCTCTTTGCCATCTTAAACATTTAAATAAATATTTTCGTTATTTTAACCTAACATAATGCATTGTTGCTTTGGAAACTAACATCATCACTGATTTCTCTTAGTGATGAATATAGCTGCACTCCTGGGGTTGAGACATAGTTCGATCGTGAAAGTCTTGTACTTCTTCTAACAGGAGTCACCACAAGTTTTTTGTCAGTTTCATTTTTCCTTCTAAAATTAAAAAAGCGTCATGAAAAATAGTATTACCTACAACTGAATAATTTGACTTACTGTTGCAATGATTTTTCTTGAATAGCAAATTTTATTATGGAAGATTTAAAAATGTTTCTAGCATCTTGTACTATTCTAGAATGACCCCTCATTTTTTTCTCTTCTGTTATGCCAGTGTTAATATCTAACAAACTAAACTTTTCCAAAAGTTGGTCCAAAGATTGATCCACAGATTTGACCTAAAATCGTATTATTTTATTTATGTTTTTTTCTCAATTTTTAGATTTTGTGAAACCTACATCTGCTCCAGTAACAATGGCATTTTGAAAATATTCAACTGCCTGACTAATATTTCCTCTAGCTTCCTCTATAGCTGCCCTACACTCCCAATATTGAGGATCCTTGTCCAGATTTGTGTATTTTTGTTTAATAACTTGTAACCAACACTCACACTGATTTAAATTGTACCCCTGGAAATAAAAATAATTTAATTCCATATTACCAGCAACTCTTATACATACCTCCAAAATAAGTTGATGTAGATCCAACAAAGCTGTTTTTGCAAGTTCTTCACTTTCATGCTCACTGACAGTTTCCTCTTTAGATATAATCAACAAATCCTCGTAGCTTCCCTCATCTTTAACTTCAATATTTTCCTTATTCTCCTCATCGATTTGTTCACCCTTCTTTTGCCCATGGGATCCAAAACATTTAAGATGAGTGTAAGTGCTGAGACTTTTGCCCCGTTTTAATAACCATTTGTTCAGCCTTTCCTGTAGCTCAGCATGGGTTGGTAGTCTCGGTGTTGAACAATGATTAAATAGTGACTTTCTGTTAGTTGACATGGGAGTTTTACATGCTAGGCTTCTTCTTTCGTATGCAGAAGGCGTTTTAAAAACAATGCTTTCATCATTATTTATGTTTTCTGCTGATTTAGATAAACGCTTTTTACTAGTGGTTATAGATTGTTGTAAATTGACATTGGACGTTTTTTTTTCTGTTTCAAATGTAGTGCTTTTAATATTTATATTTTTCAATGACTGTGAAGTCAAGTTTTCTACTGATTTAGATCTACGCTTGTTATTAGTCATTGACCATTGTTGCACATTGTTCTTCTTTTGTAAATTTGATGAAAATTTTAAATAATTTGGGTATCTATTTTTGACTGTGCTCTTGGTATTACTGGGTTCTATTTTTGGATTGATTATGGGTTTTTTAAAAGTGTCTTTTTTAATTGAATAATTGGATACTTTGGATACATTATTGAAGTTTTTACTGCAATTAATGGTTTGCGGCAAGTTTTCTGGCTCTTTAGATTTAATTACAGGTAAAGGTTTACCTTCAATTTGATATTGCAAAATTGGATTTGCGTTAAGAAGTCTTCTATAACTTGTTAATGTTTGTTTCACCTCAGGCGCCTTTTTTCTGCTAACTAACCTTCTTTTTACACTGTCTTTTTCATTCATATTCACTTTTATTTTTTTCAACACTCAATTTTTAACAGAAAACACAAACTCACAGATTATTAAACTTCGCCGATATTCAAACAAAATCTAAACCGTTAAATTCTAATGACAGTTAAAGCGACGTTGCCAATTTTAAACAATGAACATTTTTATTGTTTAAATTGCAACTTATCGATTCTTCTATATTTCAAACGGTTCATATTCTTTAAAAAATTAACAAGTTGCTTATTTTTTTAACAACAAATAATTCAATAAATCTTCAGACTTTCAAGAATTTAAATTTCTTTCGCACGTCGCACAGTGGCTGGATCACGAATTTCGCTGGACAAAGTTAATTAGCACAGGTCTTCAAAATTAAAGAAAACAATATTTTATTACTATTTATTATTTATATTTTTGATTTATCTCGTTTTTACTCTTATTAGGTATATCTTAATACTTTTGGTTCGATAATTATTAAAATAAATTAATAATAATAGTTAAAACCATATACCTTTAAGTTATAGGTATATGGTTAAAACAGTTTTTTAATAAAGTTTTCATCAATAATAAATGTATTAGGAATAAATTTAAAAAAATTAAAATATACTTAAGTAAAAAACCAAAAATTAAATGGCGACATAAAACGATGAGGAAGTCACACCCAAAATAATGTAATTAAATGCAAAAGGGTAACAATTGTCATTGATCAACCAGTATATTAATCACAGACAAACATATTAATATATTAAGCTATAGCTTTATAGATTAGATCCACCCTGGATTAGATAGTAAAAAAATAATTTTGACTAGGTACCCTATTGAAAATGCCATATAGAACCATATAAAAAACACGTATCTGGATTCTATATGGTTTCTATCTGGTTCAATATAGGTATTTGAAACAGGCATTTCACTATAGAACCAGATAGAAGATTACATTATAGAACCAGATAAAAACACTCTAAAACACTATAGAACCAGATAGGGAAACCTATCTGGAAATACATATAGAACAGAAACCAGATAAATCCATATTCAACCATATACATGTCTTTATAAAGATTTATCTGGTTTCTGTTCTATATGTATTTCCAGATAGGTTTCCCTATATGGTTGAATATGAAAATTTTTAAAATGGAAATCCATATTCAACCATATAGAATCCGTAATGTAAACCAGGACTTTCCATATAGGACCTATAAAACCATATAGAACCAGATACGTTTCCTTATCGGATTCAATATGGGTTTTATATGGCATTTTCAATAGGGTAGCCCACTGTGCGTCGTTATACTGCAAGGTTTGTTCGCAGTGCCTCTACTAATTTGACAATTTGGGTGATTTAATTGAAGGATTTTAATTTACTATTTTTTAATTTAGTTAAAAACTATATTAATACAAAATCTATTTACAACAAACGGAAGTAACATATCCTTAAATTTTAAGGTAGTTGTACCCTATAGATTCTATAGTATAGAAAATCTCAGTGTACGTATTCCACTTTCTCTTATTTAAGTCGTTATGCAATTTAAGTGACGGCAACGCTGCGTTTGTGAAATATTTGACAGATGTCACTTTCTGAAAACTTTCATTTTCATTTATAAGTATGGTTAATGTAAACTGAAAGAAAAACTGGATGTTTCCAAAAGAAAATAAAGCAAAATGATACTTAAATGACAAATATATAAATAAAAGTATTAAAATGGCAGAACAAAATCTAACTCAAACACCTTTCGAAAATCCTATGTTTAGGGAGATACACAAAAACACTTGGCTTAAAAGAATCTCTCCTGCCAATTCAAAAAAGGTAGGTAAATATGTGGCAATTGAAAGTGCAAATTATTTATTTTTTTAAATTGTAGAAAAAAGAAAAATTTTGGGTTGTATTTTGTGTCCATGATGACACTAACGCCTTTCTGGAAACATATGTAGACAATAAACTGGCAGATTTTCACAAACCCGACTGGTTTGTATCTCTTAATGACGTCCAACACATATCACCCACCATATGTGCCACCGAGCAAGAGTATGAGTTCGTTCTAACCTTAACAAACCAAGTAATACGATTGGCAGCTCCTACATGGGACCAAATGTTAGACTGGGTAGAAGCTTTAAAAAACAAACTACACGAACTAAGAATATTGAGTCCTAAAGAGAACTTATACACCAAGTTACCTGACAGGTGAATAATTCTAGCAGAATTTGTGTTTTTTTACTTTATTGATATTCTAAAGTAATTTTAACATATAAAAAATTGTTTTGATATTTGATATATTTTTCTACTCCTATTGCATAATTTTCATTGTTAGAAATTAAAGGTGGGTTAATACAACAATTGATAATTTAGTGGAAAATTTATTTCTTAACTCAATTGTTAATTTAATGCATAATTTAATACATAATACATAACTTTAAAATCTGGTTTATACAATTCATAAATTTAGTAAATATTTTATTTTTTTTAATGACAATATTGATTATTAAAAGTTGCAAGTGACACAAAATCCATCATTGAAACTCATGTTATGTAGAAACTTTTTAGTATTTTTTAAGGCACAAACACAATAATTATTAATCAAAACCTTATAAAAAGGAGGGAGAAAAATTGTTTGCACATGCGCGGTTTAATTTTATTTATCATTCATAATTAATTTCATAAAAGTTAAATTTTGTGAACTTTCAAGGTTGTTCAATCAACACTAAATTGTGAGTTACGCATTAAATCCTTGTCTAAACTGTTTCATAGCAGATAGTGCGATTTAACTTTTATGCCCAGATAGCATCTGTGATTTTGTTTTCCCTCTGTGATTTCACACTGAAGTCAGTATAAGGTCAGATGTGATTTTCAGTCATTCAAAATCATGTATGATTTAATACTGAAGTCGGTATGAGATCACGCATGATTTTCAATATAAATTCTAAGTTCCAAATCATGCCTGATTTCATACTGGGGTGAGTATGAGCTCAGGCATGATTTTCAGTTAAGGGTACCTATTCCATAAGTTCCAAGCTTACAAGCTAATTTTATTTAAGCTTATAAGTTATAGCTTATGTATAGTTCTCGTTTAGATGTAATGTAATGTAATCTATAGGGTATAGTTGTTTATTTGTGCTTGTCCCATTGTGTATCGTCGAGGGGACTTTAGGCCAGCGGTCCTTTAATACCCCTTACCCGCACAAGCTATAGCTAAGGTAAGGGGTAGGAACGGACTTCCGGCTTAAAGTCCCCTACAAAGGACTATACACAATGGGACAAATACAAATAAACAACCATGGTTATGGGTATGCATACCCACGTGAGTTTCGATCGGGCGCGAATATTAGTTCAAAATCATGTTTGTTCTCATACTGGGGTCTGTATGAGATCAAGTATGATTTTCAATATGATTCTAAGTTCCAAAGCACGCCTGATTTCATACTGAGGTCAGTATGAGATCACATATGATTTTCAGTATAATTCTAAGTTTCAAAGCATGCCTGATTTCATACTGGAGTCTGTATGATATCACATATGATTTTCAGTATAATTAATTCTAAGTTTCAAAGCACGCCTGATTTCATACTGGAGTCTGTATGATATCACATATGATTTTCAGTATAATTTTATAAAAAACTTATAAGTTCTAACTCAACCATAGAGGAATGGCGCCAGGTAAATTGCGCCAGATTTAAGAAATCTTTTTTTTTTGTAAATACCTAAATTTTTAATAAAAAAATTTTGGTATTTTATTTTAATTTTTTATAGCAATTTAAGCTTCTAGATTTCCTCCTTCACTGGAATTTTTTTTCAGGAAACAAATGGTTTTATTGCAATAAAATTTAAAAATTAATGTATTTATTTTTAAATTTTATTGGGTATAATTAATTATAATTATTAACTTTTCAGCAATCAAATTTTATTGGCGTATTAATTGCCGTTGGTCTTTACTGTTCCCGTTCAAAAGTTAAACTTGTGATCGTCTACCATATCATTTATACTTTAACGTACGTCAAACTATAAATGACATGGTAGACGATGTTTAACTTCGATTATTGATTATTTAAAATAACCGTTTTTTTCTATTAATCGATTATTTGATTAATCGATTAATCGATTTTACCTGTTCATTTTACAAAATCACATATGATTTTATTCTGACAACAGTATGATTTCATTCTGACAACAGTATGATTTCAAAGCCAACGTCAGCGGGACCAAAAATCTCGACTGATTTTACTTATTCTTTAAAGTTTTCTTTCTACCCAGTAAACATTTGTGATATCACGAAAAAGTCACGACGTGACATGTCACAACTTGATATCAAATTGCTGGCACAGTGATTAAGTTTGTCGTTTTATGTCAAGCAGTGACACGCGCGTGATCTTTTTGTCACGACGTGACCCCGCAGGGACGAAACTTTTCATTTAAATGACATTACTTTAATTTGTTCATAATACGTTAATTACGTATTATGTTATTATTGTTAGACACATTATAGGTTAATGATTTGAAACAATTATTTCCCCAAAAATATATAACTTCACTTTATATTTGTTTGCGATTTTGCAAGCGAAGAAAAAAATTAAATTATTTTCCGTTTTATTTTTAATGTATAAATAATAATAAAATTAAAAAAAGCAGTAACATACCCAAATTTTATTTTAAATATCTATTTGGGATGTTCCAGCGCCGCTTCTGGATTAACTAAATTTAATTTACATTAAATTAAGCCCTTTGCCTACTACTAAAAACCTAAAAGGTTTTATCAAATTCGCCCAAAAAATAAATATTTTTTTTAATAACTTGACCTCTTCTGATATTTTCGATTTCTATAGATCACTAAATTTTCCCAATTAAAATCTGGGACACCCTGTATACATGTAGGTATTTTACTTATACGATACTTGATGCACCCTGTATAAAGGTAGTGTGCAAAACTTGTCTTATTATTATTTTATTTAAATAAACGTTGACTGTTAATATTTTAGCCCATAATTTTATTTCACCCAACATGTTTTAAATATTCCCCTGCACTTTCGCTCGCGCATGCGCGCTAGCAATGTCACGGAGTGATATCTCATTGAGTGCATATTGCGCTTGAATGTCACGACTTGATTTCCCATTGATTGTGTATTGTGGAAACATATGAATGCGCCAGTGATATCACGATGTCACGACGGGATTTCGGAGTGATTTCAATACGCAATCACAAATGTTTACTGGGCGGTCTCTTTACAAAATTACATCTGATTTCATTCTGACATCAGTATGATTTCAAAGCCAACGTCAGCAGTAACAAAAATCACATCTGATTTCAGTCTGACTTCATATTGCTGACATTCGCGTATGCGCTACTGACGTCAGATTCTCGACAGACGTGACGAAAGATTTTCACGTCTGATTTTATTCTGACGTCAATATGAAATCATAAATGCTAGCTGGGTGGTTATGCACTAAATTGTGAATTATGAAATAAATTAATGATATGAAGTTGTATAAACCCAAGGATTTAAGGATTTAAAATCCTTGGTATAAACCTGTAATAAAACGTGAGGTTAGATAATTTGACAGATGTCAGATTTTATTTAGTATAAGAGAGGCGACTGATTTTTTTGGAATTGCAACTGCCTGATTGGTCCAAATCACAGTGAATAATGAAATTGGCCAATCGCTGATGCCTAGAAACAGGAATAATGAGTTCATTATTCCCGTTAGGCGGGCGGTTATGATTATCATTATATAGAAAAAACTCGTCATTGTCATCGATCACTTTGATTGTTGGGTAGGAAAAAATAAAAATAGAATGTATTTTTATTTTTTCTAACTAACAAATGATGACGCCCGAATCTACCCGATTTTCGAATCTTGTCGGATTTTCTTAAAATTTTCTTGCCAACATAGGTCCTATTTACTGAATAAGGACTTATGATTGCAGATGTGTCCCGTTGTTACCTACGAGGGACCCCACGTCCCCCCTACCGCCCACCCCTGCTGTACCTCCCGAAATAATTCCAGGAGTTGAGATCGTCAACTCCATTAGTCAAACTAGAAGTAGAATCCAGCTTAGCGAGTCTCAAGAAGAGAGTAGCGTCTTCCAATTTCAAAACTTGAATGCTGTCCTGGATGAGCCTGCTCCCTCTTCAGCTCCATCGAATTGGCCTTCAGGCCACTACGAATTTTTGTTTCAACAAGAACTGCAACAAACACCCGGTCCGTCCAATAGAGAGCACTTAGATAACTTAGATGTTAGGAATAATAGTATTAGAGTATTAGAAAGGTCGACGAGTTGTTCTCCAAGAATATTACAAGCACCACCCCAACCCTACAAGACTTTGAGGGAACAACAAGTATTACAACTGCAGAAAGAAATCAAGCACCCAGCTGGTGTCAGGTTACAGCTGAGAAGAAAAGATTGCATCAGTTCCATTGGCTTTGTGGATGCTTTTGATGCTGTATGGTGAGTAGTTTTTTTATTCTTAAAATTAGTAAAGGTATGCTAGTTGATGTGATTGGTTGGAGCATATGATACAGTTCAAAACTATTTTCCATCCACTTTGTCTTTATGATTTGGCATTATTAACGTTCTAAAATGTGATTGTTGGTTGATTGGGAACGTAGTCGAAAAATTGAGTGAAAAAATGTTAATTTGTTTTATGAAGGATATGTGGTTGGAAGCAAAAGGAGCATCCAATGTTATACAGCGCGTTGCACATCGGCGACCGGCTGGTCAGTATAGAAGGGATTTTGATAAGGAGCGCTTCGGAAGCGCATAGAATTCTTCAGTCGCCAGTTACGTCGCATCTGTACGTTAACATAATCGTTAAACGTATACCGTACGGGCAAGTGCTGGTCATTCACCGCGAAAGCGAAGGGCAAAACTTGGGAATCGTTCAGGAGAATAACACGGCGGTCATCGAGACCGTGGAAAGCGATAGTTTGGCGGCCCGCGCCGGTCTGACATGCAAAGCTAAAACCTGCGACGGTACTTCATTTACCAACTGGGTTTTAACGGAGATTAACGGTCGCCCGTTAAACTTGTTCTTCAAGAAAAATCAGGTTCGTGACCGACTTAACGCTGTAGGAAGAGACATATCAATTCTAGTACAACCTCATGATCTGGTTAAGCAACTTAAAAAGCAGATGAAGTGTTTGAAAAACTACAAAGACTATATTTTGCAATGATTTTGTGCAATATTCATCTCCCTTCAAACGGTTATTGGAGGATAATGTCTGAATTCTGAACTGTGATTATTTTATACACCTTTGTGTAGCTAAATAAACTACTAAAACACTACGTCGTTTTTTATTCCCGTTATTTATTAAATGAATTACAGGCAACTAAGTGACTTCTTTGGCGTTGCTTACAATACATACAATTTTGGTTTGATAACTACCTACTAATTAACAAACATTTCGTAATAAGTATTTATTATTATTATTATTATTTACCAACTGAGTGTTAACGGAAATTAACGGACGCCCGTTAAACTTGTTCTTCAAGAAAAATCAGGTTCGTGACTGACTTAACGCTGTCGGAAGAGACATCAATTCTAGTACAACCTCATGATCTAATTAAGCAACTTAAAAAGCAGATGAAGTGTTTGAAAAACTACAAAGACTATATTTTGCAATGATTTTGGTGAAATATTCATCTCCCTTCAAACGGTTATTGGAGGATAATGTCTGAATTCTAAACTGTGATTGTTTTATACACCTTTGTGTAGCTAAATAAACTACTAAAACACTACGTCGTTTTTTATTCCCGTTATGTATTAAATGAATTACAGGCAACTAAGTAACTTCTTTTGCGTTGCTTACAATACATACAATTTTGGTTTGATAACTACCTACTAATTAACAAACATTTCGTAATAAGTATTTATTATTATTATTATTTACTAAATGGGTGTTAACGGAGATTAACGGTCGTCCGTTAAACTTGATCTTCAAGAAAAATCAGGTTCGTGACTGACTTAACGCTGTAGGAAGAGACATATCAGTTTTAGTACAACCCCATGATCTGATTAAGCAACTTAAAAAGCAGATGAAGTGTTTGAAAAACTACAAAGACTATATTTTGCAATGATTTTGTGCAATATTCATCTCCCTTCAAACGGTTATTGGAGGATAATGTCTGAATTCTAAACTGTGATTATTTTATACACCTTTGTGTAGCTAAATAAACTACTAAAACACTACGTCGTTTTTTATTCCCGTTATTTATTAAATGAATTACAGGCAACTAAGTGACTTCTTTGGCGTTGCTTACAATATATACAATTTTGGTTTGATAACTACCTACTAATTAACAAACATTTCGTAATAAGTATTTATTATTATTATTTACAAACTGGGTGTTAACGGAGATTAACGGTCGCCCGTTAAACTTGTTCTTCAAGAAAAATCAGGTTCGTGACCGACTTAACGCTGTAGGAAGAGACATCAATTCTAGTACAACCTCATGATCTGATTAAGCAACTTAAAAAGCAGATGAAGTGTTTGAAAAACTACAAAGACTATATTTTGCAATGATTTTGGTGAAATATTCATCTCCCTTCAAACGGTTATTGGAGGATAATGTCTGAATTCTAAACTGTGATTATTTTATACACCTTTGTGTAGCTAAATAAACTACTAAAACACTATTCTAAACTTTATTCCCGTTATTTATTAAATAAATTACAGGCAACTAAGTAACTTCTTTTGCGTTGCTTACAATACATACAATTTTGGTTTGATAACTACCTACTAATTAACAAACATTTCGTAATAAGTATTTATTATTATTATTATTTACTAAATGGGTGTTAACGGAGATTAACGGTCGTTCGTTAAACTTGATCTTCAAGAAAAATCAGGTTCGTGACTGACTTAACGCTGTAGGAAGAGACATATCAATTCTAGTACAACCCCATGATCTGATTAAGCAACTTAAAAAGCAGATGAAGTGTTTGAAAAACTACAAAGACTATATTTTGCAATGATTTTGGTGCAATATTCATCTCCCTTCAAACGGTTATTGGAGGATAATGTCTGAATTCTAAACTGTGATTATTTTATACACCTTTGTGTAGCTAAATAAACTACTAAAACACTACGTCGTTTTTTATTCCCGTTATTTATTAAATAAATTACAGGCAAGTAAAGTAACTTCTTTGGCGTTGCTTAAAATACATACAATTTTGGTTTGATAACTACCTACTAATTAACAAACATTTCGTAATAAGTATTTTTTATTTTCTTAATAAAAAACTTGGAACTAAACTTAAGTGTGTTCTAACTTAAACTAACTAAAAAGAATTCGGGTTGCTGACTTTTCCTGCAAATACCATGCTCCTCGTCGGCTTGTCCACCAAGAAGTACATAAAAGGTCTATTGGCTTGGAATTTTGGTGGGGGAGACTTGTACGCAAATGAGGCTCCTGCAATTTTTTTTTTTTAATAATTTTCAAAAAATTAAAAAGAACAAACTTACCGGCAGCAGCCGCTGCAACGGTTCCTTCTTCATCAACCTCAATATCTGCCCTCTGCAAAACCCTGCTAATATAAAGATATTGGTCCAGAATTCCCAATAAGTCGGCCTCTTGCGAATTAAATATATCTTTAATACCCATCTAGAAAAAGAAATCAGCTAATGATGCTTAAGTAAGTTGCATTGTTTACTTTGTTTAAAACTCTGTCCATATTGAACTCCGATGTCACTCTAAAACGCGGCAAATATACTTGTACTTCTTCATCAATGAACTTTTCTTCCGCATCTTCCAAATAATCCAAAAGCTTGTTAAACGTGAATTTCGACAGTAAGTTCAAAGAGTTTGCCAAAGCGGTACCTTTGAAAGGCAAAATAACCACCATGGACATTTTTCCATCCTAAAATTGATGCGTTAAGATTAAGATTTCAATCAGGGCTATAGCTTACACTTCCGTAGGGCAACTCAAGGGCATAGCTTCTTATGGCTTCGACTCTCGTATAAGGAAAATATCCGTTTTGGTACATCATCTTCACATCACCGATCTTGGTGCCCTTTTCATCGTAAAAAGCCTCCGGCTTGGTGGCGGTTCTGTTGAAGGGAGACTTCCACTCTCCTTTGAAGCTCAAAACGCTCGTCAAAAATATAAACGCATCTCTTAAGTCATCTGAAATTGTTTTTTGCAGGAAACGTTTATTTCAACCTAATTTCAACTTACCGTCATTCACCAAAGAGTTGATTCTGTTATTTGTGTTCTTTGAAATGTAGTTGTTGATATCATCAGCGGCTGATTTTGTGTTTTTAAAGTCTGTTGGAATTACATTCACTTTGTAAAATTCCTTGATGTTTTTTTGATACGAATCTCTTAAATTGAATTTTTTGTTGGTGAATATGGCACTTGAGAAGTCCAAGTGTACTCCATCAGCTTCTTTCTGAAATATTAATGGTACTATTGTAGTATTGTGAATGGATATTTATACCAATTTTCAGAACTGTGACCGTGATCATCATTCATTTTGCTCAGTTGTGTATCACCTGACCTGAGAATGAAATCAAAGAAATTAAATTAAGGTTCTTACCAAAAGGCTATCGTGCATAGCTAAATAATTACTCCTGACTTGTTTAATATTATTGTTCAACTTGAGTACACTAACTAGTTGTCTCAATGAATTGCCTTGGGCCCCTTCTGATACAATTGTTAGTAACGTCCATATTGTAAAAGGTGACAAGGCTATATTTAAATTGTCACCTGCTTCCGAATTTGTTGTCTGAAAATTTTAATGATTTATCGCAAAATTTTATTATTTTATACTTACTGCTAGTAAATTCAATGAAAATTCATTTAGGGAATTTGACACGTTTTGTCCATTTATTAAAATTAACGTTGGTAGTATAAATAATATGCCTGAAAAAATTCATTATATCATTATCTCTATAGAGACGTAAAAAAACCTAAATCATCATACATTTTGCCAAAAATTATCCGAATTTTTTTTTATGTGGCAGGACCAACTTATTTCTACAATTTGTATATTTGTTTTTTAATTAATTAGGAATGTCATCCCAGACAGCATCCAATTCAGAAAGATTTCTGTACGAAGTCTGTTGAAAAACATCTTACCGAGGTCACAATATAACATCTTAGAGAAATTATTTTTAGGAGCTCAATTAATTATTATTAATTAGTTCTTGATGAATTCATAAATGAGAAGTCAATTTTTTAACATCTTAAAGTATCTTTTTTTCTGACCTCTTATTGGAATCAAAATTAGAAGCTACTAAGGGTTTCATAAATAAGACTTCAGTTATATGATATCTTACAGTATTCTCTTTTCTTACTTCTTACTGAAATCATATTATTAACTCTTTAAGACGTCAACATGGAGACGTCACATTTAAGACATTTTAATGCGATTACTTTCTTCTCACCGCTGTAACTGCTTGTGTTTGATATAAGAAGCGGCGAAGTAGAATTTAGAGCGTGCTCCATACCAAACGGTCTTAGACCTAGGTAAACGGCTACCCGATACTGACGAGCTCCAAAAGAGCGAAACAGGCCGTCTATCGGTGCCTTGAATTTAAACAAAAGTGAGATAAAATAATCGCAATTCCAAAAATTAGCGAATTCGAGCAAATTATTAAAATGATTTTAATAAAATCAATTTAACAAATTCGTTTGTTCTATAGTAATTAAACTTGACATCTCAAAATAAGCAACGATGTATGTAATTTTATACAGTAGGCCTCTTTAAAATGCTTAATTGCGAAGTCAAAGAAAAGGGTTCCTCAAGAGTTCTTTTTTGAGAAGTCTTGATTAGTTCAATAGGTGGCGCATTCGAAGTCTTAAGAACTTCTTAAAAACTTCTTTCTGATGTTGTATTTGACGTCCAAATCATAAAATAGAACTCATAGATAGAACTTATGCAGACTTAATTAAGACATCATATTGCTGTCTGGGATGGTAATGGGTAAGTTGAATGTACTCTATTAAAAGTCAAGTTAAAAAAACAATTTAAAAGAAATATATTTCTAAAATGTTCTACTGGTTATTCAAAGATGTGTAAAAAAAATGCAAAAATTTACCATTTATAATACTTATATTTGCGAATTTAGTTATATTTCTTTACATGTTATAAATAAATTTACGTTTTTATGGTTATTAAATTTTAATATTTATTAAATACTGGGTTTATAATAAATAAACTATAAAATAATAAAATTAAAAAATATATATATATTTCGATAACGTATTCTATATAAATAGATACTGACCAGGTCAAATTGGATGTTATGTTTTTATTGACATTAAAAATTGTTGATACTTACTATAAGAACAAAATTTAGGATGCATTTAAAATGATGTATAAATACATAGAAATATAAAGGAACCAGTTTTTAAAACCAATTTGTAATATTCAAGGTAAAATGTTTGTTTTTATATTTATAAATATCTCGCTAGATAAAATAATTAATCGACTTACTTGCTTTCAAAATCATTTTAAAACTTAAACTAAATTATGCCCAATAAATCCTCAACACACACAAACACAGAATGTTGTGAGTATAGTACAGCTCAATCGATATAAACAATGCGAGAAACGAGTTATACGAAAAAATAAAAACAGTCTGCTAAGTTTTAAATCCTACTGAATGAATAAATTTTGTTGTCGGACAAGTTAACTAACTATTTTACTCCCGCCTTTGGTATTATTATATTGTAATGGGAAAACCCATCCGAATAACATTAAATCTTTTAATATATGTATAGGCAATTATTATAGCACATTATTTATCTTATCTGTGCTTAGGATTTTAACAGCACCAGGTACACGATTGTTTTTATATTATTTTTTAATCAAGCTTTGTTTTTTAACACTTGGAAAGTACCTGCATTTTTTTATAAAACACAACATATTTAATTATTACTAATATTTTGCCACCTTCAGATCAATTATAATTGATAATTATCAGGTCCAGGACAATCTTTCTAAAAAATTATGTCATGATTTTTTTATTTTGTTTTGTATTTCACAACAATTGTTGGTGGTTTTAAAAGGTATTAATTTAAATTAACAGATTTTTAATGCTCTTCAAAAAAATAATACATACCTAAAATATTTATAATTTCATAATTATAACATGATAAAATTATTAGGTTTTTATTGGAAAATTATTAAGCATTTATTTACGGCGCTCTGTTAATGAGCTGTAAAATTCAGAAGAAACCCAAACTTAATATTAAGTACATATGTACATAATTAAACATATTTGTTTAGTGTTATTTTGCTCTTATAATACATATGTATACACATGTTAAACCTAAAGATCCTGGATTAAATTGCAACAACCGCAAATTATCGCTATTATGTTTATATTTTTTTAAACACATTGTGTTTAACAGATCCGCATGGTCACGTCAATTACAGTACAATTTCCTGAAGCGCTCTGGCATAGGTATAGCAATAAAACAATTGTTTGGACATATTTTTTTGCCTTGTAACATTACATAAATTAATGCCTAACAAATTGCCCACAAGGTTGGTTAACATCTGTTGGTTAAGCATCTGTTCAAAGAATTTTAGACTTAAGAGAAAAATCAATATAATTTGAATATGGAAATTTAACATTAGTCATTTTAAAACCGAAAAGTATGAGCCATGTGTTTGTTTTATTTTTTTTATCAGGCGATAAGTCTTTAATATTTTATGCATTAACCACAACACAAGTGTCTTAAGTAAATATTATTTTATATTTTATGGATCTGTTAATGCTTCGTAAAATTTTGCGTTAAAACTGCGATTTACATTTTATTACTTTAGGTTTATATAATCCAAAAATATTTAAGAAAACGGACATGGGGTGTCCCATATTACCACCTTCTTTCTACGTATTTATGTTGTCTGAAAAGTAATTAATTCAATTCAATTCAATAAATCTGAATACAGCGTATCTCTGTATTCAGAGGTTAATGGTAAAAAGTAATTAATTAAGGTTTTAAAACAATTTTTTCAACATTTTAACCTATATTTTTAAATCCGCCTTGGATCGTGTTTCCTAAAATTTGCGACTTTACTTTCCATAGAAAGTTGTTTCTATAATTGACAGAAATATTTCTGCGACATCAAATTGTGACGGAAAATCAGAGATCTCTGCGGAAAATGCAGTGCTTTAATTGGTTTATAACTTACTTACCGATAGAGACATTTTCTATAAAAAGTAATTTCAAAAATTTCAAGAACCCCCAGATATGTTAGTATACCGTTGATCAATAATTAATTAATTAATCAATGGTATAACACAGAACACAATCTATGTAAATTAAAATAAATAATTTTATATAGTGAAGAACTCTACCGGTGATTTATAATAAAGAAGCTTATTCTTTTCATGAATAGATGGCGTCAGTGTAAAAGTATTTTTTTTAAAGAATGTACCTTCTTATTTAAGAAATTTCCTAGGTTATTTGTTTGTATCGATATAAATAATAAATAGTAAAACTAACTGAAATAAGCGTTGAGAAACGCTAAATATTACACAAATATTTACGAAATATGTCATTTTGTAATTGAAAATCGATGAAAGAGACGGAATGTGGGTCGTTTAAAAAGAAATAATAAATACTATTAATTTATTTTATTACATAAAACCCCTGCGATAATGTAGCAAGATGTTCGGTCCAAATAAAATAGGTAAATAAAGTTGAATAGAACCTAAATATAATGGAGAGTGGCTGTGTAGAAGAGACAAGCAAAACTAGTAGAGAAAATAGTATTAAAGAGCTAGGAAAATCAGAAACAAGCTTAAAAAGTACAGGTAGCAAAAATTCCATACAATTCAAAACCCAAAACTCCCATGAAGGTGACAATCAAAAACTTAATCCAGATGGAACAGTCAAAGTGCCTCACAAAATAATAGCAAACTGGAGGCATGCCTGTGACCGCACAAAAGACAAAACCAAAGATTTGCTAAAGAGGTGGAGAACTCTTCCGGAAATCGAGTCCGAACACAGTATGAAAAAAAATGCACAAGGCGACTCCGATAAGGAGGAGAGCCAAACCGAGAGCTGTGGATGGAGTGTTCATGTATGGAGTAAGTTATTGTTATTTGAATAATGCTTATTAAAATTTACTTTCTATGAAAAGCAATAAACCAATCAGATCATTCTTCATCACACCTAGTGTGCTGTGGAGAATGCTGTGCTCTGATTGGCTTATTGCTTTCTATAGAAAGTACATTTATTGTTCTTATAATTTCAGCAACTTGGGTTGATAGATTTAGCATTGATTCAGATGTAGCAGAAGAAAAAGAGGGATATCAACTAACACCTGTACAAAAATGTAAATTTTCTCATTTTTTCACATGCCTTTTGGATCATGATCAAGATGATTTAATAAGTGAGCAAGATTTCGAAACACTTATAGAAGTAAGTTAACACCCATAACAATTTTTAATTTTTATTAAATTAATATTTTACATGCTTACTTGGAAACAGAGACTAAGGCATTTTGCTGATTGGTCGGTTAATTCGACGGAGTTTAATATTCTTCGTGAAGTTGAAAGAGGTTTTATAGAAACTTTTTTACATGATATAACTGATGATAAAATGGGTAAAAATCTTTTCTTTCAAAACCAAAGCTCTCGAATATTATATGTATATACCTACAGGGTGTCCTGAAATGCTGCAGCTATGGCACAAAACAATTTAAATTTAATATTAAATGAGTATATTACTTCTAATTTGAAGCTTTGGTTTTTGAGTCTTAAATGAATACCTTACCACAGGGTATTAATTTTAATAATCTTATACAGAGGGCGCCAAAGTACACACCACTTTTGCGCCTTGCCGTTTAAAATAAAACTAAATATAAACTGTTTACAGGCTTTCAAGTGAATGACCTAACGTACATAACTAAGGAAGGCTGGCTCTACAAATGGTCAGAGTTGATATGTGGTTCTAGAAATTTATCAGATTTTCCCATATGGTTGCAATTTTTCGTTAAAGTTTTGTTTCAAGTTATTAATAGAAGCGGTAATATTTACTATACGTATAAAAAGTGTTATTTATTTTGGGAGATTTTTTTAGGCAATGGTATCATCACTAGGGACGAATTGAGCTCGTTTTATTCATCTGTGTTATGTTTGGATAGTGTTAAAGTGGGCGAAATTTTGGACCATGCATATCAAGCTATGACCTCTGTAAGTAAAAGTTAATTATTATTTTGTTGTCAGTCAGATCTATAGAAAGCAATAAACCAATCAGAGCACGACATTCTTTATCTCACCTATGCTGTGGAGAATGCCATGGTCTGGTTGGTTTAAAAAAATAAATGCTTATTGTGGTAGTGGGTACTAAATGTTTGATATTTTAGAATGGCGACCACCCTTTGATATTTAAGGCGTATAGGCTTTGTTTCGCAAATTACCTCCTGGGTAGATACCCCAACGGGCCTGGTCAGTATATTTTGGGCGCGCCAACCACCACCATGTCTTGCGTCATGTTCCCTGTAGACTATTCAGCGTTAAATGCACAACCCGAAGATTTAGAGCAGTATGCGCCAGACCAAAGATCCAATAGACGTAGTGTTATCGTGTGATTTAAAAATAAAAAACGATAAAATGCTACATCTTGCCCAATCAGCATTTTACGTCAAAAAGTTCAGATTTAAGGTAAATGTTTTGTTCAAGTTACCTAAAAAATCCAATCCAAGTCAATAACTTGTATAAAACCCTCTACAGGTACTAAGGTTTATGCTGCTTGGGTGTATAGCTACACCACCACGTGCACATTAATAAGCAATACTTTTAACACAAGTGCACTCTTCTAAAAAATCAAATTCTAAAATCTATGTGATATCTTTGTACATTGTTATTGTTATTATTACTACTTGTTAATTGGTTACTGTTAAATTGGCATTTAACATCTTACCAGTCAAATTTCCAAATCCCAACAATATTGCACACAATTTACCCTATAAGGCAATTTTTAAGTAAGGTGTCTTACAGAATCCAACAAATAATATTTTCATTAAAAACTGCCCTTTTCAATGTTGCAGTTTTTAAATGGATTGCAATATGTACAAGCTGTAAATATACATATTATAAATTTATATTACTATATACAACTTTTGATATATTAATATAGATGAATGCATGATGGTATAGGCAATAGGCAATAATTAGTAATATCAGGCCTTACTAAATAAATAATTAAGCAAAAATTTAGACCCTGTCCAGTAGAAACTACTTATAAAAATAAACCAAAGATCACCAAAAATTTACCAATTAATAATAAAAGCACAAGTTGAAGGTGGGTTAGTTTTTTCATTCTAAATGTACTATGCTTCACATGAAAAAGTCAAATAATTGTGGTTATGTATCCGTTAGTTTAACGCTAATTTCGTCTTATTTTCTAAAAATAATGTAATATAAACAATTTTTGTGTATAAAGGGACTTTATAACACAAAAAAAACATATATTTTATATTTTCAGAAAATAGAACGAAAATAGAGCTATACCAACAGATACATAACCTCAACTATTTGTCTGCGTTCCCTATTCCAAGTTATAACTATAAAATTATTGGCGCCCGCGCGGAACTGTGTTTAGGCTTTAACCAAGGCTAACTACAAAACCTTAATAAGTTCTGTTTAATATACAAATGTATATCCCGTGTGGTCTAGTGGATAGAATACCTGGTTTTCACCCAGGAAGGCTCAAGTTCAATAACTGGTAGCGCAATATTTTTTAAAAATTTTCTTTGATGTGGAGCATAGTACAATGTAGATTTTGGACTCCTAATGAAATATATTAGAACAATATAAAAATAGCAATTTATTGGGAGTACTAACATGTTGATTTTTATTAGTCTTTATCTTAAAATATAATTAAAAAAAATTGTTCAAAGAATATTTAAATTTGGTTGTTTATTTAGAACTTTTGTTTTTACATTTAAAACAATGGTTTATTATGGTATTAAGATAAAGCCAAAATAAATTTATGACTGTACATTTATTATACAACTAGATTTAGCTCACAATTGTTAATACTATTTAATAAAGCTTTAAATGCAAATGTCAGCTCAAAAGTTTGACCTTTTATTAGATGAATCGGGCACAACATTAATATTGTAACATGAGATAAAATATTAAGCACAAAAATAATAATAATAATAAAAAAATAACTTATAACATTGTTGTTTTATTTTACATATTGTTTATTAACTGTTTTATAGACTCTATCCATTGGTTACTTATATCAGAGTGTCCCGTAGATAACTTTAAAAGCATTTCATTGGCTTTGGCAGCGTTTTTTTCACATACACTCAAAACTAAATCACTTATCAATACTTTCACATCATCGGTAAACTGACCCTGTTGCCACATATTTTTAATTAACTCCAAATGCATTTTGACCGTATCGTTGCCACTGTTTTCATCAATTAATTTATTTATATTCACAAAAGCCACCGGTGGCGGTACAACGCTGCCCATTGGCGGCGGTGCGTTAACATTTAACGGGCTTCCTTGAGAGGAATTTGAAGCAATTGGAAAAGCAACCCTCTTGTTTGTAATCCTGGATTTTGGCGGCGGATTTGATGTAGTATAATTTAACATTGGCGGGTCATTCCAACCTGGATCGACTATAAAAAAATATTTAAATATATTATGCTTACAATAAGCAAGCATTTAACATACCTTTTTTATCTTTGCTCATTTTGATTTTAAAAACAATCTGTGAATTTATTGTACATAACCTAGAAAGTTTTGACACCTGCGCCTCGATTCAAGGCCATTGACATCATGCAACCCCTCTTACACTTTATAAAAATGATTTTAAATAAAAATCCTTTTTGTATTTATATTTTAATTAATTTATTTGTAAGTTTTTTTTATTGTAGTAAATTCTTTTAACATTAGGGCTACATTAAACCTCAGTGTTTTGTACATGTTGGCATCAATTTCTATACTTATTTTTCCTTTATTTTTCATGTTAAAGCATAATATCACACTGGCAGGAATTTTCTTGACCAAGGTACTGAAAACAAATAAATTAATAAAGTTATAAAAGTATTATTGTATATATTACCTATTTATTAAACTTATATCTATTCTCCATTTTAAATATGTGAAATTTGTATAATCAGAATATGTAGATAGTTGTAAATTTTTCATAACATCTTCTCGATTGCTTATTAAAGGCAAAGTTTCTATAAAATTGTCTGTAAAACCAATTTCAAGCAATCTTGAATTGAATTCTTTATCATTTGTACTCAAAAATAATCTTACGATTAATAAATATACTCCTAGAACATTTAATATATTTTCTTTGGATACATCAGATTCATTGCATATTTTAGTTAAGTTTTTTGTACGGTTTTGGTTTGGAAATTGTTCAATTGCTAGAGCCACTAAAAAAGAAAACAATTAGGTATTTAATTTATGGCTACCTAAAATGTTTTTTATTACATTTCAATAGTTTCCCCCTTAAATCACTATTAGACTCACAGATATTGTTTATTAACGTTTTAGGTAATTGATTAATATTCATTTTTGTTTATTTATGGCACATAAGCAAAACCATAGAAAAAGGATATAAGAAGTGCGCCCTCTGTGTTAAACGAGGGAAACACGTCTATCATGACTCCCCCTAGTTGATGGGCCGGACTCAGCTCATATTGATTTTGACATACCAGGGCCGGCTTTTAAATTTTTATTTATTTATTTTAATAATTTTTAATTTTATTAAAAAAAAAACAAAATAGTGAAACATTTGTTTATTTACAATAAAAATCCTAATGCATTATGTGAAAAAATACGATTTTTAAAATATTCTGTGACTAAAAGTGTACAAACTATATACAATGATTAAAATTGTAGAAAAAGGCTATATCATATTTTGTTTTTATAAATTTGAATATTGTACATTCCTAAAAATTGTCCAATATCAACATAAAATGTATCAGTCCTAAAAATCTTACAAAAAAAGAGTTAGTACAGGATCTAGTGGAATTAAAAACAAATTTAAGAATAAAAATACTACCCCTTAAAAATTTAAACAAAAAACTAATATTCTTAACTAAATAATATTATATGCATTATATATGTATATATTTTAAGTAAGTATGTATTTACAAAAATATAATGACAATAATATTATTTCCTTGCAAAAATATCTTTTATTAAGATATTAAAAAATAATGCATTACAAAAATTCAATTTTATAATTAACATATTTGGGAATTTTTATCATAGAAAACGTTGTATAATTTAAAGCCTATTCAATTTGATTGATTATAGTTTGTAGTTCACAGGAGTTAACTACTGAACAACATCTTGCAAAAGTATCTTCTTTCTTCAAATAAAGATTCTGTATACATGCTATAGCATGCAGTTTTTATTTACAAAAGTTACTATGCAACTCGAATACCAAAGTTTTTCAATAGTAGATTGGGTCCCATTTGAAGTTATTAGCTTGGGTTGATTTGTATTGTAGATTGTTTATGTTCTCAGATTGGTTTACAGCAGATTTCATATTCCCACTTTAATTGTAGTTTGTATTGCATTTATGTAATTAAGATTTATGTTCTTAGGTTGGTTTTCCATATTTTCCTGATTCCAACTTTATTCAAAGATTTTGTTGAATTCATGCATGAATGTAAGTATGGTTTATGTTCTCAGGTTGGTGTCCCATGGCTTCCAAATTCCAACTTCCAACTACCTTTTACAAATCAAAAAACCAATTAACAAACATAAAAAACAATGTAACGAACGGGGCAAGGGGGGCACATTTAAATAATTAAAAACGAATATTAAAACCCTTAAAAAACTACCTTTGGCCAAACCACGTGATCGTCTAGTTTAAATAAATTAAGTTAGGACCCCTTTTTGTTGTGAATACGGTTCTGGATACGTAAGTACTTGAGCAATTGAAAAGATATTTAAAAAGCAAAGAAAAAGTATTAAATTAAAATAAGTTTATTAATAAAGGCAATTAATACAAGAGTTAATTATTGTTACTGTACATTAATAATATAAATAAAAACATTTGTATTTAAAAAGTATTATTGATTTAAGTTAATAAGGTAAAACCTTAAAAACCCACATATACAATTCAGACATGCATATGTGTCGCACATCTAAACAATATAAATAATATAACAAAATCAAAGTAATCAAGTAATCAAATATAATATCATCAATCACATTATCATATTGTTAAGATTATTCACCTACATAAATGTTAGGCTCGGACGGTGTTTAACTAGAAAATATAAATTGAAACTATTATCAATGTACAGCAACAAACAACAATGTGTAAGCTAAAATAGCAGGTAACTTAAGTCACAGAGAACATAATAAATAGTAGTGGTAAATAAAATGTATAAATAAAAAGTTGTATAGCGGTGGACAACCGTAATGCAATAAAATTGGTGTACAGTCATAAATAAAAGCAGATATATTAAATTAATAAAAGAATATCAAGTCAAATTAAAGATGGTAAAATAAATTGATTATCAATAATAATAAAAATAAGACAATGCAACAAAACTCTCACATCAATACCTGAAATAAAACATATATATTTTATTTCAGGTATTGATGTGTATTGATGTGAGAGTTTTGTTGCATTGTCTTATTTTTATTATTATTGATAATCAATTTATTTTACCATCTTTAATTTGACTTGATATACTTTTATTAATTTAATATATCTGCTTTTATTTATGACTGTACACCAATTTTATTGCATTACGGTTGTCCACCGCTATACAACTTTTTATTTATTGTTATATTGTAATGCAATGTATCATGTTATTACATATTTCTATTTAACTTTAACATACTTTGTTTTGTACAGTTTACATTATTTTGTTTATTCGATAAATTGATATTCTTTATATAATATGTTTAGACTTTGTTTTAATTTCTGCACATCAAAAGGTATATATATTTATTTATTTATTGGTATTTGTTTTTGGTGGTGGTTTTGGGGAGACCGGTGGATCGGCTTTCTATAGAAAAGCGCACTGGTTGTTCTTACCCTTAATTTATTAACAATAAACTGTTATTTATGTGTATACACGAAGAATATCAATTTATCGAATAAACAAAATAATGTAAACTGTACAAAACAAAGTATGTTAAAGTTAAATAGAAATATGTAATAACATGATACATTGCATTACAATATAACAATAATAAAATGTGAATATTTAAATGGTAAACATAAAATAATGATTATAATAAATAAGTAATTAAGTTTGTCCAACCACAACCCAAAATATACTTCTTTGACAAAGAAGAAAATAAAATATAGTTTAAATTAAATATTAATTAATTAACCACTTATTATGATATTTGTGACCTTAAATTATTATAATTAATTATAGAAAAACATACCTCTTCAAATAACAAAAACCCAACTGTTACAAAATTAAAGAATTAAACTAATCCCTTCCAAGAGTAAAACGTAACTGCCCCTTCAAATAGCAAAACCCAACTGTTACAAAATTAAAGAATTAAACTAATCCCTTCAAAGAGTAAAACGTAACTGCCTAAAAAATACTGTCCTCTCTAAGTTTTTAACACGCTCTTTTTATGTTTATTTTTTTAAGACTAGGAACATGAACCAAAACTTGCTTATTTGGACTTTCTGTAACGAACCCTCAAGTGGTTGTCCAGATGTGACTCATAAATTATTATTGTATAATAAACAAATAAAGAATGTATTGAATTCTAGAGTGAAACTTATACCTAACACCTAATACAATTTTAAAAACAAATATTTAAAACTAGTCTCATATTTGGTAAAGCTTAAAAATAAATTAAGAAATGTTAAAATTTAACTACCCCATATATCGTGCCCATTACAACAATGTTAAGCAAAAATATTGTGGGCAGTCTTTAGATATAAATATAGGTAGTAAAAATAAATATACATAATAAGATAATAAGATTTAAATTTAAAAAAAATTCTACAGTCTTTTAAAAAATAAAATTTAAAAAAATATTATTTGGCCTGATGAAATTTCTTTAGTTTTTTGAAATGTCCCACAGTTAAATCCTTTTTGGATGCATTTTTTTCTTTAACATATCTAAAAATATTTAGGCGCACACATTTTTCAAAAATTTGAATGTGGCAATTATGGACATTACAAAAACAAAAAGCATCCAAAAGTGAATTATTTAGTTGCCTAAAATTTCTTTCTAAATATTGCAAGTGAGCATGTTCATCAAGATATTGATAAAGTTTGACATAAATTATATCAGTAAAATTAATAACATGGTCACTTGCATAGGTCAACCTTTTTATTTCATCGTGCTCCTTATAAAATGTTAAGAGGTTATTGGGATTAAATTCGTCAGAAAATAAAAGTTCTCGACAAGAAGTACAGTCAGGAACATTTATTTTGTTTAAAATATAACCAGCCACGTACCCTGAAGCAGGGTTGTCCTCCAAGGGCAAGGCCACCTCCTCATCCTCCTCATCATCCTCCTCATCTACATTATTTGCCAAAGAATTTAAATCAGGATTCGTTTCTGGCAGGTTGTTGATAAAAGCCGCGAAATCCCCTAAAAACTTGCAATTATCTTCTTCACAATTACCCCCTTTATAAAGAGGGCTTGTGAAGTTATTAATAATTACAGTCTTAAGGGCAGCAACGAATTGATGGCAAGTGGGATTCGTATTACACACCCCATGTTGCCTTATCTGCCCAAACATATTTTCCAACGGGTCCTGATTTAAATTTCTTAAGGCCAAATACTGTAGTCCTTCCGCCTCTAAATTGCGCCAAAGAAATTGTATGGCCCTAATACTTATTTGCCAACCTTCAATAAACTTGAAGTTTGTACGCAAAGTTTTTGTATTAAGGTCATAAAGTTTCCATTTAGCTAATTTAGGTAAAATGGACGACCAAAAATCTAAATGTGGAGAATCCTTAGATAAGGCACATTTAAATTTTTTTCCATCACAGGCTCTTGGATTGTTCGAATTTAAAGAGTCAAACAGTGTATCGACCATATAAACAAATTCCGCAGTATCAAGGGTAGGTTTTGGCAAATACCCATAACCATGAAAAGTTTCTATAGCAGATGCAACAGATCGACTCATTAATTGAGCTGCGGTTTTGACTTTCATCTTGGCGAACGAGTCGCCAAAATTAAAGTAATTCTCTTTCAGCTTTGGGAGGGTTTTGTAGGTTCGCACCTTATTGTCCGTGTCGTAGGCAGAACGAATATCAGCCATTCTTGCAAACTTGCCGCTCTCGAATTCTAATTCGCAACTAATAAGCGAGTTGCGAGTGCTTTTTAGCAAGTGGGGGACATCAAAAATGGTTGCTATTCGTTTTCCATTCACAACAAAATGGTACGGACTTGGTCGTTTATCTGTATGGGATCGTGTCAATAAAGCAATAGCTGCTCTATTGGTAGGTCCCTGATCGCATACAGTCGCAACGACATTAAGACCTGTATGTTGCAACTTTTCTACAAGAGACACAATCATATCTTTCAATGAAAGTGTAGAAATTGTGTCCCTTGTAAAAAAGTAAGCAACAGGCATCTTGTAATTCCTTACAAGCCCTCTAACCATAAAGACCAATGCATGATTGGCTTCCTTATTAGATCGCCCAAGTGTACCCAAATCTACAAAACCTGTTATTTCCTGTCGGTTTTTATCATAATGTAAACCTCGATTAAGAGACATTTCGTCAAAGATAAGGGTAACACAGCGATCCAAATCATCCATTTCCTCCACCACTGTTTCCAAATATTTAAATACACAATCAATCGGCCCACAATTAAAAGGTATTTTTGATAATGTGGCCTTCAAAAGCCTAATAGAAGGCAGTTGAAAATGGCACCTCAAATATCTATATAACCGAGGGCTCCTCTTGTAGAGACTCAAAGCAAATGCTTTGTCCTGAGTACTCCACCTTCTGGCATTCGGAGATTTGCCACTATTTCTAAGCTGAGAATTGATAAATTCTCTAGAAACAGTGGACAAATTTTCCTCCATTACCTCGAAGCGCCCCTGGTTATACAGCTTTTCAAGGTTTGCCAAATGGGCACGTTCATTTTTTAAAATTCCTTTTAATTTACTTAACTTAGCAGTAGTACTTCTATGAACATTGTACATAACCCTTTCGGATTCTGTTAAAGTACTGCTGCTAAGACCCGCCTTAGTTAAAATACCCTCCATTTTAGAATTTAAAAAGTGATATTTGTCAGACAGTGTTGAAGGACCTGGTTTTTCAGGTTCAGTAGCAGAAATGGTTTGTTCTGATGCAAAACAAACATTATCTGCTACTAAACAAGATGATTGATTTTTACCTACCTCAGAATCTAATGTTTCTGAAGAAGAACAAGGAATTGCTTCCTCAACGGAAGAGCAAGAGGCTTGTTGTTCTACAGGAACATTAGATTGTGGTCTAGATAAAAATCTCGGAACTGCCCATGCATGTAATTTGAATGGATAGTTAGGGTCAAGGTAGTCTTGTGGGAGAAAATGGTCCTGACAAATAAAAAAACTGTGGCAGTTTTTGTCCTCTGGTATATGGCACAATTGCTTCCATACAAATAACACATTCAAATCTGTTGGGAAAGAATGGAATCGTTTTGTGCTAGTTATACCACAGCGACGACTATTTCCGCATTTTGGATATTTGCAGGATTTTTTTACCCACCCCTCCATGAAAAAAAAAGGTTGACCCTAACAAAAAATAAAATTTGTACAAAAAATCCTTCTGCTAAACTTGCAACTTGTTAAACTTGCTAACTTGCTAACTTGCTAACTTGCTAACTTGCTAAACTAAAAGAATATCGTTATCATTAGTAAAATTTTATTATTCATAATTATTGTTTATTAAATAAATATTTCAGCAAATGTTAATTTAATTCAAAATGTTTATCTAAAGGCAATCCTTTATTTTTATTTATATTTATTTTTTATCCAATAGGCGTGTCTAAAAAATACTTGTATACCTATGTATATAGATTTAATTTATATTAAATTCTAGTAAAAAATGGTCAATCAGTTTATTTGTTTTATCCAAATAATTTTTATTTGTTAAACATATTAAAAAAGAAAGTTCTTATTTGCATTCATTAAATTATTATTTTTTGAATCACAATTAACAAAAAATAATTTATAGATTTTATCTTTTATTTTTAATATTGGGTAGTAAGTCAGCACCAAAACATATTTCCTGGTATATTTTATACAAGTTTTTACAAAAAACACTAGCATTTTAAATCTACAATAATTGTAGATTTAAAATGCTAGTGCTTTTTTTTGTAAATTATATTATATAATTGTATAATTATTATACCATCCCCTTAAAGCAGAACTGAGGAGCGCCCGGTCAAAAACAAATATTTCCCGGCGAAAATTCAACTAGTTCATGGGGGTCATTTTCGTCTGTAATCACCCTTTATAATGGTCGAAGCATAGATTAGATAAAGTCCAATATTTTTTATTTAAGACCCAAAAACAAGAGGCCTGATCAAAACCAATTCTCAACTATTCTGCCCTTAGTCAGGCATATTGACAAGAATATTTCTGCTTTAATATTCTATAGGTATATTATTATATTATATTCTGTTCAAGTAACCATAATTAAATTTATTAGAAATTCATTAGTTAAGGATATAAAAGCTTTTTATACTATAGATATATCTTAAATATGAATTAATATTATCATGTTTTAGATCTTTAAGAAGTAGATTTAGAATCATAGAAAAAGAATGAAAGTAACTATTATTACAATTAGTAAACCTTGGTTAAAAACTAATATTTAGGCTCATAAACTTATAAGAATTAACATTTGAAATAAAACAAAAAGAATTAAACTGCTTCTATAATAAATGGCAAGTTTTCAATTTCAAATAATTTTGTTTGCAATCAATTATAAATTTTTACAAATAAATTTTGTAATATTCATGTTTACAGTTTGTAATATTTTTGTTTAATTTGTAGGTAGCTAAGGTGTTTAAAGCTCAAATGTTTATAACCAAGCAAGGGGTAAACCACTGATTTTTAAAATTAAAAATCGCTTACGAATTAACAGCTAAGGATAACAATAACAAGGGTAGTCATGTACAACGTGTCGCTAAGCACTGATTAAGCACCGATTAAGCAAGTTTTCCTTATTGATAACAACTGATAAGGAAAAAAATCTCAACACAATGTCCACTAACATTGAACGGTTGTCTCTAAGATTTTAAAGTGGTTTACCCCTCGTAACCAAGCCATAGAAAAATCGTGGAAAACCAAGCTTTGCTAGAAAGCAGTTTTGAACATTACTAATATTTGTACCCACCAACAAAATACTTACGTTTTCAAACTATATGTCCTGGACCCAAAATATCATAAAACTTGAAATCACCAACTTTCTTTGTGGCACAAAGTTTGTGAAACCTTCTTTCAAGTAAAACTAAAAAAATATCATTATCATTAGTAAAATTTTAATATTAATAATAATAGTCATAATAAAAATATTACCCAATGCTAAATTTAATTCAAAATGTTTTTTTAAAGATTTTACAAAAATGCACCAGCATTTTACTTATTTACTTAAAGCAGAACTAACTATTCTTTGTCCTTAGTCATGAAAATCAACATATTTAAAATAGTTCTGCTTTAAGAAAATACATATTGTGTACAAGTACATAATTTAATTAGGTACATTTATTAGATATAAAGGTTATAAAAGCCTTTTAATATGTAGATAAATTAGGTACATTTATTAGAAATTAAGGTTATAAAAGCCTTTTAATAGGTATGTAGGTAGATCTTTACAAAGTAGATTTAAAATGAAATTGAATATTATTAAAATATAATAATTAGTAAAACTTGGCTAATAATTTATTTATAATTTATTATTAATAAACTTATAATAGTACCCATTTAACTTTTGTAGACCAACATACAAACAAAAAACCTATAGGTACTATATTTAAAACTTGTCGGTTTTTTAGCAAAGCAGTTTAATTCGTCTTATTTTAAAAGTTATACCTACATACAAACATACATACCTACCTGTATACCTACATTTAAACAAAATACTTACGTTTTCAAACTACATACATATATAACATAATATGTTATATATTATATGAAATATCAAACCCATAAGGCATAAAACTTGGAAACAATCTACTTTTTGGAAACAATATACTTTTTCTATGAAGAAAATGTACCATAAAATTGACAGTTAAACAATTATTGGTTTTACGACGTTGCCGAAAGTGGTGCGTTTTGTTTTTATTACAGGTTACTGTAATCTGTGCACGAACTGGCAACGCATCGTGGGGGAGTCATGTTTCCAATTCCCCCGCTTATGTTTCACCCCCCTGAGCAAAACGTCAAAAACAAAGTCAAAAAATTTGTTGATTATCAAAATCCAAGGATACAATATCATGTTGCCACATCTACGAAGTTTGTAATTATATTAGACATGATTATATCGTTAAAATTCAAATTATTGGCTTAATTTTTTTCTGATTGATCACCGTGTATATAACTATTTCGTAGTTATTCAATTAAAACAATGCTTTTAAATGGATTGAACGTGCTGTTGAATTGTATCCTTCAAAAATCCGCCATCTTGGTCACGTGACGAATGAGACGCGAAACACTGAAAGTTTCGGTCAACAAATAATTGTGATGGCAAAATTGCGAGCAAAATTAATATAAAATTGGCAGCATTTAATAGTTCTTGATGTTCTATAGTTTTTGGGCAAGGTATTTTTAATAGTAGAAGAAAAATTTATTGTTGCATTTATGCGCGCTAAATTTTTCGTCGATCTTAACCTCAAACTTGTGTTATTTCAATTTTTTCAAAGTTTGTGTTTGGTTTGTTTTAGGTAAACGTTTCTTTTCCTGGACAAAAACGAAATTGTAATGAGTTGTAATGAATGAAGTTCAATAACATGGAAGAGGTTGTTTCTTCAATTAAAGATGGAAAAGTGGAATCCCCAATCACAGTCAAAGACAAACTATTCGATCCGTCTGTTGATATGCTAGTAAATGATTTTGATGACGAAAGAACATTAGAGGAAGAAGAAGCTTTAGCGGCTGGTGAATCTGACGATCCCAACGCTGAACTTTCCAGTCTGCAAAAGGTGAGTCCACATTTGTTACCAACTAATTGTCTTGTAAACACTAGGGCAATTTTCTTTTTTGAAATACATAAAAGAACACGGATTATTTATGTAAAAACCAACGTAAAAGATGTGCAACATTGAGTGTAACAAGTTGGTTTTGTTTACAATGAGTTTCTTTAATAATAACATAAGGGTGTAGTTAAAACTTTATTGGAACACCCTTAATATGCTGTAACATATTAAAGAAGCTAGGGTTTTCTGAATTTAATTATAATAAATTTATTAAAGAATTACATTACATGTGTATATAAGGGGTGTAAAACAGATATTTGAACATCTCATATATTTTTTAATGGAAGGTTTTTTATGAATTCAAAAATTTAATACTTTTATTCATAAATAATAAAAAATTTACAAACATTTTTTCCAGGAGTTGTTTTAAAATTAAAATGTAATTTAATGGATAAATTTTCTAAGACCATTAAATTATATAAAAAGACAAGATGACCTGGTGAACTTTGTTCCACCTAAAATTCTTTATAAGCGATTATCAATCCTTATGAATCTTTCAACTCAAAACGACACGGAATTGTTTTCACAGTCGCTCAAATCTGTCAAACTTTCCTCGTCAACTTTAATATTTAAACTAATTTCTCGCTAAAACAATTGAATGAATGAATTTGTGGTTATGTTTTTTCATTTAATCTGAAGCGAATTTACGAACGCCATCTATTAAAATGAATCCAAAGTTGTACGAATTTTGATTTTCCGGCTGTTCCTTTCGGTTTTTCCTAATGTATTTTTTATTTTAGATGTGTTATATTTCAGTTTGCCAAGTTTCTTAACTAGTAACCTAAAATCAGTGTTGCTGGAAGAACAAAATTTAAATCTGTATATATCTGTACAACAAAAAAGTCCTTATATAGGTACAAGGTTCTGTAATGACGTTGTTTGCGTCAAAAAATAACGTTACTATTTTGCTGAAATAGGCAACCAAGTGTGTGTCTTTGTGTTTATCCAAAGCAACTCTACGTAGAGCCGACAAAGCCCCAATGGATATCATGAATAATTAATTTTAGGAAAGTAACATGCCATTGGAGGAACTGCTGGCTTTGTACGGTTATCGCGGCGAAAATCAGGAAAATGAAAGTCCTGTAGAGGACGTTGATCAGCAAGCGGAAGGTGCGATGGAGGATCAAGAGAGCGAAACGGAAGCGCAGGAGCAACAGCCTTCCAAGTTGCGCGCCCTCTATGAAACGATACCGGAAAACGACCAGGACGCTTCTAGACTGCTGCGCTGTAAGATATGCGCGATGAGCAAACTATTTGTTTTTCATTGTTTAGATTTTTCAGCTGTTTCGAGGGTCAGCGAGGAGGAGGAGGAAGATTATGACTACAGTCCAGATGAAGATGAGTGGAGAAAGGTTAATAAGGTTATTCCTTTTTATTCATTCTATTAATACAACCATAACATAACATCCTACTAACACTTATTTCACCTCCAAACCATTATATCGCTTAAGCTCCAACAAACACTTTAGTGACAACCATGTGACAATTTCAGACGATTATGGTGGGCAGCGACTACCAAGCCGTGATACCCGAAGGTCTTTGTCATTACGACGACGCATTGCCGTACGAAAACGAAGATAAACTGCTGTGGGACGCGTACATTATGCAAACGGACGTGGTGGAGGATTTCCTTAAGAAAGCCGCCGCTCTATCGAAACCGGCGATACCGATGGGCACGCAGCTGCGCGACGACGAGCAGGCGCTCTATTTGTTGCAGCAGTGCGCGCACAATTTCGACGAAGCGTTGCGCCGACTGCGCATCAACGTCACGCCAGCATCGAACGTCACCATCTGGTCCGAGGAGGAGTGCAGGAATTTCGAGAGCGGCGTCAGAAGTTTCGGCAAAAATTTCCACCTCATTCAGCAAAACAAGGTAAGATTGTCGTTTATAATACAAAACTAACACTTATTTTATTGCACCGACATTGATATTCCACCCACATTTAGTTTGTTTGCATCCCAAGTGTACAATATTATTTGGTCTGCGCATCATTCGGCATAAAACTGCGCATCGCTCTAGTTCGTTTCGTTTGCATGTTTGGTCACTGTACTCGTTGTAATCGGGGTTCCCACGCGTCCTGGAAAACCTGGAATTTGTAAAAAAAATATTCAGTACTGGATTAACCTGGAATTATATAAAAAAAAAGATATTTTTTCTTAAATTATTTAAGGTACCTGGAATTACAAACATAATAATGCTATTTGAAATTGGCGTTAAAGAAACGAACTGTAAAATATTGAAAAATAAAATTGCTTACTCCAATTTCCGCTAGTGGTGTTTTTAAACAGCGCGCTGTTGACTAGCTTCATTAGAGTACCGAGAGGTGACGTCACTAGCGGCGTGCTGGGGGTTGCCATAACTTATAAACAAAATTATTTGTTAGTCATAGATAATAAACCCCGATTTCCGTAAAAAACAATATTTAAAGGTGGTAATTGCTGTAAGATTGGAAGATTAATAGTTTGCAGGTACATTTTAATATTTATGCAATATTGTTTTCGGTTTAATTAGTTTATTAAACTCTTTTAAATCCGCTAGTGGTGTTGACAACATTTAAAACCATGGAATGGTTTTAACCACGGTCTTACACATAAAAGATCATGGTTTTAACCCTTAACTACATACATCCTAATGTAGGATTTTTATAAAAGACCTCCGGTATTTATTATATATTTATTATATCCATTAGGGGAATCTATAAACAGCACAACGGTTTTTGTATAGTTCATCTTTTACGGGAGGAAGGGAGGAATGAAGGCAGGCAATCTATAATTTAGGCTTTATGCAGCACACATTGAAATTAAGTTAACATTAACATTAAGTTTACATTAAGCTAATTTAAGGTGGCTATTTTATGCAGCAAAATTAGTGGCAAGTTAAGCGTGAGTATAAGCATAGATTAGATAAAGTTAAGTATAAGTTAAAGTAATTTTGACATCTGACATTTTTTGTTTGTTTGGATTTTGTTTTAACCCCTTTTTGGCATGCGTTAGGTAAAATTAATGAAAACTTTGTATAAACCACTATGTGCTATAAACTGCACGTCAAACAATAAACCAAAGAACAAAATCATAGAATAAAAAATGAATCATTCAGCAGCAAGTTTTATTTTATTTTCGGGTATGTTGGCATTACTGACACGGTTTATTTAAAAATTGCGCCGCAACCTGCGCTGGAGGAATAAAAAATTAACATTATCATTAAGAAGTTAAAAGGTGGCCATCTCTTTAACAACTTAATGTTGAAGTTAATGTTAATGTGTTGAATAAAAGCTTTCAATGGATTACATTCATTTTACTTCAATGATTATGTTAATGTTAACTTATTGTTAATTTGTGCTGCATAAATTCAGCAATATTTAATAAAGTGTGTTAAAACTTATGCCATTTAAACAATAACCCTATTATAATAATCTTATAATCTTAAATAAATAAATAGCATTTGCAACAGGAAATTAAAAAAAAAACTACAAGGGCTAAAGTGGTGCAAAATTCTGCCTATTTTTAATGTTTCCGTATTCTTCAAATTTAATTTTTTCCCTTAAGGATGGATAAATACAAGGTAATAATAAAAAAACGTTTTCATACATTCAGAAACCAGTTTATTATAAAATAAAAAATATTTACCTAAACACTTAATTTTTACAGATTGCGATTTTTTACTATTAATATAGCGGAGTTTCCACAAAACTTTGGTTGATACTTATTTTAAGTGCAAAAAATTAACATAGAAATGTAGTAGTATTAATTCTCCAAAATCGCAAAATTGGAACCATATACTGGCAAAAACATACTGGTTAACTGTAGTTAAAATTCAAAAATGTACTTGATTTTTTTAAATGTCATGTAATTGTCGTGGAAAAAATTAATGGAAAGTTCGTGGGAACCCTATTTAATCACATTGCATTGCTTTAAATTGAGGTATTTGGTATTCATCTGCGCATCATTCGGCATATAACTGCGCATCACTAGGTTTGGTTTGTTTGGTGGTGATGGTAGCATGTTGAACATGTCAGCAAGATTTCAGAATGTACAGTCGTATGCAAATAAAAAGCGTACAGCCTTAGAATGAGAGGTACTGCACTTGTCAAATATGGCGAGTTGTGTTATAAAAAATACAGTGCCATAAATGTAAACAAGCCGACAGTTAACTGACGGTTGGTTTACATCTACTGCACTGTGTTTTTTATAACCTAACTCGCAATATTTGACAAGTGCAGTACCTCTCATTCTAAGGCTGTACGCTTTTTATTTGCATACGACTGTACTTATTAAAGGTGAGAACACGGTCCGTCGGCGAGTTGGTCCAATTTTACTATCTGTGGAAAAAATCCGAGAGGCACGATATTTTTGCCAACAAAACGCGCTTGGAGAAGAAAAAATACACGTTGCATCCGGGCCTGACGGATTTTATGGATCGCTTTTTGGAGGATCAGGATGGCCGAGATAGAAGTTCATCGCCGAATGTACAGTGTAATGTTAACGACAAAAAAAGTGACACTCACAGCCAAAGTGCGAAATCTCCAACGGATGTATAGTATTTAGCCTTTAGTAGATAGTATTTAAGGTATGGTAAATGATGAATGTCATTTTCCTGAATAACAAACAAGGTTCTTTGTGCTTATGACTATGCAGTTTTTCCTTAAAATTTGTATATGAAAACTATTTTTAGTTTAGATAACTATTCTATTCCTAGTTATAAAAAAAGAATTTTATTATTTATTAAAATGGCAAATATAACAGGTTATAGAACTAAAAATAAGTCATTTTACCAAAAATCATCATAGCATATGACTTATTTTTCCATAACTAGCTTTAATATAAACTGAACATGCTGTATTATTTAACTATGCAGCTTTTTTGTCAGGGGCTAAAATTCATAAAAACTCCTATTCAGACAATCGATCAAAGAACCTTGTTGCATACTAATTTATTTTTTCATTGGGTTATTTGCTCTACAGAGTGTTATTAGTATTTAAAATTGAATGCTATTCTGGAAAAACATCAGAAATAAGTTTTGTGGACAATCGAGAAAATCTTATTGACATGTGTGCTTTTAAATAAAAAACTAACATTACACAAAAGCGCAAAAAATGATTTATTTCTTGGCGTTTACAAAGTTGCCAGCATAGCATTCAATTGAAAACAACAATGACAATAGGCAACACTCTGTACGTATTTGACGTAATTTTGTACATTGTAACATTTTCGACGCAGTACAAATTGTATATTGTATTTTATACATATTTTTGAACCCAGTGTATTTATGACACAATTGCAGATACATAAGTATTAACTTGCTATTTATTTTCATTCTAGTCATTTTTTTTAAATTTGGAATTTTAAAGTGACACTAAATAAAAGTATTTTAATTTAATTAATTATATTTGTCATTTTATTGTTTATCTCCAGCTAATTATTAATCAAGCAATTGTTTTTGAAAATATACATCGTTCTTTATATGTATGCATAAATTGTATATAGGTATATTTAGTTTAGGTATATGGAATTTTTATTACATTTAATACATTTCTAATTAAAATATATTTTGCTTTACTTTTAGCCTTAACTGTATTAAAATTATTAATTCTAAGGCTATAAAACATATACGGGTATAATAAAAAAGTTTGTAAATTGATTTAATTTTTTTTTAATAGTCAAAATCACTAAATGTTTTTGACCAAATCAAAATTTAATTGTGTGCTGCATTTTTTGACATGTGTAAATAAATAATTATAAACGAAGGATGTATGCCATTGAATTTAGCAAATCTAAAATAATACCTAAGTATTTTTATACTAAGCATTGAAATATAAAATCTATATTTAGAAAAAATAATTGTTTTTAATGTACATACATAACTAGTATTGTTAGATATTATTATACATATTTAAATGGTTCTTAATTTGGGTCGAAAAAATAATTTAGTTGGTGTTTTGCAAAATAAATTTTAGTAAGCCTTTAGAATTATTTTTTTAATTGAAATAGTGTGCTACAAATATTGTAAAGTTGATTGTATTTTTGAAATATTAATACCTACCTATTACTAAGTTGCAATATTATTATTTTTTACAAATAAATTTATATTAAAGCAACCCGTCTAAAGGGGTTTTATACAATTGTTTTTTTTACCTTTTTTTGTTGTTTTTTTATTTGAAAAAGTAGGTGGTTTGGGTTGGGATTGGAAAGAATGAAATGCGTATTGAACTAAACAAAATTTATTTGATCAATTTTCTCATAAATTCTAATACTGTTTTAAAGTACAAAAATTGAAGATAGAGTTTCTTAAAATGTGAAACTAGTACGAGTATTAAATATAACATTAGATATAAAAAAAGTATCATTTTTAATAACACATTGAATAGGTAATTAATTGTTAATTAAATAAATATCAGTTCTGTTACTATAAAAGTATTTTTTCTTTTTTTTTTGTTGATGAGAGCAACCACTTACACAGTGTTTTGTGGTTGGCCCATTAAATTGATTTGAAGTTGGCTTGAAGGTAGGTATTGATGCATTGTGATTGATATGTGGGTCGGGGGATTGAAAATGGAGGTAGGATGGTGGTGGATTGTTGGGAGAAGAAAATACGAGCTGAAGAGCTATAACAAATGTTTATTTAAATGAATGAATGACATGGGCTACAACTATAACGATGATCCACACACTCAGAATAACACACACTCGACTCGACTGAGATCTGAATGTAGATAATAATGCACAAAACCCTTGGCCTATCTAACATTCAAAGTTTTGAGAAAATACTTATGACAAAAAAATATCACCATTTACCCTGTGCAAGTCTCTGTTGTTGTCAAAATGCAAGTGACTGACTGCCTGCAAGTGTGACTGCACTGTACGTACTCAAGCGGACAGGACAGACTTGCTAGGTACTAGCTGAACATATGTTACAGGTACACAACATGAATACACAGTGACGACGGACAGACGACGAACCACGACTCAGAATCAGAATCCGCCCAAGTAGGGAGGATAGCCGGGGGGCGGATGCGCGCCCGTCGCCGTGCCAGGATAACTGCTGTAGTACGGATAGTTGGGACTGGGCACGTGGATGGCCGCCGGGTGGTGGCCGCCGCCGTAGCCTTGCGTCGCGTACGGCAGCTGCGGATACGCGAGCGGCGGCATGCCGTCGTAGTGGTGGCCGCCGCCCCACGACGGCGTCGGATACAGCGGGTAGCCGGCCGGAGAGGGCGGCGGCGGCGGGTAGTTGACGTAGCCGGACGGCACGGGCGGACTGCCGCCGCCCACCCTCTGCGCCGGATAATTGCTGAACTGCCCGCCGCCGCCCGAGGAGGAGGAGGAGTAGTGATGCTCGGCCGGGGATTCGGCCAACGGAGCCTCGCCGTCCGTTATCGACGGGATCTGGTCGACCAACGACTCCAGGCCGCTCAAGCTTTTCGACGCGATGTCCTGGTTGGCTCGCGGCGACTGCTGATACTGCGCCAAGCCTTGTGCGTCCTGCGCACCGCCGCCTTGGCCCGACGGCGGCGGCTCCATGTTGTAGTGCGTTGAGTGATATGACGGATAGTGCGAGCGTACCACGTTCGAGTGCTCGCTGGCGCTGGACGGCGCGGGACTGGTGCCGAGCCGGCATTCCGCCTCGTCGGCCATCGTGTGCGGCGGCTCGAAGTCGAGCGGCCCGATCGGAGAGGCCGGCGAGCCGAGCTGCTCCGAGCTGATGGCCGCGCTGATTTCCGAGCTCAGGTCCGAATGAGTGAACGGCTGCGAGTGCGGCCTCGGCGACTGGCTGGCGTACTGCTGCGGCCGCGGCGACTGGCTCGCGTACTGCGGCCGCGGCGACTGACTGGCGTACTGCGGCCGCGGCGACTGGCTGTACGGCTGCCCGACCTGCGGCTGCGGCGCGTACAGTCCGCTCGAGCTGTTCGGCGGAGTGAGCGCCGGCCCGCCCATCTGGTAAAACGAGCCGCTCGACTGATGGATCGGCGACTGATTCGAATAACATTGCGACATATTCGTGCCACCGCCGGCGTTGTGGCTCGGGTTCGAGCTCGATGTATTATCGTTAGGGGTCATATCTAAATTGTCCACTTTCACCTTCTTAGGCCGTCCCCGTTTCTTTTTCGGGAAATCACAGTTATTGTTTTGGATGGGCGGCGGTTTTCGCACCACCGGCTTCGGCGGGGGCTCCTCTCCCTCCACCTTGATCTTTTTCGGTCGGCCTCGCTTCTTTTTCGACGGCACTATGGTGCCGTCTTCGTTTTTGATCACAGCATTACTTATGTCAGTTAAATCTGTGGAGTACGGATCCGGTTTTGGTTCCGCTTCGTAGCACGACTTTACCCTTGGCTCCGTAAATACCATTTCTTCTTCGTTTATCTCCGTTATTACTCCGTTCAAGTAATCACGAAACTTTTTTAGCGCCGCGTAGAACGGCACCTTGTCCGCAGCTCGGGGCAGCTGAGCGCATCTTGCACTTGACGACGGCATCACCCACATATGCTGAAACAACACCAATCGTCAACATTCTAAATAACACAGCAAACGGAAAATTATACAAGTTTATAGGATGACGCCACATTTGAATATAGTTTTCTAAATCTCCCCACAGTATACATTTGTATTCGTCAGACTAGCGTTTCATTACTTACTCTCCACAGTATAGAGGTCGTAATTTGAATTTTGAACTAGTATTAATATGAAAATTATTTTATACTTGAAAAAAAATTATATACGACATGATTGTGATTTTTTTTCATTTTATTAGTTAAGCTGCGTTGAATATTTTTCCTATAGGAATAATTGCCATTTGTTCGTAGATACTACAACAATATGCACTGGTGTGTACTCTTTGATCAACAAGATTTAAATATTGCTGTACTAACATAACCAGTGGAGATAGTGCATCCATCAAACGATCAAATCTTCTTGCAATATTGCAATATGCTCTCAGAAATATTAACTAGAACAGTATTAGAAAGACTCCAGTTTCTATAACTTGGTAGAGAAGAGAGAAGTCGAAACCGTTGCGATATTGCATTGCGCTGTTTTTTTATAATTTTCGGAGACATTAAAGAAAATCATTGCCAGTAAAATTCGAAAAACTTGAGTTTCTATGTCTCTTAAGAGAATAAGAATCCGAAGTTGCTGCACCATTGGACTGTCCCCTTTTTCAATAATTTCTAGAGACATAAATGACTACCACTTTGTGAATATAGAAAATCAAAATAATGTATCTTGTAAGACACCATTGAGTTTGACTTTAACTATAGTCGTGCATAGGTATAGAGGCGAAAAATATAAAAACAAAGCACGATTCAATGCAGTTCTAATAAAACTTTAAAATTTAGTATTCAAACGGGGAGTCATCCTATACACTTCTATATTTTTCCGTTTGCTGTTAGCACTACATTGGAAAAATACATTTTAAGAGATCTATCTGTCTGTCTTACCGTGTTGGTGCCTTCGACGAGGTCTGGCTGTCTGCCGAACTTAAAATCCTTCTTCCCCGAGAAAACTTCGTAAATTAATTTACCATTAAAAACAGCGATTTTAGGTCTAAATTTCCTTAATTTTTCTAACAAAATTTGACTACCCTCTTTGATTTCCTTACGCGTTAGATCGGCGCTACCCTTTGTCGCGCGACTAACCATGTTTGTGAAACCAATTCCTACTTGCATTAACTTATAGTCTTCGTCGGCGGACATTTGCTGGGACGTTAGCCCGGCCAGGTACAGGCATTTCCAAAAGTGGTTGCCTGGACCTGCGTAATGGTGACCCTTGTATGCCGCGAATAAACCTGGATTTATTCCAATCTGAAATTATCAAGACAAAGATGTAGTCATCGTGAATAATAGGAACAACGCAACTCACAATAATTATATCTAAATTTTCAGTTAAGTGGTCAGGTAATGTTCGTTTCGAAACCTCTTCTTCCGGCATCCCGTTGAACCTGTCATGCTTTTTTCTTTCTTTCACAGGCCGAGGTATCCCTCCATTTAACTCTTGACTAAATTCAGGCCTATCAAAATTGAGAGTTTAGAATGCATATCATGTACTATCGCTAACAAAAAAAACTCATACAGCTTAAAAATCTAGTGTTCCTGATTTTCTATCATTTCGTTGGAGTAATTATGGCTTTTAACATGATACGTCACATTTGAAAGGTCTAAAATTAAATACAAAATTAGGTTGAAGTTTGAAAAAAAAATAATATTTCGTCATCCCTCTGTTTTTGTCACTTACTGCCCGCAAACGGCAAAGCATGGAAGTCGCCGTCTTGCTTTATCGTTCCAAATGCCTTCATTCGCCTGCCAGAGTTCGTCTGCATTGTTTGGTTAAAAAAGTCATAATGGATGTAACAAAGCTCGATGTCAGCTTGACATTGATGGAAAAGTTTTATTCACACAGCCACAATATAGCTGTATGAGTTTTTTTTGTTAGCGATAGTACCTATGTAGATGTAGGTAAATATATTTCAGTAGCTGTAAACACAAACATAACAACTAACAAACAATTAAATGAAAAATAAAATAATAAATACTACATAAACACATACATTACATAATGATCGGCAAAATAGGGTTCATGCATTTTGTCTACTTGTGTCACTTGTCAATATTCAATTAAACGGGTCTGTCTAGCTGTTAAATCTTAAACCAATACGTTTAGCTGATAAACAACTTCTTATCTTTGGAAAAACCTTGTTGGATATTGCGTAATTATTTGTATTTATTTATGTATGTATAGTACATACATTTTCGAAATAGAAATGCACGGAATTTAGAACAAATAGTTCATTGATAAAATATAGTACATATTAAAGAACAAATATGTCACACGACGTCATTTTCTCGTACGAGAACAAGTTTACGGAACGAGGGAGTTTTGTAATGGACGAGTGTGAAAGTTCTTTATACTACTTTTTATATTTGCCAAAATTTTGAAGAATATTGTCAAATTTAATTTTTATTGCGATTTAGGGATTTCCTATCATGAGCTGGCCAAATAATCAGATAGATTAAAGGCCAATATATAAAGAAGAAGAAGATTTAGGGATTTAAGCGTGATTTATAGATTGCCTCCCGTAGAAGATCAACAATACAATCCCGTACGGGAATATATAAACGGCACTACGGTTTTCGTATTGTTCATCTTTTGCGGGAGGAAGAAAGGAAGACAATCTATAAATCAAGCTTTATTCTGCAGTTGACAAAATTGTATTTAATTAATGGTAAAATACAAACATGTCAGCGAAATTGCCAAATCCAAACCAAAAAATGGCGTCGAATTAAAGAATTCAGGTTAGGTCATAGGGGAAACTTGGACTTTAAGGGTCAAAACAACAGATAAAAGGGTAAGGTAGCGTGCTGTTTTATCAATATGCGCTATTCTTTAATTCCTTTACACACAAAACAAACTTGTCTATGCTTGATAACACTTCACTACGCCTGTGGAATAGGCGTACATTAATCTTTAATTGTCTAAATTAGGGTGGAACCACCCTGGTCTAAATCTTAAACAATATAAGCAAGAAGACTAAATATAGGATGAATAACTTGCTAAGTTAGTTACTATTATAGTTACTATTAGTAACATACGGATGCGCAAAATTGTAAATTATTCAGCCAGCATTGTATGATAGCTATGCGCGGTGAGCACATAACATAACATGGTCGAAAGTTACTCCTCCTTTATGTATAGTCTTCTTGATGCTAACTGACGTTTCTTCTTTGGATCTTGGTAGTTAAACCTGATTTATAGATTGCCTTCCTTCCTTTCTCCAGTAAAAGTTTAACAATTCAAAAACCGTAGTGCTGTTTATAGATTCCCGTACGGTAATCTATAAACAGCGGTTTTCGTATTTTTCATCTTTTACGGGATGAAGGAAGGCAATCTATAAATCAGGCTTCGTTCTATTTCAGAATATTTGGCAACTGACGTTTCAATAATAATGAAATATCGTGTTGCCAAATTTGTAAAAAAAAATTCCCCATCTATTTGCGTATCGTAATGACACAGCACTCTGTGGTAAATTACCACTATAAAACGCAAATGCGTGTCATAATGTTGCTTACTATGATACGTAAGTAAAAAAAAGTTTATTAAGTCTTAAGTAACTTCAAAGGAAAATAATTATTCCTAAAATACATGTTAATTGGGTTATGCAAAGTTTAACCTGTCAGTTGCAGTGACATTAAACGAACTAATTAATTTAAACTTTCATAAACAACTTTAGGTACTTCGATAATTAATAAATTTTAAATTACAAAACAATATGTACATATGTAGATAATGTCCTATCCGCCATTTTTTTTGTATTGTTATTTAACTATGGTTTGTAATTTAAAATCACTAATTATGTATAATAATGAAGGCCGTTGCACCCGTTTTTTTATCAACCAATCCTCCCGAAACTTTTTTCTAGCCACGGCCTTGAAAATAATGATAAAAGATTGTTCCCATCTGGTTTCATAGTTCTACGGTTTGTAATTTCAAGTAACCCTGTATAATTATAATGATAAAGAAAGAGTTGGTGATAAGACAGTATCTAGTTCCGGTTTGACAGGATGCGATAAAATTTAAGTAAAATGTATGTCGTTTCTATATTTAAGTAAGTGGGAATATATGAATAAAGCACGTTAAAAATAATCGTTTGCTATGCAGATTAGTAATAGTGCATATGGACAAAATCCAAAATAATATTAAGAGAGGCTGCCAAACGATTATATAATAGAAGTAAATACAAAAGCGCGTGGGAGTGTGTGAGAACACACTGCACACACACATTTAGAGTGAGAGGCACACATAGTGCATAGCTATACTTTTTATTGATTTATACAGACAAAGAAACAGCTGATTTAGTTTTATAGCTGCTTTAAAAGTTTATGTTTACCAATGACATTGAAAACTAATATTATTTGGGTTTTCATTGAAAAGTTGCTGCCGGGGAAAAGTTTCGCGAACGATGGCCTAATTATAATTTATTTCTTTCGGAAACTTTCTCGGCTGCACGTGAACGCTTTTGACAGCACGTTTTTGACAGACAAATACACACCATTTTTTATATGGATTTTTATTGCATTGTGGGTAATGTTTGTTTCTGTAATGAATTCAACTACTGACTACTGACTAATGATGACTTACTGATCTGGTTTGATTTTCTTTTTTCTTCCCCGCTTTTTCGGGCCTGGCATCATTTGTTGGGTATTGATTGGGGGCATTTGAGGATGCTGCTGCTGGTGCTGGTGCATCTGCATATGTGGCGGAGGCCCTTGATGCTGATGCTGCTGCTGCTGCTGTTGTTGCTGGTGATGCTGGGGCATCGGCAGCATCGGCATGGGCTCGTCGTCGATAAAACTGTACGGGTCCTCCAACTTTTCGCACTTCACTTCACCACCATGGTTATGGTTGTGATTATGGTTGTGACTGTGGCTCAAATTGCCGCCACCGCCGCCACCGCTGTTCGTCATCAGCATGTCGGCACTAGTTTCGTAACCATCATCGTGGGGTTCGAGTTTCATGTTGCTGAACAAATAGAAACACACACTGAACACACTCTTTCTTGTGTAATTTTTTCGGGGCGTGTATCACGTCGTGCACATTGTTAACTCAATTGAATTGAATGGGATGGGATTGCAATCGGTTGAAATATTTTTTTACATTTAGCTATTAGGCAACAAGTATACATTGAAGGTAAACCACTAACACGCTACGCTGGCCATTAAACTATTGTAAATAAAAAAATATGAACCGTTACAGGTGCTTAGGTCGGAACTCTCACTTTGTTGTTATTATTGGGTCGGATTAAATGCCATGCAAATAACACGTACAGTGGGTAACACTTGGATGGGGTCAGTCAGGTGTTGTTATGAAAATTAAAATTGGGGCCTTGCAAAAATGAAAAATAACAGTAATAGGAATATAACAGGAAGTAGCGGCGGAATAGTAGGACAAGGCTACAACAATAATCGGCCGAGCACTGACTAGCAACTAAAGATAGATAGGTTTAAGCGGATAGATCGGATGGGACTGTGCATGCACCATTGGCTATTGTAATGTACTCTGTATCGGTATTGGGGGGGTGTTTGTTGCTACTTACAGCTTGTACTTGTTATTGGCAAAGTTGGCGGGATGATTGTAATGATCGTAAGAAGATTGCAGAGGCGGCGGCTGAGACTGTGCCTGTGGCGGCGAATGTGTAGCTGGTCCCCCCAGTCCCAGTTGACCCGTCATTTGGTCCTGTCCCGGTGGCGGTGGACAGGGACCGGGACAGGGGCAGGGACAGGTGCCTCCGCCCGCCTCCATGCTCGCTCCCAATAAGGTGGTGGATTCGCGGAATAGAGTGGCCACCTGCATCACCTGCAAACTATTCGAGCTCGCGCTCGGCCTCGGTCCGCACGAAAAAAAACCAAACTCGACGCACTTTACATTAGGCCCGTCGCACTAGCTTATAAAAACTTCAACAACAACCTCACCCTTTAAAAATAGTTCTAACTCTGTGATTGGTTCAACGAACGCTTTTGAAAAATCAATAGCATGCTATCGGCCTGTATTTTTGTACAACCAAAGCTCCCCAGCACCTCTCATTGTCGCTCTCTTCGTCGGCGTCGCCGCTTTCCTCCGACGCTCGACGTCGCTTTTTTAGCAGCGCATTCTATCAAAAAACTACATCAACTAAAAAAAATACAATGACACACACCGTCTTTTCAAACGCATTACAACATTCTACTAGTCAACCCAAATACTTTACTACTCTACAACAGATGACGCTACCAAATACGCACAACCATATACTTACCACACACACACACTGTGTGGTAAGTACCTTCTTTATCTCTGAGTATATGCGCACAACACAGGACGCACAACGTTGTTCTATTTATTTCTTCAAAACATGGTTGGGGCGTAACAAAAAAATAGAAAATTTATATAATTTTTAATCTTTATATTTTGCAAATAAATATTTATTTCGGTAGGGTACCTACCCTAAATGATCGGCCTGCAAACAGGCGGAAAGCCTATCGGCACGTGCGGCACTTAAGCGCGTTTTATATAGATGCGAAACGCGAATTGCGAAATGCGAAAAATACTCCCGTTGGTCCATTTGACTTGGCGGAAAAAGCATTTCGACGTTTCGACAGATCCTGCGAATTCGCAAGATTTAAATCTAGGGGGCGGGAATCTTGAGATTGATTCAATGTTTTGCGAAAATCGCACTAATCTGTGGCGATGCGCATGCGTTTCGCATGCACCTTAAAGCCGAGTTCATATAGATGCGAATTTACGAATTTGCGAAATACGAATATTCGCATTTCGCAGCTCCTATTCATATAGATGCGAATGGTCGGAACCATTTTAGGGACATTGTTTTCTCACTAGGCGATATTTGCCATGGTATTTTAGGGACATTATTTTCTCTCCAGGTGATATTTGCCATACTTGCTTAACATTTTCTATAGGTAGGTACTTAAATAGTATAGTTACTTCTAAAAAAATATGCTACTATAAGGTAAAATAAGAAACTAATGTACCTCCAAAAACTCTTTGTCCATTATAAAGAACAAAAAACAACTTTAGCAAGAAACATTTCAAATAAAACTCAACAACGATGCAATACAAATGAAATAAACACAGAACGTAAACAAAAATGGCGCGGGTACATATAACAAATACGTATAATAGGCATCTGCATTAATGCGCATGCGCATCAAGCCAAATTCGTGCGATTTTCGCAAAATATTGGATCAATCTCAAGATTCCCGCCCCCCAGATTTCAAATCTAGCGAATTCGCAGAATCTGTCGAAACGTCGAAATTTTTTTCCCGCCAAATCAAATGGACCAATGAAAACATTTTCGCATTTCGCAAATTCGCATGTCGCATCTATATGAACCAGGCTTAATGCAATTGCTTATCATACCATACTGTTTAAATAAGGGTTTTAAGTTTTTGTTTTGTTTTTGTAATGGGCAAAGAACAATATCTCTAAAATAATCTATATGAAATAGGAGTTGCGAAATGCGAATATTTGTATTTCGCATCTATATGAAACCGACTTTAGTTGCCACGCGTCTATTCTTTTTTTCGTTCTTACCTACTGCAGCACTCCTCCCACTACACCATTACGCATCTTTTTTAAATATTTGTGCCAAAAAAACTGACTTGATTGCAATCAATCCATGGAGATCAGAAATATTTCTTATGTGTTTTGATAAAACTTGACAACTGCGCTGGACCAAATTTGGAAATAAAAAAAAACAATAAAAAATGTTTAATGAATTTATTCTTTAATGGTATGTCAATTATAGTTACATATTTTGTATTTCCTAAATATTACGATACCATAAAAACCAATAGAAAACATTAAGAAATAGAAATAATTTACAAAATCCTATAACTAGTTTGGGATACTTTCTCCCCCAAACAACAGAGGACGCTTTAAAAAACAACGTTGCCGAACTTATCCCCAACAAATATATTAACATATAATCATTCCTGTTGAAATCATATTTGATGATAGTAAAATTATTAAACATTCATGGTGATTAAGACTCTTCACTTAACGGTGATATCCAATATATCATTTCAATAATTTCTATTATTTTTATCTGTGTTTATGGTAAAATCGGTCGTTTTTTATTTTATTATCTGAATAATTATATTATTTCGTGTGAAAAAAAATTGTAACTTGCGTCATCCGTTTAATGCCCGCTAAAATCTTGTTGCTGCGTATTTAGTGGAAACCTGGCAACTCTGCTTGGGCCAAATTTAGAAAAAAAGAATATAGAATGGTGAACTCCATTGTTAACATTTATGTGTCAATAATTTTACCATTATAGTGATCTTATTTTTTCTAAATGTTCGTAAACAACGACATAACTAATATCAACAGCTGAAAAAGGACTGTCTCTACATGAATAAAGTCCTGTGTACCCGTTCACAAAAGTGCTGTGATGGTGTTGAAAGAAAATTTGTCCACATAGATGTATGACGGCCGTAAAAACCATGGGTAATTGCCTGAAAAGATCGACTGCCGACGATATTTCTTTACTAAGGGGTAGCGATCATGTCAGAGAATCGTCTTCAGATCAGCTAGGTCCACCAGCCTATCAGGTAGGCACAGTTTAACAATCAGCTGTTCTCTCATAACATATTTTCTTTATTTGTTTTCTATTTTCTACTATACGCTACTATTTGCAACTAGTATTATTGATTTGTGGATGATATTTTTTTAATATTAAAGGTATCAAGAAAAGTGTATTGTATTCTGTGTTGCCAGTGCTTTTGTACTGAAATCAGTACATTTTAAGGTCTGTCAATACGTCAGTGCTACTTTCATAGTTGCAGTACGTTTTGCAAAATTTCTTTCCCAACCAAAAAAAGTTAAAACTTAAACAAATGACAAAAACAACAAAAAAAATTTATTAAAAATAAACATAAAAAATACTTTTTATTTTAAATTCTCAAATCTTAAACTAAACAATGTCACTAATCTCGTCCATTGGTGTATAAAGGCCTATGCACTGTTGTTTGCCATTTTTAATATAAAATACAATCCCAATTAATTTTTTATTGACACCTACCACTCTAACGGCTAGATCATTGATGCTTCAAAAAATTAAAAAGCGATCATGGTGCAAATTGTCAAATATAGTCATTTGGGTAGTAACGTGGGATTAAAATGCTAAGAAATATATTGGTATGTTTTAAATTGCGTGACCGCACTGTTTTTTTAAAGTACCTATTTAGTAAAATCAGTACTTTTTTCATTCCAAATCAGTACAGAATTTTTTCGTGGTCTAGCAACACTGATTGTATTTAAAGTAAAGTTTGTCAATATTATCTTTTTTACAGCTGTTTGTCTCTTTATAAGTATATATACATATATGCATATATGCCATATGCACTGATTTAGCAGTGCTTTTGGCCTGCTGCACGTTTGATTGATTTTAAAAACTGCATATTTCTGTAAATTAAATAATTTACAGAAATATTTCCTTTTTAGAGCGAGGAAGTCTAAAAAAGGGAGAGAGTGAACAATTTGCGTTGTCACTCATCGGGGTTTTCGGATATTTTGAATTTGCGCGCCACGCTTAGGGTGCGTTTATATGAATCATATTATCATATCGCCGCATGAAAGTGAACCTTAATAAAACACCACCAAAACAAAATACAGCTGTTGCACTGGCAATTGTGTTCAATTATTTAATTTAAAGATGTTTACGATTTTAGCAGTAGTGATCTGATCTAAATAAAACTATGTATTACTCTTATTCGGATAATGAAAATCATTGTAATTTTTTTTATTTAAGTGGCTCAGTATCACCTTTGCCTATAAAAAGAGAGTCTGGAGTCGACTGGACACTGTCCAGAATCTGGACAGTGTCCAGCGGACACGGGACCCAAACATGGCCGACATTTGTTGTCTGTTAGTAGCTTGAAAGCTATAAACTAAGATTAGTAGGTGGCCATGTTAGTTGTCATTTTGGTATTGACAGAGTTCAAACGTTACATTACAAGTGTTTCTGGCACTGCACTGATTTTGAACCAATATGTGTATATATATATATGTATTGATGGTTTTTTGGGATCTGCTCCGTGTTGTCGGTTTTTGTTTCTTAAAAGGACCGTATGTCTGACGACGTTTCGGTACAATCGTATGTACCATCTTCAGGTCTTATCTGCTGGGCTGCTGTTGCTGCTCTGCTGCGGGTTAGACGATATACATATACATATATATATATACATAACAAAATATCACTTTTGCACGTGTAAGAGCTTTGTAAACATGTAGGTGAGGAAGTAAGATGAATGATGATGTTTGTTTTAGGAATCGCTCCCAATCCAGGTAGCATCACCGGTGTTTCACCCGTCTCCGAGCGTGACCCGATCGGTGACGCAGCTGACCGAGGAGGAGCAAGTGAAGATAGCCAAAAGAATCGGTTTGATCCAACACTTGCCCACAGGTACCTACGACGGTTGCAAAAAGGCGCGCGAGTGCGTGATTTGCATGGGCGAGTTCATGGTCGGTGATTCTTTGCGCTACTTGCCGTGCATGCACACCTATCATATGTCTTGCATCGACGACTGGCTTATGAGAAGTCTGACTTGTCCTAGCTGCATGGAACCTGTCGACGCGGCATTGCTGACAACTTACGAAACCAACTGATTTTTCCGATTGGCCAGTGCCTTCTGCAAAATTTCGATGTGAACAACACTGTGATTCAGAACTGATTTGATGATGATTCTTTTTATATTTTTGTGGCATTGAATGTCTTTGTATGAGCGTATGAGATAGTGTGGCTGTGATCCTTTTTACTATCGCCAAAAAATAATAATTATTATGTACCCCCCATTTATTTTATTAGAAAAGTTCAAGAATCCTGAGGTGTTTCTTGCCGGGCTCTGATTGGTTTATTGCTTTCTATAGAGATCATTTTCTATAATCGCAAATTTCTGAACCTAGTTTTTTTCATCCCCAAAACGATCAAATGTATGTGGTCCTTTCTCTTAAGGTTTATTTCCACCTACTTATTCTTTATTATTTTTTGGGGATACCGTGGCTAGTTAGTTATGTTGGCAGTAATTATTTATTAAGGGGAAACAAGTTACTTAATAAAGGAAAAGCACCAGGAGCTCGCAAAATGGAATGTGACAATTTTTTTTCCAATAAGTAGTGCCTTATTTCTACATTTTTCTACAAATATATTCATACATAATAAATACATTTTTGTGGTTGTGATTATTTCTAATTTTTAACGTTTTTATAAAAAAATACTAAACTTCTTTTTTATGAGCTTTTGAGAAACTTCAAGGGGTTTAAATATATGTTGTATACAAGTTTTTGTTTTGTGTTAAATGTTTAACGTCATGTTTTAGTTCTATACTACAGGGTAGCGAGACCACACCCATTGTTAAATAATCGGTAATTTTTAATGCAATATTTTACTTTGGTTATGACCTCAGTATACGCGATATTTTCTGTCTACATAAGTCAACCAGTTTGAAGTTCAGACACAGCTTGTCCATGAACCAATTACTGATTATTTAAAAATTGGGTTCCGCAATAGATTTCAAGGTGCAACATTTGCCGTTACCCAATAGTTGGTGTAAATTCTGTTAAATAAGTAAGGGTTTTTCTGTAAATGTACTTCCAACAATCATTTTTTATATATTATAGATTTTATTCTACCTAAAAGAGTATAATGTGTTTTTCCTTAATGTATAATTACTCATGTTATGTTTATAGTCATTTCCTGATATTTTTAAGTGGTGATAGTCTGATAAAATAGTAAAACATACCGTATTTTCAAGCTGAAGGTATACAGTACCGAGTGCATCCGAACACAGTTCGGTGGCAAAAAATCCCCACTCTCTTTCAAAGCGTTCGGGTGCACTCGGCACTGTATACCTTTAGCGTGAAAATACGGTATAAGCCTAATAAAATTTTTTATAATAATAAAAACCAGTCCTTATACAGGGTTTTTGTTGTTTAACAAATTTATTTATTATAAAAAAGCATTATTTAACTACTTATGGCGTCGAGGTCTATACATATCTCTACGTAAAAAATTAAAAACCCTGTGTATAGTATACCTACCCAATATTTTGCGATATATACAGAGTGATTCAATGGGGTTGGAACGTGCATTTTTTATTGCAAGATTCAAAACGCTTTGATGACGCGTGAAGTCACGTTTTTATAACAGATGTGTCAAGAATTACGAATAGCAAGCTCTTATATATGAGACGGTGGTTTCAAGGTTATGTTCAATATTTAAATCGTTTGAAAATTGGTAAAAAATTTAATTAAAAAATAATTTTATGTCAATTTTAAGAACAAATTAATAGCAAAAATCGTGTTTTTCAACGGTATAGTTGTTTTGAGTGACTTGTTTCTATAAAAGAAGTGGTATCACGCTGATTTTCGACATCATGTCCCAACCTCACTCCAGTGGTTAAATTATGGCGCGTTTTGCTAAAATGCTCAGATTTTCATTACTTAAAAGTTAGAGGTACGTCCAGTTAGTTTCGTATTCATTTTGAAACAGTGATATATAGCTTTTTAATATGCAAACACATATTTTGTACTTGCATAGGCATCTAATTATTTTTCGAATTTGATGCTAGTTATTATTTTATTTAACAGACAAATACTTATTGTTTAGTAAATATATTAGTTTATTATTAAAAAACAGAGTGGCAAAATTTGTATGATGACATTTATTTTTTGCCCCTCTGTATAAAGTGATAATTATCCTATCCTTTAATTGTGTGCTTATTTTACTCTATTATTATTATTATTATTATTATTATTTTGTCAAGGTGTTTTGTTTAATAAATATATTATTTCTAATAACTAGTATTAAATATTAGTCAGAAAATTATATATTGTTTATAAGCCTTGTTCTTTATTATATACACAAAAATTGTCAAAAAGTCTTTTATTTAAAATATTTGCACCTAGTGTGCTTTGGAGAATTCCGCGCCCTGATTGGTTTATTGCTTTCCATAGAGATCATTTTCTATAGAAAGTAAAAAAAAAAGTATAAAATAATAAAATTTTCAGAACTTAACTTTTTAATTGAGCTGGTTTTCCCAGCTTACCACAAACAAAATTACACACATATAAGAGGCAAACAAAATCAAAAGTTTGTTTACTTAGTTTTGTTGTTTTTGACCAAATAATGACTAATTTAAAAAGTATTCGCAGATTAGTTTATTTAAAAATAAATAAAAAGTATCGCAGATATTGATTAATTGGCAAATGATTCTTAACGCCCTTGGTATAAATTTAGATAACCGTTTTGACATTAAAAATATAAAAAAATTAAATCTTCGCGATACCCCCAACGTTTTATTCATAAAATGTTTTTCTTTAAGATACATATGTATCATATGATAGTGTTCGAATAAATACACGCGTTCGACAAATGATAGTTTGTAAAATAAAAAAATTTATTGCGATATGCCAAAAAATTATTTTAATGTATGTACATAGTAAACAAGAGCGCGTGTTAACAAACAAAATTTTGAAAATTGTTTATTCCTTTAAATTATGCGGATATAATAAAACGGTTATGTTTTTATTTATAAATATATTTTGAACTCTGATCCCAAATATAACTAACCGAAAATTAAAGTTTTTAAGTACTTTATCTACTCCAACATTGCCGAGCTGTGACTTTATGGCCTTTTAGTCACGGGCTGATATACAAATTGGGAAAAGTAAGGTTAAAATCGTTAAAATTGGCTTTAAATTCTTATGTCTGTTCGTAGTAAAAAAAGTATAGTATTCAACTCGTTTTATAAACTTTTCTAGACCCTCGTTTTTATTAAACACACGCTCGCAAGCGTAAATAAAGTTGCGTTTATAAAACGTAATACATATACATATACTATTATCTAATATTACCCTTTTTTTTGAGCAGTAAGAAAATTATCTCTATGGAAAGCAATAAACCAATCAGGGCACGGTATTCTCCACAGCACACTAGGTGCGATGGAAAATACCTTGCCCTAAATGGTTTATTAATATCTATAGAGATCGTTTTCTATAGAAAGTAAGCAAATTTCAAGAAAAATCTCCCAGGTACTTATTTTTTGAACAACCCGTATAAGTTAACAATTTAAACATTGAGAAAGAGAATTGCATATATTGTTTAAATTTTCATTATCAATGGCTTATATTTTAAACCGATTGTTGTTATGGTAGGTCAGAAATCTTAATTGTTTTAAATTTTATCCCAATTGCGAAACATTCAAATTAAACAAAAAATGTTTAAACGGTTAACTTATTTATTCTTTGCTAGATGAGATTTTTAATTTTACCAATGTAATTAATTAATTGACAATTTTAAATTAAACGACAAAAAGGAGCTGAATATTGCAATAAAAGTTATAAATAACTGTTTACAGGGATCAAAAATAATGTAGATTAAATTTAAATAAACAAAAGTGCAATAAATAATGAATAAATATTTTATATACGCAGTTTATTAAAATATATTTGATGTCCGAGCCATATTATCAGAATTTTGAAGCGTGCTGCTTAAAATTATTATCATTAGAATATTTTAATTTTTGTGATATCATTTCGGAGAATGTTATGACATCTTTCCTGTTTAACTTGTAATAATAGTCAAAAACTCAAACAATTATTTCAGTAATTGGCTATATACAGGGCTTTTAATTAAAAACTAGCCACCCTTTTGAGTTATAGTAAATATGACCTTGAGCAAAAACAGGTTGATTTAGTCAAATTTTGTTCTTCAGTTACCCTTACTTAAAAATTTCTGATCCATTGAAGTTAAAAAATTAAAATCCAAATAATTCAAATAAGGTGTGATATAAATAAAACAAAGAATTCCTTGATCTTTTCATAACGCTCCAAGGAAATTATAAAAAAATATAATTTGGTTTAAATCGGGACTATTAGCTGGCCACTTTATAAGCATTTCTTTCAAGGCAGGGTTTAATTTACTTACTAACTGAATTTTATACGGGGGTCGGACAAAGATTGTGAAATATAGGGAATTTTTAATTTTTAAAGTGCTCCCTAATTCGTTGTGACTAGTGAGTCATTTATAGGTAGATTTTGTCTAAAACATTTTTTCATACTTGTAATAGATGGCGCTGTAATGAAAAAAAAAACAATTTGTTCGATTTTTCTTCTGTATACCATTTTGCAATAATTTTTCTATAAAAATATCACTTTTTTTGGAAATATCTTAAATCTTATTAAATTAAATCTGATTTTTTTAAGAACCCACGATTTTTTAACTAATATTTAAGTTTCCTTCGGTTTAAGTTTTATACATTATTTCATTCGGTGATAATTATAAATTGCTCACCATGGTGACTCTTTACCTGTCAGCATTAAATCCTTTAATTTAAAGGATTATTGTACTATCTCTAATAAAAATACCTCAATTAAGGTAAAAAACCCATTATTTTGTCAATTAATTAATTTAATCATAGTTGAGATATAAAAAATGGTATTTAGTTATAAATAATAATTATTATTGAGGTATAAAGAAACTATTTATAGTTTAGCATTATTTAATCAACTTAGTTCGAAGATTAATTTGCAAACAAAAAGACCTCCTTTCGTTAAGCAGTTATTCATAATGAATTTTTTAACAGTGGAAGAACAAATAGAAATGATTTTGATTTATGGAGAAGCAGGCAGGAATCTTGATGATGCTGTTCCCAGACCGCAAAATCACATTCCCTGCACATGTCAGGAATATTCCCAGGAATATTCCAAGCGTCCCAGAATATTCCCAGGAATATTCCTGGCATAATCAAATGTCCGCTTTTTGGTTAATCCAGGCATAATAAAAAGAATATTCCATGTATCTGCCTGCAGAAGACTCAAGGATTGTTAGGGGAATATTCCTTGATATAATTTGGGGATTATTCCCAGCCCTTATTGCCTCTTATACCCAGGAACTTAACTTAAGTATAGCCATTAATGAGTTACTGAGTAGATCAGCCCCACTCTAATCATTGTTTGGCTGTGCCATCACAGACGCACATCTCCAACTGATATTATTAACCTATCGGTATATATAGTTATCAAGCGTGCGTAAGCAACGGTGAGAGGTATTGCAACTAAATTAATGAATATTTACTGGGAATATTCTTAGATGATGCTTGGAAGTTTTAGAGGATCATTCTAGGAATATTCCCAATGAATATTCCTAGAATGAAGCGGATTATTCCTAGGCGATAGGGAATATTCCTGGAATATTTTCGAACCTTCATTGCAGTCTGGGTTAATATCTACGCTCAGCGTTTTCCGGATAAAATTCGATCACGTAGTTCATTTCACCGTACAGTCAAGCAGTTTACTACAAACGGCCCAGCAAACACAAACGTAAAGGTTCTGTAATGGCCCTTTAAACGCGTGCCTTTAATAAACTAAAGGCCCTACAAAGGCTGACTTTAATGGACCTCTACATATTATGTCGCGTTCACCTTTTATGGGCATGTAACGGCAGTCGATAAAGACACTTACAAGAACCGCTAAAGGTTCCGATATGGCAGGTTAAAGGTACAAATGTGGCAAGCTAAAGGTTCTTATATGGGGTGTTAAAGATTCTATAGTGGTTAGTTAAATATTCTTTAATGGATAAGTAAAGTACCTATTATGTCGGATTAAATGTGGTACCTACCTATATACCTGTATATTAACTAGGTACGGATATTCAGGGCCGTGCGGTAGATTTTTTCAGTATGATGCAAGTTTTCGAAATGCCGCCCTTAACTGATGCTATTGAAATGTTTTCTCTTTAATAACCTCGATTGGAATTCACAAGAAAACTGCACAAAATGTATGAAAACTATTTTTATTTTGAAAAAAAAACATACATATAAACTACCTCTAAAAATAATATTAAGTGTTACTATAATTTTACCCTTCTAACTTTTATTTTAGCAAATTTGTTAATTAAAGATGTGTAATCAAGAGTGGCAGCTAATGTAGATTCAATAGATATTATTGATAGATTTTTAAGTTTTGTTTGGCTCATTGAATTTCTTAAGTAATTTTTTATTAGTTTTAATTTTGAAAAACTTCTTTTCCCACTAGCTACAGATGCAGGGAGTGTTAATAAAATTCGCAAAGCTATAAAAGTGTTCGGATACAAAGTATTTAAGTTATTTTGGCACAAGTAATTCAAAACATCTAAAGGTTTCATAGAATAATTCAGCATCAAGGATACATCATTTAGTTCTTGTAGGTCATTTGCATTTATATCTGAATCATTTTCCACCGAAAGTATTATTGTCATCTATATCTTTCAGTTTAAAAACCTATATTTTTTATTTTGATGTTGCTGCTAATGCCGCCCCTTTACGGTGCCGCCTGATGCGGCCGCATCTCCGCATCATATCACGGCACGGCCCTGCGGATATTCCATGATAATTGAAATAATTTATCCCGACCGATTTTTGACGGTAGGGATAAACATTCCCGATTATCGTGTAATATCCGACCTAATAAATATATACCTACCAAATTTAATCCACCATAATAGATAGGTACTTTACTATATACACTGCGCGTCAAAATTAAATAATAACAAGCAAAAAAATTCTAACTCTAAAACGCCTTTACCAATCTTTATGAAATTTTGTATAAGAATACTTAAACTTATATGTCAGTTTACGTGTTCGAGGGTTTTACAAGAAAATATTTTTAAAGCCCTTTTATTTAATATTAAAAAAACGCTCGAAAAAAACTTTTGAAGGGTATTTTTTTCAAGTAAATAAAAAATATGCTGTTTAAGACCGTATTTTTGTTAGTATACTCTGAAAATTTTGTACAAATCAAACAAACAATAACGAAGATACAGCGCTTCAAAGTCGGTAAAAATGACCCCTTTTTGATTATTTTGCTGAAAAGTGGTCATTTTTACCGACTTTGAAGCGCTGTATCTTCGTTACTGTTCGTTTGATTTCTACAAAATTTTCAGGGTTTACTAACATAAATAAAGTCTTTAACAGCATATTTTTTATTTACTTAAAAAAAATCCCTATAAAAGTTTTTTTCGAACGTTTTTTTTAATATTAAATAAAAGGGCTTTAAAAATATTTTTCGAAAAACCCTTGAAAACGTAAAATGAGATATAAGTTAAAGTATTTTTATCCAAAATTTTATAAAGATTGGTAAAGGGGTTTTAGAGTTAGAATTTTTTTACTTATTATGCGTTAATTTTGACGGGCAGTGTAGATAACAGTCGGGACAAAAATTTCGTTATCATGGAATGTCCCTAAAACTTTCAAAAAATAAAATACAAAGTGTTTAATGTGTTATAAAATACATGTAATTCAAACATAATTATAACATAACATATTTAATTAAAAAAAAAACTTAACAAATATTATAAAATAAAATCAAATTTCTTTCAGTAAATAAAAAAAAATTAAAATAAGAAAAATTAATAATTTCATTGATTTTTTTCCTCTCGATTTTTACGACCACCATTCCTGTCGATTGCTCCCCTTAACCATGCTTTTATAGTATTTTCAATATCTTTTGTAGTGGCTAATTCAAATTTTAGCCTAACCGTTTCTAAAAACTAATTAATTTTTACTTAAAAGTATCATTAGTAAAAGAATATATTAACCCAGGTTATTAAATAGTACGACATTAATGTATAAATTGTACAGTAAAAATACTTACTTGAAAAAGGTACTACCTAGTTGATTAGTTCATTAATAATTAATTATAAAATACACCTATTAGATAATTAATTAATATATCTCAAAACCTATATTATTTTTCTATATGCATATGCATAATACCACTAACATGAGGCAATTCATTAGTAAATATGGTGTAAAGCAAAGGAAAACATTTGGCACTGTAATGGTATGTTACAGTTCCATTAACTTGATACTTATAATTGCCATATGTGGGCCTTTAATGTTAAATTATACATATCATTGCCTGAAAAGGGCCATTGCAAGACCTTACCACGACAGCCTTTGGTCTAAATTGACATTTATTAACGAAAAATTCCTGTAAAGGCCCAGTACAAGAACAGCTTGGGTTAAAAATGCCATCATTTAACCATTAAACGCTGTAATGGGCCATTACATTACCTGACTTATGTGTTTGCTGGGGGGAGTGTTCAACCGAAAAAAAGAGTCACAGGTGGAAATAATGAAATTAATGTATTAGCAGCAACGGCCGCTAATCCTCATTTAAGCACACTAGAGTATTTTATTCAAAAATTATTGGAGAATCGTATACAGAAGAAAAATCGAACAAAATTGATTTTTTTTCATTACAGCGCCATCTATTACAAATATGAAAAAATGTTTTAGACAAAATCTACCTATTTTTAGTCGAATGATCCGAATCTGCAATCAAAAATAGGGTATTCTAAATTTTAGTACTGATTGATTTCCCCCCTCGAATCATTTTAAACATTTTTTCGTAAAATGCATACTAAATAAGATATTTCAAAGTTTCAAGTTAAATGACACCCTGTATAATTTTTACTATTAAATAAAATTATTACATAATCAAAATTAAATTAATCAAATCAAAAATAAATAAACATTATAATAATTATTAATTTAATAAAAAAATACTTCTGGAATTTCTTATTCAACAAAATATGGAATTTGTAAATAGGCCAATGGTACAAGGTTTTGACAATCATACATTATCTGCAGAAACAAAAATAGTGCCATGTCATTACTTTTGGTTTTCAAATAAATTAATAGGTATTTTTTTGATTTGTATTCACGCATTTTCCTTTCGAATCACTATTTTTTTATGCATCAAAATTTTTCCAAAGCCTATTTCATAGTTATTAGTTTATTTTTAAAATTATAATTAGTATTTACTTGAAAATATTAATAGATTCAAAAGTTAACTTTAAATTAAAACATAGTTTAAATTAAATTATGAAATGTATATTTTATATGTAGTAAACATTTTTTTAATATTTAAATATAATACTTGTTACTAGAGGGGAAAATTAAAATTACTTTTTAATTAAAAGCTAATTATTTTTATTTTGGATCATCTTTATCGTTCGTAATTATTTTTTATGATTATATTTATTAAAATTAATCACGCTGTTAATGTTAATTAAAGATTCTTCTGTTTTTTGGCTGAAAACAAAATCAAAATTTTGAGTTTTGGGTAAACATATTGTGATTTTTTTTATCCAAAACATGCAAAACAACATTAATCGCAATTGTTTACTTGTTATAAATAATTTAACAACAAAATATTAAAATATACATACATTAGTGCAGAAAAATCCCAAGTAACACTTATGCTCTTATTGCGATCTCATAAGTCGCTTTAAAACTATAGTAATAAAACTTTGAATAAAACCGAATGACGGCCCCTGATAGTATTAGCCAGGGCTGTATTAAAAATTTGTTTGCACATAAGTCATTTTTTATGTGATTATATGCATATATATGCATATGCCAAAATTAGGAAAAAAGTGAAAAGTTGAACCCATTATATAATTATATGAAAATAGCGTATCAATTAAAAAGGTTATTAAGTTTAAATGTTATCAGGATTTTTTCTAATACTCATTCTAATCGTATATTTTAAAAAGGATTCGAAATGGAATCAATCGTTAATTAATGAACCCGAACTTATGTGTAAGACACTCTACACACTCATGCCCAGTCCTAATAATGGCTAAAAATATTTTTTATACTTTTATTAACATAATTTGTCCAGATCATACAAAATAATAGCAAAAACTAAACAACAGTTTTTAGAAATTCGCGTCTTTTTCTCCTATAGAAAGAAATAAACGTAAACACCACCCAGAAATGAAAACAATTTTTAAGTCCTACTACTACAATTTTTATGTGATCTTTTTTAGGATCTTTGGCATGTTAATTAGTTGCATAAAGGAATTTTATCTTCATTTCAAATTTTTGCCCGTTAAGGTCATTTGTATTAATATTTTTATCTATCTATCTAATTAATATGATTAATAATTGATTTACTATAAATATTGCAAAATAAAATATCTGACACGTGTCGACAGAAAAATATTTTTTCTTTGATTTAGGTCTTTCCAAAAACACATTAAGATTTACGCCGCGTATAGTCAGAAATTTACACATATATATTCTGGCTCTTCAAAATAACATTTAAATGAATTAATTTTATATACATACAATAATTGACTCATATTTATGTATAAAAGGCCAGAGTACAAATCCGGGATCGACAACCAGTTTTATAGATATTTATTTATTACTTATTGATTGCTGATTACTTTAAAAAGACTTTCATTATTAACCTATGCAAAAATGTTTAATAGTTTACAATTTTCTCATATGGGTGACACCAGTTGGTATTATCTATTACATCATTCTCTTTTTTGCTGTTTCTCAGAAGGGAACTGGTACTAAGGTGCCCATAAAATATTCCACGACTGTTACAATACATAATAAATATTATAAAATAGTAAATATTTGTATTTGTATAAGTTGTAGCCGGTTGAATGTAACGATAACAATAGAGAGGAAAAAAGAAAAATTGCGAAAAATCATTTTGGGGAATGGTGAAAATTGATTGATAAAGCACGTGCTTTAATCAGAAATGCCTTTGTTATCTATTTTGGACACATATAAGTAATTCTAGTTCCGATAGACATACAGGTTCAAGGTTCATCTATCATTCGTTTAAGAAATGTTAAGGAATCAAAAGTAGTGGGGAAAAGAAACTTTAAGTTTTAAGAGTGGACTCTTAGCGTCAATCTTTAAGCAATTTGTAAACAAGCTAGTGTGTCACCGGGTTTGAGAAAAAAATCAAAATGAGAATACGTATTCACTTGGCTGTTCTATTCGTGGTTATATTCGCGAGCGAAAATATATCGGGTAGAGAGGTGCGTTCAATATTCGGTTTCGAATACAAGCTGCCTTCGATTATTTCCAGCAACCATGAAGACATGGAAGAATCGGAAAACAGTGTTATGGAAGACCCAACAGTACCATACACTGTGTCAGAACAAGAATTCACTGCTCTCAGAATTGAGTACATCAAGAACCAAATTCTGAAGAAATTGCGACTAAAGGAAAAACCCACCACCACAATAGAAAATCTACCATTACCGCTGAGGGAAAATTACAGTCTTTTGCCTGAAACTGATGAAAATTTCTTTAGTCCCGACGAGTTCTATGCAAAAACCACCCAGGCCATCGTTTTTCCTTACGAAGGTTAGTTATCTTCAAAAAACGCAACCCAACCCTGATTTTTAAATGTTGCATTTGTTTAGAAGTTAATTATAGACTTTAAAATAAGCTAAAACGAATAACGACATGGATTTAATTTACTTTGAACAAAAAAATATTTCCTTTAATCTTTGTACTTACAAAAGATAATTGTTTTAATCTTTAGCATACCCTTATAACACGGCCTCGATACGATTTAGTAAACTTTGAAACTTTGATGATAAGTCTTTTGCCAGTAAATTTTATTTGGAACTGGCTCGATTACTTAATATTTTATTGTTTTTTTTAGATGAAGCTAAATGTTCGAGAAAAGAACGCGTCCCATCTGCATGTCTGCCATTTCAAATGCCAAATGATATCCACACATCCGATGTCAGTTCTGCCCAATTATGGTTTCATAAGGAAGAAGATATACTGGATGAGCACAACCAAACCTTTGTGGTTTCAGAGGTAGCTCACTGGGATACAGGCAAAAGTTTCCAAAAAACCAAACCGATTGCTATACAAGAAACTAATCTAAAAGGTATTTGAAAAAGACAACTTTAGTGATATGAATATTGTAAATATTCCCCACCACCAAAACAAAACACAAAGTGCTTAAAGTACTTTTCGCCAAGATGTTGGCATCTTCAGAAGGGAAGTGTAACTGACCCAATAAACATTTTTGTTTTTATAGTGGTTTTCATAATTGTTATATCATTCAAATTATAAAACCTAAATTTCTTAATTTGGTTACAGAAATATTTATATCACCCTTAAAGAGCTTATTTGGGGAGTTTATGAAGGTTATCGGTACCTATTTTAGTAACACTATAAAACCCAAGTTTTTAACTAGAGATAACAGAAATATTATGGAAACCACTATATAACTTCCTAAAGAACTGCTACTGGCTTTGTGCCTTATTTTAATATTTCTCTCTCCCTCAGACCCATTTAAAATATATATTTCTTCATAGGTACGCTATCTTTCTTATTGTCATCTTATTAATTAACTTGTTTAAACCACGTGAATATTTTGAGAAGCCAAGTATGGCAAAAATATTAATGGTATATAATTTAAATCTAAGATTTTTTACTCAATACGACTTAAAGTGCAATTTTTATTGTAAATATGTACACAATACTTCGAAAAACAGCAGGGGACATCAAAATACCAAAACATAAATATTTTTATCCTATTAAAAATTATATGAAAATATTTTGTTTAAATACATTAATATCTTTCTTTTGCTTTTTTTTACATTAAAGTAGGGATTTTTTTTACCTTGGTTTGGTCAATTAAGTTGTATTTTGTAATACGATTTATTAACATTTATTTTATGTAAAAAACAATCATGGCGGAAATAATGTATCAACCTTGAGCCCTCTTATATTGCTCATGGTAATTTTATATAACCTAAGCTACTAGTTCAGTTTTATAGGACTATCTAAGTTACTTAAAGTGTTATTATATAATTTTAAAACTCTTATATACATTGTAGTAACTTTCATTACTACAAGTGATGTTATAAAACTTTTGATAGGCAACCATCTAACCGCTTAGGTAAGTGTTGTCAGGTTCGCCATTTTTGCCTGCAGTAATATTATATTACTTATATATTCTATGCTAAATATTTTCTTTTCAACCAATTTTTAATTAAAATTATGAAAAACATTGCGTCGAAAGCTAATACTCCGCTTAATTTCTGTTTCAATTACTAAACATTTTTGGTTTATTAAGCACATAAATATCTAATAACTCACAATTTTTATTTAAAAAAATTAAAGACACGATAGTTTTATAGAACAGGTAACCGCAAACTTTATAAACTTCTTTAAAAACCCACTGGTAACGTTTACAAAAGGTTATATAAAGTGTTTGTAGAAACAATTATATAACCTAATTATATACTTAGAGTTTACAGTAACCTTATATGATCATTATAAAACTAGTAAACTGAAACCTTGTTAAACTCATATATAATTTGACAACTCTTATATAACCTTTATATAATTTATCGTTACCATAAGTAGTACAAATTGTTTATTGGGGAGTTACACTTCGCTTCTGAAGATGCCAACAACGTTGGAGGAAAAGTGCCTTAAGCACTTTGTGTTTTGTTTTGGTGTTAGGGAATATTTCTAATATTTGTTTAATCTAAAATGTATTTTTATTTCCATACATCACCCCTTACTTTATGTACTTTTTTACAGAGGGTTGGTTAAAAGTTGATGTAACATACGTGGTAAAAAACTGGTTGGAATACCAGGATTCACCCCTCCACGCAATTAACGTCGCCTGTAAAACATGTGGTATGAACAAAAATCAATCGCCAATATCGTTCACCAGCAATTTAAAACCTTTCTTGGTCATTTACACGCACTCAAGAGGAAGAAAATCGATCCACAGAAGGCCCAAACGATCAATAACTTGCGATCCCGGTGTAAACGAATGTTGCAAAGAAAGTCTTTATGTTTCATTTGCCGAAATCGGATGGAGCGACTGGATCATTCAACCAAAAGGATATAATGCTTATTTTTGCAAAGGGTCGTGTATATCTCCAGCAGCAACTGCTCTAAGTGCTTCAGGGCACCACTCTGTTCTAAGAGTAAGTATTTTAATGATTTTAATGACCGTTCCGTAACGTTCATCTTCTTTTCAGAAAATAATGAACACTCCTCGCAGCAATAACAACCCCCAAGAAAGGCCAGAGATAACATTTTGTTGTGCCGCAACTCAGTTTCTTGAGCTGAAGTTGGTCTACATAGTTAATAAAACTGTTAGTGTGAAGTCTTTGCCGAATATGATAGTGGACTCCTGTGGATGCATGTAAAGACGCCTTAATCGTCTAAATTTATTTAAGAACAGTATTTGAATCTTGTGATTGTTTAATCGATTTATTCGGTTTATTCTTCTTTCAGTTTTTTGAAAGCCTTGAGTTCATTCGGTGTGAATGATTTAGGTACTTATTTACAAAATTTCCTTTGGTAAATGTAATCAAAGTAAAATTAATTTTGGAAAAATACCAAATGAATGTGATTTTCTGAATGTTTTTATTTATTTAGCTAATACATTGTATTAATTTTTGTATATATTCTATTTATTGATTGTATCTTTATACTTTTATATAAATCAATTATGTAATAATTTGTGCTTTATTTTTGTTACTATAACTACAAGTGTACTTTACTTTAAATATATTCAAAATAAAATTAATAAAAAAAATACTTTTTGAGAAGGATAGGCAGCATATAGAATACTGTGCAATAATTCTTTTTGTCCTAAATAAAAATGAACATGAAACACTTCAAATATTACAAAATAAAATAATGCGTATAATTCTACAGTGTAATAAATATACATGAGTATGAGTATGAGTATAAGAGACGTATAACCAGCCCCATTGCCTCATCACTCCCGGACCCCGTACAGGCCTATGTTTACTTACGCCGATTTTTGTTCGCCCCCAGCAACTGCACGGCTTCACCCGTGTTTGCTGGGTACGAATGTCCATTGCGTTCCGTACTGACCCCTATTTTTGGCTCGAGAGCGACATGCGAATAGTTTTAATAGCCATTCTCGGGTTCGCCGAGCCGATGCTATACGCCCAATAGGGTATCAGGAGGGACGGGAGGGATAGACGTTTGTTGGTTTTTTGGGGGCAATTACGCCGACTTAAAACTAAGTACGACGCGGAATCCCCCTAGACCAGTCGATTAGTATTACTCCAAACATTTGGGATTACTATTTGGAGTTGGGGAGTTGTTATTTCGCTGCAGGGGTGTAGTTTCGTAGTCGAGGTCTTCGTCTTGTTCGTTATTGTCATTGTCCGTGTCCTGGTCAGATAGTTCCTGCACTTGGTAAAGTGTGTCAGTTGTTTTTTTATTTTATTTTTATTGTTGCTTAGTTGCTCCCAACTGGTCTTGTTAATTTGTGAGAAGTGCATGTTTTGTGCTAACGTGTAATTAATGTTAAATGTACTTAATTTTATGACAGTTAAACAAAAAATAACATTTAAAACACTAAAAGCCAGTTTCATAATCAAACTTTAAAATGTACTTTAACTAAAGATAAAGTTTTACTTTAAGCCCACTTTTAAGGTGTTTCATAATCCTACCCATTCGAAATTTTAACTAAATTTTCATTAGTTAAATCTTTATAAAGATTTAACTAATGAAAATTTAGACCCAGCCGAAAATTGACAAAAATTGACAGATGTGTTAGTAAGTTTATTATCGTGTTTTCACTATGAACAGTAATAAATTAAAAAGAGGTAATAATTTCTCCACAGAGGAGGAATTTCTTTTGTTGGATGAAATTGAAAAACAAAAAAAGACCAACAATATTTCTGGCAATGAAAATGTAATACGTCATAATCTCCACTTGATAAATAGGTAGAAATAAGTGGATTTTAAGTATACCAATATCTCAGTTATTAGACATGGGACCCACACCAAATTTATAATAGTTTATATTGACATTAAATAAACAAGTTCGGCGCAAACAGAATTTAAATTGAAGTTTGCGAAAAAAAGTTAGTTTTTCCTGTCGCCTACCCTGCCTCCAGGCCCCCCTATTTGAGATAATTCAAATTAAAGTGGTGCAATTTATTATCTACTATAATTTATCGACAAATTTAAAATTTTATTTAAAAAATCCAAATATTATAGTTTTTATACCATTTTAAATATTTTTTTATTTTAATAAAATAAATAATAAAAATTTAAAATCGAATAAAATCTGTAATATATGGATTTTTTGAATAAAATTTTAAATTTGTCGATAAATTATAGTAGATAATAAATTGCACGACTTTAATTCGAATTATCTCAAATAGGGGGGCCTGGAGGCAGGGTAGGCGACAGGAAAAACTAACTTTTTTTCGCAAACTTCAATTTAAATTCTGTTTGCGCCGAACTTGTTTATTTAATGTCAATATAAACTATTATAAATTTGGTGTGGGTCCCATGTCTAATAACTGAGATATTGGTATACTTAAAATCCACCAGCCGCCACTGTTACCTACCACAATTTTCTAGAACGAAGCTTGGAAAAAAGTTTTATCTGGTTTTAATGCCAATAACTTATACCCCAGGACATTGGATCAGTTAAAATCAAAATATGATAATCTCAAGACTAAAGCACGAAAGTGGGCAGCAGAGAAAAAAAAATTTTAAAGGCACTGGAGGTGGACCAGCAACAAAATTACATTCCGACTCTGTTCTAGAAGCTGTGATAAATATTATAAATTATAAAGCTGTTTGTGGTCTGGTTCCAATCTGTGATGATGATTTGGAGGTATAATGCTTATACTATAAGCAGGTGTATAGTTTTTCAGTGTTTAATTTTCTGTTTAGGACACTCCAGTCACCACAAAAAATAACATCGAAAGTGAGCAGCAAATTTGTAAGTAGTCAGAAGATGTTGGTAAGTATTATTTTTACTTTTTCTTATACTTACCTATTCATATCTGAATACAGTTTTTAGTTATTTTTCCACAACTTAATTTATATTTGTTTATTTTTTCTCTAAAAACCGTCATCCTATCCATCAACATCCTTTGATATAACATCCTTGGATGTAAATGAGAATATTTTTGAAATTTATTGGGAGGTAGGAGCACATAATATGTACCTATACAATTTTTATAGGAACTTTCTATTCCTATTAGAAGGTATAAAATTTGTTACTTATTTGATAAAATAAATTATAGCAGAATGCCGAGCCTTCAGATCCTGTAGAAAGCTCATTAGCAAAAAAAGTTAAACGAGCTGTTAGTAAAGAAATTCACTCAGCCATGGAACCTGTAAATATAGGGCTCAGACCAAAATTTCCAAATCCAATCTTCTCAGCTAAAGGGGAATAACACAAAAAAAATTAGAGCTGACGCAAGCAGTCATTGAAGATGTTCAACGAAAAGCAAAAGAAGAGGCAATAAGAATCGAGTAATTGCCCATAACAGAGAAGCAAGGGAACAAGAAATGCACGCAAAAAATTCTTTTATTGGATTTACAAATCAGGAAGGCCCAAAAGAGTTTATAAAGTAAATAATATAAATACATAATATAAATATTCAAATAATATACATATACGTAATATAGTAATTAATATAAATATGTATTAAAATTTTGTAATAAAAGTATTTTTAAAAGATCATTAACATTTTATTAAATACATTTTTTATTATAATCTTGTAAAATGTTTATTTTTAGGAGTTGTCTAACATGTCTTCCCATGTTCGCACCAGGACGTACATGTTCCCCTACCAAATTTTCATCTTCATCTTCCACAATCGGATCTTCAAACCAGTCATCTGGAAAATCATCATTCATTTCGACAGCTATATTGTGTATAACCGCAGTTGCCACAATCACCAACATGGCCGTTTCTAATTTCAATCATATTTCTGTCGATATATCGTATTATAATACTGAAAATCGACGCTTCCAAACACCGTATTGCCTTTCGACAACATTTCTAGAACGTAATATGCTTTCATTATACAAATTTTCAGCAGGTGTGTTTACCTCTTACAGTATCTCCTATTAATGTGTATCTTCCATATCTTCCATTTTGAAAGTCCCTTTTCACTCATGAATTGTTAAATATTGTTTGTTCATGGAACCAGGCCAACGAACGACAATGTTCCGAATTTTCAGATAAGCATCTGAAATTGTCTGCACGTTAAAAGCAAAAAAGCCCTTTCTGCTTCTAAATATTTCTGCATCATCTCCACCTGGTCATTTTATTATTATTATTGCTCCAATCACTAGGGAAACTCACTAATTGGTAGAACTCAGCAGCACTTTTTACCATTTCCCTGTTATTTTAATACATTCCAATGAACCTTGGTCTTGGCTTCCGAGACCCTTTTTACCATTCGACTCGCTGAAGGTTTTGACACCCCCATAAAATCTCCCATTGCAATTAAGAAACTACCAGTTGCTTAGTAGCATAGTGTAAGAAGAAACTGGACCATTGGGGAAATACTTCCACCCCTAAAACATTTTTGCTCCACAACTATTACTTTCTTTAAAAATATTATTTTTTCTAGCCAATTTGTTGGCAAAATAATCATATGTTCGATTAATTGAAAAAGGAATGGAGCGGTGGGTTTTGTTAGACGAAATCTGTCGAAAAAATCAACATCATCATAACCATCAAATCTGTTTTCTCTTTTTCTATAGTTTTCTTCTTCTTAAAAATAATTCCGGATTTTCCTCATCAGATGAACTTGAACTTGAAGATATGCCTTCGTATCGGTTTATAACGAAAGTTATTGAAAACCGACAAAATTTTGACCCACTTAATGGGTCAATAGATAAGGTTATAGTTGGATAATGTGTCCAAATCGGCCCTTTAACTTAAAGTGGCTTTAAAGTGACTTTAAAGTATTATAAAACACCAACATTTTTTAAAGTCGAATTTTACTTTTAAAGTATGATTATGAAACTGGCTGTAATCTTTGTTTTTAAAATATTGCATGATATGACTCCCAGATGAACAAACTTTTCTAAAAGACATGAAAGCAGCGAAAATAAAAAAAACCATAACATTAGTTTTATTTTATTGAAAGTAAAACGGCAAATTCATTACAAAGAGCAAGATTGGGGTAGGGCAATTTGCATCAACTTGCTTTCCGGTTTATTTTCGAAGCTGGGACTTAATCCTTCGGCGATTTGTTGTTTCCACATGTTGGTGACCTGACTTTTTGGCACGCAGTGTACGGACACTTGTTTGTTCAATGAGCCGCGTTGTTGGCATTTGCAGACTGGGAATGGACGCCTTGTGAAGCAGATTTGTTCTTCTTCCTCGATGTAGCGGGTTTGGTGGATGGAGCAGAGTTTTGGCAGCTTGCCCAGCTGTGTGTCGTACTTTTCGTTTCTGCCGGCGTCGATGTTGGAGATGACGTTAGCGTAGAGGACCTCGTGGATGTCGGAGCAGTGTTGGCGGTCTTGGATGGAGTTGCGTTGTTTGCCTTCTTCAACCCTGTAGCTTTCGATTAATTTGTTGAAATCTCTGTGTACGCATTTTTCGCTTGTGATTTGATCTTTATCGAGGTTTTCTTCGTACTGACCGCAGATTCCTCTGATGGAGCTGCTGAACTTCAAGTTGATCATGGTAATTTTAACTCTGGAACCATCAAAGATAACAGCAAAGCGGTTTTTAATCACCATTTTGATTTCTCCGTTGTTCAACATGTATACCTCCATCAAACCGTGTTTGACATCGTAGCTTTCATCATCGGTAATTTTAACTTCTTGTCCGTCAACGATAACCTTGACAGAGTGCCCAGTAGTTTTCATGTTGACTTCGACTGTTTCGCCTTGGGTTTCAGGTGTGTTGAATGTGATTTTGACTTCTTTGCGGGTTTTGTCGACTTGGCGCCCGAGCACGACGAAATTTTCCATTTCGTTTCTTAATTGTTCTTCAACTGAAAGCCTGTGCTTTTGATTCCTAGCCCTTTGTGGTACGTATTGGAACAATACGGTCCACTTTTCGTCCATGGTGCTATCATGAATTTTGTCATTGAAAGTTTTAATAGCGGTTTCATCAACCAAGCAAGTGACTTCGTGTTGTTTCACTAAATAGCCTAGGTTTACTTTGACATCATCAACGGTGATATGTTGACCTTGCATTTTTAATGAAGCATTAACTGATCTCCAATCTGGGTTAGCCCTGAACTCGTACAAGAACTCTTCAGCGTGATCTTTTTCCAACTGCTCAATCTGCACCATGGATTCGTAGTTAAACCGCAACACATCGTACAAACTTCTGGTTAATGTAGAAAGCTCCTCATTTACATTATGGTGGTGCAATTTTACACGCATAACATCCATTCTGTTGGCCCACTTGGTCAATTCGGCGCATGCGTGGAGCTGCTTGTTCCCGGCAGCCATCTCTTCTTTGCATTTCTGGTAGGTGGGATGCTTGATGATGTTCTGCTTGGTGCTTGGATTTCTGCTAAATTCAATTTCAGCTTTGATTTTCGGTGAGGTTTGATATTCGCGACCAAACGCCATGTAAACTTGCGCGTTGGCGTTTGGTTCGTTTTTAAGGGCATCCTCAACGCTCAACTCGTTTTTGTTTGGAATGTGCATTTTGGCGCTTATGGCGAACTGGTAGGGGTGTTTGTCCTGACTGTTGGAGTATTTTTTGAAGTAGAACAACACTCTGGAGGTTGGATCGACGTTGCTCTTCGCAACGGCTCCGGTGAATGTGTACTTGAAGTTATCGTGGCCTTGAAAATCGAAGGTGGCGTCGTAGGAAGCGATGTCAGCATTGCGCATGCTTGATCCAGATTTGCGTTCGAAATCCTGTTCGCGTGCCATGGATTGATGCGGGCTGTTATATAAGTGACTTAAATCGTGTTTATCGTCGTTGTTCTTGGATTTGTATTTGTGTTGAGTTCCAAAGTGGATGGCGAGTTTTTTGGTGGAGGATTCTTTGGGGATATAGGTTATGTCATATATGGCGTGTTGCATTTGGTTTTGGAGGAAAGCGCATTGTCCTTGCATGGCTTTTTGCAGGATGTTAAACCAAGTTAAATCTGGCATATTTTCGTAGTTGCCTTTTAGATGTAATGCCATCCCGGTGGACTTTTTGCCGAAAATTGTGTCAATGTTTCTTTGTTCGTTCTGCATTATTTGGCGGTTGGTGCGAGATAATGGCAATGGACTCATGATGTTGTGTACAGATGTATAAGGCCAGGAACTTACGTGAAAGAGATAAACTTTTTCGTAGTCGGTCTTTAATGGTTCCACTTCGAATTTGACTTGTTGCTCCTTAACGTCCAAATCCATTTTGGCACGTAGTGGAATATTTACTTGGTATACTCTATCGTAGCCAGCGCTGTATTGCTCGTGGTCAAATGGAGTGATGAAAGACAATTTTCCCTTGATCTTGGTGGAAACAACAAGGTGCAAATCAACTTTGCCGGTCACTGATTCGGGCAATCTAATATGTTTGTCGTTTACAATTTTAGGTTTGCTTGATGCTTGTGATACCCCCCTTACACTCACTAACGTGGGTTTATCGTAGGTGTACAAGAATGGGAAACCCATTTCAGTGGGGAATGAGAAAGCAATCTCATCTCTGTTGGAGAATTTAGTTGTGCGGAAAGTTTTTCCTTCTTCGTACTGTTGTTCCAAAGCCTTAATCAAGCTGGGCAAGTGCTCCAATGTTTTATTGTCAAAAGTAATCAACTTTTGCAAGGATCCAATCTCAATGTTCAACAAACCTTCGAGTTGTTCCCGTTCGTCAGCTTTCAAATTCAACAATCTTGCAATATTGGCACTCGACCATTGATTCTTCTTTCCATTGTTTAAAGATTGGCGCGATTTTTTGTATTCCTCAGTTCCTTGCTCTACAACATTCCATAATTCATCAACGCTGGATACCAAAGCATTAACAACAGCCCATTGCCGCCTAATGCCGGCATTGCTGGAGCGGAAAGCGAATTTCAACATTTTTGGGAACCAAGAGTTTTTATCGCCTACGTATTGCAACGTATTTTTGTAGAGCATGTTGAGTTCTTCAAAAACGAAGGTGCGGATGTGGTTTCCGGCTTGATGGAGGCTAAAATCTTCTCTGCTAAGAAGACCCATCGCTGATTTGGCACCGTCTCTTCTATAAAAAAAATATTGAAATTAACAATCTATCTAGTTTTCTGGTTAATATAAACTATAAACTTACAGTTGTTCAAATTCTTTTCCATGTAGAGAAGCAGCATGCTCAATGGAAGATTTAACGGCAGCATTAACCATCTTGGAGGTGTCAATATTGGTGTATTCGGCCATACGTTGCAGTAAGTTGGCTGGAGGAGCAGTGCGCATAATTTGAAAGACGGCGGTCGCTCTGATTTCTGGAGTTTCGCCCATGTTTTGATAAATTTTGTAAAGGACGGACCTGGCGCGCACAGCATCAATTTTGACAAGCTTGTCCAAAGCTACGACCATCCATAAACGTTGGAATTGCGAGCATTGCTTGTGACCTTCGAGGTAAGGTTCAAACACTTGAAGAATATCGCGGTGACCGATGTTGCCGATAGCACGGGTTAAGATGAGGATTTCGTGGGAATTACCTTTCTGGATGGCTTTGTTGAGTTGTTCTTGAAGGTTAGGAATGACGGTTTTGGTGGTGAAAAGTTTACCTTCTTCGGTGCGGAAAGAGCCAAAGCTATGCACGGGGTATTTGTTGTGAGACTGGTTTTTACTTACGAATACTTTACGTAGAAGGTTTGTAAAGGATAAGAGGGCAGACTCGCGTAATTCACCTTGACTTTCTTGGCAGATGGTGTAAAAGGTACGCATGTATTCCAAAGTTGGTTCACGAACCGCCAAGGCCATGGTACTGATGACATTCATAGCTTCATCGCCTTGCAATTTGCCTGATTGAATCAATTTTTGAACGGTCAATAAAGCAGGTCCTGTGCCAGTTTCTGCCAGAGCGTCCCTGAAAGCCACCCAAGCACCATGTCTAGGACCAGTTTCTTCTTTACTGTATACTTCGTCGGCGACTTCTCTCAACTCCTCGGCATCCATAACGCGACACAAAGAAGCAAGGGTTGTAAATTTAGCCAGTGTATCTTCTTCAAGCATAGCTTCTGGATTTTGAACGTCATGGCCGATATCGCGACTCAGTTTACGTGCAGTTTCGACGATATTAAAGTTTTTATCTTGTTTGATGCTGGATCCCTTAAAAGCCATGGTGTAAGGCAATAGTGGAGCTTCTGGGGCAAGATGAAGATCGTTGTTTTCTTGTACTTGAGCGTATCTTTCGCGAAGAGACGCGTAGATTAAATCGTTGAATAGTTTTTGACTTAACTCGCTGTTTCTGCGGAATCTACCTTGGTTTAACAAAGATTCCTCACTGGTTATTAATTCTTCTTCTTGGTGATCGAATTGGTTAGCTGAGCGCACTTTGTTATCACCATAGGGTTTGTTGTATCTGTACACCAAATTACCAAGGGAAATTGGGTGCTTAACGTCTTGTGGTTTTTCGGATTTTTTCTCGATCTCTGTCAAAGTTATGTTCATCATGCTCACAACGGAGCCCTTTTGATCGTCGACTAAAGTGGGTCTCATAACCAGCTTATTCACAGTAAAACTGTTTTGAATGGTGAAGCGATTAAGACTTCCGGTAATAATAACTCTGCTTAGTGACGATCTTGTGAAGAATTGGCCCATTGTGTTGGAGGTGGGCTCCATATAACCCATGTTGAACAAACCGAAGTGATAGGAAGGCCTTTCGGCACCGTTGGTGTAGTTTTTGTGTTTCACGATCTCGATGACTTGCTCGTTGGATTTTTGATCGTATTTTTGGGCCAACCATGGCTTATTTTGGAGAACGTATTCTGGAAGCAAGTGGATGTCGTACAAAGTTTCTGTGTTACCAGTTACTGTATCCTCCATGGTTTTAAAGGTAGCTGTGTTGCTATTACCATCGGGAAGAGTGTTGACTGGGCTGGGAATGATGTTTTGGGCTTTAGTGTCGAGTTGGAATTGACTCACAATACTTCTGATTACATTGGACTCCCAGTTGGAGATTTCTTGGTCGACTATCACATCCTGCACCACACCGTTGGTCATCACGATTTTGAAATACTTTTCGCTGATATCCAGGGTTTTCCATTCCAATTGGGAGTCGGGGATATAGCTGTTCCAACCTTCAGGCATTTTAGTGTGGATTTGGGAATATTTAGCATTGCTTATTTTCGCCATCAGATTTTCATCTGACACCGGTCGTACGGTCAGTTTAGCTCTAAGCAAAATACCGGAATGTTGATCGCTGACATCTTGTAAACCAGCTACGGTTCTTCCTTGGATTGTGTAGGTGTATTCGTTGTCATCTCTCCAGCCTGGGTTCGAGGCTACAGCGAACCCAACTAGAATAAAGAGATGAGAATTATTGATAACTTCAAAATTAAAAAAACTTGCAATAAGTTATACCAGTAAAAAAAACATACAATAAATTAAAAGAACTTACCAAGAAAACACGCACAAAATTTAAGAAACATTTTGGACACAATAATCTGAGGCAAAAGTCAGAGAAGTGTAACATTTTAAAGTTTGTTTCCAAGCTTAAATAGAAAATACAATGTACAGTTCAGCAAAATTAGAGGTCAAATGTTAAAATTGAATGAAATTTTTGATTTCGTATTTTAAATAAATTTCAAAGTGCTATAAAAGCGTTTTAAAGATATGGTTTTTTTATTATATTGTATTTCGAAGATAAGTTGGTTTACATTTTCTAGAACATGAATGAATCTTCTTAATATAGTTTTTAGTGATTTTTGTCCTGGTAAGATTTTTGTTTAATTTTGGGCAACATAAAAAATATAGATAAATATACCTATTTGTATAGCGAACAAACATTTTTTTACGATAAATAATCAATTTAAATGTAAAAAATATGTTACTGCACTCCAAAATAGAGTATTGCACGTCAAAAGAAAGTTTTGCACTCCCGGATAGGACATCACACGCCAGAATCAACATTGCGCGACAAAAAAGTATTTCGCACGGGTTGTGCAAAGTAAAATATAGCATTGCACGGTTTAAAAGTTAATCCAAGGACACAAAAGATTTTAAAACTCGGGGTAGCCACCCGTTATACACGTAGATCTTTTTATGAATGAACGAAGGCACCCAGTAAGCATCAAACAGTCTTTTCTTGAAACACCCTGTATATTTTTGTGTACTTGGATAGATAGGCAACGCAGTTAACAAAAGCGAATTTACAGTAACAAACTGTCCAATCCGAAACGTACATTTCATGTCATGAAAATTTACACCAATAGGATCGTTACAACGCTGAAAGAAATAATGTGCGCGCATGCGCGGCCACGTACAATCGGTTTTGTGTAAAAGTGAAGTTCGTAGACGAACCAGCCGGCTTCAGAATAATACACGTCAAAATGCGTCTCTATCAAATTTTTATTTTATGTTTGTTTTACCTGAGTTGTAATGCAAAAGAAGAGGACGTTTTGGAATTGGGGGACAGTGATTTCGATAGCATAATTGCCGAACATGAAACCGCTCTTGTAATGTTTTATGCACCATGGTAAGTGTTTTAGTTTTTGTGTCATTTTTTGTTTAGTAACTTTTTAATTGAAGGTGTGGACACTGTAAAAAATTAAAACCTGAGTATGCTAAAGCCGCCGAAGATTTAATTAGGAACGATCCCCCTGTCGCTTTGGTTAAAATTGATTGTACCGAAGCCGGAAAGGAAACGTGTAATAAAAACAGTGTAAGTGGGTATCCCACTTTGAAAATCTACAGAAATGGTGAGGTTTCGCAGGAATACAGCGGACCTAGAGACGCAGCAGGTAAGGTTAATGACAATTTGTCATTCCCAATGTACAGTGCACATCAAAAGTACTAATCACTTGAAATTTTCACAGGTATTGTGAAATACATGAAAGCTCAGGTCGGTCCTAGCTCAAAGGAAGTAAAATCCGTTGCCGAGTTGGAGAAATTCCTCACAGCAGAAAAAGAAGCCTCTGTTGTTGGTTTCTTCGAAAAAGAATCTGACCTGAAAGCTGCTTTCTTGAAAACCGCCGATAAACTCAGAGAAAAAGTTCGTTTTGCTCACTCCACATTCAAAGATGTATTGGACAAACAAGGAGTTACGTAAGTTGTACTTGTCTGAATATCTAAGGTCGTATTTTTATTGTTACATTTTTTATAGCGATGGTATTGTTCTATTCCGTCCCAGTCACTTAAACAACAAATTCGAAGAAAGCACCATCAAATTTACCGGTAAATCCGATGCAGATTCCATCAAAACCTTTATCACCAAAAACTTGTAAGTATTATCTTCAGTTTATATTTCAAGGGTTTTTCACATTTTTGCATAAATTAGATAAAAATTGTAGTTGTGTAATATAATTTGGCTCAATTAAAGTGTATAACGAAAGTTATGGCAGAACGTTATCATATTATTTATGAGTTGTTTATTTAACTTTTCAATAGTTTTCAATAAATCTACACATAATTGTTGGCATTACATTTCATAGGTACATTTGAATAAATGCATTATGCATCAAGTATGTGTTATAATATTGTCCATATTTATATTTGCGTTTTTTTTAGCCACGGTTTGGTCGGTCATCGTAAATCCGATAATAGGCAGGAATTCGAAAATCCTTTGATTGTTGCCTACTTCAATGTGGACTACGTCAAAAATCCCAAAGGAACCAACTACTGGCGTAACAGAATCCTTAAAGTAAGTTCTGTAAACTCCCAATAAAGTCAATATAGGTAATGTCTTCTTTTTAGGTTGCCAAAGAATTCGACGGTAAACTGAACTTTGCCGTGAGCTCGAAGGACGACTTCCAACACGAACTGAACGAATACGGTTTGGAATTCGTTAAAGGCGACAAACCGGTCGTGACAGCTCGCGACTCCAAGGACCAGAAGTTCGTTTTGAAAGAGGAATTCTCCGTGGAATCCTTGACAGTATTCGCTAAGGACGTGTTGGACGGCAAGTTGGAGCCATACTTAAAATCCGAAGCCATTCCGGACAACAACGATGTGCCAGTCAAAGTGGCCGTAGCCAAGAACTTCAACGAGCTGGTGGTCGACAACGATAAGGACGTGCTGATCGAGTTCTATGCGCCTTGGTGCGGACACTGCAAGAAATTGGTGCCCGTCTACGACGAGCTGGGAGAGAAGATGAAGGACGAGAACGTGGTCATCGCCAAGATGGACGCCACCGCCAATGATGTGCCCGCTCCGTACGACGTAAGGGGTTTCCCCACCATCTACTGGGCGCCCAAGGGCTCCAAGGACGCGCCCGTCAAATACGAAGGTGGCCGCGAAGTCGACGATTTTGTCAAGTACATCGCCAAACACGCATCCTCTGAACTCAAAGGATTCGACAGGAAGGGTAACGCGAAAGCGGACAAGACTGAACTTTAATTCTACCAAGCAAACTTTAATTTCTTATCCAAATTTATGCGATTCATTTAATCATCCGCCGGTGAGGTTAAATTGTTAAATTATTCTAAAAATGTTGTTCACAGGAAACACCTCTGTTATTTTTCACTACTTTTCCAGATAGGTATTTTTTACTATTTTTAATTTTATGTATGTATAGTTTAATAAATAATTTATAAATTTCTTAAACAATGTATTTTACTTCAGCACAATACTTTTATGAGAACCTATATCCCAATTATACCAATTTTCAACATTCTTGCTTATTAGGGTGAGCCAAAAAAACTAACCTATCGGATTTATGGGTTAAAATGAACCTACATACCGAGCAAAAAAATTCCCTGCAAGGCAAAATTTTTTGCTCAATTTTAAAAGGTGTCGGTGAACATTCTAAGTTTTCCATTGAAATAACACGTAAAAAAATTTTTTTCATTAAAAAGACTATAACTTTTGAACCGTTTGAAAATTGAAAATTTTTTACGTCGCGGATTCTTGTAGAGCATAAAATTTCCCAAAGAATCTATACCAGGATGATTTTTTTTAATTCAAAAATTCGTATGTTTGAAAGCTATGAAAAGTTTAAAAAATCACTAAAACTGCAGTTAGTTTTTTTGGCTCACCCTATTGCTTATCCACTTTCAAGCTACATCAGCGATAACTTTGTCATTTAAGAGGCATAATGACCTAATTATACATCCTATTTTGTTTTAAATTTCCTAGCTTCTTTAGTTTCTAAGATATCAACTAACAAAACTAGATGAATAAAATCATGTGAAATGGCTTTTTACTTTTTTACTACAAAGGCAATAACCCTGCAATTTAAAAGGCATAATACCCTGGTTAATCATCCATTTTTATCCAAATTTCAACTTTATAACTTCTCCAGTTTTTAAGATACCCAACACCAAATATATTTCCATATATGGATTCATGGTAACTTTGAAACTACATAAGCAATAATTTTGAAATTTAAGGGGCATATTAATCCAGTTGTACATCCTATTTTGTCCAAATTTCAACATTCTTGCTTCTCCAGTTTACGAGATATCCAAAACTAAATCTGGTTTATAAAAATAATATGAACTAGCTGCAGCTTTTAAAATACATAACCAAAAATCTTGTAAATTAAATTTAGAGCCATACTAACCTTGTTATACATGCTACTTTGTCTAATTTTCAATTTTTTAGCTTTTCCAATTTATGATTTGCAAGCAATACTGAGAAAACTAAAAAAAATTGTGTGAATACCTATATGTAATAATATTATAGGTACCTATGTCTTATAAGATCCCGACTATCCTATTAGATATCCTGGATAATATTATTAATAATATTATTTTACATAGGTACCTATGTATTTTAATAATACCCTGTATTTTTAAATCAATTTAAAAGTTTGATTGTTAGCTAGATCTTTCTTCCTACAAAAATAACCTAAATACCTACATAAGGAAATTAAATAACAATTTCGTAATTGCACCTGATTTTTAATTGCTTGTATATTTTACATAATCAAGTATAATTTGCCCTGAAAAAAAAACCAAATTTTTATAATTGTCATACTTGTTTAAGCAGTTATTTAATTTTAAATTTCGTTGTTTCAGGGGGGCGTTTCTTATTGGACAAAAGTTGAGGTTATGTAGTATGAAACGTCAAAATAGTTGAATCTTGAGATTTTTTATTGTTTTGTTTGCTGTTTAATCAAGCTGTGTCGTGGTGAAAATGGCTCAAGAAATTAAGCAGTAAGTTTTTAACTATTTGTTATTATTATCTTTACTTCTAATAAAAATTATACAAAATTATTTACATTACATTACATTTTGCTATTATGATTTACAACAATAATTTATTTTGGTATTCTAGTCTCAACATGTAAGCCATGTATGTTCTTAATTTGTTCTTTTAAAGTTTCATACACATTTCTATGTTGTTTTACTACAGTCAGTCCTTTAAAATCATTTGTCTCGATGAATATATTAAACATAGCCCCACATCCTCCTGATACATCCTCCACTGTTATATTTGTGGCCAAAGGATATTTTTGCTTTAATATTGATGATATTTGCTCTTCTGTTACAGGGCTTTGTTGACAATACAATTTTTTACCCAAAATACCCTAAAAAATATCAAATTATTATCAAAATCAAAATTAAACTGCAAAACTACTTTGGTGTAGTTGGTCGGTATTGTAGCTTGACGTAATTTTGTTAGAAAGCTTCTAAAAATCGTTGTCATTTTAAGTTTGTACGTAATTTAAGACGAGGTTAGATTTTAAAAGAGGTTAAGTTAAAAACAAATTTGAACGTGTTGCGGTAGATGGCGCAAGATACAGTTTTAGACATTTATTTGATTATTTTTAAACACTTTAAAATGTGTTCTCAACACTTAACTTGAAAATCAATTTAATATATTTTTCTACTCCCACCTTTAAAATGCCCTTTATCGTACGTATGTTTCCATGACACTAAGTGACCTTTTAAATACACATTGACAAGTTGTGGCTTTACGGCGCTTTAGTCACGGGCTGAAGTTAGTTTTAAGTTAGTTGACAGTTGTCAAATGTCATACAATCGTTAAAATAAAGTGCCTTTCTTGTAAAATAATACTAAATGTGAAAATTATTTTATTAAATACAAAAATATTAAATAGTTTTTCAACGCCAATATTTAAAAAGTTTATATGAACATTGTACTGACCTTTTAATTTCGCCGGCAGTAAACTATAACTTAAATTCGGGCACGGACTCTACTGTAAAGTCCTCATAAAACATTTCCTTTACTGTCACTGTGAAAAACTGTCAATTTTCAAGATACATTTCGATTTATAACCTTTATAATTGTGTTTATAAAATGTAAAAATGTGACATTTGACAGTTTCCCCTGTTGTTTCATAGATGGCGCTCTATACAAATTTTTGATTTAAACCATTTTAAGATAATAATAAGTATTTGTCGTAGAAAAAGTATAGTATGCACCTCGTTTATAAACTTTTCTATTCGTGTATAAAATGGCGTTTATCCAACTTGATACATAATATACTATTTTCTCATTTTAAAATGTTAATCCGTTTAATATTTTTATTCTTTTATTTTGGATTTATTATAAATAGATTTAAGTATGCAATATTACTTTAATTAATTAACGTTACATTGCAAAAATATACATTTCTTCTTAGCTTCTCCAGTTTCAAAGATATCCAAAACAAAACCTGTATACTTCTGAAGTATTACTTCAAGGTATATGAAATAGCTAGCTTACTCGTGTGTGCCATGTTTTTTTTTAGAAAATCTGTTTTAACGTTGAAACTTCCTGATTTACGGAAGTTTTTCATCTAACAGCGCATATAGCTGATGATTATAAACCACTTTGCTAACAAAAAATTGAAAAATATTCACTTAGTAGGTAGGTATTACACGCGCGATAAGCAATAATCTTGAGGATAATAATCGAGTTTTACATTATATTTATAAATTTTATATATAAATATGTATATTTTGTCCAAATTTTAATTTAACAGCTTTTTCAGTTTTTGAGTTTCAAGCAAATTTGTCTAAAATACAAAAAAATATTTGTTCCTTTAAACACCCTGTATGTGAAAGGAGATAAATTGATGTTGAAATTCGCTTCCGAGTTTTTGGATTGCCCTGTATAGGTAGTAAGGAAAGAATATTGGGTAACATAAAAACGGTTTCTTGTACAATTCCAATTTCCTCTTTAGACAAATTAAAAAGTGTAAATAAATAGCACCCCCCACCACTTTGCGTGACGTTTGTCTACCATTCTACACCACGTAACGTAACCTTGATTTGAGGATTCCTACGCCGCTCTGCTATGTTTACATTTATATTAATTGTAAATAAAATTGTTGGGAATAGCTTTCCGTGTTGTTAATTTGTTGAAGAAAAGTTATATATAGGTTTTTTGGGTTAAATATTCGATTTTTGTGGTTTAAATTAAGGTAAAATTAGTAATGTTTACATGGAACTACTTTTCGTAAGCGCACCCAAACAACAGTTATGAGTTGTCGGTTTGGCTAGTGGCGCTTTAGTCGTAAAGAGAACAGTGTTGAGTAAAGTCATTGTTAAAAAATCGATTTGTAAATAAAAACAAAGTGTTTGTTTTGATTGTATGAACTGGTAGTTATATGTGTTGATTGTGAAATAATAATGCCTTCGGCGGAATACTGTACGATGACAACGTCAAATCACAACGGAGGGCCGGATTTCCAGATCAGCTCGAAAGACGTGGAAGGTTTAGTTCTGGAAATCAAAGAAAACCTGCGATTGTCCGCAGTAACCGCCAGCAGTATGAAAGCATTGCCTTGCAGCCACATATCGAGAAAATCGTCTCGCGCCTCGCCGTATCGCGTACCCAGTTCATGTGATATTATTAAAAAGAACAGGCGCAAACAGCAGCCGCAAGACGCCTCAGAGGATCCGTACGAACTCTTGCAAAAATTGCTCAAAGATGGTAGTTTAGTGAACGAAGCTGTCAGACGTGTCAAATTGGGTCTGTCGCCGAAACAAAGATATTTCTATGAATCTGACGAGGACTCCAGTCCAGTTATACTCGGCCTATACGCGGACAATTAAAACAATTAGTTCAACTTTAGTTAACTACGCCGGCTTAACCACGCAGAAATACACATTCACATACCCATGTTTTGAGCTTACGTTTACATTTTTTTACAGATCTTTTAAATTATATCGCTTTGAAGAAATTTGTTTAAACAGGTTAATTTTAGTTTAAGACAGAAGTCACTTTTAACATAATTCAGTCCTAAACTAAAATATAAATTTAGTTTTACATATTAGGAAAAGGTGTGGAGGTGTATTTCTTGAGTGTTTTGCCCGCGTGCCAACGTAATTAGTTATTTATTATGTTCCTTTAAACTTCAAATTAGTGATGATATGTATGGTGTAAAAGAGTAAATGATTTGCAATAGGCGATTGCATATATAATGCCAAAGAGACGTCTTTTCGTCCGATTATTTTTTCTTTGGTATACCTTCTACTTACTTGGTATTAATACGCTTATATTAAATTTAATAAGGAGAATTTTAAAGATCATTTTACAAAAAGCTATATAGGTATGCTTGACAACAAAAAAAAGAAACCGAACTTTATTTAGTGTGGTGTTTTTTCAATTCTCCTATGTCTGTGATGTAATAATTAATTAGAAAAGCCCCGTTTTGTGTTAATTATTAAAAGGGGTTGATTTAAAAAAAATAAAATTAACCATCTCTCGAATGATGATCTATGTAGGTAGATAAATATCAAAAAATGTAAATATTCGACTATCAAATAGTTGTACCTAACTACCTTCTAGTTTTAAATGGTTTTAATTCCAATTTTTGTAAAGAACTTTTCAATTTTATGTTTTTAAGGTCAGTTCAAGCATTTTCCGTACATGAACAGAATTACAGAACTGATTCTAATGCTATTTTTGTGATATATTTGTTATGCAAAAATCTACATTCACTTGTAGATGCATTTGAATTTTTTGACTGTTCTTTAGTTTTTAGATTTATATTTAATTCGACGTTTTTTAGGACAACATGGGTTTTTATTAGAATTTTAATTTTTTTGTTTTTATATCGTCATTGTCCTACTATTTTTAGTTTACATTATATTGCATAAGTGTGATATAGAATTTTGTAGTATAAAAAACCTATGTACGTTTTTGTTACATTTAAAAATATTCATAACATGTGAATGCAATTTATAACGCCCATGGCGTTACCCTGTATCATATGTCCCGAATAAAATTTTTTGTTGATTACCTTCATTGTTTTTGTTTACACCCGTTTACCCAGCTATATACGTCACAAACTAATTAATCATTATTATTCTAGAAACTACATTATTTACGATTATAACAATTATACCAAAGCGTTTTTTACTATTTGTCTACTCACCTATTTTAACACTAAAGAAAAAGTTAGTTTTTGGTAGAATAATTGTTATAAAAGTGTTTTTTAATAAATTGCAGCTTTTTAAAAATTTTGATACACAAATTACAAAATGTTTCATAATATTAACATTTTCTTCAATGTTTGTTGTTTATTTTTTATCTTTTTTCTGTAATTTCCCACTATGAACTTGGTAAACCACATTCTATTATTATTTATTAATTATACAGGGAATACCGAAAATGGCAAACATTTTTAATTATTTAACAGGCGGAGAAAGCGCTTATATTATAGCCGAGCTCAGTGTTCGCTGCCAAGATCTGAGCGAGGCAGTTAATATGCTATGCTTTGTGTTTGTACTATTGTGTATTAGTCCTTCGGAGGGGACTTTAAGCCCGCGGTCCGTTCCTACCCCTAACCCGCACAAGCCATTCAGTTGGCTTATGGGACTTCTTAAGAAGTAAGGGTGGAACTAAAAGAGCACTTTTGTATATAAACTTTTTTGTATATAAACTTTTAATATGCCGTGTTGTATATGTACATATGTATATTTTTTTCAAGCCTTTAATAATTCTCTACTGTTGACTTTTGACATATGTTATGTGTATGAATTTATTCTACAGTAACCTGTAATTTTGCTGTTTCTTACAATTATTTCGAGCTATTGCGATAGATGGAACCACTCTTGCTGTGTAATTTCAATGTATTTTCATTATTGTACGGCGGTTTATAAATTTATACCTACGTTTGAAAAAAAAGTATTTTTTATTGTAAAATTTGGTTTTATAGGTAAAAATATGATAAATTTATATATTTTCATGATAGATCGATAAAAAACTGTACAGGGTGTTTTTTTATAAATTTGACACCCCTAGATCTATTTTATAAAATCTTTATTAGGAGAGTTATCGAAAAAATTTATAATCCAGCTTTTGACAAAAACTACCAAAATGGTAACATTTGAACAAACTCGTGAAACTAAAATATGTGTTTATATATGTTTTAGTAGTAAAATCGCTTATATAATTTCTGTAAACATATTGGTATTTAATATGGTATAATAATCTTATCAGCACTTGAACTTAAGGTACTTTTTAATGCAATTGTATTTAATCTTGTTTAGTTTGTTGTTTAGTATGTATATACATTTAATAAAAATCACTCTACATATAAAATAAAATGGACACTAAGGGGTATGTAATATTATTTTTAATTTTGTCGTAAATTCGTTAAATATTTTCCCAAGTAATTTATTTTGTGTTACAGATTACAAAATCTGTAAGTGTTAAAATTGATGGGGTTCTAAAATAACATATTATCAGTTTGTTATCAAAACCCGTGACATTAGAGAATAAACAATGGTTTTACCAAACATCAAGTTTTCTTAATATTTAATCGTACAAATAAATGCATGTAGTTTTAAGTCGCGAAAATTTGGCAATGTCGCAATTATCTATTTTCGTTTAGTGTGTTAGATTCGACGCGCTAGAGATAAATAAACTAAGCGATCCAATGTTGCTGATATTCTTAGCTTATTGTTTAACCAGTCAGTGCGTGACGCAACCACTAATTCGGTTCCGTTACTTTCATCGTCTTAGTTTATTATGCAGTGAATAATAAAAACATTCAAATGTTGTATTTGTATTGTGTTATTTATTTGAAACTTGAATTTGATAATTTAATATCTTCAATAATATAATTGTTGCAAAATATTATACAAATATACCTACCTACATAATTAAAAATGAAATGGTTTGCAAATAACTACGTAAATACCACTTCCTTTTAAACCTTTCGAATAGGCATAAAATTATTTATATTGTTGTTGATGTAAAAAACGCGTGGCCATGGCAAAATCTTACAGAGTCAATAGCCTTTTTAAAATATGGAACATGCGCGACAAAGCTTTACTTCTTCTGTTAAATAATGAGCAATAACCTTCAGACGTTGAGGCAAAAAAATTCTTTAAAATGTCATTTGAATTTTATTACTTATTATAGAAGAATGCTATAACTTATAACTTATAAGAGTAAATAAATGAACTTTATATTGTTAATTAAACAACTGGAAAAGAATGAAATGCATAATAATAATCTTGCCTTATACAATAATAATAATAATAATAAATAATAAAAAAAGTGAAAAATTTAGAAAATTTGGGTTCGTTGCATAAAATTTCGTAACAATGACGTATTAAAACAATTTTAAAGCTAGTTTCATAACAGAAAATAATAATTTTAATAATTACGCCTCTGTTAGTCAGTTCATGCACCTGCTTCTTTACCATATTGGTTTTTATACTTTGCTGACTAAACATTTTAAAATGCCTCTTTCATTCTTACACGATAAACATCTTTGTCTAATTTATTTACCAACATCTATCTAGGTATTTAGTACAACTTAAAAAAAACTGGTTAAGTACCTTATTTAAATATGGAAATGTATAAATACAATGTATACTTAATGGTAACATTTTAGGCGAAAAAATATAAAATACTATACTACCTATCTACATATACCTACTTTCGTGATGGACATTTTGTATTTTTGCCAATAGACTATTTTTGCTTCAGTTTATATAATCGTTTTTATAATAAGAAAAATAAATATGTGGCGGCAAACAGAAAATGTACGCGTTGAAGTTGTGTTTAAAGAAAGTAAAGGCCGTTCACATCAATTGAAAACTATGACGAATTCTATTTTTATGTAATTAGGACAGCCAGTCGATTTTTCACTGGTTTTTCGTAGACGATTAAAGAATTTTTACAATTGCGTTAAAAGATTATTTTTGCCAAACGATTGACGTAGGTTTCTAGTAATACTAAATAAGTAAATATAAACAGGACTATTTTGTTGTATTCAAGTGCATTTACCTAACTGAACCGGACATACACACAACCAAACTTATATGGAATCACCCAGTAATTAAAAGAAACAGTATTTTACTTTAAAAAAATTTAATTGGAAATAAAAAGCACCTTATTCTAACCAATTTTAATTAAACTTTACACTAAATTAGAATTTAAGTTTAATGTTTTTTTTTAGTTAATTTGACTATGCGGGGTAAAATTTTTTTTCTTTAAATAAAAATACAGATATACAGGGTGTCCGGGAAAAGGAGGTCAATCCGTTAACCATATATTCTTTGAGTTAAAACAATAAGACTTTCATAATACCATTTTAGAGCTTCATGTTCGATATACAGGGCGACAAAGTTTGAAATTTAAAACTGTTTTTTTTTAATAATTCAAGTAATTGATAAGATATTAAGTTTAAATTCGGTACACTACTTCAACATAAATAGTTACATTTTTTGAGACCAACAAAACAAAAAACAATTGTCAAATAATCAAAATAGGGGGGGTCCAGTACCCACTGACTCCCCCTATTTTTTAGTACGTGCGCCAATGACTTCCAAACGGTATTTTTTCAGGTAATCATTTGTTGTTGAAAATTTTTTGTCTCTTATAAAATTTTGATAAAATGATTTGTTTTAGAGATAATTTGTAAAGTATGGGTCAATCCATATCAAATTTTTAAATTTTTTTTTTTTTTTTTGAAAAAATTAAGGTCATATGATATATCATAAAAAAGGTCTCTAATAGGCCTTTAAAATAAGCCATCACTCACCTTTCTACTTTTAATAGTTTACGAGATATCGCTATTTTTGTAAGTACTTGCAAAACCCAAATTTATCGGAATTTTTTGATTTTCAAAAATCAATAAAACAAAAACCACCCATCAAAAAAAATTCATATATGGGATTTTTGAGTTTTTTAGTGAGGTAAACAAATTTACCAAAAATTATCAAAATCGGAGATGGTGGGGGAAGAACCTTTGGTTGATTTGATATGGACTGACCCATACTTTACAAATTATCTCTAAAACAAATCATTTTATCAAAATTTTATAAGAGACAAATTTTTTTTAACAATAAATGATTACCTGAAAAAATACCGTTTGGAAGTCATTGGCGCACGTACTAAAAATAGGGGGAGTCAGTGAGTACTTGACCCCCCCTATTTTGATTATTTGACAAATGTTTTTTTGTTTTGTTGGTCTCAAAACATGTAACTATTTATGTTGAAGTAGTGTACCGAATTTAAACTTAATATCTTATCAATTACTTGAATTATTAAAAAAAATCAGTTTTAAATATCAAACTTTGTCGCCCTGTATATCGAACATGAAGCTCTAAATTGAAAAATGGTATTATGAAAGTCTTATTGTTTTAACTCAAAGAATATATAGTTAACGGATTGACTTCCTTTTCCCGGACACCCTGTACATAAATAAAATTTACATATACATTTAAAAAAAATTTGCGACGAACACCTTTAAGGTTTTAAAATATTTAGTTGCATTCACTAGAGTTTCAAATAAAATAAATTCAATTTTTAACCCCTAAAATACTTAAATATAAGCGAAAATCAATAATTTCAAGGTCACCACCAAACGCTTGGTTTCTCACGAAATATTTGCTTTTTTATTATTAATGTAATATTTATTATAAATTTAAAATTACTTTATAAGAAGATTTTTATACTTCTCCTACATATGTATGGATATGTATATGGCCCAATATTGGCTCAATATTAATGGGTATCATCTAAATTATTTGTTTACCGTCTAAAAACAATTTTGAAAAAAAAATCCCATGTCGTTTAACCCTGCCTAAATGACATTTTAATGACATGAAATATCTTATATAAACTATAGTTAATTTCCATTTTGTTTTAATATTCTGATAACACTGCTCTGGGATATTCCCAAATCTCTAGGTAATTCTCGTGTGCTTGCATGAGGATTAGCGGCCGTTGCTGCTAATACATTAATTTCATTATTTCCACCTCTCCACTCACTCAACGGTTGAACACTCCCGTTTGTAGTAAACTGCTTGACTGTACGGTAAAATGAAGTACGTGATCGAATTTTATCCGGAAAACGCTGAGCGTAGATATTAACAGCATCATCAAGATTCCTGCCTGCTTCTCCATAAATCAAAATCATTTCTATGTTTTCTTCCACTGTTAAAAAATCCATTATGAATAACTGCTTAACGAAAGGAGGTCTTTTTGTTTTGCAAATTAATCTTCGAACTAAATTGATTAAATAATGCTAAACTATGTATAAAAAGTTTCTTTATACCTCAATAATAATTATTATTTATATCTAAATATCATTTTTTATACCTCAATTAGGAATAAATTAATTAATTCACAAAATAATGTTTTATTTACCTTAAATGAGGTATTTTTATTAAAAATAGTACAATAATCCTTTAAATTAAAGGATTTAATGCTGGCAGGTAAAAAGTGACCATGGTGCGCAATTGATAATTATCACCAAATGAAATAATGTTTAAAACTTAAACCAAAGAAAACTTAAATATTAGTTAAAAAATCGTGGGTACTTAAAAAATCAGATTTAATTCAATAAGATAATTATCCCCAAAAAAGTAATATTTTTATAGAAATATTATTGCAGAATCGTATACAGAAGAAAAATCGAACAAAATACATTTTTTTTCATTACAGCGCCATCTATTACGAATATGAAAGAATGTTTTAAAAAAAATCTACCTATTTTTAGTCGAATGATCCGAATCTGCAATAAAAAATAGGGTGTCCCATTGGAAATTTTAAAGTTACCCCCTGTTCCCCCTATAAGGAGGAGAGTATGAGGACCAATTTTAGTACTGATTGTTTTCCTCGAATCATTTAATTTTTATTTTAAACATTTTTTCGTAAAATGCATACTAACTGAGATATTTCAAAGTTTCAATTTAAATTACTCACCCTGTATACAGATATATTTACACTACTACAAAAATTACTTAATTACTAAATCTTTTAATTGTATATCTAATCAAATGCATTTTTAAAATTAGTGCGTAATAATTTATTACGCGTTAAAAAATAAAATCATATACATACATAGGTATTATTAGTAACTATTAAGATTAACAAGTTTAAATTATTTTGGGTAAATTTTGCCAATTTTAGCTTTTTACACACTGAATTCGAAAAATATTTCGCAAGATTAGAAATCATTTTGTTCATTTCTTAAAAAATTGCGACTTCACTTTCTGTCGAAAATGATATCTACAGAAACGATTATCCAATTAAAACACGGCATTCTCCATCGTAGCTAGTGTGCTGTGGAGATACCGTCCTCTGGTTTATTGTTTTCTATAGATATCATTTTCTATAAAAAGTTTCATAATCCATTAAAATTACATATATTTAAACCCAAAAACTAGGTATACAAAAAACAAAGTAGGTAAATGTTACCTAATCTTTTTAATTGTATTTGTGCTATCTATAGATTATAATCAAACAAGCATTTTTGATTAGCGCGTACTACTACTACTTTATTACGCGTCTAAAATAAATCTTGAGCTTTCTAAATAAAAAAATATAGCAGTTTATTTCGATTTCGTTAAAACATGAGGCAAGGTCAATGTATATATATTTTATTTAAAACATAAATCTAATTTAATATATATTTTTTATAAATACTTTTATCATTTAATTAAGTTATTAATAAATAATAATAATATAATGTTTTAATTTATATATTATTTACTCGCGTTATGTAACTAATTTAATAACAACAAATATAAATTTTGTTTATAACCTTATAACAAAATTAATGCATTTTAAAAATCTTTAAGACTTGTAAATCTGGTTTACTAATATTATAAACAACATTTAAAATTCAAAAATACCTGACTAACCCTTCCAAGAACTCAATTTAACTGAATCATATATTTAACGGTTTTTCTAATATAGCAAAATATAAAATTTCCCATATGTGTTTGAACATATGTAGGCTTTAAAAAATAGTTGCCATTAAAAAAATTGTATTAAATTCACAACCAAAGCTGAATTAGCATTTTATTTGTATAAATAGTAATATTTACATTTACAGCTTATTAAATAATATTAGGTAATAGTTAACAGTTTATTTATTTTTTTTATTTGAAAAGTATTTTTATTTACTAATGACTTTTTTATTTCAGCAAACTGTGCATGGGTCCAAACACTTTGGAAATAAGCCCTGAGCTATTTCAATTAAATAGAAAACGTCTAGTGGAGGCGTTACGAAAACAAAATCTTACTTCAGTTGTTTTACTACAGGGAGGTAGTGAAATACCGTTTTATGACACAGACACCAGCTATCTATTTAGACAGGTAATTTTTTTTAAAAATATTGGTGCCAAAAATTTCCAGATGATGCAAATAGTTTTTTTTGCACACTATTGTTTTACTTTAATTCATAGTTTATTACTGTTTATTAAATAAAACTTTTTATTCTACTTATACTTCATCTACCGCATCCGCTTCGTTTCGCTTCCTCAAAAATTAAAATTTGTTTCCGATTCGGCTTCTGTTATGGTGGCTTTCTTTGCATAACTAATTAGTACGAGATAGCATAAATATTTTGATTTCTTATAATAATCGCAATAACCAAATCCGGTTAAAGAGCTATTAATAACAAATGTATTTAAAAATAAAAGTTTCCTTACATTGTGATTTACGAATTACTCATTGTAGCAATTTATAATAAATTTGAAAGTTCAATGCGTAATTTCTAGTTATCGTCACATTTACTTTATTAATCCCAAGCAGCATTTTTGGTTCCAAAAACCATTGCCAAAGTGGTGATAACTTTAAATTAGTTAAGTATACTAAACAGCTACTTTAATTTTTACTTAAAAGTAATTCTAACTTTTAAATAGCAATATTTTGTAACAGAAACTTAATTTTTCCTTAAATGGTTACTATAAAGTAATAAACATTTAAGTAAAACTTGGTTGCCCCCAAGAAGACTTTGCAACTTTAAAAAAGGTGTTATAAGTAAAAAAAACTTTCAAGTAAATTTAATTTGTAGCAGTTACTTTCGGTTTCTACCTAAAGATTACAATATAATTATTTTTACTTTGTAGTCCCTTTGCAAGTTAAAATATCGAAACTGGAACATGAGTTAAAAACTACAAAGTTAATAACTTATTAGTTATTATTTTAGTATTTGGAACGTTTATGGTACTAACCAAAACAACCGTAAAGTGGAAAAAAACTTTAAAGTAGCGAAAACTACTTCAAAGGAAAATGCTTCTTATCGGCCATGTTTTACTGTACACTGTACTGTACATTGTACAGTAACACGTGGTAATGTAAATAATAATTTATTTTAATTGTTTGTAAATGTTTGTTTACTTTTTAATAAATAGTAATTTTGTCGGTAATAGATGGTATTAATAATTAAATAAAAAAATTAATAATAAATATTAATTTTTTTTATTTATAATCATTATTAAATAAATATATTTGTTTATACTTAAATATTGATGAAGCGCATTTATTTTACAAAAACTAAATTCATAAGTTCAACAGTAAAATTTAAAGGGTTCATAAATTTACCTGCCTAATTAAACATTATATTGTTATTCTGGAAGTTATAAACTACCAGTACATATTTAATAAAGGAGGGATAGTATAATCTAATATAAGTTTGACAAAGACAGTTAATATAGAAGTAAAAACAAATAAATAAAAGTAATTATAAAGCTCTAGCAACGTAGCAGCTACGTTCCAAATGGTAGCAGGGTTTATAGCTAGTGACATATTTGTTACCTTTTTGGAACTCAATAATTGTTCCCCACTTTAGTCGTAACTTAGTAATAAAAGAGTAATATAAAGAGACTGGCGACTGTCGCAAAACACTTTTAAGTTTCTTCAATAGTCCCATATACGTAACAAATACTTAAATTGTTGCTTGGGATGGCAATGCACAAAGCGTAGTAAAAAAATTGTTGAGTTAAATAATAAAAACTAAATTGCCAACAAATCTTAACAACGCTTTGTGTCACGAAGTCTACAATCATATTAATAACACTTTTGTAGAAATGCTTTGACTTGTATTGTTGGCACTGTCTACTTGACAGATAAGTATTTTGGTTTTGAGGTTACGTTTCTTAAATTGTTTTCTGTGGTTTATTATTACGCCGTGACTAGAAGTACACCGGGAGTACCGCTATTAAAAGTACATCAGGTTTGTGCGCATGCGTGTTTCCATAACAGCTGATGGTAAAATTTCGGATTTATTAGTTGACATTAAATTGGTACACTAAGGCCCAGTTGTATAACAGTTGGTAAAGAGCTGGTTAACTCTTGATATTAATTATGTAATTATTAAGCTAACTTTCAAGTTGTATAAACATTGATTAAAATTTAATTAAGTGATTGAAATACAATTAACAACAAAATTAATGAAATGTCAGTATGAATTACCCAAACCAACCCAAACTCAACAACCCAACCCAACCGACCCCGCCCCATTGGGCCCCCTGCCCCATTGAGCGACCATTTAATATTATACAATTGAGAAATATGCTAAATAAGGATTTTTTTCCACCCGGTGTACTTTTAATAGCGGTACTCCCGGTGTACTTCTAGTCACTTTGTTATTATTAACCTTAAAATTTAATTCCTTCGGGACAAAATGGATTTTTCCACTCCAAACATATTACGTACGTATGTATGTATATAAAATAAAAGTAAACAAAAATTTTGTTTTGTTTTTGGGTTATTTTAATAAAGATAAAACCATGTTTATTTACTTTACTTTAATATCACGCTTTAACGACAATGTACACTGACAGGCAAAATTATCACATCAATTAAAAAATTTTACTAAACAGAATATGTTGTACGAATATTTAAAAACCAATAATATATTATTATTTAATTGTTACCTGCCTAGTATTAAATATAACATTGTAGGTATTAACTAAAATTTAATTTTTATTTGCACACAGATTTTTTGACAACAAATATTTCAAAACACAGACAACCTTGACGAAAAAAAATGTTTTCTATCAAGGCTAGAAATAATTAAGTTTTACAATTATTAATAAACCAATAATTTTTTGGTTACATTCAAGGAGAAAAAGTTAATTTAAATTTAACCTATATTGTTAAAATAATAGTTTTTTTTTTAAATTTGAATCCATTTCCCGACATTTACTTTCTATAGAAAATAATCTCTACGCCAATCAGAGCAGCTATGTATAGTGTGCTGTGAAGAATGCCGTGCTCTCATTGGTTTATTGCTTTCTTTAGAGATCATTTTTTGTATAGAGGAAATTCGCAGTGATAAAAACCGTAAATAGTTTGATAAAACAGTAATTTTTAATTTACATTTTACAGAGTGTCCTTAAATTTGCGATAAGAAAATAAATGTTTTTTTTCTGAATGATTTATAATTTTTTTTTGGTGGAAACATACATTGTTGATTTTTCGACAGGTTTATGAAGCGTTAATGGTTCGAAGGAAAAAATTCACCTGTAAATTTGGTCATTAAAAGATTATGTTATGTTCCATCTGCAGATGTTTTTTCGCTGTTTGGGTGGCTGACCTAGTTTAAAAGCACGGTCAATGGTCGCTGGCTGACGTACGATATTCGCGAATAAAGAAAGGCTGTAAATTGAAGACTTAGAAAGTTTCAATTGTTACCAAATATTCGCAAAGATACATTGCTACATACATAATATTTTTTTGCCTCACTGAAACATATTTTTAATAATAGGTAACAGCAATAATATTGACAATATTAGCTAGTAGTCAAGGATTTTCCATTTAGGTTATTAGTATTTACTATACTGTTTATTGTCGTTAAATGGGATAAAGGTGTTGCGAAATCCTGCTACTCAATGAAAATATTAGTAAACCATATTAGTCACCGAATTTGTATACGTAACATAATCAATAATCGGATTTTATTGCCCTTTAAATATACATTTTAGAATTTAAAATGCTTCAACCACAGGGAAAAGTTTTGATTTGAATTTTGGATTGTGAAACATGTATTTTAATAATTTACTAAATAATAAAAATAATTCAAATCATAACTTTTTTGTAGCTACAATAAATAATGATTCAGCACTAAATTACATAATTTAGGACCAAGGTGAGTAAACTAAAATAATCGTCAACGTTTTAACAAAATGTTAGAATGTTACAATATTCGGATAACCTGCTTAGCAGGTTTAAATAATTACAATTTGAAAATAATTAGATGTATATGTATGTAAACGTAGTCTAGACTATACCCATTCTATTCGTTAAAAATATCAACGAGTCCGCAAACTTCCTGCTTAAAATTATGGCCACGTATACTGAAAATGTTTACCACTAATTCATGTTTGTTTATTTACCTTTAAGTTTATTTACACAACAATAAATCAATTTCTTTAATTTTATTCTTAGATAAAAATAGTGCAAAAAATGTATTGTGGGCGATTCCAGAGAAATGCATAAAACTCAAATATATTTACAAGAAGTCGACTTTATGCTAAAAATACAATGTTCTTGAAAAATAACATTTATATGAATATAGGTTCGGTTTTATCATATGCCAATATATTTTTTAATAGAGCTCTAGCGTACAGTAAAAAAGTTAAATCTGGTAGTTTTTTTAGAAAACATTTATTGAGGAAGGAATATTTTCGGGTTAAATAAAATAAATGCTATACTTATTAAATTTTTGACAGATCAATAAAGTAAAAAATCGATATGGTTAGCCAAAAATTACATAATTTGCGATTAAAACATAATAAACTATAATTTACCATCTACTTGGGGTAGCGAACGTTGACGAAGCATTACACGCCACGTGCTGGCAATAGGTATAAAAATAAATATAAACATAAATCCATAATTTATTTTTGTCCAAAACGCATTTACTTTTATATCATTTTTAAAGGAATCCTATTTTACCTGGCTGTTTGGCGTAACCGAAGCAGACTGTTATGGAGTCGTGGACGTGCAAAGTGGCGAAGCCCATTTATTTGTACCCAGGTTGCCCGAGGCATACGCTGTTTGGATGGGACCTCTGCATACCCTTGAAGATTTCAGCAAAAAATATGACATCGGCAATGTTTACTACACTAACGAGGTAAATATAAACATAAAAATAGTCTTGATTTTTTAATATGGGTAAACATTTTAAGTCAAGGGCGTTAAATCGAGACTTCTTGGTGGCCAATTTTGATCTCGATATCTGCCGGTTGAATTAAAAGGCAGTAGTGGCTAATAAATAAATAAACTACATTTACCTAGTTTGAAACAGAGGTCATTAATGGTAAAAAGTACTTTGTGCTCTATATTTGGTTTCTTTTTGCTTAATGATGTTAATCTTGAATAAATTAAACATCTGTTTGTTGTTATGACCCAATTTTCCCTACTATTATTTTTATTGTTTAATAACAACAATAATAGAATAAACAACAACCTTAAATAAACTATTTATTAAGTACACTTAATGTATGTACCATATTTTTTCAAATCTACTAATTATCTAGTTAAATAAAAAAACGGTCATATAACTTTACAAACAAGCCTGCTTTAAAAGAATGTTTAGTCGTGTTGTGTTAAAAGAAATATAGTTAAGAATGGAGTATTTTTAAATTTCAATTAATATGAAAACAATTTAATTAGGAGCCAGTGGCGGCTGGTGGATTTTGGGTATACCAATATTTCACTTATTAGACATGGGACCCACACCAAATTTATAATAGTTTATAATGACATTAAATAGACAAGTTCGGCGCAAACAGAATTTAAATTAAAGTGATGCAATTTATTATCTACTATAATTTATCGACAAATTTAATATTTTATTTAAAAAATCCAAATATTACAGGTTTTATACTATTTTAAATATTTTTTTATCTTAATAAAATAAATAATAAAAATTTAAAATCGAATAAAATCTGTAATATTTGTATTTTTTAAATAAAATTTTAAATTTGTTGATAAATTATAGTAGATAATAAATTGCACCACTTTAATTTGAATTATCTCAAAGGGGGTCTGGACGCGGGTGAGGCGACAGGAAAAACTAACTTTTTTTCGCAAACTTCAATTTAAATTCTGTTTGCGCCGAACTTGTTTATTTAATGTCATTATAAACTATTATAAATTTGTTGTGGGTCCCATGTCTAATAATTGAGATATTGGTATACATAAAATCCACCAGCCGCCACTGTTAGGAGCATTGATAACCAGTTTATTAATAGGATTTACCGATCCTTTGTATTAAAAACAATAATAATTGCGTAAATCGTAACCATATAATTGTAATTATTATTCCCGGGGCATTCGCAATTTTGACACTTGTTACTTTTTAATAATAAATAAAGTCCTCGGCATAACTCGTTTAAGACAAGACTATTAACCAAATTAAATAACCGTTGTTTTTTATTAAACAACTATTAAACAATAATGTCAGCATCTATTTAACTAAAAATTTAAAATGTCACCTATTTAGTTTAAACGAATATTTATTAATCGTATGTTTTAGCTTACCACGGTTCTTAAAAAACTTGCAAAGAACTCGGAACTTTTAGTCTTGGTAAGTCAGGTTGAGAAGTGGGTGGTAATATGGACCCCTACATTATTCTATTGGGGAAAACGTATTACCTCCTTCTCTTTTAAAGTTTAATTTGTATATTATTGTGTGGTTTTATTTTTAAGTCTGGAGTTAACAGCGATAGCGGACTTAGCTTTAAGGAACCCACCTTTGATGGAATAGAGGAGTAAGTTTATAAAACTAATTTTTCTTTGCATACCTAATGGTTCAAGACTATTTGGTGATGAATGTTTAGACCCTTGGCAACATTTATAAGGCATTCAATTTTTTTAGATTCAAAGTGAACAACAAGGATCTAACTCCAATAGTAGCTGATCTTCGTGTCTACAAGACTGATTTGGAGCTGGAAGTGATCAAGTATGTGGTGGAGGTGTCTTCAGCTGCCCATAGAAAGGTGATGCGTTTCGCAAAACCCGGCCTATTTGAATATCAATGCGAAGCGGAGTTTTTGAATCACTGTTACGCTGTCGGCGGATGCCGCCATGTTGGGTACACCTGCATATGCGGATCGGGAGTCAACGGAGCTGTTTTGCATTACGGCCACGCTGGCGCTCCTAATAATTACCCCTTGAAGGAGACCGATATGTGGTGAGAATTTTGAAATCTGATGGTGACAATATTTTTTTAATGCCACTTGCTTTTAGCCTGTTCGACATGGGTGGCTCATATTTCGGCTACACCGCCGACATAACCTGCTCGTTTCCGGCCAGTGGAAAATTCACCCCCGATCAAAAAATGATCTACGAAGCTGTTTTAGCTGCGAGCTTAGCAGTTTTCGAGGCCGCCAAGCCGACCGTCTCGTGGCGTGACATGCACGTGCTTGCTAACAGGGTGCTTCTGGAAAAACTGAAGGAAGGCGGCCTTCTCAAAGGCGATGTAACCGAGATGTTGGCAGCTGGTTTAGCTGCAACATTTCAGCCTCACGGTTTGGGGCACTTCATGGGTCTTGATGTGCACGATGTCGGTGGCTATCTGAATGGCCAGCCTGAAAGGTGCGATAAGCCTGGTTTAAAAAATTTAAGGACCGCCAGGATCCTGGATGAAAGAATGGTTTTGACTATTGAACCTGGCTGTTATTTTATCGATCCAGTAAGTATGTTCCTCCAGGAGTTTTTGAGGATGGTTCAAGTCCAAAAAAAGTTTTTATCCAAAATTTTGTTTTAGCTTTTGGACGCTGCACTGTCCGATGAGAAGCTCTCGAAATTTTTGGTACCAGAACATTTGAAGAGATTCAGAAATTTCGGTGGCGTAAGAATTGAAGATGACGTTGTAATAACAAAAGAAGGATGTGTTAATTTAACTAAAGTGCCTAGAACGTAAGTTTTTTTTCTTAAAAAATCGACAATTTTTTGGTTTGTGTTTTTTTAGTGTTGAAGAAATTGAAAACTGGATTGCCGGAAAAGACAACGAAAAATACAATTAAATGCCAAAATATTTCATTCCAAATTTAAAATGACCAATATGTTTAATATATAAATATTTTAATAATAATATAATAATTGAAGATTTAAATGCTTTCTTAACGCCATTTGACAAAACCTCCCTTTATATCCCAACCTGTATAAAAGTTAGTATGCTTTATTGGATGGGTGGATGGCTTTGGTTGGTGGAGGGTTGCCATAATTTTGCCCTTTATGCTTCCTCCAATAGCTCCTTTTTTATTCTTGCTCATCTCTATGGATGTGGAGCTAATATCGGTTGTCTCAACCCATTCATCTCCTAAATTGGACCTTCTAAACCCAAGAAGAGTAAGGTATTTGTTATAATTCCAGCTGCAGACTATATTTTGCCAACCTGTCAGACGGATTGCTAATTATAGTTTTGGCCTGACGGCAAGTACTTCAGTTAACCCATCTGTGTATTTGTTTTTCGTGGTTTGATTTCTTTATTCGGGAATTCAAGGCAGGTCTTGGTATAGGCAACCTATTTGCTTTGCAAGTTCATATGCCTTTTTGATTTCATTTATTTTTATTATGCACACAACCCATTCCAGTTCTATGACATTGTTTGTTAAAATCAGCTTCAAAGTAGCAATGCATTTTGCCACCAGCCCTGAATCAACTTTGTTGTTGCTCAAGGTCAGTATGGACGCCCTACTATCTAAAGAGATTCTTATTATTTTACCATTTACATTTTCGGCTATTTCTCGATCAGCTTCCAGTATGCCTGGAATATTGTCGAATGTGTACTCAGTGATATGCTGAGACATATTGATGGGTTTTAACGGTACACCCCTGCTCCAAAGCTTATTTAATTTCTGGATCCATCTGTAATTCACCCATTCTCGCTAGGGGGTGTTAAAGTTGTAGCTTGGTACAATGTGGTCACGCATTGTTTTTGGAACACTCTTATTCAGTATGCAAGTATGACGATTGTTTAAGTTGTTTCCTTTCCACATTTTGGTGGTAAGCCTGAGAAACGATCTCAACCCAACTAGCATTTTTATATTTTATAATACTTGCCAAAACGCTTCCTACACAAAAATTATAAAACAAACATAACTCTCAGAAACGTTTTTAAAATGTTTATAAGATAGCTATAAATGTAAAATTGGCACCACTTTATAAAACATTTCAGTTTTGGTTAGTATTTTGTAAAAGCTTTTGGAAACATAATAAAATTATTTTATAAACATTTCGGCAAGTCTTATAAAAACTTTACAAAAGCATTATAAAACAGTTTTGTTAAAGCTTTTTATACTGCGCTATAAAATATACTTTACAAAAGTATAAACATTTCTATAAAACAACTATACAATTTTATAATAGCTTCATAAAAACAATATAAAATAAAAATGCATATTGGAATTACAGTAACAAAATAAAAAGGTTTTTTAAAGATGTTCTGTAGCTGCAATTGAGGCCATTAGCAAAGAAGCCATTTTAATAATACCTTAAACACTATATCTATTATTTGGAAACTTTATTTTTGCTACAGGGATAGACATTTTTGATACCAGGGAAATTTTATTGAGAAATATATAGCATATTTCTAACAAAATTTAAGTGCGCCCCGTATTTTCAAGTGTTTTAGGAATATTTTTTAAATAACCATAAAACTAGCTTCCTCGCTATGATAATTTTATACAGAAAAACTTAAACCGATTGGTTGTAGAGGTAACTAATAATAATTTTTATGTATTTTACCTTCTGCAAGTGTTATTATACGTGTGATATTTAGTATTTTAAATTCAACTTATTTCGATTCCTTGGGGTACACCCATTTTAAAATGGCGTTTTTCTATAAAATAATTTACTTTTAGGCGCAACCATTATAAAACAATTTAAATTACTAGGCAACCTTTATAAAATATTTTGTGTAGGCTAATGATACATATTGTCACAGGGTCGGAGTTTGTAAAATTTCTTTTCGCACTCGAATATTTTTAGAAAATTATTAATTTTTAAAATACTCTCAAACTTTTTTCTGTTTAATGGCTTCAAAAATAGGCAAAAAATATTGGGTGGACCAGAAAAACATTTAAAAAAACATGAAAAAGTTTTAAGAGGTAAAAAAGGAAGCTTAAAGAGGTAAAGTGGTACTTTATCTCGAGATAAAGTACCACTTAACTTCCGCTAAACTGTATAATAACGAAAATGCTCAACAATAAATTAGCCCTTTACTAAACAAATAACGCCGACAAATTTCATCAAAATTGAGTAAAGTATATTCAAGATATATTTAAGATAGAAATTTTTTTTAACACCCTCTGTATCTTGAAAACTAAGCACATTTCCTAAATTAGGAATCTTAGGAATCCTAACCCATGTTTACATTGATTTTTCATCTTAAAATTATCTAAAGAATTAGCCTGATGAAGTTTGAACACCCTGTAGAGTAATTATAATTAACTCCCGAATTTACTTTTTTTGCTATAGCTTTTTTATAAAAAAACTAAAAAGTTATTAACGATTTGATCAAAAATAGAAAAAAAAATTGTAACAATAAAAATACGTAAAAAGTATACTTTCTATAGCAAAAATTGTATGACACCGCGAGGGCGCGCCCTCCTCTACTGTAGGTCTTAGGTAAAAATTAACATAAAAAATGGATTCCTCGACCATATTGTTAAAATAATTTTGAAAAATTAACATGGATTTATAAAATTTTACATAACTTTTTGGTACCAACTCTATATGTATAATAAACAACTGAGGCGTGATCCAAAAAAACCCTGGTTTTGTTGTAGAAGCTATTAAATTTCATTGGTTTCAAACCATTTCCTTTTGCACTGTGTTATTATAATACAATACTTTATAGCTATATAAGCGAGAATAAAATTATTTTTAAAAAATCAAAAAACGTTATAATACCGCCCTGTTCCCAAAATATTTAAAAAAACATGGTGAAAAAAACTGTCTTGTTTGAGAGCCTATATTGCTAAATGGCAACTTTTTTGATACCTCGCGACTTTTTAGCGACTCTAATAAAACATATTTATTGCCATTGATACATTTTAACACCACACGCCACTTTTATACAATCATTGCGGTGCAAATAAGAGTGCCTATATTGCTAACTGGCAACTTTTTTACGAACACGCGACTTTTTGGCGACTCTAATAAAACAATAAAATGTTATTAGTACTGACACTTTTTGGCAACTCTAATAAAACATATTTGTTGCCATTCATACATTTTAATACCACAGGCGATTTTTATACGGTCATTGCCGAGTAAATTGCTAACTCGCGACTTTTTGGCAACTCTAATAAAACAGTAAAATGTTACTAGTACTGACACTTGTGAGGTCTGAAGCACTGTTGTTAAAATTGGTAGATTCCTGCTTTATGTTTAAATGATCCGTTTTATCATTGTCGAAACTGGAATCATTATTATCACTACTGATAATTTTTTCGTAACATCTTTTTAGTCTTCTGCGGAAGGCGCCACTTTTCTTATTTTTTTTTTCCACTGCGATAATTGCGACATTTTTATTTATGAAACATTGAACACACTGAACTAATGAAAATTAAGTACTCCACATCAGCTAATTCAACATAAATTTGTTTTATTATATCAAAATGATAACTATTTAGTTTTATAAGAACTTTGTTATTGCTTTTATATTGTAACCCAAATAACATAATATAAAGCAGTTTTATATTGATTACTAAAGAAACACTTTACTTGAAGAAACGAAATAGTTCTCATTTATACTTTAATATAATTGTTTTATTAAAGCTATAAAACGCGACTATAAAATAGTTTTATAATATATTTATAAGAGTCTTAATAATATCGCCAAAATTTACTAAAAACAATTATAAAACAATTTTATTTTATAGGTTTAACTTTTGTATTAGTTTTATTGTGTTGATCATAGAAACGTTTTTACGATAAATTTATAAAACATTTCATTTTTAACAACAGAATAGAGTTCATCACTTCTCTTATAAAATTAATTAGTATTTTGGAAGTAATAATAAAATAAGAATAAAATAAAACAGTCGCAGTGCGATGAAATTATAAAATTACTTTGCTGGTTGGGAATGCACTTCGATTCTATGGATGCTGTTGTAGTCGTAACCATTCCACCGGTGATAGCAAGGCACGTGCTGTATCTGTTTTACTGCAGTAGTTTGTCTTATTTTGAGGGAGGACTATCTTTGGAGACAGTTCTCCCGACTGCTCTTCTTCACTACCAGAAAGGCCTTCTGAACCTTGTGCTTTAGAGTATTTGACTTGGTTTGAAAGTTCCAGACTGGTTCCAGATAACTTAGGCTTTTTGAGAGAGCTAATTATTTATTTTATTGTGAAGAGAATTAGTTGCGTTTTTGATGAATTCACAGAGTTTCCCTTGCACCATTTGTCAACTATTTTGTACGGGGTCGCAGATACTGCTCTCAATTTTACCCGTTAGCATCATGCTAATAGCATGATGGTGATATCATCTGCATAACCAAAGGTAGTGGAAACAATGTTGTTGAGGGATTCAACCATTAAATTCGGCGAGATGACTTTACCTTGAGGGCAGCCTTTTATTACCACACCTCTAGTTCTCCTACACTGACAGCTATGCGTTGTAACATGTGCCTTGAGCAGAGCATAGGCCATAGTACTCGAATTACTATTATTATTATATGATACGACAGTAGCGGCTCGTGACCTGTTTAAGGCTAGACTAAACATTTTGCAGCTCTGTATATATACGTAAACACGGTCTATTCTCATTTGCACGCTTGCTCCAGTTTCATTGGCCATTGGTCGGCTCAAGGTCGACCGCTTGTTTTGTGACGTACACCGCCAGTACTGCAACAAGCAGATTTCTAATAGGTGCTACAGCTTTCATACACTAGCCAGTGGCGGCTCGTGGGTGTACAGGAGGGTGAGGCTACATAAGGTTAATTTTGTCTAAATACGAATAAATTTCCACGTCACCCGGGAGGTATTATTCTGCGACGCGTTGACTTTTTTTAAAATGGAGCCGATAGCACTACTAAACCAAAAAATAAACTCTAAAGAACAAAACAAACAAAATATCACATCAAAGACTAGTTTTAATCTTAAACTTAAAATATAGTCTTAAAAAAGTTAAAAATAAATAAATTAATCAAAAAATAAAAATAAAACTAAAAAGTCGAAATACTATACGTCTATCTTTTAAGATTGAAAATTTATCTATTATTTGGTCGTAAAATTGTGGGTCTGCAGTGAGATTTAAAAGTAATTCTAAATTTTCAAACCGCGTCTCTAATTGAAGAATTATGCAATCTATTATTTCAAAATATAAAATTTGCTTAATAAAAACTGCTAAATCTACCTTAGTGTGTTCCCTACAATAATTAAATAAGAAATTTTACTAATCGAGACAAAAACTATAAAAGATCAGCCAAAAGTTTTAAATAATTTAATCTGAATCAAAACAATAACGTGCTCTACAAACGCTAAGAGAAGACTTGCAACCTTCTTTGTCTCCGCTGGCATCCCACCATAAACGGACCACCAATCAGAACAAACCAAGCTAACTAAATATCGCCTCATCTACGGTGTTTATTCGCGAACTTGCGGCGATATTTTTGTTGGTGAGTCATTTTCGCTTTCAAGAGGTAAATGGGAGCTTCCGAGGCTGTGAAAATTTCGCCTCTGTCCAAGCGACTTTCAACGATGCACGTTAACTTGACGCGCTTTGCGCCTGGATTTTTATTTACGCTTAGTATGATTGATTGGTTTTTTACTTTTTATTGGGTAGAACTGTTGTAAAAATACGCTTGTAATAGGCAAAAATATAAATACAAAAAGTCGTTCGTTCCTTCATTTTAAGGGTGAGGCGCGGCCTCAGAGGCCTACCCTGACGAGCCGCCACTGACACTAGCCGCCACTGTGATACGATATCGATATTTTGACGTAAAAAAACAATAAAATATTTAATTTTAATTTCATTTAATAATTATGTTATATAGTGGATAAAAATCTAATTTTTAAATAGTTACAATACGTTTAGTCATATCACATTTAGTATTTACATTAAGTATTTATAATTTAACAAGTATGTCTAAAAAACCTTTATAATTATCGATAGATCTATAACAAACCTTTTTTCAATTTATTAATGTAATTTTAGAACTCTATAACTAAATAAAATACTATACTATACGCTACTTCTTAACTAAAAAACATTTATAATATAAATATTACGTACAGTGTTGTTACAAGTAAAAAAATATTTGTACCAGTTTCTAGGGAATTATTGTACCACATTGTACCAACATTAAAAATTGTTCAAAATGGCGGAAAATACAAATTTTAAAATTTATTAAAAAATGCATATTTATTTAAAAATATATAAATAAAACGTATATAATATATGTTATAAAATAAAACAGTCTTTCTATCACAAAAATAAAAACAAAATATCAGTTAAATAAATAAAATACCTTTGGTTAATAAGACTAAAGAGATGGCGCTGGCACAAAAATGAAAAATAAATTGAAAAAACAAAAATAAAAAAAACAATTTTTAAAAATTGTACCAAATTTGCCATTGTGGTACCATTTATGCATATTTATTTAAAAATATATAAATAAAACGTATATAATATATGTTATAAAATAAAACAGCCTTACTATCACAAAAATAAAAACAAAATATCAGTTAAATAAATAAATGTATTTCTTACTAGAAAATAAAATACCTTTGGTCAATAAGACTAAAGAGATGGCGCTGGCACAAAAATGAAAAATAAATTGAAAAAACAAAAATAAAAGAACAATTTTTAAAAATTGTACCAAATTTGCCATTGTGGTACCATTGTACCAGATAATTCTCAAATGTACCGAATTTGGTACAATTGTACCAATTGTAACAACACTGATTACGTAATGATAAAGTATTTAAAATTGGAATACCTATATAGAAAATCCTCACGAAAATTTTAATTTATGCAAATTTCTGCCTTATGTTTGATATATTTTTGTAATATAAAGCAGAAAAAGAGTATTTTCTAACCCGGTGTAATTTTTTTTTGTAAAAAGTAGAAAATTTAGTTTAATGTTAATTTTATCATCTCATTCATTTTGGAAAATACAAAGCTAGAAATAAAAATAAACTTCAAAGATCTTTTTTAATCAATAAAAATGTAAAACAATGATATAACGGAAATATTAAAATTGTTTATTTGCACAGTGCGCGCTTAAAATAGTATTTTCATTGACAGGAATATAAAAAGTTCATCGCACCGCATAAGTAGGAACTTGAACAAAAAGAAGACGTTTTGTATTTTCGTGAGAATGTGCCATATATTTATTAATCACTGAAATGATATTTTTGGGGAGCATTTGAGTTACACAATGGTAACTCTCCACTGCTTTCATCTGATCAGAGTGGATCTTGTCTGAGAACCGTTTCTGGAGATGTGTCTTAACGTAAAACTATTTTTTGAAGTTCTCTTGTCTGAAGTGCAACACAAGGCTCTGACGAAACTTTCTCGAAAACTTCTCGACATGAAACCGTAGATAATTGGGTTTATGCAGCTAAAACAAACAATTTTGTAATAATTTTAGTATTAAGTATGTTCCTACAGAGCATTTGGACTATCAGGAACATGTGCAATACGAACATATGGATCCCATTTGGGTCTAAATGCTCGCTAGGAACTTCTTCTTCTAAAACAGTTTATTCTCTCTTTTGAGAGAATTGGCTCACAGACACGAAATTTTTAAATCTTGAAACAACCACTCAATCTATTGTACAAATCACAAAATACCTCGCAATAAATATATAGGATATTTATATATATTTATATACCGGGAATACGATTTTATGTCTCATACTATTTCAACAAGTCTATCATATTACCTATTACAGTACGCCAAGAGGTGAAAAGTAGTCAACATATACTTCAAAGTCCCAACTCGTTCAGTTGGTAATATGTTGTAAGCCGTTAATACATTGTCAACCAATAATGGAGTCCAACAAATAACAAATAGGACGACGACGGCAATAAGCATGTAAATAACTTGTTTAACCATCTGCGTATCGTCCCTTGTACTTCTTGTTCTCGTTAATTTATCAGAATTTCCTAGTTGAAGGCTTTCTTTGCATTGTTCATCGTGTATTGATGAATGATTTCTTGTTAAACTAAAAAAGGAACATGTTTAGACAGTTTAAATGTTTAGTTTTAGGACATATTTGTATTTTCGTTTATTCAATCAGGAGTGCCATAACTCCTGGGGTCAAAAACTTGTAAATTATAATTAATTTATGTTACGTAACTTCAAGTTAAATTAACCGCATTGATTTTTGTGAATCAACATACGCAAATACAAAGGTAAAACTTAATTAATGTTTTCAAAGGGAAGACTCAATTTTACAAGGCAAATACACAATTGCATATTTCTTTGTGAATTTTATTGCGAGTTCAAAGAAGTTACATGTTACTCATTTTTTTATACAGGGTGTCACCAAATAAGTTGTCATCCTTTAACCCTGATAGCACACTTTATTCTAAGAATGTTTTTTAAACCTTCCAGTGAGAATATTCTTAGGATCATGCTATATTTCTTCTAAAGAACTTGCTTAAAAGACATGATCCTAAGAATATTCTTACTGGCCTATAGGCAGGATCTTAGAAGGTGCAAAGTTTTAGTGGTAAAAATTAGTCTACTCTAAACATATGCTTAGAATGTTAAGAAAGTAATTGCCATAGAAAGTTCATTTAGGAATATTTCTGTTAAGCATATTTAGTTCAGTTACCTATATAATAGTAAAACTAGTAAACTACGTATAAAGGTATACTTATACCCATAATTAAGTACCTAATTAGTAATTAGTATTAAATAATATGTAAAAAACACAATCCAAAATATTTTTTTATAGTTTGTCAAATTATAACAATATTCGATAACAAAAATACTTTAACTCTAGGTACCGATTTTTTATTTCTGAATTAACATTTTTATGAATAATAATTCTAATAATAATAATTCTCACTATCTTCAACTTCAATCTAATCTGACTTATTCCACAAAATTTTCCAATTTTACTTTTTATGAAATAATGTCATACAACTTATGGTTTAGAGGTCAAATTGTTTATTTTATATTTTTAAATAAATATATATTAATATGCCGCAAAATTTTTTTAAGGGTACGACAAATACATTTCACTTTCATATTATGACAGTGAGGCGTATTTGTCGTCTCCTGAAGAATTTTACGAATGTAGAATACAACATATTAGAACGTGGGTATCTGACATATTTGGAAATATTCTCAAAAGCTTTCTAGAAGCTCCATAAGAAACCTGCTAAGAACATTCCAAAAACGTATTCTTAAAATGTTCTTAGGATGCTTTTTAGGAAGGTTTTAAGAAGCTTTTAAGAATCTAATTGCATCATTAAAAGGGTATCTATTGAATGTTTTAAAAGTCCCCAAGAACATTCTTAGCAATAAGGGAAGGTTCTAAGAATATTCCATTATTCCGGTTCATATCTTCTTAGAAGATTCTTAAAATCAAATTTTGCTATCAGGGAAGGGGACGTAGTATACGCCAAAATAAGATTTCCCCTAAAGGATGACAATTTATTTAACCCCTTATGAAATTAACTGTTTATTATGCTTTAAAAGTATAGAGCTCTTACGCCTGTTCACTCGTCATGACGGACCTCCTCTCCATTAATTGCCATACCTCAAAACATATCAATGAATATGACAAAGTCATGATGCAAAAAGGTACAACTAAAATAACTATCAGCATGTAGACTTCATGAAATTTCCATAAAGGTATGTTGTTCCAATCCCTAACGCACCAAACATACTCATTGTTTATTCCCACTGGATAGTGTATCTGAAAGATATTTACTTTTAAACAAAATGTATTTATTCCAGTGGCGTAATAAGCACCCCCGCAGACCCCGCACCGCGGGGGGGCCCAGAGGGTCAGGGGGCCCAAGGCTCACATCACTCTTTAAAAGTTTAAACCAATAAATTAAAGAAATATTTAATTTTTTAAATATTCAATATAAAAAAAAATTAAAAATCTTAAACAACTAAACGTATAAGTATTTTTTGTTAAAAATATTTATTTAATTCGTTGATTTTGAACTTGAAATTAAATTAAATGCAATACGACAAAATATAAACTTTATAGAATTACCATGGTGGATAAAGAGGCAACCTGTATTTTAGTATTTTAAAATTTTGTATCGACAAAATGGTTCTTTGCAAATTCGCACATGCGTAAAAACTTATTTTAGTTTATGTGTAGTTATCATAACAGAAAATATTTAGGTAATTATTATTTTAAAAATTTTTTTAAAGAATCTTAATAATATATTATATATTATAGAATAGAATAAGATTTTTTAAACCAAAATTAATTAAATATTTTCTGTTTTACTATCAAAAATTGCAGATACAGGCTGTATCTAGGCTGTATCTGCAATTTTTGGCAGTAAAACAGAAAATATTTAATTAATTTTGGTTTAAAAATCTTATTCTAAATACCTTTTTATTTGCAGGATCATTTTCGTAATTCTATAATATATAATATATTATTCCATTCTTTTAAAAAAATATTTAAATAATAATTACCTAAATATTTTCTGTTTATATATATATAATTATAATTAACAAACGATAACTACACATGAACTTAATTAAGTTTTTACGCATGTGCGAATTTGAAAAGAAGCATATTGTCGATAAAAACACATCCATTTTTCTTACCTAATCCTTTTTTATTTGCTTATCTTATGTGACATAAGTTATGACTGTCTATCGTATACACTATTTACCAACCTGTCAAAAATTTTAATTAAAAAAAATATTATGTATATAATATTATTAATATGAGTTTAAAAGTAATATGATAAACTAATTTAAAAATTACCTAAGGGTAATAATAAACTTTTTACTCATTGTAAAGGGGCTCATTAAAATCGTTTTGCGGGGGGGCCCACACAGAATTTGTTACGCCACTGATTTATTCCTAAATATAGAGAACCTTAAATATTAGACACACCATTTTTATTTCTATTACAATATCTACAAAACATCTGGGCGACATTTAATCTTATTAACTTAAATTAAAGACTACCTAATCAAGATAAAAGGTCGACAATTATAATTGGATGTAGCCACCCAACCCATTTTTTTTGAATGACCACATTCCCTTTGTGAAATCTCATTAAAAATCTCTTCAAAATTTAACAGTAGTACTAAACAAAATACTTTTTAATCGTTTAGTTTTCCAATTTCTCGTTACAAATATCAGATTAAAGCATTAAAAATATTAATGAAAAACTGGACAACACAAAATATTTCTAATAAAAGTAAAATAAACAAAAAAGCATAAATAAACAAATTATTTAAAAATTATAAAAACACTTTTTAGCTCTTTAAATTAAATGCAGAAAATGGATTAAATGTTACCCCGTAACTATAATATTTATTGCAAACTTCCATGAATCATCAAGTTACTATGGTTACGATCAGTGTTCAATTTATTTCCAATAATTGGAAGTCAATATGAGAATATTAAAAACGATTTTGTTAAACCGTTATCTGTTGGCAAGGGCGATTTGAAAAGTTGTAAAAATAAGCAAGAAAATATTTTCAAAAATGGCGGATGCACCGGGATATTGAAGGTTATAAAGTTTGTCGCAAACATTTTGTTTGAAATCTAAATTGAGTTTTTATTTAACTTAACTAGTGATATTAAATTTTACTTATAAGTATATATACTTACTCTCTAAAAATAAATTAGTCAAAAATTACTAATTTAATAGTTATTAGTGGCTTATTTTTCACTTGTACCATGGTTAACCATGGAATACCATGGTATCCCAAAATTTAACAGCCAATTCTTATGTAAAATTGTCCCCTGAATCCGAAAATACCATAAAAAATTATTAAAGTGGAGCAGTTTTTGAGATATAGTCAATTCCATATTAAATGGAAAATTTACTATATCTCAAAAACTGTTCTACTTTTTTAACTTTTGACGACATTTTCGGATTCAGGGGACAATTTTGGGATACCATGGTATTCCATGGTTAATCATGGTTCAAGGGAAAAAGCAGCCACTAATAACTATTAAATTAGTCATTTTTGACTAATTCATTTTTAGAGAGTACTTTAAGAATGAAAATCATGCAAAACTAAATTAATTAAAATATTTCTACCTGTACTCTCAGGGTGGGGAAAGCCAAAATAATAGAAATTATCCATATAACCAAAATGATTTTTTTAGCTTGACTTATAGTGCAAATATATTTTGCCTTCATAGGATGCACGATTGCATAGTATCTGGAAAAAATAGTTAGCTTATTTATCTACAGGTCAATAATTTCGATTAAATAGTTCACATAAACATTTTGAAATTAATTGCAATGATGCAGACAAATTATGCTTACATTGTGTTAAAATGTATGAAAGTTTATCTAAGGTTTAATAAAATTATTTTTATTTAATCAATTGAACGTAAAAAATACACTTAAATTAGCAAAAGGCCAATATTGTACAAAGTAGACTTACCTTTCTATACTAATAGCTGTTAAAGTAAGGACCGAACAAATAGCTGAAAGATTTTGCATGTAATGTACAGTTTTGCACAAAAATAAGCCCATTTCCCATGTATAAGAAAACAGTTTAGCTACCTAAAAAAAATAATAACAGGATTTTAAGTTTAATAAAAACCACCTAAATATTTTATTTATGAAAAGATTCTCAAGTTAAAAACATTCTTCAACACTGATGTAATTTTAATACCGAACAAATTTAATTTGTTTAAGCTTCAATAAATTGAAAAACTTTATCCAGGTATATTACTTTAGAAGTTTTACGTGTACAAATTAATAGTAGGTATATTATGTTTTATAAACGCCATTTTAGTTAAGAGTTTAATTAAGCATGAGCGAAGCTTGCGAGCGAAATTTATGGACGACACTCACTTTTTCCTAATTTATAATAAAGCTAACTTCAGCCCGTGACTAAAAAGCTTAAAATCCACTGTTTCTAGCTTCACCTTGTGACTATAACGCCACAAAGGCACAGCTCGTCAATGTAGGAGTATAGTATATTATTTTTTTTTTATTAAGCACGAGCGTGTGTTTAATAAAAACCAGTGTCTAGAGAAGTTTATAAACGAGGGGCATACTATACTTTTTCTACGACGAACACAATACAGAATTTCAAGCCAATTTATTAGTTTTGATATTTGACATCTGTCAACTGTCATCCGAGTTTAACCTCACTTTTCGCAAATTTATAATAAAGCTAACTTCAGCCCGTGTCTTAAACGCCATAAAGTCGCAGCTCGTAAATGTAGGAGTAGATAAAATAAATGTTTAAATTGATACATAATTCGAAGATTTTTTTATTACTTAAAAGTATGCTTATAATAAACTGGCATTTAAACTATAAATTTAAAGATCTAAACAGATCGCAGTTAAAAATAGCGTCTAAACATAAATATAACATTTTTAACTAGTATTACCCATTTATCTACCATAAACCAAAACTTTACTCAATAATAAAATGGAAACAAAAAATATAAGAACAAAATTTTTCTCAACTAAGATATTTACTTACGATCAAATGTATTCACTTAAAAAATTATAATATAAATATTATTAATACACTAAAGTGTGTTATATATTATAATTTTTGGTCTTAAGTGAATATCTTAAACATATGTTTATACTAATTTAAAACAAAATTAATGATGACTTTTCTACTATAAACATTTCATATAAATTTAGAAAGCTTTTCATGTATGTACTCTTGCATTTTTTTCTGTCTATATTTAAAATTAAAAAGAAAATTAACAAAGGATTTATGTAATATTAAATAGTATATGCATTGCTAAAATTGTTTTGTGGCGATGATTTTAAATTGCAAAATATTATTCTATTAATAATGCTGCAAAGCTCTAGAAGAAAATGCTTCGAACCCATAAATTTGCCCATATCTTTAATGCAACAGATAAAACTAAAATCATTTTAAAGCTGGGATCAACAAAGTACTTTTGATTTTTATAAAGAGCGAGCACACTTTGCCCGACACAGTTTTGACATACAGGGTGTCGAAATGTCACGAAATTTTGACGCTACCTTTTATAAAAATAACATGAATTTGAAGTTTTAATTCAATTTTACTTTATACACACAAATCTAGAACCTACTTTTACCTGTAATTTTAAACACACTTTTGGTGCTGGTGACAATACGATCTAGTATACTCAATATTGTAATTTATTAAAAATGGCCGCCGCTCCAAGATGGCGGATTGCCGTTTTCTTTACAAACCCCTTGATAGGGCTATCAAATGAAAAGGTTTGAAGAGTACAAAACGATAAGGTAAGTATTATATACTATTATAGTATGATTATATACATACTATTATAGTATGAGTATATCCAATATGGCGCCTGCCCCAAGATGGCAGATTACCTATTTCTTTCAACCCCCTTGACATGGGTATCAAATGAAAGGGTTTATCAAGCAGAATACGTGACGTCATTCTAATTTTAATATGGCGGAAAGTAAAAAATTAATTAAGATTAATTAAGAAGTAACAAGTTAATTAATAGCACAAAATTACATTATTTTTTACTTTTTAGAGCGTTAAAGCGAGTTTTTTTGCCAATAACTTATTTAATAATTTTGAAAAGGTAAAATACAGTGTATAAAACAGCTTATAAACCTATAATAATCAAAGTTTATTTTAAGAAATTAAATTTATCTTGATGATTGTTAGTTTTCTTTTAAGAATTAATGAAGTAAAAAAGTATTCCGTGCCTTTTAATAATATTTACGGAATTAATTTATGTGAAATAAATAAATATTGCCAAATCACTTCAATTGCCATCTTCTTTTTAAGGCAGTATATAAATATTATTATTTAGATTTTTTGATTATAAATTAGACATAATATTTGCTATTGTTTACCATGAAGCCAATTGAAAAGACATATGTATATGTTTGTGACAATATTTACCCATTATATGAGATAAAAAATAACTATAGATAATGTAAAACTTAATGCTTTTGCTCCTAGTAACAAATTTGCTGTATTTTAATAAAACGTTATAATTTAATTAAATAATTTTATCAGTTCTTTACGTCATAATGTATTTTCTGCTTACAAAAATCGCCCTGTATAATATATTACATTAAATCTTATTTTGTTTATTATTTTATTAACTGTTTATTATAAATGTATAATTTTTATGGCACTTAATAATTGATTAACAAAGAATTAAAAATCTTGCAAAAATATACAGAAAATTAAAAATAAAATAGGCAGGTAAATTTATATCTTGATCTGAAAATAATTTCGTTTGAATGCATATAATAAAATATATTATCTATATTTAGTCTTATTATTCAGTATTAAATGCAATATTGCTTGTTGCATTCCCAATTAATCTAAGAAAACAAACATATTTACAGAAATAAATGTAACTGCATTTTAACTAAAAAACCTACGCAATATCGCCGCTGTATGGGAAATTTAATTAACAAGGGTTATCGTAATTCTGCATTTTTTTATTAAAATATACTTACTTTGACAGGTATGCAAAATAAAATGAGCAACAAATCGGAGGAGGCTAAACTAGATAAAAAAACGTTGGTGACACTGAGCATACGTCTGTATCTAAATGTGGTGATGATCATAAGACAATTGCCGGTAATTCCCAACACAAGAGTGACACCATAAACCATCAGCGTCGGAATTAATTCGTTCCAATTGAATACCAAGAAAGATTCGTTTTTATTTGTGTAATAGCCTCCGTAATCTTTACTCCCCATTGTATACGCTGCAAAATTAAAGGTCTAAATAAATAAATATTGTCTCATCAAGGACTTTATTAATATTATTGCTCGTTTCATTATTTATGACTCACTGTGCGAGTGTTTTTTCTATTAGAAAAACATTAAAATTTAGAGCAGGATATTTTTGCCATTTGAATCATCTTCTGGTAAGAAAATAATTTAAATGACAAATATACATGTTTTTTAAATTATTTAATTATACAAAATATTCTGATACTTACATTCATCTTCAGTATAGTCTGCCATATTAATTAATAACTTCGATTTAAATCTTAAAAAAAGAGCCGCACATTATTCGAAGGTAGAAACGTGAAAAGCGAGACGTCGTTCGTCAACATACAACTCGACGGTAAACTGTTCGGCGCGTCGGGACGCCGTGGCATAATGTCAGAAGTTGCGCTCGAAAATATATCTGGCGTTTCAATTACGCATACGTGTATTAACAAGGGCTCTTTTTTACAGGGTGCGACTCGTTTTTAGCATAACTAACAATTTTTGTTTCCTCGGCCTTCTTATACCCTGACAGCAAAATTTGATTCTAAGAATCTTCTAAGAAGATATGACCCGGAATATTCTTAGAACCTTTCCTTATTGCTAAGAATGTTCTTAGGGACCTTTAAAACAATCAATAGATACCCTTTTAATGATGCAATTAGATTCTTAGAAGCTTCTTAAAACCTTCCTAAAAAGTATTCTAAGAACATTTTAAAAATACGTTTTTGGAATGTTCTTAGAAGGTTTCTTATGGAGCTTCTAGGAAGCTTTTGAGAATATTTTCAAATATGTCAGATACCCACGTTCTAATATGTTGGATTATACATTCGTAAAATTCTTCAGGAGGCGACAAATACGCCTCACTGTCATAATATGACAGTGAAATGTATTTGTCGTCCCCTTAAAAAATGTTGCGACATAATAATATATTTATTTAAAAATATTAAATAAACAATTTGACCTCTAAACCATAAGTTGTATGACATTATTTCATAAAAAGTAAAATTGGAAAATTTTGTGGGATAAGTCAGATTGATTAGATTAAAGTTGAAGATAGTTAGGATTATTATACATAAAAATGTTAATTCAGAAATAATAAATCGGTATACAAATTAATAAATATTTATTTTTAACATAAAATAAAATATAAAAAAAAAACATTTCCTTATAAAATAATTCTTCATAAAAGAAAAAACCAAATAGTTCTTCATAAAAAAAACATTTTTCATTGTATTTAAGTTGGATAGAAGATTTTATGTAAAAGCCGGATAATTTAGATAACTTTAGTAAAAGTATTTCTGTTATCGAATATTGTTTTAATTTGACAAATAACTATAAAAAAATATTTTGGGTTGTGTTTTTTACTTAGTATTTAATACTAAGTATAAGTACCTTTATACGTAGATTAGGGTATATTTTACTATTATATAGGTACCTAACTGAACTGAATATGCTTAACAGAATGTTCCAGGAATATTCCAAAATAAACTTTCTATAGCAATTACTTTCTCAACATTCTAAGCATATGTTTAGAGTGGATTAATTTTTACCACTAAACTTTGCACCTTCTAAAAACCTGCCTATAGGCCAGTGAGAATATTCTTAGGATTATGCTAAATTTCTTTTAAGCATGTTCTTTAGAAGAAATATAGCATGATCCTAAGAATATTCTCACTGGAAGATTTAAAAAACATTCTTAGAACATGGCTAGAAGAAATATAGCATGATCCTAAGAATATTCTCACTGAAAGGTTTAAAAAAACATTCTTAGAACATGACTAGAAGAAATATAGCATGATCCTAAGAATATTCAAACTGGAAGGTTTAAAAAACATTCTTAGAATAAACTGTGCTATGGCGATCTAGAAAATTTTTGTACAAAGATTCAGAGCTATTTTTTCCTTTCCTAAAAGGTCTCTTTGTTTTGCTTCGTTAAATCCTCATTTCCTCCTAACCGAATTTTATAAACCAATGCTTAAATATTTGATTAGTTTCGCGTGTGCATTTTTCAAAATTGTAACTAACAAATTTAGATAAATATTATTTTTGCTGATAGAAGACAAATTTTAATAAAGTTCATTGATAAAAAAATTGCTATCGTCGGTCTTAATTTTAGTATAAATAGTAAAATTCATAACTGAATCTTCACACTTCTCTGACCGATTAACGTGTCCAAGATGTGGTCGCAATTACTTATCTGCTGCCTAGGTAAGTCTTCTTTTAATATATATAATTATAATGTATTTTTTTTACAATTAGCCCATATTATAGCACAATTTTTATTTCTAGTCGGCTTCGCTTTCGCAAACAACAGCAACCCAGCCTGGAAAGACAACACTGAGTACAGCTACATCGTTCGCGGTCGCACCTTAGCCAGCCTCAATGAAGTTTCCAACCAATACACTGGTATCCTCTTGAAGGCCAAATTAACCATCATTCCCCAATCCAACGGCAAATTGTACGCCAAGATTTCCGAATCTCAATATGGGCAAATCCACTCCGAATTGGCCAATGGCTGGAACACATACATTCCAGACTCCCAAGTCGGTTACAAGCAATTGCCCTTGACTGAGAAATACTTCGAAATCGTGATGGAAGAAGGCGTCATCAGAGACTTGATTGTAAGCAAAGAAGTCTCCAACTGGGAAGCCAACATCATCAGAAGCATTGTCAGCCAATTCCAATTGGACACCAACGCTAAGAACTTGATCCCAAGCCACGTCAACGCCCTTCCCGAAGGTCAACAAAACAATGCCGTCTTCAAGACCATGGAAGATACCATTAACGGTCAGTCCGAAACCTTGTACGACATCCACGCTCTTCCCGAATACGTGCTCCAAAGCAAACCATGGTTGGCTCCAAAACACGAATTGAGAGGAGAAGGAGAAGTTATCGAAATCGTCAAGAGCAAGAACTTCACCAACAGCAAACAAAGACCTTCCTTCTACTATGGATTGTCCGGCATGGACCAATGGGAACCCACCACCAACCAAATGGGAGAATTCTTCACCAGAACCTCCAACAGCCGCGCTGTCGTTACCGGAACTCTTAAACGTTACACTGTACAAAACTCTTACACCGTCAACAAGATCGTGATGAGCCCAACTTTGAACGATGACAAAAAAGGATCCGTCGTCAGCATGCTTAACGTGACCCTTCAAGAAGTTCGCCCACAAAGCGAAAAACCACAAGAAGTTTCCCAACCAATCAACTTGGGCGATCTCGTCTACAGATTCAACAAACCATACTCCACCAACCAAGTTCGTGGCGAATACAGAGGACAAGAAAACACCAACCAAGGAATGCAAAGATCCAGCGAAGAAATGTACGTTGCTCACCCAAGATTGTTCCGTCGCTCCGTCGAAGAACAATTGAGATCTGAAGAACAATACCAAAAGCAAGAAAGATACATGGAACAATACTGGAATGAACAACAACAACAGGAACAACCAAAAATGGACAAAGCCCCACAAACCCCACTTTTGCCCTTCACCATTGGATACAAAGGCCAATCCATCAAGACCGAACAAGGATTCAACGTTGTCGAAAAGGTAGAAAAACTTTGCCAAGAAATTGGCCAATACGTTCAACAACCCGAAACCATTTTGGAAAAATTCGTCTTGGACAAATTCACCATTTTGACCCAACTCGTTCGCATCATGAACGCCGATGAACTCCAAAAGGTTTCTCAAAAAGTATACAGCCAGGAACAACATGGTCAAAAGTACGCCGCTTGGATTGCTTTCCGTGACGCCGTCGCTCAAGCCGGAACTGGCCCTGCTTTCCTTACCATCGAAAAATGGATCCAAACCGACAAAATCCAATCCCAAGAAGCCGCCGTCGTTATCAGCACCATGGCCCGCGTTGTCCGCGAACCAACTGTTGAATACATCCGCAAATTCTTCGAATTGATCAAATCCGAAAAAATCCAATCCCAAGATCAATTGTTGAGAAACTCTGTCCATCTTTCTTTCGGTAACCTTTTGCGTAGAGTTTACGTTGAAAAACGCGAATCCCACAACGCTTTCCCCGTTCACGTTTATGGAAAATTCTACAACCACGAAGGTAAAACTTATATGAGACAAACCATTATCCCATACTACCGCCAACAATTGGAACAAGCCATTTCCCAATCCAAAACTGAACAAATCCACATGTACATCCGTACTTTGGGTAACATTGCCGACAGAGAAATTCTCTCCGTATTCGAACCCTACATGGAAGGACAAAAACAATGCTCCCAATTCCAACGTTTGATGATGGTCGTATCTTTGGACAAACTTACCTACGGACACCCCGAATTGGCTCGCTCCGTTCTTTACAAAATCTACCAAAACGCCGGAGAATCCCAAGAAATCAGAGTAGCTGCTGTATACCAATTGATGAGAACCAGCCCACCAACTGACATGCTTCAACGCATGGCCCAAGCTACCCATTTCGACGAACACGACGATGTTAACGCTGCTGTCAAATCTTCCATTGAAACCGCTGCCCAACTTAAAGGAGAACAATACAAAAACTTGTAAGTTACTTTTATTTAAATTTTTAAATTTATTTGAGTATACATTTGTTTATTTAAGGCGTTCCTCTGCCAGAGCTGCCAAACCCCTTCTTACCAAGAAAAACTTCGGCTTGCGTCAGTCTCAAAACTACCTTCGCAGCTATGTTCTCGATGAAATGAAAGTAGGATACAAACAAGTTGTACAAACCATCATTGGACAAGGATCTTTCATCCCCAAATCTGTCAAATATTCTCTTCGTTCCACCCTTGCCGGATTACACCGTCAATTGGTAAACATGCAATACATGGTATCCAGTATCGATGAACTTACCAACGTTTTGATGAAGCAAACCGAATTCTACAAACAAGCTAAAGAACAAACCCAAAACACCGAACAACAATGGAGCAGCCAACAAGTTGCCGGTTTATTGAAATTGAAAATGGACGAAAAAGACCAATTGGAAGGTTCTTTGAACATTGAATTGGGAAACATTCAACAAATCTTGTCCTTTGACAACCGCACCATCGAAAGATTGCCAGAAATCATCAGCGTACTCGAACAAGGATTGAAACAAGGAAAACAATTCCACTACTTGAAATTCGTAGATAATGGAGAATTCACCATGGCTTTCCCCACCGAAATGGGCTTCCCATTCGTGTACACCTACAACACCCCTGTGCTCAGCCACTTCCACGGCAAAATTGAAGCTCAAATTAAACCGGAATCCCTCATCGAAGGTAAATTCCAAATTCCAGAAACCGTATCCATTAAATCCGAAATTAGAGCCACCCTCCATGGTAAAGTACAAGGACACATTTCCTTCGTCGCACCATTCGAACACCAACAATACGTAGCTGGATACGACAAAGTATTCCTTGCCCATGTCCCACTCCGTACTAAGATCGATGTTGATGTCAAGAAAATGCAAGTTCATGCCGAATTCGAACCATTGAACGAACAACAAGGCAAACAACAAGTTATGCACTACAGCACTTTGCCATTCACCACCAAGGCTGATTTGCTTAAGGCTGAACCTTTCCTTGCCAGACCAACCACACAGGTCATCTCCCAAAAATTGAACCAAGGTATGGAATACGTTTTCGGAAAGAAGGAAATCGGCATGGCTCTTCGCGTTGAATGCCAACACGAACAAAGAAGAAACAACCTCTGGTGGCTCACCAAGCTCATGGAAAGCAAAGACCCTCTTGCTCTTTTGAAAATCGTTAAGTTCGGTGCCATCGAACGCAGCCAATTGAACGTCTTCTACTTGCCCCAAGAATCTACCACCCGCAAGGTCGCAATCAAATTGGGATACCAACAAGATTACAAAACCCAAGGATCTGACGAAAGCAACGACAGCAAATTCGACGATTTGGCCCATGTTGCCCAAACCAGCTCCGAATCTTTTGCCCGTCAACAAGATTTCGCCAAGAAGGTATCTGCTGGAATCAAGAGCGTACACACCAAAGTCGTTGATGCCCAAATCGAATTCCAAGGTCAACAAACCATGAAATACACCGTAACCGGTGCCGTTGCCAAGAGTAACGTCGATCAAAAATCCCGTTTCTTGGTTCTCGTCAAATCTGAAAACCAAATGAAACCATTCGAACTTGCTATCGCCGGCAGAAGCCTTATTCCCAACACCAACGGACTCGACTTGACCGAATCCCTCAGGGTCGAACCCCAAGTCAACACCCAAGTTAAAATCGCTTTCGGTGAAAACCTCCAACAATCCGCTTCCAAAATCCACGCTGACATCGAACTCCGCAGAAGCGAATCCCGCAAACAATACTTGCTCGAAGAACCCATGTACCACGAATGCAAACGTCAAATGCAAGAAGGTAACCACCAACTCCCAGCCTGCGCCAACATGACCATCAGAGCTAACAAATTGGACGACATTCAAGTCAAAATCCAACATGAAAACATGAGACCCGAATACACCAGAGCCATCCAACACGTATACAACGCCCTTCGTTACCAAATGACCGTTCTTCCTCACATCGAAATCCAACAAAGCCAACAACAAGACAAACAAATCCGCCTTAGAGCCCGTTTCGCTCCAAACCTAAGAGCCATCAACGTAACTGTTCAAGATGGACAACAAGAAATCACCATGAAAAACATTAACGTCGACGAATTGATGGCTGATGTCTTCGTTGCTCACCCAGTCTTCCACGTCAAATCTCGCCTTGTTGGAAAAATGCTTGGCTACCAAAACTACAGACGTAAGTTTATTTCTTTTAGTTATAATCAAAATTTAATACAATTTATTTATTTATAGCATACTGTGTTATTGACCAAACCGAAGCCAACACTTACTCCAACAGAACCTACTCCATCAGATCTCTTCCAACTCAATGGACTGTTATGATGCAATACGTTCCCGAAAAGGCCCGTCAACATCAACAACCCCACGTTAACGGACAAGAACAATTGAAACACCAACTTGGAAACTACCTTGTTATGGTTCGCCAAAACAAAGAAAACCCCAAACAAAAGGACGTAAAAATCACCTTCAACGAACCAAGAACCCAAGGCAAAATCTTGGACATCACTTTGCAACCAGCCCAAAACGGTCAACTATCCGGTGTCAACCCCAAGGCTAAGGTATTCGTTGGACAACAACAAGTCCAAATCAACGGTCAACAAAGCCACGACATCCAAGGCGATTTGGTCCAAATCTACGCTTTGCCCAACGGTGAAGTCAAAATTGAAGTGCACGGTAAATTCTACGCCATCTACGACGGAGAACGTGTCAAACTTACCCTTCTTGATGGACAATTCCGTGACCAAATCCGTGGTCTTTGCGGACAATTCAATGAACAAAAACCCACCGACTTCCAAACCCCTGACAACTGCATCGTAAGAGAAGAGCAAGAATTCGTCCAAAGCTGGAACGCCGAACAACCACAAAAACAACAACGCCAACACTGCTACAGGCAAGAAGTCTTGTACGCCAACGTGATCTCCAAACAAGATCTTGGACATGGCCAAGAACACCAAAACCAACACCAACAATCCGGTGACATGTGCACCAAATACCAAACCCGCTACGTCGAACAAAACGGTGAAATCTGCTTCACCATCCGCCCAATGCCCGTCTGCAATTGCCAACAACGCGGCACCATCACCAAGAACGTAGCCGTCCACTGTGTCAAGCAATCCAACGTTGCCAACTTGTGGAAGAGCCAAATCCAAAAGGGCGCCAGCCCCGACTTCGGCTCCAAAACCGAATCCAGGAAGATTCAAATGGAACTCCCCCAACAATGTTCCCAATAAGTTAATTGCGACTCAATCTATATTATGATTATAACGAACATTCTAAAAATGTAAAAAAAAATAAACAAATGAAATTAATTTAACCTTATTATTATTACATTACATTCTTTTTTTATCGGCTTCCTTTTTCTCCTTTAGTTCCTTGGTTACCCTCCTTTTTTTAAGGATAAGTTGTATGCAATATTCATTCCATTAACTTAATGCAATGACTTAAATTTAACAGCTTCTTCATTCGTCGGCTTGCAAACAAATTTCTTTAAATCGTTCATTTCAGTAGGATTGGCTTTACATATGAAACATGTCGAAACAGAAGGAGTTTTGTGATTATTTGTGCTGTCTATATCATAGTATATTGTAAAGACCTGCGATATGTCAACCATTTCGTTTTAAATTTTTATAAAAAGTTGTTTTTAATTTTATCCATAATAAGTTTGAATTGATTTTCATCTAAATTTGGAAAAATATCTTTTAAATTTTCATAAAAAATGGTGACGTCTTTGTCATAGCTACCACAGACCATCTAGACTTTTTTAGTTGGCTAAACGTTGGATGTGTTTTATTTGTTTTAATGAATTACAATGGGTTAATGTGTTGTGGACACTTGCGATAATAGAAACGATGGATCTCTTAAGAACCTCAATGTTTTCTTCTTTAGGTAAGTAAAAATGGGGTAAATAAATTTATTGTAAATACACTGAAAATAATTTTGTTCGTAATATCAATAAACACTATTTATCGAAATTTATTTATTAGCACAATGAATATAATCGTTAAGTCAATTATTGGGGGTTGTTGGATGATTAACAGGGTTATTGGTTTAACGAATTACTGTTCATTACATTTTTCTTACGAAGTCAGTAACTTTTTTACTGACCCAATGAATCGTGTTCATTGGGCCAATAAACATAGTACATCAAGCGCGGTTACCTAAATTGATAAACAAAATTCGTTAGATTAATGAATACTGGGCATTAATCAATGAATGCATTCGTTATATCAATGAATCAGTTCGATAAATAAATGAACGTGTACATTGGTTTAAAGAAATATTTTGATTGATATTACGAACAATTGTACGTCAGGACAATGAATTCAATTATTAACTGATATAAGGGTTTTTCTAAGCCAATAAATGCATTCATTGACTCAACGAACATTTATTGACTGATGAATACATTCGTTGGGCCAATAAATGCGTTTATTAAGCTGATAAACAGTACATAAAATATAAGAGATTTTATTGGTTAAAACAAAAATTGCCGGGACATAGGTAAATTTCACAAAAGACACTATAAGATTTATCCAGTCTAGTCCCTAATTACCTAGGCGAAGGAAGGTCTCGTCGCAAAGGATATAGAGGTTCCCTCGCGATACTTATTATTTACGCAAATCAATTTCTTTGGGTTTTATATAAATTCCAAAGGGTAAGTACATTTCAATTTACATATTTCACTATGCACTGCTTTTTTGTCATAATCGTTTTGCACTTTCGTTAAGGATTAGACATTTTAAGCGCCAAAAGGTTGTTTGTTAATCGTTGCAAAATCTATGCAAGGATACAATTTTGATAGCGGAGACGAATTATTCTGTTGAATCTCAACTATCCAGTTCAAATACCATTATAGGGTATTTTAAATCAATTGATCAACCAACTAAAAATATTCCTATTATTGCTCACCAGATCGACAATGATGAATCTAAAAAACCCGGTACCTTCATCATAGATGAATATCAAAAAAATATTGAATAATGAAGCAGCTAAATTTGTCTTGGCCTTACACAATAACATTATTTTTTCTCGAAAGGATGTGTTCAATATTCTTAAAAACTTGGATTCTTTTTTGATCAAAACTTTTAGAAAACTTTTGTGAAATCAATATAAATTTTTAGTTCCGGAAACTGACGGAGAAGCATGATAACTATTGGAAGACATGGTACAGATTAAACGATCTAGAAATGGCAGAAAACTGTGGACAAATCTTGAAAAAATTGTCTCAATACAAAATTCCAAAGGGATATCGATTGGTACGAAGTATGAATTAAAAATCGAATGTTTAGTAATATTACGAGATTTATTTTAGATTGATACGGATTTTGAAGGAGCATTTTCCAAGAGCGACTGCTTACTTAGCCATTGGGAGGAATGCTTTCAGAGGATTTTTGATTTTTTGAAAGTTCCAGGTAACCTTAAAGAAAAGACTACAAAATGTTTGCTGGACAACATTGAGGATGAAAGTCATTTCAATATTTTCAGATGGACGTTATGCGGCAGTATTATGGGCCCTACAACACTACAAATTAGTGTATAAAAATATGCAATGGTATATTTTCACCAACTGTTCATCTTTTCCATTCCATAAACAAGGCAAACATGTTAAATGCATAGTTTTTGACAATAAATGTTTATTTATTTTTAATGTATTCTTTTATTAAGTAGTGTAGTGTATTAAGTAGTGTAAATAGTGTCGTTAGATTAATGAACGAGTTGATTGAATGATTGAGCTAATGAATGTGTTCATTGGATCAATAAACCCGTTTATTAGATCAATGAATATGTTCGTTGATTTTATGAACAAAAATGATTGAGCTTATGAATGTCTTCATAGATTAATAAACCCGTTTATTGGATCAATAAATATTTTCATATAATCAATAAACCTGTTGATTGAATGAACGAATATCTTGATTGCATCAATAAATAAGTTCATTGATTCTACAAACATATCCATCAATTCGATAATAATATCAATAAATATTTTTATTAACCCAATTAAAAAAGTTAATTGAGTGATAAAATTATAAACATCGACTAATGTACAAGTATTCGTTGGCCCAATTAACTCGTTCATCGGACGAAAAACGATAAACAGAGTTCGTTAAGCCAATAACTTTTTTATTAATATTACGTACCTTTTTGGTTCAGTGTAGGTATGTAGTTTACTCCATATACGACTGCGCAGTGTAGCCGTATTCTCAAATTATACTAAACGCTTACAACCAATTAAGGTAAAGACTAAGTCCTGTAGACTAAATTTGGCACTGTAGCTTCCTGAAAGAAATTGTAATCCTTTTTTTTTACTTATTTCCAATATTATATATCAATAAAAACCAATTGTACAATAAATGTACTTACTATAATATTTATTGACCCCGAATAATTCTACCAAGTCCTTGGATGTCGTTAAAGTTCTTCCATGTCTGGTCGTAATGAAGAAATTAGGAAAAAAAACGGTAGGAAAGGGAAACGACAGATAATAAAGTTACAAATAGACTTGTGCCAGTGCGCAACAACGTGCTCCACGTTAAAAACGGGTTGGCACGGATTACCGATGTGCCCGAAACAAAAATCAAAAAGTACCTTCAAGATCCATCTACCGTTTTAATTTAATTCAACAATCTGAAGATTGTGAAATTAAACTAAAATGGGTCTAAATGAAAGAAATAAAAAGGAAGGTTTATATGAAGCTCCTGGGCGCCTGGTTCCTTAAGATGATCATAAGACTGACAAGACTTGAACCGAAGAAAACAACCCACAAAAACTGACTTACGACCCCTAACAAAAACGAACTTGAAGAACTGATCTTTAAATAAGGAACAAGTTCCATCTCTAACCCAAACAAGATTTGACCCGACCAAAACAACATAAAAAAAATTATGGGACTATTGCAAAGTCCCGACCGTTACGCTTTAAATTATTAGTTTTTAAGGAATTAAAGAGTCAACCACGATACCTAATTTTGCCAAATAAAAACCTTGTTAAACAGCTTTAGTTTAGAACTATTTATAAAAATTTGACATTGGTAATATAATAGAACAATATTATTTTGTAAATAAAAACACGGCAAATATCCTATCCGTTACGCGGGGAATGGCCCTACTGCCGTGAAGACGTTGAAGATGAAGAACGCCCCGAACGCACAAGCACATTAACAACCGACAACATGTTAAAAGTGGAAGAAATGGTTATAAACCATCAGAGAAGTCGCTGATGATGTTGGTATATCGATTGACTCATCCCATGAAATTTTTTCAAATGTTTTAGGTATGAAACGCGTGGCAGCAAAATTTGTTCTAAAATTGTTAAATTTTAAACAAAATTTTTGGCCAAAAACAATACTGTAATGATGCCCCAGCCTCCATATTCGCCAGACATGCCTCTGTCTGACTTTTTCCTTTTCCCAAGAATAAAGAGAACCTTAAAGGGCCGTCGTTTTGCAAGCATAGATGACATTAAAAGCGCATCGCTGAAGGAACTAAAGGCTATCAAAAAGATCGAGTTTTAGAAGTGTTTTGAGTATTGGAAGAAGAGCTGGCACATGTGCATAATATCCAATGGGGACTATTTTGAAGGCGACAACATTAACGTAGACGAATAAATAAATATTTGTTTAAAAAAACTAAAATTCCAGATATTTTCTGAACACACCTCGTATACAGAATCGAGTAGTTCAAATGACTTATATTGAGCCACAAAATGATAGAATTTATCAATTTTTATTATATCTCCGTTACCATTAAACCTAGTCACAACCCCCTAAATAACAAACTCTATTAACAAAAGTAAACCCATGAACTACAATTTTGCGACAATGAAAAAAAATTAGAAAATAAAAATTGTTATTTAGAACATAATTGTATATTATGCAACATGTTTAATAGTCACGAGTTTTAATTAGGTACGAGCGTAGCAAGTGTTTAATAAATGAGCATAACGAAGCATACTATAGTTTTTTAACGCCAAAATAAAAATTAAATAAGTTTCAAAAATAAATAAAACAGTGTTAATAACAAATACTAACGAGAATAAAAACCAAAATGTTCAGGAAAGTTAATCACGCTGTTATGCTGATGCACCCCACAGGATTTGTTCAGAAAAAGGAATGTCTTAAGACATTAAGACAATTGTTAGTTAGTGACGACAATATTTGCGTTATTGTATTGGGTTGAGGAAAAAAATAAAAATATCATAATATTAAATTTTGGACAATTTTAATTTTGTTTTCAACTATAAAAATGGTCGTGGCACCTTTTTAATAAAACTGGTGGCAGATTTAGTTTATCTAGACACCCAACAGCCTTCTAAGAAAATTTAAAAAATCGCCTTTTGCTCAATTTGACAGACGAAAATTTTGATCATTTGACAAAAAAAATTACAGTTCGATTCCGGCCTCAAAACGGCCCTATACCAACCGTATGGGCCCCATTGGCCCTGTATGGTTTTTAAACTTGTTTTTTCCTGTTTATTTTTTAAATTATGTGGTAATTAGTCTTTCTAGTAGTTTTTAATAATTCATTGTAAAGAATATGGGGATTTGTTACAGTGTACCTAAGTCTGAACGATTAATGACATCAAACCAGAAAATAATAATAAATTTTTGTCAAAAAAACTTAAAAATAAATAATTAAAATTTTGGTCAAAAAATCCTTTTTAATTTTTTTTAATAAGTTAAATTTCTAAAATCGCGTGCACATTTTTATAAATAATAATTATTATTTGGGTTTATCTTTTTCTTGCTGATCAATGAAAAATCATATTCAGCAGTTTTATGCAAGTTTCTATGCGATTCATTGATAAATGCATTAGCGTTATCACTTTTAAATTTCGTATAAATACTCAGATTAAGAAAATATTCCTTACACTTCTCTGACCGTTTCACTACTAACGAGTCCAAGATGTGGTCAAGATTGTTACTTTGCTGCCTAGGTAAGTTTTCTTTTATGTTAGTAATTGAAATGTTTTCTTTTATATTTATTTAATAATTCATGATTGTTGCTTTATAAATGTTATTTATTTTCAGTCGGCTTCGCTTTCGCAAACAACAGCAACCCAGCATGGAAAGACAACACTGAGTACAGCTACATCGTTCGCGGTCGCACCTTAGCCAGCCTCAATGAAGTTTCCAACCAATACACTGGTATCCTCTTGAAGGCCAAATTAACCATCATTCCCCAATCCAACGGCAAATTGTACGCCAAGATTTCCGAATCTCAATATGGGCAAATCCACTCCGAATTGGCCAATGGCTGGAACACATACATTCCAGACTCCCAAGTCGGTTACAAGCAATTGCCCTTGACTGAGAAATACTTCGAAATCGTGATGGAAGAAGGCGTCATCAGAGACTTGATTGTAAGCAAAGAAGTCTCCAACTGGGAAGCCAACATCATCAGAAGCATTGTCAGCCAATTCCAATTGGACACCAACGCTAAGAACTTGATCCCAAGCCACGTCAACGCCCTTCCCGAAGGTCAACAAAACAATGCCGTCTTTAAGACCATGGAAGATACCATCAACGGTCAGTCCGAAACCTTGTACGACATCCACGCTCTTCCTGAATACGTGCTCCAAAGCAAACCATGGTTGGCTCCAAAACACGAATTGAGAGGAGAAGGAGAAGTTATCGAAATCGTCAAGAGCAAGAACTTCACCAACAGCAAACAAAGACCTTCTTTCTACTATGGATTGTCCGGCATGGACCAATGGGAACCCACCACCAACCAAATGGGAGAATTCTTCACCAGAACCTCCAACAGCCGCGCTGTCGTTACCGGAACTCTTAAACGTTACACCGTACAAAACTCTTACACCGTCAACAAGATCGTGATAAGCCCAACTTTGAATAATGACAAAAAAGGATCCGTCGTCAGCATGCTTAACGTGACCCTTCAAGAAGTTCGCCCACAAAGCGAAAAACCACAAGAAGTTTCCCAACCAATGAACTTGGGCGATCTCGTCTACAGATTCAACAAACCATACTCCACCAACCAAGTTCGTGGCGAATACAGAGGACAAGAAAACACTAACCAAGGAATGCAAAGATCCAGCGAAGAAATGTACGTTGCTCACCCAAGATTGTTCCGTCGCTCCGTCGAAGAACAATTGAGATCTGAAGAACAATACCAAAAGCAAGAAAGATACATGGAACAATACTGGAATGAACAACAACAACAGGAACAACCAAAAATGGACAAAGCCCCACAAACCCCACTTTTGCCCTTCACCATTGGATACAAAGGCCAATCCATCAAGACCGAACAAGGATTCAACGTTGTCGAAAAGGTAGAAAAACTTTGCCAAGAAATTGGCCAATACGTTCAACAACCCGAAACCATTTTGGAAAAATTCGTCTTGGACAAATTCACCATTTTGACCCAACTCGTTCGCATCATGAACGCCGATGAACTCCAAAAGGTTTCTCAAAAAGTATACAGCCAAGAACAACAGGGTCAAAAGTACGCGGCCTGGATTGCTTTCCGTGACGCCGTTGCTCAAGCCGGAACTGGCCCTGCTTTCCTTACCATCGAAAAATGGATCCAAACCGACAAAATCCAATCCCAAGAAGCCGCCGTCGTTATCAGCACCATGGCCCGCGTTGTCCGCGAACCAACTGTTGAATACATCCGCAAATTCTTCGAATTGATCAAATCCGAAAAAATCCAATCCCAAGGTCAATGGTTGAGACACTCTGTCCATCTTTCTTTCGGTACCCTTTTGCGTAGAGTTTACGTTGAAAAACGCATTTCCCACAACGCTTTCCCCGTTCACGTTTATGGAAAATTCTACAACCACGAAGGTAAAACTTATATGAGACAAACCATCATCCCATACTACCGCCAACAATTGGAACAAGCCATTTCCCAATCCAAAACTGAACAAATCCACATGTACATCCGTACTTTGGGTAACATTGCCGACAGAGAAATTCTCTCCGTATTCGAACCCTACATGGAAGGACAAAAACAATGCTCCCAATTCCAACGTTTGATGATGGTCGTATCTTTGGACAAACTTACCTACGGAAAACCCGAATTGGCTCGCTCTGTTCTTTACAAAATCTACCAAAACGCCGGAGAATCCCAAGAAATCAGAGTAGCTGCTGTATACCAATTGATGAGAACCAGCCCTCCAACTGACATGCTTCAACGCATGGCCCAAGCTACCCATTTCGACGAACACGACGATGTTAACGCTGCTGTCAAATCCTCCATTGAAACCGCTGCCCAACTTAAAGGAGAACAATACAAAAACTTGTAAGTTACTTTTATTTAAATTTATTTGAGTATACATTTGTTTATTTAAGGCGTTCCTCTGCCAGAGCTGCCAAACCCCTTCTTACCAAGAAGAACTTTGGCTTGCGTCAGTCTCAAAACTACCTTCGCAGCTATGTTCTCGATGAAATGAAAGTAGGTTACAAACAAGTTGTACAAACCATCATTGGACAAGGATCTTTCATCCCCAAATCTGTCAAATATTCTCTTCGTTACACCCTTGCCGGATTACACCGTCAATTGGTCAACATCGAATACATGGTCTCCAGCATCGATGAACTTACCAACGTTTTGATGAAGCAAACCGAATTTTACAAACAAGCTAGAGATCAAACCCAAACCACAGAACAACAATGGAGCAGTCAACAAGTTGCCGGTATGTTAAACTTAAAAATGGACGAAAAAGACCAATTGGAAGGTTCTTTAAACATTAATTTGGGTAACATTGAACAAGTTTTGTTCTTCGACAACCGAACCATCGAAAGATTGCCAGAAATCATCAGCGTACTCGAACAAGGATTGAAACAAGGAAAACAATTCCACTACTTGAAATTCGTAGATAATGGAGAATTCACCATGGCTTTCCCCACCGAAATGGGCTTCCCATTCGTGTACACCTACAACACCCCTGTGCTCAGCCACTTCCACGGCAAAATTGAAGCTCAAATTAAACCAGAATCCCTCATCGAAGGTAAATTCCAAATTCCAGAAACCGTATCCATTAAATCCGAAATGAGAGCCACCCTCCATGGTAAAGTACAAGGACACATTTCCTTCGTCGCACCATTCGAACACCAACAATACGTAGCTGGATACGACAAAATATTCCTTGCCCATGTCCCACTCCGTACTAAGATCGATGTTGATGTCAAGAAAATGCAAGTTCATGCCGAATTCGAACCATTGAACGAACAACAAGGCAAACAACAAGTTATGCACTACAGCACTTTGCCATTCACCACCAAGGCTGATTTGCTTAAGGCTGAACCTTTCCTTGCCAGACCAACCACACAGGTCATCTCCCAAAAATTGAACCAAGGTATGGAATACGTTTTCGGAAAGAAGGAAATCGGCATGGCTCTTCGCGTTGAATGCCAACACGAACAAAGAAGAAACAACCTCTGGTGGCTCACCAAGCTCATGGAAAGCAAAGACCCTCTTGCTCTTTTGCAAATCGTTAAGTTCGGTGCCATCGAACGCAGCCAATTGAACGTCTTCTACTTGCCCCAAGAATCTACCACCCGCAAGGTCGCTATCAAATTGGGATACCAACAAGATTACAAAACCCAAGGATCTGACGAAAGCAACGACAGCAAATTCGACGATTTGGCCCATGTTGCCCAAAGCAGCTCCGAATCTTTTGCCCGTCAACAAGATTTCGCCAAGAAGGTATCTGCTGGAATCAAGAGCGTACACACCAAAGTCGTTGATGCCCAAATCGAATTCCAAGGTCAACAAACCATGAAATACACCGTAACCGGTGCCGTTGCCAAGAGTAACGTCGATCAAAAATCTCGTTTCTTGGTTCTCGTCAAATCTGAAAACCAAATGAAACCATTCGAACTTGCTATCGCCGGCAGAAGCCTTATTCCCAACACCAACGGACTCGACTTGACCGAATCCCTCAGGGTCGAACCCCAAGTCAACACCCAAGTTAAAATCGCTTTCGGTGAAAACCTCCAACAATCCGCTTCCAAAATCCACGCTGACATCGAACTCCGCAGAAGCGAATCCCGCAAACAATACTTGCTCGAAGAACCCATGTACCACGAATGCAAACGTCAAATGCAAGAAGGTAACCACCAACTCCCAGCCTGCGCCAACATGACCATCAGAGCTAACAAATTGGACGACATTCAAGTCAAAATCCAACATGAAAACATGAGACCCGAATACACCAGAGCCATCCATCACGTATACAACGCCCTTCGTTACCAAATGACCGTTCTTCCTCACATCGAAATCCAACAAAGCCAACAACAAGACAAACAAATCCGCCTTAGAGCCCGTTTCGCTCCAAACCTAAGAGCCATCAACGTAACTGTTCAAGATGGACAACAAGAAATCACCATGAAAAACATTAACGTCGACGAATTGATGGCTGATGTCTTCGTTGCTCACCCAGTCTTCCACGTCAAATCTCGCCTTGTTGGAAAAATGCTTGGCTACCAAAACTACAGACGTAAGTTTATTTCTTTTAGTTATAATCAAAATTTAATACAATTTATTTATTTATAGCATACTGTGTTATTGACCAAACCGAAGCCAACACTTACTCCAACAGAACCTACTCCATCAGATCTCTTCCAACTCAATGGACTGTTATGATGCAATACGTTCCCGAAAAGGCCCGTCAACATCAACAACCCCACATTAACGGACAAGAACAATTGAAACACCAACTTGGAAACTACCTTGTTATGGTTCGCCAAAACAAAGAAAACCCTAAACAAAAGGACGTAAAAATCACCTTCAACGAACCAAGAACCCAAGGCAAAATCTTGGACATCACTTTGCAACCAGCCCAAAACGGTCAACTATCCGGTGTCAACCCCAAGGCTAACGTATTCGTTGGACAACAACAAGTCCAAATCAACGGTCAACAAAGCCACGACATCCAAGGCGATTTGGTCCAAATCTACGCTTTGCCCAACGGTGAAGTCAAAATTGAAGTGCACGGTAAATTCTACGCCATCTACGATGGAGAACGTGTCAAACTTACCCTTCTTGATGGACAATTCCGTGACCAAATCCGTGGTCTTTGCGGACAATTCAATGAACAAAAACCCACCGACTTCCAAACCCCTGACAACTGCATCGTAAGAGAAGAACAAGAATTCGTCCAAAGCTGGAACGCCGAACAACCACAAAAACAACAACGCCAACACTGCTACAGACAAGAAGTCTTGTACGCCAACGTGATCTCCAAACAAGATCTTGGACATGGCCAAGAACACCAAAACCAACACCAACACTCCGGTGACATGTGCACCAAATACCAAACCCGCTACGTCGAACAAAACGGTGAAATCTGCTTCACCATCCGCCCAATGCCCGTCTGCAATTGCCAACAACGCGGCACCATCACCAAGAACGTAGCCGTCCACTGTGTCAAGCAATCCAACGTTGCCAACTTGTGGAAGAGCCAAATCCAAAAGGGCGCCAGCCCCGACTTCGGCTCCAAAACCGAATCCAGGAAGATTCAAATGGAACTCCCCCAACAATGTTCCCAATAAGTTAATTTCGACTCAATCTATATTATAAATTATAACGAACATTCTAAAAATGTAAAAAAAAAATAAATAAATAAACAAATAAAATAAAAAATTTAACTGTGTTATTATTCCATTATATTTTTGATATTTTTATATTTCAGGATACAAATTAAAGTTTGTTAGCAAATTATCAATAATAAAAAACGCAATGCACTTTACCATAACACAAAATTTCCTTAAAAAAATCAAATAAAGTGATAAAGTGATCTTTTCAATACACATTGACAAGTTGTGGATTTATGGCGTTTTAGTCACGGGCAGTTGTCAAATTTTATACAATCGTTAAAATAAAGTGCCCTTCTTGTGAAAAAATAATGTGGTCCCAAGTCCTCGGATCTCTTTGAAGTTCTTCCTTGTCTGGTCGTAATGAAGAAATTAGGAAAAAAACGGTAGAAAAGGAAAACGATAAATAATAAAGTTACAAGTTTATTAATGCGAGAGCCAAACAAGGTGATCCACGTTAAAAAGGGGTTGGCACGGATTACCGATGTGCCCGATACAAAAATCAAAAAGTACCTTCAAGATCCATCTACCGTTTTAATTTAATTTAACAATCTAAAGATTGTGAAATTGAACTAAAATGGGTCTAAATGAAAGAAATAAAAATGAAGGTTTTATAAAAAGCTCCTGGGCGCCTGGTTCCATAAGATGATCACTTCACTGCATTATAAGACTGACAAGACTTGAACCGAAGAAAACAACCTACAAAAACTGACTTACGACCCATAACAAAAACGAACTTAAAGAACTGATCTTTAAATAAGGAATAAGTACCATCTTCAACCTAAACAAGATTTGACCCGACCAAAACAACATAAAAAAATTTGATTTACGAACCCTAACAAAAACGAACGAAAAGAACTAATCTTTAAATAAAGAAAAAGTTCCATCTCCAACCTAAATTAGATTTGACCCGACTAAAATAACCTTAAAAAAATTTGACCTACGATTTTTAACAAAAACGTATAAAACGAACTGATATTTAAGTTACCCGTATCAAAAACGCACTATAAGAATTATTACTTAAATAAAGAATAAGTTCCATTCCCAACATAAACAAAATTGGGCCTGAAAAAATATCCTAAAATTTTTTTGACCCTCGACTCCTAACAAAAACGAATTACAAGAACTAATCTTTAAATAAAGAATAAGTTTCATCCCCATCATAAAGGATCCGACTCGAAAACACACCTTATACTTTTTTTTACTAGTACAGTATCTCCAGTCGTCTTCAGGTGAATACTGAATATATTTAGTAGCTACAGGCCTATTTATATTTAAGCCGGGTGCACTGGAACATCTGTTTAACCGTTTAATATTCAAAGAAATTTGCAGTAGTTTTTAAGGTTATGGTAATTTCGCTAATAGATACGTCAAAAAATGCAATGCCTGGAAATTTTTTTAGATTACGTATTGATTCCATTAAAACCAAATGTTGTTATATAAATAATTATAATATTATAATTATTTCAAAAACAACCTAACAACAGGGTGTCACGCTAGCGTGATAAACATAATACGTTAAAGATGACGAATTTATTAATTTTAATTGTTATTTAATATTTTATTATTAGATTATACAGGGTGTCCCTAAAATGGCGCACTATTTTGAGTTATTATGGTTTCAAAATTTTATTTTTGTTATTAAATGTACCTAAGCGTAAGCCAAATACAAATAAAATTAAAACAGAAGTAATCTAATTTTTTTTACCAAAACCTAATGGTTTAAGGTGTTTTTAACAAATTGACGTTATAAAATCACCAAAAATAAAAACTTATTAAAAAAAGTATTTTTTCCGCCGACGTTGATCAGTGTGTGGCGCAGTGTATACAGAATCGAGTAGTTCAAATGACTTAGATTGAGCCACAAAATGATCGAATTTTTCAATATTTATTAATAAATGATAGAATTTTTTAATTTTTATTGATAACTTATAAGTCACAACCCCCTAAATAACAAACTCTATTAACAAAAGGAAACCCATGAACTACAATTTTGCGACAATGATAAAAAATTGTTATTTAGAAAATAATTGTATATTATGCAACAAGTTTAATTAGGTACGAGCTTAGCTTGCGAAACCAGTAACGAATTATAGACGAACACAAAAATTAAATATATAATTTTTAAAAATAAACAAAGCAGTATTAATAACAGATACTAACGCAAATAACCAAAATGTTCAGAAAAGTTAATCACACCCGCAGGGTGTCACAAATATCTGAAAAAAAACTTACTCTTACTTTTGCACCCTGTATATGCTTTATAATAAACATGATTTTTTCAGAAAAAGTAATATTCTGTAAGTTAGTGACGACAAAATTTGTGTTTGTATTTGGTCGAGAGAATAATAAAAAAATCATAATATTAATTCTTTTTCATTTGGTAACAGTTTACTCCTCAGAAATTCGCTTTTTTGCGCGTTTTGACACCCAAAAATTTTGATCAAATGACAAAAAAATTACAGTTCAATTCCGGCCTCAGAACGGCCCTATCACCAACCGTTTGGGCTCCATTGGCCCTGTATGGTTTTTAAACTTGTTCTTTCCCGTTTATTTTTTTAATTATGTTGTAATTAGTATCTGGTATTGTAGTCCAAACTATTTTTATCTTGTCTATAATAAACACCTTATTCGTATTTTTTTTTTCTTATTTTTAATAGTTTTTAATAATTCATTGTAAAAAATATGGGGATTTGTATTTTGTATGTTAAAGTGTAAGTCTGGAGGATTAATGACATCAAACCAGAAAATAATAATACATTTTTATCAAAAATCCTTTAAAATAAATAATCAATTGAAATTATTCTTTTAATAAAGTTAAATTTCTAAAATCGCGTGCAAATTTTTATAAATAATAATTATTAATTGGGTTTATCTTTTTCTTGCTGATCAATGAAAAATCATATGCAGCAGTTTTATGTGAGTTTCTATGCGATTCATTGATAAATGCATTTTTGTTATCACTTTTAAATTTGGTATAAATACTCAAATCAAGAAAATATTCCTTACACTTCTCTGACCGTTCCACTACTAACGAGTCCAAGATGTGGTCAAGATTGTTACTTTGCTGCCTAGGTAAGTTTTCTTTTATGTTAATAATTTAAATATTTTCTTTTAAATTTAATTAATAATTTGTGATTGTTGCTTTATAAATATTATTTATTTTCAGTCGGCTTCGCTTTCGCAAACAACAGCAACCCAGCCTGGAAAGACAACACTGAGTACAGCTACATCGTTCGCGGTCGCACCTTAGCCAGCCTCAATGAAGTTTCCAACCAATACACTGGTATCCTCTTGAAGGCCAAATTAACCATCATTCCCCAATCCAACGGCAAATTGTACGCCAAGATTTCCGAATCTCAGTATGGGCAAATCCATTCCGAATTGGCCAATGGCTGGAACACATACATTCCAGACTCCCAGGTCGGTTACAAACAATTGCCCTTGACTGAGAAATACTTCGAAATCGTAATGGAAGAAGGCGTCATCAGAGACTTGATTGTAAGCAAAGAAGTCTCCAACTGGGAAGCCAACATCATCAGAAGCATTGTCAGCCAATTCCAATTGGACACCAACGCTAAGAACTTGATCCCAAGCCACGTCAACGCCCTTCCCGAAGGTCAACAAAACAATGCCGTCTTCAAGACCATGGAAGATACCATCAACGGTCAGTCCGAAACCTTGTACGACATCCACGCTCTTCCCGAATACGTGCTCCAAAGCAAACCATGGTTGGCTCCAAAACACGAATTGAGAGGAGAAGGAGAAGTTATCGAAATCGTCAAGAGCAAGAACTTCACCAACAGCAAACAAAGACCTTCCTTCTACTATGGATTGTCCGGCATGGACCAATGGGAACCCACCACCAACCAAATGGGAGAATTCTTCACCAGAACCTCCAACAGCCGCGCTGTCGTTACCGGAACTCTTAAACGTTACACCGTACAAAACTCTTACACAGTCAACAAGATCGTGATGAGCCCAACTTTGAACGATGACAAAAAAGGATCTGTCGTCAGCATGCTTAACGTGACCCTTCAAGAAGTTCGCCCACAAAGCGAAAAACCACAAGAAGTTTCCCAACCAATCAACTTGGGCGATCTTGTCTACAGATTCAACAAACCATACTCCACCAACCAAGTTCGTGGCGAATACAGAGGACAAGAAAACACCAACCAAGGAATGCAAAGATCCAGCGAAGAAATGTACGTCGCTCACCCAAGATTGTTCCGTCGCTCCGTCGAAGAACAATTGAGATCTGAAGAACAATACCAAAAGCAAGAAAGATACATGGAACAATACTGGAATGAACAACAACAACAGGAACAACCAAAAATGGACAAAGCCCCACAAACCCCACTTTTGCCCTTCACCATTGGATACAAAGGCCAATCCATCAAGACCGAACAAGGATTCAACGTTGTCGAAAAGGTAGAAAAACTTTGCCAAGAAATTGGCCAATACGTTCAACAACCCGAAACCATTTTGGAAAAATTCGTCTTGGACAAATTCACCATTTTGACCCAACTCGTTCGCATCATGAACGCCGATGAACTCCAAAAGGTTTCTCAAAAAGTATACAGCCAAGAACAACATGGTCAAAAGTACGCCGCCTGGATTGCTTTCCGTGACGCCGTCGCTCAAGCCGGAACTGGCCCTGCTTTCCTTACCATCGAAAAATGGATCCAAACCGACAAAATCCAATCCCAAGAAGCCGCCGTCGTTATCAGCACCATGGCCCGCGTTGTCCGCGAACCAACTGTTGAATACATCCGCAAATTCTTCGAATTGATCAAATCCGAAAAAATCCAATCCCAAGATCAATTGTTGAGAAGCTCTGTCCATCTTTCTTTCGGTAACCTTTTGCGTAGAGTTTACGTTGAAAAACGCGAATCCCACAACGCTTTCCCCGTTCACGTTTATGGAAAATTCTACAACCACGAAGGTAAAACTTATATGAGACAAACTATCATCCCATACTACCGCCAACAATTGGAACAAGCCATTTCCCAATCCAAAACTGAACAAATCCACATGTACATCCGTACTTTGGGTAACATTGCCGACAGAGAAATTCTCTCCGTATTCGAACCCTACATGGAAGGACAAAAACAATGCTCCCAATTCCAACGTTTGATGATGGTGGTATCTTTGGACAAACTTACCTACGGACACCCCGAATTGGCTCGCTCCGTTCTTTACAAAATCTACCAAAATGCCGGAGAGTCCCAAGAAATCAGAGTAGCTGCTGTATACCAATTGATGAGAACCAGCCCACCTACTGACATGCTTCAACGCATGGCCCAAGCTACCCATTTCGACGAACACGACGATGTTAACGCTGCTGTCAAATCTTCCATTGAAACCGCTGCCCAACTTAAAGGAGAACAATACAAAAACTTGTAAGTTACTTTTATTTAAGTTTATTTGAGTTTACATTTATACGTTTATTTAAGGCGTTCCTCTGCCAGAGCTGCCAAACCCCTTCTTACCAAGAAAAACTTCGGCTTGCGTCAGTCTCAAAACTACCTTCGCAGCTATGTTCTCGATGAAATGAAAGTAGGTTACAAACAAGTTGTACAAACCATCATTGGACAAGGATCTTTCATCCCCAAATCTGTCAAATATTCTCTTCGTTCCACCCTTGCCGGATTACACCGTCAATTGGTAAACATGCAATACATGGTATCCAGTATCGATGAACTTACCAACGTTGTGATGAAGCAAACCGAATTCTACAAACAAGCTAAAGAACAAACCCAAAACACCGAACAACAATGGAGCAGCCAACAAGTTGCCGGTTTATTGAAATTGAAAATGGACGAAAAAGATCAATTGGAAGGTTCTTTGAACATTGAATTGGGAAATATTCAACAAATCTTGTCCTTTGACAACCGCACCATCGAAAGATTGCCAGAAATCATCAGCGTACTCGAACAAGGATTGAAACAAGGAAAACAATTCCACTACTTGAAATTCGTAGATAATGGAGAATTCACCATGGCTTTCCCCACCGAAATGGGCTTCCCATTCGTGTACACCTACAACACCCCTGTGCTCAGCCACTTCCACGGCAAAATTGAAGCTCAAATTAAACCAGAATCCCTCATCGAAGGTAAATTCCAAATTCCAGAGACCGTATCCATTAAATCCGAAATTAGAGCCACCCTCCATGGTAAAGTACAAGGACACATTTCCTTTGTCGCACCATTCGAACACCAACAATACGTAGCTGGATACGACAAAGTATTCCTTGCCCATGTCCCACTCCGTACTAAGATCGACGTTGATGTCCAGAAAATGCAAGTTCATGCCGAATTCGAACCATTGAACGAACAACAAGGCAAACAACAAGTTATGCACTACAGCACTTTGCCATTCACCACCAAGGCTGATTTGCTTAAGGCTGAACCTTTCCTTGCCAGACCAACCACACAGGTCATCTCCCAAAAATTGAACCAAGGTATGGAATACGTTTTCGGAAAGAAGGAAATCGGCATGGCTCTTCGCGTTGAATGCCAACACGAACAAAGAAGAAACAACCTCTGGTGGCTCACCAAGCTCATGGAAAGCAAAGACCCTCTTGCTCTTTTGCAAATCGTTAAGTTCGGTGCCATCGAACGCAGCCAATTGAACGTCTTCTACTTGCCCCAAGAATCTACCACCCGCAAGGTCGCTATCAAATTGGGATACCAACAAGATTACAAAACCCAAGGATCTGACGAAAGCAACGCCAGCCAATTCGACGATTTGGCCCATGTTGCCCAAACCAGCTCCGAATCTTTTGCCCGTCAACAAGATTTCGTCAAAAAGGTATCTGCTGGAATCAAGAGCGTACACACCAAAGTCGTTGATGCCCAAATCGAATTCCAAGGTCAACAAACCATGAAATACACCGTAACCGGTGCCGTTGCCAAGAGTAACGTCGATCAAAAATCCCGTTTCTTGGTTCTCGTCAAATCTGAAAACCAAATGAAACCATTCGAACTTGCTATCGCCGGCAGAAGCCTTATTCCCAACACCAACGGACTCGACTTGACCGAATCCCTCAGGGTCGAACCCCAAGTCAACACCCAAGTTAAAATCGCTTTCGGTGAAAACCTCCAACAATCCGCTTCCAAAATCCACGCTGACATCGAACTCCGCAGAAGCGAATCCCGCAAACAATACTTGCTCGAAGAACCCATGTACCACGAATGCAAACGTCAAATGCAAGAAGGTAACCACCAACTCCCAGCCTGCGCCAACATGACCATCAGAGCTAACAAATTGGACGACATTCAAGTCAAAATCCAACATGAAAACATGAGACCCGAATACACCAGAGCCATCCAACACGTATACAACGCACTTCGTTACCAAATGACCGTTCTTCCTCACATCGAAATCCAAAAAAGCCAACAACAAGACAAACAAATCCGCCTTAGAGCCCGTTTCGCTCCAAACCTAAGAGCCATCAACGTAACTCTTCAAGATGGACAAGAAGAAATCACCTTGAAAAACATTAAGGTCGACGAATTGATGGCTGATGTCTTCGTTGCTCACCCAGTCTTCCACATCAAATCTCGCCTTGTTGGAAAAATGCTTGGCTACCAAAACTACAGACGTAAGTTTATTTATTTTAGTTATAATCAAAATTTAATACAATTTATTTATTTATAGCATACTGTGTTATTGACCAAACCGAAGCCAACACTTACTCCAACAGAACCTACTCCATCAGATCTCTTCCAACTCAATGGACTGTTATGATGCAATACGTTCCCGAAAAGGCCCGTCAACATCAACAACCCCACATTAACGGACAAGAACAATTGAAACACCAACTTGGAAACTACCTTGTTTTGGTTCGCCAAAACAAAGAAAACCCTAAACAAAAGGACGTAAAAATCACCTTCAACGAACCAAGAACCCAAGGCAAAATCTTGGACATCACTTTGCAACCAGCCCAAAACGGTCAACTATCCGGTGTCAACCCCAAGGCTAAGGTATTCGTTGGACAACAACAAGTCCAAATCAACGGTCAACAAAGCCACGACATCCAAGGCGATTTGGTCCAAATCTACGCTTTGCCCAACGGTGAAGTCAAGATTGAAGTGCACGGTAAATTCTACGCCATCTACGACGGAGAACGTGTCAAACTTACCCTTCTTGATGGACAATTCCGTGACCAAATCCGTGGTCTTTGCGGACAATTCAATGAACAAAAACCCACCGACTTCCAAACCCCTGACAACTGCATCATAAGAGAAGAACAAGAATTCGTCCAAAGCTGGAACGCCGAACAACCACAAAAACAACAACGCCAACACTGCTACAGACAAGAAGTCTTGTACGCCAACGTGATCTCCAAACAAGATCTTGGACATGGCCAAGAACACCAAAACCAACACCAACACTCCGGTGACATGTGCACCAAATACCAAACCCGCTACGTCGAACAAAACGGTGAAATCTGCTTCACCATCCGCCCAATGCCCGTCTGCAATTGCCAACAACGCGGCACCATCACCAAGAACGTAGCCGTTCACTGCGTCAAGCAATCCAACGTTGCCAACTTGTGGAAGAGCCAAATCCAAAAGGGCGCCAGCCCCGACTTCGGCTCCAAAACCGAAACCAGGAAGATCCAAATGGAACTTCCCAGACAATGTTCCCAATAAATCAGGGATATGAAATAATGAAATTGCAAAATTAATTATTGATAAGTTTTATTTGTAAGGAGCATTAAAAAAGTGAAAAAAAATACTTAATAAACCATGTATATAATATAACTGCTTTTATTTAAAAATTTAAAGAATCCTTCAAACTTATAATATATAGGTACCAAATTAGGCAAAAACTCTTAAGAGTGGCAAGAGATCTCACGATGAGTCTTTTTTTGCTGTAGCTACAATTGAGCGAAGAAAAGAAAACCTTCTGGGCCGAATGGCATATTCCATTCGGTAAATAAAACATTTTATTTTCAAGTTGTAATTTTTTCAGAATTTAAACCCAATTTTATTTGTTAAACGATATATGAAACATACAATTACTAAAAAATGAAAGTGAGGTTAGAACCGCCTAACGTATGTCCAATTTTATGATTGGAAAGTTTTTCCCAATTTAAAATCCGATTGGTCCAAATCGCAGTTAATAATAAAATCGGCCAATCACTAACGCCTAACAACATTTTACGTTACCGCTTCAAGATAAAATATAATTGCAAACACATTAATAATTTACAATGTTTATTAAGTTTATAACAAAAAATTTAAAATGAATATTTATTTTTGCTTAACAAGCGTTGAACGTCAATATAAACTCCACATATCCAATAAAACACATTTGTATTGAAATGCTGGATTATGTGGCATAGTGTATACAGAACCGTATAATTCGAATGACGTAGACTGAGACCCAAAATCGTAGGATTTTTCTATTTTACCATATCTTCTTAACCATTTAACCTAGCCTAGGTTAAATTATAGACTTAAGTTGTAATATAACACTTTGAATTTCAACCGCCTAGGTTACCTAGGCGGTTGAAATTCAAAGTGTTATATTACAACTTAAGCAGGGTTGCCAGATTTTGCAAATGAAAAAGCGGGACACCCAAATGTTTTAGTTTCGAAAATTTCAAAATTGCCTTAAAAAAAATTCAAAACATATAATTTTTTAATTATAAAATTATAAAAAAATATAAATATAAATAATATATATAATCTAAATATTTAAATGTATTTTTCACATGATGGAACTTTTTCAAGAATTTCTTTTCCATTGCTTATTAAAAAATTAACAAATTCTTTACATGTCATTATTATATAACTATAGTTTTGATCATCAATTCAGCTTCTAATTAGAAAAAAAATGTGTTTTCTTACTACCTCGACTGAAAATACGTTGTTTCGTCCCCGATTTCACGGCAGAAAGTTTACGTTTCTTGCATTGGTCAAGCTATACGCGCACACTCCGTAATAGCGGGAGTAAAATTTTTTTAGTCGTGTGCTGAACATATGATTACGACACTAATATAACCTCAAAATTTGGGCAGGCATCAATAATATTGATTCAATATGTTTCGATATAAACATTTAATTTTTTCCCGTATTTTCGGCCGAGGTAGTAAGAAAAATAGTATACACTACACGGGCAGAAAGTGTGAGAGCCCTGAACTGCGCGCCATTATGCCCTCGGCTTTGCCTCGGGCATCATGGCGCGCAGTGCAGGATTCTCACACTTTCTGCCCTTGTAGTGTAATATACTATTAAGCTTAACCCATTTTTTTTTCAAACTGTTCTCATCAAACTAAAAATTGTTTCGGTATAAAAAAATTAATTGAAGTTGGATCTTCTTTTAAAGAATGAGTCCACATTACATCGACATCTTCCGTGTTGTTCAAAATTTTAACAAAAGTAGGTAGTTGGACAAACTCCTCAAATAAAATATCTTCATCAACAGAAATTTTAAATTGTGAAGCAACTTCAAAGTACCTAATTATTTAAATTACTAAACACTAAGTAATATCATGGGACTGTTCAGAATCAGATTAGTAGAATTTTAATAATTTAGTTTTTATCAAAATATTTAAGCATCAATGGAAAGGTTTTTATGTTGCCTTTATTTGAAGCGAAATTGGATGGTGTTCAGAAAGATCTTCTAAATATTTTTTTTGCTATGGGGTCCCAAAACATTTGTGAGTTTTGTTCTGCCACAAATAAAGCTACACTCAGCAATTACCTTTTTTGCGTCATCTCGGGATCCCGTTCGATTAAACATTTTTTAAAGTGCATTTGTGTTTGCTAAATTTTAAATGTTCTTTTTGTGTTTTAAACTTTTCATATGCTTTTGAATATCATTTTCGCCCCCATTATGCAGTGAAAATTAATGCTTGATTGCGATTGGACCCGATGCACACAATAACAAGTGATAAAATTGCCTTAAAATATGCTGATCTTTAATTAAGTTTTTTTAGACGTAGATCGTAATTTTCCTGTATTTTGTAAAAATTTTAAATTATTCCCGTTTTTCGTTCGCAATTTTGAAAGATATTTAAAAATCGGGATTTTCGACTTGCAAATTGGAAGGCGGGACAAATCGGGACACATCGATAAAAATCGGGACAGTCCCGCCTAAATCGGGACAGTCCCGTCTGGCAACCCTGAACTTAACTCTATAATAATCATTATAGATTACAAGTTGTAATTTACAACCCTCGTAAATAATAAATAAACAATTTAAAAGAGTTTTCTTTTTGTAAAATGAACATTATACATTATACAGATGCCAGCCCAGATAGCACACGTCTTGAAGATGTCTTTTGTATATTAATAAATTAATAAATATTTCTTTATTAAACAGATTTTGAAAAATCTGTCATCAATGTCATACGGTTTTAACCTCACTTTTGATACAAGGGATGTGAAATTTGTTTTTCTTTTATTTAATTAATAAAAATTTTTAATTACAAATAGATAAAACTGGTATTAATTTTAAATAAGATGTAAGACAAGCTTTCGGGAGGAACGGACCAAACTTCAGGAGTGTATTTAACACTTGAAAATAATGTAAAAAAACTCATATGAGTTCATATATGTTCTTATCCAATTCTTATTTGTTTTCAAATTATAGCATAATTAAAACTGTTTATCTAGCGTTCTACTTATTATATAATTATGTATATTTTCGCATAATCAGAGTATGCCATGTTTGAGGCTCAAAAATATTTTATGACTTTGTTGTTTTGATAGTGTGTCAATTTATTGTGACAGTGATTGAACGTTCATATTCGAAATTGTATTATTACAAAAACGTTTTTGTAATAATACAATTTCGAATATTACTAATATTATTACACTTTTATTAAAAGAACGCTATGATTAAAATAACGTACGTTAATGTATGAACTTTTGTTTTACGCCATAATTTGAAAACAAATAAAAATCGGATGAGAACATATGAGTTTGTTTACATTTGCTTTATTTTCGAACATTTATTAAAAGAACGCTATGATCAAAATAACGTTAATGTATGAACTTTTGTTTTACGCTATAATTTGAAAACAAATTAAAATCGGATAAGAACATATGAGTTTGTTTACATTATTTTTATATGAGTTTGTTTACATTTGCTTTATTTTCGAACATTTATTAAAAGAACGCTATGATTAAAATAACGTTAATGTATGAACTTTTGTTTTACGCTATAATTTAAAAACAAATAAAAATCGGATAAGAACATATGAGTTTGTTTACATTTGCTTTATTTTCGAACATTTATTAAAAGAACGCTATGATCAAAATAACGTTAATGTATGAACTTTTGTTTTACGCTATAATTTGAAAACAAATTAAAATCGGATAATTATCTTCTTAAGAACATATGAGTTTGTTTACATTATTTTTATATGAGTTTGTTTACATTTGCTTTATTTTCGAACATTTATTAAAATAACGCTATGATTAAAATAACGTTAATGTATGAACTTTTGTTTTACGCTATAATTTGAAAACAAATAAAAATCGGATAAGAACATAATATATTATAAGCTTTTTTACATTATTTTCATTTGTATAATTCACTCCTGAAGTTTGGTCCGTTCCTCCCGACTCACCCTGTATATATATATATATATATATATATATATATATATATATATAATATTTCTATTTTTTTATAAAATAAGTTGTTTCTATGCCAATAAAACAATAAATAAAATTTTAACAATTTCTTTAATTATATACCCAAATATGTACATATTTTTTGGTTTATTGTTTTTTTTCATGTATTCTACATGATTGGAATATTAACATAATAACTTTGTTCTTGGGCATTAAACATTGATGCGTCGAGGCGAGCCGTTTGAAGACGTTTATATTCATTTTTTGGCTTCGTTTTTCTTCTCAGGCATCTAATAATTTTCTTTAGCCATTCTCGATCGCTTAATACGGACTAAAAAGTTAAAGATATTTAAAAATCGTTATTAATATTTTTAAGTCCGTACCTCAATAAAAATAGCCACAAATAAATGCAAAACTGGAAATGCAATCAAAATGCACCGAAATATTGTTTGTTCCCTGTCGTGGACATAAATGATGTCCATAATTTTGGCCACTTCCTTGCAAGGGTACATCATTATCCAAGCAGTAAATATCGTCAAAACCAACGCGCTGAATAAGAGCCAGAAATTCTTATAGAGCGGTTGCCTAAAACAAAAGCATACATTAACGTGCCGTGTCGTGACGTGACGCGAGATCGATTTACCTGTATGGTTTGCCTTTGGAATAAACAGCGGCTATTGTGATGTACTGGAAACAGGATACAGTAAACAAGACGGTGTTTTCCCAGGATACGACCACTTCTTCATCTTGGTCAGGAATCGGTTTGAACCAGTGTTGTTGGAAAAGGAAGAACAGGGCGGCCAACTGAACGGCGGCACACGAACCGATCTGCAAAACCAGCGGTATCACGTTTTTCGCTGACACCAGCGAGCCGATAGGTCGTTTCGCCGACAGCAACTTTGAAGGCCCTAAAATCAATGAATTTCGTTTAGCATTAAGTACAAACTACTTTCAATCACCCTGTATATGTATCATAGGAGCGGTGTTATTAGAAAACATGTATTACCTTGTCTACCAATTGTCACAGCTAAGATAGTGGTGATAACTAAATCTATAAACAAAAACTGAAAATCCCCTAAGATGGAACAATGCTAAAATGAAGAAAAAAAACATAAAATGAAGGTGATTGTATACACAGGCATTGCAGTGCGTTTTATAATACTCACGTGGTACAAAATGATGATGGTGATGAACTGGATGAGACTGTATAGGGCCATGTATTTGAATATGGCGAAGCTGGTAACCAAGGCGCATCTTCCTTCCAGTATTAAATCAATTAGGCAAGATATGTCGTTTACCATGGAGGTAAAAGGTGCTGCAACACTTGCCTCCGCTTGTGACAACGACACCCCAACATGCGCGGCTTTCAGCGCCTTGAGACAAATAACAATACATACTACAATATTAAAATGTTTTTATTATAAACGGCTTACCCCGCAATCGTTTGCCCCGTCTCCGACCATAGAGACCACATAGTCGATCTTTTGGAATTGTCCAATTAACTGTGCTTTTTGATCGGGTTGAAACCTGGCGAATATTGTCGCCCGAACCAGCACAGATGGTATCAAATCGCTGTAATGTTGCTTTAGAATCTCCCACGTTTTGCCATCGATCGCCAAATGACATTTCTAAAATAAATAATCATATAAGGCACAGCGGAGCGTCGAGGAGTCAGTCAAGCTTTGTTACTCGTGACGAAATAAATTAAATATACGTGCAAATAAATATACTCTTGTATACAGTATATATGATGATATATAAATAATTAGTTTCTTAGGACCATATGCAGAAACGATGATTTATTTATATCAAATGATTAACGAATATCCACTGATTTAAGTTTTAACCAATTTGGCAATATAGCAAATTTTAAATGACAGTAAAGATTTGAAGGTTATATTACATATACTTAAATATGTGTTTATTACATTATAAGAGTAATACATTTTTAAAATGTATTATTAAATATACACATAAATAGGTACATTTATAACTGACTAAACCTTATTATTGACATTGGTTTGAAGAGGACTGCGGCAATATAAAACATACACAATTGGGTTATTTTCGCAGTTTGCAATGTGTTCTAGTAAAATTACGGCTTAAAGCCTCTGAAAAGAACAAATAAATTTTGTTGAAGTTGGTGGAAATTTTATTCAAGGGTTTGTAAAAGATTAATTAATTATATTAGCAAATGTTTTGAAAAATAAATGCAATGATGACGAAGACATCGAGAGGAAAAAAAGACATTTTAAATTTGTGACAAGAATATAAAAAAATTAAGAAACAAACTCTAGAGGATAACATATGTTAGTTAATGCTTGATATACACAAATTATGGCTTCAGAATAAACTTTTTTAATCAAAAGGAGGGAGTTATACTCAAAAATTGCATATCCAGAAAAATTGTGTTAGAAAATGGGTGGGAGGTGGAGTTTTGAAATTTTTTGTAGCATGCATATAGTTTACCCTTGCCTGTCCCCCTGAACAAAATCCTGGCTACACCCTTGCTGTAAATGGGGCAGGAATCCCTGCTTTTCTAAAAGGTTAAATTAAACCCAATGAAAAAAATTATGCATGCCTTGTTTTTTGTTTTGTTTTTTTTAAATAATTTATATTAAAAAATATAGGTACACAAATTTTAAAAACTTATATTAATAAAAAAAAAATTAAAATTTAACTGTTGCAGTTCTTTTTTTACCCTGTGTATTTTATTTTAAAAATAAAAATATTGTTTCAGAGAATATTTTTGATTATTTGTCATATAAATATTACAAATGATAAAAACAATTTGAACCAAAAATGTAAAAAAATAGAATACACTGTGGCTGTTTTTGCTTTCGAGCAAAAACAATTGTTTTTACCTACAGGGTGTATTTTTTATTTTCTTATAAAATGCCTTTTAAACTTGTATTATTGCAAAAAATGTTAATAATATTATAATATGTATATTCAATTTAAAATACCCATGTTGTTCCCCTTTTGCCCCTCCATTTCATTTTCTTTTATAATAATAGTACCTACCTATATTTCTGGGCCCAAAAATAAATAGAGTATAAATTTCCTCAGAAAAAATAGTCCCCTCCACCTAGTTAAGCCCTTTACCGAAAACCTACGGTTTCTATTTGAAGATCAAGCACATAATTGAAAAAATTTAAAGCAGAAAATAAGTTGAACATGGTCTAAAACTTTAAATTCTTCAACAGTATTAAAAAAATAACACAAATATTTTTGGTCTTATTTTATAATCCTTATTATTTATTAAGTAGTATTTTTTTTAATTATCTAGGTATTATATTAAAATGTAAACATTTATGGAAGGTATGTATGTTTTGAATAATAAAAAAAATAATCAATTGATTTCAAGCATTCAGCTTTTCAATCAGACAAAAAAACAGGAAAGATATTTGATATAATTAACATGGTAGTAATTTTATCTTTAAAAAATTGTTATTTTAAAATTATACCTTTGTTATAGGCAGGGCCGAGCCGTGCCGGGGGTGCAAGGGGTGCATGGCACCCGGGCGGCACTAACACAGGGCGGAAAAATATCATCAAAAAAATTGTATCATATTATCAAGAATAAAAAAGCCACCTTGCAATATGCAAAAAACTTTCTAAAAATCACTTGCGTTTTATTGATGTCGGCGTTTCAAGGAATCATCGTAATTATTCTACACATAAAAACAATGCCAAAATTGTGCTGTCAGGCGGCAATGATAAAAAAGACATAACCGAACCCGCGGTAGCCACAAAAAATGATGATGACAATTTTCTTAAAGCCCGGTTTATAGATTGCCGCCCGCCCGCTTCGCTTTTCGTCCGTCCGCTTCGAGTTCGTCAAGTTTCATCTTTTACGGAAGCGGGCTTACGGGAAACCAATCAAATCGCGCGCTGTGTACCACGTGATATTGTTTACAAGCTGAACTGTTAAGTTAAAGCATAATTTCTTCCGATTTGACGGCTGCGTATTTCAGCAATTTTTTTATTAAAGTGAGGCAAATAGGATGGAAACATAGTAGTTTCTTTTGTCTTTTAATGCGTTTAAGTTAAAAACTAGTTAATGATTTAAAAGGCATCTTTCCGAATTTATTTGTAGCTTTAAGAATATTTTTGACGATGGCAGCTGTTGCCCATGGAGAGCGGTCATTTTCGAAATTAAAACTAATTAAATTTAAGATCCAAAATGAGTCAATTCAGGCTTTCAAATTTAGCAATTATAAGTATTGAAGAAGATATTTATACCAACTTGGATGTAGGCGACTTGATTAGGGAATTTGCTATTAAAAAAGCGAGAAAAGTAGATTTTAGTTTTTTAGTTTAGTTTAATTATTTTTGTTTTTTTTACTGAATGTATTTTTATTTTATTCTTTTATGTACCTATTTGTTAATAAATACTTTGTTATTTTAAGTTAAGTATGTTTATTGAGAATGATAAATTATGAACTCCTTCCCTACCAACAACCTAATTTTTTACATTAATGGGGGCGGCAAATTTAATTCTTGCACCCGGGCGGCAGATACCCTAGGCTCGGCCCTGGTTATAGGTATGTTTACCTTCTGAATTTATTTTTTCATGCATATTTACAAACAAAAATACTGTTTATTTTTATCCATATTTTAAATCAACCGATTAACATTTTTGATTATTTTATTGGGCAAAAAACAAATCTAGTAAACCTTGACTTATATTAGGGAAATTATTTTCTATGGTTATGTCTAATTTAAAATGTGAATGCATAAAACTCGACTTTTTTAGGGAAAATATAAACGTTGAAAGATAATTACCCAATTTTTTTATAAAACAGTTTTTAAAGAAAATTACTACGTTGCCATGTCGTGCAAAAATCTATATCCACTGATATGCTAAATCAGTTGTTATAAATATATCAACGTTTCTACATACGGCCTTAGTATTTTAATTGTAATTAAGTAAAAGATAAATCGTTTAGTTCGTTAATTTACAATTTTTTAATTGTATTCCTCTAAAAATTAGAAGTTTAGATTACAATAGATTTAAAATAGTTATAAAAGAATATTTAATTTCCAAGGCATTTTACTCTCTGGATGAGTTTCTATCCAACAACTTTTGTGATTTAAATGTTTTATATTATTGTACGTTTTTATCTAAATCATTTTATAACAATTAATATGTCTCCTTGTATTTTTATATATTTATATATTTGTATATTGTAATTTTCTATCCATCTCACCTGTGCAAAGATTTTGTATTTATTGGCATTAATAAATTATTATTATTATTATTAATATTATTATAATAAACCAGTGCGTGTTTTATTCACACTGTCGAACCGTAAAAACGTTACACTGTAATAGTTTTACGTGACTTTTGTTTACCTCGTCCCCATAAAGTAGACCATCGTTCTCCACATGAAGACGTGGAATTGCTTGCTCATTGTCTTCATCTATAACTGACATTACCGATATTTGTTCATGCCTTTTTACCATGTCGCAATCCCTAGCCACTGCAATTGCCGTCAATATGTTGTCCCCAGTTATCATTACGGTTCTAATATTGGCCATTTGCAGCGTCCTTAGTGCCGGCACGGTCTGCTCTTTCAGAAGATTTTGCATCACAAGAAAGCCGAGGAAGTTCAAATTGCATTCTATCTAAAAACATTTATTTCGTTGGTCGTTTACGCTGTAAGCTGATATAAGCACATACCACTTCCCTCTTGGCTTTTTGCGACTCCTTCCAGGTAAACTTCCTGGGAAGGTTTTTGTACGCGATCGCGATCACTCTGAAACCTTGCACAGTGTACTCCGACAGCAACGTATCGAAATTATTCGGTAAAGATTCCCTGTTGCACATGCTCTTTATTTTCTCGGGGGCCCCTTTTACGAACGCTGTCATGCAGGGCTCCTGCAGATTTCTACTGACCACGGACATGCATTGAAGCGTCGATGAGAACGGGAACTTACGAATTATACCTATTTGATATAACTGAAATAAACCTATGTATATTATGTTTTTATAAAGATATGCACATTATTTCCTACATCATCATCTTCAGACTGAAGCACCTGTTTACTGCACATTTTTCCTGGTATCACGGTAGTGGGTGCTAACTTGTCAAATCTGGCATTTTCGTCGTTACCAGGCTCTTCAAATTCCTAAAATGTTTTTAAAAGTACTAATTAATTATTATTTTAAAATTAATTATTAAGTTATTTTCTTAACCAATTCACCTTAAATTTCGGGTGGCTGTATAATTTTTGCCCCTGAAACTTTTTACAGTAAAAATGACATGTGCGCATTTACCATAATTGGTGAGTGCAATTAACAGTTTTTGTGACAGGTTAGATTTATAAAAAAAATACGTCAAACTTTGGAGTAAGTAGTTATTTTATGAGTTTTGAAATAGAGCCAAATTTATTTTTAAAAAATTTGATTTTTTTCAACTGTCACCCATAATTAACCTCAATTTGTAATAAAGCTAACTTCAGCCTGTGACTAAAAATCTTAAAAGCCACTGTTTCTAACTTCAGCCAGTGACTAAAACGACATAAAGTCACAGCACGCCATTTTAGAAACGAATTTAATTTAGGCACAAGCGAGATTGCGAGCGAGTGCTTAATTAAATGAGTTTATGTAAGTTTATAAACGACTTGCATACTATACTTTTTCTACAACAAATACTTACTATTATCTAAAAATTATTTCAATATTTCTATAAAGCGACATCTATAAAACAATAGAGTAACCAACTTGGAAATCTGTAAAATGTCAAATTTTTATGTGTAATCCCTTGAAAATGTATTGTTTAATTCAATATAGAAGCAGTTTTTTAGTGAAGTCAAAGATTAAATATACTCTAGAAAGAGTATATTTAATCTTTGGTGAAGTGAAGAAAATGTTTTATTGGCACTCCACAAAGTCTCCACCCAAAATTAAGTAAAATCTAGCTTACTGCCGGCGAAGTTTAAAGGTCATATGTTCATTTAAACTTTTTAAATATTAAAACTTAAAACTAACTTCAGCCTGTAACTAAAAACCTGTTGCTAACTTCAGCCCGTGACTAAAACGCCATAAGCCACAACATTGTGTATTTAAAAAGTCATGAAAACATGTACGATAATGGGTCTTTTAAAGGTGCGAGTAGAAAAAAAAGTACAACAAAAATTTTTTTTTGCTGCAATTTTTTTATATTTTAATATATATCTCTTAAAATTTGGTGTTGGTGTTTAAATAAAAAAAAAATTACTCACCCATTTGGTAAATTCAAACATGATTAAATCAAGTGGATCTCCTTGTAAAACCCCATCGATCCTGGTAAGATCATGACAACAAGCCATAGCCTGCACCAGTTTGCTCTTAAGGTCTACGTAACAAATATCTGTTACTGGATCGGTAAATTGCGAGCGATCGCAAGGAATCAGCGATTTCATGTCCAGCGAGTCGTGGGTCAACGTCCCAGTCTAAAATAAACAGCAAAGGTAAAAATGGTGAAAAAGTCTGAATAAGTCTTATTAAGTCAGACTAATAGCAAGATTTGGGAGTCTTCTGGAAGAGTTAATAAGAGTTTTTAAGACTTAATAAGACTTTTAGTAGAAAAATGGTAGGTACCTATGGCGATAAAAATAAATATCCGAAATAATTCATATTTGGTTATCGTAAAATAAAACACATAGAAAAGTATTTATTAACATTTTTGCTGTTGTTATAAGCCAAGTTTATTGCATAATTACCTATATAATAACATAGGTAAGATGTAATAATTATAACAATATTTATTATAATTTTATACATACGATGCGCTTGACATGCTTTCATCGTTTCCACCATAGAAAAAGGAGTTAATATCATGTCTATAGACATGATATTTTCGATAGACTCATAAGACAAATATGGTTGATCTTCGTGTTTAATTCATCTTTGTATCATGGTTGATCTTCGTGTTTACGTACAGTGTTGCCATAAAAGTTCCTGACCATAAATTACAAAATACTAAAATAATAATAAAAATGTAACACCATAGAATAAAATAATTCTGCATATTTAGTAAATATACATTATTATTTACTGAAATTTTCTTTTGTTATTTTTTGTTAGAAATTCGCAAATCACCCGATTTCACCCGCAAATATTACGAAAATACCCGATTTTCGAGTAAAATACTTGCAAACGGCAACACTGTGTCCCACTGACAGGTTAGCTGTGCTCTAATTGGTCAGCTAGCTGAGCTGGTCTCTCGATATTACGTCTAGAAGATTTGTTTGTAACAATGTTTAGATAGGTAAATATTTGCGTGTATCAAAAGAAACTATTAAAATAAAACGTACAGTGGCAACTCCTTTTTCTATAAAATTATAATTGTTATAATTATTACATCTTACCTATGTTATTATATAGGTAATTATGCAATAAGTTTAAGTTAGTTCGCCGCCCGGTTCTGGCACAAACACAACGCCCAATGCTTTAAAATATTACTTTTTTAAAAACATTTTTAAATTTTTAAGTCTTACTTTCTCACGTCAAGTGGAAGATTAGGTTGGTTAGGCTGGTATCTAACAGTAAACTTAGTATCCTATAAAATATAAAATGAGCCTTTATAAACAAATTATAAAAACTATTCAAAACAATACTAAACAATACTAAGTACTAAGAAAAACTAATTAAAAAATAAAAGTTTAATATTTTGTTTCATTAAACTAATAAAAACTAATCAAAAGTTATAAATAAATAAAACATTATTCTTTGGTTTAAATAAATATTGAGAAATCCTAATACTAATAATTAAAAGGTTGTTTTCAAGTCTTTATAGTAGCAAATTGTTTTATAACACTTTACATTTATTTCATCTAGCAGGTCTTGATAAATGGACAGAATTGCTAAGGAGTTAAATCTTTCTTGGGGAATTGTATTTCTTAGGTAGTTCTTTACCCTTTTTAGAGTAGAGAAAGATCGTTCACTACTTGCATTTGAAACCATTATAAAAAAAATTCGCAGACAAATATTAATATTCGGAAATGAAGATATTAATTTATTTTCGTATAAAACTTATACTAATTCCAATGGAGTTTCTATTTTTATTTCCGAAAGGGAAGTTACCAGTTTCTCATCCAAATTCTCCACGAAGATTTATGCTTTTAGATTAAACAAAAATTCAAATTTGTTTGTGCCAGATTTCTAGCTATCATATCGACAAATGATTTCGGATTATAGATTGTCAATTATTAAAATAAAACATATTGTTCGCATTGTTTCTTTTTTGCTTAAACTTGCCTCTGAATTATTTTCTTCAAATTGTAATTTTCTTATGATTATCCGCTTCTGAGCATAATTTTCGTTTCCTGTTAATTTCCTCGTAATGATCAAAATGATCACGTAAAAAATCAAAGTTCTCAACTAAAAATGACAAAAGATGAGCATTTGTGCTTAAATCCATATTTTGTTTTTGGACTTTCATTAACCCTTTGCAAAACGTCTATCCAAAAAGTTAAAATTATTCCGTTTCCAATAAATCAAGTTTTTGTAATGGAGAAGCTGCTTCAACTCTAACAACATTTTTCATATTTGTATCCGTTGTATTCGACGACGCAGTGTCGCAATAATTTTTTTCTTAATTCTAACGATTAAGTATTTTTTTTTAAATTATTGGCGGTACGCGGTACCGCCCCAAAAATATTTACCGCCCGGTGCTATAGTCCCCAAAAAACCCCTGTTAAACCGGCACTGCTTATAACAACAGCAAAAATGTTAATAAATACTTTTCTGTGTTTTATTTTACGATAACCAAATATGAATTATTTCGGATATTTATTTTTATCGCCATAGGTACCTACCATTTTTCTACTAAAAGTCTTATTAAGTCTTAAAAAGTCTTATTAACTCTTCCAGAACACTCCCAAATCTTGCTATTAGTCTGACTTAATAAGACTTATTCAGACTTTTTCCGACTTAATAAGTCTTATTCTGACTTTTTCCGACTTAATAAGTATTATTCAGACTTTTTAAGAGAAAGTAAGACTTTCTCAGAGAAAAATTTCCACAAGGGCCCGCTAAGGACTTACCTTGTCAAAGCAGGCGAGCTTGATCTTGCCGCAGACGGGTATAATGGGTGGGCTGATGCAAAAAATTCCAGCCTTCTTAAGCCTCGCCTGGCTGTAGACGGTGCCCATTGCCATAGCCGCAGGTAAAGCCGGCGGTACCACTATGGTTATAATATCCAAAGCCCTGGTAATGATGTACCTCAATTGCGCGTGTCGCTCGTTGTAGACGTACAGGCAATAGGCCATGCCGAAGGCAGCGATTGTGAATAGAACGAAGACGAACTTTAGGCTGTCCCGGTAAAATTTTAGACCGACCGGAGAAGGAAATAGGATGCTTTTTACCAGGGCTCCTTTCGTCGTGTCGAACCCAGTGCGCACCACCCTCGCCAACACGTCGTCATTCTCGTAGTATCTTGTCTGTATCAATGTGGTGCCTATAACAGGTAACAACCATTTTAAATCTTTTACGGCCGCAATTGTTACAGAATACCTACTGCTTTTTTTAGACAGTGAGGATTGTTAGTATCTTAAAGCCGCTTTACACGACGCAAGTTTCATGCAAGGCAAGAGCAATGCAAGAAAGTTTGTAACTGTACGCATGCGCCCAGGCAACACTCTTGCAAGACGAAATAAATACACAGCAAACGGAAAATTATAGAGGTGTATAGGATGACGCCACGTTTGAATATCGTTTTCTAAATCTCCCTACGGTATAGAGTTGTATTCGTCAGTCGAGCGTTTCAATACTCTCCACAGTATAGAGGTCGTAATTTCACTTTTGAACTAGTATTAATATAAAAATTATTTTATGCTTAAAAAAACTATATACGACATGATTGTGATTTTTTTTCATTTTATTAATTAATTAAGCTGTGTTGAATATTTTTCCTAAAGGAATAATTGCCAATGGGCCATTAATTCATTTGTTCGTAGATGCTACAATAACCTGCACTGGTGTGTACTTTTTCATCAACCAGATTTAAATATTACAAAACTAACATATACCAGTGGAGATAGTGCAGGGTCTACCAACAGACCTAATTACTAAATTATTAAAGTTTAATAGCATATCGATCATTTTTTCAACATAACCTCTGAAATTTTTAATACAAATATAGGTACTTTATATAATACATAAATATACTTAACATCATATCCTTTACATACCTGAGTTGTTACGGTAAATAAAAATCAGACAAAGGAACCAAAGAAAGGAACTATTTTCAACAAAATCATATGCAGAAATGAGAAAATTCAAACTACTTGCATCCATCAAAAGATCAAAACTTCTTGCAATATTACACCCTCTTTTTATACTCTCAGAAATATTGACTAGAACAGTATTAGAGAGACTCCAGTTTCTATAACTTGGTAGAGTAAAGAGAAGTCGAAACCGTTGCGATATTGCATTGCGCTGTTTTTGTATAATTCTCGGGGACATTAACGAAAATCATTGCCAGTAAAATTCGAAAAGCTTGAGTTTCTATGTCTCTGAGGAGAATAGGAATCCGAAGTTGCTGCACCATTGGACTGAACCCTTTTTTAATAATTTCTAGAGACATAAATGACTGCACCATTCGACAGGGTCGAGTTTCTACTCCTCTGTTGAATATAGAAAATCAAAATAATGTATCTTGTAAGACACCATTGAGTTTGACTTTAAATATAGTCGTGCATAGGTATAGAGCCGAAAAATATAAAAACAAAGCACGATTCAATACAGTTATGATAAAATTTTAAGATTTGATATTCAAACGCGGAGTCATCCTATACACTTCTATAATTTTTCGTTTGCTGTGTAGAACCTGTGCTATTTTCCATGCAAGATCCTTGCAAGTCTGGTAACTTTGTATAGTTTTAACTTGTTTTCTTTTATTTTGTATTGTGATACTGTGTATAATTTGTATGTTTTTTGTATTTAAACTTGCCAAACATATAATTATAGTTATTTTTTTCATTGATAACTTGCATAATATATTATATTAAGTCTGACGTTTAACATCTCTTGCGCCAAACTTGCTTCATGTAAACGATCAGGCAAGACATTCGCAAGACCTTGCAAGTGTCTTGCATTGCCTTAAACTTGCATCGTGTAAAGCGCCTTTTAAAAAATGACGTCAGTTTCACTAAAAACAGCTTTGGGAGCACAAATTATACAACTACACCAAATTTGAAGTAAATTGGTCAAATATTATAGAAATTAAAGCAAAAAACCTTTTATACTTTTCGTCTCTTAATACTATAAAAATACTATAAATACTATAGAGACATCTATAGGGATTAAACTGATCCCTATAGATGTCTCTAGTATTAAAGTATAATATTAGACCAATTCACTTCAAATTTGGTGTGGTTGTATAATTTGTGTTCCTAAAACTTTTTTCGGTAAAAATTACGTCATTTTCAAGGTCTAAAAAATATGCAGTATTCTCTAACAATCGCGACCGTAAAAGCCTTAGATTTACAATGGTTATTACTTGTTGGACTCTAAACCCGAAAATACAGTTATATAACATTTTTAAACCACATTAATTGTTACCTGAAAACAGTGTCTGTCGCCTATGTAAGCCACCAATACTGTAAACATCATTGCTAGAATGGAGGGCAGTTTTTGTTACAGGAACACTTTCTCCTGAAATTGTGTTTTCAAGTCTGTTTTCAAATAATTTTTATAGGACCTTAATTTATACCTGTAAGGACACTTTCGTTGACAATACATTCTCCAGTTAAAAGCACTGCATCACATGGCATCACAAAGTTGTTTGGAGGAAGAATTATTAAATCTCCTGGTACCAATTCCACCGGATTTATATTCAATTCATTTATTTCGAATAGTAAATTTTGTCGAACCACCTTTACTTGATGACACACTGATGATTCCACTAAATCATGCACAGCTTCACTTTGCTAAAAAAAAATATTTAATAATTATTATTTTTTTTTTTATAATTTTACTTTTCTGGTTTGAATTAAGGAGGTAATACTGGAAAATAGAGTCAAAACCACAACACATCCTGCATATATCATATAATCATCCACACACCAAAGAACCACTGAGAAAACTTGAAATATGTAAAATGGATTGAACACTTCATCAAAAAATAATTTCCAATATGATTTAATTTTCACACTTATTTTGTTTGGACCAAATAACTTATATCTACAATAAGACAATGTACTCAAATACTTTTTTTTAACTAAACAATTTACTCACAAATCTATGTAATCCACATCAAAAAGTCCACTTGTATTATTTAAATAGTCATCCACTGTGTTAGGTGGAATTAAATTGTCCAATGTGGAAAATACCTTATCTTCTATATCCCAAACATACTTGGTATGTTGATACAAAAAATACCTTAAATTATAAGGTCCTATATTTGGCACTTTTAGTTTATCAGTCTTAACAGTTTCCAAAGTGTATTTTCCATAATGATCAAGTACTAAAAATTAGTAATTAATAATCAATCACAGACAATTTGAAATGTTTTACATACCAAGTAATACCGAAGCAGTCTCCAGTGGGCATTTTTTAAACTTGATGGTCTTTAACTGCGGCCAGGCATTAAAAATCAAAAAGGGTATCCCCAAAAATATAATTCCAAGAAAATTATAGATTACATTATTTAGTTTACTCTGCTCATACCCATATAAATATATTTTTAATTCATCTTGATTATCCAACAGCAGAACTTGCTGATATCTGATTTCGTCAATATTTTGATATTCTAAAAAAATTCATAGGATTTACTTTATTATTAAATCTTCTTAACATACCATAAGGTCTGGAATTATTCATCATTGGTTAACAACAAAATGTAATTATTAAATCATTTTATTACTCTGCATCAGCTGTTTAATGTTTGACTCATCATCTATTCAAACAAAGGATGATTTTAAAGATACGCACAACAAAAGTATACAAATTTGATTTATAAGTGTGCATAATACCATTTGATAATGCGTGCTTATTCAACTTCTTATCAATTCATCTTTTTTATTCGTATTTATTTCTAGGTTATAGGTACTTTTGTAGATCACAATACATATGACATGTGTCAAAGGTCGGTTCACAATGCCTCCACTAACTATAACAGAGTACACTTGTGCATGAGTGTGACCCCAATTATATAAAGAAAATTGTTATCTAAGCCATTTCAATAATTTCATTTCATTTTGCATTTGTTCTACAAAAATTTGTTGCAAAAATGGCGAATGCGCCGGGATATAATTCATTCCAATACTTGTTGTCGCTTTATTTTTTTAAAATTGGCGAATGCTCCGGGATTTAATTCATTCCAATACCGAAAATGTAAAAACGTTGCAGAAACCTTTATTATCTACAATGTTTACTTTTTACTTAATATTAATGTTTTTTTTGCTAATATAGCCCGTTTTATCGTGTTTAAGTAAATTTGTAATTTTGTAGAATTGTTAAATCTGTTTTTTGTTTAAAGTTTTTAATGCGGTGTTGCTGTGAAATCCGGCGACGTCGCTATTATTGTACGTGGAGGATTTGCGGGTAACGCGTGGCGGATAGAAAGCGGATTTGTCAGTAGTTTAGCTCTGGAGTGGTTACGTTGCATCGGTCAGTAGTCAGTTAACTTTTGTGAAAAAACAAATTTATAAGTGAAAAAACATCATGAAGAACCAAGTTAAACAAGGATTCACAAAGGAAGAAGAGCTGTTGCTTCAAGATTTTAGCAGAAATGTATCGACGAAATCCTCAGCTTTATTTTACGGTAACGCTTTTATAGTCTCGGCTGTGCCAATATGGTTATTCTGGAGAATACATATGATGGATATCTACTCCTCCTTATTGCTGTTTGTTGTTGTAACCTCTATTTCCACATACCTTATGGCTCTGGCATACCGTAACACGAAATTCTCCTTAAAACATAAAATTGCCGTGAAACGTGAAGAAGCTGTCACCAAAGATGTCACCAAGAAACTGGCTGATGACAAGAAAATGAGCAAGAAGGAAAAAGATGAAAGAATCTTGTGGCAAAAAAATGAAGTAGCCGACTTTGAAGCCACAACTTTCTCCATCTTCTACAACAATGCCTTATTTTTGGCCATCGTCATTTTCGTCAGCTTCTCAATCCTGAGAACCTTCTCACCCACTGTCAACTACACTTTGTCCATTGGTGCTACATCTGGACTCCTTGCCTTAACATCAACTGGCTCTCAGTAACTTTTCTAAATACATTGTTTTTAATGTCATTGTCATCCAATTTTTATAATTTATTTTGTTAAATAAAAAATCTTTTGTATAAATATTGTTTTTACTAGGTATACAAAACCCAAATAATAAAACTTATAATGTTTATAAATTTATTAATCAATAACTCACAATCTCAAAAAAATATAATTGAATAACAAAACATTACTCTAACTCATCATCATGGTCTCTTCGGTAAGGGCCAGGACAATTCTCTCTTAAATCCTCTTCGTCAGTGCCTGTTATAACACAATATAAGCAGTACAAGTGTTTACTCCTTATATAATCAATTAAGGCTGATAAATTATCTTCAGTTATGTATTGCTCAAATTCTTCATCAAACTCGTCATCACTACTCTCTGTGCCACTGTCAGCTTCCTTTTTGTCCAGCTTTCTTCGCTTTTTTATCGTTTCCTTTGTCCAGTAGAACTCCTCCACTGGGTCTGGCAATTTCTAGTTAAAAAAGGTTTAAAAAAATAATATTTTATAATACAGAAAATCTTTAACATTTTAAATCACCCTGTATATATGCAGGTAGTTTTTAAATAATTTAAAATCAATCAATATTAAGTTTGCAAATTACAATAAGTAAATAAAGCAATTAATAAAAGTTTAAAAGTTACAACTTCAAAAGTACCTTATAAAGTGGTTTTCAAACCAATGCATAATTTAAAAAAAATTTAATAACATAGTAGGTATATACCAAATTTTAATTATTAATGTTTGTTTTATATTTTGATAAAACTTACAATACGAAAGTCCAGTTCCTCACAAATCCTTTGTGCCTTATAAAAATCCTTCCTAAGTAAATTTAGAGCAGTTCTTTCCTTAGTGGCCAACCTAAATTGATTCTGACAGGTCCTTAGCCGATTAATTTTATGTTGTACTCGTTTGCTTTGCACTTCTTTTATATGGGACTCCCGCCCTACTCCTGAGGTGCCCTGCCTTAAAACAATGTCGATTGGTTCTTTGAGGCCTGCCTTGCTTTTTCCTAAACCATCGCCAGGTTTGAAACCCATTTTTTCCAGTAGTTTAAAGCCTTTGTTTTCTGTTGAAATGGCTGTGTTTAAACCTCTGTCACGATTCTCCCTTTCGAGTTCGTGAAAGGATTTCTGTCGCTTCTGTGGAACTGGGTCTTGCTTTTTCTTGAATAACTCGTGCTTGCGTTTTTCTCGGTTGAACAGTAAACTCGGCCTAACATCTTCTTGACTGAATGAGAAAAAATATTAGTTTTTTTGTATGCAATAGCTTTAAAGGGTTGTTTACCAATCAACAAGGACCTTAAAGGACATATAATCATCTTCGGAGTCTGACATATTTATCGACAATCATAAAACGCGTAAATAAATGTAATATTTGTGAAAATAAACATTGACAACTGACACAAACAATTCTATTTAACCTCACTTTTAAAAATGTTTATTATGTACTTAAAAAAAGCAAAAACTATAAATATACAAACTGTTTCGTATTAATAAGAATTATGACGCATTTAAAATGTTGTTTTTTTAATCAAATTTTATTATTTAAAACGTATACAACATCGCATTTGGAATTTCGTTGAAATGTCTTTGTTCGAGTTAAGGTATTAAGTGTTCCATTAAATCGATAAAATAAAAAAATAAAAAGCTTGTTTGATCAAGCAGTTCTCGTTAGTTATGGGAATATTCGGATGCCAGTTTTTATATTTTAACGGTATATTGTTCAAAATTACAACAATTTTTAATTATTTTATTATTCGCAGTTAATTGATGTGTAGGGTTGAAACGCTGTAAGTTTGATACCGCAACGTCATCAGCCATGCATTTCCCACCTTTTTCGAAATTTCAACATTTTTTCTAATAATTTAAATGATTTGAAGGGAAAGGTTATTGGTAAGGGGCCGTCCATAAATGATGTCACGCGTTTTTTTAATATTTTGGACCCCCCCTCACCCCTTGTCACAAATTATGGGACCCCCCCCCTCCCCATTGGCGTCACGTCACACTGATTTAATTTTTAGGTAAGGTCTACCTCACGAAATTTTTGCTTAAAATAAAATCTTAATATCCAGTTTATAACCATTATTAATTATTAAATTCCAAAAATTATTATACTTATACCTTATTTAACCCAAATTCCGAAATATTTTTATAATTTTGTGACATCACAACCTCCCAAACCCCCCCCCGGCTGTCACATTTTCGACGACCCTCCCTCCCCCCTAATTGATTATTCAAAAATTACAAAATATTTATATTAGGTACTTTTTCTCAATATGAAAAATGGGGTGTCATTTTTTTAAAACTTAAATGAAATAAAAAATAACTTTAACACTTTATTGTTAAAAAATAAAAACAGTACATAATACTTCAGGTAATATAACTTACAAACTAACAGTTATTGGTATAAAGACAAAGATATTATCCCCCTGGTGTTTCTTAAAATTTGCGAGCTTACTTTCTATAGAAAATTATCTCTACAAAAAGCAATAACCAATCAGAGCGCGGGATTCTCCACAGCAAACCAGGCTTTCTAAAGAAACCCCCTAAGCTGACTTAAGCTTTTAACCATTTTGGAAACTTAACTATAAAAAAAATTACTCAAAAAACTTACTTGGCATATGTAGTTCTAGGTACTGATTTACATTGTAAGATAACTATCCAAATAAGTAAATTAAATATAGTTTTTTTTGTTAATTCTATGTCATATATAAAACAATTGCATAGGTAATATTATAAAAACATGAATAAAACAAAATTCTCTCCATATAATGAGAAAAAGCATTTTTTCTTTTATGCTTACTACTGAAAATTTGGTTACAATCTATAACAATTTAAATTTAATATTAAAAAAATAAGAAAAGTATGCTTTTACCATTGAAGTCAAGAATTATCTTAAAATAAATATAATAAAACAGACAAATTATGCCTTAGAACAGGTTGGACACGCGTCACATTTAAGAGAATATCTTCCACTTTTTATGTCGGGGTTTGGATTTTGTGCATTACAACTTTGACACTGGAACTTTTTTTCAAAATGCATTGTGTCATCTTTGCCCCAACCCAGAAATTGTCCAAACTCTTGCTCATCATTGAGAGTGATATTATCAAACCCAAGAAATTGCTCCTCGACCTCAACTGAAATTTCTTCATTGCTGTTTTGAAATTTCTGCTTGCGCTTTTTTAATGGAAGGTTTTCTTCGTTATCTGTGGTTTCGATAAAGTCGCCTTCACCTACAAAATATTTTCGAGATCTAATAATAGGTTCTGCGCGCGCAGAATTGTGCTCAGCAGCAAGCAGCTTAAGAAACCCTATTAATAGGTTTTTTTTTAATATAAATTGCTTAAGCGTTTAATTTTTTTATCTTTTCACTTATTAAAATTTCAAAATAATACAATGTTGTTCTATTATAATTAAATACACATTTCATACTGTTTTTTTATGTTAACAATAAATTGAATTGAATTGTTGCACAGCTAATACATTTGGTATTTTAAAAATACTTCAAATTAAAAATCTTACCTTGTAGACTGACCAGGAGTGAGTTAACATTAGAATACCCCAATTTAGTGGCAATTGGAGTCAAAATTCCCGTGGGCCTTTTGCCCTGCCTTTTCCTGCAAAAAGAGCAGTTGCACATGTCACGGCAGACAAAACATGTCCATTCTGGGTCCATTAAAGCATCAGCTGCATCTTCTCCATACCGATTCCTAATGCAAACCCCACAGAACTGACCTTGAACCCCAATGCACTGGGGGTTGCGACAGCTTGTTTTTTGATCACTTGTTTTTTGTCTGCATTGATGACAGCTTGTGCCATTGGAATCATAGACTTTCTCCGACACTCTCAAGCTTATGTTGTTTAACATTTGTTCAGTTACTTCACTTACAGGGATTATTGGTGGTCTGGATCCTGTTGAGCGAGGCGCACTTCTTCTAGGCTTTGTCTCTGATATTGTTCTTGTTAAATACAACAATTCACCTTCATCATCGCTGTCGACTGATGATTTTTTTCCTGTACTTTCAATCTCATCCAACTCTTCACCTGTAAATTGAGGCTTTGACTTTGCCAATCTACTGGACGATCTTCTTTGAGTGGGAACCTGCCCGGTAAACCTAAATGTAGAGTCTTCAGATGGTTTTTTTAAAGTTTTCTTTTTTGGTACATTTTCTCCCACATTTTCCTTATTCTCTGAATTAATAAAATCCAACGCCTGGGCAAATTCTGGGTCCTTTATTGCCCAATTTTTTAGATATTCATCCCTTTCCTTTATATTTTTCTCCCTCTGGATTTCTGCTTCACTTTTGGAGTGTTCTTCACCTAAATTTACAATATTAATAAAGCACAACCCTAGTAACAACCTATACTAACTATCAAACTCCTGATCTTCAATATCTGAGTCCATGTTTTGATAATTCACTATGTTAACGCCAAATAAGAAACTAAAATTTAAAAATTGTGTTCTAACCACAAATAACAAAACAAGAGAGCGGGAAATGCAAAAACAGTGTAACCAATATTAATAAACTTTGTACCGATACTTCACTCAATGGGATTGGCAGCACTGATATTTCAAAAACATGAAATGTCACTTTTGATATGTTGGGTTATAATCCATCATAAGAAAACATTCAGTTGTAAAACACATTTAAAATGATAAAAACAAGAAAAAATGACATAAAATTAACGCAACTGTCAATGCTAGAATTAAAGGATCTTTTAGATAGAGAAAATAAGCTAGTAAATAACAGGTAATAACTTAACTCTTTTAAAATATTTCATTATTAAACAGACAAATTTTAGAAAACTTTTTGCAAAATTACCGGATAAAGGCGAATCAGTGATAAGATTTCGTGACAAAATACAAGAAGAAATAAATAACAGAAATGAAATATGCAACATTGAGCAATCATTAAATAAATTAAGTTTGGATGTGAATTTTTGTAATAAAGACAAGCATATACAAAAACTGTGCACCATAGAGAATAAACCTGATAAAGAAAGATATAAACCTTTTTCAACTTTAAACAAACAGAGCGAACATAAAGTTGATACCAGCAAATTTATCGAAGATCCTTTTTTTGACAAAACCACAAAATTGGTTAATTTACCTGAGTCTTTAAACATTTTAAGCCAACAAGAGGAAAGAGTTAAGGTTTGGACTTTAAATTAAATAAATTCAACAATTAAATTAAGTATTTTACCGGTAAAATTTTTAAAATTATATTTTTTAGAGTGAACAATATAAAAGTAAATTTGAAAGGGAGCTTGAAAAAATATTGCAACAAGAGGGTGGAGAAAAAACTGAAAGTGAAACTGAAGAATCCAGTGAATCTGAGAAGGAAGATATAGAATAATACTACTTTCTAAACTTTTTAATATAAATAAAACTTCTTAATTTTTAGCTATTTTTAATTTAATTATTAAAAAATAAAATAAATCAATTGTTAAATATTAAATAGGTACATGAAAAAATGTTGGTTTTTTACAAAAATAATCAGTTTTATGGTATTAATATATATTGATTTATGTGAAAAAAAATGTTAAACATATGTTCAAAAGCATTTTTTTTTGTTTAAAAAGCTTTATAATTGCGTTGAGAGATAGATAATAGCACAAAAATAGTATTTTTCTGCACGAATTGGTATATTGGTTGCCTATTTATGTTCTGGGGTTGCCTGTTTTGTAATGTTGGTTGCCTGCTTTTAACATAGTTCGGTCACAATCTACGAGGTAGCGCTAGTGTAGTGCGTCCTGTTGATAATCAAATATTCAAACTTGTTAAAAGTTCGTTGAAAGAGCAGGTCATAATTTTGTTATATGGAGCAGGTACGGTGTTTCGATTCACCTTTATCATCATTGTTTTGATTGTTTTGGGGGTTGTGGTTGTGTGTTTGTTATATGTTGTTGACTGTCCGACGTTTAATACGATTACAAGTAAGTCATCATTAAATTTCTCCCTTCCATTTGCTTATGCGTAGATATCTTGCATTAACATAAATAAATAGATATAAATTAGTTAATGAGTGGCTATGAGTGGCCACAACATACCACCATTGATTAAGATGTACTCTTCACTCAAAAAAAGCAACAAATGAGCCCCAAAATTGTGCATGAAAGTTTTTAATAATATTAATAATATTGTTGTTGTATTGTATTTTATGATGATTAGTAAATATCTTTTATTATTTAGGATACAATAAAAACACTGGTAGCTGGTCAAGTCGATTTGATCCAGGAGCAGTTCTCTCAAAAGAGAAGAAGCAGGTACTTTATTTAATGGAGCCATTTTATGATAGTGAAGAAGAAATTGCTTGGGGACCACAATCACTGAGAGAAATTAAGGCAGACTTAAACAGGCCATCACAAAAAGTACACAAAAGACACACAATTGTGTAAGTGTTTAAGTTATGTTAATTTTGTGCATTGTTTATTGTTATGTTTTGTTTTTAGAGTGAACGTAAAGGAAGATATGATGAATTGTTCAGATGGCTTGTCAAAGTTGAATATCTCAAATCATTCCTCAGAGTATTACACAGCCAATGAAACAGCCAATACTGAAGCTGTATTGAGTAGTAATAACACTTTTTTGAAGAAGGCTATAAATGAAGATAATCCAAGATCTTCAATACCACAACAAACCCTGCTGGATAACATATTACAAAAAACTCTAGTTGATAATACAATTATCCTATCTTCCAGCGATGATGATTATGAATATGAAACCATAGAAATTAAAAAAGAAATTAAACTTGAGTATCATCAGTATAACGATGATACATTTAGGACAGCACAAGAAGAAGTGATTGTTTTGGATGACTCTGATGATGAAGAATGTCTCACTGATGATGAAGACTATAATAATATTGAATGTAAAGAAATATCATCAATCAATGCTGAAAATGTTCTTAACTATGAACACAGTTTATCAACATCTGATTATGAGAAGGATAGTTTTAGCGAATCTGATTTACATAATAGAAAGTCTTCTCCATTTAAAGTGCCCAAAATTGATATAGATCAGTTTGATGAATCTGATGATTTTGACAGATTTAATGACACCTTGGAAGAAATGGAGAGGGCATTGCAGCATGGTCTGGACTATAAAATGCCTGATGATGATGAAAAAGAAAACATAGATATTGCAGAAACCACACAACAATTCAAAAAGGAATCTATTATATCAGGTTCTTTTATGAGTAATAATGTTATTAATGATATTGAACCAAGGAAAGAAAATTTTAAAATGCCTCATATTCCTGCAACAAACAAATTGAAACTAAAATATAAAGATATTGTGAGTCCAGTCAGGATATACATTAATAATACCACAACGTGTTTAAAGAAGAATGTAATAGCAGAAAAAAATATACCAAAACCATGGATCAACAGTGAACCATGTAAAAACAAAAAATTGTTCCCTGTGTTGGAATTCCCTGAAGTAGTGTATAAACCTGCAAGACAAACTGTTAAATCATCAGCAAAACAAACTAAATTGCCAGGCAGTATTAAAAAATTTGTACCAGAGTCAATTATACTTAAACACAAAGAAAGGTATTACAATAATAATTTAAATAAGATGGCAATTCACCAAAAGTTAATGGATGGTAATTTAACCACTGTTGAAGACAGCTTTATAAATACCACAAATAATTTTGACCTTTCAGTACAAGTCAGCAAGCAAGGCTTTATTATGTAATTATAAAATAATTTTTTATAAATTTTATTCTTAGTGATTCTCATAGATTAGGTTTTTAAAATAATAAATATATTATTTACTCATTACTTGTTTTATTAGTTATATTATATAAAAGGTTTGCTTAATACTACAGTGTGATCTACTCCACAAAACACTTGCGTCACTGATGCACCCATTGACACCTTAAAGGGGAAATATTGGTCTTTATCGTGTCCCAAACCAAGGCAAGCATTGGAGTTTCTCCCCCAAGTGTATAAGTCCCCCGAATTGGTGATGGCAGCTGAATGGCTGGTACCGCATGCAACTTTGACAACTTCTGAGCTTGGTTGAAAGTCGTTTTTACCAAATAACGTTTTGGGAATCGGCAGGGGGACTTTTGAGTGTTCCACTGAAGGCCCCATACCCAAAATACCAAAGCCCCATGAAAATACATCTCCATTTTCTTAGATAATAAAAAAATATATTTATTTGATTTTTTAGTTGTTTGTTAACATACCATTAAGAATGAGACAAAATGAACCACCACTTGCTATAGAAGTTATTTTACCGAAAGATTTCAGTGATTTAATGTATGTTGGATTGCAAACTTGTTGTTCTTCAATGTCAGGCCCCAATTGACTATATTCTGTGTTTCCCCAGCCAAAAACCTCTCCTTTATCTAAATTAATCAAAATTATAGTTAAAATTATTTTAAGGACCTATTTTATATTACCGTTTCTTGCCAAAACGAAATCAGCCCTACAAGACAATTCAATTATTTTTTCATTAGCAATATCCCCTCCCACTTGTGTGAAAACTTCCAAATTATTGTAGTGCCCTTGACCTGTCTGACCATCAGCCCCCCAGCCACAAGAATATACAGCACCATCTTCTGTTAGTAATAAACTAAAATAATACATTTAATAAAAATATATAAACATAAAAATCTGTTACCTGTGATCTTGCCCACATTGAACATCACAAATTTTCTTCCCATCAACATTTGGAATGTGATTTACATATGAACTGGCCAAATAATCTTCATTTTCAAGTATTTTTCTACCACATTGCCCATAAGAGTTATTGCCTTGCAAGTATACACCCTCGTCAGTCAAAGCCATACAGTGTGCTCTACCAGCACTAAGTTTTAAAATTTTTGATGTGCTATTTTTCAGGGATAAATGTATAGGTTTTGGGTAAAATAATATCGACAAAGGTTTGCCTTCATTGATTTCATGATGACCTATTTGAGAATCAGTGTTCAGTCCTGACCCAAATAACTTATGTTCATCATTTTCCACCCCAAATACTGTAAATCCATACCCGCAAGCAACTGCAGTAACCTTTAAAAATCTTTCAGAAATAAGTCCAATTTTTACTTTGTTTGCAAAATGTTTATCGTACCTACATTATGTTTTTCCCCAAATGTAACTCTCTTAGGGTGCCTCAAACATGAAACTTTATCGACGCTCTCATTTTGCCTAATAAATGGTATCCCTAGGGCGCCTGTTTGGATATTACCCCAAGCATACAATCTTTGGTACGATTCATTACTTACACCGTACTGAAATACTAAAAATTCAATGTTTATTATCCTTGTTAACAATTTCAAAAATCTAATTACTAGGCAGCGATTTTTCTTGATCCCTATTTATCGGATACTTTCTTCTTACTGTGCCAAACAATCTTCTGTAAGCTTTAAACGACATTTTTGGGTTAAATTTGAAAAATTAACCTACAAAATTCTTTTTGACAACTACTGCGCAGGAACACCAACCTAAAAATGTATTTATCCGGGACAGAAATATGTGATGAAATTAGTTTGTTCCAGTTGAATAGTTTTCTCTAATCTATGGTTTGTCCAAATAACCCATTTTTAAGTTATATAATTTGGGAATTTCTTTATCATCGTCATCGACAAATTCATCAAGATTTTTTGTTTTAGGGTATTTTTGGTATGTAGAACTTTTTAAAGTTAACACAATTGCAAAGTTGGATTGGCTGTATAAATAAAAGGTTTGGGTACATTGGACGTCTTTTATTAAATGTTTATAATAAATTTGCGGTACAATTAAATAATACTTACATTTTTACATTATAAATAATAAAATAATAATATTTGGTAATAGTAAAAGGAATATAATAATATTCATTAAAAAATAATAAATAGTGTAATCCAATGTTTGACATTATTTATAAAGAATTATTTGTTTTTTTTAAAATAGTGTCGACTAGAAAGCTGATTACACTAACTGACGTTGCCAGAAAGAAAGTTTAGCGTTTCTGGAAACGATTTTGGCAAAATGTTTTAAATAAATAACTTACGTACATAATATCATTGCTTATAGGTAATTAGTATGTAGGTAGTTAGTTAAAATCACGTAAATGAAATATGATAAAAGAATCTTTAAATAAGAATGTAGTTAGTTGGGGTTTACAATTCTTTTTCGATCTTGATGAGTTCAGAGATGCCGTCGTACATTTCCTTGACGGCGTCGAACTCGGTGAGCCCCATGCGCCTCTTGTTCGAGATGTCGTAGATGCCGCCCTCGGCTTCGGTGTGCTCGCCGCGGGTGCCTCTCACTTGCAAGTTGAACTTGCCGGCGATCTCGTCCAACTTGGCCTTGTTGGCGGCCAACTTGGGCACCTTGATGTGCACGGAGGCGCGCACGGTGGTTCCCAAGTTGGTCGGGCAGAAAGTGAGGAAGCCGAGCCTGTCGTTGTGGGAGAACGGCACGCGCTTCTCGATGTCGTTGACGGCGGACACCAAGCGACGGTAGACGGCGCCAAGATCGCCGCCCATTTGCATGGAGATCAGACGGAGATGGTCCTCCTCGTTGCACCACACCAAGAAGGTTTTGTTCTCGTTGTGGTAGATACCGCGGCCGGATGGCCAGAAGCGGCAAGCGTTGGCGGCTTGCAAGAAGCGATCGCCCTCCTTGAACAAGAAGTGATCGTCGATCAACTTCTGTTGCACGTCTTTGCTCATGCCGGTCAGTGGGTAGAAGGTGCCCTTCAATTCGCCTTCCAAGCCGGACAAGGTCGTGGACACCTTGGCTTCCATCTCTTTGTATTGTTCTTCAGTCAAGCACGGGTTGAATGGGTATCCCTCCATGGAACGGCCGCAACGGACACGGGTCGAGACGACGTATTCGCCGGTTGGATCGACGTTGCCAAAGCTGCTTACATCGCCCCAGTTCTTTGGTGGATGTTTGTCAGTCTTCTTGAATCCAGTGTGGTAGTCTTCGATGATGGGGTCGAACAAGTCAGCGAACACGGTGTAGGCTTCAGCATCGGGAGCGTAGATGCCTACTCCGGAGTCGTGATTTTCCAAACCTTAGCAAAAACAACAATGATAAAGATCGATTTTAATTAAATCCTTGATAGACAATGCAAATCTTACCGGATTGGATGACATCAAGAAGGGTGGAACCGAAAGAGGTCTTCTTGGTTTTTAGGTTGTCGAAGATTTCTTTGGTCAAGAATTTCTTCAAGAGCGATTTGGAATCGGATTCTTGGAGTTTCTTGAATCCGGATTCCAATTTTTCCAAAACGGCGGCGTCAACCATGCTGGATTTTCTAGAAAGTAACATTTAATTCAGTAAAGCGTCAGGTTTTCAAAATGTTTGTTTATCGTACGGAGAATTGAACAATTAAAAAATGTTGATGAAAAAAAGTTTTTCTGTTTTCTTAAATTTCTTTGATTAATTTTTTTTAACAAACATAACACAAAATCTAGCACAAGTCATGCAAATAATTGATCAAGCATTATTTTAATTAACACTTGTAAGGTATTAAAAGGGTTGATAAAGATGCGTACTTAGATAAGTAGTAGAGTTTGGGAGCAGCAATAAATCAAACAACAACAGTAACAACATTAACAACAATAGGAAGTAGGTAGAGAAGATAGAGAAGCTTGAGATCCATATCCGTGGAATTGATCCATCGTAATGCCGGTTTTGGTGTATATATACTTAGATAGACCCATGCATTTTACATTGTACATCGAACAGGAATGTTACAAACCCAGATTCTTCCTCATTTGTTTTTTTAGCATTATCCTTAGATGCACACCCGCCCATAATAACTAGCTTATTATTATCAGACACACTCGATCTATATCTAAACTAATAGGTTGTGCAGGACAAATCTGCATGGATGGGAGGACTACGCCCTTCGTGCCGCGCCGTCAGCTCTTTCTCCACCCGGTCCTAAGCGGCGTTTCTCGATGTCTACAACGTTCACCCTCGTTAACACCACGCCACGCTCGCCCGATTCAACTGAAAGTGAATTTCGCTCTATGGACGCGTCGCGACGCGCAAATCGATACGACCACCACTTCCCCATATTCAGCCCTACAACCAATCCCAAAACAGTCTACCACTGCCTTTGCCTTGACCACCCTTACCCTACTCTCAGATCATTAAACCTTTTTTTTCAGCTAAACTTTTACAAAAATATTTCAACGATTCAAAAACTAAACTAATATAAGGAGATTTTTTATTAAAATAATAATTATAAAAATTAAAATAATAATTATAATTATTAAAATAATAATAATTATATCAAGAAATATTTGAAAAAAGATTAAATTTGAGATCCCATACCACTGACATTTTATCTTGTTTATCTAATTCTACATTATCGATCTGTGACTTTAAGGCGTTTTAGTCACGGGCTAGAGTTAGAAGTTAAGTTCTTTAGTCACGGGCTGAGGTTGGCTTTATTATCAATTGGGAAAAAGTTAGGTTAAATTCGGGTGACAGTTAACAAATGTCAAATGTTTAACAAATAAAATTGGCTTTAAATTCTGTTTTATATTTGTCGTAGAAAATGATATTATGTATCAAGTTTTTTTAAACGCCATTTTAGTTACGAGTTTTATTAGGCACGAGCGAACTTGCGAGCGGGTGTTTAATAAAAACGAGTGCCTGAAGAAGTTTATAAAACGAGTTAAATACTATACTTTATCTACGACAAACAAAAAGAAGAATTTTATCTGTTAAAAATGTCAACTGTCAACGTTTTTCCCAATTCCCAATTTATAATAAAGCTAACTTCAGCCCGTGACTAAAATGCCCAAAAGCCACTGTTGCTAAATTAAGCCTGCGACTAAAACGCCATAAAGTCACAGCTTATTAATGGGGGAGTAGATAATAGTATATTATGTATCAAGTTTGATTTTAGACACGAATTTTAGGCACGAGCGGGCTTGCGAGCAAGTGCTTAAATTAATGAGTGTATAGAAAAGTTTATAAACGAGTTGCATACTATACTTTTTCTACGACAAATACTTATTATTATCTTAAAATGATTTAAATCAAAGAGCGCCATCTATAAAACAATAGGGGAATCTGTGATACCGTCAAATGTAAAATTTGTATTTGTTATAAACACAGATTATAAAGGTTACAAGTCGAAATGTATTCCTTGAAAATGGATTAACAACAGTTTTTCACAATGAAAGTAATGAAAATGTTTTATGAGCACTTTACAGTCCGAGCCCGAATTTAAGTTATATCTAGTGTTCATATAAACTTTTCAAATATTGGCGTTGAGAAACTATTTAATACTTTTATATTTTTGTATTGAGATTATAAAGTAATTTTCACATTTATTATTATTTTATGATGACATTTGACATTTGAAAACTGTCAACTAAATTAATACTAACTTCAGCCCGTGACTAAAAACCTGCTGCTTACTTCAGCCCGTGACTAAAGCGCGGGCGTTTTAAAGGTGGGAGTAATAAAAGTATAGTATGCAACTCGTTTATAAACTTCTCTAGACACTTGTGTTTATTAAACACTCGCTAGAATGCTTCGCTCCTGCTTAATTAAAGTGACGTTTATAAAACTTCATACATAATATAATATCACACTGGTTTAAAGCAAATTTAAATTTGATTAAAAAACGTTAAAATTAAAAACATTGTCCTAAACCAAAATCTCTTAAAATGTCTTATGTCTTAATTCTGTTGAAACATCCTAGAATGGTGTTGAATCTGTCTAAAAAATGTCCTAAAATTTGTTAAGTCTCTTAAAATTGTCTATAATATTCTACCACCTAACTTCTAAACTATTTCATAAAAATTTTCTGTAAAAAACGTTCTAAAATTGTATTAAAATTTTCAGGTTTTTAAAATGGCCTAAAATTATCTAAACATTTTTTTAAAATGTCCTAAAATTTTTTTATTGTCTTAGGGCTGTCTATAATGTTCTAAAAAATTTCTTAATTTGCTTTTATTTATTAAATAAAAATATTTTTTGAGGGTTTTGTAAGCAAAAAGTTAAATAGGGTTTTTGATTTTCTACTACTGTCTAAAACGCCAAACACCCTAAAATTATTGCCTTTTTAAAATGCCCTAAAAGATTTATAAGAATATGTGCTTCCCAGTCTAGACAAACTTTATATGTAGTGACTCAAGCAACTGCGTATTGGGTCCCAACTGGATTTCACCCCTATTTTAACCCTCTATTATCATTAAAAAAGGTCAAAGCTTTCTTTTATTTAACCTCGATTATATGTAGGTATGTAGATACTTAAATAAATATATCGAAAATAATAATTATTTTAATAAGCCCCTTAAATATTATCAAGCTTTACAATACACTCACTATGTAGAATGAAATATTTTCTACGTAGTTTAAAACTATAAAAAAATTTATTACTTTTTAAAATTGCCAGTTATAAATAAAGTTTTCGATAAATAATTATTATTTGTGTTTTATTACCTTATGTGAAATAAACTATTGTTTAATGCCAGAAAATTTCTAGTTTCTAGCATGGAAATTTTTGTGAAAACTGTAAGTTCATTTTTTTATATTGTTTTTTTACTGCAATGTTTTTTTTGTTATTTCTCGATTTAAGTCGTAATGTTATAAATTAAATTTTCAAATAAAATAAAACTTTTTAAGATTTAAAATTATATTTACAACACAAAATTTGTTTGTGTAAAATACCTTAAAAACGAACCGTATGTTTTGATTAAAAACGACTTATTTGAAATGTTGTCAAAAATGGCGAATGCGCCGGGATTGAATAAAACAATTTCAGTTTAATGTGGATACTTTCCAAGTTCTAATAATACCTTGAAATTGTTATAGACGTATTGATCTAACAAAACAAAATTGTCAGTGGTATAAAATATTAATAGTAGCCAAAAAACAAGTTAAATCGATTTTGTGGAAAAGCGGTGTTATGTCATACGTGGATTTCAATAGTGTATTTTTTAACATAAAAGCACAATTTAATTTATCTAATTGAATCAATCGAAAATAAAATGATTGTGGAGTGAATCATTGAGAAAATTGCTTTAAATTAAGAGCTTTCATTAAATAATTGTCACGAAATGACTTTCGTCCGTTTGTAGCGCTATTTACCACCCATAAAACCTTACGTAACACGACTTCGATTTTTTTGTTAATAACGAAAAAAAGATGTGAAAGCGTTGAAAAGCCCTTAGATTATTATTTTTCAACTGCAACTATGATTATTAAGAGAATTTTATTATTATCAAGCGTTATGTATTATGATAATGTTTTTAGCGAAAATATGATTTTAGTAAAGTCTGTACCTTTTGCTCTAGTTTTAAAAAACACAAACACTGAGAAGATGGGAGAGAACTGAGCCTTTATGCCGGAGGTCTCGGGCTAGATGAGCTAGTGGAACCCCACTCTCAATTGCGTCAGAAGCAACTCTCAACCAATCGTTACACTTTACGTATTCTACCTTCAAAACTAGCCTTTAATTTTTACTATTATAAGGGAATAGCGCTGACATTTTTTTTTTAAATTATCCTCACATCATCCCCTCCTTCAAATAATCTATAATTATATTTTGATGACTGATTTTACTCTCAAATAATATTTTCAGGATTTTTTGTTAGTGATGGTGTGTTTTTTTGAAATTTTTTCAGGAATTATATACTTTAGTGTCGACAAGTGTTAATTTTCTTAGAAAATGTATGTATACCACTCATATTTTTAATTTTGGATATTAAATATTAAATTAACTCTGAAAAAGTCAAAATCTAAAAAAATTAAGTAGTAACTTATGTTAATTTTTAAAAAATAATATGAATAAATAAAAAGTCAGTGGTATACCTACATTAGTTAATTCCCAATTTCGATTTTTTACTGGGTATTTGACATTATTTCACAAAAAAAATCATAACTCGCAAATAAATAGACATGAAACAATATACAAGACATATTTGTGTGGGAAATTTTACGCTCCACAAAAAAGGTATTTTAGTTTTTTCTCGTAAAACCATCCATTTTAATGTTATCGGAGGTCAAAGTTTAAAATAAATATTTTTTTTAATTCATGAGTTGGCTTTTTTTAAAGTCTGAAAACAATTTTGAAAAAAAATTTTTGTTATTGGTTTTTTCAAACTTTGGCCTCCAATATAATTTAAACGAACGTAAAAGACCTTTTTTGTTAAGAGTTAAATTTCCTACAAACATTTGTATTTTTAGTGCCTTTAAAAAAATATTAATCCAATACCATTATTTGGTATTTAATGGATTATATTAATCATTGCTTATATTTTATGCTATCACATCAATTTAAATTCAATTTAGTCATAGATTTTTCAGAATTAAGTCATTTAACTGGTAACTTTTGGTCTACGTGCTATAAATCAAATACTTATGCTGGTGGTGTACTTAAATTAATTATTAAAAGTAATGTGGTTAATTTTAATTAATAAAATTTTACTTAAGTAATGTGGTTAATTTTGGTTTAAATGTATACATCATCTAATCTAAACAAGATTTTTTTAGGAAAACATCCATAGATACTAATATTTTTATAAAAAAAAAGGAAAATTCAAGCTTAAAAACTTTTTATAAAATGAGAAAAGCCTAGGCTGCTTGAAAATGTAACTATTATGTTTGTGTACTTAATAGCGGTGAATGCACTACTAGGTACTAAAAATACTACCAAATAATTCATAGTTTATTTCAAGATCTTGAGGTGATCAAAACAGTTTTACAAGAATAGATTAATGTAAATTAAGACTGGAGCTTCTAGTGATAAATTTGTTTTGGCCCTAGGAGCTAAGTCTTAAATGTTCAAAAATTTACTCATACAGGGTGGATTTAAATGCTTTTGTAAGAATTATGTGAAATTATTAAAATACATTACAAGACTTTTCCATGATATTTCTAAAAAAAAGTGTCAAATATATTTTTTTAGTTTAGAGATGACCTTGAAATACCCTTGAACTTTTTTAAAACCTAATATATGTATATATATATATATATGTATATATATTTATAAAACTAAAATCTGGTATTTAAAAATGCCTAAACATTTTTATTATTTGTTGCGGCTGACTTAAATTGTATTGTTAATAAAATGCACCACAAAATAGGTGTATAGATTGTACAATTTGCCAGTGGAAACAATATAATTTTAAAATACGTAGCTAACCGAAGCCAATTTTTTACGAATGGTATGTTTTACAGCACCTGTTCTAAACTATTTTTAAACTCAAAAATGTCTAGATTTTTCTTTTGTTTTTATAAATGTTAAAAAATCTGTTTTACTTACCCTGGCCGTTTCCATAGTGATAGAAAATAGTCTATCATTTTTTCGATATCTGGATAAACCATTTTGGATTTTATATAAATAGGCACACAAACACAATTAAGTACAAAGACATACACCGAATAGGCAACGAAAATTTATTTTAATATTTTAATGTATGAAGAAGAGTAATAAAAAATACAAAAAATCATTATTAACAATTATATATGTATAGTACAGGGCGTTCCATGACGAGTATTAACAAAACAATTTTTATTACATTTCTTTACAAATGCCAAGGGTTCTTTAGGTCTTGGTATTATTAATCCTGACATTTGAGTACGACTTTACCCTTATATATATTACGTATGTCATACCGAAAAAAATGGCCTTGACATTTATTGACTGCAATACAAAGGGAAGAAAATATTCCATCTTCTGTAGTTTATATAGACTACAGTTTGCAAAATTTAAACCTAATTATTAACTGACGTACAGAAGACGCAGGACCCTGTATATAATATTTGATCTTCAAGAGGTCCATAATTTAAACTTTATTATTAACAACACTCACTACTAAAGTGATTTATTATCGCCTAGGCTGTAAAAATAATTTAGACCAATCGAAAAATTCAGATCTCTCGAACCTCACTATCTGTTTTTAATAATAATTAAAATAATAGTACGCTTTATGTATCGTTTAACAAATAAAATTATTTCATGCGGCTGAGAAGTGCCTTTTTGTGCTTCGCACAATTTCTGCCTTATGACATAAATAATTATTGTTTTGTAAGTAAAATTATTTGCTTGAATGGAAATTCACTATAAAGAAATTAATGCGAAGTTATTTTTTTGCTGATGGTTATAAATTTGATATCCCATATAAGTTTTCTAGAAATCAGTTACGATAATTTAATTGTAAGCATATAAGTGAAGAAATAATAGTTTAATAAACATCAAATTTAATTTGTTATATATTATTTCAAACCTAAAAATATTAGCATAGGTAGTACACATATTTAATGTCTTGAAAAATTGGTAAACGTCCAATAACTAATAGACCAGCGTCAAACGGAAACATTTTGGAAAAAATCAATTAATGTGGTTTTAAAATAGATAATTTTTTGTGAAGTTTTTGGCATCATTAACTCCCTTTGTCTACTCCCACAGGTGGGAGTAGACAAAGGTCTTTAAAACGCCCATTATCGTACATGTTTTCATAACACTTTTAAATACACTATGACAAGTTGTGGCTTTACGGCGTTTTAGTCACGGGCTGAAGTTGGCTTCAGTTAGTTGACAGTTGTCAAAAGTCATACAATCGTTAAAATAAAGTACCCTTCCCTTAATATCCTATTAATCCCTTAATATACTACACTCACAGGCAAAATAATCGATCCACACAAATTTTCGATGAATTTCAATCGCAAATAACTTTTTTATTTGATTTCGGATTTAAACAAATATTAAAGAATATTGTAGGTACATTAATGGACAATTGCTCACATTTTAAAAATTACTAAAAAATACACGTTTATAATATACAGGTTTAAACAAAAATATGTTTTTTACCATAAGTTTAAGACACTCTGTAGAGTGGCAAAACCGTATATTGTTCTAAATTAAGTTTTAATTATCAAGTCACATCTATTTTTAAGAGTTTTGTTTTTGGTTCACCTTGATTTATTTATTTTTGTGGAAAATATGGATTTTTTTAAAAAACATTGCAATTTCCAATATTTTCCTGTATGAAGAACTAAGGTTGCTATGGTCCATCCATAGCCTATGGAGGATGACAGTGACAGTTTTGTTGAATCATCCCATACTTGGACATGTCATACAGCTTTCAAAAGCTATCAAATTGTTTTTTTGTAAATTAATGTGTTAATTTTGAGGTGTCTTCTTACTTTTAAAAATGTCTCCGACTGATGTTGCCCTTTGTACTTTACTTTTTGTGACGTTTAAAACACTTGCCAAGTAATACTGTGACCATCCATCCTGGATTAAATTAATGGCTCTGGCAACATCAGTCGGAGACATATCCATTTTTTAAAGTAAAAAGACTCCTCAAAATCTAAACATTAATTTGCAAAAAACAATTTGATAGCTTTTGAAAGCCGTGTATGACATGTCCAAGTATGGGATGATTCAACAAAACTGTCACTGTCATTCTCCATAGCCTATGGATGGACCATAGCAACCTTAGTTCTTCATACAGAAAAATATTGGAAATTGCAATGTTTTTTTTAAAAATCCATATTTTCCACAAAAATAAATATATCGAGGTGAACCAAAAACAAAACTGTTAAGAATAGATGTGACTTAATAAATAAAACTTAATTTAGATCAATATACGGTTTTGCCACTCTACAGAGTGTCTTAAATTTATGGTAAAAACATCTTTTTGTTTAAACCTGTATATTATAAACGTACTTCTATTTTTTAGTAATTTTTTAAAATGTGAGCGATTGTTCATTAATTTATCTACAATATTCTTTAATATTCGTTTAAATCCGACATCAAATAAACAAGTTATTTGCGATTGAAATTCATCGAAAATTTGTGTGGATCGATTATTTTGCCTGTGAGTGTATTATGTACTGCTACATTGACAAGCTGTAACTTTATGACGTTTTAGTCACGGGCTGAAATAATAAACAGTGGCTTAAGCTTTTTAGTCACGGACTGAAGTTGGCTTATTATTAATTTGGATAAAGTTAGGTTAAATCCGGGTGAAAGTTGTCAGATGTCAAATGTTTAAGAAATAAAATTGGCTTTGAATCATTTTTTGTGTTCGTCGTAGATAAAGTATAATATTCAACTTGTTTATAAGCTTCTCTAGACACTCGTTTTTATTAAACACTCGCTCGCAAGCTACGCTCGTGCCTAATTCTAACTAAAATGACGATTATAAAACTTGATATATATTGATTATATTAAATGGGTTTCAAAGTTAATTTAAAATATGGTTTAAGCACGACAATTTTTAAATATTGTATTATAACGCAGTGTAACTTTGTCCTTGACCATGCTCAAATCAATAAATTCAATTTAACTGCACTTCTGTTCTAAAGTCATTTTAATAAAGATTGTTGTTGCAATATTATATTTCTCAAAACATTTTAGTTAAAGAATAATATAGGGTGGGTTCGCCAGTAATCCGGCCACCACCAGTAGTCGGCCACTAGCAACTTTATTCGCAAATAACTTGAATTAGGCGCCAGTTTTGAGCAATCTTCCTTTATGTACCTATTATCTTGTCATATTTGTATAGCTAAATGTCAATTTCGCTTAACCTAAAAAACTCCTGTCATATATAATTCCCGCGCAAAATTCACACTGTCGCTGATACGAGTGTTCCACCTGCCGAAACTTTGATTAGAACAGCATGCCAGAAAATTAAAACGGAAGTTATTTTCTATAAGTCAATAATTAAAGAACTTTGGTGGATTGTTATGAAAGAATATACATTGAAATACCTAATATTTGGTTTAAAAACCGTAATTTCGTAATTTTTAGGTTTAAAATTTAATGGCCAATCACTAGCATGTGAATTTAACAGAGTAGCTAGTGGTCGGCCTATGAGGCCGACTACTGGTGCATTGATAAAAATATTTACTTGTCTTTATCTTAATTATCTAATTTTGTATATTTTTTCTCTGACAACACTTATGTTCTATCAAATAAGCAGATTTTCTGTACCAATAGTCGGCCGGAGGTAGAAGTGAAAATAAAAATGTTACGGAAGTTCTAAATTGATGGCCGACTATTGGAGTGAGCATCGAATGCTATTTTTGCTAGTAGTCGGCCGTATGATTTTGAGCCACTTTTAGAACCATTTTTCGACTTAATATTTGAAATTATCCACTTTCAGTCTAATTTTGAAAATGAAACGAAAGTTCCACCTATTGGTCGGTATATTTACCGACGAAAATTTGCAAAAGGCCATCGAAGCGATGTACAATGGGATCACAATAAGGGAATCTTGTCGAAGATACAGCATTCCCAGGGCAACACTACAGGACCGGATCAAGGCGCGAATTGCTAATAAGCCAAGGCAAATAGGCCCAGACTCATATTTGAGCGCCGAAAATGAGAAAAAAGTGGTCAACTGGATAATCAATTTGGCGAAATGTGGATTTCCCGTTAAAAAGTGTAAATTAATTTCTACGATACAAAAGATTGTCTTGGATCAGAAAATAAAAACTCCATTTAAAGACGGGAAAACTAGCCAAAAATGGTATTCGTCATTCCTTCATAGACATTCACAAATTTTCACCCGAACTTCTGAGTCAATAGACAAGTCTCGTGCAAAATTTACGGAAGAATATATCAATTTTCTATAATTATTTAATTTTGTATCTACAAACTTATAAAAAACTTCCCGCAGAAGCTCCAACTTTACATATGGCACAAAAATGCCATACGGACCTGGCGAAAATACATTATAAATGCCACGGCCGACAACTGGTATAGATATGGCCGACTAATAGAGTATTACCGGCCGACTACTAGCAAAAGTGTTTGTTTTTGGAATTTATTTAAAGGGATAAAACAGATTTAAATAAAAGGTTTCACCTTCATACTCACGCAATGATAGAATACAGTATGTCCACTCCCATAAAGGAATTTATAACTTAACTCGATAAACTTTAATGCTATTTAAGGTATAAGTCAAAATACATTGAAAAAGGCCGACTACTGGCGAACCCACCCTACAGGTTATCTATATTTGTTTTGTAAATGTTTGGGGTAGAAAATAAAATAAAGAGTAAACAATAAATAAACATTTATTTAAATAATAACTTTAACTGACATAAGTACTACGAAATTAAACGAGAAAAAACAAATAAAATAAGAAAAATATCAACAATCAACCGATCTACCGCTGATTTAGGCCGGTGTTGATCTCTTTGTTAAGAAAATCGTTAACGGAATTGGCCGTTTGCCTTGCGTTGGAGTCAATGACTGAATCTTCCTCGTCCTCCTCGGCCTCGCTGTCCTCCTCCTCGTACTCAATATCCTCAAAGGCATCGGGTTTGATCGGATGCGGGGAGGGTGACCTTGGCGGCTTCGCCGGGGGTTCGAGGGGTTTTGGAGGGAGGGGCGAGGCAGGTTTCGGCGGTGGGGATGGTACTGCGGGTGGGGGTATCGGCGAGGGGGATTTTGGAGGTGGTACCGGCGATTTTGGCGGTTCTATGACTGGAATTCTGGACTGCTCGGCCTTTTTGGGAGGTAATGGTGCATCTTTCGGTTTTGCCGATGTGTTAGACTCTTTCTTTGATTGTTTATTTCTTGAAAATGAAAAAAATAAAAAGAAATCATAAATGAAAATTAAAGAAATAAAAGTTAGTATTAAAGTAAATAAAAATCATGCTTTAGGTAAATTTGTTTTGTTTTCCAATGCATTTCTGGGAAAATAGATAAAAAATTATGACCACATATTTGCATATGCTGTTAGTGCAATAAATTTTCATTATGCGATTGAATTTTAAAAGAAAATAATGAAAAATACATAAACTAAAACCTTGGTAAAGGTTAATTTTACATTTTGGCAAAATTTTACAGGATCTTACATAATTGTTTATCTTTGGGTATTTATAATTATCCCACTTTATTTATGCTTAAAAATAAATTTTATTGTCGGATGGTCACCAAATTAAAGACTTAATTGACAGTAAAAAAAATAAACTTGACCTTAGTATTGAAAATGGTATTTTTAAACATTGCTTAGTTGCCAACTAACAACGTCAATTGGTTTAAACTAATTTTCGTGCCTGTATTAATAAAAGAAAAATTAACGACATAAAATTTAGCGGTGAAAAGGGTCTTAAGCTCGACCACTGCACTTTTGGGTGTGTGATGTAGGCGTTAAACTAGCAGGGAATGCCTCCTAAAATAAATTGAAATTCCCAGGGCCACGGGCAAACACAAAACTAAATATAACTTTAGACTATAATCATCAGTTTAACATTTTTCGGAAAATATTGGGTTGATTTTATAGCACTTAAATTTTTCGGCTACAGCCCCAGTCTCATAGAGCATTGCTCGTTTTTAAATACCCTGTATATATCATTTCGACCTTTTTATTTTGATATTGCAGTGTGAAAAACAATGTCATAAAAAACATACTCTATTTTAATTTTAGGAATAATAAACAACACGAATCCCGGCGCATCCGCCAAAATTGTAACTTTTTAAATAAAATATAATAATAAAGTTATATAATGCATAACGAAAAGTTTTTAAAAATAAATCATCATGAATTTACTATGGAGGCAAATAATTGACATTTTGGCAAACTTTTAAAAAATATGTGGCGTATCATTTAGGATGATAAAATCATTAATTATGAGTTTTATTTATTTCGATTTTTTTTGGGATTTCAAAACTATTTTCGTATATTGGCTAAGTATCTTTCTATGCATAGAAATATGGGTATATTTATTATTTGTATTAGTTTTAGGTCGCTTATATTTAAAAAAAATTGCGTAATTACGAGTCAAATAAAAAAAATACCCATAGAAGCATATTGGTGCACCCTGATATGTATAACTTTAAAGTATTAACCTTCAGGTGGCGCTGTAGATTCCCTATTAGAAAAGGGTCTCGACACTGGCCTACATTTTATTTTTTTTTCAGTAGGTGGCCGTGTCAATTGTCATTTTGGTTTGGACAGTGTTCTAACCTAAATATTAATTGTCAAAATTCAAATGTGACTTTTTGCGCCATTTGAGGTCCAATGAAAGATTTTTACTTTAATGATATACACATACTTTCACACATATACAAATAAATTCTAACTGAGACTGTTTCCTTTTCGTGGAGTTAAAGTAGGGGAAGTGAGAATCACGGGAAATTGAATTGAGGCGCATGCGTGACGTCATTGCCGGTTTTACAAATATACCATATTTTTGTCCCTATTTTGGTATAATAAATACTTTTTAATAAATTGTATATAAATTGTATGTAAAAGCATTTAACAATAATAAACACAAATTAAGGATATTTACCCAAGTAACATTTTTAGTTTTATTATGATCTTGAAGAACGCTTTAAAACAAAATTTTGTTTTAAAGCGTTCTTGAGGACCATAATAAAACTTTGAAGACCACAATAAAACTAAAAATGTTACTTTGGTAATGTTTACAACAGCGAGAATTTGGCAACGTCGTATTTCTACCACGATAGAAATAAGGTTTTTACTATAGACATACTAATATGTAGATGGTTTTTATAATTAACCATATTGTTTGTCTTCTGTTGAACCTATACCAATTGTTTTGGCATTGTTTTTTTCATTGTGTTTACGAGATTTTTAGTGGCTGCATAATAAGCATTGTATGCCACTATTTGCTTTTTATAAAGCTAAACCACAGACTTTTATATAAGCTTAACCTAGGCGATATAAGAAAATGATTTTTAAAAAATTGATATAACCTAAATTTTATTTAGTTGACAATTCGTATCATACCTGGACGTATTACTATGTCTATGGTATCATATATTTTAAATCCCTCATTTATGAACTGACTATGCGCATAAGTTAAAATGATACGGCAAACCGACAATTTTCCCCTCAGAAAAGGAAACAAAGTCATCTATACAAAATATATATAATAAGAGGTATTTGTGTAGAAGTATGTGATGATAATACACAAACGACATCTATGCTTTAGGTTGAGAACTTTTCTAACGACTCTCGTAGTTATTGTTGATTCCTAAAAACTTTTATCTTACAGAAGCATATACCCAGCAAACCAAATCATGTCACAGTGATATAACATTTACATAAAAATTGTTCCTTACTATGCAACAGCTATGTCACCTATATGTAATGGCAATGCTCCTATGTCCGCCTCAAGACGCCTTCCTGGGTATGTAACTGTGATGTAACAGTGTTTTATCATAGTTATGTAACTGTAATGTTACAGCGCCATATCAGTTATGTAACAGTGATATAACATTTACATAAAAATTGTTCCTTACTATGCAACAGCTATGTCACCTATATGTAATGGCGATGCTCCTATGTCCGCCTCAAGACCCCTTCCTGGGTATGTATCTGTGATGTAACAGTGTTTTATCATAGATATGTAACTGTAATGTTACAGCGCCATATCATAGTTATGTAAACGTGATAAAACAATTATATTCTATTTACATAAATGTTGCATTTACTTATTTATATATAATTTATGCAATATTTACATATTATTTATGAAATATTTATAAATATAATTTCATGTAATATATTATCTTACTGGTATTAAAAATTGCTTAGCCCTAACTTGGTATTATGGCAAATTTTTTGAAAAAAAATCAACAAAATTTTAAAATTGCCATAATACCAAATTAGAACTAAGAAATTGTTAATGCCAGTTAGATAATATATTAAATAAATTATAAATAAATATTACATAAATAATAAGTAAACATTACAAAAATAAATGATTAAAAAAAAACAAATTGGTTTAAATGTTTATTAAAAATTATTTTAATTTAAAAAAAAAACAAATCATTTCTTCTTTCTAACTTCTTAAAACAAACGAAAAGTTTTTCCAAACAAAAAAATCCCAAATACATTAATACTTCAAAGCTAAAAAATATATGGTAAAAAAGATAAAGCAATCCCATGAATTTAATATTAATATACCTTCTTTTCATGGGTTTTTTGCTTCCCTATAGGGTATACCAAATCTTTGTTTGGCATGCCGGAACCATTCGGAAACTATGCCTTCAAAATTTTTGTCTGTCGAAGTGCACACAGCAGCTTAAAAAAATTTATTTAATAAAAAATCCCATAAAATTTACATTTTTACCCTTCAATATTTCAACAGATTTTAAATTTTGAATTTTATTGTTGTTTCTTAGCCCCAGCCAAGAGCAATCTTTTGCCAAATTATTTGAGAAGATTTTCTTTAAAACTCTTACTGTGGCATCTTTCTCTGAGACGCCTCCAATTTTTGTTATATACTGAAACTGAAAAAAAAATACAATTTAATATTATTTTTGTTTATTGATTTGTTTTCAAAACAAAGAACAATTGTTAACTATTCTTTATGTAGTTATGTAAATGATATTTGGTACAAATAATAATTTGTTTGATTTTATTTATTCAAGTCAAATGCACCCTGCAACCTTAAGAGATATAAAAATAATGAAAAATATGGAATTTGCATAAAATTAATTGTCACAACAATTATAATAAAAAAGTGTATCCATCTTGGTTATTTAGCAAAATTATTGTATCTTTTAAGTACCAGTTGAAAAAACAGTATAAAGTTAAAAAAAAATAGAAATTAAACTCTTATTTTGGCTACCAAATATCATTAAATTATAATTTGTCGCTTGTTTTTTAGCACCCTGTTTTAAAAACAAATTAACATTATTAAACAGGTTTAAAATCGCCCTTTATATACTTACAAATTCAGCCTCTACTTCTTTTTGCAATAATGTTTTCTCAAAACTTTTAACAGATCATTAATAAAAAGTTGACTAGGTAAGTATCTATTACACAAATCTTCCACAAAAGTATGGGAATTTTTCCTATAGGAATATATGACCTCCTGAATATTCTCCCAAATTTTCTGTAAAAATATTTTTATTATATGTTTATTTATTGGCTGGTTAGGGAAAGATAATACTTCGGTTTTAGCCTCAGTATATTCCACATTGTCTTGGGTATTTTCTATACAATTTCTTACCTCCACGCCCATTATTTTGAGATCTGCATTAATTCTCCTCCGCTTTTGCCTCCGGGATAGGGAAATATATTTTTTTCTATTTTTGTCTTCCATTTTATTATAAAAAAATGGAATCAAACTTAACTTAACTTAAAACACAATAGAGAGCACTCGACACAACCGTTTAAACGAGTTCGTTAGTAAGATAAAAAGGCTATATAAATACTATAAAACATTAATATATAACATTTATATATCATTGTTACAATGTAGGTATAAAACATTGTTATATAGCCATGACATAATAGGGATGTAAATATAACAAGAAGGGATCATTTTGATATAACTATTATATTAAAATTTTTTATTATAATTATGTAACAAAATAAAGAAAAACTATGTAAATACTATATAATAAGGTTATATGGATACTATAAAACATTGCCATATATCAATGATGTATCATTGTTCCATTGTAGATATATAACATTGTTATATGGCTGATACATAAGGGGGATGTAAATATAACAAGAGGGGAACATATTTATATAAATGTTATATTACTATGTTTTATCATAATTATGTAACAAAATAAATAACTAATATGTAAATGTTATGTAAACAATTTTATATGGCAATGTTCTTTGTTAGTTATATCATGGTTATGTAAATGGAACAGCCTGGTTTGCTGGGTAGGCTTGCCAGACGTACCCCTTTTTGGGGTACAATACCCCTTTTTCTATATAGAATTTTAAAAATACCGTTTTTCTAAAAATCCAAAAGGGGTACCAAAAATACCCCATTTTAAGACGGTTGTATTTTTACATAAAACTTAATTTTGAACGGGCACGGGTCATTCGGCACTCAGCACTTTATCTTATATTAAATTATCATTTCTACCATTTTCTAATTCAAATTTACCGCTTTTTACATCTCCTGTCTACCGCCTTTATTGCTACTGGGAGCTATGCGCATCATGACTGCGCATTACGTTTATACGAGATTACGTAGAGCACAGCAGTTTGGTGTCTATTTTTACTTAATTACTTAAGTGTACAGTGTTAATGTAAAGGGTTTCCAGTGCAATTGCTCTCAAGTTTAGTTGAATTTGTTTTGTATTTATAAACAAAATCTCTTCGTTTTAATTACTATAGATTGCACAACTGCACAATATGTCATCATCAGAAACTTACTATAACACGGATGCAAAAATTTCAACCAAAACGGAGCAAAAAAAGACGAAATCATTTTAATGACGATTGGTCCAAAACGTATAACTGGCTTGTAAAAGGCAAAGAAGCCGGATTCGCAAAATGTTGTATACCTATGTCACTCTAACTTCTCCATAGCTAACGGAGGCGTTTTTGATGTAAAAAAACATATGCATTCCAACAAACATAAGAAACAACTGGAACTCTCGGCAAAAACATCAAATATTTCTTCATTTGTTAAAGGATCTTCAGTATTCAATTTAAATCCTAATTGGAGTCACCTTTCAAATACCTACCCCTTTTTCGAAATTAATATCTGGCAAGCCTAGAAGCATAATATATTTAGCCTAAAGATATTATGCTTCTGTAAGATAAAAGTTTTTATGAAGACTTTAGGTATATCAATTAATATACATATATTAATATTAAGATATTTTTTCTATAAAATAGAACCCTAATACGTTTTTTATTAAATCTTTTTCTTGGGGGCAAAATAAACGTTGGTTCTCACGTTTAAATCAAAAATATTTCCCATGCACTTTATTTTAAAACAAATAAACATTGTTCACTATAGTAGGTATACAATATACCGTATATTATACTGAGCCATTTTTATTTTTATATGAAAATTAAAAAGCATATAAACTTGCGTATTATTAATAATTATATAATATAATTATTTTTAATTATTAATTATGGCGCCACTTACTGGACACACTGTATGTTTATAGTCTACAAATATAACTGCGCATGTCGACTATGAAATAATAAAATTAATTTAGCATCAAAAAAATTTAAACTCTATTAAAATATTGAACGTGTATAGGTACCTATTTTTTTATTATTATTATGTTTATAAAATTAATTATTACTTAAACTATGCTTAGGTACCTATAAACTAAATAAAAAAGCACCGGTTATAAATATAGGTGAGAGATAAAATGCATCTATAAATAGTCAATAATCTGGATGTAGGCCAATATAACGAGAAGTTAGGCCGGTAATGATATTTAATGTGCAAAATCTTCATTAATAATAAGGCGTAAAACATGAGACTTACCTGTATTCTTTGTAACTGAGTACAGAATACCATAGTGTGAACATTGCGAAAGCCCCTGATTTTTTGGTTGTCTGTCCAATAACACGTTTTGAGCAGTAGATGCGACCAAGAACAGATGTAAACTGCTTAATTTTCACTTCCCACTTAAATTTTGCGCACTCTAACTGGAAATAATACAAAATTTCAGCTTAAATAGGTTTTATTCAACACTACATACATTTAACACTCCATGTTCAAAACGAAATGGTTTAAAAATAAAATTTGCATCATGTTATTTTTAAGTATACCTTTTAATCGATATAGGAACAATTTTAGGTTTAATACTTTTGCATTACATAAGTTCTCTTTAAACATAGCATTTGTAAGCTAATACTCACTATTTCATTTAGTTATTTGCCTCATAGACCTTAAATAATTTTATTTCCTAGCTTTATTTGTAAGAAAATGTTTTTTGTTGGAAAGTGTGTCAGTCAGCCACAAGCACCACGAAAATACCCTTCTTGAGTCCTTTTCAGTGCAAAGGACATAAAACTGAAAATTTGCGCAACCGGCTTACTAGGCAATCCAGATTGCATTGCTGTTTTCAGCTGCCTTCACTCTTATTAAAAAACGTTTCTTGGTTAAAATATGATCTCTTTGCGAACAGTTTTTACTAGAAAAAATAAAACAACACATAAAATGAAATAAGTAATGCAAACCTGATTGCAATTGCTTAAGCAAAATTGTTTTTTTCAGGTTTACAATATATATGTATGTATAGCTTTGCTAATTGTTTTGTGGTTGATACAAACCTTTTGGGAGGTATTTTCTGCCGATTATTTAGACCATGGAGCCTACACAAGGAGTGCGAACTAAATAGGGGGAATTGACAGAACCGGTCACGTATCGCAAAAATTACGTTTTCTTTTATTAGTCCAGGAAACAAAGATTGTAGAAGGAAAACTCGATGGTAGTCGGGTTTTATTTTTTTATGTAGAATCAGGGGTGCTGATAATGAATCAAGAATATTCCCCAAAAATTTCTTTCCGCGTCCCCTAATTTCATCCCCCGAAAGGGGAGTTTTTTTGCTTTTTGGCTCATAACTCGCTAATCGTGCATTTTTTCAAAATTTGATCTCTAATACTTTTGATTATGTACTAAATTGCGCACCTATATGATGTGTCTTTTTGCTATGCGCAGTGTGCGATGCTTTCAAAATCACTTTTTTGTTTTTTTTTATTATAGCCCAATTTTAAACCCAAACCTTACGGTAATCAAACATAAGTTATGTTACATAACCGAATGGACGATTTTTTCAAAGGTACTGCTTTTCAATGTACAGGGGTTCTTTTTCCAAACCTTTAATTTTGGGGCACTTGCAATGAAAATAATTTAAAAAAAACTTCGGATTCATTACGAGGATAAGTGTACCTAAAAATCTAGATAGAACGAACTGGCTCATTAAAGCCGTTTGGGAAACAGAATGGACTCCTTATGTAGGCTCCATGATTTGGACTGTCGAATGTCAAGAACATGCGCAATACGAAAATGTGGTTGAGATTTAACCATTGCGCATGTCCCTGACGTCCACTTGACAGATATCCTTTTTCTATGCTTGACAGTACAAATGCTCGGTAGAAACAATTATTTTTTGTCACCCCAACACTTAATGGTGTATTTATTGTATTTAATATTCGGAAAACGCTTACAACTGACTTTTTATTAAGGCATTTCTAAGACATTTTAGCCTAAAATTTTTAAGGAAATTTATCAACTATAGTTTCTAAAAATAAAATGCATTAAATTTGATAACTAATTTATTAATTTTAAAGATTCTATTCGACTCTTTTAGTTCACATTGTAAACTACATATAAATGATATAAACAAAAAAATGTATTTATTGCACATTTTTTATCATAAATAAGTGTACATTTTTTCCTAGTCTAATCCCTAATTTATACACTACTCTAATAGTGCTAAATGATTTTTTTCAAAGGAAGAGGTTTTATAAATTGGAATATTTACATATATTATTTGAAATCCTAGGCTTTTGTACTATGTAGAAATAAATAAAAACAAATAAAAAATGTAAGAAATAATTATGTGAGAAAACAACATCACACAAAATAGTCTATACAAATTTTTAGAAAAATATATAATTTAAAATTAAATTATGTATTATTGATATGCATCACAGATTCTAAAATACTTAAATAAGTCATTATTTACACAAAAAAAATAAAATAAGAGGGTTTCGGTCTTTTTTCTTTATAACTTTGTATGTTTCACAGTGTCTGTCCAGTAGTTTTGAATGGTCATGGCTTCTAAACTATTCAAAAAGGAATCGTTATCCAAACTGTACATTTCTTCGGAATTATCCTAAAAAACAAACAATTCTAACTTTTAAGTTTAATCAAAAAATTGATGCAAGACCACATATAATCATGCAAAAAATAAAAGGTAAAAAAGCAGTTTATTTGTTGCACACTTACAGTATTATTTGGGGGACATTAGTGGAATTGGCAAAAAATAAAAAAATAGTAATTGCTTACTCTTACTGAAGCGTCATCGATGTATCCGCTGGAATCGGGATTGCTACACCGATCATTAAGTACCTGAGGTCTATTAAAGCTTCGATTACGATACAAAAAATAACTAACTCCACAAATAAGACCAACAATAACAACACAACCTAATGTTATACCAGTAATCCCAGCAGCTGACAAATTGCCAGACAAATCGGCTTCGAGCGAAGCTTTTTCGACCTCGTTTGTCTCCAAGGCTGACACTTGTGTGGCATTAATACTAAAATCGTCCACATAAGTTAAATTATCAGTGTTAAAACTGCTCGCGTTGATCTGCATTTGATTATCTGTTAAGTTAACGCATGTTTCTGTTAAATTTTTCCCCTTTATCACAGTCATGTTATTTCGATTAATCTCAAAGGATTTGCTGGTATTCACTTTTAAAACCAAATCGATTTTTTTTAAGGAAGGCTTGATGATTTCAGCTGTCGTGGTGTTTGTATGCTTCAATGTTGTGGTGGAATCAGTGGTGGTCTGAATTTCAATTGACTTTGCGGCACGGAATGTATCATTTGTATTTTTTTGTTTGCTTGTGGAATGTATTGTTGAAACTGTTACTGCCGTCGTCAAAACTAAAAAACAATGATTCACACCTTTAATTAATGCTTGTTTTAATCAATCCTAATTGGCTCACAGTGATACAGATTCTTTTAATATAGTTTATCGCTAAGTTTTGCAACACCCAAAACATTTTTAATTACATTGTATTAAGTTAAATAAAGGGACTTTTATTTGTCACTGTCCAATAAGAATGGACATTTTTAATAAAACCTCACCATAAAAACTTGTTATCCAAAACCAATGCATCCACCAGTAATGTGTCATGATTTCAAATACATTAGAAACTGAAAAATTACACAATTAATAAGCAATTACACTAACAATGGGTGAGGTAATCATTTGCAATAATTGTCGTCGATTTTATTAACAAAAACATTATGTACCTAATACTCATTACACCTGTCAAATTAGACCAAACAACGAAAAACTGACACTTTGACAGGTGTACCAATTGAAATATCAACCCTTATAACAATTACTTTTACAAAACATAACTGACTTTTAAAATGTTTATTTAAGCAATCTAGGAATACATGAAACCAAAAAATTCAACATTTTATTAAAAAAACAGTTTGTTGAACAGGTAAATAAACAAAAAACTTGTAATGGTGGTAGCAATGACGTCAAAGGAGGAAGAAGAAGAAGAGAAATTAGCAGCGTTGTCAGATCTATTAAAAGTAGTAAAAAGTACTACGCACAAAATGGTAAAAGTACAAGCGCGGAAGTAAAATTACTAGAGGGTAGAAAATTTAAAGAGTGTATATATATATATATAAATATGGACAAATACTTATAAATGTATGTACCTCTTCAAAATATTAAAAGTAATGAAAAATATTCAAGTTACGATTTCACATGCAGGACTGCAATTTTATCATCTTGATAGTAATTTTACTATCTTGCCATAGCAAATTTATCAAACTTTTGAGATATCACTACAATATGAGCAGTCAATTTACTGTGAATAGTGAAGCTTGTATTTTGACTAAGCTGTGAGCAGTAAAACTTTTTACTAGGCGCTAGTAAATTTGCAGAGGTGGTTTTACTGTGTACATTTAATAACTAAATCTTGTGTTCGATCTAGCATATAAATAATATAGAGGGTTTTAAAGTTTAATTTTTTAAAGCATGTCAGTGCGCCAGTAATAATTTTACTTATTTCTTGTTTCTTGCAATATGCTCGGCAACACTGCGACTTGCTACGCCACTGATTTCAAGAGTATAATGACGTTGTCATCGCAATATGATGATGGCATGTCTGTGTATATTTTCCAATAACCTAACGACGTAATGTTTTAGTTTATAGATAGTACAGGTGAGTCGTTCTTATCTTATCACTAACTAGTTTCTGATTGGTTTAATTGCAATTAAAATCAATGTATTCGGGGAGGGGGGCCATACGTATTAACTGGCGGCAATTTTTGCCTTTTATGCACAATTTTGCATAAGGGTTGTTTATTTTGCCTTATTTTGTGGTTTATTGTATGTATTTTACGTTGCCATCGTTATATACTCGATTAAGTAATTTTAATTCGTTAATATTAGAATCTTGACTGATCACTTTGGAAATGTTAATTATAAAATATTAGGTATGTCCTTTTTGTGTCTATTTTTGGCTCAAATGAGTAACTAACTGAAAGGCTTTTCCTAGAGAAATCATTGTTAAACTATTGCAGTTAAATATTTAAATACCTTAAAACTTATACATTGTCAGAACTAATTTTTAAAGGTCGATTGTTTAAGATGTTTTAAATAGAGAATTTGGACAACAAAATAAACAATTTTATAGGTACTATTATTATTATTATTATTGTAGTAATAAATCAACGCTCTATTCTTGAATGTTATGTATACTATAATAATAGTATAGAAACCACTAAAACTACAAAACCACTTAAACCACCTATAGGTACTTAATTATAATGATTTCCTCAAAGATTAATTTTGAATCATTCTGTATATGGTTGGTCTAGTAAGACCCTGATTCTTGTATCTTTTGGATGCTTACGTGTTTTTTATTATATTTACTTCCACCAGTGTACCTTGATAAAACAAAGGTGGATTGAAAATAAATAAAAATATCTAGGTACTTTGGCTAATTAAAGTAAAATGAGCGAGCAATAATTAATTTACGTTGATCTTCGGCTTCATGGTCAAACATGTTTGAATGAATTGCGGTGTATTTTTTGCAGTTCACTTCAAACTACTTTTTATCTTGCACGGTTGTTATCAAAATGTGGATAATACATTTTATCACAATTGAAATATTTCTAATCTCAAAGCAAAAATATTTCAGTAGTTTAACAGAATTTTTCCCGTTGTGTTTTAGATTACAAAATCATGTCTCTTGGAGACATTTCTTTGCTCATACTGGTCTATAAATCCCCTTTATTTTTAACGTGATTTGGTGAGTACTTACTATTTTTAAATAAACCTTTTTTATTATCTATTTTCGTGTCAAATTTCATTCCACCCATTATAACGGGCCTCCTGCGTTAGTTATTAAATTTAGTGTTATTTTTTTTATATTGTAAATCCTAGTATTTTTAAATTAAGAGCATACCTATAAAAATGGTTATACCTTAAAGCACATAATATATGGATACGTTACACGTGTAGGGTTTTGGTGTGAATTTTTCGTGACAAAATTTCGGAACATTTTCAATGTTATAATTTTAAGCTAGAAATTTTAAAGAATTTCTAATTAAAAATATTTACATTTTATATTTATAATAAAATCTAATAAATTTATTTTACCGCTTGTTCCAAATCTAAAAATAAACTTTTTAATTTATAATGAATTAATTTATTTATTAATTCTGAATTTCTTAATCACTGAAAGTTCTCTAAAAGTGGATCAAATATAACAAGATATATTAAATAATCAATTTTGTTTCATGCTGTTTTTTTAATCTACTTATATATTTGTTTTAAAGATAATAAAAATTCCCAGGACAAAATCAATAGATTAAAAAAATATAACAGAATCAAACATTATGATTACTGAAAAAGTTTTTGTAATAGAATTGGGCGATTTAAAATGGAAATGGAAATTTTTTCAAAACTATTTTTGACATTTCTTGAAAGTCATTTGTTTTATATAAAATTAAATTTCTTGTTAGCTTATGATGGTATTATAGGATCATAGAAGCAAATAAATGTTAATATTAATGTTATTACAGAATTAAATAAATTCTAGTTAAATAATTGAAGGTCAACAGTAAACAATAGCATCATATAAAATCAACAGCAGAAAATATTGTTTAAAATTTTTAAGTTTTAACCTCACGCAAGGCTTAACTGTTTATTTTATTTTGTTTCAAAATAATTCACGTGTTTTCTATGAAATTTTCGCAAATATTTTTTTTAAGTTAACATGTTCTTTTAGTCTGTAGTCGTAAATCGGCAATTGATATCGTGCACGTTTTTTTCGCACATTTACTTTTATACCATATTTCAAAAGCATTTGGTAAGTCGAAGTGCATTTATTATAAGCGATTTCGTTTTCTTTAAAACTCAACGAAATTTCGTTGCCGAGAAAAAAGTTATTTATACAGGGTAATTTAAAAGTAAACCAATTTAATTTTAAATAAATATGAAAATAATGTTGGGTTGTTAACCTTGTTTTGGGGTTTATGACCCTTCGAAAGTTTAACAAAAAATCACTCAAAAAATTGTCGCTGATTTAAAATTACTTGGAATTCGCATATCTGCCCAAGCAGCGTTTAAGTTTAAATAACTACAAATTTACTACTAAGCCAACTTTAAAGTATTTTTTACGGTTAACCAAAACGGTTTTATAAGGGTATAGATACGAAAAATTACCAAATTTGGTGAATGTTTTATTTCGTTATTTTACCTACATAATAACCTTTTTGATCTACTAAGAGAATAACGTAATAAAAACAATACAAATACCTACCACAAATTTACGTAAAAATAACGCTATAATAACTAACTGTTTCAAACAGTCTGTTTGCTCTCTCTTTCTAAAACATTGACATTCGTAATTTCTTTTAATTTATATTTTACAAAATGGTACTTACAAAGTAATAAAGGCCACCCTAGAGTAAAATTAAAAAATATAACTTAAATTGTCAAAACTAATAATATTTTGCATTAAAACTCAAACGCACATTATTTTATTGATAAAAATAGGCACGATACATCTTAAAAATTATATGCCCTCTAAATATTTTACGGTTATAAGAAAAATTATTGCTTGGGTAAAAATTCAACAAAACTACAAAATTTTATAAAATCTTTTAAAAATCATTTAGCTTTAATCATTTTTTAATAACTAAAATTTTCCTTATTATATTTTCCATTGTAGCCGTATACTATAGTAGTATTAAATACCAAAACTAAAATTTTAATGTTTTTTTTGGTAAAAAGTATCATTTTTTCAAATTTTTGTGTCGTTTTTTTAATCGATGTGGCTCCCGTCCCGAGGCGGGACTTAAGTTCAGTCCCGATTGACGTCACACACTGTAAATCGGTTTTTATTCCCCGAGATTTTATAATTTGTGTCAAGCTCGATGGCTTAGATGGTAGGGCGGTCGCTTGGCATGCGAGAGGTACCGGGTTCGATCCCACTAGAAGTTGTCAAACTTTTTTTATTTTTTTTATTTTATAAATTTGTTGTTTCTTTGTTAAAAAGTGTTTTATTTTTATCGTAACATAAATTTGCCCATTTTAGTTGGGTTTTTTGCTCAATGGGGCGGGGGGGGCCCAATGGGGCGGGGTCGGTTGGGTTGTGTTGTTGAGTTTGGGTTGGTTTGGTTTTATGACGTAACTAAAGTGCCCTTAACATGTATACAGGTACAATTTATTATTATTATTTTATTATAACATAACAAATCTTAAAATTATGACGTCAATCGGGACTGAACTTAAGTCCCGCCTCGGGACGGGAGCCACAGCGTTTTTTAATTACTATTTAAATTGAAAAGGCAACAAAGTAAATGGGTTTCGGTTTAAACATTACTCTTCGACTATTATTTGATATTTTTTATTCAGATCATACCTAAAGTACCCAACAATTCAATCTCTAATCTTATTTATTAAGTCTTATCAAAATTTAATATAGAATTAAAGTATAAAGGCGCCTTTATCTACTTTATCGTTTAAGCCCATTAAAGTGCATCTGTTAATTTTTTACATTTAAAATTTAAACTTTAAATTGTATTTTTACTTCAAAGCGATTTTGAAAAAATGCTCTCCGCTTTTTCAAGAAAATAAATTTTCTTTATTTTCATCCTGGTAAATTTGCCGAACTGATGAACATGGAGAACGATTTTACCAAGTAACTGCAAATCTAGAGCATTGGTAGATATCTATGGGTAATACCCATTGGGTATTGCGGAAAGAAGTTGGATTCATTGCTAGGAGACATTTGCGTTTAATAAACTTAATGTAGAAAAAAGCAAAATTATGCAATTATGGCACGCCGTTTTAACATTTATTAAATAATTGGTTTAAAATTTTCCTAACTAAAAATTTTAGGTTTACATTTATAAATTTATAGTATTTTCAACAGTTCACTTCTGTATTAAACAATATTATTTTCTATCAAACTGGATGCATCGTGGCTCCGATCCCAGACTCTTGTGCCTTCTACTAAAGCTACGTTTACACTTTGTAATTTTAAAATTATCGACTTAAATGTAAAGTTATAAATTTTGTCTTAAAAATATATCACTTTAAAATTGTTAAAAATAGAAAATTTTGGTTTAAATTTGTAAAGAGTCATTTAAATGATTAAATTTAATCCAAAAATTACCACTTTAAAATTTAAAACTTACATTTAAACCAATAATTTTGTAGAATAAAATATTACAACCAAAACCTTTAAAAATCATTATTTTTAAACATAAATTTTTACTGTTGCATTTTATATTTAAAATATTTTTTGACTATCAATTGTTTTGAGTTTAAAAAAATTTAACTTTATAAATTTCTGTTAAAACATAATTTAAGTGCTAAACTTTAATCTTTAAACTTTTATCTAATAAATGCTAAAACGGCGTGCCATATGCAATGCATTAAATTTTGTGGGCCTAATTTGGATAAAAAAATGTTAACTAATGGTTGTTTTTTATATAAAATACATTAAAATTTTAGTTTTAGTGTTTGACGTCAGGGCCGGCGTTTGCTTTTTAGAGGCCAGGTGCAAAAGAAAAATGCGGGGCTTGAACTAAAAATTTAGTCCTGAACATTAACATAGCGCTTAGCGGCAATAAACCAATAAAACATCAAACGAAAAAAAAATTGAAGGGATTAGAGCTGAAACCGCCCAAGTGCATTTTTAAGTCAAAATTTTTTAAGCGTGTTACCGGATAGTAGAGAAATTTGACCTAAAAATGCACTTGAGTGGTTCAGCTTTTTCCTTCAATTAATATAGAAATTAACGTTTAAGAAAAAATCACACATAATTTTTTCCTGCTTTAGCGGAAACTCTTTTCCAATATCCTTCTCTATTGACAATATAGCCAAACCCACTAGCCGTTCTTGGCACACACCTTCTGGATCTTAAATATATCTTTATTAATTTTAATTTTGAAAAACTTTTCCCGGCGTAAAAATAATTGTTTTAAACGGATACAGGCCACTTCAAATACACATTTACCAACATTGAACTGAATGATAATAGATGACGATACCTACTAAAGATATAATCTCTGGCAATGACCAGATATTATTTTGTCACGCTGTGCTTACAGCTTGCCATGTTGCTAAAATGTACCTACAATAATTTCGTTAAGACGCCTTGCGTGCGGGGCCTATAAAACGCGGGGCCGGGTGCAACCGCACCGTTTGCACATGCCTCACGCCGGCACTGTTTGACGTATACCAATTACTTCAGTACATTCAAGATAAATTTAATCCAAAATAATTTAATAAATAATTAAAATACTAACAAAAAAACTTACATTTTGAGGTTATAGGCAGAGCATTTTATTACGACATTATTTAAAATCCTAGACGTCCTAGAGAAAAACTAATGACATTTTTGAAATTAGCGGCCCAAAATTAGTTAAACTAAGCTGGAGTACTCAATGTTAGTAAAAAAAGTTTCTAAAACTATTCATAGTATTATTAGCGTTACAATTATTTCAAATGACTTGGCTTTATTTTAAAATAGAAACCTTTTTAAAAGATGTTGAAGAACGGTAAATAAACGGTAAAACCAGACCAAATTTTAAAATTTGCCTGTACATAAAAAGCTGTGTATACATATATTATTTATTAAATTATAAAAAATTGGTAAATGCAAAAAAATAATACCCTAAAAAAATTTTTGTTTGCCCAAAATAGACTTTGGGCGTGACACCCAGAAATTTTTTTGCTAGCAGTTTTTCCTGTATAAGGGCCCCTACCAGATTTTTGATCCCAGCAAACAGAGCTGTAACCAACTCGTGTTATTCACGTCGCATTTTGGTTGTTATTTAACGAGTTTTAAAGTAACGGAATATTGACGTGAAATAAACGTTTTGAAAAATACGTTTGATACACGTAAAATTTAGACGAAATATGTACCTAACTACCCAGCAAACAGAAAATAACAAACGACGTTTAAGAAGTAAAAATAAAACGTAAAAATGACGTATATTTCTCGCCATTACTTATGTGACCACTTATTTCATACCAGAATCTAGAGGTGACGATACTATGGATTATTTGCTTTTTTAAATACTATCGAAACTATCGATATAGACTTCGATAATATCGATACTGATTACTGACAGCCAATGTTGCCAGTTCTACTAATTTTTCAGTAGATCCACTAATTTTAATCAATTGACAGTCTAAAATTTAGTAAAAATCAGTAGAAACGCCTGCAATATTAATAACATAATATATGCTTAGTTAAAAGTCTAAATATTATTTACAATTTTAACCAAGCAAATTTATCAGCCTATTGATTTCTACTGGCAGTGAATAAACATATTTGAGCTGGCAACACTGTTGACAGCCGGTATTATAGATATATTTCGTTTTTTTTTAACTATCGATAATTTATCGATACTTAGTTTTGATAATTACGACCATGATTATCGAAACTATCGATATTTTTTTTTCATCACTATCGTCACCTCTACCAGAATCAGACGAATATTCGACGTCATCAAAATGTTTCAAAATTCGCCAATATGTAGGCAACCCATGCATACCTCTCGCCTCTGTAGCACAATAGATAGTCCTATAAAGGTGGAATGCCTTAAGCTGCTAAGTAAGAATTAAGATGCTTGTAAGCAAAGAACACTTGTAAGTTTTGAAGGGACACAGCTGGTCCTGTGGCCCACTCTGCGAAAAGTAGTGAGGCAATTATTCAACAACCAAAACACATCAATTTTGCACCTTAAAGACGTCTAAAATGCACGTAAAGACCAAGATACATACTTACACCTTAAGATAGGATGGTGCGCATGTTGGGCGGGGCTTAATGACGTCACTTGATGAGTGTTTTTAAATCTTTAACGTGCTTTTTAATTATCTGCTGCTAAAATTCTTGTTTTTGCGATGCTTTTGGATGTTAACTTGCTCTACTTTTTGTTTAACTTGTAGTTTTTGTGTTCGGTAAGGTTCGAATTACTTTTCAGCGTTCAAATTATTGTTATTGCGTTAGGTTAACCTGTTAGGTTTGTTTATTATTGTTTTTGTGTTGCGTTAACTTGTTTTGTTTGTGTTTTAGATTGTATAGTGCCATTTGCATTTATTAAAATGCGGTGTGGCATATTTGGATGCAATTCGGACAACCAGTCCAAGAAAAACCTTTTAAATAAAAACATTAAATTTAATCGATTCCCGAAAAAGTTTGATTTGTGGAAACAGTGTTTAAATGCCACAAAAATAATAGACAATATTTACGTTAAGACCGCTTCTGTTTCCTATAAACATTTTCTGGACAGTGACTATAAGTTTAATTTAAAACACCAACGCTTAAACTACAGCCCTAAATGTTATCAAGGACTGAAAGCATTTATTATCCATATTATTAATTAAATTAATTAATATTAAGTTTAATAAAAACGAACTATGTCCAGAAATTTCTCTATTTTCTTTGATAATATTACTATTATTCGTGTATTTGCACGGCAACTACTCATCAAGTGACGTCATGCGCGGGACGAACCAAAACTCGTACACGGGAGCATCCAGCCCTGGTAAAGACGTATTAAAGATGTCTTTAAGAATCGTCTTAACCACGTTAAGGGGGGCGTTTTTTTTACGTCTAACTAACACGTTTTAATTACGTCCACAAAATACGTCATAAAAATTAAATTACGTCATAAAAATTAAATTCCAACCAAAATGTCACGTGTTTTTCACGCTTTTCTGTTTGCCCCCTCGAAGCTAGCTACGCCACTGTAGCAAATGCAAAACATAACTGAATCGTCGCCTACGGCAACTTGCTTACAATGCATCTAGGGAGGGGCATCGGGTTCGCTCTTGTGTATATATTTCAAATGAAAATACGGTAGATATATGATGCTAACATTGGTTGTTTTTGTTTCAGTGATGGGGCTGGCTTGGCCTGCCCAGGTGCGACTTTTGCACTTGGCCATATTCGTTTTGGCTCTGTTGACGCTATGCATTTGCTTGTCGTACACAAGCACGAGCCAGCTTCACACGACCTCGTCGCCGATTCGAAGCCTCATGACGTCCGATCGCATGTTCCAGGTGGCACCCAACATGACCGCCGGCGGGACAGGTGGCAGCAGTGGCGAAGACACAGGAGGAGGAGGAGGAGGAGGAAACGCACAGCCCTCGGTGACGGCCCAGAGCAATAATAATCATAGTGTAAATAGTATTAGCAGTAATAGCAGCGAGCCTGATTTGACTCGAGGTGTAGCAGCGGAACTAATTTACCAGTCCGGTCATGTCGACGTTTCAGAGCAAGTTTGTCCGGAGTTGGGCGGCAATTTGAAGTTGCTTATATGCGTAACATCGGCGCCGAGCCATCAAAGCGCCCGGCTGGCGATTAGGGAGACGTGGGGGCATTACGCGATGAGAAAAGACATCGCCATCACGTTCATGCTCGGCTCGACGTCGAACGAAACGATCAACCGGCAACTCGAGGAAGAACAAACGCTATTCGGCGACATAATCCGCGGCAAATTCGTCGACACCTACGACAACTTGACGCTGAAAACCATCTCGCTGCTCGAATGGGTGGACAATTACTGCCCGAAAGCCGCATACGTACTTAAAACGGACGACGACATGTTCATCAACGTGGCGCGTCTGCTGCAGTTCATGTCGAAGCACAAGCCCGATCAGCGCGCCATCTACGGTCGACTAGCGCAAAAATGGAAGCCGATCAGGAACAAAAAGTCCAAGTATTATATATCGCCGCAACAATACAAGCCGTCGGTGTTCCCGGATTTCACCACAGGTCCGGCCTACCTGTTGCCCGCTCAAATATCCAAAGAATTGTACACCGCCGCGCTCAATCACACCTACTTCAAGCTCGAGGACGTCTTCGTCACCGGCATCGTGGCCAACGGCCTCAAGATCAAACGGGTGCACGCGTCCGAATTTCTCAACAAAAAAGTATCATTTACCACTTGCAATCTGCAAAAGGCAATCAGTTTTCATATGGTCAAAGCCAACGAACAATACGATTTATGGAAAAGACTGCACGATGTGACCAAGTGCAAAACGTAAGGCATTCCTACCTCCCTATTTATGGGCGGAAGTCCCATCAAATCACCCAACTACCATCAATCAATCTACTATCCAGTCATGCCATACTTCTTTTACAAACAGCAGAACGCAAAAAAATAGGCTAAACAAATTCAGGAAAAAATTATGTCAAAATCTTATCATGCAAATCAAATCCAATTTCGCTATCAAATGTTCAAGCATATATATGAAAATATTGATTTCATGCCAATGTATGATCAAGTAAAAAAAAATTAATGCATTTAGTCATGGCATTTGAGATTAGATTGCAGTTGTTATGGTATTTCCTTATGACAAGACTAGGTACTATTGATAATATTGTATGCAGGACCCATATTTAAACTTAAGTTTAGTAGTGGGAAACGATATTTATACAATCACATACAAAACATCATTTTCTTATTAAAGAATGTATTAATTTTTATTACTTGTGGAACAGAAATATTACTTTGATCTCTTATCATTGAACATGCTCATTTGTTCTAGGATTTAATGAACAATATTTTATGTATTATTTTTGTATTAAATTATTTAATATTTTGTCAAAGTAAATTATTCTTAAAAAGGGCATCACAAAACAAAGATTTCTTAAATATTTAAGCTGTGAACCTGTAATAGTATAGATTAATTTATATAAATACAAAAAGTATTTTGTACATATATAAAAAATAATTAGGCTTTCGTTTTTATATTTTATGTATAAAGGAGTAAATAAATTTTATGTAAATACTTTGTTATTGTTTATGTTTTTTGTACAGCTGCTATAATACATATTAATCAAAAGAATACATCTTAAAGGTTAACAACAAAAATAAAATAAAAAAAAACCTAATTCTCTTCAGGCTGGATTGGCAGGTAAACAAACGAGTTCACTTCCTCTAATACTAACTCTGAAACAAGAAATTGTACATTAGTACAGATTACAAAACCAGCTGTTAAACCTTACCTTTCCATTTTTCAACAGAGTAATTAATATCTTCAATACTTTGGTCGAAAGGTGAAGAAACTGGCTCGTCATTTGGATCGGAATAAGCTGTCAGGTAAGGATGGGCTAGAGCTTGATCTGCCGTTATACGTTTTTCGCTGTCCAGCTCCAGCATAAGGCCCAAAAGGTGTATTGCTTGAGGATTAGCACCGACAAAATAGCTGTTAAGGTCCTTTTTGGCTACTGGCGCCAACGACTTTATATAGCTTCTTGCCTGAAGTTAAGTCTTTACGTCAGAAACTAATATAATACCTAGTATATTATTATATGAGAGATAATGCGCATAATCTCGAGTGTAATACTACTCCAATAAAGATAATTAAATGATTTTCAAAATTAATTAAATAAAATCTGACATCTGTCAAATGGTTAACCTAACTTTTTACCAATTTTAAATGTTATTATAGTCGCCTTCTCCCAATCACAGTGAATATTGAAATCGGCCAATCACTGATGCCTAACAACGTGAATAACGAGTTTATTATGCCCGTTGTTAGGCAGGGAATTTATGTTTATAATAATTCATGCAATATATACTATGTATACTAACGCTTTCTGAGGTGATTTTTTGCATGAATTCACCACTGGGGGTTCCTAATATATCCATAATTAAGTTAAGCTGGTGAATGTCTATTTTTTATAAGGAAATTCACGTTTATGTAATTATATTTATATTTAGCGTATAAACCGAAACATTTTTTGTTCATTTTGGTACCATTAACCAAAATGCACTAAATTGTGCTTGATTTTAAAATGTGCCAAACAAATTAAGGATACGGTCAGTGCCTGGAAAAAGTGTGCGGCCGGTCAAAAGTTCGGCCATGATGCAGCCTACAGACCAAATGTCGACGGTTTGGTTGTAGTGCATCCAGTTGAGCATTATTTCCGGCGCACGGTACCATCGGGTGGCCACGTAACCGGTCATCTCGGTTTCCGTAGGTCTGGCCAAGCCGAAATCCAAAATTTTCAGCTCGCAGTCTTCGTTCACCGCTATATTTGACGGTTTCAAGTCCTAAAATACCAACAATACTCACAGAGTGTTTTGAAATTTCAAGGCAATATTTTCCCCAAAAATATTAACTTTTTTAGGCCGTTTTCAAGATTGATGAAAAATAAGTATATCGCCAGATCTCAGTACATGTTAAAAAAAATAATATTTTTTTATTATTGATGTTTTTGTCACAATATCATACCCTATGAATTATTCCAGCAGAATGTATATACTTTAAACCTCTAAGAATTTGATATACTAAAAATTGCACGTGATCATCCGTAAGTTTTTGGGTACGAATTATGTTATTCAAATCGGCGCCCATAAGATGTGTGACTAGGTAAATCTGAAAATTAAAATGTTATTTTGTACTTGAGATTTTATTTAAGTAAACCAAGTTTATCACCTGACTGTTGTCATGCTGGGGATAAAATACATCCAGCAAGCCGATGACGTTTTCATGTCTCATATGTTTGAGCAACTTCAGTTCCCTGTATGTTCGTTTAGCATGCACAGCCGATTGGAAGGGGCGGGCTAGTTTTTTTATTGCCACTTTATTTTTGCTCACTGTATCAAGTGCTGAGCTTAAATTAAAAAAGGATCAAATAAAAAAATATATTTTTACCTTAGAGAATACTATTATTAATAATTTACAATAATATTAACGTTAAAAAACGAATATTGTATGCAATTTATCTACGACGAACGCAATGTAATAGCTATTTCAGAACTTTAATTCAATTTTATTTGATATTTTATCTGACAACTGTCAAGCGCTTTTAACCTCACTTTTTCCCAATTAATGCCTAGCGCGTTAAGTAACCTATTGCACTAGTGTAATAAATGTAGCAGTAGTATATTATGTATCAAGTTTTATAAACGCCATTTTGGTTACGAAGCACGAGCGAAGCTTGCAAGCGAGTGTTTAATAAAAACGAGTGTCTAGATAAGTTTATAAAACGAGTTGCATACTATACTTTATCTTCGACGACCACAAAGAAGAATTTAAATCCAATTTTATTTGTTAAACTTTTGACATCTGTCAAATGTCAACGGAATTAACCTCACTTTTCTCTAATTTATAATAAAGCTAACTTCAGCCCGTGACTAAAATGCCCAAAAGCCACTATTGCTAACTTCAGCCCGTGACTAAAACGCCATAAAGTCACAGCTAGTCAATGTAGTTATTAAAAAAATCTAATCAGAATTTACCTATACATTTATACCTACTTGACAAAAACATAATTTTAAAAAGGTGATTATACTAAAAAATTGTTATTGCTCCAAAATATCTTGCATATAAAGGATGTTTTTATATTAATAATAAAATAAAATATTTGCTTTAATAGGTGAAGGTTTTCTTACTTTAAAATTCTAACCTCTATGCAAGTTTTGTTGTTTTTTTTTAAACCTTAAACAGTAAACCAAGGTTAAAATTTATAAAAAATCATAATATTAGCGACTTAAATTAAAAACTGTAGCCAAATATAAGGGATTTTTAGTAAATTATATGGTTTAGAAAATGGGTAGGTGGTGGACATACCAAACTTGCCCGTATGCTCCGGAACCCACGGGCGATAGCATTTGATATCTTTCGGGAATCTCCCAGACGGTCCTGTTTACTTCCACATTGTGAAAATTCGCCATTTCGGTTGTTTTCCCAAAATAAATAAAACTAAAAATACAAGAAAAACTTAAGCTGTACTTAAACGGAGCAAAACACTATGGACTACATTCGAACTACTCTAGTAGAATGAGATGGAGATATTTTAAATCAAAAGAGACAATTTCTATTAAACAATGAATTTTAATTTAAAATAATTTTGTGCCTTTTTTGTGCATTTTATTATTAAAATATGACCTTAGTTTTCAGTATTTCAAAATGGAAAGTAGTCTCATGCTTGTTTTTTTTCCCTACTAAACCAAGGTCTCATGTAGGCACGTAATCTGAGTTGCATACGTTGCAGGGTTAGAAGTTGGTTATTAGTTTTCTTTTGATCTCTAGTTTCGCCTATTAATAGATTTTGTTTAAAAGTATGTGTATCCGATTTGTGTATATTTATATTTTATTTCATTAAACTATTGAATTGTTTTGATAGTCTTAAACTTAAGAAGATATTTTTAGGTTATGATGCTGTAGTTAGTGATAAAAAGAGATGGGATTCTGCAATAAATTAGATGGTCGGCAAGTGGTTAATTAAAATTTGCATTTGTCATGTAAATTTTCCATTCTTCCAAAAAACAAACAATACCAAAAATGGCGACAAAATTTTACCCCAATTTTATGATTTTATTTATTGCACTTCTGCACATTGGTAAATATAAATATTTTTTGTATTTATATTATTTTGTAATGAAATAATGTTATTTTAGGAATTAATTTAGCATTAAAATGTTACATTTGTGGAGGGAATGCAGACATTACATGTGACAATTTTGATCCAAGTAACACAACTTTCATAAAAGAATGCAACAAAAACCTTAAGTCATGTAATAGAAAAACAATAGGTAATCAATTTTTTTTATTAATTTACATTTAATAATTCTTATAAAAATTCAAAAATATATTTTAAAACTTGTTTTATGAGATTTTTGTTTTAGGAATGTCTGTAAAAAGAACCTGTGAAAAATTAAAACTTAATGACTGTCAGACAGCAAATAATGTCGAATATTGCTATTGTACCAAAGATCTTTGTAACGGAGACAAATTGCTTGAAACCACAGATGATGAAGATATTTTAGAAGGTAGTGGAGTTGATACAAACTCGATAAACAATGTTATTGCAACAATGAAACCAAAAACAAGCCAAGCCAGTATTAAGGAAATAAGCTATATTTTTTATATAACAATTATTTACGTAAACAGTATTGTCTATATTTATATGTAACATATTTACTTTACACTGCCAAAGATACTTCTTGGAAGAATATGTTTTATCTACCAAGACAATTTTGTATACAATTTTATTATACAAGGTGCATTAGAGTTGTCCTTTTATGAAACACCCTGTGGTATTAACAATATGTTACCTCAAATACTGCCCTTTATGTTGAGGTAAACAAATATATATGTCCAAAGTCAATTACCCTTTTAGCTTTTGTGAATGTTATTATTTTTAATTTTTTTTCAGTCAATTCAAATTAAATGTGCTTCCCTGATTCTTACAGAAAATTTAATGATATTGTAAAAATCAAATTAAAAATAATAATATTATTGTGTTAAAGCTTTAACTATTTTCTAGTCAATTAATTCTTAAGCCAAAACTTATATTTAAGAAATTTTATACCCTTGCTTTTTAAAAAATATACATACCTATACTTCCAGTACATAGTTTTATTATTTAAACATAGTGAAATGTACCATCAATTGCGAAATTTAATCACTTTATTTAAAATTAAATAAAGTTTTATAGAGTTTTTCAGTCCAATAGTAAGTCTAAAAAAGCCTATTACTTTATTATATTACTTTACTCAATGCTATTATATTAAACTTGATTTAACAATTTTTAAATGAACTGAAATTTCGCGCTTGTAGATGGCGCTATATGTTCTTGCTATGTTCCTTTTATAACGTAGTTTTTATTACTTTTATGGATATAAAAATGTAAACAAATTACGTATTGTTTTTCTAAATAAAGGTGTGACCTGTATGAGACCGATTTCGAGCAGTTAGTTTTGACAGGATTAAATCCGGCAACACTTAAAATCTGACAACAGTGCCTCAAGTGTCATTGTCAAAAGTGGCGAAAGTTGCAACTAAATTATCAATAGATTTTCTGTGGGTTATTATTTTATGTAGGTAAATAATAATTTGGCGAGAATGTCATCAAACGAGCAAAAAGCCCAGGCGCTTATCGCCGAAGCCGAAAAGAAAGTTTCAACGAAAGGATTTTTCGGTTCTCTGTTTGGGTAAGTCACCAGAGTAATACAAATCCAATTGGTGTTAATAATGGGAAATTTGTTTTGTAAAGGGGCTCCAATCGGCTAGAAGATGCAGTCGACTGCTATCAGAGAGGGGCCAATCTATTTAAAATGGCCAAAAATTGGGACTCTGCAGGAAGTGCTTTCTGCGAAGCAGCTAGCTTGCATCTCAGGAGCGGCTCAAGGCATGATGCAGCCACTAATTTCGTCGATGCTGCTAATTGTTACAAGAAGTCAGACATTAACAGTAAGTACTAGCTCTACACTAAAAAAAATATCATATCATTTGGTTTGATGAGTCACATTTGGCAAGTCAGTTGATTTCATAAGCTATTTTCTGGAATTTATTTATTATTTTATCAGAATAGTGATGTTTCATCAACACTGGCCTAAAGAGCACATTAAACATTGCTTTAAAGACTGTTTACACCCAAAATGTTCAAAATTGGTTAAAATAACAACTTTAGAAATTGACCTTACGTATATTCTAACTTATTTATTTAACAACCAGATACAAGTGAACAGAAATAGAATTTGCGCCTATTGGAGGTAATAAATTACCTGTACCAGTACATAACTTGAAACTAGGATCTTAAAACTAAATTAAAAACTGAAAACTAAATCTGTTTTTGGGTTATTAAATAAATAACTTATTTACAACTTTGATGTTATTAGGTAACATATTTTGAAGATTTTTATACCATTGTAGCCAACTGCAAGCTTGACTTTGGGCAGTACAATATTTTTAAATGTAGTTTTTGTATTACTACTTTTGTTGATGATGCACAAGTTATTAAAATTGATAAGTATGGTAATTTTGATAAATATCGAGATGTTTGTCATAAAACTGATCATTTCCCAGAATTATCCTTAGTACCCTTTTCTGCAAGTTTAAAAGTGGAAAAAGAGCATTCTCATTCTGAGCGAGGCATTTAATATGCTTTCTCCGCCGTGTTGAATATACGATTTTTTTAAGCGTTTATACAACAATTGATAGTTTAGTGGACAATTTATTTCATAACTCAATTGTTAATTTAATGCATAATTTAATATATATTTAATTTTTTCAAATGACAATATTGATAATTAAAAGTGACAAATAACACAAAATCCCTCATTAAAACTCATGTTTTGTAGTATTTCTTAAGGCACAAACACAAAACACAATAATTAATTATTAATTATAACTTTAAAAAATGGAGAGAGAAAAATTGTTGGCACATGCGCTGTTCAATCTTATTTAAAATTCATAATTTATTTCATAAAAGTTAAATTTTATGTACTTTCAAGGTTATTCAATAACCACTAAATTGTGAGTTAGGGATTAAATCGTTGTATAAACTGTTTCATAGCAGATAGTTTATGCTTATGCACTAAATTGTGAATTATGAAATAAATTAATGATATGAAGTTGTATAAACCCGCCATTAAATTATCGAGCTGGCGACATTTTGTCAGGTTTGACGTTTGATATATTTTTTATATTATAGGTTATGTACATGAATTTATTCTACAGCAAAATAATTTTAACCCATAAGTTTAATTTTTTTTTGCTGATTTCGAATTATGAGCTGGCAACATTTTGTCAGGTTTCACGTTTGACATATCTTATATTATAGGTTATCTTTGTACATGAATTTATTCTACAGTGACCTGTAAGTTTACATTTTCTTGCTGATTTCGAGCTAAACGCGATAGATGGAACCACCTTTTTTATGTAATTTCAATTTATTTTCATAATTGTACGGAGGTGTATAATAATTTATATAATAACACTAGTTTACAAAATCGAAAAAAAATTCTGCCCACCATATCCCATTATAATTTTTCCATGTATTTTGACCCACTAAACACGAAAATCACAAAAAAAAATTATGGAAGCGTTTTTGAAATATGAATTTTCAATTGTTTTTTTTTAATTTTCGGAGGTGTTTTGACGTTTTTGAGTACCTATAGCTTGAAATCTAATTGATCGATTTGGTCAAACAAGCCCTTAAATTGAAGGTATTTGAGCCCTCTAAAACTTTATTTTACATACTTTTGATATCGGATAAGTATTTTGACGCTAGCGATTTTAATAACTTAAAAAATTCGTTTTTATGGCAAAAATTGAGGTCGAAAATTTACATATCGTCCTGGGAAAGGTTTAAATCAAACAGATAACTCCAGTTTGGATTTTTTTTCGTGAATCTGACATTTTTACAAAAAAAAACAAGCTAATGTTCATAAAAATACATGAAAAAATGGCGGAGTTATGAATTTTTTAGTGGAAGACCAAAATTCAGCTTTTTGATGATTTTTATTTTATTTTTGTACCTTTTATTTCGTAATATGTTTATTTTTTAATGAAAACCTAATTAAAGTGCATGATTGGAATTTTTTAAGTTTTTTACGTACTTTTTTCACCGAAAACATAAAATTTAAATTTGACATGACTCCGTAAAACGCGAATTCTTTTGTTTCTCGTGTTGCCATAGTGACATTTTACTGCCATTTTTTTATATTTTAACAGAGTATTTTTATCATGGTTTTATTTAGTTAATAAAAATTGTAAAATAAGTAAAAGAAGTAGAGAGTTCGAGTGCGTAAATAACCCGGACAATCTGGGCGACGTTAGTGATGAGCACGGAGAACGTTTTCACCAGCAAATGAAAGCTATGGAGCGGCGGTATCACGGCTTCTGGGATGCAGCCATGATGGGTGATTACATTTGGTCCCTTATACGAGAAACGGAATACGAAAGCAACAAAAAACAGAAAAGGAGCCATATTTTTTTTAAACCTATGCTTACAACAAAATAAAACTTCAATGTTCAATATTTAATGTTTAAAATAAAAATCAATGTTCAATATTAAACTTTATATAACTCAATAAAATGGAAAAAAAGTAGAAATTCTCGAAAAAACTGAATTTTGGTCTTTCACTGAAAAATTCATAACTTTGCCATTTATCCATGGATTTTTATCAACAGCAGCTTATTTTTTTTCTTTAAGTATAATCTATACGTAAAATAAATCAAACTGGACTTATATCTTTCCCAGAAGGATATGTAAATTTTTGACCTCGATTTTTGTAAAAAAAAAGACTATTTCAACTTCATAAAATCGCCAGTATCGAACTACTGAGCCGATACCAAAACTATACAAGAGAAAGTTTTTACTTTTGATTTAAGTGATTGACTCGAAGTATACTCTAAAACGTGAAAACACCTCAGAAAATTAAAAAAAAAAACAATTGAAAATTCCTATCTCGAAAACGCTCCCAAGAAAAAAAATTTTAAGTGTGATTTTCGCGTTTAGTGAGCCGAACTACACAAGAAAATAATAGTGAGACATGGTGGGCAAAATGGCTGTAAATTAGTGTAATTTGAACTGCGTACAAATATGTCTTTCTATATAGGCTTATGGGCAGGGCCGGATTTAGCATAGGGCCAGCGGGGCCACGTCCCCAGGGCCTCCACCATTTAGGGTCCCCCACCAAGTCAATGTGTTGCTTTTTAATGAAACAAATATGAAAAAATTAGAGACAAAAAAAAACTTGGGTCGGTTATACCGCGCGAATCCTGTAATTTTCAATTATTTTTTCGTAGATCTAACTCTAGTTTTTCGCGGATTTTTTATCGCTTATCCGCTTGCAAATCAGAATGTAAATTATCACACTCAAAGTTTTGGCGCGCGACGACCTTTTTATATAGTCTATAGTCATGTTATGACTCAAAACAATTTTAAACAGTTGCTCCTTTAGTGCTTGTCGTAACGTTTTTGTAAACATATTTTCCGGTGTTTCCGAAATACTGTTTCGTGCTTTTTTTGCACAAAACATTGTTTTATTGTTGATGATTTTGTATAAAAAGCAGACAAATAATACGACTTTTGATGCACTTTTTTTCAGTTTGCGGTAAGTATTAAAAATACAAACAAAACAGATCAATTTATATTTTACTTGAGTAAAAAATATATATATAAGGTTATGTTCGTATTATTCAAAATATATAAAATATACAGTATATAAAAACACTTTCATTTACAATTCTATTCTACAATCTACGTTTTTATAGTTTTGCATACAAATTTATAATTTCTCAGACTTGGGTAAAATGTATATAAGGTTATGTTCGTATTATTCAAAATATACTGGGTGATTCAGACTTATGGTGATAAAAGCTCAGGGAAAATTCCACTCATCAAAATATGAAAAAAGTTCCTATAAACTCGTGTCCGAAAATGCTTCATTATCGAGATACAGGGTGTTTCGTTTAAAAAAAATGAGTTTTTTATTTATAGTTAAAAAATGGCCGATTTTATTAAAATTTATATGGTTTATTAAATAATAAATGATTCAAGGATAATAAAAAATCAAGTTCCTCTTTAGTATTATTTTACAAGAAAGGCATTTTATTTTAAGGATTGTGTGACATTTGAAAACTTTTAACTAGGGATGCCTATTTTAAACCGATTATCAAAAAAATGTCGGTTTTTAGAATCGATTTTTTTACACATGGTTTCGATTGTTGCAGAGGCGGTGACAAATCTTCTAAAAGCAATAGAAATCTACACGGACATGGGTAGGTTCACGATGGCGGCCAAACACCACCAGACAATCGCCGAGATGTACGAAACCGACGCGGTGGACTTGGAGCGCGCTGTGCAGCACTACGAACAGGCGGCCGATTACTTCCGAGGCGAGGAGAGCAACTCGTACGCGAACAAGTGCTTGCTGAAAGTGGCGCAGTACGCCGCGCAGCTGGAAAATTACGAAAAAGCGATACAAATCTACCAGGACGTGGCCGCGTCGGCGCTGGAGAGCTCCCTGCTTAAGTACAGCGTGAAGGAGTACTATTTCAGGGCGGCCCTGTGTCATTTGTGCGTCGACGTGCTCAACGCCCAGCACGCGCTCGAGCGTTACAATCAGACTTATCCGGCGTTCCAGGACTCGAGGGAGTTCAAGTTGCTGAAAACGCTCATCGAACACATCGAGGAACAAAGCGTCGACGGGTTCACGGATGCCGTCAAAGATTACGATTCCATATCGCGCTTAGATCAATGGTACACCACCATCTTGTTACGTATTAAAAAGCAACTCAATGAAAGCCCAGACTTGCGCTGAAAGCTCTCTCCGCATAGGTATTTATTCTCGCTATTTTATTAACCTTTGTTAACTCATATATATCGTTTTATTTTTGTTACTTTTATTGTTGAAATTTTATTTTATTCTCGCGGTAAAGGGGAGACAATGAGATAAAATTATCTGTTTGGTTTATCAGGCACTGAGAGTTCAAGTTCTTGACTCTTTGTCCCTGATTTAAATACATTCCATATATGAGTTATGGGTCCTTATATAATACGCAATAGGGTAGAATTAACATGTTGGCTTTATGTCAATTGGAATTTAAAAATTACTAGACATTTTTTGTTAAAATAATCACAGTCTCTCTTGTGTGAGGGTGGAGTGAAAATTGTTTATTACTATAATTTAGTAAGTATTAAAACGCCGCTATTCCAATTACATACTTAGTTCTAATAACGCTTCGACTATTATTTGTGATGCCTTTTGTAAATAATAAATTTGATCTGAATTGATTTAATTTGTTTTTATTTAGTCAAGCCTATTGAAATTTGCCTTAGATGAATAAAGCTGAGGTTGACAATAATTATTTGTGTTTTATGATTTTTTTTAGGTATTAAGTAATAAAAAGATACAATGTGAGATATAACTGCCCTATATCCGTTTTAAAATGTGTAATTTTTTGTTAAAATTGACCATACAGAGTGATTTCATTTGCATTGGCGTAACTGTATTAGAAATATATTGTTAGAATTGTTTTAAATACAAAACTATTTAGCGTGTCGGTCGAATGTTTACTGTCCAAACTATCGTTTTTATATTATAAATGTTATAGCACGGTTAATATTAATCAAAGTCACTGTAGTATTGTAGATCGCCTATACTTTATTAATAAAAAAACATTAAAATGTCGTTGGTTAAAGTATACTTAAGTAATAAACAAGTACAATTATTAGGATTCATAAGTATTGGATTATTCCATCTTCGGTTTTTATTATTGTTCATAAACTTATCTTATAACTCATGTTATGTATATATCATAAGTGGCATAATAAACGAAAAATGTTATTTTGATTGTTTGATTTAACTAATCCTAACTTTAATATTATAATATATATGTAAATGCGGAAGTATGCTAGACTCTAGCTGCTAGATACTTAGAATGATGGATGACAATACATGCAGTATACTATACAGTGTCTGTAGTAATTTGTTTAAAATTGCCGCCACTTTGAAATGGCGGATTACCTATTTCTTCACAACCTTCTAGACAAGGTGTCAAATAAAAGGGTTCGACGAGAGGAAAACGATAAAGTGAGAAACGTCATACTAAATCCAAGATGGCGGACATAAGCTACTTTTTCGTTTATTACACTTCTTGTATTTTTATAAATTATCTCCTAAAACCACGTAGTAAATATTTTATAAGTAAACCAAATAGCTTAAATTTCCATTGTATGCACTGCTACAACTCAAAGCTCTGTATCTGTTTTTTATGTAAGGGCGGCCGAAAACGAAGCATCCCAATCAACAATTTAAGTTTTGTTACGTATATGGGACTATTTAAGTGTTTTGCGACAGTCGCCGGTCTCTTTAAATTACTCTTTCATTACTAAGTTACGACTTAAGTGGGGAACAAGTGAGTTCCAAAAAGGTAACAAATATGTCACTAGCTATAAACCCTGCTACTATTTGGAACGTAGCTGCTACGTTACTAGAACGTTTCAATATCGTTGCTAGAGCGTTATAATTACTTTTATTTATTTGTTTTTACTTCTATATTAACTGTCTTTGTCAAACTTATATTAGATTATACTATCCCTCCTTTTTTAAATGGAACCACTACGGACTTGGCTTTTCAATGTCGTCGTTTATTAAATATGTACCTACTGTTAGTTTATAACTTTCAGAATAACAATATAATGTTTAATTGGGCATGTAAATTTATAAACCCTTTAAATTTTACTGTTGAACTTATGAATTTAGTTTTTGTAAAATAAATGCGCTTCATCAATATTTAAGTATAAACAAATTATTTATTTAATAATTAATGTTTATAAATAAAAAAATCTTTTATTTAATTATTAATACCGTCTATAACCAACAAAATTACTACAACCATTTAAAAACAATTAAAATAATTTATTATTTACATTACCAAGTGGTACTGTACAGTAAAAAATGGCCTATAAGAAGCATTTTCCTACTTTAAAGTTTTTTTCCACCTTAATTTACTTTACGGTAGTTTTGGTTAGTACCATAAACGTTCCAAATACTAAAATAATAACTTTTAAGTTATTAACTTTGTAGTTTCGAGATTTTAACTTGCAAAGGGGCTGCAAAGTAAAAATAATTATAATGTAATCTTTAGGAAGCAACCGAAAGTAACTGCTACAAATTAAATTTACTTGAAAGTTTTTTTTACTTAAGTATAATTATAATTTTAACACCTTTTTTAAAGTTGCAAAGTCTTCTTGGGGGCAACCAAGTTTTACTTAAATGTTTATTACTTTATTTAAGGAAAGAATGAAGTTTCTGTTACAAAATATTGCTATTTAAAAGTTAAAATTACTTTTAAGTAAAAATTAAAGTAGCTGTTTAGTATACTTAACTAATTTAAAGTTATCACCACTTTGGTAATGGTTTTTGGAACCAAAAATGCTGCTTGGGTAATCTTAAACAACAAAATTAATTATTACTTAAAATACTGTAAGCATTAATTAAATAATTAATTAAATTAATTATTTACTTTAGTTGAGTTTTAAAGCCAAAAAAAATAATTAAAACATTTTATGGCAACACCCTCTTTGTGAAATGTTAATGGAGAAAATTACGTTAAAAATGTTTATTGGGATGGTTACTTACTTTATTTTCGTACAGATGTCGCTTTATAGAAATATTTAATTTAAATAATTTTTTAGATAATATTAAGTATTTGTCGTAGAAAAAGTATGGTATGCAACTATAGTTAAGATATATGTTATATATTTTTCTAGGCACTAATTTAATATCGCAAGCTCGCACGTGCCTATATTAAATTCTTGACTAAAATGACGTTTATTAAACTTGATACATAATATACTATTTTTTAAAACCTACAGGGCCGCACCAAGTGTTTTTGCCGCCGGGTGCAATTAAAAGCTTGCCGCCCCTTAAAGAAAAAAAAAATCTTATAAACACTATTTTAACTTAATAAAATTATTATGTATGTATTAGTTGTTTTTCGGGATCTGCTCCGTGTTGTCGGTATTTGGTTCTTAAAAAAACCGTATGTCTGACGACCTTTCGGTACAATCTCATGTACCATCTTCAGGTCTTATCTGCTGGGCTGCTGTTGCTGCTCTGCTGCGAGTTAGACGTGTAACGTGTAACGTGTAACATTACAAAATAATTTACTAGAACTACCCCTAAAAGCTAGGTTTTGCTTAGCTAAAAATTTAACAACCGATATAATTCTTTCTAAAACAGAAAACTATCTTTTCTGTTCACTGTTAATTAGTTTTTCCTGTAAATAATCTATTGTTGAGCCACACTTTAATGAAGTTTGTAATTAAATCATTTTGTTGCAACATTTAATATGATCATTAGAACTTTCATGTCGGCTTAAGGTTCGCGATAAATGTTGCCAATCTCGAAATCCATCTAGCCCCAAAGAACTATAGTTGCATTCCCAAATAAGTTACATAGGAAACAAAACACAGAGTATATTTTTTAGAATATCCAAAAATATTTATTTCAATAACTTTTAGTGCTAGCGTCTTTGGGATAAGTTGTTTTCTTATTTACCCTTTTCTACTACCATGCACTTGGACCAGAATCAATTACAATATTAAAAAGTTTACTGTCACTTTCTGTTCAAATATTTTCTAAAATACCGCCCCTCGATAGTTGCCGCCCGGGCGCAGTGCACCCTTTGCACCCTGGGTTGGCTCGGCCCTGAAAACCTATTGGTTTAAGTTGTTTTTAATAATTACAATTACCCTGCATACTTTTTTTATCTAATTAGCCAAATAATATATTTGATAAAAAATATTAATATTATAAAATAAATTGTTATTTAACACGCAAAATAGGTAAATATTTTATTCGAAAAGGCACGTTCTTCAAATAGAAATAAAACAATATAAATGTAGAACTTAGTTTATACTATATATTATTTAATTCCAAAATTAACAATAGTACATTGTAGTTTAGGTATACCCAATGGCTGAAATATTTCAAAGAATTAACTCGTTTTTCAATGAATACCAAGGTAGTAACTATAGTTAATGGCATGATGGTTTATTGGAAAAATAAACAATTTTTCTCAGGAATCTTGTTGAAACAAAGATAACATTTATATTTTTAGATCCACGGGTAGCCGATTGGGTATTGTTATCAAGCCCTTTATATACTGTTGCCATTTGCCTGGTTTATTTTTTGTTTGTAAAAGTGAGTTTTTATCAAATTAATACGATTTATATACTCGTATTTACCAAATATTATTTAGGTTTTGGGGCCTAAATTTATGAAAAATAGGAAACCCTATGAATTAAGAAATACTTTGATTGTTTACAATGCATTTCTAGTGTTACTGAGCTCGTGGTTGTTTTATGAGGCAAGTAAAATAACTTTTAAATTTGAAATATATATATTTAAATTTAATTTTAATAATGCTTATGCTGTGGCATTATTTTATTATTTTAGATTGGAATGAGTGGGTGGCTTACAGGAGAATACAGTTTTAGATGTGAACCCATAGATTATTCAAACAAACCAAATAATTTGAGGGTAAGAATTTTTAGGTTTTGTTTTTAGTTTATTACATTTTTTTATCAGATGGTCAATGTCTCATGGTACTTTTTGGTCTCTAAATTTATTGAACTTTTCGATACAGTAAGTGTGCTTAAAAATATTTATATTAAGTAGTACCTAATATTTCATGCGTTTTAGGTATTTTTCGTGGCACGAAAAAAATACAATCAAATCACCATGCTTCATGTTATACATCATACCAGTGTCCCGATGTCGGTTTGGATTGGAATCAAATTCACTCCTAGTAAGCAGTGATATTATTTTTTATTAATTTTTTTAAAATTTGTCCCCTCATTTTTGATATTTTTCCCACAATTTTTTAATTTTGAACTGCTGTGCGAATTTGTCCTACCATTTCCTAAATTTATTCTACGTTGCGAATTTTGTCCGCAAAAAATTTTACTTAAAAAAAGTCAAACATTTGATTTTTGTTAACATGCTTTGTTTATTTTAGCGGGCCATGCTACATTTTTCGCATTAATTAATTCATTTGTTCATATTATAATGTATGCCTACTATATGTTAAGCGCTTTTGGACCTTGGATGCAAAAATATCTTTGGTGGAAAAAATATATAACTACATTACAAATGGTGCGTACAAATTAGAGTAATTATTATTTTAAATATTAGATACATAAAAAAGTTCGCCAGATTCCCCATCCCATTGTCAACAATGACATTTTGCATTGTTAAACTTATCATTGTCATTGAGCAATTTTGGCAGCAATATCCAGGACCTAAAAAAATAACAAAACTGTGAAATGCTGTTTGGCATTCAATAACTTTTAGGATAATAATTTTTTTTGTTTAAGGTTCAATTTGTAGCTCTTGGAATTCATACTGCTCAGCTGGCTTTTATTGAGTGCGACTATCCTCGTAGTTCTTTAATATTTGTGGGACTACAAGCCGTCATGTTCTATTTCCTTTTTGGAAATTATTATAAAAACGCCTACAAGAAGAAAGACACTGATAAAACAAAATAATTAAATCCCCATTGAATAGTTAACAATAAAAACAATTTTTTCACTTCACCTTTTGGTAAAATTATTTTGTCACTGGTTATACTAGGTGACCATTTATTTTTTCTATTAAACTATTTTAATTTGTTTTTTTTTTAATTTTCTGAGGTGTTTTGACGTTTTAGAGTATACTAGAGAGTTCTAATTGATCGATTTGACCAAACAAGCACTTAAATCAAAGGTATATAATTGAGCCATCTACAACTTTCTCTTGTATAGTTTTGGTATCGGCTCAGTAGTTCGATACTGGCGATTTTATGAAGTTTAAAAAGTCCTTTTTTACAAAAATCGAGGTCAAAAATTTACATATCTTTCTGGGAAAGATAGAAATCGAAAAGATAAGTCCAGTTTGATTTATTTTACGTATAGATTATACTTAAAGGAAAAGAATAAGCTGCTGTTGATAAAAATCCATAGATAAATGGCAAAGTTATGAATTTTTCAGTGAAAGACCAAAATTCAGTTTTTTCGAGAATTTTTACGTTTTTTTCATTTTATTGAGTTATATAAAGTTTAATATTGAACATTGAAGTTTTATTTTGTTGTAATAAGCTTATTTGTTTTTTGTTGCTTTCGCATTCTGTTTCTCGTATAAGGGACCAAATGTAATCACCCATCAGGGCTGCATCCCAGAAGCCGTGATACCGCCGCTCCATAGCCTTCATTTGCTGGTGAAAACGTTCTCCTTGCTCATCACTAACGTCGCCCTGATTGTCCGGGTTATTTACGCACTCGAACTCTCTACTTCTTTTACTTATTTTACACTTTTTATTAACTAAATAAAACCATGATAAAAATACTCTGTTAAAATATCAAAAAATAGCAGTAAAATGTCACTATGCCAACACGAGAAACAAAAGAATTCACGTTTTCGGAGTCATGTCAAATTTAAATTTTATATGTTTTCGGTGAAAAAAGTACGTAAAAACCTTAAAAAATTCCAATCATGCACTTTAATTAGGTTTTCATTAAAAAATAAACATATTACGAAATAAAAGGAAAAAAATAAAATAAAAATCGTCAAAAAGCTGAATTTTGGTCTTCCACTAAAAAATTCATAACTTTGCCATTTTTTCGTATATTTTTATCAACATTAGCTTGTTTTTTTTTGTAAAAATGTCAGCTTCACGAAAAAAATCCAAACACCTTTTTCAGGACGATATGTAAATTTTCGACCTCAATTTTTGCCATAAAAACGAATTTTTTGAGTTATTAAAATCGCTAGCGTCAAAGTACTTATCCGATATCAAAAGTATGAAAAATAAAGTTTTAGAGGGCTCAAATACCTTCAATTTAAGGGCTTGTTTGACCAAATCGATAAATTAGATTTCAAGCTATACTCAAAAATGTCAAAACACCTCCGAAAATTAAAAAAAAAACAATTGAAAATTCATATTTTAAAAACGCTTCCATAAATAAAAAATGTTTGGTGATTTTCGTATTTAGTGGGTCAAAATACATGGAAAAATTATAATGAGATATGGTGGGCAGAATTTTTTTTCGATTTTGTGAACTAGTGTAACAATTGTTATTAGTTAATTCCGAACATAACTAAATTTTTTGACAGTTATAATCTTTTCGCTTAAGCGCTTAACTGTCAAAAAATTTAGTCATGTTCGGAATTTCTTCTGAATGAAAGACCTATTTGTTTTTGTTTTGCAGGCGCGTGTAAAACGGCCCCGCAGACCCCGCCACGCGGGGGGGCCCCCGATATATTGGGGGCCCCCGGGCCCCCAATATGTTTTAAGAAAAAGTAATACCTATGTATATCAAACAAACTCCAAAACCACAAATATGCACATTTAAACATTTCAAATCAATATTTAATTTGTCACCATTTCTTTCGAACATAAAAAATGTGAACGCCCAAACAATTGTCAACCCTGGCTGGTCGAAACCTCAGTGATTCCCAGTTTTAATGGGAATTTCCGGTTATTAGCGAGTCTTTGTTGTTTCACTTGTTACGTTTAAGTTTTGAGTTTATATTTTAAAAGTTCTACAGAAGTATGAAATTTCCCTAGACAAATGTAGAGGCCAGAGTTATGATCGTGCTGCAAATATGAGCGGTAAGAACATTTAAATTATGTTTTTTCGACAACTAATATACATTGTACACTATAAGTTTTATTGATTAAAAAAATAAAGTTGTCTTAAAAGTTCAATCATCATTAATATGGAACCTTATAAAAATAAGTTTTTTTGCAGGGAAATACGCAGGTCTGCAAGCTCTAATCAAACAAAGACAACCAAATGCCGATTATGTCCATTGCACTACTCATAGTTTAAATCTTATTTTAAATGACTCTGTAAGCAACATTGCCGAAATAAGAAATTTTTTTGACACAGTTCAGTCTCTCTACGTATTTTTTAGTGAAAGTCTACCTCGTTGGCAAAGCTTAAACTCCGAAATAAAAAGAAGTGAAACTATTGGTTTAACTCTAAAAAAATTATGTCCGATAGTATAATATCGTTAAAAAATAATTTTTTGTCGGTTGTCAAGTGTTTATCAAATTTAACATTAATAGCCAAAAAACGCAGTGATAGAGATGAGGCCAAGATATTACAAAATAAAATAGAAAATTTTGAATTCATTTTCTTGCTATGTTTTCAAGGTACTATTTTGAAAAATATTAATATGCTTTCAAAATGTTTGCAAAAGAATGACATTGACATAGGACAGGCAACAGATCTAATATCAGGAGTTCTTGCCAAATTAGAGAGTATCAGAGAAAATTTTGAAAATGTGTATGTTATCTATTTCAACTGCGAAATCTTGGAATATTGACCCTCAACTGAAAAGCAAGAGAGTCCGTACAGTCAAAAAATTTTTTGATGAGATTGCAGCGGATGAGCCAATTGAAAATAATAAAAATCGTTTAAAAGTTACAATTTTTAATGCTTGTTTGGATATAATATTAACTCAGTTTAGAATCAGGTATTTTGAACCCACAAACGCGCAAGAATCTGATATTTTAGCTAATGTCAGAGTATTAATAGAGAAATATCCTAACGACTTAACTCAAAATCTAGGATTGGAACTAATACAATTAAAAAATTTACTTTACGAAAAGATTAAAAATTTTCATAGCATAAGAAAGTTTTCAGATTTTATTTTTGAAAAAAATCAATTACTATTAAGTAGAATACCTGAAATTTGCACTGCGTTCCAGTTGTTTCTAGTACTTCCCGTTACATCGGCTCAACCAGAAAGGACTTTTTCAAAGTTGAAGATAATAAAAAGCTTTACGAGATCTAGTATGGTACAAAATTGCCTTAGCTCATTGGCCATAATCTCAGTAGAAAATGAACGAGCTAAAGATGTAGATTTAGACAAAATAGTTGACAATTAAGTTCCTTTCGTTAAGGTACAAACGTTAGGATATTTATAAGTTGTTTTTAAAATAATGCATATTTAATTCCATATCTTTGTACTTATTAGTTAAATATTTGTTGTATGTTTTCCTTGTATTAGAAGAAATTTTTTTTTAGAACTTTTCAATCATCCCTCCTATATTATAATAACATATAATAATTTATAGAAATAAATTTAGTTTCAAAAATTCGCTGTGTTTTTTAACTATTAGATAATAATATTGTGTATAAATATTTACTATAATGGGTTATTTTTGGAAAATATAATAATGACATAGGGGGCCTCAAAAAAAAGTTGGCGGGGGGGCCCCCAAAAAATTTGACACGCTACTGTTGTTTTGGTTTAACAGATAACTTTTATTTAGTTTAGTTCCTTATGAAAAAACAATTGACAGGTTATCCATAAAAATAAATAGTTTGTTTGCTTGAACAAAATAAATACACAAATTATTAATAAATATTTAATTTATTTTTAAAGTGGTTAAAAATGTATTTTTTGAAGTCTCAGACGGTAAGCATTTGCCAAATGCCTCAATTAATAAAGGCTCCTCTGCAATTGTTTCTTGAAAATCTTCTAAAGAGACTTTACCATCTTTATCTTTATCAAATTTCCTCATAACAATATCAACCAAGTCTTTAACACTTTCGTCTGGATCTTCTTCTTGAGGCTGCTTTATTAAACAATTTCTAAAACATTAAACTCACAACTAAACATGTTTTTATGAATAAAAACCTTTTACTTCAACAATTGAAACATTTCTTCTTTACTTATGAAACCATCTGCATTTAAATCGTAAACCAAAAAACAAAATTCAATTTGTTTAGATTTTGAACCTTTCAAATAAAGAGACAGGCCGAATAACCAATTTTCCAAATTTATTAATCCATAGTTTTGTCTATCCCAGACGCAAAATATTCTATCCATTAACCGATTTTTCGAAACTATGTCGAAGGTGTTGTGCAGAATTTCACGAAAGACTTTTCGGTCTATTCCCTAAATTAAAAAAAATTATGATAATAGTAAAGTCTTGTGACGGGCTAGACATACATAAGTCTATAAATTAAGTTTTGTTCCTACAAGAGTCTTTATAAATGTTATAGAACTTTGTCTATAATTTCTTATTAGGTAATTAATATGAAATGAATATTTATAATTACTTCATTAATTGATGAAGGTTTCCCAATAATTGAGGAAGGATTTGCTGAAGGATTCGATTTTTTTTCTTTTAATTTATTTATAGTAACCAGTTTACGGTAAATTTTGTACAACGCTTCAATTTCGTACCTTAAAAAATAATAAATTTTTTTAAATTATACACAATGTGTCCCAAAAGTTGCGTATTTACAGAGGGGCTCTAAAGTTTCGAATATTGAGTGTTTAATAGTTTATATTATATTTTGCATCCAAACGTCTTGAACATTATGAATTTCATTAACTATTATTTCTCTGAGAACCTGAAGATTGCCCGGCCTATTTTTGTACACCACTGACTTGAAATGACCCAATAAAAAAGTCCAATGGTGTTAGGTCTGGAGACCTGGCAGGCCACTCTATTGACCCAATTCACCTGTTCGGAAATACCTGGGATAAGTAGAGGAAGTGGGGGTAATTCGGAATACTGTTGGTAATTTGGAATACTTAAATATTGAAGCTATGCTTAGCGCCATCTCGTTAATTATGAAATAAACTACTAGAATAGCCTGTATTTTGTGGACATGTGATTTTGTAGATATTTTGATTTGTGGTAGAGGGCCAACACATGTGAAAAATTAATTGTGGGGTAACTAAAACTTTTTTAGTGGTAATTAAATCGGCAATCATAGCTTCGATTTTTATCTTTAAATTAACTTAAATTGTATCCTCAGGTAAGTAAAGGGTTATATTTTTAGTTGTTAATTGTACTTTTTCGATATGTTAAAGCATTTACTTTTTTTTACATATTATGGCGTAGGTCTTTATATTGCTAATTTGGAATACTATAAATAATGCAAATTTGAAATATTCCAAATTATATTCATTTTTTGTAATATTTGATAATCAGTCCAATTTTTTTTTTTTATTTATATTTGGTTACCTTTTAATAGTTATTTATGTATTAAGGGCATAATAAGGTTTTTATGGTCCGAGGCGCTATTTCGAGCCCGAGCGCGTTAGCGCGAGGGCTAGAAAAGCGTCGTAGGACCATAAAAACCAGTTATGCCAGCAATGCATACAAAACTTTATGCACGATTAATATATTATTATTTTTAATATATTATTGTTTTTAAATACGTTTACGTCAAAGATTTTTTGTTATAATTGTCATATTATAATGTCAACTGACATCAGTCAGTTTTAAAGTTTAAAGATGAATGAAATTGAGGAAGCAGCTGAAAAGGCGAAAAATTGCGGCCTGCTGCCGGAAAAATCAAAATCTTTATACGAAAAAACTTACTTCGAATATATCAAATGGTGTAACATTGTTGTTTTTAATTTTTGACGTTTCATTATAGCCCGCTGGGTCATAATAACGCCCGCGGGCTATAAAAAGACGTTTACGTCAAAGAATTTTTGTTATAATTGTCATATTATAATGTCATCGTGCATAAAAATGTTTTATTAACCTTTTTAATAAAAAACATTTGCTGCTACTTTGAAATATTCCAAATTGGTGGTATTCCAAATTAACTTCATGTAACGAAAACAGAGATTTTTTACACTTTTTTTTTCATTAGTGAAAAAATCCTTTTAAAGTATTTAAAATTTTTTAAAATTTTCGTAGGTCATAGTACAAATGTAGATCTTGGACATGTTATTTATTTTAATCGAAATAATTTAAATTTAAATTTTTTGCTATTTTTTTTTAAACTACTATTCCAAAATACCCTCACTTCCTCTATCTCAATATTCCAAACTTTTGAGCCAACCTGTATATATAAACACTGCGCGTCAAAATTAACGCATAATAAGTAAAAAAAGTCTTACTCTAAAACACCTTTACCAATCTTTATAAAATTTTGGATAAAAATACTTTAACTTATATCTCAGTTTACGTGTTCAAGGGTTTTTCGAGAAAATATCCTTAAAGCCCTTTTATTTAATAATAATAAAACGCTCGAAAAAAAACTTTTATAGGGAATTTTTTTAAGTAAATAAAAAAATACTGTGAAATACCGTATTTTTGTAAGTATACCCTGAAAATGTTGTACAAATCCAACAAACAGTAACGAAAATACAGCTCTTTAAAGTCTTCAAAAATGACCACTTTTCAGCAAAATAATCAAAAAGGGGTCATTTTTACCGACTTTGAAGCACTGTTACGTTACTGTTCGTTTGATTTGTACAACATTTTCAGGGTATAGTAACAAAAATACGGTCTTTAACAGCATATTTTTTATTTACTAAAAAAATTTTTTTTCAAACGTTTTTTTATTATTAAATAAAAATCCTTGAACACGTAAACTGAGATATAAGTTGAAGTATTTTTATACAAAATTTCATAAATATTAGTAAAGGCATTTTAGAGTTAGAATTTTTTGTACTTATTATGCGTTTATTTTGACGCGCAGTGTATAAATAAATAGTACAAACGTACCTGTTAAATAAGGTGTCGCGCTTGGCCGCTTCAATAATTTTGGGCGAGCACTTAAAAATATTATCTTTTTCGTTCATTTTCTTTTTGCGCGACTTTTGTTTTGAATTTGCCTGAGCCGCGTTCGCCAATTGGTTATTTCTCGCACTAGCCAGGAAAATTGTTATTCCCTTCATAACCATGGCGCCTCCACGCATGCTCAATCTCGGGCTATTCGACTTTTCTTTCGACATCTGAAGAAAAAAAACGGTTTTGCCTTTTTTCCCTTTGTTGTGATATAGATTTAAATTAAAATAAAATCGATATGACAAACTAGAGCAGTTTGCGTGCATTGCAAATTACGTCTAAAAGGTTTTTTCGTCAAATTTACAAAGCGCATACACAATTAACAATTGTTAGATACTTTTGATTTATTCAGGGTTCAATAAAACGATATTAGGTTTAAAGTTCTTATGCAAATAATTAAATGTACTCTTTAAATTGAAATAAAAAAATATGTTTGCTCTTAATGCCCTATCCCTGATAGCACACTTTATTCTAAGAATGTTTTTTAAACCTTCCAGTGAGAATATTCTTAGGATCATGCTATATCTTCTAAAGAACATGCTTAAAACAAATATAGCCTGATCCTAAGAATATTCTTACTGGCGTATAGGCAGGTTCTTAGAAGGTGCAAAGTTTTAGTGGTAAAAATTAGTCTACTCTAAACATATGCTTAGAATGTTAAGAAAGTAATTGCTATAGAAAGTTCATTTAGTAATATTCCTGTTAAGCATATTTAGTTCAGTTACCTATATAATAGTAAAATATACCATAACCTACGTATAAAGGTATACTTAAGTACCTAATTAGTAATTAGTATTAAATACAAAGTAAAAAACACAATCCAAAATATTTTTTATAGTTATTTGTCAAATTAAAACAATATTCGATAACAAAAATACTTTTACTATGGGTATTTTATTTTATGTTAAAAATAAATATTTATTAATTTGAATACCGATTTTTATTTCTGAATTAACATTTTTATGTATAATAATCCTAACTATCTTCAACTTCAATCTAATCTGACTTATCCCACAAAATTTTCCTTGTCTTACAACTTATGGTTTAGACGTCAAATTGTTTTTAAGGGGACGACAAATACATTTCACTGTCACATTATGACAGTGAGGCGTATTTGTCGTCTCCTGAAGAATTTTACGAATGTAAAATACAACATATTAGAACGTGGGTATCTGACATATTTGGAAATATTCTCAAAAGCTTCCTAGAAGCTCCATAAGAAATTTCTTCTAAGAATATTCTCAAAAGCTTCCTAGAAGCTCCATAAGAAATTTCTTCTAAGAACATTCCAAAAACGTATTCTTAAAATGTTCTTAGGATGCTTTTTAGGAAGGTTTTAAGAAGCTTTTAAGAATCTAATTGCATCATTAAAAGGTTATCTATTGAATGTTTTTAAAGTCCCTAAGAACATTCTTAGCAATAAGGGCTTTTTTAAAGGATTGAATAGCAAGTTGGTTTTAAAACTATTAATTTTGGAACAAGTACTTTTAATGTAGTTTTATGGAGTACCTAGTCTTAATGTACGGCACAATTTGTAAGTTTAGGAATTATTGCACTTGCCCCCCGTGCATTCGCCATTTTTGACGTTCAAAAATGGCGAATGCGCCGGGATTAATTTTCAAAATTACCTTAATTTAAAAAAAATTGTTTTTAAAAATCTTTTGTTTACGAAAGATATATAAACATGTTCATTTATATTTACGTGTTCTAAATCAAAATCAAATTACTATTGCAACACGAATAGTCTCATAGAATGGGGATCGATTTTGAATTGGTTATTGTGTTCTCCCTAAAAATCCCCCCAACGTGTTTCCTTATTGCTTGGCTTGGAGGCGTCGCGACGCGCCTTGCACCACTTGATTAAAATCGTTTTCAACACTTCCATTCATTTAGTAAAACGCATTTCAGCCAATAGTTAATTTTCCCACATAAAAAAAATTAATTATTACAAGCTTACTAGTGTTTTTTGAAACTTTCTATAAAACATTATCTCTATATATGGAAGGGAATAAAATTAGAGTGTGCTGTGGAGAATACCGTGCTCTGATTGGTTAATTGCTTTCCATAGAGATAATTTTCTATAGAAATAAATATCTGCGGAAATCTACATAACAATGCAATTTTGCAAAAACAATCGATAATAGCATACAACGAGAGGACTGGATTTTTAACGAAAAAAATCGCCTACACGCAAATACAAACCATACACGCAAGCCATATTTTAACTTAATACGAACGATATTTTAATCTCATATCATGTCATATACATAGACCGTTACCTTTTCTTATAGCACCAATGAAGTTTACACTTGTCGAATCACTAACCAAAATTGTTACCGGTTACCTAGCAACGACCCTTTTTAATTTCCTTGGATTCTTTTATCATTATTGATTTAATAACTTTTTTTCACTATTTGTTAAACAAGTAGCCCAAAAATCGGTCGAGGTGGAATCGCTTTATTTAGATTTAAATTTTTTTACAACTTTACACTATTTAAATAATTATTTATTATTACAAATATAATTGACAAAACTTTGTAAAAACTACTCGGATTTTTATTAAAAATGAATACCTACTAGGCAAAAAAGTAGTATCCCAGCAAACACAACCGTAAAGGTTCTATAATGGCCCTTTTTAAACGTACCTTTAATGAACTAAAGGCCCTATAAAGGAACTGTACATATTATGTCACGTTTACAAGAGTCTATTTATTTGCAATTATATTTTATTTATTACGTCGCGAGTACCAAAGCTCCACCAACTGCTCCATACTGCGCTGTTCCTTATATAATCAGTGCCTACGTGACACACGTCCCGCAAGCGCCTTCCCGAACATTCCAGCGAGCTCCGGTGTACTTTCGATTGCTCGAACGCTGACTCACCGGCGATGAGTCATCATTCCGAGATCCAGATGGGTACTCGCTGTAAAGGCCCAGTACAAGGAAAGCTTTGGCTAAAAATTATTAAGCCATGAAACTATGTAATGGGCCATTACACAATCAGACTTATGTGTTTTCTGGGATATTTTAATTATCATTATTACATTTTGGTTCACGGCGCCATCTATGCATGCAAAGCCGAAGTAAATTTTAAATTTACTGTTATCTTTATCAATAATTTCGTGCCACGAAAAAATCACGTCTTAGACAGTGTTGCCAAATTTAGTAGTTTCGGAAAGGCATTCTTTATCTTTGGGCCTCGGTAGAAAATTTCATCATTAGTAGAACAGTAGGATTTGAAATAGTTTGCACTGCAAACTTTGCAGTAATAAAATGTTACCTACCAAAAATCATTATCACAGAATATTATAATTATAACAGTGAGACACACTGAGTATACGTTTTATGGCTGTTTTTGTTTATTTTTTTATTTCAAGAATTTTTATTGTCCAAATTATTTTTAAATGAAAAGTCCTGGTTGTGGTTCATATAACAAATATATGTTGTAGTTCTGTTTAGCCGAATTAGTAGGATTTTCATGTTTGACTAGTAGAAGGGCTGACTCTTTGTTGGCAACAACAGTTCTAAATGGTTAAAGTTAAAATTTACTAAAACGCTGTGGCTCCCGTCCCGAGGCGGGACTTAAGTTCAGTCCCGATTGACGTCATAATTTTAAGATTTGTTATGTTATAATAAAATAATAATAATAATAAATTGTACCTGTATACATGTTAAGGGCACTTTAGTTACGTCGTAAAACCAAACCAACCCAAACTCAACAACACAACCCAACCGACCCCGCCCCATTGGCCCCCCCCCCCCGCCCCATTGAGCAAAAAACCCAACTAAAATGGGCAAATTTATGTTACTATAAAAATAAAACACTTTTTAACAAAGAAACAACAAATTTATAAAATAAAAAAAGTTTGACAACTTCTAGTAGAATCGAACCCGGTACCTCTCGCATGCCAAGCGACCGCCCTACCATCTAAGCCATCGAGCTTGACACAAATTATAAAATCTCGGGGAATAAAAACGGATTTACAGTGTGTGACGTCAATCGGGACTGAACTTAAGTCCCGCCTCGGGACGGGAGCCACATAGTTACTAAAAATGATGTGGTAGGATAATAAATAAAATATTGTGTGAAATTTTCTTATAAAGTTTATTGCAAAAAGATAATTTACAAACGAAATAACTGAGAACAAATTGATTTTAAAAAATCTGTCCGTCTGTTGTTAATCTGTTCAGATAGTAGTTGTTACAAACATAAAAATGAATGTTCAGTTTAGTTCATGTTTTCAAGTTTTCACGCACGCCAGTATAAAACATGACATGACATGACACGAATAAAGCTGCTGTAGTCAAACGGCACACGTTCGTACAAGCCAAAGTTTTTTGTATTGGTTTGCACAACTTAAATACAACAAGTCTCATAAATAAACATAAATAATTTACATATTTTTTATTCCAGTAATCAGTGTGAATTACATTGATTCAGAAAGTTACTAGTAGATTGAAGGGAATGAGTTTTAATAGTAATTTACAAGAATCATTTACGTTGCTCTACTAGAAATTTTCTGCGAACAAATTCCAATATGTAGAGATAGGTATTTGTTGTTTTCAATTTTAATAATAGAAAAAATATTACAATTACACATATTTTAACAATATAGTACATCGCATATGAAAAAACTACATACAATTTTTGTTACAAGTATTGGTAACAAATCTATATTTCCATTTTTTTATTTACTGGTAATAATTATAATTGAATGGATGAGTAATGCCAATATGCAACCGCCGCAGATATTAATACGGTATGTGTATCTTGAATAAAATCATTTGAAGCGGTCAACATTACTAGTCGTGGGAAAATCAATAAACAAAAAATAATATGCAGATATGAAAAATAAGAAAATAAACTTGCCGTTAAACGATAACTGATAGCCCACAATCGTTCCGGACGATAATAGGGAAGATGACACAGTGGCTGGGCTGATCAAGAAGAAGTCGGGGAAGTGGAGGAGGACGAGGACGAGGAGGGGGGCCGGGAGGGCGGCTATTCGCCCACGCCCACCACCGACAGGTTGCCGGTCAAAGGGGTGGGGGACGACGACACGGTCGACATGATGCGGCACTGCTCCTTCACCACCGGGTAAAAGTACGAGTGGTCCATGGCGTCGCGCGCCGTCAGCCGTTCCAGATGGTCGTAGCGCAGCAGTTTGTCCAAGAAGTCCAGCGCCTCGGGCGAAACCAAATGCTGATTTTCGCTGTGAACGAAACGCTCCCATCGTTTCCTCGAATGTCTGCAACAATCACATTTAACCTCAGTCTCACTCTTACCATAATACAACAAAACAAGATACAGCCCGTTCATATTAAAACCGAATATATCTATATATATATGGGGCGTGGCCTCGCCTCCCTCCAAGGCGCGTCACAGTAGCTTGTGTGATAAACGACATGACGAAAGGTCGAGCAGGTAAGGACTTAAAAAATTAAATGATAATAATGCAAAAAATCTCATTAGCGATGCAGTCTATTTGCTTAGCTACTGTGTCGCGCGTTGGAGGGAGGCGAGGCCACGCCCCATATATAAATAGATATATTCGGTTTTATTCTGAACGGACTGTATGTTCTTGCGTAGGGTTGGGAAAATTTCACATTTTGCTTGTACTTGAAATTTCACTTGAAATTTTCATGACACTTATGAAATTTATTAAAATTTCCTAAATTTCTGAAATTTCATAAAATTTATTGAAACTTTCAATAAGTTTCAATCACTTTAAGTGTAACATATTAATATTGAAATAAGCCCACTCGGGGACCATGGCAAATTGCCTCTCTTACCTCCTATCCCTCTGTGGGCCCCTGCACCAATAATATAAATAGTAAATACCTATGTTTACCACAAATTTCTTGAGATTTCCTTTTAAAATATTTTTAAAATTACTAAAACTAAAAGAGATATAGCACTTTTTGGTAAGCTAATGAGATTGTGCCACCTTCATTGTTTTATATTTATTATTTTTAAATATTTTAGTGAAATTTTACGAAAATTGAAAAAACTTCATCAAAATTTTATGAGCCAAAGGCATTTTTTATCCGTTTTCCGATGCAATTATAGCAAAAGAAAAAGTTTAAATTAATCATGACTTTAAAAAAAATTTTAGAGTCTGATTTAATTTACAAATTAAATTGGTAACTGAATTAAATTATTTAAATTAATTTATGCATATAAGTAACAATAATTACTTATAGTGTATTCAAATCCAAGCCGAACTAAACAAAAACGCCCAGACGCTTGATAACTTGTTCTTATTGGTCGATTTGGAATCTGTTGTAAATTATTATTAAAGGTCCCAGGGGAGGCCGCATATGAAATTTATGCGAAATTTTCAGTAAATTGCGAAACTTTCAATAAAATTTCAGAAAAATTCACAGGCAATGTTGAAATTTTCGGATTGAAAATTTCATTTGAAATTTTCAAAAATTTCATTTTTCCAACTAAATTAAATATTTCAAGTTTGAAACCTTCAAAGTTGAAAATTTCAACTGTCCCAACCCTATTCTTGCGCATCTGTTTCCACCACTTTTAAGATATTTTAAAGTGTAAAAAAATCTGTAAAAACAATGCCAAAAGAAAAAAACCTGGAAATCCAATACATTTCCTTAGTATGGGGTTGAAAAAATTTATGTTAAGAATAGCAATTAGATTAATTTTAAAAACAATTAAATAGCAGTAGTTTTTTAAGAGGTACTTTCCTTTTGTATACACAGATTATCTGTGGCAGATATATAAATAAAAAAATAATTTAGGTTAATATTTTTGTTTGTTCCATTTACTTTGAAGATAGTTGTTGCTATAAGAAGGAAAATTCGATTGAAAAAACATACATTCCCATAAAAAAGTCTTTAAAAGTGGATACAGTTTCAACTTTACACTTAACAGCTGATCTGTCAAAAGAGAAATCAAGTACTTTGTAAGAAATTAAAATAAAATTGGAAAAATCAATATAAATCATAGTTTTTTTACAGTAAAAAATAGGACAAAACCAGGAAGCATAATATGATCTTTGAAGACAGCCTGTGACAGAAACTCAAACTCTAAGAAATCAAGTACTGCATGCAGTGTAAGAAATAAAAATAAATTTTGAAAATAAATAAAATAAATATATTTGAAAATACCAAAATTAAATCTTTCTTTTTGCATTGTGCCAAGATGATCTTCAAGGACAGTACATAACAGAAACTCAAACTACAACATAATGAAATGGCCTGGAATTGAAACATTCCAAAAGCATAATATAATATTTTTTACAAGTTTAGTTTGTTTTATAAAATGCTGGCTCCATGGTGACCAATTTAGGGTTTTTATTTGGCAACTAAACCTAAATTGCAATTATTTGTAAATACAATTTGGTAACAAATAAATTAGAAAAAATATGTTGTTTACATTTTTCTTGCAATGTTAATGTTGTAACTTGACACTTTTTATTTCATTCTTTGTATTTGCTTTAAAACAGAACATTTTCATTTATTGAAAACATTTGACTCATAAATGGCTTTAAAACAAGATATTTTATCTTCAAATTATTCGACAATTTAATCTAAAAATCGAATAATTTTATAGAAATTTGAGAATAAAATTTAAATTTAAAATATCATTTAAATACAATGGCAGGAATAAACTAAGATGGCGGTAATTGGGTGGTGCCACCCATATTCCTCAATTTCAGGTCACTTGGTATATTAAAATTAAACATAACTTTTTTTATCAAATGACCAAATAAACAAAACAATCTCAAGTTTAATTCGGTGACTTATTTAAAAAGAATTGTGGTTTAAAGTATTAATAAAAATCGCAAAAACTAAAACAATGTCACTTATATATAGTGTACTTTCAAGGACAAATTAATCACGTGTAAAACTATTATTGATTCATTTTGACCTCAAAGCCCTTTGAAGCAAAATTAAAAGGATGCGCTTAATAATAATCTAATAAAATAAATAGAGAATTAGAATTTAAATTGCGTGTGCCGATAACAAAATATTTTATTCAAATAAAATAAAAATTATTTAATAAAACTGTCACAATTGCTAAGTAGTCCTGCCTAAACAGGCATTATTATCTTATTATAGAAGCAAAAGATTATCTGTGTTGATTCATTTCCAATATACAGGGTGTTTAGTAGGATTAAATATATAAAAAGGGACTTACCTTCCTAAAATATCGTTAAATCGTGGATCTAATTCTATATGGTATCTGTCTAGATATTCGAAAAGCTCTTCAGTACCTAGGACTTTGGCAATGCGCACTAGTTGATCGTAGTTGTCGTGACCGTGGAAGAAGGGCTCTTTTCTGAATATCATTGATGCGAGCATACAGCCCAAGGACCACATGTCGAGAGAATAGTCGTACATTTGATAGTCGACGAGCAATTCGGGGCCCTTGAAGTACCTGGACGCCACCCTGACGTTGTACTCCTGACCTGGATGGTAAAATTCCGCCAGACCCCAATCGATCAAACGCAATTTTCGGTTCTCGTGGTCGATCATCACGTTGTGAGGTTTCACGTCCCTATGCATTATGCCCATGCTGTGACAGTAGTCCAACGCTTTAAGCAGCTCGTATAAGTAATAGCGAATATCGAAATCTGTTAGTGTTTGGTAAAGCTGTTTGAAATCCGTGTTGTTCACGTGCTCGAATATTAATGCTGGAGTCCGCGACACCGGATCTTTCACTACTGCTTCTAATGTTATTATATTTGTACCGCCCCTTAAATTCTCTAAAATCTTTATTTCTCTTTTAATTTTCTTCTTTTTTACAGGCTGAAAGTAAATACAACCCACATTACAATTCAATCCTAAATTAACCCCATTCATATACATTACAGTTATTTTTAATAAGTTCTGAACTATTCTGAGATAGGAAAGCAAAAGCTTAATTGCGCATGCGTAGAATGCGCGCACAGGTATAATTGAGGTTAAAATTATTATGTCCCATGTACCTATATTTTGAACACGCGCACAAATAAGACAAATGCATGAGAAATCACATTATGTATGTTTAAAAAAAATGCATAAAATATGCTTACAAATTTAAAAAAGCAGTAAAAATGTTCAATAGTAAAAGAAATATATCCCTATATATTTTATATGGTGTTTCAGGAGTGTCAAAAAAATATATATAAAATATTATAAATTGACTTTCCTTAAAATGTGTGTGAAAGTTTTATTATCTTTTTAAATTTTGACTTTGATCCTGATATTGAATTAAAAAAACAAGATAAAGAAATATTTTTGGTGCATAGACTTACCTTTAAAATTTTGACTACACATTTTTCGTTATTTGTAACATTGATAGCTTCGAAAACTTCACTATATTTGCCCCTGCCGAGCTTTCTAACAAGTTGATAATCGTCCTGTTGACCCCAGTCAACAACATAACTTTCATAATCCCAGTATTCCCTGGGCTTGTGAGAATTCACATCGGAATAAACTCTAGCACGACTGGGCACTGCCATACTTTTATAATGCACAAGGCTTGTTACCAACTTTCCAACATAAGTTTGATATCTAGGATTACAAACTGAAATAAACAATGGTTAGTTAGCATCGATGGAGAAAAAGTAACATACAGTGTGATTTAAAAGTATTGTACTTTTGAATCAGCCTGTATATAATGTAAAACTAGGTATATAGCTAATACTGGCTCAAGTTACCTTGTTTAAAGCTCAGTTTTGCTAATCTAGAACATTTAATCAGCATAACTACATTCAGAATCAGAATCCTCAAATTTTGTTAGTGTCATAGTCAATAAAAGCGTTGCACGCCATTGCCTAGCATTGCCCCTTTTTAGATAGGTAAGGTACTATACAGACAGATAGTACAGACAGAGTAGTTTAATGAGAATGGATTTTAGCCTACACTTAAATACATCATACCTAGTTCATTCCACAGACTGAATTTATAAACCGATTAATCCGATTATGGGGCACATATCAACTTTTGATAACCTTTACCGATTAATATAACTTATTTCTTTGAAATTAGTCGGATCTTTTCTGTGGATAACTGCCGGCTTGTTAACAAGGAGTTAGAACCAAGATGGAAGGAACTTCCATCCCGCCACGGTAGACTGAATTGTCGGCTAGCCGTAAGCTACTTATTTTAGTATACGCTATACCCCTCTAAAACTACATTGCACCATCCATTGGCGTACCGCCTCCGTACACCAAACATGTGCTACCTTAATGGGCCCGCTATACACCACCTAAACAACACACACAACATCATACGAACCTTCAATTACTCCTCAAGCACACCCTCTTCGTATACCGACTATCTAAACACGAAAAAGCCTAAAAACACCATTAACACGTTAAGCCATCTTGATACGTCACTGTACTCTTGCAGCTCACTAAGATACCTACTTTATCGACAAACCCGCACTGTCAATTTTTACACTATAATATTACCAGCAGATGGCACCACCAACATGTAACCGCCCAAATTTAATTTTAACCATTGCTCATGCAACATTTATAATTAATTCATTTGTTAACCCAATTAATTAATTAACAGAATAACTTACGGTATTTATTGAGGCAGCTTAAGTTAAACCAAAGTTTTTTTCCGGCAAACATTTTTACATTTTATGTGCATAATTAAATTTAGACTTAAAATCATAAACGATAAAAATAGGTCGTGTTTATATTATCGACGCGATATTGACACCTTTCAAGAACACTACATCTGCAATACTAAATTAAATTTTGATTATTGACGTATATTATACTAAAGGAAAATAAAAAACGATATATGAACAATAATTTATTATAAACTTGTTATTGTGTAAAGTTAAGTCATTTATCCATAGCATGATTTTTCTTTACACATAATGAATAAAAATACAAAATTAAACACAACAAAACATTAACTCAAATTTTCGACTTGTTTAACCACCAACGACGATTGTAACTCGCAAGATTGAACAACGGAATTTTTACGATCAACGTTACTGCAATCTTTTGGGCGACACAGTATTTGGATTCTTGCACCCAAATTAAAAATACCGGGTCCGGAAACCGCCATATTTAATCTGACCGTCGATGTGGACAGCGGATACATCTTCTTCATTATTTTATTTTTACCCAACCAACGAAACTGACTCGATGCCAAGGGGTACGCTATATTCGCATGAAGGTAGTTTATTTGAACGCTGAAATAAAAAATAACACATTACATTAGAGATAACTAGATTTTCTGGTATAGACCCATCTTTAGGGATTAAGTATTAAGAGACAAACAACATGAAAATACAGTTTTCTCTAACAATTGGGGCCGTGAATGCCTCAGATCTAAAATAACACATATATTATTATTTATACAGTGTGTTCACGGATGGACTTAACTATACAATTTTTAGAGGAAAAGTCATTTTTCATAATTTCTTTTGCTTGTTTATAAATACGATTCGCGTTAAGAAACATCCATTTTATTGTACAGGATGAGCAAAAATACAGATTTTCAGAATTAAAAATATTTAAATATTTCTTTGAAGCGCTAATATAAAGGGCTGGTAAGGAAAAATCAAAAGTTAAATGAAGTTTTTTCATATGAGTTTTTGATACCAAGATATTTAAATTGATATTGAAAATTTCAGATATTAGTTTTAAAATTTTAACAAATAATTGTATACATTGTAGACATGTTAATTAAAAGCAACAACCTAATCACAAAATGAGATTTAAATTTCAAAAAAATAATAGGACCACTTAAGTTAGGACCTGAATTGATTTTACCACCCATTTTACATAATGATAATTATCCAATTTGGGATGAGATTTCTCGGAAACTAAAGAAGCTACAAAGTTCAAATTTGGGCAAAATAGGATATACCTATATATAGTTTATCACGTATTTTAAATTTAAAGAACATTGTTGAAGTAGTTCATGAGTCACCATCTATTTTACATAATGATAATTATCCAGTTTTTGGAATGGTATTTCTCAGAAACTGAAGGAGCTAGAAAGTTCAAATTTGGGCAAAAGTTTATCAGGTATTTTAAATTTAAAGAACATTGTTGATGTAGTTCATGAGTTACCACCTATTTTACATAATGATAATTATCCAGTTTTGGGATGGGATTTCTCAGAAACTGAAGAAGCTACAAAGTTGAAATTTGGGCAAAATAGGTTGTATACATAGTTTATCCCGTATTTTAAATTTAAAGAACATTGTTGAAGTAGTTCATGAGTTACCACCTATTTTACATAATGATAATTACCTATTTTGGGATGGAATTTCTCAAAAACTGAAGAAGCTAGAAAGTTCAAATTTGGGCAAAATAGGATGTATACACAGTTTATCACGTATTTTAAATTTAAAGAACATTGTTAAAGTAGTTCATGAGTTACCACCTATTTTACATAATTATAATTATCCAGTTCTGGGATGGGATTTCTCAGAAACTAAAGGAGCTAGAACATTCAAATTTGGGCAAAAGTTTATCACGTATTTTAAATTTAAAGAACATTGTTGAAGTAGTTAATGAGTTAACACATATTTTACAAAATGATAATTATCCAGTTTTGGGATGGGATTTCTCAGAAACTGAAGAAGCTAGAAAGTTCAAAGTTGGGCAAAATAGGTTGTATACATAGTTTATCACGTATTTTAAATTTAAAGAACATTGTTGAAGTAGTTCATAAATTACCACCTATTTTAAATAATGATAATTATCCAGGTTTGGGATTGGATTTCTCAGAAACTGAAGAAGCTAGAAAGTTCAAATTTTGGCAAAATAGGATGTTTACATAGTTTATCACGTATTTTAAGAACATTGTTGAAGTAGTTCATGAGTTACCACATATTTTACATAATGGTAATTATCTAGTTTTGGGATGGGATTTCTCACATGAAAAAACTTTATTTGGCTTTTTGGTTTCTCCTTACAAGTTCTTCATATTAGACCTTTAAAAAATATATTTAACAATTTGAAAATAAATATTTTTACAAGTATAGTTAAGTCTATCTGTGGACTCTGTAAATAATATATAATATTTTTATATTATATTTACATAATGTTCCCAAAACCGTTCTAATAAGAGTAAAGACATGATGACTTACCAAGTATCGATGGTATTAACAGTGACCAGGATCTCCTCCTCTGAAACGCTGTGCAATTGCAGTTTGACTGGTACAATGCAGAGTGTCTTCTTGTTAAAATCATGCAGAACGGTGGAGGTGAACAGCAAGTTGTACGTCAATTGTTTCTGCAGGATTTTCATATGGTGCTCCACAATTTTTTCGCTTAGCTTGTCGTTGATGTCGACGCACAGCGCATCGACTTCGCGCGTGATCTGCGCAGCAGGTTTGTATCGGTTCAGTTGAAGGGGTAGGAGATTTTGACCGTAAACGATTTTTTTGCTGGTGGCATCGGTGACTAGGGCTTGCCACTGCAAAAATACCAGGCCGTCTTTAAATTGATCCGAATCGAAGTCCGATGCGATGCTTTCCGATTCTGTTAGCGTTGATTTGTATTGTTCAGTTTTGACGGCGAAAGAGAGACATGCGTTGTTCAGGTGTTGTATGTGCTTTCTTTCAGAGCTATATAGAGGCATTATGGAGAATTTCGGTTTTTCCTTGTTCACTCGTTTCGATTTCAGTAGGATATGCGCGGATTCTTGAGTGCTGAGGTTTATATACTTGGGAGTTACTATGTTTTTCATCAATTTCCAATACTTGCTGTACACTCCAATGTTCAGCAGGGTCACTTCAGTGGAGATCGAACTGTGAACTTCATTTAAGTTTGTCGCTTTGATTGCCATTACTAATTCTTCCACTTTGTTGGAGTTGTGGCTTTCTTGAAGAGTTATATCCATGGATATGGATTCTTGCACCGTCAAGTTCCAACTGTGTCTAACTAATCTGTACCTAAGAGAAACAATACATCATTTTATAGGAGATTTGTGACGATATTAGTTACTTACTTGGGTATGGCATTTGGGTGCATATTTTCGTAATATAAAAGCAAATCAATGGGCGCAGGCCCCTTAACGTTGGGGGCTTTAACCCACAAATGTATGCTGACATTCTGGTCTGGCTCCAGTTTGCCTTCAGCCAGTGGCACAGAGGTAATGTGGTTTTTCCTAGCCCATTTTTCTTTCGACATAACTCTTTCTCCTGGATAATATTGGGCGGATTTGAACTCGCAACTGCTCAATAGGTTCGGACTCGATGTCGCCATTAAAATATTTTTAAGGCCGACTGATCCGCTGTTTTTTAGCTCGACCGATACGCGTTGCATTTCGTTTGTTAGCAGGTCCAAATTTAGCTCGGAAAATGTCACCTGTAAGCAAGGTGCCGATGGCACCACGTTGATTTCCAGCTTTGTGGTACCTGCGGCTTGCGATTTGGTGGGTAGTGTTGGAATGTCTATGAATTGTTTTCCTTTAATGAATATCGTGTCTGTGGTGGTTATGGTGTAGCACACCCCCAAAATGGTTATTTTGCCGGTTACTAAAGGGGTTAAAGATAAGGTTACATCTAATTTTTGATTGCCTTCTATTATTGCGGCCTTGTTGACATGTGTTTTGACGAAATCGTCCGTGTTCCGAGTTGTATTAACATCGTTCGAAATTATTTCACTTTCATTACTACTGAACGTCCAAATTAAGTAGATGTCTTTAAGATTCAGAACGGTTTGAAGTATATTCGCCATAGTAATCTGTATCTGGATGGGTTCATTGACAATGGCCATGGGAGGATTGGTGGTTAGATTTTTCTGCAACTTGTTAAAGGTGTGAAGCGTTGATGTCGGTTTGAAAATCATCGGGGCATTACCCTCTGCTTCCGTAACAAGCATTTCTTCTAACCGATTCCATCTGACTTCAGACTGAGCATCTTCCGGCCTATCAAAACTTATTGCAGCCGCTGGAATTCTGCCGGGAGTTGTCAGAGGCTGACTCGGTCCGACTAGGACCTTAATGGAGTCGCTTTCCAATTTTGGCACTGGCAGTAAAGGTATCTCAACTTCTTCCTTGCTGCTTTTCAGCTTATTACTCAAAATAGTGAGGTATTCTTTCAGAAAGAGCGCTTGCTGCTGCGCGGTCTGTTTGCTGCTCTCAGTCAGAAGATTAGAGAAGGAACTCACAGCCTGGTGGTACTGCTGCAAAATATTCGCCTGCCTTCCAATCGTATAATGAATGTGATCCGTAGCCAAATCCCAGCCGGTATTCTCGTAAATACTGAACGCCTGCTTATAGCTGCGCAGCGTGTGCTTCTTCTGCGCAGCCTTCGAGAACCTGTGCCCGGCCAGCACCATGTGGAACGCGTACTTCCGCACCATCTTGGATTGCAGAAAGCAATAGGCGGCCTGTTCCAGCAACAAAGCCGATCTCAAATCCGAATCCTCACTGGTCATTCGGATTAAGTGAAGGGCAGCGTCTCCGTACTGACTTTTGAATTTTAGGCACTCAGAACTGAGGATTGTGGCTCTTGTGGCGAACTGCGGCAACCTAAAATCGTTTTAAAGCTCTCAGAACTGTATACACTGTAAAAAAATTCTTGGTACTAGAATCAAATACTAAACTACAAAATATTTCACTATTAGGATTTAATGTTCAATGTTTACAAGTTTAAATACATTTATTTATTATTAAATAAATTATTTCATAATTTATTCATATTTCTTTCTGGTGTAAGTATTAATTTTTTAAAGAGTATGTGGTGTAAATTTGCACTATTCTAAAATAATTTTAAAAATCAAATTCAAATCGGCCGAGAAATTGTCACGTGATCCGAACATTTGTATACAGGGTGTCATTTAACTTGAAACAGTTAGTACGCATTTTACAAAAAAATGTTTAAAATAAAAATTAAATGATTCGAGGGGGGAAATCAATTAGTCCTAAAATTGGTCCTCATACTCTCCTCCTTATAGGGGGAACAGGGGGTAATTTCCAATGGAACACCCTATTTTTTATTGCAGGTTCGGATCATTCGACTAAAAATAGGTAGATTTTGTCTAAACAGTTTTTCATATTTGTAATAGACGGCACTGTAATGAAAAAAAACAGTTTTGTTTTATTTTTCTTCTTATACGATTCTGCAATAATTTTTCTATACAAATATCACTTTTTTGGCAATAATTATTTTATTAAATTAAATCTGATTTTTTAAGTGCCCACGATTTTTTAACTAATATTTAAGTTTTCTTTGGTTTAAGATTTATACATTAGTTCATTCGGTGATAATTATCAATTGCGCACCATGGTCACTTTTTATCTGCCAGCATTAAATCCTTTAATTTAAAGGATTATTGTACTATTTTTAATAAAAATACTTCATATAAGGTAAAAAATCATTATTTTGTCAATTAATTAATTTAATCCTAATTGAGGTATAAAAAATGGTATTTAGTTATAAATAATAATTATTATTGAGGTATATAGAAACTATTTATAGTTTAGCATTATTTAATTTAGTTCGAAGATTAATTTGCAAACAAAAAGACCTCCTTTTGTTAAGCAGTTATTCATAATGGATTTTTTAACAGCAGAAGAAAAAATAGGAATGATTTTGATTTATGGAGAAGCAGGCAGGAATCTTGATGATGCTGTTAATATCTACGCTCAGCGTTTCCGGATAAAATTCTATCACGTACTTCATTTCACCGTACAGTCAAGCAGTTTACTACAAACGGGAGTGTTCAACCGAAAAAAAGAATTCGTCGAGCAACAGTCACAGGTGGAAATAATGAAATTAATGTATTAGCAGCAACGGCCGCTAATCCTCATGCAAGCACACGAGAATTATCTAGAGTTTTGTTAGCAGAGCAGTATTAGCAGAACATTAAAACGAAATGCGAATTAACAAATGCATTGAAGCACCTACTTTAATTAAAATTTAAAATATAAAACCAAGTATTTTATTCAAAAACTATTGGAGAATCGTATACATATATGTATATATTGTTTAATAAATTTATAATTTGTCCCAGACAAAATTATTGCACCACTAATATGTAAGTGTATATTAAATTTATAGTATACAATACATATATATTCATAGTATACAATACAGCACTTATAAAATATAAGTGGTGCGATAATTTTGTTTGGGAGGATACTTATAATATATTATATACATATACATATAATATATTATTATAAAGAATTTTATTTTATTTATGTTTTGTTGTATAAAAAGCTATATATAACTATAGCTTCTGTTTTGTAAATAGCTATTGCTTTTGTTTTGTAAATATTTTATTTTATGTGTTTCTAATAAATGAAAATATATATTAACAATTAATTGCCTTTTATTTCTCACTTTTTGTATATTTTGTAGTGACCAATATCACTACAAAATAATAAAATATCACTAGTGTATGGAATAAATTATCACTACATAGAATAAAATATTATAGGAAAAAAATAATTCTCAAGAAAAAAAATACACTATAATGTTAAAGATTTTTATAAATTAAAAAAAAAATTAACACCATGCAATGATAATTTATTCCATCTTAAAAAACAAATTTTACTACCCTTAGAAATAATTCACATCAGGTTAGTGTTTTACAATTCACTAAAAATATTAAATATAACTAGAGATGTACAAAAACGGTTTTTTTCAGATGTGAAAAAAACATGAAAAAAACGTTTTTTTTAAATCCGCTACAATAAAGCATATTCTGTCAATAAATAACATCAATCTTAAAAATGGAGTAATTTTTTTAAATGAAATTTTGAGTAAAATGTAAATTAATAATAAAGTGAAATGTAGAATATACATATTACTTATTGAAAATTTTGACTGAGACTAAAAAATTATTTGGTAGTTTCCACATAAGAAACCAATAGCAATGTAAAACTTCCACACTAATAAAAAAAATTAAAAATGGTTTCTAGTTTTGAGATTTTTAGATGAAAAACGTGCAATGCTCAATCCTAACGAATATCGTAATAAAAATTTTTTTTGGCTTTCTTTTTTGGTCCACGGAATGTTCGGACTTAACCACCAATGAATAAACGTTCTACAAGGATTTGCTATTGTTTTTTTTTTTAAAAAAAATTCCATACTCTACAAGAATTTGAAAAATCATGAAAAAAGTGCTTTTGGTAGCTTTTTGAAAAATCAAGCGCTGAATCAAAAATATTATAGGTAGTTACTTTTTTTAGGACCAAATCAAAACAAGCGCGGCCCTTATTGGTCAATTCGGTTGTGGTGGCGCGTGCATAGCATTACTAAATTTTATTTAGTGGCTAATTTTAGTCCATGAACTGGACTGGAAACATAAAAAATTGGGCAAATGAGACTAATCTTGAAAAAAACCTAAAATATGAAAAAAACCATTTGAAAAAAAACAATGAAAAAAAAAACGGTTCGTTTTTTTTCAAGTCGCATCTCTAAATATAACACCAGCTAGTTTGATTTTTTATTCATTACAATGAGTGTAATTTTACACCAGTGCGACGGGACTAGTGTTTTTTGGTGTGACTTGATGTTAAAATATTTTTAGTGTAGAATGTTGTAAAACTAGGATAGTGATACTCACTTGCAGGTATTTAAATAAGTGATGATACTTTCTTCCATATAATCGAACGCTTTTCTATTCCAATCTCCGGACATGAAGGCTGAAAGGGCGGCCATTTCCAGCGCCCCGGCATAGTACAGCCACGCCTGATCGGTGTTATAATCGCGTTTCGCCAAATGATACGCTTGAAAAGCGGCCGCATAGTTACCAAACATGAAATACAAGTCTCCTAGCTTTCTTACTTGCAACTCCGGAGCATCTATTGCGTATCTAAAACATAATGCGATTTATTTCAATCCCAAATCCATGTATAACACTAACATGAGATTATTGAGTGCTACAGCTGCCGAGGATGAACTGCTTCCACCTGTGCCGGGTTTGCTGGTGCTGAACCATCTTTTAGTTGCGCTGAATAGGGATTTGCTCATTCCCTTTTTGTTGGAAACCACGTCATTTAACTGTACCATTTGCGACGAGATGTAAGGCATCAAGCAGCTACGTGTAAATTCGAATATCATCAACTTTATTTGCTCTACATCTTCGTTGGAAATAAACTTTCCGTGGGTTTTGGCGTCTAGTAACTCCACTGGAGCTTCTTTCTTTGAATCGATTATATCATGCTGGAAATATCTACATATGTAACAAAGTAACAGTATGTACAAATTTGCTTACCATAGTTAGATCTTCGGTATCAGGACTAAGTGGGTGATAGTCAACAAAAGTACTAGATTTATTTTCATTGGCTTCCTGGGCAACTTCACAATGCACCATTGAGCTTCTAGCAGAGTTGGGAGAACTATCACTGCTTTTTTCTCCTATAACCCCCCCATCAATTTTATTACTTATGAATTGACTCCATGGATCTGGAAAATGATCTACAGCACTTCCCGGAGGTCTGGAATTCATTCCTAATAGGAAGCAGTTTGATGCTCCATAGGTACTTTTTAATGTTGATATGGCTTCAGTTATACTACAAAAAAAATCATATATAACCCCCTTAAAACTCTAAAAAAATACTTACATTGTGGTGTTGGGTTCTTTAATATCTTCTAGAATAACATAATACTTTAGTATATTGGAGCTAAACCATTTGGGCAGTTTTCCAGGTGCAGTGCTCTGCATTTTAATAAGCTGTTGATTTAACTGGTTGATAGCTTCTAAAGGGTTTGGATCATTTGAAGAAGCAACTAACATGCAAGCAAGAAAATGTTTGGTGTATTCGTGGTCAGATGGATATTGTACCCTTAAAAATGTGTCTCGCCAAGCTTCATACCAAGGTGTATAAGAGGGAATGTCTAGTGAGTAACCCCCAATTTTGTAGCAAGTTTCACGGGGGTCTTGTGCTTCGCTCACAGAGTTGTTTAGGAACTTTCTTGCCAACGTTGTTTGTGGGGGTCTTGAATTTACATCCAAAAATGTTAGTTTCATGTTTCTTATACTTATTACAACCCCATTTGGATCTTTATAATGCACTACAAGTAAATACCTACATTGTTTAATAACAATTAAATTTAAATTGATATGTGCAAGCTTACCGTCACTATTAAGCTTGGAAAAAGGTTGTAACAAGTCGATAAAGCTTAAATTGTTCTTCTTACAACTTAAATCCGCCTCCTGAGTTGTTAAAACAGCGATTTGCGGGGTAAAAACATTTTTGATGAATTCCTGCGGAGTTTGCTTACACTGGGCCATTTTATTACAGTTATTTATGAACTCTAATATCACAGCAATAATTTCACATAATTCTTATGACAATAATATCATTATTTTCATAATTCTAGTAAGGGTTTTCGTCTTTCATTGCGATCAGCTGTTTGCAACTGTCAGTTTTATTTGGGGTGTTTGTTTTTGTTTGTCAACACTAATGGTTTTTGTTGGCAGCACTGACGTGACAAAAGTAAACTACCGACAATCTAAGACATACGTCCATATCCTATAAAATACCCTATTTCTGAAATCTTATTACAGCTGATATATTTTTCATTGATTTGTTGCATTCCAATATGACTTTGTTTTTTTAATATATACGTATACGAATCAGAAGCTTGCGTCGTTATTCAGAATCCACTCGATCGTGGCCGAGTTGTCTACTGGTTTTGTCCTGGTTTTGCCAGAGAAATATTTCTCTGGGTTTTGCAGATTTGGTCCTGGTTTATAGGTACTTTTTTTATTATTGACGTTGTTATCATTTTTTTTAAGTGGTCGGGGCTTGGGTTAAAAATTAGTCTATCTAAACTTTGGAAGTAGGTAAAAAAGTAAGAAAAAAACTCGTTTGAAAAAAAAGTTAAGTAGGTATGTCTTTTTCCCACTTTTTTAAAAAGTGGTACCTAGGGTCTCAAGTTAAACATTAATTTACAAATCTGAATGTTTGAAAAATTGAAAGTACCTTCAGGATAGTTAAAAAAGTTTTTCCCACTTTTTAGGATTTGTTCTAATTTTTTTTTAAAGTGGTATACCTACCTATAGGGTCTCATGTTGAAAATTAATTTACATATCTGATTTTTTGGGAGTACTTACCTTCAGAATAGTAAAAAAGTAAGAAAAAAATCTCATTTGAATTTTTTTTTTAATTATGAGTTTTTTCTGCTTTTTTGGTATTTGTTCTAATTTTTTTTATTAAATGTGGTCGGGGCTCAGGATATAATTTTTATAAAAATTAATTTAAAAATCTGAATTTTTGGGAGTACCTTCAGGAGATTTTTTTTATTATTGACATTATTAGCACATCTTTTTTTTTAAATAATAAACAATAAATAAAATAAATTTTGTTTATTTTTTGGAAGGGCGAGCATGTTGTGTTCTGGTTTTTCATTTTGGAAATTTGGTCATTTAATAGTCTATTGTACTTGTATAAAACATAAATAATAATTATCGATAAGCCGGGCTGGCGTTTGCTCATATATTATTTTTCCTTAATTTTCATAAATATTTTGCTTTTTGATCAACATGTTGCATTATAAACCTATTTAAAATTTGGGCAAATTGTAACATTAACTAATACAATTAATAAAATGAAAATACAATTTGTATGTAGTGAACTTTTTATTAAACAATTTGCAAATTTCATGAAATATATCGTCCCTGTAGTGGCTCAGATGATGATTAATATATCAAAATTAATAATTCATGCCTCACTTTTATTTTCATTGTTGAACAAAGATCAAATGCATTAGGTAGTGGATTTATGAAATCAAATTAATTTTTCTTCAGAATATCCCTTATAATAACTTAACTCTTAAAAAGGAGCGCCCCAAGGAAAAATAAAACAAGGATATGTAACAAACAATTTTATTTGGTTTAAATTCAATACATCATAGATAAATAAAACGTCATATTAATATTGCACATGATTGAATAATTCCTTAGTCAAATGGACGTAATAAATGTGCCATACCATGATATGATTAAATCGAGTTATATATATTTATATATGTATGTCAATTTTCATTTAGTAACATTAAATTAGCTTAAAGCTAGAAAAATAAAATATTATGTACATGTAGTGGCTGACTATTTCGTCCATTTAAGAAAAGCAATTTAAAGGAGAATTTCACTTAAAAATAAAACAACTAAATAAAATCTGGTATCCGGTATTAATATGGTGGTATTTAAATGTTTGTTTGGGGAAAGTGAACGTCATTTCACGTTTCATGTTATTTGATAATTAAATGACCGCATGACTAAATAAAAAATTAAGTAGAAGAATGTCGATTTGAAGAATTGAAATAAACATAGAAGAGACAGCAGACATTGAAGGAGGAGAAGTGGTGCTATGACACGGAAGCCATTTTTAGGTTTTATCTGGAAAGGTTGTTGACTATGTCTAGGTCTAGGTTCTAGGTACATATCAGGTTAACAAGAAGGCACAAGCAGCGGTATCTGTCTGACTGACTTACGGACCGACAAACAGCACCAACAAACAGGTAAGAGAGTGTAGGAGTGTAGAATGGCGCAATACCCTGTGAATAATCGTCGAAAATGTACCGATACGTTACGATCAATTTAAATCTTTTCTTCATTATTTTACGATACGACACGATGCAACATCGAGAAGTTGTAAGTGTACCTACTGTACTACTAGATTAGACAATAAGTTATGTACCTACAGGCGACTTTCACCTATATTCTTTTCACGCATCGTCTCATTTCAAAATACCTACGCACATACAATTACCAGCTTTTCTTTCAATGTATATATTACCCTATGATACCCAAGTATAATAACAGTATAACATCATTCAAAATTTCTATCCTTTAACGTATATAAATGTATATGATTTAAAAACAGCTATAGTGCGCATGGCTTAGAATAACTAAGCATGCGCGTTAGATTAAATCTTGAAAAAGCTAAAAATCAACAAAGAAAAGAGAAAGAAAACATGGTAAAAGTGTCACTATATAATGTCGATGTGTGTAAAAATATAGGCTCGTGTCGGGGTAGGTACATACTGTCGAGGCACTGTGAGTAAGGCAATCCTACGTACTGTACAGTAGTTCGGTGGAGATAGGTTGGGTCGTCCACACAGACATATTAACATTTAATAATTATCATTCAAAACTATGTGCTAGGTTTGTGCACACAACAGTAGATAAAATATATTTATATAATATATATATCATGTATATTTATATAATTTGTTTCTTTGTGTATGTAGTTCAATATACAGAAATAGATGGATATATCGTTATCATGTATGAATTATACTCTGAAATCACAAATAAATTGAAAAGGCTACAACAATGAACACCCTAGGTTCCATGGGGGAAGCAGTACATTTAACATTTAATTGAGGGGGTAGCGACGGGCTTACGTACGTGGCGGTGATTTTTGCTCCACTCGGGTTTGGTCAGCCCTCGGCCAATGGACAGACTACCAACATCCATCGTTCATTCCATCCATCAGGTCGAATAAATAAGCACCGATACATAACAATAGAATAATAATAATAGTAATAATAATTAAGAGTAATCATAATAATTAATAAATCATTAACATTAAATGTTCTGCAATGCAATCAAGTCGCGCTATTATAACAAGTGTACATTCTTTACTTAATTAAATAATATACTATTTATCTAAAAACATTTATAAAAAAAGACACTAATAATTACAAGAAAATAATGGCACTATGTATGTATGTATGTATGTATATATGTTTGTTTTTGATAAGAACAAAACAAAGGCGCCAGCACATCATGATTTATAATGTGCCGTCGCTGACTGGAACCACAGCACTCGCGCTAATTAAACACAACTATTCTTCTGAATATTTCCTTTCCTTCCGCTTCTTCTGTTTTAATATCTCTATACTTTCCTTTCCTACCTAACTAATTTCTTCTTCAATAGGTATGCAGGTATAGAGGTTGTGTGTTCGAATAATTATATTGTTCAGCAAGACTCAAAAAAGTTTGGTAATCATCATATCACAAGGATGACAATTGGCGTAATAAAAACAACGACGATGACGAAAAAACGCCATCACTCACTAATTCATATCAAAAATGATTATACGTATCCTATAGGTAGGTATCACTATGGCACTTGTTGTGTCCTATGCACACCTCTTTCTTACTTACTTCTTCCAATCGTCCATCCACCGCCATTAGGACTGCCAGTCTTGGATGCGCGGACGTTTATGCATCTGCACGGTCTCGTAGTCGTGCGCGCTGCCGTTCGACGGCGGCCCGCCGCCGTTGCCGCCGCTCGGCGAGCCCAAATTGGTCGGCGTCACCGAGCCGGGCGTCGGCGTGATCTGGCCGGCAGAACTGGGCCGCGGGCCGCCGCTGTGCGTTAGATTCAGACTCTGAACGTGCTGCTGCTGCTGCTGTTGCTGCTGCTGCTGCTGCTGCGCGTGCAGCGACGACAGGTGCGGGTGGTGGTCTCTCGGCGGCGAGATCGGCTCGCTTTTTATCTTCACCGGTATCGGCGAGCTGGACGACGGCGGCGGCGTGCTGCTCGATACCGCCAAGTGCGACGGCAAGCAGGAGGTGTTGTGCGTGAGGGAGGTCGGTATCTGGTGGCTGGTCCACGACATCGCGGCCAAGCCCATGTCCGAGCCGATGCTGAAGTCCTGCGCGCCGAACGACGACAGCGAGCCCGGGTAGCCGGACAGGCCCGGCGTTTGCAGCGCCACCACCGGCGTGTTTAAGGTCGACTGCGTACGATTGTGCTGCAACAGAAACTACATTTTTTACATAAAACTATTTTTACCCGCTACACCTTTACCATGCATATACACCAATTTAACATGCATTAAATACAATCAACTTCCTTCATTACTTTATCGCTACAAGACTTATGAGGCGCCGTTTGTCCGTAAATTATTTTTGCTATATATAAGAATATATTTTATATATAAACTTTAAATTTCCTATATATATATAGAAACTTTTTAGTTCAGATAATGCCGCTTGAGAATGAGGTCGCTTTGTGGTAATCAACTAAAAAGCACTGTTGCCAGAGTGTGCCAATGCAAAGTTTTGGTCAGTGTTTCCAACATAACGTTTCGCCAGATCTGGCAGATTTTAATAAAGGTCGAGGGAAAAAAGATACTCTTACGGCTGACGGATTTTTTAACGGAAACTTGAACATAATATCGAATGGTATTTGTACCTATATAATTTAATTTGTAAGAGTCCAAGTTTTAAAAAAAAATCTTTTTTTTTATAAATTGACAAGAGAAGCAAAACGTAAGAAATTTTGGTTTTTTTAAATACCTATTAGTAAAAACGAAGCCGTGTTTATTTAGAGAAATAGAGACGGCCAAAGAAGAGAAATGTTTTCTTCAATAAAAATAGACCAACCGACCAATATATTACCTATAAGTATTTAAAAAAACTAAAATCCTTTACTTTTTGCTATCGTTTTCAAAATGACATTTTGTTCCGCTAGATCTGACCGAAGATCCGTTATGTTGGAAACACTTACCAAAACTTTGCATTGGCACACTCTGGCAACAGTGCTTTTTAGTTGAATACCACAAAGCGCCCTCATTCTCAAGCGGCATTATCTGAACTAAAAAGTTTCCATATATATATATAGGAAATTTAAAGTTTATATATAAAAAATATTCTTATATATAGCAAAAATAATTTACGGACAAACGGCGCCTCATAAAGACTAACATTTGGAATTGTAACTTGCTAGAAAGAGGCACCCTAATAAACAATTGGTACTACTTATACGATAAATTATATAAAGGTTATAAAAGAGTTGTCAAATTATTATAAGAGTTTAACAAGGTTTTATAAAATCGCCATTTAGTTTACTAGTTTTATATTGGTCATCTCTAGTTATTTAATTGTTTCTACAAACAGTTTATATAACCTTTAGTAACCGTTACCAGTAGGTTTATAAAGGAGCTTTATAAAGTTTGCCGTTACCTGTTTTATAAAACTATTGTGTTTTTAATTTTTTTAAATAAAAATTGATAATTATTTATTTGCTTAATAAACCAAAAATGTTTAGTAATTGAAACAGAAATTAAGCATAGTATATATTAGCTTTCAACGCAATTTTATTTAACAATTGGTTGAAAAGAAAATATTTAGTAATAAAATATTATTAACATAATAACAATTTAAAACTGGATTAAATCGAATGTTTAGTGAAATACATTGATTTCATTGCGTTAAAACCATTATTACTGCAAGCAAAAATGGCGAACCTGACAACACTAACCTGAGCGGTTAGATGGTTGCCTACAAAAAGTTTTATAACATCACTTGTAGTAACGACAGTTACTACAATGTATATAAGAGTTTCAAAATTATATAATAGCACATTAAATAACTTAGATAGTACTATAAAACTAAACTAGTACCTTAGGTTATATAAAATTAACATGAGCAATATAAGAGGGCTCAAGGTTGATATATTATTTCCGCCATGATTGAATTTTACATAAAATAAATACTAATCGAATTGTATTACAAAAACAACTTAATTGACCAAACCAAGGTAAAAAATTCACTACTTTAATGTAAGCAAAAGAAAGAAATTAATGTAATTAAAAAAAATATTTTCATATATTTTTTAATAGTATAAAAATATTTATGTTTTGGTATTTTGATGTCCCCTGCTGTTTTTCGAAGTATTGTGGAAATATTTACAATAAAAATTACTATGCAGTTTAAGTGGTATTGAGTTAAAAATCTTAGATTTAAATTATATACCATATATTTCCGCCATACTTGGCTTCTTAAAATATTTACGTGGTTTAAACAAGTTAATGAATAAGATGACAATAAGAAAGATAGCGTACATTTGAGGATAAAAGCCGGTAGTAGTTTTTTAGGAAGTTATATAGTGGTTTCCATTATAGTCCTATTATCTCTAGTTATAAAACTTGGGTTTTATAGTGTTACTAAAATAGGTACCAATAACCTTCATAAACTCCCCAAATAAGCTCTTTAAGGGGTATATAAGAGTGATATAAATATTTCTGTAACCAAATTAATAAATTTAGGTTTTATAATTTGGATGATATCATTTATGGAAACCACTATAAAAACAAAAATGTTTATTGGGACGCCATAAAACCCATTACCAATTACCATATTATAAACTATAAAATTTCAAATTGTCATTAAAATTTTTAAAATAAATTTCTAATAGGAAATTTGAAAAGAATATAAATATTTTACATCTGGCAACATTGCTTTAAATCTGAAAACTGACTACACTGCTTGATCCCGAAAATTTTAAATACCAATGAATTTCAAATAATTATTACAGTGTAAATTTGACAAAATAAATGTTTTTAATTAAAAAAAAAACTATTTTACCAATTCAAACCCCCATTTTTCTCAAATAAGTTAATCAATACACCCCCCGTTTCTTTTTGTTTAATATCAATAAAAAATTAAATAGATAATTATAATGAACCATTTGAAAATTTCATAGAATAAACCAATGAAGAAAGCTGACTGTACAATAACGGACTACTTAATTTTTTAACATATACTTTTTGTGGTTTTCCGGCGATTATTATTGTCATAATTGTATCTCCTTTGTCATTTCAGCTTGTCAATGTTGTTCATTTCAGATTGTCGGTATTTTAGCTCTTCGTCATTTTAGCTTGTCATTATTTTAGCTCTTCGTCATTTTGGCTTGTTTTCACTTTATTTTTGCTATTTTAAGCTTGTCGTCATTTTAGCTCCTTTGTCATTTTAGCTTGTCATTATTTTAGCTGGTCATCATTCTAGCATGTCATTATTGTAGCTCTTCGTCATTTTCGCTTGTAAATGTTTGATCTAGTCATATAGCTTGTCGTCATTATTTTAGCTCTTCGTCATTTTAGTTTGTCTTCCCCCTATTTTTAGTATTTTAAGCTTGTCATCATTTTAGCTCCCTAGTTGTTTTAGCTCTTCGTCATTTCAGCTCTTTGTCATTTTAGATTATATATATTTTTTTAAGCTTGTCGTTATTTAAGCTTGTAATTATTTTAGGCTTTTATTTTAACCCTTTGTCATTTTAGTTTGTCTTCACTCTATTTTTAGTATTTTAAACTTGTTGTCATTAAATGTTGCCAAAATATTGGCTCCTTTGTTATTTTAGCTGGTCGTTATTGTAGCTCCTTGTCATTTTAGCTTATCAATATTGGATTGTTATTTTAGCTGGTCATTATTATAGCTTTAGTTGTCATTTTAGTTTGTCTTCACTTTATTTTTAGTATTTTAGGTCTTCATCTTTTCGTCATTTTAGGTTGTCATCATTTTAACTCCATTGTCATTTAAGCTTGTCGTTATTTTATCTTTTTATATTTTAAATTATCTTTAATTTAGTTTTAGTATTTTAAGCTTTTCGTCATTTTAGGTTGTCCTCCTTTGTTATTTTAGCTGATCATTATTTTAGCTTTTTGTCATTTTTGTCTTCACTTTATTTTTGGTATTTTAAGCTGGTCATCATTTTAGCTTGTCATTATTTTAGGTCTACGTCATTTTATCTTTTAATATTTTTAGATTGTCTTTACTTTTGGTATTTTAAGCTTTAAGGTTGTCCTTACTTTAGCTCCTTTGTTATTTTAGCTTGTCATCATTTTAGATGGTCAATATTATAGTTTTTCGTTATTTTAGTTCTAGGTCATTTTAGTTTCTCTTGACTTTATTTTTAGTATTTTAGGCTGGTCATTATTTAAGGTCTTTGTCTTGTCATTTTATGTTGTCATCATTTTAGCTCTATTGTCATTTTAGATTGTCTTTACTTTAGTTTTAGTATTTCAAGCTTGTCGTCATTTTAGCTTCTCAATATTTGATCTAGTCATATAGCTCCTTTGTTATTTTAGATTGTCATCATTTTAGATGGTCATTATTATAGCTTGTCGTTATTTTAGCTATTTGTTATTTTAGTTTTTCTTCACTTTATTTTAAGTATTTTAAGCTTGTCATTATTATAGCTTGTCGTTGTTTTGGTCTTCGTCTTGTCGTCATTTTAGATTGTCATTATTTTAGCTCCATTTTCAATTAAGCTTGTTATTTTATCTTTTTATATTTTTAGATTGTCTTTACTTTAGTTTTAGTATTTTAAGCTTGTTGATATTTTAAGTTGTCGTCATTTTAGCTCCTTGTCATTTTAGCTTCTCAATATTGGATGTAATCATATTGCTCCTTTATTATTTTAGCTTGTCGTTATTTTACGTTGTCCTTATTTTAGCTCCTTGTCATTTTACCTTCTTAATATTGGATCTAGTCATATAGCTTCTTTGTCATCATTTTAGATGGTCATTATTAAATGTCGTTATTTTAGCTCTTTATCATTTTAGTTTATCTTTACTTTATTTTTAGTATTTTAAGCTGGTAATCATTTTAGCTTATCGTTATTTTAGTTCTCCGTCTTGTCGTCATTTTAGGTTTTCCTCTTTTTAGCTCCTTGTCATTTTAGCTTCCCAATATTTCATGACTGTCATATGACTCCTTTGTTATTTTAGCTGGTCATTATTATAGTTTGTCGATTATTTTAGGTTTTCGTTGTCGTCATTTTAACATTGTTATTGTTATTTTATCTTTTTATATTTTAGATTGTATTTAGTTTAGTTTTAGTATTTTGTCGTCATTTTAGGTTATTATCAGTTTAGCTTCTCAATATTGGATCTAGTCATACAGATCCTTCGTTATTTTAGCTTGTCATTATTATAGGTTGTCGTTATTTTAGACCTTTGTAATTTTAGTTTGTCTACTTTATTTTTAGTATTTTAAGTTGGTCATCATTTTAGCTCCTTTGTCATATAGGCTTGTCATCATTTTAGCTTCTTAATATTTGATCTAGTCATAATCATTCTGCGCGTAATAACTTGGCGAAGCTCGACGAATATTGGCACTTGTTTACTAAAATTGAACAAATAGCCAAAAAAATTTAAAAGTAAATATTGAATACGCGCCACTGCTTTGCTAAATACGTGTTAAACTGAACTTGAAGGGCGGTACCATTACGAAATTACGTCAACTGAGCATAGGGCGTTCTCGCCAAGTTACAAAGCGCGGCCTGTAGCTCCTTTGTTATTTTAGCTTTAAGTTGCATAAAAACCAAAAAGTATAGAGGTAAAAAAATAATAAATAGCCCATTATAAATAGTAAATAATTGATACTCACTTCAGCGTATGAAACCTCGTCAGGGTTAATACTTGGTCCCAAGGGCGTGGGTATGACGACTCGCAAGTTGGCCCTCGGAATCGGCGAATGCTGTTTCGAGTGAGATTTCGATGAGGAGGAGAGGCCCTGTCCGGGACCGGGGCTAGGTCCTGGCGAAGGCGGCCCGCCCATGGGCGACACCGAGTTCGGATAGCCGTTGCTCATTTCGAGCATGCCGCCCGACGGGTACACCGAATCGGTTTCCGACGACGACGGCCGCGGACTAATACTGGCGTGCGCCATTTGTGGACTAGACTGCAGAAGACCAGAATCGTTGTAGCTTATGTTCACCGGCACCGACACTGGCTGAGAGTAATTCGATCCGCTCATGCTGCCCTAAAATCCACAAAAACACAATTCAAAATCCAACATCAACTGCGCAAAATAGATCAAAAGAAAACCACTTTAGCGCATCGTCGTTTTAACTTGTTAAACTAACCCTTTGTCCGTTGATCTGATTCCTTTGCAGCATCATTTGGAAATCTTCGTCAATTTTGGTATATTTGGCCTCTGTGCGTGGCGTCAATTGGTAATCGTTTTCCGGCTCCGGGCTTTCAGGACTCATCACTCCGTTTTTATGCTCCTTCTTATTAAGTGCCTACAAGTGTCAGTGGACCAGCTCATGGGAAATAAACAGAGCCTAAACGGCTTGGGCGCAATCACTCATACATTCACTCTCAACAATTTATTATTTAAACATTGGGCTAATTCTAGATTCCTTTACGCCATATTAGTATCTGTGATACAATTTGCCGTGTGCAGTCTTGGTTGCATAGTATGCACGTCCTGATCTCGCCTCTGTTGGCTTACCAACCCAGTATATAAGCTCAGGGAGTCTTTTGTTTTGGGTGTGTTCCACTACACCAAGTTGCCCGACACTGATGAGACCCAATAGAGGTCGAAACAGCTGACTATCGGAATTTGAAGTTGGTGTAACGCACTCAAAACAACTTTGGCGAGGTGTAGTTTTTTATAATTTATTATTTCAAAAAATGGTTTTCTCTTCGAAATACCTCGTCACCGTGCTTTTGCTTCAAGCGTCTAATAAGAACAGGTGACGAGGTATTTGGCCAGTCAATTTAATATTTTAATAAACTGTTTTTTTATTGTATTGGTCATTTATGAATGGATCTCGTAAACAAAGGATACATGGACGTAAAGTACACCAAAACTTTATGAACCAAGCTAGTTTGAAACTATTTAATTAATTCAAATGTTTAATTAGTCACTCATTCAACATAACACACACACAACTAATTTTAGTAAGTTTCAATACTTAAGCAACAACTCGCGTAAATAGCAGGCAAATGCATTAAATCGATAACATTGTAAATTGTAAGCAAATAAAACAAAAAAAGGTGTTAGATTTATATAGTTAGTCGATATATAAATAATAATATGGGCTGTTTTATTCCAAGCTTTGAAATATGTTGAGGGTGAAATTTGCGACATTACGTTCAATAGAAAATTATCGCTATAGAAAGCAATAGCGTTCTTCACATGGTGGAGAATGCTTTCCAAAGAGATAATTTTCTATTCCAGGTTATGACACAAAATCTATCAACTCGATACAAATAGAACCACCCATCATCATTTAGATAAAAAAAAATAGTGAAAACTTAAAACATCGTTATCGTGTTTGCATGAGCCACGTATCGAGCAAAGTTGCTGCTGGATTTGATGTACCTCTATAATATTTTTGTTGGTGAGTGACTCGTGCGGCTCGTTGTACTCGGTATATTTCAGCAGAACCTTATCCATGTCTGTGCTAGCGTACTGGTACAGCTTATTGCTGCTACTGAATATTATTAGCGCGATCTCGCAATCGCACAACACCGAAAGTTCGTATGCCTTCTTCATCACGCCGAATTTTCGCTTGTTGAATGTCACCTAGTCACAAAGGGGGTCCATATTATACACCTGTATTTTATGTTGGCAAATATTTATTTGCTCTATTGTGTATTTTAGACTTTAGATATGGCCAAAAGAACTGTGCGTAAAACTGTTACCTTTAAGGGGACCGAGTTACAAAAAAATGATTACTACACAGCAAAAAACATTGTTATTGAAATTTGCGACTTTTCTTTCCATAGAATCTCTATAGAAAGCAATAAACCAATCAAAGCGCGGTATTCCCCACAGCACACTAGGTGTGATTAAGCATTATTGGCTTATTGCTTTCCATAGGGATTTCCTGTGAAATGTGAAGTCACAAATTTCAATAAAAACATTGTTTAAAGGCTCTATTTTCTAACGCCACGTTTATTTCCCTCTGGTAGCTAAATTTTAATTTCCTTTTATTTACCTGTCGATTCCGTTCGTCGGTAATCCTCGATATTTGTATTTTTTTGCGACCCATGGCAGCAATTTTGAACAGTTAATTTAAAATCCTACTGTGTTCGTACAAATTGATCGCTCGAAGCGATGTCTTCCAATTAAATAGCCAGTTATTGAACAGTTTTCTTTGATTTTCCTTCAGGATAATCTGAAATAAAATTATTTAGTTTTATTTCATGTCATACAAGTAAAAAATATTTTAATTACATTATAATATATATATTTTATACAGGGTGTCCCAAAGGTTAAGAGTCCTATAAAAATTACAGGGATTGCAGGAGTTATTTAGCTTTTAAAGCCACCAATGAGAGTGCTTATGTATGTAGGCAATCCATATTACAAATCGATAATACTGCGCTCTCATTGGCGGCTTTAAAAGTTTAATAACTCCTGCAATTTGGCGAATTCGAAAAAATAGTAACGTAAATTTGGTCTTGTAATTTTAAGAGGAATTTACCTTTACCCTGTATATATTAATATTGTTTGTTTATGGTGTGGAAAAATTTCCTTTACGATTTTTAATTGTAATCCACATTTATCTTAAAATAGAAAATTGACTAAAAAATTAAGCAGGAGATTTGTGTGGAGAAAAAAGTTTTTGGTGGGATTTATTTGATCGCCCTGTGTGAGTAATAAGGTAAAGGATTATTATGATGTGGGGGATGGTTGGTTAGATAGACGGATGGATTAATGTAAAAAGAGGCCACCCGCAAACACAGTGACCTGATTTGGTTCAGGGGTAGTTTTCGATCGATTTTGTTGAGGGGGAGAGGAGAAGCACAAGGCCGACGCGTGGCCCTCCTACACGAGTCAAGTCAATTCCGCTATCGTTTCTCCAATGTACCTGTGTTTTGGTCATGTTTTGCGATCCTGATACTTTTGAGAGAGCACATTCGTTTGTTTTTGTTTAAAAATAGTACAATAACATCAACAATATTCGTGTCCAAATAAAAAAATGTCACGAATATTTGATGTATTCTTTTGTTGATTCAAGTTTAAGTTAAAGAAGGGTTAAATGTTAGGATTAGCATAGATAACTCACCGCTTAAATTTTAAAGTCCGATAGTGTAAAATTAAGCACAATTCACAATCACTGTTGTTATCCGGCGAACAATATAAACAATGGAGTTGGCTTGCCGCGTATATAAACGTTAAATAACAAAAAGGCAATAAGAAGAATAATGGAAATAATAATAAATGATGAGCGTCTTGATTGACATCAGTCATAGAACTGGGAGTTTAGTATGTTGTATGTGGACTAGAAGGGAAGAATCGTGTGGATGGTAGTAATAACGCGCACCACGCGACACGAACCGACGACTGGCAAAGCAAAAGCAAAAAGCCTGCGACGTCGTCGAGCGTCGACCAGAACTTAGGAAGGAGATGAACTGTGAGCAGAGCGCCTCGTCGTAGAGCGGCGGAGACCGACAAACAAATAATAATACTAGGTTATACCCGGTTCTTCTCTATCGTGCCCGTGCCCGTACCCGTGCCAACCTGAGATGATACGTTCTCGACCGCCACCAGGAGATGGCCTCACATTGGTCGATATACGTCAATGACGTCACACGCTCCTGACCAATCGCTCGAACCCAATGTATTTACGCCGTTCAGTCAGCTGCTGCTGCTGCTGCTGCTGCTGCTGTGATATATCTTACTTTTTGAACGCGTGGGGTAAACAAAATTTCCTACCCACACACGATATCCATCTTTATGTATTCTCCTATTCCACTCTTACTCCTCCTCCTCCTCCTCTTCCTTCTTATTCTTCTCCAACATCAACCCATTCTCTCATTTCCTTCCTTCCTTCCTTCCTCCTCCTTCACAACATCAAACTACTCAAACCTCCTTACATTGCACATTTCACAAAAATGCACAATAGTATATTAAAGAACTAATGTCATAAGACGTCATTTTGTCGCACGCGGACAATTTATAATTTGTAATGGACAAGTGCGACAAAAGGTCCTATGACATGAGTTCTTTATGCTATTTTATCTATTTTGCAAAAATTTTATAAAAAAAATAATTTTATACCGTAAATTTAATTTGGTCGAATTTTACTTTAGATGTTGGTATCACAGTCATTGGTTTGACAGTTAATGTCAAAATCGATTCGCCATGCCGTCCTTAATTTACTTATTTACAATAAGCGGCTGTTAATGTTAAAGAAGAAAAAATAGTATATTATGTATCAAGTTTTATAAACGCCATTTTAGTTACGAGTTTAATTAAGCACGAGCGAAGCTTGCGAGCGAGTGTTTAATAAAAACGAGTGTCTAGAGAAGTTTATAAACGAGTTGCATACTATACTTTATCTACGACGAACACAAAACAGAATTTAAAGCCAATTTTATTTGTTAAAATTTTGACATCTGTCAACTGTCACACGAATTTAACCTCACTTTTTCCCAATTTATAATAAAGCTAACTTCAGTCCGTGGCGTAAAATGTCGAAAAGCCACTGTTGTTAACTTCAGCCCGTCAATAAAACGCCATAAAGTCACAGATCGTCAATGTAGGAGTAGATAAAAGATTTTTTTTGGTGTTTATTTGTATTTATTGCCAGAAAAGTCTCGTAAGTACTAAAAAAATCATAAAAATATTATAACCAATATGCAAAATATTATGATGTTTAAAGTATAGCCAACCTATACAATCAAAATTTTGGGTGGGATAAAGTATCTCATTACAGCACCGAAAGTGGTGTTATAATGAAGTCATTATGAACGCAAAATAGATAAAGTATGTATTCAAACAAAGTTTCATAAGGCAATACTCAATAATAACGTGCTTTTCATTTATTTGACATTCTTCTTACAATGTGCTTTTAAGCTATATTCAAATCTATATCTATATGTTTTTGACACTATACAATTATTATTTTTTTAAGCCTATATAACAAAAATCTTTTTGTATGCAGCATGAAATCAGTGTAGGTAACTATAATTACAGGTCACTGTAACCTACAAATATTTATAAATAAAACACTGACTGAGCTCGGCTATAATATAAGAGCTGTTATACAATGTCAGGGGCGGATTGGGACAGTCCGGAAATATGGGTCAAGCATGCAGGACACAATGATATAATTTTTTTCTTAAATAGAGTTTAAGTAGAAATATAAAAATATATATATTCAAACATAAATACCTATTAGAATTTTAGTAGAAAAAAAATTAAGGAATCAAACTACATCAGTTATGGCCGCCAATATAAAAACAAAAGTTCGTGATGGTAACTCAAAATAAAGTAGCGAAGAAATTGGATGAAAATGTAGATTAATGTGTATGTTTGCAGGTAAAATTTACTTTTTTCAAAAGTCCCAGGAATAACGATTTTTGGTTATGTAATATTATTTTTCCGCTGTCCAGATGGGCCAACCCGTCCCTGGACAATGTACTATTAAATTATGTTTTTGACCATTTTAAATATGTTCTCTAGTCTCAAACTGTTATTTAGATGCAAGGGAAAACCCGCAAAGACACTTTTTCTGAAAGCATTGCAAATAATATTATTCATTATTACTAGGAAAATTTTACTTGAACACATTAACCGTATTTACTGTGGTGTGCTCGCTATTTTGGAATCCGTCCAAAAACTCGCGTTTCAAGGCCCGAACCGTTCGCTATCTCACTCTGACTTTATTTAATGCAAAATATGGTTTAAAAAGTCAAAAAACTGTTCAAGATACAAAGAGATTTTACAATGAAAAGCCTCAGCTACTTACAAAACCTTAATAAAAAGCTTTGTTTAGTGGTTCTATTTTTTTTATTTTTCTCTCTCAAAAACTTAATATACAATGTGACACTATTTTTTTACATAAAATAAAATTAAAAAACAAGGTAAAATTAAGATCTCGAGCATGTTCATTAACTTCCATCTTTAATTATCTGATGTAGAAAAAAAGATGACTTTTAAGGGTGATTCTTAACAGCTGTGAGCGTACCTATATAGGCGGCGTGTTGTGCTTAGACTCGCTTTAGAGGATATCCGGTATAAAATTCTCATCTCACATTTTTCCTCTGCTGCTCATCAGCCATGTTAGAATGTATCTCTTACGTTTTATACCTACTACATCTGTTTTGTAGTTCAATTTAATTATTGCATTGTGTAGAGTTTCCAAGAAACCTTAAATGTAGGAAAACTTGAAAATCGTTTTTTTTGGCTGACTTTAAAAATATTTTGTATTTATTTATATTTATAAAAATTAATATGTTTAACACAAATAAAAAAAATATTCATTAAAAACTTTTATTCTAATCTAATAGGGCGATGTTTTTATAAAATAAAGAACATTTAACTTATTGGAATAAAAAAATCTAAGAATCTCTTTTAAAGTAAATGCGGTAATTTTTTTTTTCAGCTTTCATAATTTTTAATTATATATTTGCAAATAACTTTATAAATCTATAACAAAATATATTTATGGAAAAAATAAGCAAAATATAGTCGGAGTGGGTGGTTAAGATAGGAAGGAAGAAAATCGTGTCTAGAGTGGGCGGGGAGACGGGATGAAAAGGCAGAAAAGAGAAGAGGAGAGCAAAGTATAGCCGGCTGATATGGCATGCGGCTGCAGGGGGGAGAGGGGTGGCTGTGCAGGAATCGGGAAAACACGTGCAACTTCAGCGCCTTGGTTCTGGATACATGACTAAGGTAACGGCGATTGGCAACCATCAACCAACCTACACACATTTTCTCTTGCAATTATCTATTGCTGTTTTACATTGGAATTTTCCATTTAATTTCTTAATTTGTCAAATGTCACATAAATAAAAAATCGAGATAATTGATAATAGATAAAATGATCTCTATGGAAAGCAATAAACCAATCAGAGCACGGCATTCTCCATCGCTTCAGCTTAAACTTTGTGATTTCAAGAAAGATTATTTTTGTTTTTAAAAATATTTAATGAAATATAAAACATTCAAATTGAAAATTGTTGGTGCAGTGTAAAGTTCAGTGGGAAATTTGATTGCAAACCGTGTAAGCAGCAAGAAAAGAGAGAAGCATAATGTTAGGTAGTAAATTAAATAAGAAAAAACGACGACGGCTACGCGTAGAGGGGCCATGAGCTAAAGATAGTTTTTGGGCACGTGTGCAAGTCGACAGCTTGACTGGCTGGACCCGTCCCGGGGTAAAAGATACGCGTCACGACGCCTCAGACGCCTAATGCACAAAACACGCTGCCGAGCTCTACCGCATGACTTTACAAAATATTTCAGCTTAATTTATTATACAGGTCGATTCGAAAGTACTTTGATTAAAAGTTTAGCATTTATTAAGTTCAAATATACCTGGGTGGATCTCACGAAATGTCCCCCGATGGTGTTATATTTAATAAAAAAAGTAAATGAGTTTGACCTACACTTTTATTGAGTTTTGATCTTTCATAATTAAGTAGATGTTACAGCTCAGGTTCCAGATTTTTAACCGCAATTAATTATTTTTTACAATGTTTTAAAAGTCTAAAACCTATCATCCGTGACTGTTACTCTTTCTAGGTTTCAAATATCTGAGGTAGTAAAATCATACTAAAAATATCAGTTCACTGTTAATAAACACATCCAAAGCAATCGAATCAAATATAAAATATTATTAAAAATTAAAAGAAATAATTTTTATAACCATTTATGTAGGTGTTACAAAAATTGATTCTATCCTCCGTGAATCTGTTTTTGCTTTAAATTTTATACAACGGATGGCGCTTAAATCATTTTAAATAAGCAAAAACCTCTGTTTACGACATAATAGATTCATGTGATTCTTGAAGGTCAGTTAGAATTTATATGCAGGTGAGAGTGTTGCTGTTTTATAATTCCAAAGTTTAAGTTCCTTAATTTGCTATTTAAAAACCTATCCACCGTGAACTGTAGGAAGTAGATTTTTTTATAAAGCTCTACCGCATGACTTTAGAAAATATTTCAGCTTAATTTATAATACAGGTCGATTCGAAAGTACTTTGATTAAAAGTTTAACATTTATTAAGTTCAAATATACCTGGGTGGATCTCACGAAATGTCCCCCGATGGTGTTATATTTAATAAAAAAAGTAAATGAGTTTGACCTACACTTTTATTGAGTTTTGATCTTTCATAATTAAGTAGATGTTACAGCTCAGGTTCCAGATTTTTAACCGCAATTAATTATTTTTTACAATGTTTTAAAAGTCTAAAACCTATCATCCGTGACTGTTACTCTTTCTAGGTTTCAAATATCTGAGGTAGTAAAATCATACTAAAAATATCAGTTCACTGTTATTAAACACATCCAAAGCAATCGAATCAAATATAAAATATTATTAAAAATTAAAAGAAATAATTTTTATAGCCATTTATGTAGGTGTTACACAAATTGATTCTATCCTCCGTGAATCTGTTTTTACTTTAAATTTTATGCAACGGATGGCGCTTTAATAATTTTAAATAAGCAAAAACCTCTGTTTACGACATTATAGGTTCATGTAATTCCTGAAGGTCAGTTAGAATTTGTAAGCAGATGAGAGTGTTGCTGTTTTATAATTCCAAAGTTTAAGTTCATTAATTTGCTATTTAAAAACCTATTCACCGTGAAGTGTAATATCTCAGGAAGTAGATTTTTTTATAAAGCTCTACCGCCTGTCTTTACATAATATTTCAGCTTAATTTTTTATACAGGTCGATTCGAAAGTACTTTGATTAAAAGTTTAACATTTATTAAGTTCAAATATACCTCTGGGTGGATCTCACGAAATGTCCCCCGATGGTGTTACCCCGTGATATTTAATAAAACTAAATGAGTTTGACCTACACTTTTATTGTGTTTTGATCTTTCATAATTAAGTAGATGTTACAGCTCAGGTTCCAGATTTTTAACCGCAATTAATTATTTTTTACAATGTTTTAAAAGTCTAAAACCTATCATCCGTGACTGTTATTTTTTCTAGGGTAACCTATATGTTTTCAAATATCTAAGGTAGTAAAATCATACTAAAAATATCAGTTCACTAAGTAAATTAAACACATCCAAAGCAATCGAATCAAATATAAACTATTATTAAAAATTAAACGAAATAATTTTTATAACCATTTATGTAGGTGTTACAAAAATTGATTATATCCTCCGTGAATCTGTTTTTGCTTTAAATTTTATGCAACGGATGGCGCTTTAATAATTTTTAATAAGCAAAAACCTCTGTTTACGACATTATGGATTCATGTAATTCCTGAAGGTCAGTTAGAATTTTTATGCAGATGAGAGTGTTGCTGTTTTATAATTCCAAAGTTTAAGTTCATTAATTTGCTATTTAAAAACCTATCCACCGTGAAGTGTAATATCTCAGGAAGTAGATTTTTTTATAAAGCTCTACCGCATGACTTTCGAAAATATTTCAGCTTAATTTATTATACAGGTCGATTCGAAAGTACTTTGATTAAAAGTTTAACATTTATTAAGTTCAAATATACCTGGGTGCATCTCACGAAATGTCCCCCGATGGTGTTACCCCGTGTTATTTAATAAAACTAAATGAGTTTGACCTACACTTTTATTGTGTTTTGATCTTTCATAATTAAGTAGATGTTACAGCTCAGGTTCCAGATTTTTAACCGCAATTAATTATTTTTTACAGTGTTTTAAAAGTCTAAAACCTATCATCCGTGACTGTTACTCTTTCTAGGTTTCAAATATCTGAGGTAGTAAAATCAGACTAAAAATATCAGTTCACTAAGTAAATTAAACACATCCAAAGCAATCGAATCAAATATAAAATATTATTAAAAATTAAAAGAAATAATTTTTATAACCATTTATGTAGGTGTTACAAAAATTGATTCTATCCTCCGTGAATCTGTTTTTGCTTTAAATTTTATGCAAGGGATGGCGCTTTAATCATTTTAAATAAGCAAAAACCTCTGTTTACGACATTATAGATTCATGTGATTCCTGAAGGTCAGTTAGAATTTTTATGCAGATGAGAGTGTTGCTGTTTTATAATTCCAAAGTTTAAGTTCATTAATTTGCTATTTAAAAACCTATCCACCGTGAAGTGTAATATCTCAGGAAGTAGATTTTTTTATAAAGCTCTACCGCATGACTATAGAATATATTTCAGCTTAATTTATTATACAGGTCGATTCGAAAGTACTTTGATTAAAAGTTTAACATTTATTAAGTTCAAATATACCTGGGTGGATCTCACGAAATGTCCCCCGATGGTGTTACCCCGTGATATTTAATAAAACTAAATGAGTTTGACCTACACTTTTATTGTGTTTTGATCTTTCATAATTAAGTAGATGTTACAGCTCAGGTTCCAGATTTTTAACCGCAATTAATTATTTTTTACAATGTTTTAAAAGTCTAAAACCTATCATCCGTGACTGTTACTCTTTCTAGGTTTCAAATATCTGAGGTAGTAAAATCATACTAAAAATATCAGTTCACTAAGTGAATTAAACACATCCAAAGCAATCGAATCAAATATAAAAGATTATTACAAATTAAATGAAATAATTTTTATAACCATTTATGTAGGTGTTACAAAAATTGATTCTATCCTCCGTGAATCTGTTTTTGCTTTAAATTTTATGCAACGGATGGCGCTTTAATCATTTTAAATAAGCAAAAACCTCTGTTTACGACATTATAGATTCATGTGATTCCTGAAGGTCAGTTAGAATTTTTATGCAGATGAGAGTGTTGCTGTTTTATAATTCAAAAGTTTAAGTTCATTAATTTGCTATTTAAAAACCTATCCACCGTGAAGTTCTATGTATTTAAAAAAATATTAAGGTGTCAAAAGATACAATAAATAATATACAAAGGGATGTTTAAAAAAAACTATCTTCCGTGAAGCTATAATATTCAAAATGTATGATTTCTTAAAATTCTTGCATTAGTGCAGAACCACTTATGTTATGTTGTTACTAGACCTGGTGGCTTCCCAAAACCATTATTCTAGACTAACAGTGAAACAACCAACATTTTCACTTGGGGGACTCAATATATTCACCCACGTAGTATTGGATTTTCGCGGGTTCTACTCTAACAAACTTTATTTCTAGAAAATCGCCTTATAAAATGCTAGGAAGTGCAAAAGCAAGCTCCCACTGGGAATTAGGCATTCCAAGAAACTTAAGTAACGAGAACGAAAATAACATGCATTTTTTTATTTTCTTTTTCTACTTCTATCACGAAATATTACCGTTCTAATATCACTTTTGAATGTGGAATGTATATATATTTCTTAAAGTATTACAGAATGAATTTTTCTATTATCGGATTGCGGAATAAACACTGGTGGCGACATCTCTGTGTTTAATATCTAACAAATTTAGACCGATTCAACCTCACTTTGTCCCAATTAAATTACTTTTCTATGGTATTTTTTGGAACATAGTCTGAAACACGTTTGGAATTGCATATTCCAAACTATTCTTAGCTTGTCATTATTTTTTTCTTATGGAATTTATTCTGCATTGTGGTTTTAGCCTATCGCTTTAGTTTGTCATCAATTTATTTCACATGTCGTTTTTTGTCTTCATTTTGAACGATGCCGGGAAACCGGCAAATAAGAAACTTTTGTTTTATGGTAAGGGTTCAAGGTGAAAGCTTGTTGCTCGGGGAGCAGCAAGGAGGAAGCTGCATCGGAGAGAAAGGACGGCAAATGGGGGGTGAGGTGGAGGGAGGGGGGAGAAGGCGCGGTGCGGTGCGTCGCGACGCGGGCGTCATACCCCTTCTCAAGTAGCCGTTGAGCGGAGAGAGAGGTGCAAGCTCCGTGTCTAGGCTCGAGCCTTAAAAGGTGCGATTCATATGCCAACTGCGTTTTATTTGCTTTCCTTGTCTTATTGCCTGCCTCCGATGTTGCCAGACGATTGATAAAAATTTTACCAAAACTTTTTCTCAAACACATAAAACCACCATAAATTTATACGGAGAATTAATTTTCCTTAACAGAATTTTCCCCATAAACAAGTATTAATTAATTCTGTAAATATGTGGTAGATTTGTCCAATTGCACTAGTTCTGGCAACGCTGGTGGCCCCTCGAGCCCCACCCCCCCTCCATCTGCTGATCGAGTTACCTCCATGCATGTATTTATCCCAACTAAATTTTATCAATTGTAATAAACTTCAATATATTCAGCTGAAATCTGACCTTTACGGACTAATAAAATGTTGAAAATTAATTTAAATTTAATGCCGGCGAAAGAGTCAAAGCGCGTACAAAACAAATGTTTGGACGCGATCCAAAATTGGCATGAAATTTATAGACATCAAAATGACTGGGTTAAATTTAGATACGTTCCAAACATCACATTTAACACAAAAGTGATTTTAAACCGAACCAGCTTTCTTTGTATTGCATATCATTAATATTTTGACCTATAGTTATCAATTACTCTCCTGTTAAAACAGCATTACACATAGCCTTGACAGATTATTTAATGAATTTTTGAAAACGCTTTTAATTCATATTGATATTGTTAGGGAAGGCATCGGAATAACGTAAATATTATAAGTGCTTGCCTGCCAGGCACCCTACAGAGAAAAGTAGAGCACATGTGCTCAGCCTTTTACCCATCTGGCATGCAAATTGTTTCTTTAAATCATAAGTAACATTTTCATTAAGTCGGGATAAATCAACCTTTTTAAATATCCCATTTTATTTTTACCAAACAAGTTGAAACTCCATCCTATCAAACATTTGTGATTTGATGCAAAGAAATGCCTGGAGAAGCATTAAAAAATATTTATTATTGCTTCAACAAATTGAAATCCTGTAGACATCTCCGAAAGCAAGTTTGGAAGATTTCTTAATAATTAAATGACTTTTTTGACTAGAGCATCTGAAGTAAACTCTAATGGGCCTGTATTGTGGATTTTGGAGATGTTAGAGCGTGGAAGAGAGGAGGTTGATGAACCTGAGGTAGCGGGTAGGGATGTTTGGTTGGTCGGATGGATGGTTTGAAGACCGGGAGCAGACTCCCACGTACGTTGTTTCAACATTTTGGCACGTGCACATCGAGCTATTAGTTTTGTCGCTTATGCTGTTTGCTTAGATGTATTCCTTTGAAAGTAAATTTGTACAGATAGATTGAAAATTACCTCAAAGCGTAGGAGAAATTATGATGATGATATCACTGCACTTGGACTTAAGTGATCACTTCACACAACTCCGGCCGAACGGTTTTACATACTTGACGGGTGTTTTGAATAATTACGGATAAGGGTTGCTTATAATGTAAAAACATCATGGTCGATGCGCTGCAATGTACACTTGTCCACTAAGCAAGCCACCACAAGTTCGGGATTCAGAATATATAAAAGCAAACGCTCAAAATATAAGTTTTATTTCAGTACTGCTATAGCACAGCTTTTTGAGTATTTTTGACCTGCCTAAGTTGCACCATTGCCTGAACAATTTTTAATGTTAATTATAGACATAAACAAACAGAAATATCTATCTATACATAGATTCGCGTTTGTTTACACTTCTTCTATTGATTATAAAACAACCAACTAATCTACCAACCAACCAACCAAACGCAATTTCATTTATTTTACTTACAACTATTTTATTTTAAGCAATTCAAATTTGTTTTGCAAACGTCAAATCTATTAAAATCTAATTTTTCATTTTATCATTTAAAATCATTTAAAACAATAAAAACATATAGAATAATGTTTAGCCTGTATAAATTTTGTTAAAAATACTATTAGGTATTGTTTTGGGATTAATTAAAATAATTAGGGGGATTTAAAATTAACCGGGGGCCCCCATTTAGCTTATGTTTTTTTTTAATTAATTTGCCCAATTTTGGAAAAGTTACTTATGTCCTAAAAAAATCTTGGATAAAAAAAAATAATAACCGTTTATAACCCTCGTCTGAATTTTATAAATTAGGATAGCTCTAGGGTAGTGGAAGGAACTAAAAATATATTTTTATCTATTTTCCGTTCATAATGACTTCATTATCACAACGCTTTCGGTGCTGTAATGAGATACTTTATCCCACCCAAAAATTTTGATTTTAAAGGTTGGCTATACTTTAAACAGCATAATATTTTGGATATTGGTTATAATATTTTTATGATTTTTCTAGTACTTACGAAACTTTTCTGGCAATAAATTTTGTTTAACACCAAAAAAAATCTTTTTTTCCTTCTTTAACGTTCACATCCGCTAATTGTAAATAAGTAAATTAAGGACGGCATGGTGAATCGATCATTAACTGTCAAACCAATGACTGTGATACCAACTATCTAAAGTAAAATTTGACCAAATTAAATTTAAGGTATAAAATTAATTTTTTTTATAGAATTTTTGCAAAATAGATAAAATAGCATAAAGAACTCATGTCATAAGACCTTTTGTCGCACTCGTCCATTACAAATTGTCCGCGTGCGACAAAATGACGTCTTATGACATTAGTTCTTTAATATACTATTTTTTCACCAAAATATTTATTTATCATACACAAGTTTTCAATTTTAAAAATATTCATATTTTGCACCACGTAAACGCTTAGTTTTCAAGAAGTTAAATATTAAAAAACGGTTTTTTTAAATATCGTTTGACCGATTTTGTTGAAATTTGGTAACATTATTTATACATTTGGTCAATTTTCTCCTAAAAAAATAATAATTAAAAGGTACAAAATATGTGTTTTGTCAATTTTCACGCAATAATATGGTATTTTTAGTGGCTTGTAAAAAAATATAAAAAGTGCAAAACAATACATTTTTTGTCATTAATATTCGTTATGTGCCTCCAGGGACGCCACTGGACTGGACAATTTTAATCTAGTTGAATCAAAATTATCTCCTTATCAGCCAAATTTTAAAATAATCGGACAAACGATACTTAAGATATTACAAAAAAGCTGTAACTACGTATATGAACTTTTTTCTTAATTTTGGATGACGTTTCTCCAGCCGAGCATCTGAGCTGAGATCAGAGCAGCTCAGATTGTTTTCCATAAATTATTTATGTTGTGTTCAAACTATTTTTTTAATATTTTTTTATGTATATTAGAATAAACTAAATTTTCAGCTGGAAGTAAACATGCCATTTGTCAAAAACTGACGTCAGTGTTATACACTGCAAAGAGCACCTTGAAATTTTTATCACACATAACATCTATCCTACACATATTATGCAATGTTGTTTAAAATGTGCATTCATTACCTGAATAGCACGAATATCCTTTTAAAAATTCAAAATTTAAAATAGCCGCATTATTGTTTATAAAAATTGTTAATATTTGCAAAACTTAATATTTTTAATTAAGTGTTTCTTTGATAGCGATTTTTTTATTTTTTAAACATGATATTAAAAAATCAGTAAACATTGGAAAATATTGGAACTTCTTATTGTGATTTCGGTCATTACCTTGCCGATTAGTCGAGTTAAACAAACAATAAATTGTCTTTAATTAACATTAAAATAATTATTTATGTATTTTTTATACAAAATTATTATTTTGATTGTGAACGGCGATATTAACAGTTGTTTATGTGCATTGCATTTTTTTTTAATATGTACGTTATAGGTACTAAACTTATTGACGGAACGTCGAGTTCATTGCTTTAACTTTATCATTTTAATTTGCATTTAGACAAGATAACGAAACCGTATAAAATATTTGCTAATAACCTATGTATATACAAGACTACTCGTATAAATACATAATTATTACTACAATTATTAACGTATTCTAACATAAAAAGTTCGTGGGGGTATGTTTTTTGAAATTTTTGACTTTCTACAGAAAATGATCTCTATTGAAAGCATCAAACCATTTACAGCACTGCATTTTCCACAGCACACTAGGTGCGATGGAGAATGCCATGCTCTAATTTGTTTATTGGTTTCTACAGAGATCATTTTCTATAGAAAGTAAAGTCGCAAATTTTTAAACACACCCACAGATTTTCATTTTAAATAGTTTAAATGGCTTCGTTCATATACATTTGCCTTTTGCCGTTTTATTTTTTATTCAGGTATTATTCTTATTTGTTATAAATATATTTTCAATTTGATAAAAAATATCGTATAAGAATTTTTATTCTGCGAATTAAAAATAAAATTAAATTTTTATGCCAAACTGATATTTATAATTTAGTACATTTTAAAAAATCTGCCATGATAATATTAATTTGGAGAATAAAAATTCTGAATTAATTAATTAAAAATATCACTCTATCCTTTGACTTCGATCGGCCGATTTTGGGAAAAATAATATATACATGTATAAAAATAAAACACATGTTTCTTTGTTAGTCCCGTTCTAGTCCCGTTTCAGACCCGTTTTTAAAAAGACAAATTTCATTTGACCGTTGGATTCTTTAAAAAATGGCGGATGCGCCGGGATTAATTATAATTAAATTTTGTTGTGTCCAAATTTATACCCTTAGGGGCGAAATTTCAAAAAATCCTTTTATTGGTCTGGGCGTTAATAAATCAAGACATTAATAATTAGTAATTCTTGGAGTGAAATCTCGAAATTAGGAGCCAATCGCGAGCCCTTTTTTCAATCCCAGCAGTCCCGGGATCCCGGGATCAGTCCCGAACAAATATATATCATATACAGTGCTGGCCATAATTTTTTTAACCACTGTAAAAAAATTTAACTCTAAAACGCCTATATTATTCTTTATGAAATTCTGGATAAAAATACTTATATCTCAGTTTACGTGTTCGAGGGTTTTTCGAGAAAATATTTTTAAAGCCCTTTTATTTAATAATGAAAAAACGTTCGAAAAAAAATTTTTAGGGTAATTTTTTTTTAAGTAAATAAAAAATATGCTGTTAAAGACCGTATTTTTGTTAGTATACCCTGAAAATGGTACAAATTAAACGAACAGTAACGAAGATACAGCGCTTCAAAGTCGGTAAAAATGGCCCCTTTTTGATTATTTTGCTGAAAATTGGTCATTTTTGACGACTTTGAATCGCTGTATCTTCGTTGCTGTTCATTTGATTTGTACAAAATTTTTAGGGTATACTAACAAAAATACGGTCTTGAACAGCATATTTTTTATTTCCTTAAAAAAAAATTTCCCTAAAAGTTATTTTTTGAATGTTTTTTCATTATTAAATAAAAGGGCTTTAAAAATATTTTCTCGAAAAACTCTCGAACACGTAAACTAAGATATAAGTTGAAGTTTTTTTATCCAAAATTTCATAAAGAATAATAAAGGCGTTTTAGAGTTAGATTTTTTTTTACAGTGGTTGCAAAAATTATGGCCAACACTGTATATAAAAATATATGATTAATTTTTAAACCAATTTAAAATAAACAAATAATTCCATTTTTTTTATCAATCGGGCCTTGGTGAGTTCCAATTGGGGCTGTAACTTAACCCAGTAAGCACAAGGCATTCGGCAAACTGTCGGCCTCCGCTCGGCACAAGCGGCAGGCCGGCTGTTCGGCTTGCCCCAGGCGGCCCGCTTACGGTCCTCATTATGGTAGCCCGGTTACCGTGTGGCCATCGTCTAACCCTGTTCGGTTAGATAGCGGCAATGCCACAGTTTACTGTGGCAATGCCGTTGCATATGCGGTTCGGCTTGCCCCCAACCGATCCGCGTACGGACCGTGTATGTAAGCCCGGTTAGCGAATGGCCATATTCTAGCCGAAGCCGTCCAGAACCTGGCCAGCATCACGATTTAATATTGTAAATTGGATTTGGGCGAGATTTAAATTAGCCGCTCTTGCTGGGTTATCGCGTTGGCCAATAGCTATCAACCATGCTCAGTCCGTTCTGTGGTCCGACAAGTGCATTGCCGTCATTGCGTGTGTTTGTTATAATTGCGTTGAAAGTGTTTTTCTTTTATAATCTGTGGTGTTTTTGTTTATGGTTGTCAGGTCGCACAGAACATAAGTTATTGTTATACATTGTTATATGGTTAAACATTGTTTTATGGTTAGCAGGTCGCCTACATTCACTCTGTGCCTACATTGTTGTTAAAGTGTTTTAAAGTACGTTACAAAATTTAATATATATTTTTCTCCGTGTATACTATGTATAAACTCTATTGTTTCTATGTTCTGGTTCTTATACTGATGTACACAGCAAACGGAAAATTATAGAGGTGTATAGGATGACGCCACGTTTGAATATCGATTTCTAAATCTCCCTACGGTATAGAGTTGTATTCGTCAGTCGAGCGTTTCAATACTCTCCACAGTATAGAGGTCGTAATTTCACTTTTGAACTAGTATTAATATAAAAATTATTTTATGCTTAAAAAAAACTATATACGACATGATTGTGATTTTTTTCATTTTATTAATTAATTAAGCTGTGTTGAATATTATAGAGGTGTATAGGATGACGCCACGTTTGAATATCGATTTCTAAATCTCCCTACGGTATAGAGTTGTATTCGTCAGTCGAGCGTTTCAATACTCTCCACAGTATAGAGGTCGTAATTTCACTTTTGAACTAGTATTAATATAAAAATTATTTTATGCTTAAAAAAAACTATATACGACATGATTGTGATTTTTTTCATTTTATTAATTAATTAAGCTGTGTTGAATATTTTTCCTAAAGGAATAATTGCCAATGGGCCATTAATTCATTTGTTCGTAGATGCTACAATAACCTGCACTGGTGTGTACTTTTTCATCAACCAGATTTAAATATTACAAAATTAACATATACCAGTGGAGATAGTGCAGGGTCTACCAACAGACCTAATTACTAAATTATTAAAGTTTAATAGCATATCGATCATTTTTCAACATAACCTCTTAAATTTTTAATACAAATATAGGTACTTTATATAATACATAAATATACTTAACATCATATCCTCTGTGCTTTACATACCTGAGTTGTTTCGGTAAATAAAAATCAGACAAAGGAACCAAAGAAAGGAACTATTTTCAACAAAATCATATGGAGAAATGAGAAAATTCATCCATCAAAAGATCAAAACTTCTTGCAATATTACACCCTCTTTTTATACTCTCAGAAATATTGACTAGAACAGTATTAGAGAGACTCCACTTTCTATAAATTGGTAGAGTAAAGAGAAGTCGAAACCGTTGCGATATTGCATTGCGCTATTTTTGTATAATTCTCGGGGACATTAACGAAAATCATTGCCAGTAAAATTCGAAAAGCTTGAGTTTCTATGTCTCTGAGGAGAATAGGAATCCGAAGTTGCTGCACCATTGGACTGAACCCTTTTTTAATAATTTCTAGAGACATAAATGACTGCACCATTCGACAGGGTCGAGTTTCTACTCCTCTGTTGAATATAGAAAATCAAAATAATGTATCTTGTAAGACACCATTGAGTTTGACTTTAAATATAGTCGTGCATAGGTATAGAGCCGAAAAATATAAAAACAAAGCACGATTCAATACAGTTATGATAAAACTTTAAGATTTGATATTCAAACGCGGAGTCATCCTATACACTTCTATAATTTTTCGTTTGCTGTGTAGGGCGATTCCATGATTACTGACGGGACAAGCAAAAACAAAACAAAATGTTTTATGAAAATTTTTAAAGATGTGTTGTTCCTATAATAATAATTTTATGACATTCCTCAGTAATAAAAATTAGTAATAATAACCATAATAAAGTTATTATTATAGGAACAGCACATCTTCACAAATTTTCATAAAACATTTTGTTTTGTGTTTGCTTGTCCCGTCAGTAATTATGAAATCGCCCTATAGTAAATTTAAACTTTTTGAACTGATTTATTTATTTATGATATTTATTTTATGTTTTAGAATATTGTTATATTTATTTGTAGAAATTTTATTTAAGAATAAACATTTTATTTATAATTTTGTTTTTTTTTTATTATTTTATCTATTGCAGCTTCGTGTGGCCGTCTATTAACCGACATTCGGCCGGGCGTACATGCCCGGCATTCGGCCAGACAGTTATGGCCGTCACCCGGCCACACGGTGATGGCCGTCACCCGGCCACACGGTGGTGGCCGACACTCGGCCGAGCCCTCGCAGCCGACCAGGCGGCCGAGCTCTCAAAGACGTCCAGGCGGACGGGCGGACATGCCTGGTGTACATGCCGGCTTTGTACCGTGTAGCGGCCCGAACGCAGCCAATTCGGCCAAACGTATTCGGTCCTTAAGCGGCCCGTCTATCTTGTGCTTACTGGGAAGGCGGGTTTATACAACAATTGATAATTTAGTGGACAATTTATTTCATAACTCAATTGTTAATTTAATGCATAATTTAATACATAATACATAACTTTAAAATCTGGTTTATACAATTCATTAATTTAGTAAATACCTATTTTATTTTTTTAAATTATTAAAAGTGGCAAGTGACACAAAATCCATCATTGAAACTGATGTTATGTATAAACTTTGTAGTATTTTTTATGGCACAAACACAAAACACAATAATTATTAATCATAACCTTATAAAATGGAGAGAGAAAAATTGTTGGCACATGCGCGGTTTAATTTTATTTATGATTCATAATTTATTTCATAAAAGTCAAATTTTGTGAACTTTCAAGGTTATTCAATAAACACTAAATTTTATGCTTATGCACTAAATTGTGAATTATGAAATATTAATGATATGAAGTTGTATAAACCCGCCATTACATTAAAATTATCGAGTTTGTGACATTTTTTAGGTTTGACGTTTGAAATATGTTATATTATAGGTTATGTGCATGAATTTCCTGTAATTTCACAATTTCGCGATAGATGGAACCACTCTTGCTATGTAATTTCAATGTATTTTCATTATTGTACGGCGGTGTATAATATTTTGACTTTTGAACTGCGTCCAAAAATAAAGTATTTCTATATACGAGGTGTGTTCAGAAAATATCGGGAATTTTCGTTTTTTGAAACAAATATTTATTTATTCGTCTACATTAATGTTGTCGCCTTCAAAATAGTCCCATTGGATATTATGCCCATGTGCCAGCTCTTCTTCCAATATTCGAAACACTTCTAAAACGCGATCTTTGGGATAGATAGCCTTTAGTTCTTTCAGCGATGCGCTTTTAATGTCATCTTGCAAAACGACGGCCCTTTAAGGTTCTCTTTATTTTTGGGAATAGGAAAAAGTCAGACAGAGGCATGTCTGGCGAATATGGAGGCTGGGGCATCATTACAGTATTGTTTTTGGCCAAAAATTTTGTTCAAAATTTAACAATTTTAGAACAAATTTTTCTGCCACGCATTTCATACCCAAAACATTCGAAAAAATTTCATGGGATGAGCCAATCGATATACCAACATCATCAGCGACTTCTCTGATGGTTTATAACCATTTCTTCCAATTTTTCCATGTTTTTATCGGTTGTTAATGTGCTTGTGCGTTCGGGGCGTTCGTCATCTTCAACGTCTTCACGGCCATCTTGAAAACTCTTATACCACTTGTAAACTCTTGTTTTACTTATAGCAGACTCACTATGGGCCTTTGTTAACATTTCACATAATTTATTTCATTTTTTAAGCAAAATTGGATACAAATTCTTTGATCCATTTCTTTTAACGAACGAAAAATCGCCGAGCTCATAAAACACGTCTAACCTTAGCGGCTGCCACAGACAAAGTAAACAATGAAAACAGCTAAAGTTTTTATCATACTTCGGGGGCATGTATACCAACATAATATATAGCTTATATGCTTATGAATAATATAGTATGAAAATTGTCATATTTTTAAAAAAGAAAGATACTTTTTCAATTAGGAAATTAAAAAAAACAGGCATAAAGAAGACAAAGTATTGTTTGTGTGCAAAAGAAATATAATGATGTTATTTATTTTTTCCAATAATGCTTTGTTTATTGTGTCTGCGACTGTACAGCCTTTCGAAGCAAAGTAAGCTAATCGGTTATCGTTATGGCAACCGGAGGACGAGGTTCCTGACAAAAAAAATAAGAAGAAAAGACAAATCGGAAGGGAGCAGGGGCAGCTGGAGCAGCGTCGGGCGAAGCTGAGCGCGTAGGAGTCTCTTAAAGAGCAGAGACTAAATCAAAGTCAACATCAATGCAAACGTGTGGGAAAATACATTTTCACGCACATTGCTACTAAATATATCATTATTATCATTTGAAATAATATTTTACACAAAAAATCCAAAACAAATTTATTTAGCCGTTTGACTTGTTTAGACATTCTATCCCCATTTAGTTTTGGTTGTTAGCAAAGTTTATTGTTAATTTTTGTTCGGCATGTCGTCCTGTGCAAAATGGAAGGGATTGTTTAGCACCGGCACAGGAAGGTTTCCGTTGGGGGAGGTAAAAGAACGACAGGCAGGCGAACTGCAATCAATAGGTAAGTGGATGACGCACATGGAAGGGAATTCGAAGCTGTTCCGCCGCTCCCGCTGCCGCCACCGCCGTCGCCGCGAACATCGTCGTTTTCCTTAACGAAGGCCACGTGTGGTGCACGTGTTTTACGCTCTCGGAACCCATTCACATGGTTACAGATACAAGTTAATTACTTTCAATTATCCTACCGGCTTCAAATTGTCCATCATTCGTCGTAATCGTTCACTTACTTTTCACCATTTTCTCTTTAGGTTAATGTCACTTTTCAAGAACAGATTTTATTTTTTTATTTTAGTGGGAGCTTTCGACATTTAGGAGAATGAAATTCAGTTCTCCTACGTATCCCGCCGCTACACAGCATTACCTGTGTTTGGTGGATCCGAATTTTTACTCGTGGATGACAGTTTCGATGGTTAAGAGCCCTCCCGGAATTTTGTCGCCGGGCCGGGCCAAACGCCCGATTTAGGCTATTGAAGTTCGAGACAAGGAGGAAAAACATTTTGGTTTTTGGGGGGCAGTAAACTGACCCAAAACTAAGTCCCCCCCAACCAGGGATTCAATGTCAACTCTTGATAAAAAATTATTAGCGGCAAGAAACAATATTTTAGCATAAAAGAGTATTTATTGCTTGAAGAAAAAAATTCTTAGTGGAAAAAGTATAGTTCTCTTTCAACCAAGTGCAAAGTGTTTATTATTATTCATATTTACGCAATTCATTCAAGATACATCACAATTATCCCAATAGCATGTCAATATTCTAACAAAATCTCGTAGCTTCTAATACATGGGATGGGATGCAAAACGCGCACACCGTTTGCGGCACACGTGTTTAGTACGTTTTGTATCATTGCAACTTGCAATTCGCCATTTTCTAGGGGCAGTGATATAATATTATAATTATATTATAGGTATTTCTAATTTTGCGCTAAAAAACGTTTTCTTTATTCAAAAGAGAAATATCCTCCGAAGATATATTTTTGGTTCTTGTACCAAGAAATCGTTTGATCTTGATTTAAGCTAATATTGTAATAAATATCCTTAACGAATAGATTCCCTCAAGTAATTTTAAAAAATGTATTTAAAGATAGTTTCTGATTTAGATTAAGAAACATAGCTCTTGGCCCTATTCAAAAGCGCAAATATTTTGAAAGATTATTTTTTTCAGTGTGGGGTTCATGAATGGGGCTTGGTTGGTTAGTACGCTGATTGAACTTATCTTTGCTGGTCCAGAATGGAATTCTATAAATTTAAAATATAACATAACCTTATAATATTAGATCTTAGTGAATATTTAATTTAATTTTACAATTTTTACGAAACATGCGCAGTGCGATTGTAAGTGTAGTTTGTGTTACTGATGCGCAGAACGGTAGGTAATCAACTTAATAAACTATTGCAAATAATCTTTAATGAGCAGAATATTTATCACTATACTTCCTGGGACTTCTCAATTATATGACAAAAATAACCATTGCTGTTGTCAAAGTAACCCGTGAGGTTTTATTTTTTTTATAATTTTAAATGGTACATTGACCTTAACCTGGATTAGTGTTCTGCGCATCATATTTTCTCCGTGTCAGTACTCAAATTCCGCATGTCAAATTTTTGACATTAAATATTGACAATTATTATTTAACGCAAACCAACAAATTATTTTTCAACAAAGTATCAAAGTGGGTATGTTTTTCTTATATAATTTCGGGTGTAAGTTCAATGTTCTCTATCGATTACATTGTAAACCTTGAAGCTATTTTTTCTCTTTAATAAGTGAGTAAGTTAAACACAAAAGTAACAAAAATAACTTGATAAATAGTATTATTGTTTAAATATGTCAATAGTTTCTACTTACTGCTACAGTTTTAAACACTGAATGTAAAAAATAATAAATCAATTATGATATAACCAGACAAACATAATGCGAATCCGCATTCATTTAGTATACCGGGTGTTAAAATAACAACTTTTAAAGCAAACAAATACGTTTTTTTAGTCACGGGCTGAAGTTAGCAACAGTGGCTTTTGGGCATTTTAGTCACGGGCTTTATTATAAATTGAGGAAAAGTGAGGTTCAATCCGTTGACATTTGACAGATGTCAAATGTTTAACAAACAAAATAGGATTTAAATTCATCTGTATGTTCGTCGTAGATTATTCACTCGCCTGCAAGCTTCGCTCGTGCCTAATAAAACTCGTAACTAAAATGGCGTTTATACAACTTGATACATAATATACTATTATCTACTCCCCCATTAATAAGCTGTGACTATGGCGTTTTAGTCACGGGCTAAAGTTAGCTTTGTTATAAATTGGGAAAAAGTAAGGTTAAATGATAAAATTGGTTTTAAATTTTGTTTTGTGTTCGTCGTAGATAAAGTATAGTATGCAACTCGTTTATAAACTTCTCTAGACACTCGTTTTTATTAAACACTCGCTCGCAAGCTTAGCTCGTGTCTTATAAAACTCGTAGCTAAAATGGCGTTTACAAAACATAATACATAATATACAATTACATTTCTATTACCGGTTTTCACTGCAATATAACAAATAAAAAATAAATAAAACAACAAGCTAAATTGACTATTAATTTTTATGCTTGCACATAAACCTACATGTAAACAAGAATAATTAAACAAATAAGTTCCAAATACTATTATATACTTATATGTATATAGGTTCATGACAGAAGGGCTCACCCTGTGTATACATTTATTTAGGTACATGTGATCCGTTTTTTATGGTTTAAATATAAAATCGTTTTGTTTTGGATATATCCACATATATGTGGAAAAATTCAATTTCAATAAATAAACGGGGTGGCCCAAAATGAATATTTGTAATTATATGTACATATATTAAAATGTTTCGAAATATAATATTTTATGTATTTTGCGTTCATAATGACTTCATTATAAGTTATAATTTATAACACCGCTTTTGGTGCTGTAATGAGAAAATTTTGATTTTATAGGTTGGCTATACTTTAAACAGCATAATATTTTGAATATTGGTTATAATATTTTTATGATTTTTCTAGTACTTACGAGACTTTTCTGGCAATAAATTTTATTTAACACCAAAGAAAATCCTTTTTTTCTTCTTTAACATTAACAGCCGCTTATTGTAAATTAGTAAATTAAGGACGGCATGGCGAATCGATTTTGACATTAACTGTCAAACCAATGACTGTGATACCAACTATCTAAAGTAAAATTCGACCAAAATAAATTTAAGTTATAAAATTAACTTTTTTGCAAAATAGATAAACTAGCATAAAGAATTCATGTCGTAAGACCTTTTGTCGCACTCGTCCATTATAAATTGTCCGCGTGCGACAAAATGACGTCTTATGACATTAGTTCTTTAATATACTATTATTATATTATGTTTTGATTTTTTTTATATTTGTTATAGTAAAAGTACCTACTGATTCTTTCATTGTTTAAAATTTGTCAGGGGGGTATGCATCTCGTTGTAGGCAAGCTGCGATGTTTGGTAATTATAGGCAGGAGGTCTATAAAACTTAGAGTTAAGATTGCTTGGTAGTTAGGCTCGTGTTATACCACGTGTGCTGGTGTGTTTAAAACAGATGCGACACGGACAGGTCTGGTCTGGCACTGCAGGGGAACAAAAGGGAACGCGGAGGGCAAAGGGGATACACCATATTCTTTGCCATGTGCACACATATGCACTTGGTCTCGATGGGGTCCGAAACATCCCTCCTACATTTTCTTGGCTTTTAAGATGCGTATCTTACATGCTGCATTTTTAACCAAATATACAGAGCAACTTACAGTCTTAATTTTCAAATTTTGTTAATTTGATTTTTTTGTTTAAGTCTTGTTAATAATGGGACAAGAAATATTATGGTATACCACTACTAATTATAAAGTGGACACTATGTATAATTTTACATGGTTTTATTCAAACTTGATTAGATAAACTTAAAAACGTAAACATAATTTTGCCAGTGAGATAAAACTGATAATTTATAGAATCTTAGTAAATATTTAAATTTTCACCGAATTGTAATGGATAAATTCATAATTGTAAATAAAACATTAATTATTATAACGTAAACAAATTGACAGAAGCATTTTTTATAAAATATTTTTTGACTTAATAAATCAATTATAATGTATCATTGATGAAATTTGTCTTGACCTCCAAAAAGATGACTAATATATACCTTCATCTTTTTAGGTAAAGATAATTTTATTTTAAAATATTTAAAGTTTAGTTTTTTTAACTTAAATGCTAAATACATCAAAAACTACTACTTTTTTTGTAATTTTTGTATGCATAAAATCTTCGTATGGTATTGGAGTGCCATTTTCAGGACACACTGCTTAAAGTCATTATTATAAAAATCAGTAAAAACTCACCTGTTACGGAAGCTTATATTCCATTATAAAAAATAAGGCCTGAAAAAAGAAAAAGTATTTTTACTTTAAAATAATTTTTGAATAAAACTACATTCTAACATGTTTTTCTCCCCCCACCTATAAATGTTTCCATGAAACAAAGTAATATTTAAAAAACACAGCTTTATGCCGCTTTGGTCACTGGCTTACTTCTAAAATAAGATTTATAGTTTATAAAGTTTTATAAACGCCATTTTAGTTACGAGTTTTATTAGGCACGAGCGAAGCTTACGAGCGAGTGTCTAGAGAAGTTTATAAAACGATTTTAATTGTTAAACATTTGACATCTGTCAACTTTTAACGGATTTAACCTTACTTTTCTCTAATTTATAATAAACTTCAGCCCGTGACTAAAATTCCCAGAAGTCAACGCCATAAAGTCACAGCTCGTCAATGTAGGAGTAGATAATTAGTATATTATGTATCAAGTTTGATAAACGCCATTTTATACACGAATTTAATTTAGGCACGAGCGAGCTTGCGAGCGAGTGCTTAAATTAATGAGTGTATAGAAAAGTTTATAAACGAGGTGCATACTATACTTTTTCTACGACAAATACTTATTATTATCTTAAAATGATTTAAATCAAAAATTTGTATAGAGCGCCATCTATGAAACAATAGGGGAAACTGTGTGTCACCGTCAAATGTCAATTTTTTATATTTTATAAACACAATTATAAAGGTTATAAATCGAAATGTATTTCTTGAAAATTGACAGTTTTTCACAGTGAAAGTAAAGAAAATGTTTTATGAGCACTTTACAGTGGAGTCCGTGCCCGAATTTAAGTTAAAGTTTACTGCCGGCGAAATTAAAAGGTCAGTACAATGTTCATATAAACTTTTCAAATATTGGCGTTGAGAATCTATTTAATACTTTTGTATTGAGAAAATAAAATAATTTTCACATTTAGTATTATTTTACAAGAAAGGCAATTAATTTTAACAATTGTATGACATTTGACAACTCTCAACTAACTTTAGCCCGTGACTAAAAACCTTTGCTAACTTCAGCCCGTGATTAAAGCGCCATAAAGCCACAACTTGTCAATGTGTATTTAAAAGGTCACTTAGTGTCATGGAAACATGTACGATAAAGGGCGTTTTAAAGGTGGGAGTAGAAAAACATTTTAATATAAGTTTAAAGTAAGTCTTGACATTTTTAAACATGTTTTTTTTCATTTCAAATGATGTTTGTTTGCCAACCATAGGAAAATTTCCCTAATCTAGAGTAGTCAGGTACAGTGGCGGACACGGAATTTTGCACGACTATCATCCCGTTGACATCAAAAGCCAAACTAACCTTACTTTTGGTTATAACTAGTCTTGTTATTTTGACAGCGAAAGCAAAAATGGTCAATATTGTATCTTTGCTATTTACATATTTATACATGGACAACCAAATTATGACGTTTAAAATTCCGTGTCCGTCACAGTACCAATCAATTTCAGGAAGCCTTCCTGAATGCGTAATTTCGACAAGAAATTTATTAAAAACGAAAAAAAAATTAATACAATACCCTGATACTTTTTCGTTACTTGTTTGTTATTTTTACGAACTATAGTCAATAGTTATTTTCTACGATCACTATGTAAAAGTCACATTTCGTAATGGCATCGTTGCTTAAAAAATGAATCTTTTAATTGGCAAGGCAAAACACGAATGTAAAGTGACATTTATGTGTGAGAGAAATTGACAGCATCGTTTGACATTCGTTTTAAAATTTGTATTGTATTTATGTCTAAATATCATTTAGAACACAATTAATTGTGTGTTGTATAATAAATTCTAATTTGTAGTGCCTTTATTAAAATTGAGGAGGTAAGTTTATTGATTTTAAGTAACTTATAGGAACCTTAAAAATTAAAAGAATATGATGCAAGTAATTTTAACAGCTGTCAAATACGTTTTTAGGATATTTTGTTTTGTATTTGAGTATAATAAAAAATAAAAGGGTCGTAGAAAAAACATTGTGTGTCACTTGTGAGAAAAGCTTTTTTTAAGCTCGTGTCAATGCACAGCAACTTAAACACTCCCATGAAAAAGTCGTTTTTCAACACTAACTATCTATTTGTCAGAAAGTATTCTCAAAAAAATCTCAACATACAAAAATTCTGATCTAGGGAGAAGTTTTTACAACCCTTGGGATATCTCGAAAAAAAAATTGACAACGCTGTGTATAGACAGAAGGCGACGGACTTGTCTGCATTTTGATAAAAACATTGTCTTAAATCGTAAGTAAGTAATCAATGGTCAACATTCATTTAGGTAGCAAAGTGTATCATCACAACAGAACGGAACGACATGCAAATGACATGTTTATAAGCCGGATTTGGTAGCATTTAACTGTTTTTGGTGAGAACATTATCAGCGGTATTCACTATGCATATGACCTTGTAAATTTCTACAATTGTATATTTATGACATAATCGTTTTTAAAATTTCATTTCATCACGATAAGTAGTAAACATTTAGGTTTTAAGAGAATTAGTAGTTAAATAAAAAAAAATGTTAGGATTTAACATTTTATTCCGGGGAATGAACATTTCAGAAAATTTATAGCGTTTAAAAAGTTGCTTTTTAAAACCATACTTATATTATTCCAAACTTTAGTTAAAATACTTCAAAGGTTTCGATAAAAAACATAATTTATTTCAGTTTGTAGAAACTTATTCTAAAGAAAACTTAATAAATGGGAATTACCTATTAGGAGTTTTATAAAACAAAAAAAATAACTGTTTAATAGGTCCTTATTATCTGAATAATTATATTATCGATTTATTTTGTCATACGAATGGAAATTATTAACTAAAACCTAAGTTTATGGTCTAAGTGAAATGTTTAAATGGTATTTTAGTAAAGTATACCTACTACACTTAATAAATACATAGCGTGCTTAAATAATAATAGAGTAGGTAACAATGATTTTTATAAATAAAACAACGTTTTAATTTTAACTCTTGAAAAGTTGTTAATAGACTTTTTCGAATAAAATTAGAAAATCTATACTATGTTTACGTCGGTTTTACTTAATGAAGCGTTTGTTTGTGTACATCACAGATTTGAACCGATGATAAATAAATAAAAGGTAAATAAGGAACAAGCATTAAAAATATGACAATACTGAACTATAACTCCATCTGTTGTATTAGAGGAATAACTTCTGGTAAGCGTAAAGCAGTGTGCTGCTGCAGATTAAGCCTCATGGATGCATGCTGTAAGCTGGATGAAATTATAATAGTGGTTAATAATTATTTATCGCTAAGATTGTTATTTGAAGGAGGCTGGTAAACGGTGAGGGTTTTGTTTTGTTATTTTGGTTTTGATGTGTTGTCGGAGCGCGATAAGTGATACAACCAGTTTTGCTGTCGTTATTAACGCAGGAAAGGAAAGGAAAGGCAACTTTGCAACTTGGTTAAAGCAGAAGAATGCTGAATGTTTTTATTTAAGGGAATCGAGTTGGAGTGACGAAGTCTTATGGGATGTGGTTTTGGCGGGAAAAGTTTGAAAAAAAAATGTAAATAAAAGGTTCGCGCGCATGGGTCACAGGTCGTAGTTTTAAAAGATAGGTCCTGATTTATGAAGTTGTGATGATGATTGCTTAGTTAGTAATAAATATTACCATTTGTCGTTAAAGTTGAAATATTTGAATAGTTGACCTCTATTGGCCTTTTGCAGACTTAACGTCAATGTCAACACTTATACTGTGCCGGTGAAGGCCACTTAGCACGTTACAATTACTTGTGTTTAGTTTGGTGGCACAACCATGCTACACAATAAACGACAAACACATGGAAAAAACAGCAAATGTGGTGGAACTTACGCCAAATTTAGCGCTGCACAAATGTTTCAATTAGAAAAACATCGACGAAGGCTCGAAGAACCACTTGCGCGCATACATGACACTACTAGCCAAGTTACAAGTGCACTGTCCCCCCCGCTCCTCACCGCTGATAGCGCCCCCCTCCTCCTCCTCTCCTGCCCGCCCCAAACACAACGACGACGACTCGGCCTGCTTGCCTGCCCGCCCGCCTGCTTTGCTTTTGCTCGCGCTAAATCGCTTTTTCACGATGGGACAGAACCACCACTCACACTCTTACATTTTCTGCAATATCTATGATATTTGGCATTTCTCTTAACGAAATGGCAATTTATTGTAGGAAATTGGCAAAAATACCATAAAATGGTTCAATGATAATTTTTTCAAATAAAAAGGTTAATCATAACGTTGAAAAATTGAACCGCAATGTCAATAGTTTCATGCTGTAAGCAATCTGTGTCTAACGGTACCGGGTTCGATTCCCGGTCACAGCCTTGGGTGTTGTAGTTATTTATTAAAACAAAAAATTATAAAATATATAATGAGCTGGCTAAATAGTCTTAAAACGACTAAAAGTCAATAAAATAATATAAAAAAAAATTATAAATGAGTTTATATTGAATAAAAGTCCGCATATTTGTTTAACTGGTTTAACAGAAACCTACTGTTTAAAATATAGTAGGTGTATTGTGTATCAAGTTTTATAAATGCCATTTTAGTTACGAGTATAATTAGGCATGAGCGAAGCTTGCAAGCGAGTGTTTAATAAAAAACGAGTGTCTGGAAAAGTTTATAAAACGAGTCACATCCTATAATTTATCTACTATTTAGACAAAGAAGACTTTAAAGCGAATTTTATTTGTTAAATATACTAGGTTCATTCCAACCAGCAATAATTTCCAGTAATATTACTGATACACATGCGCGTTTGTAAAATGTCGTTCCAACCAACTAAAATTACTAGTTTAGAACTGGCAATTACTGTCAGTTCGTCGTTCCAACCAGAGTTACGAACAGTTAAATTACGGTTCAAACGATTCTTGCTCGAGAGCAAGAACTGTTGATAATAAAATTAGACGCATGCGTAGAAGGGGCACATAACCTCATCTTTTTGTTTATTTATTAACGTTTGTAATATTTTAAGTTTGTTTTCTGTGAAAGTGGACATATTATTTAAAAATTACTGCTATACAAGGTGATTTTATTAGTTTTTAATGTTTATACATCTAATTTTTGTCATTTGTGAGCAGGAATGGAAGAATTTATTATCAATGTGTGATGTTATTAAAATATACTTTTATATATATTTATAAACTCAACAAACCTGGGTTATATTTATTTCTAGTAGCAATGTCCCCAATAAAATCTAAATTCCTTGTCATCCGAAGAATCATACAAGTAATTATTTAAAAAACCTGCCATATTTATTACTTTATTGAAATAGATATACCTATATGCGCTTTACTTAGCTTTTAGCACAATACAATTGTGGGTTTTGGGTTATATTCTTTTTCTTCTGATTGTGAGTACTACCAGTTCAAAAAAGGTTCCAACCAGTTTATACATTATTCAAAATAATTTTACTATTTTTGTTCGCGCAGTCGCATTAACGCTGTTACGGACGATAATATTACGGTAATATTACTGCTGGTTGGAATGAACCTACTACATCTGTCAAATGTCAACGGTTTTAACCTCACTTTTTCCCAATTGATTATAAATCTATCTTTGGCCCGTCAATAAAATGCCCAAAAGCCACTGTTACTAACTTCAGCCCGTGACTAAAACGACATAAAGTCACAGCTCGTCAATGTGGGAGTAGATAAAAAACATTAAATCAGTAATATAGATATTTACTCGTGAAAGGTTATTCTACCAGTTGAAGGTTATTCCAGGCTCTTTATTCTCGTGAATATAACAAACCACCATTGTATTAAAAAAAAACTTGACGCCTTAAGTTAAATACCATATGGTTTAAAATTATCGTTTTAATACACAATTGTTAACACTCTTTTAATATGTCTATAGGCGATTTGCTATAGCAAGTTTTGCAAAATTTATGGGCAATGCTACCATGCCACAAAATAAAACAACTTAGGCCCAAAGTGTACCGTTGGTTTTAAAACCAAATTTTTAAAAAAAGGTTTATCATAGAAAAAATGTTGGTCCCAAAGTGTATTTGGTGTTGTTCTGACGTCAGCCTCTCCGCAACACATACGATCTGATACGAACTAGCCGTTGTATGGTTCGTTCCGTCCACTATCAGTTTTTCCTCTTTGCAAAAGCAACGACTTCTTTTTGCCAGCCGATCAATAAATCCGATTGATGATCAAACACGGCAGTCCGCAAGTTAATCAACTGTCCATCATCGGAAACGATTGTTTATTAATCAACAATTTCTCCTCTTACAGAATCAACAATACAACTGCTGCAAATGTTTCCGATGATGTCATTATGACATCACATCAAATTTAAATAACCTCGGGCACATTTTAGACCTTGATAGTTGGTGAGGACCTTTTCCATGGAGTTTAGACGTTTTCACTTACTCTTTCCTCCACTCCGATACACAATCGATTAAAAGATTTGACTTCTTGTAAATTCTCCGCACTCAACAAGTGTTCCGTTGCCCCCTTTTCTTTCCTACCAATAATTTGAGTTCCAATAACAATAATAATTAGACAGGCGTGTTTAAAGAGATATAGATACATTCTTTATTTATTTTCAACTTAATAAATAATAATTAACAAATTACTTCCAGTAATTGAAAAATACATTACTCACTTTATCTATAAAATATTTACACCACATCAAGTTTAATGAAGAAATTTAATTGCATTTAAATACGCTGCCCAAAAAAATGCACATTTCACAATAAATACGCGTATAGTTCAAGGTCATATTAATTTACATTTTCTCCTATTCAATATTTTCTTTGTAGTGGACATAAAATCATTTTATGGGCAATATATTATTATTCGTATGTATATTTGCGGTTTCGAACGTTATGAAATGACAAAAAATTAAATATGACCTTAAAAAAATCGCCGTGACCTTTAAAGATTAATGCTTGATTTTTGAAAAACCACAATTGCGATTTTCCAAAAATCACACTGGGCCTGAGTTATACAGAGTGGCTCAAAAGTAAACATCTTTTTTTTATTCAGGTACTTGGTACTGATAAAAATAAAGCATTAAAATAACGAAAATATGTTTTTGTGTTGAAAAAACCTTATTTTTGAGGCACCCTTAAAAAACATAATAAATGCAGATCATCAAGCCTTGTTTATGTAAATATGTTCATACATAACATATCCATCTTTCTGTTAACAATGCATTTTGGTAATTAATTGGTAAAACATAAAAATTATTAAAACTAAAACATATGTATGTATAAAGAATAAAAAGGGGTCAAAGTTTAATAAATTTAATTTTATATATTAAGTAGGTACATACTTAATAGTGATGTTGCTTAAATTGCATACTTAATAATTTAAGTACACTTACAGGGGCAGAGCCACACATTTTATTTAGGGGGTCACATAGCCCCACCCTACATAATTATCCAGTTATTTGTAAACTGTTTATAGGAACTTTTTATTTTCAGTATGTATTTTTTTCTTTTGGTGGTTATGACCTCCCCATTCTGCCCTTCTTTTGGCACCATTAAAAACCTTTATTTTACTCTAATGGAAGATCGTTTATTTTATTTAAAATACATACATACATATATAATAGTTTTCCTGAATATTTTTTGTGCATTTTGAACATTTATTCACTTTTATTAAACATAAACATTCATTTTATTGGGCCATTTCTTTGGGTTAATACAAAAAATACTGACCCCATATCTTTAATTATCAACTCAGTATTTTTTAATTTGTTATAACCCAAATTTCAAAACATTTTAATGTATGTGATTTTTTCAAATTAAATCAACTTCAAGGTTTTTTACTTATGTTATAATGACTAGAAACACTTTATTTAAAAATGACCCAACAAATTAATAAAATAGAGATTCACATTTATATAATACTTTTTGTGCTTATTTGTTGTACTAAGACTTAAAAATTACATTTAGTTTTGAGAAAATAATTCTTAAAGTAGTCGGACTGTTTTAAATAAGTAATTAGATGTAAATTTTAAAATTATATAAAAATTAGGTTTATTTAAAAATGTTAATAAGATAAAAAATATTTTGTAGGGTTGAAATTAACTGTACTTAAAACAGCCATACTACTTTAATTCTTTAAGTGATATGCTTACAATAAATTATAAATATATAAGTACATTAAAAAAATATGGAATGTTTAAATCACAATAAATTTTAACTACAATTGTCAGTAAAATATTTGGGCATATGTAGGGCCCAAGAACTTTTTAATAATAATTAAAAAGTGCAACTAAATTATACAAAAATATTTAATATTAATGGATCTAGTTTTATAGTAGTAATAGAATTTGTTTTTAATTGATTTTTTTTTCTAGGATATTTTTGATCACATCGATTAAATTAAATATGTTGTTTGGTTGTGTTTGTTGGTTTGGTCGCTCAGTCGTAAGATTTTGATGCCTCGTAGTCAGGAATGTTATTCAAGTCCGTATCTTTCCAGTAAAAATATGGCGGGCCCACTGTAGTGCAGTACTTCATGCTCAGCGGATTTCCATTTTCGACGTAATACATTAGGTAGAAGTTACACATCTCATCATTATTAGTGGCTCTAAAACATAAGTTTAAGAATAATGTAGATTCTTTTTAGTTAGTTAAAGTGTACTTACCCCACAATTGTGACTCGGTTTCGGTTCGCACTGTTCATAGTGCATCGGGCGGCCTAAAATAAAATATTTTGTTAAAATATTTTTTTTAATTAACGTAGTAACGTTTTTCTGTCTCCCAAACTTTCTTTGCGAAAATTTTTGATATTTGATAAAATTTGCTGTTTCTTCTGTTTGTTTTTAAATTTACTAAAACTGTACTGAACCTCTAAAAAGAACTATAACTTAATAAAAATTTAAAAATAAAAAAGGGGTTTAAATTACCTGTAGACATGACAACAGCGCGTTTTACGGTTGCAACCATAGAAAAAGGATGCAACTTTCTAGTGTTCATTTTCTACCTTACCTGTGTATAAACGATTTTTGATAAAATACTACTAAGTTCGTACAACTTTAAATTAATTTGAATAGATGGCGTTCGTAGCTGCGCTTCAAATTAAATGAAAAAACATAACCACAAATTCATTCAACTGTTTTAGCGAGAAATTAGTTTAAATAAATTATAAATAATTTTAGGTGGAACGAAGTTCACCAGGTCATCTAGTCATATACATAAATATATGATTCATAGGTTAACTCGCGGAAATTAAAACGAAACAATGACAACAAGAAATGAAGAAAGAAAATAGACATAATTTAAGTAACAGTGAAAATAATATTAAAATGAACTATGGACAATACTAATATAAAATAAATGATTCAAGGGATGAGTTATACTCAGATGCTCTTAATTGAGACCCTTGATCATATTAAGTTTTTTTAAAACGCTGTTGCTAGTGCACCGCGTGCGGTGTACTATTCTGCACCGCCAAATTATATATTACCTCATAAGCCCAAACCAACCCAAACTCAACAACACAACCCAACCGACCCCGCCCCATTAAACGCTCGGGGAACAAAAACGGATTATAATTATGACGTAATTGGCAGTGTAGAATAGTACACCGCGCGCGGTGTACTAGCAACAGCGTTTTTAAAAACGTAATGAGCTGTCCAAACAGCTTTTAAGTAAGCTAAAGGCCATTACCCCTGAACATAATACTTCTGTGTTCAGATTGATGAAGAAGAAGAAGAATGCAGTTCAGTTTTGTCTTTCGTGTGAGGTGCATCGCACTTTCATCTCTGGGACATCGCTCGATGAAAAAGTGTGAAACATAGCTGACTTTGACCCAGGAGAGACAAAAATGGATTCCGGGTATAGAAATATACCTATATTTTTGAACAATATCGCAAGCTTTGACCTTCTAGCGAGGTATTTTGTGATTTGTACAATATGTTTAGTGGATAATCCAAGATTTGGAAAATCCACGTGTCTCTGGGTGGATGGCTTCGTGAAGCGCATGGACAATAAAACTTGTCGCTGGTCAAAGTGGTTCATTGAAACCGAGACCATTAAGGCCTTTGGCCACCAAGGAAGAAGAAGAAGAAGACAACTTGGCGACTCTCCGCCATGTTGCCATATTTTTTACTCACCAATCGGTCTCCATACTTGATGGGTTCCTTGGTGAAAGTAGGGTAGAACATTTGGGGGGTCAGCGGGTTTCTCCTGCCCAAAAGCGACCAATGATCAGTACCGGTATCGTTACGTCTGACTCTGTAGCCGGACACAACGCGTCCCAAAGAGTGGGTATGAGTTCTGTAGGCGAACGGGTGAATTACTTTGTCCTCCCTTATTTCACAAAACGTTTCCATGTGCGTTATGTTGTGGGGGGGTATTTTACCGCCAGTGGCCAATAGTAGAACACCAGCCAGTTTACTTTGCCTGGAAAATGTTAACTCATACCAACTGTCTTACTGAGATAAATATGTATATTAGGGTGTCCCTTATTTTTATTTTTTTTACGCATACCCTCTAATTATATTTATTACGTGTTTATATACTCCCAGTAAAAATTTCAGCTCATTCTATAAACGGGAACCCGCGCCGACTTGCATCTGAACCCTCCGTTAGCCAACGATAGGCGCGCGGTATTTTGTAACTCGGTTGGCCGCGAGGTCTTCGATCGTAAGTCATTTTGTGTTTGTTATTATGTGACCCTTATATTATAAAATATTGACAAATGTTAAAATATAGTTTTATTTATGTGTATACTTTAATAAAAATGTATATTTTCACAGGGAGTGGCTAGTTACCCGGAAGGGTCTGGTGAATAGGTCGTAAACTCTGAAATTGATAAACTTAATGGGTTTTACTCTAAATAACTAAAAGAGTCTATTGTGAAAGATGACTACCGAAAACTTATTGAACTGTCTGAAATACTTTTGGGAGGACATCAAGAAAAGAAATGCTTATAAAAAGCTGAAATTTCATATAACAGTATATTTTAGCAATACTAATTATATTAATATATTTAAGGGATAAAATCAACTAAATTAGTGAAACAAATGATAGAAACAAAAGCAATAATATTAATTAGTAATCATATTTAATAAAATCATTAGAAAAATACAGTCATGAAGTATATCTTCTTTTTAAAGTGTTTCGTGTTACAAAATACCGCGCGCCTAACGTTGGCTAACGGAGGGTTCAGATGCAAGTCGGCACGGGTTCCCGTTTATAGAATGAGCTGAAATTTTTACTGGGAGTATATAAACAAGTAATAAATATAATTAGAGGGTATGCGTAAAAAAAATAAAAATAAGGGACACCCTAATGTATATGTAACTTACGGTCGTTCAGTGTAAAGGAGGTTTAAACCGGAGTTATCAAGGACATCATCTGGAAATTTTTTTGAATAATGTATTTGCAAAACAATGTATTGTACTTCAGTCCCTTGTCCGACTTGGAAACCTACATCATCTGGGAGTTTTAGGGTTTTGGCGTTTCTAGCCCAAGCATATAATACCTAAAAAACCACCTTTATATTTGAGTGATTTTTATTTTAAATTAGTCTTACGTGATTGCCTTTCGAGCATGGTGGTGCCGTCACTAAATTTTTATCAGACTCATTTGTTGACATTTCTCCACAATCCCTATTAATTAAGTCAAATGAAATGAAATGTTCTGATTAAAAAGACAAATGATAAATAAGTGATTGTTTATTTAAGACTTAGTTACCATATGGTAAATTATTTATAGGCAAAACAATGTTTATTTTAAATGTTGTATTTATATAAAAATAAAATTATAAATTAAAGGTGATAGAAAATGGAATACCTAAATGATGAAGTGATTAGTTTATTTACCAAATTTCGTTGGTAGAACCAGGCTCAGTACACCCAAAAACTAGCATATGATGAGCTACGTTCATTGTTGCATTAGGTTCAAAACCAACTAAAAACAAATTTAACAAATTTTATGTTTTTATGTTTCTTAAAAACAAAATCTCACCTATATAAAAGCTCTTATTGTCGACAACCCTCACGGGGGTACATATATATAATTCATCCTGAAATAATCCAAATTTAACAATAATTTATAAGTGCACTTAAGGTCGAAAAAAGTAACAATCTAATGTTAATTTTAAAGCAAATATAATGCTAAGGTAGTTAAAACAATATTGTTATTTTGTAACATAAACGTTAATGTTTTTAATACATACTCTGTAAGGGTGGATGTGGGGCATTAAAAGGGGATATTTCTTCACTTCTGAACAGCATGTCAATTGAAAACAAAGAATAAATATCGCACACAACAAACGCAACATATGGGCTCTCGCCATCGTTTCTGAAACAATCGATTTTGCTTATTTCCATCTTGACAGAACAACGTTGCCACAATTCATTTGTTGACACGTTATACAACTCATATCTATAAAAGATTAATAATAAAACTAAACGGATTCAAACAAATTTAATGTAAATAAAAGCATAACAAAATTCACTGTAATATATCAATGTTGTTGTTTCCTTATTAATTTATATTTCGTTTAAATGTGCACAATAAATGTTGAAACGGCAACAATGCTTTTATATGACGTCAAACCTCCCACATATTTTGTGGGGGCGAATATCCAATTGCATTTTAAACTGTTTGGAGAAAATCTTAATGAGTTTCTCAATAATATATTTTTGAAATATAAATATCCGCTACTTTTTTTTTAATTTTCATTGATCATGCAGGGTTGCCAGACTTTGAGAATCTCAAATTGAGATGCTCTAAGCGCATGTGCGACTTAAATTAAGTAAGTTTTTGACAGATGGTCAAGGGTTTGATAAATTGTAGAATAAAATAGATTTTAGTCAATTCAAATAATAATTTTGTTAAAATGAATATCCTGGACGACAATAATTTAACGACAGATGCCATGCCAAGTCCGCCAAGAGATGAAAATCAAGAAAATAATGAAAAACGTGAAAATAACGATAAACAAAGCGAGTCGAATGAATGTTTTGAAGAAGAACCCATTAAACAGAACAGAACTGGGCGGGATAATCCAAGAAATTGCAGTTCCAGTAAGATAAAAATATTATTAATTTTTAAATCCAAATTCTGTACACAAAATGTCCACTAAAAAATCCTTTGTTATGTTATGCACTGTAATTTTCTTCAACATCTCTCGACATTTTTTGTTAGTAATAACAAAGCTGCCTCATTTGAATTGTTTCCACCATAAACTTCTTTAAATGTGTAATATTTTTGCCAACCAAGGAGTTACTTAAAATATTCCACTTTTCTTTCCACAGAAAATGATCTCTATAGAAAGCAATAAACCAATCAGAGCACGACATACCTCACAGCACACTAGGTGCGATGGAAAATGCCGTGCTCTGATTGGTTTATTGCTTTTCATAGAGATCATTTTCTAAAGGAAGTAGACGCAAGTTTTTAAAACATACATGTTTAATATATGTACATTGTTTTCTAGATATAATGGTAAACATCAGTAACTCCAATCACGTGCATGTGGGATCAAATACAACAATAGTGTTAAATAAAAAAGAAGCCAAAAAAAAATATCAAATGACAGATTCTGTTAGAAGGTTAATGGAAAATAGGAAACCTGTTAGTAAAAGTGATATTTCATTTTTGGCGACGCATATTGGTGATGGTTGGAAAAATACTGCAAGAAATTTGGATTATTCTGAAGGACAAATAAACCAACTTTATATAGATAACCATTCACATGGTGTAAGAGAGGTACGTTAAAAAAATAGTAATTAATCCGAATGACTATCTGTTTTATTATTTATAGGTGATTTATCAATTTTTATTGGATTGGATACAAAACGAGCCAGAAAAGGCTACTGTATCTAAATTGGCGTTAACGCTTTGGGAAGCGGATGAAAAAGATGCTGTTAATAGGTGGTCAAAAGAATTGGTTTAGTATATTTTAAAATATTTTTATATATGAATTTTGTTTATACGCTTAATAATAAAACACAATGTTGGATAAAAAATGTATTTGTATTTTTTATAAATAAAAAGGACCTTAATAAATAAAGATATACCAAGGTACATCATACATAAATCTAAATATTAAACACTAAATAGTTTTATTCGAACTTTAGTAAAAATCAAATGCATTAAATGCTATGTAATATAATATTTGGTGATGAATTCAATTTAAAATAAATGGTGCAAATTATGCCCTAGCTGTCACAACCTCCTTATTAAATATATGAGATTCACATTTTTCATATTCATTGGCAATATTCGATCTATCCAAATTTGCATTTAAAATGATGACTGGTGCAGGGCAGTGGTGCAGAGTTTTATAATAAAGCCAGTCTTCATGTATTTTATGCAGAGATTTGAGATATTCGAGGGGCACAGATTTTTCTTCAGCCCTATTTCTTTTCATCATTCTTTCATAAACAACTTCCGGCGTTGTTCGTAGATAAACGACCAAATCCACATCGAGATTTTTATTCGAAGTCACCCAGTTAAACCAAGCATTTATCACTGATTCACTTGGACCTGATAGAACTTTGTCTCTCTTCAATTGTTCCACAAAACAATACCTGCAGTTATCAAATTAATTAGTTGTATTGTATTGTATATGTGTTGGATAGCTTACCTCGCACTGTAAATTGATCTTTCCATCAATTTTATAGGTAAATCAGTTTCTTTGGTATGTTGCTGTAACATTGTTAGTTGGACATAGGATTGGAATGTAAAACTCCATCTTTTTGGGTCCTCATACATTGCCCCCTTCATTAGAAAAAATATTATAGGTATAAAATAAGTTTTCAGTGGAGTGACATGTCAAATTTAATACATGTATTTCCTTATACATTTAATCACCAATTTTATAAATTTAAATGTTTCAGAAACTGTACAGTAGTAGTTACAATTTCTGGCGGGGTTTTTAATTTTACATTCGCTATCGCACATTTTTACTAATTTTAACAAAAAATTCAAAGTTTAAAAATGTACTATGTTATCAGTAACTTGTCAAAATAGATAGGTGAATATTAGATCTGTCAGATGATCAAGGCAATTTAATTCACTGAAGTTTATCAACAAATTTCAAATTTTATTAAAAAAATTCAAGTATTACAGATTTTATACCATTTCTATTTTTTTAAAATTTAGTAAAAGAAATAATAAAAATGTAAAATGGTATAAAACCTGTAATTCTTGAAGTTTTTTAATAAAATTTGTAATTTGTTGATAAACTTCAGTGTATTAATTATTGTACCACTTTAATTTAAATTATCTTAATTTGGGGGGGCAGGAGGCTGGGGGGCACACTTAAAAACTAACTTTTTTTTTCGCAAACTTCAATTCAAATTCTGCTTGAGCAGAACTTGTCTATTTAATGTCATTATAAACTAATATAAATTTGATGTGAGTCCCATGTCCAATAACTGAGATATGGGTGTGCCCAAAATCCACCAGCCACCACTGGTATAAAGGTAGGGTTGCCAACTTTTATTTTGGGATTTTCTGGGCAAGGTGATTAAAAATTCTGGACACCGGTACAAAATTATGGACATATTTTATTTGAAATTTTTTTAACTTGGTAAAACAAATAGGTAACTATTTTTTTTATGTTCGTTCCCCATTTGGTGTTTTTTTAAATCGCCTTTGCCACCGGAAACCCACTTGAAATGTTTTTTTACAAATTTTGCAAAATCCTCTCGATAAACCAGTGGAAGAACTGCCGTCTTCTGTTACCCATGGAAATTCTGCTTCCCATTCTTTTCTATACTTGCACAGACGCCAGGGTTGCCAACTGTAGTAAATAACAAAACCGTACCGGCGGCTAAAAAATGACCGTACTTTTCAAAACAGGACCGTACTTTCGCATTTTCACATATGACGTCAGCAAAACAAGCATAATTTTTAAAATATTTAATTTTGTAAAATTTGTTCACAAAACCATAAATAATATTTATTAAATATATAGATAAAATAAAAAATGTATTGAATGTATGAATTATAATTCATAATTATCATAATTTATAATAATAATTATTATGATGATTAGGAATTGAAATTGTGATTTTGAAAATTCAAAATCACAACTATTGTGATTTTAAAATTTTCAAAATCACAATTCCAATTCATAATTATATAATCTTCTACTGGTCACAACCATGCTTGGTAATCTGGATTTTTAAGCCATTCCTGCCGAAATTTCTATATCAAATCAACAAACGTTTATAAAAATATTTATAAATATTTAGTCCAAACCTATTTACCTGTTTCTTATGCCCGGATTTTTTTTGCTAGGACAAACCTTGCTAGTAGTACTATCATCACTATCACTGGACATGTTTCAATCGGTTTTTAATAACAAATTATAACTTTACTTCAGAAATAAACGAACGCTGGGAATACCGCGAAACAAGTTTGATATGAGTTTAACACTAGCGGCAGTTATTAGAAACTGGGAAGAAAGAAGTTATAATTTACAGAACACTACTATATGTAGATTAAAATTTAGCGCCATCTCTAGGGCATTTAATCATTAAATGCCCTAGAGATGGCGCTACAGTCAGACAAAATCATAATATTTTTAAATCGCTTTAATTAAATAAAATTATGGAAAATTTAATAGTTTCTGTTTTGATATTTTTTCCCTGAAAATACCGTACTTTTGGGGTACGGTCCTTAGGTTGGACCGTAAACCGTAATTTAAATCAAAATACCGTAAAAGTACGGTCAGGACCGTACCATTGGCAACCCTGACAGACGCCTAATTTTTTTTGTTTCTGGATTTGACAAGGATGACGAGACAAGGATGACGAGAATGACATAGTGACTAAGTAGGTACTGTCCTATTTTATTCTAAAATTATATCAAACAATATAAAACGTTCTAATAAATTATACAAAAAATAGTCTTACCTTTTAAGAAAACTAAATAGGTCAGCAGCAGCAGTTCCGCAGTATTCCGCACGTTAATTGTCACAATCAAACGATTAATTAAACAAATCGATAATTATCTTATGACAACAGTCGTAAGTTACTTATAAGACAGGACTGGATTATTCTCGATAAGTGCTGTCTTTCTCGCTCCTGCCTTATGTGTAAGAAAGGAGTGTGAGTGAGAAAGAAAAGAAGCATGGTTTCAGCCTTTCACGCAACGCCTACGAAAAAAGTCGAGCGCGCACGAGGCAGGCACGAATATTTAAATTCTGGCGGCACGAGGCATGGCTGGTACAACGTTGTCGGATTGTGGAAAAAATCCTTCGAAAAAATTGAAAAATGTGCCAACGTGAAAATTATGAACATTTTACGTCCAGCCAAAGGTATTGACTGGACGCTGGACAAATGAGCCGAAAAGGTGGACGTCCACCCAAATTCTGGACAGTTGGCAACCCTATATAAAGGTCCTAATTTAGAACACAAAAAAATACATACCCCTTTGGAAAAGAATGCCTGTTTCTTTTTACCAAATAGTGTAAAGAAATGATAAGCAAATTATTAAAGCTGACTAATGACTATGTTCTATATTTAAATTTTATTCCATGCTTAATTATTATTAGTTTTTTATCATAAAACAAACATTTTTTCCCGCCAAATTTTTTATGCAGTTGTAAAATATGTATATAAATATTAATCTCGATTTGCATTATTTTTAAACATAAAAATAGCTTACCAAAAGATTGTAACCATCGCAATCCCGCCACATCTCCACTGGTTCAGCCAAAACACAAACATCTTTATTTCTGTTAAAATAATTCAAAAACGTAGTTTTTCCACTTCCAATATTTCCTTCAACGATTACAGTGTACGGCCGTGTCCTGCCTTCCTTCAGAAAATTTGCCATTTTCAATATTCTTTTAGCTTTAAACAGATAAAATCAAATAAGACACACCACAAACAAGTAGACAAACACAAGATTAACCGCCAAATTATTTTGTTGGTGGCATTGGCAGTGTGACCAACTAAGTTTCAACTCAGTTACTAAACAAAAGATATGTATGCAACCAACATAACACTAATAATAAAATCATGTTATTTATTTTATTATAATAACATAACGTAAAATATTATATTATTATTATATGTTAACACTATTTTATAATACTTTGTAACAAAATCTACCACAATACGACGTTTCAAAAAATATATACATAACGTAAAAAATCAATAAAAAATATAAATATACAGCTAAATTCAAAGTTAAATAACATACTCACCTATATTTCTCATTTTAACTTTAACATTTGTTCACAATTGCAATGTGGATTTTATTTTTCAGTTTATAATTTTAAGGTTAGATTTGTATTCAAGCAAATACAAAGGAAATATATAAATGATACACCACTACACTATAAGAAATGCAATTACACTGTTGTTTTTAACTAAAATATTAATAATTACTGGACAAATAAAGTGTTTTCATGGAAAATTATAATTTTTGTAATGTGTTGAAACGATTCGAAATTATTTATCTTCTGCGCATGTCAACAAAACAGGAGACGTTTTATGAATTCTGTAGAAAATTACCTATATAGAAAGAAATAAACCAATCGAAGCATGGCATAATCCACAGCACACTAGGTGCAAAGGAGACCTATAATCAAAATGTGGATTTTAATGTAAAATTGTTTTAGATCAAGCTTTAAAAATACTTACTGAAAATTTCAACTTTAAAGAAAATAATCTGTCTCTAAAATATATAGAAGCAAAATCTTTTTAGAATAAAATATAGTGTTTTAGAGTTGTAGGAAGATATACCTTAACTAAATTCATATTTGATAATAAAACTATTTTAATTTTAATAATAAGTTTATTTAATTAAAATATAATTATACATTTAATATTGTTAAAAACGTTCTTACATTCAGTATATACAAGGTTTTCTAAAAATTGTGTATTATTACATGCTAAGTGGGTTTAATAAAGAATAAAAATAATACAAAAATAACGTGCACTATTTTCAGGTTTAAAAATTAAGGTACATTAACAAAACAGTGCCTCTGTTTTGTTAAGGCACGTTTTATATTTTAACACTTGTTAATAATCATCATCATCATCAAATTCATCGTGAATTGTTGTTTCATCTTGAATTGTGGGCATAAGGGTGTACCTTGGGGGTTTCCTCCAAACGGCACTCGATGTTCTTTTTAACTTGTGCGACTCCATAGTGCCAAAAATGTCCTGCAGATCCGGGGTTATGGCTTGCCGACAAAAGAACGTGTTCTTGCACGCTTCGCCGACAATATGCATTACTATCTGAGATTCTTTAATATTTTGATCTAAAACAATTAAGTTCCAGATTTAAAGGTCTTTTTCAGTTCTATTGGTCTTGAAATGATCTCTATAGAAAGCAATAAACCAATTAGGGTGTGGATTCTCCACAGCACACTGGGTGCAATGTAGAATGCCATATTTTGATTGGTTTATTTATCTCATCCTAGAGATCATTTTTGATGGAAAGAAAAGTCGCCAATTCCAAGAAACATCGCCTTTTTAACCATACTTACACGAGCACCAAGAGATTTGGATTTTTTTCTTGCTCCTCTCATCATCGGAATCGTAGCAATCCTCGGTGGGTAGTAATGGCGCAGGTGTAGTCATGTATTTGGGCAAATTTAGTTTTGCCTTTGCTTTTTGTTCCAACAATTGGGCCTTACGTTTTTCTTCGGCGCGAAGCGCTTCTTCTTTCTCCTTTGCCTGTTTTATGGCTACAGCTTTTTCTTTGGCTTGCAATCGCTTGCGCTCATGCTCCTCCTTCATCTTGTTTATTTTCTCTTCCTTCTCGGCCTTCACCTGTTTGGTTCTTTCCTCCTTTAACCTAAAAGAAGAAACATTTACTTTATGCAGGAGATAGTTAAGTATGCTTCTTACCTTTGCTGTTCCATGAAACGTTGTTTTTCCCTTTCTTTATTTTCTTGCGCCTTAATCTGCGCTTCTTCGCGTTTCTTGCGCAATTCTTCCTTTTTCTTTAACGCTTCTGCCTCCCTTCTTTTTCTTTCCCTATACTCGGCTTGGGTTGCCTTCACTTCACTAACAGTTTTACCTGTAATTTTATATTATAACAACAATGATCTAAAAGTGAAATAAGACATACCTGAGAGAATGCTCTCATTTCCTGACATTCCAGATACACCCTTGTTTATTTTGGTAGTACTGCACACTTTCGGCACAAATTTTGAGGCTGTTGGTGTATAGGTTTTGGATGCTTCCTTAACTGCTCCAGGTACAACTCTAGAAGTGGTTGTTGGTGTATACAATCTGGATGTTTCCTTAACTGATCCAGATTTCAGTCCACTTACATCGCGTTTTCCTTTAAATTTGTTTGATACAGGAATGCCACTGCTTTCTCCAAGTTTCTCAAACGCTTCCACTTTTTTCTTCACTGGGCTGGGCTCGAATGGATTGAAAATCGTCTTAACGTCCCCGGAACTTTTCTTTTTGCTCTTTGGTTTCGCTTTTGGTCGCTTTTTAATTTCTATATCGGAATCGTCGTCAGTCATCAGGTCGTCCTGTTGCCCAGCTGCGTTTTGAATGACCTAAAACAAAATTTGATGTATTATTTTTATTATATGTCCTTTTCATTTGGTTATCGTTAAATATAGGTAACTACAGCCCAGGAGAGACAAAGTATTCCTAGCGGATAGTAATCTTTGCTTTGAAAAGAATTTATATAAAAGAAATTGAAATTTTATTTGAACACACGTAAATGTTGTCTAATCATTGGACTCCAAAGGTGAAGGGGATTTTGTTAAAGCCACTGGACGTTAATACTTGTAGTGGCTAAATAATAATTATAATGTATATATTCTTTCTTCCCATTTGTTTTTTAATTTCCCCCTTATTTTTAAAATTTCAAAAATTTTTGTTTTGCTTAGTTGAAATTAATGTGTGATTTAATATTTGTTAAACCAAAAACATTACTTTTTTACATAATGTCCATAAGGCATTGGCATAACCTCATTGAAATGAAGATTTGCCCTTAAAAGTTATTTTACTTTAGAATCTGATATTATTTTTGGCATAGTTATCTTTTTATATCGATATTATATATCAATTAACAAGTAAATTATCAATAATAAATATTACTGTCAATTTGACAGTGTCAGAGTATTTAATTAAGGTCTTCAGCAGAAGTACAATTTTTTAAATACTAAAAATACTAAATCAAACTGGCATAAGCTACCAACTTAATAAAAAAACAAGATTCTAAATTAAAAAAAAATGAAATGTAGTGTGCTGTGGAAGCTGCCGTGCTCTGACTGGTTTATTGCTTTCCATAGAAATCATTTTCTATGGAAAGTAATGTCAGAAAAGTCAAGAAACACTCCCTGGCCAATTGGAAAATATCTCCAAACTAAAGCAAACTTACTGAAGGATTAGGAATGACCACAGTTGTGTTGATATTATTACTGGGTGTGTTAGTCTTGTTTGCATTGTCCGTGCTGGCTACATATGTGGAATTAGTATCCACAGTGTTATTGGTGGCCACATATGTGGCATTTGTGTTGTTTTCCACTGTGGAAACAGCATCCTCATATTCTGTCTGGATTGAAGTGTTACTTAAAGGCGATTGTATTATTTCTTCTCTTGTAGATGAAGTGGATCTGGATTTCTTTATTTCTTGATTACCTTCTTCTGCTGGGTCACGTTCCCGTTTGCAATTTTGTTGTGCTCTGGTTTTGGTTCTTGTTGATCTGGTGCTTGTTTCTGATTGTTTCGAATTAGCGGCTGCTTTGGTTTTAGTTCTGGTTTTTCTTCCTGCTTTAGTCTTTGAACTTTCTAAATCTGATTCGTCTTCAGTTATATCAACTACAGGCACTGGTGTATTTTCCATGATGACATCAGAATCCTTTCTAACTGGTTCTTTTTTAATCTTAATAGTCTGAAAAATACATAAGTAGGATATATTTTTTATACAAGCAATGTACAAATACAATCTTACCTCCATAACTTTTTTGGCTTTACTTCTAGTACTTCTAGTCACAGGCTGCTCTGGGGGTTCAGTTTTAATTTTTTTCTTTCTTGGAGCTGGTAGGGTTGGTGCCGGCATATCTTCCTTTTCCTTTTTGATTTTTACCATTGCTATTTCATTGCTTGCTGTTGAACTTTCACGTGTTTCAGATTCTTTGACTATTTTATTTTTTTTCACGTCGAATAAATCTGCAGTTTTAACTTGAAGAGGTGTATGACGTGATTGTCTGCCACTTGTTTTCTTCTCGACTTGCTCATTCTGTGGTTCATTTTCTTTTTCTTAAAAATATTTATTTATTTTTACTGCATGTTTTAAAGATTATTCTAGTTATTGTTTTAGTATTATATTTTCAATGAAAACTTACCCCTTCTATTAGTTTCACTTAAAGGTACATATTTGCCTGTTCCAACTTGAGATTGTATATGTTTGCAATCTTTAAGAAAGTCCTGAAAACAATACATTACTTAAATTCCAATCATAAATAAGTTATAATTCAAAATAAACCAACTTTAAAAAGCTTACCTCAATCTCATTTGAAATAATTTGAGATGATTCTTTAAGCTCCTCATTAATGGCTGTAAACGTTTGAAAATTGAAGTCCTCTAAAAAAGCATTCAAACTAAACATTTTTCACACTGTATTGCAAACAAAAAATGATGCTTGTAGAAGTGACTTTTTAACGGCAAATGCAAACTGTCAAAATTTTAAACTGATCGGACTTACCAACTTACTAAGTGCGTACCAACCGTAATTTGTCGAACCAACAAATTTAAATAGGCTGTGCAAGTTGTATACAACTATACCACTATAGTGGTAGCCTACTAAAAGTAAATTAAAAATAAATAATAATGACTCGCAATACATGCATGATAATTAATGAAACCTTATAATAGTTTAGCCTGATTTATAGATTGCCTTCCTTCCTTCCTCCCGTAAAAGATGATTAATACGAAAATCGTAGCCATTTATAGATTCCCGTACGGGAATCTCTAAACAGCACAACGGTTTTTGTATTTTTCAACTTCTACGGGAGGAAGGAAGGAAGGCAATCTATAAATTATGTCACTTTCGGCACATTTTAGTACGCCTGTGTGGAAAATGCGTTACGCAACCAAAGGTGTTCTTTGATTACACGCGAAAACTTGTTTTTTTATACCTAAAATCCCCTACACTGTAGGGGATATTAGGGCCTACAGCGTGGCAGCGCCATTTTTGGGACGCCCTGTATAGCCAGAATTTTACTGCGAGTTTTTTTTTTATAAAAGTGGTAAAAATAGCCAAGACAATAATTTAAAAGATAGACAGAATGCGAATTAACATTTAATTTAACGATATATTTTGTGACTGAGTGTATACAGACCCAGACTGAGCCACAAAATCATGAAATTTTTTTAAAATTTTATCTCTGAAACCAATAAACCTAAAGTCTATTCAAATCCAAGCTGGACTAAATGTAAACACAATCCTCCGAATCGACCAATAAAAACTCAAAATCCGAGTCACAGCAGATGTCAGACAGTTTTAACCTCATTTCGATGGCACCATACAAAAGGCGCACTGTTTTTTTCTGATTTATTTGAACTTAACCCGTAAACTGTTTTTCCTTAATTATTTGATAGATTTAATTAATAATTTCTATTGTTCAAAATTAAAAATATAAAATTAATTCAAAACCATTAATTTACCTGTAATACTTGTAAATGGATTTTTTATGTTCTTAAGGAATAAGGAATAAAATTCGGAAATACTTCTACATACATAGTTTATTTATTTAAATAAGGTTACAATAAGAATATTACTCCAAAATTTTGAATATGGTTCTTTTAATGTAATTGGAGTATTTAACAGAAACACACTGCATATTATTTATAAATATCACCTTGAATGCTGAACATACATACTTATCTGCCAAAATAAAGTACAAAATATAATTTTGTATAAAAATATTTGTATAAAGTAATTAAGCAAATATCGTTATAAAAATGCAATCTTTCTATAAAATAAAAAAGTAATTGGAGAAACTAAGTTATCAGTCATAATTAATAAATATTATGGTAAATTTTGTCCAAATAGTGATTAGCATGCTTAGTGAAATAAAGTTTGTAAGGAAGAAACATGCATCCCTACATTAGTATGGAGAAAAAAATAAAAACTATATGGACCCGAAACCAGCTTTAGCAAAACCTTCGGCCCATGCTAATTTAACTTAAACTCTAGCTAATCCAAGATATGGATAAAAAAATTTGTATGCTTAATAATTAGTAGTTACATCATAGGTACTTAAAATAAACTTGGCTCAATCGTCCATCTGTTCGTCTTTGGCTGGCGAGCGACTGCGCGACTTGCTTCTATCCTTCGAACCCGCCGACCTCGAGCGCGACCTCTGCTTCACATTGTTCTCCTTCGAGTGCGATCGGGATCTCGAACGCGACTTCGACGCTCCTTTCGATTTCGATCTCGAGCGCGACTTCGAGTGCGCCGGACTCTTGCTCTTCGAATGCTCCCGCGACTTTGAGCGCCTCGAGCTGTGCGAACGACTCCTCGAGTGGCTACTCCGCCTAAATTAAATTAAACGACTTTAGAAAAGCACTCACGCAAATGAACAAATCAAAAGAACCTCGATTAAATCAGTAAAAAAAGTTATCAGTCACTGTACTTCAGCCCCGAAAGATGGTAAAAGCATCACACTAAATGTATCACCGTCAAAACTGTGCTTTAAGACAATGGGGTAGTTAAATTTTTTCTGACCTATACTTTTTATGGTTTTATTCAAGGCGTTTTGTAATTTTAAACATTTATGTGAAATCGGAATTTCAATTGAGTTTACCGTTTTCGAGATATTTACAAAAAAAAATCTCCTAATTACGTCACTAGGCTATTGACAACGTTGCCAGCTTTTTCTATGGTTGCCAGTGTGTTTAGTTTAAGATTCTTACGATAGATGGTGCCATGTTATAATATTTTAGTTTTAAAATCACTTGATCTATAATTTTAGTTGAGAAGAAATTTAGATTATTGAAAATCAATGTTATTGTTATGTTATTTGTAATTGATATTAGATTTATTAATTACGGACTCCAAAGCAGAGGAATCTTGTGGAATGGTTGGTTACATTGAACATTGGAGCTTTTAAACAAATAAAGTAATTACCTATAATTATAATCATATTTTGTCGTAAATGCATTTCATTAGTATAAAGTTCTTTATATTCTTTTAGATATATCTTGGACTCTAAAATATCAAACAGTAATATGATACCTCGTAATAAGGAAGATAGGTACTTGGTGACCATCTGTTTGAATAATTTTAATCAAAATGTCTATTTGTAGACCCTGCACTACCTTTACCTACTATGTACGTTATTGCAGCAATATTTAAACCAGAATTGTCAAAAAGTACAAAAATGTACTCTAGAGCGTAGTATCTTCAAACAGTCCAAAAGTTTGTCATACATTTTTTTAATCTTACAAAAGGTTTTGATGCTCATCAGGGATGCAAGTTTTATAAAAACTATACACAAATATCATAAATACCATTGCTAACTTACATTTACTGTTATTCTTTGTTAATTTATTTCATTCATTTTCAGCTTTATTTTGCCACTTTTTTGTATGAAATATATTAAACTCTGCTTTAGACAGTTATTAGGTACCTATTTATTACATTTTATTAGGTTTCACACGGTGTTTCAATGTGTAAACCTATCAATAAAACTTTTAATTTCAGAATTTTCTTTAACCTCCTCTTCTTCTTTCACTCAACTGACAGTGACAGTATTTGTACATAACCTCTTCGGGTATTTTCTGACATAACCGAATGAAATCATTAACAAGACAACTTGACAACAGGGTAATTTTCAACCAATAGAAATCTTAGAATGTTGGTCACATGGCGAGATTTGTGACGTCATAAAAATTTATATTTTTTGTAAATATCTCGAAAACGGTAAACTCAATTTAAATTCTGATTTCACAGAAATGTTTAATATTACAAAACGCCTTGAATAAAACCATAAAAAGTATAGGTCAGAAAAAATTTAACTACCCTATTTATTAAAAGCACAATTTCGCAAGTGTTTCCAAAAGAAGACCATTTTAAGCGTGGATTTCTTTACCTGGACTTGGAGCGAGATCGGGATCTGTGCCTGGATCTGGATCGGCTTCGGCTGCTCGAAGACCTCGATCGTCTAGCTCCTCCGCCGCCTGCTCCACTGCGTTTTTTGTCTTCGTGCAAATGAATGTGACGTCCGTTTAAATCTGTGTCGTCCAATTTTTCGATTGCGTTCTTCATGTCGGAATAAGAAGCAAACTCGACCACCCTGTAAAAATGTTGCGTTGCTTCAGAAATGTTTTATCCGGTTGATGGTTTAGATTGTGTGATTTGGTGTGTCAGTGAATAAAAGGGTATCAGTCATTTAACTTCAGACCCGAAAGATGGTAAAAGCATCATGTGGAATTTTGTTTGTTTTATTTTAAATTCTTAATTTGTTTGCAAAACTCACCCTTCGTTTCTCCTTTGCTTGTGGGCATCAGCATAGGTAACTTCTCCAGCTTGCCGCATATAGTCTTTAAGATCCTAATGCAGAAAAAGGGAAAATGAGTAAATTGCCGGTAAAGTTGGTCCCAAAAAAGTCAAAAATCAAATTACCTGACATCGACAAAGGTAAAATCCGAACTTAAAAATAAAAATCTGAATAAACCTAAACGATAGACTTTCTTTAAAATAGATTTTTTTCTAGGTGTGAACTTTTTGATTACAGTTTGATGTCGTGTTGATGAAATGGGTGCAGAGATTTTGGTGGGGTGGTTATCTCTGCAACCAAATCCATTGAAAATAATTTTATACTTTTTATATAAAGCATACAAAATGTAATCAAAATACGAAACAGCAAACAACAAAATTGTGAAATATATATTAAATTTTTTGACAGAGATCGCGTTATGCTAGGGCATTACCTGAGGCATTGTGCACGAAAACCAGAACAGTACCAATGGAACGGCGGATTAACACAGACTGACTGCCACTCGATTGCATGGGTGTACCACATTGATTGAGCATTTGAGCCTAGATACCTCACACTCCAAGGGAATGGGTGCTTATTACAAAAAAGTACTTTTTATTTTTACATATTATCAATCAATAGTTTTAGTTTTGTTGGGAAATGTAAAACAGAAAACAAGTTCGGGATCGGTTAATAAGGGATGGGAATGTCTTCTGAATCCAGGAGTTGATAGTTTTGGTTGTGGTTGGCTGGCTTACGATATCGAGCGCCGAAGTAGTGGGGACAGGATAGTCGCTTGCCTCGCTTATGGATGTGGATGCGGATAACGCTCAAAATGTGGATACACTGGCCCCTGTCTCGGTTTTGGTACTCTGGCCGGATGCCCCCTTAACGTGTGTGTGTTGATATCTCCGCCCTTCTCAACGACTCAACTGACTCATCGTCTCATTCATTCATTGACTGATTGATTCAATTGATTTCGATCTAATCCCCATTTGGTTTTTTTCACTTTTTAGATTGATATGAAAGGATACTAACATTGGGAATTTTTAAAACAAAACAGGACCCTCATCTATCAATTTTTATTAAGCATGCAATTCTTTTATTTTAACCACTACACTCTGTACTATACTTTTCCACTTAGTCCACTCTAATAGTGTTTCACGACTTTAGATAGGGGTGTGATTTTTTAAATTTCTGACTTTCTGTGGAAAGCAACAACCCAATCAGAGCACAGCATGCTAGGAGCGATTGATAATGCCGCACTGTGATTGGTTTATTGCTTTCTATAGAGATTATTTTCTATGGAAAGTAAACCGCAAAATCTTAGGAAAGACCCTTTGATGGAGTTATATTTTTACAAATCTAAAACAATTAGGCTGGACTAATAATGATACCTTGAATTTAACTCCAATCGCACATTTCAAAATAACATTGGAATAAGCATAAACAGATACTAAAAATTAGGTCCAGAGCCTTTTTAAAATGATGACTAATGATTTCAAGAGAGAAAAAAAAACACTAATAAGGGACTTACCTGCCAGCTTACACGACTGGACAAATTTTCTACAATAAGACGGTGTTCTGTTCTTGTTGGAGGACCATACCTAAAAAATAACAAAAATTTTGGATTTTGCACGAAAATCATTCAAATATCTGTTTTTATTTCGAGGAATATCAGCAAAAAAAAGTATCAGTCATGTGACTTCAGCCCCGAAAGATGGAAAAAACATCATTTTAAACAAAAATAAGTACAGGAGGTAATATGGAACCCCTAATTTATTTAGGGGATCCACATGACCATGTGGCGCGATCGGAAAAAAGGACAATCAAATTTTGAAGTGTAGTAAAATTAATAGCAATGCCAATTTTTAGGATGAATAAGTTCTATAGACGCACAAGATTGTCTCAAATCGCGGCACATTTTATGAAATAAACAAAACATATCTCACCTGTCATGTGACCGCATATCTGACTCACGGCTGCAAATAGAGAAAAATTAGTTTTGGTACAATTACAGTTGACATTTTTTGGCATACTTATCACGACTGCGTCCCCTTGGGGGGCCATGGCTTCTGCCCCCACCATTGCCTCTCCATTGGTCACTACCTCTTGGTGTACCACGGGCCCTTTCGACAGAAACTCTAAAAACAAACAATAATTATGTCTTCGACATTTTTATATTCATTTTACCTTTCGCCAAGCAATTCTTTGCCATTTAGTTCGTAGACAGCATCATCTGCGTCTCTATAGTCATCGAACTCCTGTAAAAAAAACACATATAACAATGTTAAGGGTCGAGTTCAAGTTAGGTGTACGTACCACAAAAGCAAAGCCATTCTTCATTGCGACCTCCTTTATTCTGCCGTATTTGCGGAAAAACTTTTCAATGTCCCTTTCTCTTACCCTATAGGTAAGCCCCCCCACAAACACTCTAGTGCCCATCTGAAGAAACGAATAAACATAAATTAGTTAACCAAAAATATAAAACAATTTAAATTTAAATTTTTTGTATCAACTATACGGGATTTTACGAAGTTGTTTTGGGCTTTTTGCAGACTTTTTACGCGCCATGTTATTAACCAACGAAAATAGTGTTTGCTCTATTTAGTATGAATTATATGATGACTCATACAAACATGTGGAATAGAGTATTATAATATAAGGCCTCTTTAGACGCTCAAATATTAATTAAGATAAATATTCAAGTAACACAGAGGCCAAAAATTAACAATTTATAAATATATTCGAAAAAATCACATTATTTTAATAAAAAAAAAATCTGATTTTGTAAAAACCGCGAAAACGCACTTCCGGTCAATGGACCAATGGGGATGAAAATGAAACCGTTAAAACAATAGATGTGATTAGTAAGATTCGCGGGTTTCTTTAGCAACGCCATATTTGCTAAGTGTATTGAATTGCAAAATAAATAGTTTAAAATGGTCTCTGTTGATAAAAATTGTGTTTACGACGATGCAGTCATCGTTATAGATGACGATGAAGAAGAATGCATTGTAATCGACGATGACGATGAAGATGTGGTTGAAGTTGTTGAAATAAATGGAAACCCAGCTAACGTTGAAAATGAATTTATTCAGGTGGATAACCATGTACACGAGGCGGGTATTTTTATTGAAAGCGATGAAAGTGGTAATATACTGTATAATTTGGTAAAATTAGTTTATCACAATTATTTTACAGTTTCAGACTTGTTTGGGGATATTAGTGATATTGAGTCTATTGATGATGCCTGTATGTACCGTATCACTTTATAATTAGATACATTAAATAATCACATTTATTAATTCCTTAGTTTACGAATCACCATCAGAGGCATCAGATATAAATCCCTCCAACTACGAATTACAATACTATGAAATTCTTGACTTGAATGGACAACCAATAATCAATGTAGGAGAAATTCATAACATCAAACAGGAACCAGAGAGTGGTATGTAACAATTTACTTTACGAATTAAAATTTTGATACCATTTTGTTCATGTAGATCCTGAGGACAACACCTTTTCCAATCTGCTAATTGAAATCGAAACCTCTGATGAGGAGGAACAAGGTAGACACCAATGTACTCTTTTTAAATTGGTTATTCATAATCAAAATTAATTTACAGATAGTGACGAGGAGGATTTTTATGAATATCTTTACCAAGTACCATACATAATATCTGATGATGATGATGAACAGGGTATGTATCACTTCACCTACTTAATAACTTTAAATAATAATAACAATTTCCTCAGTAGATAATGACAAAGAGGAAAATACTGCATAGGGTGAACTATGAACAAAGTTATTCAAATTATTTTGTCATGCCCATGTTACAACTGTTGTTCTGTGATAATATGTGATTGAAATTTTATTTACTTATTAACCCACAAATATCAAATGTTCCTTAATATTAAAACATTGTATTTCTTGATTTTGCGACTAAAGAAAATAATATCAGTGTGTTGTGGAGAATGCTGTGAACTGATTAGTTCATTGTTTTTTATGGAGATCATTTTCTATAGAACATTAAGTAAAAGAAATACGAAATACAGGGTAAATGTGTTTTTTTATTTTATTATTTACCATAGTTTAATGTATTCTTAAAAAACAAAAAAAATGTTCCTTGAAGCGTGCCACGCGGTAAAAGCGTTGTTTTACTTAACTTGTGATTGTTTTAAGTTTGTTAGTATTAAGTCAATATTTTAAATAAATGTTTTAAATAAAATATTAACGTGGTTTTATTTGTTGAAATATTGCAAGGTGGCATTTTAATAATAATAAAAACAATTTTGGAAGCCATTTGCAAAAATTTAAACACGTGCATTTTTACTATAAAAATCGGTATTTTTTTACTGAAAACAGTAAATGATGTGGCAAAAATAATCTTAAGCATTCTGATGCTACTTATATAACAAAAAGCCAACAAACTATATATATAGGTAAAAAATATATTTACCAAGTAAATTCATAAATATAAAATCAAAATTATAGATTATAAATTAGGTGATCTTACCTTGTATTTTCCAATTTTGTCGATTTAGAGGTAACTTGCTTGAACCGAAAAATGCTCTAGAAAATTGTATGTTCTTTCAATGGCGCCTGTCGTTGCAAAATGGTGAACTTTCCACATGTGGCGCCGTAAATTCCCACTTACTCTTCTAGGGAGTTTATTGTTACCCTTAAAGGAAAAAAGTTTCAAAATTAGTAACAATTATTATTTTGATTCTTTTGACGATGTTGCTCTTGCGGATTCTTTTTTATATATAAATTATTGGGAAGAGAAACCATTTGGGTGCGAGATGGTGCGTAAAGCGCATGCCCGCTTGCGCACAAGAGATTGTTTAAATAATCCACATGCCGAAACTTTATTTATTTTTAAGTTTTGTTTTTACCTTACATACAGAGTGTTTTAATGTATGGGTTTTTTTTTTACATGACCAACTAATAATTAAAATAAACAAAATTTTGTTGACATATCGTATAAACAAAAAATTAAGAATTTCTAAAAAATCAAAATATGTATAATTAAATTTTTTGTTTTATTTCAATTTATTCCATATTAAAAATTTAATAAAATGATTATATATTATTTTTAAGCGCAATTTAAAAAAATAATTTATTGTGTGTTTATTTTAAAGGTTTTTAAGCTAAGCATTTTAGCGTCTATATTTTAAATGTCTATCGGTTGTTTTGATGTCAAATGTCATAATCGTTAGAGAGGTTATAATGTAAAAATGAATAACGAAAAATTATATAAAAATGTTGAATAACCCACACCAAAATGAATTCGATGTTGGCTTAATTACTATACAAATTTTATCGGTTTTACTTTATTAATATGTCCAAAAACATGAGAAATAATTATGATAAAACATACAAAATCCTTCCAGGTAATAAATATACATTTTATAGCAATAAGTAAACGTGATATTTTTAAGATAATGATTATTATGAACATGAAGATAGTTTACCCAGTACATCAAAGCCAGTACATGTACAAAGAGTGGAAAAGTCATTGGATCTAACTATGTTTCTTCAAAATTTAAATAGTTCGTTAAATATAAGTAGTGATAGCGATGAATCAGAGGATACACCTAATATCAATGAAATCAACTCAGAAGCCCTTATGAGAGGTAAAGAATTCATTCAATTTAAATTAACTATTATAAAAAAAAATGTAATAACAAAAACCATAGATATCACTGCTTGTTCTATAAAATAAGCAGCTTCCATAGTACCATCTATTATTTTTAATTTTATATATTTTGTAGATTCTGAGCCTCATTGTACAAAAGACTATTATAATTTTAAAACAGTGTCGGGTAGTAGAAAATGGTTGGCTGATATACTTCAAGAAAATTCAGACACAACCCCAGACGATGCACAGTACAAACTTATCACTAGGTATCATGCTTTTCAAAAAAAATTACGACTCAGCAAAGAGAATCTGGAGAACTCAATGTACTATGGAGCTGGACTAATAAGTGCTGTTGATCACTATCCAGAGATAGAGAAAAGTTTGCCATTCAAACAGAATGATATTGATGAATCTCTGTACACTCCTCCTAAGGATGATTTGTTGATGGACTTGAACCTAGAGAATGGAATTGAGTTTCAGAATATGGATGAGGATGATTCTAATATTAATTCTGACATTGGATCAGCAGCACCATCAATATCATCACAGAGTAATCATCAGGTGAAGAGGAGAGCCAAGAAGTTTAAGGATGAGGAATCAAAGAAAAAATGGGAAGATCTGATGGCTAGCAAGAGAAGGAAACTTTTTACAAGCATTATAAAGAAGGAGATTGGGAAGCAGCATAGGGCTAAAATTAATAGACATAAGGAGTTGTTGATACAGACCAGAAGGGTGGCTCAGCAATGTGTCAAGTATGGAAGGCAAAAGGCTGTAAGTTTTATTATTATTATTGTTTTAATAAGTGTAGGTATTCATTGTTTTTTTAGTTGCAATCAGCTAGGACAGTGAAAGAACAACAATGGCGAATGAAGAGGTTGTCCAGGGAAAATATAGCATACTGGAAGAGATCTAGAAGGTTTGATAGGGAAGTCAAAAAACGTCTGGAAAAAGAAGCAGAAGAGCAAAGAAAAATTGATCATGAGTTGGTTGAGGCAAAAAGACAGCAAAGAAAACTGAATTTCCTCATCACACAAACTGAATTGTATGCGCATTTTATGTCCAAAAAACTTGGCACTGCATCACCTGAAGAGCAATTGAGAATCCTAAGTCAACTGGATGAAGAAGCTATCAAACTACACATAGATGATTATGATAGGTCAGTATATTGCCGTTTGTCATTTATTTTGTATACTTAAAGATTAATTTCAGTGAGGCAATGAAAGAAAAGGCAAAAAGAAACGCTCAGGATGCATTTAATAGTGAAAAAGCCAGAACCAGACATTTTGATATGCACGCGAACTCGTCGATGGAAGATGTTGAAGTTCCCGAAATTGAACAACCCCAACCCAACATTTTCAGAGGAAAATTAAAGGGATATCAGTTGCGTGGTATGAATTGGCTGGCGAACCTTTATTCGCAAGGCATTAGCGGGATTTTGGCCGATGAAATGGGCCTGGGAAAAACCGTGCAGAGCATTGCTTTTCTATGCCATATAGCTGAAAAATATTGTAAATATGTTTTTTTCAAAAATAGTGGCAATATTCTAATTTTATGAATACTTTTAGCTGTTTGGGGGCCTTTCCTCATTATATCCCCCGCGTCGACACTCCACAATTGGCAACAAGAGATAGCGAAATTTGTCCCGGACTTCAAGGTGGTTCCGTACTGGGGTAACCCGCATGAACGTAAAATTCTGCGCCAGTTCTGGGATCAAAAGGACATATACACCAAAGACGCAAGCTTTCACATCGTAGTAACAAGCTACCAAATCGTTATAACCGATATAAAGTACTTCAACCGCATCAAATGGCAGTACATGATTTTGGACGAAGCCCAGGCGATAAAAAGTACAAGCAGTATGAGATGGAAGACGCTTTTAGGCTTCAGCTGCAGAAATAGGCTTCTACTCAGCGGTACGCCTATACAAAACAGCATGGCGGAGTTATGGGCTCTGCTCCATTTCATAATGCCCACACTTTTTGATTCTCATGAGGAGTTCAACGAGTGGTTCTCGAAGGATATCGAAAGCCATGCCGAAAACAAAACTGGCATAGATGAAAGTAAGTGTTATTTGTTTATCGTGAACAAATCTAAAGTACATGGTCCATTTTAGAGCATTTATCGCGTTTGCACATGATTTTGAAGCCTTTTATGTTAAGAAGGATTAAAAAGGACGTGGAAAATGAACTGTCTGACAAAATAGAAGTTATGGTTTATTGTCCTTTGACAACAAGGCAAAGTTTGTTGTATGTCGCTTTAAAAAGGAAAATTAAAATTGAGGATTTGCTCCATTATACGGTTGGAGGGGGTGATTCTCACACAGTAGATAAGAATTTTACTTCTAATTTAATGAATTTAGTTATGCAATTTAGAAAGGTAAGTTTATATTATTAAACAAGGGGGTGTTTCTTAAATTCATTTTCTGTACAGGGTGTCACCAAATAAGTTGTCATCCTTTAAGGGGATGATAGTTTACGCAAAATAAGAAAGTTTTTTATTAGTGCCATTTTTTTTAAATAAAAATCATTAAATTTTGTATAAGTAATTTTGGGCAGCCACTGGTTGTTCCTGACCTATGACAACTGACGCAAAATATGCTTGCACAGTGGGCAATAATCTACATTCATTAAAATTACATTGTGTACATTGATAATTGTTTTTTGTTTTGCATACTCAGCTATTTTTAGGTACTTTGAATAAAACAATACTTTTTATTGTTAGGTATCTCGAGGTTTCCGTGGTCGATTTTAAATTTCACTTTTTACGTCGATTGATGCTCATGTAGCTATTTTTTAAGTGTTCCACAAAACCATAATAAATGTTCAACCACCCCGCCGTTATTGTCCACACAAAGTTGACAGCGGCGTAGAAAATTATGATGTGTCGCTCTTGCCATCATATCCGGGTGATTTCGAATTTCATCTGCCGCTGCAGTTGTTCTAATGCGTGAATGGTTCATGTAGCCCCAGAGAAACCACAATAGCAACCGAACTGTCAGTAATCAATGATAAAGAGTACCTACTAACCGATTTTGAATAAGTTTAAAAGTTTGCTTGAAATCACACAATACACTGTGCGCATACCTGTTTCTTTTTTGCTTGGATGAATAATATCATTGCTTTTAAAGGTAAAATAAAGTCAAAAATAAATCATAATTTTATTATTAAAAAACAGTAGCTCTAATGCAAACATAATAGAGGATAAACTTTCTTGTTTTGGCGTGTACTATCATCCCCCCAAATGATGAAACCCTGTAAAAAGAAAATTGCAAATTTAAAAAAAACCTCAGTTTGAATAATTTTATAATAATTTGATATTTTTAGGTTTGTAATCATCCCGAACTATTTGAAAGAAGGGATGCCAAATCTCCGATACGATTTCTAACGCTTTATTACAGTATTCCTTATTTAATTTATAATTATAATCTTAGGGAACTTTTAAAGTTAAAACTGCAAAAGTGGTTTTTATTCACGCCGAAATATATTTCTGATGCAATAAGGGATAGTTTTGCAACAACAATTTTTAATTTTTGTTTTTCATTAAATTTATCTTTTAACGAATTATTTGGTATATTCCAAGGGAATATACAGCAAAGGTATGCCTCACCTTTACATAGTCAAACTCAAATCTGACGAATATTTTTAAGGTGGACAAACTATTTTAATTCTGAAAACTACGACGACACAATGTACTACAGAAACCTATTCGACGATTACGAAAAACCAAGCATACGTTTGAGCCACAGTTTCAAACTATCAAAGCCCAACATCGAAAATAGCATTTTATCCGATTTTATCTTCACCAAGGCGAATCAAGGAAACAGAGTTGTATACACTTTAAGTGACCACACTTATCATGCAATGCAGGAAACTGTTGAGCACAAAAACATCAGATTAAGGCATGGCATGATAAAGCTTGAAGAAACAGACAATGAGGAAAATGGAACCATCGCTGAAAACTTTGTAAGTTCAATAACTGTTATATAACATAACATTTTTTCATCTATACCTTTCAGGATTCAGGGATGTGCAACCTGCCGGACTTTGTGCACAAGAAAAGAGCCTCCCAGGTTTTCAAATGCGAAAAGACTGACCTCCCGGCATTCCTATTTTGTTTTATGCCGAAAGTATCGACAAACCCTATCAGTTTGTACTGTTACTCTCGTAGAGCAGCTTGGGGCTTGATAAGGCATATAGAGGACTACAGTTTTAACTCTTTGAATCATTATTGGTCGAAAGCGACCGGTAATCAGTTTGTTTACAGGCCGGCGGAGAAGTTTTATCCCCAGCCTGCTAACTGTATTGATATAATAAGGCCTTTGAATGGTTGGTCGAGTATTGCCATACCTGACAAGGAAACTTTGGTTACCGATTCCGGTAAGCTTTCCGTTTTGGATGGTTTGCTGAAAAGGCTCAAAGAAGAGGGCCACAGGGTTTTAATTTACTCGCAAATGACAAAAATGATTGATCTTTTGGAGGTAATGCTTTCTGAATGATTTGTGAATTTACATATTTATATTTCATGTTTCTTGAAGGAATATATGTGGCACAGGCATCACAAATATATGCGTTTAGATGGTTCCTCAAAAATTTCCGAAAGAAGAGACATGGTGGCCGATTTTCAAGCTAGGACCGATATTTTTGTGTTTTTACTGTCGACAAGAGCTGGCGGCCTCGGTATCAACTTAACTGCTGCTGATACGGTGAGTTTAAAACACATTTAGCTCTTCTATCAATATATTTCTTTGTTTAAAAGATATTAACTCAAATTTTACACCAGAATGGCTTTTTATAGAAAATTATCTATATATAGAGTAATAAACCAATCATAGCACACTATGTGCAATGGTTTATTGTTTTCTATCTAAATAAAGTAAAGACGCCAATATCAAGATTCAGTAATATAAAAAACAAAAATACTTTAATATTTAATTTGTGTTATTAGTTCCAATAGGAATTTAGTTTTAACTACTGGCCAAGAGATGGCGCTGGTAATATTAATAGGATTTTTTTTGTTTTTCAATTTTGCATTGTGAATAAATAATTATTTTGATTAACACGTGTAAATTAATTGTTATTTTCTTAAAACTAAAAAAAAAAAATATTCCGGTACCGGGAATCGAACCCGAGCCTCCTGGGTGAGAGCCAGGTATCCTAGCCACTAGACCATACCGGATATATCAAAAAATCTCGCATGTTTCGTACGTGTACGAAATTTCAAAGATTCGAAGAACGCGCATTTTTTGGTTTATTTTGCTTGCCATTGCCGAAAAAAATATGCTGGTGCCCATTGAACTTTTAGTATTCTCATTGTCGTCTACCTGACGAATGCTACGATTTCGCTTGAGAACTTTTCAACTAAGTTCTCCCAGCATGTTTGTTTAAAGTACGTGGACAATGCATCCGTTAAACAGCGGCGTGCGTCTTTATTATCTTTATTAAATTGATTTGGTGAATACTGAAATTAAATTTAATGTCCTTAATAAATATTGTACGTAACTTTTTGATGGGCTGCTTACTTAAAGCTTGTGTAGTACAAACTCAAAATTGATTTTTGTTTTTGATTAATTGGTAAAACTGAACAGTTACGCCAATGTTCCGCGCGGTACATTACTATTAGAATCATGGTATAGGAAATTCACGACAAATTCCATTCAATTATTTACCTGACTATATCAAGTAATAAAATATTATGACTGTTGCAGGGCGTGAGAAAACATTTTAAATGTAATTGTTAATTAATTATTATTACACCTATACTATTAACATTAGTAAATGGCTTCAGTTATGCTATGTGAAAAATATTTTTACCATGTTTCCTTGTCTATTAAAGCAAAGAACGTGGATTTTTCTATACAAAACAATTGGCATTACTTCGTATAAGATTTTATTTTTAACTTTTTATAACTGTCCAAAAACTATGCTTTAGGCCAAAATATACGTTCTAAAACCACCTTAACATGTCATGAGTTCTAAGGGCCGTATGCAAAAACTGATTTAGCAGTGGATATAGGTTTTTGCATGACATGGCAACGTAGTAATTTTCTTTAAAAACTGTTGTTTTATAAAATAAATATTTCCCCTAAAAAAGTCTATTTCTCTACGACTACTTAAGAATAGTAACATTCTAGTGTAATTTTTGATCATAGAAAGGATGTTTTTCTGCAATACTGTGCGAGAATATTCCTACTCTTGTATAAGAATGGTCACAAGTAACGACATCTCCTGGCTGTTTACTAAACGTAAAAAATTTAAAAATATTTAAATATTACTGTATTATTTATTATTTAAAAATAATAGCAGTTGTAATTAAGGTTTAGGCACAAAAAATTAGTTACATTTATTGTTTTTCAAATAATAAAATCAAAATTATAATAAATTTGATATTAAAATGATAAATCAGTTACCTACTATACCGGCTTTGAAGTTTTGACAGATTCAAAAAGTTTAAAAAAAGACCTTTAAAATGTTGAAAAAGAATGGATGTTGACATAGATTACTTGTAAAATTAGTTTTGTATTTGTTATTTTTTTTATTAGTAAGTGTAAATAACTATTTTTAATTATAATAAAGATTTAGGCATACCAAATTTATTATAATTTACATTATAAAATTGTGACGGCACAAAATGGTTTGACAATACAAAAAACTTAAATGTCAAAAACTGCTTGGTTTCTTTTCTCTGTTTAAAATTATATAAGCGTTACTATTCTTACGTAGTCGTAGAGAAAATAATGTCTGAAACACGTTTGGAATAGCATATTCCACTCTCGTAAAACCGTCACACTCGCCTTCGGCTCGTGTGTCAAATTTTTCCTCGAGCGGAATATGCTGTATTCCAAACTTGTTACAGAATGTACTATTCTATACATTGACATTTTAAATTAGACAATGTCTTAAAAATTTATTTGACATTTGTGACATTTGCTTTCAACCATTGAAAATAATTTCGCTAATATGAGTCATGGTTTACTATATTTGTTTTTTGGCCAATAAAATCATCTAAAATGTAAATCGGTTGATATAATTTATAGTCGTTAACGACTGATTTAAAATATGGATAAAAATAGACAGTATTTTTGTTTGTAAATATACGAGGTGTGTTCAGAAAATAACGGGAATTGTTAAATTTCGCGGGTTCGGAGGGTCCGGTTGTCATAAAATTTGTTATGTAAGTAAGTATGATAAAAACTTTAGCTGTTTTCATTGTTTACTTTGTCTGTGGCAGCCGCTAAGGTTAGACGTGTTTTATGAGTTAAAAGTTAAAAGAAATGGATCAAAGAATTTGTATCCAATTTTGCTTAAAAAATGAAACAAATTCTGCGAAATGTTAATAAAGGCCTATAGTGAGTCTGCTATAAGTAAAACAAGAGTTTACAAGTGGTATAAGAGTTTCCAAGATGGCCGTGAAGACGTTGAAGATGACTAACGCACAAGCACATTCAAAACCGATAAAAACATGGAAAAAGTAAAAGAAATGGTTATAAACCATCATAGAAGTCGCTGATGATGTTGGTATATCGATTGGCTCATCCCATGAAATTTTTTCGAATGTTTTGGGTATGAAACGCGTGGCAGCAAAATTTGTTCTAAAATTGTTAAATTTTGAACAAAATTTTTGGCCAAAAACAATACTGTAATGATGCCCCAGCCTCCATATTCGCCAGACATGCCTCTGTCTGACTTTTTCCTATTCCCAAAAATAAAGAGAACCTTAAAGGCCCGTCTTTTTGCAAGCATTGATGACATTAAAAGCGCATCGCTGAAAGAACTAAAGGCTATCCCAAAGATCGAGTTTTAGAAGTGTTTCGAGTATTGGAAGAAGAGCTGGCACATGTGCATAATATCCAATGGGGACTATTTTGAAGGCGAAAACATTAATGTAGACGAATAAATAAATATTTGTTTCAAAAAACGAAAATTCCCGATATTTTCTGAACACACCTCGTTTATAAAAAATAAATTCAGAAGGTAAACATACCTATAACAAAGATATAATTAAAAAAAAAATTTTTAAGATAAAATTACTACCATGTTAATTATATCAAATATCTTTGTTGTTTATGTCTGATTGAAAAGCTGAATGCTTGAAATCAGTTGATTTATAACTTTCTTTGGTTGCATTGTAAAATAATTACCCCTAACATTGAACTTGGGTGAAAAATAGCCAAAATTGCAGATCTAGTATTCCTATTACTATAATATAATTAATTAATCTTTTACAAGTTCAAACTCTTGAATAAAATTTCCACCAACTTCAACAAAATTTCTTTGTTCTTTTCAGAGGCTTTAAGCCATAATTTTCGTTTTTCATACCTTCTAATGCAAATTTACTTATACCAGAACACATTGCAAACTGCGAACATAACCAAGTTTTTGTCAATAATAAGGTTTAGTCAGTTATAAATGTACTTATGTGTATATTTAATAATACATTTTAAAAATGTATTACTATTATTTAAGTATATGTAAGATAACCTACAAATCTTTAATGTCATTTAAAATTTCCTGTTCCAAATTGGTTCACACTTAAATCAGTGGATATGCGTAAATCAGTTGATATAAATAAATCAAAGTTTCTGCACAGTCTTAGGGCCTAAGAGTTTATATATCGTTTATTAAGCAAAATCTGATGATATGTGTAGTTTGATTTTCTTATAATAATGTCATCCAACGAGCATTATTTCTGGTTTGATTAACATTTTTAGCGTATAAATGTTATTTATATGTTGCAAAATGCACCAAGTAAGGAAGAGTCGAGCTATTCATAACATACTTCTCGGATGGTTGAATAAAATTTACGACGGATTCTAGGAATGTTTTAAATTTCAATTTTGCATAACGCCCGATTTTATTGAGGCAAAATAACCGCAAAATGTTGTGGCCTAGATCAGCATGTAATAAAAGCGTATGACATATGAGACCGAGTTGTCTTGTTTTTTCGAGCGATTCATCAGAGTCGGAAAAAGTAATTAAAGCGAAGTAGTGATGCATAAATATTAAAAGTTAAAAATACCAGTAAAACAAAAAAGCGACAACGCTTTTAAAATAAAATACGACGCTATATTTTTGACTGCCGCTACTGCAATTATTTGTCTCTTATAGCATTTTCTTTCGCAATGTCTGCCGAAAAACATCGCAGCTGAATTACTTCCGGCCTAGCGAGCAGGAAGGAACAATCCAACTGAATAAGATAGCTGCGTTAAAGGAAAATGTACAGCTTCGCGAAAATAAATCATAAAATTATCGATTTAGCGTTACAATGTATATTATACATATTTATATACATACATAATGGATTTTGTATTAAATTAATCGCAATAAACATGAAAAGGTCTTTATAATCATGCACACACAAAGGAAATTCTTTTGTGTCTGGAAAATTTAATTAGTTTTCATAATCTACACCCCTTTTTTAATTAGGTGATAGTTCGATTGATTTTTTTTATTAACTATAAACAGGATGTTGACCTCAAACTCAATAAAGCGTTTTTCGCGAAAATTTTCTATAACCAGCCTTTTGTTATAAACCACAAAAGAATATAATTATTTCAATTAAAATAATTAACGTATTTTTTGCACAAGGGGATTTACAGTTTAGTTGATTGCCTGGCTTGTCGCACAAATAATGTAGAAAAATGATCAAAACAGTTAGACAAGACAAATATTATACCTACATTGTTATAGTTATTAACCCATAATGAGCCTTATTTTACTACTATACTTTTCCCTGCGCATTATAATAATCAGATAAATATCTATGTTGCAAAATATTTTACGTTCATTCACGGTAGGGTTTTTTAAAACGTGACAACTGCGCATACATTTTAAAAATGTTTAAAATGTTTATTTATTTTCGTATAGATGTCGCTTTATACAAATTTCATTTAAATCATTTACAATTTTATGTGACATATGACAGCTGTCAAGCAGTTTTAACCTAACTTTTTTCCAATTTTAACTTTAGCTTTAGCCAGTGAGCAAAATTTTTGTGATTGTAATTTTAGATAATATTAAGTAGTTGCCTTAGAAAATAGTATATTAAAGAACTAATGTCATAAGACGTCATTTTGTCGCACGCGGACAATTTATAAAACGAAGCTATTTTATCTATTTGCAAGAATTCTATAAACAAAAATTAATTTTATACCTTAAATTTAATTTGGTCCAATTTTACTTTAAATAGTTGGTATCACAGTCATTGGTTTGACAGTTAATGTCAAAATCGATTCGCCATGCCGTCCTTAATTTACTTATTTACAATAAGCGGGTGTTAATGTTAAAGAAGAAAAAAAGGATTTTCTTTGGTGTTAAACAAAATTTATTGCCAGAAAAGTCTCGTAAGTACTAGAAAAATCATAAAAATATTACAACCAATATGCAAAATATTATGCTGTTTAGAGTATAGCCAACCTATAAAATCAAAATTTGGGTGGGATAAAGTATCTCATTACAGCACCGAAAGCGGTGTTGTAATGAAGTCATTATAAACGCAAAATAGATAAAGTATAGTATGCAACTCGTTTATAAACTTTTCTAGGCATTTAATTAAGCACTCGCTCGTGCCTGAATTAAATTCGTGACTACTATTTTTTAAATGTTTGACGAACTATACATAGAAGGATAGTTGGTGGAAATATGGGTAAATTTAAAATGTTCTATTTTGAATGTGTAGTTTTCATTATCCGAGAACGCATTACACACAGGCATATCGTTTAACATACAGACTTAAAGGCATAGAAAACAACTCTTAAAAGTGAGATTGTTCTTCGCATAATATACCGGATATAAACAGGAGTATAGTGGCATTTCCTTCCCTGCGCACGTGTGATATCGCGTATCAAGATGTTCCAGTGGTTGAACTACCTTTTTTCCCTACATTATATGCTCGATATGCCTTTTTACATTGAAAAGGCCCACCCCCGTGCTGACAATGGAAAAGCGGGAGTAATCGACCGGATTAGATTACGTATCGAACAAGCCGATATACTTAAAACAATTGAGATAAAGAAAGAGATTCATTCACATGCGTTGTCTATGGGTTAATGTTGTGTCCGCGGGGCAGAGGTGGGCGTTACGCGGTCTCGTGTCACAATACTGACCTGTTTAACGCGGCTACGAAAGTGCAAGTCGGCCCTAGGGAAATAAAAATAAACGCTTTTTTACAGGTTATTTTTTACGATAGCGACTGGAATCCCACCGTTGACCAACAGGCCATGGACCGGGCTCATCGTCTGGGTCAAACCAAACAGGTCACAGTTTACAGATTAATTTGTAAGGGATCCATAGAGGAAAGAATACTGCAAAGGGCCAGGGAAAAAAGCGAAGTATGTTTGTACAGGGTGTCCCTAATTGGGCGCTTAAAGTGTCCTCTTAAAATTTCAATACTCCAACGATGTTGGCATCTTCAGAAGCGAAGTGTAACTCAGTTACCTAAATTTCTTAATTTGGTTACAGAAATATTTATATCACCCTTATATACCCCTTAAAGAGCTTATTTGGGGAGTTTATGAAGGTTATCGGTACCTATTTTAGTAACACTATAAAACCCAAGTTTTATAACTAGAGATAACAGGAATATTATGGAAACCACTATATAACTTCCTAAAGAACTGCTAACGGCTTTTTTCCTTCTTTTAATATTTCTCTCTACCTCAGGCACATTTAAAATATATATTTCTTCATAGGTACGCTATCTTTCTTATTGTCATCTTATTCATTAACTTGTTTAAACCACGTGAATATTTTGAGAAGCCAAGTATGTCGAAAATATTAATGGTATATAATTTTAATCTAAGATTTTTTACTCAAGTGCAAGGTAATTTTTATTGTAAATATGTACAAAATACATCGAAAAACACCAGGGGACATCAAAATACCAAAATATAAATATTTTTTAAACTATTAAAAAATATACCTATGAATTATTTTTTAAATACATTAATATCTTTTTTTTGCTTACATCAAAGTAGTGAATTGGTCAAATAAGTTGTTTTTGTAATACAATTCGATTAACATTTATTTTATGTAAAATTCAATCATGGCGGAAATAATGGATCAACCTTGAGCCCTCTTATATTGCTCATGGTAATTTTATATAACCTAAGGTACTAGTTCAGTTTTATAGGTGTATCTAAGTTATTTAAAGTGTTATTATATAATTTTGAAACTCTTATATACATTGTAGTAACTGTCGTTACTACAAGTGATGTTATAAAACTTTTGATAGGCAACCATCTAACCGCTCAGGTTAGTGTTTTTGCCTGCAGTAATAATGGTTTTAACGCAATGGAATCTTTTTATTTCACTAAACATTCGATTTAATCCAGTTTTAAAATATTTATGTTAATAGTATTTTATTACTCATATATTTTATGCTAAATATTTTCTTTTCAACCAATTGTTAATTAAAATTGCGTCGAAAGCCTAATTTCTGTTTCAATTACTAAACATTTTTGGTTTATTAAGCACATAAATAATTATTAACTCACATTTTTTATTTAAAAACAGGTAACCGCAAACTTTATAAACCTACTGGTAACGGTTACTAAAGGTTATATAAAATGTTTGTAGAAACAATTATATAACCTTATAAAACTAGTAAACTAAATGGAGATTTTATAAAACCTTGTTAAACTCTTATATAATTTGACAAATCTTATATAACCTTTATATAATTTATCGTTACCATAAGTAGTACAAATTTTTTATTGGGTTCGCTTCTGAAGATGCCAACATCGTTGGAGAAAAGTACTTTAAGCACGTGTTTTGTTTTGGTGGGGAATATTTCTAATATTTGTTGAAATTTTAAGACAAATTTTCCTTTAATATTTTTCGGATTCGCTAAATTGCAAGGGTTATTAGAGTTACTAAACGCCTACATTCGAACAGAAATACTGCGCTGTAGTTGGCGACTTTAAAAGTAAAATAACTCCCGCAATTTTGCGATAAATGTACCTTTACCTTTGGGCCGCCAATTTTGAGATACCCTGTATAGTGCACATTATTTATTTTTCTACAATAAAAACTTTAAGATTCAAAAACTCGTTATAAGCGGTGGTAACTTCAAGCCCGACACACTTAAACCCAAAGAGGTTGTTTCGCTGCTTTTGGACGATGACGAATTAGTACAAAAATGTAAGTTATTGTTTGTGAACCCAACTCTTTTGTTATTAACCATTGTTTCGTAGATCATTTGAGAGTGGAAGGTGGCGGTAAGCAATCAGAGGAAGCTACGAAACGAAAGAACCCCCAAACCATCAGCAAGGTAATATATAATTATAATTAGTGTAAAAATAATTGACAGCCAACCTTTTCTTCTCTCTCTCAGTCGTCTTCAAATGAATTGAAAAGATTCAAGCAAGATAACAGTTCTCAGGAAACAATTGACGATTCAATAGGGTTGGACAGTGGTCCGAACAGCCCGACAAGCGTCAATTCGCCAGATTTGGCTGACGATTTTGCCGATGGTTACAACGATGACGGCGACTCACCAATTACGAACAGTGAGTGTTTCATTTTTCGTGATATACAGCGATTAAGAGATTTCCGAATTAATTAATAATATCGTGACAACGAATCTTTCTATGTTGCGACGGTAATTTTTTTGGCAGGTGATCAATTTCACCATGTGCATGTTGGGTACTTTCAGATCCATTACCACACAGATTTAATCAATTTTAATACCATTTTATTCATATTTTTTAATTAAATGCCCATAATTTGCAGTTAAAATTTCAAAGAATAAAAAAAATTTTACAATTAATTTTATCGATTTTTTATAAATACAGAGATATCCACAAAAAAATAAGGAACAAATTTTTATGAACAAAAAGATTTTATTTCTACGATGTGATTCACTATTGCTAGCGTTTTAACGCGTCGAAAAAAAACGGAAAAATTGTGGAAAAATCTGTTTTTCCGTTTTCATTGGGCCTTGTAAAAATTGGCAAAATAATCGATCCACACAAATTTTCGATGAATCTTTTATTTGATACCGGATTTAAACGAATATTAAAGAATATTGTAGATAAATTAATTACTAAAAAATAGACGTACGTTTATAATATACAGGTTTAAACAAAAATATGTTTTTTACCATAAGTTTAAGACACTCTGTAGAGTGGCAAAACCGTATATTGTTCTAAATTTAGTTTTATTTATCAAGTCACATCTATTCTTAACAGTTTTGTTTTTGGTTCACATCGATATATTTATTTTTGTGGAAAATATGGATTTTTTAAAAAAACATTGCAATTTCCAATATTTTTCTGTATGAACAACTAAGGTTGCTGTGGTCCATCCATATGCTGTGGAGAATGACAGTGACAGTTTTATTGAATCATCCCATACTTGGACATGTCATACACGGCTTTCAAAAGCTATCAAATTGTTGTTTGCAAATTAATGTTTAAATTTTGAGGTGTCTTCTTACTTTAAAAAATGGATATGTCCCCGACTGATGTTGCCAGAGCAATTAATTTAATCCAGGATGGACGGTCACAGTATTACGTGGCAAGTGTTTTAAACGTCACAAGAAGTAAAGTACAAAGAGCAACATCGGTCGGAGACATTTTTAAAAGTAAGAAGACACCTTAAAATTAACACATTAATTTATAAAAAACAATTTGATAGCTTTTGAAAGCTGTATATGACATGTCCAAGTATGGGATGATTCAACAAAACTGTCACTGTCATCCTCCGTAGGCTATGGATGGACCATAGCAACCTTAGTTCTTCATACAGGAAAAATATTGGAAATTGCAATGTTTTTAAAAAAAATCCATATTTTCCACAAAAATAAACATATCAAGGTAAACCAAAAAGAAAACTGTTAAAAATAGATGTGACTTGATAATTAAATCTTAATTTAGAACAATATACGGTTTTGCCACTCTACAGAGTGTCTTAAACTTATGGTAAAAAAATCTTTTTGTTTAAACATGTATATTATAAACGAACGTGTATTTATTAGTAATTTTTAAAATGTGAGCGATTCCCCATTAATGTATCTACAATATTCTTTAATGTTTGTTTAAATCCGAAATCAAATAAAAAAGTTATTTGCGATTGAAATTCATCGAAAATTTGTGTGGATCGATTATTTTGCCTGTGAGTGTACTACGGATACCTAATATGGAAAAATTTCCCAATTTTTCCGTTTTTTTGCCTGCTCAATTCATCCGGAAATTTTAAAACACTAGCTATAGCGCGATGCGATCTATTTTTATAAAATATTTTCGATGCGCTGTCACTTCCGGTTTAACCGGAAGTGACAGTAATTTGCATTTTTTAATTTTACGTAAAATTCTGGAGCTATTCCATTTTAAATCGTTCTCCCATTGTTTTTGATAAACTTAATTTTTTTAAATTTTGACAGATGGAGCGACTAACTAAAATGTCTGTACTACCAACAATTGTAATGTTAAAAAGTTCATTCTTGGTATACACGTTAACAAAGGAGTATCCTATCAGTAGTCATTAATATTATTCCAAAATGTTAGACAGAGTGTTTGGTATTGCGCCATTTTTAGGACACCCTGTATATTTTTTTACTATAGCCGGTAAAATATTAAAATGAATGCATTTTTTAGTAATTTTATTTCGTAATAGAAAATTTGTTTGTAACATTTTGATCTCAGTTTAACATAAAAATTGCCATCCTTAATTTACTTATTTACAATAAGCGGCTGTTAATGTTAAAGAAAACAAAAAGGATTTCCTTTGGTGTTATTTATTGCCAGAAAAGTACTAGAAAAATCATAAATATATTATAACCAATATGCAAAATATTATACTGTTTAAAGTATAGCCAACCAACCAACCAATAAAATCAAAATTTTGGGTGGGATAAAGTATCTCATTACAGCACCGAAAGCGGTGTTTTAAAATAAATACAAAAGTCAATTTGTCTGAAAATAAAAAAAAAATCCAATTCGTAAATTCCAAAATTTTAAAACACTGGCTATAGCGCGATGCGATCTATTTTTATATAATATTTTCGATGCGCTCTCACTTCCGGTTAAACCGGAAGTGACAGTAACTTGCATTTTTAATTCTACGTTAAATTCTGAAGCTATTGCATTTTAAAGCATTCTTCAATTGTTTTTGAGTTATTAAATTTTTTCAAAAAATTTGTTGGATTGACTAACTGTCTGTACTACCAAAAATTGTAATGTATATTTTTTACCATATCTTGTAAAATATCAAAATGAATGCATTTTTTACTCATTATTTCGTAATAGAAAATGGGTTTTAAACATTTTGATGTAAGTTTACCATATAAATTGCACTAAATTTTCAATAAATGCAGAATTTAAAAGAATGGTTTCATATTAAAAAATAGACCACACATTTTTTTAATTTCATTTTCTTTGTGCATAATGGATGTAGTTACGTCCAATTTGATCCATGTTAAAAATGGTAACATGAAAGTAACTTACTAGTCACTTATTTTGCTTATTTTGAATGCTTTTTAAGGGCATATCGGTCCGGTCTCTAATAATTAAATGATGGTACTTTCATATTTGAATGTTTGGGTAATCGATCGCTTCCTATGTGAAACTGTATAACCGCACTATGATTGTTTATGTTTTTTTTTCCTTTCAGAATACACAGTTTATAATGTGTACGGTTCGGCTGTAAAACCGCGGACTGCGGGACGTGGCACCTCGAGACGCGGCAGACCAAGAGGTTCAAGAAGCAGAATGTCCGGCCTGGGAAGAAACAACTCGAACAATTCGGCCGCATCGGCATCGACATACTCCACCGGTAAGTAATCGATAAATATTCCAAAAAGGAAACAATAATTGCCGATAAAAAACATTCGGGGCCATTAGGGAATATCCAAATTATACTCACATCCGAATCGTGTCCTGTTTTTTATTCGAATATGGTCCTTTGTACCTGCAAAAAACATACACCTTCAGACCTAATTTCAATGGATTTCCTTAAGGATATCCGCCAGATGCGACCTTATATGGGGCACATGAATAATCAGGGTGTTTTCTAATTTATAAAAGTAATTAAAATCACTTTGAGAAAACCCTGTATATAGTTTTTTTGGAATAGATATGTTGGGGCGTGCTATTGTATAACAAAGAAGGTGTATTATTGTAAGATGCTTTATGTATATGTATTGTTACAATCGCAATGCTTCGGATGACAAAATCATTCGTTTAATTAATTAGACAACTACATGAATCATTAAAATAAATATTGCGAAACGGCTTATGTAAGAATACACCTCCGCGAAAATGTTTTAAGGGAATATTAAATTATAAATAAAATTCGTGAGAACAAAATTTGAAATTCAAGCCCGGTCATCTCACATAAATCATTCGACATGACACGTGGCTTACGTTAAAATTTCGAAAATTAGTATGTCATCTGCTTCCCGAAAAAAGGTCAATCACCACATGTAGGAGTCAGTAGCAAAATACATTTGTCTTAATGCAACTTCCTTGAAAACTGCATGGGACTTCCTCATTTGAAATGTCCCAAGCATTCTCCCCCACACCTGTAGCAAAAACAAGCCTGAAAAAAATGGAAAAATAAATTTTTACTTTCCTTGTTGTTGAAATGACTTACGAGGGGTTTTCTAACAGATCTTATAGGTGTGGAAAATAGCTCGATTTCCTCGACTCAGTCGTCGCCGTCGAGCAGTTTTGTGGACGGTATGTCGTCTGCAGGGCATGGTGGCAGTCCTTCGGTGAGGAGAGGTCCTGGCAGGCCCAGGTTGAAGCCTGGAGGTCCTCCGAATGCCGGCTCAAGGGGTACATATAGACCTCGTAAACCTGCTAGGCCGTTGCCGGTGCCGTTGCCATCAGATGGGTCGAATGTGAATGTGACTTCTTCTGGTAACGCGCATCCATCTTATTCGAGTTATTTATATGATTTTCCGGATCAATCGGATTCGTAGTAAGAGTAGAGTAATAATGATGTAAATTGTTTTAATTTTAACCATGGACAAATTTTCTTTTTAACTCATTTTTAATGTGTATCACTTTATTTATCACGATTTTTTTATTATTTTTTCGATTATTTCACGGTTTTAGTGTATGATATGTATATTTGCGATTTCAATTTTATTTTTTACAAGGAGCATGCGAAATTTTTATAAACGACGAACAAATTTCTTGTACATTGTTAAATATTTTTCATCAATAATTTTAGATCGTAAAATAAATATATTTGTGATAATAATTCTTTTCTTTCTTCGACCCCTTACATTCACACGATGAAGAGATTAGTCACGCAGGTATGTAAGAAAAAAATAATCCTATCTACGACAGTGGTCGAAAAACGTCCACAGACCAGTCCAGATTTTTTTATTTTAGACCTATATAATTACACATTATTATTTCCGGCTTCGACTTTTTCCCACAGTGGACAACATTTTCCTACTTAAAATACGTGTTTTTTATTTTAACGACAAAAACTATTATATTGGTGAAATTAAAATTAAATTTGATACAAGTACACATTTTAATATACTTCCCAACTTTAAACACACTTTTGGTGCTGGTAACAATACAATCTATATCTAGTATAGTATATAGCAGAGCTGGCCAAGTACTGAGTACTTTTACTCTTATTTTAATTACGAGTAAAAAAGTACGAGTACTTTTTTACTCATAAGTATATTTAATTTGAAATACTTATTACTCGTACTTACAAACCAAATTCAATGTACTCGTAAAAAATACTCGTGGAATTCACGAGTAATATATACGAGTATTTTCGTTTAATATATGGATGACTTTTTTCCAAAATATCGTAATCAAAACATTTTGTTTGAAAGTCTGTTTTAAATTATATAATATATAGTATAATATAATATATTATTATAGCCTATAGGTTTTATAACAAGTAAATAGGTAAAATTATAAACTATTTAAGAATTGTTATTATTTTATGTACATAATGTTTAAAATAAATAATTTTATAAATTTGTATTTGTATAGCTCAGGACCAAAGTATGTACACTCTTTAAAGATGAATTAGTCAAAAATGACTAATTACCACAGTTATTAGTGGAAATTAGTAAAAACACCGTCAAAAATTATGAAAGTGGAGCAGTTTTTAGGATATAGTAAATTCCATATTATATGGAAAATGGACTATATCTCAAAAACTGTTCTACTTTTCTAACTTTTGACATTTTCGGATTCAGGGAAACATTTTACATGGAAATTGACTGCTAAATGTTAAAAATACAATTGCTATTGACAAGAATTATTAGTGGCTGCTTTTTCGCTATGACAATTAGTCATTTTTGACTAACCCATTTTTAGAGAGTAAAGAATAATCAATTATATTAACTAACTTTTTTTTCTTCAAAAGTACTCGTACTCTTTACTCGTGTTTTCACGATTACTACTCGTATCCGTAACCTCTCTTTACAAATGTACTTACGAGTAAAGTACTTACGAGTAAATATTTTAAGTACTCGTACTCGTAATTTTACGAATACTTTTTTTTGTACTCGTGCCCAGCTCTGGTATATAGTATAGTATACTCAATATTGTAATTTATTCAAAATGGCCGCCGCTCCAAAATGACGGATTACCTTGTAATTTACAACCTTCTTGACATGTGAATCACATGAAAGAGATAAGGTAAGTTACGTCATAATAAATCCAATATGGCGGCCGCCCCAAAATGGCGGATTACCTATGTCTTCCCAACCATTGGTATAACATGAATGGGTTTGTCGAGTAGAAAACGATAAGGTGAGTGACGTCATACTAAATCCAATATGGCGGCAGCACTAAGATGGCGAATACCTATTTTTTCACAACCATTTGACATGGGTATCAAATGAAAGGATTTCTTGGAATGCTTATCAAATAAAAGGGTTAGACTAGTAAAAACGATGAGGAGAGTGACGTCATACTAAATCTAATATGGCGACTGCCCCAAGATGGCGAATTAACTATATCTTCACAACCTCCTTTACTTGGGTATCAAATGTTTGACGGGTAGAAAACGATAAGGAGAGTGACGTCATACTAAATCCAAGATGGCGAATTACCTGTTTCTTCACAACTTTCTTGACATGAAAGGGTTTGTCAAGCAGAATACGTGACGTCATTCTAAATTCAATATGGCGGATATAACCAAAAAACTAACTAAATTTTAAGACTAATAGTAACATTTTTACTTGATGTTTGGCGATATAATAAAAGAGGTTTTTCATATAATAAACAGCAAAAAATCTTGCTCAAAGAATTTGATAGATGGTATGTAACATTATTCTAAAAATAAGTTATTGATTGGATTTGCAAGGTTCTTTTAGATAAGAGGTACTCGAAAGTTCATAGACTCACACTTAAAACACTGAGACTAAATCCGTCTAGTGCCTCTTGTAAGTAAAAATTTCTCTGGAGGAGAAAAAAATTACGTTTTGCGTTCGAGCTTGGTTGTGTTTAAGTGAGAAGTCGCAGAGAAAATGCGCGTTCTTTAACTAAAGCTTGTGTTTACATTTTGAGATATTTATATCCTCACTTAGAAGAGGTCTTGATATAATTTTGCTAAATATAAAGCGCTGAAAAATAAATCGTAACCTTTCATGTTAGTTTTGAACAACGGGCCATCGATTTCTTGCGTTTTTTCGAACTCTGTTGTGTTGCAATAGTTTTAGTGCATTTTGTGATCTAAAATGTGATTGAGCAAACAGTTCAGTGCGAAACACAAAATGTTTCGGTAAGAATTAAATCACTAAAATGTTTTCTATGTTGTTTTGCTGACGAACGAACGTTTTTATTAGAAAGTAAATATCGCTCCAGATGACATTTGACGCGCTCAATTTAAAACTAATTAATTTGACAAAAAACATTTCGAAAATAAAATAATTTTGCTTCATTATACTTGAAGCATATAAAGTTATTTTCGACATCAAAGTGGCAAGCATAAATATTTGGCAGTTTAAGATATATTTAACGATACTAAAAATTCGGTACCTATTTTAAACGAGGTTTAAATTGATTGCACATTTTATTACAGGGCCAAAATAATATTAATTACTTATATTGTATTTTGTATATTTCTACTTGGCATTATGCTCGAGTTATTAACCTATTTTAATTATTTGGACTATGCCAACGTATTTTGGGACTTGAATGCAGTTATAAAAATAAGAAAGTGGATCACCATTTTTTTTGCTATGCATCTGCTCTATGTTATGTAGATTTAATTAAAAAATATTACTTTAATTATGGTCTCCATTAACATAAACAATTTTTTTGTCTTATCTATATAACTTATTTCCGTTCTTAACAGCCCTTATCTTTGACATAGGGGTGGATATTTTTTAAGGGCGACATATTTGTCTTTTGTAACGTGTACCTATCTAGTTTAAACATCCTTTACGTTTTGCCTAATTTTAATACCTACGGCGACCGCCAACACATGTCAAATTGGGTTTCGTGCGTTCGTGGATAGTCGAGGAATGTGGCCAAAGTTTGCATAAAAAGGTAGAAGACAACAATTCGAAAAATGTCTCGCTTTTCGATAAATTCGTTTGCAATTAAGAAAAAAAAACAAAGAAAAAAACGTAACGTATAGGTCTCTAGTGTTTTTCGAGGTAGCTACTGCTATTTTAAGTTTCCAGACACCGTGTTGCCAAATGAGTAAAAAAACTCAAACACACATGTGTCAAGACAATCTCACGTTTAAAAAATGTTACTATTTTCATCTATTTGCCGTTTCGTCAAGTATGTAATGTTCATTCTGTTATCATTAGACTGAACATATAGGAAACTCGACAAAAAAAGTGATAATTATCGTACGAAAAAATCACCCCAATATCCGCTATTTTTAAATGCCTACTGTTTACTTAATACCGTCTTAATGGTATCAAATTTTGTTCCAAATACAAGCGAGGCAATTACATTTTTTATTTGCTTATTTAAACTTTATGTTTGTGGTTTCTTCTACTGAACGTGGATTTTTAGACTTTACGACCTTTTAATTAATTATCTTTACTTTGCTTGTTTTCATTATTTTACACCAATTAGTCAAACTACAGCAGGCTTTGTTAATATTTTCGCGTACAGAGGATAATTCATTAATTTTAAACAAAAAGGACCTTAACTAGTGTCCATAAACATCTTTTATTTAATGCATGTATGCACCGAAATACATCGCAAACATAACTCATCGCGTTTGGCAAAAGTGCAATTTTTCACACAAAACTTCAATGAATGAAACTCACTGACCCATTTCATAAAAATTTTCATACATACTTACCTCGAAATTTAACAAACAAATATTGCCAAAAATATATAATAATAATAAATATGGTTATATACGAGGTGTGTTCAGAAAATAACGGGAATTGTTAAATTTCGCGGGTCAGACATGCCTCCGTCTGACTTTTTCCTATTACCAAAAATAAAGAGAACCTTAAAGGGCCGTCGTTTTGCAAGCATACACTGAGAGAAAAAATGTTGTAGAATCATTCAAAACGATAATAATTCATAGGGATTCAAATATGTTTTGGCGTCATTGGTGTGTCCCATTAAATTAATAGGTGTCTAACAATTGTATAATACATATCTTTTTGAAAGAGGCAATGAAATAAAAATATTTCTTTTTGTATAAATATTTTAAAGAGGGTAAACTTTAAAAGTGTTTAAAAACATTGTAAAGCTGTTGGTAAATGAAACTACAATTTTTTCTATTTGAATCAAATTTACCCGATTAATTAAATTAATATAATTTCATTTGCTTTTCATGACATGATATTTTTTTGAGTGTAGATGACATTAAAAGCGCATCGCTGAAAGAACTAAAGGCTATCCCAAAAATCGAGTTTTAGAAGTGTTTCGAGTATTGGAAGAAGAGCTGGCACATGTGCATAATATCCAATAGGGACTAATTTGAAGGCGACAACATTAATGTAGACGAATAAATAAATATTTGTTTCAAAAAACGAAAATTCCCGATATTTTCTGAACACACCTCGTATATATGACTTGTTTACAGATCTTTAACATAAATTGTCGTCCCTGAATAATAAACTAAAGAGATATTTAATAGCGAGCAATATTCTTAAAAAATATATAACAAATTTCTCAAACCCCAACTCAACCTCATTGGAAAGCTCTTGAAAATTGCCATTTAACAGTACTAAACAAAATACTTTTTTATTGTTTAATTTTTGAAAAATATGCAACAAAAATGTTTGTAATTATTTATTCCAATTTTTCGTTATAAATATCAAATTAAACAAATTTTTTGTAAAAACATTAGTAAAAAAACTACACTGAAAAAAATAATCTCTTAAAAGAAATGAAAATCACTTTTATTCAAAAGATTTGCGCTTTTTAATAGGGCCAAGAGCTATGTTTCTTCATCTAAATCAGAAACTATCTTTAAATAAAATTTTTAAATTACTTGAGGGAAGAGATTATATTTCTTCGGAAGATATTTCTCCTTTGAATGAAGAAAACTTTTTTTAGCGTATCTCTTAATTGAAAAGCGTAGTAACTTGCTAAGAAAATTTGTCTTGCTACAAAAGCATACGAGGTGTGTTCAGAAAATATCGGGAATTTTCGTTTTTTGAAACAAATATTTATTTATTCGACGCCACATTAATGTTGTCGGCTTCAAAATAGTCCCCATTGGATATTATGCACATGTGCCAGCTCTTCTTCCAATACTCGAAACACTTCTTAAACTCGATCTTTGGGATAGCCTTTAGTTCTTTCAGCGATGCGCTTTTAATGTCATCTATGCTTGCAAAACGACGGCCCTTTAAGGTTCTCTTTATTTTTGGGAATAGGAAAAAGTCAGACAGAGGCATGTCTGGCGAATATGGAGGCTGCGGCATCATTACAGTATTGTTTTTGGCAAAAAATTTTGTTCAAAATTTAACAATTTTAGAACAAATTTTGCTGCCACGGGTTTCATACCCAAAACATTCGAAAAAATTTCATGGGATGAGCCAATCCATATACCAACATCATCAGCGACTTCTCTGATGGTTTATAACCATTTCTTTCACTTTTTCTATGTTTTTATCGGTTGTTAATGTGCTTGTGCGTTCGAGGCGTTCGTCATCTTCAACGTCTTCACGGCCATCTTGGAAACTCTTATACCACTTGTAAAATCTTGTTTTACTTATAGCAGACTCAATATAGGCCTTTGTTAACATTTCACAGAATTTATTTCATTTTTTAAGCAAAATTGGATACAAATCCTTTGATCCATTTCTTTTAACGAACGAAAAATCGCCGAGCTCATAAAACACGTCTAACCTTAGCGGCTGCCACAGACAAAGTAAACAATGAAAACAGCTAAAGTTTTTATCATACTTCGGGGGCATGTATACCAACATAATAAAGAAAATTTTATGACAACCGGACCCTCCGAACCCGCGAAATTTAACAATTCCCGTTATTTTCTGAACACACCTCGTATACTATTGACCTAACCACATTTTATTTTGATTTTAGAGGAAATATCTCTTGGTCCAATAGTATGTATTGTTTTATTCAAAAGCTTCTGATCTTCACTTAAACTTCCAGCGTTGTTAGTATTTCAGCTTAAATTTCCATCACCACATAGGCCTTTTGATGTTAATTATTAAAACCTGCATTTAACAATTAAAATCAAGGACCTTAGTAGTGAGGGGAGTTTAAGCCTAAATATTGGCATCGTTGAAAACTAGAATATTGACTGAAAAAAAGGTTTACAAAAAAAAATATTTAAATAAAATAAGACATTTATTGTTTGATATCAACAAAAGCGCAGGTTTTTTTATACTGACACCGATAAACTAACATATGTAAATATAATTTAATTAAAAAATTGTAAGGAAAAGCTACCGTATTTAAATTAAATACTATCGCAATAGTTACTATTGAAAACATGTTTATTATGCTTCTAATAATTAAGCTTAAGCTTTACAGTAGTTTTTACTCACAATTTTTGATTATTACGAACATTTTTTTAGTGTTTTATACTTTTGTTAGAATTATTTTGTTCTTAAGCTTTTTTACTACTGTTTAGGAAGACTTGTAGATTTTCTAAAGAAAACTGACATCTGTTTGATGAAAAACTTTTCGAAGGTAAAAAGTGCAAGGAAAGCAAAATAATGCAGCTGATGCACATGGCATTGGAAAAAATCGACTAGTGAAAAAGGCATCTGCTTTTTTGAACATGATTTGGTAAAATATAATATGAATGCAGATAAAGAAAAGGGTTGAAGTAAAAAGAATTAACAACTGACGACTCCTCGGATCTAAATCAGGACTGCATCTGTTGCGCAGATGTTTTTTTTCAGACCTATAGGACCTGCGTTGTTACCTTGCATACACCTTGATTTTCGAAAATCACTTGATTTTCTATCTTTCCTTTCTGCCACGTTTACCTGTAACGCTGCCATATTTCAAGCGACAGTCTTTTTTACCTGACATATTAGATTTTGCGAGTCTTTAATAATAATAGCATATTATAAATATAGACTGTATTATTATAAAACAAACTGTGATTATATTACGAGCCCCCAATTATGGAGTTTTCTCAAAAATAACATTTAATTATTATTTTGAAGAAAAAAAATAATTCTACTGTTTTTCAAACTTTCTGGATCTAATGATTACATAAAAACGTTAGAGATACACGTATCAAATGTGTAAATGACGGTTTTAATTGCTTGCCTGTTTTTCATTTATTTAATGAGAAAGAAGCGATATGCAAAAGGCACCTGCGCTTTATACCTTAAAAAATCTGCAGGACACATGCTCGGTGATGGGCCTGGGAACAGGCAACAGATGCTGGCGTTTCTCTTCGATATATCTTTTACTTAACACCTACATTTGCGCTGCATTAAAAAAAACTTACCTGTACATTTATTATTTGGCACAGGTAAAAATTTTCCTAGCCACTAATTGCCGTTCGCCAAAAACCAACATCTGCCTCCTATCGGGTTAATTGCTTTATTTTTTCCGGGCCAAATGATACCTTGTCAAAAACCGGAACGTGGCCACTTTTCGAGATCGCTCGATAACAGTTCAGGAAAAATCCGTATTGTATCTGGAAACAATTTACATACAATAAAACGGCCAAATTTTTATAACAAATCGAAATATCTCAGGCCAGAATTCACTCACCTACGTTAATTTTCCAATTATTTATAAATAGTCCAAAAAATATTAAAAATAAATTTTCCACACGTGTCGCGAAAAAACCAAACAATGATTGCGACGGATCAATGGCCGGTTGTAGAAATAACTCTTTTGAATAAATAAAAACTGATTTACAGTAAAATATGTCAAGCAATTGCATACCGCACTTTCTTAAAAAAAATTGTCTCTTGAGAAAAAATATTTTTTTCTTGAATTTCGTTATTCCGTTCCTGCACAAATGCGACCCTTTAAATCGTTTGAAATGTGTTATTGCTGTCTGTCCTATCCTGTCCGGCTTATAGAAGCGTGCATAAGAAAAAACAAGGCAGGCGAGTGTATAAGAAAACGGTAAGCTAAGCAGGTCTGGAGGGCCGCGAAGCGCAGATCCGGCCGGACGGCGACCGGTGACCGGAAGCCTTGACTCATCAAGACACAGTCCAAACTCAGCTCACCATAACAAAACGCTAATCTCCCTCCTATTCTTAGCCATAACCATTTCTTACCATTTTCAAGTCAACTTCAAATTCTAATCCCACAAAAAATATCATTCATTCATTCATCATCATTTAGAGTTTAAATCATCAAATTTGCTTCTTTATACTTATAAATATATAAATAATAATTTAAAAAAACTTAAAACAAGCTTTAACGCACTAAAAAGTTTTACATGTTCTTTTAATTAATTTCGCATATGCATTTTGGCATGGTCATTGAATAGTAAGAAATGACAAGTTTATTAAGTTTTTAGTTATTTGTTACTTTTAAGTCTTAAAATTTAGTTAGTTTATTATTAACATCCGCCATATTGAAATTAGAATGACGTCACGTATTATGATTGACAAACTCTTTCATTTGATACCCATAACAAGAAATAGGTAATACTTCATCTTGGGGCGGCCGCCATATTGGATTCGGTATGACGTAACTCACCGTATCGTTTTATACTCGTCAAACCCTTTCATTTGATACCCATGTCAAAGGGTTGAGAAGAAATAGGTATTCGCCATCTTGGTGCTGCCGCCATATTGGAGTTAGTATGACGTCACCTACCTTATTGTTGTATACTCGTCAAACAATTTCATTTGATACCCATGTCAAGGAGGTTGTTAAGAATTATGTAATCCGCCATCTTGGATTTAGCGTGACGTCACTCAACTTATCGTTTTCCATCCATCAAACCCTTTCATTCGATAAACATGTCAATGGGTTGAGAAGAAATAGGTATTCGCCATCTTGGTGTTGCCGCCATATTGGATTTAGTATGACGTCACCTACCTTATCGTTTTATACTCGTCAAACCCTTTCATTTGATACCCATGTCAAGAAGGTTGTTAAGAAATAGGTAATCCGCCATCTTGGTTTTAGTATGACGTCATTAACCTTTTCTATCCATCAAACCCTTTCATTTGATACCCATGTCGAGGAGGTTGTGAAGAAATAGGCAATCCGCCATATTGGATTTAGTATGACGTCACTTACCTTATGGTTTTCCACTGATCAAATCCTTTCATTTGATACCCATGTCAAGAAGGTTGTTAATAAATAGGTCATCCGCCATCTTGGATTTAGTATGAGGTCACTAAACTTATCGTTGTCTACTTATCGAACACTTTCATTCAATACCCATATCAAGGGTAAAAAAGTTAATTTGCCATCTTGGAGCGGCTGTCATTTTGAATAAATTACAATATTGAGCATACTAGATTGTATTGTTACCAGCACCAAAAGAGTGTTCAAAATTTTAGCTCAATCGGTTTGGTGGAAGTAGGTTAAAATCGACTTCCTAGATTTGTGGACATAAAGCGTATTATTTCTATTTTTACTATGTCATAATCTTCTGGTATTATAACTATTTTTAATTGGGTCTGTTTAGATGCGCTCCATATTTCCATTAGGCATAGAATGTCTCCAAAAATAGAGACGCACCTTAATAATAAATTATATTCAATAACTTTTGAATGCCTAAATATAGTCTGGAACCGCAATTATCGAAAGGGGTGAACTTCCTTTTTGTGAAATTAATTTTAATGAGCCGTTTTTTTTGTGGGGCGTGCTGTTTGACAAGAAAATGCTTAAAGACATGTTTGGAACAATCAAAGGTGAGCCAGTGCAATGCGTGCGTTATTATCGGGCCAATTCAACCGTATGTAACATATTGTGTGTGTGTTTAAATTATTGCTGCACTTAAGACGTTTTCAATGGGGGAAGATATCCGTCATGCCTTTAACTTTTCCACTACAACGTACGAAAGGTTGTTGTTCAGTTGTTTTATTTTATAACAAATAACGTTTTTATTACGTTTGCTTTAAACACAAAAACAAATTGTTTCTATGTCTACTTAGATCAAATAAAAAGAACTTTGCAAAGGAGACTGATGAAAACGATTTTCTATCAAAAAAGCATTTAAGTTTAAATTTTGATATTGTTGTGGAGCAGTGGTCGATCTAAGAGGATGTTTAATGATGTTTAAAAAAGTTGAACATCCTTTTTATCTGTCAGGCATAGGCAGCAAAGCGTACTAAATAAAATGGGAGTCATAACAACGGTGAATAATTTAATATATAAGGCATGTATCGGAAATGGTTGATCCACGTATGTAGCACGTGTGCTCCCATCATCCCTTGCTTCTTCTTATCGGTCGTATTTTTTAGCCGCTAGACCGGATCTTTCCATTTTTTAAGGCCACATGTGTCAAATAAGAGATGATTTCTGATAGATTTTTTGTGGCAAAAAATGGCACGCTTCAAGAAAACACAGAGGGTGACTGCCACTAATTTTTCACGTCATATCTGACACAGATGTTCCAGATTTTTATCTTGCATTTAAATTCGTATTCTTATTCGTATATCAGGTGCTGCCAAGAAAAACAAAAATAAAGGTGCAACACGAAGTTTAGATAATTTTTATTATAAGCGGATACGGACAAGGTCTCTTTCCGAAAAAAATGCCTTATACATGCGGGTTGTGCAACTGATTATTTGTATTAAAATCCTAACGAAAAAGCTGGTTGTTCTTGCCATCCAGTGTTGCCACAGGTCAATGACAAAATTATCTTTTTCACAAAACTTAATATTCTTTCTTATAAGATAAAAGCAATTGAGGCACACAAAATTTTACATATGGCCATGTTAATTTACGGAGAATGTCGTCAAAATGCCGCGGGTGCATCGCAATCGTTTTTCTAACCGAATTTAAACGCGCCTTTGGGCACTTTTGAATGCTGTTTAGAGGGCTAGGGAAACTGACAGGACGACCGAGGCCAGTGTTGCCAATGGCGGTGTAATTACACCATTTGGGTGTAATTGACTAAATGTGGTGTAATTTTCTAATTATGCCCATTTTTTTAAATAAAAACTGATGGGATATATCAAAATCTTCACCTATACAAAGTAAAACCCAATTTCTTCCTTCCTATCGTCCTTTCCCCATTTTAAGTTTAAATAACTACAAATTTACTACCAAGTTTTATAACGGTATAGATACGAAAAATTACCCAATTTTTTAGTCTACTAAGAGAATAACGTAATAAAAACAATATAAATACCACAAATTTACGTAAAAATAACGCTATAATCACTAACTGTTTGGTAAAAATGGGCACGATACATCTTAAAATTATATGCCTTCTAAATATTTTACGGTTTTAAGAAAAATTATTGCTTGGGTCAAAATTCAACAAAACTTAAAACCTACAACATTTTATAAAATCTTTTAAAAATCATTTAGTTTTAATCATTTTTTAATAACTAAAACTTTCCTTACTATATTTTAGAAAAACTTTTATGAAAAAATATTATATATGTAAATGTTTAGGTAAGTAATGGATGCCATCTTAAAAAACTTTTTAGGGCGACCTGAAAAAAATGTCCCCTTAAAGTTTTATTTCTTACTTTAGGCTTATTTTTCCTTGTTTAGTCAATATTAATGGTATTTATTACCACTAATAACCCTAAAAAGTGGTCTTAATATCGTAAAATTTTGACTTATGAGTAACATATACCATTAAGTAAAAATTCTGACGTTAAAATTACCGTTAAATTTTCCTTTAGGTGAAATACACTTATAAGTAATTTTCATTCGTAAAAATTACGTCCCTCATAATACTTAAGTGTTGAAACTTAATGGTTATTAAAATAGGTAAAAAATAACATAAATAAAACTTATTAAATAACTTTAAAAAAAGTTTTACTTCAAAGTAAATTTATAAGGTTAATTTAACATAATATTTACTTAAATTAAGTTATATTGCCTCGCTACGCTTTTACTTAAAATGCTGCTTGGGTAAAGTACTTTTCGCCAACGATGTTGGCTTATTTCTCCTTGTTTAGTCAATATGAATAGTATTTATTACCACTAATAACCCTTAAAAATACCAGGCGAATAGGAATTATTTAGGGTTATAAAGTGGTCTTAATAGCTTTGTTCGCGGAGCCCATCCATGACTAGTTCCGTATCTGTATAGGGTAAATAATCACGAACCATGGTACGCATGCGCGATTCGGAACCGATCAAGAATTAACAAATCTCCGCGAACGCGTTTCTAACCGCAACCATCAGTCAGCTGTTTTGTGACAAAACTTTTTGGGGAATCTCCTTCCTGATAATTATAGTATTCAGAATTGCTAAATCGCTCTGCTAAATCACCAACAATCTCTTTGCTAACTCGAAAATGCTCCCTAAATAGCTGATCATCGAACATGGGAACAATTTCTTCAAAATATGCAGTATTTTTAGGAACTTCAATTAAATCTAAACTATTTTCTAAATCTTCATCACTGGATGATAGATGATCACTCATCTATAAAATAAGCAAGGAAATGAACAATGCAAGTAAAAAATAAGTATTTCAACTTACGTTTTCGTTTAACAATTTAATTAAAAACAATATAGAACATATAACCTAAAATAAACTTTAAACAATAATGAACAATACGCATGTCTGACAGCTAGTACATGCTAAAATCCTCGGATCGTTTTGACTTGTCAGTAATTAGTTCGAAACTGGTCCCGAAGGCTCCGCGAACGAGTGATCAAATGTCAAATGTTGCCGATTTTTACACCGCGAACGCTAAAATTGCCAGTGCGCATGCGCAGTTGTCGCGGATTGATCACGGATGAGCTCCGCGAACAAAGCTAATATCGTAAAGTTATGACTTATGAGTAACATTTACCATTAAGTAAAAATTCTGACGTTAAAATTGCCGTTAAATTTTCCTTTAGGTGAAATACACTCATAAGTAATTTTCTTTCGTAAAAATTACGTCCCTCATAATACTTTATAAAGTGTTGATGGTTATTAAAATAGGTAAAAAAGCACAAATAAAACTTATTAAATAACTTTAAAAAAAGTTTTACTTCAAAGTAAATTTTTATGGTTAATTTAACAAAATATTTACTTAAATTAAGTAATATTGCCTCGAAGGTTTTACTTAAAATGCTGCTTGGGTAAAGTACTTTTCGCCAACGATGTTGTACTTTAAGCACTTTTTGTTTTGGTCTTGGGATATTCGTTTAAAAAACACCCGGTTTTTTTAAAGTAAAACCCAACCCTTTGGGGTTTTTTGGGTTTTATAAGTGGGTTTTATTGGGTTTTTTAATTCTATACAGATTTTAGTAAAAATATAACATTTAAAAAGAAATAGTGTCGATAAATATATTCACTGTCTTTTCAATTTTTTAAACACACTGGGTTTTTTTGGGTTACCACTGGGAACACCAAGGTTGTTCTTTTGAAATAAAACTAGTCAATTAAACTATTTCCCTCTTATTTTTGAGTTTTGATAAAAAAGTTACTTGAAATATTTGATTTCCACACGCTGAAAATTATGTTAGTGGCAACGCTGTTTCCATCCATTTTATTAGTTAGTTGGTAATAGGCGCTTGCAGATGTCGGGCAGTAGTATGTATATAAAAATAAATTCTCAATGAGCAGATGACATTGTCTCGCATTCAATGAATCTCGCTATAATGTTCCTCATTAATTATAAATTGTAGTAATTATGACGCAAATCAGGTTTTTCTCACATTTATTTTATTAATGAGTGTGGCAGTTCATTTCTTCCCATTCATTATTTCTTGATTATTCTTGCAATCTGACGTATCAATAAAAAACTTTAACCGTTTTTTGTTTCATTGAAAGATACATAATCCTCTTAAAGCTACTGTGTGCTATTTCGTATTGTGTATTGATATTTAACAATAGGCATTTGGTAGAGGGGTCAGTTAAGTGTGAAAATATTACGTAAAAGTTGGTTATACATGTATAAATATACAAGGGGGGAAGGGCGTTTTGCCGCGCGCGCCAAAAAATCTACACATCGCATCTGCTCTAAACACGTGCTTTTTCGAATTAATCGAAAAAAATTGGATAAAAAGGGTTTGGCGAACTATGACTAAGTTGGAGTTGCAAAATGCATTGAAGGTGTTTATAATCGCAGGGCGTATTGTAATAGCTTTAATTACCTCATTGCTCATATTATTAAGAAACCGTGTGTATAAATAAATTTCTAGTGAAATTTTGAGTCACTTAGTTTCCTATATTTAAATATAGTTCAAAGTCGTGCTTCTGAACTTGAAACTATTGGCCCACAATTTTTTACACGATTTTTTTTCTACAAGCAAGACGCACAAATATAAATAAAGTCTATTGTTAAACGAATCTATTTATACGGGGTAAAAAAACTTATAAATCAACTGTCACAGGTCTAGTGAACGGCGAACTAAAAAAGATTTTTATTAATTCAACATTCATTTTAAAAATATATATGTATGTATATAGAGAGAGGAAATTATAAATGTATCTTATAAAGCCAGATGATAACATAAAGGTATACGACCAAAATAGACGTAATGGTCTATTTTGGTTACGGCTTCATTTTGATGACTCTTTAAAATTGTAATAAAAATAGGACATATCGAATATAGATTAAGGATACCTGTACCTATACCGTTAGTTTAAACCGTTATCTAATTGTACAGATTTTGGAAATTTTAGAAACTTCGACAGATGTTAAACCCTTTAATTTATTTTATATAAAAGTGCCATATGCATAGGGGGGCTACAACAGATTTATTATTTTTATGCGTACAGGTGTCGACAACGAAAGGTGTACAGATTTCATTATTATTAAACATTTTGCAATACAAAATAAATCTTTTCAGCAGTTGTTAAAAAGGCAAACTTTTTTAATTAACACACCATCATTTAAGCAGCATTAAAATAGTCAAGCTTAATTATTATTATTATATTTTTTTAAGTTTTTAGTCACGGGCTGAAGTTAGTTTTAAGTTAGTTGACAGGTGTCAAATGTCATACAATTGTTAAAATAAAGTGCCTTTCTTGTAAAATAATACTATAGTAGTAGTACAAAATGTTTGTAAAATTACTACATTTTTAATAAGCAGTTGCATAGTAAAATTACAAAATATTGTATTGTATTGCAATTTTAATACGCATTTGTTGTAATATAACATTTTGTTATAGCCAAAGTACTAAACAGGTTCCAATTTTACAATGTTTTTGTTTTTGTCAGATACTTATAGTAATTTTACAATTCTGTATTATAGAATTGAATTTGAAATTTTGTAAAATTTCTATACATATTCGGAATTTAATTTTACCAAGATAATCAATAAAATTACTAACCAAAACTTGCTATTTGAATTACAATAAGTGTTTGGAAATATACAAATCATTATTTATTTTATACAACTTCTGTTTGCATTTTTACTTTATATCATTTTAATCATGTACACTGTTAATTTGTTTTGTAAAATTACAATTGTTTTGAAAACAAAGGATGAGTAAAATTACAGTGTATACCAATACAAAATTATAATACAATTTGAGTAATCTTCCAAGACATGTTGGGAAATCTACTAACATAAGTTGTAATTTTACAATCTATATGTATAAATCCTACATGCATTGTAATTTACCAAACAGTTTGACAGAATCTCAGATTTTCAAACGTTTTTGTTATTTGATTTGCTATAATGTTATGTAAAAAGCATACATACTATTGCGGCAATCACGTGATGTTCTTACATCTCGCCTAGGTTGACTTAGGTGGACAGTATATAAGCTCAGGTGTCTTTCGTTTATGGTGTGTTCCAATACACCAAATTGCCCGACATTGATAAGACCCAAAATAGGTCTATCTATCTAGATGTCTGTCGGTATTTGAAGTTGGTGGAACGCACTTAAAACAAAAAAAACTCTGGCGAGGTGAAGGTTCAATTTTTTTTAAATCTTTACAGTAATGGGTCAAGAAAGTTTCTTGAAAAAACTAAGAAAATTGAAGGTTTTTTTTTTCGTAGAATAATTACAATACCATCATTCGTAAATTACTAAATATTTTTAGTGTAATTTGTTGTACAAAATAACAATATTTGTATTGTAATATTGCGAAACGAATTTTCTTCAGTTCAGTAAAATTGTAAAATATATTTTGAAATTTTCTTAAACTAAGTTGAAATTAATTGTATAGTATAATAACAATACACCATTTTAAAACTACTAAACCTATTTACTATTTTTTAAGCAAAATTACAATACCTTTATAGTAATGTTTAATAAATGCTTAGTGAATTTCAACAAATGTTTTGTAATTATCCCAAATTAAGTTGTAATGAATCGGGTAGTGAATTTACAAAACTGAGTTTTATTATCACTATATTGTGGTGCGTAAAAACTTCCTAAAAATTACAATTGAAATTTTGAACAGTGTATCTCAATACAAAAATAGTTTCTTGACGCCAATATTTGAAAAGATTATATGAATGTTTGTACTGACCTTTTGATTTCGCCGTAGTAGTGCATTTAACTAGATTTAACTGATAAAGCGTTAAAAATTTTGCGTACAGTGCCCATAAAACATTCTCTTCTCTTTTACTGTGAAAAACGGCTTCTATATAGATTGTCAGTCTATTTACAAGGGATAAATTTTGATTTACACAGAAAAATTTGAGATATATATATAACCTTCCATGATTATAGATTTTTATGATATGTATATCATAGCTATTTTTATCAATAAGATAAGATTCGTTTGAGTTTTAATGCTAAATTTAATTAGTTATATTATTAAGTCTACTTTATGGTACATTTTTAAATATAAATTAAAGGCACAAAGGGCCGTATGCAGAAACGTTGATTTATTTATATCAACTGATTTACGCATATCCACTGATTTAAGTTTGAACCAATTTGGCAACACAGCAAATTTTAAATGACAACTTTGATTTATTTATACCAACTGATTTACGCATATCCCCTGATTTAAGTTTGAACCAATTTGGCAACAGCAAATTTTAAATGACCAATTTGGCAACATAGCAAATTTTAAATGACAACGTTGATTTTTTATATCAACTGATTTACGTATATCCACTGATTTAAGTTTGAACCAATTTGGCAACATAGCAAATTTTAAATAACCACGTTGATTTATTTATATCAACTGATTTACGCATATCAATTGATTTACACATTTCATCTGATTTACACAAATCAACTGATTTACACATATCAACTGATTTATTTATATCAACTGATTTACACAAATCAACTGATTTACACAAATCAACTGATTTACACAAATCAACTGATTTACACATATCAACTGATTTACACATTTCAACGATTTACGTATATCCCCTGATTTAAGTTTGAACCAATTTGGCAACAGCAAATTTTAAATGACCACGTTGATTTATTTATATCAACTGATTTACACATATCAACTGATTTACACATATCAACTGATTTACACATATCAACTGATTTACAAACATCAACTGATTTACAAATATCAACTGATTTACACAAATCAAGTGATTTACACATATCAACTGATTCACACAAATCAACTGATTTATTTATATCAACTGATTTACACATTTCAACGATTTACGTATATCCCCTGATTTAAGTTTGAACCAATTTGGCAACAGCAAATTTTAAATTACCAATTTGGCAACATGGCAAATTTTAAATGACAACGTTGATTTATTTATATCAACTGATTTACGCATATCCACTGATTTAAGTTTGAACCAATTTGGCAACATAGCAAATGACAGTAAAGATTTGTAGGTATACTTAAATAGGTGTTTATTACATAGTAATACATTTTTAAAATGTAATATTAAATGTGAGTATGAGTTTAAAATGTATTATTAAATATACACATAATAGTTATTTATGTCATTAGGTTAAGAAGTAAGGCTTTTTGTGCTAAGCTCAAGGTTTAAAGGCCGACGCGTAGCGGAGGCCTACAATTGAGCGAAGCACAAAAAGGCACTTCTTGGCCGAATGGCATACAACATTTTATCTTCAAAGCACTTTATATAGGTCAATTTAATTCAACATCAAAGCGGCCTAACCTCACTTTTTTAGAATCTAATTTATTTATTAGCTAAAGATTACATTAAATGTACAATAATTATTATTGCTTTTAAAAGCAGTAATAGTTTGACAATACCTAGCAACATGATTTAAGTAGAAATGGATTTTTGCTATTACATTGAATTCAATTAATTGTTTAATAAATAGGTAGGTATCTAATTTCAATTTGTTTAGATTTTTATTTAAAAAATAGGTAGTTTGTAATGGTTAAGGTGTGTTTAACATTTAATTTCACTGAAAACTTAAAGCAAATTAAAACTTAAAGATAATTTAAATCGTAGAAAAAGAATCGTGCGTTTTCTTGGTTGACTAACCTCACTTTTTGTTTTATTATTCATATTTAATTTTACAATAATTTAATGAAAAATATTAAACATTAACAGAAAAACAAACAAATTAGTGCTTATTATAAATAAATTAAACCAGTTTAGTACGTTAATTTCTTAGAAAAGGATTAATTTGTCAAAACAATACCCCTAGCGAGAAAACTTTACTTGCCTCATAAAATTTTTTATCGGCCTAGGCCATAACAAGGTATTTCTTTATCGAATGTTGACATCAATAAAGTTTAAATTATAGACCGCGTGGAGATAAATACATTTATAATTATATTAGTCAATTAACTGACTAAACCTTATTATTGACAAAAACTTGGTTTGAAGAGGATTGCGGCAATATAAAACATACACAATTGGGTTATGTTCGCAGTTTGCAATGTGTTCTGGTATAAGTAAATTTGCATTAGAAGGTATAAAAAACGAAAATTACGGCTTAAAGCCTCTGAAAAGAACAAAGAAATTTTGTTGGAGTTGGGGGAAATTTTATTTAAGTGTTTGTAAAAGATTAATTAGTTATATTATAATTATAATAATTATATTATAGTTACAGGAATACTAGGCCTGTTTCTAAAAGGCAATGCTCTTTTACCTATTCTTTTACAGGTACCAATAACACCTTTTTAGGCATTTAGGCAAATGTTTTGAAAAATAAATGCAATGATGCCGAAGACATCGAGAGGGAAAATTTGTGACAAGAATATAAAAAAATTAGAGGATAACATATGTTAGTTAATGCTTAAAATACATAAATTATGGGTTCAGAATAAACTTTTTTAATCAAAAGGAGAGAGCTATACTCAAAAATTGCATGTCCAGAAAAATTGTGCTAAAAATGGGTGGGAGGTGGAATCTCGAAACTTTTTGTAGCATGCATATAGTTTACCCTTGCCTGAATTTATTTTGTCATATATATTTACAAACATATTTTAAATCAGTCGTAACGACTGATATAAATTATAACAACATTTTAGATGATTTTATTGGCCAAAAAACAAATCTAGTAAACCATGACTTATATTGTCGAAATTATTATCTATGGTTAAAAGCAAATGTCACAAATGTAAAAAAAATCTTGATGAAATTTTAATTGCTTTATGTCTAATTTAAAATCTCAATGTATAAAAATCGACTTTTTTAGGGAAAATATAAACGTTGAAAGATAATTACCCAATTTATTTTTATAAAACAACAGTGTTTAAAGAAAAATACTGCGTTGCCATGTCGTGCAAAAACCTACCGGTATATCCACTGATATGCTAAATCAGTTGATATAAATAAATCAACATTTCTGCATACGGCTCAAAGAAAATAAAAATGTTAAGAGTTTGGAAAGAGAACAAAAGTAATTTTATCCTTATTTTAACGTGAATATGTGGTATATAATTTGTTATTGTATGGTAAAAATAACGCAATTAAACCCATAATTTGGTAATTTTTCGTATTTGTACCGTTCTTTAACCATTTTGGTTTACTGTAAAAATAACTTATAAGTAAGCATTTTAGCTTAAAATGCTTAAAAGGCAGTGGATTTTTCGGGTAACACATGCCAAGTGGTGTTAATAATTTACCGAAATAAATAATAACGAAAAAACAACAAACAACACCCAGCGGTGTCACTTGTTACGAGCAAAGCTGTTGTTTTTTTTTTCGCCTTCGATGCTCTTGCTACTCAGCGTGTGTCAGGAAATAAAAAATACCGAAGCACATGATCAAAGTGCGATTTTTTATTGAAGTAGCGCGTTCCCAGACTCCCACGTTGTACTACTGAAATTTCTTTGGTAGGAGATCCCAAAACATATGGGAATTGAACGCATAATTCATTTGATTATTCAACAACGATATTGTTGCCCAAAGGGACGAATCCCTAGATCATGCAACCTTATTTGAATTACTATAAAAACAATTCAAAGGTTGAGGTTGACAGATCTATTTGGGCAAAAAAATCAAAACTTTAAATCGTTACAAAATATTTCCGCTAGTGTCTTTTAGTAAAATTCTTTGTTAATAAGTGTTAAGCACGTACGTAGCTTAATTAACAAGTCTATAATAAAAATGAATAATTTTATATAAAGCTTATAAAAATGCGAGAATATTATTTATTCCCGGAAGGATAATTATTTAAAATAATTAAAAGGTCATGTAGCATCTCCAGCACGAGGTCAAAAACCTAATTATGACATAAGTTAAATGGTACATATTTTTTGGTCACACCAAAATTTTTATAAAATTTAAATTTAATTTTGACCTTTTAAATACACATTGATAAGTTGGGACTTTATGGCGCTTTACTCACGGGCTGAAGTTAGCAACAGGTTTTTTAGTCACGGGCTGAAGTTAGTGTTAAGTTGTCAAATGTCATACAATTCTTAAAATAAAGTGCCTTTCTAGTAAAACAATTCTAATTGTGAAAATTATTTTATTACAAAAATACAAAACACTTGAAAAGATTATATGAACGTTTGTTTAACTGATTTAACTGATAAAGCGTTAAAAATTTTGCGTACAGTGCTCATAAAACATTCTCTTCTCTTTTACTGTGAAATAATGCTTCTATATCGATTGTTAATCTATTTTCAAGGGATAAATTCTGATTTACACAGAAAAATTTGAGATTTTAACGCAGGTACATTCCCAAGTTAGAAATTCTAACAGGAATTCCAATAAATAAAACTGTCCTTTTGTACCTTTAACATTTTCCGTGTAAGAATTTTTAATACTAGGCACTTATTTAATTAAGCACTCGCTCGTGCCTAAATTAAATTCGTAACTAAAATGGCGTTTATCAAACTTGATACATAATATACTTTTTTCTACTCCCACCTTTAAAACGACCATTATCGTACATGTTTCCATGACACTAAGTGACCTTTTAAATACACATTGACAAGTTGTGGCTTTACGGCGTTTTAGTCACGGGCTGAAGTTAGCCACAGGTTTTTAGTCACGGGCTGAAGTTAGTTTTAAATTAGTTGACAGTTGTCAAATGTCATACAATCGTTAAAATAAAGTGCCTTTCTTGTAAAATAACAATAAATGTGAAAATTATTTTATTATCTCAATACAAAAATACAAAAGTATTAAATAGTTTCTCAACGCCAATATTTGAAAAGTTTATATGAACATTGTACTGACCTTTTAATTTCGCCGACAGTAAACTATAACTTAAATTCGGGCACGGACTCCACTGTAAAGTGCTCATAAAACATTTTCTTTACTTTCACTGTAAAAAACTGTCCATTTTCAAGAAATACATTTCGATTTATAATCTGTGTTTATAAATTATAAAAATTTGACATTTGACGGTGACACACAGATTCCCCTATTGTTTCATAGATGGCGCTCTATAAAAATATTTGATTTAAATCATTTTAAGATAATGATAAGTATTTGTGGTAGAAAAAGTATAGAATGCACCTCGTTTATAAACTTTTCTATACACTCATTAATTTAAGAATTCGTGTATAAAATGGCGTTTATCAAACTTGATACATAATATACTATTATCTACTCCTACATTGACAAGCTGTGACTATGGCGTTTTAATCAAGGGCTGAAGTTAACTTTATTATAAATTGCGAAAAAGTGAGGTTAAATTCGTCAAATGTCAAATATTTATGAATTAAAATTGACTTTAAATTCCTATTTCTGTTTGTGGTAAATAAAGTATAGTAGCAACTCGTTTTATAAACTTATCTAGACACTCGTTTGCATTAAAAACTCGCTCGCAAGCTTCGCTCGTGCCTAGTAAAACAACTATTACACATTTTTTGGTAAACTTCATAAAAATGTATGTAAAAATAACTTAATTTAACCATAATTTTTTTATCAGTGTGTATTCTACAAAGTTTTTAAAAATTTCTATTTTAAAATAATCTAAAGACATAGACATTATGCACAGAAAACCCATATTACAGTTGGTTGGCCGGTTTACTTCCGGAGTTTCCATAAGACTGCGTCCACGAGCCAATTTACTGTACCTACTTATATTGTTAATTTACTTTGAACTACAATAAGCAAGCTTCTTAAAAGTTTTATTTACCGAATAAAAAAAGAAATAAAACCTAGTTTAAAAACTAACAATAAAATTTATTTTAGTGAAAATTAAGATTAATACATACATAATAATTAATACATCAAAATAGGGTTATTTCTGAAAAAAAAAACTTATATGACTTATGCTCATAAAATACAATTAATTTGAATAATCTTTGACCCCATAAAATTTATCTTTACACAAAATACTTGGGACACCTCTTGAATCGCAATAAGGGTCATTTTCTATACATAGTATGAATACTAAGCGCTCTAAAACCGTTCTATCTTAATAAAATTTCTAAAAAATCGCATTTGTACCCAAAACGAATACGCCGGGTATTATAATGCATAAAGAATAGGGAGAGTGGCCTATTTTTTACCGCTTTATTAAAAGGCATTAAAACTGAGCACAGTATGAATTTTTACGACGTATTTAAGTTGTTTTTTTCGTGATTTTTAGAGGGGCTGTGAAGTCCCCCTTTTTGCAGGATATACGGATTAAATCGAATCGGAAAAGTCGGAAGTCAAAGGTAACGAACACACGTGATGACGGCAAGCTTAGAAGTTATGTTTTCTCAAATAATTTTATTTGTTATTCCGAAGGGCACGGGCTCATAAAAAAAGGTACTTGGTGGTCGGTAAAACAAAAAACAAGATGCGCACCTGAACGAGATTGGGTGGCCGGCCATGTGAAGAATTTTAACCGAAAATTTCGGAAAAAACGTGACGAAGTTGAAACAATTGAATTGCCGGAGTGTGCTACCAAACAATCGAACTAATCGGCTCCCTTTTGTTAGGTTTTTAATTAACATTTACAGGAATAATTATAGCCTATTTGGTACGCTCGGTGTTTAGGTAATTTCATTTTTACCTACCTAGGATTTTTCATTTCAATTTCTCCAAAATCTTGAACAAAAACCACGTACTACAAATCATAAAATTTCTAATAAAACCTGACGGGTTACTTTGACAACAGCAATGCACTCAGAATTTTTTTTAATAAATAGTAGTTTGTCTTAATCCATATTCCTCCGACAATTGCTTTTGTTACGACAAAAAGGTCATTTTTATAAAAATTATTTATCTACAAACGCTGCTTTCAGTAATAGCATTTGCATTAATTATAAAGTAAGTTTACGTTATGTTTTTAAAAATAACACTATTCCAGATGCAGAAACGCATTGATAAATATAATTATTATTATTTGTCCATACCGTTTTATATCGTTTACAAAAACGTTTTGTATTATTAATGAAACCCTAATGGTATTATTCATAGAAATTTTGTAAATTTTACAAATCCCTTTTCGTTTAAACTAAAACTTTTTTTATAATATTAATAAAATGTATGTAAATTTAACAACAAATTAATTGTTAATTCAATAAACTATTTTCATTGTAACAATGGTCACATTTTTAACCTACTGTTGGGTGTTGGGTAGTTTTTTTTTAAATAATTGCAAGGCATTAAAATAAATTATTTATTATAACAAAAACATTAACTCATATTATAATATAATATCATGATGTGTAAAATAAAAAAAAATATTAAGTCACTTTTTAAACAACAAATCTGCTTGTTTATAGAATAGACCTTAAATATTTCTTTTAGAAAACGTCGAAATTTTAATTTTCTTAGTGATCTTTTTGATATTTCTATCATGCTAGATTTTACCACACTTCACTCGCACAAGTGAAATCAATAAGATTATAACACAGACTGTGGATTATAAAGTTATGTTCACCAAAGAGACCGCTGGCCCCCTCTTTTTACGGGAAATAACAAAAATTTTGTTACCATTGCAAAACAATAGTAAATATTAAAAAAGTCTTTTTATAGCAATAAAATATTTTTGTTCTTGTTCTTAACGTAAGCTATTAACAAAGACTTTCTAACTGAAATAAAATTAATTTGAATTACAACTATAGTAATTTAAAAAAGACAAATATGCCATAGTTAAATGAACAAATTTTACCTTAACAACTGCGCATTACTTTATGTAAGCGCAATTCACACACAACTATAGAATTAACAAAAACATTTTAAGTTCGACAAAGATTTAATATAAACATACAGTATTTCTTATTGCCATGACAATATGATAACAACTATTTATATATATATTAAAAAATTCAACCCCATGTCAGCAAACCTCTAAATCAATTGTATACGCTATTAAAATATCGTTTGCATTTCTCCAGAAACACCCTGTATAGCATTATATTAAAAAAAAAATGCAAAATAACTAATTACAAAAAAGCGAAAAACAACTGAATAAAAAATATACATATATCTAAATAGGCTATCGCAACATAAAAAATAAAGTCTTTATTTATTGGTTATATATATATATTTATAAATATTACTTTCCTCAGTTTTGAATTAAAATTGAAGCTTGCTTATCGAGTAAAAAATAAATTGAAGCTTGGTTGTGAAGCAAAAAATAAAATTAAAGTAGGTTATAATTTCTAACTTGCTGACACTGTCTATAATTATTATTTAGTTTATTCATTTTAATAAATTAAAGTTTTGAGTTTTTAGTACACTTATAAATCATGTCAACTTATAAACTGAACTGTCATATTATCTTTCATGTTTCCAATAGCAGGTTACCATAGAATTGTATGTTATATATAATATATTATATGTAATATATAATGTATAATATGTATTATATAATACATTATCTTATACAACTAGATAAAAGAATAAATAAAAATAAATATGTAAAACACGTTAGTATTATGCCCCTTGAAGGCCCAACTTAAAAATGATGTCTCTCGTAGAAACATAATTTGCATGTAGAAGTTTATATATCAAATAATAGTTAATTATTAGTACTTTAACGTAATATACTTAAACTTATAAAACAACGTTGCTTCTTCGATTTTCTAACCCTTAAAAAATGGTTAAATTTAAAAAAAAATTAATAAGGTCTACATTTTATCTTAAATTCAAATCGATACGTTTTTAAATAAAAATGTTATTACAAAATATCGAAATTTATTTATTTTTAACACAGTAGAGTGACTTAAGGCCTGAAAACCACAGCGGTCAATGGATTAATTTTTTTAATGCACCATTTAGATGTAGAAATAAAATTAAAAAATATATTCAATTCTGGCATCACTTGCAAACAAATGTCCAAAAATTTGTTAGATTTTTACGCGAAACCATAGTTATGAGTTTGTCATTAAACTGTCAAATTTACAATTTAAGTGAAATCTGGCAATGGGAGATAAACTGAGTGAATGGCGAAGATTTTCATCTGGCAGATGCTACTCCGTGGCGATTGAAATCTGTGCGGATGATTTTTGTTTTGCTCACGAAGCCCTTAACAGGATTACCGGGTAATACAAAAGGAAAGCGCATTAAATGTAAGCGCAAAGGTGTTTCAATTTGGAGATAACACTCTTGCTGGAGAGTTGTGGGAGTGCATTAGATAGAAGACAGTAGCTTGGGCGGATGTGCCGCCCTTTGAGATAACAAAGTGGATGACTTACTACTAGATAATGTCCCTTCAAGTGGCTAAAATGTTTCATAAAGTCAAGAGCCGCAAATATCGGCTGGATAGAGGAAAAGGGTTCGTGGTGGCATATGTCAATACATACATATAATTATATAATTATATATCAACAAAGCATTATTAAACGATGGGTTGGCATTCAATGATTCAAAGTGAAACGAAATATGCTCCATTTAGATCAACAATAAAAGTCCATCCAAACTGACTACTTGTTGATACTCTCAGGTAAAATGTATAAAAGACTATGAGACAATGGTCCTTTCAGATTCTGTGAAAGTACTGAAAGGAACAGCTGCAAACTGTTTTTGGCACGCGCCATATCTTCTTTTCCACATTTTCGATCTATCTCTAAGCTTAACAGGTTTTCGGATTCATAAGTAAATACAACTGAAAAAATACAAACAACCAGATGACTACTGTCGAAACGAAAAACAACGCCATAGAGGCATATGCCATTCTTTTAATTAGCCGATTTTGTATCTGTTCATTAATTATGTTTCGAGATTTTTTTAAAGGTGACTCGGATGCATACTTTTTTAAAACAGATCTCAGTAGCAGCTGTCACTGGAGAAATGATATAATAGAGGTGGGTGCACCCGCCAAAACTTTTTTACCACATTTAGTTTAGAATCATGAAAAAATATTTTTTTAAATATTTTTTTTTAAATCAGAATAATTTGAAAAAATCACAATAAAACATAAAATGTTTAGGAAATTATGCTTTATTTTAGTTGGAACATCTTGGGGAAAAATTTATGATGGAAACTCCCATTTTAAATGTGGAAAACTTGGAAATTTTGGAAAACCCTTTAAATTAATGAAAAATCGTTTAAAAGATTCGAACTCCGCCAAAACTTTAAATCAGAAGAATTTGAAAAAATCATATAATATAACAAAAAATGTTTAGAAAATCATACTTAAGTAGGAACATCTTGGGTAAAAATTGATGATAGAAATGTTCATTTAAAATGTGTAAAACTTGGAAAACCCTTTAAATTAATAAAAAATTGTTTAAAAGTTTGATGTCTCAAAAAATTTACTGAAACTTTTTAGATTTTACATTTTGGGACAATTTTTTATTTATAAACATAAACAAACATAGAAAATCTAGAAAAAAATAGTAAATTTAAAAAAAATTAAGAAAAAACACAAAGATAAAATGCAGAAAATTGCGTATTTTCCTAAATTTTAAGGTTTTTACAAAATTCTCCATGATTTTTCTACAATTATCAACTAGGTCCCTGAAGGGTTAGTTTTTTTCGCCCACCTCTAGAGTACCTTAAGTCCAAGATATAAGGCTGAGAGCGCTAAGGTGTAAGTACTACAGCTGTCTCTTATATACATCTGTTCTTTTACATCTGCGATGGTAATCGTTGCTTATACATTGACTTTTTGATAACAGCATCTTATATTATTTTTGGTCAAACAACGATAAAAACGCTATTTAAGCAAGTGTGCGAACTACATACATACACACATACATACATACATATGTATGTTATTTGTTGATAAAGTGTGGTCTGACGATTTTTTTGGTTGATTAAGGTGGCTTATTTTTGTTTTGTAAAATGCAAAACTTCATTCATGACCGCTATAAATGAAGTACGATATAGGGGTAGTGAGCTTGTCATTATCATTCCAACAGAGGTTATTAAGATACGTGCACCAGGCGCGCATAGTTTAGGCTTTTGAAAAATGCAATACATGGTCACAAAAATTTACATAATTACATTTATTTACTATGTAAAAGATACAAAACTTGTCTTTTTATTTATTTTTAAAAACCTATATAGGGGTACTTACACAAAAACATATACATATGCTAAGCATGCATTAAATATATACAGGAGTTACAAACCTGTGTTTACCATAATTTCAAGGTTTTTTTTTAAACGAAATTAAATGCGTAAAGCTTTAATTATAACAACGAATTTTTTAAATTAATTAATAAAAATTAAAAAAAAATATTTTTTTTTTATTTTCGCTTATACAGGGGGTAGAGGGTCTAAAATCATTGAATTGTCGCCTTAACATTGCCCATTATTCATTTTATTAAACTTAACATTATTAGGCACGACCGAAGCTTGCCAGCAAGTGTTTGATAAAAACCTGTGCCTAGAGAACTTTATAAAGTTTCATACTATACTTCATCTACGACGAACAGAAATAAGAATTTAAAGCCAATTTATTTAATAAAATTTGACATTTGACGAATTTAACCTCACTTTTTCGCAATTTATAATAAAGCTTACTTCAGCCCGTGGGTAAAAGCCCAAAAGCCACTGTTGCTAACTTCAGCACGTGACTAAATCGCCATAAAGTCACAGCTCGTCAATGTAGAAGTAGATAATACACGGTGTTGTTCTGAGAGGTGATTTTTGGACTTTCTGTGAAACCTATTTTTTTTTATATTCTTGTTAATTAGGTCATAACTAAAATTTTAAGAGCAAAATAAAAAAAAATTGACGGTTTGAATTGTTTTAATTGACTGTTTATTTAAAATATTATGCACTCTTACAATTATCCAATTAAAACTAGCGATTTAATTTAAATATTTAATATTTGCATAACTAAAAAAAAGGTTTTTACAATTTTTTTTTATATATTTTACTGTTTTGTTGCAATAAACGTTCAAACTTTTAATCTAACCTTTGACCTATACATTTATGTTCCCTTAATTAATATATCCTTAAAGGTTGCCATGAAACTTAGATCTATTAAAAATTTATTTGACGTTTGAATTGTCATTTTCAGTATACGTATTCTATAATTTTTGTTTAGTTTTTTAAATTGTTTTTTATAAACAAAAATGAAAAATTGTAGTAACAGTTACGAAGAAAGTCATGAAATTTAACTAAGGACCGGTTTATTCATCTTTAGTAAAGTTTATCGGGCCGATAACTTTCATGTCTTAGCAATATCTAGTATCCAAAGAAATTATTCGTCAAATAAATAAAAAATGAATAAATCTGCCCTAAATAAAATGTGGCACCCTTAGAATTATTGTTTAATAAACGTGTATTACAACAAAACAGCAAAAGATATAAAAAATGTATAGACCTTTTTTAGGAAATTAACTAATCTTTAATCTGATTTAATAAGTTATGATAATATTTAAATAAAATCGCAAGTTTTAATTGGAGAATTAAAAGTGTGCATACATATTTTTTTAATAAGCATCCAATTAAAACAAAATTAACCGTCAAATTTTTTTTATTTTGCTCTTAAAATTTTAGTTATGACCTAATTAACAAGAATATAAAAAAAATTAGGTTTCACAGAAAGTCCAAAAATCACCTCTCAGAACAGCACCGTATTATGTATCAAGTTTGATAAACGCCATTTTATACACGAGCGAGCTTGCGAGCGAGTGCTTAAGTTAATGAGTGTATAGAAAATTTCATAAACGATGTGCATATTATACTTTTTCTACGACAAATACTTATTATTATCTTAAAATGATTTAAATCAAAAATTTGTATAGAGCGCCATCTATGAAACAACAGGGGAAACTGTCAAATGTCACATTCAGATTCACATTTTTACATTTTATAAACACAATTATAAAGGTTATAAATCGAAATGTATCTTGAAAATTGACAGTTTCTCACAGGGAAACTAAAGGAAATGTTTTATGAGGACTTTACAGTAGAGTTCGTGCCCGAATTTAAGTTATAGTTTACTGCTGGCGAAATTAAAAGGTTAGTACAATGTTCATATAAACTTTTCAAATATTGGCGTTGAGAAACTATTTAATACTTTTGTATTTTTGTATTGAGATAATAAAATAATTTTCACATTTAATATTATTTTACAAGAAAGGCACTTTATTTTAAAGATTGTATGATATTTGACAACTGTCAACTAACTTAAAACTAACTTCAGCCCGTGACTAAAAACCTGTTGCTAACTTCAGCCCGTGACTAAAGCGCCGTAAAGCCACAACTTGTCAATGTGTATTTAAAAGGTCACTTAGTGTCATGGAAACATGTACGATAAAGGGCGTTTTAAAGGTGGGAGTAAAAAAAATATTAAAAGTTCAAAATATTATTGTTAAAAAAAATAGTTTACCCTTTGATTTTTTTTATTACTATAATTGCAAAATATTGTTTTAAGTTCTTACACGGGAAATATTAAAGGTACAAAAGTTGTGTTTACTGGGCTAGGACAAATTCACACAGTATGATAAATTAAAAAAATTGTTGGACAAATTTGCATAGTAGTTCAAAATTAAAAAATAGTGGGAAAATTTGCACATTTCGATAAATTAAAAAAATGGGAGGAAAAAAATTGCACAGTGGCGTATATTTTAAATAAAGTAAGAAAAATTCGCATAGGAGATCAAAATTAAAAAATGAAGGAAAAAAATTGCACAGTGGCGTAAATTTAAAATATAGTAGGAAAAATTCGCAAAATAGAACAAAATTAAAAAATGGAGGGAAAACTCGCAAAGTGGCGTACATTTTAAAAAAATAGGGGCTAATTTAAACATTGGCATAAATTAAAAAAAATAGGAAGACTAATTTGCACTGTTAAAAAATGGCAGGAAAATTTCGCACACTAGTTCAAAATTCGCACAGTTGCACACATTTAAAAAATAAGAGGAAAAATTCGCATAGTAGTTCAAAATTGAAAAACGTCGGGAAAAATTTGCACAGTGGCGTAAATTTAAAATATGGTAGGAAAAATTCGCATAGTGGTTTAAAACAAAACAATAGTGGGAAAATTCGTACAGTTGGATAAATTTAAAAAATGGTAGGACAAATTCGCACAGTAGATGGCATACATTTTAAAAATTTCCAAAATTTTCGAAATATTCTAAATTTGTATAATTTTCAGTTTTTTAATCAAACCATTATTAATTTTATTTAATATTTTTATAATCATAAGGGCAAAAATTTAAATATAATTTTGACAAACAAGCACAAGCAATATTTGACATAAGCACTTAAAGATGTATCTACTGGCCAAGTGGAAGGCTGGCAGTTTAGTTTATTTTTGTAATAATTAGTAAAAAAGGGTTTGTTCTTGGTTTTGGGCGATTTCTTGACTGGATGGCCTAAACTATGATGAACAATTGCCATAGGACATTGATTTTAAAGGGGACAGGTGTCTTTTGATGCCTACACCTGGTTTAACGCCGGCTGCTAAGCGTCGTAGCTTGGTGTTTGTGCTTTTTAAGCACAGCGGCGCGCTCACGTCCAATATTCCACGATATCGTGATTATTATCGTTTAGGTTGGTTCGATATTAGCTGTCCCGTATTGTCAAATGTTATTTGTTGGTCTGCATAAGTCTCGACGTAACGCTGAAAATTCGCGTGGGTGTCCGGTAAATTTTGTGCTGGTCGGGTGTTACGCCTATGTTGTAAAGGGCAGATTGCCATTAAAATGTTAAAAGTTCAAAATAATCTTTAGCCGGACGAAACCACCGGTAAAATTTTTAGATTTCTAACACACAATTTAAAACAATCGAAACGAAAACATGGTATTTTCTAGTTTTTAGGAAATGTTATTCGATTACATAACGCATTGTTTCAGAAAACGATTGTTTTGTTTTGAAAAAAACAAACAATTAGGTGGATATAGTATGTGAGGTTTTTTTGGAAAAAGGACAATTCGAGATTACCAGATGTAATTTTATGATTCTTTGTGCGGACGGGACAAAATTTACGTGACCATTACAAAAAGAATGGATTTATTCTACGTGGCACACATTGTGTTATGGTTGTTCGCTTAAAATTATTGAGTTATAAAAGTTACGTTATTACAAATATGTATTTTATTTTCTAGAATACGAACACCCTACTAAAAGTTGTTTACGTTTAATAAAGCTCTCACACCGTGCATTATTGTATTTAATTGCTTTTGCACTTTTCTAAGAGTAAATAAGAAAAAATCCTCTGTATCTGCTATAGCAGTCAAATTCAGATGTGTTAGTTTTCCACTTCACTTTTCCCGGGTTCCTTAAAATTAATGTAGCATTGCATGAAAACATTTAATTCCAATACAGCTGTTTTGGATTTGTTTTTTCCATGGCAAGCATAAGGTTGCCTGTTTTAAAATGACCCTTGGTAAGATAATAGGACTTTTTTTTATTCTTACATATGGAAAATACGTTAAAGGGTTTTGGAGGGATTTTTTTTTACTAGGGGAGTTGCATTGTTACAAATGACTTCAGGGTATCGATATTGAAATGTCAATAAATTTTTTTATGCAGTCCTTGGTGGAGGAATGCATCAACTATTAAATCTCTACAGATTGCAACAATGAATATTTCAAATATCATATTTGCATAATAAGGCGTTACATAATGTAGATATTGAGTGAAAATTAAAATAGTTTACTTTCAAATTTAAGAAATTTCAATTTTAAAATAAAATTTACACGGCTGATATTACAATTGAATGTCGTATCAACCCGCCTGTTTGTAGAAAATCACGATAAACGCAGAAGATGTACTTTCAATTTTAATAGTTCATATTGTTTATAAATTTTACGTTCTATTAAAATATTTAACATTTTATAGCACTTTACAATAAATTTCGACCAAATCCAGCTTATTCTATTTGATCAAAATTAAAATAAATAAAATCCCCGGATCTATCCCCCGCGTACTTAACGGTTTAATAGAATTTCCTTTGGAATAAAGTTCAAATAAATCAGTATTACCAACTTAAATAAATTGACTTGGGGGAACGTTTCATAGGATTTAGTCTAAATTGTCACTCACCGTCCTGATCCTTTTATAATAAGGCCATTTCCCTGATCCTTTCAAATTCAAGCAGTTGAAAAAAGCAGGGAAAACATTTTTTTAATTTATAGTTTATGGGCCTTTATCAAAACTGTTTTCAATACTTTACAATACTCAATTCTCATTAAAAAATATTTTCCAAAAATGAAGCACATTTCGTTTGATGCTGATTTTTTAAGTAAAAAATAATTGATTTATAAAAGCATGTATTGGTTTTGAGCAGGTGTCGAAGGTGTTCTTAAGTTAAGTTTTGGTGGCAGTAATTGCACGCAGTACCACATGTACGTGACCCTTGAAGTACCAACCAGAAATTGTTGGCAGATTGCTGGCCAACTTCCTGGAATTATTTTACATTCTTGCCAACTGCGCTTCGCTTTTGCAGATGCACAATGACGTCACTTTACGTCACCACTTATATGCCTTTAAAGAGCACCGTCTTCTCATCAAGTAAACCTTTTAAATACCTTGTTTTTAAATTTCACGTGCGCAACATGTCGCTTAATAAAAACATTAGTTCACGACATACAACAAATATTTTTATTTAATGCTAGGTTATTTAATCACAATAAAAATATTTCATTATACCCATTAGCCAAATATCAGTTACTTTATTAAGTATATACAATTAGAGGCATTTGTTTAGTCAACTATACAACATGTACTTGTTTGTATATGGGTCGTTCCACGACAAATCGACCACTTTTGAACCTGACCCTGACCCCTTTCGATTTGGCTGAAATTTTTTATATTTTTCAACCACACTAAAAAATGGCTTTTTTAAAAACCCATAATTTTTATGGTTATATTAATATATATATTTATATATATAATAGTATATTAAATAACTATAGTTATAATGTCATAAGACGTAATTTTGTCGCACGCGGACATTATTATTATAATTTGTAATGGACGAGTTTTAAAGTATCGGAAAAAAACCGGAAAAATTGGGGAAAACCTGTTTTTTTTCCGTTTTTTTTCCATGCCTTGGAAAAATTGTTTTTTTTTTTTTTTGGAAAAATTGAGTTTATTTTTTGGAAAATATACACAACTTAACATTATTTTAAATTTAAAAAAATCCTTTATTACAAAAAAAATAAAACTGAACATTAAATTAAATTTAAGAAAATAAACGTACCTAAACGTGAAATATACTGTCTGTAGGGTTTTTTTGTTGCAAAAAGGAGTCCATTAAAAATATCTAACTATATTTGGGTGGGATAAAGTATCTCATTACAGCACCAAAAGCGGTGTTATTATGAAGTCATTATGAACGCAAAATAGATAAAAAAATTTAAAACATTCTGAGAAACTTTTTGAGTGGGGTAGAAAAAGATAACAAAAATTAGCCAAACAAAATATATGTAAAATAACACTTTGCTTTACTATGCAATGTTGTTATTTTGGGTCTTCCAGGAAAATACCCATTGAAATAAGGACTTTATTGTCTAAGTTTTTTAATATTTTTTTTTAAAAATTTGAGAACAGTGTTTCTTGTGGGACTTGCTTTCGTCCAAGGGCAGATGTCGGCTCGCGCTTGCACACTCCAGTAAAATTAAACAATAGTCTTGCATGGCCAGTGAGCAGTCTCGGCTAGTGGCCACAATTTTTTCTTCGACTCCTGCGTTAAAGACAATTTAAAAGCATATTTTTCGGGTTTAATATTTTTTGAGATTTTCTCTCCAAAAAGAAAACATCAGATGCAATTGTGACAGGTGTGCTCGCAATGCAGAGCACCTGCCAATACCTTATTAACAGGTATCAAAAAATATCACTACAAAGTTTTTCTGGAGCAACTTCGTATTAATCAATTTAATTAAGGTAGGCAAGCCAACTATAGCAACCTAAGGGGAAAAGAACCTAAGACTAATTATTTTAAACAAAAACAAAGATGACAATATAAAGTGCTAGATTTTTCTTTTGCAATATCTACCCAGGGCCGGATTCCAGGTGAAAAATGATTCTACGTCAATTTTTAAAATCAGTATCGTAATTATCAATTTAAGCACATGGCAATTTTTGACTTACCTACCTTATTTTAATTACCTTAATTACCTAGACGTCCCAAAATGTGTATGCACGCGGACAACTTGTTATTAAAATTATGCTGGTAGTACCACACAATCGAAAATTTTGTCTACATGTATCGAGCTTAAAAGCATGCGAAAGATAATCAATTAAAATGCACGTACTATTAATTTTACACCTGTTTTAAATAGAATTTATTTTGATTCCCGATCGGCACCTGCTCCTTAAATTAATTAAAAACCTTCGCCAATCCCAACGCAAAAAACAGGATTTATTTTGCAAGCTTGCGGCCTCGTTATATGTATAAGGGTACCAAATCAAACTTTGGATGGTCAGGGGATGTCTTGAAATTTGCGACTTTACTTTTCATAGAAAATGATCTCTATAGAGCAATAACCCAATCAGAGCACGGCATTCTCCATCGCATCCAGTGTGCTGTGCTCAAAAAAAAAAATCATTATTAGTAATTATATACCTATATTTTAGGGTAATTCGTTTCGAAGAAACATTTCTTTTTTGTCACTCCCCAAGCAAAATATTGATCCACATATCGAAAAAAAAATATTAAATTAAAAATTAAATTTCTAATAAAAAACAGTATTTTTACATTTTAATGCAAAACGGTTAAAATTAAAAATTAATTAAATAGAAATTTAATTTTTGAAAAAAGGTTTTATGCATTAATGCAATAAAATGCATAGTTCAAAAGATAAATAAATTGTATTTATCTATTTTGCGTTCATAATGACTTACAACACCGTTTTCGGTGCTGTAATGAGATACTTTATACCACCCAAAATTTTGATTTTATAGGTTAGCTATACTTTAAACAGCATAATATTTTGCATATTGGTAATAATATTTTTATGATTTTTCTACGGGACTTTTCTGGCAATAAATTTTTTTTAACGCCAAAGAAAATACTTTTTTTCTTATTTAACATTAACAGCCGCTTATTGTAAATAAGTTAATTAAGGACGGCATGGCGAATCGATTTTGACATTAACTGTCAAACCAATTACTGTGATACCAACTATCTAGAGTAAAATTCGACCAAATTAAATTTAAGGTTTAAAATTAACTTTTTATAGAATTTTTGCAAAATAGATAAAATAGCATAAAGAACTCATGTCATAAGACCTTTTGTAGCCCTCGTCCATTATAAATTGTCCGCATGCGACAAAATGACGTCTTATGACATTAGTTCTTTAATATACTATTTTAACATATAAGCTTATAAGCCCCGACCACTTTCACTAAAAAAAATGAGAAAAAACCCTTAAAAAGTGGAAAAAATCATATTTTTTTCAAACGAGGTTTTTTTTTTCTTTTAGACTCTTCTAAAGGTACTCCCAAAGTTTCAGATTTTTAAATATGATTTTAACCTGAGCCCCGACAACTTCCACAAAAACATCAGAAAAAATCCTAAAAAAGTGAAAAAAAAAATATTTATTTTATACGAGATTTTTTCTTACTTTTAGACTCTTGTAAAGGTACTCCCAAAGCTTCAGATTTTTAAATTAATTTTTAACCTGAGCCCCGACCACTTTAACAAAAATTTTAATGTTTTTATTTATTAGGCACGAGCGAAGCTTGAGAGCGAGTGTTTAATAAAAACGAATGTCTAGAGAAGTTTAATACAATGTTTTTGAAAAGTCTCAAAATATTACATATTAAAATAAATATATATCACAACAATTTAAAATCTAAGAGATTAAAAACCTTACACTTAGAAATACTAAAAATAAGGTAATACAGGGTTATACAGGGTAGCACAACACATTTTTAAAATTTACAGTTTAGAAACTCTTTTACTGAGTTTTGATTGAAGATTTTTTAAGTTGTCTGATAAATGAATATACAAATTACAATTTACAGTATTTTTTATAGATTTGGTTAGTCTTCATACTATACTTTATCTACGACAAACAGAAATAAGAAGTTAAAGCCAATTTTAATTTATAAATTTTGACATCTGACAAATTTAACCTCTTTTTTTTGCAATTTATATTAAAGCTAACTTCAGCTTGTGACTAAAATGCCCAAAAACCACTGTTGTTAACTTCAGCCCGTGACTAAAATGCCTTAAAGACACAGCTCGTCAATGTAGGAGTAGATAATAGTATATTATGTATCAAGTTTGATAAACGCCATTTTATACACGAATTTAATTTAGGCACGAGCGAGTTCTTAAATTAATGAGTGTATAGAAAAGTTTTTAAACGAGGTGCATACTATACTTTTTCTACGATAAATACTTATTATTATCTTAAAATGATTTAAATCAAAATTTGTATAGAGCGCCATCTATGAAACAATAGGGGAATCTGTGTGTCACCGTCAAATGTCAAATTTTTACATTTTATAAACACAATTATAAAGGTTATAAATCGAAATTTATTTCTTGAAAATTGACAGTTTTTCACAGTAAAAGCAAAGATTAAATATACTCTAAGAGTATATTTAATCTTTGGTAAAAGTAAAGAAAATGTTTTAGGGGCCGTTCATTAATTACGTGAGACAATTTTGGCGATTTTTCGACCCCCCCCCCCTCCCCTTGGTGAGATGTCGTGAGATTTTGCTCGACTCCCTCTCCCCCCCCCCTTAATCTCACGTGAGATTTTTTTAAATGCATGGTTTTAATGTAAATAAGTTAATCTGTGCTTGATTCCATTTATTTATTAAAAAAAACAATTTGCTTATAATTGTTTACTTAATTTAACCCAATTTTTTTTGCAATTTTACACTCTTTCTTTCGGAAAAAAAATTACGTGATATTTGCCGAGAGCCCCCCGCCCCCCCACGTGAGATTTGGTGAGGTTTGGCTCGACCCCCTCCCCCCCCTAAACACCTCACGTAATTAATGAACGGCCCCTTATGAGCACTTTACAGTGGAGTCCGTGCCCGAATTTAAGTTATAGTTTACTGCCGGCGAAATTAAAAGGTCAGTACAATGTTCATATAAACTTTTCAAATATTGGCGTTGAGAAACTATTTAATACTTTTGTATTTTTGTATTGAGATAATAAAATAATTTTCACAATTAGTATTATTTTACAAGGAAGGCACTTTATTTTAACGGTTATATGACATTTGACAACTGTCAACTAACTTAAAACTAACTTCAGCCCGTGACTAAAAACCTGTTGCTAACTTCAGCCCGTGACTAAAGCGCCATTAAGCCACAACTTGTCAATGTGTATTTAAAAGGTCACTTAGTGTCATGGAAACATGTACGATAAAGGGCGTTTTAAAGGTGGGAGTAGAAAAAATAATTTAAAATGCATTGTAATGTTTTAACTTATACTTGAGTTGCATAGTTTGGCATTTGGAGAATGGTTAAGGAAAAACAAATAAATAAATCCAAATTTGACGTGATTTGCGATGGTTTTAATCATCCATCCCGGAAAGCCATCGTATTATTCAATTTTCGAATTGAAATTGTACAGCGGTACCTGTCTGTGCACTTACCTTAAATTTATTGTATCGCATACATCAAAACTGTAATCGCTTCGTATTGACATGAATTTCATTTAATATCTTCATCGTTTTTATTTCGATATTCCTCGTTTTTGAACAAAACTAAAGCTAAAGCCATTTGTTATGCATGGCAAGGTAAGAAGTGCATTAATTTTCTAAATTAAAGTATGACCGTAGAAAAGTTTGAAGACCTTTGAGAAGTATGAAATAAAAATGTATTAACGCGTGCGAAGTCTTTAAAGCGTAAAGTAATAATTAGAGAGCGGATATGTACGCCATATTGTTACGTAAGTCGAAAAAAGTGCTCGAGAATACTTTATGAACTTTACACGACATATCATTCCGCTCAATAAAATAATTAAATGGGCATTATACTGTTTCAACTGCATACAAACATTTAACCATATTGATTAGGCACCTATTATTCTTTATCAAAATCTAGTGTAGATGAGACAGTGTTAGCGTGTATTTGAAACATTGAAATAAACTTATTATGTTATAAGTCTTCTCATAGATATAATCATGTTTTGGATTCGAGACATACAATTTATACAAATTTGTTTGATCTATAACTAAAAAACAAGACAAAACTTCGATCTCAACAGCCAACGAAATCGTTTAATACCATTCGTCATGACATAAACCACCGATGAATTATGCTTTCAAAGTTTGGTTATTTACACTGAAATTTCTTAAAGAAAAAAGTTCTTGGTGGAAGAAGTATATTTCTCTCAAAAACAAATACAAAATCTCTTCAATGTTTCTTCTTTCAACCAAGTGTTCAAAAGCTATGAAAATTATTTATATTTACGCAATTCATTCAAGATACATCACAATTATCCCAATAGCATGTCAATTTTCTAACAAAATCTGGTAGCTCCGACACACTTGTTTAGTACGTTTTGTATCATTGCAACTTGCAATTCGCCATTTTCTAGGGGCAGTGATATAATATTATAATTCTATTATAGGTATTTCTAATATACATTTTGCCGATTGTGTTGTGCCGTGTATGTACTTTCACAGTGGAGTTGGAATCATTAAAATTTTTTTTAAATAAATAAAATTTAATTAGTTTGTTTAATGTTTTTGTAGGTAATGTATTAATTAAAATATGTAATAACATTTTTATGTTAAATCATATTTATGTTAGTTTATTGGTATTTGTATAAAAAAACTTTTTTTTTGTAAACCTTTTTTTAGTCAATCAGTATTACATACTATTGGACCAAGAGATATTTGCTCTAAAATCAAAATAAAATGGGGTTAGGTCAATAGTATATGCTTTTGTGGCAAGACAAATTTTCTTCCTTAAAAGTTCCTAAGCTTTTCAATTAAGAGATGCAGTTTTCTTGTTAAAATACCATTTTTTCATTTTTTAGCGCTAAAAACGTTTTCTTCATTCAAAAGAGAAATATCTTCCGAAGAAATATGTTTGGTTCTTGTACCAAGAAATCGCTTGCTCTTGAATTAAGCTAATATTGTAATATCCTTAAACGAATAGATTAATCTCTCCCCTCAAGTAATTTTTAAAAATGTATGTAAAGATAGTTTCTGATTTAGATTAAGAAACATAACTCTTGGCCCTATTCAAAAGCGCAAATCTTTTAAATCAAAGTGATTTTCATTTCTTTTAAGAGATTTTTTTTCAGTGGTTAGCATTAAAACATTCTCACCCTGGATCTAGCACCGATCGATGGAAGGTTTGCGTTTTTATGTATGTATATTATAATATAATCATATAATAATAATCATAATAATCATATAATCATATTATGATTATATGATTCAAAAATTCGAATATTTTTTTTTACTTCCGACACTGAAAAATTGGTTCTTAGGCCTTTTTTGTAGAGCGTTAATTTTTATATTAAAATATGTCAAACTCATTTGACAATAATTATTTTAATTAAATAAAAAAAAATTATAAATACTTCAAACTTTGATCTTGAATATCTTTGAAATGGTTACATTAATCGCTTAAACACATTTGTCTTTTTTTGCAGAGCATTTAATTTCCTACAAAAATATGTATAAAGATTTGATTAAACGATTGATTATTAATGAAATATGGTATTTTTTATAAGGGACTAAAGAAAAAATGGAAAACAGTGTAGGTTTTTAGTGAGCGGTAAATACTATTATTATTTCATTGGATTTCTATATAGAAAGGATTAAGACTTTTACCTCGTATCATCAATTTTATTTATGACCGTAACAATTGCATTACTTCGTTGTTTCGTAGGAAATTCAATGATTTTGCTATAAATTATTGAGGACGTAATATGGCACCCTATAAAACTGTCCAGGAGGACAAAGCTGTTACTTGTAGAAAAATTATGAACAATACATCTACCCTAACATGCACACAAGTACCTGTCTTTATCCTGGGAGAACGTTATATGTAAAATGATACAGGGAAAATCTTATTCAATGCAACCCTGATCCTTGAATATTTAGGGTGGATGATTAAAGTTATTTAGCTAAGCCGATAGTTTTCTTTTTAGATGCTAATGGTAACAAATGACAAAAGCTACCGTTGGCTTAAGATCCTTTGTCATTTGTTTAAACAACCATCATGCCAAATTGGATTATAATTCTCACTAGATCGAAAATGTCACGTCTGTAACCCTTCACGTAGCATTTCGCAATGTCTGTAACGTTCGAATTTTTTGAAAAATTGTTAAGGACGTTTATTTCCGTTGGATGTAAAGATTCATTTGATGTCTGTCGTCCAATGTCAAAACTAATATGTTGTTAAAGGCCCCTTTTGGCCGAAACATCTTAGCACGTGTCAAGGAAGTAGGTATAATAGTTTGGCCTAGGATCGCATTACAAACTTGCCATCGGGACAGATGCAAAATGAAAACTTTTTCAATCCATCAACCCGAAATTAGTTTCCCTGATTACCATATTGCTGATTAAGTTTTGGAAGTTAAAGACTGTGTTTGAATAATTTTGGCAATTTATAAGTCCAAAATTATGGGTAATTGTAAAGAAGTTGCTTAAGCACATATGCTGACAAAATTGTTGCTTGGTTAATCGTGTTTTCCATTGCATAACGAAATATTTAGCAAAATCGAGTTTTTGCATTATATTCCATCCGTCATGACGCTCAGTGGCGTCAGTAGAGTTCCGGTGACCACGTGTTGGCACGTGCCAGGTGGTTACTATCTTAAATTAGACAACATATGTGAAATTTTGCCTCTCTCGGAGCATAGTGAAGAAAATCTGTGTTTTTCTTTTGCCGGTGAAAGACGGCTGGCAACCACCCTCTCGAGAACTTGGTGATTATTCGCGTAATTAAAACAACATATGCCGGAGATAACCAGATTTTCGTGGGGAGTGTTTTTTAAGATTTTTTTGCCAACCCAATCGATTTTCGTATGTACCTTTGGAAATCTGGCGCACACGTTGCATACATTATTAAATTACACTGTAGAGAGGTGACGTAAACTTCATTTTTGGTTGTAGATTACAAATCCATGCTTGGTCAAAATTCAAAGATATTGGAAACACCCTGTATAAATTAAAGAAAAAAATCAATTTGGCGGGACCCACAAATCAGTTCCAAATTAAAAAAATAAGTTAATTGATCAAAAGATACATGTGTCCCTAAGGGTTTTTCTTAGATAATTTAGGAAATTTTTTTGCTATTTTTTTTATTGAGTATAATTGAGGATATTATATTAATTAAAATAAAAAGCATAGGAATGTTGGCACAAGAAGTGAAATACACTCACAGGCAAAATAATCGATCCACACAAATTTTCGATGAATTTCAATCGCAAATAACTTTTTTATTTGATGTAGGATTTAAACGAATATTAAAGAATATTGTAGATAAATTAATAGACAATCGCTCACATTTTAAAAAATTACTTAAAAATAGACGTACGTTTATAATATACAGGTTTAAACAAAAAGATGTTTTTTAACATAAGTTTAAGACACTCTGTAGAGTGGCAAAACCGTATATTGTTCTAAATTAAGTTTTATTTATTAAGTCACATCTATTCTTAACAGTTTTGTTTTTGGTTCACCTCGATATATTTATTTTTGTGAAAATATGGATTTTTTAAATAAACATTGCAATTTCCAATATTTTTCTGTAAAAGAACTAAGGTTGCTATGGTCCATCCATATGCTATGGAGAATGACAGTGACAGTTTTGTTGAATCATCCCATACTTGGACATGTCATACACGGCTTTCAAAAGCTATCAAATTGTTTTTTGCCGTTTAATGTTTAAATTTTGAGGTGTCTTCTTACTTATAAAATGGATATGTCTCCGACTGATGTTGCCAGAGCTATTAATTTAATCCAGGATGGACGGTCACAGTATTACATGGCAAGTGTTTTAAACGTCACAAGAAGTAAAGTACAAAGGGCAACATCAGTCGGAGACATTTTTAAAGGTAAGAAGACACCTCAAAATTAACACATTAATTTACAAAAAACAATTTGATAGTTTTTGAAAGATGTATATGACATGTCCAAGTATGGGATGATTCAACAAAACTGTCACTGTCATTCTTCATAGCCTATGGATGGACCATAGCAATCTTAGTTCTTCATACAGAAAAATATTGGAAATTGCAATGTTTTTTTAAAACAAAACTGTTAAAAATAGATGTGACTTGATAATTAAAACTTAATTTAGAACAATATACGGTTTTGCCACTCTTCAGAGTGTCTTAAACTTTTGGTAAAAAACATCTTTTTGTTTAAACCTGTATATTATAAACGTACGTGTATTTTTAAGAAATTTTTAAAATGTGAGCGATTCTCCATTAATGTATCTACAATATTCTTTAATATTTGTTTAAATCTGAAATCAAATAAAAAGGTTATTCGCGATTGAAATTCATCGAAAATTTGTGTGGATCGATTATTTTGCCTGTGAGTGTATATCAGTATACAGTGTGTCCCGGATCGAATTCCCGATGGGAAAAACTTTTTTAGACCTGATACAGCTAAATCGAGCACGGATTTGAAATCTACGACCAAAAATTATGTTTACGTGTCCGAGCGTTTAGCTGTGATATTTCAATAGTTGGAAATTTACCTACAGTGTTATTAAATTCTCAAAAAAGAAAATTGTTTACATGCAAAACATGGTCAAAACAGCCGCAGCGGCAGCAGTCAGCAAGAAGCACGCCGGCAGATGTTTTGGCCCGTAGTGTAAGACCAAAGCATCAAAAGGTTCCATTACTTACGGACATCTTAAGCAGAATGGTTTCTTTCATTATTTCGCTATTATATTTCTTTTAAATAGAGACTTTCGTCCTTACAAAACCTTGTTTATTGTCGATCCTCAATCAATATTTATTGACTCGTTTAACTGATAATTAAAAAAAAAACCTGATTATTTATGCCGGTTTGCCCAATAATCGAGATCGGGTTATTCGACGCGAATTCGATATTGGGCCACGTGCCTCACACGTGCCAAATGGACCAAGTTGGGTGGACACAGGTTAGAGCAGCTGTCAGATGTGTAGAACTAGGTAACATGCTAAATATAGTATTTCCTTCCAAGGAAACTTATATCCGGTGGAGTCTTAACCCTCAAGTGGTGCCGAATCAACAGGCTGGGCGGAAACTCGCATACAGTGGTTTGCTTCAAGTTTGGTTTGGCTCGGATTTTTTCCCATACCCCAGTCTACAGCTGTACCTCTTGTTTCATCAATATGCGTAATGATTTTCTCCATAAAAAAACTTTTTAAGGTTAAAAAAAATGCACATATTTAGTATTTTAATAAATCGCTGATGTGGCAGTTCATGTAACAATATAAGTATACAAAATATTAATTTAAAATTAAATCTTTTTTTAAATTACAATATTGAGTAGGTATACTAGATTGTATTACTAGCACCAAAAGTGTGTTTAAAATTCAGCTCAATCGGTTGTGTTAGTTGGGTGAATCTCACGAAATGTCCCCCGATGGTGTTACCCCGTGATATTTAATAAAACTAAATGATTTTGACCTACACTTTTATTGTGTTTTGATCTTTCATAATTAAGTAGATATTACAGCTCAGGATCCAGATTTTTAACCGCAATTAATTATTTTTTACAATGTTTTAAAAGTCTAAAACCTATCCTCCGTGACTGTTACTCTTTCTAGGTTAACCTATATGTTTTCAAATATCTGAGGTTGTAAAAGAATACTAAAAATATAAGTTGACTAAGTAAATTAAACACATCCAAAACAATCGAATCAAATATTAAATATTATTAAAAATTAAAAGAAATAATTTTTATAACCATTTATGTAGATTCTATCCTCCGTGAATCAGTTTTTGCTTTAAATTTTATGCAACGGGTAGCGCTTTAATCATTTTAAATAAGCAAAAACCTCCGTTTACGACATTATAGATGCATGTGATTCCTGAAGGTCAGTTAGAATTTATATGCAGATGAGAGTGTTGCTGTTTTATAATTCAAAAGTTCAAGTTCATTAATTTGCTATTTAAAATCCTATCCACCGTGAGGTTGTAATATCTCAGTAAGTAGACTTTTTTTTTATAAATATTTAATGTATGTACAATTGTATTTTTAAAAAATATTAAAGTGTCAAAAGATACAATAACTTATTTCAAATATACAAAGGGATGTTTTAAAAAAAACATACGAAATCCTATCTTCCGTGAAGCTCTAATATTCAAAATGTATGATTTCTTAAAATTCTTGCATTAGTGCAGAACCACGTATGTTAGGTTATTACTAGACCTAGTGGCTTCCCAAAAACCCCATCTAGAGTAACAGTGAAACAACCAAAAATAAAAATTAATCATTTTCACTTGGGGACATCTCAATATATTCACCCAGTACAAGTGAATCTGAAGCTAAACCGTGTAAAAAAGAGAAAATGTCTTGCAAAACCACAACCATGCTACTGTGTATTATAAATACGCTTTCGTGGGAGTTCATAAATAAATCTAAACTCAAAACAATTTATCAATGCCCTGCAGATTATGAATATTATTATGGATTAAGCATGAAAAATAAAGTGCAAGTTTTATTAAATGTCATCAAATGCTAAATGACCATTAATTTAAGAATGTCATTCTTATTGCAATTATGAAATTGAATGTTATACTTCCCACAATTGGTTTTTGCTTGAAAATCGTCTTAGAAAGTATAGTAGGAGTGAAACATCATTAATTCTGCTTTGGGATGGGACTATATCAAACAGAGACCGCACTTGTATACATTCGAAAATAACCCTTGAAACTTTTAAAACAAAAGTGCAGTATTACTCCTATAAATGCCTTTGTAATGAATGCGCAAGGTGAAGCAAACTTTTTTTGTTTGTATTCGTTTAAATGGCATGAGAGTCCGCCTTTTGTCCCTTAGGTAAAAATTCAGAAAAGCTTAAGACGGCACGTGGATCTTTTTCTGTTTTGAAAAACCGCAAGGGCAGATGGCACGAAAAAATATTCGTGAGAAACTTCAGTAGAATGGTCTGCTTTTTTCTATTATTCATTTCATATTTTTCCACATGTCATTCGACTTAAAAATATGACAGCATGATTGATTTTTCAAAAACTGAATACGTTTACGATTTTTAAAGGTGCACTGGTCATTTTAACAATTAAACTTAATCAAAATCATTATGCTGTAAATCTATAGGTACCTACTCGAACATAAAAAAACAGATGTTACGTAAGTAATTTTCGTAAAATTATGATTTATATTAATAATGTCAAATTATGTTACCACATTCTTTTAAGAAAACTAAACATATGTACACACCATAATTTTAAATTGAATAAAAATGGCAACCAAAAGTAATTTCACTACCACTATATTTTTGGCATAATTTAAAAAATGTGTGGTAAATTGTTAAAGATACTTGAAAAAGGACATATATTCCCCAACACCAAAACAAAACACAAAGTGCTTATCGTTGGAGAAAAATACTTTAAGCACTTTGTGTTTTGTTTTTGTGTTGAGGAATATTTCCAATATTTGTTTAACTAATAAATAAGTTTTTTAATTATATTACTTTTTATACGAATTTCTATTGAGAAAGTGACTCATTATTAAACCGTGGAGAAAATAAATTTCTTCAGTTACTGTCCAATGGGAAGACAGAGAAAGTGTAAAAATCATCTAACATTACTTGTTTTTGAAAATTATTTAACAAAATCGCGGCTCATATCGCAATTTTATCCCCGTGGAAATGGTCAAGTTTCTCAATCGTTGAACAATATACTATTCTTAAACATGGCCCTAAGTCATCTGTAGATTTTAATCACGATTGTTAAACTTAATGGTATACCTATAGATAAATGAAATATAATAGCTTTTGTTTTTGTGATAAAATGACTACACAAAAAATCCAAATGCATTGTTTGATGGATGTTAATATTACAAACACATAATTGGCTAGTTTGTTGATTAATTACAAAGATATAAAGAATTAACATAACAGTATTAATTAATGTCGCCTAATTAAGAAAATATTCGGTGAAAATCCGTTTTCGTAAAAAAATCTTATAAAAAGGGATGTTTGATTAAAAAGCAGCAGTTTGTTTTTTATAATGATTTAACAATGGCGGCGCGCAGGTGTATACACCTATAGCCCTCAATAAAACTGGAAAGGATTACTTATTTTAGATTTAACAGGTGCTTTTAAGAAACTTTAATTAATGATATATATTTCCCACGATATGTGTTTACTTTTTAATTTATCTATATATCATTACATAAATGTCACTTCTATTATACATGACGGCCAAACATTATTTACTGCAGCGCATTAAAAAAACGTACATGATTTTTTCGGAAATTTATGAGCTAAAAAATTGGCATCATATTCAATAAAATATTCTAATTAATAGCGTTTTATGGCCGAAGACGCTTTTGTGAAACTTGCAGCTACTTATTTATACATTGCCCCAAACACTACTACATAATTTAAATGAGGCATATTAAAACTTTAATATCACCGGACAAATTTATGACGTATTTAATATGACATTGTAGAGTTTACTTTATCCTTTCATGATTTTTTAAAAAATAATCCCAAGCTGAATTTAAAGTTATTTTAACTACATATTTACCTAAAAATAACGTTAAAATTACATTATGTCTGTCGTCTCCTTCTAAACCTTTAATATACCTAAAGTTTATCATAAACTAAAATGAATAAATTTAACTTATATTAGAGTATTGGAGTAATTTTAATGCAATTAGGTCAGTGGCGGCGATTTTATAATACAGATTCCCAAGTTGCTTACTCTCTTGTTTTATAGATATAGATTTAAGTAATTGTCGTTAAAAATAGTATAGTATGCAACTCGTTTATAAACTTTTAAAAACACTCATTTAATTAAGCACTCGCTCGCGAGAGACTTGGTAACATTAAGTTTACAGTAAAAATATTTACGTTAAATTTACCGTTAAAAATAACCTATAAGTAATTTTCTTTCGTAAAAATTACGTTAAATAAACATCATTAAAATACTTCAGAGTTGTGAAACTTTATAGTTATTTAAGAAAGTAAAAAATTCCCAAGTTGCAGTTTTCAAGGTTAATTTAGCAACATATTTCCTAAATTAGGTAATAAATGCGCATAGCTCGACTATTTTTCTTAAATTGCTGCTTGGGATATTAGTCTTTCTAAAAATGAATTAGTCAAAAATGACTTATTTAGTAGTTATTACTGGCTGCTTTTTCACTTGTACCATGGAATACCATGGTAACCCAAAATTTAACCGCCAATTCTTATGGAAAAATGTCCCCTAAATCCGAAAATTGACTATATCTCAAAAACTGTTTTACTTTTTTAACTTTTGACGGTATTTTCGGATTCAGGGGAAAATTTTACATAAGAATTGGCTGTTAAATTTTAGGATACCATGGTATTCCATGGTTAACCATCTTACAAGTGAAAAAGCAGCCACTAATAACTATGAAATTAGTCATTTTTGACTAGAGAGGTAATTCTCTTTAAAGGTAGCAGTAAAAATGTTGTCATTTATAATTGGGGATTTTTCTCAAGCATCTGCCAACCACCTTACTTGAGCTTAAGCAATAAAGCAATAATCAAAATAACACCTTTACTCATTACCCAGGTAAAATGCAAAGAATCAGCCATTGTAAAAGTGGGAAAATTTGATTTTTTGGGAATCTTGCTCTTAATTTGTTTGCATCCGGTTTTGATTGGAAAAATCCTGCCAAGCCGATGGCATATGCACAGTTTTAAAAAAGGTAATAAATTAAAATTTTTTACTCGAAAATGAGCAGTTGGGCCCGAAACAATCGCCGAACCTAAGGACTGTGGGTGCCGTGGCAGATGTTTTTGCTAGATGTTGATTGCCGCATATCAGAAGAAAAAAGTTCCACTCACAGAATCAATATAAGCCAGCTTTTGTTTGACTTGATTGATAATTTTTGGTGTTACTTTGTTAATAAATTTGAAATAAATAAAGGAGCAATCGCTTTACAAATCATTGATTCGGCTTTAAAAATAGAAATAAAAACCAAGATCAAACGGCCTCGCATCTGTACAATAATAAAGACATTATAATGAAACATTGGAATTTAGTGCAATAAACACTTTTTCGAAATATAAATCTTCCCTAAATTGCTCGAAATCTATTTTAAACATTAAAAATTTCCCAATGTTCGTTAAAAATATAAATAAATGTGGGACACACGTCGCGCAGCTCTATGGTAAACACAATTTTAACAATAGTCAATTAAGTTCGTTATTAACATTTGATTTATTCCGGCTAATATAGCTATTAAACGCACGTTCCGACATTTAATTTTTAAACTCTCCAATTAGGGAAGAAACATTGAAGTGAAGTGGCACCTTGATTTCTAGGCGCTCTATACGGTCCGTACATTCAAACAATGCTCATGGTTTAGACTTTAAGGCATTTGTGACGCGATCTGAAAATACCCCTAACGATAAGCGTATAATAATCAATTTTCTGTTCAGCTCACATTTTTAGAAAATACCTTATTGAGCTAAAATATGTTGGGCAGCATTTTAAGTTGAATGGTTACTTATAAGTTATTTTTTGTTAAATATTAAATGATTTAATACGTTCTTTTTACTACATAATAACTATCTAAGCGGCCAAGAGAATAACTTGATAAAAACAAATTAATTACCACATATTTACGTAAAAATAACGTTAAAATTACTTCATGCCTGTTCTATTTTTTAACCTTTAACATTTATGTTTTCTTTGTCTCTTTAATTTATATTTCAAAAGTAGGTAATAAAGTTAAATTAAAAAATACACAAATGACAAAAGTAATTATATTTAGCATTAAAACTAAACATCATAAAAAAATTATGCCCCCTAAATTTTCTAGTGTTAAAAATAAATATAGGTACAACTGGTTAAATAACTAGCAGTCTAAGTAAATTAACCAAAAATTGACTATAAATAAACCAAATATTTAACAAGTTAGTAATATTACTAGTTAAAAAGTAGGTTATTTTAGAAGTAACAACGTAACTTCTAATTTTAACCTTTGAAAATGGTTAAGACTAGTTATTTTTTTGGTTTAGTTTAACTTTTGATATAACTTTTTGGTAAATTAACCACAGCTTTGGTTAATTTCGATATATCTTTTTAACCAACAAGTTATATTTTACCAAATATATTTTAACTTGCTGGTAAATTAACGTTAATTAATAAACTGATGGTTTTGCAGTTTTCAATGTTACCTGCATAGAAAAATTAGTCTTAATACAACTTTATAAATAAACCTATAGGCTGTGCAACTAAAATCAGATCGTAAGATCGGCGGTAATTTTTTTTAAGTTAGTTATTAGTTATTTTAAAAATAAGTAAGTTTAATTTTTATTTTATTAACTATAATGTGTTACATTAACCGAATTTAAACCAAAACCAAAGAGTTATATACATATACATATAACCGATACTTAAATAAAGTAGTTAATTAAACACAATAAAATAACCAAATGGTTTAAATGAACTTGCAGGTTAATTTATATTGGTTATATAACCAATAAGTAAAAGCATCCTAAAATCGCCATATTGTTTGCCGTCCATTCTAACAATAAAAAATGCCATTAATATTATTAATTTGTTTTATTCCATAGACCTGTAGGTAATTTAAACAAACCAATAATAAAACGTAATATTATTTTATGTTTAAAATTATTTTAAATCAATTTCAAAGAAATAAAGAAAAAATAGGCGAAAAAAATTAAATTTTAAAATATGAAAGTACCCAAGCAGCATTTTAAGTAAAAGCGTAGAACTTTGAGGCAATATTACTTAATTTAAGTAAATATTTTGTTAAATTAACCTTAAGAATTCACTTTAAAGTAAAACTTTTTTAAAAGTTATTTAATAAGTTTCATTTATTTTTACCTATTTTAATAACCTTTAAGTTTCAACACAGTATTATGAGGGACGTAATTTTTACGAAAGAAAATTAGTGTATTTCACGTAAAGGAAAATTTAACGGTAATTTTAACGTCAGAATTTTTACTTAATGGTAAATGTTACTCATGTCATAATTTTACGATATTAAGACCACTTTATAACCGTAAATAATCCCTATTCGCCTGGTATTTTTTAGGGTTATTAGTGGTAATAAATACTATTAATATTGACTAAACAAGGAAAAATAAGCTTAAAGTGAAAAATAAAACTTTAAGGGAAATTTTTTTTAGGTCGCCATAATGAGATTTTTAAGATTGCATCCATTACTTATCTAAACATTAAATTTTATATAATATTTTTTAATAAAAATTTTTCTAAAATATAATAATGATTTTTAAAATATTTTATAAAATTTTGTAGTTTTAAAGAAATAATTTTTCCTAAAACCGTAAAATATTTAGAGGGCATATACTTTTTAAAATGTATCGTGGCTATTTTGATCAATAAAATAATGTGCGTTTGAGTTTTAATGCAAAATATTATTAGTTTTGACAATTTAAGTTATATTTTTTAATTTTACTCTAGGGTGGCCTTTATTACTTTGTAAGTACGATTTTGTAAAATATAAATTAAAAGAAATTACGAATGTCAATGTTTTAGAAAGAGAGAGCAAACAGTTAGTAATTACTGCGTTATTTTTACGTAAATTTGTGGTATTTATATTGTTTCTATTACGTTATTCTCTTAGTACTACTAAGTTAGTAGATCAAAAAGGTTATTATGTAGGTAAAATAACGAAATAAACCATTCCCAAAATTTGGTAATTTTTCGTATCTATACCGTTATAAAACCGTTTTGGTTAACCGTAAAAAATACTTTAAAGTTGACTTAGTAGTCAATTTGTAGTTATTTAAGCTTAAAATGCTGCTTGGGTATTATGTACTACTTCATCAGAAAAAATGTCCATTGGATTTTCCCTTAGAACTATCTTTTTAAAAAACCAATTGACATAAGGTAAATATATACATTTCATTTTAAGGATGTGTTAGTCATATCTATAGATACATAAACATATTTGGTAAATTATAATTATATAGAGTTAAAATAAACTTAAATCGGTTAATTATAGTTTAAGTTGACTGAAGAATTAAAAAGTAGTTAAAAAAGGGTAAAATAAACCAAAAACTACCAAATATTAACTTATTTTTAACCAATAAGTTAAATTTAACTAACATAACGTTAATTTAAGGTTAATTTAACACAAATCATTTAATTTAAATAACTTCTTTAAGATTGGAAGATTATATATTTTGTTTTTTTTCCAATATATTTGTAAAAAATAATTATATAAACTTTTATTAAACATTGGATGGCATCTTTAATAATTTAATATGGCAAAATGTAGACCTGCAGATGTATGAAGGAAATCACAGTAAAAAGAATAAATTAAACCCTACAGTGAAGTGGGAGGATTACCATTGTGGAAATTGAAAACTAAGAAGAAAAAACTAAGCAAGTACTTCCTGTGGAGAAAAAAACAGGTAAAATAATGCAGCAATACATCGTAAACCCCACATGTTTATCGAGGGGCAATATTTGACCAAGATAGACCGAAAAAATCAAAACCAGCACCGGTAGTTTCATTCACACAGGTTCGGTGCGAACTTAATATTTTAGCACTTGGTGGAGATTCTAATATTTACTTATCCCACCCTGTACAAGAGCCTGGGTTATCCGGTCCCTTTTCGGGCCGGAAGTTAGCACGGAAGTACTTGCCTATTTTTATCTACCAGCTCCTGTATCAAGTATTATTCAATTTTTCGTAACTATTATTTAATGCATCACACCCACGTCTCAGATTTTCTATTAGGGTTTAATGTGTTCACTTACCTAGCGTTGCTCTTTTTGAAGAAATATCAAAAGCTCAGATTTCATTTAAAATAAACTACAATTCCCAAGCAATAGTTACCACTCACTGTCTTTATTTTGGACATTTTATTAATTATTAAACATTGATAAACATTATAAATTCCCTGCCTAGCAACAGGAATAATGAACTCATTATTGTAAGGCATCAATGATTGGCCGATTTTAATATTCACTGTGATTTGTACCAATAGGGTTTTAATTTGGTAGAAGGCGATATTTAAAATTGATAAAAAGTAAGGTTAACTATTTGACATATGTCAGATTTTATTTATTTATTTTTAAAAATTATATAATTATCCACCTATTGGAGGAGTAAGTAAAGTATAGTATTACATACATTATAATATACCTACCATTTTTATATTATTTTGATAATTTAATATGATATTTGTTTTCAGACTTAACCATAGAACGATGATTCCGCTCTCTATTTGCAGCTTTCAATAAATTTAATTCTATTAATTAAACCACCCTTATAAACCCTGAGGGCATAATAAAACGCAAAGGGCACGCTTTAACACTCAGTCATAATTAATAATAATTACCCATCCGAAATTTTCGGGTACTTTCAACACATTAGCCCCCCAAATTAATATTAATTACTGTAATTCTTGTACTAAGACAATTAAACAAAACTTTTAAATAAACATTCAATTAAAAAAATAAACAAATTTTGGTTACCTAGCTTTTTAACTTTAAGAAACTTGCTCTAGGACAAGTCAAAATAAAAATAATCCCACGATTGAAATAAAAAATCATTAAGGGGCAAAACAAAGAGTTTAAGGGGTCGCCTGTTTACATTCAAAGTAGCTACTTAATGACTAAGTAGCAGGCTGCGTTAGATGTCTGTTTTCACCGAACGGCAAGCCACAAAATAGCCTAGGTAACTATTTTAAAAACTCTAAAAATAGAGTAAATGCCTATCTTAACCCTTCATTGCATTTAAATCCCTTGAACCGTCTTTTACGTGCCCAACCTTGCCTTGAAGGGCCATCTGCAAGATTTATTCTTGCGCATCTGCCGTTTCGTCGAAAAAAATAAAAAAGTATTATGTGCCGGCTAAAACTTAATTTGCCACCAATTGCACGCTGAAAAAATATTATTTCTTCGAAAATATTCATTACATCTCGGTTTGCATTCCCACAAACCCTGTACCTATATCGAATTACCTAAATAAGTTATCATTCTTTCCCCACTCGTATATTTTTCATTTAAGTATGTTGAATTAAAACAACGCAAATAACCTTTTAAAAACACCCTGTACTGTACTGTACGTTATAGCACTTGTTTTTTTATATTTTTAACCTACTGTATATAAAAACAGACCAAATAACAATCATCAGTAATTCAAAGTTGCACCATCTTCTTAATACACCCTGTGTATTAATTTGTTGCTATAGCTTTCCTTATTTCCTTTTATACCCTTTCAATATAAATCATGAACCATGCATAACCTACTGTATATAAAAGAAGACAGTCATTAAAAGTTGCACCATCTCCTTAATACACCCTGTGTATTAATTTGTTGCCATAGCTTTCGAACTACTTGTATTATTTCCTTTTTTACCCCTTCAATATAAATCATGAATTATGCATAATCTACAGTATATAAAAACAGACAGTCATTCAAAGTTGCACCATCTCCTTAATACACCCTGTGTATTAATTTGTTGCCATAGCTTTCGAACTACTTGTATTATTTCCTTTTTTGCCCCTGAAATACAAATCATGAACTATGCACTGCCGGAGCCACATCATCTACAAAAAAATCTTGCATAATAAGTAAAATTAAACTAATAATCATTGATGATGATTTCATATTTGGTTCAATTGTTATTTGACTGTCGCGGTGTAAGGATCGTTTTCTTAATTTATTTACGTAGTGTTGATTTTTAATATAATTTATTAGTTTTAAATTTAATTTAATACTGAATTTTATTATTTTATACGAGAAAAATTCTAACCGTTAACAATGCTAAAATACTAAAACCTTTGACAAGATTTTTGTGCCACAGAAAGGATATTTAAAAAAAATGTAAGTAAAACCCTAATATTTTTATGCAGTTACTTATTAGACACCTATTTTAATTTGTTTAAATTAAATTTACAAAGAACTGTTTTCCTGGAGAATACTTATCGTATGTTATGACAATAAAATAGGTGATTAAAAAGTGAAACTAATATAAGGTACACATTGATGGTTTTTGTACGTTGAACCATTTTAAATAAATAAATAATTTGACTCGAGATCAACAATATTACAAGCCATAAAGGCACCAATAGCAAATTGAAACAATGCCATCGAACCCATTGATAACTCTCGATTAGGTAACACGTGCGCATATTTTTTTCTTCACATTACCCGCACACATCGTGCGCACTTAGTTTATGGGGTGAGCGGTAAATAGATTCAAGTCGAGTCTATAAACACGACGACTATACTACCCTTCCGAAAAAACAAACAGCAGCCGGGCAATCATTATAATTATCCATTGCATCCGGCACAAGTTCGGTAAAAAAATGTTTCCAATAGATTTTTTTCGAGAAAAAAAAGATTTAACAACTGCTTTAACAGCATTTCAAAAACAAACCTATTAAACACTTTAAAATAAACCAATAATGCTCAAAATAAAATTTCAATTAAAGTCCAAATTCGAGGTTATGTTGTGGCATGTTTGCATTTTTAAATACAATAATAATTTTGTATTTAGTCTAATAATATATTATTATTTATACAGGGTGTTTAGTTTTCTCGAGTATTCTAACTTTTAGATTTTACTATTATTTGTGTTTTCTTAGAAAATTACGATTTTAAGAATTAAATAATTAAAAAAAGCTCTTTATGAAAGCAAATAATAGGATATTATGTATCATTTTAGTTACGAGTTTTATTGGGCACGAGCGAAGCTTGCGAGCGAGTGTTTAATAAAAACGAGTGTCTAGAGAAGTTTATCAAACTGGTTGCATACTATAATTTATCTACGACGTACAGAAATAAGAATATAAAGCCAATTTTATTTCAATAAATATTTGACATTTAAAGAATTTAACCTCTCTTTTTCGCAATTTATAATAAAGCCAACTTCAGCCCGTGACTTAAATGCCCAAAAGCCATTGTTGTTACAGCTCATCAATGTAAGAGTAGATAATAGTATATTATGTATCAAGTTTTATAAACGCCATTTTAGTTACGAGTTTTATTAGACACAAGGGATGCTTGCGAGCGAGTGTTTAATATAAACGAGTGTTTAGAAAAGTTTATGAAACGAGTTGCATACTATACTTTATCTACGACGAACAGAAATAAGAATTTATATCCAATTTTACTTCATAAATATTTGACATTTGGCGAATTTAACCTCACTTTTCTCTAATTTTTAATAAAGCCAACTCCAGCCCGTGACTAAAATGCCCAAAAGCCACTGTTGTTAACTTCAGCCTGTGACTAAAACGCCATAAAGTCAAACCTCGTCAATGTAGGAGTAGATAAACATTATTAACAGTAATTATGCAATAATCAAGTTGATGATGAATATTTCAGAAAATAATATTATTTATTATTCAGTTGAATTTATTAATAAGTTATTAAAATTATTTTTAATTGTTTCGAGTAGTTAAACGCTTAATACAATTAAAATTTTATTAAAATCTTGTGTGCCTTGCTGTGTTATTAAATTATTAATAATATAGTATACACTAATCAACATTTATATAGCACCACAACAATAATTGATATGAAAAAACAACATGGTTCTGATTTAAGAAATTTATTTGAAAATTTTTATAAACTTTATACTGTCCTATATTTTTTAATTACATTAGCATACAGGGTGCACCAAGTATCCTTCTATGTGTATTTTTTTATTTGCATTTGCATATTAAATTGAAAATTGAAAAATACAACGGTTCTCAAAATATTTGAAAAAACTTATTTCAAACATTTATCTACAATTTTTCGCGTCTATAGTTTGAGTTACCATCACCTGTTTTAGTTTTTACAATGGTCGTCATTACTTACGTAGTAAGTTTTTATTTCAAGTTTTAAAAATTGTGACCAAAAAGTATTGCCTTCTATAATTTATGTAATTGGGTTGATGCTCTATGACGAGAAAGTTGTTAATTAAAAAAAAATTTTTTTTGAACCGCTGATTTTTTTCAAATTTTCAAATGCCTAACTTTTTTCTAATTTAACCGACTCATACTTAGAAGGATATGTAGTTGGTCCACCCTGTATGTATAATTAAAATTAGTTGGTAAAATTAATAAGTAGGGCAGTAATAAGGTTGTCGGTAGCTAAGGGTGCATGGGGATCGCGATAAGGTGTTTTAAAGAGCGAGTAGATGTGGGACTAGGTCATATCGCAAATATTGGCGGTGTGCGGGCGGGGGGGTTGTTGTCGTATGATGGGGTAGGTGGGTAATGAGTGACGTATAGGTGCGTGGAGATGGTATAGGTTAGGTACGGTACTACCCCCTGGCAGCCGGTGAGCAGCTGCTTTTTGTCGACGGTCCCTCATATTAAAAGCGAGCACACCGGGTGGTTGGGCATTTGAGGGTAGCAAGCGCGCGAGCGAAGTAGTAGTACAGAAAGTACGAGAAATAAAACGGTATAAAGTAGTGCATGTTGTATTTTGTGAGTGGAGTAGTGGCACATCGTACCCCTTAGAGCGCTCCCCTCCCTTACGGTAGAGACGCTTTGAAACCACACAGCAGACGAGCTTACTTGTAAGTCCGCGAGAAACCAGTTTACATCTGACGCTTTAAGGCTGCGTATCGGGCGGCCGTTTCAATAGTCTCTTGGATAAGATACGTGTGCTTTGGCTTTGAGAATTATTTTAGCGCTCGAAATAATTTTTGTGTTTCATTTAGTGAAGTGACAACAACTGACACATTGATTACATTAAAATTTGCATGTGCTGTGCTTTCTTGTGATTACCATCACTGTGTACCGGCAACAAAATTTTGTTTGTTGTTCTTATTAATTAAAGTGAACTTGAGTGAGTGTTCTGACGATTGTCTATGGCGTGGTGTTGCAGATCACCTTTGAGGTAACAGCACTTGGAAGCTGCTGAAGTCCAACAAAATTTCATCCACCAACATGTCTTGGATACTATTTACTCTAGTCTGGCTGCTCTTTGCCATTCACGAGGTAAGTGTTGCATGTTTTTCTTATTTTCCACACCGAACACGTTGTTCGCTAGTTCGCCAAAGACACTGAAATTTTGATACATGGTCAGTGTCTTCTTGTATGTTTCGGTTTTATTTCATTGCTTAGTCACTAGTAGTCAATCCGTTTAAAAGGTATATTTAGAATGTTTAGGTATTTCATTTAAATACCGAACACGCTACGTTACCGGCTTTCGAACAAAAACAAACAACAAACACTCGACGACAAATAAAAATAACCTTTAATGAAACCTTTGTGAAAAATCTGACTGACGGTGAATAATTATTAATTATTAGGCCGAAAGTTCCGGAGTCTTTGAATTACGACTGAAATCATTTTACAACGAGGTCGGCAAAGACGATTCGGGAAAATGCTGCACCGGCACAACAATTGGGAACGAATGCGATGGCCTTTGTCGTCCACGATTTCGTATATGCCTGAAGGAATACCAAGCCAAGATTGACACCAACTCGCCTTGCACCTTTGGAGACGTTATCACCGCCGAATTGGGACCGAATCCAGCGACTGATACCCCGAAAAACGGATTCCAAAACGCTATCGCATTTAAATTTCCATTCACCTGGACGGTGAGTTTATCTTATATTATTAATTTTAATCTCCAAAACATCTAAATGAGCCCATTGTTTTGACAACAGTTCTTAACGACATTAAAGTTTTACCGTTGCATAAATAGTAAGTAAATAAGTAAATATTATCCTCTTCACCAAAGTGGACAAAAAATTGACATTCGGTCGAAAGGAGAACTGCTGCGCAAAATAATGAAGTGAATAAAAATAGCCTGCTCTTCTTAGTAGCTAGTTTATGTTGCCACCTGCCCTGTTCACGAAAAACGATGCGGGCTGCCCTAAGGCCAAGTTTACGTCAAATTGTTTACCTCCATTCAGCGTTCAACGTTACCCCATTTCGATTAAATGTCTTTAAAGGCGCCTGAATGTTTATCAATAATATTGTAAATAAATATTCACTAATTATGTTTGTGGTAAAGTACACATTTTAAAACACGTTGTCTTGGTTGATTATTATTGCCTCGACTGTACCATTTCCGTTGAACGATTTTGAAGCATCTTATACATTCTGTCTCGAGCAGGTATCTGCCGTGGGAAACTCGCACAAATTCGAAATTAATTATAATAGATTTATTGATCAAACTTATCATGTCTTTTTATTCTTCTCGTTTCGCGCACCGCAACATTTATACTTTCCTTCTAAACGTCTTTTTATCATTCCATATTATATTACATCATGTTTACATTTTTTACATGACGTCTCATTTTATCTCTTCTTTAGAAATTGCTACTTTTACTGCTTTTCCTGTTATTAAAACTGCGCTCGTTTTTCATTATATAATTTATGATTTTAATTGTGTTCATATGATTCTCCATCAATGGGATCTTTTGAGGAAAAATAATCTATAAATAAATATTAAGTGTTATGTCAGCACCGCGCATATACATATTTAAAAAGCGCGAAAGCATAGAATAAACAAAGTTAATTAATTATGAAATTCAGTATGTAACAATAATAAGGAATTTAAAAACTTTTACGCTGGATAAAATTCTACCTCGCTAATACCATAAAAGTTTTGAAAGCGTAACGTCATGCATTTTTGAAGTATAAATTTTAATATATTACGATTTTACATGTTGCGGTAAAAATAATTATTACAATTCGTTTTATTAACGTCAGATGTAAAGAGGCCCAGGTTCTGACCGGTTCTTGTTTACTCTGAATATGGATTTTATTATTAATTAAATTGCATTGAACGATGTTGTGAATAACGAAGAAGTGCAAAAATTCGATCACACTATTTATTGCATGCAGTCATTAGACCATCTTCACTGCAGTGAAAGTTGGTTTCTCTTAAACGTAAAAATCTTACAATTCCCCGTTTTTTTTTGCAGGGCACCTTCTCGCTTATAATCGAAGCCTGGCATGGAAACACATCAGGTAAGTCGCAATGAAAAATTTCTCTAAAAGTGGAATAGTCTTTGTCTGAAAATGTTAGCAAAGATAAATTTGATAGATATTGTTTGCTTTGCAATTTTGAATGCCATCTATGGCTTTAATCAGGATATACTTTTAAATCTAAATAAATATATCACGCTTATAATGTATATAAGGCACATGTTATACAGCTGTCAACTCTTAGCTTACCAACAGAACCAGCCCTCTTCCTGATAAATCTAAAAGGTTCTTCCGCTATATATATATAATCTATATTTCTCTGTATACTACTACTGAGCGCTTCTTCATTCTTTAAGGGAAAAGCGATTCTCACGGCCGAAATTTTACGACAACAAACATTGTAAATTCCAATATTTACCACCATATAAAATGTAATTTACGTTTACCTCTGCGCTGTTTTATTATAATGCACGGCGCACACATAAATATTTAATTCATTGTCAATGGTAACGCGTAGATAAACAAATAGTAAACATTTTCGTGTATAACCGTTTTGGCAAAGTACGGATAATTTTATTGTAGACTGTACTAGGCCAGGTGCTTTACTATGCGACCGTTCCTCTTCCCCTACCCGTTTAGCTTTTGGGCCGTTCAACTGCTTAGTTGACAGAAAATGATAAATACATTTTATGGTCCCCTTTTACCGATTATGTCATATCACCAGCCCTTGCTTGCGTACCTTAGAAAAATATTACAGAGAATTCATTATTCGCTATATCGTGTTTGAAATGCAAAGTAAAAGGAATTCATTTATATTTGTATATATGTATATGTATTTCTCTTTCTAAGGTCGCTAAGAAAAGAAATATTCAATCCAATACACACAGCCTGCGAGTGTGTACGATACCAGTAAAATAAATAGTCGAAGCTGGACAGGTTCTTTAATTAACGGTTAGTTGTTAATAAAAAGATGGTCCCTTTAGAAATACCGATGCTATAGCAGAGACAGAAAAAATTCTTCTGTAATTATTTTTCCTAATAGCCACTCTCAAAATTTTATAATTAATATCATAGTTATGTTGACATGTAAGAATTCTTTTCTAAAGTTGAAAAAAATTTAGAAAATAAAGTAATAAATTACATGGATGATTAATATAAATCTCTGCATACACAAGAACAGGTATCTTACATTTTTCGTACGTATACAATATAACGTGTGAACCTTCTTAATTAGTTCCTATATGACCGTTTATATTTTATATATATATATATATAATACAAATCATTATCATTTAATGCACGACAACTCCAGAGAATTTCCACATTAACTTCCTTCATTGCATAATTCCCATCTTCTATATCATGCATTCAATAAAAATTAATTTATTTATTTTTACTGTCTTGGTTCCTTGGATTGTTTTGGGCGGCCGACTTGTTACACAATGCTCTGTGCCGGATGTCCTGTCTTTTTTATTTTCTCCCCCAACTTGTGGAATATTATCTTGGACTTCCTTTCTTTTACCCTTTAAAAACAACACCTGAGATTTCACCAAACACTACTCGTATAACGACGTTATCTTTCCCATTGAATCAGTCCAGTGACAATTTATCGCGTTTATTAGTTAATATATTTCTACCTGAGCCATTTCTTTTTTAATTTAGATTTGAATCTGTTGTAAATGAGTCAAAGTTGGGTTGTATATTAAAGGTGTTTTCTTGAGTACAGCCTCACCGGATACAGCTGTATACTGCAAGATGCCAACCTTATGCACCTGCATTATATTTCTTCTTTCGATCACTCGAATTTACTTTCGAATTTCATCCGGCGAGTTACGAAAAATTCAACGCAAACAATATCGAAAAGACCGATTCTATTTTTACCCGAAACTCATGTTTATTGCAGTATTGGTGAGTCGGCTGGCAAAACAAACGTGTTTGGATGTGAGCGACGAATGGACGAAGGACAATTTAAAATCCAAATATTCCACGTTGAAATTCGAATACCGCGTCACTTGCGACCTAAACTACTACGGCAAGGGGTGCGAAAATTTGTGCCGGCCTAGAGACGACAATTTCGGCCATTACAGCTGTTCGCCGACCGGAGAAAGAGTCTGCCTGGCCGGATGGACAGGAGAATATTGCACGAAACGTAAGTATCCACTAACCACCGAAAAAACTAGTCACGTAAACAATTAATGTCGGAGTATCGAACATAAAAAAATCCCTCCGTTTCTATTCGAGCGTGTAAGTAGTCTAGAATAGTTGGAAGAGTTAAAAGCGTTTTAAAAGAAAAAAATTACGAATTTCGAGCATAAAAGAAGAAAAAGTTCGACCGCGAGTGCAGAGACGTGAGTAGTCAGCTGCTATTGCCAAGCGCTCTTCCCACGATCACAGCATACCTGTCTCTATACAGGGTGCATTTTAATATCGCGTTTAAGCCATCATTCAGAATTAATTATCTTTCGATACTTAACATTAATTAACACAATGTTTATAGCCTAGATTTTTGTACCGGTGAATACAAAGTGTACTTTATTGCGAGACTTGCAATACCTACCTAATGTACAGGGTACATTGGGAAGTCAATTAGTGCGTTGAATTAATGTTATTTGTTTTTTTGTTACAGCCCAGTGTCTGCCCGGTTGTGATGAGGTGCACGGTCATTGTGGGAAGCCGAACGAGTGCAAGTAAGTAATTTTTGTAATGAAACTGTTGTGTTGATCGATCGTTAAAGTCTCCTCTCCTCTCCGTAACCGAGAGAGCGTTGTTTCTCAAGTGGTGTTTAGCGAGCGGTTTGGGTTCGGTGTTCCGATGTTTATAATTTGAGGTGTATAATTTTAAAGAAGTTGCAGTAAGCTCGGCCGGTCCGAATTAGATAGTTATTAGGGCCGGTCGGCGGCGTTCACCTGGGACGGGATGGGACGATGCTGGGTTTTAAATGTTTCGGTTATTAGCGGAAGAAGCAGTGTGCAGTACGGAGGAGAGTATGCGGATTGGGCCGGCGACCCGCAGGTAACCTTTCCTTGACCTGCATACTTGCCAACGGGCAGCGTGGGAAACGGCTCGGTGGGCGTGTTGCATCCCCGCCAACGTTCCCCGCGGTGCCCGCTTCGCGATCCAAGCTGCAACTCAATGAGCTAACAGCTCCTCGATACAATCCGAATACACTCTCCACCGAACACATGATCAGAATAAGTAACAACAATATGAACCTTCTCCGAACAACGACTCGCCGGACTTACCGGGTATCACATGAACATTCTCTCTCTCTCTCTCTATCTTTTTCTCTCTTCAACCTTCATACTTGCACATTCTTCACCATATCCACTTCTCGCGCATCTCTCTATGCAAAACCATCACTCCGGTACCGTACGCTCGATCATAACCAACATTAACTAGAACAAAGAAAGTCTCTCTCTTTCTCTCTCTCTCCCCTTCGTTCTCTTCTAATAATCGAATCCTTTTTGCAGATGTCAGCCCGGATGGGAAGGTCCTCTATGTAATCAATGCCAGCGTTATCCAGGATGTATGCATGGTAGTTGCGTAAAGCCATGGGACTGCCTGTGCGACGAAGGATGGGGTGGCTTGTTCTGCAACCAAGATCTGAACTACTGCACGAACCACAAGCCTTGCCGTAACGGCGGTACTTGTTTCAACACAGGCCCTGGCAGCTACACTTGCGAGTGCCCTGCAGGTTTTAACGGCACGAATTGCCAATTTCCCGTCGACGATTGTTCCGAATCATCTTGCTTCAACGGAGGTAGCTGTATGCAAGACGGAACTTGCCAATGCCCGCCTGGATTTAGCGGTCCGAAATGCGAAACATCGGCCGATACTTGCAACGATAAGCCTTGCCTAAACGGAGGTTCCTGCACCAAAACCGAATCTGGATACAAGTGCGTGTGCGCCGCTGGATATAGCGGTCACGATTGCGAACACAAATGGAACACTTGCAATCCGAATCCATGCATGAACGATGGCAGTTGCACAGAGGGCAAAGAAGGATTCCATTGCATATGCCCTTCGGGATTCAGCGGGCCAAAGTGCGAAATAAATATCGACGACTGTACCGACAATCCCTGCGAGAACGGAGGAACCTGCATTGACAAGATCAACGAGTTCCGGTGCCAATGCGTGCCCGGCTTCGTTGGACGGCTGTGCCAAGACCGCGTCGACTATTGCAAGACGATACCGTGTGCCAACGGTGGCACGTGCTTCAAACTGATTAACGACTATAAGTGCAAGTGCGCGCCCGGTTTTTCCGGAAAAGACTGCAGCGAAGAGGTCGACGAATGCCGGAATCAGCCTTGCCAACACGGCGGTACCTGCGTAACCGGGGGCGGCACCAGCAACGGCTTCGAATGCATCTGCCCGCCCGGCTTCATAGGTCGCGAATGCGAGCAAATCATCAAGCCCAGCGCAAGAGTATCGCCCGAATCGAACCTTACCACTGAACATGTTGTTGTGATAGCTACTATTTCCACCTTCGTACCATTGGTGGTCTTGGTCGCAGTAGGTGTGATAATATGTCTTAAGCAACGTAGAAAGCGCGAAAAAGCCCGCGCGGACGAAGAGGCGAGACTGCAAAACGAGCAGAACACTGCAAACAGCAGTTTTGCCAAACGCGGCGCCGCGATGTCCGCCGACGCCCACATGATTAAAAATTCCTGGGGCAAATGTACCAATAATGTGATCAGCTCGAATCTATCATCTCCCGACGAGTGTAGTGTGTCGAACATTAGCGTAAACGACTGTGATGGATATCCAAAACCTTTGCACCAACACCAGCACCAGGTCATCGACGGACGGCCTGTGTACACGCTGCAAAGGACCCGCTCTCAGAAGCAGCTCAACACCGATCCCGGTGCTCGTGCCTCGGCCCTGCTGGCCTCCAAACTGCACGAGCCCGACTACGAACACATCAAACGTTTGTCTGTGATGTCAAACGCGTCGGCTGTGTGTGGCTCGAGGTAAGTCGATCGAAAAAGCAACTCTTTTAACGAATCAATTGGCTAATTTTCGTTTGTTTTTTTTTTTGCAGTGATCCTTCCTTGCTGAAAAGGCCGATGGAGAAGGAGCCCAACGGCGTTTATGTGATAGATGAACACTTCCACGTTCCGGACGCGATCTCGTCTGGACTATTCGCCACGGAGGTGTAGTTACTTAATAGTAGAAATGTAGAAAGAAAAGTGAGTATGCATGATGAGTTGAATGATTGAGGTGTTGAGTGAATGTTGACGTCATACGGCTGGTTGACCCGGTCCGCTGTACAGTTATTTATTATTCTCCGGGTTGACGAGTCTAACGACGTAGGTAAAACGTAATTTATATTAAAATTTGGGGTTAGTACCCTATGTCCAAGAAGCCCTCGCCTTTTTTGCGACGCCGCTCCTCATTACGCAAACACTAATAAACCAGTTCATTTCTTCAATGTTGTTCTCTTTTTGTTTATATTGTATATATTTAGAGTTACATTTCTGTATACCCCCTTATTTCTTGTATTTATAGTATGTTGACATTGGCGATTGAACATGGTTTGTAAACCAAAGATTTTCACGTATTGACGAGCCTGCTTTTCAAAAAAGGCGCGGCACTATCTCAAGTAGTATGTAACTAACATAACATAAATTGTTATTGTATTTTGTGATCTATCTAAAATGAACTAAGTCAGCACAGTGTACTTACATCGACTTTTTTCAATATTTATATGTATAAGCCTTTTTACAGAAACTTGCTTCTGATCCTCGTCCTCCTCCTTCCTTTTATCATCACATTCACACCGACTAGTGCGTATTTAATTTAATTTAATTCATACATTCATTCGTTCGTATACGATATCGTGGCCAGTAAATTTGTAGTCCCCCGGTCAGAAGCAATTTTCAATAACAATTTTATATTACTGATGATTAATGATCTCCGCCGATACGGTCGAGATCCTGTGTCTAATTTGAACAAAGAAACAATGTTCCTTTAATTATAAACTAAGTCATTTGTGAATCGATATCATAGACCAACCTCCGTCGCGACGGTTCTTCTATCATGTTGATTAATTTATTCGTTGTACTACTTAACTACTTGGACAAGTTAAAGACTTAATATTGATAAAGACGTTTGTAATATATTATGTATATTTATAGTAATAATGTAAACTAAATGTCAATATTAAAATTGTTCATGTTTCATAATAAATCTTCTGTAGAGAAGTGGCTGTTCCTCAATAATGTTATTTAAATCTTAATAAATTTTTTGTTCTTTACACAAATACTTTCATTTTACCCGAAAAACATCTTTTCAGCGAACACAATGAATGTTCGCAATTTTTCTTAAGAAAACTCGCACACCACGTGTGTTTTATGAGAAAGTTTCCGAAACCTGGTAAGCACAGACCATTGTATACACATATACAACAACCCAACTGGCATTCCTTTTATTTAAAGTCCAGGTGGCATAGGTATAGTTTGCAGCAACTCAAGGCCGAGATAATTTTCACGACAATCCTCCTTATCAGTAACTAAGCTATAGTTACAATACCGAACATTTTTTTACGCATGTCATCACAAATAATGAGAAGATTTCAGTGTTTGGGTAAAATAATTAATTATACAAATATGTTAATGAGCTTATTATATACATTCTGTTTATAATTTTAATTGTTTGTTTTGTGAAGAAAATCTAAAACGGTTTATTAAAAAGGGTCATGAACTCGGATCACTCTAAAATGCCTACCGACCAAGTTTTCGGTCAAGATTTTAATCAATTTCTCCTTATAACCATTGGCTTATAAACTTTATTAATTAAAGAAAGGTAATCGAATAAAGTTGGGATTTTAAAAACATTAAAACGAAATCTCGAGAACGCATCAGAGCTTTATTTATGTTCGTTCTAAGAAATAGGCCTTTTGGATATCATCTCAATACAAACGAAGATTTTAATCGATGATTTTTATTTATACACGGCGTAATTTAACATTCCTTTATTAATCAGCGTCTAGCTTTTTATAGGGCTACCGACGCTGTTCAGGTAAGTTTCGAATGAACGAAATACGATTTTTAAATTGTAGGTTCGGTGAGATCGAAATTAATTTTCATCAATAAAGAAACATTAATTTTAAACTGCGTTTTCAGTTTGATGACCTACCGATATATTTTCTGTTCTGTTAACCCCTAATTATCTTTGAGTTTTTAATTTAAAATGAACTAATATGGGAGTCGCTTGACCACTCTTACCCAACCCCAACCTTCCTGTTAATTATACCATTGTTAAATATCTTTTTCGGATCTTTTCTTTCATACGTGTAGTTAATTTCGATTTTTAAATGGTTTTTGAATCTCGATTTTTTCTTTTCAGACAAAAATGACAAAAAGAGGTAGACAACTACAAATTAGGATGTTTACTTATGGCACCCTTTTTCACTTATTCTCCAATTAGTGGCTATAGGAAAATACAAATCTGGTTCCCAGAAAATATTCAAACTTTATCAATTTATTTTCAGTCGGAAACTATATATAAGTTCACCCAATTAACAAAATTTAAAAATAAACACTCAGACCGAAACTTTTTTGAATAACAAATAAATAAGGAATTTATTTCATTATTTAATTAATTAGATGTGATATCCTGATTAAATAAAAATGTCTTTAATCAATTTAACTTTAATGTATATTTCCTAAATCTCTTAAGTTAAATACATTAAAAAACAAAGTCATTAATCATGTCTAATATCTTATTTACTCAAGCTTTACTTTTACACTTGATTTTTTAAATCAAATTTAAAAAAACTAACCTACTAAACTACGATATAATAAATCATCTCGAAGACAATACTTTTTTACAGCTGAATTAAAATACAATCTAATTAAAAAAAACATATTTATTATATTATGATTTTCCTGAGAAGATTTTTCAAATACGACTATGACCTAGATCGAATTAAAAATCGTAAAAATCACATATAAATTAAGATTTATTTTCCACAATAAATAATAGAATAAATAATAAACAGTTAAAAATGCAAAACGAATTAATAAATTTGATTATAAAGTACCTCCAGATGTCTACTTTATTGAATTTTAAACCTGTTTCTTCAAAATTAACATAATTAAGATTAATTTAGACACAACAATTACGAGTTTTATTTATTTATAATTATAATTATCCCCACTCCAAGTACATCTATAAATATTTTAATTGAAGATAAAAATGGCTATTTATAGAAAAGTTTAGAGAAACTTTACAAAATCTTATAAACTATTGAACATTTTTTGACATGTACTATGCATTTTTTGGTGCAAATAGTCGTAATAATATAATTATATATTAAAATGTTTTATGTATTTATATTAGTCAATTATATAAGTACCGTTTTTACGAAGAGTAGGAATTGGTTTTAAGTGAATGCACCATGGAAGAAAATTTAGAAAGAATATTTTTTATGCCATTAGTAATTTTTTGCGGAAGCGGATGCGGAAGTATAAAATCCATAGAAAGTTACAATACACTGCCAATATAAAACATGCAAAAGCCGATGTGAAAAATTGTGCAGAACTTCCGCAGTTGCGGAAGCAGAAGCAAAGGTCTGTTGCAACACAAAAATTCCATCGCAAAGTTCAAATTTTGACAATTAGTTTTAGAGGTTTTTAAAATTGAGTATAATTTTTTTATACTGTTTTCATAACAACCATTTTAGATTATGTAATATATGAGCAAAATTCTTGTGTCCAACGATATTTCTTGAAAACCTTAAGACTGTAGCTTAAAACTATGTTTTCGTTCTTAGTGCAATAGATAATATTTCCCGTCGCCTAGCTACAAGCAGAGTTGCAATACTACTTTCACGTTTAAGAAGCATCTTCGTATTGGAATGTCGTACAATACCAGGCAGGAGGAAGGTGATAAGGCAGAGAGTACAGTACATACAGCCCAACCAATCCCAAGCAAATTCCCTATATAACACAGATACGAAAAACCATCGCCTGAACGGTTTTAAGTGTTTTTTCAAAATTCATCTAGGTTACCAACTACTTTCTTAACTAAAAAACATAATCAACTATTTAGTACCCATTCAATATTATTTTTTTATATTTAAATTCTTTTTTAGTTCTAATTAGAATTTCAGCCATGTAGTAAAATTTGAACAAAAGCTCATAAATTAAATAAATAAAGCGTAGGTATAAAGGAAAATAAAAAAGAAAACAAGAGCAAGTCTGCTTGAATCAAATTAAAATAAACAGTTATAATGGCTGGCAATCTCATAATTATCAAATAAATAGCAGTTATTTAATTAATATAATTTTTTTATAAGACTATTATTCTCTATACCAGAGCCGTATTAAACTTAACAAAATTCAAGAACGAGATACGACGAATCTGCAACTGCGGAAGTTCCGCATCCTTTTTCACATCCGCTTCTGTATCTGGTTTTGCACTTATTTATTGGAAGCTTATCGAAACAACGAAATTGGCGATAAGCACTTAAATTTAGAATATTAATTTAATACAAACAAAATTACAAAAAATTGTAATTTCGCTTTCGCAAAAATTTTCTGTTGACATATGTTTCCGCTTTATACTAACTTAAGTGAACATAAAAGACTTACCAGGATTTATAATGAATGTGAAAAATATAATTAACAACCAAATTAATTAAAAATATTTACAAAAAACCTGTATTAATTATGGGATTATAATTTATAACAGGGTATTAATTAGTAAATCCGTTAAAATTATTATTTTACACATATTAATTGTTTAAGTTGTCCGGATATAGGGGGGCCCTGCCAATGGCGGTAGTTTAGGGGGCAGCAAAACAAACCTCCGAATGTCGATATTTTTAAATTTCACAATCCATAAATTTAATTTTTAATTTAATTTAAAAATAAAAACCAACAGGGTGATGTATAAATGAAAATTATATTAATATAATATATGCAGTATCGATAAGTTTCTTTAAATGAAAAACAGTAACTAAATTGATTTTTTCGGGGATATACCGAAATTCGGGGATAATCCAATGTTGAATTACATTTCCGTCCCTTTGAAAATTTGTAGATCCGGGCCTGTGTTTAACACCCTTTCAGTGCAAACATAACTAAATTTGGTAAGGATTTTGCAAATTGGATAAACATGTCCAGTACATAAATTTTAATATAAAAATTTCTTATCATAGAATCTGATTTATTTACAGATGTAAAGGATGGATGACAAAAAATCGGAAGCTGCGAAGCCAATAAAAGATCGTTTAGTTTAAACGATATGGAAATGAAAAGATAAAAGCCGTATAAATGCTGTTAATAATTACAAAAGGAACCACGTCATGTTTAGACAATGGCCAATATCCCAGGTAAAACTCTGTTTATGAAACTTTTTCTAATAGGCGCCTCAATAGGCTACCATCTGTTGAGATGAACCTTTCCATCTGTGATCCGTTCAAATGTACTCCTTCTTTCAAGTCCTTACAAATGCCTTATCCTTTTTTGCGTCATTTTTTTATCGCGTATCAGCTGTTTTAAGGCGATCTTGGGAACCCCTTGCACATACATAGGTGTGCAGTACCCAAATACTTTTATCTTAGTAAAAGTACTTGAACAATTAATTTAAAAATAACAATTTTTTTTAGTATTTTATGGAATATTAAGCATTTAAATATAAAAAAATTGGCAGCGCGCTGTGTGCGTGTTAAACTGAGATATACACACCGAAAAATTAAACAATTCAAACAAGGTTGACAAATTTGTTTTTAAAATCAAAACTTTAAATTATCATTATTAACAACTTTTTATTTAAAAAATATCTTTCAAACATTTTCGGACACCCTGTATATTAGAAGGATAAAGGATAAATAATTACTTTCTCTATTTAAGTATTTAAAAATATATTTAAAAAAACAAACATTTTAACTTAAAATATTTCACAGCGTAAACCTAAACAAACACCCTGTGTGTTTAAAAAAAATTTAAGACAAAAAGTAATGATTATTAGTGAGATATTTTTAACTCGGATGCCTACAATTATCAGCCCAAACACTTCTCAGCCTAATGGCATAGGTACAACACTTTATACGACAGTTTTGTATTGGTTTTTACAGACTAGGAGGTAAAAAACTTACCCGATTGGTCTAAATTATTTTTACAACCTAGACGATAATCAATCACTTTATTAGTGAGTGTTGAGAATAATAAATTTTAAATTATAGGACGTTTGAAAATAAATACGAATTTATCGGCATTTTAGGCAACTTCCGTATTGAGATTCTTGTACAGTGTGGGTGTTTTATGGCTACAAGCAAAGAAGAAGTCGCTTGTAAAATAGTAATGTAATAATAAACAACTTTCATTTCTAAACTTGATGCCATTTTTGAACAGAACCGTATCAAGTGTTATGTTGGACCCTGTATAACACGAAAATGTCTCACGGGAAAGAATTTTTTGTTTTGTCCTCGACCAAAAATGTTTTAGGCCTTAATTATTAAGGCTTAATATGAAAAGAATTCCAAACATCATTGTTTTTTTGCATTGAATGCTTTTGACAAATTGTTTTGTCTTTGAATAAGTGTTATGACAAAGTTTCACAAGTTTTTTCAATTAAAACAAATTCCCGCAATACCCATTGCATTACTTCACAATCCACACAATTGTGCATTACTTAAGATTACGACTGTACCTACTTTATGTCAATTGATGTATCTACCTGTTTATAAAAAACATTAGAAAGGTTTATACCTATATACAACAAATCATTTATTCGACTTGTGATGTTTGTAGGACGTTTATTATTTGCATATTAAGGAAAGCCGTAATTCTTCTGGTTTTCACACAAATGTGTTTGCTTTTAAGCATACTTTAAACATTCTAATTGCGGTTTATTATTTATATTAAATATTTCAGCTTACCTGTCATAAACTAGTAGCTTCTTCCTATTGCTGCATAATAATTAAACTATTCACTTAATTTTATTACAAACATTTACTTAATTTAAACTTTTGAAAACCAACATGGACACCAAAACAAAATTATTTAAAAACAATTGTTGTTTGAGCTGCTAGCGCCACCTAGCGGTAGTTTGGCGAACCATGAGCGCAGAATTCTTAGGTTTCTGTTAAAAAAGCGCTATAATTTAAAGTATAATTACATATTGATAATTATAAAGTAAAGCAATTTATTTATAATTTATGATTTCTACAGAAGTAATAAGGGGAAAATAAAAGAAAAAGTAGGTAAGTTAACACATTTATTATTAACAAATCACCATAACAAATGATTAAAAAAACATCAGTCCCATATTTAAGAATTAAATATGTTTATTAACTAACAACCTTTTACAAAAACGAAAAACCTTGTACAAAAAACTAATTTATAAATAACATAAATATAAAATTAATTAAATTAAAAGATAATTATAATTATTTATAAAACAAAAGGTAGAATAGCTTTTCTGGATTTTGGGTAGTTGGGGAATTCTTTTTTGTAATTTCGATGTTTTCCCAGAGCCCAAATGGACATTTGGAATAATCCAGCAATACCAAACAAAGCAGCTAAAAAAAATAAGTATTGTGATATCATAAAAACCTGCATTAACAAAATTCTAAAATGCATTGACCTTGAAAATACCATTAATAAATATTTATTGATTGTGTTTATATGAATTAACTGATAAGGTTACATAATAAGTCAAATATTTTACCTGGAACGCAAGAGGTTAACAATGTGAACCCTAACCAAGCTCCAAACTCGTAGGTGTAATTTGGGCATGAAACCAAATCGAACAATTTGGTCAAAGGGTTGCCATTGGGCACTGGAATTTTACGCACTGTAGTGCCTGGAGGGCGCAAGTTACGCAACAAAATATGAATACTCAAATTTCCCATCTCGCTTATCTGTAATTAATAATAATAAATTAAAATAAATAAAATACAGTGCTAATACAATAACTTACAGCAAAGATAACAACGCCCAAAATTTGAAACAAAACCGGTGGTGGTGTAAACAAAGGGTGGTTTGTGTGGTATGCTACATAAACGGCAAAGCCCCAGTAGTAAGAGCAATTTTTAAAGAGATTACGGAGAGGCATAGTTCCATGGGAAAACCTGTGTACGAATATAGTCTCCAAAATTCTTTTGGAATAGTGCACAGACCAACAACCCAATGCAATTCTAAAATAAATTAACGATAAATAGTTTTCAAAATAATAGGGTATTTATTTAAAAAATAATCGCAAATTTTGTTGGCCAAATTCACATTCATTAATTTGTTTTAAATTAGAATCTATCGTTTTTCTTTTGTACCTTGAAAAAAAGGGTGTTAAAATACTACAAACAAGTTAAGTTAATTTAAGTTAAGCTATTAAACTTAAATTAAATTAAATCAAGTCTTAAATTAGGTGCCATCTAAAATTAAATTATTTTCCTGTTGTAAAAAAAATTGTGTTTTTAGTTTTTTAAGTAAACATTGTAGTTTAAAATCTTCTAAGGGGGGTTTGATTGCCCCAAACCCCCCCCGTACGCACGGTCCTGGTTTGACGCAAATTTAAAAAAAATATTCTGGACAATTTATTTAAGAACATACAAAGCTGTTGTGGACAATCCGGTGTTAGGTTCTTGTGTACCATAAAACAGCCATGGTCTATAAGCCACAATTCCATAAAGTACAAGAGGTCCAGCATATTCAAGCAAAAACACTGTGTCCCAGCCAATTTGTGGCCCCAAATCCTTAACGAAAATTTTCCTGGTGTTTTTTAAATTTAAGCTGCCTGCAGTTAAGTCGTCCTTAAGGTCTTTGCCTTTACTTTCCGCCCTCAAAGACTGCCTGTACACAGTTAATTTGGAAATACCAGCAATTTTAGTTTTAATTTCCTTAACCGTTGTGCTATCAGTTACAGAAATATCGCCCAGTTTTTTGTTGCTTGTCGTATACACCTCAATCTAAATTGAAAAAAATAGCAAAGTCATTTTAAATTTTTTTTAAACATTTAAATCCAAACAATATTATTGCTTGTAAATAAATAAAATAACCTAAAAACTTGTAATGTAAAAAATACCACTTACCTGAGACATTTTCCTGTTATTTTGGCAACCCACCAAATTGGAAAAACGTTAGGAATGAACGCACAATCGTGAAACAAGAAAGTTTTAAGTAAAATGAGTTTATGTATGTAAATTTTTACGTCACCGTGTTCGATCAAAATTCAAGGTCAACAATTGATTTCCAAATTGACAGGAAATAACTTATTCCACCAAACATTCCCAGATTATTAAAATTCCCTAATTATAGTAGAAATATTAATATTATCAAAAAAAAACATAAACTATAAATTTATTTTTAACCCTTTTTTGCTTAATTTTTGAAAATTATTTAAAATTCTTATGGTGGCAACCATTTGCAACGTTGCCGAACATTGTATACCATAATTGATAAATCTTTACACTATAAAAGCAAACATTTTAAACCTAATCATATAAAAATGTATTAAATATATTAATGATTTATATAATATCTCTATATAATGCTACAGAAGTATTTTATTGTATATTTAATGTGTAAAGTACACCTAGCAACCTTGCATTTTAGATTGTTGTTCATGTGTCATTTAATTGTCAAATAGTTTTCAAACTCCCATATGTTTGTCAGCTAAAATAATACTTATAAATCAACAGAAACGCGATGTCGGCTCAAAAAAATGTGGTGGTGCGTGAAAAGATTGATAAAATGTCGTCGGAGGTGGTCGATACAAACCCTTACAGGTTAATATTAAAAAAATTGCGTTATATTTTGTAATAGCCTAAGAATTTTAGTCGTTTGATGGCGTTAAAACGCATGGGAATTGTGGACAACTACGAGAACATAAGAAATTACACTGTTGCAGTAGTCGGTGTTGGGGGTGTGGGCAGTGTAACAGCTGAAATGCTAACCAGGTGTGGTATTGGACGACTAATTTTATTTGACTACGACAAAGTTGAATTAGCAAACATGAACAGATTATTCTTTCAACCTCATCAATCAGGCCTTAGCAAGGTTGAAGCTGCAGCTGAAACTTTAAAACACATTAATCCTGATGTTGATATTATGACTTACAACATGAATATCACAACAGTGGATAATTTCGAGTTGTTCACGAAGATTTTAACGTAAGTTTATTGTTATTAACTTTACATTTTGTTAATTTGTGTTTTCAGTACAAGCAATTTAAGCAATGGTCCAGTGGATTTAGTATTAAGCTGTGTAGACAACTTTGAGGCTCGTTTTGCTATTAACTCAGCTTGCAATGAGTTCAATTTAAGCTGGTTTGAGTCAGGTGTCTCAGAAAATGCTGTGTCTGGGCATATACAGTTTATTATACCTGGGGAAACAGCCTGTTTTGCTGTAAGTTTCATTTTATTATTATATTGTTCAATTTTAATAATTTCTTTTTAGTGTGCCCCTCCTCTGATTGTAGCCTCAAACATCGACGAAAAAACATTGAAACGTGACGGTGTTTGCGCGGCAAGTCTTCCAACCACCATGGGTATTATAGCAGGATTTTTGGTTCAAAATACATTGAAACATTTGCTGCAATTCGGACAGGTTACGAATTATTTGGGATATAGCGCCTTAACCGATTTTTTTCCGACAATGTCGCTAAAACCCAACCCTAGCTGTGATGATAATCAGTGCAGGTTGAGACAAAAAGAATATGCTGCCAAACCAAAGCCGGAAGTGGCTGTAGAAGCAAAGGAGGAGGATCAACCTTTCCATGAGGATAACGAATGGGGTATCAGCTTAGTAGATGAGAGTGTGGAGGTTAAAGATAATAAGATTAATGTGGCTGAAGGTGTAACCTTGGCGTATACAGTTCCAAAACAGGAAAGTGTCGAAGAGTGTGAAGAAGCTACATCATCAAATAAAGAGATCAGTTTGGATGAACTTATGGCTCAAATGAAACAAATTTAAGATGAATTGTTTGCATTTATATTGGTTAAATTGTTGTATGTTCTTTTTTTAAGTTAATTTTTTAAGATGTATTTTTAAATTATGTTTTTTAATAAAACGCTTGAAATTAAGTAATTATTGTTTTTGTAATAAAATACAAGATTTGGTTTTAAAATTATATATTTATTCTTTAGAGTCTAAAGTTTAGACAATATACATTTTGGACCATGACTATAAAAATAAAATTCGTTTTTCACATCTAATTCTAGTGGTGTTTAACAATAAAAAAATAAATAAAGCAAAATACAAAAACTATAATAATATAATACAGGCAAGTAAGGCAGTAAATTAAATAAAAAATATAAAAATTGGTCTTTTCAGGAAAATATTCACAAAATTAACATAATTTTACCGTGTTATATCACATGTTGAACTAAAAATTAACTAAAATCAATTAAATTATCTAGAGGTATATTACTACTTTGAGAAATAGCCTTGGTGGATGTGTACGAACTGCTTTGGTAAAAACTTGATTCAATTTGGCTGTAAAATGTCGATGATGAGTTTCTCTCCTTAATTTTCGTTGTACTCCTGCGCACTTCCGTTTTTTGCGAGTGCCTGCTGTTGTTGTAGTCTAATATTGGGTCTTTTCCAGTCTTCATGCTTAGTTTGGTTTTCAAAATGATAAATTGTGACCGCCAATATTCATATGAGGCCATTTTCAAAGCTGACACCCATTTATTAACATCAGTTTCACATCGGCATGCAAATATATGTTTGGCATCATCTTCAGGGAATTTATTGTTCACTTTAAACATTATCGAAAAAGCGAAGTTGATGCCTCTATTGGGACTCTCATAAGCAATTTGAGCATTTTCCAAAACTAAAACCCCCAGGGGCTCCTGTTCATTCAGTCGATAGTAAAATAATAAATTTGAAATTAATTTAAACGTTCTTTCCTTAAATTGCTGCGGTAACAAATCGGTCCAGTCTTTTCCTTGTGGTTTCCTGTGACTTAATATTCCCTCCAAATCAGTTTTTCCTTCCCCTAATTTCGCTATTTCCCGATCATTGACCCTCATTTTTGGCGTGATTATTTAAAGCTTTAATGTCATGTTTACAACTAAATCACTAAACAAACAAAATTCGTCTCATATTTATTTTTGTAGGTATTACAAACAATGCTACTTAAGAAATGCTATTTTTAACTGACAGCCCGAGCTGTCAAATTAAAAATATAAGTGTGGTTATCTACGTTTAGGTGTATGGATATGAAGGTAGAGGGCGCTTTTGTGAAAAGTTCGATTATTGATTGGTTGAGGGGTTTCTGATGGAAACTTTCTATACGTTACTCGTGTTAGTTTGTCTTTTCATTTATAGGTGGCGATTTTACTGAAATATACTTAAAAAAATCGAATTTAGATTTAGATATTTTCTTTAAATTATGTTTGATTAATGGTGAAAAATGATTAAGCATGTTCTTAGTTGAAATTTAATTTGAGGATCTTTGAATAGTGCTACAAGATTTATTGCCAGATATTTTAAAGCACATTACAAGTAAATTTTGGGGTTTCCAAAGTAATCATAAAGTTTTTTTAATTTATTAGTTTTATAAATTTTTGATGATTTGTAAAAATTTAAGGGCCTTATTGAACGTAAATCTATTACTTTATAGGACAAACTTGATATGAAATATAAATCCTAGATGGTGTCATTTACACGTATAATTATGTCTACTATATATCTCGTGCACCCTTCACTGTCATCTGCAAAATTCATCTTAAGAAATTCTTTTCTCTAGGGTTTTCTCAGGCGGAATTTAAAAAGCAAAAAGTCAAAAATTGTTTTTGTAATAAATAGGTATTTTTGGCAATTCAAATCCTTGAATAGATGAGGGGAAACAAAAGAATAACAGGATTAGCCGCAGCGAATAAACGATTTGTAGATTTTATTTAGGTAATTACGTTGTGAAAATCGAAAACAAAGTTTTTATTTTTTACAGATTCTATAGGACAAAGTCTTTATCACCAAGTCTGTTTATATTTCGTTAAACAGGTTGCTATTTAATAAAATAATTTTAAATGAGGAAAATTTATATTTCCGATCCCTAATTAACTTGGGTAATTATAAACCCGCACAGCATCCCTGAGTTCAGATTTTTCTCAGTTTACCTCACGCTGTGATTGCTCATTTACACAATTGTGTATCACCTGAGCTCATGGCGTGAGAAAGAAATCATTTCGTCGGTTAATTTGAAATTATGTGGCGCGGGCATGCGCACAGAGCATTATGCGCGAGTTCAAATAATATGTCACAAATATATAACATATACCTATACGCATGCGCATGCTTTCAGATCTCGCTCATTTGAGCACATATGCGGAGAAACTTAAATGCGTTAGGAGATCATACATGACATTTAATAGACTTGTAATTACTGTAACGTTTTTACTGTTCGTAGTGTGAATTAAAACACGCACTGGTTTATTGACGAACTAAACGATTTATTTTATAACTTAATTACACTTAAAACACTAAGAAACTATAAAACTAACTAAACACTACTAATTATTTATATATCACTACTGTACAAGAGTTTATTTATTTGCACGTATATTTATTTATTTAGTCGCGAGTAGCAAAGCTTGACTGACTGCTCCATGCTGCGCTGTTCCTTATATATTCAGTGCCTACGTGACACCAGTCACGCAAGCACCTTCCCGAATATTTCAGCGAGTTCAACACCACTCTCGATTGTTCGAGCGCTGACTCACCGGCGATGACTCATCATTTCGAGATCCAGAGGGGTACTCGCTACATTACACAACTTTTGTCTAAATTAAATAAGATTCCCGTACATAGAAAGTTCTTGGTGCACCCTGTACCTGTACCCTGTATTTTAACTTAATATGATAAATTTAGTATCACAAATATTTTTATCGATAACATTTGTCATTGTTGAGTGTTTAGTTATTATATGGGTACTTAATATTATTATGTTTATATTATTTAAAAAGTAATTTCTTGGATTATTAGCAACTTTTTCAATTAAATCGGAATGGATAAAAAATGAATATCCAATCTACTTATGATAAACATATCTTATATAAAATCCGGCATAAATTGAATATTACAAATTAAAGGATATAAAGCCGCGCAGGATCGTTTCCAGGATTCTGAATACCGTAGTCTAGATATCGCACAGAACGGCCGTTCAGTCGAAACGCGAACGCGCTACGAGCCTTCCGTAGCGCTTCACACTCACCAAACGATCTACGAAGACGACTCAGACCTTCGCGCTCAAAATCAAAAAGAATCCTCAAGCATTTACGATTTATTCCACTCATATCCTGCCTCTACTCTTTTTTGGTGAGCATTTTTTACCATTTTATTGGGTTTTTACTTTACTAAAGTTTATCTAAACTTTTGTAAAATTTACGAATTCTTCTTTCTGGGCACATTTTAGGAGAAAAATGTATTAAAACGAAGAAATTTTTTTGTTTTGTTTATTTAGAAAAATAATAAAATTAAATAAAAAAACTCTATACACCAGGGTTGTATATACTATATATAATTATTTTTTAGGGTTTGCATTAAATAAAATAGTAATATATTTCAAAAATGTATATACGCGAAACAAAAGGTATTCAAATTTGACCTGACAGACTTTTTAATACAATTCCAGGAAAAATATTGTTTATATTAAAACATTTTTATTTTGATCATGTTGCAAAAATAAAGGGAGAAATCTTGATGTATAAGGCGCCCAAACAAGAAAAACTATTCTTTCCAGATTTCTCATTTATATGGTAATAATTTAAAGGGTTCTAATCAATTTGTATATTCTATCGAACCTTGAACTGAATATACACACAATAGTAACACATTATATTATAGCCGAGCTCAGTGTTCGCTGCCGAGGCCGATGGTTTTCTTCATTTTTTAATTTTCATTATTCTGTATTTACCTACTTACATTTAAATTATCGAATTTGCGACATTTTGCCATGTTTGACGTTTGACATATGTTATATTATGGGGTTATGTTCATGAATTTATTCTACAGAGACCTGTAAGTTGATAATTTCAAGCTAAACGCGATAGATGAAACCATTCTTTCAATGTATTTTTATTATTATACAGCGGCCTATAACTGCGTTTATAGGCTTATGAGTAGGGATGGGATATTTAGGTACTAAAAACTGAAAAATAGGTAACTAAAAAGGTACTAAAAAAAAGCATTTTAGGTTAAAAAACAGCATTTTAGGTAAAAAAAAAACATTAAAAGTTCACGTTTCGTTTAAAATTTTGTTTAGCCGCATACCCAAACACAGAACATACCCACAATAAACTATTTCTATGCAATAAACTGTGTTTCACTGAGTGACACTCACTACACAGAAGTTCTATGACAGAACATAAGCTCACTACAAAGAAGGTAACTGTAAAGAAAGTTACTGTTACAGTCTGTGACCATAAGAAAAAACTCTATACCGTTGAGTTGCACGCCCTGGATAAAATATTGGCGCAAAATTTAAAAAGAACACAAAATAATAAAATAAGTAAAAATACGTAATAATAGGTAAAAAATATGTGAAAATAAACTGACAAATTAAAAAATATGTAACAAAAGTATAAAAAGGTAGTTTAAAGCAAAAACCTCCAAAAAATGTAAAAAAGGTTAAAATAAGTTAAAAAATAGGTACCAAAACTATAAAAAAGGTAGTTTAAAGCAAAAACCTCCAAAAAAGGTAAAAAAGGTGAAAACAAGTTAGGTTCATATAAAAGAAAATCTTTTAAAACACATTTTGGCATTATTGGTTTTCAAATAGTTACATCGGTTGAAAAAAGGTAAAATAACTAAAATCCCATCCCTACTTATGAGTGTTATAATATGAAAATTGTTATACGCTTGAAAAAAAACATATTTTATTTTATCACATGGTAAAAACTAATTGAACTGTTTCTCAAACTAATTTAAATTTAATCAAAAAACAAATAATTTTAATGTAAAATTGATATTTTTATATTTTATCTTTATGGTAATGTAGTGCAATATGGAAAATTGTTTTACATGTATCAAATTTACCATTTTTTAAATGTTTTTAGAAACTACACAAACGATTTGTATGATGAACAGTGGCGGCCCGTCAGGGGAGGCAGTGCCTCATCATAGAGAATTCAAAAATAAGTATAATATTTTACTTTCTATAATATACTATAAATTTTTAATATTTGGATTACATGAATTGTGAAATAGTCAATAAAATTAATTGATTTTATACGTGGAATACCCAGCAACATTTAAATTATTTGAATTTGAAACGACCGCAATTTAAACTAATATTTATAGCTAGATGATTGGCTCAGGAGCATGCCTGAACTAATTTAGACTCACGATTGGCGTTAGCCTTGTTGTCTCGTTCTATTACAATGCGATATCATAGTTGTCTCCTTCTCTCGTATTAGAATACGCGAGGCAGGCACGCCTACATCCAAGGAAATAAGCAGGTGTTGTGGTAACACTGTTGCGGAATTTTAGATAAATTATACTTCACGCGTTTTTCAAAATTTAATAATAAATGGTATTATTTTTCTTATAATAAATCGATTTAATCGAAATTATATTTATATTCTAAAATAAATATATTTTAACACTATCGCCATCTTGTAGCCATCACAGTAACCAATAAAATAAATACAGATTCCTTCTTTAGGTTTTTTTGGTTATAAAATTCTGAACTGTTTAAAGAACAGATCTGTGGTTATTTAGGCAATATTTTGTTTATTCTTTTTCTATGAGTTTGTCTATTTTATGATTCTTTTGTAAGTAGTTTATTCTGTGGGTTTAGTTATTTGAACTTGGTGATTTATGTGAATTTAGTCATTATGGATATTACAGTGACAAATAAAATAAACGTCATTTTTACAATAAAATATATTTCATTGACAAAGTAGATGATTCCTTCCCCACCAAGTTTTTTACTTAGTTTTAAGTATAGGTCGTAAAGTGCGACGTCAGTTTTTTTAAGTTGGGTTTAAAAAAAATTCTTCGCCTTTAAGTGAGGGCGAAACCCTGCCTCTGCCTCACCAAAATGAAATGGCCGCCACTGATGATGAAGTAATCTGTATACTTATGGGAATGATTTAGTATATAAAATATCACAGTACTAGGTACTAGTACTAATACCATGATAAAATATAAAGGTACAAAAAAGTCCGTAAAAAATGAAATATTTAAATTTAGAAACAAAATATAGGTATTCAATTTATGTCAATGTAAAATATATATTTTTATACCAAACTTCACAAAGATATATAAATGTACATATGTATCACATGTATATTTTTAATAAAAGCCCAACACCATTAATCATTATTGATCAGGGCACTATATCTTCTAAAAGGGAAATATTAGGCTGACCTAAAACCAACTTAAATTTGTGTATTCTTTGTGTTCGTAATGTTTTTTATTAATTTGGGCTAATGTTACTAGCATGATATAATTTTAGTTTTGTTTTAACGAAATTAAAAGGCCAATTTAATTGTTTTAATTTTTAAATCAGAATTTTTAATTAGGTAAATCATTTTTAATGTTTAGCACGACACTGACATTTTTAGTTTTGAATACCATTAATTTGTAGAACATTAAGTTTTCAACCAAATTTATTTTCTGATATTTTTTAAGCTTGGTTTAGAAGATAAATGGGGGGGGTGTTTTTTGACATTTGCGACTTTACTCTGCATAGAAAATGAGCACACTAAAGTTGCTGTAATGCTCTGATTGGTTAATTGCCTTCTATAGAGATCATTTTTTGTAAAAAGTAATGTGTAAATTTTAAAAAACAACGAACTGATATTCTCCCAAACTATTATTTACGAATCACTCTGTATATCATTGTTTTAATGAAAATATTATCCGTAGCATTACGGCACTATTTCAAAAGGATTTTGTTGTGTTGAACATTGTTAATCCATGCGTAACAAATGCGAATTATTTGTATTTAAAATAAAGGGTGTTTTGTGCTCAATAGCATTTAGGCGCCGGAGTATAATTTATAAAACATTTTTGTTTCAAATTAACAATATCCGAGTTCCTTTACGAGCAAATAATTATTTAAAAAAATCCCAAGCAGCATTTTTGGTTTCCAAAACCATTGCAAATTGGTGATAACTTTAAATTAGTTAAGTATACTAAATAGCTACTTTAATTTTTACTTAAAAGTAATTCTAACTTTTAAATAGCAATATTTTGTAACAGAAACTTCATTCTTTCCTTAAATGGTTACTATAAAGTAATAAACATTTAAGTAGGACTTGGTTGCCCCCAAGAAGACTTTGCAACTTTAAAAAAGGTGTTATAAGTAAAAAAAACTTTCAAGTAAATTTAATATTTGTAGCAGTTACTTTCAGTTGCTACCTAAAGATTACATTATAATTATTTTTACTTTGTAGTCCCTTTACAAGTTAAAATCTCGAAACTGGAACATGAGTTAAAAACTACAAAGTTAATAGCTTAAAAGTTATTATTTTAGTATTTGGAACGTTTATGGTACCAACCAAAACTACCGTAAAGTAAATTAAGGTGGAAAAAAACTACTTCAAAGGAAAATGCTTCCTATCGGCCATTTTTTACTGTACAGTACCACGTGGTAATGAATATAATAAATTATTTTAATTGTTTGTAAATGGTTGTTTACTTTTTAATAAATAGTAATTTTGTTGGTAATAGACGGTATTAATAATTAAATAAAAAATTTATAATAAATATTAAGATTTCTTTATTCATAAACATTATTAAATAAATAATTTGTGTATACTTAAATATTGATGAAGCGCATTTATTTTACAAAAACTAAATTTATAAGTTCAACAGTAAAATTTAAAGGGTTTATAAATTTACCTGCCTAATTAAACATTATGTTGTTATTCTGGAAGTTATAAACTACCAGTAGGTACATATTTAATAAACGACGACATTGAAAAGCCAAGTCCGTAGTGGTTCCATTTAAAAATGAGGGATAGTAATATAAGTTTGACAAAGACAGTTAATACAGAAGTAAAAACAAATAAATAAAAGTAATTATAACGCTCTAGCAACGATATTGAAACGTTCTAGTAACGAAGCAGCTACGTTCCAAATAGTAGCAGGGTTTATAGCTAGTGACATATGTGCAACCTTTTTGGAACTCATTAATTGTTCCCCACTTTAGTCGTAACTTAGTAATGAAAGAGTAATATAAAGAGACCGGCGACTGTAGCAAAACACTTTAAAGTTTCTTCCATATACGTAACAAATACTTTGGATGGTTTAATTAGAAAAGAAGAAATTGTTCCTGTTAAATTAAGAATAGGACGTGGTTTGGTTAAAGAGATAGTGGAGATTGTGTATTTACATATTCCAATGCCATTCGTATTTAAATTTGGAGGATTTCTAAAATTCACTATCAGTTATTAACGTTGAGCCGGCTGAAATTAAAGTTCTTTTTGGGGATTGTAAAACTGACTGCGCTTTGACTGAAATAAATTGGGCGATAAATTTAGTTTTGCGCATACGGTATTCGAAAATAAAAATACTCTATCAATAATAGGTTTAAGTAAAATGGAAGCGTATATTTGATAAGAAATATGCACTGAGAACTTTTAAAATATTTATCGTTTTGCAGTAGTTTGAATTGATAGCAGCTTTTGTCAAGTTTTTTGCTGATTGCAGTTTAAGAGTGTTGTGTAATATATTTCAAGTTTCTCCGATACATTTTAAAAACAAAAAGTTATCATTTGCTTCGAGTCACAAAAGATTTTCAATTTTCTGCTAAATTTATCAGAAACTTTTTAAATTGAAATCACTTGCGCCTATATGAATTCAAAACAAGAAGTTCATGAAATGTAGGCAACATCAATTGTTTATCATGTGGAAAATTTTACTAAATACAAACATTAATATATAAATTTAATTATGCGTTATTCACGTTTTAGCTTGGAACATATTTACATATATGTACATATAAATTAAAATAATACGGTTAGCAAATGTTTTAAATTTATTTTGCATAAGTTAAAGAAACTAGCAGAACTTAATTATTTTTTACTTTAATTTGTGAACACTCTGTATAAGCTAGAATAACAAAACTAAGTAAATGAGTAGTTTGTGTAATACCTAAAGAAACGATAGAATATTTTTTAAAAATTTTTGAATTTATACAGAGTACATACAAAAATTTAATTTTTTTTAATTTATTTTTTGACCATCCTGCAATTTTATTACAAAATTATCTTTTTAAGGGTTTTTGGGTATGCCAACTTCAGAAATTATATCCGTTTTTAAATTTAAAAAATGCCCAAAAACTTTTGAGTTCTTCTATTAATCATAGAAAGCTATGGAAATTACATGTTTCCATGACACTAAGTGACCTTTTAAATACACATTGACAAGTTGTGGCTTTGTGGCGCTTTAGTCACGGGCTGAAGTTAGCAACAGGTTTTTAGTCACGGGCTGAAGTTAGTTTTAAGTTAGTTGACAGTTGTCAAATGCCATAAAATCGTTGAAATAAATTGCCTTTCTTGTAAAATAATACTAAATGTGAAAATTATTTCATTATCTCAATACAAAAATACAAAAGTATTAAATAGTTTCTCAACGCCAATATTTGAAAAGTTTATATGAACATTGTACTGACCTTTTAATTTCGCCGGCAGTAAACTATAACTTAAATTCGGGCACGGACTCCACTGTAAAGTGCTCATAAAACATTTTCTTTACTTTCACTGTGAAAAACTGTCAATTTTCAAGAAATACATTTTAATTCATAACCTTTATAATCTGTGTTTATAAAAATTTGACATTTGACGGTGACACACAGATTCCATAATTGTTTCATAGATGGCGCTCTATACAAATTTTTGATTTGAATCATTTTAAGATAATAATAAGTATTTGTCTTAGAAAAAGTATAGTATGCACCTTGTTTATAAACTTTTCTATACACTTATTAATTTAAGCACTCGCTCGCAAGCTTGCTCGTGCCTAAATTAAATTCGTGTATAAAATGGCGTTTACCAAACTTGATACATAATATACTATTTTTTTAATCGAAATATTTTTAAATATATACCGAATTTTTGCTAATATGTATGTATTTGACTTATGTACAAAATAAATAAATCTAAAAAACTTAACATAGTTATATAAAGCTTTATAAATTATTTAATTTGTATGAGACAAATAATTATAAAATAGTATATTAAAGAACTAATGTCATAAGACGTAATTTATAAAACGAACGACAAAGGAGCGAGTTTTGTAATGGACGAGTGCGACAAAAGGTTTTATGACATGAGATCTTTATGCTATTTTATCTATTTTGCGAAAATTCTAAAATATAATTTTATACCTTAAATTTAATTTTGTCGAATTTTACTTTATATAGTTGGTATCATAGTCATTTGTTTGACAGTTAATGTCAAAATCGATTCGCCATGCCGTCCCTAATTTACTTATTTGCAATTAGCGGCTGTTAATGTTAAAGAAGAAAAAAGGATTTTCTTTGGTTTTAAACAAAATTTATTGCCAGAAAAGTCTCGTAAGTACTAGAAAAATAATAAAAATATTATAACCAATATGCAAAATATTATGCTGTTTAAAGTATAGCCAACATGTAAAATCAAAATTACAGCACCCAAAGCGGTGTTATAATGAAGTCATTATGAACGCAAAATAGATAATAGTATATTATGTATCAAGTTTGATAAACGCCATTTTATACACGAATTTAATTTAGGCACGAGTGAGCTTGCAAGCGAGTGCTTAAATTAAAAATAAAAAAAATTTGTATATAGCGCCATCTATGAAACAATAGGGGAATCTGTGTGTCACCGTCAAATGACACATTTTTAAATTTTATAAACACAAATTATAAAGGTTATAAATCGAAATGTATTTCTTGAATATTGTTAGTTTTTCACAGTAAAAGTAAAAAAAAATGTTTTATGAGGACTTTACAGTGGAGTCCGTGCCCGAATTTAAGTTATAGTTTTCTGCCGGCAAAATTAAAATGTCAGTACAATGTTCATATTAACTTTTCAAATATTGGCGTTGAGAAACTATTAAATAATTTTGTATTTTTGTATTGAGATAATAAAATAATTTTCACATTTAGTATTATTTTACAAGAAAGGCACTTTATTTTAACGATTGTATGACATTTGAAAACTGTCAACTAACTTAAAACTAACTTCATCCCGTGACTAAAAACCTGTTGCTACCTTCAGCTCGTGACTAAAGCGCTATAAAGCCACAACTTGTCAATGTGTATTTAAAAGGTCACTTAGTGTCATGGAAACATGTACGATAAAAGGCGTTTTAAAGGTGGGAGTAGAAAAATTTATATTAAACATTGGATGGTATCTTTAATAATTAATATGGGGTCTTTCAGAAATATTAACCTTTTAGTTTAATTTTTATAACTTAACATAGTTATATAAAGCTTTAAAAATCATTTAATTTGTATAAAAAAATAATTATAATAATTTTTATTAAAAATGGCGTCTTTAATAATTATTATCCTTTTAGTTTTATTTTTTAGTCATAATTAATAGTTAAAAGTTTCCAGACAAATAAGAATTGTTTACGGTCATAAAGTGGTTTTTATATGGTAAAAATATGACTTATAAGTAAAATTTAGTTTAGACTTACCGTTAAAGATCTATTAAATTAAAATAACCCGTAATTTTCTTTCGTAACAATTACGGTAAAACATCATTAAAATACTTTCTTTATTAAAAATATTATCTTTAAACGACCAATAATTCGTTGCAATAGTTTTTACAGTCAAAGCTTTTTTAGTAGTAGGTACTTTAAGCCAATTTTTGTTTTTTTGGTAAAAAATATTAATTTTGGATTGTTTAAAAAAAGGATATAGTGTTTATTCTTAAAAAACCATTACGCTTCAGTATAGATATTTTGTAAAACTTGGTTAAACGCTTTCAGAAACTTTAATAAAACATAAACACATGGGCATAAACTAAACAGGGGTTTGTTTTTATATGCAAATTACATGGTTTTTGATTTTATTAGGGTTTGCAATCGAGATTTGTGTATCTCTTTACCGACGAAACTCAAACATTTTATTTGAAAGTAAATAAAACCTGTCAATGCTAAAGCCCCACATTACAATATTGTTTTATGATTGGATTTGCGAAGATTTGCGCCACAAAAGCCTTTGGTTTATTGGCGATTTTTTTTATTTATTTCTTACAACAAACTCTGACATTTCATCAATTTTTATCGCAATAGAACAGATAGAAGATTTTTTATTTTCTTAGGTTGCTGGCCTGTAAGGAAAATTCAATTAACTAATGATTTTATTGCAAGTATCGTTAAAAAAGTGGTATAATTTTTATTAATGCATAAACAGCCCAGTAAAGCTCTGGCACCGACTTTTATGTTTATATTATAAGATTAAGGGCAGATTATCTCGTTTTAAGTAGTTTAGCCTGCTTTTTAATTAAACCCGGATAAATGCCAATTAAATTTTATTTTATTCCGATGGTTGATTAATTTATGCGGTAAAAATCAGTTTAATAAACCTAAAAGTTGAGCTAAAGTTGTGGTTTGAAACTAATATTTAATTAAAACACCCAACATAATAAAATTGCCTGTTAAAATATTAATGCAGAATTAAGAGGCAGCTTTGCTTGTTAAAATATTACAAAATACACTTTTAAATATGTATTAAGAAAACTTAATTCGTAAAAGTAGGCTTTTTACAAAAAGTCCACGCGCCTCAATTGTATAATAGTGCACTTTTGCATTGAATTATACCGATATTTTCATTAATAATTTGATGTATTGGAATTCAATAAGACCAATTATGTCTATTTTTATATTCCATCTAAAAACACACAATTGTTTTCAAAGTTGTCTCTTATGACAACAATATTATTTTATAACTTTAAAATGATAAAGAATCGTAATCTGTAAAGTTTGCTTTGAAAACCTATTGAAATGAATTTTGTCCAATTTTTTTTAAAAAACATCTGCTTCTCAAATTTAATAATTATACAAGGCAGGATTAATTATAACTTAAGAAGATAAAAGATTTATTAATAACGCAAAGAACAACACAAATTACCGACAAACAATGCTCCCTCATTTATCTTTGGATCTGGTTTTTGCTTCTCTCATTACATTAGCTCTTAACCTAAAAACTAACATTAATTTCAACAAATACATTATCTAAAGTTGCAAAAATGGCGAATGCGCCGGGTTAATATAATCGAGTAGAAGTAAAATATTCTTAAAAAACATTTATATGTATGGTTTTATACAGGGTGTTTCATATTCGTGGTCCATTGGAAGTTTTTGGAGAAGTACAAAAATATCGATTTGAAATTTTTGAAAGCGTTTATAATTCAATTAGGCCTATTTTTCTAAAATATTTTGAACAAAATGCCACTTCCGGTTTGACCGGAAGTGACATCTACTTTGTTATTTCAAAACACCCTATATATTTTTACATTTTCAAATTCTACATAAAATTTTGAGTAAAATTACTATACCATATACCATACCATATACCTATATTTAAAGTGAATAGTTTTCATGTTATTAATTTTTTTCGTTAAAATTCGACAAATGTGCGTCAAACTTTTTGCTATTAGGTTTGCGGATATGGGGGTGGAGTTTTTGGAATCCTAAAACATTGTTTAAAAGAATCCATGTCAATTCTTTAAAACTTTTCCTTAAAATAAAATTTATTATGAATTACACTTTTTTATTTTTTTTAATTTAATACTTTTACAAAACAGAAAAACTATGTAAATCAAAATCTAGTAGGCAAAAAATTTGAAGAAAATCTAAATTTGTATGATTTTTTTTCAATTTTTAAATGCCATTTTAATATACTTTTTTCTAATTCAACCGACCTAAACTTGGTTAAAAATCAAACATTTAGACTTCATTATTTAAAAATGGAATAGTCCCATGTGTTACCAGGTATATGGAGTTATAAACTTTGAAAATAACAGTAAAGTTATTTCCAATCAAAGGTATTTTAAGCGGCATTATATAATGCCGAAATTATTATGAAAAACCCAGCAGGTTCAAAAGGTAATGTTCAAATATTAATTAGTGTTTCCTAATCATCGGAGTCCCAATTTGAAGTAATTATGCTTTCCATTTAAGGATTAGATATCCGTAAGCTGGAATTGTATTAAATAATGAAGTGATTAAAAATAATTCCGACTACCATTATAGAGGAACATTCTTAAACACGTTATCCATCCACACTTACAAAAAAAGTTCTGTACAAAAAATTATTGGTTTGAAAATCTTTATGCCAAGAAATTATTTTCAAAAACTCATAAACATTTTTTGAAATGAAATTATGTTACTATTCGATAGGTTTTTTTCTCCAATTAGATTGGGTATCTTATGTGTAAACCTCAATGTTTTTGAGATATTCAATATATTTCACAAAAGTAACCAGAAATGTAATTATTCTATGCTTTTTTAGTTTATTATACTTTTGTTAGAATTATTTTGTGTTGTCCAGTTTTTTTACTAATACAACCAAATGGTTTAATTTAATATTTATAACAAGAAATTGGAATAAATAATTATAAAAATTATTTTGCCCAACTATTAAAATGTACTTTGTTTAGTACCGTTAAATAGAAATTTTCAAAAGCCTTTCAATAATTATTATAAGGTATCACAAATTTATTAATATATATTAATAATTATTTTAAGGTATCACAAAGTGGTCGTTTCCATTTAAAAAAATGAAGGTCATTTTTGTGGTCATACTGATTCCCCTCACATCCTAGAAATTAAGAAATTTTTGATATATTTTTTAGGTCCAGACTAATATACACTCTAAATGCGAAAGTATCTCTGTTTGTTCTTTCTAAACTACTAAACCAATTTTAATGAAATTTAGTGCCGAGATAGTTTGACACCCGGGGAAGCTACTTTTTGACTTTTGACCTTTGACCTTTGACAAAGCCGCGGGTTTAATATAAAATTTAAGTATTAATTTTTTAAATTACGAAAGGTAATCAATGTCCCTTTAAACTATAATTGATAAACAACTTTCCAGCAAATGAAAACCTTTGCCATGCACGAAAGTTAATTGTTTAGCAGAAAAAAAGGCGGGTTCCAATTTTAGTCGCGCGAACGTTTGGAATCGACATTGTAATTCGGGTTTGATGAATATTTAATTAAGCTTTCCTGGTCAGTTAAATAAGTTCAAGTAGTTCATCCATTTTCGCAGAATTTTCGATATTAAAGTCAGATTCTCATTAACATTGTTCTACACTGTCGATTACTGTTTAATGTTGTAATTGGGCCGAACTGGCTACACTTATTTAACTGTTTTCAACAATCATATTAAATTATCACAAAATCTCTTTTATGTATAATTTAAATAATAATATAAAGGAATACTTCGATGAAATGATTAAAATTTTAACTGGAAAGGAGAAAAGGATTTCGCTTGAATAAATTGAGTGGTCTTATTAGATGAGTAAAATAACACGTGTTGTTTGGTAAAATTGAGGAATTATGATGTCTCACGTAACAAATGGCAATCCTATCACAGGGTCACTCAGGCAATCAAGCTATGGATTAAATTTATCCAGAATTGTAATCGCCTCATAGAATTGGCACGTCCAGGCATGTATAATTTGTAATATGTAATTAGAGCCGTAACCAATACAAAACTCACTTACCCACCTTTTTAGAGCAATGCCGAGCCGACCCTGATTTGTGGCTTTCGCAACTGGTAATCTGAAAAACCATTTCAAAACTTATTGCTTCGATCGACAGTCAAAAGAAGATTGAAACTTCAATATAGTTTCTAGCTGTTTATTACATGTCGTCGGTAACTTATGACTTCATAAATCTTAAAAACATTGACATCAGAAAATTTCATTTCGACACAAAATCTTAAAAATTAGTTTTAACAAAACATAGCGTTCCAAAGTAGTCGGGAAAAGGCTGTTTTCGAAAAAAATTTACCATAGTAATTTTTTTGCATGAATCATACGCTGAGGTAAAAACCCAATTAAAAATATATTTTTTTTCTTCGAAGTTTCAAGTATTTATGATGCGTATAAAAATGGACCCTGTATTCAAAGAGTCCTTTAGTTATTTAAATTAATCAACTGCATAACAAGAATTTTTTAATGAATATCCTGACATTTAGAGCGATGTATCATAACAGATTTTGAAACCTCTGAATACTTAAAATTAATTGACTAGAATGTAAGTGAATTTTTATACATGCTAATTTTCTCAAAGTATACAGGTTAAGGCACAATAGTTATTTATGTAGGCAGTAAAGTCGTATTTTTTTATCACGAATGTGGAAATAACCACGTGAGTGATAAAAAATGACTTTAATGATGAGGTGCATATTAAATTTTATCCGAAATTACATTTAATAATACTAATAATTAATATTGATGATTAAATCAAATGTCATTTGATGATCAAATCAAATGTCAGTTGAATGTAGGAAGTGTCTACGTATACTGTTTGTTGCGGTCCAAGGGTCCAATCGACCTCCGCTTTTTTTTAATAATATTTAGTTGCTGCTGAGGAGCAGTAGACACATCTTAAAATGTATTATGGGTTGCATACAATACTGGTATTAAATCGGCAGTAAAGTTCTACTTTACTGCCGATTGTTGACTACTTTACTGCGAATTTCGGATAAATATTATTTATTAATAATTTTTAATTTGATAAAAGTCATTTTTACTTGATAATTGTTAATTATAGCAGAAATGCTTTATAAAAGTGATATATGTTCAACCAGCCATTGTATTGTTTAAAAACTTTTTTACCCCATTTATTTTATTTATGCTCCTTTAAATCTTATTTAGATCCTGGTTAAATTATATTTATAAAGTTACATGAACATTAGGGTGGTAAAAGTTAGAAATATTTTATCTCTGCAAGTTTTTTATATTTTATTAAATCTAGATTAATATGAAACACTAAAATCAAAAACTACGACATACTTTGGATGGCTCATGAATGAAACCAATCACCGATCTTCTTGTTTTTCAACTTTTCAGAATACCCAGGAGCTAAAGCAAGCATAGCTTCATTCCAATATCCAAGCTTACACTTAATTTAGTGAAGCTGCTGGATTTTTATTTTTAATGTTTACAATGTAAAACACTTAAAATCAAACTCGTGCTTAAATTTTAACATTAACTGTAGATGTTGATTAATTGTTAAATGATCATTTGCAAGAAATTCTGATTAAGTTAAGTTCTTGTAGCCACTGAATAGATCGTAGCCTCTTTAGCGAGAAGGGTCTGCATACATTTGAATAATAAGTTATCCGCTATTAGCAAGGATTTTGAATTCAATTTTTTTTATCTAAAACACTTAGACATCTTTTCGAGTATGTAATCACTCTTCAAGGACAAATGTCTGGGAATATGATACAAATATTTTAATGCCTTTTAGTTTATTTTTTGAATTTTGTGCATAAGGGTCCGATCCGTTATCATAACTATGTTGTTTTGAAAAGAAATAGGAGATAATTGAAGATTGGTTTGTTTGTTTTCGATCTTATTCACTAAAAAATATAAATTGAGTTTGATGTGTACTTTTATTATATTGCTTTGTTGTGGAGGATATTTAATTTTTAATACTTATATAACAATCTTTATTAATGATATATATATATATATATATATATATATATATATATATATATATATATATATATATATATACATATATTAGGGTGTTTCAAAATAAGGCAATATTTTTCTTTTTTCATGTGAAATTCTCGTCACTTATGCTAAAAAAAAAAATTCTGTCAAAATTTGAGCTCTTAATATTAATTTTAAAAGGTCCATCATCAAATTTATAAATTTGATGATGGACCTATAGAACTTTTTTTTGATAAACAATCACTAGCTTTTTTTAGCATTAAATTATCTAAAAAAAATCTTAGAGAGTCCAGTTTGTAGATTCTACTCTTTCTTTTTTATTAATGTTTAAACGAATAAATTTTAAATAAAATTGATATTTTTACATTAAGCGGCTAAAGTACTAATCGTAGAAGAAAAAGTTAATTAGCAATTTTGAAGATCTTTTTATGCGCTACAAATTTGTTTTGAACAATCACCTACAGCTAAATTTAGTGTCTAAAATCCTATTTTCATTATTATATATATTATAATTATTATAATATTCACTGTAGGAAAAAAAAGTTTTGGGACAATTTTGCAGGAAATTCAGCGATTAATTGAGTGTGTTGAAGAATCTTGGTACGTTATTTATAGTGCTTCCAGTTTCCTGCAAAATTGCCCCTAATTTTTTTTTCATAAAGTAAATATTATAATAATATATTATGCATAATCATGAAAGAACATTAAAAGATCTTCAAAATTGCTAATTGACTGTTTTTTCTATGATTAGTAGTTTAGCCGCTAAATGTAAAAATATCAATTTTTTTTAGAATTTATACGTTTCAACGTTAATAAAAAAGAAACAGTTGAATCTACAGACTGGACTCTGTAATATTTTTTGTAGACAATTTAATGCTAAAAAAGGACCAGTGATTGTTTATAAAAAAAGAGTTCTACATAGCATGCAGACGAAATAAGTCTTAAAAAACTATTTTTTCTACTCCAACCTTTAAAACGCCCTTTATCGTACATGTTTCCATGACACTAAGTGACCTTTTAAATACACATTGACAAGTTGTGGCTTTATGGCGCTTTAGTCACGGGCTGAAGTTAGCAGCAGGTTTTTAGTCACGGGCTGAAGTTAGTTTTAAGTTAGTTGACAGTTGTCAAATGTCATACAATCGTTAAAATAAAGTGCCTTTCTTGTAAAATAATACTAAATGTGAAAATTATTTTATTATCTCAATACAAAAATACAAAAGTATTAAATAGTTTCTCAACGCCAATATTTGAAAAGTTTATATGAACATTGTACTGACCTTTAAATTTCGCCGGCAGTAAACTATAACTTAAATTCGGGCACGGACTCCACTGTAAAGTGCTCATAAAACATTTTCTTTACTTTCACTGTGAAAAACTGTCAATTTTCAAGAAATACATTTCGATTTATAACCTTTAAGAAATTTAAAAATTTGACATTTGACGGTGACACAGATTCCCCTATTGTTTCATAGATGGCGCTCTATACAAATTTTTGATTTAAATCATTTTAAGATAATAAGTATTTTTCGTAGAAAAAGTATAGTATGCACCTCGTTTATAAACTTTTCTATACACTCATTAATTTAAGCACTCGCTCGCAAGCTCGCTCGTGCCTAAATTAAATTCGTGTATAAAATGGCGTTTATCAAACTTGATACATAATATACTATTTCTATGTTAAATCAATGAGAAAACTTTAAATTCGATGATGACCTTTTAAAATTAATATTAAGAGCTCAAATTTTGACAGAATTTTTTTTTAGCATAAGTGACGAGAATTTCAGATGAATTTGAAAAAATATTTTAAAATATAACAAATACACGTTTTATTTCAATAAACGCACATAACCTATTAAATAAATATCAATCTGGCTTTTTAATTTTTAAAAACCATTCAGTTATTAAAGCATTTTAACTGAAGTTTTGTTAATCAACGGAAAAGGTTACATCAAAGGTACATTTTTAATAATAAACGTATTTCGTAATTGGTAAAGTTTGTTTTTGGCATCACACATCCTGTTGAAAGTATCGTATCTAACAACTCGAACAGTGAAAAACGAAGAAACGGTCCTGGAAGTAGTTGCTGCTAATACTGGGACAAGCACTAGAAGAATTGCTATGCAAGATGACGGCATTTCCAGACAACTGTGTATAGCAACTTTTTCTTTTATTTCTAAGTGTAGACTCACCCCCACAAATACACCCTGTACTCAAAAGCAGTTTTAAAGTCTCTCGAAACAAGCACTAGCTTTCATTTTGCTGGCTTATATCAAGCAGCCTGGCGCTTAGATTAAAAATGCGCCTTTTAAGAAAATTGAAACGTGTAGGAACAAATTACAAAAGAAGTCGACATAATTATGCCCTTACTACTAATTGCTAAAAGATCCTTTAAAACGTACAATAGACGTTTACCTCAAAAACATAAATTCAGTTTCGAAAGAAACATCAAACCAATAGCATGGTAAAACTTGTATTTCAAACGGTTGATTGAAGCCTTGCTACTAAACTAAACTAAAAGGGGGCTTGTTCAAGTACGGCCCTGGCTAGTGGAGATTTGGTCTTGAAATAAAGGAGTCAACTGTATTTATCTCGTATCAGGGCCGTTTATCCTCGTATGGACGTAATTTGATCGAGAGTTATTATGTTTACAAAGTAGTTGGAGCGAACATCCGAAGTTGGACCTTTGCACTGATTTTGTTTCTTCTATCCAAAAACGAAAAAAAAAATAATTTAAATCACATTTCCTATACGGAGATTAAATGAATTCCCCAGCGAAAAATATCGTGTCCCTTTTATATGTTCTATACAATAAAAAAATCGATCACGGTTTTCTAGTCTTTAGGCAATCAAATGGCACATGCTATGTGCGCTGGAATTGTTAAATGTTGCCAAAAAACACACCATAGGTAGACATGAAATTATTGATTTATACAAAAAACAAAAATATTACACAGAGATATAATTTGTGGAAGAATAACATTCCCATAAAATTAGGTAAAACACACGATATGGTAAGTAAGATACGGCATAATGTTTTAGGTTGGCTACATTGATGGAATTTTTATTATACAAAAGAGGCCACTAAAGATAATACTACAGCTTAAAGTTATGGAGTCATGTAAAGGCCATTTCAAATAAAAAATATGCAGAATATATTTTGTCCGGGTGAAATACATATACAGGGTGTCTATTTAAAATTGAGCAATGCTGTATAGGTCTGGACCTAAAAAAGTTATGGTTTAGGTTGACAATGCCCACCCAAATGATAAGGGGGTCAGGGGGGTTACTTGATATAAAATGTAACCTCCAAATTCTTTGAAAAAATCCACCAATAAGACAAGTCGTGTACTGTCTATGTTATTCCTAATTACGATGAAATGCTGTATGTTCAAAAAGTAAAAAAAAATTTTTTAATTAACTAACATGTCAATGATTTAATAATATTAATAATAATTCATTAATCCCGGCGCATCCGCCATTTTTGCAAAACTTCGTATAAAATTATTAAATTCCTTTACTTAATTACTATCTCTATACAAATAAATATTTTATTATAGTAAAAGTACAAATTTTATTAAAAATGGCTAATTTAAATCAAAATGTTATCTATATTGTAATCTGTCAAGCGTTGACACTTACAAAGCAAGTACTGTTTTATTCAAAAAGTTCTTACAAAGTTTTTTTCATTACATAAAGATAAGATACCTAAAAGCATGCAAATGAATAGAAAAATCGGATAATATAGCAACTTGTTTTTGTTTTTACTGCTATTTTTAGAAAATACCTTATTGAGCTAGAATTACCAAAGGATTATTTGCACTATGTATATTAATAAATTGAAATATTTTAAACATGGTTTAGTAAAAACCAAATGCTGCTATAGTGCTGACGTACAAGAAAATACAAAAACAAATAATGATTATACACATTGAAATAAATTATTGCGAAGCACAGCATGGCAAATTCAAAACGCAAATGATGCTTAAAACATCCCCTCTTTCAATGCGTTCGGAGTAGGGATGGCAGGTTATAATTATTTTTTCGTATCGATTAATATATCGACTGTTTTGTACTTTTTTTAGAATAACAATACTAAAAAAAATAAATGTTTTGAATTGATATTAACAGAAAAGATTCATTTCATTTTAATCAACGCTATTACTAAACTTTTGTTTTAATTAGGGTTTTTAAAGAAAACATTAAAATGAAAATACGGTAAATATTTCTACACACAAGTACGAGTATACGAGGTGTGTTCAGAAAATATCGGGAATTTTCGTTTTTTGAAACAAATATTTATTTATTCGTCTACATTAATGTTGTCGCCCTCAAAATAGTCTCCATTGGAAATTATGCACATGTGCCAGCTTTTCTTCCAATACTCGAAACACTTCTAAAACTTGATCTTTGGGATAGCCTTTAGTTCTTTCAGCGATGCGCTTTTAATGTCATCTATGCTTGCAAAACGACGGCCCTTTAAGGTTCTCTTTATTTTTGGGAATAGGAAAAAGTCAGTCAGAGGCATGTCTGGCGAATATGGAGGCTGGGGCATCATTACAGTATTGTTTTTGGCCAAAAATTTAACAATTTTAGAACAAATTTTGCTGCAACGCGTTTCATACCCAAAACATTCGAAAAAATTTCAAGGGATGAGCCAATCGATATACCAACATCATCAGCGACTTCTCTGATGGTTTATAACCATTTCTTCCACTTTTTCCATGTTTTTATCGGTTGTTAATGTGCTTGTGCGTTCGGGGCGTTCGTCATCTTCAACATCTTCACGGCCATCTTGGAAACTCTTATACCACTTGTAAACTCTTGTTCTACTTATAGCAGACTCACTATAGGCCTTTGTTAACATTTCACAGAATTTATTTCATTTTTTAAGCAAAATTGGATACAAATTCTTTTAACGAACGAAAAATCGCCGAGCTCATAAAACACGTCTAACCTTAACGGCTGCCACAGACAAAGTAAACAATGAAAACAGCTAAAGTTTTTATGATACTTCGGGGGCATGTATACCTACATAATAAAGAAAATTTTATGACAACCGGACCCTCTGAACCCGCGAAATTTAACAATTCCCGTTATTTTCTGAACACACCTCGTAAATATAATAGTGAAGTTAATAATATTTTAAAATAATGTATTAAACTTATTTTAAAATACTTTTATGGCATTTGCATTTGGTTAAGTGCTGTTTAATGCTTTCTATTGTGACAATAAATTTTGAACGATGTTTTAAAAAATAAAATAATTTTCGGTAAAGCGTTGAAAGGAAAAAATCATTTAAAAGTGCACTTTGGGTTTGGAATTTAAAGCATAAAGTGGGAAGGCAAAACAATTGAAATATATAAGCTAAATCTCAACAAATCTTACTATTTATGTTACCCAGTTTGCGATTTCATATCAAGCTGTCCTTTTTTCGCTTATAATCTATCGGGAGAAACAACATCTTTTGTTTTGTTTTAATTTCAAGCAGCATTTTAATCCGAAAGTTGTTTTAATATTAACAAAAACTTCCGAACAACTCTTAGTCATGTAGGCAGTTTATTTTGTTGTCTGTTTATAAAAGGGTGTAGTGAAAAAAGAATATTAGATAATATAAATAAACCGGAACGGGTGGAAACTATCATTAATTTTCCCAAGTGGTTGAAAAAATTTGACAGTGATTTTAGGATTAAAAATAGACCGCTGTAGCCAAGGCAATTTCATCTTTTTTGCTAATCTACCCCATTGACAACTCGTTGAGAAATGGGGTCATATACTTACTATTCACATTATTGTGTTAGTTGTTCTTTGTTTTCTATTTTCCCTACTCAGGGATATCATTATGAAACTTATTCAAATTTTCTCTTGAATGTTATGCAATTTCGTAATTGTCTAACTAAGATAAATCTATCAGTATCCGCTTTTCACGCTACAACGATAAATGGGAACGCTTTATTAATTTATTTCACAAAGCTTTTCAATTATCATTACCTTTAGAAATTTTTAATTTCATTATTATTATCTTATTAACGTTATCTAACATTCTCAATTCACATCTTCATTGCCTTTCAACTTAACACGCACTAAAATAATTAAAAAAATTGTTTCTTGAAATTGTGGGGCAAGCAAATTTTTACTATTGTTTATGGATAGGGTAGTAAACAAGATTTTGAAATAAATTTCATATGAATGATATTGTAATTGGATTTAAAGGTTTATTAATATATGAAACCTCATAAATATATGCATTAAATTTTAAAATTATCGCATTAATATTGATGCAATTAATGGTTGCAATTTATTTATGTTAAATATGGTGAAATAAGTAAATTTAGAGGGGCACAAATGAACTCATATGAGTTATAGAACGGATAGATGCAAAGATTTAATTTGTTTGTTTTGGGATCTTTTAGGTCGTCAATACTTTGGAGCCTTGCAGTCTAGTCGACTTTATTCGAACATTTTCACTATTTCAATATAAATATTTGCTTTCGGCGAAACGACAATAATCGCAAGAAAATTTTAATTAAAGATTTGTTCTTGCTTGGTTTAATAAATCGAGCCGTCCTACTTGTACGTTTGCCTTTTTACACCAAACAAAAATAAAGAGAAAGGAGAAAACGCAAAAAACAGTAAATTAGCTTTAAGTTGATAAAAGTCAACATTACATAAAATGATATAATGCAGATGACGTTATAAAAAACTCAAAAATATAATTACGCCATTAAATGTTAGAGAAGATTAGCCTATATTTCCACAAAGCAAATTTAACAATAAACCACATTAATCTATTACATAATACTAGCATTAAAATTGTCAGTAATATTTATTATGGTTATTTTACAAATAACTAATCGATATTTTTTATTTAAACGCAAGGAAATTGATCAACAAACACACTCATAATAGTAATGTTATTGCTGACTGATGTACAAGCACAAGCGATTTACATATCACCATGTGTTCAGACGTCACATCCACACACGACGCTAATGGGTTAAATTTACAATCAAAAACACAAATGATTATTTGCATATGCTTCCATTTTCAAAACATGTCAATGATTCAATAATAATAATTTATTAGTCCCGGCGCATCCGCCATTTATGTAAAATTTCCTATAAAATTATTAAATTAAAATAAACATTATATTATAAAACCATAATTCTTGTAGTAAAAGGTCTTAAAGTAGAATAGAATTGAGGGGTTTGAGCGAACTATTAAGCAACAATTTTTGCAAAACATTTTATTTTATTTTTAGAAAATGCTTTGTAATCTTGTTATTGAGAAATATTCAATATATGTAACTTTGTTCTTTAACATAATTTCTTTCTAATTTATAACGTTGTATGTCCAAAAAGTTTTTAAAAAAATTGTAATTAACTAACATGTCAATGATTTAATAACATTAATAGTAATTCATTAATCCCGGCGCATTCGCCATTTTTGCAAAACTTCCTATACAATTTTTAAATTCAAATAAACATTATATAATAACCATAATTCTTGTAGTAAAAGGTCTTAAAGTAGAATAAAATTGAGGGATTTTAGCAAACTATTAAGCAACAATTTTCGCAATTTATTTTTAGAAAATGCTTTGTAATCTTGTTATTGAGAAATGTTCAATATATGTAACTTTGTTCTTTAACATAATTTCTTTATAATTTATAACGTTGTATGTCCAAAAAGTTTTAAAAAAAATTGTAATTAACTAACATGTCAATGATTTAATAACATTAATAATAATTCATTAATCCTGGCGCATTCGCCATTTTTGCAAAACTTCCTATAACATTTTTAAATTCAAATAAACATTATATAATAAGCATAATTCTTGTAGTAAAAGGTCTTAAAGTAGAATAACATTGAGGGGTTTGAGCGATTTATTAAGCAACAATTTTCGCAAAACATTTTTATTTTATTTTTAGAAAATGCTTTATAATCTTGTTATTGAGAAATATTCAATATATGTAACTTCGTCCTTTAACATAATTTCTTTGTAATTTAAAACGTTGAAAAGTTAAACAAATTTTATTTAAGTAACTAACATGTCAATGATTTAATAATATTAATAATAATTCATTAATCCTGGCGCATTCGCCATTTTTGCAAAACTTCCTATAAAATTTTTAAATTCATATAAACATTATATAATAAGCATAATTCTTGTAGTAAAAGGTCTTAAAGTAGAATAACATTGAGGGGTTTGAGCGAACTATTAAGCAACAATTTTTGCAAAACATTTAATTTTATTTTTAGAAAATGCTTTGTAATCTTGTTATTGAGAAATATTCAATATATGTAACTTCGTTCTTTAACATAATTTCTTTGTAATTTAAAACGTTGTATGTCCAAAAAGTTAAACAAATTTTATTTAAGTAACTAACATGTCAATGATTTAATAATATTAATAATAATTCATTAATCCCGGCGCATCCGCAATTTTTGCAAAACTTTAAAATTATTAAATTCAAATAAACATTATATAATAAGCATAATTCTTGTAGTTAAAGGTCTTAAAGTAGAATAAAATTGAGGGGTTTGAGCGAACTATTAAGCAACAATTTTCGCAAAACATTTTTATTTTATTTTTAGAAAATGCTTTTTAATCTTCTTATTGAGAAATGTTCAATATATGTAACTTCGTTCTTTAACATAATTTCTTTGAAATTTAAAACGTTGTTTGTCCAAGAAGTTAAAAAAAATCTGTTTGTAATTTACTAAAATGTTCAATAATAATTTATTAAACCAGGTGCATTCGCCATTTTCGCAAACTTCCTATAAAAATATTAAATTAAAATAATCATTATATAATAAGTTAAATTCTTAGAGTTAACTGTCTTAAAGTAGATAAAAAGTTACTGGTTTAAGCAAACTAATAAACAACAATTTTCACCAAACATTTTTATTTTATTTTCAGAAAATGCTTTGTAATCTTGTTGGTGAGAAATGTTCAATGTATGTAACTTTGTATTTTTTAATTTCTTTGTTATTTAAAACGTTCGTTCTTTGTCCAAAAAGTTAAAAAAAAATCCTATTGTAATAATCTAACATTCAATAGTAATTTATTAATCCCGGCGCATTCGCCATTTTTGCAAAACGTCCTATAAAATTATTACATTAAAATAAACATTATATAATGAGTATAATTCTTGTAGTTAAAGGTCTTAAAGTTAAATAAAATGTATGGGTTTAAGCGAACTAATAAACAACAACTTTCCACACGTTTTTATTTTATTTTTAGGACATGTTTTGTAATCTTGTTGGTGAGAAATGTTCAATATTTCTTCGTTCTTTTATATAATTCCTTTGGAATTGGGAACGTTGTTTGTTCGAAAAGTTTAAAAAGATCTTTTTGTAATTAACTAATATAAATGTTAATGTGTCATTGATTTCGCGTAAGCACACGGTGTTGCCGAATTGCCATTTTAGCTGGACAAAACTCACTGTGATTTAAGTGGGGCTTAATTTTGGGCGTTTTTTTTCTGTCAATTATTTTTATTCAAATCACAGAAACTTCCCTCTTAAAATATAAATCATTTACGCTTTTAAGTGCACGCGGAGGACTGATAATGGATTTGAGGGTAAACCTTAAAATTAAAATTTCCTCCTAATTTTAACCCTGACCGGAAAATGGCGTTTTTAAGTAATAATTTATTAATAAAAACATTAATTTCCATTATATATGTTTAATTCGTTCGCAGTTTTTAATCGATTAAAATACTGAATAGGCCAATTATTTATTTGATGCATCGTTATAATCAATGCAATGAAAGCATGTCTGCTTTGTATATAAATATTAAAACAGTAATTTTGTTGGCTAATCATGATCAAATTAACAGTTTTAAATGCAAATGATATTTCAAATAGTTGAAAAATACGCCTTCCAGATCTCCAGATTTAACACCATTGGACTTTTTCTTATGGGGTCATTTATAATCTGTGTTCTACAAAACTCAGCCTTATTCTATCAAAGATCTGCGGCAACGAATAGTTTAAAAATGTCGAGCTATTCCACGACAAATATTTTAAAATGCTGGAAGGAAATTTGAGAAAAGCTGGTTTTTTAGTTTATTATACTTTTGTTAGAGTTATTTTGTGTTCTCCAGTTTTTAATACAAAAAATGGTTTAATTTAAAATTTATTGGTTTAATTTTATATTTAAAAGGGGAAATTTAAATAAATAAATATTAAAATAATTTAGAAAAAATTAAACTTATAATGATTTCCCCCGTATATCCTAGAAACGGTTTTAAGAAATTTTAAGAATGTGCTTGTATGATTTATATTGTTGTTGATGTAAGGAAATCTGTTAAATGTGCAGCATAAAAGCCTTGGGAAATAAAAATAAAGATAGGCTTTTAAATGCAAAATGCTGTAGAGGAGCTTTGCGATTGTTTGCTGTATAAACATAGGCATATTCAGCGAAATATCCCATTACAAGGCAACAGACAACACAACACGGGAGGTAGCGCAGTGTGTTTAAGGGAAAAATGAAGAAAAGTTTTTTAACTTTGCGTGTGTTTATATTCAAACCTCACGCACAACGGTGGTGCGTCATTTTAGGCATTAAAGTGGCATCAATTTCTTTACATTTTTCCCCAAGCGAAATTATGATGCGAATATAAAATCTGACGTCGTGCTGCGATCGAACGTAAAATCCGTTGATAGCCAGCATAAAACCCTTGACTTAATTAACTTTTTTTTATCAAGAAGACTACGTGTAAGTATTTTCCAAAAATAGTGAATGGCAAGCTTTATCTTTGACTGCTTACCTTATTTGATATTTTATCGATACATTAATATTTTATTTTATATTCCCTTTATTATTTCCTGCATCAAAAACTAAGTAAGCCAGCACTTCATTCTGTTTCCCATTGGAAAGAGCGGAAAAACAAAAAATACATTTTGGCTCTGGGGTACAGATATGAAGTTTATTAATGTATTTTTTCTACTATCACCTTTAAAATCGTACATGTTTCCATGACACTAAGTGACCTTTTAAATACACATTGACAAATTGTGGCTTTATGGCGCTTTAGTAACGGGCTGAAGTTAGCAACAGGTTTTTAGTCACGGGCTGAAGTTAGTTTTAAGTTATTTGACAGTTGTCAAATGTCATACAATTGTTAAAATAAAGTGCCTTTCTTGTAAAATAATACTAAATGTGAAAATTATTTTATTATCTCAATACAAAAATACAAAAGTTTTTAATAGTTTCTCAACGCCAATATTTGAAAAGTTTGTATGAACATTGTATTGACCTTTTAACTTAAATTCGGGCACGGACTCCACTGTAAAGTGCTCATAAAACATTTTCTTTATTAAGAAATACATTTAGATTTATAACCTTTATAATTGTGTTTTTAAATATAAAAATTTGACATTTGACGGTGACACACAGATTCCACTATTGTTTCATAGATGGCGCTCTATGGAAATTTTTGATTTAAATCATTTTAAGATAATAATAAGTATTTGTCGTAGAAAAAGTATAGTATGCACCTCGTTTATAAACTTTTCTATAAGTACACTCATTAATTTCAGCAAGCGCTTGTGCCTTAATTAAATTTGTGTATAAAATGGCGTTTATCAAACTTGATACACAATATACTATTTTCTTCTCCCACCTTTAAAACTCGTACATGTTTTATGACACTAAGTGATTTTTTAAATACACATTGACAAGTTTTGGCTTTATGGCGTTTTAGTCACGGGCTGACGTTAGTTTGTGAAATAATAGTGTGGAAATTATTTTATTATCTTAATACAAAAATAAAAATTACTAATTAGTTTTTTAACTCCAATACCTATTTGAAAAGTTTATATGTAAGTTTGACTGACCATTTGATTTTGCCGGCAGTAAACTAGATTTAACTGAAAGCATTAAAAATTGCACAAAATTTCACTGTGAAAAACTGCTTCTATATCATCATTTAAACGGTTGTTAGTCCATTTTTAAGAAATAAATTTTGGTTTACACATACAAATTTGACATTTTGACTGCAGGTAATATAGACTCCCAAGTTAAAAATTGTTACCTTTTTATTGATTTGATTTAAATTATTTTTAGATAATAATAAGTATTATTCGTAGAAAAAGTATAGTATGAAACTTTTCTAGAATTAAATAATTAGTGCTTTTCAAATGAATTAAACTAAGGCTAATACTAAGGTAGCAATATTCACTTAAATGGAAATACCAATGTTCAAGATAATTATAATAAAAAAGCCAAAAATAAAATTTTACTTTGAGCTTGAATTTTAATTAAATAAATACGAGTGGTTTGAAAAGTTTCTGTGTTATTTTAGGATTAAGATTGACATGGTAACTTATTATTTTTTCAGGTGCATGAAAGGGTTTAAATTAAGTAAGCAAAGGTTTATTTGTAGCAATAAAAAAAGTTAAATAGTGGAAAAAGGAAAAATAAACATTGCTCATTGAATATTTTCAGGGTACATTAAATGTTTTAGAAATGGCAAGATTTTTTATTTAAATTATATTTTTTCAACTGTTATGTAATTTAGAAAAACATGAATATTTTTAATAAAAAGTATAAACTTCAGTAAGAATTTAACTTATAAGCTATGCAGTTAGAGAAAGTTTAAATTATTATTATGATAATATCTCAAGCATATATTTGCATTGTGCAATTGAAAAAGTTTCGACTTTTAAAATATAACATTTTGTTGGTTATAATTTTATTTAATATGTTGTACAGGGTATCACCTAATAAATTGTTAGCTACAGTATATGTTTTTTAATAAAAGGGAGCGACTGGATGTCACTGATCTATTCTATATACCTCCAAAAACAATGATATTATTCATCCAAGCAAAAAATAAACAGGCATGCGCACAGTGTATTATGTAAAATCAAGCAAACTTAGTGACAGTTTGGTTGTTATTGTGGTTTCTCTGGGGCTACATGAACAGTTTAGTGTACCAGAGCGAAGTTGACACATAGAACAACTGCAGCGGCAGATGAAATCCGAAATCAACTGGATATGATAGCAAGAGCTAGAGATCATAATTTTCTACGTCGCTGTCAACTTTGTGTGGATAATAAGGGCGTGATAGTTGAACAATAATTATGATTTTGTGGAACACTTAAAAAATAGCTACATGAGCATCAATCGACGTAAAAAGTGAAATTTAAAATCGACGGGAAAACCACGGAAACCTCGATATACCTAGCAATAAAAAGTAAGTAAAAGTACCTAAAAATAGCTGAGTATGCAAAACAAAAAACAATTATTAACAAAATAATCAATGATAACACAAATGTAAATTTTTAATAAATGTAGATTATTGCCCACTGTGCAAGCATACTTTGCGTCAGTTGTCATAGGTCAGAAGCAACCAGTGGCGGCCCAAAATTTCAAGTATACTTTACTTTAATAAAAAGTTAAGAGCTATGTTACATCCAGTTCATGATAACTAAAACTCCTAAAATATCTTAGACATACGTATAAGGCGTAGTTTTATTAAATTATAGCCATATATCAAAGCTCGCGTTTTTTGCTTGTAAAATGTAGGTAATTTGTAAGGGTTGTATATTGGAAAGGTGAAAAATTTTATCTTTCACAGAAAGTTGTTTTATTTGAAATAGCAAAGTGTAGGCATAAAAAATTGAGAGTTAATTTAAATGCGCGCGACAGGTTAAAAAGGTAAGGCGAAGGCGATAAACAGTAGTGAGAGGAATTCATTAAACGCTTGCACCCCTACTAACCTGGACAAGATAAATATACCTTTTTAATGGCCCTTTTAATTATAACTGGCTATTTATTATAACCCCCATTTGTTGTTTACTTCAACCCGTTAAACTCATGGAATTTAAGGTATGCCCACTTATCCAGAAAAAATCCTACTTGAAAGTTGAATTTATATTAAACAAATAAGTTTAGTGCAGTGTGTTGTCTTCGCAGAACTGCGAAACAATGCTCACAAACCGTACCTTAATCTTTTAGGCATTTGCAGGAAATACCTTATAGAGCGGTTACCACATAATACAACAGTCTGTTGCAAAAACCACAATATAAATTATAAAGAAACCTCAATTTTCATGGAAATCAGAGCAAAACTATAAAAGAAAAAGTTGATCTTAAACACAAGTTACTACTTGTGAAGTATATGAATGCTTAGCAAGAATGAATGCCTAAATTAAAAACAGAACGTTTATTTGGGGATTTATGTGGAGTTTAAAAACGTTGTCCCAATAAAAGCGAAAAATTTGCAATATAAATTATTGCCAGTTAAAATTGGTTGCGTTTCGTGCAATTTCGTTATGCCCTATTTGTTGTTTCGTTTGATACAGTTGTCCGGTAAAAATAATAAGCTTTTAAAAAAGTCACTGTAAAGGATTATTGATTTTAAGGCATTATTTACCCATCTTGTGGCTGTTAAGCTGAAGAATCGTTGACCTTTCGGTTGTTTTCTTTTCAGACAAGCTCACGTTTATCGGAAAATGATGCATCATCATATGTGATGTCAACAATATTCAGGCAGTTTGACATCAACCAGATTATAGAAGTGTCTATTTACAAGGGTGTCCAGAATAGACACGGCGAGTTTACCCACTTCACTCATTCATTCATTCATTCATTTAATTAGAAGACCTACAATGTAGGTTAAATTAAAGAAAAGTTTCCTATTAACATGAAATTTATAAATTAAAAAAAAAATCCAGCAGTTCTCAAAATATAAAAAAAAATCCAATAATCAATATAACTCTCTAATTATTGTGAATTTTGAAATAAAGTAAGTTTTACATGTAAACATACACATTAGTCTACATTTTTATAAAATTTCTTTGCTACTTTATTTTAAGGTACCATCACCATCTTTTGTTTTTATAATGGCCGCCACAACTTATGAAGTTTTATTCATTGTTGAATTCCTTAATTTTTTTCTATCCAACCATGTTAAATTTCAATATGGTGGCCATAGGAACCTATTTTTTAACTCTTAAGTCAACTTAAACTATAATAAACCGGTTAAAGTTTATTTTAACTCAATATAATTATAATTTACCAAATATGGTTAGGTATATCTATAGATATGATTTACAGATCCCTAAAATAAAATTTCGCCCCTGAATATTAAAACTCATATATGTATGTATATTAGGGTGCTTAAAAAAAATTTTTTTTCGCTCTTACCCTCTCCAATGTTTCTATTTAATATAAAAAAAATCCTCACCAAATATGGGCGTTCCAGCTGTTTTAATTTTATTTTCCCATTTAATTAACATGGAAAAAAATAATTTTATGTTTGGAATTTTATACCTCTGTATCAAAGTAACTTATGGCAATGATCATTGCAGTTTCTTATATAAAATGTAACGCTCTACAAAAAAGGTCATTTATTCGAGGTCAAAGTTTGATTGACACAAAATTGTCGGTTTTTTTTAATTTTATGGTACAATTAGCAGACGGGAGGTGAAAGGGGGCAAAACAAGGCAGAGGGGGGGGGGCAAAAAGGGGTACCCAAAAAATGAGCATATGAAACGTTTTCCAAATTTATATCTTCCTTTTTCAACTCTACAGGCTCGGAATAATTATTTTTGATTAAAAGCGTGAACTTGTGAGTCAATATATTTTCAAATAATTTAGAAACCGAAAAAAACAAAATTACGACGTAAACCACTTTAAAATCTTAAAGACCAACGTTTAATGTTAGTGGACGTTGTGTTAAGATTTTTTTCCTTATCAGTCGTTATCAATAAGGAAAACTTGCTTAATCGCAAAATTATATATAGTTGTTCGAAGTCAAAATTTGATTAACATCAAATATTCTGTTTTTTTTAATTTTATTTTATTTTTTTTATTTTATTTTTTATTTTTATTTTATTATTTTTAATGTGCTTCCAACAGGCACCAGGCCCAATTACAGGAGTACACACTGACACTCACAAATAAACAGCCATACCCCTGGTGGGATTCGAACCCACGACCTCTCGACTTGTAGTCCGCAGTGCTGACTACTACACCACCGAGGGCGGTTTATGGTACAATTATATTAAATAGAAACATTTGAGAGGGTAAGAGCGAAAAAAAAAATTATTATATAAAAATATTATAACATCGTGACGTCACGTGTGGTAGTCTATTAGTAGGAGCAAATAAAGGGAAATAGTAAAATCGCTGGTTGATGAGTTCTAGACAGTCTGATGGTAACCTTTAGCATTTAATCGACATCCCGTATATACGTAAACCTAAGCGAGTGTTAAAAAGAGAGTTTTACTGGGCGTTCAGATGTTCGTTGCTTTTGCCTTTGCAATATTCAATTAACCGCCCGAGGCTGTTAAGTAAACCAATCGGAAACGGAAGGCATTCGATTTTTAACTGACATAATTTCAGCTACTTCCTGGTAAATCGTCAAGTTGTAGATAGAATTTAATGCATTTTCAAATTCACTTAGATACTATTAATTTCCGACAGATTTTCTATTTGCCTTCGCTTTTTTATTAAATTAATTGATTTTCCCTTCCTTGCATTAGTCCCCAACTACAAACAGACAAATTATTACAGTTAATTTTATAAGGCTGTAAATAATGTTTAGGTAACCAAATATTGGTATTGGTTAAATTTAAAAACATCAAACAAAACATTTTTAAATTATAATTTGGCTTTCTTTATGTTTTGAATGGGACACGGGTTGAAGAACAAAGCCTGAAATAAATACAATAGAAAGTATTAAATCAATAAATTGAGAACTCTTCAATCCCGTGGACAGATATTCTAAAAGCAATGTAATATTAAGAATTTGTCCGATAAATGCCTTTCATGCTATGACGAAAAAATCAAAAAAATATTTTCATAAAAACACAAAACCGAAGGCATGTTTACCTTTATTGCAATACACGTGAAACGTCATATGTTACCGGAACGTGTTTAGTTTTCTCATTATTAGGCACTGATATCAACAAATTTTTTTGATTAAAACTTATCTTGCACTACCACCCGACCTTTCCAAACTAATTTGTTATAAGTTATTTTCATTATTTCCAGGTTTGATTGGCTTTCTTTATCATCGTAGGAAATTATATTTGGTTCAATTAAAACTTTAATTAAGATTTCGTGAATATGATTTCAAACATTGCTAAATAAACATTGGCACGGCGGTGAGAAATTTAGGCCGTATTTTCCGGAAAAACACATCGATTGTCTACAAAGTGGTACTTAGAATAACAAAACGGTTTTGATTGTGGAGTGTGGAAATCGTTTAAAAGAAAATCATTGTTGACATAAAATGTAAATAGAATGGAAATAGTTGACGAAAAGTTCTGAAGAAGCATTCGATTTCAATATATTTTAAAATATTCAAAATAATTTATGAATGCCAGATAAAACAAAAGCTGGTGGCGGAGTGATACTAAGAATGATTCGAAAAGTTTTAAAATATTCAGGTGGGTTTACAAATTAAATTAACCTGAAACTATTTCTATAAAAGACAATATTAGATGAGCTTTCACTTGAATATATTTACTTCAGCCGTCTGGTTCCTTATATTTATGTTTGTTTGCGGTTGTCAGGACAACCACTCCGTTGCTATAGGATATGAGTTTATCAATTGGTGCGCATTATCACAGTAGTAGACTTATTTAGTACCTATGTACGTCTGGACAAAAATTTATTTGAAGATATTAAATAGCATACAAATTAAATTTTCATTGGTTGGGATGGAAATACGAATAAGTTAAGAATTTAACTACTTTATTAAATTGCAAAATGTACGGGAAGGTTCACATTTTGACTGTGGACCATTACTTAAAAAGTGTGTAGAATCTTAGAAAAAAGTCAATCTGAAAAAATTGATATTGGTGATGTTTCAACATCTTCCTAACGGACTAAGGGCAAAGCCCTCTTAATCTAGATTATATTTATCGCTGTCAAAATGACAAGGCAATGGCAAGTAAGGTTAGTTGTCCATAAACTTTGATGTCAACTTTTAAAATTCCGTGTCCTGTACTGTACGTGGTATTTACCGACTATTGTTTAATTAAAAGTAGGTTAACTCGTAAGCAGAGGCTAATTGTAAGGTAAACAGTTAAACAAACAGCTGGCATTAGCGACAGTAATGACGCGCAAACGAAAAGATTATATGTCCTGAGCCGCACAATAGGTTTTAAGTTCTTTAGCCAGATTATCTCATACCTACTCTAAACCCCAATCAAAGTAACAACAAAGTGTTTTTTCTACTCCCACCTTTAAAACGCCCTTTATGACACTAAGTGACCTTTTAAATACACATTGACAAGTTGTGGCTTTATAGCGCTTTAGTCATGGGCTGAAGTTAGCAACAGGTTTTTAGTCACGGGCTGAAGTTACTTTTAAGTTAGTTGACAAATGTCAAATGTCATACAATCGTTAAAATAAAGTGCCTTTCTTGTAAAATAATACTAAATGTGAAAATTATTTTATTATCTCAATACAAAAATACAAAAGTATTAAACGCCAATATTTGAAAATTTTATATGAACATTGTACTGACCTTTAAATTTCGCCGGCAGTAAACTATAACTTAAATTCGGGCACGGACTCTTCTGTAAAGTGCTCATAAAACATTTTCTTTACTTTCACTGTGAAAAACTGTCGATTTTCAAGAAAAACATTTCGATATATAACCTTTATAAAATAAAAAAATTTGACATTTGACGGTGACACACAGATTCCCCTATTGTTTCATAGATGGCGCTCTATACAAATTTTTGATTTAAATTATTTTAAGATAATGATAAGTATTTGTCGTAGAAAAAGTATAGTATGCACCTCGTTTATAAACTTTTCTATACACAGTGTATACACTTTTAATACATGCCAATTAATTTTTACTCGTACCTGAACGATAAATTAATTAGGTTTAAATAATAAACAGTTTGGACACCCCTTATATATACAGCACAAGGACGTCAAATGGACTTACATTGGACGTTTGGATGTACAATGGTCGTCCGCTGGACGTCCAATGGATATATGTGCTGTCTGGGTAGTGTCCTAAAAAGTGAGGTTAAAACCAAATAATTTTATCTCACAAAAGAAAATAATCATATTTTGAAATTATTTTAATATTTTATCTATTTTGCTTTTATAATGACTTCATTCGGTGCTTTAATGAGATACTTTATCCCACCCAAAATTTTGATTTTATAGATTGGCTATACTTTAAACAGCATAATATTTTGCATATTGTTTATAATATTTTTATGATTTTTCTAGTACTTACGAGACTTTTCTGGCAATAAATAAAAAAGAAAATCCTTTTTTTCTTCATTAACATAAACAGCCGCTTATTGTAAATAAGTAAATTAAGGACGGCATGGCGAATCGATTTTGACATTAACTGTCAAATCAATGACTGTGATACCAACTATCTAAAGTAAAATTCGACCAAATTAAATTTAAAATATAAAATTAATTTTTTTTAGAATTTTTGCAAAATAGATAAAATAGCATAAAGAACTCATGTCATAAGACCTTTTATCGCACGCGGTCAATTTATAAAACGAGCGACGAAGGGCAAAATGACGTCTTATGACTAGTTCTTTAATATATGTACTATTAAAGTATCAATAATTGTTAAGTTTAATTAAAAAATAATAACAGACAATATTAATGGTGAAAATTACGTCAAAAATGTATATTGGTATGGTTATAATTTTTAATAAGTGAATTTCAACCTCCTAGATTATTAGGTTACGGAGGAATAATAATGACCTGGGGTGTTTTTCGTAAATCTGTACGTTTCGGATAAATGCTGATGAAATCATAAAGGGCCAATGTTTATTTTTTAGTTTGCGGATTTTCGGTATAATTAATCTTTATATACAGGGCTAATTGATTTACATGCTGAGTCGGGATAAAATATAATGTTAAAATGGCGTAGCGAAAATCGTAAGCTAAGCGAAAGGCAGGTAATGTATGTAGATTAAATTTTGTCCACTATTAAGTGCCTATTTAAATTAACCTATTGATTTCTGTATAGTGACGTTTTAATTTATTTTTAAATTGAATTTACATAAAGAGAAAATCCTATTGTAATAAATATCTTTTTTATAAAAATCGACTTGCTGGAAAATTCGTTTTTAATTTTTTCTCCCGTGAAATTTTCGAAAGGATAACAATTAAAATTTATCGAAGCAAACAAATGTTATCAGAAAGAAAAACTAAGTGGGTGAAAGTATCCTTTTAACATTCGAGGCAATTCTAATTGCCTAAAAGATACAAGTAAAATTAAAATTTGTTAAAAAAAAGATCAAAGCAATTTTCGAGCATTCAATGGAAAATTGCTTTTAAAGAGGCATAGATTGAATCACAAATTAATGAAGCTCTAGAAAGACTTTCTTTTATGTGGTACTAGTTTTCAAAGTGACTTCCTTACTTTTTCAATTCCGGGGGTCCGACCTTTTCTCATTTTATGCATATTAATTTTAAAAGGGAGACATTATATTTTAACTACCGCTGTACTCAAACGATACATTTCAAATACATTACAAAGTCAGAAATCATTAACATTTTGACTTTTTATTAAAATGGAAAGCGCTTATATTATAGCCAAGCTCAGTGTCTACACGGAAAAAAAGCTCTTCTATATTAAATATTAATCATCTCAGTTCAAGTATATGTTCATCTCACCATTCCTCAAGTACAAGGTGTGTTCAGAAAATAACGGGAATTGTTAAATTTCGCGGGTTGGGAGGGTCCAGTTGTCTTAAAAATTTTAGCTGTTTTCATTGTTTACTTTGTCTGTGGCAGCCGCTAAGGTTAGACGTGTTTCATGAGCTCGGCGATTTTTCGTTCGTTAAAAGAAATGGATCAAAGAATTTGTATCCAATTTTGCTTAAAAAATGAAATAAATTCTGTGAAATGTTAACAAAGGCCTATAGTGAGTCTGCTATAAGTAAAACAAGAGTTTACAAGTGGTATAAGAGTTTCCAAGATGGCCGTGAAGACGTTGAAAATGACGAACGCCCCGAACGCACAAGCACATTAACAACCGATAAAAACATGGAAAAAGTGGAAGAAATAGTTATAAACCATCAGAGAAGTCGCTGATGATGTTGGTATATCGATTGGCTCATCCCATGAAATTTTTTCGAATGTTTTGGGTATGAAACGCGTGGCAGCAAAATTTATTCTAAAATTGTTAAATTTTGAACAAAATTTTTGGCCAAAAACAATACTGTAATGATGCCCCAGCCTCCATATTCGCCAGACATGCCTCTGTCTGACTTTTTCTCATTCCCAAAAATAAAGAGAACCTTAAAGGGCCATTGTTTTGCAAGCATAGATGACATTAAAAGCGCATCGCTGAAAGAACTAAAGGCTATCCCAAAGATCGAGATTTAGAAGTGTTTAGAGTATTGGAAGAAGAGCTGACACATGTGCATAATATCCAATGGGGACTATTTTGAAGGCGACAACATTAATGTAGAATAAATAAATATTTGTTTCAAAAAACCAAAACTCCCGATATTTTCTGAACACACCTCGTATATATACTTTTTATTTAAGGATTGATTTATTCTTATTTGTAATTTAAATTAATACTTATTTGAAGGATATAGGGAGTTTAATGCAAGAACTAACCTTTACTTATTTGGATATAATTTCAATGTTATGTGCAAGGATAAACTTATTCTTATATCAAGAAAAACTATCATATTATTTTAAATGCAAGCACCCAATTAAAATATACACTATGCTTAATTTAAGAATAAGTATTTTTTGATACAAATGTTATAATTCTTGGCGATACAATATTTACTTTTGGATTAAATAAAAGGTATCTTTATGTGAGTTATATGTTATATATGTATATGTATATACAAAAGTTTACAGTCTAAAGTTAACAGAATTAAAGTGATTTTACATAAAAAATAATATAAATATGGCATATATTTTTTTGTAATTTATTTGAAAATATTTGAAATTTTTTATTAGTGTTATTTTTGATCGCTGATATCTTTGAAACGGCTGATCTGAAGAACTTTGACTCTCAGATGTTTTTTGTAGAGCGTGAAATTGTCTATAACTCTTCTCGCTTGGGTGTTGCGAAAAAAACCATTCCAAAGTTATAAGAATTCAAAATTAAAAACTCCCGTGTTATTGAAATGGAAAAACTACAAATGAATTGAGGAAAACCTTAATATTAATATTAAGGGCTCAAATAGGCGCCAACATTTTTGTTTTTTAATGTACTATTAATTTTTCAACACCATTAGAAAAAAAAATAATTGTTTTTATTATTATTATTATGTGATTCTTCGGCCAACCTAATATCACTCCAACATCTAAAATTCAATACATAATAGTACACACATAAATATAATTATGTAATAATTATCACCTACACATACATTTGGTGGTTAAATTCCACTAATTTAGCAGCTCTTTCCTAATTCCAAACCAAATATTAACCACCACAAGAAACAATCTTTTAAAATGTCGGACACTTTCGTAAGTGGGGGATATTTTTAAGAATAGGCCAGTCGTACCAATATTTACTAATCTTAGAATAAATATAATTATATTTATATCCAGTATAGTTTTATATCTTTAATAACAGAATAGAGGGATTTTTTTAAACTTGGTCTAATCGATTGTTAATCTTAAATTAAGAATAAGATTATTTCATTTAAAGTCTTTCTTAACATTTAACAGGCAAGAATAAGATTTGCTTGTTTAAAGAAAGATTAATATTTAGTTTAATGTTAGTTTTAGCCTTGACAATATTAGGTCAATTATCTTGTTTCAACTTTACTTGATTTTAAGCTAAGAAATAAAATCTTTTTTTAGTTAAGGATAGGCTAATATTTAAAAGAAATTTAATTTATTCGTAGCCTAAGCAAATTATACTTAAATCAAGTGAATTTTTTTAAGTATAAAGGTATTCTTACATTTAGAAAACAAGTTTAGGGTAATTATAATTTTTTGTTCCAAATTAAGTTTTCTTTTAAAATACGTGAAAATATACAGGGTGTCGTTATTTTTGTGAATATTTCGGAAACCCGACGTTCAATTGTTTTTCTGTTATCACCATTTTATTTGGAATTTTTTTTTACCAATTTGCTTATTTAATGATATAGAAGCAGTTTTTTGCACTAAAAGTAAAGATTGGCACTCACCCGAAATTAAGTTAAATCTAGTTTACTGGCGGCGAAATTAAAAGGTCAGTACAATTGTGATATAAACTTTTCAAATATTGGATTTAAGAAACTATTTAATAATTTTGCATTAAGATAATGAAATAATTTTTACATTAAGTATTATTCCACAGGAAGGGCACTTTATTTTAACGATTGTATGACATTTGACAACTGTCAACTAACTTAATCCTAACTTCAGTCCGTGACTAAAAACCTGTTGTCAACTTTAGCCCGTAACTAAAACGCCATAAACTTGAAATGTGTATTTAAAATATCACTTAGTATCATGGAAACATGTACGATAATGGGCGTTTTATAGGTGGGAGTAAAAAAAATCGGAGTAATATTGGTGTAATATTATGATCAAAGACATGGCCCCGACGTTCTTCTTCCCCTTACAAAAATATTGTATCGAATAAACGACATAATTTAACAAAAGAAAGTGTCAAAAAAATGTTTCTTTGTCACATTAATGGCCAGTAAACCAACAAAACCATTAAAATGCATTGATATTTCAGTTTTTATATAAATTTAAATTATTTTGGTTGTGTTAAAACTAAGTGCCTAAAAGTCCGATCTTTAATAAAAAGTTACAGGTTTAATGATGCGGAGATATAATAAACATAAAAAAATCCTGTTTTTGTGTCCTGTCTGGCTCATTTGAATTACTAGATATTTCCACTCAAAATTTCTATAAAAATGTGTTTTATATCGTTTGTCAATCAATTATTAACTCTTTTTTGTGCTGTTTTGTAAAAACTATCGCGGTAAAATTCTAATGTAATTAACATAAAACCATTGAGTAAGTAAACTTCTCAATCAAAAATAAAACTGCACTCTGACCTAAAAATCCTCTTTGTTTTCCTTTACAGTAATTCCTTAATGCACCACATGGCTGTAACTTTGCGAATTGCCAAAATCGATTGAATTCGGTTATGGATATTAAGTAAAATTTAAAAAAAATGGGTCAGATGAAATTTCTTGTTTCAATGTTAATTCCACTTTTTATTGGTATATTTTTAAAAAATTAATATTCAAATTTAATTAAAAACAGATTTTAAATTAGGAACAGCCTGTCTTCTTTAATTAGTTAAGAGTTCTGCGTAAAAGTTTTGCATTAATGAAAATATTTCAGATATTTTAAACTACTTTGTACATTTATTAGTTTTATAAATATAATCAAAAAAACTATTTACAAAATAAATAAAATTCAGCGCGCGCTTGGATTGTAGTTGCAAAGCATCATTAAAGGTAAAACTCCCCTAAAAGCAAATATAACTTTCGTTGAAATATAATCTGGGCATTATAGTGTATTTACCTTAATATTTTGCTCACATTTAATGTTCTCCTTTCGATTATAATTTCCATATTAAATCCTTACCATATAATTAAACACAAGGCTATATGTTACATATTTATTTATAATATTTGGATTTTTTTATGTAATACTGTTTAATGTTTGCAAAGGGTTTGTTTTCTAACTTATCCTAAACAAAATTTAATTTTTTTTTGTGTTTAAAATATTCTTATATTTTCTACAAATGCCTAAATTTTGAGGTTTTGTTTATTATAAGCGCCTAGAAAACAAGTTTTTACATAACAACACTTTATTATGGAGTATTTTTCACAATAGAATTCTTTGAGCATAGAGGATAATATAGAACGAAATTTCCTTTGATTTGTTTTTATGTAGACCTGTCTCATACGAGCATAATACATCTTGAAGGCATGCCTATTATAAAAAGAAAATGTCCCATTAGTTTTTACAATATTACAACAGATGAATAAAAAAACATGTCTATTATAAATAATATCACTTGTTTACAGCCATTTTGCCCACCATGTCTCAGTATTATTTCCTTGTGTAGTTTGGCTCACTAAACGCGAAAATCACACTTAAAATTTCTTTCATGGAGATATGAATTTTGAATTGTTTTTTTTAAATTTTCTGAGGTGTTTTGACGTTTTAGAGTATACTAAGTTCTAATTGATCGATTTGACCAAACAAGCACTTAAATCAAAGGTAATTCAGCCATCTACAACTTTCTTTTGTATAGTTTTGGTATCGGCTCAATAGTTCTATACTGGCGATTTTATGAAGTTGAAAAAGTCCTTTTTTTACAAAAATCGAGGTCAAAAATTTACATATCTTTCTGGGAAAGATAGAAATCGAAAAGATAAGTCCAGTTTGATTTATTTTACGTATAGATTATACTTAAAGGAAAAAAATAAGCTGCTGTTGATAAAAATCCATGGATAAATGGCAAAGTTATGAATTTTTCAGTGAAAGACCAAAATTCAGTTTTTCGAGAATTTTTACGTTTTTTTCATTTTATTGAGTTATATAAAGTTTAATATTGAACATTGATTTTATTTTAAACATTAAATATTGAAATTAAATTATACGTTGAATATTGAACAATAAATATTGTACATTGAAGATATTGAAAGTTTTATTTTGTTGTAATAAGCATAGGTTTAAAAAAAAATCTGTTTTTGTTGCTTTCGTATTCCGTTTCTCTTATAAGGGACCAAATGTAATCAGCCATCATGGCTGCACCCCAGAAACCGTGATACCGCCGCTCCATAGCCTTCATCTGCTGGTGAAAACGTTCTCCGTGCTCATCACTAACGTCGTCCAGATTGTCCGGGTTATATACGCACTCGAACTCTCTACTTCTTTTACTTATTTTACACTTTTTATTAACTAAATAAAACCATGATAAAAATACTCTGTTAAAATATCAAAAAATAGCAGTAAAATGTCACTACACGAGAAACAAAAGAATTCACGTTTGCGGAGTCATGTCAAATTTAAATTTTATTAATGTTTTAGGTGAAAAAACTACGTAAAAAACTTAAAAAATTCCAATCATGCACTTTAATTAGGTTTTCATTAAAAAATAAACATATTACGAAATAAAATAAAAATAGTCAAAAAGCTGAATTTTCGTCTTCCACTAAAAAAATCATAACTTCGCCATTTTTTCATGTATTTTTATAAACATTAGCTTGTTTTTTTTGTAAAAATGTCAGCTTCACGAAAAAAAATCCAAACTGGAGTTATCTGTTTGATTTAAACCTTTTCCAGGACGATATGTAAATTTTCGACCTCAATTTTTGCCATAAAAACGAATTTTTTAAGTTATTAAAATCGCTAGCATCAAAATACATATCCGATATCAAAAGTATGTAAAATAAAGTCTTAGAGGGCTCAAATACCTTCAATTTAAGGGCTTGTTTGACCAAATCGATTAATTAGATTTTAAGTTATACTCAAAAACGTCAAAACACCTCCGAAAATTGACAATTGAAAATTCACATTTCAAAAACGCTTTTTTTGTGATTTTCGTGTTTAGTGGGTCAAAATACATGGAAAAATTATAATGGGATATGGTGGGCAGATTTTTTTTTTCGATTTTGTAAACTAGTGTAATTTGCCCTTTTACTGAAACAAGTATTTTTGTTGCAGATATACGGATGAATGAGGAAGTTGGTAACTTTGGGGTAGTGCACTCACTGCCGCTGGAAAATACAGGGTATGATCATAATCACCCGACTTCAAACCTACTCCCTCCTCTTGCTGATAACAGCTGCTATGCAGCAAGACCAGGTCGGCGTCTCAGTACCGGGCGATATTATTTTGGGGGGCCTCTTTCCAGTCCACGAAAAAGGTAAGAAATGTTTACGCAGTTTTTGATCTAGTTTAAATGCATGCGTCTTTTATAAGGCTCAGTAAAATATTAGATTGATCAAATTAAATGGAAAAATTATACATTTTTTTTGTTTACATACAGGGTTTTACCAAATAAGTTTCTTGATTTGAAAATATCGTCCAAGATGACAAAAAAAAAATTCTGATAAAGTTTGAGCTCTTAATATCAATATTAAGAGGTGGCTCATCGCGATTTTTTATTTTCCATTTAAATAACACGGGAAAAATATATTTTTTTGTTTGGAATTTTATTGCGTTCTAACGAATCAGTGAGATGTAAAAATCAATACATGTTCTTGTAGGGAATTGAATGATCTACAAAAAAGATCTGATATGATTTTTTGCATAGTCGACTCTTTTAAAAGTTATTTGAGGTTAAAGTTCAACTACAAATAGTAAATGATGACTTTTATAGTTTTTTATACTCTAGCATGAAATATTGTCTCAAAAACATGAAATATTATATTTTTCGTGAAGTTTATCGAGCGTTCTTCGGTAAAACAATACAATTTTTACAAAATATCAATAAACGTGAAAAAAACGGTTTTTTCCTATATTTAATTTTTTTTTTAATTCGAAATTTTTTCTTTACCTGAGTAATGACAAAAAATTTAATCATTTTCTTAAAAATAATAAATATTCTATTTACACTTGACTATTAGGTAATGTAGAGTAATAAAAGCCATGTTTCAAAAATTTTTTCAATTAAAATAAAAAGTGTTATTCCATAACTTATACTTTTTCACTATCTTAGAATCAAACTAAATTATTCTTGTTACAATTGGAATATTTTTAACGGTGGTTTTTAACTACTCGCAATAAGTATTAAATATACAAATATATATATTTAATTTACCCATTGACTTTTTCAATAAGAATGTAGATTTTTGGACACAGGATTATAGCTATCAAGATAATCTAGTATTTTTCAAACGTCTAGTTAAGTGTAAATAGAATATTTATTATTTTTGAGAAAATGATTAATTTTTTTTGTCATTACTTATGTAAAAAAAAATTCGATTTTTTTTAAATCAAGTATAAAAAACCGGTGTTTACTATTTGAGGTTGAACTTTAACCTCAAATAACTTTTAAACGAGTCGTCTAAGCAAAAAATCATATCAGATCTTTTTTGTAGATCGTTAAATTCCCTACTGTTATTTAAATGGAAAATAAAACATCGCGATGAGCCACCTCTTAATAATAATATTAAGAGAGCTCAAACTTTATCAGAATTTTTTTTTCGTTAACTTGGACGATATTTTCATGGTAACTAAAGAAAAAAAAATTAAAAGTTTTTTTTGGCCCACCCTAATCATCATCCCAAAGGATGACAATTTATTAGATATTTAGAGAGCTATATTATAGTAAAATTTACTAAGTAAATATTACAAGATAGAATCGGGAGGCATTTTTACTCCCTGATCTAGGGAGTTTTAGATTGTTAAGCTATATAATGTTTGCATATCCAAGAAAACTATACAAAAAGCATGTAAGAAAACCAAATCTCATAAAACGGTTCTGTCAACAAAACCATTAAGGTCATTAAGTCATAAGGAGAAGAAAAATGGCGACCTACGTAATTTGATTGATTGATTGTCTGAATATAGGGTTAGCCTGTATTTAGAGGGTCATTACTAGGGATTGCAATCCAGCAGGGTTTTAATCCAGCTGGATTTTTGCTGGATCCAGCAATTTAAAATTAAAAAAAATTTTTTTTTTAAATTAAATATGTACTTAAAAAACTTTTATTTTTATTTTTATTTTCATAAAATTTCTCCACGTTACTCGGGTATTTTTGTGCCGTCACAATTAAAAATTGTTAAACACGTTATAAAATTAATTTTAAAATATTGTTTTACTACTCCCACCTTTAAAACGACCATTATCGTACATGTTTCCATGACACTAAGTGACCTTTTAAATACACATTGACAAGTTGTGGCTTTACGGCGTTTTAGTCACGGGCTGAAGTTAGTTCTAAGTTAGTTGACAGTTGTCAAATGTCATACAATCGTTAAAATAAAGTGCCTTTCTTGTAAAATAATACTAAATGTAAAAATTATTTTATTATCTCAATACAAAAATACAAAAGTATTAAATAGTTTCTCAACGCCAATATTTGAAAAGTTTATATGAACATTGTACTGACCTTTTAATTTCGCCGGCAGTAAACTATAACTTAAATTCTGGAATGGACTCCACTGTAAAGTTCTCATAAAACATTTTCTTTACTTTTACTGTAAAAACTGTCAATTTTCAAGAAATACATTTCGATTTATAACCTTTATAATCTGTGTTTATAAAATATAAAAATTTGACATTTGACGGTGACACACAGATTTCCCTATTGTTTCATAGATGGCGCTCTATAAAATATTTGATTTAAATCATTTCAAGATAATAAAAAGTCTCGTTTATAAACTTTTCTATACACTCATTAATTTAAGAACTGGCCTAAATTAAATTCGTGTATAAAATGGCGTTTACCAAACTTGATACATAATATACTATTATTATGCTTTTAATAAGTTATAAGCACAATAAATATTATATTATAAAATATTAATTTACTAACTTTAATAACAATTTTTAATTGTGACGCGCGGGACAAAAATTACCGAGTAACGTGGAATTCTCCTATAGTAAATTACTATTGGTAATGTGTAAACGTAAATAAACAAATAAATAAATAAATAATATTATTTTTAAAGGCTAAAAAACTTGTATGAAGAAATGTATTGCACTATTTCGTATATTTTAATTTTAAGTGCATTTATACTGTTTTTAACCCCATAATATAAATATAAATTATATCTACTGGACAATTAAATATATGTATGTAGAACATTAAACTGATTTCTACTTTAAAAGCTAGAACAAAATAAATGTAAAGATTATAAAATAATTACCTTTATTATTTTTTATAATTATTATTACATGTTTTGTATTTTTTTGTTCCCAATGTAACTACTGTAATGTAGTTTATAAATAAATTAAAATTAAAATTAAAATTCACTTAAATTATTCATAATTATCACAACAAACAACCCAGCCAAGAAGACACTCATTTAGCATGATACTTTATCAAGCGAGAGCGAAAAGTGCGGTGTAGAAAGGGGTGTAGCACGTGCCGCAAGCGTGAGAGAACGGTAAAGTCGCTGAAAAATGCACTGGATCCAGCTGGATTGCTGGATGAGGGATCCCTAGTCATCACAATATAGTTCTCTAAAAGTGTTAACCTTACTTTTGAAAACAAACTGTTTTTCGGAATTATTTAAACTTTGTCCCAAGGGAAGAGATGTATTATTGATCAATCAATGATCAATCTGATATTTTAAATGGTTTAGTGTTATTGTGTGTTTTGCATGATGAGTTGGTGTTGCAGGAGAGCGCTCGCCATGCGGTCCTCAGGTGTATCATCGCGGGATTCAGAGATTGGAGGCGATGATGTTTGCGATAGACCGCATAAACAGGGATCCGCGTATACTGCCGAACATAAGCCTGGGCGTCCATATACTGGACACGTGTTCGAGGGACACGTACGCGTTGAACCAGAGCTTGCAATTTGTTCGGGCTTCTTTGAATAATATCGACATATCGTCGTTCGAATGCGTGGATCATTCGATGCCTCGGCCCAGGGTGAACTATTCTGGGCCGGTGTTCGGAGTCGTGGGTGGATCTTACAGCTCCGTGTCGTTGCAAGTGGCCAACCTGCTGGGGCTGTTTCGCATACCCCAGATATCGCCGGCGTCGACAGCCAAAGCGCTGAGCGATAAGAGCCGCTTTAAATATTTCGCCCGTACTGTCCCTCCCGACACGTTTCAATCAAGTGCTTTAGTAGATATCGTGAAAAGCGTCAATTGGTCCTACGTTTCGACAATTTATTCCGAAGGCTCGTACGGCGAATACGGAATCGAAGTTTTTCATAGAGAGGCCCAAGAGCGCAACGTATGTATTGCAACAGCTGAAAAAGTTCCTAGCACAGCTGACGACAGAGAATTCGATAATATTATCACGAAACTGAAGAAAAAAGTTAACGCCAAGGGAGTTGTCCTATTCACTCGAGCGGAAGATGCAAGGTATCGAAAACTTTTAATTAAACTTATTCCTACATAACGACCGATTCATTTTTCTGACGTGGCCAATATATTACCAAACTTTTAACCCTAAACCCCGCAAACTTAAAACAACCATTAGACGCGCCTCAAAAAATTTATCCTAAAAGTCACCCATCAAATTTAAATTGACCACTGCTGTTGGACTTGATCAGCTAATAATGCTAATTCAGCTAATAGTTAACTACTTCAGCAATCTTTCTAATAGAAATGGAAAAAAACACCAACAAATTTGTAAATTTATAAAAAAAGAAGTAATAACCCAAGTAGCACAATTTGTTAAATAACTATCATTCTAATCTAAATAAAATAACGTTTTTAAAATTTGTTTTTAACCAATTAGTTTTATTCAACCATTAACATTTTTTAAGGTTATTATGAAACAAAAAATAACCCTTTAAATTTACCAACCGGTTTCTATAACCTTAAGGTAAATTTTAAGGTTATTTTTTAGTATAATTTAACTAATAAAAGAAACCTATTGGTAATATTACTAACTAGTTAAATATTTGGTATATTTATAGTCAATTTAAACTCTTAAAATAACCTACATTTTTCTTTAGGTAATATTACTTATAAGTTAAAAAGTAGGTTATTTTACGTTATATTAACTTATAATTTTAACCTTTAAAGACTAGTTATTTTTTAGACATATTTTGGTTCAGTTTAACTTTTTGGTTAATTTGGATACATTTTTTTAACCAACAAGTTATATTTTACCAAATATATTTTAACTCGCTGGTAAATAAACGTTAATTAATAAACTGGTGAAAAAAGTGATAGTTTTACAGTTTTCATTGTTACCTGCATAGAAAAATTAGTCTCAATACAGCTTTATATACAAACCTATAGGTTGTGAACCATATTTGGTAAGTTATAATTATGTAGAGTTAAAATAAACTTAAACGGTTATAGTTTACGTTGACTTGAGTTAAAAAGTAGTTAAAAAGTATAAAATAAACCAAAAACTACAAAATATTAACTTTTTTTAACCAAAAGGTATTTAACTAAGTTAAATTTAACTAACATAACGTTAATTTTACCATAATTGAATTCTCCACTTATTACAAATTTAAGGTTAATTTAACGTTGTAGTACAATATTACTTAAATGAATTAACCAGGCATAAAGTAAATTTAACGTTAATTTAACCAGTTGTGCTACTTGGGAATATACAGTATGTCTCCGTATTGCGTTTGCAAGGGAGATTTGTTTTTATTTTTGGGTTTTCGAAGGAAAGTCATTCTTGATAAAAAGTTTTGATTGTCGAAAAAATAATATTGTGATTTTATCTACAGTGTGTTGAAAAATTCGGCCAGTGTAGCTGGTCAAGTCAGCCCTACTAAATACTATTGGTATACGCGTTAAAACGTTTCTTTGATAATTTTTTCTAATTTTCTAATCTTTCAGAATTAAACAACAGTTCAAATTGCTTAGACTGAGTAGCAAAATCAAAGGATTTTTTAATTTTTGTTATTTTTCCGTAACCAATAAACCTGATTGGTTAAATTCAAGGTGTAATTATAACTTAATATTAGGAAACTAAAAATTAAAAAGGCAAAATAAAACTGTTTTTTTTTATTAAAATTATTCCGACAGATGTCGGACGGCTTTAACCTCACATTTGGTAACGCCATACAAGGAAGAATTTTAATTGAACACTGGCAACATAGTATGCACATTAAGAGATTGCTTTGATAATTTTTCCCAAGAGAGCCGTCCAAAGCTTTTAGCAAACGTTTAGTATGGTAATCACTTTTTTAATACATTTCATACATTATAAAGCTAAAAAACATATTTCCGGCGACCCTTTTTAATTCAGCGATAGAATAATGATGAGTCATTATATGCCGTATATTAAAATGCTTTAATAAGCATATTGTCGCTAATTGTTTATTATGTTATTGGTCCGCTCAGCTTCATCATTATCCTAATTTGTTTTCAATAAAAATGTTTTAATTATCTCCTCTTTGAAAACAGATTATTTTCACCCGAAAAAAGTAATTCATCCTTTGAAGTTTTATTGTATAGATAGCTACGGTATAAGGAATTTGCTTGTTAATTAATATTTTTACACTCTTTAATTTACTTTGTTGCTCTTAAGCAGAGGAAAATCAATGCGCGTAGTTTTGTATGGAACGATAAACGAAATGGGTTTTATTGCATTTGTGGCAATTGAACTTAAATTTATTTCAACAAATTTTATTACTAGCGAAGCACTGCCTAATAAAATACGTAATAAAATAAAAATTAGCTTAAGAGCGGCGGAATGTTAATTCAATAAAAATATGCAAGAAGTGCCTTAGTCACAAATAGGTGATTCTGAGATGTTGCGGTTTATTTTTGATTGTGAAATATCACACAAAATATTATGATCAAAATGTGTGTTGTATTGTATTCTTTGTGGAAAGTGGATTGGATGATTAAAAAAGAAAAAATGTTTTGTTATTTGTATCCAAAACAAATTTATAATAATTTGGGGCTTAAACACTTTTTGTGTTGAAATGTTTTTATTTTGTCAAAAATTACTGCATATTTTGAGGAAAAATTTGTTTATATTTAAAAAAAGGTTTATTATATTAAAACGTGTAAACGAAACTTAAGACTAAGAAGTAACTAAGAACATAATAAGAAGGCTGGCTTACATAAACAGCGTTGGCCTATTGTAACTTATCAATTTCTTTATCAATGTCATCATTTTGCTGGATATAAACACACAAACCGAATTCTAATGGAATTGGTAATTACATTAGTATACAGTGGAAGTCAAAAAATACCTCCCACCGGTAACTATCTAAACGCATCAATTGCACACCAACTGTTTAATACAAAGATAGGATTGCAACGCGAAATAAAACAGCCGAGACAAGACAGGAACAACCCGACACGGACAGAGACAATAACGTTACCACGATCAGTAAACTAGGCCCCTGCAGCGAACTAACAACTCCCCAACTCCAAACGATTCCGCGTCGTATTTAGATTTGAGTCGGCGTAATTGTCCCTCAAACACCAAAATGGACTACCTTTTTCATGATCCTACTGGGCGTATAGCATCGGCCCGGCAAACCCGGGAATGTGACTTAGGCACTTCTTGCATTGACTCCTTCAAAGTTAACCTTAAAATTCGATCTCTCTTTATTGGTTTATATTGTGAATGCTGATTTTTAGGAGAATTTTACAAGCCGCTAAGCGTATGAACGCCACCCATACATTTTATTGGGTGGCTAGTGACGGTTGGGGTAAGCAGCAAAAATTGCTGGAGGGGTTGGAGGACGTGGCCGAAGGAGCAATCACCGTCGAACTGCAATCGGACAACATACCCGGGTTTGACGAGTATATGATGTCCTTGACTCCAGAGAATAATACGCGCAATCCGTGGTTCGAGCAATATTGGGAAGACACGTTCGGATGCGTGCTCGAGAAAAACGTCCCCTTGGAAACCAACAGCACTTTCAATGTTTGCGACATGAATTTGAGGCTCTCGCAGAGTGTGGGGTAAGTAATGTTTAGTTGAGGGTATTCGCACAAAAAAATCCTCGTTATATAATTTTAATTTTAATTAAAAATAAGCACACGCTAATGATTTAACAAGAAACTCACTGGTTAATTCAAAGAATAACAAAACAGCCCGTTTTGAATTTTAAATTGAGATACAAACAATACAAAGCACGAAGTTGCATGCTACCTACTGGCCTGACGTTCCTAATCGAGTTATTCGAATTTTATCGAAAACACCCTTTTGGAAGTCGTATACATCAACGGCAGGTATTTTCTCTAAAATCTCGCTACAAACGTAAAGCTTTTGACTTTCGGTATAATTGAGCGAGCAAAAAATGAACTAAAAAGAGTTTAATGAGTGGAAAAACGTCAGAAACTCAAAAAGCTATTACGAGAATTGCTGCTTCATTTTTATTATTATTTATATAGGCCATTTCATGATAAAACAGACAAAACTTCAAGTTTAGCAGCAAGAACATGTTTTTTATTTTAAATTAATGCATTTAATTACAAATCGATTTTTAAGTAATGCATAAATAAGGCCATTACGGCAGATGAATTAATTTATTGAAAACGCAATTTATGTGTTTTATTATTATTTAATTATTTTGCAATATCCGGTTAAATCGGCAAATTAAAATTTAATGGCATCCCTAGAAATTTATTTATTTTAATGATTTTTCCAAGCGATGAAAGACAAATAGGAACTCAATTTTTAAAAGCAAGAAATTATAAAACCGACTTCTTTTTAAATGCAAATTGCTACAACTTTATTAAGGTCTTTTAGCATATTTTACTTTAAAATTGTTTTATTTACTTCGGGATATTGAGTTTAACGGCATAACGCGTAATAAAACGTTTCTATTGAATAAATGCTCAACCCACATGAAACGATTTAATAAAATAAAGTTAAATACACTTGAAAAAAAATCGACTGGGTTTGAAGTGGGTTTAATAAACGTCAAATCCCAAATAAATAATTAATTTCTCGATCTCTTAGGGCCACTCGAACTTTGGGCTAAATTGTAAAATAATAATTGTTAAATTTTTAATCACTCCCACTTCAAGCATCAATTGTTAATCGCACCCGGTAAAATGGCTCGTTGTTATAAATTGATGCGATGTACAAACACTTCTAAACAATCGGCCCAAATTTCAACTTGTAATGCTTAGCAAAGACAATTATGGATCCTAACATTAATTATAAGGGACCTGCTCGAAAGTTCAATTAAAATGAGAAACGAGAAATATCCACCACTCATAGTTAATATAGGAATTATCTCACCATTTGGTGGTAAATCTTGATACATCATATACTATTTTATATTTAGTATTTTATTTTGAAATTTATAATTCAATTATTTTTAATAACGCAATTTTGTATACCACTCAAACATTTTTTTATCAGAAAATTTTAGTTTGTTTATTTTTTATATAATAGAATTATAATACAAAATTAATGGGTAAAATGTTGTTTATCCGAACTCGGCAGTAAAGTAGTCAACAAGTTTTACTTTACTGCCGATTTAATACGAGTATTCTATGCAACCCATTATATATATATATATATTTAATATGTGTCTACTGCTCCTCAGCAGCAATTAAATAATATTTTAAAAAAAGCACCGTCGCGGAGGTTGATTGGACCCTTTCATAAAATGTTGTTTAATAAAAATAATAAGTTAATTTTATTAATTAGATTAAAAAATCACCGCGGCGGGCAAATATATAATAACCGTCGCAACAAACAGTATACGTAGACACTTACATTCAAATGACATTTGATTTGATCATTAAATGACATTTGATTTAATAATCAATATTAATTATTAGTATTATTAAATGTGATTTCGGATAAAATTTAATATGCACCTCGGCATTAAAGTCATTTTTTATTTTTTATTTTATTTTCCACATTCGTGATAAAAAATACGACTTTACTGACTTGATACATAAATAATTAATTTTAATTGATTTAAAAGTTTGATGAGTTTTAGGAAAATGTATTTCGATGAAATTTTTTTTACAGTGGTCTATTTTAGGTACGAGCAGGAGAGTAAAGTACAATTTGTGGTAGATGCAGTGTACGCTTTTGCTTTGGCACTTCATAATCTTTACGAGGATGTGTGCAAGGACTATAAAATGGGGGGCGTGTGTCCTGCGATGACCCAATACGATGGCGGGGACTTTTACAAAAACTATCTGCTTAACGTTTCTTTTGCCGGTAAGTGCATGCTTTTATGGCCGCCATTGCCCTGAAAATGGCACCCGAAACAGGAAACAAATTTAATTCAATTAAAACCTCGAAACAAATTAAGCTTGTGTGTTTTTTCCATTGGAAAGTTAATATAACAATACGAGTATACGTAATTAAAATGACCAAAGTTTCATCGGTATTTAATTTAATCCCAAAACTTATCCTGACATAATCTGGCGCATTATTCACTTTAAAACAAAGCCTATTCGCTTTGTTATATTAACAATGACCCACAATTGAAAAATCATCGATTATCAAATATCTTTAAAGAACAGTTTTTGGTGTTACTTTGCAATCTATACATATGTAATTCAGACCTAAAGGGCTGAAATTTTGACAGTGCATTCCTATAATCACATAAATAACCGATAAAAAAGATTTTTTTGAAATCTTATCTCTAAAGGAGCGAATAACCACAAAATTCAATTTTAATCCCGGCGCATTCGCCATTTTTGAAAGTATATTTAATTTATTAGATATTCTAATATTTAAACAAAATTCGCAGTAGCAGCATAAATTTTAAAAAGCATTTAACAGATTTATTGGATATTCTAATATTGAAACAAAATTCGCAGTAGCAGCATACATTTAAAAAAATGGTAGCACATATTTGTTGTGTTTGATTGTAATTTAATTTAAATAAATATTTGTTAATAAACTAAATTGATAAATTAAACTGTAGTAGTAGTTTTTGATAATATCGAACATTCTTATTAAAAAAAGTTGATCAGAACTAAAAACTACGTTTATATATGCAATGAAAGTCATTTACATGGAAAAATCGTTTTTTCTTTTTTGTTAACAATAACAATGCAAATGTAACTTTAGTTACATGTAATCTAGGATGCATTGACAAAGAAATGATTTGTTGATAGCAAAAAATGTTTAACATTGAATGTTAAAACATAAGAATTTGCTTATTACTTTCTGAATGAAACGGAAAGGTTATCATGTTTGTAATAAATAAAAAAGATAAATATTCGGTATCCATAATTTGAGAAAAATTTTTCAAAAATTTTTTGAAGTAGAAAGATGTAATTGCATATTAAAACATAGTTTTTGATTCCGAACAACTTTTCATAATTACAGTTTTCGATATTGTCATAAATAAAGGTACTTTACTCTTTTAACAAATTCATATTTTTTGTCAAACCTCGTATATGACTAAAAAAATTTAATATCTGATGATTTTATTTTAGATTTTAGAACAACAATGACCCAGCGCATCCTCCAATTGAAAAATCAGCGATTATCAAATATTTTCAAAAGTTTTTGGTGGTACTTTGTAATCTATACATATGTAATTACAGACCAAACCGTTAGGCCTAAAGGGCTGAAATTTTGACAGTGCATTCCTATAATCACATGAATAACCGATAAAAAAGATTTTTTTGAAATCTTATCTCTAAAGGAGCGAATAACCACAAAATTCCATTTTAATCCCGGCTCATTCGCCATTTTTGAAAGTATATTTAATTTATTAGATATTTTAATATTTAAACAAAATTCGCAGTAGCAGCATAAATTTTAAAAAATGTTAGCACGTATTTGTTGTGTTTGATTGTAATTTTAGTATTGTTAATTTAATTTAAATCAATATTTGGTTACCAAACTAAATTGATAAATTAAAAAGTAGGTATCGTATGAAAATTAACGATGGAGTCATATATCACAATTCGCGGCAAACGAAGCAGAATAAATGGAAGTGATTTATAGGGTATTTTGCCCCGTATTTACCATAGGTCTATGGCATATAGACAAAAATGATTATTGTCTATAAAAAACGCTTTAAACGGGCATTTAAACGTCAACATTTTTGATGGGTTCGCATTTAACGTAAAAACAATGAATTTATTCAGTTGGCGTGTGCGAATAAATTATGTGCTGTTTTGTTTTAGATTTGGCCGGTAGCCCTGTCAAATTTGATCACAGCGGCGATGGACTGGCGCGCTACGATATCCTTAACTATCAAAAGCTATTTAACGCTTCGGGATATCATTACAGAGTAAGTAAAATTTCTGTTTTATTTCGTACGCCCTGGTGCAATTTCATAATTGCGCTGCAACAGGTGACGCACTTAATTAATAATTAAACAATCTCAACGTCTACTTTCCCAATTACGGTGGCAGCAATAACATTTGGTTTCGTGTTTTTTTCTTTGCTCATCTTCTTGCTGGAATATTTATACTTGTAGTTTTAGGATGTCGTGTCTGGCTTCTATGCTCCATTTAAGATTAAATTAATCAAGCCTCGCATGCAAATCTACGATAAATTAAATAGCTATTAAGTCTCTAAATAAATTCTAATGGCACAACGGGCGCTTGACAAATTTGTTTGGAAAAATATCCACCAATATTAATATCTTTAATTAAACTACAACTTAATTTATCCATTTTAATCATTTTTATAGATTAAACTTTCGGTGGCATTTTTTTTATTAAAAAACATAATATCATTGTTTTAAGAGGTAAAAACAAAGATGATATACAGGATATGTCAGTTACATCGAGTTGCTCCCTTGTTTTGTAAAAAAAATTCATAATTTTTTTATTAAAAAAATAGTAGGTCTAATGTGCAAAAACTTGTTAAGAATGGCTCATAATTATAACGGATATGATGGATCCGCGCCCTCAGGCATTTTTTAGTGCTGTTCAAAGGGCTAGTGAAACTGGTAGCTTACGGGAGAGTTTAAAGGGTTCAAGCTTTGAAGTCGGAGGATTTTTCACGCAGTCAATTTTTTCAACTAGCTTTTTGATGCCAGCAATTCGTGGGCAGACGTTGCGAATGGCATGTTATTTACCAAAGCGTTAAGAAATTATCCCTGGTTTTATGAAAGATTAACCTGAAAATGTAATATATACTTGAACAGTTTCCCAATTTCACAAAAAAAGTATATAGATATACAAAAGATGGCACTAATCGAAAATAAATCGTATTACTGTTCTTTAAACATGGATTGATAAAATTAAAGAAGTAATTTTCAACAGTAATAGTGAATTAAAGAACTAATGTCATAAGACGTCATTTTGTTGCACGTGGACAATTTATAATTTGTAATGGACGAGTGCGACAGAAGGTCTTATGGCATGAGTTCTTGATGCTATTTTATCTATTTTGCAAAAATTCTATAAAAAAAAATAATTTTATACCTTGAATTTAATTTGGTCAAAAATCGATTCGCCATGCCGTCCTTAATTTACTTATTTACAATAAGCGGCTGTTAATGTTAAAGAAGAAAAAAAAGATTTTTTTGGTGTTAAACAAAATTTATTGCCAGAAAAGTCTCGTAAGTAGTAGAAAAATTATAAAAATATTAGAACCAATATGCAAAATATTGTGCTGTTTAAAGTATAGCCAACCTATAAAATCAAAATTTTGGGTGGGATAAAGTATCTCATTACAGCACCAAAAGCGGTGTTATAATGAAGTCATTATGAACGCAAAATGGATAAAATTAATTTTAAATAAAATATAGCGAAGGGCGCATCATAGAGAAGCGCGATATTTTAATTAGAATAAATTTCCGAACTGCCATGATAGGTATAATACGAATTGTTTGTTCTACTAAATGGCATTCTTAACGGAATCAGGCTTTACCTCGAAAATTGAGTCATTGTGTTTGTAAATCCGCTTACAGAGAGAGAGTAAAGTAATTTGCCATTGAAAAGATATTCTCAATTGCCGGCGGCTTGAATTTACATGCAGAAGGCAATAGGTATATGTATAGTTTGTTATGAGGAAATGTTTTGTCTACTTATTGTGGACAAAAAGGAGTATGATTGGTCGATTGTCACTTATTATTGAGTTGTAGATTCAAATATTATGCATCCGCCGAGAATTCGCATAAAATATTCATAAGGGGCCCTATTTTATTGTTATTATTGACCCAGAGGATTTACTTTAAAAATAATATATTGCTTCTGACGACGTTCAATATATATATACACTCGATATACGGTCCTAATTTATTCTTTTGAAAAAACACAATTCTAACAAATTGATTTTGAAGGGCTCTAGAGAAAGATTCAATATTCGATCTCGAGATGTAGATACGTACGATCGAGTTAATGTTATTTTACACGTGGACAGGATGTTACATCTATAAAAATGATTTTTTATCGCACCCTTAACTTTTATCACTCTCCATCGCGCCGTTAAACATTTAATTATCCCGCCGATAAAATTATTATTTCAGGTCGTCGGCAAGTGGTTTAACTCCTTGGAGTTGAATTCGGAGTTTTTGGTGTGGGATCACAACTCCACGGTCGCGCCGACATCCGCGTGCTCTCTACCCTGCGAAATCGGCATGATCAAGAAGCAACAAGGCGACACTTGCTGCTGGGTGTGCGACAAGTGCGAGGAGTACGAATACGTGTACGACGAGGTCACCTGCAAGGACTGCGGCCCCGGATTCTGGCCGTACCCCGACAAACTGGCCTGCTATCCGCTGGAACAGCAGTACATGCGCTGGGACTCCCCGTACGCCCTGGTACCGGCCGCTTTCTCCTTTTTGGGCATTGTGGTCACCATGGTGATAATGGGCTTGTTCGTCAAGCACAACGACACCCCGTTGGTGAGGGCCTCGGGCAGAGAGTTAAGCTACATGTTGCTCTTCGGGATTCTTCTATGCTACTTGAATAGCTTCGCTCTTCTGGCCAAACCGACCACTGCCACTTGCATCACGCAACGCTTTGGGGTCGGCGTGGGTTTCTCCATTATATACGGGGCTTTGCTGACTAAAACTAACAGGATTTCGAGAATTTTCGACTCCGCCTCCAAGTCCGCCCAAAGGCCGAATTACATAAGTCCTAAATCGCAGGTAATCATTACGTGCACTCTGATTGCAGTTCAAGTGCTGCTCACTTTGGTGTGGATGATTGTGGAACCACCCGGCACCAGATTTTACTACCCGACCAGAAATCAAGTAAGTTAAAAACTAGTTTTGTAGTGCATGCGAGATATCTACACTACAGTCGGGTGGTTTTTATAGTGTACATTTGTTTACTTTAAGCTGATTAAAATATTGATTTAATAATTCATGCATACACATTGTAGTATTACCCTACATATTGTCTTTGATAACTGTAATAATCTTGTGTGCTCTTGGAAAATATTACATACTTTACTTTCATCTAAAAAGCTCCACGCTTGGAAATTTATTTTTTATTATATTTAAAAGCAACGTTAGGAGGAAGCGTTTATTTTCAAATTATTCCAAAATTTAATGAATTAGATTTTTTATAATCAATAATCCTGCACGAGAATATTTTAATTTTCCCACTAAACCATCATATTTTTGGCTTTAGATATTGCATTAGGTATTCGAAAAAAAAATCAATAACTTGTTATGCGCTTTCTGAGCCAGATAAATCCTATCTATTCAGTATTTTTAATATTAGAAATATTCGGTTGAATATATTAAATTCCGACATTTAGAACTGCTATTATATTAGTATTTATATTTGGCACCATTTGTTCAATTTAAAAATATAATTAAGTAAATAAATCTCATAAATTCGTTATAATTAAATTATAGCAATAACGACGGTACGCTGATATTATTTGAATACGTTTTTTATAAACCCTTGAGGCGGTTATACAAAATATATTGAAATTAATAGCTTTGATTATCAAACAATACACAACGGACATCTAACAATAAACAATATAAATTTTAATTTATTAATCCCTGATATTCCACATCAAAGGTTGTATTTTGGGATGTAAATGCCACAAATGTAATCGTCACCTTTAAAATCTGCAGTAATTGATAAGCCGTTTAGTATTCTTTATAATAAATCATTAAACCCCAGCTTTTTTACAATGTACATGATTAATGCTTCATTGTCTATTGCAGACTGGTAAACAATTAATATAATGAAAATAATAAATTGCATTTAATTCTGAAATATCATGCAAACAAACAAAACTTGGGTAATAAGAAACTCACTCGTACGGTGGATTATTCTGCTTTAAACGGAAAGTTAACTTTTTTAATTGTCTTTAGGTTGGTACGACTAAATTTTTGTTTAAGCGTTAACTTCACTATGCTCACTATACACAAAAACCGGTATCACACGGTGCGTTGCGCTTGTCATGAAAAAAAATCGGTTTGAATCACTGTGTGATACAGACGCGTAGGTAGGGAGTGAAATGAAACTATAAAGAAAATAAGCTTGTTAGGATTTCTAAAAGAATCTCAAATAACCTTATTATTAAGAGTTTGCCAAGCAGTGTATAATAAATTGTTGTCGAACTTTTCGGAGACAATAAGTCAACCAGCGCAAAACAATTGAAACAACAGCAAACTGAAACTTTATTTTATATTTGTGTGGCGGATTTTTTCGTCCGAAATATTTTACGTTCGCAAATCATTTATTTATCTTGCTGTTCCGGAAAATTTAGGAACTTTGAATATTGGATTGAGTGAGGACTTATCCCCTAATGAAATTATCATCACCCCTTTTTGTTTTCAGGTTATATTGAAGTGCAAAATCCAGGACATGTCGTTCCTATTTTCGCAATTGTATAATATGGTTTTAATTACAACATGCACAGTCTACGCCGTTAAGACCAGGAAAATACCCGAAAATTTTAACGAGTCCAAATTCATAGGCTTCACCATGTACACTACCTGCATTATATGGCTAGCTTTCATTCCTATTTACTTCGGAACAGGCAATTCTTACGAGGTAATTTCACTTTAATTAAATTTACCCCGAAAATTTACACCAACAGATATTTGTTGGCTTACATAATTTTAACACAACACAACAAGCTCAAAATGTATCAAACTGGAAAAACTGCAACCACCACTGCTAATTAATACATAATAAACTAGGTATAGGGTAAACCCTGATAGCAAAATTTGATTTTAAAAATCTTCTAAGAAGATATGACCCGGAATAATGGAATATTCTTAGAACCTTCCCTTATTGCTATGTTCTTAGGGACTTTTAAAACATTCAAATTGAATGATTCAATAGATACCCTTTTAATGATGCTGTTAGATTATTAAAAGCTTCTTAAAACCTTCCTAAGAAGCATCCTAAGAACATTTTAAGAATACGTTTTTGGAATGTTCTTAGAAGGTTTCTTATGGAGCTTCTAGGAAGCTTTTGAGAATATTTTCAAATATGTTTCTAATATGTTGTATTCTACATTCGTAAAATTCTTCAGGAGAAGACAAATACGCCTCACTGTCATAATATGACAGTGAAATGTATTTATCGTCCCCTTAAAAAAAATTGCGACATATTAATATATATTTAAAAATATTAAATAATTATTATAATATAATAACATTATTTCATAAAAAGTAAAATTGGAAAAATTTTGTGGGGTAAGTCAGATAAGATTGAAGTTGAAGATAGATTATTTTATACATAAAAATGTTAATTCAGAAATAAAAACTCGGTATACAAATTAATAAATATTTATTTTTAACATAAAATAAAATACCTATAGTAAAAGTATTTTTGTTATTGAATATTGTTTAATTTGACAAACAACTAATAAATAAAAAAATATTTTGGATTGTGTTTTTACTTAGTATTTAATACTAATTACTAATTAGGTACTTAAGTATAGGTATATACCTTTATACGTAGTTTATGGTATATTTTACTATTATATAGGTAACTGAACTAAATATGCTTAACAGGAATATTCCTAAATGAACTTTCTATAGCAATTACTTTCTTAACATTCTAATCATATGTTTAGAGTAGACTAATTTTTACCACTAAAACATTGCACCTTCTAAGAACCTGCCAGTAAGAATATTCTTAGGATCATGCTATATGTCTTTTAAGCATGTTCTTTAGAAGAAATTTAGCATGATCCTAAGAATATTCTCACTGGAAGGTTTAAAAAACATTTTTAGAATAAAGTGTGCTATCAGGGAAGGCTCTCTTAAAATGAATTAGTCAAAAATAACTAATTATAAGTTATATTTCATTAATTGTCATAGCGAAAAAGCAAATTCTACTAAATGAAATAGTCAAATTAGTGGATTTAAATTTAAAAAAAGTTCTGACCCAGCCGGGGTTTGAACTCAAGTCTGTCGCTTGTCAAGCGTATGTCATAACCAATGAGCCATCAGTCACTTTTATAAAAATCAATTTTATTTGTCTATAAATATTGCTCATAATATTTTAAAGTTGAATATATTTTTTGTGTTGCTAAACTTGTTGCATCTTTGTTTGTTCCGGTTTAACCGAAAGTGGCATTTTAAACAAAATATTTTAGAAAAATACTTACTTAAATGCACTATAAACTTCTAACGGACAACGAATGTAAAACACCCCGTGTACAAATGAAGTTGCTGCTGGGACCCCATTTATAATCTAAAAACTTTGTTTTGAAAGATGGGTGATATTTTTCAGACGCAGATTACAACCTTGTGCGTGGCAACGAGCATGAATGCTACAGTGGCTCTCGTTTGCCTGTACTCTCCGAAAGTTTACATAATAGTGCTCCATCCCGATAAGAACGTCAGAAAGCTGACGATGAACAGCGCGGCCTACAAAAAATACAACTCCGGCCCTGCATCGACCTATTCGGCATCAACGCAAAAAGGTAAAGTAATTATTATGCGGAATGTCGAAATGTTTGCTTGAGATTCATCCGATTTTTGTGCTCGCATTGTTTATCTCTATTTAATCAGGCAAAGTTGTCGGGAACTTTTGCCGAAAAGTACCCCAGATATAGTAATTTGAATAGAGCAGTGATTCGCATACACAACATGGATTTACATGACGCAAAGTTCGCCGCTTAAGTTTTGCCTTCGATTGGTTAAAAGTTTCTGAATTTATTTACTTTTCACTGCCATGGCAACGGCAAGGGGTTAATTTAATCGAGAATGTTTTATACAGGTTATGTATCAAAATATAGGACAATTAAAATGCAAAACACTATATACTATATATTTCTATAAAAGCCATAAATTTTAACTATAATTCCCAGAACTGGACTCTTCTATACAACCAAAATGTTCTGTAAATCTTCGCGTTGTATACAAAATTCTCTCCATTAAAACGTATAATACAAATGCTATTTTGAAAGCTGAGCGTTAAAATTTAATTTACATTTTATTTGGATTTGCCCGAGTAAATGGCCGCTGGACCAAAGGCTAAACAAATTGGGAACCGGTCAAATTAATTATAAAAATTTATATATTGCAAACCCTAAACAAAGTTAAGGCATCATTTTATTATTAAATGGCATGTTAATAAAATCACCAACTAAATTTTATTTTATTTTGTTGTATTTCTATATATAAGATTTTTTTATTAAAATTAATTTTATACTCACAAAAGAGTAAATAATAAAAATAAATACCAATAAACACAACGAAATGAAGTTAGTTTTAAGTTAGTTGACAGTTGTCAAATGTCATACAATCCTTAAAATAAAGTGCCCCTCTTTTATAATAATACTAAATTTGAAAATTATTATAATTTCTTAATATAAAAGTTTTAAATAGTTTCTCAACGCCAATATTTGAAAAGTTTATATTCAGTTGTACTGACCTTTTTATTTCGCCGGCAGATTTAACCTTCTTTATCTCAGGATTTAACTGATTTCACCTTAAAGTGCCTACTATTACCTATCTTTACTTTTACCTTCACTGTAAAAAAACTGTTTCTACCGCTTCTGCTTTTATCGGTTTTTAGTTAGGTAGTTTGTTTTGATTTACAAGTAAAAATTTGACATTTGACATACCACACAGAACACAAGTTAAAATGGTTAGGTACTCTGTTGTTTTATAGATGTCGCTCTATACAAATAATTATTTTAAATCATTTTTAGACAATAATCAAAATAATTAAGTATTTAGCTCGCTCGTGGCTAAAATGGCGTTTATAAAACTATTGTATACATAACGTAAGAACACCCAGTATAATTTGGCGTAAATAAACAAAGATGTATGAAACTTCTTAAATGTTTCCAGGCAAAATTTAAGGTCCTCAAAGTTTTGCATTATTAAAAGTCTAAGCTCCGAAATCCATCGTACACGCTCGAGAAATTTTGGCTTTGTCACAGTAGCCTTCGACAATATCATTTGACCTCTTCTGTCCAAAAATCCATATCGGCCAATTTGTAATAACTTTTGATGATATTACTTATCTTTCACTGCGTACGCCCAACCCATAACCAAATTACACATCTGCTTATTACCTATTAAAAGTTTATATTTCTACAACACGATAACTGCATACCAAACATAATTGCTTTATAAGGTAGTTTAACTAAGCCAAGTTCTGTATATTCGGGTGTGGTTATTTCCAAAGTTGTTTTTTTTTGCTTAGGTATTATAATTATTTGTTTACAGTCCTAAAAAATTTTTTGAAAAAAAAAACGAAGATAAAAATTTGAAATAATGCAATATTTTCATTATATATTTTTTCTGAATATATAAGTTGTTGTTTTTACTTGGGTATCATCTAAATTATTTTTTTACAGTTGAGAAACAATTTTGAAAAAAGTATATATATTTATTTACTTTTAATTTTTAATTATTTCTTCTACTCACCTTTAAAACGTTCATTATCGTACATGTTTCCATGACACTAAGTGACCTTTTAAATACACATTGACAAGTTGTGGCTTTACGGCGTTTTAGTCACGGGCTGAAGTTAGCAACAGGTTTTTAGTCACGGGCTGAAGTTAAAGCTATAGCTTTAAGTTAGTTGACAGTTGTCAAATGTCATACATCGTTACTAAATGTGAAAATTATTTTAATATCTTAATACAAAAATACAAAAGTATTAAATAGTTTCTCAACGCCAATATTTTTTTTAATAATAATAAACTTTATTTCCAACAGGAATACACCCAATTACAGGAAATGTAAAAAGAAAAAAAGTTAAGATAAAGATATAACAACATAAAAAAAGAAGTTAATATGAACATTATACCAGACTGCTAATAAAACATTTTCTTTACTTTCACTGTAAAAAACTGTTGTTTAATCCATTTTCAAGGGATACATTTTGATTTATTATCTATGTTTATAACACATACAAATTTGGCATTTAACGGTAACACAGATTCCCCTATTGTTTTATAGATGGCGCTCTTTACAAATTTTTGATTTAAATCATTTTAAGATAATAATAAGTATTTGTCGTAGAAAAAGTATAGCATGCACTCGTTTATAAACTTTTCTAGACACTCGTTAATTTAATTTAAATTAAATTCGTGTATAAAATTGCGTTTATCAAAGTTGATACATATTATATATTTTAAATTGTTCTTGTGTATTGTGACATGTCTACCAATAAATGGATTAACTTAAAAAAGTTATTTATATATTAGGAGCTGATGGTACTGAGACAATAGTAATGCAAAAAGTGGGGCCAAATACTCCTTCAAGAAGTTCATGCACTGGGGCTACAGCAGAACCATCCGACAGTGTGGCTCTACTATAAATCTTCCTATAATTCATTCTGTGAGTATAATATTAATTAATTAACTGATTATAAATGCATGTATTCCAGGATTTTAGTGATCATCTCTTTAGAATTGCTCCTATGATTTCGTGCTACTATCTATGTGTTATATGGTCATAAAAATATGCAAAATGATCCAATGTTATAGCTTATTATTCGGAATTACTCAATGTATAGAATTTAGCTTGGTATATGTATATTTTTATTTAAAACGCATACAAATTATTCGTGTAGATAAAACTATATAATCGTCTTCCAGCTGTTTCAATTTAGAGAAATTTTAGTATAATGTTTGATCATTTTGAATTACTATAAATTTAATTCACTTTATCGACTGACTTTTAGGTATTAAATAATTGTGATATTATTTCAATGACATTTTACTAAGTTACTCTATAAATAAAACTTTTATTTAATATTTTAATATAGGATAGGTAAATGTAACTCATTGTATGTAATATCTATCTACAAACTTCAATATATACTACATATCTATGATATGGTCATTCCTTATATAGAATAAGGCATCTAAGGTATAAAAACTATTTTTAAACTTAAATTGTTTCCCTTTATTGGTATATTGATTGATTTAAATTATTATGTGTTCGATACCAAAGGCTTCTTAATTTATTTGTAAAACTGTGATACATTAATTTAATAAATTAGACATATCATTTGTTTAAGTTTAAAAAGTTTGTAGGTTGATTTTTAAATTATATAAGAAATACATATCAATTCCGTATTAATTGTTAATAATTTTGTAATTTATTGTAAATATTATAGAACATATTTGTTGATATCTGCTATGTTTAATGAATGTTTCAAATGTACCTGCTACATAAAAATATTAGCTAAAGGTCGAAAAATTATTCATTAAAATATATTTTTCATGAATAATTTAACACCTTAAATTTTAGATATGTAAACATTATTTTCAACACACTAACCAAAAATTTGCACTTTAAAGCGTCAACCAATTTTTGCAGAGAATACTCAAACTCAAACGGTTTAAAATTTATTTTTATAGCTTTATAGGTAATCAAACATTAGATATTTATGATGTATTTATTTACAATCCATGTTGTGTTTAACCTGCGTTAATTTTACTCATGCATACAAATGTTATATTGATGTAAGCATTCTATTTAAATAAAAAATAAACGTTTACCTTGTATTTTATTTTTAAACCCCGGACAAAGATTAAATATACATTAATCTTTGCTACGGATTCAAATTGTAATAAATAGAGCTAGCAATCTATTCTTAGACTAAGAAATAATAGGTCCATGTATCTATTCGCGTTTAGATGGCGCAGTTTACGAAACCATTCATGTTTATGCAACAAACATTACAAATGCCGTAGTTTTCCAACGTGGTTGCATATATTACATCTTTAGAAAATCATAGAATTTAAGTATAAAATAAAGTTTTCTAATCTAATACTAGGATTAAACAGTAGTCCAGTCCCTTTCGGAGGATGAAATTAGGGGACGCGGAAAGAAATTTTTGGGGAATATTCTTAATTCATTATCAGCACCCCTGACTATACATAAAAAAAACCCGACTACCATCGAGTTTTCCTTCTACAATCTTTGTTTCCTGGACTATAGTATGGATATGGAATTAAAAAAACACAAGTATATTATTTTTATTTGTTTATTATGCAATGTTAAATGGCACTTGTAAATATAGTAGAGTATTGCAGTATACTTCTTTTTCTGATAAAAAATAAACTTCAGGCACAGTGTAAATCTTTTGTACAAATATTATCACAGTATACTGAGCTTCATTTATATATTTTTTCTAAAATAGTTGGCGTAGATAAAATCACAAAAATTATTGAACAAATTGGTGATACCACGCTTTTTATTAAAAAAATAAATTGCAAACATAACATATGATAAAAATATATTAATTTAATTGGAAATCATTCCTGACCATAAATAAAAACTGATACAATTAACGAAACCATCTAAAAGGTTCTTCTGATATGCTAAACACAATTCTGCGTCTTCTTGCTTATGAGGCTCCCTGTATACAGCATATAACTCCTATAAAAACAATCGTAATAAAAAATATAACCAAACTACCTAAAACTTACTCCTCTGAAGGTGTGAAGATCGATGGATAGGAGCATGAAAGCCCCAAAGTAATTCGGATGTAGTATTACATAATGCTGTATGTTCCCATCAGCGGAAATAAACGTTCTGTGTTGCTCATTGTATTTAACCAACAGTAGCTTAGCTAACCCTTGATACCAGACCAAAGGCTGATTAAGTAGCGGTCCTAAATTCGGGTGTAAATCACATAGGTGATCCAACTTGGCCAAGTTCTTTAGTTCGATAAACTCCTCGTAGTTTAATGAATGGGTATCATGAGGAGATATCAGTCGGTTCCACAGGAGAAATGTTCTGCAATGCACCATGCCTTTGGCCACCATATCCTTAACGTGTTTTTGGGTTGTGTTGGCTTTATCAAGGATCAATTGGTGCATGAGTTGTTCGTGGGATGAATAGTATCCCAGATAGTTGACCGATTCCTGGGATATTTCAACGTAGGGTACCATGGATTGTTGGCTTATGGAAGACTCAATTCGGTTGTTACTGTCATTTTCAGATGTTAACATTTTGTCTTCATCCGAACTGTCGCAATCAATTTCAGAACTTTCTATAGTTTTTGTTGTACTTTCCTCCAAATCATTTCTTTCCAAAGCAGATAAACTTCTAGCTGTTGATGAGACTGTCCTAAATTTACCCAACTTATGCTCCACTTCAGATTTCGGGTATATTTCACGTTTGGAAGTCAGTATTAAGTAATATTTAAGATGTAAAACATTGTCTTTCGGTGAATAGGGCGTGCAAAGATTATAAATAACAAGGGTTATATCGAAATCGTCTGTATGGTGCCTATCTTGCGAGTCCTTATATGATACCTGTGGTGTGCTAGTAACTTGCACCAAAATACACTCCATATCTTCGTTGGCCTCCATCTCAAACACTTTGAAATTGTATTGGGCTATATTTGATAATAAATAATCATACAATTGCTTCCCCTCTGTCACCAAATTTTTTATGGTTAAAGTATCCGCGTATACCAAATTTCTGGCAAAATTCGGCGTTTTATTGTAGTATTTCATGAAGTCATCCAAAAATTGATGAACGTTGTATAAATTCGATAGACGATTTGGAGCGGAGGCAGCCGATATATAATTATATATGCAACGTAAGTGATAGTCGTAGGCAAAGGAATGTAAGTGCATCAATATTTTAACTCTATCGCATTCATCAAGAAAACTTAGCGTAAACTAAAACGTAAAAAACGTAAGTAACAATCGTTGTTTTTCAAAATATTATAATTACCCTATTAATGGAGGCTCTAGAGCTAATATTCTGCAACCTATTACACTCAATTACATGTAGTTTAGTGATAAAAAACGGCTCACTAATTTCCACAGTAAAAAGTAATATCCCACCGAGTATAGTTTTTTGTATAAAGAAAACCGAGTTATAGGAAGACTTATCCTTGATCCACAATCTAAAAATCCTAAATAAAAACTGCCTACAGTAAAATAAAAAGACTTACCCTGTGTTTTTATGAGGACTGTCGATTTGCAAAGGCATAAAACCAAGGGTCTGCAGATATTGCCGGTAATCAGTAAAAAAAGCATAGCAAAGTTCCGTGTGCCAAGATTCCTTATCCTCATCGGACAATTTATCCGCTATTTGAATGGCTTGTGAAGGGTAGAGCGAGTGATCCCTAGTCGCCGCCGATTTGAGGCGCCATCTAGGCAAAAATAGCAAAGGCGTGTGGCAGTAGTGAATAATCCGGGAATTTTGCATCAGCAAAAATATCTGCGACACCGTCGTCGTGCTGGTTCTCGACTGGTACATGTTGTGTAATTTCTTCATTTCTTCTCTTTGACGCTTTTCGATCGCCTTCATTTCGCACATCTCGGATGTCAGCATGACCACGGGATCGTTTGAAGCGAATTTCGATATCCTAAAGGAATCGCGGAAAGCCTCCACAATAATGTGAAGGTTGTATGTGGAGGGTATGCGTTTTTTCTTGTGGTCCCTTGGGTACTTACTCATATAGTCCATGTCGCTTATATAGGCCGCGTACGGATTCCCAACCATCATCTAAACTTTGTTTTTTAGAACGATAAATAATAATAAACATGGTAAAACTTACAAAGCATTTCCTCGTTAATGGTTGATTGTGGAATAACCCCAACTTCTGCGATGTTATAGAATTCAGAAAACACGATCTTACGCTTAACCATAAAGTTAAATTGTTGCAGTTACTATTTAGTTTCTCGACGTTATCTCTGGCCCAATTATACGTAAAAATTACGATCTAAAAAATAAAATATAAAATACAATACGTACACAATTTTTCTCAGTTTGTGAGCTCATGCCGTGACAAATAAATCATTGCGTGAGTTAATTCGAAATTAAGTGGAGCGAGCATGCGCACAGAGCATGCGCATGCGCAATTAAGCTTTTGAGCACTTAAATGCGGTTAGAGCTCAGAACGTGCGGTAAAATTTATAAAAAATAACTCTCATATGCGGGTATACAAAATATAAAAAACGTACACTATCACTCTCAACGAGCAGCCACAAAATCTTCTGTCTAGGTATTAAAATGTTGTTTATAACATCAGGTACAAATTTCTGGGTATGCTTTAAGGACTGCGGCCTCAAAACCTCCGGAAAGTCGCCGATTTTCTCGGTATTCAACGATGCGGTCCACTGATTAAAATTCCTGGATACAATCACGTACTTTTGCACGTAATTGTTAAAAAGCACAGGCGCGTATATTTCTTCTTTGCCATTTAAATTATTTCTTGGTGTTGCGCAAAACGCTTTTGGCGAGTCTTGTAGCATGTTGATAATTTCTTTTATTGTTACGTTGGGAAGATGGCGGCTGCTTAGGTTGAATTGTAGCCGCTTTACAGATGGCACGTTAAGAGAGAACCCGAATTCAAGCCACGATGGTAAAAAGCTAGAGTATATATTGCTTAATACACCTTTATCGCCTGTTTCCAAAAAGGACATTTCTATTTCATTAACCAACTTTTCGTTGTTATTTTCCTTTTCATGACTCATTTTTTTGCTACGTTTTCTAGGAAGATACGGTTTATCAATCTTGCGTTTTTCGCTTTTGCTATTCTCCAACTTATTATTACTATGATATGCATCCATGTTTGAGTCGAGAACACATACAAATTCGATTTCTTTGGTTAAGTCAAAACCGGCAGTGTCAATGTCTATAGGTTGATTTTTTACTATTATATGTTCATTGGGCATCTCACATAGTGGGTTTTTTAATAAATAGTATTCAGTCACAATGTCCCATGTAGCCTGGGATACAGCTTCATTAAGTTTTAGGGATAGATTATCTATGTTCACTCTGCCTTGCTTCCATAGACGGAACTCTATATAGGAGTTTGGTACTTTATCTGAAACAAGATATTTTAGCGATATTCTACAGATATATATATAAATATTTTAGACTAACCATTAACATTAAGCCTTGATGTGGTGACAAGAGGCTCGTATATTTTCTTCGAAAAATTATCTTTAAATTTATCTTCAATATCAATATTTTTACTGACTGTTATATTTGATATCACTGCTAGTGCTATACATGCTATACCCCGGTTACCAGAGGAAGGATTTTGACTTTGATTGTATATAAAGATGCTATCATCCCTATTTTTATTTGAATCATGTTCAGAATAATCTTTAAAATGCGATCTATTGTCCGTATATTTTGGGTTATTCAAAAATTGCAGCAAATTTTGTTTTAAGTAATAAACGAAGGGGTCCAAGTACTGATTGGAAATATATTCTTGAATTGTAAACTAAAAAATTCAACATTACAAAAATATATCTGTCACAACTAAATAAATCTTACTCTGATGATTTCTTCCGGTGGCCTGAAGGGTTTCTGTATAAACTGAACATCTTCGGGCGTTAAGGGGCACATGGCGTTTCTGGCCAACATAATAGACAAAAATTCTAGCACAGCATTGTCAAGTTTGTTTTGCAAAACCTGTACTAGTTCAAATTGCACATCATCACCGGCTTCCGTTATTCCATGCACTTTAAGTATTAGCGTGTCCTCATTTGGTCCATCTTTGCTTTCTTTTTCGCCGAAGGACCTCACTCTAGGCCTTATCTCCATTGATATTATGGAGTTAATGCTCTGTTCTGATTGGGTAAGATTGCTTTTATTTTGCGCCAATGGTAAAGATGCCATTGAAGGGCTTCTCGATACAGGCCCATTGTCGTATTCGTTACTTCTACTAGTGTTTTTATTTGGATATTGGACGTTCTCATGGAGCCTAGCAAAACAATTAACTAAAAAATATATCTCATCATGATGAGAAACCCTTACCGTAAATAAAAAACGTTGTTTTTGTTGTCCCGATACACAAACATGTTGTTTCTGTTGGAAACCGAGAACTTTTCAAGTATGTGCCGCAAAGCTAATATCCCTCGGGATATCCCGGATTTTCCAGGTCCGGTTTTTAATCTGGGGTGGAGCACAAATCGCGTTTCCCATACCACTGGGCAGCTGAAGTAACCCGGTTTAAAGTTGAGCGAGGCTTCGGATAGTGAAGCTGAACACGCCATTATTTCCAAGTCGTCTACAGATTCTAAAAATAAATATGTCTCTAGTATATAAGACGAAACGCTAATATATATAACTAAATAAAAAACAAACACTGTTTTTGAGTTTCACGAATTTATTTTAATTTAATTTTGACAATTGTTTCGCTAACATAGTAGCTTCTTCAGAAATGAAGAAGCTACTTTGTTAGCGAAACAATTGTCAAAATTAAATTAAAATAAATTCGTGAAACTTGACGAGGTAAGACATAGTAACCGAGACCTCGCTTGAAACCAAAATTGTACGTCCCACAATAAAATAAACTATAATGCATTTTATCTACAGTGAATTAAAGGCTACCTTACTTTCACGGAAGTAATAGAGTGTGAAGTGATAAGTGACAGCATACCTGGCGGGCGAACCACCTGCCAATATGAAGCATTTTATTTGAAGAACTAACGAGGCTAACCAAGCGTGAAAAGGGCCATCATCTGCAAACATAGTACTCTTATAACTGAATGCATGACCTAATACGTAAATTTGCAACATCAATAATAATAATAAATCTTTATTTCCCAACAAATTTTCAATCCAAAAATATACAACAAATAGTCATAAAATTTCATTCAATAAAACAAAAAATAAACAAATAATTAATTCAAGTAGCAATAAAATAAAATAAAATCAATAAAAAAAACGAAAAAAAATAGATATTAACCAAATCAATTAAATTGCACTTTCTTTGGCACATTTTACAATACGTTCAGATACACAAGCCTAAGAGCGGTTCTTTCCGCTTAAACACAACCCTAGTAAAAAAAAGAATTTAAAACAAAGAGCAACCGTCACATTGATAATAAGACAATACAAAAAAACAATAAAACCAAGCCGTCCCAAATCTTATCGCTGGCATTTACGGGAATACAGCTAAGCAAGACAACTAAATCAATCACCAAGTAAGTCACAAAATCCATAAATTTAAAAGACCTCTTCCAATAAACAAAAGTGTCTAAACTAACCGAGACATAAATAAACATAGAAACCTAGAAACCTATAAAACCTATGTCGAAATGCAATAATCGAACTCAGCAGTCATTATGAAAACTTAAAAGACAAAGACGGACAAACCAATGCTTACTTAAATCACAGTATAAAGAACTGTATACTATGCTCAAACGACTAGGTCAAAAATGGCTATTGGGTAGGAGTGAAAACACTAGCCGCCTTGGTGACGGTCAAGCTGTAACCTACAACAAGGAAGACAATTCCATACAGCTAACTAACAACTCCACAACTTAAAATAGTAATTTTAAATGTTTGGAGTAATACTAATTTCCTGGTCTAGGGGGATTCCGCGGCGTACACAGATTCGGGTCGGCGTAATTGTCCCCTTAAAACCAAAATGTCTGTTCCCCCATCCCCACCTCCTGTTGTTTCTAATGGGCGTATAGCAACGGCCCGGCGAATTCGGGAAAGGATATTCAAACTATTCGCATGTCGCTCTCGAGCCTCAAATATGGTACAGTACCGGACGCGGTGGACATTCGCAATGGGGCTGGTTATACGACTCTTATACTCATACTCAAAGTCAAAAAACAGTGTTTGTTGTTTATTTAGTTATACATTAGTGACATTGAGTTTCATCCAAACAATAAAATATGTATATAAGCATTTCAAACGTTGGTTGTAAACAGTGCTTACCTTCCATACTTTTGAGTCTAACATATGAAGGATTTCTCGATATAGGGGAATTACACGTTTCGCTGCAACTATCGTCCGGCTCTAGTAGAGGATCGCACGTCTTGGATTCGTATAAATTTTGCAACAACACAAGCTGGTTGACTTTTTTGCATAGCGCTTTAATAGCATCACTGATAGCGCGTTGTTTATCCAAATACTCGCCTACGTGTAAAGTCTGCATTTCCAAAAATCTGCAATGGAAGTAAATCGTGACCAGCTCTTGCTCGATCTTCATAATCAGCCAAAAGTTGTGCAAGTGTTTTCTCTTTTTGTTCAGTCTTTGCAGCAAGTCGGATATATCGTAATCCTCGCTGTCGTCCTCGTCATATCCACCTTCGGTTCCAAGCATACTGCCGTTAATGCTGGTGGAGATATCGCTGATTTGCGAGGCGTTCTCCTCCACCGATTTATTATCGGCATCTTCCTTGCTAGTGTTAAACATATCAGGTAAGTGGAATGAATCGTTAAGCGAGCTACACTCAAAATCGTTTTGCACGAAACAACCACTTTCACGTCTTTCCCTTGCGCCATTATTATCTTTGGCCAAGTAGTAAAAATCCTCGATTTTACAGAGCTTACAATCGGGAAGTTTAATTTTCGAAAACTCCTCCACGAATTTCTCCGAACTCTGTCGGCAAGCATACACAAAATTCAATTTAATTATATCCATTACGCAGGATGCTCTCATTTGGCTTCCAGTTGTTACATGCGAGGTGACAAAGTTTAACGTGTCGGGTTTTACAGGCTCAATATCCAAGAGGGCCGTAGCGATTTCGTCCTTCAACAACCACTTTATTTCCTCCTTCAACGATATCACGGTGTTTTTTTGCGCTTCTGAAAGATTAACAACGGGTATATCAGAAGAATCGCTTGCTTCAGATATTGAACTATCTACGCTTGGTTGGAAAACATCGCTGCAAAATGAGGTTGTTCTTAGACCGGATGTGGAATAATTTTCGATAATATTCTGTACTTCGCTGGGTAAAGTCAAGCATAAAATATCCAAAGTAACTCTTATTTTACTTCTATCCAGACATTCCACCCCATCATCTAGATGTTGTATAAGCTCCCCCAAACAAGTAGGTATAACTCTAACAGACGTATTAGATACTCCGCCGTTATTATATTTTAATGTGCAAATTAGATGTAGGAATAAAGGGCTGACTGCTTCCTCTGTATTTTCATCCCCTACGTCCATTGAGGGTTGATCTTCGGAGTAAAAGCTACTGTAATCTTTCTCTGACTTGAACTCCACTAATTCTGATAAATTAGTGGATATCTCATCATCGCTGTCTACATTATTATCTTCAACCTTATTGCTGACCAGGTTTTGATAATAATAAAATTCCTCATTTGTCGGTATGGGATTAAAAGCAACCCCGACTATTTTCAAAAATTTCTCTTTTATTAACGAATGAAGCGATGAAAGATCGTTGCAAGGCATTGGCTGATGCAAGGGTTTTATTGGTATTGTCTCGTCTTTCTGGTGTTTGACGTGCCCACAAATCGTCAAAATATAGTCGGTTATGTCAATTTCACGTATGAATTCCTCGCATTGGTCCATCGCTGATTGCACGTCGGTGCTGTGCACATAAACACCACCGTGCAAGGCGACGAAGAGAGAGATTGTGAAACACTTTGAGTGAGCTAAGACAAGAGCTTTGCAATGCGATCTGACGTTACGACTTTCGATGTCGTATTCGTCCGCCTTGTCGCCATCCGTGGAATCATCACTTTTCAGCCTGAAATGGAAAACAATTAAAACAAATTGATATTAAGAGTGATAACATACTTGACGTATTCCTCCTGTATAAACCCGGAAGTCTTAAAGCGGTGATCCTCGTATATATCCTCATTCGTAGGTGTTTTATCATCCGCGTTGTTCATGTAAGCTTTAACAAGCATAGCTAACGGACAGTCAAACACATATATCGGCAAGCATAGTGAACTTTGCACGTTTATTGGTACATCGCTAAAATTACTGGTTCTGGATGAGGCCCTTTCCGACTCAACTTCAACGTTCAAATTAGGAATGTTTCTCGTTTCATGGCAAACCAAACTCTTTAAATCGTCCAATGTTGAAGGAATGAACGTTAGAATGACATGCGTGACAGATATGCCTTTGAGAAAGCATCTCCACTGCGACTCAACTGGCACGTCGAAGTTGCTACGAGAGTGGAACTCCGATATCGGACAGTTGTTCGGGTGTTGATTTTGATGCCTCAGCAATATTTGTTGCGTGAACCGATCGGACTCGGCTTTGGAAAGATCCAGCTCTTGATCGTGGAGTATATTTAAATGATCTAAAATGTTGTTCAGTAGCAAAACGTTGGCTTTGTTTGCTGAAGACCCCAGAGAGGATTCTTTGCCTTCAATAAACATTGAAAATAGGAGTTCGGTTTGCTGGCAATGCGGCAAAATATTGATCGGATCAAATTTAAATGGAATGTGTTCAATTCTTTGAGATACTATTGGATAGCACTGAGATCTGCAATATTTTTTTTTGATTTATTACGTTTTTATTGGTAGTTTTAAAACTTACCCATTATCAGGTACAATTGGTGGTTCTAAATAACTATTTCTACTGCTTTTTCTACTCTTACGACTAGTACTTGACACCATTCGGTTAAACGTTAGCATTGGGTAACCCTTATCTTGGCACATCAAACTTAAATGCTCCATAGTTAATAAAGAATTTATACATTGCAAATCTATTCTACATATCTAAAAGAACCCGCGTTAAAACAAAAAACAAACCATAAAATCTCAAATTCTACTTACCACATCAGCAATTTCATAATAGTGCTTATTATCCATGTAACTAATTCTAGGATCGCTTGGCAAGACTTTTCCGTATTGAGGCTCAATCCAAACTTCAGTGACTAGTTGCATTTCGCTATCCAACTCGGATGACATATCGTTCTCTTCATCGGAACCACTGTAAAAATCGTCACCTCCACACCATGCGCAATGCGGTGGAAAAAGAACGTACTGCACCACGCAGCTGGAAGTTTGGTCCATCCACAATTCCAGAACCATAGTGATGATCCCGGAGGAAGAGTGTGCAAAACTGAATCCTTCTTTTATCCGCATGCTAAAATTATGGCACAGGATGATCAGTAATCACTTTTTTTTTCATCACGTCATCCAAGTAACTATCCAAGTGAAGTTTACCTTTCCTGGCGCAATCATCAGAAAAACTGGAGATTGAGGAGCAGCTTCAAGACCAGAAATAGAGATTGCATCAGGAAAGATGTACATTATTTGAATAACCTTTGATGAAAAAATTAGGTCCGATTACTTCAAAAACTTACCCTGTGAGAGTGGATAAAATTCTGGATATAGCCGTATCGGGTAGCTTGGGGTTGGCCGGGTGGTAAGCTCCCCATATCCACCGTTTGTGGTACAAATACCTGGACAAAGTGGTGAATAGTGAACCACTTACCGGTGCTGGGGGTACCACTGTGGAGTTTGGAGGTTGGGTACCATCAGGGAAAATAACAGTTGTAAAAGAGGAAGGAATGCGTTCATATCTGATAAGGATTTTTTCGATTGGTTTTTGCAGTAGAACGCAGCAAATGTTTTCCTTTAGTTTAACGGTTGTAAGGTAGGATAGACCGGATAGTTCTGATTTTAGCTCATCGCAAACCCTTTGCCTGGCTTCGCCATTCGTGCCGGTTATGAAGCCTATATTGAGCACAGCACATGGGAATTTGGACGTAATTCTGATCAAACAAAATCCACAGGCTGGTTTATCATTGTCTGCGTGCAAAAATTTCACGTAGGTATGGTTATCGATTAAAATAAATGAGCTCCAATCTGCTAGCATTTTATATAGAGCCGCCGTTGCTTGTCGGCACTGTATAACCTGATACCTTTGAGAAGAGTTAGGCAAGTGCAAATGTTTTGGTAGCGGATTATCATGCTTTAAAATCAGCGATATTTTGTGTATGTGCAACCATTTTCTCCAAACGTTGGTTTCCATTGAAGCCAACGTTTGCCAGACGTGCACGAATTTAGCACTCGAGACGTCTCTTAGATGCAGGCTTAATTTTGTAGCCTCTGCCGAACACGCTGTGCCGTTTGCTGTGAAAACCGGTATTCCACTGCGCACACTCTCAGGCAGGACAAACCAATCCTTATTGCAACTTTGGAAGGAACTTAAGTTTTGGGCCATGTTCACGTCCTCAGTGGATAGTTGTGATAACCGCAGCCAAAATCGTTTTATGATCGCGAGTCTGTTCACTGATTTCGACTCTTTTTTAATCATACAGGTTATGTCGTGAAGGAACTCATAGGGGGCTAGAATGTTGATCTCGAACTTTACGTTGTGTTTTGTTATTGGCCAGTCAGAGGTGATTTTGTAGTTCATGTAAATGAAGGATTTCCATTGAAGACTCAGTCTCACTTCTAAATCTCCGTTTGCCAAGTAAATTTTCTAAAAATTATATTGTTATTCTTTTATGTAAAGCCTGATTTATAGATTGCCTTCCTTCCTTTACATACGGGAATCTATAAATGGCACTAGAATTTTCGTATTGTTCATCTTTTACGTGAGGAAGGGAGGAAGGAAGGCAATCTATAAATCAGGCTTAAGTATAAACAATGAAAGTTACATCAACAGTGAATCCTTCCCTTAGTCTTCTAGCTAACATGAGTAATATAGAGGTATTCATTTTTTCTTCAGTCTGTTTTTTGAATAGTAAACTAGGGGGTTTATGGCTATAGAAAGACTCATTTCTACAAAAAAAAAATTACATTTTTTTTTTAAATTATTTTATAACATACGTTGAAGTCCATTTGTGTCCACCAGATATTTTCGGGTATATATTTTTGGTTTTGCTATGAAACGACCAGAGCAAAAACAACTCCTGATAGACGTTTAAGGACATAGACGGCTCGTGTATAACGTCGGGAAAAGTTTCGAAACAATTCCCTAAAGTTGAGTGCGATAAAAAATACAGTAAATCCACATACGGTACGTAACCAGCGCTTGAATGCGGATGAAAACTGGAACCAACTTTAAGAAATGAAACTGCTATACTGTCGTAATGCAGCTGATATAGTAGCGACTCCATTATGTTAAAATCTGGCATTGCTACAATGCCATCAGTAATGACTAGAATATCTAAAAAAATAATGCGTTAAAAATTGTTTTTTTCTGTAAATTCTCAAACATACGACTTATGCTTATATCAGGTAATAAGGTTATAGCCAACATGGAGTATCGTAACATATTAACAAAATTTGCATCAGCTGTTACCATAGGTATTTTCAAAACAAATTTTTCGGAATCGGGCAGATCGAATAGTTGCCCCACCATACCCTCATTTTGCGTCTAAAACATATGTTAGAAGCAAAAAATAGCAATGTTTGTAATATTTACCCTCTGTATATCCAATTGCTCATGCGCAACCACGGAAACATCTGCAATTTTGCCTTCCAACAAGTGAAATTGTTTTTCAATATAACTGATAATGTAGTTAAGATTGCTGCTGGAAATCTGTACACCCTTAACTAAGACTTGTTGAGCGGGACTCATGAAAAACGGCGTGTTAACCATGACGGTTAAATGTATGGCGGGCTGGAAGACCAGGGAGTTCCCCGGTATGGTGAATTGTCTGGTAAGGGCCTCCAGGCTTGATTTGAAGCAAACTAGGATTTCGTCGAAAAGCACTTCGCCCCTCTGGATGTCGACGTTCGATTGAGAGGGACTCATGTCCAGACAATAAACGAATCTGTAGGAGTGAGCTACGAATTTCAACTCCGTATCTGTGGTTATTAAAAACCGGTTGCATTTTACTAGAGTTTGTTCCCTGGGTACAGCCGATATTACTTCAAGTTCTATTGTTTCAGTCTAAAAATATCGATTTTTTTTTTGGTTTTCAACAAAAAATGCAAAATTTATTTACCACTTTTTGAAGACTAGGTATGCTTATAACAATGTTAAGGTGGTCCAGTAACCACTGAAGTCTTTTAGCTCTCGAAATGGACACATTTTTTGGCAACAAAATATAAACAGTTTTGGCTTCCAGAAACGGAGGTTCATTCTCCTCCTTATAAGGATAATCTCCTGGATAAAGCGCCCCATGTTCTAAAAAGATTAAAACACAATCCAATTGAAATTTTTATAAAACAAAATATAAAATTATTATTAAACTAGATGTTTTGCTATTTGTTTAAATCAATTCTCAGGCATGTGAATACTCCAGAGTATATACAGCTGTATATGCCGCCGATAAAATTCATCCCGGCGCATCCGCCATTTTGGTAAAAATTGTGCCAGGCTTTAGCAGCAGGAAATTTTAATGCCTACAAAATTGCTCTGTTATATATTTTTTTAAAAAGCGCCGTGAAGGGAGAAAAAAAGAAAATATTTTTCCACCCCTATTTTCGGGGGTTCCCGGCTCGATCAATACCATGCTCAAATTACCACTCTAATAGTACTAATAGTATAGTATGTTTTATTATACAGTAGTTAAATAGATATAACCTTGACATTGCTAAAAAAAGTACAATTTATCCAATATTATAATGCATTAGCCTTGAAGCGTTTATAAATAAAATTTTCAAGTGTATATGTTGTAAGGCACGCCTTTACAAACAAAAATTCAATTTATTTAATCCAATGTGCAAAATTAAAAACTTAAAGGTTTATGTCAAGGAGATCTATAACATTAATTAGGAGTTAAAATTAATTACGTTTTGGAGAATACCTAAACCTTGAAATTTTAACCTTTTTGTAAAAATTTACTTGTTTTGTGTTTAACAAGTTTTAAATAGTCGTGTTATAAACGGATATTCAAAAAACTTGATAAGATTGCCTAAATTTTATCAGTAATATTAGAAATCAAAACTATTTCCCCGGCTTAAGCTAATTAGCAATAAAAACTTGACAATAGTGAGATTATTAAAACAAAATCACTGGACTTTTAATTACTTGATAAGAATAATTAAATTCAAAGAGGCAATAATATTTAATGGTTGTTTTAAACAACTTGTTTTTAATCCAAGTAGATAAATAATGGAATTATGTTTTCGAATTTTGAATAATTATTATAATAATATTTACCTAAATTCGAAAGGTCTGACCTGCATAACTATAATATCATTAATTTTAAATTAAATATTCTATTTTCATATATGTGAAAAATGGGTTATCAAAATATATCACAGGTCTAGACATTATTTACATACCTAACTACTTGTATTAATTTTGGAATTCAATATTTAAGTACCTACTGAAAGATAAACGAATTTTATGATAATATGATAAGGAATTTCAAACTGGTTTTATATGTTAAAACAGATCAAATAATTTATATTTTTTATTATATTCACACACTCAAGGCAATCAGGGTCAAACCTTTTTCTAATTAATTTAATATAGGTACCTTGCAATAATTATATGCAAGCTTGTGCAATTGCGCGTTTTTAAATGCAAGCATATTTTTCAATAAAATAAAAAGACCAACAGGTCAAAACTTTTATTAACTTTTAACGGGTCATTGATAAGTTTAACGGCACATTTTTCTTCAATATGAAAAGGGAAAGTTACTTGAAACGATAACAATTAAGATAAAGATAAATTTCTCTGGCAGATAAATAAATTTGTAATTAATTGAATAAAAAACTCACCTGAAATTGTTAATTCAACACCTTCATCTGAACATACGCTTAGGGAATCAAATTCCATAATTCGTGAAACTTAACATTACCCGAAAATTAACTAAATAACTAAAACACAAATGTTGACATCCACAAACACACTAATCACTAAAGTTTCAAACTAAACGATTTTTTTAATCTGCACTTAAGACATTTTACAGCTGCATTATACACAATGTCAATTACAGAAGCTCGAGAAGATAGGTTTCAATTTTATTATTATAATGGATTTTTTACGAGGGGTTTATGTAAATATCATATACTAATATTTACGTTGTATTGCTTTTATAAAGATATTACATCACGAGATTCAAAACATAACCTATCTTGTCTGTTGTTGTTGATTTATTATTCTTAACGAAGTTAGCCGCAAACTCGATTAAGGTCCATTCACAAGCAAAATTATCTAATTTGCATTTTATGTTTGAATAATAAAATTAAAAGGGGATGGCGAATACAAAGAACAAATGATACGCACCCTTACCTATGAAAAAAATATTTACAAAATAAATGTAATTAATCTTTTTTTGTTTATAATTTTAATTTGATTTTGATCTATTTTTTTTTTAATTTTATATATATTTTTTATCTTGATTTGTTTTGTGGTAATATTAGCCTTGTTCCTACCGAGCATTTGGACTGTCGAGTGGGCGTCAGGGACATGCGCAATACGAAAAAAATTTCGGATGTGAAAAAGTGTGCAGTTGCGAAAGCAGAAGTATGTATGTATATACCGTATTTTCATTTTTGCTGTACACTGATACATTAAAGCAGATGAAAAAAAATAAAAAACTCAGATTAGTTAACATAAATTAGTTTTTTATTTAAAGCATTTTTAAATTATGTATTTTTATTTTTTTCTACGTTTTTAATGGATTATTTAACTCAAAATTCGTAAAATAATCGTATTCGATAATCGGCAAAACCATAATAATCGCAGGTGAATCTTAATCGCAATTGTAATTGCTACACCACTAAAATAAAAGTTATGATTATTATGTATTAATTTTTTTTTTACACGAACTTATTTATTTGTTTCCATATAGTTTAGCTTACAGTGTAAGTAAGCCTTAATGTAATTTTCGCAATGTTTGCAGTAAAGTTAGGCAAAAGCAGGTTAACCAACGTTAAAGATAATGAAGTTGGCAACAAAATGTCAAAAATTCCTTGACTTTTAATCTCGTGTAGTTTTAAATGTTTTGATTATGGTTCACTTTTGCCCGTTTTGTTCAAATTTACTTTTCGTCGAGGAATGCAGTGGTAAATTACAATTAACGTGTAACATATGCCCGTTGTTTTTTCCAATAAAACAGAACGTTATCTACAGGAACTACTACAAATTAAAGGTTAGGTTCGTGAATCATGATGGTACTTTTTTGCTGATTAGGTGGTTTTAGGAAATTGACGACGTGCTGGGTGGAGCTGAGGCGTGGAAGAACGTGGACTCGACTGAGGAACGTTGCCCCAAGTGCAGCCACCCCAGGGCGTACTTTATGCAGCTGCAAACAAGATCGGCTGATGAACCGATGACTACATTCTATCGCTGCTGCAACCTGGATTGTTGTCACAACTGGCGCGACTAAATGTTGATTAAACGAACTATTTTTCAAAGCATTAAACTACGTTTAAGCTCAATGTCTTTAAACATTCCTATAGAAGATATTAATGCTGGAAATTTGGCTGTTGACTATTTGAAATCGGGTCGTGTGATTGCTGTGCCAACTGATACGGTTTACGGTTTGGCGTGCAACGCCTACGACGTCTCTGCTATCAATAAATTGTATTCAATCAAGAAGAGAAATGAAAACAAACCTGTTGCTCTTTGTGTAGGCAAAGTAAGTGATGTTAAGCATTGGGCAGTTGTTGAACATCTTCCCAAAGGGTTGCTGGGCGCCCTTCTTCCAGGACCTGTGACATTGGTTTTAACTTGTGCTAACAAACTAGACAAATCCGTTGTTTTTCAAGGGAAAGTAGGTATTAGGATACCTAATTACCCATTTATAAGAGACTTAGCCAATGGTTTGGGGAAACCATTGGCTTTAACTAGTGCCAATTTAAGTAGTGAACCCAGCGCAGTAACAGTAGACGAATTTAAAGTTTTGTGGGATAAGGTAGCCCAGGTTTTTGACGGCGGGGTGTTGGGTTTGGATAGAAGCGCGTCCACAGTAGTTGATTTATCGAAATCAGGTGCATATCACATCATAAGAAAAGGCTCAGCCCTTCAAGAAACCACGGCTATTTTAGCAAAATTCGGTTTAAGAAATACTTACAATGAATAAATTTCTGAAAAGCGTTAAAAACTCGGTGGTCAGTAACAAAGATGAATTGATCAAAAAATCTATCACCACTCAGTTATCTAATTTTGTTAAGGAGATTCAATATTTTGGAGTAGAGAGCAAAAGTGCGCAAAATGTTGATATTAGTGAGGCTTCCAATGCCTTATGCACAACATTGGAAGCCATGTTTTTACATGGTCTCAAAGATTCTCTAGCCTATAGGTTTACAAGGGCTATAGCTGATGTCGATGAAAGACCTGAACCCAGCTTTTGGGGGCCTCTATTAGTTATATCTCACAGACAAATTATTGATCAGGTAATATGTAAAGGTGGATTTAGCCAGCATTTAATGTAATGTAATTAAATTTAAAAGTTAAAACTGTAGAACCCTATGGACGCGTTAAGCCAGCATATAATGTAACTAAATGTAAGGTTAGTTATATTGTTTTGTGCTTAAAATCTTTGTATTATGGTTAAAAGTAACGATAATTATCTTCTTCTTCTTTAGATTTATTGGACTTTAGCGTAATTAAACGCTATTTGGTCAGCACAATTTTTAAAATTTTCTTTACTGTTCAAGGGTCTAATTTAAGAGAATCTGAGATTAACTCATCCCTGTAAATTATTTATATATTCATTAATTAAATTTTTATAGAACCATGTCATCTTTTCACTTAATGGCCTAATGCACAGAATCTTCTAAGTATATTCAATCCTCAATCATCCAATCTATCTCTTGATTATTTCCATATAAATTTATAAATTCTTCATCCATACCAGTGTGTTTCCACCCTGGGAATCCAATTTTGCCTCTCCTGGGTCGAGAAGTCACTTATTTTTCAAAAACTATTTCATAGAGCTACCGCACCCTTGAAACGCAAAATCGAACTCCTAAAGATAATTATCATTCAGTCAACAACAGTCTTGCCATGTCAGTGTTGCCAGAAATGCAGAATTTTCTGCAATATGCAGAATTTTAGCCTACATGGAGAGCTAATAAAGAAAAGAAGAATATTTTACAAAAACCACTACAATATGAAGAATTTTTTAAATTCACAATGTGAATTTAAAAAATTCTTGAATTGAATTCTTGAATTTCACATATTTTTTTTCATTTTTAAATTTTTTTCAATTTTCTAAATTTAATTCTTTAACTCGATTTTAACACTGTAATATGATTTAAAATTTAGTAGGTATATTATATTTTAAGGATTTGCATGCATGCACATGTTTATTTTGTATTAGAGATTTATTTAAAAATGCGTTCAAGTGAAGATTCTCAAGGGTAAATATTACAATTTTAAATATGTATGCATATTTATTAATTAAATGAGTGCCTTTGCCACAGCAAATAATAATTAAGTATTTTGTATCTTATTTTAATATTTTCCAAAATCCTCGAACAGGGTGGCTCTGTGAAACACAAGTGAAGACACAAAATTTGAATGTCGATGGTGTAATGCAATACTTTATAAGGGTGTTTTTAATAATGAATGATGTGAAAACAAAAAAACGAAACAGACTTCAAGAAAATACTTTGAATTCATCGATTAATTTCCTTTGCGTATTTCGTACCCATTTTAAAAATACAGGTACAAATTCTGCAAAAATGTCTGTCACCAAAAAACATTTAGATTTAATGAAATTAAATAATTTATTTAATTCCTAAATCATGGTGTAGTTTTTTGTTCTGCCTATAAAAATAATTCATTTTCTTTAATTTGTAATACTTTATCTCCTGTGTACCACAAAAGATTTTTGACTTTTAAAAATATTTTTTTTATTATTATTAAGTACCTTATGCAGTCAGAAGGTTTTTTATCGAATGACGTTTTACATCTCTGCAGAAATATGAAGAATTTTTAAGGTTAAATTGAAGAAAATTGGGATAAAGAATCTGGCAACACTGTGCCATGTACTAAATGTTGTATAAATGGCATAATTTTGTTTAAATTACATTAAATTATGTTAAATGCTGGCTAAATCAAGCTTAAATTTCGTATCATAAATAATAATTATGAAACACTTTTAATACTTTCAGATAGTGCTGTTATCTCAAATAACCACAGAGGCTGGCCAATGCCGGGCATGGATCCGCTTGGCTCTAAACGACTGTCTGCTTTCATCCTACTTGGTAACATTGAGACAACTGGGCTCTTCTTTAAAGTCATTTTACAAAACGGGCGCTTATGTACGCGACGCGGAACTGCTCGATCTAACGCAAAGACTTGTAGAAGGCGTCGAGTCCTTCCACACCTTCACCTTGCCGTGTAACTCGAGCTTACTGAACACATGGCCTTTGCAGAGTTTGTACTTGGCAGGGATTTGGTCGCCTACACTGAAAGCCTGCCCGGTGGCGCCGTGCGACGATGTAGCTCAAAGTATAAACGAAACTTCAAGTCCGCAACCTATACCAGACATAGAGGTAGCATCAGTGAGCTCCTTATCGTTGGGCTCGCAAGCTTCAGGTCTAAGACAAATCGTCTCGTTCAGCGAGGACGAAGTCCTAAAAATCATCCTTAACAAGGACAAAGACAATAGCTGCAGCTCGCAGAGCGAAAGCGAAAGCAAGACTAGCGAAGCTGAGAGTTCCAACGTGATAGTTGGGAATTCGTTGAAGCAAAGAAGTGGGTGGTCTTTCGATGAAAATCAACAGGATAAGATGGAAGAAACAGATGAAGAGCAACCAGCGGTTGAACCGCCTAAACCCGCCAACGAACCGAAATCCACCGAAGCTAGCTTCAACGCTCTTATAGAAAGCTACAACATGCTCAGCGGCGGTTTTATAAGAACTCCCGATTTAAGGGACGTTTGGCAACGTTTCGAGGACGATAAGCGTGAAGAATCACCAACTGAACATTCTCCGGAGGTGGCACAAGGTTCCCCGATAAGCCCGATTATCAACAAATCCGAATCGACCGCATTGGCCATTCAAGTAGTTAAGATATGCAGGGAAAAAGGTTTAAACAGTCAGAATTTTGAGTGCATGGGATGTCAGGTGCCTCTGAAAATAGCAAATAAACCAAAGTAAGTAAAAAATGTTGATTTGTAGCTAATATTTAATACAGTTTCTTTGTAGAATATGTGCCTTCACTGGGGAGTATTACTGTGCATCCTGTATGAGCCCAGAATTAATAACAATTCCAGCCCGAATTATTCACAATTGGGATTTTAAGTTGTATGAAGTGTCGCAGAAAGCCTTCAATTACATAGACGAAATAAAAGATCACCCTACCATTGATTTTAAGGTATTTATCGTTTGCGCAGCAATATTAATCCTACTGCGCATCTATTTATATCTACTTTCAGATTGTTAATCCGTTCATTTATGGAGCTGTAGAAGAAATGGCCAGATTGCAAATTTTGCGTAACCAGTTAAATTTCCTAAGGGCCTATTTGTACAGTTGCAGGGAGCCTATAATAAAATCTTTGCAGAAAAAAATGTGGCCAAGGGAGTACATGTATGAGCACATACATCAATATTCGGTTGCTGTAAGTTTTTCAAAAATTATTTACTGTCATAAAACTAAAAGTTTTTTTTCAGGATTTAGCAGAGATAAAGAATGGCGTTTTAGCCTCTTTGTTACAAAAGGTTGTGGAATTTGGTAGAGAACATGTGTATGGATGTTGGTTGTGTAGTCAAAAAGGCTTTTTATGCGAAGTTTGTAATAAACCCAAGCCTTTGTTCCCGTTTGATGTCGAAAATACATACAGGGTAAATTTTCTCCCATTTTTTTTTTAATTATTTTTCTTTTTCTTTTAGTGTGACAATTGTAGCGCTGTTTATCACAAAGGTTGCCTCAATTCTTTAAAGCCCTGTCCCAAATGTGAAAGAAGAAAGAAGAGGGAAGACTTACCGCTTCTTGGTGCTATAACACTTGATTGATCAATTCATGTTGATTATTGTTTCCCAAATAAACTATTTTAATATTTATCTATTATGCTTGTGAGACATTTAAAATAAAACGTTTTGTATTATTACTAATAGTCAGTTTTATTAATTACAAATATACAAAGATAATCTACAAAAATTCAAGTCAATAATAAAATTTTCAATATGGAATGCAAACAATCTCGGACTGTCCAAATAGTAATTTTAAAACAAATTATTAATTTGGTCCCTACTAAACTGGTATATGTGTATAAAATATTTAAACAAATTTGACTTGACCTGGAACTATTTGGTGTGATTCATCAACAAATATAATAAATAATTTGTAAGTAACCATTATGGTAACAGATCCATTAATTAATTTCTAGTTACATGAGCCATCTCTTTGTTAACAATTATTAAATTTATGTATATCACTAAAAATAATTAGTTTCATATTATGACACACCAATAACTGTTAATATACAGTTAGTTAAACAATTACTTCGGAGGTTTAGTATCAGTTAAGGCACGGTGACTACTTCTAATGGGTAAAGGGGAGGAGGGCGTTTTTGGACTCGCCGACTTCGTTTTCTTTATTTTAATCCCCCCGTGATTCTTCTGGTGATTCCTCTCGTGAGCATACAACAAAACGCCAATGTGTCGATGACCGGCCTCCATCGCTATCTTAAGAGCCGTACTGCCGTCCTAAAAAAGAAAATAAAGTAAATTTTTCGTAAGGGTATATCGTATATGACTTGTTAACTTACCACATCAGTTATACTGGAATCACAATCAGGATGACTGAGGAAATGCTTCACGATTTCAATATGGCCGTGCTCAGCTGCACACATCAGCGCAGTGCTGCCATCTTCATCCTGGATGTTGATGTCGGCGCCAGCTTCCAGCAACATTGAAACCATATCCAGGCGACCGTGGCTTACGGCTAACATTAAAGCGGTTTGGCCGTGCTAAAAAATAAACCCTGGTTATACGGAAATAATCTTGCTTGTGGTGACATACTTGTTTGGCACGTATGTTAACATCGGCGAGTTGGAAAAGTCTTCTAACTACGTTGGCGTGGGTGTCGGACTTTACTTTGGCCAGTGATACCAACATTACGCTGGTGTAACCGGTGTTGTTGGGTTTGTTAATATCACATACTTTGGAGTCCAGTAAAATGGAAACAACGTCGAAATTACCGTGCGATACAGCGTAATGCATGGCGGTGTTGCCGCTGGCGTCGGTCATATTGACCACATATTCGAGTAGAATTGAAGACATGTCTTCGAAGGCGTCCAAATAGTCTTCGACGTTTAAAGGATTTGCTGTGACCAGGCTGGAAACCTTGAACCACTCTTGCTGCACTATGTTGATAGCGCTGGGATTTTTGACCGCCTTCGAGGGGTTTTTGAGCAGCGAGTCGTTGAGGACTTTCATGGCACCCTGCATTTCCTTGCTGGGCACAGCCTTCTTGTGATTTTGATTGTTTGGTATTGTGTGGTAAGAGCTGCTCTCCGGTATGGGCAGTGTTATTTCTTGTACGTGGACTTTCGTTATCGACGGACCATTTTGAGCGGCACTGGTCGTCGAAACATCGGGGAATTTGAAATTTTGCTTCACTTTTTCCAAAGGACTCGTCTCGTTTGATATGGACTTGGGCGAGAGGTCTAAACCTGACAACCTAAAACAACGCAGAATATAACAACACAATTATTGTATAAAAATCATGATACCTTGTTATTAGGATATGTTGATGCATATAAGAACAGTGAGCATTTTGATTACAACCTTCTTTTGATGTTAACATTCGTTTGATTTTGCAAAATTAACTCATAATAAGCGATTTAGCAGCCTAATTACAAAGGCCACTATTCTCTTTGTTTTGACTGTTTATCCTGTCAATAGTCCTGGATGAGAACTGCGCGCGCATGCGTCGCGCGCGCTTAATTGATTTTATCGCCCGGGAATGCATTCAAATCTACTCACCTCAAAGACGGCGGACTCTTTTCGGCGTTGTATAATTTCGTGTAAGTATCCTGCCTTCTGAACTTTCTCACTTCCACTGGAGTCGTCGGTATTTGCGGTCTTGGTATTCTCGATGGAGTTGGACTTCCGCTTCCGTCCTTTTTCGAATTTTCCTCCTTCTCCCTATTAGCGCACTTCAGGCAACTTTCTTTTTCGGTTAAGTCAGCTTCACACGCTTTATCGCTCAATTTTTTCAACTTTTCCTTCGCTTCGCAGGCGACGTGTTTTTTGGGAGTAACCAAGTCTTTGGTGTCAGTTGTTTTAGTTGCCGATGATAATTTCTCCGATTGCGTGTGTTTTTCGGCTAATATTATTAACTCGTGCTGACAAGACTTCGATGATGATTTCGGCGAGGCTTGACATGAGCGCGACATATTAGAAGATTCGTACTGACACGACACAGTGCGTTTTCTAGATGCGAGATTCAATTTATCCTCTCCCATATTGAAGGATTTGCTTCTTGGTACTGTGAGGGATGCCAGTGATATTGGGGATGGTCCGGTGTGGGAGTCTTCGGTAGTATCAGGCCCAACTGCGCGCGACACTTTTTCTACTGCGCAGCACTTGCAGAGTACGTCGTTAATGGTATCGCTCGATATGGCTACGGTGCGACTTTCTATGGACTTTTGATGGTTGAAATCTGTAGTTTTCGGTTGCGCCATGGTGGAAACGTTCGTATTTGGCTTTTTAACTTCGATGGTTTGCGATTGGGAGTCCACCAAACGCGTTTTAGCCTCAATTGTTTGCACGGTGACATCGCGTTTTTCCTTGGACTGTATGGTTTGGGTGCCTTTATCTTTACCGGGGACGGTCAAGTTTTGGTTGTTCATAAATCTAACTTTTTCCGTGAACCATTTATCAGCATTCCCGTTCTCCAAATCGCTGAACGTCGTCGTCGACACGCTTTTGGTGTTCGGGTTTTGGTGACCGACTCCGACGTTTCTGGTCAAAACGCCGCACATAACCCCGAAGTCTTTTCTCGGCGGGGGCGGAGGTGGTTCTTTTTTTTGCTGCAAACCATCCAAGTTGTCTATGTTGTTGAACGATCTCGATCTGTTCTTGTTGTTCAGGTAGTTCACTTCGATGTTGTTCAGTCTCTGTGTCTCTTCGGATTTTAAGCGTAGTTGTAACTTGCGATTTTCTTCTTTTAAACTTGAAATGTGGTCCTATAAAAACATATCAATGTTACATGCGGGTACCAATGTTTGTATTTTATTTGATTTACATTTATCGAGTTATCAGAATGCAGGGGATTGAAAAAAGTCGCTTACCTTTAGATCTGGTATCAGTTTGACTTGGTCCTCGAGCAGTTTGGTTCGCTCCAAAGACAATGCCATCTGTTCTCTGATGTTCTGCAGGGCCACGGGACTCAGTCCGCAGGATTCGATGCTCGCAGTGTCAAAATCCTGCTGTACAGTCACCTCGTTGGACGGTTGCAGCACTGTCATGCTGGATCCAGAAGCCGATGACATAGAAGAATTCGACGGAACCCTTCGTATGTTTTCTAGACATACCAAAGCACGAAAACAAACACTGTAATCTTTATCTCGATCGTTGAATTTATCGGCGTACGCGATTAATCTACCGATAAAATAAACCAATAAACGGCTAAACGCGCTTATGGCGCACGATATAAAGTCTTTCTCCATCCTTTCGACTGCACCGAAATTATTTAATTCAGCAATGAAAGCTATTAAAGAATTTAAAATCGTGACGTGCGCATGCGAACGCGAAACGCAACAATGAACAATTGTCTGGCTCTAGTGAACATCGCTGCCAGCTAAAAGCGCTATTTTTCTTTCGTAGCTTATTTACATAAATTACAACAATGCAAAATGACCAGGTAAACCGATTCACGAGAAATGCGATAAATAGGCTCTGCGGGGCATGGATAGAGGTACTTTAGTATGTTATAACACCCAATAAATACAAAGCGCATTTTAACAGATAATTATCTGATTATAATCATAAAAAGTATATTCTTATTACCTATATAGGTAACCATTTCTTACTATTTAAAAAGCTACGAAAATATTTCATTTGTTCCGGCCTGAATCAATTTGGCTATACGTCGAACGTCGACAGATATTGCTGTCGCAAATGGGACCAGTGGCTGCCCATCAATTGCCTAATAATCACCTTAAGATGTTTTAAATCAAAAACATTAGCACCAATGCAAAATTGATGAAAAAAAACTTGCTTATACCATGCCATATTTTTGTCCCTATTTGAAAAGTATAATAAATACTTTTATCCGGAAATCGGCAGTAAAGTAGTCAACAATCGGCAGTAAAGTAAAAGAAATCGGCAGTAAAGTATAACTTTACTGCCGATTTAATACGAGTGTTGTATGCAACCCATTATACATTTTAAGATGTGTCTACCGGTCCTCAGCAGCAACTAAATAATATTTTAAAAAAAGCACCGTCGCGGAAGTCGATTGGACCCTTTCGTAAAATGTTGTTTAATAAAAATAATACGTTAATTTTATTAATTGGATTAAAAAATCGCCGCGGCGGGCAAATATATAATAACCGTCGCAACAAACACTATACGTAGACACTTCCTACATTCAAATGACATTTGATTTGATCATCAAATGACATTTGATTTAATCATCAATATTAATTATTAGTATTATTAAATGTGATTTCGGATAAAATTTAATATGCACCTCGACATTAAAGTCATTTTTTATCACTCACGTGGTTATTTCCACATTCGTGATAAAAAATACTTTACTGCCTTGATACATAAATAACTATTCAATAATTATTGTATTGTATGGAAAAAAGTATTTAATTCTATTTGAGAACCCTAGAAGCCAATTAAAAAAAAATGTAGTTATGTACAAAAAAAGATAGTAAATGGTACATTTTACTTATCCCAAGGGATATAACTGAATTCTAAGCTTAGACATCTTAAAAAACAAAGTCATAAAACAATAAACAATTTTGACTACAAATTACAAGTGTTTTTTGTTACTTTAAACATGATTATTTCAAAACTATGTACTACAAACTAAATTTTAGTTGACAATTCGTATCATACGTTGACGTTTTAATTTCTCTATCTTATGTTCTGTGATGTCTATGGTATCATATATTTTAAATCCCCCACTTATGAACTAACTATGCGCATAAGGCAAAATGATACGCCAAATTAGCAAATTTACCCTAAAAAAAGGTCATATATATAAAATATAGCGAATAAGCGGTATGTGTTACATGGGAAGAGTGATTCCATCTATCGTATTAAGCTCAAAATCAGTGTAGGTAACTGTAATTGCAGGTCACTGTCATACGCACATAACCTATAATGTCAAACTTCGCAAACTTCTATTTTAAAAGATCGTAATCATTTGCTTTATTTTGTAAAAAACCACTTCAAGTTTAATTTTTGACAAAATTTCCAAGGAAATTGTATAGGACCACTGGAACTATAAGCCAACTGAATGGGTTAGGGGTAGAAACGGACCAACTATCGAAACACTTTGATAATAAAGATTAAAAATTAATAGAACACGATGACCGACCCCGTGAAAGTAAACAATTCTAGTAAATTCTTGGAAAATCATAGGCGGTACATAGAAAACTATAAAATTTGTAATAAAAACTGGTTTTACGAAATTAAGTAAGTTATTAAACATTTTTATGTAATTACGTAGTAATTTAGTTGCATCACTTATAAATAGCTTTATATAAAGGAAAGTTTAGGAAAAATTGAACAATTAATAATTTTTCTGGTTTTATTTAATTTTTATGATCTAAATTTACAATAATACCTTATTTTTGTTAAATATCAAACGCATTAAAAAATTGCGCACACATTTTTTTAGATATATAGAAATATACACCAATAATTTAATTTCAAACTAATAACCATGCTATAGTAAAATATTAGAGGCTTACCATAGTAAAGAAATTCTTGATTGCACCCATATGCACTATTGGTGTATACGCAGGTGCAGTCCATTGTACTCTGTTGTTATTTACAGTAAAAACAAGTGCATTTATTTTACGCTATGCTGGCCGACCAATGGGAACGCTCAAATATATTCCGAAGCAAAACGGAAGTTATTATTTTAGTGCCCTACGCTCAAGCTGTTTGTTCTTTGCTTATTTTTGGAACCTTTGTTTTGTGAGATTTTAAAAATTAAACTTACTAAGAAATGGTTAACCTTCTCTAAGGATTATTTAATACGTATTTAAAGAGTTAATCTCTATTTACCTGGTTCTTACGCACTATCATAAAAACTAAACTATTATGATAAATGTCACCTTTGCGACCGACCTTAACTACAATAATTTCGTATTAAATGCCCATCATCTATTTATTTTACACACATTAATTGACTTGCTAATTTATGCCAGTTTATATAAATATATTGAACAAATATATGTACGCGATTTTTTGCGTTAATGACCTTAAAGCCACATTTATTTTGTTCAAGTAAATAAAAATTTAGAAAATTCACGCGAGTTATATTAAAAATATAGAAAAGTAACTTTTTTACAGGAAAAAACTTTTTTACTAACCTGACACAGCAGTGACATCTGGTAAATTGTGGGACAATTTATTTTTGGAGGACCTTTGGAGTGTTCTTTCAAAATCAGATACAGCATCATTGAAACCATCATGGTTGAATGTAAAATGAACATTGAGTTCTTGTTTTTGCACTAATTTTGGTGATTCTTGTTCCTGAATCGACTGAAAAAAAGATTTTTGCAATAAAGTCTTTAATTTTTGTTTTAGACCAATTATATATTTATATACAGTGCTTGCAAATGCAAGTCCGACCGCACTGGAAAGGACGGCTGTTCAATACCCGCGTGAAAAGAACAAGGATAGAACGCCAAATAGAATTTGATTGGCCAGAGCCCCGGATGCGTGCGAATTGTAAGCGAGGTCAACTCTGGGCCAGAGTCTCTGGCTGCATTTAGACTAAATGATTTAGCAGCGTTGCCAACCCTACGGATTTTTCCGTAGATCTACGGATTTTAAGGGTCATTAACGGATAACCGGATTTTGTCTGAAAATCTACGGATATTTAGACATTATCGCATAATTCATAATTACTTGATATTTTATGTATTAAAACCTGCGACAAGTAAAAAATTGCTTGAAACCCTTTTTATATTTTCTAACTATTTCGCTCCGTCCAGTAAACGGCAGGTATAAACCCTTGCACTGAACGTACTAATGGAACGTTTCATGGAAGGCACTCATTAGTTTAGGAATTTTGTGTTTGTTACCAGCAGGTTACCAGAAAAGGTGCTGTCTGTCAAAAAGATGCTGTGAAAAAAATGGCAACTAAAGTTTTAAATTTGTTTTGGTATCTATTTACATTTAAAAGTTTTTTATGCATGTATCACACTAAAAATGGCAACTAAAGTTTTAAATTTGTTTTGGTATCTATTTACATTTAAAAGTTTTTTATGCATGTATCACACTATTAGTATCTAATTACATTGTTTATAAATGTATACATATATGTATTTATGGAATGTGTAAATCTTAAAAGCGCCAAGCACTACTAAGAAAGCGCCACCTTGCGCCAAATGTCAATGCTAAATAACTGAACAACTACCAATCAAAATTTTTAGTGAAAATTCGTAAATCTATCCAAGTTTCTAAGTCGCCGCGGTGCCTGCCACCTCTTATCCTTGGTACGGATAAATGTCCGGATTTTACCCTTCACCCACGGATTTCTACGGATATTTGACTAGAGAACTCAGGATTTTTCGAACGAAAAGGTTGGCAACGCTGTGATTTAGTGTTAAGCAAACTGCGTTGGAGTGGAGATGCACATTTTAATTTTCTTTTTAAATATTTTATACCCGAATCCTAAAAATAAAATGTTTTGATTTTTTTCCTTGAGAACTAGGGCAACAACAAAAATAGTATTCTTAATAAAAAAGATTTCTTAAATAAAAATAACTAAAAATAAAAATAAAACTCTAAATAAAAATATAGACCAGTGCAGAAGCCTTTAAAAATGGTAAAAAGAGAAAAAAAATAACAGTAGGATGAAACCCATTGGAAAAGGAGGGGAATATAATAAAAATTAAAGGAAAAATAAATTACGGGCGATCTGAGTTCGGGAAGTGAGAGGGGGGGGTTTAAGGGTAAAAAATGGTTTATCTCGATTTCCGGCAAAACTACAAGTCCTATGGAAAAAAGTTAAATGTCAAAGTTGTAGGTAATAAAAAGATCTACAACTTCTGTATTTACAATTTTTTCACATAACCTCAAAATTTATGTGAAAAAATCAAAAAACCAAGTTTTTGGTTTTTTATTTTTATCTTTTTCAAAAAAAAATTTTTTCCATGAAATTTGGTGAAAACTTACCTTTTTATGTCCCAAATACACTGTAATTTATTTGATTTGAAATATTTATTATTTCGCCTTATTTTGACTTAATATCAAAAAAGCACCCTAATTTTCAATCGAAAATTCTCGCGTGAAAATATCAGCTTTTTTCAAAAAGTCGTTGTGCTTTTTGTTCGATGAACTCTCTACTTTCTGATGGTGTAAAAAAATATACATTACTATGGTAAATGTTCTCAGAAAATACAAAAAATATTATAAAGTTTTCACCAAATTTCGTGGAAAAAATTTTTTTTTTGAAAAAGATAAAAATAAAAAACCAAAAACTTGGTTTTTTGAATTTTCCCCATAAATTTGGAGGTTATGTAAAAAAATTGTAATTACAAAAGTTGTAGATCCTTTTATTACCTACAACTTTGCCATTTAACTTTTTTCCATAGGACTTGTAGTTTTACCGGAAATCGAGATAAACCATTTTTTACCCTTAAAACCCCCCCTCCCACTTCCCAAAGTCAGATCGCCCGTAATTTATTTTTCCTTTTATTTTTATTATATTCTTCTCCTTTTCCAATGGGTTTCATCCTACTTTTATTTTTTTTGGTTTCAAAAATTATCGACCCTGGTCTAATAAAACTCTAAAAATAAATAAACTGAAAAATTAAATTAAATGTTCGAACAAGCAATTATTAACGATTCGTCGAATTGTTTCTCTGTTTGGTCTGGCCTCGAACATTCCCGCAAATAATCTTTGAATTTCTCGTTCAGAATTACCAGCAAAATGCCAGATTAAAATCTGAACTTTTTGTTCCAACGTGTACCTACATTTTTTAATTAAATAATCTTTTTTACTAAAATTACTACCTCTTGGCAAGAGGCTCTTGCTGGCACCACTGCAGTTCTCGTTCTAATCAGAGATAAAGAAGGTTCTGGTTCTAATATCCTCGTGTCAAGCACGCTGCGAGGTGCGCGATGGGTATGCGTTGTCGTAGCCTGCCGGCTGGCCAATCAAATTCTATTTGGCGTTCTATCCTTGTTCTTTTCACGCGGGTATTGAACAGCCGTCCTTTCCTGTGTGGTCGGACTTGGATTTGCAAGCACTGTATATACGAGGTGTCTTCACAAAATAACGGGAATTGTTAAATTTCGCGGATTCGGAGGGTCCGGTTGTCATAAAAAAATTTTTATTATGTTGGTATACATGCCCCCGAAGTTTGATAAAAACTTTATCTGTTTTCATTGTTTACTTTGTCTGTGCCAGCCGCTAAGGTTAGACGTGTTTTATGAGCTCGGCGATTTTCTTTCGTTAAAAAAAATGGATCAAAGAATTTGGTATCCAATTTTGCTTAAAAAATTAAATAAATTCTGTGAAATGTTAACAAAGGCCTATAGTGAGTCTGCTATAAGTAAAACAAGAGTTTACAAGTGGTATAAGAGTTTTCAAGATGGCCGTGAAGACGTTGAAGATGACGAACGCACAAGCACATTAACAACCGATAAAAACATGGAAAAAGTGGAAAAAATGGTTATAAACCATCAGAGAAGTCGCTGATGATGTTGGTATATCGATTGGCTCAACCCATGACATTTTTTCGAATATTTTAGGTATGAAACGCGTGGCAGCAAAATTTGTTCCAAAATTGTTAAATTTTGAACAAAATGTTTGGCCAAAAACAATACTTTAATGATGACCTAGCTTCCATATTCGCCAGACATGCCTCTGTCTGACTTTTTCCTATGCCCAGCGCATCGCTGAAAGAACTAAAGGCTAACCCAAAGATCGAGTTTTGGAAGAAGAGCTGGCACATTTTCTGAACACACCTCGTATATATATTTTAAGCTTATAACAATTTTCATATGAAGAGGCTTTAAATTTATACGTAGTTCAAAAGTTAAATTATTATACACCGCCGTACAATAATGAAATTACAAAGGAAGAGTGGTTCCATCTATCGCATTTACTTTGAAATCAGTGTAGGTAACTGTAAAATTACAGGTCACTGTAGAATAAATTCATGCACATGTCAAATTTATCTCAGCTAACACTGAGCTTACTTTCACTTTTGTTATTTTGTTCTATAATTTGTTAAATGTTAAATTTGTTAATGTAATTTTAATAATTATTAATTTGTATAATCGCACAAAAACGGCAAAAAAAATATTTTGACTACTTAGTTTTCTAGATACTCTATTAATAGCTCCATTTCCACGAATAATAATAATTTTTGACTAGAAAATAATATCAAACAAACATCATTGTTTCCGTTGTGTGGGCACGAATTGACATTCTTGCATAAATAATGTCGGTAATTTTGCCTACTTACCTTATAATTTTGCTCTAACACACTTAAAACTGCAGGCGTTAATCCCAACAATACTTCCATAGACTGCCTTTGCCTGCGCCTATCCTTACGCCGTTTTATGGACCCTGTCTTATCATTTTCCAGCTTACCAAAAGACTCGCAGTATCGTACGAAATCTAGGTCTATGTGATAACCATAGGGGCAACAAGTGCATTCATACCAGCTATAGCCTAAAATTAAGACCAATTAGTATCAATTAAAGTTATATTTTAATAGGAAAATGTCCAACACCGTATCTCGTGTGACATAATTATAACCCTTTTAAATATTTAAACTGCACCTAGGTAGGTATATGTTCTCAAGAAGGATTTATAGTGGGTGTTCACTATTATATTAGAAAGTAGGTGTTATTTAAACATTTGCACTTATTAGGTAACAATTGTTTAAATGTTTCAAAGTTGAAGAAGACTTACCGTTTTCATTCGCCTTGGTAATATTTTGCGTATACAGCGACATTTTTACACATCAATTGGAATTTGCCTTACTAAAATTAATAATAATAAAACCTTAGATAACATTCATTATCTTATTATTTATATTTTAATTAATGAAATACCTGTACCTCCAAAAATAGCATCAAAGGGTAGGATATAGCACGAAAAGGAAGTAATTTTTCGACATTAGGATTTTTTTTAGCACATATGCAAGTCGTTTACCCCGACTATTTTTAATTCTAATGAATGAAGTTATTTTAAACGACTTTTTATTCATTTTCGTTTAAGCAGATCTAAAATTAAATGCTCCCAACTTAGCCAAACTATTATTATTTTGCTTTTTGTGTTTACAAACTTAGATGTGTAAGTTTATTGTTTAAATATGTTATTAGTTAGTTAATATGGGCGTACAATTTTATTTCATTCAATATTTACTTGACCTAGTATTTAAACTCTATTCAATAATAATCGACAAGCCTACATTAAAATTTGGCTACATTTTTATCTAGTTACTAATATTGACATAAAAAAATATTATCGCTTAAACCCCTCATATTTTAACACGAAAAATTAAGGCAGTAATATCACCTTGGGTTGACAAACTTAAGACAGTTTTATGAAGCTTAAATTGACAGAAACAACGAAGTAATAATAATTTTTGGTTTTAGAGGTTTTTAGTTTTTTCAAATATTTTGAGAACCACTGACTTTTTTTTCCAATTAATAAATTTCATTTTAATAGGCAACTTTTCTCTAATTTAACCGACCTTCAAATAAAAAAAAATACCCAAGTATACTTGGTGCACCCTGTATAAAGTTTATAATTTGACATTCTTAACAGCTAGCTAATTTTTAAATATTAAATCTCAATTAAAATAAATTTCCATTGGACGATTAGAGTTGTCTATTTTTTTATGCTAATCCTACCTATAAATTACCTTGCGATTATTATTAGGAATTGATTAACACATGTTCAAAATATTTATTAAGAAATGTTAATGAATACTGAATGAAATATTAATGACATAATAAAAGTTATGATTTTGCAGTATGTTCTAAAAATGATGAATAACCTAGGTAGGTATAACTTTATAAACAGATAATTTGCATAGATTTTGTAATTTAATGCCAAATGCAAGTGGATAATCAACAGGTGTGTGTGCTTTCTTAAATATTTTGCAATTTTTGGATAGAAATGTTATTTTGCAAATATTCCAATTAGGATACCTTTTTATTGGAATACAAAGGTACATATTATGTCATTTAGCATTGTAATTTCAAATCATCGCTAAAAATAGTTAGCACAACAGGTATTTTATTTATTTCAAGTAAATTTGATAATTTATCAATTAAAAAACACGTAACTAAAACTTAAACAAAACAACAGGTGGTGGCATCAAGTAATTCGATACGAAAAATAATACAAAATAAAAACACCTACCAAATTCCAAAGAAGTCAAATTGAAAATAAACGAAAAAATTACACAAATCACACAATTCCGACGACAAACAACGCAATCAGCAAAATAGGTTTTAAATACTATCGAACACCATCACTTTCGCACTACTTTTAATAGATAAATCATTTTTAAATCACATTATTGCAAATATACACATTTATATTACAATCCACTGGCAGCTGTAAAAGACTACTTAACAATGGACAACGAACTTTAAGAGCAATTTAGTACGCGTGCGCAGGCATCTCTACAGGTGATTTTTATTATTATTATTCACAGCCTCCACCGCGTAGGTATATTTTTGTTATTTTACAAGTAAATTTAATCTCATTAAACCTTTTTCTCAAATATAAACAATAATAAAGATAAAAGAAAATTCGTCTTGTTTGATTTTAAATATTTAAACTTGTTTCGTTGACAAACAAAGTTGTTTAATAAAAAATTCACAACAATAGTAAAAAGCGTTAACTGCTACAAAATATCTTATCAGTGAAAACAAGAAGAATAAAAAATAATTTAAATTTAAAGTGTAATCTTGTTTGCCTACTTACATAGGTCGCCATCTGTTGAGGATTGTTGGATGTAGTAGGCGCATACTGTACAGAGATATCTCTGATACTATACCGTATGTTTTAGTTGGTGTAACCTTGGTTGCCTGCGTAAAGTGTAAACAACATATGAATGGCGATCGTTTATTTTAAGGTATGAATATTATGTTAATATCATTTTATTCAGTTTTTCCATGACATTTATTGATATTTTAAACATTTTATGCCGCATGTCTACTATTTTATTAAATTTATTGCTTTTAAGTTGTTAATAAAATATCCTCTATTTTTATAGGTACAAAAAAGAACTTTTATTAATATGACTGTTTATTAATTTTCTAATTGACTGCAGATTTTTTGTTGTGATAAGTTTTAAATATCTAATGAATTACGTAAGCTAATTAGGAGTTAACAATATCTAGATATACTTAAACATAAATAATTTTGAAGGTCAAGGTTTTCAATTTTCAACAAATTTTGCCCATTTGGATACCTACCTATTAGTTAAATTTTAATTTGCTGTTATAGGTATTAGTGATTACACAAATATAACCCAATAGAAGAAATGTTATTGTAGGTTATTTATTCCTGTTTTTTGTGATAATTGCCCTACCTAGGTAATAAAATTTTTATTGATTTGGTTATATTAGTAGAATTTTTATTAATTCTTATTAAGCCGTAATAAAACTAAACATCAAGTTTCAGAACAATTTTTGTTATTTATAGGTAATTAGTTAAAGAAATAAAAGAAATTGCACAAATTTATACTGAAAAATAAATTGCAAAACTAAAATATATCAGAAAAGCCATATGCTAGTTATTGCACACACATAAGAATTATATACAGCGAATTTAGAAGGGTTTATGAAATATATAAAAAATGTAAAATGTGCAGTCGTAATTTTTTATTCATAATTTTGGTTTAACCAAAAACCCTTTTTAAAATCTTTTACGTAAAACATGAGAACAAAACTTTTGCGGTTGACTAATTGTTTTTTGGACTATTTTGTTAATTAGGTAGGTAAGTATTCTACTGTCCCCAAAAAACTGATAAATTAAAAAATGCATTTTATATACTAATCTATATAATATTTTAAAAGTGCAAAAACCATAATATAAATTACACTACCCTATTGAAAATGCCATAAAGAACCATATAAAAAACACGTATCTGGATTCTATATGGTTTCTATCTGGTTCAATATAGGTATTTGAAACAGGCATTTCACTATAGAACCAGATAGAAGATTACATTATAGAACCAGATAAAAACACTCTAAAACACTATAGAACCAGATAGGAAAACCTATCTGGAAATACATATAGAACAGAAACCAGATAAATCCATATACATGTCTTTATAAAGACATGTATATGGTTGTATATGGATTTATCTGGTTTCTGTTCTATATGTATTTCCAGATAGGTTTCCCTATATGGCTGAATATGAAAATTTTTAAAATGGAAATCCATATTCAACCATATAGAATCCGTAATGTAAACCAGGAATTTCCATATAGGACCTATAAAACCATATAGAACCAGATACGTTTCCTTATCGGATTCAATATGGGTTCTATATGGCATTTTCAATAGGGTAACCAAAAAAAATTGTATATATATATTATATAATATATATATTATATATATTTTTATACAAAATTATATATTATATAATTTTGTATAAAAATGCGGTTAGCAATGTTCGAGTTTTTTACCTTTCAGTAAAAACCCCGTTTGGAACAATCAAAAAATTCCAATACTGTCATTTCTATCTTACCTTACTTTTTACTTTTGATAATTATTATTAGATATAATTGTAACTTTTTATCTTTAATAGGATTTACAATTTTTGTGTTAAACATTTTTAAAGGAAGGTACCTAAAAAGGTTTATGTAAAGGGATCCCTCGATGTTTATACATTTATATATACATATATGATTAAGAGATTATACTTATACTTATTCTATATTAGGGTATTAAAAAAATCGTTTTTTCACTCAAACTTAAAAGGTTTGAAAATGTTTCATTGAAATAACATAGGGAAAAAAGTTGTATACAGGGTGTTTCTCCTCAAAATGGACACATATTATCCATTATGTATCTACTTAAGTATAAATTTATAACCCTTTTAGGGTTAATTATATTGATTCTTAAGGTAATTTAGGCTGCTGCTAGTAGGTATATATATTTTAAATGCAAATAAGTTTTAATGCATAAATTTAATGTTGCTTTTTTAAAAAAATAAAACTAAATGGTTTTAATATAGTTTTAAAATTTTTCTTGAAGACCCTTTTTGGGTAGAAGCTGCTTTATGATGTTCCTGAGGCTGTCTTGAAGATCATTTGGTTTTATTCAAAGTTTTATTACTATCTTGGAGATCGCAATAAGAGCGTTGTTATTTTGTCATTTTATAACTTTTCACTGAAATGAAATAAGCAAGTTGGTTCCCACAGAAATTCAGTAAGCCGCTTTGTTATCAGTTGTTCCCTTCTTCGTTAATGAAAAGAAAATTTGTTCCTTAAAAAATAGGACAAATTATCCTTATCCTGAGTAGGTAAAGAAAAACCGGTTTTCCAACACATTTTTTCTATGGAGAGTAACATGTGTTGTAACGTCTATTTTCGCCCTTTTTAATAAAATTATTGTTATATTTTAACAATGTTTGTTTATAATTTTTAAAATTTTTATTCGGATATAAATCTTGTTTGAAAAGATTACATATGTACATTATGTTAATTATGCTAACTTACCCTGTTTTGTATATTAAACTGTTACTTCCTGAAAAACTGGAAACGACAAGTTTTTTATTGAAAAGGGTGCACTTTGCACTTACTAAATTGTGTGTAACAGGTGATGGGTTTATGTTAATAAGTGGTTTATAGGGAAATGGTGATTTATTAATTAATATGGCGCCTTAATTAACAATCTCTAATCGCCTTGAAATAAAATGATAACTATTTTCCAATAAAATGACCATTAAGTATTGGTGATTAATTTTGATATTTTTTGAAAAATTTGGAGACACGTGAAGTTCAAGGTTTTTGTTTTTGAAATATTCGTCATGGCCACAGGATTTTGATAATTTATTTGTTTATTTATTAATGTTTGATTTTGGTAATTTATTTAAAAATTAACATCTTTGAATAAATTTGTGTATGATGGGACAAAAGACGGGACAGTTGCGAAATATAATTAAAAGGATTGAAAGGGGCGAGATTGTAAAATAAATAAGTAATAAAAGACGACGCAGATAAAGTGCCATGGAAAAATGATAATAAAAATGGTAAGGGTTGGTTTATGCAAATGGAATCGCGAAACCGGTCGGTGAATAGACAACATATTTCAGGAGGAACATCTTCTATAGCTATAGCCTTTCAAATTCACTTGACCATTGCTCAGCCGCTTTTCCTTAGCAAAACCACCCCATTTATTAACCAAGTGGACAAAGGACTTTCGTGGGAATACCCCTTGCGCATTAAAGTGACCCTTACATTAGCCAAGTTGACCTATGCCCTGAGATTCTCTAACCCTTAACGGACTGACCAAAACTGGACATTCCAGTTTTGCAAGTGACACATGCTACACTTTTCGTGAGAACCACGGATGTCCGGCCAAAAAATTTATATTCCACTTTGTTCGATGCGTACCTTCTTCAAAACCGTACAATTGCTCGAAATTTTTCCAGTGGGACCCTTTTTTAACGGCCGAAGCGCGGCTCTGACACTTGCACAATTCCTCAAATTGACCGCCTTTTCAGTCGGCCGTTTTCCTTCAGAAAATACAATCAACATTGATCAACATATCCCATCTAGGATGGAATAGAATTTTCTCAAAAAAATCAACAGGTGCTCATACACTCACAGGCAAAATAATCGATCCACACAAATTTTCGATGCAAATAACTTGTTTATTTGATGTCGGATTTAAACGAATATAAAAGAATATTGTAGATAAATTAATGGACAATCGCTCACATTTTAAAAAATTACTAAAAATTAGAAGTACGTTTATAATATACAGGTTTAAACAAAAAGATGTTTTTTACCATAAGTTTAAGACACTCTGTAGAGTGGCAAAACCGTATATTGTTCTAAATTAAGTTATTTATCAAGTCACATCTATTCTTAACAGTTTTGTTTTTGGTTCACCTCGATATATTTAGGTTGCTACGGTCCATCCATGGCTATGGAGGAATGACAGTAGCAGTTTTGTTGAATCATCCCATACTTGGACATGTCATACACTGCTTTCAAAAGCTATCAAATTGTTTTTTGTCAAATTAATGTTTTAATTTTGAGGTGTCTTCTTACTTTAAAAAATGATTGTCTCCGACTGATGTTGCCCTTTGTACTTTATAAAGTATACTTCTTGTGACGTTTAAAACACTTGCCAAGTGTTTTAAACGTCACAAGAAGTATACTTTATAAAGTACAAAGGGCAACATCAGTCGGAGACATTTTTAAAAGTAAGAAGACACCTCAAAATTAAAACATTAATTTACAAAAAACAATTTGATATCTTTTGAAAGATGTATATGACATGTCCAAGTATGGGATGATTCAACAAAACTGCCACTGTCATCCTCCATAGGCTATGGATGGACCGTAGCAACCTTAGTTCTTCATACAGGAAAATATTGGAAATTGCAATGTTTTTTTAAAAAAATCCATACTTTCCACAAAAATAAATATATCAAGGTGAACCAAAAACAAAACTGTTAAAAATAGATGTGACTTGATAATTAAAACTTAATTTAGAACAATATACGGTTTTGCCACTCTACAGAGTGTCTTAAACTTATGATAAAAAACATATTTTTGTTTAAACCTGTATATTATAAACGTATGTGTATTTTTTAGTAATTTTTAAAATGTGAGCGATTCTCCATTACAATATTCTTTAATATTTGTTTAAATCCGAAATCAAATAAAAAAGATATTTGCGATTGAAATTCATCGAAAATTTGTGTGGATCGATTATTTTGCCTGTAAGTGTATTAACACTATTTTTAGGAAAAAAAACGTAGTATAATAAAAAAACTCTTTCTTGATATTTGCGTCTTCACTTTCCATAGAAAATGATCTCTATAGAAAGCAATAAACGAATCGGATCACACACAGCATGGAGAATGCCGTGCTCTGATTGGCTTATTGCATTCTATCCAGATTATTTCCCATAGAAAAAAAATACCCTATTTACAATTAGCTTATTTTATAAAATAATAAATGATCTCGAAAATCACACAATGACCTCATGTAATAAACCAAATCACAGTTGTTATAATTACTAAAAAACGAGGCTGTTACATTTTTTTATTATTGTAATGTTATGTTTCAGTACTTTAATGTATAATATTTATTGCTCAAGAATGGCTTATAGCAGTATTAAAAAAACGGCAAGACATTTGCTTTATTAGAATATAGAACAAGTGAACATTTAAAACATGTTCTTCGCAATGTAATTGTTGAAGGCATTAATTTTTATAATGGTTGTCAACAATGACACAATATGTTATAATTTAATAACGTGCTCTGTAAAATGTAATGTTACGTTTATGTAGGGCCGCACAGTGGTTTAAAATGGCAAAAAAGGGGCCAAAATCCATAAAAAAAAATTAAACTTTAATTTAATTTACTCATTGGCGGCTATTTTATAAGGGTTTAAATAATTAAAATTTCATTAACATTATTAAAAATTTAATAATATTAAAAAAAAATTAAAATATTATCATGAACTTTTAAGACTGGTTTCCTCCTTCATAGATTTGATTTAAATTTAATTGAATATAATAATCTTGATTCTTTACAAATTTTTTATTTAATTGAATCAGTAGCGTCGATTTTATATTGGATTAAAATTGGTTAAAAATTTAAACTTTAAATATAAAAATCTTTTAATATATAGTATATTACACTAGTTTACAAAATGGAAAAAAAATCTGCCCACCATATCCCATTATAATTTTCCCATATATTTTGACCCACTAAACACGAAAAGCACCCTCAATTTTTTTTTATGGAAGCGTTTTTGAAATATGAATTTTCAATTGTTTTTTTCAGTTTTCGGAGGTGTTTTGACGTTTTTGAGTATAGCGTGAAATCTAATTGATCGATTTGGTCAAACAAGCCATTAAATTGAAGGTATTTAAGCCCTCTAAAACTTTCTTTTACATAATTTTGATATCGAATAAGTATTTTGACTCTAAAGTGTATTCAAATCCAAGCCGGACTATACAAAAACGCCCAGACGCATGATAACTCGTTCTTATTGGTCGATTCTGATGGTGTGACTCGGATTGTGAGTTCTTATTGGTCGATTCGGAGGATTGTGTTTACATTTAGTCCAGCTTGGATTTGAATAGACTTTAGCGATTTTAATAACTTAAAAAATTCGCTTTTATAGCAAAAATTGAGGTCGAAAATTTACATATCGTCCTGGGAAAGGTTTAAATCAAACAGATAACTCCAGTTTGATTTTTTTTTCGCGAAGCCAGCATTTTTATAAAAAAACAAGCTAATGTTGATAAAAATACATAGAAAAATGGCAAAGTTATGAGTTTTTTAGTGGAAGACCAAAATTCCGCTTTTTTGACGATTTTTCTTTTATTTTTTTCTTTTATTTTGTAATTTGTTTATTCTTTAATGAAAACCTAATTAAAGTGCATGATTAGATTTTTTTGAGTTCTTTACGTACTTTTTTCACCGAAAACATTTTTTAAAATTTAAATTTAACATGACTCCGCAAACGTGAATTCTTTTGTTTCTCGTGTTGGCATAGTGACATTTTACTGCTATTTTTTGATATTTCAACAAGGTATTTTTATTATGGTTTTATTTAGTTAATAAAAAGTGTAAAATGAGTAAAAGAAGTAGAGAGTTCGAGTGCGTAAATAACCCGGACAATCTGGGCGACGTAAGTGATGAGCACGGAGAACGTTTTCACCAGGAAATGAAGGCTATGAAGCGGCGGTATCACAGCTTTTGGGATACAGCCATCATGGGTGATTACATTTGGTCCCTCCTACGAGAAACGGAATACAAAAGCAACAAAAAAAAAGAAGGAGCCAGAACTTTTTTAAACCTATGCTTATTACAACAAAATAAAACTTTCAATATCTTCAATGTTCAATATTTATTGCTCAATATTCAATATATAATTTAATTTCAATATTTAATGTTTAAAATAAAAATCAATGTTCAATATTAAATTTTATATAATTCAATAAAATGAAGAAAAAACGTAAAAATTCTCGAAAAACTGAATTTTGGTCTTCTACTGAAAAATTCATAACTTCGCCATTGAATAGATTTTTATCACCAGCAGCTTATTTTTTTCCTTTAAGTATAATCTATACTATATATTTTTGTAAAAAAAGGATTTCTTCAACTTCATAGAATCGCCAGTATCGAACTACTGAGCCGCAAATTTGATTTGTTAGACATTGGACAACTGACATACAAATTTAACCTTACTTTTTCCAAATTTAAAATAAACCTAACATCAGCTCGTAACTAAAAATCCCAAAAGCCACGCTGCTAACTTCAGCTATAAAGTGACAGCTTGTCAAACATGTACGATCAAGATTAAATTTGTGATTTATCCACTTCATAGTTTAACTGTTAAAATTTTTCGTTTTAAGCTATTAAATTATATTATCAACATTAAGGATTAAGAGATAAATTATATGCTAAAATAACAGGAAATTTATAATTACTTACTGGATAATTTTTCAGCATTAAATAAAATCACACTGTTTTAAAGCCGATGTAGATTAGTTTTATGTTGTTTATTTCTTATTTGAAATTAGCATTTTACATTAAAGTGGTTATAATTTTATTACAATTTAAGAAATATATATATTTAACATGAGGATCTGACGCTTAACAATTTGTTAAACTGATAGAGAACATCAAAGAATACATAAATTTAAATATTAATTGGTAAGAAATATCTCCATAGAGTAAAGATCGAAATGACTAAATAAACAAATTGCTAAAGGTGAGAGAAATAATTATCATTAATAAATTGTAAAAAAGGGGCTGAAAGTTTTGTTTGAAAGGGTCAGTCGTTAAAGGGATGAAGCACCCGGTCTGATAATATCAATGCAGGTACATATGATGGTCATTTGAATGATTTGAATAATTTGAATGATTTGAAAGCGCAAGTGGGGTAGAGGAGTATAGAGAAATTAAGATTTATAAATGTGCGTTCGGCATAATAGAAAATAAATAAGGGATAAAGTAGAATGTATGTGTTGTGATAAAATAAAAGCAAAGCGGAGAGCTAGATTGAGTCCGAAGACAACAAGAGAACAATTCCAGAGAATACATTTTAATCGCACATATCCATTACTTACAATCAGTCATAAAACAATAAATCGTATTGTCAGCCGAAGCCGTATATATTTGAAATATCTTAAGCGGAAATAGAGCAATGTAAAAAAGAGCCAATGCAGTGGACATTCGCTGGCTACGTCTATCCATATAAGCACCAGACGCTGCCAGCATACAAATGGGACATAATGAGCCGAGATGTTAGTAAAAAGTAGGCGGGAACACGCCATTTCTTCTCGAAGGTCCAGTTAACATGCACAACAGTTTAAAACCTATGGCAACATTGTGAATATTTCGGAGGTTTCAACAGCCGAACATGTTTTTATTCATTTATACTTTGCGAGCAACTTTACCACCAAACTTCACCATCATACCCAACAAATACTCTCAACCCAATTGCTTACCAAATATCACACGAAAAATCAAAACACATAAACTACACACATTTTTAATCAAATTTATGGAAACATTAAAATATTAACTACACTCACGGGCAAAATAATTATTATCGATCCACACAAATTTTCGATGAATTTCAATCGCTAATAACTTTTTTATTTGATTTAGGATTTAAACAAATATTAAAGAATTAAAAATTACTAAAAAATACACGTACGTTTATAATATACAGGTTTAAACAAAAATATGTTTTTTACCATAAGTTTAAGACACTCCGAAGAGTGGCAAAACCGTATATTGTTCCAAATTAAGTTTTAATTATCAATTCACATCTATTTTTAACAATTTTGTTTTTGGTTAACCTTGATATATTTTATTTTTGTGGAAAATATGAATTTTTTTAAAAAAACATTTCAATTTCCAATATTTTTCCTGTATGAAGAAGTAAGGTTGCTATGCATGGTCCATGGTCCATCCATAGCCTATGGAGGATGACAGTGACAGTTTTGTTGAATCATCCCATACTTGGACATCTCATATACAGCTTTCAAAAGGTATCAAATTGTTTTTTGTAAATTAATGTGTTAATTTTGAGGTGTCTTCTTACTTTTAAAAATGTCTACGACTGATGTTGCCCTTTGTACTTTACTACTTGTGACGTTTAAAACACTTGCCACGTAATACTGTGACCGTCCATCCTGAATTAAATTAATGGCTCTGGCAACATCAGTCGGAGACATCCATTTTTAAAGTAAGAAGACACCTCAAAATTTAAACATTAATTTGCAAAAAACAATTTGATAGCTTTTAAAAGCCGTGTATGACATGTCCAAGTATGGGATGATTCAACAAAACTGTCACTGTCATTCTCCATAGCCTATGAATGGACCATAGCAACCTTAGTTCTTCATATAGAAAAATATTGGAAATTGCAATGTTAAAAAATCCATATTTTCCACAAAAATAAATATATCGAGGTGAACCAAAAACAAAACTGTTAAGAATAGATGTGACTTGATAAATAAAACTTAATTTAGAACAATATACGGTTTTGCCACTCTACATAGTGTCTTAAACTTATGGTAAAAACATATTATTGTTTAAACCTGTATATTATAAACGTACGTCTATTTTTTAGTAATTTTTTAAAATGTGAGCGATTGTCCATTAATTTATCTACAATATTCTTTAATATTCGTTTAAATCCGACATCAAATAAAAAAGTTATTTGCGATTGAAATTCATCGAATATTTGTGTGGATCGATTATTTTGCCTGTGAGAGTATTTTTAAGTCATAGTTTTACCATATTATAACAGTAAATATTTCTTATTTGTTTGAAAACTTTTTAAGTTTTAAAGGGGTTTAAAAATTATTAAAAATATTTCTGAAAGATGCCATATTGAATTATTAAAGATGTGATCCAATATTTAATAAAATTTTATCTTTTTTGCGTTCATAATGACTTTATTATAACACCGCTTTCGGTGCTGTAATGAGATACTTTATCCCACCCAAAATTTTGATTTTATAGGTCGGCTACTTTAAACAGCATAATATTTTGCATATTGGTTATAATATTTTTATGATTTTTCCAGTACTTACGAGACTTTTCTGGCAATAAATTTTATTTAACACCAAAGAAAATCCTTTTTTCTTCTTTAACATTAACAGCCGCTTATTGTAAATAAGTAAATTAAGGACGGCATGGCGAATCGATTTTGACATTAACTGTCAAACCAATGACTGTGATACCCACTAAAGTAAAATTCGACCAAATTAAATTTAAGGTATAAAATTATTTTTGCAAAATAGATAAAATAGCATAAAAAACTCATGTCATAAGACCTTTTGTCGCACTCGTCCATTATAAATTATAAATTGTCCGCGTGCGACAAAATGACATTAGTCTTTAATATACTATAGTATACTATAATATATTATATAATTATTTTTTACAAATGTGTGGAATAATGAGTGTAACTTTTAAAACATCGAAAATATTAAAAAATAATTTCAAGTTTGATAAACGCCATTTTAGTCACGAATTTTAATTAGGCATGAGCGAGCTTGCGAGTGAGTGTTAATTAAATTAGTTCCCAGAAAAGTTACTACTATAGCTTTTCCACGACAAATATAGAGCGACATCTATAAAAAAAAGAGTAATCAACTGTATTGTTAAATGTCAAATTTTTATGTGTAAATCAAAATTTATCCCTTGAAAATGGACTAACCACCGATTAAATCTGATTTAGAAGCAGTTTTTCATAGTAAAAGTAAAGAGAATGTTTTATAGGCACTTCACGGTGGAATGCCACCGTGATTAGTTAAATCTAGTTCACTGTAACTTAGATACTTTTCAGTGTAACTTAGATACTTTCTTAGAGAAAATAAAATAACCTACAACTTGAATTGAATTTTCATAATTTTGTACTTTTTATTCAAGTAACTTAGTTACTCAAAAATATCTTAGTTACTTAAAAGTATCATAGTTACTCAAAAGTATCAGATACTTTCATATAGTATCTTAGATACTTTCTAGAATATCTTGTAACTATAGTTACAAGATATTCTAGAAAGTATCTAAGATACTTTTAACTTAAAGTATCTAGTCACCTGAGGTAACTAAGTTATTTTGTTTAAAGTATCTTAGAAAAGTAACTAGATACTTTTCAGAAGTAACTTTCACAGCTCTGGATGTATCATAGCTAATTTTATCAATAAGATAAAAATATGCGTTTGAGTTTTAATGCTAAATATAATAAGTTATATTTTTTAATTTTACTGGTAAACTTTAGGTACCTATATCCTTTTGAAATTTAAATTAAACATACAAAGAAAATATAAATGTTAAAGGTTTAGATAAAGAAAATAAACTTTTAACGTTATTTTTATGTGTTTTTTGGTAATTTTTTGTATTTAGATACTGTAAAAATAATTTCTAAAAACTTCCACCAACTTATGTAAAATCTTGATTATTTGATAAAATTTGTTTATCCAGTACAGTAAATAAAAATTTCAATTATAATGAAAAATATTTATCCGAGTGAGTGAACGAGCATAGTGAAATCAAGAAACGGATGCACTTCCTTACTGTAAAAAAGATCAAACAAACTTTTGTTATGCGAATTAAAAAAAAGGGTTCAACTTCCAGGGAGGTCGATTATCATCACACCTTGATACTGTAAGAGTTTTTTTAACAACTGATTTATTAAGATACCGGGGGGAGAAAATGTTCGGATGCCGCAGAAGCATAATATTACACGCCAGAGGGTGAATATTAAGTAAACCTCTTTAAGCTCAAGTGACATTTTTTCTAATAAGATATATGCCAATGCATTTTTCTTACGTATTAGGGCCTAATCGTCCATACCTAAACCATTATTTTAATACACTTTTCTTTAATCAATCACATTGAAACGTTTATTCATGAATTCGTTAGCATTTGAAGAATTTTGAAACGGTTCACTTTTTAATCCGCTAATTAATGAAAAACAGTAATAAATTCGAGTTAAGTGCTGGACAGTGTTAGCTGCGAATATAAAGTCCCATCATTATGCATTTCAAAAAGGTGCCCGAGATAGAAGGAGAACCGAACCCTGATCGTTTCTCTAACAATCAGATAATCAAACGCAGATGTGGATTTAAACTGAATTCCGCTTTAATTCAGTAACACTTTGAAAATAGTAAAGCACACATTTTTGTCCCCCAAAGAAAAAGATCCGGTGATCTCGCTGGCCACGATATGTTACATATCTGGATAATAATACACTCACAAGCAAAATAATCGATCCACACAAATTTTCGATGAATTTCAATGGCAAATAACTTTTTTATTTGATGTCGGATTTAAACGGATATTAAAGAATATTGTAGATAAATTAATGGACAATCGCTCACATTTTAAAAAATTAATTAAAAATAGACGTACGTTTATAATATACATGTTTAAACAAAAAGATTTTTTTTACCATAAGTTTAAGGCACTCTGTAGAGTGGCAAAACCGTATATTGTTCTAAATTAAGTTTTATTTATCAAGTCACATCTATTCTTAACAGTTTTGTTTTTGGTTCACCTCGATGTATTTATTTTTGTGGAAAATATGGATTTTTTAAAAAAACATTGCAATTTACAATATTTTTCTGTTTGAAGAACTAAGGTTGTTATGGTCCATCCATAGGCTATGGAGAATGACAGTGACAGTTTTGTTGAATCATCCCATACTTTTACATGTCATACAAAGCTATCAAATTGTTTTTTGCAAATTAATGTTTAAATTTTGAGGTGTCTTCTTACTTTAAAAAATGGATATGTCTTTGACTGATGTTGCCAGAGCCATTAATTTAATCCAGGATGGACGGTTACAGTATTACGTGGCAAGTGTTTTAAACGTCGCAAGAAGTAAAATACAAAGAGCAACATCAGTCGGGGACATTTTTAAAAGTAAGAAGACACCTCAAAATTAACACATTAATTAACAAAAAACAATTTGATAGCTTTTGAAAGCTGTATATGACATGTCCAAGTATGGGATGATTTAACAAAACTGTCACTGTCATCCTCCATAGGATATGGATGGACCATAGCAACCTTAGTTGTTCATACAGGAAAAATATTGGAAATTGCAATGTTTTTATAAAAAAATCCATATTTTCCACAAAAATAAATATATCAAGGTGAACCAAAAACAAAACTGATAAAAATAGATGTGACTTTATAATTAAAACTTAATTTAGAACAATATACGGTTTTGCCACTCTACAGAGTGTCTTAAACTTATGGTAAAAAACATCTTTTTGTTTAAACCTGTATATTATAAACGTACGTGTATTTTTCAGTAATTTTTAAAATGTGAGCGATTCTCCATTAATGTATCTACAATATTCTTTAATATTTGTTTAAATCCGAAAACAAATAAAAAAGTTATTTGCGATTGAAATTCATCGAAAATTTGTGTGGATCGATTATTTTGCCTGTGAGTGTAGTTTTACTAAAAAATTGTTGCATATGGTTATATCAATACCTATAGGTCTTTAAGTCGGGCTCTAAACTTAGTATACATATATGTTGAAGTTAATGTTTTCAGAAATTGTTATTTACCTTTAAATAAATCCTTAATTAACAAAGTTCCTCGCGAATACTCGGCAATAAATTTTAAGGTATAAGGCTATTTATATTAATAAGTACCATAATTGTTTAACTTTCCATTTGACGCTAATATTTATGAACTATGGTGTTTTATGTACGGTATGTTGTATATATGATTGCCACAATGACACTGGTATTAATTTAAGCTTTATTGAAATATTCGCTTCCAAAGAATTACTTGAATTATATCAATGTGACATTTAACGGCTGTAAATCATTAATATTTCGTTAATCCCAGTGTTTTTCTCGTAAACAAAAATATTCAACAATTAATAATGAATAATGCTTTTCGTATTATTATTTTATCTATTACCTAGAGATAAATGGTTAATATATGTAGTTAAGATATATGGAATGTCCAATAGTTAAATCATTTTAAGGAGTGGGTAATTAAATGATAGCAAAACTTGTTCATACTAAAAACATATAAATCCATCACAATACATTATTTTTCAACTGCCATTCATAAATAAACCAGAGCTTCTCCGTATTTATCTAATTCTTCCAATGCTTAAAACAGTTACATATACAACCGACTGTACTGTACCTATGTCATTGAATGCGAAAAACGAACAAAAATTAAACCATTTCCAGCTAGTTAATTATGACTGTTATGAAATATGTAGCTGTGTATTTGAAGAAATTTCAATGTAGAACCTTTGTAACAGAAATATAATTTATTTGAAGCAAAGAGGCCGTGCCCATGATCTTCTGCGTACCATATTAAACCGATGTTCTTAATAACGCATTTTTAACATCGGTCTTATCATTAAACCCATAAACTTGCTTAAAAATAAAAACACGCTAATTTATACCGCAGAAGCCTGATATTTATTAATAGATGTCCGCCTTAAGAACCTCGCACGCATAGCTCTACACGCATATCATACCAAGTCATACTACCACCGCAAAAGAAAAAAATACCTACACGCCAGCTGACAAATTCATTGGCATTTTCACGCCATTTCTTGGGTGGCAAAGTCTCCAGAAGCAAGAGCTCTTCTAAATGATTTTTATTAAAATAAAACAACAGATTTGTATTTATCTTATATTCAATATATGTTGGAAAAACTCTTGGTTTATAATTTGTTGGAAACATCAAGATTTTATATTTAACCATTTGCACAATATTGTCAAGAAAAGAGTTAAAATCTGTTGTTAAAAATGTTTCAAAAAAAAAATGTTACTCTTTTGTACGTATAATTCGTATAAATATAGTATAACTTTAAGTTAAAATAGAAATTGTACAATATTGGACAATTTGTTCGGGAGTAAAGCATCACACCCCCTAAGATAACCAATGAAATGATTTCCTGCTTGAAATAAGACGCTCAACTGCAATCTGCATCATCAGTTTGCAGTTTTAGTTTATGTTAGAAAGTGTATCATTGTGAGGTTAGTACCACATTTCTGTTGAGTAATTATTGAGTATTATTTTTCCGAATAGGTAGGTAGGTATTTGCAAAATTGTTCAGGGACAATAATTATTACCTGGTGATTAAATGAGGATAAAAAATGTTTCTATGTTCCTACTGTGCTATGTTATTATCAGCTTACTATTTACTTTAGTTTGTAATGTATGTTTATTTTTTGTTTTCAGTTTATATTAACTTAATTCTATCCTTAGAACATTTTTGTGTTGGTCTCTGAATACATATTTAATCTATCGACATTTGTACTATTATAAGTGGAGACGCACTTATGTTGAATTATATCTCGATATTATTAGAATTTTATTTTTCAGTTTGTAGTTTGTGTTTTGTTATGTTTATTTTATGTTGTCAGTGTCAGTTTATATTAAGTTTAGGTATTCTATTTTCCATATTTTTTGTATAGGTCGCTGAATACATATGTATATAAATTAATAATTTAGTTTCATTTTCCTTTTTACCACCCTCGCATCTCAAAAAATATTAAAATTTTTAAATAAATTGGAGTAATTCTAACAACAATGTTGTGTTATTATGTGCCACAATTTATGCAATTTCACCACAAAATATAAAAAAGTCTCATTTACTTATAAAAATAATATGAGCCGATTAGATCCATGACCCTAAGTGGCCTTTTAAATACACATTGACTAGTTGTGACTTTATGGCGCTTTAGTCACGGACTGAAGTTAGCAACAGGTTTTTAGTCACGGGCTGAAGTTAGTTTTAAGTTAGTTGACAGTTGTCAAATGTCATACAATCGTTAAAATAAAGTGCCTTTCTTGTAAAATAATACTAAATGTGAGAATTATTTTATTATCTCAATACAAAAATACAAAAGTATTAAATAGTTTCTCAACGCCAATATTTGAAAAGTTTATATGAACATTGTACTGACCTTTTAATTTCGGCGGCAGTAAACTATAACTTAAATTCGGGCACGGACTCCACTGTAAAGTGCTCATAAAACATTTTCTTTACTTTTACTGTAAAAAACCGTCCATTTTCAAGAAATACATTTCGATTTATAACCTTTATAGTCTGTGTTTATAAAATACAAAAATTTGACATTTGACGGTGACACACAGATTCCCCTATTGTCTCATAGATGGCGCTCTATAAAAATATTTGATTTAAATCATTTTAAGTTAATAATAAGTATTTGTCGTAGAAAAAGTATAGTATGCACTTCGTTTATAAACTTTTCTATACACTCATTAATTTAAGAACTCGCTCGCAAGCTTGCTCGTGCCTAAATTAAATTCGCGTATAAAAGGGCGTTTATTAAACTTGATACATAATATACTATTAAAATGTAGCTTTAAGGGTTGTCCATTTATTCAGTAAATAGTTTTTTAAACCAGCTAGCTGTTATCAAAGCTGTAGTATTATGACGTGATCTGAAAAAACGCCATTTTTTAAAGTCTATTTTGAAAATCTGAAGACATTTTTTGTGGAAGGAAAATTTTGTCGTACAATTTTGCCATATTTGTTGTTGATATTCTTCATGATGAAATACAGGTACTTTTAAATCAAGCTGTGAAATATCCCATCATTTTAAATGTCCTAAAATATCCATTCGTAATTTTATGTCGAGGAAATGTTTTCGTTCTTGTTTTATTATTGTTGAAAAAGTGTAACAATCACAGTTATGTTTATTACATATGTGGCATGTATCCAAACGTGTACAACTTTATTATTATGATATTGACCCCGGTAAGGCAAAAGATGTTATCAAATTTATGTCTCTAATAGGAATTGCGGTGGTAGTGTAAATGTTTTTTTTTTGTTCAGAAATTGTGTGACCCTTGTGTAACAAGTTTTACTTATAAGAAGTCATGCAGTGAAAATAAAACACATTCGTAATTATGGAAGTTATTTATGATATTATTTTGACGACAGCTTTCGTAGAAAATACGGCCATTATATGCGTTTATGTAAATTTTACATGTTCAGAGAACATTACCCCGACAAAAGCGACTAGTCCCATTTTACACAATTTTTCTCCTCTTCAACTTTATATTTTAATGAACGATTTACCAAGCTGGAAACCTAATCATATTTACTATTTATTACTTATCAAACGTTTATTTTATGACTTTTAATATTTTAATGGATTTTGAAATCGTACGCTTCAGTTTATTCACCGCTAAAAAATCAACTCCATTAATTTAATTTTATAAAAAAAACTTCGAAATCGCATATTTCTGATACTTGATATTTGAGTGCATTTAAAAATTAAAATTTCATTGATTTAAAAAATGCTAACATTTCTTTACTCGGTAAAATAATAGTAAAAATATTCTTGCGCGCGGAATTGTGCTTACCGAGTTTAAATAACTACAAATTTACCAAGTTAACTTTAAAATATTTTTTACGGTTAACCAAAACGGTTTTATAACGGTATAGATACGAAAAATAACCAAATTTGGGAAATGGTTTTTTTCGTTATTTTACCTACATATTATTATAATTATTATTATTATAATAACCTTTTTTATCTACTAAAAGAATAACGTAATAAAAACAATATAAATACCATAAATTTACGTAAAAATAACGCTATAATTACTAACTGTTTGCTCTCTCTTTCTATAACATTGACATTCCTAATTTCTTTTCATTTATATTTTACAGAATGGTACTTACAAAGTAATAAAGGCCACCCTAGAGTAAAATTTAAAAATATAACTTAAATTGTCAAAACTAATAAAGTTTTGCATTAAAACTCAAACGCACATTATTTTATTGATAAAAATAGGCACGATACATCTTAAAAAATATATGACCTCTAAATATTTTACGGTTTTAAGAAAAATTATTGCTTGGGTAAAAATTCAACAAAACTTAAAACCTGCAAAATTTTATAAAATTTTTAAAAATCATTTAGATTTAATAATTTTTTAACACGTTAACGGCCACGGCGGTCCCAGGGGACCGCTAATAGTTTTTCCATCCAGGCCACGGCGGTCCCTAGGGACCGCCTGTCAATTTTTTGTTTAACAGTTTAACATGATTTTCTGGCCAGCGGACCGCTCGTATAAGGTATTTTAAAGCATGCATAGGACCGCTTGGCCCTGACGGCTGACGAAGATACAAGAGTTTTTTAATTATTTATTTTTTAATCTGTATTTTGACGATTTTATTTTTTAAAATGATACAAGTAAAATATCAACTTGGCCCAGTAAACAAAATCACCAAAATCGCCGTGGCGTTTAACGTGTTAATGACTAAAACTTTCCATATTATATTTTAGAAAAATATTTATGAAAAAAATATTATATAAATGTTTAGATAAGTAATGGATGCCATCTTAAAAAACTCATTATGGCGGCCTGTTTTATTTTTCATTTTAAGCTTATTTTTCCTTGTTTAGTCAATATTAATAGTATTTATTACCACTAATAACCCTAAAAAATACCAGGCGAATAGGAATTATTTACGGTTATAAAGTGGTCTTAATATCGTAAAATTATGACTTATGAGTAACATTTACCATTAAGTAAAAATTCTGACGTTAAAATTACCGTTAAATTTTCCTTTAGGGGAAATACATTTATAAGTAATTTTCTTTTGTAAAATTTACGTCCCTCATAATACTTAAAGTGTTGAAACTTAAGGGTTATTAAAATAGGTAAAAATAACATAAATAAAACATATTAAATAACTTTAAAAAAAGTTTTACTTTAAAGTAAATTTTTAAGGTTAATTTAACAAAATATTTACTTAAATTAAGTAATATTGCCTCAAAGCTCTACGCTTTTACTTAAAATGCTGCATGGGTTAGACATTTTACCTTTTGACTTTAATAAGTTCAGTTTAATACAAATAAATCAAATGATTTAAATAATAGTATATTATGTATCAAGTTTGATAAACGCCATTTTATACACAATTTAGGCACAAGCGAGCTTGCGAGCGAGTGCTTAAATTAATGAGTGTATAGAAAAGTTTATAAACGAGGTGCATACTATACTTTTTCTACGACAAATACTTATTATTATCTTAAAATGATTTAAATCAAAAATTTGTATAGAGCGCCATCTATGAAACAATAGGGGAATCTGTGTGTCACCGTCAAATGTCAAATTTTTATATTTTATAAACACAGATTACAAAGGTTATAAATCGAAATGTATTTCTTGAAAATTGACAGTTTTTCACAGTGAAAGTAAAGAAAATGTTTTATGAGCAATTTACAGTGGAGTACGTGCCCGAATTTAAGTTATAGTTTACTGCCGGCGAAATTAAGAGGTCAGTACAATGTTCATATAAACTTTTCAATATTGGCGTTGAGAAACTATTTAATACTTTTGTATTATTGTATTGAGATAATAAAATAATTTTCACATTTAGTATTATTTTACAAGAAAGGCACTTTATTTTAACGATTGTATGACAGTTGACAACTGGCAACTAACTTAAAACTAACTTCAGCTCGTGACTAAAGCGCCATAAAGCCACAACTTGTCAATGTGTATTTAAAAGGTCACTTAGTGTCATGGAAACATGTGCGATAAAGGGCGTTTTAAGGGTGGGAGTAGAAAAAAATATATTTAAGTGCCCAATATTAGAAACCGTTTTTCAAGTTTTGGTATTTCTGGAATTATTGTAAATCACTGTGTAGATAAACTAAATAGAAATATTTGGACATAAATAAAATTCGTTTAATTGGAGCATTTTAAATGAAATAAAATATCGAAAGCGGAATTTTTCGCGAAAATAATCTCAAGGAATGCTATTAGTCCAATCCTACGCGCGTTTCGTTCAATACATATAAATTTAAATTCGAAAATAACCTCGACAAAACGCAATCTAAATTAATAGGTGATTAAAGAAATTGCGTTAAGTTAATTTTGGCCTCGAGAGAGAGAGAGAGAAAAAAAGATCAAAGAACAGTGGCGATTTAAAAATATTGAAGATAATCTTCGGCAAAAGAGAAGAGAATGAACTCTTAAATTGCGAATTTTCTAAAGTAAATAATAGTCTCGGCCAGCCTCTGAGCACAATGCGTCTTGTCAAAGAGCACATTATGTAAACAGAGGCATTGTACATGTGCGGAATACGAGCCAAGCGATTTTTAGAAGCGTTATAAGAAATTGGCAATTCAATTGACCCTTTTGCTGCTTCTTTTACCCGACGAATTGAAACAATTGCGATGCTCATTTCTCTTACAATTATTTATCTTCCATTCAATTTTAATACTTTACTTTACAGGGTGTTGACTTTTCTCCTTGCACAAACACTACGCAATAATTCAAGGGAAAAATAACCACATTGACCATAAAGTTTATACATGATCTCCGAAAATAACCCTAATATATTTTTGGGGGTTCTATACGTAAAGATAAAACCAAAAGTTTCCGAAATTATGTTTATTTCTGGGGTATTTTCTATAAAAACTATAGTTTTTTTTAATTCTCGAATACAATTCTCCAGTTAATTTTCGAGAAAAAACTGCTGTCGTCAAATTTGTGTACATTAATATTATGTATTGGTGATTATAACAATGCTTTTTGATCATAGATTAATAACTAAGAACATTGAAACAATAAATTAGCCAACATTAAAAACGATCAATGCAAAACATAAAAAATAATTATTTCCTTCATTAATATAATGTAAAAATTTACTGAAGAAACTATTGACGATCATTAAACGATTTTCTTTATCTTTAAAACAATAAATTTTTCGTCATTGATTCATGAACAGCAAACATAAATAATAATAAACCGTCTTCATTGTCCCAACATTGATTTTACAAACTTAACCATTCAATTAATAAAAACGCCCCAAAATTAATGCTGCCGTACGATGAATCAATCAACATAATAGAATATTATGTATCAAGTTTGATAAACGCCATTTTATACACTAATTTAATTTAGGCACGAGCGAGCTTGCGAGCGAGTGCTTAAATTAATGAGTGTATAGAAAGGTTTATAAACCAGGTGCGTACTATACTTTTTCTACGACAAATACTTATTATTATCTTAAAATGAAATAATTCAAAAATTTGTATAGAGTGCCATCTATGAAACAATAGGGGAATTTGTGTGTCACCGTCAAATGTCAAATTTAGTTATTTTATAAACACAGATTATAAAGGTTATAAATCGAAATGTATTTCTTGAAAATTGACAGTTTTTCACAGTGAAAGTAAAGAAAATGTTTTATGAGCACTTTACAGTGGAGTCCGTGCCCGAATTTAAGTTAAAGTTTACTGCCGGCGAAATTAAAAGGTCAGTACAATGTTCATATAAAATTTTCAAATATCGGCGTTGAGAAACTATTTAATACTCTTGTATTTTTGTATTGAGATAATAAAATAATTTTCACATTTAGTATTATTTTACAAGAAAGGCAATTTATTTTAACGATTGTATGACATTTGACAACTGTCAACTAACTTAAAACTAACTTCAGCCCTTGACTAAAGCGCCATAAAGCCACAACTTGTCAAAGTGTATCTAAAAGGTCACTTAGTGTCATGGAAACATGTGCGATAAAGGGCGTTTTAAAGTTGGGAGTAGAAAAAATTATTTATATATTTAATCTTGACTTTTTACAGGAAATCATAATGTTTTGGAACTTTTTAGAAAGAGCATTTTGTAAACCTCTTGAGAGCCCAAAGTTTCATATTATTTGTAAATTTCTCTTGCAATGAAACAGTGTATTCACCAAAAACGTCTTTATTTTAAAGAAACCTCTTTTGTGATTGATTGCTTGGTAATGTGTATAAGATATTTTTTCCTATTTCTATGTTGCTAAAACAAAATGTACCCACGTACCCAGTAAACCTTTATTTTAAATATAAAGGTAAGTAAATTTGGATTTCATGTAAATTTAAGTAAATTATAAACTTTTCGTAGTATTTTCGTAGTAGTTTTGTTCGTAGTATTAATAACCAGAGATAATAGATCTTTGTTAATTGTTTATTGATTCAATGAAAAATAATCATAAACTAATGTTCGCTGTTTATTGATTTAACGTAATAACTTATGTCCAACGGTCGTTAAATTAACAACCGCTGTTCATAGATCCATGCTCATAGTTTATTAATTTAACGTACAGGACTAAATGCGTTAAAATTGCCAGAGCGTTTTTTTAATATGAAATTTTAACCCACTAAAGCCAAAAGGTTCAAATTCTGCGCGCGAGGAATTGTGCTCAGATAAATCGCTCGGGCAATTTTAATGCATACCGCATTATCGATCGGGTGCCAAATGATTTAAACAAAATTTTTCGCCCAGAAATTGCTTTTAATGTTTTGGTATTTCTGAAATTATTTTAAATCACTGTGTAGATATAATAAAAAGAATTTTAAATTAAATCAAATAAAAATCTTCAACTAGCAAAACACTCGACCAAATTGTTTTTTTATAAATTACATTTCTTTTTATTTAATTAAATTAATAATTTATGCAATTAGCCGCCTCATTAATAATTGAAAAACAAAACAACGCCCTTTTGACAGATTGCAAAAATTTAATGATGGTATGTCAAGAAACCATAAACCTGGTTTCTATATGTAGAAGAAAAACTGACCAGCTCTCATGGTGGATATAACTCATAACTTTGCTACTTATAATAATTCTTAGCTTATTAATAAACAACAAACTATGTAGTAGCATTATTCTGATTTTGATTACTTATTGCATTATAACAGGATGTATATGTTACAGTGTAAACCATACAGTGTTATTTACACTGTTCCAACATGAACGTTTAGCATGACATAAATTAATTTTATATCTTCAGTTTATTCAGTTAGTCATCAAACCAAATTAAATTAAGAAGAAAATGAGTCACTGTAAGAAAATTGTATTTTAACATTTAAAGTTGATTTTTTTTATAAACAATAAAATATACTACACTCACAGGCAAAATAATCGATCCACACAAATTTTCGATTAATTTCAATCGCAAATAACTTTTTTATTTGATAACGGATTTAAACGAATATTAAAGAATATTGTAGATAAATTAATGGACAATCGCTCACATTTAAAAATTACTAAAAAATACAAAATATACAGGTTTAAACAAAAAGATGTTTTTTACCATAAGTTTAAGACACTCTGTATAGTGGCAAAACCGTGTATTGTTCTAAATTAAGTTTTAATTATCAAGTCACATCTATTTTTAACAGTTTTGTTTTTGGTTCACCTCGATATATTTATTTTTGTGGAAAATATGGATTTTTTAAAAAAACATTGCAATTTCCAATATTTTTCTGTATAAAGAACTAAGGTTGCTATGGTCCATTCATAGGCTATGGAGAATGACAGTGACAGTTTTGTTGAATCATCCCATACTTGGATATGTCATACACGGCTTTCAAAAGCTATCAAATTGTTTTTTGCAAATTAATGTTTAAATTTAATCCAGGATGGACGGTCACAGTATTACGTGGCAAGTGTTTTAAACGTCACAAGAAGTAAAGTACAAAGGGCAACATCAGTCGGAGACATTTTTAAAAGTAAGAAGACACCTCACAATTAACACATTAATTTACAAAAAACAATTTGATAGCTTTTGAAAGCTGTATATGACATGTCCAAGTATGGGATGATTCAACAAAACTGTCACTGTCATCCTCCGTAGGCTATGGATGGACCATAGCAACCTTAGTTCTTCATAAAGGAAAAATATTGGAAATTGCAATGTTTTTTTAAAAAAATTCATATTTTCCACAAAAATAAATATATCAAGGTGAACCAAAAACAAAACTGTTAAAAATAGATGTGACTTGATAATTAAAACTTAATTTAGAACAATATACGGTTTTGCCACTCTACAGAGGGTCTTATGGTAAAAAACATCTTTTTGTTTAAATCTGTATATTATAAACGTACGTGTATTTTTTAGTAATTTTTAAAATGTGAGCGATTCTCCATTAATGTATCTATAATATTCTTTAATATTTGTTTAAATCAGAAATCAAATAAAAAAGTTATTTGGGATTGAAATTCTTCGAAAATTTGTGTGGATCGATTATTTTGCCTGTGAGTGTATTTGTATATTAATTGTTTATGTCAAATGTAAAAATATAATTTGTAGTAAAAAAAAGACAAAAATAATGATGTTTGCAGCATTGTTGACTTTAATCGTAGCCGTATAGAACACAACGTTGACGATATTCAGCAGTAAAAAGCGGAATACGGTTTATTCGCCTATGATTTTTTTTGCGGGACAAGCGTTAAAGTCAGATAAGGGAAAAATTACGTTTAGTGCGGATTGAACAGTTATACAAACGATTTCTGAACGGCGAATGTTATTTTAAGTATTGCTTAATTGACATTTGACTATTGTTTAGTGAACGATAAAAGTATATTGTTTTCGATTCTGGCAATTATCCGTCATAATTTTCGTCGAAAGCAGGAGAAATTCTTTTGCTTGATATTGTATTGTTTGTAGGAATAAAATTATAGTGCATTTGAAATTGAAAAAAGGCTGCTATGTATGGAATTGTCGGAAAGAAAATGAGGCAAAAAAGCGACCGACTGTTTGGACGCAACAAATGTAAACGGTTAAGAGGAGAAGAAGGAATCATCGTATCGGGTATGACATTATTGATATTCTGCGATCGTCCGTAAGTCAAAGATCGTCATTACTGCCACACATTGTTGTGTTTTGCGCTGTCCACTCGCCATTGCTACATTGCTGATCATTTTTACTTGGACATACAATTATCTGTCTACATAGTATGTGCGTGAAGCGATTTTCTTAAACACGGCCTCAAAATGGCGGACAAATGTTACTTGTTGTTATTTTTTCGTACCCAAGAGACTCACTATCCATTTGTCCACCGTTCGATGGAAAAACTTTTCAGCACTAACGGCTTGATAAGCCTAGAAAGTTGAAGCAGCCGAATAAAAAACGATCAAACTCTAATATACTGCGCTTGCTACACGCAACTCGCAATAGATGTAAATATAAGTTGTTTACCATATGTTCATTGTAATATATTTTATTGTAATAGAAAATGGTAACATGAAAGTTTTGTTTATAGACATCGCTATCATAATTTCTTGCCATTGTCTTCGATAAATTTGAAAATTATTACTTTGCTAACATTATATAAGATTCCTGTGCTCAACAAATACACATAAAATACGTCTCCCTTCAAACCTATTCGAATTTTACTATCTAAACTCTCTACTTTATTATTTTAGATAAGCCCGCACTTTTATGCAACAAAACACATAAAAATTTACATAGACAAATCATATTCCCTTAAATGTTTATTTTAATAAAAAAAACTAAAATTATAAACAAGATTTTTTATTTTATTCCCTTTTTTTTATAAGCGAGCTTGCGAGCGAGTGCTTAATTAAATGAGTGCCTAAAAAAATTTATAAACTATATCTAAAAAATAATTTAAATTAATTTTTGACGTAATTTTCACCATTAACATTGCCCGTTCATATTTTAATTAAACTTAACAATTATTGATACTTCAAATTATTAAAATAAATTCAAAATATGATTATGTTAAAAAATATGTTATCCTTTGATTTTTGTATTACTACAATTGCAAAATATTATCACAAAGTATTACACGGGAAATTTGAAAGGTACAAAAAGTGACAGTTGTGAATTCCTGTTAGAATTTCCAACTTGGGTTAAAATCTCAAATTTTTCTGTGTAAATCAAAATTTATCCCTTGAAAATAGACTAACAATCAATATAGAAACAGTTTTTCCCAGTAAAAGAGAAGAGAATGTTTAATGGGCACTGTACGCAAAATTTTTAACGCTTTATCAGTTAAATTTAGTGAACTGCACTACTATGGCGAAATCAAAAGGTCAGTAAAAACGTTCATATAATCTTTTCAAATATTTTGTATTTTTGTATTGAGGTAATAAAATAATTTTTACATTTAGTATTATTTTACAAGAAAGGCAATTTATTTTAACGATTGTATGACATTTGACAACTGTCAACTAACTTCAGCCCGTGACTAGAAACCTGTTGCTAACTTAAGATAAATCAATAAACAGTTATTATTATTATAAACGGTAGACATTAGTTTATGATTATTTTTCATTGAATTAATAAACAATTACCATAGATCTATGATCCCTGGTTATTAATACTACGAACAAAAAGGCATTAGTTTATGATTTACTTAAATTTACAAAAAATCCAAGACGAACCCAATTAAAATTTTTTGCCAAATTTACTTACCTTTTTATTTAAAATAACGGTTTACTGGGTACGTGGGTACATTTTGTTTTAGCAACATAGAAATAGTAAAAAATTATCTTATACAAATTACCAAGCAATCAATCACAAAAGAGGTTTCTTCAAAATAAAGACGTTTTTCTACTCCCACCTTTAAAACGCCCTTTATCGTACATGTTTACATGGCCTTTTAAATACACATTGACAAGTTGTGGCTTTATGGCGCTTTAGTCACGGGCTGAAGTTAGCAACAGGTTTTTAGTCACGGGCTCAAGTTAGTTTTAAGTTAGTTGACAGTTGTCAAATGTCATACAATCGTTAAAATAAAGTGCCTTTCTTGTAAAATAATACTAAATCTGAAAATTATTTTATTATCTCAATACAAAAATACAAAAATACAAAAGTATTAAATAGTTTCTTAGCGCCAATATTTGAAAAGTTTATATGAACATTGTACTGACCTTTTAATTTCGCCGGCAGTAAACTATAACTTAAATTCGGACACGGACTCCACTGTAAAGTGCTCATAAAACATTTTCTTTACTTTCACTGTAAAAAACTGTCAATTTTCAAGAAATACATTTCGATTTATAACCTTTATTATCTGTGTATATAAAATAAAAAAAAATGACATTTGACGGTGACACACAGATTCCCCTATTGTTTCATAGATGGCGCTCTATACAAGTTTTTGATTTAAATCATTTTAAGATAATAATAAGTATTTGTCGTAGAAAAAGTATAGTATGCTGCACCTCGTTTATAAACTTTTCTATACAATCATTAATTTAAGCACTCGCTCGCAAGCTCGCTCGTGCCTAAATTAAATTCGTGTATAAAATGGCGTTTATCAAACTTAATACATAATATACTATTTTGGTGAATACATTTTTTTATTGCAAGAGAAATTTACAAATAATATGAACCTTTGGGCTCTCAAGAGGTTTACAAAATGGTCTTTCTAAAAAGTTTCAAAACATGATGCTTTCCTGTAAAAAGTCGAGATTAAATATATAAAATAAAACATATATCGACCTCCTTAATTACATGAAATCCTTAATAATTATATTTAAAATATTACTTAAAGTGTATATTTTAAAAACTAAAAACTCATTCACAAAAAACTAAAAAATATCCAAAGAAGTCAAAACTGTTTAAAATAACTTCACAAGCTCATACACCTCGGTTTCGTCAATGTCCACTTTGTATATTAGGCACAAAACTTAAAAATTAATTCAAAAAGGTCAAAAATAACTTCACAAGCTTACACACCTTGGCTTCATCAATGTTTACTCCTTATATTTATCCTTATATTTTTAAAAACTATATTTTTGACTGAAATAAAAAAAAACAAATGAAATTGACTGGCAAAAATAGAATTTCGAGTTCGTCGTCTGATCTGATTTCTCCTGTTGGAGTCTCCAATTACTTTTATTCCTGCAGATAAATCCTTTCAAGAAACCGAATGTTTTGTTGCAAAAAAGAAACATTTTTGCCTGGGTTGGTGGTGAAAAATGAGCAACCAGTTGTAATTATGTATTTTATGTGAGTGATTAAGTTTGGTTTGTTAAATAAAAAAGTGAAAAGTCATGCATAAAAATATAAAGGCTGTATATATAAAGTAGAAACATTCCCGCAGCGCATTGATTTGAATAAATTAGATACAACATATGTGAAATATTTCTCAACGTCTTATTTTTATTTTTATTCCATATGAAAATGGTCAATTAATTTATAACTCGGTTGATTAATACAAATACTTAAATAAAATAATATGAAACAATTCTCGGAAAATTGACGCATCAATAATTAGTCAAAGTAAATGCTTTAAGTAAATGGTTGGTCCTTCGAGCCGGGTATAAGAATCAACTTTTTCATTGCATTGGAAATTAAAAATCCTTTAATAGGCCCATGAAAATAATTAATCATACGGTTTGATGCTTCAGTGGATTGTACGAATCCTTATGTTATATAATCGCACAATTTTAGACCATAAGTATACCCTGGGTGTATCACAACAAAACCCATTTGGAAGCATAATTAAAATTTGGTATGCAAATAATACAAAAAAGGTACTATGGCATTGACATTTAATAACAAGACCGATTTTTTTTTGAAAATATCGAACTTAAATATTATTACAACTTTAATTAAGTGGTAAAAATATACACACACATATATATGTTTACTTCTGTAAGTAAACAATGTCCTTCAGTGGCCTTCACATTTCTTGTAGCCGTCTAGATGTTATCATAAAAGAAATTAGTTTTGTTTTAAGGTTATGAATTTATGATTTAAAGCATTTTTAGGCTACAAAAAGTTGTTTTATATTATGATTGTAATTTCAGATAAACTTATTCGAATTAATTTTTAATGAGTTTTATTGATTATTTATGACGTTTACTTTTTTTTGTTAAGTAAAGAGGGATGTGCTGTTTTTTGATGTGGCTTGAGTAAATATTAGTGTTGAATTGGTAAACAAATGGTCACCTGTCGCTCAGCAATACTAGATACACATATAAAACTCTTAGGCGGACTGTACTTCTAAAACTAAAGGGTTAGGAAAATAACCATAAAAAAATGAGAGTCGGTGACTTGGAAAGAGACGAAATACGAACAAAAACAATCTCGGACTGAGATAGACTCTCCTACAAAAAATAAACAGGTAGATATCTTATACCTCCGATATAATAAGAACCATCACCGTAAGGAAAATTTATGTCGAGATAAATTGTATTTATAATTTAAACACAATGATTATAATAAATATCTATCGTCGTGCTTATAATTCGATAATTATTAAATGCGTTCCACAATTCGTGACACACAAAACTAGACGATCTGCAGACGCTTAGTTTTTCTAGGCATTCTAGTTTATCTAGTTTCAAAGCAAATTTAATCCACGAAGTATAACAAATTTCCTTTATTATGTAAGACGAGATTCTGCTGCTACTTACTTACTATATACCAGTTATTCATTATAAACTACTTTCGTTTTCGGAACGATTCCCAAAAAAACCTTATTAGAATATAATAGGAAAGTATATATAGTGTCTACAAGACAGTAGGTTTTTCACGCTTCGTGAATGTTTATGATAATAATTGTTTTGTTTGGGTTTTTTTATAGCAATAGCAAATGAGTTGATAAATTGTGATTGGATCGAGTTGGTTTGGCATCGGCGACGGCCATGATGGCGGTGCTGCGCTGCTGCGCCCTCACACACACGTGAGCGGAATTAGCGGCTCGGCTGGTACGTACAGACTCCCACGTATTCGATGGCGAGGCAGAGGGAGCGACGGTTCGGCTAGCGGGCGCGACAGAGAGCCAGCGCTGCGAGTGATCGAAGTGAGCTCAAGATCGCCGGAGGCTGAACGCAGCGAGCGGCCTCCGAATCAATCAGCGACGTTCTCTGCGTGCTGTTCTCTTTCTCTGTCCGTTTGCTGGCTCGGCGCGTTCGGACGGAGCATCGGCAGACGCGGGGCGCATGCTGTTTCGTACCTGCGATCAGCTTTGAACCGCCGCTGCTAACAGTCAGTAGAGTATTAGTTCGAAACACCTGTAGACGCTAGTATGTGATTGAATGTAGAATCTTGGCCAATATTGGAGAAATGCATGTTGTCAGACAGTGGTGAGCATGAAAGCTGTAGCATTCGGGCAGTGAGAGTCCGTGTGGTGAAGTGCGGGCCCCCAACATCATGCCGCCCCTGTGATTGCCTGAGCCTAGACAAAGGGATTCTTCCGTTGCTCAGATACGCGAACCACTAATTGTTTGTGATCACCACCTCTAGGTAATGCCAAACAGCTATCTTATCTAGCCACTACATCTACGCATGATACCTCTTAGAACTCTTAACGCTTACAAGACTGATCCAGCACTAATTTAACTTGCTTGAACCAAACAACAAATCTAGCCAGCCGGCTGCTGTCACACACTGCAAAAGCATGTTCACTCACACCTAGTTGTTTTCAATATTGAATGATTACAATAATACCTGTTATCCGGGAGCCGGGAGCCGGCAGACCTGTTCATCAACTATTGCTTACACTTGATCTGGTGATCTTGAATGGCGACTTGGTACGCCCCTACTAGTTTACCTGCACTTGCACTCGCTTGGACCGGTGTTTGTCTGTCATCTTTTGGCGCCGCTTGTCTAGCATCGGTCTATTGCTCTATTGCCATTACACCCATTTTACTAGCGGATTTTCCCGCGATGCCATTTTTTCATCATTTTTTGCCCACTACCGCGAAATTACGCACGCATTGAGGCATCCCAGTTACACGCCCAGAGTATTCAATTATCGTCCATCGAACGCCCAATCACACACACTATCACATCTACACTCAATTCTGATTCGACGGGATTGACTCCTATTACTACGACATGTGAATATTAAATAGATTCATATCGTTTTAATCATTGCACCAAATGTCTTTATATGGGCACACCGATTAATTACCTTCTTCCACTTATCCATTTATAAACATCCCATCCTATATACACTACTACGCATTTTCCAATTTATTCCACAATATTTCCATCAAGATAATCACTACGCAGGCCACTAATCATTTTTTTATTACCTACAAGGCAAATACCCATCGGGTTCGTTGCTTTATCGCCCATTCAAATACAGAGTATTTAATTGTCGTATCGATAATTTTTATGTTAAGAAAGTGAAAAGTTGAATAACGCTTTAAAACACGCCCAGATTATTCAACTTCCAGTCACAATATGTCTCATATCTACAGCCAATACATGTGCACTTAATATCAACATATCAAGCCATTTACAAGCTTTCTAAATTCATTGAGGGTTTTATTTATTTTTGCCTGAATCGAGTAAATCCAGTAGGATTCTGATGAGACTCGATGCCAAACCGGAACATCCACGTGGTTTAAATGTTGGGACAGGTTTGACTGCCACATGGATTATCGGTATTCTTGGGAGCCTCAATTTCTTTTGCTTGCCGACGAGCGTGCCGCTACTTGTTCTTGGCGCAACCCGTGCCGAGAGGGTGGCCCCATGCAACTTTGGGGTCGACCCCTATAAAAACCATCAATTTTTGTTGTTAACGGAAAGTATTGTTTTCAGGTAATTAACAATGAACAGTAACTAAGATCAAGCTCAAGTCCAAGCCATAAAAGTGCCATAAGTTGAACAATAATAATTCAAAGTGCAATAAAAAGCGTTCAAGTGAACCTCTGTGATATAGACTACTGATGCCATAACAATGACTCGTCGTAATATAGATGATCTGTCGTCGAAAACTTCTCCTTGCGGAGGAATGATGTCTCCTCCGCCGCCACAGGCCTCTCCCGCCGGAAGATCTCCGATAAGAGAGCGGGACGGCGGGCCGGATTCTCCAACGATGCTGGCGACGATGACGCCGGTGAACGTGATGGAACTCAAGAAGGAGATGGAGGAGGAAAGTGCCATGGGAAGAGCTCCCCTATATACTCAGGTCAAAACTGAAGTCATGTACGAAAAAGATGATGATATTTATGCTCAAGGGATATCGGACAAGCACGATACCCCCATAGACCTAATTTACGAAGACGGTAACAAAACAGTGATATACACTACCGCTCCCGACCAGAAGGGCTTGGAAATCTACTCCGCCGACAACACCGGCGAAATAACCATCAACAACTACGGCCATCAGATTCACGGCCAGCAAATCGCCGATGTCCTTATTGACGGTAACTCGATCAACGCTGGCGGCGACGTCGGCGGCAGCCCCCCCGCCACCGTCTCGGTCGTCCTCCAGGGAAACGGACAGGGACTCCTCCAGTACCCCCAAACCGCCCAGGTAGCCGGCACCACGGTCCTAGTCCTCTCAGAGTTGGTCGACGAAGTCAACGGGGTCCCAGTTGTTGGATTAAGGTAAGCACCATTTTGAAATTTAAACAAAAATACAAAACTATGTTTTAAATTACATTATAATCCAATGACAATTTTATATCGAAATTGATGTATTTATGTAAAAATAACGTTAAAATTACTATGTACAAGTAATTTTAACGTTATTTTAAAATAAAATTTGAATGAAATAATGTTATTTACAAAAATATGGTTAATCAATAGTAATAGTAACTATTTTAATACCACATATTAACTTAAAATTAGTAAAAATAACGTCAAATTTACCTCTTGCATTTTGTAATTTTTCTATACACTGCTAATTTTATATATGTGCAAATCATCTTATAAACAAAATTAACTATGGTTTGTATATTTCTTTTAAGTTAAAATAATTATATTCAAAACTACACTTGTTAAAAAAGAATGGTAAAAATTACGAAACCGCCTTTTCTGACGACAGTTAAAATTCCTTTTGGACGACTAGAAAAATTTAGACGCAATCTTTTGCAATTTAAACAAAAATACAAAACCATGTTTTAGATTACATTATCATAAAAGATCAAAGGAAGTTTTTTCTAAACAACAATTTTATATCGAAATTGATGTATTTATGTAAAAATAACGTTAAAATTACTATGTACAAGTAATAGTAACTTTATTTTAAAATATAATTTGAATGAAAAATTGTTATTTAGTAAAAATATGGTTAATTAATAGTAATAGAAACTATTTTGATAACACATATTAACTTACAATTAGTAAAAATAACGTCAAATTTACCTCTTGCATTTTGTAATTTTTCTATACACTGCTAATTTTATATATGTGCAAATCATCTTATAAACAAAATTAAGTATGGTTTGTATATTTCTTTTAAGTTAAAATAATCATATTAAAAACTACACTGGTAAAAAAAGAATAGTAAAAATTACGAAACCGCCTTTTCTGACTGGACAGCAAATATTCCTTTTGGACGACTAGAAAAATTTAGACGCAATCTTTTGCAGTTTAAAAAAAAATACAAAACCATGTTTTAGATTACATTATCATAAAAAATCAAATGATTTTTTTTCTAAACAACAATTTTATATCAAAATTGATGTATTTATGTAAAAATAGCGTTAAAATTACTATGTACTTGTAATTTTAACGTTATTTTAAAATAAAATTTGAATCAAAAATTGTTATTTAGTAAAAATATGGTTAATCAAGAGTAATAGTACCTATTTTGATACCACATATTAACTTACAATTAGTAAAAATAACGTTAAATTTACCTCTTGCATTTTGTAATTTTTCTATACACTGCTAATTTAAATATGTGCAAACCATCTTATAAAGAAAATTAAGTATGGTTTGTAAATTAATTTTAAGTTAAAATAATCATATTTAAAACTAGACTGGTAAAAAAGAATGGTAAAAATCACGAAACCGTCTTTTCTGACTGGACAGTAAAAATTCCTTTTGGACGACTAGAAAAATTTAGACGCAATCTTTTGCAATTTAAACAAAAATACAAAACCATGTTTTAGATTTCATATAATAAAAAATCAAATAAAATTTTTTTAAAGAACATTTTTTTAACGAAATTGATGTACCTATTTATGTAAAAATAACGTTAAAATTACTATGTACAAGTAATATTAACTTTATTTTAACATAAAATTTGAATAAAAAATTGTTATTTAGTAAAAATATGGTTAATCAATAGTAATAGGAACTATTTTGATACCACATATTAACTTACAATTAGTAAAAATAACGTTAAATTTACCTCTTGCATTTTGTTATTTTAAGTTAAAATAATCATATTTAAAACTACACTTATTAAAAAAAGAATGGTAAAAATTACGAAACCGCCTTTTCTGACTGGACAGTAAATATTCCTTTTGGACGACTAGAAAAATTTAGCCGCAATCTTTTGCAGTTTAAACAAAAAATACAAAACCATGTTTTAGCTTACATTGTCTTAAAAAATTAAATGAAATTTTTCTTAAAGAACAATTTTATATCGAAATTGATGTATTTATGTAAAAATAACGTTAAAATTACTATGTACAAGTAATTTTAACGTTATTTTAAAATAAAATTTGAATCAAAAATTGTTATTTAGTAAAAATATGGTTAATCAAGAGTAATAGTACCTATTTTGATACCACATATTAACTTACAATTAGTAAAAATAACGTTAAATTTACCTCTTGCATTTTGTAATTTTTCTATACACTGCTAATTTAAATATGTGCAAACCATCTTATAAAGAAAATTAAGTATGGTTTGTAAATTAATTTTAAGTTAAAATAATCATATTTAAAACTAGACTGGTAAAAAAGAATGGTAAAAATCACGAAACCGTCTTTTCTGACTGGACAGTAAAAATTCCTTTTGGACGACTAGAAAAATTTAGACGCAATCTTTTGCAATTTAAACAAAAATACAAAACCATGTTTTAGATTTCATATAATAAAAAATCAAATAAAATTTTTTTAAAGAACATTTTTTTAACGAAATTGATGTACCTATTTATGTAAAAATAACGTTAAAATTACTATGTACAAGTAATATTAACTTTATTTTAACATAAAATTTGAATAAAAAATTGTTATTTAGTAAAAATATGGTTAATCAATAGTAATAGGAACTATTTTGATACCACATATTAACTTACAATTAGTAAAAATAACGTTAAATTTACCTCTTGCATTTTGTTATTTTAAGTTAAAATAATCATATTTAAAACTACACTTATTAAAAAAAGAATGGTAAAAATTACGAAACCGCCTTTTCTGACTGGACAGTAAATATTCCTTTTGGACGACTAGAAAAATTTAGCCGCAATCTTTTGCAGTTTAAACAAAAAATACAAAACCATGTTTTAGCTTACATTGTCTTAAAAAATTAAATGAAATTTTTCTTAAAGAACAATTTTATATCGAAATTGATGTATTTATGTAAAAATAACGTTAAAATTACTATGTACAAGTAATTTTAACGTTATTTTAAAATAAAATTTGAATCAAAAATTGTTATTTAGTAAAAATATGGTTATTCAATAGTAATATTTTGATACCACATATTAACTTACAATTGGTAAAAATAACGTTAAATTTACCTTTTGCATTTTGTAGTTTTTTTATACACTGCTAATTTAAATATGTACAAACCATCTTATAAACAAAATTAAGTATGGTTTGTATATTAATTTTAAGTTAAAAATAATCATATTTAAAACTAGACTGGTAAAAAAGAATGGTACAAATGACGAAACCGCCTTTTCTGACTGGACAATAAAAATTCCTTTTGGTCGACAGGAAAAATTTAGACGCAATCTTTACTGTTGCGATGGGTAAAATTTCATAAAACTGAAACCCTAAATAAAAAAAATTGTGCAGGCACCGGGTATCGAACCCGGTACCTCTCATGCTTAAGCAACTGTTGTTACAACCAAAACACACACAAATTTCAATTGGCGACGATCATTGAACAATAGAGATAACTACAAAAAACTAAAAATTTAGGGTAAAGACAACAAAAAAACAGAAATTTTTACCATAATTTTTTCTCAATCTAACATAATCAATAAAAAATAATCTCGTAAAAATAACGTTAAAAAACTTTTTTTGGCAGTTATCTTATTAAATTTAAATTAAAAAATCTTTTTTATTGACTTAACTTTAATAACCAAAAAGTGGCATCCACGACCGAGTAAAGGCCTAAAAATGTTTTTGAAACGATGCTGCTGAGATTGGATGGCCTCCCTACCTGGTGAGGATGATGACCAATTTTATATCAAGAGATTATTTTCGAGCGCGCGATCCACGGCCGGCAACACTGTAATTCTGTTGGCCCATACAAATATTTCAAGGTTAAATATTAAAGTTAATAACTGAGAGCCGCGATGCTGGAACTACGCTATAGCTGGTAATTATTTTTCGTTGAAATTGCGTTTGAGGTAAAAAAAAACGACGTAAATAACCTATGATATTTTAATTTTAACTCGACGCATAACACTTTCATTATATGTTTAAAACAATAATAATGACAATTAAAACAAAGTTTTGTATTTTTGAAGCCAAGGTTTTTGTACAGGTACGGTCCCGAGATTTTATCGAAAGTTAAATTGCCAATTTTTATCTATCTCATTCTTCCATTAATTAGGCTACCTGGGGATTATTTATAAAACTTTTTTTCTGTCTTATCTGAAACGTATTTTGTGACAGTCCATATTTTAGAGGAGGATACTTGGAATTTTCGTTATTAAATAACGTCCAACATGTTTCTCTTTCTCTTTTATCGGAATTTTATCGGTTTTTATCTGAATATTAATAGGTATAAGCTGGATATATTTTTTATGGACCAGCTATTCTAATATACTCACTAATCCTATATATATTACTTATCTACTTAAAAACGCGACGTTAGATTTTATATGTATTGTTAAAACTTAATTAATAATTAATGCTTATTTGATACACTGTATTAATATTTTGTATGATGTTTATTTTAAATTAAGTTATTTTAATTCAATCAAAGTAGTAAAATAAAACAAATTAAACAATTATACAGGGCGTTCGAATGAGCCACTTAATTATGATTTTATCAAATGAATAAAAAAACGTTTTAAATAATAAATTCAAGCAATAAAATATTTTAATAGTTTTGTTTGCTGCATTAAGATATAAAAAACAAAAACAAAATAAATGAATACTAATTCTGAGAATCCATTTTTGTATTCATGGCCACGTTGCTTTTTTGTTTATTTAATGCATTGAGAATAAATTTATTAGTTTTAAAGTAAAATTAAAAATGCAAATCCTTTATAAATAGCACGTATCTGATCTGGAAAAAATTCACTTAGTTTATGGTGCGAAATTAAGCGGATTAACATAATCGAGTCTTTTTTATTATCCTTATTAAAAGCCATCTTGGTTTGTTTGATTGACTTTTCTCCCATTTATGCGGCTACGCACAACTAATTACGTTGCATAATTTCGTATATCCTGAGAAAAGAATTCACGAAAAAATGTACATAATACATTTTTACGAGTATATCTTTTAAAGGTCAGCCGTATCTTAAGTTATATTAATGAAATACTTTGCCATATTTTAAAAGTGTTGCGAAATTTTATAAGTAATTGAGATAAAAGATAATGATTATTATTATTGCGAGTTTTTGTCATTCTTAAAGTATGTTAATTATTTTATTTATCAGTATCTTATAATTTATCTGACCTATTATTCGAAAATCTACCTAAAACGAATTTTACTACACTTTGCCTTTATTTAATTATTACCTACTGTAATAGCATTGAAGTGACACTATAGTTATTGAGCAACGTTGATAATGCAAAACCTTGAAGTATCACACGTCATATAAAATTTGTACTTTAATATCAAAATTAAATCTATCTTGAAGCGAAAAAAGCCAATTTCAATAATAATGCATATGTTTAAAAAGTGCTTAATACCTCAGGAGGCGTAGAAAACAGCCAACTCGAGAGCGACTATTATCGTAAAATAAAAAGGAAACACTTAACAAACTTAAATAAAGCAAAATACACGATACATAAGCTGTTGGCAATAAATACACTTTATATTATGTAGAGCAATGTATTACACAATAAATCAATAACAGAATACTATTCTGAATATGAATTAGGTGTAAAGGCTTACTTAATTGCCAATTAAGGTGAATTCTGTGGGAATATTGCTTATAGTATTATATCTTTTTGCATCCGTTTGAAAAATGGACATCAAATTAATTTCTTTTTATTTTCATCTCGACAAGATCCTACACCACCATGATTAATATTAATATTTATGACAGCCATTTTTTCTTATCATTGAGACTCCAACAACCCAAAATAGGAAACCCAATAATAAATAGTCATAATTTTCTCTATTTGTTTACCAAAATTAAATGCAATAAGAAATCACTTATATTTTAATAAGAATATTATTAAGGAAACAATAGGAAACTAAAAACTGTTTATTTAAAATCATTGGTGTATGCAGTCCCAATTCATAACGTTAAGGAATTAATGCCAAAATTATCTGAAGAATTGTATCCCAACAAAACCCCACAAAAAAAGTTCACAGAAAAAAAATGGCAACATTACATACTAATAAAGTGGTAATTTAGTTTGTAATTATCATGACAACAAACAACAATATCAAAAAGTGTTAAATTCGGTTATTTATTTTACGTCACATTATTCATAAAACCATAGATTAAATCTATGAAGAAAAACTAAACAGATATAAACATTGCATTGCCACTATACACTGAAAAAAATAATCTCTTAAAAAAATGAAAATCACTTTGATTCAAAAGATTTTCAATAGGGCCAGGAGCTATGTTTCTTAATCTAAATCAGAAACTATCTCTACATACTTTTTTAAAAATTTTTTCAGGGGAGAGATTAATCTATTAGTTTAAGGATATTACAATATAAGCTTAAATCAAGAGCAAGCGATGTCTTGGTACTAGAACCAAAAATATATCTTTTGAATAAAAAAGAACGTTTTTTTAACAAGAAAACTGCATCTCTTAATTGAAAATCTTAGGAACTTTCTAAGGAAGAAAATTTGTCTTGCTACAAAAGCACATACTATTGACCTTATTTTGATTTTAGAGCAAATATCTCTAGGTCCAATAGTATGTATTGCTTTATTCAAAAGTTTTTGATATTCACTGAAACTACCAGCGTTGTTAGTATTTGAGCTTAAATTCCCCTCACCACATGATTTTAATTATTAAAACATGCATTTAGCAATTAATATCAAGGACCCTCGTAGTAAGGGGAGTTTAAGCGTAAATATTTGCATCGTTGAAAACTAGAAGATTGACCGAAAATTTTTTTTACAAAAAAAATATTTAAATAAAATAAGACATTTATTGTTTGATATCCACAAAAGCGCAAGTTTTTTTATACTAACATAAATATGATTTAGCATAAACATTGTATTACATATTTTAATTGATACATTACCTTTAAAAACATTAAACAAATTAATTAAATTTCATTTATTTAAAAAGAGTTTTAATGATTCCAACTCCATCTTGAAAGTATATTAGAAATACCTATATAGGGTTGGGACAGTTGAAATTTTCAAATGAAAATTTCAAATTTGAAAGTTTCAAACTTGAAATATTTCATTTAGTTGGAAAAGTGAAATTTTTAAAAATTTCAAATGAAATTTTCAATTCGAAAATTTCAACATTGCCTGTGAAACTTTCAGAAATTTCATTGAAAGTTTCGCAATTTACTGAAAATTTCGCATAAATTTCACATGCGGCCTCCCCTGGGACCTTTAATAATAATTTACATTAGATTCCGAATCGACCAATAAGAACGAGTTATCAAGCGTCTGGGCGTTTTGTTTAGTTCGGCTTGGATTTGTATACACTATAAGTAATTATTGTTACTTATATGCATAAATTAATTTTAAATTTTTTTTAAAAGTTATGATTAATTTAAAATTTTACTTTTGCTATAATTGCATCGGAAAACGGATAAAAAATGCCTTTGCCTCATAAAATTTTGATGAAGTTTCTTAAATTTTTATAAAATTTCAGTAAAATATATAAAAATAATAAATATATATAAATATAAAACAATGAAAGTGGCACAATCTCATTAGCTTACCAAAAAGTGCTATATCTCTCTTAGTTTAAGTAATTTTAAAAATATTTTAAAAGGAAATCTTAAGAAATTTGTGGTAAACATAGGTATTTACTATTTATATTATTGGTGCAGGGGCCCACAGAGGGATAGGAGGTAACAGAGGCAATTTGCCATGGTCACCGAGTGGGCTTATTTCAATATTAATTTATTACACTAAAAGTGATTGAAATTTATTGAAATTTATTGAAAGTTTCATGAAATTTCAGACATTTAGGAAATTTTAATAAATTTCATAAATGTCGTGAAAATTTCAAGTGAAATTTCAAGTACAAGCAAAAAGTGAAATTTTCCCAACCCTATACCTATATTAGAATTATAATATTATTTCACTGCCCCTAGAAAATGGCGAATTGCAAGTTGCAATGATACAAAACGTACTAGATTTTTTATGATTTATCATAGCTATAGCTACTTTTATTAGTAAGATAAGATGCGTTTGAGTTTTAATGCTAAATATAATTAGTTTAATTTGTTTTTACGTCGTTTTTTGGTAGCTTGGATAGTTATTTTAATTAAAACCCTGCTTGGGTATATTAATAAAACACCCTGTATATAATAAAAAAAATGGGATAAGAATACAAGTAATTTTTATTCAAAAATTTAAAAAAAAAACAGAAAAATAAAAATTTTAAAATGTAAAAATAAAAGTGTGATTTGAGATTGAAATTGAAATGTAAAATGGTGTATTTTTCCATGTATCTATTGAGTGTGTTGCAAGTGAGTTTGTACGGCCGTGAACCTCTCTTCTACATCGCTATCTACCATTTACCGAACACCCTTGATGTGTTCTGTCTTTTCGCTATACATTGACGTTTCACTTAAATACGTAAACAAATTTGATCGTCTTCGATTATTTCGTACGACTTAATTCTTGCACGGGCGATGGTATGTATAAAATTGTTTTTGTTTTCGATTAAATTTTTTGCTCGCTACAATTTAATGGTGTGTGTACTAGCAATTACAGGAACATTGAAAGTCTTACACAGTCACGAAAATATTCATTCCAATTTTGGTATGTCTGCCCTTGAACAATCATGAAGAATCTATAATATGTGCTTAATGCCCGTGTACATTTTTAAAAGGCTTTTGTCTTTAAATAAAAACTCTATAATGGCTGTCCACTATGGTATACAGAACACGAAAAATCGTATTGTACTTTTTCTCATATACCTTGAATTATAGTATTGATATGATGTATAGTACTTTCACTAGAACGAGCAAAAAGTGTGGAAATAGGTAATAATATAATATAAACAAAAGATAATTCTGCTAGACATAGCTGCCGTTTAATCAAGCCGATCAGTTTAATATTTTCTCTGTTCGTGTAATAAATAACATTTTACAATAATTAGTATGAAACGATACTAAATATTGCAGTATATCAGCAGTGAATGTAAACTCAATAGTAAACTAAAAATTACAATACAAGGACTTTCTATTTCTGCAATAACAATAATTAATAAAAACACCAAGTATTACAAATGATTGTCATGTATATTAATGCATTGATATCTATTGACAAAACCCCCATTTTATTGTTCACTGATCAAGTGGCAGGTTCAAGGCGAACTAACTACGAGGAGCAATATTAACTTCAACGTAGGTCTATGATGTTATAAACATTCTTAAGCTAAATTAATAGTATACATAATTATTGTTAAATAATCAATAATTAACATAATTAATTAAGCTTTAATGTGTTTACTTATAACGTAATACGCTTCTAATTTACCAAATTACCTTTTTTTAATTATTTTAAATTTCACGCGTCGATTATTATTTTATTTTAATGATAATATTTATACACATTTTACTCTCAACTAAATGCGCATATGTTTGATATATAATTCCTATTTAACTGCGCATATATCTTAACCTATGCGAATTATAAACTAAAGTGGCAAGGTGAAAAGTGACATATTTAGGGTATTTACCATTTTACACAATTAACTAAATTAATAATTTACAAATTTTGATTAAATAATGTAACCAGCATTGGTAACAAACAGCCCATGTAAAGAGTAAAATTGTAGTTAAACGTTAAATTAACGTTTAATATTTGGTTTGTTTTACCCTTTTTATCTACTTCCTTAACTCTTTAGTTTAACTTATATTTTACTAAATTTGGTAATCTATATGCATATGACTTGTTTACAGATATTAATAAAATGTCGTCTCTGAATATTATCTTGGGAGACATACACTGTACAAAAAAATGAGTAAAATTTCACTCAAAAATCGCTCAATCAGAATTTTAGTACAAACAAAGCAACAAAACTGAGCGATTTTGCTCAGTTTAGATTCAGGTAAAAATTAATATTGGGTTTGTCTTGAGTAACTATTAACTCATTATGGATTATTTTAAACATTAATTGAGTATTTATATTTCTCTTTAATGAGTGATTTTAGGTAATTTTTTAGTCAATCCACATTTTATACTGTGTAAAAAAATTAGTGAAATTATGTATAAAAAAATATACAACAGATTGAGTTAATTTTTTATTCAATATACGTGAGTGAAATCTGAATATTGTGAGTAAAAATAAAGCAACAAAATTGAGTGATTTTGCTTAGTTAAGATTTAGGTAAACATAAATATTGGGTTTGTCTTGAGTAACTATTAACTCATTATGGATTATTTTGAACATTAATTGAGTATTTATATTTCTCTTAAATAAGTGATTTTAGGTATATTTTTAGTTATTTCACATTTTATACACTGTACAAAAATTTCTAACTATATTATACTAAATATGGTTATCTATATGTAACTTGTTTACAGATCTTAATAAAATGTCGTCTCTGAATTGTAATCTTAAAAGATATACACTGTACAAAAAAAATTGTGAAATTTCACTCAAAAATCGTTCAATTATGTATCAGAAAAGGCCCACACCAGATTAAGTTAATTTTTCACTCAATATACGTGAGTGAAATCTAAATTTTATGAGTAAAAATAAAGCATCAAAACTGAGTGATTTTGCTCAGTTTAGATTCAGGTAAATATGAATATTGGGTTTGTCTTGAGTAACTATTAACTCATTATGGATTATTTAGAATTGAATTGAGTATTTACATTTCTCTTTAATGAGTGATTTTTTTTAGTTAATCCACATTTTATACACGGTAAAAAATGAGTGAAATTTCACTCAAAAATCGCTCAATCTAAATTTTATTAGTAAAAATAAAGCATCAAAACTGATTGATTTTGCTCAGTTTAGATTCAGGTAAATATGAATATTGGGTTTGTGTTGAGTGACCATTAACTCAATATGGATTATTTAGAATTGAATTGAGAATTGATATATCTTTTTAATGAGTGATTTTAGGTTATGTTTAGTTAATCCACATTTTAGAGAAATTACTTGAAATTCAAAATAAAAATGACATTATCCTGAGTAATCATTAAATCATTACAGGTTATTTAAAGCATTAAATGAATATTATATTGCTCTTCAATGAGTTGATTCTAACTTTTTTGAGTAATTTATATAACGAGTTAAATTTATGTCTAAAATCATTACTTTTGTCGTGTTTTTTCAGTATATATTTCTCTCAATTGAGTGATTTTGCTTACGTTTGAGCTAAGCCTAAAAAGGAAATATATAAATAAAAATGCTTATATTTTCGTATCAATAACTTTAAGTTTCCTAAAGAATACCATAGCAAATTAATTTAATTGGGATAAAGAGATGTCGCCACCGGTGCGAATTCATTCAGTAGAACTTTAAGGAATATATTTTATAAATATATATATTCACCCAAACTTAATTGTAATTTTATTGAGTTTAACATACTTAAAATAATGTGGGTAGCTTAGAATGGATTTAGTGTTGAGATTAATCTCCAATAAATTCCATTCTTAAAAGCTTGCTAAAAATTAATTAAATCCCTATGGTGATAAATATTTGTGGTTGGGTTAATAAAATACCACCATTAGCCATTAAGTGAAACAGCTAATATTTAACCACTTTCTAAAAGGGCGTTGTACACAACAAATCTGAAAAGGCAGAGGGAAAATAAATATGTCCATTGCGTTCAAATTCAAATAACCATCAATATTAAGAACAGTTACAACGTCTTGACCACATATCACCATCGACAGATATATTTATCTATAAGATAGCCGGCAATAATAACATTCTCAGGAGCCTATATCCAATTTCTCAGCTCTTAAACAAAATCTATTCAGGATGTTTGAAGGAAAACATGAAGCTGAAATGATTAATTAGCAATATTTTCAGACGAAAAAACAAAAAACTTCAGATTTCAAGAAAGCTTGTTAGAATACGCGTGGGCTTGAATAGTTTTGATAAACGCCGAGATACATAGGCGTTCATTATCGATACGATGCATAATAACAATAAATCTTTATAAACTTTTGTCTTAATTATGATAAAACTGGTCGATCAATCGATCCTACAAGCCCGTAAACCAATCTACTGATGATTAGTTTATATAAATAACTTAAACTTCATGCCTTATTTTAATAATTCAATTTGTTTAGTCAGCAAAATGATTTTTCTGATTTTGTTGTTGTTTTGAGTTACCACCACCATCTTTTGTTTTTCTATGGTCGTCATAAAAAACAAAACTGTTTTTACGTTATATCTCTAGGTGCACCATGCAATTCTTTATCATGTTTCCATGACACTAAATTTAAACCCAAGTAACATTTTTAGTTTTATTAAGGTCTTCAAGAACGCTTTAAAACAAAATTTTGTTTTAAAACGTTCTTGAAGACCATAATAAAACTAAAAATGTAACTTGGGAATACACATTGACAAGCTGTGGCTTTATGTCATACAATCGTTTGATTTCGCCGTTGTAGTGCAGTTAACTGATAACTGATAAAGCGTTAAAAATTTTGCGTACAGTGCCCATTAAACATTCTCTTCACTTTTACTGTGAAAAACTGCTTCTATATCGATTGTTAGTCTATTTTCAAGGGATAAATTTTGATTTACACAAAAAAAAATTGAGATTTTAACAAAAATTCATTCATCATCGGTTCATTCACAAAAATGATGCGGTTCTGAAAGTGGTTTTCGTTTCTCCTATCCAAAGAATGCCTTTTTGCGTTTACAGAATGTTTAGATTGATTCGAAAATCAGCTGTCCACCGAATCAGAAGAGCATAAAACAATAATGGAAATGGAAAATCGTTATAGAGGCTTGATTCGATGTTGGCAGATTTTTGTTGGTCTATGGCAATGGAAATTTTGGCATAATTATGCCAACAAATTTTATTTATAATTTTAAAATTATAAATAAAATTTGTTATATATTTTATGTTGATTTATACTATTTGGTAAAAAGAATATGTTTTTATAATTAATATAATAATAATAATTACTATGGTAGAAGCGAAATAACTAAGAAATTGCACTACAACATTAAATCCAGAAAAAGGTTCAATTTTTTAAAAAAATTGCATTTTATTGTTCTCATTATTTTTTTATTTAACTATTTTTTTCTTTATTTGATTGTTATTACTTTATAAAACAATATACAAAACCAATAATTATCTTTTATGTACTTATTATTTATTATTTTACGATATTTCGGGATCCAGAATTACTAAAACTTTAAATTGATATTAAAAAAACCAGAATCAATCTAAACATTCTGTAAACGCTATAATTCATGATTTTGATTGTATAAACCGAAAATACTTTCAGAACTCCATCATCTTAATTTTTTTCCGAAAATGTTGCACAGTGTAATTGTTAAGTTATAAAAATTACGTCAAAAATGTTTTTTGGGATGTTTACTTTATTTTCGTATACATAGATGTCACTTTATACAAATATTGAATTTTTAGATAATATTAAGTATTTATCGTAGAAAAAGTATAGTATACACTCATTAACTTAAGCACTCGCTCGCAAGCTCGCTGGTGTTTAAATTAAATTCGTGACTAATATGGCGTTTATCAAACTTAATACATAATATACTATTTTATGTAAAATTGGAATGTTTATATGTAAGAAGAAATGTAAGAAAAGTATGAGTTGGGTTGATAAAAGTACAGTCTGTGTATCGAGGTCTTGCATTGTATATTCTTTGGCTCCCTCCCTTGATTCTTCTTGCATCGGTTGCTCGAGTATACAGACGGCCGGAGGCTGTTAAGGCTCAGCCTTGGCGAGTCTTAAAGGTCAAAGATTAATTTTACCGTACGATGTACAACAAAGTCAGACACTGGCACTTGAATCAAAATTTTATTTATTCTCTATGCACCATTCGATTTTATAGGTTACATAAAACTTATATGCTATTTACAACCGATCACTACTTAAACAGTTATTTATAATTCCCTTTTTTATTGCTTGCATGCACATACCGTAAAATTTGAGTTATTAACATAAAATCTAAGTTGTCGTGGAGAGATAAAGATCAAACGAAGCTTTACCATAAAAATCGTAACAAAAATTTAAAAAATTCAACGGCTTCTTACATCATTCCATTAATTAATGTCTTTAAAGAATTCGAAAGTCTGTTAAAACCTAAAAGAGTATAACTACAAATGTCTTGAATACAAAATACAGGCATTATGTGTAAAAGATATAAAAAATCCTCGGGATTTAATTGAAACTGTATGCCATTACCCGGCAACAGCATCAAATTAATCAACGAGCAAAGTTTTACTAAATAATATTCCAGAGAAAAAATGTTGTGTAATATGTGGATAAATCGGTTCAAGTAGGTGGAAACATGTCAAATATTTTATAAATCATCTTCCATTCATGACGATGACTACCAAAGATACGCCACGCATCTTATGACTAATAGTCTGTTGGATTAGGCAAGACTAAAATGTATTTACGTTGCTCCAGATCTATCAATACGAATTCGATTAATCATGAGCAGGGACACATTCTACCTGATGACACCTTAAGATCACTACCGTTTTTCTCACGTTTATTTTTAATCAAATCATCGCAAGACAAAAATTAATGATGTTTGTACAATGGGTGACAAGCCAACCCTTTTGATACAATTAAAAAAAAATGCAATAACGTCTTCATAATTTTATTCCTAGATGCATTAAGCAAGACTAATCATTATCCTTTGATGGATGCTCGAATCGAATAAAAACCGTGTATATTAATGTAATTAAATCTCTGAGAAAAATTAAATTGACAGTTATAAATGCCCCGATTAACATAATGTAAATTTACGATTTGGTTTAAAATAAATAGATTACCTTTATTTTCCAATGAGAATCTAAATTATTTCCTTATTAATTCATCTATCGGGGTTAATTGAAGAATTCGCGTTATGTGACAAATTTATTGGTTTAAGAAAAAATAGTGTGAAACATTTTTTCTACTACGTACATGTTTCCATCACACTAAGATACCTTTAAAATACACATTGACAAGTTGTGGTTTTATGGCGTTTTAGTCACAGGCTAAAGTTAGTTGTCAAATGTCATACAATCGTTAAAATAATACTTAAAATAATAATAAACATAAAAATTATTTTATTACCTTAATACAAAAGTATTAAATAGTTTCTCAACCCAAATATTTAAAAAGTTTATATGAACATTGTACTGGCCTTTTAATTTCACCGGCAGTAAACTAGACTTAAATTAATTTCGGGAGGAGACTGGAAATTGAATGTTTAAAATTTTAATGATTTTTTTTCTAAAAAAAATGCAAAACTGAGAGGAAAACTTTCTTATTTTAGCGTATACATAATAACATAACAACCGTACATTAAAATGCAACTTATTGTTAATAAAGCCTACCTTACCAGTTTTTTTTTTCGAATAAAAATAGTCACTAATAGGTAGGTTGGCTTATAAATATGGAACAGCAACTAGTTGTAAAAAGTACAAATGGACTAGATAGATAGACGTAAAGTAATAACAACAATAATTGTTATATAGTGTTATACAATCAGTTTGTGAGTCAGTGTACCATAGAATTTAAAAGTAAACATAGAATAATCGGTTGCGGCGCACAATGACACAAAACAAGAAGAAAATAAAAAATAAGTCGTGTACATTATATATTAAGTTAATGAAATTTTAGTAAAAATATTATATTATTGTCCACAGCATACGAGGTGTGTTCAGAAAATATCGGAAATTTTAGTTTTTTGAAACAAATATTTATTTATTCGTCTACATTAATATTGTCGCCTTCAAAATAGTCCCCATTGGATATTATGCACATGTGCCAGCTCTTCTTCCAATACTCGAAACACTTCTAAAACTCGATTTTTGGGATAGCCTTTAGTTCTTTCAGCGATGCGCTTTTAATGTCATCTATGCTTGCAAAACGACGGCCCTTTAAGGTTCTCTTTATTTTTGGGAATAGGAAAAAGTCAGACAGAGGCATGTCTGGCGAATATTGAGGCTGGGGCATCATTAGAGTATTGTTTTTGGCCAAAAATTTTGTTCAAAATTTAACAATTTTGGAACAAATTTTGCTGCCACGCGTTTCATACCCAAAACATTCGAAAAAATTTCATGAGATGAGCCAATCGATGTACCAACATCATCAGCGACTTCTCTGATGGTTTATTAACCATTTCTTCCACTTTTTACATGTTTTTATCGGTTGTAATGTTAATGTGCTTGTGCGTTCGGGGAGTTCGTCATCTTCAACGTCTTCACGGCCATCTTGGAAACTCTTATATCACTTGTAAACTCTTGTTTTACTTATAGCAGACTCACTATAGGCCTTTGTTAACATTTCACAGAATTTATTTAATTTTTTAAGCAAAATTGGATAGAAATTCTTTTATCCATTTCTTTTAACGAACGAAAATCGCCGAGCTCATAAAACACGTCTAACCTTAGCGGCTGCCACATACAAAGTAAACGATGAAAACAGCTAAAGTTTTTATCATACTTCGGGGGCATGTATACCAACATAATAAAGAAAATTTTATGACAACCGGACCCTCCGAACCCGCGAAATTTAACAATTCCCGTTATTTTCTGAACACACCTCGTATCTCTTTTTTAAGGGAATACTTTAATAATACGTGTGACGCAAACGGTGTGCGCGTTTTGCATCCCATCCCATGTATCAGAAGCTACAAGATTTTGTTAAAAAATTGACATGCTATTGGGATAATTGTGATGTATCTTGAATAAATTGCGTAAATATAAACAATTTTCATAGCTTTTAAACAAAAACACTTTGCACTTGGTTAAAAGAAGAAACATTTATGAGATTTTGTATTTGTTTTCAAGAGAAGTATACTTCTTCCATTAAGAACTTTTGTCTTCAAGGAATAAATACTCTTTTATGCTAAAATATTGTTTCTTGCCGCTAATAATTTTTTATCACTACTTTATCACTACTTTTGTTTAAGGGCACCTTTTCTATAGATCAATAGATAAAGCTTCAAATTTCAATTTCATTAAAAATTTCATGTTGCAGCACTTTGAATTTTGACAATTGTTCAATTTTGGCTAAAAACGATTTTATTTTTTAAGGGATATAACTTTTTTAAGTTTAATTAGGACACATAACTTTATTATCAATGATCGGTTAAAGTATTTGATTAACAAAATGTACACCCGAATTTTATTGTTTGTATGCCGTGTTTTTGCAATATCTTAAAAACAAATTACACTGAATAGAATAAATGCACGCACATAACCTATACGCTAAAGAAGTATCGGGTTTTCGCAACGCGCGCGCCATCTGGTGGACTTCGAATGCATTGCGTGAATTTAAGAATTGTCAACAATAAATTTAAAGCACCGATTATACATCATTTTTAAATAAATAGGTAGTTTTTTACAAAAGAGAGAACGGCAGAAGTCTTAGTCGACAAATTTTGTTCAATTGCACAGCTAAATCGCGCACGTTATTTGTGTTTTACGTTGCAAGGAAAAAATTAAAAAACTTTTTTAGTACCTACTCGATTTCCATTGATTATTCCTTATATCATTGATTAAGAAACTCAACGCTTAAATGCTTATATAGTTACGTTAGTGTGTATCAAAGGGATCATAGTGAATTATTGTGTTTTTAATTGTAAATAAAATTCAAGAACTAAATCGTTGCATTTTCATGTCTTGCCAAAGGATCCAATTCGGTAAGTACATTTGTTGGTGCAGAAATAACTAATGATAACTTTACCTAGTATAATTTATATTTAAGTTTGGACATTTTTAAGAAATTAGTAAAGAATAATTTTTGCATAACATAACCTTAAAATCAATTATTTTTATATTTGGGTTTTCTAAAAAACGCCGACAACTGCATTTTAAACCACAAAATATACCTACGAATTCATGGCGACATAATATTATATATAATACATAATATAATGGTATTTTACCGTTGAGTGGAGACTTTAATCAACGCTTTTAATAATGCTAAATGCTGTTTAAATTTAGACGACTTATTTGTTTGAAGATTTTTACTGAATTTAAATGTTTACACTTTTCACCTAACCTGTTGTTACCTATAGGTTACCTATAAGCGTTTGACAGCTGATTATTAAAAGTTCTACTTTTGTTACGATGATAACAGCCGAGTGGTGGCGTTACTACTAGCGATACTTTTTTAGCGTATAATTTAAAACGTCAAATCTATGACAAAGTATCGCAAACTTAGGGATTTCAATGTGGGTACAGAATTATTAAACCCTTAAAAAACTGTATATACAAGATGGTATCTATAAAGATGTATTTTTTGTGTGTTATTGTGCCACTGTGCGCACGCCAATATAATAATAAAAGTGGCTAAGTAATCGACAAAAGGCAAACTGGTATATGTGGAATGCCGCAATATAGATGAGTAAAACGTAAAGAAGATCAAGTCGTCAGGTGTGGGTGACCAGGAACGCGTGGCTTTAGTGGATATTCCAGTTTGGGACACCCCAGAATTATTAAAACCTACCTCAACACGCTTTTTGTAGAGGTTACTCTATTATAACTGGTTTGCTTGGCTAGTTTTGGAGCTAGTTACAATCATTCAATACTTAAAATCAGGTTTCGTACTGTTGCTGTGTGTATACACTTGTTTATCATTTATTATAACGACTACTTACTACCATCCCATTCATATTAACATAAACGATCAACTTCTTCCGGCTCATACGAAACAAATTTTAAACGTATACGAATAGACTTAGTCACTGGGAATTTGCATATGTGACATTTAATATTATAATACTTATTACACCTTATATATAAGGTAGGTATAAAGTATGTATATGGATAATAAATAATCTTCAATGATAGTTGCAAAATAGCCATTATAGATAGATAATCGTGGATTTTTCAGAAAACACTAATGAGTCGATTATTTTTATTATATTTTAAATAAAGGTTATATGGATATTAAATTGTTGGCCTTTCAAAAGCATTTAAACATTATGTAAAATTATATTTTGCTCAACTACTATAGTACTATACTATGAACAAAACTTATAATTTATTTGATAACATCATTATTTCATGAGAATTATTTTAATAATTCGCTACAATGTATAAAAATAATTGAAGGTGGCACCACAATTATGACGTACGATACACACATATATAGGAAATGTTATTCGCAAGGTTATTTTTTAACGCTTAAGATTAAGAATTATTTTTTATTATTAAGCCCAATAAAACAATTTTATTAATATGGAAATTAACAAAAACCTCAATGTCGCAAAATGTTGTTGATACAGAGGAAGTGAAATATCAAAGTTCAAGTTATTTTATTATTTATTAATCGGCTGTCCATTATAAATCAAAAATGAACTTTATTAATAATTAATAAGTTATAAATTTCACAATATCATAATTGTTGTATATATATTACATAATATATATTTTTCTGTGTACCTGATTTCTGCTATAGAGGGAAAGCATTGTGTGTTTTTTTTAATTTAAAATTTATATGCAAAGCTCAATGTTTATTTAGTGCAGTGTTAATAGAATTCCTTTTTTAATCCCGTATTTGCAATTTTATGGGATCTTCAAGCCATCAAAACATTTTCAAAGTACAATTGTCGAAGACGGTTGTTCCCTTTTGTAATTTTACCCCCTTTATTTGCAGAAATAAACCCTTAAATTCATTGCAAGACACGAATATTCCTCCAAGGATTCAACATTGAAATTAGCATTGAGAAAATTACAAAACTGCCCTTCACCAAATATCTTTTATTTTTATTGCAAACTGGATACATTAATTGGTTTCACTCTTATATTTATTTAGTGGGCTGTTGAATATATACGTATAAACACATGGGTGTGGTAACTATATCACTACAAAACATTTAAGACTGTACCTTGTCAGCCAATAAGGAGACAGAAAGCATAAGAGTGTCACTCGAAAATTTATAGTAAAACATTTTTAATGTTTTATACCGAGTAATTATTTTTCTAACGCCATCACTTTTGCACAACGGAATTATAAACTGATTTCTAACTCAAAATATTGTAACATTAATTCATGATTTAATAAATATATCTGGAGACTCCAACAGGAGAAAGACAACGAACCCGAATTTATTTTTTCTTAAATTAACAGACTTTTTTAGATACCAGCGATTGTAGAAAGTTATTTTAACAAAGAAAGTTCTCAAGAAGCTATATCGAAATATTGCTCCTTTCTGAGATTTTTTAGATTTTCGTTAATATCTTTCAACATAAAAAATATATTGGTCTATAGCATTGTCTTTATTACATAACATTTTATCAATGTTTTAAATACTACCTTCTACCTATATATATATATAATATATATTAGACTGGGCCAAAAAAATCGACTATTTTTTTTTGGAAAGTATATCGAAAATATTGTTTGGGGTGACAAAAAAAATTATGGTGAAAGTTTGAGTCCATAATATTAATATTAAGAGGTCTATCATCGCAATTTTAGATTTTTTTTTCCTGACCATCCCAAACCATATTTTCGATATACTTTTAAAAAAAAAATAGTTGATTTTTTTGGCCCAGTCTAATATATATTATTAGGTAGAAGGTAGTATTTAAAACATTGATAAAATGTTATGTAATAAAGACAATGCTATAGACCAATATATTTTTATATATATATTTATATATAATATACATTTTTATATATAATATATGACATGACATGTTTTGGCTATACTGGCCTGTTTAACCAAAATTTTTATTCGTACCTATAATCTAGAGGTAAAATAAACATAATTGTTTTTTATGTGATTCTTCACTCTAACATCTAAAATTCAATACATAATACTACACACATAAATATAATTACGTAATAATTATTACCTACACATACACTTGGTGGTTAATTCTATCAAATTCCACTAATTTAGCAGCTCTTTCATAACACTTTCGTGAGTGGGGGATATTTTTCAGAATAGGCCAGACATAAATATTGGTACGAAGAGTCGTACCAATATTTACTAATTTTAAAATAAATATAATTATATTTATATCCAGTATAGTTTTATAGCTTAAGAACAGAATAGAGGGAATTTTCCAAAATTTGGTCTAATCTTAAATTAAGAATAAGATTATTCGATTTAAAGTTTTTCTTAATATTTAACAGGCAAGAATAAGATCTGCTTGTTTAAAGAAAGATTAATATTTAGTTTAATGTTAGTTTTAGCCTTAACAATATTAGGTCAATAATCTTATTTCAACTGTAGTTGATTTTAAGCTAAGAAATAATTTTTTTAAATTTAAGGATAGGTTAATATTTAAAAGAAGTTTAATGTATTCGTAGCATAAGCAAATTATACTTAAATCAAGTAATTTTTTTTAAGAATAAAGGTATTCTTCCATTTAGGAAACATTTTTTTCAAAGTAAAAAACCCAACTCGGGAAATAACGGACTCTCTAAAATACATGTTGTCAAAATATAATCTACTTTTCAAATTAAAAACTAATAATTACGTATTAACATAAATATTGACATGGCCCGTTATAAATATCTAAAAGTGATTCAGGCAATGCATCAAGGCATTAAATCAAATTTAAATTTAAAATAAACATTATTAACAAATTATGTTAATGAGTTTGTAACTTTCGCTGATATTCAGCGTTATGAGTACCTACTTAGATTATCTCAACATTTTAAATTGAATAGACCACTGAATATATTTATAAAATGTCAAGTATGTTTTATGTTTTAATAAAACATTGTCAAATCAAAACTTTTTTCTTGTTAAATTTAAAAGACTTTAAAGGTTACAATTTTTAGGGTACAACGAAACTTCATGTTGCAAAAATTGTGAAAGTGTTCTTTAATTTTGCGCACTGGACCACTTTTTGACGTATGTCCTGTTTAATGTCGATTAAAGGGCAATGGTCAATATTGCGTTTTCGGGGAAAGTAGAAGTAAACGATAATTAAGTCCGAGATACAGGGAAGATTTATATCACACCAATTACTACATGCGTGTTAAATAATAAATGCTTTAGGTTAAGCTTACACTGCTCTACAAAACCCTTTTAGTGGCAGCGAACTTTCAAGGTTAACGTACACTAAGCAACAAAATCTAAACTGAGCAAGATTTGCGTTTGAGAAAAATATTTAACAATAATTGCAATTTGAAATTAATGCTTATTTGGGTTAAAAAAATAATTGTAGGTGGATAAAATCTCTGGATAAATAAATAAAGATCCAATCTGAAAACTAATTTTCATTTTAAGTTAAGCAAAAGATACTTTAAATTCTACTTAATAATGGTGTGTAGGTAGAAGGAAACTTTTAAGAGGGTCATTTGTATAAGTTTTAAATAATGCTACATAATCCATGGCATTGCTTTTAGTTTCTCAATTTGCATAAAAACATATATTGAATTATCTGACTATCTCGTTTTAAATACACCTAATTGACAACTATTAAATGTTGATATTTATTTGCTTATTATTCGTCTAATTACGTTTTCAAAAGGTATGTGCTATTATTCAAATTATTATAGCATCGATAATTAATTTTTGTAAAAAAACATTTGGTTTTAGTTTTTTAAATGTTTTCTAATGACCCTGTTTATTTATTGTACAGGATGTCTCTAGCAATTATGATAGAAGTTTTTCTAATATTCATGCTTATTAAGGCAGGCTGAATAAAAAAGTTTAAAATACTGTAGGTACTGTAAAAACCGTTTATCATTTATTACTAAACACCTACGGCTGTTTTTTATTAGATTTAAATGATGCCCACTTTTAAGTATTCGTTAATTGTCCATTGTTAATTGGAAATAGATTTAATATTTTTAAAACATTGTTTTTGTACCAAAATGACATGTATTTATATGTACCTATAGGTTAAATGTCGCCTTATGATTAATTATCATACAATGATTGATTGTTTATTTTTTTACAGGTACGTTAAGAAAATATTCTTCATTGGTTGATTTAAATCGTGAGTATGGACCATTTTATAAGAATGTATACATCGAATATATTAACATTAAAGTGTCTAGTTATAGGTATTAAAAAATGCACTTTATTTTAATCGATAGAAATCTAATGTTAACCTAGATTTTTGCGTGAATTAAAGAATTAAAATAAATCCACGGAATTTTATAATTAAATATAATCCATCTATCACGTATGAAAGTTTTACTTAAATGTCACATAAGATCATAATATGCGGGAATACATTTCACAAACAGTGATTTTCTAAATCATAAAAAACACTGCTCAAAATAGTTTTAAGTGTTTTTTTTTAATTTGTTTAAAAAATGGGGTTCTTGAAATTTGCAACTTACCTTCAATGGAAAGTTATCTCTTTAGAAAGACATAAACAAATCATAGTAAAAAACTACAAGTTATTTTTACAGTAAACAAAAATATCGGTACAAAAACGAAAAATTACGTTAATAATAACTAGCGAAGCGACCAAAAGAGTAACGTTATAAAAACAAATTAAATACCACATATTTACGTAAAAATAACGTTAAAATTACTTCATGTCTGTCTTTTCCTTCTAAACCTTTAACATTCATATTTTCTTTGTCTCTTTAAGTTATATTAACAAAACGTATTACATTTAGCATTAAAAATCAAACGCATCTTATTCTATTGATAAAAATAGCTATGATAATCATAAAACAGCTATGCCCCCTAAATATTCTAGTGTTTAAAATAAATATATGACTTTTGCACAATATATTAATTATATAAAGCCTTTAAAAATTATTTAATTTTCGGGATTACATATTTATTTTTTCTTAAATATTCGTAAAAAATTGTATACATTTTTAATAAATATTGGATGACATCTTTCAGAAATATAACCATTTTAGTTTTATTTTTTACTTGAGGTTAATTTTTCTTTTCAGTTATTATTACACTTAAAAAGTTTCCAGACAAATAGGGATTATATAAAGTGGTTAAAATAATAAAATATATAATAAATATATATATATTATATATATACTTTCTAAAAATGAATTAGTCAAAAATGACCAATTGTCATAGCGAAAAATCAGCTACTAATAATTCTCGTCAATAGTAATTTGTATCCCGAACATTTAGCAGTCAATTTCCATGTAAAATTGTCCCCTGAATCCGAAAATGTCGTCAAAAGTTAGAAAAATGGTTAACCATTAGGGTGTTTCATTTAAAACGACTATTTTTTGTTTTTCTTCGAAAATCCAAAAAAAAATCCTCAAAGTTTAAGCCCTTAATTTTGATTTTAAGTAATTCCTTTTTCATATTGAATTTTTCCCATTTAAAAAGCATAAATTAAAAGAATGACTTGTCTTACCAAAAAAATTTAAAGGAAAAAGTTGTAGAAAATTTAGTTCTCTACAAAAATAGTTTTTATGGTTATGTTGCCAAAGTGCACAGTTTACAAGATATTTAATAGTCATTTAAGACAAATTAAACTCAAGAAAACACAAATTTTTCAAATTTTTAGTAAAATGCTCATATCTTGTAAACTGTACACTTTAGCGATGTAAAGGTTGGGACTTTTTTGTAGAGATTTAAATTTTCTACAACTTTTTATATTAAAATTTTTTAGGTAAGACAAGCCATTCTCTTAATATTTTCAAAAATATGTGAAAAAAGAAAAAAAAATCAGGGCTGATACCATACCAGGTGAATCAAGTTAGAGAAAAATTGTTAAAGCCTTTTTTCTACTCCCACCTTTAAAACGCCCTTTATCGTACATGTTTCCATGACACTAAGTGACCTTTTAAATACACATTGACAAGTTGTGGCTTTATGGGGCTTTAGTCACGGGCTGAAGTTAGCAACAGGTTTTTAGTCACGGGCTGAAGTTAGTTTTAAGTTAGTTGACAGTTGTCAAATGTCATACAATCGTTAAAATAAAGTGCCTTTCTTGTAAAATAATACTAAATGTGAAAATTATTTTATTATCTCAATACAAAAATACAAAAGTATTAAATAGTTTCTCAACGCCAATATTTGAAAAGTTTATATGAACATTGTACTGACCATTAAATTTCGCCGGCAGTAAACTATAACTTAAATTCGGGCACGGACTCCACTGTAAAGTGCTCATAAAACATTTTCTTTACTTTCACTGTGAAAAACTGTCAATCTTCAAGAAATACATTTCGATTTATAACCTTTATAAAATATAAAAATTTGACATTTGACGGTAACACACTATAAAAAATTTTGATTTAAATCATTTTAAGATAATAATTATTAATAAGTATTTTTCGTAGAAAAAGTCAAACTTTTTTTTTTTGATGTTTTGAACAATATTTTGAAGTTTCGGTGAAAAACAAAAAATAGTCGTTTTAAATGAAAACCCCTATTTTTACTTAAAAAGTTCATTGTAATTATAGTGCTGTTTTAAGTTTTTTCAATAATTAACTGCGATTTTTTAACTCAAAAAAACTTAAAAAGCTGTTTCTTCAAGCGTTTTTTGCGGTTCAGACGCTATTGTTTGCTACCGTAAAAATGATGATTGAAACAATTGACCTAAACGTGAAATTTCAAAAATATGAACAAAAAAGTCGGACGTTTGCACGTAGCGAGTAAATGCGAGAGAAAAAAAATGGCAATAACATCAGATATCCCCGTATGTTTACGTATAATTACATTTTCTGTGTCTGCTTTTTCATTTATCATTTATTTTCGATTTTTTTATTTGCGGTCCAAAAGTATAAGAGCAAAAACTTGTTTTCGGCGTTTCAGGTATAGGTCATTCCTCTCTGTATGCACTGCGCGTGCGTGCGGGATGCTGTTGCATTCTCGCCGAACGATTTGGCCCTCCACCGAAATCCCAAAATTAAATTCTACGCCAAGCAGAGGTTAATTAAGATTTTAAATAGTTGAGTAGTTTCGATGCACCCTGTATATTGCATGATTATTAACTTAATTTGTTGTTAATTGGGTGCTTAAAAATACGTACAAAATGGAAAATTTGTCGAATGTATAAAGCGTTAACCTTGAGTATTTATTAAAAACCATTCTCTTTTGTACAAAATTTGGGGCAACAAAGGAAAAAAGAATAAATTTCCGCTGGACGCGTTATAAAACTTTGTCTGGGCACATAACGACCTTTAAAGCAACCTTATTTGGGCCATACATTAAACTCATTTTCTTTTCTTTTTTCTGCACGAGCTTGTACGCCTGATTAAATTACGTCCAAAACTTTAAACGCACATAAATTATTATATTCATTTCGACGTTTAAAACCAATCATCCTTATTTTTATTTGAACTCCCTAACAAGGCATTTTACACTTGTAAAAACACATCATTGTTTACTTTGAATTAATACAACTTTTTATTTAGTGAAAGGAACCATATGTATGGATATCGATAAATAAAAAAAACAGCATGCATTTTAAATAAATTAATGAAGAAGTTTTGCAATAGTTCGCGTATGTTGTGGTCTAAGTCGACCTTGACATTCAGCTTAGCTATAAAATGGAAGGAAGAAAAATCGTTCTTAATTTATGTGTTTGTGTAGTCCAAAAAAGCTGGGAGTGTTTTGGCCTCTTAAATTATAACTTATTCTGATGTATGATTAAACAATTTTAAATTTTAAAAGCAGCAGGTGTTGTAAGCTCGAGGCTAAGTGTTACAGTTTCACATATTGCCAAAATTATAGCGAAATGTCAAGTCGATTGCAACATGTACAGGGAGGTCCACGTAAGATGGGCCATATACATACTTATCTCGCTTATCTCAGAAATTTTATGATCTAAATTAAATTTTTTCAATATTATATTTTCATTGGTACAGGGTGTTTAATTTTCCCGTTTTAATAGTATATGGTATATTATGTATCAAGTTTGATAAACGCCATTTTATACACGAATTTAATTTAGGCACGAGCGAGCTTGCGAGCGAGTGCTTAAACTAATGAGTGTATAGAAAAGTTTATAAACGAGGTGCATACCATACTTTTTCTACGACAAATACTTATTATTATCTTAAAATGATTTAAATCAATTTGTATAGAGCGCCATCTATAAAACAATAGGGGAAACTGTGTGTCACCGTCAAATGTCAATTTTTTATATTTTATAAACACAACTATAAAGGTTATAAATCGAAATGTATTTCTTGAAAATTGTCAGTTTTTCACAGTGAAAGTAACGAAAATGTTTTATGAGGACTTTACAGTGGAGTCCGTGCCCGAATTTAAGTTATAGTTTACTGCCGGCGAAATTAAAAGGTCAGTACAATGTTCATATAAACTTTTCAAATATTGGCGTTGAGAAACCATTTAATACTTTGTATTAAAATAATAAAATAATTTTCACATTTAGAATTATTTTACAAGAAATACACTTTATTTTAACGATTGTATGACATTTGACAACTGTCAACTAACTTAAAACTAATTCAGCCCGTGACTAAAAACCTGTTGCTAACTTCAGCCCGTGACTAAAGCGCCATAAAGCCACAACTTGTCAATGTGTATTTAAAATGTCATTGTGTCATGAAAACATGACATGTCATGAAAACATGTTTCTACATTCGCTAAAACTTAAAAATAGGATGAAAATCTTGTTAAAAAAAATGGAGAATTCCAAAATTTCTCTACAATTAGATTTTCGTCCTATTTTTTTAGCGAATATATACATTAAAAAAAATAATAAAACTTTCATTTTTTTAAAAAGTATAAACATTTTCCAATTAATATATTTACAAAGTATACTAAAAATACAAGGTGTTCCATTGAAAATAGTAAAGTTGGTGTCGTTCCAGAAAAACACCCTGTATAAATAAAAATATATTATTTAAATTTTTTATTTAGATCATAAAATTTGTCACCTTACAAATTTTTTGTGACTCCAGTAGTATAATGTAGGTATTTGTCATTATCGGGATAACGCTAATGAATCACATTTATATTAATATCATTAAGATTATGATTCATTTTTGAAGTTTTAATAATTAAAAATAGCCGGATGTGGAAAATAAAATATTGCGTTAATGAGAGCCAGCAGAGTTTTAAATCAATCAGTAAAAAGTAATAAATATAAATAAAACTCATCAGTCATCGTAATTTTTAACTAACGGTTATTTTCGTCGTAAGAAATTAGCATAGTAACTATTTAGGAGTGTTGATATTTATAGCCTTTTGAAAAAAAACGCATAGAGATCTACATAAATCCTTAAAAGTAATTATTACAGCTAAATTGATGTCTATATGATACCAAACCGAGAAAATTTTATTGCTTACATGCATGTATGATTGTTTCAAAACCGTTTTCAAAATGATATATTGCTCAAATAAAACATTTTCTTGTCACATAACTAAGGAAAATTTACGTATGCAAAACGCCTCTAACCACAACGCATACAGGGTACCTCAAAAAACTTTCACAATGTAAAATCATCCTTGTTGTTTTTACAGCAAGAAAATTAATTATTACAAGAGAGATAACATAAATAATATTATTTCGATCTCTGAAATAAACATATATAAAGCGAAGAACAATGAGATATTTACGTTTGATAAATTTTATAAAAATTGCCATAACGCATTATGACAGCTCAACTGATTCAAATCTAAAAATATTTATTTATTTTTCTCTTGAGCACAATTTATATCTCGTTTCGGGACAATTAAATAAATTAAAATCGATTTCGGAAATAGTAAATTAAGTCTCTAAACGATTTTATAGAGGTATACAATTTGCGTGAGTAATTAGATTACTGATATTATCAAATAGATTCATAGACTTCTAGTGGGTGGTGCTAGTGGGAACCAGACTTGCTTATAATGGCCTTGCTAAGGTTATAAATGTATTGTAACTTAAATCATTTTAATGTTTCATTACCACATAAGCACATTAATATTTATGATAGGATTTTTCTACACCAATACAGGATGTTAAGATTTCTCCGAATTTTGCATATTTGGCGACATTTGCAGAACCCTAACCTAACATAACTTTCAAATTTCAAGGCTCCAAAAATATGTTTATTTTATTTTTTTGTTCCTAACGTCTCACAAAAATACACATAAATACAGGGTGTTTTTTAGATTTTATTTAATATTCTTTAAAATAAAAAAAATCTACTTAAAGTATTTTTATTTCTAATATTATACCGGGTGGCTATTTTTTTGTCTTTATCTTACAATAACTTTTTTAAATTAATAATTAATTCCTAAGCCGTTCTAAATAGTATACAGGGTGTCACCAAATAAGTTGTCATCTTTTAAGGGGAAGATAGTACACGCCAAATAAAGAAAGTTTCTCTTTTAATAAAAAAAATAATTAAAATAGACACAGTGGGCAATAATCTACTTTCATTATTTTTTTTTTATTAAAAAAACAAACAACTCTAATGCACAAATGATAGAGGAAAAACTTTCTTGTTTTGGCGTGATCTATTATCCCCCAAAGGATGACAATTTATTAGGTGACACCCTGTATATCAGCCATTAATAAAGCCTACAAATTTTGGGTATATTATCCATAATACACTTTTACTATAAAAAACTGCTTCTATATCGGATTTAAACGGTTGTTAGTCCATTAACACAGAAACATTTGACGTTAATACAGATAATACATTCCCATTCTTATTCTGTTGTTTTATAGATGTCGCTCTATACTAGTATATTAAAGAACTAATGTCATAGGACGTCATTTTGTCATATGCTATTTTATCTATTTTGCAAAAATTCTAAAAAAAATTAATTTTATACCATAAATTTAATTTGGTCGAACTTTACTTTAGATAGTTGGTATCACAGTCATTGGTTTGACAGTTAATGTCAAAATCGATTCGCCATGCCGTCCTAAATTTACTTATTTACAATAAACGGCTGATAATGTTAAAGAAGAAAAAAATGATTTTCTTTGGTGTTAAACAAAATTTATTGCCAGAAAAGTCTCGTAATTACTTGAAAAATCATAAAAATATTATAACCAATATGCAAATTAGTATGCTGTTTAAAGTATAGCCAACCTATAAAATCAAAATTTTGGGTGGGATCAAGTATCTCATTACAGCATCGAAAGCGGTGTTATAATGAAGTCATTATGAACGCAAAATAGATAAAAATATTTAATTTAAATCATTTTTAGATAATAATAAGTATTTGTCGTAGAAAATATACTATTTTATACACTCACAGGCAAAATAATCGATCCACACAAATTTTCGATGAATTTCAATCGCAAATAACTTTTTTATTTGATTTCAGATTTAAACAAATATTAAGGAATATTGTAGATACATTAATGGAGAATCGCTCACATTTTAAAAATTACTAAAAAATACACGTACGTTAATAATATACAGGTTTAAACAAAAATATGTTTTTTTCCATATTGTTCTAAATTTAAGTTTTAATTATCAAGTCACATCTATTTTTAACAGTTTTGTTTTTGGTTTACCTTGATATATTTATTTTTGTGGAAAATATGGACTTTTTAAAAAAACATTGCAATTTCCAATATTTTTCCTGTATAAAGAACTAAGGTTGCTATGGTCCATCCATAGCCTATGGAGGATGACAGTGACAGTTTTGTTGAATCATCCCATACTTGGACATGTCATATACAGCTTTCAAAAGCTATGAAATTGTTTTTTGTAAATTAATGTGTTAATTTTGAGGTGTCTTCTTACTTTTAAAAATGTCTCCCACTGATGTTACCCTTTGTACTTTACTTCTTGTGACGTTTAAAACACTTGCCACGTAATACTGTGACCGTCCATCCTGGATTAAATGAATGGCTCTGGCAACATCAGTCGAAGACATATCCATTTTTTAAAGTAAGAAGACACCTCAAAATTAACACATTAATTTGCAAAAAACAATTTGATAGCTTTTGACATGTCCAAGTATGGGATGATTCAACAAAACTGTCACTGTCATTCTCCATAGCCTATGGATGGACCATAGCAACCTAAGTTCTTGATACAGAAAAATATTGGAAATTGCAATGTTTTTTTAAAAAATCTATATTTTCCACAAAAATAAATAAATCGAGGTGAACCAAAAACAAAACTGTTAAGAATAGATGTGACTTGATAAATAAAACTATAGAGAGTATAAAGAGTGTCTTAAACTTATGGTAAAAAACATCTTTTTGTTTAAACCTGTATTTTATAAACGTACGTCTATTTTTTAGTGATTTTTTAAAATGTGAGCGATTGTCCATTAATTTATCTACAATATTCTTTAATATTCGTTTAAATCCGTCATCAAATAAAAAGTTATTTGCTATTGAAATTCATCGAAAATTTGTGTGGATCGATTATTTTGCCTGTGAGTGTATAATAACAATAAGTATTTTAAATTAAAATCAATAAATTTGTATGTAAAACGTGTCAATAATAAAAATGGTGTAGGTATGTTGATAAAGACATATTGTTATAGCGCAAGCTTATTTATAATTTATCAATGATAATATATAAATAGTTATTCTGGAACGGCATTGGCTATATGCTCAAGACCGCACCCATGTTGTATATTTGATTATAATTTATACAATAATAATAATAATTGATTATTTTCTATGACAAAGAGTTTATAATATTGTAAATGAATGCAAATGCTGCTGTTATTTATTTGAAAAAAATCGTTGCACTTTTGTGTCTTATACTTTCTCATTCTGCATTTGGTCGAATTTATTATTAATTAAATCGCTATAAGTGCACATATTTTAATTTATTTTTCTATATATAGTTACAAGGGGATTTTTCGCGTTTTTTTCACAATTAATTAGTGCCATCCTATTGCAAAAACCATTGAATAAATCAAAAACTAAAAACTGGCACTGTAAATGATTTTTAAAAAGACAACCAGTCCAAAGGAAAAATAAAGCAAGAGTGGCCGTTTTAATTGAAAGCAAGAAGCAAGCGTAAAAATTCGCAACGATTTTAATTGAATTATATCTGGTGAGAAAGGCTTTAATATAAACGTTGCAGGGAAAAAACAATTGAAACTAAAAGTTATACACTGATCCAGCATCACGATTGCTTTAAAAATAATAAGGCAATGCATTGAACATTAATTAACTTTAAAATAATATGGTGCATTTAATAACTGGGCGTTATATAACTAGAATGCTTGCATGATTACCAACCAAAAAAAATTAAATTTAATACATTAAAAATTGTGTTGCCAAATTTATAATTCTTAAACTTAAATTTACATTTTTATTAGGTTTAAAAACAAATTTGATGGTCGATAAATTGTTTAATATTTTAATTAACAAAAAAATCGTTTGCATTAAACAATTTATTTAGGCTGAAAAGCACAAAAAACACTTCTCAGCCGCATGTACACACAATAATAATGATAATTATTAGAAGTAGAAAGTGGGGTTAAAATTTTCTTGTTCATTAAGTTACGATTGATGTACGTTAAAGTGATGAATAATGACAGTAATTAATACGATAACCAGCTTATCAACCCTGTACGCTAAATTAATAAACTATGAGCATGCATCTATGATCAGCGGTTTTAATATAACGACTGTTGGACATAAGTTTATGATGACTACATTAAATCAATAAACAGCGAACATTAGTTTATGATTATTTTTCATTGAATCAATAAACAATTACCATAGATCTATGATTCCTGGTTATTAATACTACGAACAAAAAGATTTATGATTTACTTAAATTTACATAAAATCCAAGACGAACCCAATTAAAATTATTTGCAAAATTTACCTTTATATTTACTTTACCTTTTTATTTAAAATAAAGGTTTACTGGGTACGTGGGTACATTTTGTTTTATCAACATAGACGTTTTTGGTGAATACATTTTTTTATTGCAAGAGAAATTTACAAATAATTTTAAAACATATATCGACCGCCTTAATTACATGAAATCCTAAATAATTATATTTAAAATATTACTTAAAGTGTATATTTAAAACTCCGTATATTAGGCACAAAACTTAAAAATTAACCCAAAAAGGTCAAAAATGTTTAAAATAACTTCACAAACTTAGCCAATGTTCACTCACAATTTTACTAATAAAGCTTTAGGGCTAAACGCGGAACTAAACTTTTAACGCCACAATACTGACTGAAGATAACAATTACATGTAAAAATTCGCCACCCAAAAGAGGTGCGATGACCAGAAGTCCACGACAACGATTCGTAATAATAATGTTTTTCTACTCCTACCTTTAAAACGCCCTTTATCGTACATGTTTCCATGACACTAAGTGACCTTTTAAATACACATTGACAAGTTGTGGCTTTATGGTGCTTTAGTCACGGGCTGAAGTTAGCAACAGGATTTTAGTCACGGGCAGTTAGTTGACAGTTGTCAAATGTCATACAATTGTTAAAATAAAGTGCCTTTCTTGTAAAATAATACTAAAAGTGAAAATTATTTTATTATCTCAATACAAAAATACAAAAGTATTAAATAGTTTCTCAACGCCAATATTTTAAAAGTTTATATGAACATTGTACTGACCTTTTAATTTCGCCGGCAGTAAACTTAAATTCGGGCACGGACTCCACTGTAAAGTGCTCATAAAACATTTTCTTTACTTTACTGTGAAAAACTGTCAATTTTCAAGAAATACATTTCGATTTATAACCTTTATAATCTGTGTTATAAAATATAAAAATTTGACATTTGACGGTGACACACAGATTCCCCTATTGTTTTATAGATGGCGCTCTATACAAATTTTTGAATTAAATCATTTTAGGATAATAATATGTATTTGTCGTAGAAAAAGTATAGTTAAGTTTGTTAAATCAATGTTGGGACAATAAAGACGGTTTATTATTATTTATGTTTGCTGTTCATGGATCAGTGACGAAAAATTATGATCAAAAAGCATTGTTATAGTCACCAATACATAATATTAATGTACAAACGACAGCAGTTTATTAATTTTACGTACAGTTTTTCTTTTTGTGTATAGGAGGTAAAAAAACTATACTCGATTGGTCTAAATTATAGAACGCATGAAGATAAAAAACTTTTACTCTTAGTTCGAATAAAATTTACATATCACATCGTCTTGAGTTTTAATTGGCTTATAATAACATTATTTTAATTAATAAATGGTACAATTAAATTTTATTATTTCTTTAAAATATTTTTAATTAAAATCAGAATCATAATTATCGGAATAATTTAAATCCACTATCTAAATGAGTTAAAGGCAGCTGCAAATTGCTATTGCCATTTAAAAAACACATATTGTTTTTATTTTTACCTTTGCGAATGAAAACTGATAACAAAACATTTCTTAATACATTTTTATTACAGACCCAATTAGGTTTGATATTTTCGTTCGATGTGATCAAAAACTTTGTTATATAAGAACACTTAAAATTTAAGACAACACTTATACGTAAATAAAAGTTATTAACTTAATCCGAAATTTTCAGCGTACAACTCTTTAAAAGCATTTTGAAATTACTTATGTCTACACGCTTTAATCAGGAGATCGGATTTAATGAAATGGAAGCAGAGAAAGTCGATACAATTTAAATTTCACCACATGACAAAGTTTAACGATAAGGGCGATAAAGAAACAAATCAAAAATCCGTATTGGTGATCAGAAAAATTCCACCAAACCATTTTTGAAGCCATTTAATTCTGTGAAGACTTTTAAGTATACTTATCGAACAATATAAAAATAATATAAAATACACCATATTAAATAACAATATTAGGTTACCATTCCACAGGTGTCAATTACCTTTACACTACTTTAAACAATCTAAGGTTAAAAATTGACATGTTGAAAAAATATAGATACACAAATTTGATATTGTGTTTAAATAATGAGTTGAGAAAGCCGAATAAATTAGAAAAATAGTATATTAAAGAACTAATGTCATAAGACGTCATTTTGTCGCACGAGGACATGGACAAGTGCGACAAAAGGTCTTATGCACAGAAAAAAATAATTACATATTATCAATGTATGCCAAACATTGACCAATATTTTATTAAATTAATGTAGTTATACATAAATAAAATGTATAAATACATTAATAGAATGTTCAAATTTTATAAGCTCATGACCACGTACATTGATATTATGTATAGCATACATTAATATAATGTACAATTTTACATAATATCAATGTATTAATACATTAAATTCATGTAAAAATACATTTAACTAAAGTATATATACATTAACTTTAGCCAAATCATTAAAAAAAAAACGTACATTATAAGAATGTATAAATACATTAACCAATGTTTCAGGTTTATTAATTGATGTTTTTAATACATTATATCAACGTATAAATTTATTAATCAAGGTAGATTGTTCATTATTCAATAAATTAATACATTGTATTGATGTGCAAAGTTATAAACGCCTACAGAGTATTAATTATATAGCTTTCCGCTTTACTAGCCAACAGTGCAAGGACGCATTTGTTTCTGTTCCAGAGCCCACACCCTAAGAAAAAATTGAAATTATTATTCTTTTGTGTTTGTGAGTCGAATCAGGTGGTTATTGTAAAAGTAAAAGGCAGATAAATAGAAAAAAAGGTAAGGAATATCACTTATTAATGTAAAAAGTAATATAATATATGAAGATAACACTTTTTATCGAAATTACCTTAGATGCTTGTGAACTAATATTATGTTGCTATTGTTTCAGATGCACGAGATGCTACAATTTTTCTGGTAATCCATGGCAATCCAACTGGCAAAATAGTCAAAAAAGATAACACAGAAAAAAACGTGACAACTAAATTTACGATAAAGGATTCACAAGACGCATTTCTGTACCTCTCACCCACTTTGGAGGAGTTCGAGAAGCATCTTGATCATTTAAAAAAAAGCAAGTCAATGCCCAGCAGTTTTATTTATTTTTTGGATAGGAAAGGATGAGGTAAACATTAAAGAAATTTATCTTTATTTTGATATAAATTTTTTAGTGTATTACCTAAGTATTAATTTTTTAGTGTATTAAGTAGATATTTGCTTTAAATGTATTTATTTGTTTAATTTAGATTTTCCGCCCGAATCAGTAATGATTTATAATTTCTTAGAAACCTTTTTTTTATTTAAAACGACAAACAATTTTGGTAAAGTTCATTTATTAAAAGAGTATTTAAATAAAAAATTTAATATGTATAAAAATGTGTTTTTTTCCTCATCCAAAAACACCCTATACAGTGCGTTTCACAAAATATTGGCGGTCTTAGGAATGTGATGCAATTCTTCATTTCTGTATAACGGCAAACTCTTTATTGATATCGGGATAGGGTTTATTGCATACGTTTGCCTGCAACGGCTGCAAATATATGGAAAACCCTAGCATTATTATTATAATTAAAAGTTGGCCGTTATATAGAAATAAAGGATTGCATCACATTCCTAAGACCGCCAATCTTTCGTGGAACGCACAGTCAATTATAACAATATATAGTTATATCAATGTACATGGTACATTATATCAATATACAGGGTGCATTATATCAATGTAGAGAGTACATTATATCAATGTACAGGGTACATTATATCAATGTACAAGATGCGTTATATCAATGTATGAGGTGCATTATATCAATGTACAGGGTACATTATATTAATGAATAAGGTACATACTATAAATGTATGACATACATTGACCAATGTATACTGTTACATTATATCAATGTACTCTTCATTGTTCAATGTAATTTGTCATGCATTAATGAAACTTTTACATTATAATAATGTATTTGTGCATCGGCTCTATTTTAATGTGCGCATACATTGTCACAATATTAAAATACATTAATATTATGTACTTTTTTTTTCTGTGTGACATGAGTTATTTATGCTATTTTATATATTTTGCAAAAATTCCTTAAAAAAATTAATTTTATACCTTATATTTAATTTGGTCGAATTTTACTTTAGATAGTTGGTATCACAGTCATTGGTTTGACAGTTAATGTCAAAATCGATTCGCCATGCCGTCCTTAATTTACTTATTTACAATAAGCGGCTGTTAATGTTAAAGAAGAAAAATAGGATTTTCTTTGGTGTTGAACAAAATTTATTGCCTGAAAAGTCTCGTAAGTACTAGAAAAATCATAAAAATATTATAACCAATATGCAAAATATTATTTTACTAGTATGCTGTTTAAAGTAGCCAACCTATAAAATCAAAATTTTTGGTGAGGTAAAGCACCTCATTACAGCACCGAAAGGGGTGTTACAATGAACGCAAAATAGATAAAATATATTTCTCTTAACTCAAAAGTTTTGATAATGAAAACCAGTGGTGCAAATAAGACATCTTATTAGTAGAACTTTTTAGAATAAGACATTAGAGAAGTGATGTTGAAAAACATAATTTTGTTTATGATTTCCCTAATGATAGCATGTGGTATAGTTATTGGTGTATAAACGGACACTAACATAAAGGAAATGAAACAATAAACGTTTATGGTATACTAGAAAATAAAGTGCAAGATTAAATAAAGTATTAAAGTTTATCTTTGAATAATAAACAATAATTTCTTGATATGATGCGAGTATATAGTTAATAAGGCTGGATAATATTCTAATCTCCGATATAAATTCTGCAAATTTGTTGTACAGATCCCTGTTTAAGTTTTTTTAATACCCCTGTAGCATTTATTGTTATTTCTAAATAACATATTGCTTATCATTTCATCTTCCAATTAAAAATGATCATTGGTACAGTGTGATTGATTTTCAAGTAAAATCAATTCTAAGACACAGCTAATTAGTAAGGCAATAAAAAAGTTGGTTCCTTAAGAAATTAATTACTTAATTGGAAAAGCCTTAAATTAAGATTTCAACGTAAGATAACGTTAAAAACATTTAGTTTGTTTTATTTTATAATAAGTATAAATAATCCGGATTTATTACTTAATTGAAGTAAATATGTTGTTAAATTAAACTTAAAAATTGTCATTAAAATAAATAATATTGTCAAGTAATGTTATAAGTTTTTATTACTTTCTTAAATAAATATCATGTTTCACAACTTGTTCTTATACTGGTTTTATAATACTCTCAACATTGGCTATTTTAAAACTAATTTGCTTTTTTAAAGAATTAAATAGCAAGGTGCACCATGGTTTTAAAACAATTTATTTTGAAACAAACTTTTAATATATTTTGATGTACCTACCTATTAAAACCCATTAAAAAACTATTTTATCTCAATAAAATTCCACTTTAAATACATAATTTTTACCTTTTAAATAGTACTTTAAAAATATTTTAAAGCTCTAAGGTTTTAATTTAGTCTATTTGGTTAAAAGAAATGCCTGTTTGATTTTTGACAACTAATAAAACTAATTCTACCCCCTCCACATTCGAATAAAGCCATCTTAATGAGCTAATTAGTGAACCAGTGCATTTCGTGTATCTACTTTATACGTGAAAGAAGGAAAATTAGAAAACATATTTAAAATGGAAAATAGTAGCTTTAAGTATTTTATATTAAAACGAAGCGGTAATTAAAAAAAAACCAGCACAATTTGTAAGGTTAGGATTTCATTCGCGCGCCAGACCACTTTTAATCATTAAAGCCATGAGTTCGAACATATTAAAGAAGATTTAAAACCTTTTTGGCTAGAAGCTGCTTTATAATGGTCCTAAAGCTGTCTTGAAGATCGTTTGGTTTTATAGTTTTAAAGCAACATAATTCCACAAATTTGTATTGTATACAGTTTTGTTATACCTTTATGCGTAAGGACTTTGGATTTAAAATATCTGTAGCTATCTTTTTAAAATATTAAAGACTTTTTTCAAGGTGATTTTAACCATTTTTAGTATTTATTTATTTATAATGGTTTTGCTTGTTAATTTATAATTGATTTTAATTGCATTATTTAATTTTATGAAATTAAATAATGTATACATTTACACTTTATATTTATTTTGTATATTTATGTATTTTGACTTTTATAACAATAACAAATATATATATTGTAGCACTAAATAAATTATTATTATTAATATTATTATCATTAGTTCGTGTTGAATTTATTATACAATATTTATAGTTTTAACATGATTAAACAATCTTATTTAATTACCTTTTAAAATGTTATTTTATATTTTTGACATTTAAACAAAGAATAAATATAAAATTTAATACATCGATTTAAATTTTTTGCAAATTAATTCAATAAATTACCATAAAAGTTATTTAAACATTTTGACAACCTACCACAAGAGTTTTCGTTAATGGAATTTGTTTTTTTAATTAGAAACAGCCATAAAGACTGAGGCGTATCAGCTGTAATGTCGACTATTTTACTGAATATAAATTAAAAATCGAAATAATCTCTCTGGTCCACCGATATAATGATTGTCCAACATACCAAAGTGCCTTTTTAAATATCTGTCCCACGGTTTTAATCCTCAAATGTTTGGTAATTTAGAATTTAAGAATACCTTAGACAACAAATAAAAATTTGTAACGTTATACGCAACTATATTGTATTAAAGACTTTATTTTTAAGCACCAACTGTGGCAAAATGAAATTCACACCAAAGGTTTCAAAAGAAAAAGTAAGCAAATATTTGGTATTACTTTACAGACATAGAAATACAATATAGAAAGAAGTATTTTTCGGCAAAATTAAATATGATTTTTATGTTTCATTTTGATTGTCGATATTGGTATTAAATTAATACAGCAGAAATTTAAATAAAAAATCTGGAGACCCCAACAGGGGAAATGGAGTAGACAACAAACCTGATTTTAGAATTTTCCAATTATCGACGTGTTTTTCACATTTTTTGCAATATATTTTAAGGCAAAAATTACAGGTATATTAAAAATTACTTTGGGACCACATATACCGAAATTTAAAAGCAATTTATCTTGTCAACCGAATTTATTTGTTCTGTCTTGATCATTTACCTTTTGGTATCATTAAAAGTAATGAGTTTTTTTAGCAGTTAAATCAATGCCTACATTACATTGTTGCAAAATGTACGATCTTTGCACTTTACTTCACGTAACATTAAAAAAATGAATATAGTAATTGGCCGTTTTGTTTTGTTTTGTTCTTCAGTGCCTTTCTAAAAGATGACCCATATTACGTACAAAATACCCCGTGAAATTTCTTCACGATGTCGTAAAAGGTACAATTAAAAGTGAATTTAAGAAAGTGTTCAACATTTTTTTTTAATCGTCACCACTTCCTTTTACCTTAATCGTGTCTCTGATGGGTCGTACCCTTAATGCAAGATTATGGTCAAAGTTTTATTTTATTTAAATATAACAAATATGAAAAATTACTAGATAATGGTTTAGTTATTTTTACTACATAATAACTATTCAGCGACCAAAATAATAACACAATAAAAACAAATATTTACCTAAAAATAAAATTTGACTTCGTATGTACAAAAAAAAATCTAACAAAATACATAATTATATAAAGCCTTAAAAAATTATTTTTTCAAAAAAAAATGTAACAACCACTAAGTAATTTTCTTTCGTAAAAATTACGTTTAATAAACATCATTAAAATACTATAGAGTTGTGAAACTTTAAAGTAATAAAAACCTATTATATTACTTGACAAGATTATTTACTTCAATGGCAGTTTTTAAAGTTATTTTAAGTAATTTTCTTTCGTAAAAAATTACGTTAAATAAACATCATTAAAATACTTCAGAGTTGTGAAACCTTAAAGTAATTATTATTACTTGACAAAGTTATTTACTTTAATGACAGTTTTTAAATGTAATTTCTTTTCTTTTCGTAAAAACTACGTTAAATAAAAATCATTAAAAGTTGTAAAACTTTAAAGTAATAAAAACCTATTTTATTACTTGACAAGATTATTTACTTTATTGGCAGTTTTTATTTATTTTAAGTAATTTTCTCTCGTAAAAATTACGTTAAATAAAAATAATTAAAATACTTCAGAGTTGTGAAACTTTAAAGTTATAAAAACCTATTATATTACTTGACAAGATTATTTACTTTAATGAGTTTTTTAAGTAATTTTCTTTCGTAAAAATTATGTTAAATAAACATCATTAAAATACTTTAGAGTTGTGAAACTTGAAAGTAATAAAAACCTATTATATTACTTGACAAGATTATTTACTTTAATCACTTTTTTAAGTAATTTTCTTTCGTAAGAACTACGTTAGAGTTGTGAAACTTTAAAGTAATAAAAACCCATTATATTACTTGACAAGGTTATTTACTTTAATGACAGTTTAAAAAAAAACATATTTACTAAAATTAAGTTATAAAACCAAAAAAGCTCGACTATTTTACTTGGGATATAATATTGTGTCTCTGAAGATGGGTCATACCCTTTATGGTCAAGCGTAGGTAAAATAGCCACCCCATTCAACACACCCCTATTCTATAAGATATGGTCATCATTTTTGCATAAACAACCCTTTAGTTTATGTGTGAATTTTCATTTTTAGATGGGGCTTAAAATAACGCTACTGCTAAAATTTAACGAATTTTATTTAACAGTTAACATACTGATGATTCATTAACATAAACACTTCAATTAAGGAAAAAAAGCACTCTTTAATCATTTTGTTTATTTTGTGTTGCGTAATAGTTTTTATTTTAACACTCCTATAAAATAATAATTTTTAAAGTCAATACCAAAATGTTTTTATAAAAATAAATAATTTATTTGGGTTTCTCATGTACCTAATAGCTACTTATAAATACGTATAAACTTTAATAACAATAGTCAATAATTACTATACCAATAAATGTAACACAATAGGACAGTATAAATTGTGCAACTCACCTTACACTATACGTTTTAATAAATTAACTATTTTTATATATAATTAATAAAACTACAAATTAACAAAAATCATAATATGCAATATTAATAACTTATAATAAATCGCTTAAGGCGTAGAAAATGGCTTATATATTTGTAATTATTATGGTTAAAAACTTCATTTTAGATAAATCTTGTTTAAATGAAAATAATTTGTTTTCAAAGATAAAACAATACAGATAGATACTGACTTAGTTACCGTACAGTAGTAAGATAAAATAAATGACTAATTAGCCACATTAACATTCTCCTTACAATAGCCATATCTCGCGGCTACATAATAAACTACCGGACATTTTTCGATTTAATACAATTTTTGGTTTACTATAAAACAAAATTTAATTGCTTTAACATACAATGTTTTAATGAATTTTAATTATCTATTACAACATGCATTCAATGTTAACTACCTTTTGTGTTCAATCGTAACAATATTTATTTCTTTTGGCGGGGAATTCATCAATCTATGCGATGGGTACTTCATTAGGTTTGCATATGGGCAAAACAGCTTGTTGTCTTAACATAATTGTTGACATTTTTTGAAAAATATGTATTTCTGTTGTAATGATTAATTTTGAAGTTTAGATAGTTCCCAAGCAGCATTTTCAGTTAAAATAACTACAATGTTACTAAGTTGACATAAGTTGTTTTTACAGAGAAATTACCAGATACATACCAAATCTTGCTCTCTAAAAATGAATTAGTCAAAAATGACTAATTGTCGTAGCAAAAAAGCAGCCACTAATAATTCTTGTCAATAGCAATTTGTATCCCAAACATTTAGCATTCAATTTCCATGTAAAATTGTCCCCTGAATGCGAAAATTTCGTCAAAAGTTATAAAAGTAGGACAGTTTTTGAGATATGGTCAATTTTCCATATAATATGGAATTGACTATATCTTAAAAACTGCTCTACTTATATAATTTTTGTTAGTATTTTCTGGTTAAGGGGACAATTTTACATAATAATTGGCTATTGTAAGTAAGCTTGCGGGCGAGTGTTTAATTAAATGAGTGTCTAGAAAAGTTCATAAACGGGTTGCATACCATATTCTTTCATTATTATTATTATCTAAAAATGATTTAAACTAAATATTTGTATAAAGCACATCCATATTTAATACTTTAGTATTTTTGTATTGAGTTAATGAAATAATGTTTACATTTAGTATTACCTTATAAGAAGCTCTCTAAAAATTAATTAGTCAAAAATGACTAATAATAATAGTTATTAGTGGCTGCTTATTCACTTGTACCATAGTTAACCATGGAATACCATGGTATCACAAAATTTAATAGCCAATTCTTATGTAAAATTTTCCCATGAATCCGAAAATACCGTCAAAAATTATGAAAGATGGGCAGTTTTTAAGATATAGTCAATTCCAAATTAAATGCCAAATTGACTATATCTCTACTTTTTTAACTTTTGACGACATTTTCGGATTCAGGGGACAATTTTACATAAATTTTGTGATACCATGGTATTCCATGGTACCAGTGGGAAAGCAGCCACTAATAACTATTAAATTAGTCATTTTTGACTAATTCATTTGTTATTTTAACGATTGTATAACATTTTACAACTGTCAACCAACTTTAGCCTGAATATATGAATTATAAATCATTATTAATACATATTTTTGAATTAAATCTGGAGACCTCAACAGGAAAAAAGGGAATAGACGGGAAACCTGCTTTTAGAATTTTTTATTTCATAAGGTGTTTTTGTATTTTTTTGCAATGTATTTTTTTCACTCAGTCAATTTTAAGTTGTAACTGATAATTTTAAAAATAAATTCAATATTTTCGTCGCATTTTTATCTCTAAATCTAAATAAGTTTAGCAGGCTTAAAAAAGGTCGAAACTTGCCTGATTTTATGGGTATCAGGCTTTTTAACAAGATTGCAGAACTTCCTCTAAAAATGTTTACTAACAAAATTATGGATATTTTAAAAGAAAATGCTTTGTATAGTTGTGATGAATTTTTTACTTATAATTTGGCATTTATGTAATTTTACTTTTAGTTAGGTTGTCTTAGATTTAATTTGAACTTTAAATAGGAAGTTGGCTTCGGCTAAAAAAATTTATTTAATAAAATATCACTATTTATTTTGAAAAAACGTTATGTACTCCAAAACCAACTGCTAGAAATTATAAATTAGATCTGGCATTTGATTTTTTCGAATCTTTAGAAGATGATTATTGTTTGTAAAAAACCGAAAATCAACAATTTAACACAACATGTGAGAAAAAATTGTTTTGAGAAAATATTTAAAAAAATTATATAAGACTTAGTGCTTTCCTTAAAAATCCGTGTCATTTGTAACCCTTTTTTTCCGATGGGGTGAGTGATAAAAAAGTGCCATAGATGACCAAAATCGGACGCATGCGTTTAGTGCGCTGCTTCGGTGCTACCTGTAGAAATAATAAGGCGGTTCGCGGCGGTCCGACTGGCCAAGCTACTTCAGTTGGACTTAACTCTTCGTTCTTAGTAGTTACGTACAGAAGGTCAGTCTCACGAATTCATTCATTAACATGTGATATTACGAACAGTGCTTGGCCGTTTAGTGTGTTGTGACATAGTGTGTTTATTGTGGGTGATATTCAGAGGATTATACCCTTAAATCAAAACAATTATTTAGGTAATTTTGTTTTTTTTTTTATTTTCGAGTAGGCAAGATTAATAAAATGTTAGGCTTAATTCATTAAGTGAACCTGCCTAGATAATGACGATAAATTTATAATTTATACGGTGTATTGAAAATGTCGAAGCCTCCTAATAAATCAACCTGCAGACGTATAATTATTTTCAACCCAATTTTTAAGAGGTATAATGGTGCTAATTGGTAATTTGATGGCTTTTAACTTGATAAAATTGTTAAAAATTAACATTTTTATAAAATTGTTTATGGTGTATAAATCTCAAACTACGCTCGTTTGATATTAAATATGTATATGAATATATTTAATGTTTATCTAAAATATATGCAAATGATTTTGATCTAAAGTTATATCATACATTTTAATTTTGTCTTAGACTTTTATATTATTAAAAACTTTTATATATAAATTATTTATAAATTGCTTATGTATGTATATAAAAATTAATGGCGATTTAAATTGCTAATTTAACTAATATATTATGTCACTTTCAATGGCTATTGTAGAGAAACATATAACCAAAAATAAATTCGAAATAAAAATCCAATGTGTGTGTGACAAACTGTGGACATAGGCCGTCGGGAAAGAGGTAAAAAAGAAGGGTTACTCAAGACCTAGACCATAATGACCTAAGGCCACAAAAACTATTCAGGGCTAACCAAAATCCATTCTGGCCGCAGTGGAGACTTTTTAACGGTCTACCACGTCTTCTAATTATACAGCCACCTTTATATATATACTTACTAATAATAAATAATTAACAACTATAAATTATAGTAAATCTTTACTACAGTAAAAGTTTTGGTCAGCCCTGTTATTTTTTCCATTAGATTAGATTAGGTCGACACACAAAATAATAGCCGTATATAGTGGCCAGTATTTACCTGGGAGTTTTTAACCATTATCAAACTCAGTGGGAGCTATAGCTTTCTTCAACCCTTGCCTTTCTAATTAGCAGCTTTGATCATTAGTTTCATAAAAAATCACGCTGACTTTTTACCAAATTACATAGTTTTCTTCGTACTGTATATTGTATTACAAGGGCACAGTACTTTAGACTCACGTCGACAAATGTTTTAAAAACATCAAATATTTGCTGCACTTGGTTAATATTTATTTTTCTTATGTAAAAGGATTGATTTATAACTATTAAGTAGCTAATTATAGGCTCCTTTGAATTATTGGCGATTAAAAGAAAGGCTCGGTCAAATTAAAATTATAACGAAAAATTTATATTTTGATATAAATCATGTCGATAAGTGAATTTACATAAAACGTTCATACTATGGTACCGAAAAATGAATTATTCAAAAAACGTAAATCTAAATGATCTTTAACAAATATACATTCCGAATTTAAATAAATCTCTTGTAAAAAATATTACCCGTTACATTTTTCTATACTGAAAATTAAAATTAGCATATTCAGCGCAAATTTTTTTATGCAAACGATCCAATAAATATTATTACCGACCCCTTTACTGTGCCATCACGCCTGTTTTGCATTTTGAAATAAAATTTGTGTTGTGGATATAATGTATCTAAGCCCATTTCACAAAGGTTATTGATTTATTGCTTACAGAGGGTATGTGAGAATGTATCCTCCGTATTTTCACAGGTATTCAAATTTTTAACCCAGATATACATTTTTAATTTAATTATATTTATATTTTTGTTACGAACTCCATCTATAAAAATTAATCAAAATCAATCATATTCATTTTTTATCTCCCTAGGTTGATTATTATAATTATGCAAAATCTGTAACGGAAATATACAGGTTGCATAGTGTGTAGTTATACATAAACGATATTCCCAATTTTGATTATATAGAAGAGCATAATTAAAGTTAAAAAAGACAGATGACGTTGGTAAATCGATTTGGTGCGCTTCAAAATGTACCTGGGTGTCATTAAGTCATCAAAAAAAAATCAATATGCATGTTAAAATTTTGATTGATAGGAAGCGTTGAAGGGCGAACATTCATGCAGATATGTGCATATATACGTATATTACCTGTTACGCGCAAATACAATAAGTAGATGCTCGCACACCTTTTTAGTATACACACAGTAACATACCTCTCGTGAAAAAACAACCCTTTGTATTTGATGTTCGGTTGACGAAAGGCTTTGTTAGAGATTTCATCTCGTCGAGCACTTAAAAAAGTCCATGATACCCGATACTTTGAAAGGAATGTCTTTTGACCGCAGAATCGGTGTTTAATTGGGGATTTTGGAATTCCCTCAAATCGTTAATTCGAAAGCAAATTTCCTCGCAGCCAAGGACTGTACTTAAACAGTCATTTAGTTGATATTTAGTATTTCGACTAATGCATCGTAAATTTTGTATTAACGACTTAAAAGGTGCAAAGCCACCCCAAGAAACAAACAATGTGCGAAAATCAAAACCAGTTTTTAATAAAAAGATTTGTGTGGCTTTTTGGAAACCGCGCGCTGTTGAAAATTACGAACTGGTATTTCAGGATTTTTGAACAGAATCCATTCAATTGATTTATTTATCGAATATTTATTCAAAAAACGTTACAAACAAATTCTGGAAAAGAACATAGATTTTTGATAATTTAATTAATTGCTAATTAAGCGTATTTTTTATTATATTATATTAAATGACCTTAAATTTAAGATAAAAATTATCATATTTGCAAAGCCAAGGATAGTTTCAAAAAACGCGGCTTAATTAATATTAAAAATGTATATGCAAATTTAATTAGTTAATGGTTGGTGCGATAAGTTTTGGAGGGAAATTCATAAAATATTCATTCGGCGGTGTTGTTTAAGCCTAATAAGGCTGCGTGAGGAAAATTTGTCCATCCATCAAAATACTCCCGAAATATAAACTTCTTTGATGCATAACAATAAGCCCTTCTACCTGATTTTTATTTCATTCACTTGGCTTTTATAGACGTTTAAAACTTTTATTACACAACTTACCTACTATAAAAACTGTCATCTTTATACTAATTTATTATATGGATCGTGTAAAAAAAATGCCTATAAATAATCATTTAACAGTCGCGGGCATTATTATAAGCCTACGTGGTGATTATTTTAATAACGATATTGCCTATTGTCTATCGGGCCTAATTTAAATGTCTTTTGGACCGATAAATCCGTAGCCACTTGTCTTTGGAATTACGCAATAAATAAAACATTTGTCAAGCCAAATATTGGTTTTATATTGGTGTGTGAGCGTATTTTAGCCAACGCCCAAACTAAATTATTATTCAAAACTTTTAATTTGGACGATTAAAATCAGTTAAGTTGACATTTGAAATTATTGCCAGAGATATTAGAATCTACAATCTATTTGATATATTCGCGAAAGTTGTTTAAAATGACAAATAGCGAGCCGTATAGACGTTTAAATAAAAAAAGCTTCCACACCACTCCCTTTTAATTACTTTTAAAATACATCATTCTATATTTATTGCGGATAAAACAAGGAAAGAGCCAACTTGCATTTTCTCCGGGTTTTCTCGACTTTCATATCGCCATTGTCGCTTTATTTTTCATGCAGTCAATCTTAATCAAAAATCTCCACCTCGAGCTAATAAGTTTTTTTAATAAAGGTTTACAGTTATCAAGTTTACAGAGAAAATCGCCCGAAAGCTAATTAAAAAATAATTTGCTCCTCACATTGATTTAATCGTTTTTAAAATTAACCGAACCCACGTCGAGTCGTATTACTACTACCAAAATAGACAGATTTTCCGTAATTAACTTTTGTTGAAAAACAATTGTTGACTTTCACCAATAATAATGCATTATTTTATCTTGTACCAATCAATCCTAAGCATTAATCTCAACAAATTCTCATTGTGTTTCTTAGTGGTTGTAAAATTAGCATTTTCCTCAAGAGACATTCGTTTCTGTCCAAGTAATTATCATGATAAATTGGCTGTTTTTTTCTTATATAACTTATTTATTTTAATTTATTTACATTTAGATACTGTCGAGAATTCCTACGTCTCCATGATTAACGTATCTTCATTATACAACTAATATTTATTTTTAAGCGTTTTAAGGAGCCGAGCACGAAAAAAAGGGCCAAAGTAAATAGTAATTTGTAACAGCACATCGAGGGTAAAATTCATCAATCAATGTCACGTCCTTTGATAGAAAAAATAACGTATCTTGGGCACTTAAACATTCAGACATTAAATTTGCACAATAAAAAAAAATATCGAAACAATGAACGACAATTTATTACTTTACGCTTTTTAACTTAATAACACAACGCGATAAAACTACAATTTCATCTTTCCCTATTATATTTACTCTCCTTGATTGTTTATTTGACATTTTATTGTCTGTGTCTCTGATTGCTTATTAATATATTAGTATACAATTTATATTGAAAAAAAATCGTCTTTAGTTGAATACTGAATAAGTTAAGTAGCTAAAGGTCAGTGCACCTGGATTAAATATAAATACTGTATCTACTTGAAAAAAGACAACTTTGGTCATATGTTAAATAAATTTTAGAAATATTATCCAACACCAAAACAAAAGTGCTTAAAGTACTTTTATCTAAAATCGGCAGTAAAGTAGTCAACAATCCGCAGTAAAGTGCCGATTTAATACGAGTATTGTATGCAACCCATTTTACATTTTAAGATGTGTCTACTGCTCCTCAGCAGCAACTAAATAATATTTAAAAAAAGCACCGTCGCGGAGGTCGATTGGACCCTTTCATAAAAAGTTGTTTAATAAAAATAATAAGTTAATTTTATTAATTAGATTAAAAAATCGCCGCGGCGGGCAAATATATAATAACCGTCGCAACAAACAGTATACGTAGACACTTCCTACATTCAAATGACATTTGATTTAATCATCAATATTAATTATTAGGATTATTAAATGTGATTTCGAATAAAATTTAATATGCACCTCGGCATTTATTATTTTTTATCACTCACGTGGTTATTTGCCGAGGCGAAAGCCAAATAATTTCCACATTCGTGATAAAAAATACGACTTTACGACTATTCGCCAACGATGTTATTATTTTCAGAAGCGAAGTGTAACTATTTATTTCTTATATATGTATGTTTAAACATGTAGTATTCAGTATTCACTTAAAGACGGCTGGAGATGCTTACCAGTCGAAACGTTGTAATATACCTTAACACATTGCGTGCCACGTGTATATTTGGAAAGTATCCTAGGGGGCCATGAGCGATTATTGCTAAAACTTATAAATCATCGAAAAAAAATAGTAATTTTCCGAATTTGCTCGAACCAAATATACCAAAATGTTCGTGGCAGGCCACAAATTAATAACCCATAAGATAAAGCGTGTAGCGTCTAGCATATCTGCATGACGCGGCCTGGTAGTGAATATTGTGTCTTGCATATATGACACACGTGGCCCATCAGGAAGTAGTAGCTTATTCAGTAGTTATATCAAGAAAAACAAGAAATATAATGTGAATATATTTATTTGCAGAAAGCGAAAGGATAACTTGGATTCGAACAGTGGTTCCTCGAGTACAGGAGCCGAGATTTCCGTTGGTCAGCGTGGTATGGCCGATTTAGCAGAGGGGCAGGCTTCCCCCGAGGATCAGCAGACTTGGAGGGCGTACTACGAGCACCCGTTGACCGCCGCCACCACCGCCATGTTGAATATCGGCGGCGGCGCCGAAGAGCAGCAGACCACCATGGGACTGATCTACGAGTATTACAAGCTGCCGCCTTTGCCTGCAGACTCTAAGGATTCCAAGCTGAGCGATATTTGGCCGTAAGTAGTTTGACGATATTTTGAGAGTCAAGCGAGTAGAAAGTAATCCGGAGCGAGCGGTTTTAATTGATCGTCGAACGAAATCTTAGTATGCACAGATATAATTTTACACCAGGTGTACGGTTTTCGTGAGAAAATTGTTTTGGAAGCAAAATCAGAGCGCTGCCTTATACATTAATTAATACATTAAGCACTTTCGACGACTTTTTTCGAAACGGTTGTTTATAAATAAATAAAATTCGGGATCGCATCGAATGTTTTATTCATTTTGTTGAGAATGTGGGAAACCACCCACCTTTTTAATCTCATTAAATATTAATAATTCGTTTTGGCAAAAAAATTATAAAAGCGTTCTGGCAAACCTATTGAAATTAAAAATGTCGCTCCGATCGAAATTTATAGCCGCGTTCAGTATAAATACAAAGGACGCGGCCGAAAATTATTCCGAATCGTAAACCATATTTTGTGATGATGTAGGTAAAATTACTTACGGTGAAAAAAATAAATCTGTTTATGTAGACCCCTCGGTATGAATTTCGGTTAGGCTTGAATAAAATGTTTTGATTTTATAATCCGTACTACTGTATGCAAAACTATAAAGGTCTATCTCCTCGAGCAATCGAAATAATTTAGTGAGTGTAATGGTAATTTTTTAAATCCTCATTTCCCAAAGGGGCGTGTGTTCCTTCTTCCTATGCACATCTTATACCCTACATAGGTATGTTATTTTAATCCTGTGTGTAAAAATACTTATCTCTCGAATCTGCAACATGATACTGATAGTATCATGTTGATTCAATACCTCTTTTACAAATTATTTCTTAGGTAGAAACCCCAAGACATATCTGTTATTTTAACGCCTCTACGTCTACTTTTAATATTTTAGAATTCATATCGCCATATGCGACATCGAAAGCCGTAGGTACTGAATTGAAAAAACGAGAGTAAAATAAAAAGCCCGTGGGTAGGGAATAGGAATAAGATGTTAAAAAGAAAGAGTAATAGAAGAAATAGTACTGTTTAGTAGGTACTACTGTTAAGTGGGTGTTTGGGTGCAACATATCCTAGCTGGTCACGTGTTCATTTATATTGGCGCGTGGAGGTTGGCATTGTGAAGGTGACCGAGTACAGGTCGTTCTAATCACGATTAGTACCGTCCATCGAACCAGTCTGTTATGTTAGATTCTACGCCACGATATCTTCACACTCATTTATTCTAGACTAAATATAAGACGCAAAATCGCCGACGACATGACGCCGCAACTCTACATCCATTTCTTTTAACATGCTAATGACTCGTTACGGAAAATCAACGATTTTCACGGAGATACCTTATAAAAACCTGCAATGTCATCACTCATCCTTTCCATTGTCCCTTTTTTACCCCACACGATTCCACATACAAATTTCGCCCCATCGCATTCTTATTCATACACTGAAGAGCCACCACGCATATCCTTACTCTCATCGTAAAAATACTAAAGACTAGACCCTATCCTTTCCAATATTTTTATTTATGGGGATCTTTTATTACCATATTAAAAAACGGTATGCACTGTGATACCTACTAATATTTCGCGAAAAAGTGTGATATTTCGGAATGCCAGCGTAGTGTGTAGACGCGTAGACGAGTGAAAAGTGTGTAGAGCCCCCCTTCCAGTTTGATTAGAAGCAGGTATGACGTAATGTGTTTGTTACAGGGCGAGCTCCCAAACCGGAGGCATTCTAACGTCCCAGCTGAAGGCAGCCAATGGACTGGTTGGTGGGGCGGGCTTAGAGTTGTCGACTCCGCCTCTGACTAGTGCCGGTCAACTAAGCTCGCAAGAGTTGCAGGGTTTATTTATTAACCATAACGTTGGTTACGCACAGCCCGCAGGCACGGCCGGACAAAATTTACAAATTGTCAAAAGAGAACCAGAAGATTTGAGCCACCATCGCAAATTAGACTGTAGCTCGCCGAGTTCGGCCAGTCTTGACGGATCGATCATTGTCAGCAAGCAACGACACAAGGTGATTAGTTTTTTGTTTTTGTTTTTGTTTATGCTCATGTGCTCTGCTGTTCCACTCTGTGTACCTAATCCTGCAGCTTAATTAGCCTTATCTACTTATAGTGATTTCATGTGCTCGTCTTCATCTAAACCTAATCATACTTGACGGTACCTACCTTAGGGTGCAAGGTGGTTGGTGTAGGTACCTACTCTTTCTTAAATTATTGTGATATCGTGTTAGAATGTAAAATCCAAAGAATGAAAACTGTTGCTTTTGGACATTCTTTGGATTGTTGGACTATAATAATAAGTAGGAAAATTAGTGCATGATGATATAAATAATTGGGGTAGTTTGAAGTAAAAGTAGGTGTAGTAGGTTAGATCTCGGGCGCACGAAAGTAGGTAGTGCAGTAAGTGAGGTGTGCAACCCAACCCAACCCAACAGGAGGAGTGAGTAACAGAGAATTAATGGTGGTTATAGGTCGTGCTGGTGTCATCAGGCGGGCACCCAGGCGGCGGCGGCGGCGGCGATTTGGTGGTGGACGTGAACTCGATCAAAGACGAGAGCCACCGGGGGTTGAATTCCCCACAGCACGGCTCTCGTTCGATAAATGGTACGCCGACGTCGACCCACAGCAGCCTGTTAGCGGACGGCTCCAACACGGGGGGACCCATTGAATTCATCTCTGCGGATGGACTCAAACCTGCGATGTATACAACGCAGATATTCGCCTCCATGAGCAACGCCGGGCACAGCGGAAGCGGCACGCCGTCGCCGATTCCCTATTCCGATCATGTGACTCAGTACACGCAGAGCTCCATGTGCGGTGCGGGCGCCGGCTCCGCGAATTACTCCTCTTTGACCGGAAGGCCCAGCAGTTCGGGCGCCTTTTCAGTGTCCGATCCGTACTATCGCGAATACTTCACCACCGTCACGTCCGGCGCGGCCACCCCCGAGCCCGTCTACTCCACGCAGCTCAGGCAAGGACAGCTGGGCTACGGGGACGAGGCCGCCAGCGGTGGCGCGAACGCCAGTTTTGTGGAACGATACGTGCGCCAGTCTGCCTATCATGGAAAGGGAGTGATCGCCGCCGCGACGGCTGCCGGACTTACTGTCGATCTCCCAAGCCCGGACAGTGGAATCGGTGCAGATGCTATCACACCGCGTGACCAGAATACGCTGCACCAGGTGAGCCCCAGACCTACCTACTACCCACCTATCTACCCCAAAGTCCGATTGATTTGCGTTAAGCGAACAACAACTCTACTTCACTCACACAAAATCTTTCAATCCTTCAGCTTGCTAATAATGCATAAATACGACCAAATCACTAATCACTAATCACTCGTACCTAAGTATACCAATCGTATTTCCGCATTAAAACAAGACGTTCCTACACCCCCTTCAAATCGAACCCTTCATAACATCAAATGAAATCAAATGAAATGTTCATTCCAGTCGTTCGACTACACGGAACTCTGTCAAAGCAACGCCATCCTCGATCCGCTGTCTCTATCTCAACGAAGCAACAGCAGTTCAGCGTCTCCCGGAGCGCAGCCGACCAGCAGAAGTCGACCATGGCACGATTTCGGACGCCAAAACGACGCCGACAAAATCCAAATTCCAAAAATGTAAGTAGGTATACACTTTATCTATAAATATATCGTCGAGTGCTGGACATATGATGTCGCGAGACCAGCCGCGATTACCGAGAAGTCGTTTAGATTTTTATTATGGGGTGAAAAATTTGCTCGAGTTAAATTTAATGTTGTTTCGTGACGATTAAAGTACCTACCGAGAATTTCTAAGAAAGTATAATGGTACCTGCTTTAATATCGCTGTAAATAAACATGAGCTTGTACAAAGTGTGAGAATGTTAGTTTAGATGTCAATGTCGTTAAATTGTATCATGTCCAGTTTATATGAAGAAGCGTTTACACAGAAACGAGTGGATGCGTATGCCAGGTCCCTTTATGATGTTACGTGAGAACTTGTTAAATAGTTCTAGGAAGTGGCCTAAATTCCAACAAGTGGCCGCCTATAGAGTAGGAAAACAAACGGACTTGAAGAATTACATATGACCTCGCAATATAGTCCACATCAACTGGATAAACTCGATTTGGCCAGCGACACTTGATAAAGAACCTCATGTCAACGCGTGGTTAACAGTGTATTTCCATTTAACAATTGCAACCATTTTAAAATCACGCGCTAATAAATCAACTCTTATTAATATTCATTTTAATGTTTACGTTTTAATTAATTTATCCAATTGAATATTTATGGAATAAAATTCCACCTATCGCATGACGTTTTTCGTAACTCGATACTCCGTCCACAGTGAACAAAAATTGAACGTTTTTTACAGATTTTCTCCGGTGGGTTTCAAGTATCACCTCGAAACTCCGATATCCACCTCCCAAAGAAGAGAAGACGATAGAATAACTTACATTAATAAGGGACAGTTTTACGGGATCACCTTAGAATACATACCAGACCCTGAAAAACAGCTCAAATCACAGACTGTAAAGGTAAGTGACACTACGCTGATATAACATAATATCTGGAACAGGGGCAAGTTTATAATACATATATGTATACCTACATTTAAACATGCGGGTCTACCTAACTTCGAAATATAATTGAGGCAGATGGAATGTTAGTTAGTTTTTGCCTGGCGATAATGAAAATAGTGATTTAAACGGGTAAAAAATCCTGCAAGGCATGCCCTTGTAAAGCAGTGATACCTATAAAATAAGTTTTTATTCCTTTGCGATTGGTATGTACGGTGCAGTTGATATTTATAAAATTATGAAGAATTAGCGACCAACCAGCGCTCGTATACGAAGCAACACAGCCAATTACTGTGAGAGAATCTTAACCGAAAAACAAGCCTTGCTCGCATAAGATTCCCGATATGGGCATGTCGTTACGATCAGTGTCTTCTATCGTATGACAAATGTGGTCATTCTAATGAGACAATTTACAATTATGTACCTACTTACTCATTAACGACTGATCGACGGAATTGCCTATAATTATACCAATTAATAGGAAAGTTTATGGACGGTTCTTAATTATCAATAATGACGATAACATTCGTATAACTGTTATCCCTAAAAATAACCACCCCAAACTCCCGGTGGCCAAACAACAACAATCTTATATGATACATAGGTATGAATAGTCATTGTAACTTGCAAATTGCGAACCATCCAGAATCTTCCAAAACCAATACAGGTACAGGTACACAGTTTTAAAACCAGAAGTTGTGGCTAAAAAATAAATTATAAAATTATTTTTAAGCAATATTTCTCTAAAGAAAATAAAAAGTACGTACCTATGCTTGTGAGAACTGAACTAAACTGAACTGTCCAAAGTTGCTCACCATTGCTAACTTTGATATTATTGGGCTAATTTAATCGACTTGGTAGATCCAATAATAACAAAGTTAAAATGGTGAACAGATAACTTTGGACCCGGTGTATATTTATGACGAATTAAAAAAAAGTCGAATAATTTTTTTTAACAATATTTTCACGATATTTTTTAAGCCTACTTTGTTTTAGATTAATTTATAATATTATTCATAGAGGATGAATAAATAATTCATTGGGCGAGATTTAGTAACTTAGTTACCTCTGGTAACTGATACTTTGAGTTAAAAGTATCTTTAGTTACAAGATAGGTAGGTACTTTAAAAAGTATCTTAGTTACTTTAAAAAGTATCTTGGTTACTTCAAAGTATCTAAGTTATTTGAATGTATCTTAGTTACTTTACCGAATAACTTAGATACTTTTTAAGATACAAGTTACAAGATACTTTTCCAAAGTAACTAAGTTAAAGATACTTTCTGTCCAATATAAAAAGTATCTTAGATACTTTAAGTATCTTTTTTTTCAAGATACTCCCAACTCTGTGTGCAGAACACTAATCCACACACACACAATATACAATGTCAACGACAACTTCAATGTGCAAAGCGTTTGCCTAAAATTTGTATTATACAAAACAATTTGAAAACTGTGTAGGTATTTGTTTCGGTAACAAACATTTCAATCTCCTCATAAGAAGAAACTGAATATAATATATTATGTATCAAGTTTTATAAAGTCCATTTTAGTTACGAGTTTTATTAGGCACGAGCGAAGCTTGCGAGTGTACTTTATCTACAACGAACACAATGAAGAATTTAAATCCAATTTTATTTGTTAAACATTTGACATCTGTCAACTTTAAACGGATTTAACCTCACTTTTTCCGTTGATTTTTCTTCAGCTCGTCAATGTAGAAGTAGATAAAATATAAAATAGATCATCAGTAATAAACACATATTAATGTATGAGCAATAAATGTATATTAATTGCACCTTTTACACTGTAGGTAGTTGATCAAAGTTCATATTGGAATAAATAGTTTTTTAATTATTTCTTACACCATTCGATAATTAACCTGCTAATATAAAATGAGTGTAATTAATATTGTATGTCGCGTAATATGTTCCATTTATTGAACAAACATCAAAGATTTATTTTAAAGAATTACCTCGTCTATTTTCTAAAAATATTTATTATGTAACAAATATTCCATGAATTAATAATGAATTTGACCAATTTAGTAGATAAATCAGTATACCTAAAATATCTCGAGGCGTATTATAATTTAATAATAGTGAAATAGTTAATCCAAATGTAAACACATAATACCTACCTAATGCTCGATTCCGAGAGTCGGATTTTTTCATCTATAAATATCTCGGCACTTTGCATATAAATGACTATTCGAAGTGCACAACCTTGTTAAATCCCCTTTAAAAATGGTTAAAGTTGATTGAAATCTTATTTTGAATTAAACTGTAATTAGGTAATATGTCCTGTTATCAAATCAGTAGCGATAAAACTTATTTTGCCCATATTGTAATTAACAAGTTGTGTGCAAAAAGCTGAATCAATTAAAAATATTGCAATAATTAAATTTAATCAAAATAATTACATATTCGTCGAGCAAACTGGTCGATGTTTTTAATTGCAAACATTTCTTCTTCTTCTTCTTCCAGAGTATTGTTATGCTTATGTTCAGAGAGGAAAAAAGTCCAGAGGACGAGATTAAGGCCTGGCAATTCTGGCATGGCAGGCAGCATTCAGTGAAACAAAGGATTTTAGATGCTGGTGAGTAATAATAGTAATAATAATAATAATAATAATAAAAATCCAAATAGTCGGTAGTTGCGTTAAAATATATGGAAATATTGCATTTGGCACGTGGGCGTGTGTTTGACCTTTGCGAAACCATTCCATTATCAATTTATATTTAAATGAAGTGAGTATTTATTTGACCATAAAATATCTCTTTTGTCGAGGATCTAAAAATGTTTTTGTAATATCGCAAATATCGTAAGTCCCTCAGGTAAAAGTCCAAAAATAAACTACAAGCTTTATTTATATCCACAAGCCAACATAAATTCACACTGAATGGAATTAAAAAACGAAATACACGCATAAAAATTTTAATACAATTAATAAATAAACATGGCAGCCGAGTAATACAATTTCATATATAAAGTAGTATTACTATGTGGGATGACAGTGTAGGAAGTATTGATAATATTTTGTTCTTTATTTGTGTGGGGTTCAGTATAATGATACAAAATTTAAATCCATAAATTTCTATGTCAAATACTATTTTCCATGCTCTTTGATAATGATTAAAATCGCAATAAATAGAACCTTATTTTTGTTATTTTGTTTCAAGCTTTCTTAAACAACATTCGGTAAGTTTTATGTGAGTGCTAATGTCTCGTCTTAATTTATGTTTATCAAAAAAAAAATTGTGCTTGTACACCCAAAAAAAAACAAAATGTTTCTAGCAGCGTTTTAAGTAAAATAGCTTTGCGATGTATTACTTAATTTAAGTAAATATGTTGTTAAATTCACCTAAAAACTGCCATTCAAGTAAAAAAACTCCGAAGTACTTTAATGAGGTTTATTTAACGTAATTTTTACGAAAGTAAATTATTTATTGGTTAATTTATTTTAAGGTATTTTTAACGGTAAATTTAACGTACTTACATATTTAAACTCTAAACTAAATTTTACTCATTAGTCATATTTTTACTACTTCTATTAAAACAACTTTATAACTGTGAATAAATAATTATTATTTGTCTGGGAGATTTAAAGTGCCATAAAAAACTAAAAGGGTAATATTTCTGAAAGAATTATTAAATATGTCCAATATTTAATAAAAATTTGTATAATCATATTTTACACATTACCTACCTTAAAATGCTGCTTGGAAAACAATAAAGTTAAACGTAGATATTAAATACAATTGATAAGGATTTGATTCAAAACAAAAACATAATTTTAAAATTTTTGAAATTTGGACAATTTTATAAATTTTTCCAATTTTGAAAATTTTATAAATTTTTTTAAAATTTTAAAAATGTATACTACTGTGCGAATACCTTCCTTTAAAGTTTAAATTTATGCCATTGTGCGAATTTTGAACTACTTTGCGAATTTTCCCTATCATGTTTTAAATTTATCCTACTGTGCGAATCTGTCCTACCATTTTTTAAATTTATGCCAATGTGCGAATTTTTCCTACTAATTTTTAAATTTATCCTACCGTGCGAATTTGTCCTACCATGTACGCATTTTTTCTACTATTTATTTATCTCGTGGTATTGCAAAATAAACCCTTAAAGCCATCCTTGATTTAAAAATGTAAGAAATATTCCCCAACACCAAAACAAAACACAAAGTGTAACTGAAAAAGCCAACATCGTTGGCGAAATAGTTATTTGTTTTACAAGTGTTGAAAAGCGACTTTTTCATGCGAGTGTTTAAGTTCCTTGTGCATTAACACGAGCTTGAAGAAAGCATTTGTCACAAGTGAAACACAATGTTTTTTCTACGGCCCTTTTATTTTTTATCAAATACAAAACAAACTAACCTAAAAACGTGTTTGGCAGCTGTTAAAATTGCTTTAATCTTATTCTTTTAATTTTTAAGGTATAAGTTACTTAATATAAATAAACTTACCTTCTCAATTTAAATAAAGGCACTAAAATTGTAATTTATTATACCTACAAACACAATTAACTTGTGTTCTAAATGATAATTAGACATACATATATACAATACAAATTTTGAAACGAATGTCAAACGATGCTGTTAATTTCTTTTCACACAGACCTGTCACTTTACATTCATGTTTTGCCTTGCCAATAAAAAGATTCATTTTCTAAGCAACGATGCCATTACAAAATGTGACTTTTACGTAGTGGTCGTAAAAAATAGCATATTATGTATCAAGTTTGATAAACGCCATTTTATACACGAATTTAATTTAGGCACGAGCGAGCTTGCGAGCGAGTGCTTAAATTAATGAGTGTATAGAAAAGTTTATAAAAGAGGTGCATACTATACTTTTTCTACGACAAATACTTATTATTATCTTAAAATGATTTAAATCAAAAATTTGCATAGAGCGCCATCTATGAAACAATAGGGGAATCTGTGTGTCACCGTCAAATGTCAAATTTTAAAATTTTATACAAAATTATGGTTATAAATCGAAGTGTATTTCTTGAAAATGACAGTTTCTCACAGTGAAAGTAAATTTAATGTTTTATGAGCACTTTACAGTAAGTCCGTGTCCGAATTTAAGTTATAGTTTACTGCCGGCGAAATTAAAAGGTCAGTACAATGTTCATATAAACTTTTTAAATATTGGCGTTGAGAAACTATTTAATACTTTTGTATTTTTGTATTGAGATAATAAAATAATGTTCACATTTAATATTATTTTGCAAGAAAGGCAATTTATTTTAACGATTGTATAACATTTGACAACTGTCAACTTAAAACTAACTTCAGCCCGTGACTAAAAACCTGTTGGTAACTTCAGCCCGTGACTAAAGCGCCATAAAGCCACAACTTGTCAATGTGTATTTAAAAGGTCACTTAGTGTCATGGAAACATGTACGATAAAGGGCGTTTTAAAAGTGGGAGTAGAAAAGAAAAAGTACTAAGCACTTTGTGTTTTGTTTTGTTTTGTTCTAATATTTGTTTAACATATTACCAAAGTTGTCCTTTTTTAAGTACCATCTTCTATGTTTATTTTTTGTTGCACACATCGCACATCTCCTAATACTTGAGGACGATTAAAAGCGTTTCATATTTTCCCTGCTATAATTTTACTATCAAGGCACATAAAGAAATATAACTTGAATAAATCATATTAACGAACATTTCAGATACGAAAAACAGCGTTGGTTTGGTCGGATGTATAGAAGAAGTTGCCCATAATGCCATAGCAGTGTATTGGAACCCAATGGAAAGCCCTGCAAAGATTAATATTGCCGTACAATGCCTCAGCACAGACTTCAGTAGCCAAAAAGGTGTCAAAGGTCTTCCGCTTCATCTACAAATCGATACATACGAAGATCCAAGAGATACAAACATTTTCCATAGAGGATATTGCCAAATTAAAGTGTTCTGTGATAAGGTAATTCAGTTGATATTGGGTATACCGTATACCGTATACCGTGCAAGTTATACATAGGGAAAATACATTGTAGGTGGAACAGACAAGTCGAATTTAGCGCGAAACGAAAATGTTTCCAGAAATTATTTTGACGAGTGGATGAGTAGACTAACATGCGACGTAACAGGTGACCTTGTTTACTGACGATTAAAATTTTATTACGTCCATATAATTTCTAAGAACTTTTTCGCTTTGCGCTGACTTCAACTTGTCTGGTCCACCTACAATGTATTTTCCCTATGTATAGCTTGCAAATGAAGGTACGGTATAGTATTTACAGTATTATTAATTTGATGAATGTGCTTAGGGCGCTGAACGTAAGACTAGAGACGAGGAGCGTCGAGCTGCTAAAAGAAAAATGACCGCGACCGGAAGAAAAAAGCTGGACGAGCTGTATCACCCGGTGTGCGAAAGGTCGGAGTTCTACACGATGAGCGATCTGAACAAACCGCCCGTGCTATTCTCGCCGGCGGAAGACATCGATAAGGTAAGTCGACGATTAAACAAGCGAAAACAAGTAGTTTAGTATACTGAGTTATAGTTTTTTCCGCAGCTGGCGTCGATGGAGCTGCAAGGGTTCTACACGCCGCACGATACGGACGGCTCTTTGACCGGGGCCGTCGACCACGTCAAGCCCGGCTCGCAGTTCTTGCTGCACACGGCGACAAAGCAGTCCACCACCCCGACGTTGAAGTTCCACAACCACTTTCCCCCCGAGGCCGACAAGAAGGACAACATTTTGGAGTCCAGCTTGACGACGGACGGCAGCGTGTTTTCTCCTCCAATGAAAAGGCAGAAGATGATGAGCGGAGGGCCGGGAAGCGTCGGGCCTCCTCCGCTGAACGAGAGGGTGATGCTGTATGTGCGCCAGGAGAACGAGGAGGTGTACACTCCGTTGCACGTGGTGCCTCCCAGCACACAAGGCCTGTTGAACGCGGTAAGTGAAGCCCGTTTAGTAACGCTTAGCTTCTTGCTTTATGTGCATGGACCTGGACGTACTGGGCTTTTACACATATCATTCGGTTTAAAAAAATAACAAACAAATAACTAAAACGGCATGTTGGATTAACATCATTTTTTTTTGTTATTAAATCACCAACGTGGGATCAGTTCACTTTTGCTACCTCCACGTATTTACCAAAAGCTCAGTACTTCTTCTAAATCTATGCTAAAATGAAGAAAGACAGAACTTTATTTATTATATTGCAATTGGAAAATTAATTCTGTTTTCCTTATTTTGCAGATTGAGAATAAGTACAAAATAAGCGCTTCGAGTATTAATAACTTATTTAGAAAAAACAAAAAAGGGTAAGTTAGATAATTTTAAATTAGAATCAATTATTAGATAGATATGGAGTAGTTTTCAACAAGTGAACTGGATACTAACTGTCTAAGCACTAACTGTTCGCCGTTACTAAGCACACGAGCTTTCACTCAACAACTACATTACACATAAATTCGGGCTTGAAAAAATGCGTTAGTGCTTCTATTGAAAAATATTCAGTTCAATCCTTCATCCAGTGCTGTCGTACAATCCAAAAACTTAATTTGATAAATGCATCAATAGTTTAAAATAACTTAACTTCATCATCATCATTGTCCAGAATCTTGCTGGGTTTTTGGGTTGCAAGGCAAAGTATAGTAAACTAATATAATAAATACATTAGAGGCTTAAGATTATTGAGAATGTTTTGGAGTTGTGAATTTATTGTTATATTGTTTTTGCAGCATTACGGCCAAGATTGATGATGATATGGTAGCATATTACTGTAACGAAGATCTGTTTTTGCTAGAGCTTAAGGCAGTAGATGAAGAACTGTTTGATATTACTTTTGTGGAACTGATGGACCATTAGATAACCGCCATTGATATTATTTTATTACGTACTTATCATTTATCATTTGTTGTGATTGTTTTTTACGATTTAATGTTAAGAGCGAACTTTATTTTTGTTTATAGATTTTAGAATGTTTTATAACTGTAGTTTTTGTTTTTATTTTTTTAAGTGGCCACATATCTGTATTTTAAAAATATCGGTGTGTCCATTAACATTCAATGTAACTTTAATGTTATAAATTTTTATATTTGGTGGCAATGTTTATTATTGTTTTCAGAAATTAGATATTTTTATTGCATTTAGTAGTTAAGGTTTACATCATTTATTATTTTATATATTAATAATTGGTCACCAATGATCTCAAAATTGAAATGTGTAAATGATCTAAACACATTTATCAGTATGTACAGAACCATTATCTATGGGAAGGGTCAAGGGAAAAACTCATCACTGTATATAGCTTTAGATATTATATGATTTGTACATAGTGACCAGCCATGACGTAGATAAAACACATGAAAAGTGTTTTGTGATAAGCAGTACTGAAGAATGTAACGCAAATGTAATAATTAATGATTTTTATTGACTGCTTGAAGTCCGTCAATTATATTTTTTTATTTTTACGTACATAATAACGAGGACTTCGACTAGTCGATTTTAACTCTCAAACATTCCGTATTTATTATTAATAACATGCCCACAATTTTTCTATTGTGAGATCAAACAAAATGCCATTCTCGCATAAAATTTAAATCGTACCTGACTTATGCTTTATCAATTTTCTGTTTATTTTTTTTTGTTTAAATTAAAGCTGCCATTTACAAAACGGCCTTTATCGAAAATCAAAACTACTTTTGAGGTACACTTCTTCAATCAACATTATTATTTTTAACGGAATTTTTCTATATCCTAGAAAATTCTACGTGGTACTGATCTGAGATTTTGTCTTGTACATTTATTTCTCATAATTTATTATCTGTATGCAACTATTATAGTCAGTCGCATACAACATTTTTTTTCAAATGATATTAGAGTAGTTATATTAGGATAAATAAGATAGCTCTCTTTATCAAACTTTTTTTAGTTTTATATCAAAGAAATGATTGTTATGTTAGAGTACTGTAACCAACGACTTTGTCTTCAATGAATATTACTCATGTAATCAATCATTGATTGTCATATTCGCAATATTATTTAAGGTTTTTTATAAATGTACGATTTGAGTTTATAAATAAAATACTATATCTATTTTTTAATCTTTTACTTAACATAACATCATCCCTACCACAAGATAATTGCTTGATAAAAAATTCACTTGTTATTACTTATAAAAAATAAATAAAAAATGCATCTTTAAAATTATAATTTATTAAACTTTTCAACATGGTTTGGAGCGTCCACCTTTTTATTTAAAGTAATGGTGCTGCAGCATGTTAATAAACATATATCAAAAATATTCAAATTATTTGGTAAGAAATTTACTGAGCAAGTTAAAAAACAATATAATCTAATATATAATATATTAACTAGAAAATGAATCTTTTCATTGGAAGGTAAAACACGAATGTAAAGTGACATTTCTGTGTGAAAAGTGACAGGTCTGTTTGAAAAGAATTTGACAGCATCGTTTGACATTCGTTTCAAAATTTGTATTGTATATACATATATATGTATGTATGTCCAAATATCATTTAGAACACAATTAATTGTTAGAGCCTTTATTTAAATTGAGGAGGTAAGTTTATTAATTTTAAGTAACTTATACCTTAAAAATTAAAAGAATAAGATGAAAATAACTTTTTCTACTCCCACCTTTAAAGCGCCCTTTATCGTACATGTTCCCATGACACTAAGTGACCTTTTAAATACACATTGACAAGTTGTGGCTTTATGGAACTTTAGTCACGGGCTGAAGTTAGCAACAGGTTTTTAGTCACGGGCTGAAGTTAGTTGACAGTTGTCAAATGTCATACAATCGTTAAAATAAAGTGCCTTTCTTGTAAAATAATACTAAATGTGAAAATTATTTTATTATCTCAATACAAAAATACAAAAGTATTCAATAGTTTCTCAACGCCAATATTTGAAAAGTTTATATGAACATTCTGACCTTTTAATTTCGCTGGCAGTAAACTATAACTTAAATTTGGGCACGGACTCCACTGTAAAGTGCTCATAAAACATTTCCTTTGCTTTCAATGTAAAAAACTGTCAATTTTCAAGACACACAGATTTCCCTATTATTTCATAGATGGCGCTCTATACAAATTTTTGATTTAAATCTTTTTAAGATAATAATAAGTATTTGTCATAGAAAAAGTAAAATATGCACCTCCTTTATAAACTTTTCTATACACTCATTAATTTAAGCAATCTAAATTAAATTCTTGAATAAAATGGCGTTTATCAAACTTGATACATAATATACTATTATTGGTATTTACTTAAAGGTTAATAAAACTTAAAAATTAAAAACATAAAAACTATTTATTCAGAATATTTAACTGTTTTCATTTAAATTTTTTAATCTTAATGTACACTGTACAAAACCAAGTAATCAAAACATCATAAAAAAATTCAAACTGTGATAGTTGTGGGTTTGGCATCAGCCAACTCAGATGGTTCATCTGGGTGCTTACCATTTGGCGGGCTTGTCAGGACTTTGTCAAGAATTCCAAACGTTTGCGCTTCAAACGGACTCATAAATTTGTCTCTTTCCATACTTTGTTCAATCTTGCTTAACTCAAGACCAGTGTGTCTTACATATAAAAGATTTATTTGCTTTTTAAGCTTCAGAATTTCTTCTGCTTGAATTTGGATGTCAGTTGCTTGGCCCTAAATGACAAAAAATGTTATAAAATAATGATAACAATAGGTTTGATCCTACTCAGCATTTGGTCTGCTGAATGGACATCAGGGACATGCAAAATACCAAAATGCTCGCTAGGAACAAACCCAATTATGAGTGTTTCAATTTCAAACAGGCAAGGTGAAAAAAGATCTTTTGCGTTATATGTACAAAAAATATCAAATAAAAAGTTTGCAAGCTTAATAAACCTTTGTTTTGTTAAATTTAAAGTGACTTATATTTATATATTTACAAAAAATTTAACCAGCATTGATATAATTTTTCTTAGCCTTTTGGAGTAATCCAATAAAATTTAATTTATTATTATTAAAATTTTCTAATACCTGAACACCTCCAGAGGGCTGATGAATCATAATTCTAGCATTGGGCAATGAATGTCTCATCCCTTTAGAACCTGCCGCCAATAATAAAGATCCCATACTACAAGCCTGTCCAACACACCTAAAAAACAACAAATTAACAACTTCCAACGAAAATTCTTAACCTACCACATACCAAGTAGCCACGGGAGGCAAAATATACTGCATTGTATCGTAAATACCCAGACCAGCAGTCACACTACCTCCAGGAGAGTTAATGTACAAATGTATGGGTTTTGTGGAAGATTCCGATTGTAAAAACAACAATTGGGCTACTATTAAGGAGCTCATGTCATCGTTGATGGGCCCCATAAGGCATATTATCCTTTCTTTAAGCAGTCTTGAGTAAATATCATAGGATCGTTCACCCCGTCCAGTCTGTTCAACAACAATTGGTATAAGGCCTATATTCCGTTTTAGTTGTTTAATGGGAGTGCATACATTGTTTTGGGTTAAAACCTATAAAAAAACTACTGTTATTCCACATATTTGACCGGATTATTACGCTTACCCTCGTTAAATTCGACACTAATCGGGGCAACATGTTTCTTAGCCTATATTTTGTATGTCACCGGTTAAATAATGTCGATACACTATAAATACGTCTGTGAGATACGTTTTATGATAAAAATGCCCTTAGTTTTTTTTAAATTTCCTAAATAAATTTAAATTTTTCAGCGACCTCTACATCGACATTTTTGACAGATGAAAACTTGCTGCCAACATAATTTCCCCATGTGAACTCCCTAGATTATTTTCTGTCGCATTTTCATTATCGCATTTTAAAAATAGAAATGATTGCCGCTTTTATACTAACGAGAGTACAAATTTAGAACATCATATTCTATTTTAAAACAAAACTTTGGATGATACACAATTTTTCGAAAATGCGTCATATTAAAATTACGGCAGCCATATAAAATAACAATAGGATTTGCTGACGTATTATCCCACATAATCTTTTATTTATTTATTTACGATAAGATTTTTATAAATTTATCTTTAAAATTACGAAATTTTTCAAGACTGGAATACTGGGAATTTTCATTTGTCACGTTGGCAGTGACCAATAACGGAAATGTTGCAAGACGTTGCCGATGCTGATAAAAATTTGGTAAAAGCTGGGATTTTTTGTTTTAGATAAATAAGAAAATCATCGAAAAATTATGGAATCAAGTATTTTTAATAACAATAAAGTATTAAAAAAAAAGTTTTTAGAGTAACTTCTTGTAAAACAAGTATTTGGGGCGATTATTATGAGATAAAAATGTTCAAATATTTTTTGTTTATGTTTTCCACACCAAAATATGTGTTTTATAACTTATGGGATACTAAATGGTAAATTGAGGCTTGCCGTGCATTTAAAATTCTAGAATTTATGTCAAGAGCAACATGAAACTGGATGATTTTTTCGAAGGATGTGACAACATTGCGTTACATCTATCTCCTTTTTATTACCGGATTGCCGCTCAAGGAAGATAAGTGTCGTTCTTGATTTTTAAGTGTAAATTCTGCTGTTAAGGCCCAAAAACCGTAAGTAGAATGTTTGTTAATGGTGTGGGAATGATTTTTATTTTATTTGGTATGTTGTCACATGTATTGGGGGGTAATACATCGGGTTAAACGAACATGTTGGATTTTCTACGGTATCCGCCATTATTAAGTCCCTGCGTGACGGTTTGTGAACCCCACATTGATCTTGTAGTCTTGTTCTAGTCCTTGTTCATGCTAGTGCTCGTCTCGGCAATCCGGCTGCCTAGAAGTTTTTGAATTAAATTGTAAGTTGTGCTCTATGTGTATGATTTAAGCGAATTAAGTGATTTAAAGCGAAAAGCGGTGTTAATCTACTTGGTTTTAACGAAAAGGCAATTGTAAAAGCGAAAGAAGTAAGATTGACCTTCAAATTCATCATTTTGATAACTTTATCGGTTTATCGTAAAGACGGTTTTAACTTATTTCAAAGATATTTCAATGAATAATTCCTCGATTATTTTAACGGTTTATCGTTCGATGGAGTGATTTTACAACGAAATTCCATTGAAATTAATCATGTCTGCCCACAGTTCGCCGAACGTTGACATAGGCTCAGATATATATAAATATATATATATACCTATATATAAATTCTCCACCAAGCAATTTCGGTCGATAATTGTGGCGCGTTTTCCCAAAATCCAACGACCGAGCCGGTAATTTCCCAAAATTCGGAATCGTCGTACTACGCATTAGATCGAAAGGTGTGGCTTGACGCCATATTGTAAAACTTTGCCTCCGCGCTTCACTTGTTATACCAGTGAGTCTCTGATAGGCCGGTGCCGGTATAGCTTACTACGTTTTATCGACATAAGGGGTGGAAGTCGCTCGCTCCCTTCCTTCGGCTATTTTTAGACCTTTTTTAATCCCGACAGTGTTAGTTGACATTTTTATCAATTCTTTACGTTTTAAAATTTTCCGACGAAACGAAAATCCATAACAAATTTTTGTTAATTTTTCCTCAGATTAGAATAATAGCACAAGATGTCTGCCCCCGACAAAGATGAGCTAGTGCAAAGGGCGAAACTCGCCGAGCAGGCTGAAAGATACGATGATATGGCATCAGCAATGAAGTCTGTAACTGAGACTGGTGTCGAGCTCAGCAACGAGGAAAGGAACCTTTTATCAGTTGCATACAAAAATGTCGTTGGTGCAAGAAGGTCCTCATGGAGGGTGATCTCCTCAATTGAACAAAAGACTGAAGGTTCTGAACGTAAACAACAAATGGCCAAAGAATACCGGGAAAAAGTTGAAAAGGAACTGAGGGAGATCTGCGATGATGTTCTTGTAAGTCTCATTTATTTAAAATCATGTATGTATTACCTGTATTAACTCGACCTTTATTAAAGGCCATATAAATATCCAAGGTTTATTAAAAAATCAATAGCTCAACGTAATAATGTCTGTTGGAATGTTGAGCTTGAATTTGGACAGAATCAAATCAAGACAATAAGAGTCAAAACCTTTATGTTTAATTCTAGCCTGACATTAAAACAAACATTAGCTTGAGTTATTCATATAATGATGTTATTCATAACTTTCGTTCTTCCGAGATTTTTTGAAGATAATTTCACAACTGATTACTTGAAACACAAAGGTTAAGAAAACCCTTAAAAGAAAAATCTGATTGCGTTTTTCTTACAGGGTCTTCTGGACAAATACTTGATTCCCAAAGCAAGTAATGCAGAATCAAAAGTATTCTACCTTAAAATGAAGGGTGACTACTACAGGTATCTCGCGGAAGTTGCCACGGGAGACACAAGAAATAGTAAGTACCTAGTAATTTTTTTCTCATCTAGATTTTTGTCGCGATTTGTTGTTGGGTGAGTTGTACCATGTATAAAATTTCAGCCGTTGTCGACTACTCACAGAAAGCATACCAGGATGCTTTTGAAATTTCAAAGGCCAAAATGACACCTACACATCCCATCAGATTGGGTCTGGCACTCAATTTCTCAGTTTTCTATTATGAGATTTTAAATTCGCCCGACAAAGCTTGTCAGTTAGCGAAACAGGTTAATATAATTTTTTTTAATATCCACAGGGGCAGAATTACGTCGAATGTTACCAGTCAGCACTTTTTATATTTGTTTATTTTTTCTTAATCTTATTAATATTTAAATAGAATAACACTATTTCTCTTGTGTAGAAGTGGTTGAAGATTCACAAAAAGCGTATCAGGAAGCCTTCGATATAGCTAAATCAAAAATGCAGTCAACCCACCCGATTAGACTGGGACTGGCCTTAAATTTCTCGGTGTTTTATTACGAGATCATTAACTCGCCAGCCCGTGCCTGTCATCTCGCTAAACAGGTTAATTCATTGTTAATTTTATTGTTAGTGTGATTTTTTTACTTAGAATTTTTTTGAGTGACCTAACATCACATGTAATTCTGCCTGTTTATTTAATACTAACTCCTCGTGTGTAGTAGTTGATAAATGATCATTAATTAACCCATTAATAGATGTGAATGTTATTATTATTTGATGATGATTTGGTGGGTGGTGTTCTAATGTCTCTGATCTCGTTCGTGTAGGCCTTCGATGATGCAATAGCAGAATTGGACACATTGAACGAAGATTCATATAAGGATAGTACACTCATCATGCAGCTCCTCAGGGATAACCTCACACTTTGGACAAGTGACACACAGGTAGGTTGTCGCTGCTAAGGCAGTCAAAAGGGCGTGATTTCTAAACTTGCGGTTGTTTTGCTTTCAGGGTGAGGCAGATGAGCAGCAAGAAGCTGGTGATAATTGAAGTGTGCGTCCGTTTTTAAAATTATTCGTTAATAATGAAATTTCATGTAAGTTAACGTTCTTGTGGAACTTGGTTGTGAAGTTTCATTGACAGTTTAAGTTTCAGAAGAAACTTTTGATATTTAATAATGTTTTTAGGAGATATGTAAAATCGTTAAATAATTTCATGTCACACAACCAGCTAATTTCCGCAACAAATTACTTATTAAGCCATATATTTTTTTTATTCAGCTGGAGTATGTGTGATTAAATGTCAATTCTTTTCAACTGTTTGTATTATATTTTATGAGGTTTTTTATTTTATATAAATACAACATATTGTCTATCTCCTTCCTAAAAATCGAGAAGATTTATTTGAAATTTCAGGCACTTTTTTAAGTTCTAACTTGTTAACTATTAAAATTATTATTTAATAACATTGTTTTAGTTTGTATTATTTCTTTTTTATATTTGTCCAGTTGTTCAGTCTCCAAAATCATACCTGTACCCCTTTTTACATTAAAAGACGCCTATACCTTACCTACCTAAAACAAACCTTTAGTCCACTAAATTATTTTGCACTCCGCTGCATGCCCCTTGCAGGGCTGAAGTCGGCCTTTACCCCCCTTATTTACCGTCAACACTCACTTTGGATGTGCTATATATAAATGTATGAATATGTATTCAAATAAACTGCTATCAAGCTCTATTTGTTTTCTGTTGTATCTGTCAATATATTTGTCAGATATCAATAAATTTTTCAAAATCTTTCAATTGTTTAATTTTTATTCCTCAAATATTCAAAATTATTTCAGGGAGTCAAAGCTAATGGACTAAAGTGTCTCAACTTAAACAGCATTTTAATGTATGTTTCCAATTACTTAGTCCTTGTCCTTTTATATTCATAACACTACCAACTTAAGCTACTTACAGGTAAGTAAACTTATAGCAAAACTACTTACGACAGTCTGTAAAACTGACCTTGGCACAAACTGTCGTTGAAATAACAAAAATAAAATCGTATTTAATTGCGCCTTTAAAATCATAATTACAAATGTGGAATTTTTATTGACGAGTGCGTCATAGAGCGCCTAAAATTAGTCGAACAAACAAAAAAATCTGCCAAAAATATAAGATTAATCATGGTTTGCCACATATCTGTTTATTTCACGGTCTAGACGTTTTACAGGGTATTGATTTTCTACCACAACCTTCCCCTCACCTCGCGACCCATTACAAATTTGCTTTCAAAGGTCGTAAAATATCAAAGCGATGTTTTCACGAATTTTCGAAGCATCAAATCTTAAAGGGGACAGTATTTTCGATAACACTAAAGAATGTTGTTTATCGGTGAAATTTACCTGGCTCCAAGGGTCACTCGTAAAAATCCTGTTTGGAGTTTGAAGTAAAATATATTCCTTGTTTATCAAACGTAGTAATCAAGGCTAATTTATTTTAAAATTTATCACTTTGCGTAAATTTCTCAAAACAGTGACACAATTAGCATTAATTTAGTTAAACCAATAACATTACTTAACGGCTAATCATAAATTTGCAATAGCGTAATAATTAATAAAGAAAAACCAATATTTAATTATATTATAAGGACCATCTTAATTTTTACACAATCCATTGTGCCTAGGTAAATTGTTCTAAAAATAGGTCATTCTGCATTTGTGCATGATTAATGCACCACAATATTTTAATTTAAATAAATGAATCACCTAGAAAAGAGCTTAGAAATTTACTTAGGTAATTGGTTTTCTTTAAGAACTATTCTTGGTAGGTAATTATTTTAACAATTAACAAGTAGGTACCTAGGTATACTTTAGGTATAAAATTTATATTATAAATAGATACAAAAAGAAAATAGATAACATTATTCATGGAAGGTGTTATCCGAGGATTTTTTTTGGGATTACTCTTAAATCCTTTCCTACTTAGATAATAGAAACTTGTACATAGATAACCAAACCCGTATCATTTTATCGTCATGATAAACAATAGTATATTACACTACAAGGGCAGAAAGTGTGAGATTCCTGCACTGCGCGCCATGATGCCCGAGGCGAAGCCGAGGGCATCATGGCGCGCAGTTCAGGACTCTCACACTTTCTGCCCGTGTAGTGTATACTATTTTTCTTGCTACCCCGCAGAAAATACGGGAAAAAATTAAATGTATATAAAAAAACTTTTGTCAAAATTAAAATCTGACGTTTAATTTAATTCTGACGTTTACATTCAAAATCAATCAAACTGTAGCGTTGTCATGGTAATTCAGCGGTGCCAATACAGTAAAAATAAAAGGTTGTATTTTAATTAACAAATTACTACTTTATAACAAATAAAAGTACCATTAAACACTTAAAACCACATAAAAAGTAAAAAAGTAAAAACATAAATTGTTTATTTGTTGTTATAATTGCAAAATTATGGTTTAAAACTGTCATATTTTTGTGTTTCTCATGTTGGCAGTACGAAATTTGAATTGTGCTTAACGACTAAAAAATTTTTACTCCCGCTATTAGAGTGTGCGTGTATAGCTTGACCAATGCAAGAAACGTAAACTTTCTGCCGTGAAATCGGGGACGAAACAACGTATTTTGAGTCGAGGTAGTAAGAAAAACATTTTACTTACTTTACTACTGTAGTCTTGGTTGCCTAACATAAGATGGCATTTTTTAGGGCGCCATCTTTTGAAATATTTCTCCACGTATTTACATTGACTTCAAAAATCTTTTTTTCTATTAATTTTAGAACAACAACTAGTATGCCTATTATTTCAGTGATATTTCTTAAACTTTTATATAATAGCAAGAAAAAGTATATAATTTTACCATAATTTTTATTAGTACTTATCTGTTATGACTAGAAAAAAAATGTTGGTGCCTAAATTCAAGTTATATTGCCGTTAATGTAATAAAATACAATTTAAATAATAAATTAATTCATAGAAAAGCCTTGTTGCTGAAATGTATTTAATTACACGCTAACCTATAACAAAATTGCGTCTCTAAAATAAATATAAATTGCGATTCTCTCTTAATTTAAAGTAGTAGTAAAAAAATTAAAATATTATTGTTAAAAAACGTATTTTTACTGAGCAATTTTGTTGGTAGTATTGTAAATTTGACTGTTTCTCTTAATGCCTAGTCCTAGCTAAAAATAGCCAGTTTATTTTGACTTCTAAATTAATCTGCTCTTCTTTTAGTACCAACTAAACTCAATTAATGATGTAAAAAGTGAATATGTTTTCTTTAAATATTTCCAATATTTATTATTTATGCTTGTTACTGGTATTTGTTTTTACATTTCATTTCTCAAACTCGAATAATTTGCAAGGGGAACAGTGAGTAAATCGCCAAAAATAAAACCACGTTGTAATTTTGCTATTATTTAATAGGGTGGCAAGATGGGCTGATGAAATAGGGGATGAACTTTATAGGCTTGGAAAGGCCAATACGAATTTTAGGGAAATAACAGAGGTAATGAAACAAATTTTAAAATATAATAATAATATAATAATTTTAGACCTACAAATACCTAAACGCCAAAGTTGAGATAAAAAATCCTCAAGAATTGTTGGATGAGGTCAAGGAAAATATAGAGCGCATGATGGATAGGAAAATGGATGCCATAAGGGTATAAAAATAAATAAAAATATATTTTTCAAAACTAAATATTTATTTTAGTGCATTCAACAAAAAGCCGAGGAAGTCTCTGAAACATTTCAACACAACAAAACCTTTTATAAATATTATAGTTCAAAGTATTCAAAATCCGATAACGTGCACATAAAATTTCCAAAATCCATAAGAACTAATACCGCAATGTATTTGAACATGTCGGTTAACAATGACACGCATTTCTACAATTTACCAGTAAACACAAACCACAGCTCTGTCCATGTGCCCACAAATGTATATGATAGAGGTAAAAAATATAACATATAGGGTGATCCACAATTTTATGATGAAAAAAATTGTTGAATCTTGCCTCCACATTTTGTACGTGATTATGGGGCCGTCCATAAATCTCGTGACGCTGGAGGGGGGGTTAAAACGTCACGCGATAAATCCATTTTTAGTCAGATTATTACAAAAAAAATCTGAATAAATATTTAAGGGAATGTGATAATTCGCCACATGACCCTTCAAGGGGTCTCTGTTACGAGGGAGGGGGTCAATTTTGACCATTTTTTAGCGTCACGAGATTTAGGGGCCCTAAATAATAATATTATAATGTCCTTATCAATCTCCAGACCTCGGTATTAAAAATCTCCGTTCATTGAAAGACCTGAGTACATGTACATGCATCTATTCAAAGAACGTAGCATCCGTATCATCCGATTTATTCTAATCATTTTAGAGGATGACGCTGCTTTTGCGATTCAGTGGTCAGAACATTTAGATGAAGTATTTGTGAGAAATTATAATTCAGACCCAGCGTTATCCTGGCAATATTTCGGCTCGTCATCCGGTATAATGAGGCATTATCCTGCGAAAAAATGGGAGGATTTAAAAAAGGATCTGTTCGATTGTAGAAAACGGACGTGGTACATAGAAGCAGCTACTTGTACGAAGGATGTGGTTATCCTTATAGATAATTCAGGCTCTATGGATGGTAAAATGTTAATAGATAGAACTAAGCACATACAATGTTTGTTGATTTAGGTATGGGAAGGCATATAGCGGCTTTAACGGCGTTTAGTATCCTGGATACTTTTTCCAATAACGATTACGTAAACATAATGAATTATTCCGAAACAACTAATTACACTGTGCCTTGTTTTGAGAATTTGTTGGTGCAAGCTACTAAGGAAAATATACGCGTTTTTAAGGACGCTATAGAATCCTTGGACCCACTTGGCAAAACCAGACTTAACCAAGCTTTGGAAAAAGCCTTTGATCTACTAAATTTTGTAAGATATGTTCTATTGTGGTATAATAATAATTATAATTATCTATTTTAGTACAGAGATAAACGAAATTGCAGCGACGGCAACAACACGGACTGCAATCAGGCCATAATGATTATCACGGACGGCATTCAAGCAAATTTAAGTGAAATTATAATGAAACACAACTATTTGAACAACGGGACTAATATACCGGTGCGGTTATTTACGTATTTAATAGGAAAAGAAGTGACCAACGTTCCTGAAATAAAGTGGATAGCATGTGCAAATCGCGGCTTTCACACTCACGTCCAAAGCTTGGAACAAGTAACAGCTTCAGTTTTAAAGTACATCAATGTTATAGCTAGACCTTTAGTCCTACAGGAAAGTGAACATCCTGTATCATGGACCCATGCCTATGCAGACACAACAGTGAGATATTTTAAGTTGGTAGATTAATTTTGGTTAGTAATCGTTTATATTTTTAGTATGCCGATACGGATCAAAAGGATAACAACGAACCTTACAGATTACTTACAGCCGCGGCCATACCTTGTTTCGATAGAAAAACCAACTTGCAGAATGATACGCGGACGGCTTATTTACTGGGTGTAGCCGCGACTGATGTGCCTATAGATGACTTTAAGAAACTTACATTCCCATATAAGGTATTAGTTACCCATTCAACGTTGGTCTTTGGACTGAACTCAGGATGTATGATTTTTTCTGAAAGACTAAATTTAACTTCAGCATTAGCAAGACTTCTTATAAAAGGTTTACAAGGAAAATGCATGTGTCCTGATGTTAAGAGGCAAACAAGCAAGTTGAATTTAGTCTTTATGAGTATGAGAACGTATGGCTGGCCCCATCGGCATCGCCTTACACTGATCTTCCAGAGTAGTGTTTTACCAACTTTCAGTTCTCATACGTATCAGAGCCCTCCCGGAATTTTGTCGCCAAGCCGGGCCATACGCCCGATTTAGGCTAGTGGAGTGCGGGACAAGGAGGGAAAACATGTTGGTTTTTGGGGGACATCGGACTGACCCAAAACTAAGTACAATCCTGAACCCCCCTAATCCAGGGATTTAGTATTAATACTGGGGTTCATGAATGGGGTTTTGCTGGTTAGTTCGCTGCTTGGACCTATCCTTGATGGTCTTGAAGTACTATATATTTGTTTGCGTCCGTGTCTGCTGAAATTTACTGTGGTGAAAGTTTGGACACTGCAGTCCGCAATTGTTTGCCCCACTGTACGAAACCGTTTCTTCAGTCTAGGATCGAGAACCATCGATAGATAGTTTTCGGTAGTCGGCAATGTGACATAGTTAACAATAGTTTTTTTGTTTATAACGAATTATACGAAAATTATCTGTAAGGACAAATTATTTGTCCCACGTGCATAAGCCTTAGCTTTATTTCAGTAAAGACTTAAGTCTTTACGCAATTGCGTTAAAGACGCTTAACCTCTTCGGGAAAATGCAAGATTACTTTCTTAGTAGAGAATGCAAATTAAAGCTATTAAACTGTCCACTTGACCCTCTCTTTGGTTCCTTCGGATGACTAGTACATTAGGTTCACCTGTACAGGTAGTGTAACTGATTTCTTACATTCTTCACTTGTATTGCACTGCACTACTGTATTAGCGTTTTGCTGATTCTGTAAGACATCGGGAGAGAGGTACCTTGATTTACCTGCACAGGTAGGGGCCATGGGCTCTAATTGCACACTGTATAAACTTATCAACTTAATGTAGATATTTTCTAATGGTAAGAGGTCATGTTCATGTGATTACGTTTTTTTATAAATGTATATATTTACTTAAGTGGTTACTTTATTGCCTCTAGATCGGGGTTAACGGTTACGCTTTCATCGTAAGCAACAATGGTTACGTTTTGATGCATCCAGATTTGAGACCAGTTTTTCAAGGGATGCTGAAAGAAAATTACAACAGCGTAGATTTAACGGAAGTGGAGCAGTTGGATGATGGCAAAGGAGCTAGAGAAATCAGTGATACAATGCGTCGATTGCGGGCGGCTTTGGTGAATGGGGAAACAGGCAGCATGCACAATATAACGCTCAAGTTTCACTACGATAGAATGAGGAGGGTTTCCAAGGAGACCTATGATTATTACTTCTCCCCATTGGAGGATACACCATTTTCGATCGCCATAGCTTTGCCCGAGAGATACGGTAATTACTCGTTGAAAGTCGACGATATTATAAGTAAAAAGAAACATACCGGAACCAGACTACCGGAGCTACTAACAGGAAAGTGGAAAATTCACCCGAAATGGGTGTACTGTCGGTATCATTATCTTGAAGGGCACGAGTACGAAACGCCGGAAGAAGAGCTAATTGACTTTCTTGGTAGGATGTACGAAAGGGACTTCAAGTGGAACAGGCAGTACGAAGCCTTATCGATAAGCAAAAACGGGTCGTCAAAAATCGAAAAAGAAGATAGATCCAAAGTGGAATGCGGTCGAAAGACGTTGGACACCAACGATTATTACTGCGATAGAAAGCTAGTGGAAAGACTTATTTTCGACGCTGAAGCTACAAGAAAATTCATCGAAGGTTGGAAAGACAATAAAGCTCCAGTGGAGTGGGACTTGATCGACAAGTACAACGTCTCGCTACGTTTTGTCGCCACCATGAGCGGTTTGACGCGATGGGATTATATCAATGAGGAGGTAGAAAGAAACACTAAAAAAAAATTCGGGGACGCGCACTCTTGGGCTATAGATGAAACTTGGTATAAAAGCGCCATTTTGCAAAGGCAATACAACAAGGACGCCTTTGTGTATTCCGTTCCGTTTGAGTCGTCAAATGATAAGGATGTTTCTGTTACTGGTAGTTACGCGATCTTTCCCTCAGATGCCGGCAATGAGGCGCCTGGTTCAGTGGTTGGTTATCAGTTTTCTCATTCGAAATTAAAGAAGAGGGTTGCAGAGATTTCTACCAAGTTAGCCGTAATATTAATACAATTGTGTTTGTATATTCTATTAATAATTATGGTTGTAGAATCTATGTTCGGCCTGTGGAAGATGCAATACTACTATGGATTGTTACGTGGTGGACAGTAATGGATACGTTATAGTTTCCTTGAAGGAAAATGAGAATGATACTGGGAAGTTCTTTGGTGAAATAGAAGGTGACGTTTTGCAATCGATGATTGAAGAAAAAATATTTGAAGAAGTTATTATATATGATCTTCAAGGGTGGTGTAAGAATGAAAATGCTTCTGGAAGTAATGCCAACACCCTATTAACAGTAAGTTCACATTAAATAAAAACATTGGTCCTAAGAAGAATTTTCAGCCTTTCAGGTACATACAGCACAGTTTAAACTGGTTCTTTATGAAATTTATGTTATCTCTAAACATATACAACTGGTGGACTCCTTACTATGTATTTGCTGAAGATGAGTTTGATATGTATGAAGATACTACCAATACTACTGACGAAGCAATGGGTGATGATGACGATGATGATGACGACGACGACGACGATGATGACGACGAAGAAGAAGACTTGTATTATGCATGCGAAAAAGAAATTCGTTTATACGTGTTACAACAACTGGCAACAAGTGGCGATACAAAAATTGTGGAAAACAAAAATAAGAGGTCGTATTTTGTGAAGGGGATACCTTACAGCAGTTTAATATTTATTGCTATAAATAATACGTTTTTGGTGTCGGATAAGAAAACGTACTCTACGGTACCACAAATAATGGAGAGTGAGATATTGTTGCCGTGTCAGAAAAAAGATTTGAATAATTTGCCGCGAAGAAGATTGGCTGGTTGTTTCAATGAGCATCCTTTGGAACACGAAATCAAAGAGTGTGGTAAAGGAGCTGTAGTTAAAATTCATTATGCCTTACTACTAATCTGTTTGGTTTTATTTTGTATATAAATCGGTAAAACAATGTATAAATGTAAATATTGTAGAGCGGGAAGAAAAATAAAAGATTATATTAATTGTTATGCATTGTTTATTTATTTATTTAAAAACTTTTACATTGGTGTTCGAATCGGACATTTCTTTCGCGCGATTTTTTGTTCATTTCACGAATTGCGTTGTTGATTCCAGTAACGACTGAAGGTGATGAGCAGCTGAAAACCCCATAACGTGACACCTTAAAAAAATAATTAAAAAAATTATAGTTATTTATTTATCAAGGCAGTCGTATTTTTTATCACGAATGTGGAAATTATTTGCAGAGGCAAAAGCCGAGGCCAATAACCACGTGAGTGATAAAAAATGACTTTAATACCGAGGTGCATATTAAATTTTATCCGAAATCACATTTAATAATACTAATAATTAATATTGATGATCAAATCAAATGTCATTTGATGATCAAATCAAATTTCATTTGAATGTAGGATGTGTCTACGTATACTGTTTGTTGCGACGGTTATTATATATTTGCCCGCCGCGGCGATTTTTTAATCTATTTAATAAAATTAACTTATTATTTTTATTAAACAACATTTTATGAAAGGGTCCAATCGACCTCGACCGCGACGGTGCTTTTTTTTAAATATTATTTAGTTGCTGGTGAGTAGCAGTAGACATATCTTAAAATGTATAATGGGTTGCATACAATCTTCGTATTAAATCGGCAGTAAAGTAGAATTTCTTTTACTTCACTGCCGAATGTTGACTACTTTACTGCCGATTTCGGATAAAATAAATTTTATTGAAAAAACTTACTTCGGTATGGATACTTTCTACAGTTGTAAAGAAGCGCGCAAAATTGGGTCGACCAAAATGAGTAACAGCTTGTAAACCGGTAAAAAGTGACTTGCTCGAAAATTTTTGATAGTGTTTCTCGCACATATACATTATAGTGGTCCTTAAATCGAATTTTTCGTAGAACTCGGTTATAAATATGTGGCAGCTGATGAATTTTTTTGTATCGCTATTCTCCACTTGTCTCAATGTATCCACCATCCATTCGAATTGGCGTTGCGTCTTGCAGACCCAAATAAAATAAACTTTTTTACAGGTAAAAATTTCTTTGCTGGTAGCTATATCCTTTAAAATACTGGCGAATGGGGTGACACCAATACCGGAACCGATCAAAATTGATACATCGTAGGTGTTCCAGTCCTGATAACCCTCCCCAAAAGGCCCATCCAGATAAATTTTCGGTAATGGGGCTTCCGGCATGGCGTTCTGGTAAACGTTTCGTAAATTTGAGGTCCAAGGTCCGACGGTTCTTATGTGAACAGTTAAATCTTGCTCTTGTGGACTTGAGGACAGCGTGAACGGATGAAACTCGTTTTTGTTCAAGTTCACGCAGGCAATCCTCACCCATTGACCAGCTTTGTATTGGAAATTGTATGGTTTCTTAAAACGCAACATTGTCACATCTGCAATTAGTTAATATAAGAATGTTGTTGTTACGAATATAAAATGCTTACTCGAAGGAAGTATTTCAGCCTGCAGTACTGGTATTTCGATTTTTTTCCTATTCACACTAATAATCGTGTCGATGGTAAATACTGTCAAAGGAGCAACAAGGTAATAAAATAAGTAGGGCGCCTGTACAAGTCGTCCAGCACCATGAATCGCCAATAGTATATAAAAGACGGGATACAAATTGTGCGTATACCAAAACCAATGGTAAATTTTTTGCCGGACTATTTGAGGGAGGGAAAAAGCGTACATAATGGAGCAAATTAAGACTAGCAAATTACCGGTAACACCCGTTATAGTGCACCAACACCAGTAGTGGAATTTCGGCAGCTCATGTGTTCTAAAATTAATTAATATGATTTTGGTTCGACCATTATGATTGATTAATCGACTTACGCATGGTGGAAATTCCTAAATAGACAGGACAAATCGTCTGCAGTTTGTGTAGATATGTGGTAAAAATTAAAGGCGTGTCCGACTATATGGATTACTACGAATAAAGATTTACGTTTTTTTTTTTAATTCAAGTTCTGGAGGAGTTTCTTGAAATTTCAAGAAACCACTTCTTAAAACATACCTGTAAAAAATAGGGCCCAACGGGCGATATACTTGTGGAATGTGACGGACGAATCAAACGGAATCCATTGGTTTAGAGGTGTGTTTTTAAGGAAAGTTATGGTGTTTCGGCACATTGTTGCTAGTAGTGAGGAATATGTGAACATCATTCCTGAAGCAGCGCCTCTGGTGAAACTCATCCCATACCATAGAATCCTTCGGAACCCTGTGTGCTCCTTTTCCACAGCGTAATCTTAAAAATTTTTTTTTAAATTATCGTCAAGGATTTAATTTTATGTACGTACAATAGGCACTTTCAATAAATATTCCCAGCAAAACCAAAGTGTATAAAGTTGTCCAAAAAATTTCTTTTGACCTAATTTCCAGAAATTTTCTTAAAGGCGATTTCATTGCTACCGGTTTAAAACTCTTCAAGATTGCATCTTGCTCTTCATCAACAAGTTTACTGGCTTTTGCTTCTTCATTCGCACTAAAGTCGTTTTGGAATCTATTCAACTCGTTTCTGAAACTAATAAAACAATACTATTTGATGTAAATTGTCAAATCATCATGCATGCGTCTATACAAGGTCCCTGATAGCACACTTTATTCTAAGAATGCTTTTTAAACCTTCCAGTGAGAATATTCTTAGGATCATGCTATATTTCTTCTAAAGAACATGCTTAAAAGACATATAGCATGATCCTAAGAATATTCTTACTAGCCTATAGGCAGGTTCTTAAAAGGTGCAAATTTTTAGTGGTAGTAATTAGTCTACTCTAAACATATGCTTAGAATGTTAAGAAAGTAATTGCTATAGAAAGTTCATTTAGGAATATTCCTGTTAAGCATATTTAGTTCAGTTACCTATATAATAGTAAAATATACCATAAACTACGTATAAAGGTATATACCTATACCTAATTAGTAATACGTATTAAATACTAAGTAAAAAACACAATCCAAAATATTTTTTTATAGTTAGGTATTTGTCAAATAAAAACAATATTCGATAACAAAAATACTTTTACTATAGGTATTTTATTTTATGTTAAAAATAAATATTTATTAATTTGTATACCGATTTTTTATTTTTGAATTAACATTTTTATGTATAATAATCCTATCTATCTTCAACTTCAATCTAATCTGACTTATCCCACAAAATTTTTAGAAATCAAATTGTTTATTTAATATTTTTAAGTAAATATATATTAATATGTCGCAAAATTTTTTGAGGGGACGACAAATACATTTCACTGTCATGTTATGACAGTGAGGCGTATTTGTCGCCTCCTGAAGAATTTTACGAATGTAGAATACAACATATTAAAACGTGGGTATCTGACATATTTGGAAATATTCTCAAAAGCTTTCTAGAAGCTCCATAAGAAACCTTCTAAGAACATTCCAAAAACGTATTCCTAAAATGTTCTTGGGATGCTTTTTAGGAAGGTTTTAAGAAGCTTTTAAGAATCTAATTGCATCATTAAAAGGGTATCTATTGAATGTTTTAAAAGTCCCTAAGAACATTCTTAGCAATAAGGGAAGGTTCTAAGAATATTCCATTATTCCGGGTCATATCTTCTTAGAAGATTCTTAAAATCAAATTTTGCTATCAGGGGTGTCACCTAATAAATTTTGGTATGTACCATCACTCCCTTAAAGGATGACAACTTCTTCGGTAACATCCTGTATATTATGTAAATTGAGGACTAACGCAACCTTCAATGTAAAAGCACAAATACAAATAAACAACGTACATATAAATGCTTTCGAATTCTTTGACAGTTTTCATCAAATGTGAATCTTTTACGCCTGGGAAGCCCAATGATGCCATGTTCAGTGATTTTATGTCTTCACCAAGAATTTTTTTAAAATCCTCTAAATTAAAGGAAGTTTTTCCATCCAGACCTGCATCATTCACCATTGATTGTATAGTTTTTTCCACTTCTCTACCTTCGCAATTTTCAAAATACGATCTAAAATGACAAAACATTTTCTATACCTAATTGTTTCTATGATCAACAAATCTGGTCTTGAAGTTGTCACATACTTTTTCCTCATATGCTACTACTCTATAAAAAGCTGTATTTATTTCACTGTAATCTTCAATTCACTGTCAAGTAAATACAGTCAATATTTTTTCCAGACAAAAATCACACCTAGAGGGTGTGGATTAACTTCAAGGCGAGAGATAAGTATGCATCCGGAAGGAACAAATGAAAACTTACCTTATCATATCCCTGAAGTCGTCGCGAGAAATTTGGCCGGTGTTATCAATATCGTACATTTTGAACAGCAATTTGGCTTTTTCATTCTCGTCCCCTTTAGCAAAAATAATATACAAATCGACAAATTCTCTGTAGGAAATAAATCCGTTTTTGTTGCGGTCTGTAACTTCAAACAATTTTTGAACAAATTCATTTGACGGCTTCATTTGCAACGATTCCGCAAATTCCAACAGTGTCAGCTCAATGTTGATTATGTCTCTGGCAACATTCGAGTCCATTTTCAGCAATTCCTTGCTGGAATGTTGAATATTGAAGGCTTGAGCGAAAACTACTCTGAAGAACATTTCGACTTTTTTCTGGCGATCTTTTTGAGTGGTGATTTTAACAGCTTTGAATGGCATTTTGGTCTCTTTTTGCCTATTTAATCCCAACTTGGTGACGAAATTTTCCAGTTTCGTTTCCAGTTGACTTCTCATATAATGCGTTTCAAATTTGAGCACCAAATCAGAGCTATTATTCGATTGTATAATTAACGTTGGTTGATCGCATACGTACACCAAACGAATATCGTCGCCTTTTTTGTATTCCAGTGCTCTCATTAGAGTACCGTTGATGGATTCCACTTCGATTTTGGCGTTGGAAATTTTAATAACCACCCTTCTGGGCGGCGTTTTCGAATCCGTCCAAACTGTTCCTGAAACCACCACATCTGCCTCACTCTTTTTTGATGTTTTATGTCGTTTTATTGCTGATTTTTTATAGGCATCGTTCAAATTTATACCCATTTTTCTAAGCTTTCTTTCTTGAAGTCTTTTCAGCAAGAAAATAACTCCTATGGTTCCGCATATGAACGAGAACAGGAATGACAATGTAAACCCAAATGAAGCCTCGCTGTTGGAAAAATAGTCATAATACATAATATTTTCTTCATCTGAAGATCCAGTTTTACAACGTTCCAGATCTTTTACCTTTAACGAAGGCAAATGATGGTAAATTTTATTTTCATACGAAAAATTATGGACAAGGTTGCACTTATTTATTAAATCGATATCAACATTTTGAATTGGCACCTTAAACGGATTATGAGGTATATCATTTTTTGTTATATTTGTAACTGCTAATATAATGTCCCGAATTTTTATGTTTCTGATTAAGTCAACTTCCTCTTTTTTAAATAGTTTGTTCATCTCGTAGTTTTCAAACCAAAATCTATCACCATTTCTAATGCGGTTAAACTGATCCACAATCACAGTCGAAAAAAATTCGCCCGGGCCTTTATCGGTGGTTTCCAAAATTCCACCAACCCATGCATCAATTTTTTCATAAAGATTGTCATTTCCGTACAGCGTTAACAGCATATTGTGTATCTAGAACAAAGCATTTTTATGTTAATCTAGTTAATCTTCGAAATTTACTTACTTTTAATTCAAATTTGTTTACACCCAATCCAAAAGCTCGTCTACATGCACTGTAGCCTGGCAAACCATGATCTCTCCCTCTCTGTATGTTAAGAGCCATCAAATCTCGTCTGGGAAACTCCAAAGGTCCAAACACGTTCCCTCTAAGATCTTCAACAACATGGGAATCCTCTTTTTCGCACAATTGGACCGTCATGCCCATGATCAATCTGTCTACATTAAGAAAGTCGCCCTGTTCATCGCGAGCTAATATTGGATCGTTTGGACGCCAAAAACTATTGCAAGTCCTCACCACACTTTTATTCCAACCTTTAAAATTTTTGCCGCAACCTTTATCGACATAATCCCGCAAATATACCCCTGGTGTCACCAAGGTGTGCCCAAAACGAAAAGCCGCAGATTGAAAAACCTGATCAATCTGCGGATCAACGCTAGGATCATATTTGTAAGTCGTCAAATTTTTTCCCACAAACTCCGGCAACCAATCATACACAATTATTTTCTGCTGAGTTGCTATCGTCCACTTTCTAGCTTCGTTGAAAATCTTCTCGCTACTCCAGTCTTGGTGTTTTTTCCGGAAATGTCCAGCTAAATGGTTGTGCCAACGAAACCATATGATTCCCATGGACAATAGAAACGGGTTCTCATTGCCTCTCGGATTGCCCAATTCTAAAAAACAGGGATTTTTTGTTTTTCATGCTCTTAAAATTTAAGCATAAGTTTTGAAAGTCTTACTTTCTCTTAAAAACTATAATAACGGGAATTGTTAAATTTCGCGGGTTCGGACCCTCGAGGGTCCGGTTGTCATAAAATTCTTTATTATGTTCCCAGATATGAATCGTGCGTCGCACGTAGGTCGCACGGCGTGAGAACGCACACGTGTGGTCGATTTCACACGCATATGAGTAGCATAGCTGTGCGCGCTCACGCGATGAGCGCAGTATGAGCGCACGACGTGATCAATGATCTCTTACACTGTGCTTATCGGTAGTGATGCCAGATTCTATCAAAAAACAGTAGATTTCGTTTTTATTCACCTTATAATTACAAAAATGATACAATCAATAATAATTTCAATTTGCATTGTTTCACTAGGTAATTTCAATTAAAATGACATGCATCAACTGATTTGTATATATATATACATATATATATATATATATATATATATATATATATATAAATTATAATGTATTATATTGCATTTAAATTCAAATTTTAAAATTCGCGCGTAACCGGTCAACGCGGTAATTCGACAAAAACATAACCTTATTACATTGCTGCAATCGAGTTGTGTTTGAATTGTATTTATTTTTCTGTTGTGTTTTCTGTGTCCACGTGTTATTATAGTTAGGTATAAATTGATAATAGTATATTCTGTAACAAGTTTCGAATACAGCATATTCCGCTCGAGTGAAGAGTGTCACACGAGCCGAAGGCGAGTTTGACGGTTTCCCGAGAGCGGAATATGCAATTCCAAACGTGTTTCAGAGTATACTTTTTCTACGTTTTCAAAAAACACCATAGAAAAATAATTTAATTGGAAGAAAGTGAGGTTGGATCGGTCTAAAATTTGTTAGCCATTAAAAACAGAGATGTCGCCACAAGTGTTTATTCTGTCATCAGATGATAGAATATTTCATTCTGTAACACTTTACGGAATATATGTCATTTCATAGATAAAAGTGATATTAGAAGGGTAAAATTCCGTAATAGGATTTCAGGTAAGTGTGAAAAATATATAGATTAAATCATAACAAACATTTTCCCATCATAATTGATTATTTTTCTTGGGATTTCACAATAATTTAAATTATGAACCTGTGCATTTTTATTTACTCCAAGAATTTTATTTGCCTTAGGATTTTGTGATTTTACTTTTGTGATTATTTAGTTTAGTATTAATTAATCACTTGATTAATTAATCATCTGCTTTTTTATTTACATTAAGATTTTTTTATTTTACATTTGTGATATTTATTTATTTTTTTAAAGTGATTTTGATTAAAATTTGCGTTTTTATTTACTTTTTTCCTTTACTGGAATATATGTATTGGTGGTTTTACGGGATCTGCTACGTGTTGTCGGTTTTTGGTTCTTAGAAGAACCGTATCTCTGACGACGTTTCGCTACAATCTCATGTACTATGGTACATGAGATTGCACCGAAACGTCGTCAGACATACGGTTATTTTAAGAACCAAAAACCGACAACACGGAGCAGATCCCGGAAAACCACCAATACATATAACGCCCGCGGAAACCTAAAACAGAATATATATATATATATATCGACGGGTTTAAGGCAAAACGACACAAACGCCAAAATTTTTAAAAATTTGTTACAGGTCGATAGAGCTCTAGTTAGAGAATTTAATTCTCTATCAACCTGTACTTCTAACAATTTTTCAAAAAATTTGGCGCTTGTGCCATTTTGCATTAAACCCGTCGTTATATATGCATTTCCTTTGGAAATATACAACTTTTTTTACTCATTCATGTGCGCTGGAAATGCGTCGGCACACGTGCGCTTTAAATGCGCCGGCACACGTGCGCTGCATATGAGACGCATATGTAAGCGCATCTGTGTAGTAATCTGCGCGCACGCATGCCGTTTAAAAAAGCACGCGTGCACTCACTGTGCGCGCATCGTGACTACATTTTGCTATCTGGGTTGGGATACATGCCCCCGAAGTATGATAAAAACTTTAGCTGTTTTCATTGTTTACTTTTTCTGTGGCAGCCGCTAAGGTTAGACGTGTTTTATGAGCTCGGCGATTTATCGTTCGTTAAAAGAAATGGGTCAAAGAATTTGTATCCAATTTTGCTTAATGCTTAAAAAATGAAACAAATTCTGTGAAATGTTAACAAAGGCCTATAGTGAGTCTGCTATAAGTAAAACAAGAGTTTACAAGTGGTATAAGAGTTTCCAAGATGGCCGTGAAGACGTTGAAGATGACGAACGCCCCGAACGCACAAGCACATTAACAACCGATAAAAAAATGGAAAAAGTGGAAGAAATGGTTATAAACCATCAGAGAAGTCGCTGATGATGTTGGTATATCGATTGGCTCATCCCATGAAACTTTTTAGAATGTTTTGGTTATGAAATGCGTGGCAGCAAAATTTGTTCTAAAATTGTTAAATTTTGAACAAAATTTTTGGCCAAAAACAATACTGTAATGATGCCCCAGCCTCCATATTCCCAAAAATAAAGAGAACCTTAAAGGGCCGTCGTTTTGCAAGCATAGATGACATTAAAAGCTCATCGCTGAAAGAACTAAAGGCTATCTCAAAGATCGAGTTTTAGAAGTGTTTCGAGTATTGGAAGAAGAGCTGGCACATGTGCATAATATCCAATGGGGACTATTTTGAAGGCGACAACATTAAGTAGACGAATAAATAAATATTTGTTTCAAAAAACGAAAATTCCCGATCCCTTGCGGCCTTGAGTTTACGGTGAATTCACCGTTTGCGTGAATTCACCGTGAATACACCGTTTATGTGCAGTGAATATACCGTGCATTTGTGACATTTGTAGACGGTAATTAAACGGTGAACTCACGCTGTTTTTGCGATAAATTCACGGTGATTTCACGGTGAACTCAAGTTTGCAAAATCACCGCAAATTCACTGTGAAAGTACCGTAAATTTATCGTGAAATCACCGTAAAAGCGCTGTGAGTTTACTGTGAAAACACCGTAAATTGACTGTGAAAACACCGCAAATTGTAAGTGTGTTAAGCGGTTTAAGCAATACATCTCACGGCTGCTTACGCAAGCGAGCTAACTATAAATAGCGTTGGGTTGCAATATTTAGTTGGAAGTGTGCGTCTGTAATGGCATAGCTGAACATTAATTGTTTGAAGTCCCTATCTCCATCCTCATCTGCTCAGTAACGAATAATGGCTAGCTATAGTCGATTGTGTTAAACCTATAGGATATACCTACTTTTGCGGCCTTGAGTTCACCGTGAATTCACTGTGAATTTACCGTGAATTCACCGTGAATATACCGCCAAAATACGGTGGATTCGCAATTAAAATACTGTGAAAAGTGCGTGAATTCACCGTCTAACTACCGTTTACAAATGTCACGAACAGACGGTTTATTCTCGGTGAATTCACGGTTAATAAACCGTGAACTCAATGCCGCAAGGAATATTATCTGAACACAACCCACACAAGGTCTGTTCTTTAGCTTAAAAATTTAAACCAAAATCGGTGCAGTTGTGCGCACCTACGTCATCAAACACTTGCCGACATCTTGTCGCGGGTAATTTAAAATCCCCGAAATAGAAGTTTGATACCGGCCGTTATCTTACCGCGGGTAGTTTAAATTCCCCGAAATTATAGTTATTATGTTATTATTATTTATATATTATAGTTTGTTTGTTCATAGGTTCTATGGTTTGTTAAAGAAATATGTGGAACAAAATATAACCTCTAATCTGTCAAAATTAAAAATATATTTTTGTATTTTTTAAGGTTTTTACTTACGCTTTTTTTACTTTTTAAAAAGTTTTTATACCAACAGTTATAAAAAACGTGCTAATTTTTAGAATTTGAATTTACTTACTGGTTAAACACTAAGATTTGCACAATTGAGGTTCAAAAAGGTACGCTAGTACAGTCAAAACACAAATAAACAACTAAATAACTGGTTCAAATACCTAACAACGTTTACAAGTCTGTATTAAGGCAAATAAGGCACAAAATCAAATACAATAAAGCACACAATTTAACCAAAACAAAATCTACACGCTTGAAACGTAAACAAACAATATGGCGGCAAGTATTTGGTAATTTTCAGTCTGCGCGAACTGCTAAAGAACAGACCTTGTTGTGTGGGTTGTGTCTGAACACACCTCGTATATATAATAACATATTTAAGATGTAATCATTATAACAATTATAATTTTTTACATATGATGCGCTTATGTTGCCACTGTGCGTTTTATTTTAATACTTTCTTTTTATATTTATTTAAACAATTATTCTAAAACATGTGTTCTAGACGCAATATCAATTTTCTCACTTAATAAGTCTTATTCAGAGTTTTTAGGAGAAAGCAACACTTACTTTTACTTATTCAAACTTTTTCAGAGAAAAATTTCCACAAGCGGTGAGTCAAACAAGAAAAAAACTTACTGAAGAATCTCTTAACACTGTCAGTTTCGTGTTGTTTCACATAAATGTCGTGGTTGGTTGGTGGAGGTGGATTGGCCATGGGTAAACTTTGGTTGTTGTATTCAGGGAATAGGCCGTTGTGGGAACTAGCCAGCTTTCCATTTTGATCCAGGGTTCCATTGGCGTAGGTTCTTAGTTGGTCGCTCCATTGTTTGGTGATGCCGTAGAACAAACCTCCATCAATGTATGGGGTAATTTCGTTTAACTGTTGCCTTGGATTGTTTGGACTGAAGCCAGTTTTCTGGTCGTATCTGGTTCTGAGAAATGGTTTGACTTTTCTATGTGGATATTTTTTGTGGTTTTCCGGTATTTTTATATTAAAATATTCAGGCGGACAGGCCGGCCTTTGCGCGTCCAAAATTTCTTCCACTACGTGCTGCCCGAAATAAACTAAAAATGCGTTTCTTCCTGTGGTCGATGGGCGCCATTCGTTGTCGGCCAAAATTGCATCGCTTACTTCAAACGGGTTGGGAAGGTCGTCGTCGTTTGGCTCGTAAACACCATCTTTGTATGAATTTGGGGTTCTTCTTAATAGGGGTTGATCTTAAATTTTACTTGGAAGGTTATTTGGTTATGGAATATCTGCTTACCTTACCTATGGCTCCAAGTTCTGGTTTCCCTAAGTTGTTGTACCAACCATCATAGCCAGGATATTCATATTCTTTAGATGTTGATTGTATCTTGTCTAAATTTATACCATTGCATTCTTCAAAATATATAATTAATCAATATTTGAAAACGTACAAAATAATAATAATAAAAATAGACTTTATTGAAAACTACTTTAAAATTAATTAACCGTAAAAATACATAAAAAATTTTATACAAAAATATTACATAGAAGCATCATTGATTTATAAAGAATTATTTACCTTTTCTTATAATATGAATAATAAAAAGCAATGTTGCTATTTTCAAGTACATTTCAAAAGGAACTGAAATAAATAAGACAGGACATGGTTAGGCTATCTTATCATACTTTTTTTGCGGTTGGGATATAATTAAAACAGTGTTTATTTTATAATACATATATTGCTGTTTCAATTTTTAATAAAACAATTAAAGATAAATAATAAAAAATCTAAAAAGTAAAAATTAATATTTCTTACATTCATTAGATAAATAAATTAATCACAGAATTTTAAAGTTGTATTAAAACTTAGGTTTCTTAGCAAAATATACAGTTCAATTTTGATTGTAGCATTTAAGATTTTATTAAATAACATTGTGATGTGCCTACCTCATAAGAGAGTATTAAACAATTCTAAAAATTCGGTATATACATGAGGAACAAAATTCAATATAAATAACATATTAAAGGTACAAATTTATACAGGATAGATTAAAAACATTGGAACGTTTTGAAACTACGCTGTATTAGCAACATTGAGAAATTATGTCTACATAAAAATTTTATAATTATACAACTAACATATCTTTGGACATTTTCACCATTCTTTTTTTACTTATCTACATTTAAAATATCAAATTAAATATGTTTAATACTTTAATCCTTATTCCTTATTAACATAAAAAATTCTATTAACCAACTAATCCAAGTCAAAATTTAAATTGTTTGAACTAAAAAGCATTTTTACCAAATTTGTATAAAAGTCATTATTATGTTATGTACATAATATGGCAAATCTCATCGAGGTAACTCAATTAAAGAGACAAACAAAAATCGATTAAAAACACCTCAATAAATTAACCTAAAACATCAGTCCCACTGTTTAATTGAAAAAACACTTTGATCTTGAGAGCTGAATGAGTTTTAAAAAGAATGGCTTTTTACTTAATCATACATAGAGTCTTAAAATTTATTTTCATTGAGCAACTAAAATTAAAATCACTTTTTTTAAACAGGTTCACTGAGATTGGCACTAGTCAATGGCTGTTGAGCCTGGAAATTAAAACAATAATTAGAATGTTTAATAATATTATCCTTAAAGCACAAAACACTACGCATGCATATGATAATGTCAAATAAAAACTAATAACGGTTTCAAAAAGTTGCTCTTTTAAAGGGACTAAATTCCAAAAGAGCACTTTTAGAATGAAATGAAAAATAACAGTAGTTACAAAAAGCATTAATTACTCACCAATATATTTTGATTCATGACGCGTGTAACAAAATTAAATAAAATACAGACTGAATGAAAATGGTAACAAACTATAATTTACACCCTAATTAGAAATGTGAATACAAATTGTTAATTCTTAAATTAGTTTAGTACCTTTAATTTTCGTTCGAAAACAATTGACAGAAATTTCGGATTTATAACAAACACAAACACCGAAATGTATATTTGTATTCACTAGACACACTTAATTTATTTAATGGACATAGTTTGTATATACACAGTACGATAATGTTAAGCACACATACATGACATAATTTACTAATATCCAACTATCAAAAACGTGTTTTATTAATATTATTGTATAAACTAAAACATCATTTTATTAAATTAGGTGAACGGTAAAAAAAAATTGGCATCAAGAAAGCCTGATAAAATTATTTAGGCTTCGGTTTTTAATCAGTTCTTTACCAATGTAGTAACGGTTCTCAAAAAATGAAAAAAGGTTATCAATCAAAATGGTTTGATAAAGTTTATTATGTTTAGTTTTTTGAGTACTCAATATTTTATTATTTTGAGCATAAAAACGTACAGTAATCTAAGCGGCTTGACTCTCTTACTTTATTCATAAATAGCGTGACTGACTGTACTGCTCTTTCTATACTGTGTATAGAGCATAAATATTAATAAAACATTGTTAGTTGGTAAATTTCTTATAGAAATAAGTATCCTTATAATAATAGCTGTAGGTAAGCTATAGTAGTTGTTGGCACAGCATTTTATTCAATAAATTGATTACAAAAATATTAAAGGGCAATCCAATAGAAAGCTAATACTGACGACGGACAATATTATATTTGTTATTATATAAAAATGTTATGCTAATAATACTTAGTAGGTAATGTAAATAGCTGTCTTCTATTTTTTATGAAAAATAGTGACTTCTACTACTTCAGTTGACTGCTACTTTAGAAAGAGCGCAGCGAATGAAATTTTCCTGTCTGAAATATCAAAATATCCTAAACACCTTTTAAAAAAATTGATGTTTTGTGTAAATGATAGTTTAGGGATAAATTATAGGTTTCTACAAAATGTGTGACGTGTACAGAAAATCCTAATAAATTTTTCTTCTAGCTAAAAATGACGTAAACCTGACAACTGCCTGAAATTACAAAACTGTGCTTGAACGGGTAAAATTTGGAATAATCTAATAAAAGCGTGTTTAATAATTCAGATTCAATCCAAAAAGAATGAAAACAAAATGTATGTATGTATGTATGTATGAGTCTTTGAATTTCAATTAATTGGACTGATTATCTGGTGCTATAATTCAATGCTAGTGTGCTAGTCTTACCTCCTCTCCCACTGTACTTAAATACGGCCTTGGCGTCTGAAATTGGTTTTTCTCCAGCGAAAACTGATCTTCCGTCGTCTTTCTATAAACCGGATTGTCGAAGTTCATCGAGGTTATGTTACGGTGGTTATAGTGTCGATACAACAAGTACAATCCCTGAAAATAAGATGGTCAGTGTCTGCGCAGCACAACCTAATTATCGTGCGCATCAGTCATTAAGATTTGATACTTACTCCTCCAATAATGCACGCCAAAAGCAAGAAAATTAGAATGGATATGCCAGCTATCATTCCGTGGTCAGACGCGTCCGATATAATACTTGTAGTGTGACTTTTATTTGTAGTGCCTAAAATGACAATTAATAGATTTTTCTTATAATGTATGAGAATGTAAAGGAAACAAAGAATAAAACTATATACAGAAGTAGTTAGTCACTGGAAGGTATCGCTATATACAAGTAAAACAAAAAGCTTTAAAAGCACAATAATTGTAGATATTAGTCATGGAGAACCACCACCGAAGGTTTGAAAAACGCAAAAACCTTTATGTACTCACTCTCTGTAATATACTCTGTTTGCGCAGTGGTATAATCAGTATATGTTACTGATATTGGTGTTGTAGTGGTAATATTTTCTATTGTAAAAAATAAAATTAGAAATTAAATAAACAGTAAAAAAACACGGCAAAACAATAATACTTTTTATGAAAGTGAAACTTACCATCTTGTACGCAAGTGAGACCATTTGGTAGCATTCTTAAAGTCTCAGGGCACGCACATGAAATCTTAGGCGACTGAGGGTTGATTTGGGGCGCGGGTAGACACAAATGGGAACAATGTCCATTTACTGCTTGACAATGATTTTCGCCATCCGGTTGACGGTAGGGGTGATAAACGTGAATCACCATTGGATTTTGAATCTAGACCAATAGGTACGACTTATAAATATATTTACATAATATTCCAAATGAGACACCCAAAAACCGATGTATTTTAACTTTCAGTCAGTCAAAATACTACTAAGTTTTTGATGGTCTTTTTTGTAAAATTTTGAGCGAAAATTAATACCATTTCAGTAGCTGTGACAGCAGAGACGTCTTTTCCGGTAAACTTGTTCGCTTTGAAAACTGCCGCTTTGTCCCAGTCGGTCCAGTAGACCCAATCCTCGAAGGTTGTGATGGAAAACGGATGTCTCAGGGAATCGGGTGAGAATAAAATGACGCGCCTGTTCCTGCCGTCGTAATCGCAAGCGGAGATGACGTTGAGCTTGGCGTCCACCCAGTAGACCTTCTTTTTGACGATGTCCAAGGTCAAGCCGTTCGGCCATTTGACGTCGTAGCTGACTATGGTTTGTCTGTGAGAGCCGTCCATGCCGGACCTCTCGATTTTGGGTTCGCTTCCCCAGTCGGTCCAAAACATCCAACCCTCGGTCGGATTCAAAGCGATGGCTCTGGGTTCTTCGAGCTCGTCTTTGATGAGGACTTTGCGCATTTTCCCGTCAAAATTGGCCAATTCGATGGTGTTTTTCCCGGTGTCCGTCCAGTATATGTGGTTGTAAATCCAATCCACGGCCAAACCGTCGGAGGTGGTTATATCATCTGTAATAACGACCTTCCTATCGTTACCCTCATCGATGGGCGCTTTGTAGATCTTCTTGTCCGTAACATCGCTCCAGAAAATCATTCCGGTACGAAAAACGAAATCCAACGCGGTGGCGGAATTGGTCTCGTTCACGATACTAGTCATCTCGTGATGGTCCAGCGAAATCTTCCTGATATCTCTCCTGCGCGCAAACAATAGCGAAGCATGCCCTTCGATCGCCTTGCATTTCGTCAAGTCTCTCGGATCGCGCTGGTAACCGCGCTCGCATTCGCATTTAAACCCGCCTTTATCGTTGACGCACTGCTGCGAGCAGCTGCCGGGGATCTCGCACTCGTTGATATCCTTGCAGGTTTTGTTGTCGACGAGCTTGTAGCCGTGATTGCAGTCGCAGTAGAACGAGGCCGGCGTGTCGACGCACCTCTGCGAACAGCCCCCGTTGTTCTCGTTGCACTCGTTCACGCCGCACTTGTCCTTGGGCTCGTCCTCCCAACGCGGGCAATGCTGTCTGCCGTCGCAGACCTGCGAAAACGGAATGCATATGCCGCCGCCGCAATCGAACTGCGTCTTGCGATCGCACTTCGGTATCGGGGTGCCGCAATTCAGCTCGTCGGAACCATCGAAGCACTCGGCCTTATCGTTGCAGTGCAAATAGCCCGGGATGCACGTGCGATCTTTGCACTGAAACTGATCGGCTCTGCAGGACTTGTTGACGCAATTCTCGGGGGCCTCGTCGGAACCATCCGGGCAATCCTTCGTTCCGTCGCAAAGCCACTCTTTGTGGATGCACGTTAAACGGTCGGCGCATTCGTACTCCTGAGGAAGGCAAAGATTTACGGTGACGGGCGTTTTAGGACAACCCTGCTCGTCTCTTCCATCAATGCAGTCGTACTCCGAATCGCATCGCCACTTATTAGAAATGCAGAATTTCTCGTTACACTGGAACTCGTTCTCTGTACACGTTACGGACGGGCAGTTAGCCTCATCCGATCCGTCTCCGCAGTCGTTATCCAAATCGCAAGCCCAGCGCTTCTGTATGCATTTACCATTCTTGCAGGTGAATTCGTCAGATCTACAAGTTTCATCTACAAACAAAACATGTTAGCTACGTCACGTGCTTTTTTGTTTGCTACTTACTGCAAGCTTTTTCATCGCTACCGTCCGAGCAATCGGCGTTATCATCACACATCCACGTCAATGGTACGCATTCGCCCGGCGCAGATCTACATGTAAACTCGTCCACTCCGCAAACCTTCTTTTCTGCAAGAAAAAGAAAACATTGACATAATCGCGAAAACTTTTCCAATTTTTCCAAGTGGTACAGGGTTATCTGTCCTATGGAGCTACATCAAATCTGGCAATAATCTTTCGATAAACATTTATTTATTTATTCGCTATATTTTGTATAGATCACCTTGTTTCCTTTTTTGAGGAGAAATTTGTGGATTTGCCGTATATTTTCACATACTTCCCCACATACCGTATTTTCATTTGAAATATATACACTCGAGTGAACCCGAACGCCCCTCCCCGAATGCATTGTAAGCGGGTTGCCGTAGACGACGATTCAGTCATGTTTTGCATTTGCTAGTGCCTATTTCGAGAGTTTTAACATACATTAATTTCTTTTATTTAAAATTATAATGCTCTACACATTGCAAGAGAAAATTGACGCGATAAGCTGGTTTTTAGCGGGAAATTTTCTACGTCAAACAAGATACCTATTCTCGGTTAATATTTCGTCAATGAATTAATTTATTTATTTATTTTAGTTTTTTTATGTTTAAACGTTTTAAATAAAGATTTTACACCTTTAATTATAATAATTTACTGTTAAAAGTGATTAAGTTAAACTTTAAGTATCTGAATCATTTTAAAAAATAAATTAACTTAATAATGCGTAATTCGTATAAATAATCCAAAACAAACTTCAACTATCACCCAACGCCGGTGAAGGGTCTACTGCTGAATTACGAAAACCGTCTCTCGGGCCGAAATTCTCGGCATCTCCCACAATTAAAAAATGTTCTCCAACTCCAACCGAATGCGGCCTGTCTACATGTAAAATAAAAGTACAATATACACATAGAAATAATACTAATCTACTACATATAGTATATATATAGTATAGTTTCCTTTTCGTGGGGTTGAAGTAGGAGAAGTGAAAATCACATTGACGGTTTAAAAAAATACCATATTTTTTTCCCTATTTAAGGAGTATAATTAATACTTTTTAATAAATTGTATATAAATTGTATGAAAAAAAGCATTTAACAATAATAAATACACAAAATGATGATATTTCAGATTTTATAATGGCATGTTTATAACAGCAAGAATTTGGCAACGTCGTATTTCTACCACGATAGCCAAAAGGTTTTTATCATAGACATATTAATATGTAGATTGTTTTTATAATTAACCGTTTTGTTTGTTTTCTGTTGTATACCAATTGTTTTGGCATTGTTTTTTCCACTGTGTTTACGAGATTTTTAGTGGCCTTTACATAATATGCATATTATGCTACTTTTGGCTTTTTATACAGTCAAACCACAGAAATGTATGTAAGTTTAACCTAGGCGATATAAGCAAATGATTTAGAAAATTTTGATATAACCTAAATTTTATTTAGTTGACAAATCGCATCTTACGAGGACGTATTAATATGTCTATGGTATTATATATTTAAACTGACTATGCGCATAAGGTAAAATGATACGGCAAATCGACAAATTTTCCAGAATAAGCGGTATATGTGTAGAAGTATGTGACAGCGAATTTTTAACTGGTCATCTAGTACCTAGCGTCCAAAGTAAAAATTACAGTTACCTGTAGGTAGGAATAAATACGTAGGACAAATTCGAACAGTGGGATAAATTTAAAAAAATTGTAGGACAAATTCGCACAGTGGAGTGAATTTTAAAATGGTGGGGCAAACTCGCACAGATGTTTAAAATAAAAAAAATTGTCGTTAAAATTAGCGCAGTAGTATAAACATAAAATATTGTGCCAGATCACGTCAAGTGGACCCCCCATTTTCCACTTGGTAATAGAATTTAAATTTTAATACATCAATCGTTAGTAGTCATTACTAACAAATATTTCCTTTTTTGTAACAAAGATTTTTCTCACTTTCAATTAAAAAATTAATTGAGAAAAAACTGTTAACAATTAATTAATTAATGTTTAAAGTAATGCCAGTACATGTAACCATGAAAAAAAAAATTGATTATTTGATAGACTTTATCAAAAATTTTAATTGTATATTTCAATGATCAAAAAAAGTATAAAAAAATTAAAAAAAAAAAAATTTTTTTATACATATATTAGCCTTTAAGTCCTGAAAATTTCACTACGAAACTTTTAACAGTTTTTTCACAATGCAAGGGAGAAAAATCTTACAAAAAAATCTGTTAAAATTAAAATTAAAAAAATATATATTTTAAGGAAATATTGTTACTAATAACGATTGATGTATTAAAATTTAAATTCTATTACCAAGTGGAAAATGGGGAGTCCACTTGACGAGATCTGGCTCATTAATGACATGAAATTTTTAAAATTTTAAAAATGGACAAATTAAAAAAAAAATCTCCAAAATTCTTAGTACAAATTCGCACAGTGGGATAAATTTAAAAATGGTACGGCAAATTCGTACAGTGATTCAAAATCAAAAAATTGTGGCAGAAATATGCACAGTAGTATAAATAAAAAATATTGTGGGACAAATTTTTAAAATTAAGCAGAATTGATAAAAAATATTGCAAGAAATTATCGAGAAAAATCGCAATATTGTACTTACGACAAATTGTCTCCTCCTCATCGCTCCCGTCGCTGCAGTCTTTATCATTATCACATTGCCAGTGGCCCGGTATACACCGCCCCGTTGCGCATTTAAACTCATTTTTGGCGCAGGTGACATTTTCTAAAAACAAAAAATAAACAATTGACGAAGAATCCGACACAATCACACGGCCAATTTATATGTTTGATTAACCTTGGTCTTGCTTTAATGGATGCCGATTGAATTGACCTGGCGATTTATTAAATCGCTTCCATTTGCTGGCGAAAAACGATTTTCACAGAATTTCAATTAACGCAAACCGAGATTCGACTGCGTGTTACCTTAGCTCAGCTAAACGTATTTTTGCCACGAGATATAAATAATACATTATTGCGTTGAAATAAGAACACTAAAAAACACTTAGCGCTAACAATTACCATTTTTTTAAGTTTGTTTTGGACGAATTTTTGACGTATCGTTTGAAGGTTAACAACAACAAGCTGTTTTTGTTTTAAATGCGATAAATTTTCGCTGCACCAGCAATTCGACTTGTTTTTCTAAATTTCATAATTACGAGATCGATAATTTAAAACTTTATTATTGATTAGGAATTCATTTTGATCCAGGTCAAACGACAAATAAAACTATTTATATTGTCATTGTTAATTTATTTATCATTTATTATTGAAGACATAAACGTTCAAAAAAACTAACACCGAAGTCTTTTTTGGTATATTATTGGGAGGTTTTCAACGAAATGATGGGGGAAGGAGAGCGCGGCTCACACAAAGGTGTTTTCGGCTTTTCTGAGGGGTTTAAATTTACATAAATTTACAAACTTTTCGCCTCGGTGTGTTCTATGCAAATTGAAATTCGAAAAAAATTGCCGTCAAGGGGAGACTTCAGTAATTACGCTGGACAAGCGTCCCAAATTACCAAACTGCACAAACATTAGTTTTGCAAGAAATATTATCCCATTTAGCCCCCCCTAGATGGTTATATTAAACCCATGGGTATTTTTTTTTATATTATAACACTCATAAACGTATACTTATAGAAAGACTTCATACAAAATGAAAAATCATTGAAATAACATAGAAGTTTTAACACACTTTTTACACTTTAATTTCCCAAGTAGCACAACTGGTTAAATAACAATTCCAAGCATTCCAAGTAAATTAACCAAAATCTTAGTAAAATAACGTTTTTTTAAACTTGTTTTTTAACCAATTAGTTGTATTTATCCATTAACATTATTTTAAGGTTACTATAAACTAAAAAATATAAATATTACTTATAAGTTTAAAAGCAGGTTATTTTAGAAGTTACATATTAACTTAGTTAAGACTAGTTTTTTAGTCATATTTTGGTTTAGTTTAACTTTTAATATAACTTTTTGGTAAATTAACCACAGCTTTGGTTAATTTGGATATATTTTTTTAACCAACAAATTATATTTTACAAAATATATTTTAACTGGATGGTAAATTAACGTTACTTAATAAACTGGTTAAAAAAGTGATGGTTTTGCAGTTTTTATTGTTACCTGCATAGAAAAATTAGTCTCAATGCAGTTTATATATAAACCCTAGGGTTGTGAGTTTTATGTGATAATGGAGCCTAAAAGAAATAATTTTTTCTACTCCCACCTTTAAAACGCCCTTTATCGTACATGTTTCCATGACACTAAGTGACCTTTTAAATAGACATTGACAAGTTGTGGCTTTATGGCGCTTTAGTCACGGGCTGAAGTTAGCAACAGGTTTTTAGTCACGGGCTGAAGTTAGTTTTAAGTTAGTTGACAGTTGTCAAATGTCATACAATCGTTAAAATAAAGTGCCTTTCTTGTTAAATAATACTAAATGTGAAAATTATTTTATTATCTCAACACAAAAATACAAAAGTATTAAATAATTTCTCAACGCCAATATATGAACATTGTACTGACCTTTTAATTTCGCCGGCAGTAAACTATAACTAGTTCGGGCACGGACTCCACTGTAAAGTCCTTATAAAACATTTTCTTTACTTTCACTGTGAAAAACTGTCAATTTTCAAAAAATACATTTCGATTTATAACATTTATAATCTGTGTTTTTATAAAATATAAAAATGTGACATTTGACGTTGACACACAGATTATCCCCTATTGTTTCATAGATGGCGCTCTATACAAATTTTTGATTTAAATCATTTAAAGATAATAATAAGTATTGTCGTAGAAAAAGTATAGTATGCACCTCGTTTATAAACTTTTCTATACACTCATTAATTTAAGCACTCGTGTATAAAATGGCGTTTATCAAACTTGATACATAATATACTATTATGTTAAAAGTAATTTAAATCAATTTCAAACGAAATAAAGAAAAAATAAGCAAACAAATATTTTTTTAAATTTAAGTATTATGTACTACTTCATCAGAAAAAAATGTCCCATTGGTTTTTTCCTTGGAACTATCTCTTTAAGATATCAATTGATATATATACATAATATGTATACGATATATATATACATAATATGTATACGAGTATTAATATTCAGAAGCGACATTTTCTTTTAAGGATTTGTCATATCTATAGATATACATAAACCATAAATTATAATTATATATAAGGGGCATTCCTCGGTAATTTTTGTCCCGCCCGTCACAATTAAAAAATTGTGAGTAAAAACCACTACTTAGTTATTAAATTAATATTTATAATATTAGTTTTATTGTGCTTATAAGCTTATTACAAGCATAATAAACAATATTTTAAAATAAATTTTATAACGTGTAGTGTTTGCTCACAATTTTTAATTGTGACGGGCGGGACAAAAATCCCCGAGTATCGTGGAATGACCTGTAAGTCAAAATAAACTTAAACCGGTTAATTATAGTTTAAGTTGACTTGAGAACTAAAAAGTATACTTAGTATACTATAGTAGTAAAAGTAGTAGTAACGTTAATTTAACGTTGTAGTACAATATTAACCAGGCAACGTTAATTTAACTAGTTGTGCTACTTGGGTTGTAAATATATTAATTAGGAAAATGTTTGTACTTTTTCAGTAAATTTTTGTTTTAGTATTTTTTTTTAATGTATGTACATTCGCTAAAACTTAAAAATGAACAACTAAACATTATTATTAAAATTAAGAAATAAATAAATAATATTTAAAAATAAATATTTAGATCATAAAATTTGTCCCCTTAGAAATTTTTTGTAACTCCAGTAGTTTCTGAAATAAGTATATGGACACAACCTTTAATATAACATATGACAAACGTCAAACCTGAGAAAATATCGCAAACTTGATAATTTCAATGTAAGTAAGTACAGCAATATTAAAAGCTTAAAAAATAGTATATATAACACGGCGGAGAAAGCATATTAACTGCCTCGGCTCAGAACACTAAGCTCGGCTCAGTATTATTAAATATTAGATATAATAATTTTAAATTTGACCTTTCAATATAAACGATGCAATATATTTCCTTAATTAGAGTAAATAAACATTTAATGTCGACCCAAATTAATTATCTAAAAATATCTTTTGCTTATTTTACGCCTTAACATTTATTTATCGTCTTTATTTAAGCCTGTTTTGACCTAGACACAAAGCGACTGAAACTCATAACGATATATTGCATAAACTGTTATCCGCCCGTGTAAATTGAAATAACGCTTTTAATATTTACGAAATCCATATCAAATCAACAACAGGTATTCATTAATTTTTTAGATAATAATATCAACGGTTTTAAAATAAAAAAATACTCTAACAATTAAAAATGTTAAAGATAAAACCATTGAGTAAAGAAACTTCCTTACTCAATGATAAAACTAAGAACATAATACTACTTCCCAATAAGTTTTAGGTCTTGAGTTGCATCTTTTATTGGGTCTTTGAATATTGCAATTTGTCTAATATCGGGTATTTTTAATATCAAATATCTCAGAAGGGAACCACTTTAGAAATCCAAAATTTTCGCAAAACATTCTTTTATTGTGTTGTAACAAGTGGTTAAAATTTAATTAACTGAGACTTTATAAGTTTTTTAGTTAATGAAATTAAAATTAAGTCAATCTTATAATTAACATCTTCGATTTGTGCAAAAATTATAATAATCAAAATATTACCTTCAGTAGTAAGCATAAAGGCATCACAAGCGAAAAGATTAATGATGAAAATAAAACCGAACTTAATAAAGCGATTCATTTCTCAAATACAACACTTAACAAAACGATGCTGGTTCCATGAAGGTCTCAATTATTTTGAGACGATATCTTTAAATTAACGTTTCTTGAAGATTTGTTTACAAACTGATAAGTGCAGAACGCATGTCGATACTTATATAGACAGAAGGAGGTGAAAAAGGAACTGATGTAACTTTTACTTGGGATTGAATGTGCATTTTCTAAACACACAGTATTATTGCATGTATGCCTTTTATGGCCAAGTATTTTCTTGTAGACCTGATGGTATTTCTAGAATTGTCAAAGGTTCAGACTTGATTTAGGGTTAAAAATATGCGTCATCTCTTAAAATCCATTTTTTTGACTAGTTAAATCAAAATAAACAGTTATTTCGCCATTTAAAGATTAGATTAGAAATTTATATATACTAAATAAGTCGGCCAAAACGCACTTAAAACTAAATTTACTTCCTGTACAGTTTAGTTTTAAAAATATTGTGCGTACAATATGTAAATTTTATTAAAAACAAGCAAAGCTGTGCATATTTTTGAAATACTTACCATGGTTGTGTACTTGAAAATTTAATCAAATTCTCAAATTACCAATGTTTAGTCTATAGGTAGAAATAATATTTGTTAAATAAAAGATTTTGGACTCTAATCACGGTAAGTATTTTCAGCCATCTTCAGGTGAATACGGAATAAGTTAAGTAGCTACAGGTCTATTTATATTTAAGTACGAGGTGTGTTCAGAAAATATCGGGAATTTTCGTTTTTTGAAACAAATATTTATTTATTCGTGTACATTAATGTTGTCGCCTTCAAAATAGTCCCCATTGGATATTATGCACATGTGCCGGCTCTTCTTCCAATACTCGAAACACTTCTAAAACTCGATCTTTGGGATAGCCTTTAGTTCTTTCAGCGATGCGCTTTTAATGTCATCTATGCTTGCAAAACGACGGCCCTTTAAGGTTCTCTTTATTTTTGGGAACAGGAAAAAGTCAGACAGAGGCATGTCTGGCGAATATGGAGGCTGGGGCATCATTACAGTATTGCTTTTGGGCAAAAATTTTGTTCAAAATTTAACAATTTTAGAACAAATTTTGCTGCCACGCATTTCATACCCAAAACATTCGAAAAAATTTCATGGGGTGAGCCAATCGATATACCAACATCATCAGCGACTTCTCTGATGGTTTATAACCATTTCTTCCACTTTTTCGATGTTTTTATCGGTTGTTAATGTGCTTGTGCATTCGGGGCGTTCGTCATCTTCAACGTCTTCACGGCCATCTTGGAAACTCTTAAACCACTTGTAAACTCTTGTTTTACTTATAGCAGACTCACTATAGGCCTTTGTTAACATTTCATTTATTAAGCAAAATTGGATACAAATTCTTTGATCCATTTCTTTTAACGAACGAAAAATCGCCGAGCTCATAAAACACGTCTAACCTTAGCGGCTGCCACAGACAAAGTAAACAATGAAAACAGCTAAAGTTGTTATCATACTTTGGGGGCATATATACCAACATAATAAAGAAAATTTTATGATAACCGGACCCTCCGAACCCGCAAAATTTAACAATTCCCGTTATTTTCTGAACACACCTCGTATTACGACATTTCGACTGATAAGAGTATCTGCAGTTGTCTTTAGGTGAATACTAAATATTTATATTTTAGTCTAACCTTTCATTTTATAAAATAGCTCATATAATTGTGGAAATTAAATATTTTATCAAAGGAATATTTCCAATAGAATCGAAATTATATTAAATAAGTCAAGTTATTTTTCCTGGATCTAGTAAAAAATTCATAGCAGTTTCGATACCTATGTAATATATAAAATATTTACGTGAAACTTTGAGGGTGACCAAAAGTAAAAAGTTTCGGGCACTTACAACTTTCTTCATATACGGAATAGTTTTTCGAAGTTACCCCTATTCGGTGGTTAATACGGAGAGCTTGGGGGAACAATGAAATAATTTGAAGAGATTTGCATATTGATGAATAAGGAACAAATTTGGTCCTTAATGTTATTCATATTTATTGGGCTGGCAGATGTTTTAAAAGTAAAATCATTGTTGTAGAAAATAATTGCGTAGTTTATTAAACAAACTCTATTTGTTTAATGTTAGAACATTTTGTAAACACTATATTTCACAATTTTCGATATAATATACACTCACAGGCAAAATAATCGATCCACACAAATTTTCGATGAATTTCAATCGCAAATAACTTTTTTATTTGATGTCGGATTTAAACGAATATTAAAGAATATTGTAGATAAATTAATGGACAATCGCATCATATTTTAAAAAATTACTAAAAAATAGACGTACGTTTATAATATACAGGTTTAAACAAAAATATGTTTTTTACCATAAGTTTAAGACACTCTGTAGAGTGGCAAAACCGTATATTGTTCTAAATTAAGTTTTAATTATCAAGTCCCATCTATTTTTAACAGTTTTGTTTTTGGTTCACCTTGATATATTTATTTTTGTGGAAAATATGGATTTTTTTAAAAAACGTTGCAATTTCCAATATTTTTCCTGTATGAAGAACTAAGGTTGCTATGGTCCATCGATAACCTACGGAGGACAGGTGACAGGTTTGTTGAATCATCCCATACTTGGACATGTCATATACAGCTTTCAAAAGCTATCAAATTGTTTTTTGTAGATTAATGTGTTAATTTTAAGGTGTCTTCTTACTTTTAAAAATGACTGATGTTGCCCTTTGTACTTTACTTCTTGTGACGTTTAAAACACTTGCCACGTAATACTGTGACCGTCCATCCTGAATTAAATTAATGGCTCTGGCAACATCAGTCGGGGACAAATCCATTTTTTAAAGTGAGAAGTCACCTCAAAATTTAAACATAATTTGGAAAAAACAATTTGATAGCTTTTGAAAGCCGTGTATGACATGTCCAAGTATGGGATGATTCAACAAAACTGTCACTGCCATTCTCCATAGCATATGGATGGACCATAGCAACCTTAGTTCTTCATACAGAAAAATATTGGAAATTGCAATGTTTTTTTTAAAAAATCCGTATTTTCCACAAAAATAAATATATCGAGGTGAACCAAAAACAAAACTGTTAAGAATATATGTGACTTGATAAATAAAACTTAATTTAGAACAATATACGGTTTTGCCACTCTACAGAGTGTCTTAAACTTATGGTAAAAAACATCTTTTTGTTTAAACCTGTATATTATAAACGTACGTCTATTTTTTAGTAATTGTTTAAAATGTGAGCGATTATCCATTAATTTATCTACAATATTCTTTAATATTCGTTTAAATCCGACATCAAATAAAAAAGTTATTTGCGATTGAAATTCATCGAAAATTTGTGTGGATCGATTATTTTGCCTGTGAGTGTACTTAATAAGGCTTTGCCTAAAATCTTTTAGATGAAAAACTCTCTTTTATGTACAATTTTGCTATAAAAAAGCATTATTTTCTCTTGAAAGGATCAAATTAATTAATTTTGGCTTTCATGAAAGGTTTAAAATCACTTACTTGGGCATTTTTCTAAGTTTTCATCCGATCCGTCCTCACAATCGTTTTCACCATCACAGATAAATAATAGGGGGATGCATTGCATATTATTTTCACATTTAAACTGTGTGGGCGGACAGGTTGCATCTGAAAAATAAAATAAAATTTGTCCATTCCGTGAAAAGGTCTTGAATATGAGCAACAATGACGAAAAATATCGACTCACTCTAAAGTTTTTTTTTACTTTTATTTTTTTTCCTATGATAGACCATTCCGGAAAACCAAATTACAAAAAGGACAACGTATTAAAAACAAATTAAATACCACATATTAGCGTAAAAATTACGTTAAAATCACTTTATATCTGTTCTCTCTTTTTAAACCTTTATCATTTATTTATCTTTGTCTCTTCAATTTATATTTTAAAATGGTATACATAATGAAAGTAGGTAATAAAGTTTACCATAAATTAATTTAATTGATATAACAAATGAAAAAACTAATTATATTTAGCATTAAAACTCAATAGCTATGATATATAATAATATAAATTATGACATAAATAAAAAAATCTAAAAAACTTACTTAATTATATAAAAAAATCATTTAATTTGACCAACTTCGTAATACATATTACTTTTTTTAAATATTTATATTTATATATAATTTTTAATTAAATATTAAATTTCTTTAATAATTTAATATGGCGATTTTCAGAAATATTACCCTATTTTTAGTTTTATTTTTCACTTAAAGTTATTTTTTTCTTTTAAAAGTCATTATTAATAGTTTTTTATACCACTTTAAAAACCTTAAAAAGTTTCCAGGAAAAGAGGAATTATTTAAGGTTATAAAGTGGTTTTAATTTAGTCACAATATGACTTAAAAGTTAAATTTAGTTTAGAGTAAAAATATTTACGTCAAATTTACCGTTAAAATAAAGTAATATTGTTAATAAAAAATACGTAAAAAAGTAATTAATGATAATATGCCAAAAACCAATTAAATATTATTTTATTCCATTAAAATTATAAATTTTTATAAGAGTGTAATTATTATAATAAGCTATAGCTCATAAAGCAACAATTTAAATTAGTTTTACTTGCCTTATTTTATTTGTAAAAAAATATTTAAATTATTCCTTACAGAACTTACTAAACAAATCAATTAACGTTTTAGGCAGTTTACCTTGAAAAAAATACTACTAACTACCAAAAAAGTCCAAAAAAACGTAGTTAAAATCGTAAAATTTAAAAACATATCGTTTATTACGTTAACATATAAAATTTTATTTGCTTATTTATATAGTCGTTTCTTACATATGTTTATAACGCACATAGGAAACTTTAGAAATATTGCAGAGTAAGCAAAATAATTGACGAAACAAATAGTAAACAATTTTATTAACTTGTTATCTAAATGCAGTCACATACCTATTATTATTATCAAATTTGTCATTATTCGAAAAATCATTAGAATTCCAAACTCCCCGTTATATCACGCCACTTTCGTGGTAAAACAAAAGATAACAAAATAATGTATTTCTTGAAATCTGCGACTTAACTCTATAGAAAGCCATAGGCCAATAAGAGCGCGGCATTCTCCACGGCTCTGATTGGTTTATGGCTTTCTATAGAGATCATGTTCAAGAATCACGAAACGATTATCTACCGGATGCAAAAAAATTTTATCATCTAAATTTTTCATCCAACGATTAGGATGCAAACAAATTGTATCATCTAAATTTTTCGTCCAACGTGTTATCTGTACCTATTCGAAGTAAAAGCACATTAATTAGACTTTGTTTGATAACTTTACATCAGGCGGGAATTATAATTCTAATTTACGAACCCGGCCGTTATTTATGTTATACATACATATATCGAAATTTAACCTTTTGAAATATTTTTGCATGTTGATTTAATATTAATTTATACGTGCCTATACGTTATAGGTACGTTTAGTTTCAGCTAAAATGTCAGGGTTAACTCGCAAATTAAGCTCGTTTAAACCCTTATACCAATTCATTTTTATACAATGGGTACCTAATAAGTAAAATTGCTGGAAAAATATCGAAATTAAATTGTATGCAACCGGATTGAATAATAAGTTAATTTTTCCTAATTTTAGGTTTGTTTGTGTGCGTAGGTAAAATTGTTTATGTAGGCATTTGAAAAAAAACATTATTTTCCTAATAATCGACCCAAAATACGTATGCAATGGCGAAAACAAGGTATAATTAAGTTGTTTAAACTATTTTTTAATGTGTGGTACGAGAAAATATTATTAGTAATTAAGATATTAGACCGTGAAATGAATGGGATAATTTTAAGGGCCTATCCAATTGGAGTCAATTAAATGATATAGAAATAGAATAAATTTAAAAGGTAAAAGTTGCTACTTTCATTGAATAATATTAAGTTGCTGTCAAATTTATAGGAAAAGTGGTAAATAAAAATACATCAGGTGATTTGACGTAACATTATTGATGAAGTAAACAAGTTTTTGAGGTAAATCCGGGCGAAATCATGTATGAAACTTATTGGGGAATATGTTTATAGTGCAGAATTCAATATTTGCACCCCTATTCGATTGTAAAAACAGCGAAAATTCAGGAACTTACCCTGATCGCCTGTAAAATCTTTAGTGCCACTGGAACAACTCACTAAATAACACAAAATTATGCTGCTTAAAACTAAAACGTCCCATATTCGAAGTACCATGGTTTTTAAACGATGGGGTTAAAAGATACACGTGTGTTTAAGACATAACCAATTTTTGCGTACACGGTTTACTTATTTCACTCCTCGCACTATCTATTAAAATCATCTACCTAGCGTAGGAAGACCGAAAGTTTGCGCATGTCCAACATGAGCCCAGCCTTCTAGCAAAGAGTAACCGTGCACACTACGACTATACCAGCCTTTCAAAAATTAAAATAATCAACTTTATTTTCATGCACAATTTGTTGTTTTGTTCAGCCCCCCTAATTATCGACCCTCATACGTAAAAACAAAACAACTGCATTTTATTCACAACATAACACATTGCCAATTTTATTTATTATTTAGTTATTTAACGCGTCGTCAGGTAAGGTCAAACGAAAAAAGTAATTTATGCGAACAAAGACCTTCAAAAATATATTTTTACGATGTTTTTATTTTTATTATAATTTTTATAAACGCAAATATTTTATTAAAATTCAATAAGTATATTATAGCCATTCCCTACATTTAAAAAATCACCGTTTCTGCTTCTTGCCAATAGATGGCAAATTGCAGAAAATTATTAAAAACACCCCTTTAATATCAAAATTTTAAATTTGTCCTTGTTTTGGGTATGTTCGAGTCCTAAGACTGTTTAAAGTTAATTTAAAAAAATTTTAGCTCTTTTTTCAATAAGAAAATACATTATTTTTTACAATAAAACTTTAAATTTTTATAACTGGTAATAACTAAAATTTGATACAAATGTAGAAAAGCTACGCCCAGAAAGCAAAAACTACTTTTTGGTTAAAATAACATGGATTTCATGTCCCAAACATGTCATATATATGACATATGTCCGCCCTAAATATATTAACTTAACTATATTAACTATATTAACTTATATTAATTAACTTTCATATCAAAATAACGTTATTTTGGGATGTCATATTTGTGATGTACATAACGTTATAACATCACAAATATGACATCCCAAAATAACGTTATTTTGATATGAAAGTAACGTTTTTTTTAGGATGTCACATAATAACGTTATAACGTACGTTATTTCAATATCCAAATCACGTTATTTTAGGATGTCATATTTGTGGTGTTATTTAGGGCGGACATATGACTTGTTTGTGACGTGAAAAACATGTTATTTTAACTAAAAAGTAGTTTTTGCTCGTATATAGCCCTAATTATCAAATAAGGGAGGATCTCATTTTACAAGCATTTTAAGATTTAAATTCTTTTTTTGGAAACAAATTTGTTTCCAAAAAAAGAATTTAAATCTTTTATGCATAAATAAATTATTACTAAATTGTATCAAACCTATCACATTAATGTGATAGGTTTGATACAAAAATTTCTTTCCGCGTCCCCTAATTTCATCCCCCGAAAGGGGAGTTTATTTGCTTTTTGGCTCATAACTCGCTAACCGTGCTTTTTTCAGAATTTCACCTTCAATACTTTTGATTATGTACTAAATAAGGCACACGTTAAACCCCATTGCGCATGCGCCTATACGATGTATCCTTTTGCTATGCGGTTCTTTTTTCAAAGCTTTAATTTTTGTGGCGCACTTGCAATGAAAATAATTTAAAAAAACTACGGATTCGTTACGAGGATAAGTGTACCTAAAAATCTAGGGTAGAACGAACTGGCTCATTAAAGCCGTTTGAGAAATAAAAAATGGTTTTTTTGAAAAAAGAACCCCCTGTACATTGAAAAGCAGTTACTTTTGAAAAAAGTCTAGTACCTCAAAAAATCGTCCATTCGGTTATGTTTCATTACCCTATGGTTTGGGATCGATTACTTTTAAAATTGGGCTACAATAAAAAAAAACAAAAAAATGATTTTGAAAGCAACGCTCAACTTTGCACACTGCGCATAGCAAAAGCGCACATCATATAGGTGCGCAATGGGGTTTAACGTGTGCCTTATTTAGTACATAATCCTACGGAAGCGTCAAAGGCTCAAAGCACTTTTTTTCTAAGTCAAACGTTTGAGATAAAAAGTCAAACGTTTGAGTTAAAAAGTCAAACGTTTGAGATAAAAAGTCAAACGTTTGAGTTAAAAAGTCAAACGTTTGAGATTAAAAGTCAAACGTTTGAGATTAAAAGTCAAACGTTTGAGATAAAAATTCAAACTTTATAGCGGTCAATTTCAAGCAGTTTAGCAGTTCCTTGTTCATTACCTACGCAGGCGTTTCGCTTGTATTGTTTGGTACGCAAGCGCAAATTTTAAGGTTCCACGTGAATCGTGAAACAGTGAATCATAGAAAAAGGATTATTACATTAGTGCAAGTTGGTTAAATTTAAGTGTTTTGATAAGTGTTTTAAAGTGTTTTGGTAGTAATGTAAAGCCTATCTTGTTAGAGGATGGAGATGAATAATGACCTTAGTGACAATGAAGAAATGAGGGAATTTTTAAGAAAAAGGGGTATTAGAGAAATGCACTTAGTGCATGGAGAATGAAAAGGTATTCATTTAGATTACATTAATTAAATAATTAATTCATTTAATATTTACATGCACTTTCGGGTTTAAATGCGGTACTTTACTCTCCATTTGAGGGGGATTACATTTTTATGTATATTTGGTTGCATAACATCTAGTGGCACTCTTTAATTTTTTTAATTTACAAGATCAAATAAAATCAAATAAACAAGCAGAAGTAGTGTTTCTTCTAAATTTGCTTACATTATGAAAATATATAATTTATTGCTAAATATATTATATATAATATTATATATAATAGACCTATCACATGGATCGGATTTTCGGGTTGCGCGTGAGCGAATAAGAAAGAAAGAAATTGGATTTCGCTTTATCGCGCGTGCGTAACCCATTCAAAGGGGACTTTGGTATTTTATTTATTAGTTTAATTAAAAAGATCCCTATACTTGTAGATTGGCCCAGATGTGATTTTTCATCTGACTGATTCGCAGTTAGAGGAATTTATACCAAGATTAGGCGACAGAATTGCCCTTAGACAATTTCTAAAATTAAAAACAAATTGTGAGGTTCCAAACTCCACGAGAAAGAAACAGCTTATAGATAGACTTCGTCAAAAGCTAGAAACCAAAAGCTGTTTAGGGCAAAATGATATTGAAGGCATGTCAATTAAAAAAAAGAAAACAGGACCTCATTACCAAGACGAAAAACAAATAATATTGGGCTGGATATGTCGAATGAACGGCGAATCTAAATTTAAACAAGTGAGAGAAAGGGGGGGTGGAGGGGCGAGAAAAATTAAAGTTCCCAAACTGGCGAACAAGGAGTATCTTCAAAGAAAAGGAGTTGAACTGTTTTTTCCCGATGGAAAATCTCCCAAAGGAGCATTAGTGGATTTTGATATTGACTTGCTTGATTTTAAAAACAATAAAATTGACGAAGTTACCACTGTGGAAAATTTGTTAGAAAGCACGGGTTTGTCAGTCTTACGATTCTATTTAGCAACCACCCAAAAAACTGATATAGATGAAGAATCGGATGAAGAACGAGTATCTTTGGAAAAAAGTTCATTATTGGTAAGAAACTCTACCTTAAGATCTTAACTCGAGAAGTATTTTTTTATTTTATAGGTAAATGATCATCTGGTGTTAAACAAAAATCCAAACCTTCAACAAGACGATAAGAATGAAGAACGATATGGTCCATTTGAAACCTTGGATGATGATGTAAGAAATATTTTCAGTGGTAGTTTACGCGAACTAAAACCAATTTCGTTCTTCTTATTTTAGGTGGTCACTACTGAATATTCAAATTACCATGTGGTTTTGGGTAAGTAATTATTTCTGAATTATATATATAATAATAATAATATTCTGAATATCTGAATTATATATATAATAATAATAATAAAAGTGTACTTGGATACATATGTATCCAAGTACACTTTTATTTCAGAAAATGATTCTGACGATTATTTCTTGGATGCCCGATCTTTGCCAGGCAAAACCACTCAAGATAGTCTGAATGAGCTTATTAACAGTCTCCTTGATAAGAACGAAACTGTGTCTCAAATAACAACAAATGTTCCTGTTAATAATCTTGATGAAAATGAAAGTTTTCTTCACATGCAAAACGATTCTGTAATACCAGACAGATTAATTGAAAATGCAGAGTACCAATCAGAAGAGGAATTTAAATCAGTTAAGGATGTTTTAAAAACCTTACAGCAAAAGATCAATTTTGAAGAAATGAACAAGTTCAATATATTTCGCAATGATATTTTCCAGTGTTGTGTGAGGGCTATGAGACGTAAAACATTTGATCCTTTTAACAAGATATCTGTCAAATTTAGCGATTATGAGGGAAATTCTGAGGGGGCTGTGGACGAGGGAGGCCCGACCAGAGAAATGTTTCGTTTAGCATTAGAATACTTGACAGATAGTGAAATGTTTGTTGGGCAAAAGAGAAGGCACATAACTCTTAACCATAGATGCCTCGAAAAAAACTTTTATTTTGAAGCTGGAAGGCTAATGGCCTTGTCATTAGTGCATGGTGGTCCAGGGCCACATTTTTTTTCACCAACATTGTTTTCTTTAATGTTTTATGGGCATGCAAATACTACACCTACATTAGATGATGTGGAAGAAGAAATTCGGAGCAAATTAGCTAAATTAGAAGAATTAGTAGAACTTTCGGATTTGCAAGAATTTGTTATAACTGAAAATATCTTTTCCATTGCTGGTTTCCACTACATTACAAATTTGGATGAAAAAAGTACAATTGTAGCAGGTAAAGCATTCCAAAAAGTTAAAGTTCTTTACAAATAATAATATTTAATATTTTGTATAGGTACACTAAAATTTTTTGCTTTCAAACGTGTTGAAACAGCTATAAATCAGTTCATCGAAGGAATAAAGACTTGCAATATTTATGAATACATTAGACTTTATCCACATTTATTCCAATATTTATTCTGCGAAGAGAAATTACAGTTAACTGCGGATGATTTGGAAAATATTTTTGTAATCAAATATAGTCCAATGGGTTCCAATAAACGTTTGTTAGAAAATCGAGCAGTGTCTTACTTCAGGGACTACCTGGTCGACTGTGAGGGTAGGTTGCTAAAGCTTGGTAATAGTAATATTAAAACGATAATTCATCTATTTTTTATACAATTTTAGAAAACCTAATGGATTTAAATGATCCTGAGCGGATCGTAGATGAGGACGTCGAGACTTCTGTCAGTTTAACCGATATTTTAGTATTCGGTACTGGGGCTGATGTTGTTCCACCTTTGGGGTTTCCTCAAATACCAAAAATACTATTTTTACATAATGAAACTACAACGGCATATAAATATCCCATGGCAAATACATGTGCCCTTGAATTTAAGTTACCAACTTGTCATGAAAGTTACGAGGATTTCAAGGCCAACATGAATTTTGGAATTGCAAACTGCAAAAGCTTCGGTTTTGCGTAAAATAAAAAATAACCTTTCATAATAATAATCTTTCTTTTTGTTCATAAATAATTTTATTTTATATCTTTGTCTGTTTTTTTAAGTATTTTATAAAACGTTGTTTTGTAGAAATAATTTTTTTAGTTTCCAAATTTTATATATTTTTGTTTATGTTCGTTTAAATAAATAGACCAATGTTAATTCGTTTTTTATTTATTAATGTAAACGTAAATAATCTACAGTAGTGTCAAAATTTCATCACGTAGTTCTTTGTAAAGGTTTAGCGCATAAAATGGATCAGTCACTACCAAGCTCATCTAAAACAATTTTACACAAATCGTGTACGTCATTGTTACTACAAGGGCAGTCTAAAAAGACACATTCTTCTTCACAAATCTGCAAATGCTCTTCTTCTACTACTATAAGGTGGTCTCTAGAATTATGTATCTGTGGAAAATTGAAGATAACATCTGGACGTCCTGAGGGGCAGTTGCTGTGTCGATTTTTTCTGATCAAATGCATATTCCATTCTAGGACAACGTTATTTAATTCCTCCTAAAATTGCATTAATCTATATACCCACTTGGCATGTAATATTACGGAAATGTAATGTAATGTTGTGTTATAATTGAAATATGTCAGAAATATGTCGTGCCGTGTGGGTATAGAGATTATAATCTCTAGTTTTGGGACTAAACTTACTTGAATAATATCCATAAAACAAAATTGCAATATTGATTTATCTACAATGTTACCAGTAAATAGCCCATCATCTCTTAACCGGGAAAACAAATTCATCCAGTATTGACCACAATGTTTTCTCAAGATGGACCACCATGACTCAATCCTTTGATTATTTTGGCTGGTTCCATAAATAAAGGGCGGTACTGTGTAAGCGTCAGTAATTTGATTAACTGCTGCAGTTTCATGAAAGTAAATCTGGATATCTTCCACATAACCATTCTCTGTGCCCATGTCAGCCCTTACAGTTCGAGGGAAACCTTTCAGATATCTTACAGTTTCTATATAATATCCTGCTATTACCTTTGGATCATTGTTCGTGCTAGACGCTTTTAACCACAACACTTTTCGAGAATACCCGTCTATGCATCCACTGATGCATATTCCGTACGGCTTTAGTTTATCATATCCGTCCATGTGCCACAGAAAATTGGGCCCCTTATTAAAGTATTGCCTTCTATTTAACTTTCTCTTTCTTCTTAAAGATACACCGTGGGGATCGATAATGTTTAGTAAAAGACGAACCGTTTCTTGTGTAATGATGATTCCGGAGTGCAGGCACTTTAAATGCATCCACTTATACCCGTGCAATCTTCCAGATCCCAGAAGTTGTGATTCCAAAAAACTTATTACATCGTTAATTGAGGTAAAGTTTTTTCGACGGTAAAGGTGTAAGCGTTTCAAATGTCTTTTCAATGAAGACTTACTTAAGTAATAACCATGTTTTATAAGAAACAATAAAATTTCATCTTGTTTCAAACCCAAATGAAACAAATCTGTAATACAGTTATCCAAATTATTCATGTTCTTTAATTTAACACCTATTCACTATAACGAACAGTAATAAACAAAATACAGTGAACTAATAACGACTTATGTGCTTGCAATGGACCGCTATAAAGTATGAATTTTTATCTCAAACGTTTGACTTTTTATCTCAAACGTTTGACTTTTTAACTCAAACGTTTGACTTTTTATCTCAAACGTTTGACTTTTTAACTCAAACGTTTGACTTTTTATCTCAAACGTTTGACTTTTTATCTCAAACGTTTGACTTAAAAAAAAAGTGCTTTGAGCCTTTGACGCTTCCGTATAATCCAAAGTATTAGAGGTAAAATTCTAAAAAAATGCCCGGTTAGCGAGTTATGAGCCAAAAAGCAAAAAAAACTCCCCTTTCGGGGGATGAAATTAGGGGACGCGAAAAGAAATTTTTGGGGAATATTCTTGATTCATTATCAGCACCCCTGACTCTACATAAAAAAATAAAACCATCAAGTTATCCTTCTACAATCTTTGTTTCCTGGACTACATAATATAATATATTATCCTGATTAAATTAATGACTGCAGGCAACCCCGATTAGAGAATATTGTTTTTCAGTTGCCTACATATAAAATTAAAATTTAGTAGATATTTTATTTACATTTTTTTCAAATATTACTATTGTGTTTAAAAATCAATTGAACCTTTAAAAGTTTACAATTACAGTACAGTTCAAGGCTATAGTAGTGTTGGGGCATAATAATCTTTTGTTGCCTAATTATTTAACTGATAAGAAAAGAAGTAATATCAGTAAGCTTGTGCAATTAAAAAAGAAATATTCTCAAGATGTCACACACAAGAAGTATAAGCACTGTGTTTTATAAATTTTTAAAAACAAATCTGACTACTGTAAGTATAATTTTTATTTTTATCAACGCAGCATTGCATTTATAATTTGTAGAATAGTTCGACAATCAAACACATACATTCATCAAGATTATTAGAGAAAAATGTTGCTTTTAACTTATCAGATATTGGTGAAGGTATTAGGGAAGTAATTGTTAAAGAATGGTATGTTAAGGAGGGCGATAAAGTGGTTCAATTCGATAATATATGTGAAGTGCAAAGCGATAAGGCTTCTGTTACAATAACTAGTCGATATGATGGAACCATTACAAAATTACACCACAACATTGATGATGTGGCTCTGGTTGGCAAACCTCTAGTCAATATTGAAACTGATGAAGGTTTAAATTAATTTTCTTAATTTTTCCTGAATAAAATTAAATATGTTTTTAGCCGAAGATACTGGAGCAGTTGAAAAAAAATCTACACTAGAAACTCCTAAACTAGAAACAATAAAATCTTCTACAGAAATTAAAAAAGGTGATTAGTGAATGAAAATATTTTAAAAGTCCTTCTCAGATTTTTTAATATATACCAGGGGCGACTATAATTATCATTAAAATCGGGAGAAAGTGGTGTTATAATAAATTTTGTTACTAATGAAAATTATTTAATTGGGGTAGAAAAAGCATAGTATTACACTCGAGATAATGCGCATTTTTTACTAGGATGATTTACGTCTCTTGCCTGAAGGCACGAGACGCAAACCTCATCCGTAAATAATAGCCTGCATTATCTCTTCTATAATAATATACTATTTCAGATATTAATAATTTAGTTGAGACTGAATTTATACATACAAATTGTGATATAATATGCATTCCATCTGTAAGGCGTTTAGCAAAAGAGAACAATGTGAGTTAAAATATAAAGTAAAATTTAATTTTAAGTATAAAATTTCAGTTAAATTTGTCACTCATAAAAGGTACTGGTAAGCATGGTAGGATCTTAAAGGAAGATGTTTTGAAATATTTGGAAAATAATAATGGTGAAACATCTCATAGTGGTTCATTAGTGGATGAGAAGCAAGATTTAGAGGAAGCAATATCTGGTTTTCAAAGAATTATGGTGAAAACAATGACTGAATCTCTTGTAAGTATTTTTTTTATATAAGGGAATTAGTTTTTTCAGTATTTTAATCGCTGCTAAATAATTACGTTTGCATTTTTTGTAATATTCAAAAGTTTGAACATTAACTTCCCACATATGCGTCGAAAAATCTTGCGCGTGCGCAGTAATGAATATATTGTGCAGGCGTAAATTGGATACAGAAATGCCGCAGGCAATTTCAGAATCGCTGTTGCTAGTGCACCGCGTGCGGTGTACTATTCTGCACCGCCAAATTATATATTACGTCATAAACCCAAACCAACCCAAACTCAACAACACAACCCAACCGACCCCGCCCCAAATTTATGAAATAAAAAAAGTTCGACAACTTCTAGTAGATTTTATGTTACAATAAAACTAAAACAACCCAACCCAACCGAACACTGTTTAACAAAGAAACAACAAATTTATGAAATAAAAAAGTTCTTAGTATCGAACCCGGGACCTCTCGCATGCCAAGCGCCCGCCCTACCATCTGAGCCATCTAGCTTGTTGTCAAATATTAAACGCTCGGGGAACAAAAACGGATTATAATTATGACGTAATTGGCGGTGTAGAATAGTACACCGCGCGCGGTGTACTAGCAACAGCGTTTCATAATTCACAAGAGGTCATCATAAAAATTGGAAACTTGTTTCTGTCAAGTATCACTACCTATTTATAATTGTGAATTATAATTATGTCAATTGACATAATAATGATTGATATATTAATAATCTCAATTAATGTTATATTTTTACTACTTTGAGGTTCAAAAAAAAACGCCAAAAACGTGTATTACAGTTGAAAAAAAATCTTTTCAAAGATATATTAATTAAATCACTTAATTGATAAATAACCATATAAAATATCACCTTTTTTACAGCGTTTTTGAAGACTCGGAAAATATTCTATCGCGCTCCAGACGCGGTTTTATTTGGGAATAAGTGGAAATAATATTTTAAATACACCTGCAAGTTGCACTTTGAATTTGCTTCGGTTATTTGTTACCTAGGTTATGTCGCACTGTTTAACAACACATTTCAAAATTTTCACATGTGAATTCACTGTAAATGCGTATACGCACGCACGCGTGCTAGATGCGAAAATTCATAAAGATCGCGTGCGCCCAAAACTCAAGCCTGATTTATAGATTGCCTTCCTTTCTCCCTTCCGTTGTGCTGTTTATAGATTCCCGCACAGCATTCCTGAGTTAAGGTTTTTCTCACGCATTTTGCTTATTTGTGTATCACCTAAGCTCATGGCGTTTCAAAGAAATCGTGAGTTAATTTGATAATGTGTTGTGGGCATGCGCACAGAGGATTCATTTGACATTCTACGCATGCGCAAATGGATTTCGATTTTAGATCTCACTCTGCGCTCATTTGATCTCATGCGTTAAGAACTGTTAATATAACAAATAAATATAAATTTTAGACACATTAAAATGTATTAATTTTTTCAGAAAATTCCACATTTTGTTTATAGTGACGAGATAACAGTGACAAAACTGAGCGATTTAAGGCAATCGTTAAAAGCAATATCGGAATTAAATGAGACTAAAATATCCCTAATGCCGTTTTTCATAAAGGCAGCTTCAAATGCTTTGAAAAAATATCCGATTATTAATGCTACAACTGATCAGAATCTAGAAAAAATCTACTACAAAAAAAATCACAATATAGGAATAGCAATGGACACAAAAGCTGGTTTAGCTGTGCCAGTGATAAAAAACGTTGAAAATTTGGGAATACTGGATATAGCTAGAGAATTGAATAGGCTTGTGAAATCTGGAAAGAATGGTAGCTTTGCTCCAAGCGATATAAGAGGCGGAACATTTTCAATCTCTAATATAGGAAGTGTATGTTATATTATATTCCCCTAATGGTGACATAAACGTTTTTGTTTTTAGATTGGCGGTACCTACATGATGCCGGTGATAACCCCTCCGCAGCTAGCTATCATTGCCCTGGGAACCACCAAGGTAAAATTTAATGAATTAATTTTACTAACTGTAATGTGTTTGGTTTTATTAGGTGTTGCCAAGGTTTGATAAGGACATGAAGGTGGTGCCAGAATCCATTATAAATATAAGTGCCTCGGCCGACCACAGATTCATTGATGGCGCCACTATGGCAAACTTTATAGAGATGTTCAAAAGACAAATAGAAAACCCCAATTTACTGTTTCTAAATGTTTAAAGTATTGTTTGTCTTGTTGGATTAAATATATATTTTTTTAAAGATTGTAGTGTAGTGGTTTTTATAAATAATATAACTTTTTTTTATACAAAATATATATTAGAAAATATTGCTCCCTAACCATAATTAAAAAAATCAATAATAATAACCTGTACAACGGTTTGTAGAAGACAATATATAAAAAAATTAATTAAAACCACATAAAATAGTGATGTCAGTATAACAATAACTAATACATACATATATATTTATAAAAATATTTCAGATGTGAACTAAATCTATGTTAGGATAATAAAAATACATAAAATAAAATAATGTTAAAAACAAGTCTTGAATAATAAAAGCTAATGTGAAGTATACTATAGTAGGTATAAATAAGAAAGTAAAGTAAAGCTGTTTAAAATGTAAAAAAAAGAAAAATGGCCTGTTACATTAAGAATCACAGTATGTTACAAAACTATCATTGGATGGATTTGTTTGAAGTGAGCACCATTTTTTTAGATAAATTAACCACTGTAACAAACAAAACATTTTGTCATTAGAATTGATTGGATTATTTAAAATTTAACTGATTACTTACGTAATTTTTTTGTGTGCGAATTTGCAGGTCACATAGGGGTTCTGCAAAATCTTGGGTTGGGTTTCCATCACCCTCAATAGAAGGTCGTCCAAATAATCTTCAAGATCTTTAAGTTTCTTTTTTTGCTTGTCCAGTTCGAATTGAGTATCACTAAGCGCCAAAATGAGGTCCTAATAAAAATTTGTTATTAAAAAAATGTACATTCCATAGATAATGATCTTTATAGAACTTACTTCTCTGCTTTTTCCTTCGAATTTCTGGAGTAATTCGTTTGATAGTCGGTTGTTGTGGTTTCGCGCTAGTGGTACCACGTCGTCATTTTCCCCGCCTATAACAATACGTTCATGAGCGTTATTTCGCTGCTTCTCTAGTCTTGCGTCACTTTCAATCTTATCTAAAATGCAAAAATGGTGCGTGCACTACAAAATACCTAGGCTGTACGCGTGTTGCCTACCTTTTCTGAAGTTGATGAATTTCGAGAATATTCCTTCTTTTTCGTCTTTCTTCGCTCCTACCTCCGGGGTGGACTTGATGCTTATGTTGTCTTCTTTGGCCTCCACTTCTACTTCCGCTGGATCTTCTTCTTCAATTTGCGTGGAAGACAGTTTGGAAGAGTCCCAAGATCTTCGGTTTAGCGATTCGCTACTACCTGGTTTGAGAAGAGCTAAATGTTCATAAATTAGTATTGTAAAAAGTGGTAGTGAGAAAATTCTTACTTTTAGGTTTGCTGAAGAAGAGTTTGGAGTCCCAGTCATCTTGCGTTTTTGGTTCCTGCCTTGGAGGTTTAGCTGGAGGTGTGGTGATTTTTTTCTCAGACACATTGTCCAATGATGAGTTAACAGGCTGTATATTTTGACTAAGTGAACTTGCGGAGCTTTTGTGGGATAAATCATCAAACTGCAACAATTTATTCACTTATAATATACACTTACTTACAATTGTTACTTATTACTTACAATAAAGTCCTCGTCTTCACTGACCACGCCTGGATCGGCATCATCCCTAGTTTGTTTACTTTTAAACTTATCAAAACCACTACTGTTATTTCTCACTTTCAAACTCCCAACACTTCCAATAGAGGAAGCACCGTCGTCAAACTGCCCGTCCTTCTTTTTACCGCGCAAGTGCATCTTCGAGCCTATAGATTTGGCGAACTTCTTCAAACCCTTGCGTTTCTCCACACTGCCGAGGCTCAATAGGCTGCCGCCAACACTTTGGGCAACTGAGGAAAGTTGCCCAATCGATGATTTATGCTTCTCTTTCTTGCTTAGCTCTGTTAGACTGCCGGATTTCACGATAAAACCGATTTTTACCTCTAGTTTACCGCGTTCTTTATGTTTTGAGGTCTCTTTGCCTAAAAAAACAAATTTGTATCTGCCGTCTTCCTTTAAAACAGTTATGCAGATTATTGTCTACATATTTTTAAGTTTGCAACCAATTTATGTTACTAAGCAATTACTTAGCTTAAGCTTAATTGCGCATGCGCAGAAAGTGCGCGCACAGGTATAATTGAGGGTAAAATTATTATTACCGTTACCATTTATTGAATCATTTCTAAATAGAAAACAAAAAATCATGAAGTTTGAGTGGTTACACGGCATACTTATGTCCAAAAACAAAGAACTTGTAACAGAAAAACAAAAACGAATCGATGATGCATTTTCGAGGTATCTTCGTTGGTTCGAGAGTTAAATATGCCGTGTTTGGGCTTGATTTTCAAGATTTTTTGGTAACTATGCAATAAAAAAGTTTTATATGCAATATTAAACCTATTTGAATTACCGCAAATGATTACCATTTATTAAATCATTTTTGAATAGAAAACAAAAAATCATGAAGTTTGAGTGGTTACACGGCATACTTATGTCCAAAAACAAAGAAGTTGTAACAGAAAAACAAAACCGAATCGTTGATGCATTTTCGAGGTATCTTCGTTGTTTCGAGAGATAAATATGCCGCGTTTGGGCTTGATTTTCAAGATTTTTTGTATCTATGCAATAAAAAGGTTTTCTATGCAATATTAAACCTATTTGAATTACCGCAAATGATTACCATTTATTAAATCATTTTTAAATAGAAAACAAAAAATCATGAAGTTTGAGTGGTTACACGGCATACTTATGTCCAAAAACAAAGAAGTTGTAACAGAAAAACAAAACCGAATCGTTGATGCATTTTCGAGGTATCTTCGTTGTTTCGAGAGATAAATATGCCGTGTTTGGGCTTAATTTTCAAGATTTTTTGTATCTATTCAATAAAAAGGTTTTATATGCAATATTAAACCTATTTGAATTACCGCAAATGATTACCATTTATTAAATCATTTTTAAATAGAAAACAAAAAATCATGAAGTTTGAGTGGTTACACGGCATACTTATGTCCAAAAACAAAGAAGTTGTAAGAGAAAAACAAAACCGAATCGTTGATGCATTTTCGAGGTATCTTCGTTGTTTCGAGAGATAAATATGCCGTGTTTGGGCTTAATTTTCAAGATTTTTTGTATCTATTCAATAAAAAGGTTTTATATGCAATATTAAACCTATTTGAATTACCGCAAATGATTACCATTTATTAAATCATTTTTAAATAGAAAACAAAAAATCATGAAGTTTGAGTGGTTACACGGCATACTTATGTCCAAAAACAAAGAAGTTGTAAGAGAAAAACAAAACCGAATCGTTGATGCATTTTCGAGGTATCTTCGTTATTTCGAGAGATAAATATGCCGTGTTTGGGCTTGATTTTCAAGATTTTTTGGGATCTATTCAATAAAAAGGTTTTTATATGCAAAATTAAACCCATTTGAATTACCGCAAATGATTACCATTTATTAAATCATTTTTAAATAGAAAACAAAAAATCATGAAGTTTGAGTGGTTACACGGCATACTTATGTCCAAAAACAAAAAAGTTGTAACAGAAAAACAAAACCGAATCGTTGATGCATTTTCGAGGTATCTTCGTTGTTTCGAGAGATAAATATTCCGTGTTTGGGCTTGATTTTCAAGATTTTTTGGTAACTATGCAATAAAAAAGTTTTTATATGCAAAATTAAAACTATTTGAATTACCATTTATTAAATCATTTTTAAATACAAAACATAAAATCATGGCATACTTATGTCCAAAAACAAAGAAGATTTTTTATGCCATGAGGCTCATGGCATGAGCTCAGGTGATACAAAAATGAACCAAATGCTAAATAAATAGGTAAACTGAGAAAAATCTGAATTTAGAGTTGCTGTGCGGTATTTTTTTATTATTAATTTATTTGTAAAATCCACAATTTTAAAACAAAAGGAGTGTATATTATTTTGAGATTAAATACAAAATGTTATAGTACAGTACAACATTTTTATATAAACAAAGATAAACTTGTATTAGCCATACCACAAAGTATTGATAAAGTGGACAAAAATTTAAATATTTTAAGGTTTAGATAATTTATACCAAATAATAAGAATGTCAGTATGTTAAAGATTGATAATATTTTATATACTTATTATTTAAAATATTAACATTTTTCTAGAAACAATGACACCAATAGTTGAAGGTCAAACCTACCTATGTACAATTATTCATGCAATGAGAAGAGAATATTTTACACCCATACATTGTTGATGCAATTTAGATAAGTCAAAAGTTCACATGATGATAATTAATTACTAGTTTGAGTCAGAGCTACAAAAAAACTCACCTTTTTTGTTTTTTCCTTGTAGAGTATACCATTTGTTTTTGGGCCTTTCATAGATATCTAAACTGTTTAATGGTATTTTTGTACGACCTAAGAACTCGTCAACTTGCAAAAAACTTCTGTGGTAAGCAGTCAGCACTAATTCTGCTGTATTGCCTTGGTCAGGTATTGGCCTAAAATAAACAATTGTCATTACATGTGCAAAATATTTTTAATAAACAAACATACAGTTCACATTCTTCCTTCCATTCCACCGAAGGTCCAGCTTTGTCTTTTATGGAGGTTTGATAAATAGTTTTACCCAATCCAATGGTGACAAAGCAGTCATTTGTGTTGTTTTTTCCTTTGGTCAGAAGATCTACACCTTTGATTACTAAACAAAATAATTAAATTAAATAAACAATCAAACAAAATAATAGGGTCAAATTACCAGTAACTTGAACATGAGTAGGCATCCACATTTTTAGCGCTTCTTAATTAATTAACTTGCACGGGAAAATTCTTAATTATGACAGAGGAAATCACTGTTTAAGGCACTGGGTCTGTTATATTGTTGTTGATTCTATTGGATGATGATTAATCATTACAATTTTTGTAATGCAAAGTAGATCACAAAGTAACTGTTTTGATCCTCATCATTTTTTGTAGGTTATTCAGTTCTTAAATCAGATGACGTTTAGCCAAATAAACGTCAAGCAACTGTCACGAATAAAATAAAATCGAATAGAAAGTTTGCTTGGATATAATTTAATCATCGACAAGCAAGTCACGTATTATGTGTTTGGAATTAAAATTCTTATCTCGCTGGTTTTTCCTGATGCAGCTCTAAATAATTTCTTAACATTATTACGTTTTATATACAAAAATGACCGTATAACTTAATGACAGATGATTTACTTTTTGACAGCAACCGATGTCAAAATTACAGGAACCTACAAATACACTGAGCGACAAAACAAAACCTTTTAATTGGTGTCTCTGGTATATACACTAAACAAATTAAATTTGCATGACAACAATTAAATTAATCATTTTAACACGATAGATTATTCAGGTTGTCCTGAAAATGGCGCATTAACGCAATGCGCATGGATAGTGCTTATTTTGAGGATACAAAATGTTGTTTTAAACTACTTGCTGCATTATTTAAATTGTTCCCATGCACAATGTGTGAAAAAATCAAAATTTTTAATAATCATAACTTTATTATTATTAACAAATTTTAACTTTTAACTCTAATCAATTAATTTTTTTCCATTACTAAATAGCAAGTTGCATACTATACTTTATTTATGAACATAAAGAAGAATTTAACGCCAATTTTATTTGTCTGTTAATTGTCAGACGAATTTAACCTCACTTTATAACAAAGCTAACTTCAGCCCATGACAAGGACGCCATGGTTACAGCTTGTCAATGTGGGAGTCTATAATAATATTTACGCTGTTGCTAGTACACCGCGCGCGGTGTACTATTCTACACCGCCAATTACGTCATAATTATAATCCGTTTTTGTTCCCCGAGCGTTTAATATTTGACAACAAGCTAGATGGCTCAGATGGTAGGGCGGGCGCTTGGCATGCGAGAGGTCCCGGGTTCGATACTAAGAACTTTTTTTATTTCATAAATTTGTTGTTTCTTTGTTAAACAGTGTTCGGTTGGGTTGGTTTGTTTTAGTTTTATTGTAACATAAAATCTACTAGAAGTTGTCGAACTTTTTTTATTTCATAAATTTGTTGTTCCTTTGTTAAAGTGTTTTATTTTTATCGTAACATAAATTTGCCCATTTGAGTTGGGTTTTTTGCTCAATGGGGCGGGGTCGGTTGGGTTGTGTTGTTGAGTTTGGGTTTATGACGTAATATATAATTTGGCGGTGCAGAATAGTACACCGCACGCGGTGCACTAGCAACAGCGTAATATTTAAAACACACCTTGTCAATGTGGGAGAAAATAAAATGTTTTGTGTCATGTTCATGAATTATAATATTTTCGAGGATTTAAAGGAGGTTGACAATAAGGTTTTAAAAATAAAGTTAAACAAAAAATGGTGTATAATATATATATGTATGTATATAAGTATTTAATAATGAAAGTATCTGCTGTACCCATATAACTCTCTTAAACTATAATATTTAAAAAAAATGATAACAATCAAACACAAAAATGGGTCAACAAATATTCTAAATAAAACATTAAACAAATATAACAAAAATATTTTTTTGTAAATTAAATGGCTCTGTTCCAAAAATATTTTACGTAAAACAATATTAAACACTAGTCAATTTTCAAACACTCCAAAAAATATTACAATTTTAATTTAATTTGCTAAATCTGTATAAGTATTTTTATGTTTACCATTTTAATATATACAAAAAATAATTTGTCTGATTTATGTTTCGGCATATTATAAAGTACTTAGTCTATAATAATACCAAACTACATTAACACATAATACAATTTAATTCTTACATAAATGTATTTGTATGTAAGTATTCATCGAGTAGTTAGTTGAAAAATTGTTTAAACTAATTTGACATAGATAAATATGCATTTGTATAGATAGATACAGGGTGGTCACAATGCAAGCACACCCTGTAATATTAATTTATACAAAAGAAAACAATACCTAAAGAAACTAAAACTAAAATTATCCAAATATATCAAATAATAGAAAATACAATGCTTATTTTTAGTTGTCACAGCCTAATTATGTATTTACTGTTTTGTTTTACTTATTTAGCTATTTAATGTGCTTTTAATTACTTTAAACTATTTGTAAATAGTAAAAAAAAGGCACCGATTATCCTGTAAAAAATTGCTAATTAAGTAAATTTATAGTGAAATTATTTCGAATATTGTTTATTAGTCAGTACAGTTGAGTTCAGTTCAGTTCAGTTCATAGTATGAGATGGGAGAATAAGGGGGTTTAAAATGTTTAAAAGCACAGTAATTTTTATGTAGGCACAGGGTAAACCTAGAAAATGACCTACCTATAAAAATTTTATTCACACCCTGTATTTTTTCATTCTAAACACTTACATGAAGGTGGTCTTTTACTTGGTTCACCCTGTTTGTGTGTACGACACTTATGGCAATCATAAAAATTCAAATCTAAGTACAATAATACAAATGACACTTTAACCGTTTGAAGGAATTGATGTGAAAAAGAAAATACATTGCATTTTGAAGGCTGATGATGGGAAGTTGCGTGTGGCTGGCAAAATATTTCATTCGTGTCTTTGGCATCACTAAATTAATAAAAGAAAATAATTTATTTTTTAAAAGAAACAAAAAGAATAGCGTTAGAGATTGGTTTGAGATCACTATTTTTGACTTGAACATTACATCATCATCATCAGTACACATTAAATTATTTTTAGTTGTTTATTATTTCTAAGCATAGATAAAGGTTGTTATACACAGAAGATCGCGCAAAATTTATAAACGATATACGATATAAATATGCCAAACCAAAGTATTTACATAGATTTGCACTTGCGTAAATCATCACAGGTTTTTTTGAGGGTTCGATTTTTAGTAGATGGCAAAATTCCGTGCATAACTCACCAAAAATATCTCACGTATTTTTAATAAACCTTATAGTCAAACTTACAATCTAGGTAGTTAGCTATTATAAATAAAAAAAGAGAATCAGTACTACATAAGCGTATTATAGAAAAATTACATCTACAAAGTACAGAATTAAAATAAGATAGTAATAATGTCACACTACTACTTACTATGGCTAATTAAAATTGAAAGAAGCAAATTATTCGATTCCTCTCGCGCCGTCTATCGGCATTGTGTGCAGAACCTCGTCCAAGAGCTGAAGGGCGCGGTGAAGATGAACTTCTATCCAACACGGGGTTTCTTTGATCGACTGCCGGGGGTAGTCGGGACCCCAACCTTTGACGAAACTAAGCCGCAGTATGCAAAGCCTCCTCAAATCATCCACGCCAATTCCGGTCGAAGCTGACAAACCTAAAAACAACATTATCAATGATATATATAATATAATTTTTTGCGTTATGTTACTCACTTATGGCGGGAGCTATGCCGCCCACTGAATGAGGGCCCGGTATATGGCCGGCGACAGCGGCAGCCTGTGCGGCTGCAGCGGCCTGCGCAGTTGCCGCCTGCGTCGTCATCTGGTGATGGCATTGCCGCAAATCAAACACCTTAAAAAACAATTCACAAAAAATTGGCAAACAATAATAATAGTCAATCTGTCGGACAAAATTGACCATAATAGTTATTTATGTCATTAGGTTAAAAAGTAAGGCTTTTTGTGCTAAGCTCAAGGTTTGAGCTTAGCACAAAAAGGCACTTCTTGGCCGTATGGCATACAACATTTTATCTTCAAAGCACTTTATATAGGTCAATTTAATTCAACATCAAAGCGGCCTAACCTTACTTTTTTAGAATCTCATTTAGTTATTAGCTAAAGATTACATTAAATGCACAATAATTATTATTGCTTTTAGAAGCAGTAATAGTTTGACAATACCTAGCTACATGATTTAAGATGAAATGGATTTTTGCTATTACATTGAATTCAATTAATTGTTTAATAAAGGTAGGTATCTAATTTCAATTTGTTTGGATTTTTATTTAAACAATAGGTAGTTTGGAATGTTTAAGCTGTGTTTAAAATTTAATTTCACTGAAAACTTAAAGCAAATTAAAACTTAAAGATAATTTAAATCGTAGAAAAAGAATCGTGCGTTTTTTTGGTTGCCTAACCTCACTTTTTGTTTTATTATTCATAATTAATTTAATGAAAAATATTAAACATTAACAGTAGAACAAACAAATTAGTGCTTAAATAAATTAAACCAGTTTAGTACGTTAATTTCTTGGAAAAGGATTAATTTGTCATATCCCTAGCGAGAAAAAATCGAACTAATTACTTGCCTCATAAAAATTTTTATCGGCCTAGACCATAACAAGGTATTTTTTTATCGAATGTTGACAACAATAAAGTTTAAATTATAGACGGCGTGGAGATAAACATTTTTTTTGCATGAATCGTTAGGGTCTCATAAGCTAATTTTTATACTTTTTTAATTCTAATTTTCTCGAAAAAGTTTAAAAAAATAAAATTATTAACAAAAAATGTAGGGGGCATCACTCACTACAATTTAGGACGAAAAATACAAAAAGTAGGTGGCGCTTAAGTTCCCACAATAGCGTTTAATAGCTTTTTGAAACACAATAGTATATTATGTATCAAGTTTGATAAACGCAATTTTATACACGAATTTAATTAATTAATGAAATTAATGAGTGTATAGAAAAGTTTATAAACGAGGTGCATACTATACTTTTTCTACGACAAATACTTATTATTATCTTAAAATGATTTAAATAAAAAATTTGTATAGAGCGCCATCTATGAAACAATAGGGGAATCTGTGTGTCACCGTCAAATGTCAAATTTTTATAGTTTATAAACACAGATTATAAAGGTTATAAATCGAAATGTATTTCTTGAAAATTGACAGTTTTTCACAGTGAAAGTAAAGAAAATGTTTTATGAGCACTTCTACAGTGGAGTCCGTGTCCGAATTTAAGTTTACTGCCGGCGAAATTAAAAGGTGAGTACAATGTTTATATAAACTTTTGAAATATTGGCGTTGAGAAACTATTTAATACTTTTGTATTTTTGTATTGAAATAATAAAATAATTTTCACATTTAGTATTATTTTACAAGAAAGGCACTTTATTTTAACGATTGTATGACATTTGACAACTGTCAACTAACTTAAAAGTAACTTGTTGCTAACTTCGGCCCGTGACTAAAGCGCCATAAAGCCACAACTTGTCAATGTGTATTTAAAAGGTCACTTAGTGTCATGGAAACATGTACGATAAAGGGCGTTTTGAAGGTAGGAGTAGAAAAAAGTTTTTTTCTACGACCACTATGTAAAAGTCACATTTCTTATTGGCATCGTTGCTTAGAAAATGAATATTTTCATTGGCAAGGCAAAACACAAATGTAAAGTGACATTTCTGTGTGAAAAGTGACAGGGCTGTGTGAAAAGAAATTGACAGCATCGTTTAACATTTGTTTCAAAATTTGAATTGTATTTGTATATGTATGTCTAAATATCATTTAGAACACAATTAATTGTGTTTGTATAATAAATTCTAGTTTTTAGTGCCTTTATTTAAATTGAAAAGGAAAGTTTATTGATTTTAAGTAACTTGTACCTTAAAAATTAAAAGAATAAGATGAAAGAATTTTAACAGCTGTAAAACACGTTTTTAGGTTATTTTGTTTTGTATTTGAATATAATAAAAAATAAAAGGGTCGTAGAAAAAACTTTCAAGCTCGTGTTAATGCACACTCGACGGCCTCGTGAGCAACTTGAACACTCGCATGAAAAAGTCGCTTTTCAACAGTTGTAAAACAAATGACTATTTTTTAACTAAGAAAGTTATATATCTTTAAAAAAAACTTCCATTCCCTTTGAGGTGATTTTCATCATACAAGTTTTCTAATAATGTAAACAAATTTAGGAAGTCGATTATAACCCACCTAACCGATTTATATGAAATTTAGCACACACTTTTGGTGCTTCTAAAAATACAATCTAGTATACTTAATGTTTGTTCAAAATGGCCGCTGCTCCAAGATGGTTTACCTTTTACCTACAAATCCTTGATGTGGATATCAAATAAATATTTTTATAAATCAAGTTTTAAACGGATCACGCCACTCATGTATTGAATTCTCTCATAGAAGAGAAAGAACTTTATTTAAATTTAAAAAGCATATGTCGTCTTGTGTGGCGAATTTTATTGAATAAACAATGATATATTGTAATATTTTTTCTTTTTTCTGTGATATTATATTATAATGATATGTTCCTATTTAGAATTAAAAATGTATTAATAAAATAAAATTAATTTAAATTTAAAAATTGTATTAAGAATTAAAAAATATATATTGAATTGTATGATTAGAGGTGTCCCTCTATAAACTGTATGTTTCTTGGGATGAAAGTAAAGTATTTTATTATTATTATTATTTATTAAATAAAAGTAGAAAGTAGAGTGACGTCATATTAAATCCAATATGGCGTCACCCCAAGATGGTGATTACTTTTAAAATTGGGCTATAATACTAAAAAAACAAAAAAGTGATTTTGAAAGCAACGCTCAACTTTGCACAGTGCGCATAGCAAAAGGGCACATCATATAGGTGCGCAATGGGGTTTAACGTGTGCCTTATTTAGTACATAATCAAAAGTATTAGAGGTCAAATTCTGAAAAAATGCACGGTTTTCCTTCTACAATCTTTGTTTCCTGGACTGTCATTTATTCTGAAAATTTACAAATTTTTACGGATACTATCCGTACACTGATATCCAGAAAAAAGTTAATTTTCGACACTGAATAAAATCATAATTTTATGATTTTATTTTAATTCATTAACATTTTTATTCTTCTAAAACTTACTGTTTTCGATAAAAATGAGATTCAAAACTTTTTAAGTGTTTACCAAAAACTCGTCGCGCTAACTTTGAAACATTTTGAAAAAAAGTTAGAAGAAATTTTATGGGTTCTTTAGAATGTAAACGATTTTTTAATTAGTGCAGCTGGTGTCAAAAAGCTATAAAACACTTTTTTCGGTACTTTAGCGCCATTTACTTTTTGTATTTTTTTCATCCTAGAGTATAGACCCAATAACATAAATTGTTCACATTTTCTACATTTTTTGTTCACAATTTCTTTTTCTAAAACTGTTCCCGTTTTCTAGAAAAATAAAAAAAAAACAAAACAAACTGAGTTATAAATGTCAAATTTATAAAAGTGTCTCGAAATGATTGAAAATAAAATATAATAAAACAAAGAGGTTTGCAAAGTCCAAACGTACCTTAATGTAAGCAGCCGGATATATTTTGTGTACGGCGTCGCCGGGTTGCCGTCCCGCCTCCCTGTCGAGATAGTAGCTCTGCACGAAGACGGAATGATCGCTCAGGCAGCGCAGCCAAACGTCGCCTTCGCCGCGCAGATCCAGTTGCACGCCTTTGCCGATGTGCAGCCGCGCCCTCTCGCTCTGATCGGTCCTGTGCACGTTGCTCAAAGCGCCCAGGCAGAATCTGTTGCCGCCCGACGGGTCGACGTAACCGTCGATCGTCACGTTCGGGCAGTTCGACGGCACCTTGAACGTCTCGCCCACCTGCGTGTCCAGCTCGAAGTAGGCCACGGAACACCAGTACTCGGGCGCAGGCTGCGAGGAAAGCAGCCCGGCTATGTTCACGTCAGTCGCGGTTCCGATCTGGTTCGGCGTGCTGCTACTGTGGTTCCCTGCAAACGCGAAAAATCAACATTTGGGAGGCCCGAGAAGAAAGAAATTTTTTTTTCGAGTCTCCTTTGAAAATTTGTAACGTAGTCAAAACTCTGCAAAATCAAAAGTTTCTCAGTTCAGCTCAATATATGAATTTTAAAGGTCTCTTTGAAAATATTTTAAGTCTTCAAGCCATTTTTAAATATTAAATTCAGACTTAATTCGTATTTCACTGATGTGTCAATATTTCTTGATCTTGTGGTTGGGGTTTTAAAGTGTCGAAAAACAAACCGGAAAAATTGGGGGAAAATACTGTTTTTACGAATTTTGCCCAGGCCTTGAAAAAATTTGCGTTTTTTGGGAAAAACTGATTTTTTTTAGAAAATATACACATTTTAAAAAAAAGTAGCAATCACCATCAAAATAAAACTATATACAACTAAATTGAATTTAATTAAATTGATAAATAAAATAAACATAAAGTAAACATATACTGTCGGTTGGATCTTTTTGCAAAAAGGACTTGAAAATATCCAATTACAAAATAATGAATGATTTACATATATATAAAGTTAAATAACAAAATTTGTAAATTTTCAGAAAAATATACTTTAATTATTTTAATAATTTTTATCTACTCCACCATTGATAAGCTGTGACTTTATGGCGTTTTAGTCACGGGCTGAAGTTATTAACAGTGGCTTTTGGGCATTTTAGTCACGGGCTGAAGTTAGCTTTATTATAAATTAGGGAAAAGTGAGGTTAAATCCGTTAAAAGTTGACAGATGTCAAAAGTTTAACAAATAAAATTGGCTTTAAATTCTTCTTCGTGTGCGTCGTAGATAAAGTATAGTATGCAACTCGTTTTATAAACTTCTCTAGACACTCGTTTTTATTAAACACTCGCTTGCAGGCTTCGCTCGTGCCTAATAAAACTCGTAACTAAAATGGCATTTATAAAACTTGATACATAATATAATATTCCCTACTTGTGGTGTATTTTTGTTCATTATCCTATAAACTAATTAAGTCTTTATATACTATAGTATATTATGTATCAAGTTTTATAAACACCATTTTAGTTACGAGTGTTTAATAAAAACGAATGTCTAGAGAAGTTTATAAAAACGAGTTGCATATCTACGACGAACAGAAATAAGAATTTAAAGCCAATTTTATTTGTTAAACTTTTGACATCTGTCAAATGTCAACGGAATTAACCTCACTTTTCTCCAATTTATAATAAAGCTAACTTCAGCCCGTGACTAAAATGCCCAAAAGCCACTATTGCTAACTTCAGCCCGTGACTAAAACGCCATAAAGTCACAGCTAGTCAATGTAGGAGCAGATAAATAAAATTAATATTTAAAAGTCTGTCGCTCAAAATCAACAATTTAAAAATTTCATATTTTGAGCTAAAACTTATTTATTTTCCATGTGCAAAAATTTACCCATAAAGAGCAACAAAATTCGAATTTTAAGTATTTTAGAAATTTTCAAAATTCGTAAGCGACATAGGGTTTTAAAATTTCCGGAAAAATTGAGCCGGTGGAAAAAAACCGTTTTTTACCGGAAAAATTGGAAAATTTTCAGAAAAATTTCCAAATTTTACTGATAATCCGTACACATATCCAGAAAAAAGTGAATTTATTCATTTTATTTTAATTCAGTAAGAATATTCTACCGGGCCGTAAAAAAACATTTTCGGTGCTTTTAATACATAACTTTCGTTTTATTTGACATTTATAAAATTATAATTTTGTAATTTAACTTTATAAATCATTCATTATTTTGTAATTGGAGATTTTCAATGGACTCCTTTTTGCAAAAAGACCTAACCGACAGTATATTTAACGTTTACGTTTATTTTCTTGAATCAATTTAATTTAATTCAATGTTTAGTTTAATTTTTTTTCTGTGGTAAAAGTTTTTTTTAAATTAAAATAATGTTAGGTTGTTGATTGCTACTTTTTTTCAAATGTGTATATTTTCCAAAACAAAAGCCAATTTTCCTGAAAAAAAAAGTTTTTTCCCAACCCTTTAAAACCCTACAGCGACACCTAAAAATGTTTAATCAAGCTGAATTTTGGGAAGCTTTTTAAACTTAAACATATTATTTTCAAAGGAAACAAAAAAAAATGGTCGCTAACCAAGATAAACATATGGAAAGACCCAACTAAAAAGTTATTTTGTTCGGTTTAGTTTGGTCTCGCCAATAGAAAAAAAAATGGCAAGAGTGTTATTAACTACGTCTACAATGCACTCCGCTTACAATAAGCAGTGTGATGGTTGTTCCTGTTGTCAGGCGGTTGCATACTTTGCGTGTAGGTCAACGTGTTCGAACCGGTCCATGTGCCGCCCGCGCCGGTAAACGTCTGTCCTTGCACTGCGACTGCGCCGCTAGGGGGCGCTGCGTTGCCTCCGCTCACCGCGCCGTTATTCGTGGCTACTACGCTGCCCGGCGAGCTGCTGAAGCCGTTTTGTTGCAAATGCGGAGACACTGGAGATTGATTCGCACCTAATGTCAATTTTATTAGCATTCAACGAAAAATAATGAGCAGAGATGGGATTTTAGGTTGCAAAATATATTAAAATAGGTCATGTTTTTTCTTGTTTTAGGTGAGAAAATAATTAAATTAGGTACGTACTTTAAGAAAATAAGCAATTTTTCGGTGGTAAAATAATTAAGTTTATTATTGTATAAAATTGTATTGAACAAGATTTTTATGATTTAAAAAATTTAAAAATAACTGACGAAAAATTTTGGTAAAATAAAATCACGCTTTTATTTTATTCTATTGCACCCAAAGTTATGATTAACACTAAAATCCCATCTCTAATAATGAGGTAAAGAGATTTTTTAAAAGGACCACTTCGCTTCTAATGATGCCAACATCGTTGGCGAAAAGTACTTTAAGCACTTTGTTATGGTGTTTGGAAATATTTTTAATATTTGGGTAATTTTCAAAATTCTTGTACATTTAAAGAAGAAAAAGTAAAAATAAAAACCTGTTTTTTCCAAATTTTGTTTATTTAGGGGTGTTATTTAACACCTAAAAGTGGGCAAAAAATGGTCCCCTGGGTCACAAATTTACTAACATTAAAAAAACTTATACAAAAATGTTTAATAATTTTGAAAATATATTTGTTTGTTAGTTAATAATCCTTTTAAGGTTTTATTTACACTAGGATTTGTTTAAAAGAAGAACATACATTTATTATTTATAAAAACTATGTTCTATTTCTCTACTTTCTTACATACATAAGTATTTTTAATATATTTTCTGTATTTAAAAAATGTCCATTAAAAAAACGTGACTTTCAGAAATTTTCTTTTAATGCGTATTAAAAACGTATTTTTTCGATTTTTTATCTGGGCCCAGCTTGTCCAATTTAACGAGCAATAAATTAATAAAAAGTTTTAGTTATTAGTAATATTAATAAAATATTAATAAAAAGTCAAAGTTTCATTGAACTACCAAACATTTATTTCCAGCTTCTTTGAGGCAAAATACATTGACTAGGAAGAACGTTATTTTAAAAAAGTTTTAAAAACTTTTCTTTAGTTTATTATTATTATAATTTATTTGTTTGGAATTGTCCCCTGGGTCACATAACTTTCCCCTAGGTCACACAATATGTGATCCAGGAGACGTGCGACCCAGGGTAAAAAATGTATGTTTTAAAGATAAAAAATTGTATTTTTACCCTTAAAATCATCCTTTTTGAGAATCAAACAAAGTCCCTTTACTACTTTTCATTACTGTGACACAGGAGAATGCACAGTTTTGCCACGCTGGTAAAAAAAATACAAAAAAAAAACGTGTTGTTGCTTCAAGATAGTTCAAAACACCATTTTCTACTAAAATCCGTTTCCAAATACATTGCCGCAAGGGAACAGCACCAAAAAATGTGTGCTTAATTCAAGAGGTCATTTATAAAAGCTGTGAACCAGGAGACGTGACCTAGAGGACCAAAATTAAGGGACAAACTTTAGGGGTTATTTTAACCATTTTTATTTTTAAATATTACCACAAATGGGCTTTTTCTGTAAAATTTGGAATATATTCTCAACTATATAAAAAAGGAGGATGTTATTTTACTCTAAGATGTTTTAATAGCATTAGGTAGTGAATATTATTATTATTAGTGGGACAGCTACTTTTCTGTAGTGTTGGGTAAAGTTTAATTTTTTTATAGGGTTAAATTTAAAATTTTCCAATTTTGCTAATAGTAGTAGTTCCAAATGGAACTTGTTATAAAATATTAAAGTTGAGGGACAGCAAATGTACAAGAAATTTGAAAATAACCTATTTGTTTGGGTAAAGATATTGCTTACCAATATTTTGGGGTATGGTGTCGGAGGTGGGTCGCTCCTGCGTCTGCGCGGTGTTGTAAAACTGCTGCGGCTGCGCGTGATTTTGCGGCGCCACTGGTTGCTGTTGCTGCTGCTGATTGTTGAGACTTCCGGTTTGTACGTTATTTTGATTGTTGTGTCCGGGAATATTGTGTTGGTGAACGGCTACTGGAGCTGTTATAATAAATTAGATAAAATAACTAAGCACTACATAGAACAAAATAATACAAAATAATATACGTAAATAAAAAAAATCTTACAATGCAAATGCATATGCGGCAACCAATTAGATCTTGAACATGCGTCCGGTCCCGCCTCAATTTTGGGCACAGCGCTTGGACCCAAAACAGCTCTATTTGATGTATTATACATTCCTGCAGGATCACCTACACAACAACAACGAGAAAAACATGCATTGCATAACTTAAACATTAAATCATCAACAGCCAAATCTTCTTTATTTTTCTCACCTCCACCCTTGCAACCAGTGTTGCCAGATTATCAAAGCGCTTCCCCCAAAATGATCCAAATGAAACTCGATTTCCCCATAGAATTCAGCGCTTTACCCCTAATTAATGGACTTCAAAATTTGAGTTTTTTTACAGTGTAAAGTTTGAAGTGCAATTTTCTCTACCACATTTTTTTTCATTTGAGGTGACAAAAACAATAAAAATGATCGTTTGTCCCTCATTACTTAAAATTGACAATAGTCTCTGTGCTATTGTCAACAGTTAAGGTTCTATTTTCAATATTATATTCTAGACCTCTGTGCATAGCACATGGTAGTATAATACTGATAAATTAAATTAAAATTTTAGTTAGTTAGTTAGTTACAGGCACTGAATTATAAATGCTTCAGTGTAAACAAATTGATTTATATCATTTTGTATTTGGATTCAATTTTTTTTTGTTATCATCAGTTTTTGACCAAGAAAAAACCCTGATCTAGCAACACTGCTTGCACTGCTCACATCAATAGAAATATAAGGAAATAGAGAAAATGCCAACTTAGTTATTATGTGGATCCCTTCCATTATTATAAAACATAAGCAATAAGAAATATATTAGTCCAGGAAACAAAGATTGTAGAAGGAAAACTCGATGGTAGTCGGGTTTTATATTTTCAGGGGTGCTAATAATGAATCAAGAATATTCCTCAAAAATTTCTTTCCGCGTCCCCTAATTTCATCCCCCGAAAGGAGAGTTTTTTTGCTTTTTGGCTCATAACTCGCTAACTGTGCATTTTTTTAGAATTTGACCTCTAATACTTTTCATTATGTACTAAATAAGGCACACGTTAAACCCCATTGCGCACCTATATGATGTGCCCTTTTGCTATGCGCACTGTGCAAAGTTGAGCGTTGCTTTCAAAATCACTTTTTGTTTTTTTTTATTATAGCCCAATTTTAAAAGTAATTGATCCCAAACCTTACGGTAATCAAACATAACCGAATGGACGATTTTTTGAGGTACTAGACTTTTTTCAAAAGTTACTGCTATTCAATGTACAGGGGGTTCTTTTATTAAAACTTTAATTTTTGTGGGGCACTTGCAATGAAAATAATTTTAAAAAAACTACGGATTCGTTACGAGGATAAGTGTACCTAAAAATCTAGGGTAGAATGAACTGGCTCATTAAAGCTGTTTGGGAAATAAAAAATGGGTTTAAAAAAAATAAAACCCGACTACCATCGAGTTTTTCTTCTACAACCTTTGTTTCCTGGACTATATGATGAAATAATGCTTGACTAAATTTTGTATATTATAGGTATGTGGTTTCAATAAAAACATTTCCTTATACTTCTATTCTTATGATGTGAAGAATAGCTTACAATGTAGCATGCGCAGTATCTAAAAAATAGCAACTGCGCATAATACTTGGAACTGGTTTCAATCAAAGCCAATGTCGTCATAACAAGGTATAAAATCCAAATCTTGTAATGACAACAAAATGCAAATAAAAATAAGTCAGATTGAAAGCATAAATACAAACATTTATGGATAAATAATAAAAAGACGTTTAAATAATTGAATTACTAAAAGACAACATCAACAATGTACATAAAGGTTTGGAAGGACAAAAATGAATGTGACTTACTTGCGGGGGTTGAAAGTAGGCCACCAGGGAGGGCGAAGTTCTGCTGCGGGGGGTGATGCTGTATGGTCTGTGAGACCCCCATGCCTATACCATCCCCATCGACCTCCATGCTGCTGCCAGAGACTGGACCGGCTGTATATTCATCCTTAACCAATCGTGGTGTGCCGGCTTGCAAAGTTAACCCTGACAAATCGATGCCTGGAGAAACGACCCTTTCGTAGTGATAGGGGTTTACGCATACCGAGTCGCATTTTAAATCGAACGCGAACTGACAGTACTTGACGTGTTTCAGCTCATTTTTATGCAGATCTGGCCATCGCCAAATACGCGCGTATATTACGTGCGGAAAGCCTTTTCTTCCGGCTACTTGCAGCCTGCCATCTAGGGTTCTTTGTATTGTGACGCATTTGCTTTGGTGGGCCCCCGAGGTGGTTATGGCGGTTATCAACGAGTCCAACTCGTCGCGCTTTTCTTTTAGCTTTTTCACCAGAGATTCAATGGCCCTTTTGGCGAAACCCTCACTTTCTCCACCCTGTCTGTGGCACATTAAGCTGTGCACAATGCTTAGGCAGGCGTCCGCAGATGATGGGGCATTTGTCGCAAGTCCTGACATTTCTCGAACTAAATTAAACAAAAAATCTAATAACACTGTTCTTTTCTTATTAGCAAGCACTTGCATGCACTACAACTATATAGTCACTCTTAATCATTAGAACTGTATTAGAATTATCAATAAAATTCTCTTTCAAATAGTGTTAAACGAGTGATGAGATGAGAAGCAATCAAAAGCAATAAAAATTCTATATAAAATTAAACGATTAAATATTAGTGGGTATTATTAATAGCACTATCAATAATAACAGCAAATAACTAGGCAGAAAGGTGGGTGTATGTGTAATAAATGTTGTACAGGTCATGATCAAAAAATCCTAAATGATGATATTTAATGTTACACTTTCATGAGACATTTATTTGAACAATGCGAAATCAAACTACAAAGCGATTAATTAAACAAATAAGCAATACTTGGGTTTATTAGCAGGTTTCATACCTTAAAATTTTACGACTTGACATAACCTTAATTTCGGTGTTCGTTAAAATTGTCCTAAAACCGTAAAATGACCATTAATTATTAGGTTTATCATAAATAATTTATTAATTAAACATCCAATAAACTACTTCTTAGTATACAAGTACAAGTATATCTCCCACCACAAGTATCAAAATGTCGCTTTTCAATCAATAATACAAGTATTATTTATTAATTACCTTCTTGAGAAGAAACGTTTGAAAAAATGTTATGATGTCCCACGGATATTCCTACCATTATCCTTTTATTTTCAATAAACAATACGGCGTACAAATAAGTTTCATCAAAATTTTAGCTTGGGTCTGACATTTTGATCTCGCACTTCAAACCAGTAAACTAACCTTAAAAAAGCAGATTTCTACTGTCAAAAAAATAGTCTGCAATGAAAACCGAGAGATGGCACAACCTACTAAAAAAGATTTATACGAAAAAAAACGTATACTTTCAAAAGAAATATACGAAAAGTCATAAAGAATCATAAAATTATAAATTATATAATAATTGTTTTAAACGTGGATTATATAATTATAAATTGGGGAATTTACTGAATGTAGGTATGCAACTAACTTTCCTTTAGTGTAACTGGGTTGCCTATGTCAAAGGGCTTAAAGTTGTCTCATTAACCTCAAAATATATGTTTAAAATTTAAATTTGAAATGTTTATATTAATAATATTATTTAACATAGTTAGACACTATTTCAAAGGTTTTAATAAACCAAAAACAAAATTGGTATATAAAAATAGTAATTTTTTAATAATCGACAAAGCATATGATTTAAAAATAAATAGTAATAACAAACTTGAGGTATGTAATTTTATGAGTGAATAAAAGTAATATTAATTAATAAATAAACTGTAGGAAACCCTTCAAACTTACCTTAAAAGAAATTTTACAAATTTAGCCAATAAAAACTTGAAGCATGAATATTATTTTGTTCATCGATTGGATTTTGCAACCAGTGGCATAATGTGCATTCCAAAAAACAAAAACGCTTGTAAAATAGTTGCTGAGGCGTTTTCGCAAAGATTAACCAAAAAATATTATTTGGCTTTGGTACGAGGAATTGTTTCTCAAGAAATTGTTGACATTAATAGAGCAATTGGACAAGATTTAAGATACAGAGATATTGAAAAAATGTGTACAATTAACACAAGTACGTGTTTAAAACCTAGAGAAGCTAGGACTGTGTTTATAGTACTGGAATATGGACTTTTTGGGAATTATCCTTGCACAAAAATTTTGATAAGGCCTATAACAGGGCGAAGGCACCAAATTAGAGTCCATTGCAGCCATTTGGGACATACAATTGTAGGCGATTATACTTACAGCAATAAGAAGGACGTGGAACCTTACAGAATGTTTTTAAATTCAACAAGGTATACTTAAAATAATTATCTCAAAAAATTTGGTATTAATTTTATTAAATATGGTAAAAAATCAATTGCAACCTTTTAGGCTGTGTTTTCCATTTAATGAAGAATCATATGATTTTTCAATGAAAGATGTGTTTAACAAAGACTGGCAAAATATTAAAACCCTGAATGTTTTTAATGATTGTGCTTTTAGAAAGCTGGATTCTGCATTAGGTATTTTGTAATCAGGTAAATGCTTTTGTTAACTTATTTATCCAATGTAAAAAAATACGGATTATCTGGGGTACCAAAAAGGTTTCCAGCTAAGACAATAGTTTCTTGGAAAGTAAAGCAATAAAACCTTTCTGGTATTACCTTAAAATGTTTTTGCAATTGTTATCTGAAACTACCTGGATGTATACATCTGTATAAAAGAAATGTTATCATAAAAATATTTAGTCATTTTAAAGTGGTTGTGGTGTACTGTACTATAGAAGGTATGTAGAAAAAACTATGTTTTAAATAAAATCCAATGTAAGCTTTATATGTTGCAGAAAATGGAATCGAAAATTTTGATAATATGCTCAGTGGTTGCTGTGGTGTCATCAGCTACGTTGGGAGAAGTTCATACGGAAAAACAATCAACAGCTTTAAGTGCGGATGGGTCGAATTGGTCTTTATACAACGTAGCAGCGCTGACCACCGCGGTAATAGCCGTAAGTGTCGGATTGGCGGGTCTGATATCTCTCTTCCTACCAGTGACTGCGTACAAATTATGTCTTATGTTGGGAGGATGTCAGGACACTATGGACCGCTACGTTGACCGCTTCATAGCCGATGGTTCTGGATACAATGCCAAAAGGGGAAAACGCTCGCTGGAATACGTCGCACCAATTCTCAACACCCTTGCCGCCGCCTACGACAAATACGCCGACAATGATCTAAAAAAAAAGTCCAACACACTCAGGTTTTAAACAAAATCGCCGTGTTGCTACAAATCACCCCAGTCACTATTAATATATTTAAAATGTTGTTTTTAATCGGACATGTTATTTCCCAGTTGTATGGACTATTTACCAATTTTATTGTTTTATTTAATAGGTTTTATATTTAAGCCTTGTATCTATATATAGAGGTTTTTAGAAAAATAAATAACATTATTTTCTTCTTTTGCGTTTTATTTGATGCAGAGTGATTTTATTATATTTACTCAGAGCCCCTTAATTAATTACTAATTGAGAAAAGATTTGCCGTGTCCAGTTTTTGTCCAAATTTACAATATAGCGTTGATTCTAACACCCTGTGTGTTACCATCATAAAAATCACTTAAATGCCTTTAAATTCAAAACTCTACCTGGAAATATATAACAATTATGTAGGTGTCACTACGTATAATAAATATTTATTTAGTTGATTTCAAGGAATAAGGTCATCTGTTTATAGCGGAGTTGGATGGTCCTTATGTCTCATGCACTGCTACTAGGTAACTAATTAGAAACGGCCACTTGGCATAACTAAAGAGAGTTCAAATAATGCAGAGTCCCCTCTTATTTGACAGCAAATATTCGCAAAATGCTGCTGCGGTATTTATGTGGAAAATGAAATGGTATTTTTTATTGAGCAATCGTTGTTCTCGTTTGTTTTCCACCCCCTCTTGTAGACAGTGGCAAGTGTGAAAGAGGGTTGTCAACAACAAGATATATTTCGGCTCATCTTTATGCAAGATCAGGATTTTGTAGGCATAATTTTTTAGCGTTGTTTACATTTTCGCAACAAAAATGCTTTGTCGCGATATGCGATTCGCTCGTCTGTATAACCTTTGTGTGTGGTTTTATTAATTTTTATTCGCGTGATTCATAATTCAAATTTTACGTTTCAAAGTGAGTCAGAATGCGGTTTTTTTAATGAGGATACTAGTGGGTAAAGGCAATCAAATAATTTGTTGAAACTTGCTTTGTTCAATAAAATGCAACATACTAAATATCGCAAGTATTTATTTTTATAAACAATAACATATAAAACAATCAACAACAAACAGTCTTAAACGTTCAAATTTTGAATGAAAGGAACAATAAAAGTTATGTGTCTGATGAGATTGCTAGAATTGAGAAAGTACGTTGTTGATAACAGTAGGTAGTATGGCTACCGTATTTTTGGTTTTTCTGAAGAAATCAGTCACTAAAATTCCTACAATACGACTACCTTATTCCTTATTCATTAACATTCATAACATTGTTAGGTAGGTAAAGCTAGTTTAACACACGTGCATGCGAAAATACCATTATGTATTTTAATTATCTTTGTCTGAAATCGGTTGGTTTGTTCTCTTTTGAGAAATGAGGTATGTTAGCCCGAGTATGGACATAAGAGCGACGTAAACCATGATGGAGTTGAGGGCGGCAAGTGCCCATGTGTTTTGCTGGTGATGGGCTAGTTTCATGTGGACCCATTCGTCGGAAACGTAGCCTTCGGGTTGGATGGCCGCTCTGGCGGTTCTCTGCAAAGTCGGCATCGGTTCGCATCCGGATTCTCTGACGTATTTAGCCCAGGTGCGGTTGCTGGCCGTTAATGTCCTTTGAGATTTGAGGAAAGGTTTCCTACCGGGCACTGTCTTGCTTATAACTATGGGCAATGGCTGCTTGACCGTGTCGTAGTGACAAGCCAGCAACTTCTTACGTTTGCTCTTGCCGACGGTAATGTGTTCGGCAGCAATGGTCGAGCCTTCGAGAATGGAGAGATCTCCTTTTATTAAGTGGGCCCAATCCCACAGTTCGGCAACGCTGCAATCACATTTCCAGGGATTGCCGATTAGTTTTAATTTTTCCACGTTCGGATTGAGGGATATTTGCTTGGGCGAGAAGGTCGTGAGATTGTTGTATCTTAAGTCAAGCATTTCGAGCTTCGGTAGAATTTCCAAAAATCGCAGATCGCTGGGATAGCTGAAATGATTGCCCATGAGTATAAGGTTGGTAATGTTCCTTGTCCAGTAGAACGCTTCCGCTGGCAAGAAAGTCAAGTTGCAGTTGCCGAGATCCAAAGTTTGCAGACGAGAAAGTTGTTTGGGAAGTAGGGGTCCTGTTGGCGACACCCTAAGCGGGTTGCCTGCAAGCCGAAGTTCCGTCAAGTCCGTGTAGGTAAAATTGTTGAAGAACAAAGTGGCATTGAGCGGCCGTCGCAGACCGCAAAAGTTCAACTCTAAACTTTCCAATCGGGTCAGGTCGCCGAACAGTCCCGCTTCCAAGCTATTTACATCGTTTCCCGACAATACCAGTCTTCGCATCGAAGTCATCTTCGAGAAGGAAGCGGGATGGATGTAGGACAAGTTGCTGTAGCCCATGTTCAAGTACTCCAAAGTTTCTAATGGGGCTAGCAGCTTAACGAACGCGTCGTTTAATGGATTGTGAGATATGTCCAACTCCTGAAGACTAAGAAACTTGTGGAAAGTATCGGGTAAGCGGCTGAGGCCGCAATTGCTCAAAGAAAGTTTATTCAAATTAGTGAGGGGGGCCAGCGCAACCAGTAAATCACTCGCGAACAGCGAATTGCCAGATAAATACAACGTTCTTATTTTGGTGGCGTTTGCGAACGCGTCTTCTGACAGCGGCAGCGTTAAATTACAATAAGACAAATCCAACACGTCGAGCTGCTGAAGATTTCCCAACGTACTGGCCACGTCTAAATTAATCAAATCGTTTTCCGCCAAAATCACCGTCCTTAAATACAAATTCATATCGAACATTGTCTCCGGCAGGTGCACGAGCCCCGATTTCCTTAAATCAAAACTCTCCAAACGAATTAAATTATTCAACACGGCCGACCAATCGGTTTTATATAAATTATTCCCGGACAATTCCAAAGTTTTCAACCTTCCCTGCTTGCTAAACGCATCATTAGAAATCCAACTTAGATTGCAGTGGCTTAATTTTAACGTTTCCAAACTTATTAACGGGTAAAAACCTTTATTGTCGTCGATTACGTTCAAAGGGTTCTCCGACAGATCTAGCGTGCTTAGCGACGTTATGTTGGAAAAAAAATTCTCGTTTAATCTTCTCAAGCTGCAATTGCTTATGTCAAGGTAGAGCAGCGACTTAATCGACAAGAACGGACCCTCCACCTCGGCCAATGGGTTGCTTTGCAACTCCAGCGTTATGAAACCAGGAGAATCACTGCAACCGGATAATGTTTATGTTAATTAACCAAATATTAGGAACTCGAAAAAGTTGTCGCCGATAGATGACTTGCAATTTGCACAACTCTGGTAATATATGTAAATCATGGGACTGTTTTGATTAAAAGTACAGCGTCTTGAATGGTTTGCTCGTTATCGTTGGATTTAAACCATTTGCATTTGGAAATATAGAAGAAGCTGGATACTTGTTTAAATTATTTGTAAAAATCGGCGATGACTTTTAAGAGTAACCAACATTTATAAGGACTACTTACTCGAAAGCGTCTGGATCTATCTTGGTGATTCTATTTCCTGAAAAGTCAGCATCAATCAAGTAGTTGAGACCGGCAAAGCTCTCCTTCTTCACCTCGGTCATCGAGTTATGGGCAAGTTGAATTCGACGCATTTTTATATCGGCCGGAAAGGGTTGGACATCGCTGATAAGATTGTCATTTAAATCGAGTACGTAAACATTTAAACTAAGTTCATCGTAAGGGATTTCGGTTAGGTTGCTATCGGAACAATCGGTCATCCAATTTACTCGAAAGTAATGGCAGTCGCAATCGTCCGGACATTCTAACTCGGCCAATTCGCCGTTAAAAGCCCATACGTTCGAGCACATTAATACTATTAATACTAGGTGAGGAATATGCCACATTTTTCTGAAAAAATCAAACGCGTTTTTCAATTCAGGCAAATCTTAGTTACTGCCATTTTACAGGACTTTTGTTAATATTAGTGTATTTAATTTACAAATTATTATTAATAAGCAGGTTTACAAATGGTGCCATATTTGCTCAAGCCGAATCAACAACATTTGCATATAAAATTTTATTAATAATTATTAAACGTTCGCCAAATTATGCAGGAAATCTACGTCAACTTGCTCTTTTTTTTGTCTTAACTGGTTTTTAATAACAAGAACACACCACATCGCGAACTGAGATGTATTTAATTTAATAATTTAAATATTATTTGAGAGAGTTGAAAATTTGCAGTCCTTGCATGTTGCCAACAACAAACACAAACAATAAAATGAGTGCTAATAAAATTATACAAAGGTTAATAGGATGGTTAAAAAAATAATCGCATGATTCTCATGAATAAATTCCATTACAAGGTACCTACCTAAGTAAATTTTGATCGGACATTGTTTATTATAATTATAATAATTATATTATGACTATGCTTGTTGGCCAATTTTGTTTGACTGTTATTTAATTAGCTACATAGGTATACGTGAATTTGCGGTTAACAATGGTTTTAATTGATTTTTTTAATTTACGCGGCGTCCCCCGTACGCATGTCACAAGCACAGCGAAATTCTGTTTTGTTGTTGGTCGCAGAGAAGCGTCAATAACACGACCTTATTGCGAATTAAAACAATTTAACGGTTAATGCTTAGTCCTAAAAATACTGCTTGCTTACCCCATGTTCAATCACACCGAATCACAGTTAAAATAAAACGCGTAAAAAGTAGAACGGAGGTTCTACATCATACAAGATAAACACCACTATTGAATAGTCAATACACCATAGTCCGGCTTGGCAAGCGCCGACTTTCGGCGCCTATCTTCGGTTAACATCGAGCATGCAATCTTTCGTTTAAAACAAACAAATTATGGTTAATTATTTCGCAATTTTATAAAGGAAGTACCACTTATTTTTACCACGGATAGTGCTAAATTCAATTGCTAAAATAAATGTACTATTTTACGGAGAAAAATTACTTCTTGATGTAAAAAAACTACTTACTTTTTGGTTAAATTTTCTGGAGCAATTTTGATTATAATTGGGGTTATTTAAATAAAACCCAGTTTAAATACTTATATATTTTAATTATTTATTTGTGTAGGTATTGTTAAACATTTGATAACATATGAGGAAATAATATCTATTAGTTAGGTAGGTAGGTATATTACGGGAACTTTTCCAGATAGCATTTGGAATTTTATGTGAGGCCGCGAGGCTCACTCGTTTAGTCAAAATACGCTCATTGTGCACTCACGAATGCAGGCATTGTGCCCGCACGGCGCATGCGCATTCGGCAAAAAATTCAAAGCATCATATAGTTGGTAAAATGAACTTCCAAATGATATCTGGGTGATTTAATTAATAGAATAGATACAATGAACAATTTATTATATAGACATGACAATATGTTAATAATTCTATAACAATTTTCTTTACAAATGTAAAATTTAATGGATGAACAATATACATGGTCCAGTATCTGATTTTGATGAATTCCAAGGAGGAAAAAAATGGTTTATTTACATTAGGTTGGTAAAGATTGAAAACTAACTAACTTGCTTATAAATAAATACGATTCTAATTAAAATCAAAACAAAAATTACTTTTTTGATAATTTCAAAAATATACATTGGTTTATGTTTTATAATTAATTATAAAGTATACAAAATACACACAAAGCGAGCCACATCTTCCATATTCTGGATAGCTACTAATATAAAGGAAAAGTGGCCCCCATTGTCCATAGGATTATACCACCTTATCGAAAATAAAACTACAGTATAATATACAAAAAATGCAATTTATTTGGCATTTGGGGTGTCCTATATAATCGACTAATTTTTATTAAATTTGCCCTTTTTGTATATTACCCAGTATCACTATTTTTTTATGCAATCCAATTGCAATAAATCTTATTGCTTTACATTTCTTAGCCTTGTACATAGTTTTGAATAAATTTGGCCGGCAAAATTACATTTTTCAGTATTCAGACAATGCAACAACTGATTTAAGGACAAATAAATTTAGATTACCTAGGTAGAAGACTTCATCCTACAAAATAAATTAATTTAAATAGAAAATATCACTCACAATATAAAATTTATATAAAATAGGTGAATAGCAAAAAAATTGGTTAATGTTAAGACAAATCTAGATAACAATTAAATTTGACGTGCGCAAGACATAGGTACTATATAAATGGATGATTTCAATTAAAAAGGGCATTTTGATTTGAAACAACTTTTTACAATTTTTCATAATAAAAAAAATGATAACGATGAACGATTAAACAGTTTGAAACTTAAATATTAGATTAGATATTAAAGCTTTTTGACACATAAAGCAACAAATGTACAAATATCGAAACGATCAGTCTTATTTAATAATAAAAGAAAAACTTAATAAAACGTACCTAGATGAGTTGAGCTGCACAGTAAGAAATTCATGTATTACTTATAGGTCGTATGTATAGGTAGGTATATGTTTAACAAAATATAGGTACACAGATAATACAGATACACTGTTTCGAATATTGAGGAAGAACCTTTTCTTAACATGTCTTATACGTAGACAATGTGCGGTCTGGGCTTGGTGTTCTCGTCCAGAGTCTCGTATATGTTCATGGTACTCTGGCAATGGCCGGCACCGTACGGGTCCCACGGTGGCAAAGATCGATACTCGTTCGGATGTAAAATGGCTGGCGGCATGATGCCTAACGATGATTTTTCGATGCGTGTCACCTCGTAGGGCTCCACCATCATCCCATTCATCGGACATGATGGAGGCCGGCGCAGCATCGTGTCCAAAGTGGACAGGTCCCCGTTCTTGTTTATTTGACCCTTCTTCTTGTTACTCTTGGATTTCCTGTTGGGCGCCCAGTAAACTACCCCACCGATAACTGCGAGAATAAAGAGGACGGTGACCGCCACGGAGACAGCGGCCATCCAGCCGACAGAGCAGTCCATTTGGTACTTGGAAGCCTCGGAAAGCAGATGGTCCTTCATGTCTTCCGGTCCATTACATCGGATATCGGCGACGTCAAGCATCAAATCGTGGTGGTGTTCCTGTTCAGCCTGTTCCTCCATAGAATTAACTGTGTTGTTGCCGAGTTTGGCCGATTTGCTTTTGCTTTTCTGAATCTTTATCAACTGCCACAACCAACTCAAAGAACAATTACACTGCAGTGGGTTGCCGCCCACTTTAAGCTCTCTCAACTGATCCAAGGGAAAGTGGGTGACTTCCAAACTTTCCAGTTTATTATAGCGGACCGATACGCACTTAAGTTTGGGATTTCCGTGAAATAACCTGGTGGGAAGCTTTTCCATTGCGATGTTAAAGTCCATGATCACTTTTTCCAAGTGAACGTTGTCAACAAAAGCCCTGGGATCGATCGTTTCGAGATTCTGAAGCCGATCCAACTTAACATACTTTAAATGGAAGAGTCCCCTGAAAGCTAGCGACGGTATGTTGTTAATAAAATTACCGCTAAATCTTAGCGTAGTTAAATTGGATAGTTTCGATATTGAATTAGTGGGCAGGGCGGTGAAATTGTTATCGCTTATATCGAGATGGTCAAGGGAGAGAAGTGGCGCGAGTGCCTTGGGGTTGATGTCGCTTATAACGTTGCCGTCTAGCTGAAGAGTGGACAGTTGGGAAAGTTGGGCCATCTCCCCTTCCGCGATCGACTCAATCAGATTGCGTGAGAGTGACAAATGTCGCAAAGTTTGTACATCAGAAAGCGCCGAACTGGGGACAACCAAAAATTGATTATCCTCCACCCATAATTCCTCTAAATGTTTCGTCGATTTAAATAGGCCGTCTTCGAAATGCATCAAACGGTTTCCGCGCAACTTCAAAATTAACAACGAATGTAATTCCCGGAATGCTATTGAAGTCAGTTTTTCCAATCGATTATAACTTATATCGAGCACCTTGAGCGCCTTAAGGCCCTTTAGCGAATCTTTGCTTAATTTTTCAATTTCATTGCTACTTAAGTTAAGATGTTTCAATGCTCTCTGATACTCGAAATTCGCTGAGCCCAAAGTGCTTATTTTGTTACTGGAAAGATCCAACTGCACAAGTTTATCGTAGAATGTAAAGGTAAAATGAAGGTTACTAATTTTGTTGTTCGACAGGTCGATGTTCTTGACTTCGGGATTCAGCTGGATGGGCACGAACTCGAGTGCCGCGTTCGCGCAAGAAGTGGTGAGGGCTTCCTCTTCGCACCGACACACGGCAGGGCAGAGGGCTCCGTCCGACCGACTTACCGACCCGATCATCGCCACCAACAACCAAAAACCAATTATATTTACGATACCGCGACTACTCAACATCGACTGCCACTTCTGACACCTTTTCCAATGGGATCCCGGGATCTTATCATCCTCCATTGCTAACTCGCCTCATCATCACCATCACCACCTGCAACAAAGATGCAATCAATACACGGAAAGAAATTTTTAATACGATTAATCCGCTAAGGTAGTATTACAATCAAATTTTTGATCAATATAGCGCCAATCCAAAATTAGACTAATATCAATAATTCATTCGATTAAATTGGTCAAAAAATTTTAGATTATACGCACCGTAAAAGAATACGAGCTTGTAGCTAAGTGAATCATAATTTATTCGCAAGACTGTACCCTGGAGACGATACCTTTACGTAATAGTTTCAAATATTTTCATAAGTTTTAATCCGGCAACGTCGCTTATGCTCAACCAATAGATATATTGGAGACTGAATCAGTGTTTGAATTTACTGCGGAAATAATATCTATACTCGCGTACAGCGTTGCCAAGTTGTTTTTATCTGACACTAGTGATGTATACTTTTTACAAATTGTTGAACTTTAAACGGTTATTTATAAACAATTGGACGGTCAAAAATTTTCAATTATTTTTTTTTTAAACTCAGCAAAAATACATTAAAAGACTGTTAGTTTTTTGAAAGCTTCTGACAGTTAGTTTTTTTTTATAACTAAGAATCTACAGAAAGCCTATACAATCCATGTTAATTATCCAATTTTTAATTGAATTTATCTCGGGTTATAGACGGTCAATCGACTTCAAATTTTAAGGATAATTGTATTGTCATGTCCTTAATATGTATACAAAAATTTAAAATTTTCTGATGGTATGCTTACAGCACGACAACTACCTTAAATGTATCAAACCGTGATAAATAGCAGCAAATTAGTTTTATAAATCACAACAAAATTTGGAATAATAAAAGTAAAAATTAAATTAAATTGGTCTACGATATTCTAGAATTTAAATAATATTTTCTTTAATTTACCAATTTTTGGATTCAATTAAGCTCTTTTTAGGTCAGTTTAATCTATTTTTTAAGTAGTACTTATCAAAAATTTGGCAAAATTAAGAATAATTAGGATAAAGTTTATCAGATCATTTGATTGATTTGTGCAAAATAGTTAGTAAAAAATATATTAAATTTATCAAATTTTTTAATATTTTAATCTAATAATTAAATAAAACTTGTTTGATGTGGTAATTATTTTATTCAATATTTGATTATTGACTGGAATATTTATTTTCGTAATAATCTGTGATAGTGGGGTAGGTAAAGTATACTAAATTTTGTGTCTATAAATACTTATTTATTTCAGTTTACAAACTTTCATAAAAAAAGAACTTAATATAATAATAATTTATAAGTAGGTACAAAATACAAAAAATAATAATGGTTTAACAATTGCTTTTTATGTTTAATTGACTAATATAATGTATAAGTTTTAAAATATTTGCGTTTAATTTAACGGCGGCAAATATATCAAAGATGATGGCCGGAGATATCTCACGTGGTGCGCACAACAGTCCCTATTTCGTTCGCATTCCAAAGAAATCGACGTCCACTTGACAGTCAAAATGCTCTGTAAAAATGAGGGTAGAAACCTATAAAAAATGGTTTATTTGTTACTTACCTTTAATATTCTCAATAATGACGATGGTTTAAACAAACTAAAACCGGACACGTACTCACATGATCGTTTACAACTCACTACACGCGAAGAGCAACTGCAAACTAAGACGCGTTAAAAACTAAAAATTGGCATGTTTGCTAAATTTGCTCCTTATATTGCAGATTTGGTCAAGATAATAGCTTGATTTTAGCGGACTTTTATTAATTCAATCAAATATTGGATAGTCGTATCAAAAATTGGATAGAATTAGTCTTATATTTGATTAATGTTAGTACATAATTTATAGGTCTTTTTCTAATATTCAGTAAATTTTTTAAATAATTTTATCCAGACAGGATTATTTTAATTTAGCATGTAGAGATATTAAGCAAATATTTTATTGATTTTATTCCAAATGTAGAGGGTGTTTACACGTTTACACGTTTTATACGTATATATAAATGGGACATCCCTCTAAAATCTTTATTTGAAGATAATATAATATATTATATATTATATTATATTATATTATATTATATTATATTATATTATATTATATTATATTATATTATATTATATTATATTATATTATATTATATTATATTATATTATATTATATTATATTATATTATATTATATTATATTAAAAAATCCAGCTTCAAGGGCTACAAAAGTAATTTTTTTGACAAAAATTACAAAACAAAAAAGCATTGGTAAAATAGATACCTATAACATTGTTTTTCTGAAGAAAAAACTATTTAAAAATATACATGGTGTTTCATTGAAAAAAAACAATGTCAATGCTATTTTATTAAATTTACCTATGCTTTTTTGTTCTTAAATTTTTGTAAAAAAATTACCCTTTTAAACCATGCAAGCTGGATTTTAAATTTTTTTGATATTTCTTTAAATAAAGATTTTATAGGGGTGTCCCATTTATAAGAAAACACCCTGTACTTACTTATACTATAAAAAATAAAGTTAAATCCATTTAGTTTTATTTATATAATATTTGATAAAATTAATCCAAATTGGAATATAATAATAAAATCCAAGAGTTGATCTGAGTATCTTTCCTAAGAAAATTAAGCTTAACGTTACATAAAGCCAATCTTAATGTTTGATTGGTTTAAGAAAAACTTTTTCTGTGACCAATTTAAAATTTTACTGTTCCTAGAAAAAAAATTATTAAATGTAGCACTTAAACGATTATGTCTATCTAATGATGTTAATTTTAATATGATGATATTAATCATTTGCGAAATGTACAGATTTATCGTAAAACACTAAGATTTGTCAGTTTTTTTCTTGATTTATTCTATTTTAGATTAAACTAATTTATTTAGGATAATTTTTGACTTTTCTTAAATTATTTGATTTATTTTAAGCATAATTAAAAACTTACAATTATTTTTATATGTTTATCCAGTATCTATTCATCTAGAGAGCTCTCTGAGTTCCTATACACAACAAGCAATGGATTGGACGGAGATTAGCTCTGGACAAAGAGACACCGACAACGTATCGTGCATCCAAAACTTCAAAACGTTATAATGCGTTTGAAACTAAATTTGTATTTTTGTATGGAAGTTTTTGAGCACTTAATAGATTAATAAACTTTGTAAGTATCTCGAAAACGAATGAATAGGATTTGACTATGTTTTGTTTCGTTTTCGTTGTATAGGAATTGAAGGAATTTCCGACACTGTATATTATTAATGTGTAATGTAAAATGAGATCGAGTGAGGGAGTAAAATTGCATTTGGTACATTCGCATGGGGAGGAACGTTAATAAGAATATCACTTAAATGATTTCTGTTGTAATTTGTTGTTGTTATGTAAGCGTATTCAGGTCCCCTACCTTGTCACTGTCAATTGCTGTTTGAAGGTAAGATAACGAAACTAATGGCGGCGCGGAGACGCAGCTTGAATGAATAAGCGTTTGTCTGATAAGTTTTTATGAAACCTGGTAAGAATTCTTCTCATCGAGGTTTTCCTCAATTGTCACGTAATGGCCTTAAAGTTGTCATAATAATGTTTGTTACCGATAGGAAAAATGTCCCTTTGATATATGTTCCTTCAATCGCTTTCCAAATGGGATCTAAATCGGTTTCCCCTCGAATTTCTTTTCAGAAACCACAGCTGAACAAATATCACTCAAATGCCGGCTGCCTGCCTCACATGACTATCAATTATAAATAATGTATCGATTTGTGTAGCTATTTAATCTTTCATCAAAAAGATATAAACCACTATTAGTGGTGAAATATGTCAAAGTCCTGAAATGACTGAACAATACATAAATTACAAGCGCATAGGGGACTGATTTTAATTAAATTTATCAGTATAGGTATGCAGATAGGCCCGGCTATATAGACCCAGCTGGAGAAAAGTTTGATAAACACGAATGGTACGATTGATGACAAGCTGGTTTCATAACTTTGTCAAACTTTTCATGCCAAAAAGTTAAAATCGCTTTATTTCCATATTAATTGAATACGGATATGTTGATCGAGATTATGATTCGTTTCCGCAAAGTTACAGTCAAGTTTAAGACGACTACGTCTAATATCCCTTCCTTAATTCGTCCCATCCCTGTCTCGGTCACGGGAATTAAGACAAATGACTACAAAAACCGAGAGATACTGCATACTTGATAAGGATTTGATGGAAGCGCATCTCCTATCAGCGAGATGCTAAGAAATTGATTATAAAGTCGCTAACGCTTTAACGTGTTCACTTTATTTTCAACTTTCAACTAAATTCTATGGAAAGCTCCCAATTACTAATTTCCCCTATATTTTCCCAATTAATTATATTCATCACAATTTGGCTTCATGAAAATATCAGCTATTAAAATCTTTGTTGGGTAGGTGAAGATGTCGTCGTATGTTAAAAGTGTCGAGGGTGCAGCCCAGGCCAGTACAGTTGAAGATTGAAAGAAAGTTGTTCGAAAGTGACGAGAAAATTGAGCTTGGGACGAGTTTTTGATCGCAAGCAATATTAGCCGCTAGAGAGCGATTCTTTTTATTCGGCTCATCACGTTTCTCTGTTTCCGACTGGAGGATTCCAAACTCGTACACAAACTGTTTTATTCAGTCTGTCCGACAAAAAAGGGACCGAAACACATATTACCTTGTGCCCTCCCAACTTATTAATTATAATTTCTTTATAAAGAACAGCAACCTTTGTGTTTACGTTTATTAAATGAAACATGAACAATTCAAACTTTCCATTTTAATATTCATTCGGAAAGAAGTTTCTTCCATTCCGTGTACTTTTGTATTATGTGTTATTGCTTAATGGTAAAGTTAAAAAGAGTTAATTGGACCGCATATTTAGGTTAAAATGACAAATTTTAACTTGGGAAATTGCTTTGCTCCGAAAAATGTCTCGAAGGCACCCAGCTTTTTATTCAATTTAAGTTTCGTTGTTTATACATTTTAATTGAACCAAAAGTAAAACTTCACCGACTTAATGAAGAATCGTTACGATATTTCCTCGATGTGAGATCATAATTCATATTTTCGGAGGGTAGTGAAGTTTATGTGGGAGCCTGACGAATGGATGAGGAGAATGTAAGCGATGAACTACTCCGATTCGGTCATATATTTTACTTAGGAAATATTTATCTATGGCCCGCCGCAGCGGCGGATCGATTGATCGGACCCTGTAGATATCTATTAGAAAAAATTACGCAGCTCAATCATAAGCGATAAAATAACCACCCTTTGTATACATGTATGGACTTGATTGTTTTGTTTTCTTGATTGTTTTACTTGGATTAAGGGATAAACAAATGTAATTGATCTGGGGGATGCAAATTAAAAGTAGCACCAGCAGCGACAGCAAATTAATACGTGACCAGATTCGCATTAAGATTGAAACTGAAAGGGTTAAATAAAGTAACGAGCTTGGGGTGGAGAGGGTAGTTCGAAATATCCGCTAGATAATACGAAATTGCATCTAAGGCAATTCCGCACTTTAAGTGGCGACTTTTTTCGCTATAGAAAAAGAAATAAGAGGGTAAATGAAATGTAGAATCCACCCTTGTGCCATTTACTGGGTCGATGTAAAAAATCATTTAGTCTTTCATACTAATGGATGCTCTTACATTAAAATTAATGATGATTTTGACAATTAAATTGGATTTTTTTCGTCTTTTATTTAGGCGCCTAATTATACCTATACTTATTTAGGATGCGATCGTTTAGTTATTAAGTAAATGAGTAATTTGAAACGATAGAGATAATGATGAGACCGTAGATGCAGCTTTCCGTCATTGATGAGGAGCACTTTACACAAAAGCGTGATTTTTTTTTTTTTTTATTATTTTTAATGTGCTTTCAACAGGCACCAGACCCAATTACAGAAATACACAATGACAAACACAAATAAACAACCATACCCCTGGTGGGATTCGAACCCACGACCTCTCGGCTTGTAGTCCGCAGTGCTAACTACTACACCACCGAGGGCGGTGACAACGTAAAAGGGCAGTTTTTACAATTTGTTTTCGTTTTCTTGTTTTGTTTGTGTAGGCCTGAGGTATTAAATCGTTCAAAATGGTGGTTCTTTGAATAGCTGGAATCGTGTTTGGTGTGTATGAAAATCGAATCTATTGAGAACATCATCTTGAATTTTGTTAACACGCCCGTTCTAATAGAAAGGCTGCAGGACGAGAGGGTAAGCTCGCATCCTTTTTGCTTGTTTTCACACAGCCGGATAGTGGATAGCATTGAGAAGATATAACGATTTTGGACTGGCGTAATTTATTTGTTAACGAAACGCCCGCTGAGACGCATTCTCCGGTTAAATGCATTTTATCCCCTTGTTACTGGTTACTATACCACAAATACATTTCACTGCTAGCGCATAAAACTGCCCACCTTCCTACAATTTAATTTTTTAACATTTATCTGGTAAATATTTTGTTAATGTTATACACCAAGGTATGTAGAGGTGCGGCCATCGAATTAGCATATATATAAGGTAGTATTATTTAGTATTCCAAAACCGTTTGACCTTTGTAAAACGATCGTCGGGAGTTGTGGGGTCTTTAATTTATTTTCGGGCTAATAATTTCGACGTGCTCTTTTGGCTTTCAAGATTTACTTGCGGTATGCCAACCAAGCTATCTATACTAACTAAGCTAATTGACGACAACAAACACTCTAGCCCTCGAGGCCTTCTACCCCTTAAGACTGAAAGGCCAGTCTAAACAGAGAGGCAGCAGACATGCCCGCGAGAATATTGCATGTGACAACGTATAACACACAACAACTAGTACATTATCACATCCAGTGGCGTAACCATGATGAAAAAAGTTCAAGACATATTTTGCAATAATGGCGAATGCGCCGCAAAGAACAATCTTTGATTGAACTTTGCCTTTTTGATGTTAGTGGATGCGTATATCAAATAAAGTCGTTTATTATTATTATTATTATTATTATTATATAAAGATTGCCGACAAGGATGACAAAGCGACGTTCTGGCCGAGAGAGAGACCATGGCTTAGTTGTTCGGTCTTTGAATTAGGGATTGATTAAAGGCATGGGACGCTACTGAAATTTCAAAACAGACAGAACGGAATGGAATAAAACACCTCTTAGGCAAGTAACCAGAAGGAGCAGCAGCAGCAAAACCGTATTCGTCGCTCGCTGAGAATTTGCTGATCACGTTCTCATCCTAACGGCACTAACCCCTGTGGCTTACTCTCAATTACGGATATATCAAGTTGCTTTTGGTCTCGTGCGACTTGCAGCCACCATCTTCATCTTTCAGCGACGACGGTGTCACGTGCAAACACCGAAAAAGGTAATCATCAGTGATCGCGATGTTTTCTTCAATTCGCCACATGTCATTTTGCGTCCGTGCAAGCCGTGCCCTGATTTTTACGACTCAACTGCCACCCTTCTGATTTCCATGCGCATATGATGTTTCACACATACATTATACTTCCAAGCATGATTAATTAGTATTTACGGTCGAAATGTGACGCACAGTAGTTTGAAGGATCATCAACTCAGTTCTATGGTTGATTTTTAGAACCCATATTGACTTGTTGATCTGATTATCAATGAAACTTTGACAGGATGTCAATGTAGGATGTCAATGAAACGCTTATATCCACCAATATGTGGGACCACTAAAGCAAATAAAAAATGGTAAATTAACATAAGTTTTGAACATGCAACGAAGGTGGTTTAACAAAATGGTGGAAAAAATGTATTTAGGCGAAAGTACAAGTGTTTTGCGGAAGTAATTTTGATGGGAGACTGAAAGCAGTAGGAGCCGTGAGCCGGGAGCTAGAGAGCTTTGCGTATAATGGCAAAGGAAAGAATATCTCATCAAGGCAAGTGGAGGCTGGAAGTCGGCGGGCTTTTAGACAGAAGGTAGAGGAAGAAACACAGGAAGCCGGCTGATAGATGCCATGCCACTCTGCAAACTGCTAAGTCGGAAAGGGCAGCGGGCCTTTAAAGCTTCAGACAAATGGTTGTTTTATAGGGAGGCTCGCGTTAATTCCCTTTGAAGGATGTGCGCCATAAATCCGGATAATTGTTATCAGAAAGAAAAAAACCGCTTTTAATTCCGGGGCAGAGTTTTCCATTGCATCTACGGTCGCCGGTCGCTTATCCGCTCAAGCTCAATAGTTTTCTTTTCAGATAGTCAACTGCCAACTGCTGTCTATTCATTACAGCTCGTTATCAGGCTTAAGCGTGCCAACGATTAATTACACGCACCCTTTCTGTCTTCTCATTCGCTTCCTTACAAATCGCCTTATCGCTTAAATATTCGCAGATATTCTGTATATTTATGTACATACTTTTTACCCCGAAACGATAAATCTCATTTGTATACTCTACCAGCAGTTAACAAAAGTTAAAGCCCTCGTCACGGTGCTTTTGTTTTAAGCACCGACAGACAGCATGTGTCAGTTGTATGGACCTCATCAGTGCCGCGTAGCCATGTGCCAGACACTGAACTACGGTGGACCGTGACTATGTGGGTAATCCAGTGTCAAAAAATAGCTTTTATACTTATAAGGTGAAGTGCCCAAATTGTGAGAACTCGCCTTTTCAATTTACTAACTTAGTTTGCTTTGAAACAAGAGGCAGTGTAAATAGTAGTTTGCGTAGCAGGAAGCGAACTCGGAGATAGCTAATTTGATAAGTGATAAGATTGCTCGAGTAATCTAAACTATATCTAGAAGGCAGCAAGTAAGATTAGATTTATTGAAGAAATGGTTTAATTTCATTAATAAAGCTGAGACTGAGACAGTGTTAGGCCCACATTTAAAATAGTTTCAAAACCAGTACTCACTTAAAAAGTTAAAGTGGAATGTAATCGTTATTTTCGTGAAAATGTTTTTTTAGTTCAAATTTATTAAACTCTTGGAACGAACAAACTGCACTTCGGTAATTAGGTTTTAGAAAGTTTTTAGATTAAATTAAAAAAAATATATTAAGGCAGTTTTTACCGTCAATTGCAAACATTTATTCAAGAATTTTTTATTCGTGCAATTTTTATTGACGCATACATTTATTTTCAATATTAATGAAATAAATATATGGATTAATTGAACGAACTGGGCAAAAGTGAAAAGGGAAAGTGTAAAACGAAGGAATAAGAAATGGGGGAAGACGTTCAAGATTGTCACCAGAATAAAATATGTCGTTTCGCTAACCAAAACGGAACGTAAAAAACGAATCAGTGTTGTTCTCTACAACTTTTAGTTACTAACTGTTAGTTATACTAAAAACCCAATTAAAATTTACGTGGAACGTTTTGAATAAAAACTCTACTGGGTAGGTAGTTTATGTGTAGAGTATGTTGGTTTATCCTTTAGCATAACACTGGTACAGTGTGAAATGGATAGTAGCTGGAGGATTTAGGGTGGCGAGGCTGCGGTGCTGACGAGAGGGGAGAGGATCGAGTTGCGCTAGATTTTCGATAGAGAAAGAGATGATTAATTGTGGAAATGAAAACATCCCATCGTGGTAGGGAGTTGGCTTGAAAGCACTTTATTATGCCAGTGTAGTCATTTAGATCATAAGTCTATTCTGCAAATCGCAATTTCCACTGTTACGCTCTTGTTGACATCGCTCGACTATCTTAAAAACAAATTTAGAGCGAGGAAAAAGTTTTGAAATTAGTTATTATTTTGATGGTGTGTGAGTTTTATTGAGCGGTGTTTTATTACGGTAGAAGTTCCGTGAAATTTAGAGAGATTTAGATAAATGACCCGGAGGGTCAGCCGAATGTGCGAGGCCGCTTTTCAGTGTGATTTAACGACTCCCTCTTTAATTCATAGTTTTTGATTTTACGGCACGTATTGGCAGGGATTCCGACCCGATGAACATATGATGCCAAGCCTATGTCCATGCCTATTTTAAATCGAATGACATTCGATAGGGAGGGGACCGAAGGGATATGATATCAAACTCACTTTCCTTTTTCGTTTACATTTTATCCAGAGATAAAAATATAACCGTTGCCTTAGACTTACATACTTACTTCTTTCCATGCCCATTACTTTTAGGAACAATCGCTGTGCATACGACTGTGTCCGCTGACTTGTAAAATGCAATTTATGAAATGGCATTTATGATGGCCAATTCTGCACAGTCGCCAAAATAACATTCAGTAGCAGCAGCAAGCCACCCCCATATTTGTCTTTACTGCGTAAACGTCAAAAAAATTACTTTTACCTTTTCGTTCGCTGCAGCTCGACTTTTACTGCTAAAATATTCAAAGGAAATTCACTAAAGCAAATCAGGCCCCGATTTAGTTTATCCAGAAAACCCAAATGACCAAAATGGCCTGACTTTAAAGACGATTATTGTTGATCGGAATTGACCAATAAAAAACGACTGAAATTAACTTTATTTGAAAGAAAAGCTAGTATACGGATTTATTTACTCATTATTGATTTGGTTGGCCAGATCCCTTTTGAGGTTCCCCTTCCGTTTCCATATCTGGGAGTCCTTATGGATGGTGTCGGTTAGTTCGCTTAGTTTCTGTTTAGTTTTATCCCCAAGATGAAGCTACTTGTGAGGTTGTTTTTCCTTATGTTGGCATCTGGATCTACTAATATGGTGGGTAGGACTGCTTTCCTTTCCTTAGACCTTCTTTAGCTGTTTGTATCGAGATCATTCTGTTGTTCTGTGGCAGTTCTGGCATTCTTTCCAGATTACCAGGAGCCAGCCTGGTTTAAATTTGGCTTCAAGCCACCTTCATCCTTTTTGTTGTTCCAACACCTTCCACAAGATGAACGGTTGATTCTGATTGTTAGCCCTGTGTTATCAAACAGTTGAATATAATTTGATTTAAATGCATGTATTGGTTAAATGCAAATTTTAAATTCGGCGTAAAGCGGATCAAATATATCTGGCTAACAATTGGTTTATTGGTATACTGACGAAAATAAAAACATTCTTTTGGAATACGAAAGTAATTTGGTTGAATTTCGATAAATTTTCGAGAGAAAGTAGGCATCGAGTTTCCTTTGTGGCCGGTTGCGTTCAGGCTCAAAGGTGATCCCTTTCGCTTGGTATGAGCCCGGTTTCGTCCTTCCTGCGGTGGCTGTGTATACATGAATTGCGGTGGGCTGTATCAACCATGCCGCCTCTGCCTTTTCTCTCCGTTTCACAGCTAAACCGGAAACGCTGCGGCGCATTCTGAAGCTGGCGTCTTTTCCAATAACAATTTGCTTGACGATATTTTTCTTTGAAATTCCGCGTTGTATGTTCTATCGGGTTGATGTTGTCGTCACTTGCAAGCAGGGGCGGCTGGAAAAGTGGTGGAAAGAGGGGACGCGCGCTCTCACGCAACGGCTCCGCTCGTTCATTAATTACATAGTTTGGGTGGCGGGCGGCCTGCTCGTGCAAGCGGCAAACCTCAATTACACCATTCCAGTAATTCCAGAGACCGTTCTCTTTCCTCATTATTGCATTAGTCAAGATCATTTTCTGTTTCCCAAGCGACGCATCGCTCATCGTCTTCAACCTTACATCCTAAATACTGATCACATTAATTCCCTCATTTATGAGCATTCCGCTACTACAAAATATTTCACGCAACTTTCCACTGTCTCCGCCTTTTTCCATTCGATTCATGTCCTAAAACTCAAGGCGTCATTGTTTTGCAGCTCTGTATGCATACGTAAACACGGTCTATTCTCATTTGCACGCTCTTTCTATTATTATTTGCCATTGGTAGGCTCAAGGTCGCTTGTTTTTGGACAAACGGCATAGATAAAAATGATACCTAAATAAAACAACAAAATTTAAAATAATTTTTTTGCAATAATGATTACCTAAAAAAAAATTAAAAGTAGGTTTGACCGCCGACGGTGGACTAGTGGTTAGTGCTGCTGACTACAAGCCGAGAGGTCGTGGGTTCCAATCCCACCAGGGGTATGGCTGTTTATTTGTGTTTTTCCTATTGTATATTAGTCCTTCGGAGGGGACTTTAAGCCCGCTCCTACCCCTAACCCGCTCAAGCCATTCAGTTGGCTTCTGGGACTTCTTAGGAAGTAAGGGTGGAACTAAAAGAGCACTTTTTTTGATAAACGACATTTTATACACGAATTTAATTTAGGCTTAATTAAATAAGTGCCTATAGGCTTTTCTATAGAAAAGTTTGTAAACTTATATACTTTCTACGAAAAATAGTTATTATTATCTTAAAATGATATGAATTAAATATATGTATAGAGCGACATCCTTAAAACAATAAAGTAACCAACTTGGGAATCTCAAATGTCAAATTTTTATGTGTAAATCGAAATTTATCCCTTAAAAATGGACCGTTTAATCCGATATAGAAGCAGTTTTTCACAGTGAAAGTAAAGAAAATGTTTTATGGGGACTCCCCTGTAGAGTCTCCTCGCGAAATTAAGTTAAATATAGTTTACTGCCGGCTAAATTAAAAGGTCAGTACAATGTTCGTATAAACTTTTTAAATATTGGCGTTGAGAAACCATTTAAGGTAGTTGCCGTGCTGTAAGCATACCATCAGAAAATTTTAAATTTTTGTATACTTAATAAGAACATGACAATACAATTATCCTTAAAATTTGAAGTCGATTGATTGGATAATTAACATGGATTGTATACGCTTTCTGTAGTTCTGTACCAGTTTCTTAGTTATAAAAAAAAAACTAACTGTCAGAAGCTTTCAAAAAACTAACAGTCTTAAATGTATTTTTCCTGAGTTTAAAAAAAAATAATTAAAAATTTTTGACCGTCCAATTATTTATAAATAACCGTTTAAAGTTCAACAATTTTAAAAAGTACACGGATAAAAATGATTTCTTAGATATAGAATTTTATTTTTCTTAAAAATATTTATTTGAATAGAGTTAATTTGATTTGATTTAAGACGAATGTTTTGTTACAAGAATGTTCAATTTCTTTTAAATAGTAAATATATTTCTTGAAAAAAACTCTTGGTTCAAGAATTTTTCTTCATTGAAGAAACGCGTTGCGTTAATTCAAGTAAAATATTTCTTATTTTCTAAAAATTACCCTTTTCTTGGGACAAGAGAATCAGGGCTTGTAAATTTTACTTGAAGAATAATAAAATTTATTGTTCTTGTATTAAGAAAATCTGATCGTTTGACTTTTCGTTTCAAGAATAATTATTAGATAATTTCTTGTATTTACAAGCTGTCCGTTGGGGAGGGGATAAACTTGTTTCATACGTCCTACACCCTCATTTGAAAAGTAACCGTGCTTGTGTTTACTTAATCGAAAATCGAAATGGAACCAGAAAAATTTTGGACGGGTAAAAGGGTTAATCGTCGAACTATAGTATACTGTTTCAAAGCAACTTTTCGAGTTGTTATTTTTAGATTTTTTTTTCAATTGCTTAAATTCGAGGTGTTTCTTATAATATGGCTACCCACTGTAAGTTATAAATTTGTTCCTAGTCTTAAGTATTATGTTCCTATTAGTTTTAAACCAATATTAAATACTTATGTATACATAAAGCATTAATGTATGTATCCATAAAGCATATATGCTTTAAATTGTTTAAATAATTAGGGTATTAATTTGAACAATTTAATGCAGGCTAATATTGTTTAAAATTTTATTATAAACGTTATTTTTTGTTTTTTGTTGTAATAAAATTTATTTTATTTTATATGTACTTTTATTTCATCTGTTCTATTTATTAGGTAATATTTGTATTTCTCTACTGATTATCAACCATATATAGTCTTTCAACCTTATCTGTTTAATCATTGAGTACTCAATGGATTAATCCTATTAGCTGTACTCGAATTTTTATTAAAATAATCTATAATAATCTATAAATAGTATCTATACCAAATGTATCTATTAGATACATTTGATATTTTTTTAATTAAATGCATCTAAATATAAATCAAGTAATCATTTCTACCGTTAATATAAACAGAAAATGCATATATAAATTGACATAACATTGTTTAGATTATAGCCAGTCGGAGTGTAAGGGCACAGTGGTTAGGGACCCTAACCATCGTGCCCTAACTTAGTAATGGAGGTAACTATTTTAAATATTTTTTGCTTAATTAAAAAATTACTTCTTTTATTTAAGCTTTTGAGTTTGCTTTGGTATAGTAAATATTTAGGCTTCAGTCGGGATTTTTAAAAAGCAGAAGTAGGGGTAAACCATTTTTTAACTTTTTTTGACACCATGTACATTTTTATTTATTTGTAAATAAATCTTTGTGTCAAAAAAGTTCAAAATTGTTTACCCTCCCTCTGCTTCTTAAAAATCCCGAATCTAGCTTAAATATTAACTATACTGAAGAAAATTTCAAATACTTGTTTAAAGAAGTATTCGTCTTAAATGAAATAAATATTATCTTTAACCAAGAATACATTTTATTAACGCAAGACACAAAATCTTTCTATAGAGAAAAGAACGGTTTCATTGAAGAATTCCTTTGATTAATGCGAAGAATAATGTCTTGAATGAAGAATAATTACTACTCCACCAAAACTCAATTATTTTTGTTTTTTTCCTCAAGTAATTTTATTTTTTATTCAAGAATATTTATTCTCGATCCAAAATGCGACAATTTTAATAACAAGAGTTTTTATCATTCGTTTAAGACTGCTTATGTTCTTAAAAAGGAGAAAATATATTCTCCGAGGAAAACATGTAACACAAGAATAATTTTTACTGCTGGCAAGAAAATATTGTTTCGAAGAGATAGGAATCATTTAGTATCTTGAATGAAGTTAATTTAACTTGGCTGAAGAAATCCTTTTTTACAGTGTATACATCACTAGTGTCAGATAAAAACAACTTGGCAACGCTGTACGCGAGTATAGATATTTTTTCCGCAGTAAATTCAAACAAACTGATTCAGTCTCCAATATAATAAGCGACGTTGCCGGATTAAAACTTATGAAAATATTTGAAAGTATTACGTAAAGGTAACGTCTCCAGGGTACAGTCTTGCGAAAAAATTATGAATTACTTATCTACAAGCTCGCATACTTTTACGGTGCGTATAATCTAAAAATGTTTGACAATATTGTACCACGACAACTATCTTAATAGCTTTGTTTTTTTGTATTGAGACAATAAAGTAATTTTTTGATTTAGTATTATATAACTAAAAGGCCACTATATCTTAACGATTGTATGACATTTGACAACTGTAAACTGTCAACTTAAAACTGACTAAATTTAAAGGCCGTAAAGCCATGAAAACATGTACGATAATAAACGTTTTAAAGGTGGGAGTAGAAAAAATATTTTAATACACAAGCCGCCACTGCATTAAGTGTAGCTATATCTATCAACTCACGCAATGTCAGTGAAACCCACCCCAATAGAGATGCATATTTAAAAGGTGCATGTTATTTTTATCTGCCATATTAATCAGTTTTTTAATGCATGTCCTAGTTACTTGTACTTACATAATTACTTAATACTAATAATAAATAAGAAATGTTAACTACGTTTAATTGGATCATTACTGACTGCAGTTGAAGCTGATGTGTTGTAATCATTAGAGAAGGCGTCGCGACGAAAAGTGCCTACGTATAGCAATTTGAAAGCAAAACATGTAACTAATATAAAGTTAAATGGGAAGCAACAGAATAAGAAGTGGGATGGTTTGGGAATGATTTCTTTTTATGTTTCGTCGTGTGTAATAATTTGCGGGTGAAAATGAGCGTCTCGACGGAAATAAACTGGGGACGGACGTCTCGTTTTCGTTTTGCGGAAATCCAAACGCACCCCAAAAGCAGCGGTGTAACGAACAACTTTTTACCTGTACTATGTGGATTTTGTCAATAAGTTATAAGAATAACAATGTCAAAGGATAAAGATTGGAAAAGAAAGTGCGAGTAAGCAATTATAAGAGAGTGCCGAGATACACCACTGGAAGCCTTGGGGGAGTGCCCGACGCGTCTGCAAATAGAAATATCCGAAGTTTGATCTGGAAACCTAAAACTCGCAGCTTTTCCAAGTGCCGATGCATATTGCGATTTTTCCGATCAGTCCGAGAATTGCGGTGTTGAGCCGTCTCCAGATTTATGATTATAAAAGAAAATACGGAGATCAACAGTCTTTACCATCGGATTTTCAAACGCAATTTTTCCCTTTACTATTTTCTATATATTTACCTTTTCTATTTGGTCATTGAACTTCAAATATGGCACGGAATCCAAAATCTGCAATAAAAACAAATTTTAATTAGTATATATATGTCGTTTAAACTTTTCCTTTTCGTAAATTTCTTATAAATAATAAATCCGCTATAAAACGCGTAATTTTTATGGATTCTACAGCTCGACGCGCTATCCTTGTCTATCTCAGTCAAGAACAATCAATGTCGGTCTCAGTTATGGGCGTGCCACACTCTTCCGCAGACACAGATAGCTGTGTCGAGCTGCAGAAGAGAATATAACAATTTTGGTGCCAATAAAGACAGACAGCAACAAAAAATGAAAATGTCAGCAGTACCATTTAAGTAAAGGCAATAATGAAATTGTTTAAGAACAGCAGACAGATGTGGATAAGCACGACATCTGGAAACAGTTTTATTTTCCCAAATATTTTTTAAGAAATTTCCCTGGAGATAAAATTGTTAATGCTATATTATAAGGATTCGGAGACTCATCTTCAACGGAAATAATGAATACACAGCAGCGGGATGTGATTGATATGTGCAGAAAAGGGTCCAGACCTGTTATAACAACAGTCGCTGCTGCTTGCGCTTGGGGCGCGAAAAGTTGCGGGTTGCTCGTATTATTTCTTGGTTGACATTTGTTTAGCGAATTTGACGCGCGGTTTAGCTCAAAGTGTCAAGGGACCGACCGAGGCCGCTAGTGCTTCTCTAATTAGAGATGTTTGTACAGCTGCAACGCAATGTCTAACCGAAGCGAAGCGAACAACGGCAAGCATAAGCAGCACCTCGCGGCGGCGACAGCTTCTCCCAGTCCCCGATCCTGCTCCTCCTCCTCCATCTCCATCTCCGGCCGCGTGTCTTTCTTGCCTGCTACCTAACCGTTACTGTTTCCCGTGCGAACGTTCGTCAACTCTAGGCTCGTTTATCATTCCCTAGAAATTTATAGTTCAGTTTTATTACGAGGAACGAGTCGAGCCGGCTATAAGCCGTGATGGATCGATTTCTCAAACGTTTACAACAAAAAAATCCGGACGTTTCCAACACTTATCTATACATCCTATCTCTTTATTAAAGCCAATTTCAGATCAACCATTAAATGCTTCTTATTTCTGATGAATCGCCCGGCCCAAAAAAAGTTCCCTTCATTTATCACCTTCTTTCTGCTTAATTTTTTCCCGGTTCCTAATGAATTTGGCCACCGCCGACGGTGGACTAGTGGTTAGTGCTGCTGACTACAAGCCGAGAGGTCGTGGGTTCGAATCCCACCAGGGGTATGGCTGTTTATTTGTGTTTGTCCTATTGTATATTAGTCCTTTGGAGGTCCGTTCTTACCCCTTAACTATTTCAAATTGGGCACAAGGAGCAGTCAACAAAGAAAGTGAATTTAATTGCGATTGTCAAATAAATAATTCGTTCGTGTTGAGAACATTTGGCCAACTATTTAATGAATTGCCCGTCCGCCCGCGTGTTCAGATGACACGGAAAGAATGTCGAAGCCGCAAAAACTTTTACTAATTATTGATGTCGATAAAGTTTGTCAAAAGTAACCAATTTAGTCCGGAAAAAGTCAATCAGACAAATAATTAATGATAATTGCGACAGCTTTTCCGGTTTTCTTTTTTCCGGTTTTATCGCCAATGTTTGTTTCCGCCAGCAGTATTGGTAATACAAATAATAATTGATGCATTGTTTATGGGATCGGATAACGAAACTAGGTCCGTATGATAACACGTCATGATTAGGTTTAGTTTGGTTAATTTGTGTCAATATTGTACTTGAAAAAGGACAACTTTGGTGATATGTTAAACAAACATTGAAAATATTCACCAACACTAAAACAAAACACAAAGTGCTTAAAGTACTTAGAGTTTGTTTGGTGTTGGGGAATATTTCTATTTGTTTGTCAATATTGTAAATCAGATCTTAATTGAAATGAGATAGAGCCATAAAGAATCCAACGTGTTGAAAGTAATCACCTCCCAACTCTTTTCAAAAGGGCTTTTTAAAAATATTTTTATCATCATTATCATCACATCGTAACATGGCGTATATTTTATGTACACGCACGTTCGTATATTTCACCCTCGAGGACATTGTAGTGCATGCTAGTGCCTCCCCTTTCTCCACTTCGCCCCCACATCGAAATTTACAGAAAATTAAAACTTCATTAATTTGTAAAGGGTTGGCTTATAAGAAATAGTAAGGTATCTGGTGGCAAACGAAATGTAATTACTTCGAGATGAAAGATGAGGGAAAGGAAACTAAACGAAACAACTCCCCAGACCCATCTTAGGCCCGCCGGGTGCATGTGTTGCGTAATTGTTGAGATCTCTTGGCGCTTTTAACGTAACGCCAACCATGAACATAGTCCAGCGACAGCGACTTATCGACCGCGACCCACAGCCAGCTTCGGGCTATCAAACTCTCAAATTCTTATTTCCATATCATCATAGATTCCACCAAATCTGCTTCTCCCCAACCATATCCGAACATACCCAAATCTAAACATTTTCCTCATAAAAATATATCTGAATAAAAAATGAGATTTAGTTAAAAATGGCGATTGCTGGTGTTTTTTTAAAATGGGCGATTTTACTTCGTATGGAAAATGATCTCTATTTAAAGCAATAAACCAATCAGAGCACGGCATTCTCAGCACACTAGGTGCGATCTATAGAAAGTAAAGTCGCAAATATCAGTATAGACCTGCATCCATATCCAATTTTTTTTGCATGGAGAACAAGCTTTAAAAAAACGCAATTCAGTTATTATTTGATCAGTTAACATTCGCCATTTAGGCGCGTTGGGAGTAAATTTTTAGCAGGCCACGGAAGTGACGTCACAGCTTACGTCTCACAGAAAATATGAAACCATTTTAAACCAGGAGAGCATGAAGGTAAGCCGATGGGCAACATCTCATGCTTAGGCCAAACAAAATTGAACAATTAAAAGCTGCCCTTACATTTAATTTATTTAAAATTGGGTACATGAAAACTTCCAAACTACGAACAAAATTGGATAATTGAAAACTGCCCCTACATGCATAAATTTAAAAAACCACCACTACACATAAACATTTAGTAATATTTCTCAAACGACCTCAACAAATATTCACATCAAATGTTGAAAAGATTGCCTTTAATGAAATTTGCCTTTTTTGTAATCAGCGACCTTTAAGAAACTCTTGAACTGTGAGTGCTTTAATTTAAAAAATGGTAGAAAAAATTGGCACAGAAGGATAAATTTAGGAAATGGACAAATTCGCACAGTAGGATACATTTAAAAAATGGTAGGATAAATTTACACATTATTATACATTGAAGTAATAATAGAAAAAAATTGAACAGTGGTATAAATTTAAAAAATGCTGGGACAAATTTCCATTTTCATACATTTTTTCCAAAATTCTATAAAAAATCATCTGCGGATAATAAATTTAATAGGGTTTTTACTATTTGCATCGCTCAGATGCACAACTACAAATAAACATTTAGTAATATTTCTTAAACGACCTCAACAAATATTCATATCAAGTTTTGATTAGATTGCCTTTAATGAAATTTGTCTTTTTTGTAATCAGCGATCTTCAAAAACTCCTAAACTGTAAGTAGCTTAAATTAAAAAAATGGTAGAAAAAATTGGCACAGGAGGATAAATTTAGGAAATGGTAGGACAAATTCGCACAGTGGGATAAATTTAAAAAATGGTAGGATAAATTTACACATTATTATACATTGAAGTAATAATGGAAAAAATTTGCACAGTGGCATAAATTTAAAAAATGCTGGGACAAATTTCCATTTTCATACATTTTTTCCAAAATTCTATAAAAAATCATCTGCGGATAATAAAGTTAATAGGGTTTTTACTATTTGCATCGCTCAGATGCACAACTACAAATAAAAATTTAGTAATATTTCTTAAACAACCTCAACAAATATTCATATTAAGTGTTGAAAAGATTGCCTTTAATGAAATTTGTCTTTTTTGTAATCAGCCACCTTAAGAAACTCCTAAACTGTGAGTAGCTTTAATTTAAAAAATGGTAGAAAAAATTGGCACACTGTCGATTTTTCAAAATTTCAAAAGTTTCAAATTTTTTAATTTTTTATTGGAATTGTATTTCCCACTCGCCAAAGAAGTAAGTATGTACATATAACTTCGATGCAGAGAGAAAAGAAGTGGGATAATTAAAGGGTAAGTAATATGAAGTTGTGGATGAAAACATTAATTAGTAAATCTCGTGGGATTGGCCGTTTTGTGCATTGTTAAATTGAAAACGTTTGATAAGCAAAAACGTGCGTTCAGTCTGTTTTGGAAAAGTTGAGTTAATTTAAGATTTTTATTGATTTGTTAAAGCATTCGATAGACAAGTTAATTTAGTCTGGGTTTGCTGTAGCGACTCTTTCATTTAAAATGTAGTGCCGCGCAAATTTAAATTACGAATTAATGGAATTTGAAATGAAAGAATGATTTAAAACAAAGCGTAGGCTGTACGACAGCTCATTATATTGTTTTGTGAGCAAGTTACACGCCTAGGGCTGCTAGGGCCTCAAGGCTGACTTCACTCCACCTCGCTCAACGCAACTCAAAAAATCACACACTATCCATTATTCATGAATATTTTAATGATCTCGTTCGCCATGGACCCTTTCATTTTAAAACCACCCTACAGCGATTCAACAGCATTAATAAATGATTGCGAATAATTTTCATATTTTTTAATGTTTCATTCATACAAATAAAATATTCGTGCACATTAATAATGGATACAATTGAAAATACGTAGGTAAAGGGCTTTAACCACCGGGGCGTGAGCGCGTGCAGTGTCTATAACAGTTGGTGTAAAAACGAATCAATCTGTACGACGAACTAAGCTCAATTTAATTAGTAATCCAATATTAAAGGATTTAATTTGCCCGGTTGCGTATAACAGATGGGATGAGAAGTATTGAATACAATGTGAACATAATTATTATTAGTATCGTTCGCATTATGTTCATCATCAGGATCATGATCATCATCATCATCACTGACGTAAATTGAATAACTAATTTTTTCGATCACGCGAAGTATTGTTTGATTTATCCATCTATCTATTATATATTTGAACATACATCGAGCTATACAGGGAAAATCAATTTAGTTTAATAGGCATAAAACCGTTATAAATTATTTACCTCGTTTAAATATTTACTATCTCATCAAATGAAAGAATAATATCTTAGCTTCGTTATAGATACTGGAATTTTTTACTTTTGCGCAAAATTATCTACAATATAATCTTAATTTTAAAGCTTTTAATAAAAATGAAATTTAATTTTGCTACAGAATTAATATTTAAAAAACAAAGTAAATTCATAAGATTAAAAGTAGGTCCTTGAAGGGATGTTGAAAACACAAATAAATATCTTCATGTAAATACAGGAAATTGCAGCGAATCCACCCTACCTTCCTAAGAAGTATCATGGAAAACAAATAATAAACAACATTAAAACCTTTATCTGCTTTTGTCCTGTCTTAAATAATTTTAAAGGCTTAAATAAAATGCCGGAAATTAGCATCAGACATGCTTAACACTAAGATTTTAATAATAGTATTACATAAAGGGGATGATAGTACACGCCAAAATAAGAAAGTTAGCGTCATTTTTTTAAAATAAAAAGTCATTAAAATTTTTATAAGTAAAGTAGAAATTTTGGGCCGCCACTGGTTGTTCCTGACCTATGACAACTGACGAAAAATATGCTTGCACAGTGGGCAATAATCTACATTATTATCATTGATTACTTTGTTGATAATTGTTTTTTGTTTTGCATACTCAGCTATTTTTAGGTACTTTGATTAAAACAACACTTAAAAATGTTTGTAAAATTACTACATTTTTACTAAGCAGTTGCATAGTAAAATCATCACTTTACTCAATGGTAAATCATCACTTTACTCAATGGTAAAATTACAAAATGTTGTATTGAATTGCAATTTTAATACGCATTTGTTGTAATATTACATTTTGTTATAGCCAAAGTTCTGAACAGGTTTCAATTTTACAATGTTTTTGTTTTTGTCAGATACTTATATACTTATATAGTAATTTTACAATACTGTATTGTAGAATTGAATTTGAAATTTTGTTAAATTTCTATATATATTTGGAATTTAATTTTACTAAGATAATCAATAAAATTACTAACCAAAATTTGCTATTTGAATTACAATAAGTGTTTGGCAACATACAAATCATTATTTATTTTATACAACTTCTGTTTGCATTTTTACTATATATCATTTTAATCATGTACACTGTTAAAATTTTTTGTAAAATTACAATTGTTTTGCAAAACAAAGGATGAGTAAAATTACAAATCAGTGTATACAAATACAAAATTATAATACAAATTGAGTAATCTTCCAAGACATGTTGGGAAATCTACTAAGATAAGTTGTAATTTTACAATCTATATGTATAAATCCTACACGCATTGTAATTTTAATAAACAGTTACACAGTTTCTAATAAAGAGCATCTTAGATTTACAAACGGTGTATGGGGCAATCACGTGATGTTTTTACATCTCGCCTCGGTTGACTTAGGTGGACAGTATATAAGCTCAGGTGTCTTTCGTTTTTGGTGTGTTTCAATACACCAAATTGTCCGACATTGATAATACCCAAAATAGGTCTATCTATCTAGCTGTCTGTTGGTATTTGAACTTCAAGTTGGTGGAACGCACTTAAAACAAAAACTCTGGCGAGGTGAAGGTTCAATTTTTTTAAATCTTTACAGTAATATAGTAATGTAAGAAAGTTTCTTGAAGAAACTAAGAAAATTGCAGGTTTTTTTTTCGTAGTATAATTACAATACCATCATTCGTAAATTACTAAATATTTTTAGTGTAAATTGTTGTACAAAATAACAATATTTTTACTGTAATATTCAGTAAAATTGTAAAATATATTTTGTAATTTTTTTAAACCGAGTTGAAATGAATTATATAGTATAATTACACCATTTTAAAATTACTAAACATATTTAGTATTTTTTTAGCAAAATTACAATACCTGTATAGTAATGTTACTGAACAAATTTTTAATAAATGCTTAGTGAGTTTTATAATTACTATATTGTGGTGCAAAAAATATTAATATTATTGTTGACAACTTATTTGGTGACACCCTGTATTGTGCAACGGGTGGAGAAAATGGTCGATTATGCACGAGCATTCTTCAAGAGTTTTATATATTATTTTGTCCACCAATTAAATAAAAATTAACACTTTTGTGGAAATGATAAGTTAGTCAAAGGTCAAAGGTCAAAATGTAAACAAAATTAGCCCACTTTTTTGTGTACATCGCCTTCTAAAAAAAACTGATGGGCAAAAACAAAAGTACAAAAAACACTTTTGTGGAATTAAATTGACCTTAATTGGATTGTTGTCACTGTCAAATTGACATATAAGTTAAGTTTTCTAAAATCGTTCTCCATTGTTTTTTGGAGTTATTTGCCTGTCATATGTGAACAATGTTCAAAATTATTTTACTGTTTTTGAGCGTATAATATCCCAATTTCGCGTGATTGTGGGGCAAAATTGCCGGTTTTAAAAAACTGAGGTCATTGTCCATTGTATTACTGATAGCGCAGAAAATAATTTAAAAGCATGATTCTACAAGATAGTAGTTAGCAATAAATTCACTTGGCACCATTTTGCTATATATGTTCCCAATATGAATTTTGAATGTCTGCCAAATATTCTGCTGTATTTTGTTCTTTTGCTTTGAGAGCTTTGACTACCACACTTTTTTCTCCAACGACTCGTGCCAAACTTAATACTTTTATCGCAAATTATTAATCTCTTTGTCTTAAATGAAACATATTTCAAATAATCATTTGGCAAAAGAATATACCCAGATTTGTCAGCTATAAAATAATTTTGAAAGGAAGAAAAATGCTGCTTATTTTGTTTAGCTATTTATGTAAAAGCATCCGTCACATTTATCAGGCTAATAAATAGCTAAAGAGACAATTTCCATAAATGTGGCAAGGCTTATATGTTAAAGGGGCTGCCGGCGAGCTAAAAATTTTATATGCATGGAAATAGGCAAAGGTAACAATCACATTTGTTTCGCGGCAATTTATCATATCCACAAAACGTGACCTATAGACAAATGGTTTGAGTTTTCACCATTTACAAACCTTATCTATAATTGCTAAGGACAACATATACGAACATTACAAACCTTTTTATGACCGTTTTACACCCCGCTTAGTCCGGAGGGTAAAAATTTACCACGTCATCTTTTTACCATCGGAAACATTATTATTTCTACTCCCACCTTTTAAATACACATTGACAAGTTGTGGCATTATGGCCTTTTAGTCACGGGCTGAAGTTGTCACACAATCGTTAAAATAAAGTGCTCTAATTGTAAAATAATACTAAATCTAAAAATTATTTTTTCTACTCCCACCTTTAAAACGCCCTTTATCGTACATGTTTCCATGACACTAAGTGACCTTTTAAATATACATTGACAAGTTGTGGCTTTATGGCGCTTTAGTCACGGGCTGGAGTTAGCAACAGGATTTTAGTCACGGACTAAAGTTAGTTTTAAGTTAGTCGACAGTCGTCAAATGTCATACAATCGTTAAAATAAAGTGCCTTTCTTGTAAAATAATACTAAATGTGAAAATTATTTTTTTATCTCAATACAAAAATACAAAAGTATTAAATAGTTTCTCAACGCCAATATTTGAAAAGTTTATATGAACATTTTAATTTCGCCGGCAGTAACTATAACTTAAATTCGGGCAAGGACTCCACTGTAAAGTCCTCATAAAACATTTTCTTTACTTTCACTGTGAAAAACTGTAAATTTTCAAGAAATACATTTGGATTTATAACCTTTATAATCTGTGTTTATAAAATATAAAAATTGACATTTGACGGTGACACACAGATTCCCCTATTGTTTCATAGATGGCGCTATACAAATTTTTAAACTAAATCATTTTAAGATAATAATTAGTATGTGTCGTAGAAAAAGTATAGTATGCACCTCGTGTATAAACTTTTCTATACACTCATTAATTTAAGCACTTGCTCGCAAGCTCGCTCGTGTCTAAATTAAATTCGTGTATAAAATGGCGTTTATCAAACTTGATACATAATATACTATTATTATCTTTATACAAAAATGCAAAAGTAATAGTTTCTCAATGCCAATATTTTCAAGGGATACATTTTGATTTACACATAAAAATTTGACATTTGACATTATTACACATTCCCAAGTTGATTACTCTATTGTTTTATATATGGCGCTCTATACAAGTATATAATGTAAATCATTTCTACTTTCCATAGAGGAAGATATCTTTAGAAAGCAACCGTACCATGTGTTATGAAGATGCTGTGCTCTGATTGGTTTATGGCTTATGATAACCTGAAGAATATTTTACGCTGTCCTTTTTTGATATAATGTGTTATACATGTAGTATTGTTGTCGCATACACTTATTTGATGTCTCTCTATCTAATACAAGATAATAGTGTATGTAGGTGTATGCTGTAAATCGGTCGGTAAATAATGTTCCCAAATTAATTAACATTGTTTGTTATATAATTAAGGGATATCCTTCGTGTTTTTGTTTGCCGCACACTGGTCAAAAAGTGTATTACGTATAATTTACTATTTCTAAAAATATAGGTTTTTATCCAAGCAAAAAAGAAACAGTGTATTATGTAATATCAAGCAAACTTAAACTTATTCAAAATCGGTTAGTAGATACTTTGTTATCTTTGATTACTGACAGTTCGGTTGTTATTGTGGTTTCTCTGGGGCTACATGAACAGTTTAGTGTACCAAAGCGAACTTGTCACTGCAGCGGCAGATGAAATCCATAATCCATCCGGATATGATAGCAAGAGCGACACATCATAATTTTCTACGCCGCTGTCAGCTTTGTGTGGATAATAACTGCGCGATATTGAACATTTATTATGCTTATGTGGAACACTTAAAAAAATAGCTGCATGAACGTCAACCGACGAAAAAAGTGAAATTTAAAATCGACTGGAAAACCTCGAGATACCTAATCAATGATAACACAAATGTAAATGTTTAATGAATGTAGATTATTGCACACTGTGCAAACATATTTTGCGTCAGTTGTCATAGGTCAGGAACAACCAGTGGCGGCCCAAAGTTTCTACTTAACTTATAAAAATTGTATTGATTTTGTTATAAAAAAAAATTCTTTCTTATTTTGGCGTGTACTATCATCCCCTTAAATGATAAGAACTTATTTGGTTATAGCCATATAATAGTTATTTATGTCATTAGGTTAAGAATTAAGGCTTTTTGTGCCAAGCTCAAGGTTGCAATTGAGCGAAGCACAAAAAGGCACTTCTTGGCCGAATGGCATACAACATTTTATCTTCAAAGCACTTCATATAGGTCAATTTAATTCAACATCAAAGCGGCCTAACCTCACTTTTTTAGAATCTCATTTATTTATTAGCTAAAGATTACATTAAATGTACAATAATTATTATTGCTTTTAGAAGCAGTAATAGTTTGACAATACCTAGCAACATGATTTAAGTAGAAATGGACTTTTGCTATTACATTAAATTCAATTAATTGTTTAATAAATAGGTAGGTATCTAATTTCAATTTGTTTGGATTTTTATTTAAAAAATAGGTAGTTTGGAATGTTTAAGCTGTGTTTAACATTTAATTTCACTGAAAACTTAAAGCAAATTAAAACTTAAAGATAATTTAAATCGTAGAAAAAGAATCGTGCGTTTTCTTGGTTGCCTAACCTCACTTTTTGATTTATTATTCATATTTAATTTTACAATAATTTAATGAAAAATATTAAACATTAAAAGTAAAACAAACAAATTAGTGCTTATTATAAATAAATTAAACCAGTTTAGTACGTTAATTTCTTAGAAAAGGATTAATTTGTCAAAGCAATACCCCTAGCGAGAAAAAATCGAATTAATTACTTGCCTCATAAAAATTTTTATCGGCCTAGGCCATAACAAGGTATTTCTTTATCGAATGTTGACAACAATAAAGTTTAAATTACAGACCGCGTGGAGATAAAAAATATTATCCGCTTGAAAAAATGTATTTTTTCGCCGATAAACCATGGTGCGTCTGTTCGGCTGCTCTAATTGGTGGTTTTTGCGATTAGGGGTGTTAAGAATGATTATTCTTCGTCTTATATAAATCATGCAAGGATTTTCTTATCGTGGCACGGTAGCTAATCAATCGTACACTTGACAGTTGACGTAAATATCACATGCATTATTTTAACGCTAAAATATTTAATGCTGTAGTTTTAAACGTAGATAAACAAAACTGGAATAGATGCTTTTAAAATGATTGATATTATGCTGCGGCTGGAAAAATGATTGGGGTGAATTTAAAAACTAATAGAGGATATATTTGAGAGTTATGGATTAAATTGACATGCGAAAGAAAAACGCGAAGTCATATTTAAGATTGATGGTTATGCAAATAAAGAAATACGTAGGAAAGTTCTCAGCAGCCAGTTAAACTTTTGCCGAGAGAATTATATTGCCCACAATCTCTTTTTAAATTCTACACATTTCCAAATATAATGGCGTGGAAGTAAATAAATAAGTGAGTGGTATTAATTTTGTTAAAATCGTCGGCAACGCAGAGGCACGCAGTCGTTTCTATGAAGCTGTTAAAATAATTTGGAAAATAATTGAATTCGGGGAGATTATTTGAATGAAGGAGTTGGGGAGATGGCGAATGCCTCTGCTACGTTTAAATGCCGAAATTTCAGGTATTTATCTCGGAGGTTTTACTAGTGGTACCTCTTAGGCAGACATTCGCAGCATTTGCGGACCCCGTGTCCCAAAATTGCTTGACAAACCGTCCCATCTCAAGCCAATAAACTTACTTAAATTTCAAACATCCACCATCCAACTACCTAACTAATAATGACGATCGACCACTAATAACTTATCCTCCCTATCTGGCTGCCACTGCTTAAATTATATACCCCCTATTAATTTAAATAATGGACAAGTTTAAGTGACATTCATCCATCATTAATAACCTGCAACAACCATACAATTTTATTGCCTTTTATCCTTAATTTATCGGCATTTTTACACTGCAAAAAAGGTGCCCTTAAACTAAAGAAATCAACTTTCTTGATAAAAAATTCTCTTGAAAACAAATACAAAAAGTTTATCTGCAAGTTTGTACTGATTTCGCCGTCAGATTTAACTGAAAACATTAAACATTTGGAGACTTCACCCTAAATTGCCCATAAAATATTCTTTTAACTTTTACTGTGAAAAACTTCTTCTATATCAGATTTAAACGGTTGTTAGTCCGTTTTCAAGGGGTAAATTTCGATTTATATCTACAAATTTGACATTTCAATTTAAATCAATTTTAGATAATAATAAGTATTTGTCATGGAAAAAGTATAGTAAACAACTCGTTTATAAACTTTTTAATTAACTTAGTAATTAAACACTGCATAATTAAAATTAATTTACTATTAGTTCTTTAACTTTAAAATTAAAAGAAACGTTATGTTCCAGGTTGGTTTGAATAAAATACCGTCCTAACCGTTCTTAATTATATTTAACTTCATCAAAGTTTTATTTCATTAATTTAAACTGGTAATATAAGCTGTGAAAGCACATACAACTTCTTTGAACTATTGTTATCAGATTACTTCGGTATTTATTATTACGTTCTCTGTGCTAGCTTGTTTTTTCTGCTTTCATTTTGCTGCCATAACACACTTTAACGATATTATTTACATTGCAACAATGCTTTCTAATCATCAAAGAACGTACATTTTGAAATATCTGTCATTCTTGTCTGAAATATCCGAACACGTGATTATCTAGAAATATTTGGTTTCATTTATTTGGTGTTTTTTAAATAATTAGACTACCTTTTAACATATTCTTTGCAGTGGACTTAATTCAGAATTCATTTTTATATATTAAATAACACCGCATATAGAACAACTCGCAAGTGTTGATAAAACCTACCACTGTGTGTGTCGAAATGCATTGTGATTGCACGCCGCACGCCTTTAGACGGTAGATGTCTCCAGATTGACTTGCCGATACATCTCGCCGCTGTCCTGGTCACTTATTTCTTTATAAGTGAAGTTATGCAGTAAGTATAAAAGCAACTCCCCTTACTCCTTCACTTGACGATGATGTGTTAAATTAGTCAGTCGTTTCGATCAAGAAATCGTTTAGCATTGAGTAAAGCCAGCTGAAATTGATTTAAAGTCTTTGTACTGGTGGTTATTCGACTATTCGCAGTCTCGGCCCTCTCGACCTATGCCAACGCATTGCTACAGTCCAGTCCCGGCAGGGCCCTTTATTGCCTTTTCAATAGCCTGGTTGGTTTGTTTGTACAATAAAGGTAATATGCTTCACGCAACAATAAATAGCAGCTATTTTCTCAAGGTCTATATTCCCCTCTGTAAATATATTAATTAATAATTAATTAGCGCGATCAAAATAAATGGGAAGCATAATAAAAAAGAACGAAAGTACAGAGGGAAGATTATTTCCCTCTGGGAGCAGTTCAAAAACATGTTTCAAGAGTCTTTTTCGTAATAACAGCAACAAATTAACATAGTAGTGGATCGTTTGCATATTGCATTTTAAATTCGCTTTTAAACAGTAAAACATATAATTAATCGATCATACGAAATAACAAGTTAAGTTATAAACATTTTCGTGAACATGTCGACATGAGAGACTCGTTTTCAGGTGGTGTAATTAATTAAAAAGCTCACGGAAAGTAATTCATCAAGATCCGGACAGAACTCAATTTGGCGTAAAAAAGGACAATGATAGATTAAAAGTAAAATGACTACTACTGTATAGTGTAGGTTGGTTCGGTAAGCTGGATCCCTACGCTATTTATAATTACATAGCGTTAGCGTTAACATCCCTAATTGTTCGGGCACTCCTCTTCGCATTTTTCCTCCAAATTGCCATTGCCCATGGAATAACCTTTTTATGTCGGCGAAACTATGGCAATCAACATTTTTTTAAAACGCCTTTAATATTTTGTATGTGTTTTAAATTCAGCCGGATTAAATCGTTATAAATCATATTTTTTTAATTTTAGTTCCATGCTAAATACGCTTTCCATTGCTTATATTCACAAAAGGCGGGGAGAACAATACAAAACTAATTTAATTTTGCGAAATCTGATCGATTTCGAATTGTTTTGCCCCTTTTTTTTTCAATAAAATGCTTGATGAATTATTAAAACTTGCAACATAGCAACAACACAATGAGAACTGAAAGCTTACAGAATATTAATTTAATTTCTTAGCAAACAGTTTTTTTAGACGCATTCGTTCGCCAAGTATCGTTCCTAGAAGCAATCTAAGTAAAAGTGAAGTAAATGGGTTTTTATGTTTACCCTATCTTCCAAATGCAGAAAACTTCAATGCAATTCAATGCAACATGAACAACTTCCCATTTCTATAAAATTGCTCGGAAATTTGTTGACTTTAAATTAATTTTCAATTTAAATATTACCCGAAATTAAAATTGACAATTTTTTAAAAATTTGTAATACTACTATAAGAAACTGCAATGAACATTACCATAAGTTACTTTGATATAGAGGTATAAAATTCCAAACATAAAATTATTTTTTCCCATGTTAATTAAATGGGAAACTAAAATAAAAACAGCGACCTCTTAGAGTTGAGCTGGAACGCCCATATTTGGTGAGGATTTTTTTTATATTAAATAGAAACATTTGAGAGGGTAAGAAAAATACAAAAAATGATTATCATTAGGTAAACTATTTTTACCTCGAGGTAGTAAAATGTAAAGGATTGCAAAAAGCTACATGATTTATTTTAAGAAACTAATAATTTTTTTAAAACAAATTTATTATTAAATGATGTTATACGTAATATTAAAAAATTAACAATAGATCATATATTTTTTATACTTACACTGTTAAAATGTTTGTAAAATTTTTACTAAGCAGTTGCATAGTAAAATTACAAAATGTTGTATTGTATTGCAATTTAAATACGCATTTGTTGTAATATTACATTTTGTTATAGCCAAAGTACTAAACATGTTCCAATTTTACAATGTTTTTGTTTTTGTCAGATACTTAATTTTACAATTCTGTATTGCAGAATTAAATTTGAAATTTTGTAGAATTTCTATACATATTCGGAATTTAATTTTACTAAGATAATCAATAAAATTACTTACCAAAATTTTCTATTTAAATTACAATAAGTGTTTGGAAATATACAAATCATTATTTATTTTATACAACTTCTGTTTGCATTTTTACTATATATCATTTTAATCATGTACACTGTTAAATTTTTTTGTAAAATTACAATTGTTTTGCAAAACAACCGAAAAGTAAAATTACAAATTAGTGTATACCAATACAAAATTATAATACAATTTGAGTTATCTTCCAAGACATGTTGGGAAATCTACTAAGATAACTTGTAATTTTACAATCTATATGTATAAATCCTACACGCATTGTAATTTTACTAAACAGTTTGACAGTTTCTTATAAAAAGTATTTCAGATTTACAAACGTTGTAATTTGATTTGCTATAATGTTATGTAAAATGCCTCGGTTGACTTTCGTTTTTAGTGTGTTCCGATAGAAATTGCCCGACATTGATAAGACCCAAAATAGGTCTATCTGTCTTTAGGTATTTGAAGTTGTGGAACGCACAAATATCTGTATCTGTATATTTTTTAAATAAAATGTTTTTTAACTTTTTCTTTGTAAATCTTACAAATTAAGGTTTTTTTTTTACATTGGTGTATTATTTTTTTTATCAGATAAAGTTGACTTTTGGCCAGGCCCAGACCACCGTGCGAGGCCCGATGGCAAAAGGAAAAGGCGTAAATATTTAAAAGTAAATTGTAATAAATCGCCATCAACGTAAAACGGATGAAATATTGAGGCGATAACGCTGACAGATTTCCAAGTAGACGCGTCGCAATGAGAAACTAGGGATGTATATTTTTCATTTTAACTTTTTATTTAATGTTTTGAAAGTGAACATAAACACGTGGATAAATCAAAGTTTCACTATCCCGACCACTTTTGATTTTCTGCTTTATTTTACTCCAATATTTCCTCCCTATATTTTTCCTTCGAGACTTTTGTTTACGTATGTCAGTTATAAATGACTTTCTCCGATTCACATTCTTCTTTTTTTTCATACCGACTATCAGAAAACCCAATCCGGACCAGGAAATCGAACAATTTTAATAATCCCCCAACACTGTTTCTATATCTATATATCTTCTATTCAACCGTTTAAATTTATATTTGTTACTTTCCAAAATTGGAAATATCACGGTTTTTATTATTCTTTCTGGCGCCCTTTTTTAGTTACACATCAATTTTTATATATACGACCAGCTGAAAATATTTTCCAATCAAAATGTATTGCCCATATATTTTCTACAACCGATACATTTTTATAGTTTTATTGAAAACAACAAGTTTTATGATAAAAAGTTAGTTTGTTAGTTAAATACTCCATAATAAAATAAGAATGACGTCACATATTCTACTTGACAAACCCTTTCATTTAATACCCATGTCAAGGAGGTTGTAAAGAAATTTGTAATCTGCATCTTGGGACGTCCGCCATATTGGATTTGGTATGACGTAAATCGTCCACGCCCTTTCATTTAATAAGCTGTGACTTTAGGGCTGAAGTTAGCTTTATTATAAATTGGGAAAAAGTGAGGTTAAATACGGGTGACAGTTGACAGATGTCAAATTTTTAACAAATAAAATTGTCTTTAAATTCTGTTTTGTGTTCGTCGTAGATAAAGTATGCAACTCGTTTATAAACTTCTCTATAGACACCCGTTTTTATTATACACTCGCTCGCAAGCTTCGCTCGTGCTTTATAAAACTCGTAACTTAAATGGTGTATATAAAACTTGATACATTTTAAACTATTATTTATATTTTTAAAATAGGGCTTATGCGCTAGAAAATTTATAAAGATAACAATTTGTTTACTCTTGGGTGTAAAATCGAGTATTTTGTAAGTTCTAAATATATTTCTTATAAAGTTCTGTATCCGGCCCTGGTTACAAGTGAAGCTAATATAAAGTGGCAAAAAAGGACGAAAAAAATATTGTACAAAATGTGTATTTATTCGATATTCAAAATAAGGCTAAAAATAAGAGAAAAATGTATTTTTGCTTTACGTCTGCTGGCTTTTAATAGACCTTTTATAGTAATTTTCGTTTGGCCCTCAGCTAAAAGTCCTTACGTTTCTTTGATCCCAAATAAACACGACCTTTTTATAACCCCATAAAGTCTACTTAAAACGTATTACCATGAGATATGGCACACGGAAATAATTTTAAAGCGAAATGAGTAGCAGCAGTAGGTAGGTATTTCATAAAATCTGATAGATAGCGTTAAATTGTCAATACTCTTTAGTACGGCGCCAAGATTTATATGGCAGCTTTAAAATAATTTATCCCTCGTAAAATGAAGAAAATAAATCACTTTCAACATATTTAAACAAGAACATAGAAGTACGCATTATTAATGGTGTTTCCATATTGATTGTGAGTTTTTGAAAATCTTTTTTACACATAAATCGATATTCTTTTTCAATTGGGTAATTTCCGGCGTGGACAAGAGGAGCTATCATCATTGCCATCATCCATTGTGAGCTGTTGAATTTAGCGGAAGAGTGAGTAAGCGAGTAAGTGAGTTAAGATCCTAGTAGTTTGCTTCGCACAGTGATCCAATTTGCAAATCTACATAGACAAGTCCCCTAAGTTAATTGGTACTATATGAAAAAATAAGACCTCTTATGGAATGAGTTTTTTATAATATTTGTTCTATTTGTCAACATTTTGAGAATAATGTCAAATTATAATTTTTATTGTGATTTCAGGATTTATTATGCAGTTCGTGGTACCAAATGTCAGCTTGACGTCTGCCACTAGCAACCAAGAAGACTAAAAAACGACGGATGTCAGTATTAACCTATGAAAGCAACCAGAGCTGTGAAAGTTACTTCTAAAAAGTATCTAGTTACTTTTTTAAGATACTTTAAACAAAATACCTAGATACTTTGAGTTAAATTAAAAGTATCTTTAGTTACAAGATACTTTAAAATGTATCTAAGATACTAAATGAAGGTATCTAAGATACTTTTGAGTAACTAAGATACTTTTAATTAACTAAGATACTTTTGAGTAACTAAGTTACTTTTAAGTATGAATAAAAACTATAAAATTATGAAAATTCAACAAGTTGTAGGTTAGGTAATTACTTTGAATCATTCTGGAATTTTCCCAATTTTCTTTAAAAAAGAATATAAGTTACTTTAAAAAGTATCTTAGTTACTTTTAAAAGTATCTTAGTTACTTTAAAGTATCTAAGTTACTTGAATGTATCTTAGTTACTTTACCGAGTAACTTAGATACTTTTTTAGAAACAAGTTACAAGATACTTTTCCAAAGTTAAAGATACTTTCTGTCCAATATAAAAAAGTATCTAAGATAAAGTATCTTAGAAGTTACTTTCAAGCAGAGCTGGGAGTATCTTGAAAAAAAAGATACTTGAAAGTAACTTAGATACTTAAAGTATCTAAGATACTTTATCTTAGATACTTTTTATATTGGAAAGAAAGTATCTTTAACTAAGTTACTTTGGAAAAGTATCTTGTAACTTATATCTAAAAAAGTATCTTAGTTACTCGGTAAAGTAACTAAGATACATTCAAGTAACTTAGATACTTTAAAGTAACTAAGATACTTTTTAAAGTAACTAAGTTACTTTTTAAAGTAACTTAGATACTTTTAAATGTAACTTAGATACTTTTTTAAAGAAAATTTGGGGAATTCCAGAATGATTCAAAGTAATTACCTAACCTACAACTTGAATTTTCATAATTTTTTAGTTTTTATTCATACTTAAAAGTAACTTAGTTACTTAAAAGTATCTTAGTTACTTAAAAGTATCTTAGTTACTCAAAAGGATCTTAGATACTTTTATATAGTATCTTAGATACTTTCGGATAGTATCTTAGATACTTTTTAAAGTATCTTGTAACTAAAGATACTTTTAACTCAAAGTATCTAGTTACCAGAGGTAACTAAGTTATTTTGTTTAAAGTATCTTAGAAAAGTAACTAGATACTTTTCAGAAGTAACTTTCCCAGCTCTGCTTTCAAGTATCTTTTTTTTCAAAATACTCGCAGCTCTTAATGCAACCTTAAATATAAAATTGTTTTATTAGCAAATGACCACATCAAACTTTTTATTTATACAGATGGTTATATTATAAATCTAAAAAACTTAAAAGCTTACACTTTTGTCTTACTATAATTGCATCACTGTGCCACGGTTCGTTTCAGTTTGTTGGATGAGAGAGAAGGGGAGGGGGACTAAAGGAAAGTAATGAAATTCGTGTGTGTCGTGAATTTCAAAATTGCTCTTCAAAACAATAAAACCTACTTTACCAACTCCTTCAATTTCACACTTCCATTATAAAACTGAAATGCACAATTAAATTCGGTTAAGTAGACGTTTTCATTATCTTAATATCTAAGTATGTGAATTTTCCGACTGTTTGCATTGCGGTGCACAGTTTGCCCATCGAACAAATTGTGATAAAAAGTAGTCACAAAAGTTTGAAAGAGATTACCCTCGGCTTCAAAATTTGTTTTTAAAGGGCTAAATTGTTTTCATTAATGTGACCAAATTCTCGATGCTCGATTCCTCAATCATAAAACAGTTGGAAAAGACCAGTATATAAGCAGCGTACACATTACTGAGGAAGTGAAAATCAAATTTTGACATCATCTCACAATTTTTAAGGGTATGATAGTACACGCCAAAATAAGTTTTTCCTTCATCATTTTTGCATTAGTGCCATTTTTTAATAAGTTTAAAATTTTTCTTGATACTACATAATACACTGTGCGCATACCTGTTTCTTTTTTGCTTGGATGAATAATATCATTGTTTTTAGAGGTTGTTTTAAAATAGGTTAAATTAAATAGATCGATAGTATTACGTATGGAAAGCTAAGTCAAGCTGGGCTGAGCTTTGGCTTGGAAGAGTAAAAATGATGAAGTCATGTTGGAGCAGCCGTCGCGCCGTCTAAACTGTGAAACAACAACGAACGCATGAAAAGAGACACCAGCAAGTTTAAGCCCGTTGCGATGATGGTTAAGTGAAGGAAACAGCAGAGCACGATTCGTGATAAAATTCAAAGTCGACATTTGCTTTCATCCTGCTGAGGTGTAAACGATTGAAATACATCCCTTTAAAATCCCCCAAGTGAATTCGTTACATACATGAATTGTGCATCAACTTGCTATTTCTATTAGATATGCCCGAAGAAACTTTTTTATTATCGACTGAAAAAATGCACGCTCATAAAACCGGTAGCATTTTGTTTGATGTGGTTAATTCTTATTAAAATTCTGGTTTTATCGATGCAGGAAAATTGAAATTCCTCCATATGAACATAGAACGTGTTTTGCACTGATTGAATATAAGTTTTTCGTATAAGCCGATGTCATAAAATTAACATTTTCTTTTCTAAGGAACTTGTTTGGAACTAATCAAATTAAGGGTACAAACAATTCTTTTGAAATTGTAACTTTTTATTTATACAGCACAAAACTGGCGGACATGGAGCTTGTTTGCTTTTTTACTAAAATGTAATTACACATACATTTTAATTTTAAATGAAATGTATCTTTGCTCAGATGAAAAAATTACCTGCTAAAACATTGAATTAAATGGTGCTTTTATAAATATTTGAAAACTTCTTTAAATTTATTAAAAGGGTCGAATGAATAAAAGCTACATTAAAATATACTTTTTTCTACTCCCACCTTAAAAACGCCCTTTTTAAATACACATTGAAAAGTTGTGGCTTGATGGCGCTTTAGTCACGGGTTGAAGTTAGCAACAGGTTTTTAGTCACGGGCTGAAGTTAGTTTTAAGTTAGTTGACAGTTGTCAAATGTCCTACAATCGTTAAAATAAATTGCCTTTCTTGTAAAATAATACTAAATGTGAAAATTATTTTATTATCTCAATACAAAAGTATTAAATAGTTTCTCAACGCCAATATTTGAAAAGTTTATATACTGACCTTTTAATTTCTCCGGCAGTAAACTATAACTTAAATTCTGGCACGAACTCCACTGTAAAGTGCTCATAAAACATTTTCTTTACTTTCACTGTGAAAAACTGTAAATTTTTAAGAAATACATTTCGATTTATAACCTTTATAATTGTGTTTATAACATATAAAAATTTGACATTTGACGGTGACACACAGATTCCCCTATTATTTCATAGATGGCGCTCTATAGAAATTTTTGATTTAAATAATTTTAAGATAATAATAAGTATTTGTCGTAGAAAAAGTATAGTATGCAGTTTATAAACTTTTCTATACGCTCATTAAACTTTTCTATACACTCATTAATTTAAGCATTCGTGTATAAAATATCAAACTTGATACATAATATACTATTAAATTTAAGAAATATATTCTGCAAATTTAAAAGTTGTCAATTAAAATGCAATCAAAAATGCAAAATGGAGGACCCCCCAAGATGGCGGATTACCTATTTTTTCGCAACCTATTTGACATGAGTATTAAATGAAAGGGTTTGAAATAAACCTAAAAAGTATGAAATAATTTAGTTAACTTAAAATATATCCTATTAATAAACTTGTCACTTTTTAATGTTCAATGACTATGCCAAAAAAAGGTTTGAAAATAACACAATTTCATAGGTTTTTGTATTTTTTTTTATCAAAATCTAAAAGCATGCATTTGATGTTTTTATTTGAAACGACTCGTAGGGAGGTATTAATTAAATTAAACGTTCTGTGGTTTTCATTTAAAAATAAATTAATAAAATAAACCTTGTTTTATACAGCAAATTTAATTATATTTCCTTAGCACTAATTAAAAAAGTAATTTATTTTAAAAACAGCTTTCGATTAAATTTGTCACGCGAAAATCGTTAGTAAAATTAAATAACCAAGCACAGGGAGGTGTTTTTGTAAATTTGAGACTTTACTTGCTATAGAAGAAATAAACCAATTTGATTGGTTTATTGCTTTCTATTTATTTATTTATTTATTATTGTGTTACCGCTGTCATTATCGGATAGATCATTTTCTATAAAAGTAAATTTTAAGAAACACTCCTATCTTTGATATGAATTTTAGTCTGAAATAAACGTGAAATTTAAGATCGATATATCCATCAACTTGTCCAAAAATATGGCGTAATGTGGCAATAAATTTAGGTAACGCTCCTTTATTACTATTTTCTTTCATATTTTTTGACGGTAAGATAAAGAATAAATAGAAGACCGCCTAATATATTCCACATCTAGATAAAACGACACATATTACAATTTTTAGACTGAAAGATGTTTTATATGCAAGCTTCTACCTTTTTTGATTTTGACATACTCGCTTACCCTGTTCATTAATTTTAACTGACTTTATATTATATATTAAAGTGTTCAAACAGAAGCTATATCGTTTTTTTTTCGATGTATAATGAAAATTCCTTGAATTTAATGAATTAAAAATTTAATAACCTACACAATTATTTTATATAATTTCATTCTAAAATTAATTTATATAAGTTTCTGTTAAATCTTATTTTTTAATGATATTTTTATGTTTTATCTGACTGACAAAAAAAAATTAGACTGTAAACAAATTGATTAGGTAACTAATATATAACTTCTATTGAGTAAGGAATGCTTCTACTATGGTAGTCTTGGAAGGGTGATATTTTGCGAACAGTAACTTACTACCAAAACACATATTCATACATAATTACAATTGTTTTAGTGAACACAGTGTCGTAGAAACGGGGTTTGCTTTAAGCTTATTGTCCCATAAAAATTTGAGGTTAGATTTTTGTAACATGATGCAATTTTTCGATTACACAATTTGGCTACCATTAAAAAGGTGTACCTCTCAAATTTCTATAAAATAAACCGTTACAATAATTGTTTTATCGCATTATTTAAAAGGATTAAAAGGTATATGATAACAAATTTTATTTGCACTGACCGTCACATTAAAATAAATTGTAGTTTTTTCAATTAAAAAATTTGTTATCATATACCTTTTAGTCCTTTAATGCGATATAAAAATTATTGTAATCTCGAATATATCGGAAATGGTTTATTTTATCGAAGTTTGATAGGTACACCTTTTTAATAGGAGCTGAACTGAGTAATCGAAAAATCAAATGGTATAAAAACCTAACCTCAAAGTTTTTATGAGACAATAAGCTGTTTCTACTACACTGTGTTCACTTGAACAATTGTAATTATGTGTGAATATGTGTTTTGCTAGTAAGTGACTGTTCGCAAAATATCACCTTTCCAAGTCTACCATAGTAGAAGTTATATTAAAAAACTGATATGATAAGTAACACTTTATCACCCTGTATCTTTTAAAAATACGTAATTAGGAAAAATATTTATTTAGATTTTCGTCTTAATTTGACTTGCTTAATCTGCTCCTAAATTTATGCCACTAAGTATAGGGACACCGTGTAACAAAGTAATCAATGATTAATCAAATTTTTAATGAATGTAGATTATTGCTCACTGTGCAAGCATATTTTGCGTCAGTTGTCATAGGTCAGGAACAACCAGTGGCGGCCCAAAATTTCTACTTATAAAAATTTTAATGATATTTTTATTTTAAAAAAGGGCACTAATGCAAAAAATTTAGAGGAAAAATTTTCTTATTTTTTCCTTAAAGGATGACAACTTTTTTGGTGACACCCTGTATACATTTCATTATAAATACATATGTTCGGAGATCTCTAAAAGGAAACCGTTTTTACAAAAATGGCGAATGCACCGATACTAATTTTGCGGTAAATTAATGTAATAATTTATTTACATAAATTTATGTATTTAAATACGAGCTATGCTAGCCACCCCAACTCAATTTTTTTAAATGGCAACTCTCTTTGTTATACCTCATTAAAAGGCTTTTAAAAATTGGCATTTAACAGTACTAAAAAAATACTTTTTAATAGTTTCATTTTTAAAAAATACTCAAAATAACACTAGTAAACAATAAAAAAAGGTCGGTAATAAAAATAGCTCAGTCCTATAGATTTTGACCTGCTCGACGCAAATCCGGCGCCCAAAAAATTTTCCGAAGTCTCGTTTAGACGATACGGGCAGGACCATGATACAAAGAAAAATTGTTAAATAATGATAAAAATTAGTAAATAAAAAAGGTCGGTAATAAAAATAGCACACTCCTATAGATTTTGACCTGCTCGACGCAAATCCGGCGCCCAAAAAATTTTCCGAAGTCTCGTTTAGACGATACGGGCAGGACCATGATACAAAGAAAAATTATTAAATAATAACGATAAAAATTAGTAAATAAAAAAGGTCGGTAATAAAAATAGCACACTCCTATAGATTTTGACCTGCTCGACAAAAATCCGGCGACCAAAAAATTTTCCAAGGTCTCGTTTAGACGATACGGGCAGCACCATGATACAAAGAAAAATTGTTAAATAATAACGATAAAAATTAGTAAATAAAAAAGGTCGGTAATAACAATAGCACAGTCCTATAGATTTTTACCTGCTCGACGCAAATCCGGCGACCAAAAAATTTTCCAAAGTCTCGTTTAGACGATACGGGCAGCACCATGATACAAAGAAAAATTGTTAAATAATAACGATAAAAATAAATAAACAAAATAATTTGAACGATAAAAAACAGTAAACATCAAAAAAACATGTCTTATAATATATAAGTTAAAAGTAACGTCATCCTAAAATTTTCAAATGATGTATCTATGCAATAAATGGTACCATAATACTGTGCTCCTATTTTTTATTTACGACTTCAGAAATTTTTTTTAAAAACATTTTGGATCTATTTCAGTCATAAAGTATCGAAAAATTCTATTTTTAACCAGGACCTTTTTTTTAAGTTAAAATTTGTTGCCTAGTGTAATTTTTATAACTATTTATTCCAATTTCTCGTTGTAAATATCAAATTAAAACATTACAAAATATTCTAACAAAAGTATAATAAACTAAAAAAGCAACAATAATCAAAACACTGCTTTTTAAATTAAAAGCAGAACATATATCCCATGAGTCTATTTTTTTAAGTCTTTTATTATTTTGAATTTTTTTTGCGAAATATTTTGGCATTATTGAATAATTTAAATCCTTAATGGAATGTGTATGTTTTTGGTAGTTTTTTTGTATCAGATTTTAAAAAATTACAAAAAAGACTGCTATTCATGCTGATTAGTTTTATTATTTTAAATAGTATTGTTTGTTTTCCAAAATGGCTGAACCAACCTGAAGGTTCTTGGTCAGTTTGGTGTGATGGTTTTATTATTAAAGATTTTCTTAATATTTTGTAAAAATTGTTTCAAGATGTACAAAGGATCGTATGTTAAAATTTCATAATTTAATTTTCAACTTACTTTAATCATTTTAACCCTTATAAAATCGCCGCTACTGATTTAATTAAATTAAAATTTGTGAAGAATTAAAATTATTAGTACATAAAACCTTTCTTAAAATTTCATAATGATAGTATAAATAGTTTCTAAAATAATTAAATTTTTAACTTACTTTAACAAAATTTTAATCATAAAACCGCCGCCACTGAGGCAATTGAATTAAAACTTGCACAGGATCAAGATTAATATTACAAAAATATGGTGTTAATATTTCATAACAATATCTTTGTTAGTTGGATTTGGCTAAGTTTTGCTATTATAATCAAAGTTTTAATATTGTTGCAAAAATGGCGAATGCGCCGGGATAATTTATAAAATTTAAACATTATACATTTAATGTTGTCCAGCATTAATTCTTTAGTCCTAGACAAATATATCTAAAGAATTATTAAACATACAAAATCTTTTAAAAGATGTTATCTATCATTTAAACGCCATTTGAATAAAAGATCATATTCAAATTATTTAAAAAATAGTTAAAAGACATGACTTGTTTTATAAATAAATTTAGAGGTACTTACCAGAATTATATAGTGGTGTAGATGGGTTTTGAATGGGTGTTTAATCTGAAATTAAATAACAATAACACATTAATTTTAAACCATTAAATTTAATTAATTAAACATTTCTAAAGCTCCTACGAGTAAAGGCTAATTAGTAACATGGGAGTTTGCGGAAAATTTTATTTTTGTTGCCAATAAAAATAAGAATGTCTGTAGGTAATAGGGTCGTTTATTTAATAAAAGTTAATACAGCGTTATAAAATATCGGTTCAGAGGATTGGGGCGGAAAGGGAGAGACGAAGAAAAGGCATTGCTTTAAATTCAATTACATAATTTTAAAAAATCGAGCTTTATGCTCTAAGCCAGCTGTGCAAAGTGTGGCACAAAATGGCAAAACAGTGCGTTCGGTGCATTTTCGTTTGGGATCAGCGAGGCAAACGGCGGCAGCATTCGGTAATTGCCACGAGCTATTAGCAACACCAGTTTCATAATTATTAAACAATTGTAGGAATGGCGAAAGCGAAAGCAAAATCTCATACGTGCCATGCTATGCAAATGAAAGGGAGACAACCGATATCCCAGCTCTAATAATTATTTGATTCCCAGCTTCATATTTGCCTATGAAGCTAATTATCTTATATTATTTTAAATAACTCAACGTTTGTTCTTACTTCCTCCTCCTGTATTCATTAGTTTTTATCTAACAAAATATGCTGCTTGGTAACGTTTGTTCAGTCAAAATCAGATGTGGATGTTTGATCGTTTCGTTCTAAAAATTTGCTACATACGACAAAATTCGGATTTGGAAGGGGAGTTCCAACAGCATTGCATTGCTGGAGCTCGGCGAGTCAGTATCGTAGGAGTTTATGGCAATAAAACGAAATATAATATATTATAAGCATTTAAATATGATCTAGTTTTTTAAGATAAAAATTCCATTCTTCGATGTTGGTCAAGGAATTTCGCTGAAAGAACTATATATGTATATATATACGGGTGTGTTCAAAAAATATCGGGAATTTTCAAAATAGTCCCCATTGGATATTATGCATATATGCACATGTGCCAGCTCTTCTTCCAATACTCGAAACACTTCTAAAATCCGATCTTTGGGATAGCCTTCAGTTCTTTCAGCGATGCGCTTTTAATATCATCTATGCTTGCAAAACGACAGCCCTTTAAGGTTCTCTTAATTTTTGGGAATAGGAAAAAGTCAAGCAGAGGCATGTCTGGCGAATATGGAGGCTGGGGCATCATTACAGTGTTGTTTTTGGCCAAAAATGTTGTTCAAAATTTAACAATTTTAGAACAAATTTTGCTGCCAGGCGTTTCATACCCAAAACATTCGAAAAAAATTCATGGGATGAGCCAATCGATATACCAACATCATCAGCGACTTCTCTGATGGTTTATAATGTGCTTGTGCGTTCGGGGCGTTCGTCATCTTCAACGTCTTCACGGTCATCTTGGAAACTCTTATACCACTTGTAAACTCTTGTTTTATTTATAGCAGACTCACTATAGGCCTTTGTTAACATTTCACAGAATTTATTTCATTTTTTAAGCAAAATTGGATACAAATTTTTTGATCCATTTTTTTTAACGAACGAAAAATCGCCGAGCTCATAAAACACGTCTAACCTTAGCGGCTGCCACAGACAAAGTAAACAATGAAAACAGCTAAAGTTTTTATCATACTTCGGGGGCATGTAGACTAACATAATAAAGAAAATTTTATGACCCTCCGAACCCGCGAAATTTAAAAATTCCCGTTATTTTCTGAACACACCTCGTATATTAAATTATAAACAAACTTCGTTTAAAACATAATAAGTTTTTCTTAAAAAGTAAACATGGTATCAGAATTTTCCTGTTAATTTTTCGAGGCAGCAAAACTGTTTCATTTTGATGTTAAGATTTCTTTTGACTTTGATGGATTAGCCTTTATTTGGCTTAACTCGTTTAACACGCTATAACTACTGTACACACGTATGTTGTTTATCTAGATGCTTGAACAATCTTTTGAAGTAGGTAAATGAACAGCATTTTAGTTTAATAAAAATTATATTTTGCCCAATTAAATATTTAATTAATTTTTTGTTAATAAAGATGATTCCCATTAAATTATATAAATTTATGCTTGGTGATTTTGCCGGTGTCGCTAAAATGTTTTAATTAAATTTAGAAGAATTTTAATGACAAATAAAATTATACAGTATCCCAAAGTAACCCTAAAAGGGTTATTTAAAGTACACTATGTTTTAACAGAGCCCCATTCTACCCTATTATTCACAACAACTTTTAGCCTTCTCTTTCATAGACTGTACAAACTGTTTCGTTTTATAATAACTGCCTGTTTTTGATATTAAAGAATAAATTATTAAAAGCAGGGTGCGCTGACCCGACGGCATTTGACGCGTCTTACAGGGGCGGCAAGGGGATCATTTCAATTCGACACCATGATCATTAATCATCATTTCATTCAAACCGCACCACTATCTTTTAGGATTTACTCTATCAGCTAATAGTTGATTATTCTGCCCCTCGCCTAATTTAATTATTACAATGGTTACGTATCCGAGAATTTTATTTAATCTCGCACGGAAGAAATATTGCATTAAACAGCTGCGCGACTATGCTTTAATGAAATTAAGTGAAGCTTAAAAGCGCTAATAAAAGTTCATATTTTCAAATTTATAGTTTTTTTTAATAACCCAAGTAAGAAATCGCCCAAGATTAATGGCCACCTTATTTATCTCATTGCCAGAATAAATCCTATGTATTTTTACTGAAATTTGAGAGAGAGAGATAGAGATCAAATATCAAGGATTTAAAATAAAGCCGAATTTTTCAATAAATTTGTTTCATACATCACAGCAACTTTCAGACATATATACATCATTGTACACTTGTACAGTTAAAAAAATAGTAATGCACTTTTTTATTTTATAAACCTTATTTTAATACAGTTAATTTTTTTACTTCTGGCACACTTTTTAATAAGTTTGCAATTCTAAAAATATATTTTTGACAGTTTTGTACGATAATGGAGCTGATTACCTTGCGCTCACCGCTGTTGCTGTATCCGATTGCTTTATAACGTTGTGGCAGTGTGTTTCAAAGTGCGCTCCACACCGCATGACTGACCGGCACTGATGAACACCAAAAAACGAAACAGACTGTCGGTATAACGTTTTAAGGACATTTTTATATAGGTTTAAGATAATTATGCACTTTTTCGTTTTATAAATATAAATTTAAACTGTTTTAGGTTATTTTTAGACAGTTGTAATACAATTTGAGTTATTTTAGACACTTCTTATAGTTTGGGTGATTTACATCAATTTAAACAATTCTTATTAGGTAACTGATTTTAATTATGGGTGCTTTACTGTATTTTATCTATTTTGCGTTCATAATGACTTCATTATAACACTGTTTTCGGTGCTTTAAAGATACTTTATCCCACCCAAAATTTTGATTTTATAGGTTGGCTATACTTTAAACAGCATAATATTTTGCATATTGGTTATAATATTTTTATGATTTTTCTAGTACTAACGAGACTTTTCTGGCAATAAATTTTGTTTAACACCAAAGAAAATATTTTTTTCTTCTTTAACATTAACAGCCGCTTATTGTAAATAAGTAAATTAAGGACGGCATGGCGAATCGATTTTGACATTAACTGTCAAACCAATGACTGTGATACCAACTATCTAAAGTAAAATTCGACCAAAGTAAATTTAAGGTATAAAATTAATTTTTTTATAGAATTTTTGCAAAATAGATAATTATACATTTTTGGCAGTTTTATATATTTTGGGTAATTTTAGATAGTTTTAAAAATATTAGAAACTTCTTATTTAGTTTGGGTGATTTTTGATAGTTTTGGATCATTTTAAACAATTCTCAGTATACTGAGAATTGTTTATAACTGATTATTTAAAATGGATTTAGTTCTGGGTGCCACACTGTATTATATACAACCAATACTCTGTTAATACAAAAAACCGAAATTCACTCACGTATAAAGTATATGTAATGCATCGAAAGTATTATTGCATCTCCTACTGCAGTATTCAACAAACACCGCAGTAGAAGATGCGTCTACGTTTTCGTCATATTTTCCTAGTGTAAGAAACGCGTTCTATTCTGCATATCAATTTAATAATAGCGACAATAGGGCGACAAGCTAACAGCTACGGCATGCAGCTATAAGGGTGATTTATCGCCCAAAATATTTCTCTGAGGCCGCCGCCTTTGCCCCTCGCTTTCCCGCGCCCCCTTGCCGCCACTAAGCCTTCTGCCTCCTCCCCAACTTCCCCCCCAATCAACCCTCTTTACTTCAACTTTCACGCCACGCCAAAATGACTCACAGATAGTGACCAGTTGTTACCACTCTGTACTGTATACTTATCGTATCACGCTGAATATGTTTTTTTAACTTCTAAATAAATTAAAACTATTTTAGTATGAGTATTAGTATAAAACGAATGACTGGCCCCATCGGCATCGCCTTACACTGATCTCCCAGAGTTATTTTTACCATCTTTCAGTTCTCATAAGTATACCGCAACTGCACAGCATTACCTGTGTTTGGTGGATAAGAATTTTTACCCCGGATGGTAATCTCTCTGATGGTTTAGGCTCTTCCCGAAATTTTGTCACCGGGCGGAGGGAAAACATTTTGATTTTTGGGGGACGTTAGCTGACCCAAAACTAAGTACAATACGGAATCCCGCTCAACCAGGGATTTAGTAATACCCCCATTCAATTGGGAACTGTTGTATGGAAATGTTTGTCCCACTGTGCGAAACCATTTCTTCAGTCTAGAGTTCGAGCACTATCGATAGATAGTTTTTGAAGGTCGGTAATGCAACTACCGATGGTTCTAATTAAATTAAAACTATTTTCCGATTAAAATCCTCCTTCGTAAAAATTTAATTACCAAGTCCTTACGATTTCATTTATAATTAAAACGTCGACAGGAAAGCTTTTAAACTCAATGAAAAATACAAATTGCACGCTTTTGAAATTAAGCCTAGTAATATTGATGACAATAATAATAAGTTTTCGCCGATTTTGCCGCTGAAGGTAATAATTAATTATTTTTCGAAAATAGTAGTATTATTTTGTTTGGTGTGGGAGTAAAAATAATAAAAACATTCGAAACCCTGTATTTATAAGATCAGCATTGGCTTATCGAAATTTGGGATCTATCTATTTTTTATTAACTTTGATTTGGTGTCACCATCTCTAATTAAATTAAAACTATTTTAGTATGAGTATTAGTATAAAACGTATGACTGGCCCCATCGGCATCGCCTGGTTATTTTAACCTTCTTTCAGTTCTCATAAGTATCCCGCAATTGCACAGCATTACCTGGCTGGATATCACTTATGAGGTCGTGGATTACAGTTTAGATGCTTCAGGCCCTTCCGGTAATTTTGTCGCCGGGCAGGGTCATACGCCCGATTTAAGCTAGTGGAGTGCGGGACAAGAAGGGAAAACATTTTGGTTTTTGTTAAAAATCGGAAACTGTTGTATGGAAATGTTTGTCCCACTGGGCGAAACCATTTCTTCAGTCTAGAGTTCGAGCACTATCGATAGATAGTTTTTGAAGGTCGGTAATGCAACTACCGATGGTTCTAATTAAATTAAAACTATTTTCAGATTAAAATCCTCCTTCGTAAAAATTTAATTACAAAGTCCTTAAGAATTCATTTATTATTAAAACGTCGATAGCAAAGCTTTTAAGCTCCATGAAAAATACAAATTGAACGCTTTTGTAATTAAAATCAGTAATATTGATGACAATAATAATAATTTTTCGGCGATTTTTCCGCTGAAGGTAATAATTAATTATTTTTCGAAAATAGTAGTATTATTCTGTTTGGTGTGGGAGTAAAAATAATAAAAACATTCGAAACCCCGTATTTATAAGATCAGCATTGGCTTATCGAAATTTGGGATCTATCTATTTTTCATTAACTTTGATTTTTGTCACCATCTCTAATTAAATTAAAACTATTTTAGTATGAGTATTTGTATAAAACGTATGACTGGCCCCATCGGCATCGCCTGGTTATTTTTACCTTCTTTCAGTTCTCATGAGTATCCCGCAATTGCACAGCATTACCTGTGTTTCACCCTGGCTGGTTATATCACTTATGAGGTCGTGGATTACAGTTTAGATGCTTCAGGCCCTTCCGGTAATTTTGTCGCCGGGCAGGGTCATACGCCCGATTTAAGCTAGTGGAGTGCGGGACAAGAAGGGAAAACATTTTGGTTTTTGTTGAAAATCGGAAACTGTTGTATGGAAATGTTTGTCCCACTGGGCGAAACCATTTCTTCAGTCTAGAGTTCGAGCACTATCGATAGATAGTTTTTGAAGGTCGGTAATGCAACTACCGATGTTTCTAATTAAATTAAAACTATTTTCAGATTAAAATCCTCCTTCGTAAAAATTTAATTACAAAGTCCTTAAGAATTCATTTATTATTAAAACGTCGATAGCAAAGCTTTTAAGCTCCATGAAAAATACAAATTGAACGCTTTTGTAATTAAATTCAGTAATATTGATGACAATAATAATAAGTTTCCGGCGATTTTTCCGCTAATTATTTTTCGAAAATAGTAGTATTATTCTGTTTGGTGTGGGAGTAAAAATAAAAAAATATTCGATACCCTGTATTCATAAGATCAGCATTGGCTTATCGAAATTTGGGATATATCTATTTTTCATTAACTTTGATTTGGTGTCACCAAGCATGTAACAAGCGATGCACTGAATCGAATCCAGAGCAGCAAAAGCAAACTGCTATAGCAGGAATTGAAATATCGCATCGAGCCGACCCGGCCTCATCTGCATCTCTTTGCCGGCTTGATGCACTCTCGATGATTTTTATTATCCACCCAAATCCATCTAGATATCGATATATTGAACAGAGTGCTTAATAATTGCTATTTATTCTTTCCTTCCTTCAGCATGCTGCATCGAGCAACTCTCCAATAAAAGACATTTTTATTTCTAAAGAGCTACCTTATAAAGTAGAAAAAATAATCACATAAAGTAAATATAATTAAAATAATTCTACTAACCGTATACATACATCATTTATGCTGTTAAATTCGTTTAGTCTTTATTTATTTTATTTAACGAATGTGCCTTATACAAAAGTGCCCAGTTGTGACATTAAGTACCCTTTTAATTCGCTACTTCTCTTTTAACATTTGCCCAAGAGTATTTACACGGCTTTCATTGGAATTTCTTTTGGATTTATTCGACTAAAACAAGGTTTATTTTACTATAAATAGACAGAGTGTGGTTTCGTAATTAATCAGAAAAATTCCAATAGATAACACAGTAACACAATTTGTTCGTTAAATTTATATTAAGGCAAATTTCAATTAATTAATAACGGAATCAATTATTAATTTACTCATGCAATAACTTTAGAGAAAAAGAAACGAAAACGAAATGAAAGTTTTTCATTTCGTCTGTTGGTAAATCGATCAAATTCGTGTCCAGTAAAAAAATCATGGAAGAGGAAAAGATAAATTAGGTTTATTTCGTGCTCGGCATCTGGCGCCTCCAGATTTTTTTCTAATTATGGACAGATTGTGTACACGCGGTATATCTTGATGGCGTTTTGAAGGTCTTTCTCCGGCCAATAAAGGCACATAGGATAGACAGCGGATGCGAAATCAGGAAAAATATGACTGCTATTTTCTCTCCGTGCCACGCCACGCAGCAGCGATAACATTATATCGCAATGAGTTGGAACTTTCGATTCCGGTCCACAAATTGTACCTACAAAAGCTTACTGCTAACACCATTGCCAATTCGATTTTGATATTCTATTTTTCAGTTTACTACCCACAATACTTTATGCTTGTTGAATTATCTTCCTTTTTCTTCTTTTTTTTTAAACCACATGATAAATTTATACACCACATCAAATTTAAAGAAATTAAAAGCTCACTCAGAAATTTTTTTAATAAATAAAACAAAAAAGTAGTTTGTTTTAATAAAGTAAAGATCCCAATTCGTCCAACAAATGCTTTTGTTACGACAAAAGATCGTTATAAAAACTATTTATCTACAAACGCTTTTAGTTGCATTAATTATAAAGTAAATTTACGTTATGTTTATAAAAATAACACTCTTCCAGATGCAGAAACGCATTGATAAATATAGTTATTATTATTTGTCCAAAAAAACAGTTCTATATCGTTTACACATTCATAGAAATTTTGTAAATTTTACAAATCCTTTTTCGTTTAAAATAAAACTTTTTTTATAATATTAATAAAATTTATATTTTCAATAAACCGTTTTCATTGTAACAATGGTCACATTTTCAACCTACTGTTGGGTGTTGGGTAGTTTTTTTAAAATAATTGCAAGGCATTAAAACAATAAAATTAACTCATATTATATGATATACAAAATAAAAAAAATATGAACTCACTTTTTAAACAACAAGTCTGCTTCGTTTATAGAATAGACCTTAAATGTTTCTTTTAGAAAACGTCGAAATTTTAATTTTCTTAGTGATCTTTTTGATATTTTTATCATGCTAGATTTTACCACACTTCCCTCGCACAAGTGAAATCAATAAGATTATAACACAGACTGTGGATTATAAAGTTATGTTCACCAAGGAGAGCGCTGGCCCTTTCCCCCTCTTTTTAAGGGAAATAACAAAAATTTTGTTACCAAAGCAATAGTAAATATTAAAAAAGTCTTTTTATAGCAATAAAATATTTTATTATTGTTCTTAACGTAAGCTATTAACAAAGATTTTCTAACTGAAATAAAATTAATTTGAATTACAACGATAGTAATTTAAAAAAGACAAATATGCTATAGTAAAATGAACAAATTTTACTATAACAACTTCGCATTATTTTATGTAAGCGCAATTCAAACACAACTATAGATTTAACAAAAACATTTTAAGTTCGACAAAGATTTAATATAAACATAAAGTATTTCTTATTGCCATGACAATATGATAACAACTATTACTTTGTTGGATAAACATTTTTTATCAAAGCTCAACATTGCTGCTTCATTATAGGAAATGAGAATTTTATTAACAGTAAAAAAAGTTTATTCTGTAAATAAAAATAATGTCCTTACATTGACAAATCGTAGGTTTTTGTCCTAATAAGGCACTGAAAATTTAATAAATAATTTTAAATTCAAGTTAAATAATATTATTTTAACAATCAAACAAAATTTTCATTATCAGTGCATGTACATTTTTCTGAGTGCCCTAGTCATAGTTAAATATTATAATGATAATAATATTTTCTTTAATTATAAAAAAAAAATATTTGAAAATTTTAAATTTACCTTTACACTGAGTGACCTTTTAAATACACATTGGCACATATGGCGCTTTAGTCACGGGCTGAAGTTAGCAACAGTGGCTTTTGGGCATTTTAGTCACGGGCTGAAGTTAGTTTCATTACAAATTGGGAAAAAGTGAGGTTAAATTCGTCAAATATCAAATATTTATAAATTAAAAATGGCTTTAAATTCCTATTTGTGTTCGTCGTAGATAAAATATAGTATGCAACTCGTTTTATAAACTTCTCTAGACACTCGTTTTTATTAAAAACTCGCTCGAAATTTAGGAAATGGTAGGACAAATTCGCACAGTAGGATAAATTATTTAAAAAATGGTAGCACAAATTAGCACAGTTGGATAAATTTAAAAAATGGTGGGAAAAATTTGATGTTTCTAAAATTTTCAGATTTTGCATATAAATAAAATTTAAACATGTAAAAAAGTTAAGTATATAATATAATAATAATATAAAATTATAAAATATCAGCATTTGGATTTCGATTAAAACACACTATAGAGTTAAAATGACAAAATAAATTTGAAATAAGCCGATAGTAAGGCCAACATTAAACCATATTTAAAATTGAAATTACAGTCATGGAGTTAAGTTAATTTAATAAACATTTAAATTTTATTATGACAGCTTTTGTGGTTTAACATTTTTGCATTTTCAAATAATTAAATGAATTTAATATTAAAATTTTTCGATCCTGAGTGTAATATTAATGTCCTGCACTTTGTGGTTATTTAAATTGAAATTAGCGTATTAGTCTGAAAAATAAATGAAGCACATAATTAATTAATAGAAAGGGTCGATCGGGTCGGCCACTCTGTCAGCTTAGATTTATTTATGAAGATAAAATCAACGCAACGCAGGGAAACAGAATAAATACCTTTCCTAGTCGGAAAAAATAAACCAACAAACGGAACAACAATCAATCACGTAGTCATGATAGAGTGCCATATCCAGAAATGGCAATTGTCCGTCAAATGCTATTTCATGTAATAAACGATTGTTTCGCCCATTCTGTTGCCATTTTCTTTATGTTTCAGTAAGAACATTTATTTACGTTTCATCCTGATAACCGTATTAAATTTGATTTGAGGTAAAAACAACGTATGTGTCTAAAAATTTGTCTAAAATGACCCAAAGTTAGAAACGTCTTAAAATTATTCAAAGCCATTATACATGTTCCAATACTGTCCAAAATCACCCAAACTGTCCTAAAACCCTATTCTCAATGTTTATAAAATGAAAAAGCAGTATATTAAAACTAGTATTGCAACTAGAGATGTAAAAAAACGGTTTTTTTCAGATGTGAAAAAAAAAACATGAAAAATAACTAGAAAAAAAACGGTTTTTTTCAAATCCGCTACAATAAAGCATATTCTGTCAATAAATAACATCAATCTTAAAAAATGGAGTAATTTTTCAAAATGAAATTTTGAGTAAAATGTATATTAATAATGAAATGAAATGTAGAATACGAGGTGTGTTCAAAACATATCGGGAATTTTCGTTTTTTGAAACAAATATTTATTTATTCGTCTACATTAATGTTGTCGCCTTCAAAATAGTCCCCATTGGATATTATGCACATGTGCCAGCTCTTCTTCCAATACTCGAAACACTTCTAAAACTCGATCTTTGGGATAGCCTTTAGTTCTTTCAGCGATGCGCTTTTAATGTCATCTATGCTTGCAAAACGACGGCCCTTTAAGGTTCTCTTTATTTTTGGGAATAGGAAAAAGTCAGACAGAGGTATGTCTGGCGAATATGGAGGCTGGGGCATCATTACAATATTGTTTGTGGCCAAAAATTTTGTTCAAAATTTAACAATTTTAGAACAAATTTTGCTCCCACGCATTTCATACCCAAAACATTCGAAAAAATTTCATGGGATGAGCCAATCGATATACCAACATCATTAGCGACTTCTCTGATGGTTTATAACCATTTCTTTCACTTTTTCCATGTTTTTATCGGTTGTTAATGTGCTTGTGCGTTCGGGGCGTTCGTCATCTTCAACGTCTTCACGGCCATCTTGGAAACTCTTATACCACTTGTAAACTCTTGTTTTACTTATAGCAGACTCACTATAGGACTTTGTTAACATTTCACAGAATTTATTTTATTTTTTTAAGCAAAATTGGATACAAATTCTTTGATCCATTTCTTTTAACGAACGAAAAATCGCCGAGCTCATAAAACACGTCTAACCTTAGCGGCTGCCACAGACAAATTAAACAATGAAAACAGCTAAAGTTTTTATCATACTTCGGGGGCATGTATACCAACATAATAAAGAAAATTTTATGACAACCGGACCCTCCGAACCCGCGAAATTTTCTGAACACACCTCGTATATTACATTTTTCATTATTGAAAATTTTGACCGAGACTAAAAAATCTGATTTCTTATTATTTGGTAGTACACATAGAAAACCAATAGAAATGTAAAACTTCTATACTAATACAAAAAATTAAAGGAAAAAAAAATGGTCTCGTATTGGAGCCGTAAAAAAAGCAATTTGAAGCTTGAAGTTTCTAGTTTTGAGATTTTTAGATGAAAAACGTGCAACGCTCAATCCTAACGAAAACCGTAATAAAAAAATTCAAAACTTTTTTGGCTTTCTTTTTTGGTCCACGGAATGTTCTGACCACCAATGAATAAATATTCTACAAGAATTTGCTATTGTTTTTTTGAAAAAAAAATTTCCATACTCTACATGAATTAGAAAAATCATGAAAAAAGTGCTTTTGGTAGCTTTTTGAAAAATCAGGTGCTGAATCAAAAATATTATCGGTAGTTACTTTTTTTAGGTCCAAATCAAAACAAGCGCGGCCCTTATTGGTCAATTCGGTGGTGGTGGCGCGTGCATAGCGCGAGACTGTATTTACATTTACTAAATGTCATTTAGTGGCTAAGTTTAGTCTATGAACTGGACTGGAAACATAAAAAATTAAAAAATAATGAAAAAACCTGAAAAAAAACAAAAAAAAACGGACCGTTTTTTTTCAAGTCTCATCTCGTATTGCAGCAGATCTTTCCTTATGGTTTCGTACCTGCGGAAGTTCTGCAACCGTTATTTTTTACTTTATATATACGTATACGTATACGTCTATACTTCTAAAATGACCCAAAACTGTAGTAAAACTGGTACCATAAAAACCTCATTTACATATTGTTTTTTTTATCAAAATTTAAGTTCTGAATTGTGATAAATTTAATATCGGGAATTAAATGTAAGTAGATGGGTAATTTAAAATTGGTTTTGGCAATAATTCCGAAGCAGATAAGAAATGCGTTTTAATGATGATGATGATTAAAGGAAGAAGTAAAATAATACGGTGCTGACATTGAAGCGGCATGTTTGTTGAAAATTTAGCGAAATATGAAATTCGTGGCGAACCGGACAGAAAATCAAAGTGTGGAAAATCGCAAGTGCATGCTAGAGAAATGCCGAATAATAAACACAATTTCTATGTTTCGGATAAGAGCCTTGTTTTCATAACAATGCCAAACTGATCTGGATACAATTTCACCATTCAAGAACATATTGGGAAGTGCCGCTTAGGCCATACCCCCGACAATATAATGTACAAATACAAATTTATCTACTAATTATCGTTTATATTTATCCTATGAATCTTATTTATATTTATATTTATGAATATATATATTTTTTCTACTCCCACCTTTAAAACGCCCTTTATCGTACATGTTTCCATGACACTAAGTGCCTTTTAAATACACTGAGAGAAATATCATGTCATGAAGAGCAAATGAAATGATATTAATTTAAATAATCGGGTAAATTTGATTCAAATAGAAAAAAATGTAGTTTTATATTCATTTACCAACGGTTTTACAATGTTTTTAAACACTTTTAAAGTGTACTCTTTTTAAAATATATATACAAAAAGAAATCTATTTATTTCATTGCCTTTCTCAACGTTATTTTAAAAATATATGTATTATACAATTGTTATACACCTTTTAATTTAATAAGAAACACCAATGACGCCAAAACATATTTGAATCCCTTTGAATTATTAGGGATTCAAATATGTTTTGGCGTCATTGGTGTTTCCCATTAAATTAATAGGTGCATAACAATTGTATAATACATATCTTTTTGAAACAACTTTGAGAAAGGCAATGAAATAAATGGATTTTTTTTTGTATATATATTTTAAAGAGGGTACACTTTAAAAGTGTTTCAAAACATTGTAAAACTGTTGGTAAATGAATGTAAAACTAAATTTTTTTCTATTTGAATCAAATTTACCCGATTATTTAAATTAATATAATTTCATATGCTTTTCATAACTTGATATTTCTCTGAGTGTACACATTGACAAGTTGCGGCTTTACGGCGCTTTAGTCACGGGCTGAAGTTAGTTTTAAGTTAGTTGACAGTTGTCAAATGTCATACAATCGTTAAAATAAAGTGCCTTTCTTGTAAAATAATACTAAATGTGAAAATTATTTTATTATCTCAATACAAAAATATTAAATAGTTTCTCAACGCCAATATTTGAAAAGTTTATATGAACATTGTACTGACCTTTTAATTTCGCCGGCAGTAAACTATAACTTAAATTCGGGCACGGACTCTACTGTAAAGTCCTCAGAAAATATTTCCTTTACTTTCACTGTGAAAAACTGTCAATTTTCAAGATACATTTCGATTTATAACCTTTATAATTGTGTTTATAAAATGTAAAAATGTGACATTTGACAGTTTCCCCTGTTGTTTCATAGATGGCGCTCTATACAAATTTTTGATTTAAATCATTTTAAGATAATAATAAGTATTTGTCGTAGAAAAAGTATAGTATGCACCTCGTTTATAAACTTTTCTACACACTCATTAACTTAAGCACTCGCTCGCAAGCTCGCTCGTGCCTAAATTAAATTCATGTATAAAATGGCGTTTATCAAACTTGATACATAATATACTATTATCAGCCAAGTGGAATTAATTCGAAAACTCATAATTGGTACTTTCTAATTTCAAATGCAACACCCTGTATATTATTTAATTTTTGGATTCTTCACAAATTTGTAGACATATTTTATGTAACATGTCCTATGTCTACTTATCTTCAACTGTTTCGGAAATATTAAAAAATTAACATTAAAGAACGATAAATATTTGATTACAGAAATTTGCTATACAACACACTGAAAAACTAATAAGTAATACTGTTTATTTCTTGATAATGTAATAAACAAAACAAAAATTAATGACAATGTAGAAGAAGTCGAGGGGTTTGGTTTTGACATACCCCCATAGAAAGAAGTATAATGCGTCAGATCAGGGGATCGTGCTGGCCATTACATCGGTCTTAGTCTCCCTATCCACCTATTTGGAAATATTCGGTTGAGGTAAAATGAGCAACTAAAAATAGCAATCGAGCGTTTTTTTTGGAGTAAGTATTATCGAATTAATTTTATTTGGCTGATACACACTGTATATTGATCGATTTAGAGGTTGCTGCAGTACAACACATGTATAATACCGATAAATATTAGCCATACGAAATATTCCAAAGTTTTGAATGGAGGAAAAGTTATTATTCCCACGTCGATTCATTTTCCATTGCCCGCCCGCATAAGCCACAATACTTATACTATATAAATACCATTAAACCTAACTATTCAATTTTAAATTACCTTCATATTTTCCCTTCTATATCTGGGGATTTCTTTCCGAACATATTCACATACAAAGATATCAATAAAGTTTTGCCGGATTATTAAATCTTTTTATTTATAGCCGCCTGCGTTTTCCTCTTTCATGATTTGCAATTATTTCCATTTTATCCTTTTATCTTTTATCTTTTATTTGCTTTCTTTTCATACATATATATGCCTGCCTGAGTGTAGTGCTTTATTTCTCAAGATAATTATTATTTTTTACCAACGCCAACGCTTTGAATAAAAATAATAAAAACCCACTAACACAAAAACATTTTCTAAAATGTGACGCGACATTTTTTCAAGGAGCTTAAGACTCGCATAGTGGATATCTGACAATAAGATAAAGCAGGCTATAGAACGCTGGAAAATAGAAGAAAAAAGGAAGAAAAGATTGTCCTATGAACAATATATGGAGAAATTTAGCTCATATAGAGCCGTTCGTTCGTTCGCCCGCTTGTTTTCTCACTTGAAAAATAGTCGATATATATACTCGTATAAAGATAATCAACGATGCACTCGGAAATATTTCCGAGGTAATTTATATGTCGTTACATCACTTACATTCCAGATTTATAGATCCTACTTTATTATGTAAAAAACGACAATTTGCTACCACCTCTATCTACCTACTACCATACTATACTACCTGAAAATCGTAAATTTTATACACGTGCTCGAACCCACCACCACCGTGGTATTAACTCACCCTTTAAGTGCTTCTTATACTCTCTAAAAATGAATTAGTCAACAATGAATAGTAACTACAGTTATTAGTGGCTGCTTTTTTACTTATCAAATGGATAACCATGGGATACCATGGTATCCTCAACATTTAATAGCCAATTCTTATGTAAAATTGTTCCCTGAATACCTAAAAATTATTAAAGTAGAGCAGTTTTTGTGATATAGTCAATTTCATATTATATGAAAAATTGACTATATCTCAAAAACTTTATTAATTACCTACACTAGTTTATATAAAACATTATATAAAATTTAAATTTGACATGACTCCGCAAACGTGAATTCTTTTGTTTCTCGTATTGGCATAGTGACATTTTACTGCTATTTTTTGATATTTTAACAGAGTATTTTTATCATGGTTTTATTTAGTTAATAAAAAGGATAAAATAAGTAAAAGAAGTAGAGAGTTCGAGTGCATAAATAACCCGGACAATCTGGGCGACGTTAGTGATGAGCACGGAGAACGTTTTCACCAGCAAATGAAGGCTATGGAGCGGCGGTATCACGGCTTCTGGGATGCAGCCATGATGGGTGATTACATTTGGTCCCTCATACGAGAAACGGAATACGAAAGCAACAAAAAACAAAAAAGGAGACAGATTTTTTTTAAACCTATGCTTATTACAACCAAATAAAACTTTCAATATCTTTAATGTTCTCTATTTATTGTTCAATATTCAATATATAATTTAATTTCAATATTTAATGTTTAAAATAAAAATCAATGTTCAATATTAAACTTTATATAACTCAATAAAATGAAAAAACGTAAAAATTCTCGAAAAAACTGAATTTTGGTCTTTCACTGAAAAATTCATAACTTTGCCATTTATCTATGGATTTTTATTAACAGCAGCTTATTTGTTCCTTTAAGTATAATCTATACGTAAAATAAATCAAACTGGACTTATCTTTTCGATTTCTATCTTTCCCAGAAAGATATTTAAATTTTTAACCTCGATTTTTGTAAAAAAAGGACTTTTTCAACTTCATAAAATCGCCAGTATCGAACTACTGAGCCGATACCAAAACTATACAAGAGAAAGTTGTAGATGGCTCAATTACCCTTGATTTAAGTGCTTGTTTGGTCAAATCTATCAATTAGAACTCGAAGTATACTCTAAAACGTCAAAACACCTCAGAAAATTAAAAAAAAAAACAATTGAAAATTCATATCTCGAAAACGCTTCCATGAAAAAAAATTTAAGTGTGATTTTCGCGTTTAGTGAGCCAAACTACACAAGAAAATAATAGTGAGACATGGTTGGCAAAATGGCTGTAAACTAGTGTTATTAGTGGCTGATTTTTCGCTATGACAATTAGTCATTTTTGACTTATTTTTAGAGAGTTAGCATATGATTATGGGATATTTTGCTTTATAACTATTAAGCTTTATTGTTACGATAATAAAATATTTATTATTTTTTATAAGCTAAGCCAGTTTTCTAATATTTAGATAACTATCCATTACCTGTAGGGATTAGGGATACAACGTTTGAAAAATGACATAATTCACTTTTTTAGAAAATTCTTTCTTCTATAGAAGCTATAGAAGCGTTTCGTGGTTTTCGTAAAAAAGTGCTTTATGTCGTTTTTGAAACGTGCGATTTATTTATAAAAGACAATATAATTTTTTAGAAAAATATTTATTTTAAAAAGACAATTTAAAAATAATATACTGAGTATCATTGTTCATGTTAAATACATGAGCAACTACTTAGTCATTTACTAAAAAATGTACCTACTTATTTACAACAAAAAACATCATGGTTCAAATGCTTAAAAAGTATAAAAACGAAATCCGATTTAACAAATAATACTTACATTCACCAACATTAAAGCAATTTATATAATAATAATTATTAATACTAATATAAACTATTACATAATTGTTTAGAAAACAATAACAAAAAACCGCATTGTTCAAACGCTTGTTACTTCTATCATGGTGGCAAAAACATGATTTCGGCTTATTAATTATGGTATATCTCTTATATAGCACAGTTTTTGAAAAAGCAAAAGTAGATATTTATAATAAGTAAGTACTTACTCTTCAACTCAGTAATTAAACTAGCTAAACCCCAAAGTTCTAATAATTCTTTGGTGTTCTGGTCTGCCATTGTATCAACCTCACTGCATGAAAATTACTCACTGACTTAGGCGTACATCATGCGTATTAGCTGTTAATAACTCATTCGGTAATAGTTGACTTTCAGCTGCGACTAGGCTAGAAGCACTGTGAGAATCTTACTTCACACGTAACAAAATGTCAATTTTAGTGTCTTGACTAATACTTGGACGGCCAGGTTTTGTTATCTTGCCATGTCCAGTCTCTCTGAATTTTCGTCCAATTTTACTAACCGTAGCACGAGTAATAGGTCGAGCTGAATACTTGCATTAAATAAATTGCAAACTTCTTGTTGTGTTCTAGTTTTATTGCCACATCCTATGAGAATTAAAACTTCAATACTGTGTTTCCGTTAAATGGCCCATATTTAAATACTTCGAAATATTTGGAGAACGCTTAAGCGACTTCACTGAACGCTCAACTAAAAGTTTTTACATCTAGTATACTATAGTGAATATTTGTTTTAAATTATATAGTGAATATTTGTTTTAAATTATATGCTAACTTTATATAGACACTTGCTATTTGTAGAATAACACCTTGAAATAAAATATTTTGAGAAAGTTTATGAGCATTTCTTCTATAAAAACTTTTTAATTTTATTTAAACCCCATTAAATAATAATAATAATAATATTAATGATTATTATTATATTAATATATATAATATAATTAATATAATATAATATAATAATAATTAATATATTAATATATTATTATATTAATATTGATGATTAAATCAAATGTCATTTGAATGTAGGAAGTGTCTACGTAAACTGTTTGTTGCGACGGTTATTATATATTTACCCGCCGCGGCGATTTTTTTAATACATAGATTAATTAATAAAATTAACTTATTATTTTTATTAAACAACATTTTATGAAAGGGTCCAATAGACCTCCGCGATTGTGCTTTTTTTTAAATATTATTTAGTTGCTGCTGAGGAGCAGTAGACACATCCTAAAGTGTATAATGGGTTGCATACATACTTTATTGCCGATTTCTTTTACTTTACTGCCGATTGTTGACTACTTCGGATAAAAGTCTTTTAATAATAGTTATTTATGTCATTAGGTTAGGAAGTAAGGCTTTTTGTGCTAAGCTCAAGGTTTGAAGGCCGACGCGTAGCGGAGGCCTACAATTGAGCGAAGCACAAAAAGGCACTTCTTGGCCGAATGGCATACAACATTTTATCTTCAAAGCACTTTATATATGTAGGTCAATTTAATTCAACATCAAAGCGGCCTAACCTCACTTTTTTAGAATCTCATTTATTTATTAGCTAAAGATTACATTAAATGTACAATAATTATTATTGCTTTTAGAAGCAGTAATAGTTTGACAATACCTAGCAACATAATTTAAGTAGAAATGGATTTTTGCTATTACATTGAATTCAATTAATTGTTTAATAAATAGGTAGGTATCTAATTTCAATTTGTTTGGATTTTTATTTAAAAAATAGGTAGTTTGGAATGTTTAAGCTGTGTTTAACATTTAATTTCACTGAAAACTTAAAGCAAATTAAAACTTAAAGATAATTTAAATCGTTTTCTTGGTTGCCTAACCTCACTTTTTGTTTTATTATTCATATTTAATTTTACAATAATTTAATGAAAAGTATTAAACATTAACAGTAAAACAAACAAATTAGTGCCTATTATAAATAAATTAAACCAGTTTAGTAGGTTAATTTCTTAGAAAAGGATTAATTTGTCAAAACAATACCCCTAGCGAGAAAAAATGGAACTAATTACTTGCCTCATAAAATTTTGTATCGGCCTAGGCCATAACAAGGTACACTCAGAGAAATATCAAGTTATGAAAAGCATATGAAATTATATTAATTTAAATAATCGGGTAAATTTGATTCAAATAGAAAAAAAATTAGTTTTACATTCATTTACCAACAGTTTTACAATGTTTTGAAACACTTTTAAAGTGTACCCTCTTTAAAATATATATACAAAAAGAAATCCATTTATTTCATTGCCTTTCTCAAAGTTGTTTCAAAAAGATATGTATTATACAATTGTTATGCACCTATTAATTTAATGGGAAACACCAATGACGCCAAAACATATTTGAATCCCTAATAATTCAAAGGGATTCAAATATGTTTTGGCGTCATTGGTGTTTCTTATTAAATTAAAAGGTGTATAACAATTGTATAATACATATATTTTTAAAATAACGTTGAGAAAGGCAATGAAATAAATAGATTTCTTTTTGTATATATATTTTAAAAAGAGTACACTTTAAAAGTGTTTAAAAACATTGTAAAACCGTTGGTAAATGAATATAAAACTACATTTTTTTCTATTTGAATCAAATTTACCCGATTATTTAAATTAATATCATTTCATTTGCTCTTCATGACATGATATTTCTCTCAGTGTATTTCTTTATCGAATGTTGACAACAATAAAGTTTAAATTATAGATCGCGTGGAGATAAAAATTCCACTTTTATTAATAAATATCTCCAAAACTATTAGCCCAAAAGATATAAATGTATATATAGCTGAAATCACAATTTTGAGAAAAAAAGCCGAATTTGTTCCATACTTTTACCCTGGCTGGGTTCAAAGAACTGTTTAAAATGGGACACCCTTATTGGATGTCTAATTGGTTAAATGCCCGATAAAATTGTTAAATTAAAGTAGAAATAACTAATCTATCCACCTGTCTATCCATAAGACTAAACTTAATCATTTATCTGAGGATCTGGCGGATGATATTTGCACAAAAGACAAGTTAGTTGCTCTATTGTGGGGTTGTTGAGCTTGTCGCATGTGTCAACAAAGTGCAGTTCCTATAATTGCCCTTCTGCCCTTGTCAGATGTTTTTACCGGCGCGCTGCTTGTCGTGTCGGGGATAGGGGGCCGGGCCCCGTTTATCGGATTATAACAATGGCGCAAGTGTCCAACTTCGGATTAAAGAGGTAAACAGAATCGCCTTTGGCTCGGTAAATCCACGTGAACACCTGCTCTCCCGTCCTACTATTTTGATAACGGAACTTTATTCTGACATGTCAGATATACCCTGCGACCTAAATCATTAATTATCATGCTCATACATTGAAAAAAATAATCTCTTCGCCGACGGTGGACGAGTGGTTAGTGCTGCTGACTACAAGCCGGAGGTCGTGGGTTCGAATCCCACCAGGGGTATGGCTGTTTATTTGTGTTTGTCCTATTGTGTAATAGTCCTTCGGAGGGGACTTTAAGCCCGCGGTCCGTTCCTACCCCTAACCCGCACAAGCCATTCAGTTGGCTTATGGGACTTCTTAAGAAATAAGGGTGGAACTAAAAGAGCACTTTTTTGTATAGATATGAAAATCACTCACTGCCCTAAAAAATGGCGACTTGTAAGTTGCAATTATATCAAACGTTGTGCGTGTTTTGCATCCCATGTATCAGAAGCTACTAGATTTTGTTAGAAAATTGACATGCTATTGGGATTATTGTTATGCATCTTAAATGAGTTCCGTAAATATAAATAATTTTCATAGCTTTTGAACAAAAAATTATTAGTCATCATAATACACATTCAAATTTAAAATTGGGCCATTTTGATGCGGATGAAACAAAATTGATTAATTAATTAACGTTTTTATTTTTAGTATTTTGGGTGGCAATGAATTCTCTATTTAATCCAAACATAAACATCACAATTCAATCGGATTCATAATCGATAGAAACATTTCAGAAGAATTTCAGGTTTTATCTATCTATGCACATGAAAATTGATATAGGCAGGTAATAATTATATATAAATTCTTTTACAAATATGTGAAGTCATTTGATACGAAGTAATAACAGTGTGTTTGGACAACTCAACGTATAAGGTGGGACTAATAAAGTTAATATTTTATCACACTTCCATTATCACCAAAATCTCGATTGTTACTAGATGTCGACACCTACACAACATCCATATTATTTTTAGAAATTTGGAAATTTATTTAAATATTTGACTATTCAAAATATTCAAATACTCGACTTCTCAAAATATTCAAAATTTGTATGTACAATCGCGGTCATTAGAAATGTTAAATGTCAAAGTTGTCAAATTGCACCCACATGGCACGTAAATTTGATCTTAGAAAACTACTTCCTGTTCCAGTTTGGAGGATGTTTCCTTTAATTTTTGAAAGCAAAGTCATTTCCCCAAATTTATTTAACTTAAATTTAAAATTTTTATTAAATTTTCAGTGTCTTATTGGGACAAAAACCTACGATTTGTGTTTGTGAAAGTAATAAGATTATTTTTATTTACAGAATAAACTTTTTTTACTGTTAATAAAATTCTCATTTACTATAATGAAGCAGCAATGTTGAGATTTAAAAAAAAAAAATGTTCATCCAACAAAGTAATAGTTTTAATAGTTGTCATGGCAATAAGAAATACTTTATGTTTATATTCAATCTTTGTCGAACTTAAAATGTTTTTGTTAAATCTATAGTTGTGTGAATTGCGCTTACATAAAGTAATGCGCAGTTATTATAGTAAAATTTGTTCATTTTACTATGGCATATTTGTCTTTTTTAAATTACTATCGTTGTAATTCAAATTAATGTTATTTCAAAATTTTTTGTCAATAGCTTACGTAAAGAACAATAAGAAAAATATTTTATTGCTATAAAAAGACTTTTTTAATATTTACTATTGTTTTGCAATGGTAACAAAATTTTTGTTATTTCCCCTTAAAAAGAGGAGGAAAGGGCCAGCGCTCTCCTTGGTGAACATAACTTTATAATCCACAGTCTGTGTTATAATCTTATTGATTTCACTTGTGCGAGTGAAGTGTGGTAAAATCTAGCATGATAAAAATATAAAAAAGATCACTAAGAAAATTAAAATTTCGACGTATTCTAAAAGAAATATTTAAGGTCTATTCTATAAACGAAGCAGACTTGTTTAAAAAGTGTATTGGTAAGTAAATTTGCATTTTCATGTCTAACACATGGTGTAGCTTTAAAAATTGACAAAAGCAAGTACACATTTTTTAAATTTACATACATTTTATTAATATTATAAAAAAGTTTTATTTTAAACGAAAAGGGATTTGTAAAATTTTTATAATTTCTATGAATAATACCATTAGGGTTTCATTAATACTGCAAAACGTTTTTGTAAACTGTATACCTAGTTCTGTTTTTAGACAAATAATAATAACTATATTTATCAATGCATTTCTGCATCTGGAAGAGTGTTATTTTTATAAACATAACGTAAATTTACTTTATAATTAATGCAAATGCTGAAAGCAGCGTTTGTAGATAAATAATTTTTTATTCCCACCTTTAAAATGCCCTTTATCGTACATGTTTCCATGACACTAAGTGACCTTTTAAATACACATTGACAAGTTGTGGCTTTATTGCGCTTTAGTCACGGGCTGAAGTTAGCAACAGGATTTTAGTCACGGGCTGAAGTTAGTTTTTATTTAGTTGACAGTTGTCAAATGTCATACAATCGTTAAAATAAAGTGCCTTTCTTGTAAAATAATAGTAAATGTGAAAATTATTTTATTATCTCAAAACAAAAATACAACAGTATTAAATAGTTTCTCAACGCCAATATTTGAAAAGTTTATATGAACATTGTACTGACCTTTTAATTTCGCCGGCAGTAAACTATAACCTAAATTCGGGCACGGACTCCACTGTAAAGTGATCATAAAACATTTTCTTTACTTTCACTGTGAAAAACTGTCAATTTTCAAGAAATACATTTCGATTTATAACCTTTATAATCTGTGTTTATAAAATGTAAAAATTTGACATTTGACGGTGACACACAGATTCTCCTATTGTTTCACAGATTCTATACACTCATTAATTTAATGGCGTTTATCAAACTTGATACATATTATACTATTATAGAAATGATCTTTTTTCCGTAAAAAAAAAGCAATTGTGGGACGATGTCTTTACTTTATTGAGACAAACAACTTTTTTTGTTATATTTATGAAAAAAAAATTCTGAGTGTTGTTTTGGCGTTTACCATCACACCCAATAATTTGATTGAATCTGACAAACTTGAATAGTCAAATATTCAAATAATTCAAATTCAACTATTTTAATTATCTAAATATTTAAATAATTCAATTTTAATTCAAATTATTCGAATAATTGAAATTATTTGCATTTTTTAAAAATTTGAATAACTTAAAAATTCAAATAATTTAAATAATGCAAATATTTGACTATAAATACGAATAAAAAAAATGTCTGGAGACTTCAGATATAGGACCACCAAAAGTGGTTGAGAAGTAACAGCCAGCCAGTCAGAAGTGGGGATGTTAAATTGCTATATTTACATTGTTGGACGACATGTGAAGATTACGTTTGTATTTGTTCTTTGTTCCATTAGAGTGTAGACTTGGAAATAATCAGACGTCATGGTAAAAGAGTCCACTTTGTTAAAGTTATCAATAACGGAATCTATGAATTTTTTCCCGAGCACAATCCTTGTCAAGTGTATGCTGTACATCATCGTCTTTGTCTGGCGTAGACCCTTCCTTTCTAATGAATGTTTTTGCTTATAAATTAACCAATGAACCTTACAGGGCCTACACGTCTACATTTTTAATAAACTTCTTTTTTGTGGGGCTTATTTCAATAAAGTTTGCTCCTGCGCCATTGGGTTTTCATTATTGCCCTTGTGCGGAATAATGCCCATTTTGTTTTTTTATGTTTTGCAAAGGGGGATGTCAGAAGCATTACAGAATTAGGCAATTTCCGAATGGAAGAGTTAAAATTAGCAATCGCGATTATTGATGTTGGCGGGTATCATTGGCCAGTAGATACCATCAAAATCAGATGTGTATGGTTAGTTTAGATTTAGATCTGAGTGGCCGGGCTCGCAAATTGATTAACTGTATAGTGTGTACCACTTTAGCATACGAATACCGCCTTACTCCGAGAGATTATTGGTACAGTATGTCAATATTATGGTTGTAGCATTCCATTAAGAATAATTAACTGCCACTAGGATAATATAATTAAAAGGCAAAGTGGAAATACTTTCAACGCTTAAAAATACTTCTAATTGCATTGTTTGAATACTTAGTTCTGTTCACTGGAAGTTCTCTCCATTCAATTTTTACTTCTCATTGTCCTAAACTAAAACTTTAACATCAAATTTAATTAGAGATAATATTGTTTAATAAATTATCTAAAGAACGTTCCTCAAGTCGCCTGGTTTTTCGTATATAAATTAATAAATTCTTGTTCTCATCTGCCATTTGTGCACGTCAACTTGCGCAGCTCTATTCCACATCCTTTTTTATTCAGATAGACAAGAAATTTCCTGTAAGGATGATTTGTCGCTGAATAAAAAACATTGCCATTTGTGGAGCTTCTAATCGATTAATAAGCTCAAATTATCGCTTTTTTATGAAGATTATAATGAATGTATTTTAACAATGTTATGTAATTATGACAATAATAATATTTAAACTAATAATCAGTGAAAATTGAAGACAGGCTTGATGGTTAATAGGTGATGTTACATGTAATGTCTGATGCGTCAATGTAACATCGAATAACTGATAAATAATGGCCACTGGCAATTTAGTAAAAGCACATTTGTTACAATGGTAATGTATTAATTATAGAAATTTATATTGTTCCATTATAACTGGGCAATACATTGTATGCCACTTTTGCCAACCATTTTTATTGGCGAATTTAAAATTATCCAACCAAATTATAACAATTCTTCCAAATAGTTTTTCTCGATTATCTTGTAAACTATGAATCTATATGAATACTTTAAACAGCATAATATTTTGCATGATTTTTCTAGTACTTTTCTTGCAATACATTTTGTAACACCAAAGAAAATTATTTTTTTAATCTTTAACATTAACAGCCGCTTATTGTAAATAAGTAAATTAAGGACGGCATGGCGAATCGATTTTGACATTAACTGTCAAAACAATTACTGGGATTTTTTGTGAAGGGAAGATGAAACTTTCTGAAATCAATTTTTTATACACAAGGCAGTAGTGTATTATCGGGTGTTTTGTTTAAAAATGTGTCAATTTTTTATGACGTCATTAATCCGACACCTAACTGTTATTTCAGGTATGCGTTTATAAAATGTCGCATAATTTCGTAATTAGTGGTCCTATTAAAAAAAATTATATAATCTCTTAAAATAACCATAAAAAAGGAAAAAAATTATTTAAATTTTTTTTATCTCAAATGGTTAAGAAAATATTGGCTTTTAAAACTGACATATTGTTATATTTTGCATGGATCGATTTGGAGCCATTTTGCAAGAAATTTTATGAGCTGTAACTGTATTTTTAATTAAATAAAACGATGTTTTTACCGTTGGATGCGAAATTTAACCACCTTTCAAACCATATATCGGATTTGGCATATATCGGATTTGCCATACCCTCTCGATGCTGATTTAAGTAAAATCTTAAATTAAAAAACAAAAATATACCGTCATCTTGGTGAATGGCCCAAATAAGAAAAAAATGATTAAGTTTTTTGTGTTTAGCACACCAAAATCACCCTATTAATTTAAAATAAAGTTTCTATTTTTCCTTGTAAAACAGTGTAATAAATTATAATTAACAGAAAATGGTAATTAAATAGGTAATAGTATAGTATATTATGTATCAAGTTTGATAAACGCCATTTTATACACGAATTTAATTTAGGCACCAGCGAGCTTGCGAGCGAGTGCTTAAATTAATGAGTGTATAGAAAAGTTTATAAACGAGGTGCATACTATACTTTTTCTTCATAGATGGCGCTCTATACAAATTTTTGATTTAAATCATTTTAAGATAATAATAAGTATTTGTCGTAGAAAAAGTATAGTATGCACCTCGTTTATAAACTTTTCTATACACTCATTAACTTAAGCACTCGCTCGCAAGCTTGCTCGTGCCTAAATTAAATTCGTGTATAAAATGGCGTTTATCAAACTTGATACTTAATATACTATTATGAGCACTTTACAGTGGAGTCCGTGCCCGAATTTAAGTTATAGTTTACTGCCGGCGAAATTAAAATGTCAGTATAATGTTCATATAAACTTTTTAAATATTGGCGTTGAGAAACTATGTAATACTTTTGTATTTTTGTATTGAGATAATAAAATAATTTTCACATTTAGTAATGTTTTACAAGAAAGGCACTTTATTTTAACGATTGTTTGACATTTGACAACTGTCAAATAACTTTAAACTAACTTCAGCCCGTGACTTAAAATTTTTTGATAACTTCAGTCCGTGACTAAAAGGCCATAAAGCCACAACTTGTCAATGTCACTTAGTTACATGTAGAGAATGTAATCTCTTTCTTACTTTTGCACAGCCACTCATTTATTACGCCACGTTGTTAAGAAATGGTTCAAACTTATAATCGATATTCGAGCAGAAACAGAAAATATGATTGTTGTTTGTTTTTTAAACAATGTACAGGCTACAAATAGTCAGCTAGCTAGGTGTACCTAACATAAAGCAGATATAAAAATACGAATGCAGTTTTAAGCAGCACCGTTGTAAAATTTGACCGTAAAACAGGGGAAAATTTATTTTGATTATGTCTTAAAAACACAATATTTCGCGACACAACTTTTTACTTAAAATCCTGTATTTGACAATATACTTAGTTTTCCCTTCTCTTTATTTATTTTGGCGCAATATTAATTTAGGATATTAATTTGAATATTAGGGACTCACTAGTTTAAATTTAGCTAAAAGTTGTAATTTTCTCAAAACTACTTATGATTTTCATTAAAATACTGCCACTTTAATTTGGGCAATTAACTACGCTATTAGCTACTAAAACTCACTAAATATATATTTTTAATCACTTTCAAGCATATAAAAGTACTGGGTGTTTATTTGGTAAATCTATATTTAAAACTTTAAATATAGACTGTATAGGGGCAGCAAGTAAGATTTTAGCTTGTCGCAGTTAAATTGTTTTTAAGTCATAACATTCCGAAGTGAAAAATGATCCTCACATTATTAGTTTGGCTAAATGACATTTATTACAAAAAAAATGACAGTAACGAACGAATATTTTCAATGGAAAAACGCGAGCTCCACTAGAAAATAGAGGTAGAAAATATGAAAATGTTTCGTAAAAGTATGCTGTGAATGTTTTTAAACCCCAAGGGGTTTAGTTTACCACTGCCAGCCACCATTAAAGGAAAACTTTTACAAATGAACATTCTTAATATTAACAAAATTTGATTTTTTAATAAACTCAGAATTTTTTATTACGCCATTGTCATAAAAAACAAAACATGCCAACCGATCAGAAAATTAATCAGAACCCTCGCATAAAATGCCAAAGAATATGCAGGGATATTTTCCAAAATCAATTTGTAATGGAAATTAAAAAATCGTAATTTTTTCATATTATATTATATACATACAATTTAATGAATAAAGTTTAATTGGCAGGAAAATTCCCCAATCAATATTAAACGCGACGCTTATATTTTGAACACAATGTATTAATACTAAAGTCAGATATTTAATGGTAAACTTTATTAAATAGTTAATCGGATCTTTATTTTCAATTTAAATATTAATAGTATGTATTTTGTACAGGATATTATAAAATTATTAGTTTACCAAGTTATAGTCTACATTTAAATTTTTTTTTCGGTCTTACCCTCTCAAATGTTTCTATTTAATATAAAAAAATCCTCACCAAATATGGGCGTCTCAGCTCAACTCTAAGAGGTCGCTGTTTTTATTTTAGTTTCCCATTTAACTAACATGGGAAAAAATAATTTTATGTTTGGAATTTTATACCTCTGTATCAAAGTAACTTATGGCAATGATCATTGCAGTTTCTTATATAAAATGTAACGCTCTACAAAAAAGGTCTTTTATTATTTTTCGATAAATTTATTTCTTCTAGAGTTATTTGAGGTCAAAGTTTGAGAGGGTAAGAGCAAAAAAAAAATAAATTTTATTTTTTGAAGCACCCTAGTCTACATAATAAATTTAAATTTGCTATTATATAAATTAAAAATCTTCGTTTTAATTTTAATATTTCAAATATCATTTTATTTCAATTTGTAATACCTTGTTTTAAACAAACTAAGAAATTTCTAAAATTAAGAGATGCTGTAATTGTAACTTTTTTTCGAATATAAATTGTCAAGATCTGGGAGAGTTCTTTATATTCTTTAATCGGATTATTCATGAAAGCTGTAGTCATTGAGTCGGATTTAATGCCATATCAAAAGATTTACTGTGGTGGGTTGGTCAATCTAAAGCAAACAACTTTTGATTCATGCGAGTTTTAGGTGAGTTATTTAGAAAATATTATGGAGGTGTATATGATATATTAGGGTGTCCGTTATTTACCAACTTTGTTTTTTTTGTTCGCAGCGCCCCCTAAATTTTTAGTTTATGACCTAAACAAATTATTAACAAAAATATTCATATTAAACCGTGCTATAAAGACGATACATTTTCCATTTAAATAACATGAGTTTCGGCAAGTTTTACATTTACAAAAAAGCTCTCTTATGATTTTTCGATAAATTTACTGGTTTAAAAGTTAAAATTGATCTTATAGTAATTTTTTTACTTTGATTGCAAAATTATCATTATTTTTATGAAAATAAATTGTTAATTTTTGAAAATATGTGATTTTGTTGTATTATTGAAAAAGTAAAAATTATTGAAAAGAGATTCTGATAAATTAAAATTTTTTTATTACATTAAAAGAATCTGGTACTAGTTACGATTACTTTTTTTACATAATCTTTTTATTTCTGTGAAATTTTACAAATATGTAATGAAAAATTTTCCTTCAGCTGTAGCTAATGACGTAGAAATTCTTTTAACAATTAATTTTACGAAAAAATAAAATTTGTAGTCACGCATGCGCACTTAAGTATGATTAGTACTTTGACCACAGAAGGCAGAAGTCGCACAGATTTTGTGTCCCAAAGTTGAAGTTTGTATTATGTATCAAGTTTTATAAATGCCATTTTAGTTACGAGTTTTATTAGGCACGGGCGAAGCTTATTAAAAACGAGTGTCTAGATAAGTTTATAAAACAAGTTGCATACTAAGTATACTTTATCTACGACGAACACAAAGAAGAATTTAAAGCCAATTATATTTGTTAAACATTTGACATCTGTCAAATATTAACGGAATGAACCTCACTTTTCTCTAATATATGTATAATAAAGCTAGTTTCAGCCCGTGACTAAAATGCCCAAAAGCCACTACTTATTGCCAACTCCAGTCCGTGAGTAAAGCACCATCAAGTCACAGCTCGTCAATGTAAAAGTAGATAATAGTATATTATGTATCAAGTTTGATAAACGCCATTTTATACACGAATTTAATTTAGGCACCAGCGAGTGAGTGCTTAAATTAATGAATGTATAGAAAAGTTTATAAACGAGGTGCATACTATACTTTTTCTACGACAAATACTTATTATTATCTTAAAATGATTTAAATCAAAAATTTGTATAGAGCGCCATCTATGAAACAATAGGGGAATCTGTCTGTCACCGTCAAATGTCAAATTTTTATATTTTGTAAACACAGATTATAAAGGTTATAAATCGAAACGTATTTCTTGAAAATTGACAGTTTTTCACAGTGAAAGTAAAGAAAATGTTTTATGAGCACTTTACAGTGGAATCCGTGCCCGAATTTAAGTTATATGTAGTTTACTGCCGGCGAAATTAAAAGGTCAGTACAATGTTCATATACACTTTTCAAATATTGGCATTGAGAAAATATTTAATACTTTTGTATTTTTGTATTGAGATAATAAAATAATTTTCACATTTAGTATTATTTTACAAGAAAGGCACTTTATTTTAACGATTGTATGACATTTGACAACTGTCAACTAACTTAAAACTAACTTCAGCCCGTGACTAAAAACATGTTGCTAACTTCAGCCCGTGACTAAAGCGCCATAAAGCCACAACTTGTCAATAAGTATTTAAAAGGTCACTTAGTGTCACGGAAACATGTACGATAAAGGGCGTTTTAAAGGTGGGGGTAGAAAAATATATTTAACTTATTTGAAAAGGATAATTGGTGTAGCGGAAATGTCTGCATCTCATACTCAAGACAACGTATACGTAACTACGAATTTTATTTTGTCGTAAAAATAATTCTCAAAAGATTTCTACGTCATTAGCTGTACTGAAGGAAAACTTTTTATTGTATAATATTTTATAAAATCGTATAAAATTTCGTAGAATTTCACAGAAATTAAAAAGATTAGGTAAAAAGTAATCGTACTAAAATTGAGTAAAACTAGTATGTACCAGATTCGTTTAATGTAATAAAAAAATCAAATTAAATTCGTGACTAAAATGCCGTTTATCAAACTTGATACATATACTATTCAAATAACTCTTCATCTATTAAAGAATAACAATTTAATAGTAAATGATAGTTTTTTAATTAAATTTAAAAATGGATTTGGTCTGGTTTGTTTGCGACTCGAATAAGAGCAAATTGAAAGTTAACATGTGAAAATAATTCGTCGGTTCAAATAAAATCCAGCTAAACAACATTGAGCATTTTGAATTGGTAAATTATTATGTAATAGATTTTTTATTTGTTATTGAAATTTTTTGTTTAAATTAAAACAACCAACGTAGTAGTTGCATCAAAGTATTATCATTATTTATTTCAGTTTCATAATAATAACTTTTTAACAATAACTAACTTTGTTCTGAAAGCGATAACCGTAAAATTGCGAAAATGCATATTTCTTTTTAAAACCAGTCAGCCACACCATCATATTTTTATAGCTGAATGAAAAAATGTAATTACTTCAAATGAAAACAAAGAGGCTTTTACGTCACATCCATTCGATATTTATACTCCTATAGGTTACTCGATTCGGCCTTACTGACTTTTTACATCAACCCCATATCGATAGATATGTACATGAATAAACACTAAATCCTGAAAGCATTATTTTACAATTCTGACAATTTTTACGCATAATTTAAATCAAAATTTAAACGAAAACGCAATGTACGTTTGTCTTAATAACAATTACTTATAATTATAATTTTCTTAGTGATCTTTTTGATAATTTTATCATGCTTGATTTTACCACACTTCACTCGCACAAGTGAAATCAATAAGATTATAACACAGACTGTGGATTATAAAGTTATGTTCACCAAGGAGAGCGCTGGCCCTTTCCCCCTCTTTTTAAGGGAAATAACAAAAACTTTGTTACCATTGCAAAACAATAAAAAATATTAAAAAATTATTCTTATAGCAATCAAATATTTTTGTTATTGTCATTAACGTAAGCTATTAACAAAGATTTTCTAACAGATATAAAATTAATTTGAATTACAACGATAGTAATTCACACACAATTATAGATTTAACAAAAACATTTTAAGTTTAGTTTAGTTTTGTAAATGAGAATAATCTCATTATAAAGTATACTTTGACAAATCGTAGGTTTTTGTCCCAATAAGACAATGAAAATTTAATAAAAAAAGGTACCTTTATAGCCATTACAATTTAAAATTTAAGTTAAATAATATTATTTTATTGATCGCTTACAAAATTAGTTTCATTGTCAGTGCAGAGTGTAGATGTGCTTGCGGCTCAAACATAATTGAAAACTGCACAATAAAATTAATATTTCGGTTAATTGAAAACTGCCCGTACATAAATGAATTTAAGATCCGCACAGTTTTTCAGTGAGAATTATTTGCACGGTAGCATAAATTAAAAAAATGGTAGGACAAATTCGCACATTGGGATAAATTTAAAAAATGGTAGGACAAATTTTCAGTAGCATGAATTTTAAAAATATTCAATTTTAAAATTTTTAAATATAGAATTTTAAGTTTTCCAAAATTTTTAATTCTCAAATAAAAGATTTGGTACGATCGATTTGTTATCCTAAAAGCATGTAGATAAAATTGTTCTTCTGAATTATAAATAAAGGGCAGGGTCAGAGTTAAATGGAAGGTAGGCATTTTGGGCTGGTTCAGTTAATAAAACTGTCATATGTAGTGGTTGTATACATGCGTTTTGCGGGGTGTATCAATACAAATGGCCGGTATTGAAGGGCCTAAAAGAGGTCGTCGATATTTTCCAAACGATGTCATTTTATATGGCAAACACAAACACCACTTTGTTTTTAATCGTTTTGTGCGGCTGAAAAGAGAATAAATGTAGGCGGTGGCTGTGGCAAGCTAGTCCGAATGATTCGAGGTGGTCCTCTTGTTTTAATCAAGTGCAATCCTCGTAGCAATCTGCTCAATTACTGTTTCAACCCTCCTGGGGCTCACTGAATTCAGTCGCTAAACCATCAACTTACAAACCGTAGTTATTTTTCTCAAAACACACAGTCTCTCATTTTTTAAAACCCTCATGTTTCACAAAACCCTTTTTAATAGCCAAGAAATCTTGTTTGCTTCCTTCGCTCCCCACGATAAGGGAGTTTTTTTACTGGAGAATCAAAACAAAACAATCAACCGACAACGGAAATTCTCACACTTAATTTTTAATTAAAAAAATAATATTCACAAATGATATCTACGTCTTTCATAATATCTTAATTGCCATAGGCCACCCACAATTTACACTTGGTATTTTGTTTTCTGTATTTTTTATTATTAAATCTAGTTGAACTTGGTTCCACTTAAAATTCTTTTTCTACTCCCTTTAAAACGCCCTTTATCGTACATGTTTCCATGACACTAAGTGACCTTTTAAATACACATTGACAAGTTGTGGCTTTATGGCGCTTTAGTCACGGGCTGAAGTTAGTTGACAGTTGTCAAATGTCACACAATCGTTAAAATAAATTGCCTTTCTTGTAAAATAATACTAAATGTGAAAATTATTTTATTATCTCAATACAAAAATACAAAAGTATTAAATAGTTTCTCAACGCCAATATTTGAAAAGTTTATATGAACAATGACCTTTTAATATCGCCGGCAGTAAACTATAACTTAAATTCGAACACGGACTCCACTGTAAAGTGCTCATAAAACATTTTCTTTACTTTCACTGTGAAAAACTGTCAATTTTCAAGAAATACATTTCGATTTATAACCTTTATAATCTGTGTTTATAAAATAAAAAAATTTGACGTTTGACGGTGACACATAGATTCCCCTATTGTTTCATAGATGGCGCTCTATACAAAATTTTTATTTAAATCATTTTAAGATAATAATAAATATTTGTCGTAGAAAAAGTATAGTATGCACCTCGTTTAAAAACTTTTCTATACACTCATTAATTTAAGAACTCGCTCGCAAGCTCGCTCGTGCCTAAATTAAAATCATGTATAAAATGGTACATAATATACTATTATAAGCGATTATCAATCCTTATGAACCTTTCAATTCCAATTCATTGAATACTGTAAAACGACAAGTAATTGTTTTCACAGTCGCTCAAATCTGTCAAACTTACCTTGAGAACTTAACTATTTAAACTAATTTAAACAATAGAGAACTTTACTATTTAAACTAATTTCTCGCTAAAACAATTGAATGAATGAATTTGTGGTTATGTTTTTTCTTAAATTGAAGCGCATCTACGAACGCCATTTGTTCAAACTAATCCAAAGTTGTACGAATTTTGATTTTCCGGCTGTTCCTTTCGTTTTTTTTTCAAAAGCACCCCTGTATTGATGCGAACAAAAATAAATGAATGAATGAATTTGTGGTTATGTTTATCGTTTAATTTGAAGCTCAGCTACGAACGCGATCTATTCAAATGAATCCAAAGTTGTATGAATTTGTATAGGTTTCTCCAAAGTACTATGCTCCACACCTCAAAGTCCCACCACTTGACCATGTACGGAACGCAGTCTTTTAAAAATATGGCATTTAAGGCTTTTCAGGTTATGTATCTGTCAAAGTATAGTCAACGAAAGAAATAATATTATGTTTAGGCGTTAAAAATGTATATTTATTATTTATAACATTACAATAACAATGGATGGTTTAAGAATTTAAGAATACAAATACTGCATTTAATGAAATTCTAAAATGTATGGTGCCAAATAAATAATATTTTTGTGCATTTGGTCCAAATATCTGGTTTTCTCCATAAAATAATTTTAACTAAACAGCATTTATTAAAAAAATCTAGCTTTTCTATTATGGAATAAGAATATCTCTATTAAAGGTAGGTTAATATATTATAGCAATAATATCATCTAATTTTGTAATTTTAAGGTTAGAAAAATTTATTTTGACCAAAATAAATAAGTATTTTGGATTATTTAAAAGGCAGTATAATATGGTATTTAAAAATGTGATAGTTTTTCTTATCCAGCTTAAAGTGAACCTACATAAAGTTTTGTCAATACAAATAGTTAAAAAGCTTCGACTGAATTTGATCTACATCAAAAAATCATTATAACTTTAATATTTTAATAAATCACATGTCATGGGAGTATTAAATATTTTCACATTGCAAGTTTCTCTAAAAATTGTTTGTTTTCTTATAATCTAACTTAAAGTAGGTATGCCGAGAGGTATGCACAAGTTTTGTCGTTAGAAAGCTTCAATTTAATTTGAACCATATTCAACAATTATTTAGTATACCTATATTTATTTATGACCATATTAACACACTCTTCCAAATAATCCACTTATTTATTTTGGTCAAAATAGATTTTTCTAACCTTAAAATACAAAATTAGATGATATTTTTTGTTCTAATACATTAACCTACCTTTGATACAGATATTCTTATTTCATAATAGAGAAGTTAGATTTTTTTTAATAAATCCTGTTTAGTTAAAACTATTTTATGGAGAAATGTAGACCCAATGCACACTTATATTGCACCTTACACTTTGAAATTTCATTAAATGCACTATTTATATTCCTAAATTCTTAAACCAACCATTGTTATTGTGATACTATAAAGATTTATTAACTTTTAACGCTTAAACATAAGCGGTAACACTATAAATATTATTTCTTTCATTGACTATACTTTGACAGATACATAATCTGAAAAGCCTTAAATGCCAAATTTTCAAAAGACTGCGTTCCGTACGTGGTCACGTGGTGGGAGCATAGTACATAGAGTAATTTTCTTAATTCTTGCTCATCGTAAATCTATATATTGGTGTGAAAACCATTTTAATGCTATAACACAAATATACCATTAGAGTTGATTAAATATTATATTGTTCGATCTAAGAAACGATACATTTTATTAACATCGGCTGGGGTGGCTTTTTATTAGTTTGGATTTTCCTGGTGCAGCTTTAAACAATTCCAATTAACTGTAAAACGTTGTTAATTTGGCAACATATTGCCTATCCAGAGGATAATATTCTCTAGCTGGTTTATTGCCCTCCTATAGAAGGTATTGTGTTTATTTAATTTATTTCAGAAAATAAAATAAATTATTTCCTTTATTCTCGTCCCGAATTCTTGCAGTTTTGGCATGGGTATGCCGGTTTAATTGACGCGCAATAAAAACCTTGCAGTAAGTAAATTTTCAAGTTCTGATCATTTGGAAACGTTAACAAATGTATTGTTCATGTTAATGACCACAAAGCCAAGCAAATCTGCAAGTTTAATACCTAGTTGGTTCACCAACAAAAATATATTTTTAGATGGGTGTCTCTATTAGATAGCTTGTAAGTTAAGCATTTCTATTAAAGTGAATTAGTAAGATATTTTTAGATGTAGCTGTAGTTGACACAATGACGAGGCTTCAAGTTTATAAATAACATTATTTACTGAGTGATTAGTACACCCTTTTAGAAACAAGCCTCACAATAACTACTTAATATACAGACTTAGACATTATTTTTTATAGGAACTTTTTTTAAACAGGGTGTATATTGAATAAATATTTTTAGAGTAAAAATTTAAAGGCTGAAAAAATTTAGCGAGCTTTGGTACTGAAAGGCTTAACTTGAATATTTAACGAGTTTTATGTGACCAGTCTGATTTACATTTTTAATCCTAATAACTTTTTTGAATACATTGGTTATTTTATATTGAATATTTATCTGTTTTGTTCTATACAAGGTATCCCTAAACTTATTGGCATAAATTTGGAAAAATATTGAGCAAGTCAAAATAAGTTGAAAACCTAAATAAATATTTTTCCTAATTACATAATGTTTTCAAGATACAGGGTGATAAAGTGTTACTTATCATATCAGTTTTTTTTAATATTACTTCTACTATGGTAGACTTGGAAAGGTGATATTTTGGGAACAGTCACTTACTACCAATACACATTCTCACACATAATTACAATTGGTTAAGTGAACACAGTGTCGTGGAAACGGGGGTTGCTCTAAGCTTATTGTCCCATACAAACTTTGAGGTTAGGTTTTTATAACATTTGATGCAATTTTTCGATTACTCAGTTGGGCTACCATTAAAAATTTGTACCTCTCAAACTTAAATAAACCATTTCCGAGATATTCGAGATTACAATAATTGTTATATCGCATTAAAGGATTAAAAAGTATATGACAACAATTTTTTTTTATTTGAAAAAACTATAAAGAAAATTCCATCAGCCTCGGGAATTTGACCGTCACATAATAGTATATTAAAGAACTAATGTCATACAACGTCATTTTGTCGCACGGGGACAATTTATGTAATGGACGAGTGCAACAAAAGGTCTTATAACATGAGTTCGTTATGCTATTTTATCTATTTTGCAAAAATTCTATAAAAAAAATAATTTTATACCTTAAATTTAATTTGGTCGAATTTTACTTTAGATAGTTGGTATTACAGTCATTGGTTTGACAGTTAATGTTAAAATCGATTCGTCATGCCGTCCTTAATTTACTTATTTACAATAAGCGGCTTTTAATGTTAAAGAAGAAAAAAAGGATTTTTTAATTAATTGCCAAAAAAGTCTCGTAGAAACATCATAAAAATATTATAACCAATATGCAAAATATTATGCTGTTTAAAGTATAGCCAACCTATAAAATCAAAATTTTTGGTGGGATAAAGTATCCCATTACAGCACTGAAAGCGGTGTTATAATGAAGTCATTATGAACGCAAAATTGATAAAGAAGAAAATGGCACTTACCTATGCAAAAATGATGAAGGAGAAACTTATTTGGTGACACCCTGTATATTATAATGATAATATTCTTTTTATGCCCTATAAGAATTCAAAGATTTGAAAAAGTGGCAGTTCAATTAGAAAGATTAATTCATTTTATTCGGATTAAGTTCAGCGAAGACTTTTGTAAAAGTTTGCCTAAAAAATTTGAATAAAACTCCAGTCTAATAAAAAAAGTGTTTTCTTAGGCCTTGAATAAAAGCCTGATATAGACTGAAATATAAATCAATATTAAAGTGAATTGTGTTGAAGTAAAATAGGCAATTAAATTTATTAAAAAGAGGCATAAATTTTGCTGTAATGCAGGTATTATATATACCTAATATATTATCACGATCGCAAGGGTGAAGTTGTTTTATTTCTTTGTACCTACTAAGGCATGTGTGTTTGAATATTACAATAATCACAAAACAAACAAATTAAAAAATCTCCACCAAATGTAACATATTAAGTTTAAAATACTTTTTGCTGTGAAACCCAATATGTGTGTTTGTTTTGTGCTTTTTAAACAGTTCCTCATTAGTTTTTTATGTTTGAGGCTATTAATAACTTGTCAATGATTTTTGTGGTAATTATATATAGGTAGTAACATTTTAAAAACATAATTAAAAACCAATTTTTTAAATAAACATTCAAGTTTCTCTAAAGGCTGAATCAAAGGATCTTGTTTGAAACTTTCATAGGCAATTAAAATTACTTGAAGTAAATTTATCTTTTATTTTCATTCGTTTTAATCTTTTTCAATGGCGAAAAAGAGTTAAAAAGTTACAGAGAGTGAGTGAGAGATTTAATATTGATATAAATATATAAAGTCCGTATAAGTGGAATATAATTAATGGACGAACTTAACGAAGCATTATTGTAAGGGGGTATTAAATAAATTTACATTTTACATTACTAAGATAAAACTTTGTTAAACATTCCATTTAACAGTGTCAGAGATCTTAATAAGTACTTTATATACAATGTATACGTAAAAGGGATAAATTTATTACTCATTGCGACTAAAAAATATTTTCAAACTTTTCAATGATAAGATGGAAGAGTAATTTTTGGATTTGCATTTATTTCAGATAAAAAACAGCTGTGAAAAACGTAAAACCAAAGCGAACAGTTTCCATCAAAAGTTACAAAGTACATAAAAGCTGGGGACAGTTATTGGTGTTGATTTCGCAGACAAAAAGTCTTTATTACATTTTGGTGTTAATGATAGCATTGAAATGTAGATACCAAAACATATAACGCAACAACAATAAAGGGGACAAGACATGAAAGAAGCGGCCTGATCAAAGAATATCCCTTTTGATAAGATTTTCATGTCTGTACCACAAAATATTAACACAGCGTTTGTTATCGATTAAATGAAAATTAGTTTATAATATTTGATCGAAACTGGCAAACCCCTTTCAAAGCTCAAAAACATCGAAAATAGATTGCGAACGACTACTTGACTCTTTGCGATTTAAATATGTCTCGCATCGGACTGCCCAAGTACACAAACTTTTTTGCAGATTCGAATGGAGTATGAAATTCTAGTTTTAGCAATATTATATTGCCAATATATGAGGTGTGTTCAGAAAATAACGGGAATTGTTAAATTTCGCGGGTTCGGAGGGTCCGGTTGTCATAAAATTTTCTGTATTATGTTGGTATACATGCCCCCGAAGTATGATAAAAACTTTAGCTGTTTTCATTGTTTACTTTGTCTGTGGCAGCCGCTAAGGTTAGACGTGTTTTATGAGCTCGGCGATTTTTCGTCCGTTAAAATAAATGGATCAAAGAATTTGTATCCAATTTTGCTTAAAAAATGAAATAAATACTGTGAAATGTTAACAAAGGCCTATAGTGAGTCTGCTATAAGTACACTGAAAAAAATTATCTTACTTTTATTTTACTTTTGTAGTAGTAAAGTGACTTTGACTAACTACAACAGGGACAATGTTATTAGGATTAATATTAAATGAGAGATACATACCACTACGAAATGGTATACTCTGTAAATTAAATTTACCACTACTATAAGTAGCACGGATTATAACAAAATAGTTAAAAATTGTACAATTCTGCGTCATGGATAATTTTACCATTACAACTGGTTCGTAATAAATAGCTTACCACTACAAATAGTAATTTTTTGACGTTTACCACTACAGTGGTTAATACTAATAATGTTATAATTAATGAAATTTGGTACGAATCAAGAAGCAACGGAAAATTTGGCCATTTAGTGGTTGTCTGTTTACGGCTTTGCATAGTGCGTAGTTTTGTGATATCATACTATACTGTTTTTATCGTGTTGTGAGTAGGTGTGGAACAGTTATAAAAGGACTGGGATATTGTGGAACTACTCCCCATTTTAACCGGTACGGATCGTAAAACGTATTTTACCTATAGGTATTATAATATTGATTTTTGGGGGTTAACTATAACTCGTTTTCTCTCGATGTTTTAAAATAATACCTACCTAATGCCTATATGTTACCGGCAAGGTTTTTACTTCTCACATTCACTAGGAAGTGTGCGCAACACTAATTTAGAAGAAAAAAAAACTACAAACAAAAATTAAATTAACAAACACATGTTATTTATATATTGGTTGGGTTGGGTTTTTACTGCATAATTCAATTTCTCTAAAAATATTCGTACGATAATTTAAGGATATTTGTACGATAATTTAAGGATCCGCCATGTTTTTTATTATATTTAGTTATTGCATAATTTTTGTAGGTCCTATTTAACTTATATTTTTGTGGAAATTCATATAAATAATTTTATTTTAATAAAGAATGTTTTTAATATAATTGTCATTTATTTACTACCTTACCGTGCTGTTGAGAAAACCAAATTATAGGGGTAAGTGCAATCAATAATACAAATTAAACAATGATTTTGGCTAAGGTTCGCCTTACTGTTATATCCTGTTTTAAAAACTATTTTAAGTAGCTAAAATAATATACTAAGCGTACCATATACCAATATGTATTCGTAAGTTTCAACAGTGTGTAGTGGTAAAAGGTTTTAATAAAACGGTTATTGTATAACAACATGTAGTGGTAAAATTTAATTAAAGCAGTAGTGGTAACGATCACTTTGCTGTAATTTCAATTCGTAACAATAACTCATTACCATTCTGTAATGGTAGCAACTAAGGTTCTATTGGTTGGCGCCTATTTTACCATTACCATGGGTACCGCTGACCGCTTTTTTCTTTCAGTGTAAAACAAGAGTTTACAAGTGGTATAAGAGTTTCCAAGATGGCCGTGAAGACGTTGAAGATGACGAACGCCCCGAACGCACAAGCACATTAACAACCGATAAAAACATGGAAAAAGTGGAAGAAATGGTTATAAACCATCAGAGAAGTCGCTGATGATGTTGGTATATCGATTGGCTCATCCCATGAAATGTTTTCGAATGTTTTGGGTATGAAACGCGTGGCAGCAAAATTTGTTTCAAAATTGTTAAATTTTGAACAAAATTTTTGGCCAAAAACAATACTGTAATGATGCCCCAGCCTCCATATTTGCCAGACATGCCTCTGTCTGACTTTTTCCTATTCCCAAAAATAAAGAGAACCTTAAAGGGCCGTCGTTTTGCAAGCATATATGACATTAAAAGCGCATTGCTGAAAGAACTAAAGGCTATCCCAAAGATCGAGTTTTAGAAGTGTTTTGAGTATTGGAAGAAGAGCTGGCACATGTGCATAATATCCAATGGGGACTATTTTGAAGGCGACAACATTAATGTAGACGAATAAATAAATATTTGTTTCAAAAAACGAAAATTCCCGATATTTTCTGAACACACTTCTCACCTTGTGGACGATAGTTTCAGAGATATTAATTTTTAAAAGTGAAACAATTTTAGTTTTTTTAGTGATTTTTTGACAAAATAAAAAAGTTGTTATCGCTAAAATGTTCATAAAATCTATTTAAATACTTTATTTAAGGTACAAACGTTTTCAGTCGTAGGTACTTTTTATTATTTTTATTTGTTCTACAAACAGCAGGTGTCGATATATTTCTTTGTTGGTGTGTGATTTTAAACAAAAAAACAGGTACAAACTTTTAGTCGAGTGTTCAGCGGTTTTTAAATCTTTCCAAGTATGGCCCATTTGACAGAAACACAGCGAATTGAAGTTTTAATTCGCGTAGGATGTATATTAGGGTGCTTCAAAAAAATATATAATTTTTTTCGCTCTTACCGTCTCAAATGTATGAGGCGCCGTTTGTGCCATAATTATGATTTATAAAATATAGAATTATTTGTAAAAATATAAATATTTTTTTTTAATATAAATAATTTGTTTGAATTATATATATTTTAACTCATTTTCTAAGATATATATTAGTTTTACTAAAATATATAATATTTTAACTAAATAATATATATTTAAAACAGTAATACTAATAATATAAACTCAATACTAATAATATAAACTAAGCTTACAAGACGTAACGCTAGGAGGCGCTGGCAGCTTTATTTAACTTGGCAACGCAGCCTTTCTTTCATTTCATGTGAGAATTACAGTGGTGTAAATTAAATAACTTTTTGCCGCACTTTGGCTTTTTGTTATTTTTTATTTGTTTAACTGGATGTTTATTGTCGTGACTCTCTTTTTAAACAATAATTTTTTATTCCTTAATTCTGGGCTACGCAAAACTATGTCGTCGATTTGGTTCCATTACTGCGGTGAAATTTTAAATGACCTATTAATCTGTTAGATTTTAATTTAAACTTATACCCAAGTGCTTTATTACGTACCAGAGGTATTATTATTTTTAATGTATCTTCTAGTTTTATTTAATTTACACCACAGTAATTCCGACATGCAATTACAAACAGGCTGCGTTGCCAAGTTAAATAAAGCAGCCAGCGCCTCCTGGCGTTACGTCTTGTAAGCTGAGTTTATATTATTAGTATTAAAATTATATTATTAGTTCAACTGGCCAAATATATAAATATTTTAAATATATATTATTTTGTAAAAATATTATTATATTTTAATAAAACTAATATATATGTTATAAAATAAGCTAAAATATATATATTTTAGATAAAATATTTATATTTTAAACAAAATATATATTTATTTTAGAAATTATTATATATTTTACAAATCATAATTATGGCACAAACGGCGCCTCATACAAATGTTTATATTTAATATAAAAAAAATCCTCACCAAATATGGGCGTTCCAGCTCAACTCTAAGAGGTCGCTGTTTTTATTTTAGTTTCCCATTTAATTAAAATAATTTTATGTTTGGAATTTTATACCTCTGTATCAAAGTAACTTATGGGAATGATCATTGCAGTTTCTTATATAAAATGTAACGCTCTACAAAAAAGGTCTCTTATTATTTTTCGATTAATTGATTTCTTCTAGAGTTATTCGAGGTAAAAGTTTGATTAACATAAAATTGTCTGTTTTTTTTTAATTTTATGGTACAATTAGCAAACGGTAGGTAAAAGGGGGCAAAACAAGGCAGCGGGGGGGCAAAATGGTATTCCCAAAAAATTTTGTAAAAAAAATTTTTTTTAGATTATTTTTTTCGGTTTCTAAATTATTTGATATATATTGACTCACAAGTTCACGCTTTTAATCGAAAATAATTATTTTGAGCCTGTAGAGCGAGAAAAAGGAAGGTACAAATTTGGAAAACTTTTCATATGCTCATTTTTTGGGTACCCCATTTTGCCCCCCCGTTGCCTTGTTTTGCCCCCTTTCACCTCCAGTCTGCTAATTGTACGATAAAATTAAAAAAAAAACAAAAAATTTGATGTTAATCAAACTTTGACCTCGAATAACTCCAAAAGAAATGAATTTATCGAAAAATAATAAAAGACCTTTTTTGTAGAGCGTTAAATTTTATATAAGAAACATTGCCATAAGTTACTTTGATACAGAGGTATACAATTCCAAACATAACATTATTTTTCCCATGTTAATTAAATGGGAAACTAAAATAAAAACAGCGACCTCTTAGAGTTGAGCTGGAACGCCCATATTTGGTGAGGATTTTTTTTATATTAAATAGAAACATTTAAGAGGGTAAGAGCGAAAAAAAATTAAAATTTTTTTAAAGCACCCTAATGTAAAAATATTATAGATTATATTGATAATCTGACACTTAAAATCTAAATAACGTAATACTCTAAATGTTAAGGTTTTTGGCTAATTTGTGATGGCTAGTGTAGTTTAATTAATCTTATAATAAAAAAAGAAAACTTTTAAGCACTTTTTAAACGGTATATAAATTTAAATATTTAATAAGGACTTTAATTTAGATTTTAATTAACAGTTTGACTATTGATTTTATCTTGTGTGAAGTGGTTAAACTTTTTAGTAATTACGTCTTAATTAATTATTTAAACTTGATAGAATTTGGTAAACAAAGTTTGTTGAGAACTCATTATAAAAAGGTGTTCTTTTATTTTGGTGGTTTTTGTTATCGAAATGAAAGCCCGCCATCATCTTACAACATCAATTGTTGGTTTGTAGTTTTCAGCGAGTCGATCTTCTTTTCAATTAAATTAGGTAAGCAACTGACTTATTCACTCATCCCAACTAAGCCCAATGTAAACAAATTAAATTCTTACATTCGTTATCCGAGAAGAAACAGGAAACCGCCGAAAAGAGCTCTTTATTGTTTTTTTGTGATAATGATAATGGCCCCGAAATGCAGATGAACCAGATAGGAGAAAAATAAATTAAAAGACTGTAGAGGGAAGCCGCACTTCAATTAAAAATTGTCGGATTTTTTAATTTAATCACGTCCCAAGAAATTCTATCTATATAACAATACTTGATGCATAAATATATTTTGTGCAAGTTTTTTCTTAGATGCTTTAGACCACCGAGGATTATTTAAACCAGACAAAACATGTTCATATACATGATGGCAGACTCCCAGACACCTCTTTATTATAAAACTGTTTGGTATTTGGGAATTGGATTTTAATTAAGGATAGGAATTTTAGGCAAATTGGTCTGCGGTTAAAATATACACTAAAGGAATTTTTAGTTATTAAAAACTAGTAGTCTTTTATTTTATCGATTAAAAAGCAATTATTATTATTATTATGGGTAATTGACGTTGTTTAAAGCAATAAAATTATGTTGCTTATAATAAAACAGTTCTTTCCATTTATTTAATTATTCTTTATATTTACTGTGGTGTGTTGTCTAGGTACTCCAACATACTTTTACCAAGACACAGGCTGTGTAAGATGTGAGTAAGAAAAGAAAACTTACCAGTCGAACATGCAGGAAGAGGTGAAATCTGGAAAATGAAGCAGACACTGCACACTTACGAAGAGAAAAAGTACACGTGGAAAGAGTTTAAATAATAGGAGGAGAAGACATGTTGTTTGTTTTAGGGTTTTTATGGTCTCTTATAAAACCTTCAAAATTGTTCACGCACGGCGCGCGATAATATTTATTGGCCGGCGGACAGCAGTAACTCGTTCCGTCGTCTGCCGCTGCTAAAGCAATTGTGTGGACTGTTTGTTGCGTTCCTCTTCTACGCTTTCAGAGTCTGAAATTCAGACACATGCTCTCCCGATCCGGACCCGATCCAGTAAAGACGCCAGGGACACTGCGCAACTCGAATTCCATCTATCTGCCCTTTTTACAAAGCGGTATTAATGGATTAATAACTAATTTTAAATTTCAAAAATATCGTCTATTTTTTTCAAAAAGCATATGGAAAATATTGTTTTGGTAGTTTTCCCGTCAATTTTAAATTTCATCTTTTACTTTTTAATAAAAGTAATTGCATATTTGAACGTAGTTTTTAGTTTTGATCAACTTTTTTTAATAAGAATTTTCAATATTGTCAAATATAAAGGTACTTTACTCTTGAAAGACTTTTTATCTGATGATTATATTTTAGATTTTAGAACATGCACAACTTTTTATAAAGAATAACTTTTTTCCCTAATGTTGCCAACTTAAGTACCACACTATATATACGAGGTGTGTTCAGAAAATATCGGGAATTTTCGTTTTTTGAAACAAATATTTATTTATTCGTCTACATTAATGTTGTCGCCTTCAAAATAGACCCATTGGATATTAAGCACATGTGCCAGCTCTTCTTCCAATACTCGAAACACTTTTAAAACTCGATCTTTCGGATAGCCTTTAGTTCTTTCAGCGATGCGCTTTTAATGTCATCTATGCTTGCAAAACGACGGCCCATTAAGGTTCTCTTTATTTTTGGAAATAGGAAAAAGTCAGACAGAGGCATGTCTGGCGAATATGGAGGGTGGGGCATCATTACAGAATTGATTTTGGCCAATTGTTCAAAATTTAACAATTTTAGATTAAATTTTGCTGCCACGCGTTTCATACCCAAAACATTCGAAAAAATTTCATGGGATGAGCCAATCGATATACCAACATCATCAGCGACTTCTCTGATGGTTTATAACCATTTCTTCCACTTTTTCCATGTTTTTATCTGTTGTTAATGTGCTTGTGCGTTCAGGGCGTTCTTCATCTTCAACGTCTTCACGGTCATCTTGGAAACTCTTATACCACTTGTAAACTTTTGTTTTACTTATAGCAGACTTAATATAGGCCTTTGTTAACATTTCACAGAATTTATTTCATTTTTTAAGCAAAATTGGATACGAAAAATCGCCGAGCTCATAAAACACTTCTAACCTTAGCGGCTGCCACAGACAAAGTAAACAATGAAAACAGCTAAAGTTTTTATCATACTTCGGGGGCACTGTTAAAAATTTCTATTGTAATTTTACTGAACATGTTTAGGAAGTTTTTACGCACCACAATATAGTAATAATAAAACTCAGTTTTGTATATTCACTACACGATTCATTACAACTCAATTTGGAAAAATTACAAAACGTTTGTTGAAATTCACTAAGCATTTATTAAAAATTTGTTCAGTAAAATTACTATAAGGTATCGTAATTTTGCAAAAAAAAATACTAAATATGTTTAGTAATTTTAAAATGGTGTATTGTAATTATACTATACACAATTCATTTCAACTCAGTTTAAGAAATTACAAAATATATTTTACAATTTTACTGAACCGAAGAAAATTCGTTTCGCAATATTACAATACAAATATTGTTATTTTGTACAAAAAATTACACTAAAAATATTTAGTAATTTACGAATGATGGTATTGTAATTATACTACGAAAAAAACCCTGCAATTTTCTTAGTATCTTCAAGAAACTTTCTTGTAAAGATTTAAAAAAATGTGAATTTTCACCTCGCCAGAGTTTTTGTTTTAAGTGCGTTCCACCAACTTCAAATTCCGACAGACAGATAGACAGATAGACCTATTTTGGGTCTTATCAATGTCGGACAATTTGGTGTATTGGAACACATCAATAACGAAAGACACCTGAGCTTATATGCTTTCTACCTAAGTCAACCGCGGCGAGATGTAAGAACATCACGTGATACATACTACACTGAGGAAAAACAATGGTTATCTTAATCAAATATATAGTAACTTTTACTAAATATTCTGATTAGTATAGGCACAGCCATATTTACTGTTATGTTAACCATGTTTATATTGAAACAGTTTTATTGTCACTTTAACTATATTTTTGTTGTTGCACAAAACAATAATTTATTTAGTTATAATAATCATATGCAAATACCTTATAATCCTCTATATGGTTAAATATACTATACATATGATATGTATAAACTTTCTGTATAGTAAAAACTACAACGACATATTGTTAATAATGAGTGACAACATTATATTGTTATTGTAACCAGATAATCTTATAATTTTAACCATCTAGTGTAATAGTAACAGTTTAGCCCTACATGATGGTTGTAATAGCCTAATCAAATATCTAACTTTACTAAATTTTTATAACAAAATGATTAGAGTACATATAACAAAACTAATTTTACGTATATTGTTATTACAACCATAAGTTATAATTAAATGAACCATATTTTGCATAACAAATCAAATAACAAACAACGTTTGTAAATCTGAGATGCTTTTTCTTTGGAAATGTTAAACTGTTAGTAAAATTACAATGCTTGTAAGATTTATACGTATACGTATATACAGGGTGGCCGATTTATCTGAAGACATTGAAATATTTCGAAAACTACGCATCGGATCAAAAAAAGTTTTGAATAAAATTTGTTCGCCTGGAAGGGGGACATCCAATGATACCAAAGTCGACCCATGGGGTGGGGGTGGGGGCAACTTTAATATTCTAAATAGGAACCCCCATTTTTTATTGCAGATTCGGATTTACTATTAAAAAATAAGTAACTTTTATGGAAAAACTTTTTTTAAATTCCTGATAGATGGCGCTGTAATCGCAAGAAACCCGATTTTTGGGAATATCTTAAAAAATTACACATCGGATCGAAAAAAAGAAAAACTTGTTTAATTTTTGGATTTTATTCGTATATCAATAAGTTAACATCTATTTTTAAAATTACCCAAGAATGGGAAATCCGAATCTGCAATTTTTCAAGATATTCCCAAAAATTGCGATTACAGCGCCATCTATCAGGAATTTAAAAAAAGTTTTTCCATAAAAGTTACTTATTTTTTAATAGTAAATCCGAATCTGCAATAAAAAATGGGGGTTCCTATTTAGAATATTAAAGTTGCCCCCACCCCCACCCCATGGCCATGGGAACATGGGAACATCAAAAGGAATTAATTAATTTAATTTATTTTGAATTCCCTTACAATTCTCGTATACACTAATTATATTTTTTAATGGGAAATCCGAATCTGCAATTTTTCAAGATATTCCCAAAAATCGCGATTACAGCGCCATCTATCAGGAATTTAAAAAAAAGTTTTTCCATAAAAGTTACTTATTTTTTAATAGTAAATCCGAATCTGCAATAAAAAATGGGGGTTCCTATTTAGAATATTAAAGTTGCCCCCACCCCCACCCCATGGGGTGGTGGTGAGGGGTCGACTTTGGTATCATTGGATGTCCCCCTTCCAGGCGAACAAATTTTATTCAAAACTTTTTTTGATCCGATGCATAGTTTTCGAAATATTTCAATGTCTTCAGATAAATCGGCCACCCTGTATACCTATATATAGATTATAAAATTACAACTAATCTTAGTAGATTTCCCAACATGTCTTGGAAGATAAATCAAATTGTATTATAATTTTGTATTGGTATACACTGACTTGTAATTTTAGCCATCCTTTGTTTTGCAAAACAATTGTTATTTAACAAAAAAAATTACATGATTAAAATGATATATAGTAAAAATACAAACAGAAGTTGTATAAAATAAATATAATTTGTATATTTCCAAACACTTATTGTAATTCAAATAGCAAATTATGGTTAGTAATTTTATTGATTATCTTAGTAAAATTACATTCTGAATATGTATAGAAATTTTACAAAATTTTAAATTCAGTTGTACAATACAGAATTGTAAAATAACCATAAGTATCTAACAAAAACATTGTAAAATTGGAACCTATTTAGTACTTTGGCTATAACAAAATGTAATATTACAACAAATGTGTATTAAAATTGCAACATTTTGTAATTTTACTATGCAACTGCTTAGTAAAAATGTAGTAATTTTACAAAACAACTGCGTCATATTTCCCGAATTTACTATTTAGTATTATCCTGTTGGGAATAAATTGGATGTATAAAGGTAATTAAAAATAAATGCAATTAAAAATATGTATATACACGATAAAACAACAATATCATTAATACATTTTTAAAATTATTAAAGAATTAATTTACATATATGAAATATTTTTAATTAGCGCCATAATTCGAACATAAAATTTAATGGTTTAAACAAACAATTAAATTAATTTATTCATTTATTTGTTAATACGCACCTACATAAATAAATGTATGTTTAAAACTGTTTTATATAGCGCTGTTATATCGAGAGCATAATAATAAAAAATTCTTTGAAGGTAGAAATAAAGAGGCAAGCATGCAAGTAATACAAGTATATTAGGTAGACAATATGAATGGTTCGCTTTTATTATTTAGTGCCTTTTTATTTATTTTGCACGATCTCGGAATTAGCAGACACGATTTAATTCATAAATAGCGCGACTGACTGTACTGTTCTGTTTATGTTCATGGAGATTTCATTCGAAGATAATCAAGAAGTGTGTGATGTAGTAAAAATTTTGTGCAAAATGTCTATTAATTCAATGCGGAAGTGGAATTAATTCGTTTTTTATTTGGTGAAATGATAAGATCAAGAACAAAGGAACAAGTTTTCGCGAAATAATTTGAGGTATTATATAATTTATGTTCCCTCTTAGAAAGTAGAAAGGTTATAAAGATTAGAATATCTTAATTTAGTGGTATAGTTGTTGGAGGGTGGGTGGTCGCAGCGTTTACAAAAGGGAAGAGCAAAATGTTAGTCATAAAAAATGCTAAGCAGTAGGAAAAAAAAGGGCGACTGGGAGGAGTGAAATTCGTATTGTTTTTAATATTTACTGCGTGTAATGCTTCGGCGTTTTATCGCGAAAACACACTATGGGTGTGAAGGGGCTTTGTTTAGATTTTTATTGTGCCTTTGAGACACCTAGAGAAATAATTTATCGTAAACACGATCGGCAAGAAACAAAGGACAGTTTTTTAAAATTCATATAGAAAATGATCTCTGATTGATACGCATCAAGGCAGTTAAACATAGATGGGTATTAAAGGCGGCAAAATGGCAAATTTGTCTGAATTGTTACCTTCAGTACTGCATGAGTTATTGTTTTACAACCTTAGATGCAAATTGGTAAATACGAGCACCAATTTATAATCGTAAAGTAGACTGTAAATTTCTGCCTCTTGAATCCAAAGCAGTTTTATTATACACTGCGACTTTATACACAATGTGTAACAAATTTATGCGTACGATATCCGTTTATTTTTACGACCCCGTCTACCTACCCGGCACCGTGATCCCTTATTTTTTATGTACCTATTAAAAAAAATATTTTTATTTATACGAAAAGTAAAGGCAAAACAATAGTCATGTTATTTACATACAATGGACTGGATACTGGTTAAAAAAGTATTGGTTTTAATTTAATCAATTAGCTATTCACGTAATATAATTGTCCTAAAGGATTTGATTGTTAATTGAATCTACGCAAATTTCGTATCTCAAATCAGGAAACACCGAATTGATTTACATACAAAACTAATAGAAATGCAGAATACAGCCCGAAATATTTGAAAATCTTCAATTAATATTTAATATTTTAAAACCACAAGGCATCGACTACCAACTTTTGTTTTAGCACTTAAATATTTATAGGGTATAACAGGCGACAGTATTCAGCCGAGCTGGGAATTAAATGTTTTAATTTTTACATTATTCAAAACTCTCTTGTAACTCGTCTTTCAAATTTTAACATTGTTTTACAACCAACCTATTTGCACTTCATGTATTACTCTCCTTTTACACTTTATATTTTTACCTTTAACCTTTTAAATTGCTTTACACGGGTGCCTACTGCACCGGAAGTGGGCAAGAGTCCCATGGTATAATTTCAAAAATGGCGAATGCACCAGCACCAGCACCATCCTAATAAGACTCCTGGGGCTCCCGAAAGTAAGGTTATGGGCCCGAAAGCACTATTTGAAAGCATCTCGAGAACCAAAATAGCTGAAGGCACAAAAAATAAAATGACTGCTGACCAATTTAAATAATTAATTTTGTTTTATTACAAAATTTTTGGACATATTGTAAACAAGGGTGCCGTGCCCAAAACTGCGTATTACGAGTCTGAATTGCTAACTTCGTTTGGGTCGTCATGGTTTGTAAGGGGGTTATATTAAGTGTTAAATTTTATAAGGTCATAATTCATAAGACACACCGGTGTATACGTGTTGGCCATATATTAAACTGGGAACATAGCACTTGTCTTCTTGTAAACGATATACGTGAGAAATTTCAGTCTGTAACAAAACGTAAATACTCCATGAAAAGTATATTGCTACTTTTAACTTTGATAATAAAAATCATACAGTTTCTACCATCTACCTACCTAACACGCTGGCTTATTCTGAAAATGTATTTTTTAATTTAATACATTGTTAAAAATTATTTATTGCTTTCGAATTAGTTAATCGCGTGCTAGTTTTTTTACTTTATGGTGCAATAAATATTATGCATAATGAAGACGGATTTAAACCTTTGATTTTATTTATGGTGATTAAGGAAAGCCGTTTATTAAAACGATACAGGATCACAATGTCGTATGAAAAATATAACCATTGTTAATGCTACTCACAGATGGTAAAACAAGTTAACATATTTCACACTTTAACGGGTTTTCTTTTATTAAACATATTTTCCTTTCGTTAAAGACCTTCTTGTTGTCGTTGTTGTTACATAAAACGAGCATGTAAATCATATTTAGTCTAATAGGTGCTTAGCTTGGACTTCTATGCAAATTTCAAACTATTTCGGGATTTTCAGCCACTTCTGTGGTAATTAAACTAAACTAGGACATACAAACACTAATTAAAAAGCCTTTACCTTAAAATTAAAATTCAGATAAAATAAAATTTCAAACAAGTTGCAAAAATGGCGAATGCGCCGGGATATTAATTAATTTTAGCAAAATAATTATTTAAATTGTCCACAAATCTAGAAAGTCGATTTTAACCTAAAATTTTGAACACACTTTTGGTGCTGATGACAATACAATCTAGTACGCAATATTGTAATTTATTCAAAATGGCCGCCGCTTCAAGATGGCGAATTACCTTTTTCTTCCTAACCCCCTTGTTATCAAATGAACGAGTTTAACTAGTAGAAAACAATAAGGTGAGCAAGATAACGGATTACCTATTTCTTCACCAATTAATTTATTTGTAATGTTACACCCTAACAAACTTTTTGAATGTAATTCTCAATATTAACTTTAGGACGGTTAATACAGGTAAACTTTTTTAGGATGGATAGTTACAACAGTTATATCTGTTCAATAGGCGTCAGCCATCATAATCGTGCGAAATAGTAAGATGCCCGTCAGCGCGTTGCCGATGTATTCAGTTTACTTTGTTTTGAGATAAATACCGTAAATTATATAATTACTTGTGTAAATTTAAATATGGGTTTATCTTACATACATCGATAAGTTTATTATCCAATTTTTGCATGTATATAAATTTCTGCCCCCCCCCAATTTAATATGTCACCAGCCGCCACTGTTCTTCACAACCAAAATAATGTGATATTTATAGTATACCTAATTGGAAGAGAACAAATACACTGAAACAAAGGATTAAGTAAGAATAATGTCAAATGCGCGTAGCAGGCCTGGTTAGGTCATGTTATTGCCAATTCCCATCGTTAGGTTTGTGTTTGTATGACCGTGCATGTGTACCGCCTTCTATACATACGGCCGTGCCTGTAAACTTTGTACCTAACCCAAAGTTCATTAGGTATGCTCGACAAAAGCCCTGTCATTGAATTAGACAAACGATTGAAATGGCCGCCCATTCCACAATGATCTTCAAAGATACCAGCTTTACATTTACTATACAGGGTGTTAATGGCAAAATAATCTTTGGGATAAAATTGGAAAAAAGTGAGGTTAAAACTGCTTGACAGTTGTGTGATAAAATCAGATAAAATATCAGTAATATGTATAGTAAGAATATTGCATGTTTTTTTTTATAAAAAATTACGGGTACGTTTTTAAAGCAACGTATAATAAAAGCATGTTTAATCAAGTGAACATTTTTTTAAATAAGACTTTGGCGACTATTTTATATTTAAAGCAAATATGATAGTGTTATCCTTTCCACATTGTTTCTGTCTGATCGTTTGTATGACGGTCACACATTTCGGACTGTATTTTCAGTTTGGATAGCATTTCTCCCATATTCTGTTTTATCCCCTTACCTGAAAAAAATGACGATCTCAGCATGTATAGTTTTACAGCTCATATGTGATTGCGTCATAAAACTGAAGAGCAAATTGTTACTGAAACTGTTACGGCCACTTTTGGCACATTTGGAATTATTTTAAATTTGCCGTCTTGCTTTATTATGTATAAGTAATAAAAATTGTAATTTATTGAATAATTAAGGCAAACCTTTGCTAGATTAGTTAAATTACTTTACTAATTACTTGGAATGATTGGTCGCAATTTGTCTATAATTAATTAAGAAAGTCTTTAAGCCAGGAACAGTGGCTGTAGCGTGCCTTTCCGTGCTCAATTTATTACTTACTACTTCTATATAATGCTTTGCTTTTCGTTTAACCCTTAATTTAAATAATTAATGGCCCTTGTCTCCCGAAAAGGCGTTTAACAGAACGTTATGCGTATGTCCAAAGTCCAAATAAATACTTTTTACGTCTTTGTTCATGATTTTACTATAGTTATCTAGGTAATAATTTAAACAAGGGTGAAAGGGATAATACCCCATTGCCTATATTTAAGCTAGGGTTTACAGATTACCTCATTATTATTAATATTGCGTAATCTCTATACACACATAATCAATAAAAAATACTCGACATAAATATTTATACTTATTAGGGTGTTTCAAAATAAGGCAATATTTTTCTTTTTTCAAATTCATGTAAAATTCTTGTCACTTATGCTGAAAAAAAAATTATTTCTTAATATTAATTTTAAAAGGTACATCATCGAATTTAAAGTTTTTCCATTGATTTAACATGGAAAAATAGTTTTTTAAGATTTATTTCGCCTGCATGCTATGTAGAACTTTTTTTTTTTGATAAACAATCACTGGTCCATTTTTAGCATTAAATTATCTACAAATATGTAATATGTAATATTAATTTTAAAAGGTTCATCACTGAATTTAAAATTTTCCTATTGATTTAACATGAAAAAATAGGTTTTTAAGATTTATTTCGCCTGCTTACTATGTAGGACTTTTTTTTTGATAAAAAATCACTGGTCCTTTTTTAGCATTAAATTATCTACAAAGAATCTTATAGAGTCCAGTTTGTAGATTCAACTCTTTCTTTATGTAGAACTTTTTTTTTTGATAAACAATCACTGGTCTATTTTTAGCATTAAATTATCTACAAAAATTTAGTCTGTAATATTAATTTTAAAAGGTTCATCACTGAATTTAAAATTTTCCTATTGATTTAACATGAAAAAATAGTTTTTTAAGATTTATTTCGCCTGCTTACTATGTAGGACTTTTTTTGATAAAAAATCACTGGTCCTTTTTTAGCATTAAATTACCTACAAAGAATCTTATAGAGGCCAGTTTGTAGATTCAACTCTTTCTTTTTTATTGACGTTGAAATGTATAAATTCTTAAAAAAATTGATATTTTTACATTTAGCGGCTAAAGTACTAATCGTAGAAGAAAAAGTTAATTAGCAATTTTAAAGATCTTTTAATGCTCTACAAATTTGTTTTAAACATTTTTTTTATCACCTACTGTTCAAAAGTTATGTGTCTAAAATCCTATTTTCATGATTATGCATAATATATTATTATAGTATTTACTGTAGGAAGAAAGTTTAGGGACAATTTTGCAGGAAACTTGAAGCTCTATAAAAAACGTACCAAGATTCTTCAATACTCAATTAATCTCTGAATTTAAACTAAAATAGCTTAACTGTTATGATATTCTTAATTTCATGATTCAGCTTTTGACTGCAAATAAAATTTTATACTTCGCTTCAAAACAGTTTTTTAAAAGTAAGATTTTTTTTGCATAAGTGACGAGAATTTCACATGAATTTGAAAAAAGAAAAATATTGCCTTATTTTGAAACACCCTAATACATATATTTGGGGTATGTTCCAATTTTTTTTACAAAAGTCCTTAATTAGTTTAAAATAAATTTAAAAAAATGCCTGCCAAGTTTCAGTTTTTAACCACAGCAGTCAAAGTTTTTAATGGAAAAAACATGTATTTTATAAAATCAAACTTTAAAATTTATAATTTTGGTAATAATTGATGAAACAAAATAAAATAATAATAATAGATAATACGTTAGTATACTCAATAAAGTTCTAAATGAAAAATTCCTGCTTATTATATAAAAATTTAGGGTAAAAAAAAGAAAAACTTATTACGACAAAAATTTAATTATTACAATTTACAGTCTTAAATTAATTAATCTACGGGTCACGTCACAATATTATATATTTGGTTGTATATATATTTGCACATAATATTTATAGCTTAAGCTCACAATAAGAAACTTTTAATATATAACAAGAAAATTGAATGAGCTTAGGTTATTTTACATGCATCGTATGTATAAATGTGATAAAATCGAGATCAGTTCTGTAGATTTGTTATAATCAAGTATAATTATATGATATATAAAATAACCTCTTCATTTATATCTATTTTGTATTTGTACATTTGCCAGATAATTGCAGCTACCCTACCACCAAAATGCAATTAGTACTTACAACAATAATACTTAATAACACATACAGCTAAATATTTATAATGACCAATTATTTACAATGTCCAAAGGAATAATTTAGTTTATTTACAAGTAACCATGGTAATTTAGCAATTTTTACAATGTCTTAAATGGAGTATGAAAATAAAAAATAACTCGCTACGATAGTGGCCTGACTAGTTATCTGACTTGCGGTAGAGGAAAGTCTTCGTCCTGTATCGATTCTTCGTCCTCACTTGAAGGCGGCGTGTCCAGCTGAGGGAGACCCAAATCCAAGTACTCCTCGTTCGCCGTTATCGTCAGAATTCTATCCAGGTCTTCGACCAACTCCGAGAACTCCGGCCTTTCCGTGGGATAATAACTCCAACAGTCTCTCATCAGCATGTAGATCTCCAACGAGCAACAAGGAGGTTTCTCCATTCGCCTGCCGTTCCTCAGCAGCTGGAACAGCGTGTCCACGTTTGGAACCGATGGATAAGGAGTACCTATAGTAAAATAATCCAGTTAAATGATGATACGATTTTGTACATCCTTCAATATTACCTCCAAGAGTCATAATTTCCCACAATAGGATGCCGTATGACCAGACGTCTGATTGCGTGGTGTAAACCCTGTGGAAAAGAGCTTCAGGAGCCATCCATTTTACTGGTAGCCTGCCATCTGTGGTTTTCCTGTAGTAATCGTTGCAGTGAATATCGCGAGCTAATCCGAAATCTGCTATTTTCAAAACATAATCATCGCTAACCAAAACGTTCCTAGCTGCCAAGTCTCTGTGAATACACTAAAACAAATATTATATATTGTAGCGAGTACCCATCTGCATCTCGAACATCGAGAGTGATGTGGAGCTCGCTGGAATGTTCGAGAAGGCGCAGCATGGAGCAGTCAGTCAAGCTTTGGTACTCGCGACGAAATAAATAAATGTACGTGCAAGTAAATAGACTCTTGTACAGTAGTGATATATAAATAATTAGTAGTTAAGTGTTTAGTTCGTTAATAAACCAGTGCGTGTTTTAATTCACACTGCGAACAGTAAAAACGTTACAATATTTAAGTGGGACAGCAAGATAAAAAGATTCATTGGATGAATGTAATAAAATAACAATGACAAGTCGTCAGAACAAAGACGTATTAAATTCAATCAAATTAATTAAAGAAGGGAAGTCACTTTGTCTACGTGCTTATTGTATCCAGTAGGATTTAATAAAAATACGTACCCTTCTGGAAGAGAGATACTCCATACCGCGGGCAACCTGATAGGCAAAAGAGACAAGATCCTTTTGCGTGAGAGTCTCCTTCTCTTTTTCGTCGGATCCGACGGCCAATTCGTAGCCAGCCGATCGGTGGCTTCTCAAAAAGTCCCTTAAATTGCCATGGGGCGCGAACTCGCAGACCACGTACAAAGGCCCGCCCTGCGTACAACACCCCAACAAATTTATGATGTTTATGTGCTTTCCTATCATTTTCATCAACTCCATTTCTGATACTAAATCCATCATTTCGCTGTCGGAATGGCTTCCTAAAGAACAATCAAAATTACATCTGCAATTAAAGGCAAAGTTTCACACACATACCTTTGAGCATTTTTACTGCTACAATCGTGGGGCCGTTCTTTGGCGGATCCGTCACTTCGGCCCTGACAACCCTGCCGAAGGCCCCTTCGCCTAGGCTCTTGCCCAATTTCAACTTGTGCCTTGGAATTTCCCAATCGGAGTCTGTGGGCAACTCGTACTCCGATATCATTGGATCTTCCTCTGTGACAGCCGACAAGGTTTTTTGTTTTTCTATTTTTACCACCGGCATTCGCAAAGGTCCGGCTATATTCTCCTCCAACGAGTTATTTTTCTCGATTATGATTTTCTTGGTGATTCTTTCTCGTTTCAGTGCCAATTTCTCGATATTGGCTCGTTTTTTGCTTATGTAGAACACAAGAGTTGTTACGATCACGAAAAATGATGCTATTATTATCATAATCGATATGAATGCGAATTTTGACGCGTAAAACGGCGATTCTTCATCTAAAATGTACGTTATTTTAATTTGAAATTAATTAAAAATAGATTAATATTATTACCTATTTCGAGAGAGTCTACTACTGATAAATAGGCTTCGCTATGGGTGTTTCCTAAACTATTCGAAGCGTGACATGTGTACCAGCCTTCGTGTTCATGAGTAACATTAACTATTTCTAAATATTCTGGACGCTGCGCATTTTCATTAGTCTAGGGAAACAAGTTATTAATTATATTGAATTAATTATTATTAATAGCACAGGTCTGCAAAATGTTTACACAGAAACCAGATTACATGGGTCATTTTTAAATTTCTTGTACATTCGCTGTCCACAAACTTTTTATTTTATAAAAAAATTGAGTTTAACGCCATTTGAAACTACTAAGCGAAATCAATTGGTTTAAGTGTTTTTAGCAACCATATACGTATTAGCAAAATTGTAAAATTTTAAATTTAACCCTATAATAAAAAATTAAACTTTCTTCAACAGTACAGAAAAGTAGCTGTCCCACTTGCAATAATATTCACTACTTAAAGCTATTTAAACATCTTGGAGTAAAATAACATCCTCCTTTTTTCAAATAGTTGAGAATATATTCCAAATATTCCAGAAAAATAATATTTAAAAATACTTTCCCTTAATTTTGGTCCCATAGGTCACGTCTCCTGGGTCACAGCTTTTATAAATGACCTTTTGAATTGAGCGCACATATTTTGGTGCTGCCCCCTTGTGGTAGTAGGAAATGGTGTTTTGACTTATCATAAAGTCACAACACGATTTTTTGTATTTTTTATACCAGCGTGGCAAAACTGTGCATTCTCCTGTGTCACAGTAATAAAAAGTAGTAAAGGTACCAGTTGGACTTTGTTTGATTCTCAAAAGTAAGTATCCTAGTAATGGTTTTAAGGGCAAAAATACAATTTTTTTTCTTTAAAACCGTAAAGAGGTTTGTTCTAAAAACATACATTTTTTCCCCTGGATCACATATTGTGTGACCCAGGGGAAAGTTATGTGACCTAGGGGACAATATTTATTCAGGGGTTTATTGAAAAAAATCCAACTGCCCATTTTTAGGTGTTAAATAACACCCTTAAATAAACAAAATTTGAAAAAAACAGGTTTGTAGTTTTTGTTTTTACTTTTTCTTCTTTAAATGTACAAGAATTTTGAAAATGACCCAAATCATAACCTATTTTTTCTTTCTGATGTTTTTGGACCAAGAAGACTTGCTGGTTTAATCCATCGTTTCGATCATGAAGCCTACACAAGGAGTACGAACTCAATAGGGAGAATTTACAGAACCTCATTATTAAATCGCACAAATTACATATTGTACTGACGACTACTGTTTCGGTACAAACGATACACAAGCGCCCTCTTATTTTGGGAAACCATTTGTATCCAAGGCGTTCGTACTCTTTGTGGAGGCTCCATAGTTTCGTTCATAAACAATTTCTTGGAGAAGAAAAAAATTAATTTTGAATTAGATTTTCAATTGTGTAGACCTGTGTAATTGCTGTAACATTAATGCCAAACAACTAAAGTATACTCAGTTAGGAACAAATAAACATCCATGCAGTAGCATGCTTAAATTATAAGTAATTGTACTAACTTTTACCGAGGAATTTCCTTCACTATACTTAGAATAGGTCCACTCAATGTGAGGGTGCAGATCTGATATGACTGGGCAATGCAATTTAACTGTTTCACCTGATACCACGGTTACGTTTTCGAGTTCTTTTTTTATAATGGGTTTGTTGTGGTACCGTTCTAGAAATTAACACAACCGATATAGCCAACACCTTAGATTATTTAAAAAGAGACATAAATAAATATATAATAAACCTTCACCATTTTATTAAAAACATTTATTGTAAGATTAGTGACAGCATTAAAAATATTGGAACCCTTTGGAAAATGTTTAGCGTCACCGCCACCTTTTCAGTGTGAATACCTGTAGTTTTTGTCCTGTTGTGCAATTTCCATCGCTACAATTTAATTTGTACCATTCGACATACGGTTCTATGTCGGAAATCAATTGCGGACATTCAAATACAGCAGTTGCATTTTCTAATACTGTTATATTCCGAGGATAATCGTCCTTTATAATCGGTTTGGATGGGTAACGCGCTTCATGAATAATTATTTTAAAATTTGCACACTTTCGTTTCATCCAAAGTATACATTAATAATACACTTTGGATTTAAGTAAAATAGTTAAATAAAATGAATTACCTATAACTTCCAATACGAAGGTGAAATTTATGCAACCCAGAACGTTGCACACTTTGCAAGTATAATTTCCATTGTCATCTACAATTAAATCCTCGAGGGTGGCATGGTAATTCCCGACTTTGAAATTACCCAGTTTTCTGACGATTTTTGGGTTATCATATTTATACCAGGATATTTTCGGAGATGGTATCCCTTCCGCCTTGCACCTAAACGTCACAGTACTTCCCGCCGGTTTAACGTTCAGTTTGATCAATTTTTTGTTCGTAAAATGGGGCAGAACACCAGCGTACACCGAAAACACTTTGATTATAGTGTCGTTTACTGAACAAGCGTACGTGCCTTCCAGTTTGTCGGTGAAATTTTTTATTTCGTATTTGGAGATATTTCCCTTCTGTAACAGTGATGAAATTAGGAAAAAAAGTATCGGTATTTATTTAAATTATGTTTTCGGTTTGTAGTACTCGAGAAGCTCTATCTTTAAAAAAATTGGCATATGTCATTTCCATGGCTTTCTATGATTAATATAGAAGAACTCCAAAAGTTATTAGTCATTTTTTGAAGCTCTCTGTATAAATTCTAGAAAAGATTTTGCTAAAACCTTTTGTCATTTCTTAAGGTTTGCCAGAATTTAAAAAAAATATTTTATCTATTTTGCGTTCATAATGACTTTATTATAACACCTCTTTCGGTGTTTTCATGAGATACTTTATCCCACCCAAAATTTTGATTTTTTAGGTTGGCTTTACTTTAAACAGCATAATGGTTATAATATTTTTATGATTTTTCTAGTTCTTACTTACGAGACTTAGGAGACTACAATAGAATAATTCTGGCAATAAATTTTATTTAACACCAAACAAAATCCTTTTTTTCTTCTTTAACAGCCGCTTATTGTAAATAAGTAAATTAAGGACGACATGGCGAATCGATTTTGACATTAACTGTCAAACCAATGACTGTGATACCAACTATCTAAAGTAAAATTCGACCAAATTAAATTTAAGGTATGAAATTAATTTGTTTTATAGAATTTTTCCAAAATAGATCAAATAGCATAAAGAACTCATGTCATAAGACCTTTTGGTCGCACTCGTCCATTACATAAATTGTCGCGTGCGATAAAATGACGTCTTATGACATTAGTTCTACAATATACTATTTTTACAAATTTGACCGTGCTTTTTGACCATCCTGTATAAATTTTTATAAATTATATGCCAAATCCACAAACACTATCTGTTTTTAAATTTAAAAAATAACTTTTGATGTTTTTGGAGACCTTTTATTAATCCTGAAGGGCCATGAAAATGTCATGAAAATTTTTTCTTCAAAAGGTTTTTTTGAGTACTACAAACTAAAAATATTTTTTTTAAAATTGGTCCATTTTTAAATAAATACCGAATTGTCGCCAATCAAAATATATATAGGGTGTCACAAAATAAGTTGTCATTCTTTTAGGGGATTATGGTACACGCCAAAATAGGAAAGTTTTTCCTCTAAGTAAAGTAAAAATTTTGGGCCGCCACTGGTTGTTTGACGCAAAATATGCTTGCACAGTGGACAATAACCTACATTCATTAAAAATTTATATGTGTGTTATCATTGATAACTTTGTTGATAATTGTTTTTTGTTTTGCATACTCTGCTATTTTTAGGTACTTTGAATGAAACAATACTTACTTTTTATTCTTAGGTATCTCGAGGTTTTCGTGGTTTTCCCGTCGATTTTAAATTTCACCTTTCACTTTTTACGTCGATTGATGCTCAAGTAGCTATTTTTTTAAGTGTTCCACAAAATCATTATCACTATTAACCGAGTTTGCTTGATTTTGCATAACACACTGTGCGAATGCCAGTTTATTTTTTGCTTGGATGAATAATATCATTGCTTTTGGAGGTAAAAACAATGATGATTTATAGGAGGGGTCAGTGACATCCATTGGCTTTCTGGTTTTGTCAAAAAAAAAATTATAATTTTTTTATTGAAAAACAGTAGCTCTAATGCCAAAATGATAGAGGAAAAACTTTCTGGTTTTGGCTTGTACTATCATCAATAAATTGTTTGGTGATACCAAGTCATCCAGTCTGAAGTGTGTGATGTTTTCTGTGGGGTTTTGTAAATGTTAAAAATTACATTGTCATCAAAACTTCAACAAGTCTATCTTTTCTGATTTACATAACCCCACAGAAGCAAAGCAAATGATGAAAAAAATTAGTAATTACCTGTAATACTAGACGATCTGGGTTTTTGTCGTCGGCCAGGTGATGCCATTTGATGAAATTTCCTTGAGGACAAGTGAGGTTGACCGATTTGCCATTGGCGGCGTAAATTGTTTGGTTAAATTGATTGGTGGCGACCGAAACAGTTCGATTTATCTGGCCAAAATCGTTGGATGCTTTGCAGGTGAATGAATATTCGGCGTCCTCGGCCAAATCCTTCAGTTCGAGCAAACAGTGGCCGGGCTCGTTTGTTCGGCAGGACACTTCATGATCTGTCCAGGTCACAATCGGTTTGGGATCGCCGTTCGTTTTGCAGTCCAGTTTTAATTGAAACTTGCTGTCGTTCTCCACGATTTTTATTTCCGGCTCGCCATCAAAGTACGGAGCGACTTGCAGCACTTTAACGTAACCTCTCGACTCGATCAAGTTTTTATCGGAATTTTTAGCCACGCAGCTGTACCATCCCTCGTCTTGTCGCGATAACGAGTCAATGGTGAACTCAACGGTCACTTCGCCGTTATTGTCGTTTAAGTCCTTGGATATGGTCTTGCTATTTAAAACTGTCTCGCCTTTTTTCAAATAAACATCGATTGCGTGTTTAGTTTTGCAAAGCAACTGTGCGCTAGCCCCGGACGGCTTGCTAATGTCCGTTAAGCCATAAACAAGTTCGGGTTTATCTAAAATAATAAAAAAACGTCAACGTTACAGGAATGGTGTTGGCGTGTGTTTGTGAATGTTACCGAGACCGTAATCAATGATCAATTGATATGTATGCTGTATGCAAGCCATGACGTTGCACACCTTACAAGTGTAATTCCCTCTGTCTTTCGCCTTTAAACCCCTTAAATTTAGGCAATCTCTCGATTGCGCCTTAACTGGGTTTTTGGCATTTTTGAGCCAACGTACGCGCGGGGTGGGCACGCCTTCGGCTTTGCATTTTAGCTGTACGTCGGATCCAAGCGGTTTTTTTATCACCACCGGTAACGGTTGTGTCGAAAAGTATGGCGCCTTTTTTGCCGATATATGTTTAGCTGTGTCAAAATGATAAAAATGATGAAATGATGATGATATGTACACCCAAGTAGCACAACTGGTTAAATTAACGTTAAAATTACGTTAAGCCTGGTTAATTTTTTTAACTAATATTTTACTACAACGTTAAATTAACCTTAAATGTACGTTATTTTGTAATACGTGGGGAATTCAATTTTGGTAAAATTAACGTTGTACCTTTTGTACCTTTTGGTTAAAAATAAGGTAATATTTGGTAGTTTTTGGTTTATTTTACCCTTTTTAACTCTTAAGTCAACTTAAACTATATTTAACCGGCTTAAGTTTATTTTTACTCTATAGAATATATATGTATATACAGTGTGTCGCATTTAAGATGAAGACACCTCAATATTTTCGCTATTTCAAGGAATAGAGATTTGAATTTTTTCACATTAATACATGTTGGTGGGTCACATTTTTTAAGATACTCAACTGAAATCTGAACTTTAAACTACTACGAATTCACAAACGGGGCCAGTTGTCGATATTTTGCTTCGCGTTAGAAATATCGAAAAAAATTATTAGAAAAAGTTGTTCAGAATATTATTCTAACCCCGTATACCGATTTTCATAGCAAAATTCGCATTTCTAATTTATTTATTTTTATTAGTTTTATTATTGTTTTATACCATTTCCTTCATTTAATAAATTATAATTGATTTGTAATTTCCAAAAATTGTTTTAATTATTTATTTAACGGTCATAAACACTAGTTAGTATCAAATTTTTACTTTCCATGGCTCCCTTATTATCAAACTAAAAAATGAACTTGTAATAATTTTGTGTGGACCAAAATAAAAAAAAATTAAAAATGCGAATTGTGTTATAAAAATTGGTCTATGGGGTTAGAATAATATTCTGAACAACTTTTTCCAATAACTTTTTTCGATATCTCTAACGCGAAGCGTTGTGAATTTGTAGTAGGCCAAGTTTAAAGTTCAGATTTCAGTTGAGTAGCTTAAAAAATGTGACCCATCAACATGTATGAATGTGAAAAAATTCAAACCTTTATTCCTTCAAATAGCGAAAATATGGGGGTGTCTTCATCTTAAGTGCGACACACTGTATATACAGGGTGTCCCAAAAGTCACCGATATCCTTTGGAGGACTGATAGACCAACTCATGACAAAGCAGACAATCAAAATCGTTAGTTTTTGAGATATAGTCATTTTTATGAATTTTGTAAAACTTGACACCTTAGATCAGTTTTTCGAGTGCCACAGCTACAAAATCTACTATTAATTTAATTTTGAATTGTAATTAATAGCAGTCCTTTCAGGGTTACGCAACATAAAATATAATCTAAGAATATAGAATTTTTTTGGTTGTGACACTCGAAAAACTGATTTTAGGTGTCAAGTTTCACAATATTCAAATAAATGCCAATATCTTAAAAACTAATGATTTTGTACTAAGGTCATGTTTTGATATTCTGATTAGTCATGAGTATAATTAAAATTTACCAAATATGGTTTAAATTTGGTTAATGTAACACATTATACACTCAGAAAATTGTTTAATAAATATAAGAAATAAAGTAAAAATTGCTTTTGTTACGACAAAAAGATCATTTTATAAAAATTATTTATCTACAAACGCTGCTTTCAGTAATAGCATTTTTATTAATTATAAAGTAAATTTACTTTATGTTTATAAAAATAACTCTCTTCCAGATGCAGAAACGCATTGATAAATATATTTATTATTATTTGTCCAAAAAACAGTTCTAAACCGTTTACAAAAACGTTCTGTAGTATTAATGAAACCCTAATGGTATTATTCATAGAAATTTTTCTAAATTTTACATATCCCTTTTGGTTTTTTTATAAGGTTAATTAAATTTATGTAAATTTAACAAGAAATTACTTGTTAATTCAACCTACTGTTGGGTGTTGGGTTGTTTTTTTTAAATAATTGCAAGGCATTTAAACAAATTATTTATTATATCAAAAAAAAAAACTCATATTGTAATCAGGGTTAACAGATTCTGACAAAAAAAATCGGGACATTTTGTGTGAATTAACCTTAATTACAAAAATGACACAATCAACAATAATTAAGTAACGTCAAACTTACAATTTGCATTGTATTATTATGTCAATTTTGTAATTAAGGTAAATTTATACAAAATGTCCCGATTTTTTTGACAGAATCTGGTAACCCTAATTGTAATAAAATTATTTTGTACATCATATAATATTATTACCACAGACTGTGGATTATAAAGTTATGTTCACGAAGGAGAGGGCTGGCCCTTTCCCCCTCTTTTTAAGGGAAATAACAAAAATTTTGTTATCATTGCAAAACAATAGTAAATATTAAAAAAGCGTTTTTATAGCAATAATATATTTTTGTTATTGTTCTTGACGTAAGCTATTAACAAAGATTTTCTAACTGAAATAAAATTAATTTGAATTACAACGATAGTAATTTAAAAAACACAAATATGCTATAGTAAAATGAACAAATTTTACTATAACAACTGCCCATTACTTTATGTAAGCGCAATTCAAACGCAACTATAGATTTAACATAAACATTTCGACAAACATAAAGTATTTCTTATTGCCATGACAATATGATATCAACTATTACTTTGTTGGATGAACATTTTTTTATATAAGCTCTCAACATTGCTGCTTTATTATAGTAAATGAGAATTTTTTTGGTTTTGGTCCCAATAAGACACTGTAAATTTAATAAAAAAAGTACCTTAGGTGGTACAAAATTAGTTTCATTATGTGCATGTACATTTTTCTGAGTGTAGTAAATAATTACCAAAATTAGTTAAATTAAACCAACTTGTTATTTTAAGATAAAAATTTATTTTTATAAAACGCATTTGTTCTGTGATAAAACCTATAGATGCTTACCAAATTAATTAAATGTGAGGGGAGTGTTTTAAGATTTACATAATTATTTACAACTTTGTTCACTCTTCTAGAGTAATTTAAAGAAAGTCTATATTTTTTTAAATTATTTCTTTTAGGCTTCATTATTACTGAAAAGTTACAACGTATAGGTTTATATACGAGCCCTAACCACATAATGTTCGGACACTTCATAATTTATACAGAAATTTTTTTCGTGAATACTATCTCAAAATTATTAGAAGTTATGAAAAATTCAGCTTATTTTGGCATATACCCCTCGAAGCGATTTTTATTTTTAAAAAGTTTACCTTTTATTTTTAGCTTTTAAAAAAAGGCTAACTTTTTAACTTTTTTTTGTATGAGTAAAAAAAGTTATAAATGGACCCATTAAAAAGAGCATAAAATATTATACAAACCCTGAAAATTTGGTAAAAAATAAATAAGTTATAAAAAAGTATAAGTAATTTAAAAATGCTATTTTTAAAGAGTTTTTGCAATTTTCTTAGGAAACGGGAGATTTTGCAGATATATATATCGCTATAACTTTCTTATTATTTATACAATTTTTACCAAATTTTCAGGGTTTGTATAATATTTTATGTTCTTTTTTAATGGGCCCATTTATAACTTTTTTTACTCATGCAAAAAAAAGTTAAAAAGTTAGCCTTTTTTTAAAAGCTAAAAATAAAAGGTAAACTTTTTAAAAATAAAAATCGCTTCGAGGGGTATATGCCAAAATAAGCTGAATTTTTCATAACTTCTAATAATTTTGAGATAGTATTCACGAAAAAAATTTCTGTATAAATTATGAAGTGTCCGAACATTATGTGGTTAGGGCTCGTATAAAGCTCTTTTGAGAATAATTTTGTATGCAGCTAACATTTCTTTTATTAGTTAAATTATACTAAAATATAAACTTTGAATTAACTTTATGGTTATAGCAACCGGTTGGTAAAGTTAAAGGGTTATTTTTTAGTATAATTTACCTAATAAAAGAAACCTATTGGTAATATTACTAACTACTTAGTTATATATTTGGTTTATTTATAGTAACTATAGTACTATAGTAACCTTAAAAAAATGTTAATGGTAGAATACAACCAATTGGATAAAAACAAGTTTTAAAAAACGTTTTTTGACTAAGATTTTGGTTAATTTACTTGGAGTGCTAGTTATTTAACCATTTGTGCTACTTGTTCATGTTTGTGTTAGTTAACCAAAAAAGTTCACGCCGATTTTGTAAAAATAAATAATAGACCATTTTAGGGTGTTTCTTGAAATTTGCGTATTTCTACAGAGATAATTTTCTATAGAAAGTAAGGACGCATAGTTGGAGTAACACCTCCAGAATATCATTTTCTTCGGTCTTCAAAAGTTCTACCCGAAAAATGTTTACAATAATTTTTGTTGAAAACCGGTAAGAACTTTTTCGAGTAACCAATATAAATGTTTATTGTGTTACCTTTTTCGAATTTGACGGTTCCGGCTGTGATGGTCACAACGTTTATAGCAATTACCAAACAGCAGATGTGAACCTTCATGATTTAGTTTCCTGGAAAGATAAAAACAATTTCTCAATTATCAGATTTAGAAAACTAAATCATACAAATAAATGTTGTATTTTTCATGATGAAAAGGTAACGGAAATACGTGTAAGGTTTGTGCCCGTGAAGCTGGCCAGGCAATGCTTCCAGCGTTTGCGTTTATTCTCTGCGGCTGCTGCACATGTGTCTCGCACGTGTGCCTGTTTTTACTTAAGTCGACTCTATTCTCATAAAGCAAGCACAAGCTAAGCCCCCAATAGATGACGAATCTACCTGCTGTGCAGAGCAGTCATTAGCCATTTCACATGGGACCCACTGGTCACCATATGCTTAAAAAATCCATCTTTCAAATGCTGATGGTATTTTTTCGATAAAATGTTTTAACAAGTGCGCTCGCATTATTTTAGGCCGTGCTTTTGTTTATTATTATATTTACACGGAAGATATCATCTGGCGAACATTGGCATTTCCTCCTTCTTGGGTTTCATAGTATTATTAATATTAATAAACTTTAATCCCTTTGGAAACGGTTATGGTTATGTAAGGACCCAGTCATTATAAGTAGGTATAGAGCCTTATCTCAGTTTACCTCCGGTGTAATGTAAAGCTAATTTTAATTTAAAAGATTATCTTCAAGAGTTTTAGGATGCATTCAGTCTATTACAAACTTTGACTTTGATTTTAAAATTAGGTCATTTGTCTAAAAATATATAAATTGTTAAACAAATATGCGAGAATTAATACAAGTTGGCCAAAGAATCGTTATAAATCTTAATTCAGCGTCGGATCAAGACGGCTGAACGCTTTTTTAAAAAGCTCTTAGTGATTCAGTAGCCCAAAATAAGGCTATTAAGTGATTTATAACATGTTGATAAGTATTTGTTAGAATGTGTCGGGATTTTTCACTAAATAAAAGTAAACTTGTTCACTGTATCATTTACATATGAACAGTGGTGTTTTATGAACTGAGTACATGTGCTACAGCAATAAAATCCATACAGTCAAACATATTGTAAATATTTAGGAATTTTCGGAAGCTCGGAAAAAAATAAATGTACTACACTTTTGTGTAGTTATTTTAATACTATATTAGGTAAAAATAAACATAGTTTTATTTAGCTTACAAGCAGGTGTTTAGTGAACGAGTTTATAGAGAAGAAAAATAGTATATTATATATCAAGTTTAATTAGCAAAGCTTGCGAGCTAGTGTTTAAAACAACTTTTTCCACGACAAATAGTATTATAAAAAATTATGTTCAAATAGTAATTAAAACGAATTTTTTCCTTTTCTCAGGTCTTGAAAAATTGTCTTTTTTGGGAAAATATACACATTTTAATAAAAGTAGCAATCAATAACTTAACATTATTTTAATTTAAAAATATATACTTTATTACAGAAAAAAAACAAATAAAAGTATACAATGAACTAAATTTAATTAATCGAAGAAAATAAACGTTAAAGTACTGTCGGTTAGAACCTTTTTGCAAAAGCCCATTAACAAAATAATGAATGATTTATAAAGTTAAGTTAAGAATTAAAATAGTAGGAATAATTATTATAATCATAATATAATAATATAATATTAAGATTATAGTCGGAAATACACTTTTTTCAGTATACGGATATCATCCGTAAAAATTTGAGTTTTTTTTTGAAAAATTGACTTTTGCATTTTTTTCGTATATTTGAATAAAATGAAAAATCAATTTTTCTGGAAATTTCCCAATTTTTCGTTATTTTCCGCCGGCTCAATTTTTCTGAAAATTTTAAAACCCTAAAATTTGACATCTGTAAAGCAAACTGTAAAGCAAACTTCAGCCCGTGACTAAAATGCCATAAGGACACTGTAGGAGTAGATAATAGTATATTATGTATTAGGTTTTATAAACGCCATTTTGGTTACGAGTTTTATTAGGCACGAACGAAACTTGTGAATGAGTGTTTAATAAAAACGAGTGTCCAGATAAGTTTATAAAACGAGTTGCATACTATACTTTATCTACGACGAACACACAAAACAATTTAAAGCCAATTTTATTTGTAAAACATTTGACATCTGAAAAATGTCAACAGATTTAGCCTCACTTTTCTCTAATTTATAATAAAGCTAACTTCAGCCCGTGACTAAAACGCCATAAAGTCACAGCTTATTAATGGGGTAGTAGATAATAGTATATAAGGTATTAGGTTTTATAAAAGCCATTTTGGTTACGACTTTTATTAGGCACGAACGAAGCTTGCGAGCGAGTGTTTAATAAAAACGAGTGTCTAGAGAAGTTTATAAAACGAGTTGCATCTACGACGAACACAAAGAAGAATTTAAAACCAATTTTAAATGTTAAATATTTGACAACTGTCAACTGTCATGGATTTAACCTTACTTTTTCAAATTTATAATAACGCCAACTTCAAACATTTGACATCTGAAAAATGTCAACGGATTTAACCTCACTTTTCTCTAATCTATAATAAAACTAACTTCAGCCCGTGACTAAAACGCCATAAAGTCACAGCTTATTAATGGGGTAGTAGAAAATAGTATATTAGGTTTTATAAAAGCCATTTTGTTTACGAGTTTTATTAGGCACGAGCGAAGCTTGCAAGCGAGTGTTTAATAAAAACGAGTGTCTAGAGAAGTTTATAAAACGAGTTGCATCTACGACGAACACAAAGAAGAATTTAAAGCCAATTTTAAATGTTAAATATTTGACAACTGTCAACCTTACTTTTTCCAAATTTATAATAAGGCCAACTTCAGCCTGTGACTAAAATGCCCAAAAGCTACTGTTGCTAACTTCAGCCCGTGACTTAAACGCCATATGCGGTATATACGAGTATGTTTTTAATTTTATAATAGACTGAAGTTTGGGCGTAAACCCTTGTTAAAACTGAAAATCAGTGTTTTGCACACATGTGCAGTATGTTTTATTTTGCCCGAATACTTTACAGGCGGTGATAGGATGTAATTAAAATACTTTGTAGTCGCGCGGCGTCGCATCACGGCATTATTTTTTAAAATTCAATCTTTCGGTGTGTAGAGAATACATCCGTTTGAAATATTATTATTTATTCAGTGTTTTAAAGGTTTCGTTAACGAATTTAAAGCCTACGCGCTAAGGTACTGACTGAACAATGACATTCTAACCGTATGTCTATTATCTCTCAGTTTCATCCAATTTTAATATTTTGACAATGAATTTCATTGAATTCGTGCCCACAAACATAGATATAGATAGTGCTCAGTGTAATTTTTACTATCTTTTTTATGCTGTCCAAATCTGGCAGGCTTAAATTTTCATTCAGTGTTGTATAAACGAAGAAATCGTGCCAAAACAGAATTAGATACGATTTATCCGATTGATCAATGCATATTGACAATTAATTTTGCAGATAATTGAATACACCTCTACAGAGTTTGATTGCCCAAATGGATTTATTTGTTTTGGTGTTTTGACTATATTTTATGCACTACTTATCGCTAAAGGTGGATGTAATTTATTTAAATTGGCCTATTTGTAAATAAGAGTTATTTGTGTTAAGTGTGTCTTTTAATAATGTAAATTGTCTTGTAAATTGAGGTTGATGCGTTGATAGTTATTTAAACAAGATAAAATACACTCACAGGCAAAATAATCGATCCACACAAATTTTCGATGAATTTCAATCGCAAATAACTTTTTTATTTGTTTTCGGATTTAAACAAATATTAAAGAATATTGTAGATACATTAATGGGGAATCGCTCACTTTTTAAAAATTACTAAAACATACACGTACGTTTATAATATACAGGTTTAAACAAAAAGATGTTTTTCACCATAAGACACTCTGTAGAGTGGCAAAACCGTATATTCTTCTAAATTAAGTTTTAATTATCAAGTCACATCTATTTTTATCAGTTTTGTTTTTGGTTCACCTTGATATATTTATTTTTGTGGAAAATATGGATGTTTTTAAAAAACATTGCAATTTCCAATATTTTTCCTGCATGAAGAACTAAGGTTGCTTTGGTCCATGGAGGATGACAGTGACAGTTTTGTTAAATCATCCCATACTTGGACATGTCATATACAGCTTTCAAAAGCTATCAAATTGTTTTTTGTAAATTAATGTATTAATTTTGATGTGTCTTCTTACTTTTAAAAATGTCTCCGACTGATGTTGCCCTTTGTACTTTACTTCTTGTGACGTTTAAAACACTTGCTACGTAATACTGTAACCGTCCATCCTGGATTAAATTAATGGCTCTGGCAACATCAGTCGGAGACATATCCAATTTTTTAAAGTAAGAAGACACCTCAAAATTTAAACATTAATTTGCAAAAACAATTTGATAGCTTTTGAAAGCCGTGTATGACATGTCAAAGTATGGGATGATTCAACAAAACTGTCACTGTCATTCTCCATAGCCTATGGATGGACCATAGCAACCTTAGTTCTTCATACAGAAAAATATTGGAAATTGCAATGTTTTTTTTTTAAATCCATATTTTCCACAAAAATAAATATATCGAGGTGAACCAAAAACAAAACTGTTAAGAATAGATGTGACTTGATAAATAAAACTTAATTTAGAACAATATACGGTTTGCCACTCTACAGAGTATCTTAAACTTATGGTAAAAAACATATTTTTGTTTAAACCTGTATATTATAAACGTACGTCTATTTTTTAGTAATTTTTTAAAATGTGAGCGATTGTCCATTAATTTATCTACAATATTCTTTAATATTCGTTATTTGCGATTGAAAGTCATCGAAAATTTGTGTGGATCGATTATTTTGCCTGTAAGTGTAGGTGGTAGGACTTGCTTTCTTGAAAATATCACTGTGGTGATTTCATGAAGGTTAATTAAAATGTCAACTACACCATAATAAATAGACATAGGTTGCATTGGTAAACAAACAAACAAACAAATTTTGTAAAAACGGTAAAATCTGCGGTGTCAAATTAAATATGTGGGATTTTAATAATGGATTACCGGACATAATAAATCAACGGGCCGCTTTAAGGCCCGAAGTGTGCGTTTGGAATTTTTAATTTATCATTTACGAAGTGTCTATTGTTATCAGAATTTTAATACGCCAAGGTATCGGTGCTATAATACTGCAAGCATACTAAGCAGCGCTATTTTAAACATGTAGAAATGTTGATACGACGCGTTGCATCTTAATAAGAAAGAACCTCCAAGATTCGAATTGCCTGTTAACTTACATCCGGTCTTTGACGATGGTCCGAACGTGGCTAAGGCTGCTGTCGCTACTTACAGTATGTCTATCCTATTACGCCAATCCAATTCCCAATGAAAGTAATCAAATCAAATTTCGTGGTTAATTTAAACGTTTCCAGAGCTTATACGCATCTGCTTTGTGTTGACCAAAACAGAATGTGGCGTTATACTCTGCATAGACATACAGACAGACTGGCTGACTTTTAAGCAGTTCGAAAACATGCCCTAAAATTAGAAACCATGTCCACGAGTATCAAATTACCGAGCAGTTCATTTGATTTCTCATAAACCTCATATTGTTTCTTTAAGTCAGGTTTACCAGAAATAATGATCCAGACAGCTGAAACAACACATCCCGAAACATTTAAACAGCGCACCATTTAACAATGTACCTGTTGTTATTTAATTGTAAACCGTAACTAGTTGTTTCATAAATATACAAGGTGGTTAATTGTTAACACAATAAATTTATTTTTAACGTTCAAACAAACACTCAAACGATTTTCAATAAACAGAACGAACTTTGTGGATTTTATGAATTTGGCTGGTTTTAATTTATTTTAATGCCTACAAACTGTGGGCAGACTGCGTAGTTTGTTGTCTATGCCGTCTACCTTCTTAATGTAAGTTTTTTCTCTCATCAAGCACATTAACTTTTTTACTTATTTTATGACTTATTATTTCTGCACTTTTATTGCCTCATCTTATCAACTTCTTATACCTATCTATCTATCTATTATCGTGTGTTTGTTGTGTACATACAATCCCAAATTTGCTTGTTGATTTTTCTTTATCGTAACATGTCATTTTTTCGATTCGATACAGCCTACAATACCACGTGCATATTAATAATCATTTTTGCAGCACTATAAATAACTGCCAATATTGAATATTAGCAGGCTTTGTTTTCAATGAGCTAATGCTAAAAAGTGGATAACCTATCTTTAGTCATACTTTGGTGAATTTAGTGATACGTCCAATCGACTAAGTGATTTTTGTTTACCAAATGTATCTCGACAAATAGTTGTTCCGATAAACTTTATTTTGGCGATATGAAGTTGAAACGGATGTGTTTAAAATAGGTGTTCTTGTTTACACTTATTGGTTGTTCTTGGAAATTTACTTTGGTATTTAAGTTAGCATATAAAATTCGATATTTTTCTTCCATAATTCTAAAAATAGCCGTTTAATACTGTAAACTATATTTGTGATATTAATAAAACGAAAACGGCTTTGCTTCTAAAAATACGAAGGCTCATATATTAAAATCTCAGATTTTGATGTGCGATGGAAATTAACGTAACTGACAATTACCTGCGTTTAATATTTCGCTAAGTAATTTGAAAAATGACGGACGCAGTAATTTTATTTGTTTTCCTTGTGGAATTAGGAAACGCAGTGATTAATGTTGTAGTTATTTAAAAGGGGTTTATGTGTGGTAAATATTTAGATTGTTTAATGTAAACTATTTAACAGTTCATTAAAGAAAGTGACAAAACAACGTGCATCCTACGGCTGGAGCGGAAAAACAGCAAAAAGTTTCGGTTAAAAGTAGCGCGCTAAAAATACATATTCGCGAATGTACAGATTCAGCTTTGTTTACTGCTTGGCTTTGGTTCTTGAGAGCAAAGCAGCGATCAATTGCAATTTACATTAATTGCGGCTTAATTGTGGACTTAAAACAAATGGTGCGCTTACCCATTAGTGTGTAGCAAAATCGAGATGGCCTGAAAGCTTGACAACTAAAATCACTGCCGCCACTGTTTGTTGTCCAGACAAATGCACACACGGACACGGGCACACTGTTGTTCATTGATCAAAAACGTCGTCGAGTTTTTCGATGCGGGTACCGAACGCGCGCCTAGGAAGGTACTGTATGGAAATGGGCGATGGGCTAGGACTGCTGGCAGCAAGACGTTCGCTGGCTGCTTCCTTCCGTTCTTTCCTTGGAGTGGGTGGATGGCTGAAGTGCCGCTTCAGCTGGAGCTTCTGTCGATGCTTCGTGTCGCGGGTCTGGCCTGTATTCTGGCCGATCGGGGAAAGCAACTTATGCGATTCGTACGGGCCGACAATTCCAACTAAATGCTTAGGCTTCTTACCAGACCCGGTCTATTTTCTACCGGCACATGTTATGGCATTGGATTTACTGTGCATATGCTCGACTTTGCACAGTGTTTCAATTTGCAAACTTACATAGATAAAAGTCTATTTCATCCATAAGCTTTACAGATTATATGCGAACTGAATTATTACCTATATAAAATATTTTGATGAATAATTTTTTGCCCATTTTTAAAAATGTTTTTTTTGTTTATACTTCAACGGCTATTGTTTTTTTATTTAAAATGTTGGTTAAAAATCCATCGATTTTCAAAATACGAGGTGTGTTCAGAAAATATCGGGAATTTTCGTTTTTTGAAACAAATATTTATTTATTCGCCTACATTAATGTTGTCGCCTTCAAAATAGTCCCCAATGGATATTATGCACATGTGTCAGCTCTTCTTCCAATACTCGAAACACTTCTAAAACTCGATCTTTGGGATAGCCTTTAGTTCTTTCAGCGATGCGCTTTTAATGTCATCTATGCTTGCAAAACGACGGCCCTTTAAGGTTCTCTTTATTTTTGGGAATAGGAAAAAATCAGACAGAGGCATGTCTGGCGAATATGGAGGCTGGGGCATCATTACAGTATTGTTTTTGGCCAAAAATTTTGTTCAAAATTTAACAATTTTAGAACAAATATTGCTGCCACGCGTTTCATACCCAAAACATTCGAAAAAATTTCATGGGATGAGCCAATCGATATACCAACATCATCAGCGACTTCTCTGATGGTTTATAACCATTTATTCCACTTTTTCCATGTTTTTATCGGTTGTTAATGTGCTTGTGCGTTCGGGGCGTTCGTCATCTACAACGTCTTCACGGCCATCTTGAGAACTCTTTTACCACTTGTAAACTCTTGTTTTACTTATAGCAGACTTACTATAGGCCTTTGTTAACATTTCACAGAATTTGTTTCATTTTTTAAGCAAAATTGGATACAAATTATTTGATCCATTTCTTTTAACGAACGAAAAATCGCCGAGCTCATAAAACACGTCTAATCTTAGCGGCTGCCACAGACAAAGTAAACAATGAAAACAGCTAAAGTTTTTATCATACTTAGGGGGCATGTATACCAACATAATAAAGAAAATTTTATGACAATCGGACCCTCCGAACCCGCGAAATTTAACAATTCCCGTTATTTTCTGAACACACCTCGTATTTGAAAAATATATATATAAACCGTTAAAACTTTGTTAATACTGGAAATTTAAAAAAAAACGTGAGTTTACCCATTAATCTACACTTTCATCAAATTTCTTCTCTATTTTGTTTTGGGTTACCATCGCCATCTTTTGTTTTTATAATGTCCGCCATAACCTATGTAGAAAATGTAGATAAATTTCTATGTTTACAGATAAAACTTACTTTTAGGTTTTGGGATATATTCAGTTTTTTTCACATTATTTGAGAACTAATTACACCAAATTTATATGAGTTTATAAATAAAGACATTAAATAAACAAGTTTTGCGCAAGCAGAATTTAAATTGACAAATTTCAAATTTCATTTAAAAAATCCAAATTATGCAGAATTTATACAATTTCAAATTTTTAATATTTCTTTTCAAATGTTTATGTTTGCTCAAGATTTCAACTTTAAAAATAGTATTTTGAATATAAATATTAACGCACTTTTAGCGACCTTTAGAAATCAAAATATCGATTTGAAATTTACAGAATTTTTATTATTTTCAACCTATAAAATAATATCGGGACGAGAAAAAAAATTAAAATGAAACAAAACTAGAAAATTGGTGGCATTTTTTCTTCTTATTAAAACAGTGAAAACAGAAAAACAATTGAACGTCGGGTATCCGGAATATTCGCCAAAATAGAAATAAATTAAATGGGGCACCCTGTATATTTTTACAATTTGAAGATAATTTAATTTGGAATAAAAAAATGATTATTGCATAACTACCCTAAATTTAAAAATAAAGAATTCCCAATCAGCATTTTAAGTTTAAATAACTACAAATTAACTACTAAGTCAACTTTAAAGTATTTTTTACAGTTAATCAAAACGGTTTTATAACAATATAGATACGAAAAATTACCAAATTTGGGAAATGGTTTATTTCGTTATTTTACCTACATAATAACCATTTTGATCTACTAAGAGAATAACGTAATAAAAACAATATAAATACCACAAATTTACGTAAAAATAATGCTATAATTACTAAGTATTTGCTCTCTCTTTCTAAAACATTGACATTTGTAATTTCTTTGTTCTTTTAATTTATATTTTACAAAATGGTACTTACACTGCAAAAAATATCATTGTGTTGATTCTCTCTTTTTGTGTTAAAATTGTGTAAATTATGTGTAAAAATCGTGTAAATACTTTTACACGAATGTTCCTAAATTGGGAATCAACACTAAAACGTGTAACCACTTGTTAATTTACACGTTAATGTGTTATAAACTCATATTTAATAAATATCGTGCATGTAATGTTACACAAAGTTGTGTACATTTTAACAAATATCGTATAAAATTTGCCCTTTTGCTTCTTACCCCTTTATATGTAATATGAAATTTAAACTTTGAATTTAGGAAACATAGGGCAAATTTGCCAGTAACACATGGCATTTTATCTTTTTTAGGTAAGTAAATTTTAAACAATTAAAATGATCTTGTTTCCTTAATTACTTTTTTTAAATGTTTTTAATAATTTGTTTTATATAAAAATATTATAATATAATATTTTGTCTAATTGAAATTATAAAATATTTTTTAAAAATAAAATAATAAATTTTTATTTATCTATCCAATTTAGTGTAAAATTGAATACACTAAAATATTAAAGAATGACACCATCTGGTGTTAAATTTAATACCTAAAGTTGTGTAAAAATTACACAAACAATGTGTTAAAGTTTAATTATTCTTCTTGTAAATTATTACACTATTTAAAAAACAAATCAACACACTAATGCTGTGTTAAAATTTTACACGATTTCGTGTGGACTTGGAATAACACAGTTTGGTGTTGGGGCGTGTAGACTTGTGTTAATTATTTTTTACAGTGTACAAAGTAATAAAGGCCACCCTAGAGTAAAATTAAAAAATATAACTTAAATTGTCAAACTAATTTATATATATATATATATATATATTTTGCATTAAAACTCAAACGCACACTATTTTATTGATAAAAATAGGCACGATACATCTTAAAAATTATATGCCCTCTAAATATTTTACGGTTTTAAGAAAAATTAAAACCTACAAAATTTTATAAAATCTCATTTAGTTTTAATCATTTTTTAATAACTAAAACTTTCCTTATTATATTTTAGCAAAATATTTATGAAAAAATATTATAAAATATTTAGATAAGTAATAGATAAGTAATTGATGCCATAATAAAAAACTCCTTATGGCGACCTAAAGTTTTATTTTTCACTTTAAACTTATTTTTCCTTGTTTAGTCAATATTAATAGTATTTATTACCACTAAAAACCCTAAAAAATACCAGGCTTATAGGAATTATTTACGGTTATAAATATCGTAAAATTATTACTTATAAGTAACATTTACCATTAAGTAAAAATTCTGACGTTAAAATTACCTTTAAATTTTCCTTTAGGTGAAATACACTTATAAGTAATTTTCTTTCGTAAAAATTACGCCCCTCATAATACTTTAAAGTGTTGAAACTTAGGGGTTATTAAAATAGGTAAAAATAATATAAATAAAACTTATTAAATAACAATAAAAGAAGTTTTACTTCAAAGTAAATTTTTAAGGTTAATTTAACAAAATATTTACTTAAATTATAAAAATGTAAAAATATACAGGGCGACCCGTTCAAAAAAATGTTATTTTTGTGAATATACAACTGGAATTTAGTATATTAATAGAATTTTGTCTATCTAGAATTGCATTTTGGATCAATGTGTTTTGGTATGTTCGCAGAATAATTGTCGTCCGGAACTGCTTAATACTTCGTCACCACCAAATTAACTTTTATATTTATTACCTTTTCACCCCTACGCCTACCTGGACTTGCTTAAAACTCATTTTTTCTCGCTAAATCAACGGTATTATTTTAAATAAATAAAACCACAAACAAGTCATTTGGGTTTATAGTCAATTAAGGTGTGATTTATCGATTGTTTAGCACGCACACGTTAATTTTTATAATGATTTAATTCGCGTCGTAAAAATATCTCAAAACCACACACAGGTATTGTGGTTTGACCTGTCTTACATAATAAAACGAATAATAAATGGGAATTGTATAGAAATTCTATAATAGAATTTAAGTTCGCTTCTAATTGTAAGGGATGACCAAGATTGTTATCTAAACAACAGTGGGACTAATTTGTAGCTGCTTTGATTGTTTTGATAAGGGGAGAATGCAAATGTCAGTAGCAAACAAACACACATCGGTACCTACCTACCATTCAAATTCCCGATTTCTGATAATAGGACCGTTACCAAAGACTAATGATTTGTAATCACTTCAAACACAACACACAAATATCCAGCCATTGTCATTTATACTTCAACTATACGTACTTGCTTATTTAAAATAAATACAAAAAAGCGCATTGTTATGCCTTTAAGTAGTTTAATTAAGATGATTGCTTTTAAATGCACTGGATTGATGTATTTATTAAATTTCTGTTGATATATTTTAGCTACTTAATATGAACCCTGACTTTATGTTTGTCAAAAAGGAAGGTTTTACACTGTATAGTGATGATATTTTTAGATAAATTTTCAGCGTTGATACCTGTTTTCAATTTGGTGTTATCTTCCCACCCTAAACATATATTAATTTGCTGGCAGCAAATTGCTGCTTATACAGGGCTTTTAAAGAAAAACTAGCCACAGTTAACTTTTATCCGAAATCGGGAGTAAAGTAGTCAACAATCGGCAATGAAGTAAAAGAAATCGACAGTAAAGTAGAACTTTACTGCCGATTTAATACGAGTATTGTATGCAACCCATTATACATTTATGATGTGTCTACTGCTACTCAACAGCAAATAAATAATATTTAAAAAAAAAATCACCGTTTCGGAGGTCGATTGGACCCTATCATAAAATGTTGTTTAATAAAAATAATAATAATTATTTTGTTGCCAAGAATACCAGCCCATACATTGATACTGAGTGTGATCCTGTTCAGTACCTAAAATTGTGTTTATTTACAAATCCATTTAGAAAAAAGTAGAGTCATCGCTGAAAAAAATATTTTTTAATAAATTGTAATGGTAGCACAAAACTTATTAATTTTAAGCACCTTATAAACGGAACTAATATTTGTTAAAGCAGCTACTTTTTAAATGGCAGCAAAATGACCGAGAACTTCAATTTGTGCAATTTTTACTATAACTCAAAAGTTTTAACGAAATTATTTCGGACCATTAGAATTTATTCAGAGTAGCTTTAAATAATATAACATAATTGAAAAGAAAAAGTATGTTTTTTTATGTCTACAATTTGGGCAGAAGAAACAGTATATTAGATCTAGTCCCGTAGAAGGTAAAATATCCATAAACCTTAAGGATCATTGAGAGCCTTTTGGACCTTTTTATGTATATAGTAAATTTGATCTAATCCTGTATTAAAGAAAGTCGTGGGACAACTGGCTGTTTATCTAGATTCACATTTATGTACAATTTGTTTTATACCGGCAATTCTTTAAGCTTGTGAAAATCCGCTACATTGACCCAAACACTCTTTAAAATGTCATTAGTAAAATCATAGTATAATAACTGTTACAAAATTTAGCCCAGTGGCTAAAAATTTAAATTATATATCCAGTTTTTTATATTACTTATAATGGGTACCTGAACAGAGGTAAAAATGATATTTTAAAGTAATAGAGGGCCCGAAGTCACAACTTAAATTTTAAATATGGTGGGAAAAATTCGCACAGTAGGATAAACTTTTAAAATGGTAGGACAAATTCGTACAGTGGAAAACATTTTAGATAACCTAACATTATTTTATTGTGCTGTAATAAGAAGTGTAAAATTTTATCATTATTGTGTTGTAATAATTATTAGCACTTAAGTGCTTAAATTTCAACCTAAACCTTTATAAGTACATTTTTAAAAATAACTAAAATATTGCGTTTCGTCTAAAACCAATTCTAATACTACACAATAATTGAATGTTTTCTGAAAATTGTTCATTTTTAAAGTGTAAAATTTCAGATTAAAAATAGAGGAATCGAATATTATAGCTATTTTTAAAAATTTCTAACTAAAAAACTATTAAAGTCTGGGTGATAAAATTGTAACCACTTATAACAACATAATAAAATAATGTTTTCTGAAATTTTTGTATTTTTAAAGTGTTTTCCTTCTGAGATATTTCAGATGAAAATACCCTATACATTTACCTATTTTTATGTATTGTACAGAAAATTGTGTATATTTTATGATCTTTAACGTTTGAACCTAATATCTTACAATACAAGCTACAGAGTTTAACGCAAGCCTCTGTTAAATGCAAAATTGGTTGATTTGATATGAATTTATAGGTAGCACAACTGCCCATGGTTACATAGGTAAATTAATCAAAATCTTAAGCAAAATAACGCTTTTTTAAACTTGTTTTTAACCAATTAGTTGTATTTAACCATTAACATATTTTTAAGGTTACTATGAACTAAAAAATAACCATTTAAATTTACCAACCGGTTGCTATAACCTTAGGGTAAATTTAAAGGTTATTTTTTAGTATAATTTAACAAATAAAACAAACATATTGGTAATATTACTAACTAGTTAAATATTTAGTTTATTTATAGTCACTTTAACTCTTGAAATAACCTTAATTTACCTAGATATATTAAGGTTATTTCAAAAGTTTAAATTGACTATAAATAAACCAAATATTTAACTAGTTAGTAATATTTCTTATTAGTTCAAAAGTAGGTTATTTTAGAAGTTATATTTACTTCTAATTTTAACCTTTGAAAATGGTTAAAACTAGTTATTTTGGTTTAGTATACTTTTTGGTAAATTAACCATAGCTTTGGTTAATTTGGATATATTTTTTTAACCAACAAGTTTTATTTTACCAAATATATTTTAACTTGCTGGTAAATTACCGTTAATTAATAAACTGATAACCAAAAGCTACATTAACCAAGAAATTAAATTTACGTTGAAGTACAATATTACTTAAATGAATTAACCAGGCATAACGTACTTGAGATTTAATCATTTAAATCTCAACCCCACTGGTTAAATAACTAGCATTCTAAGTAAATTAACCAAAATCTAAGTAAAATAAAGTTTTTTTAAACTTGTTCTTTAACCTATAATATTTTTTTAAGGTTACTTTAAACTAAAAAATAACCCTTTAAATTTACCAACCAGTTGCTATAACCTTAAGGTAAATTCAATGGTTATTTTTTAGTATAATTTAACTAATAAAATAAACCTATTGGTAATATTACTAACTAGTTAAATATTTGGTTTATTTATAGTCAATTTAAACTCTTAAAACAACCTAAATTTATCTATAGATAAATTAAAGTTATTTCAAGAATTTAAATTGTCTATAAATTAACCAAATGTTAAACTGGTTAGTAATATTACTTATAAGTGAAAAAGTACGTTATTTTAGAATTTACATAACGTTATATTAACTTATAATTTTACCTTTGAAATTTTGCTTAGACACATTTTGGTTTACTTTAATTTTTGATATAACATTTTGGTAAATTAAGTACAGGTTTGGTTAATTTGGATATATGTTTTAACCAACAAGTACCAAAAACTACCAAATATTTAACCAAGTTAAATTTAACTAACAAAACTTTAATTTTACCAGAATTGAAAATTGTAAATTTAACGTTAATTTAACCAGTGCTACTTGGGTTGACCCTTTAATATTAAATAATTTATTACTTTTAAGTTAAAGTAATATAAAAAAGAAATAGAACACTTTTAAATCGTTTTTTTTTCAAATTATAATGCCATTTGGGGTTTTAGAATAGAAAATAACGTCTAAAACGAAATAAAACGACAATTTGATATAAAATGTAAAAACTTTTGGCGCCGTAAGTTGTTTATAAAAGCTTTGTGTATTCCAAAAACTATCCTGCCTGCCCAAAGGTAATACTAATTACCTTTAAATATACTTTTTAATAAAATTTACCACATAAACAGGCATATACAGGGTGAACAAAGAATATGACTTTAGCTGCTTTTGCAAATTTACTGTGTGCTATTTGACCTTATTAAGAACAATAAGTGAATCATGAATGATGAAATACTTTTGCTGCACCAAGGTAAAATTAAGGTGCGACCTAACACATTATTTTTCACTATTTCAAATAAGGGATATCCTAATTTAAAATAAGTGACTATAGTTCCTAAAATATCTCAAACTTGTATTATTTTAATAACCGTAAAATGAATATTGCAGGGTTAATTTTACCCTTAATGACTGTAACTAATTCGGGATGGCATAGGAAAGTTTCTGAAGGGGTTATTAAGCCTTTCGAGCGTTTTTAATGCAGACTTATCTAAAGTGGAGACGGAATATTTCATTTCGTTTTATTCAACACAGGACAGGAAATACGCGCCCAAAATCCTGATTTAACTTATAGTTGACACAACTCTCTAAATATCCGGATATCAAAGTTAGATTTTATTTTATACATTATTTTCGTGCTTCGAGGAAATGCATCGCCAATAACTTCAATATATGCATTTATTAACCTCTGCCTTATGGTAGGATATGCGTAATGTAAGCAATTTAAGGAACAAGGTGACGTCTACAATAAATAAACAATACAATCATCTTGTATGTTCTAATTTTTGAATTGGTAGATACTTGAGATTAAATTATTTAAATCTTAACCCCACTGGTTAAATAACTAGCATTCTAGTTAAATTAACCAAAATCTAAATAAAATAATGTTTTTTTAAACTTGGTCTTTAACCATTAATATTTTTTTAACTAAAAAATAACCCTTTAAATTTACCAACCAGTTGCTATAACCTTAAGGTAAATTCAATGGTTAGTATAATTTAACTAATAAAAGAAACCTATTGGTAATATTACTAACTAGTTAAATGTTTGGTTTATTTATAGTCAATAGGTAGCACAACTGCCCATGTTTAAATAAGTAAATTAACCAAAATCTAAGTAAAATAACGTTTTTTTAAACTTTGTTTAAACCAATTAGTATTTTGTATTGTATTCATCCATTAACATTTTTTTACGGTTACTATGAACTAAAAAATAACCCTTTAAATTTACCAACCGGTTGCTATAACCTTTAAGGTTATTTTTTAGTATAATTTAACTAATAAAACAGGCATATTGGTAATATTACTAACTAGTTAAATATTTAGTTCATTTATAGTCACTTTAACTCTTGAAATAACCTAAATTTACCTAGATAAATTAAGGTTATTTTAAAAATTTAAATTGACTATAAATAAACCAAATATTTAACTAGTTAGTAATATTTCTTATTAGTTCAAAAGTAGGTTATTTTAGAAGTTATATTTACTTCTAATTTTGAAAATGGTTAAAACTAGTTATTTTGGTTTAGTTTAACTTTTGATATAACTGTTTGGTAAATTAACCATAGCTTTGGTTAATTTGGATATATTTTTTTAACCAACAAGTTTTATTTTACCAAATATATTTTAACTTGCTGGTAAATTAACGTTAATTAATAAACTGATAACCAAAAGCTACATTAACCAAGAAATTAAATTTACGTTGAAGTACAATATTACTTAAATGAATTAACCAGGCATAACGTACTTGAGATTTAATTATTTAAATCTCAACCCCACTGGTTAAATAACTAGCATTCTAAGTAAATTAACCAATTAATATTTTTTTAAGGTTACTATAAACTAAAAAATAACCCTTTAAATTTACCAACCAGTTGCTATAACCTTAAGGTAAATTCAATGGTTATTTTTTAGTATAATTTAACTAATAAACCTATTGGTAATATTACTAACTAGTTAAATATTTGGTTTAGTTATAGTCAATTTAAACTCTTAAAACAACCTAAATTTATCTATGGATAAATTAAAGTTAATTCAAGAATTAAAATCGTCTATAAATAAACCAAATGTTTAACTAGTTAGTAATATTACTTATAAGTGAAAAAGTACGTTATTTTAGAAGTTACATAACGTTATATTAACTTATAATTTTACCTTTGAAATTTTGTTTAGACAAATTTAACTAACAAAACTTTAATTTTACCAGAATTGAAAATAACGTAAATTTAACGTTAATTTAACCAGTTGTGCTACTTGGTATGTTCAATGTTCGGTATAAAATCGGTTAACTTATGCCCAAATTTACTTTGTTTACTACAAAATTTGCATAAAATTAAAACAGTGTAAGTTTTAAATATTGTTGGTAAAACATGTAAAATGTATGCATCAGTGTGCCTAGATGGTAGGTAGTGCATACATAAGTTGACGCACAGGTGCTTTACAGAAGATATTTTACAGTTCATGCCCATTTGCTTTGCCGTCAGAATTTACACCTTACAACTCAAGACGCTGACTTATTTTTTATCCACTGCTTTTCTGCAATCGACGCCGGCTGCAACTTTTATTTTCGCTTCGAAATGTTTAATATTAGAAATACGAAAATAAATGCGTCATATCGCATACGTATTTATCACACCGGCTCATTCGCCATTTTTGCAAAACATCGATCGCCTGAAATATTTTGATGCATGTGCAAGCTCAGCACAGTGGATTAAGTTTAAAAAAATGGTGGGACAAATTCGCACAGTGGGGTAAATTTTGAAAATAATGGAAAAAATATTCAAAATTTTTCAAACATTTCTAAATTTTTTAGATTTGTAAAATTTCCAATATTTTAAAATTTCCAACCGACCTTGTAGCTCTTAAAATAAAAAATTAAATGATTTGACTTTAAGTTTTAGGTTTTTTTATTGTGCCCCCTAAATCCCTCACAATGCAAGCAGCATTGAAATTAAATAATATCCCTTTATTCTAAAATTACGCCAACTAGATATCTAACTTAGAAGATAAGAACAATAGGAAAAAATTTGCTGACTTATTTATTTTTTTGCAAACTTTTCACTTCAATTGTTTCATAGAATACTAATAAAAAAATAAATTTAATTAGCCAGCATAACATTGAAACAACCTTGTTAAATTAGCACAAGTTAAAATAAATAAAGATCAATAAAATGTGTTAAAATTAATGTTGATATTATAAACTTAAAAATCCTCCTGGAACATATCAAATGCCTGATATTTATTTTATAAAGATACAGCTACGGAATACAGCGGATATCCGTAGAGGCGGTCATTATTTAAAATACTTAGGTATTTGATTATAAAAAAATTCATTTTTGTTTTAGTTATATTTAAAATTTACATTTCAGTATTAAACAATCCTCTACATAATTTATGCATCTCGAATTATTAAAGTAATGTAAATTTTTAATTACATTTTATAGTTTGTTTTAGCTTTAAATGCAAGATGTAGCTAGGAGACATTTTCCTTTAGGGGTTAACGAATAATTTATGATACTTTTAAATCAAAAATATAAAATATGCTACGGTATAAATTAAATAATACAAAGCTAGATGTTATTTTATTATTGAAAAGTGCGAACAACAAAAAAAATAGTATATTATGTGTCAAGTTTGGTAAACGCAATTTTAATCACGAATTTAATTTAGGCACCCAAGCAGCATTTTTGGTTCCAAAAACCATTACCAAAGTGGTGATAACTTTAAATTAGTTAAGTATACTAAACAGCTACTTTAATTTTTACTTAAAAGTAATTCTAACTTTTTTTCTTTCCTTAAATGGTTACTATAAAGTAATAAACATTTAAGTAAAACTTGGTTGCCCCCAAGAAGACTTTGCAACTTTAAAAAAGGTGTAATAAGTAAAAAAAACTTCCAAGTAAATTTAATTTGTAGCAGTTACTTTCGGTTGCTACCTAAAGATTACATTATAATTATTTTTACTTTGTAGTCCCTTTGCAAGTTAAAATCTCGAAACTGGAACATGAGTTAAAAACTACAAAGTTAATAACTTAAAAGTTATTATTTTAGTATTTGGAACGTTTATGGTACTAACCAAAACTACCGTAAAGTAAATTAAGGTAGAAAAAAAACTAATAAATTATTTTAATTGTTTGTAAATGATTGTTTACTTTTTAATAAATAGTAATTTTGTTGGTTATAGACGGTATTAACAATTAAATAAAAAATTAATAATAAATATTAAGATTTTTTTTATTTATAAACATTATTAAATAAATAATTTGTTTATACTTACATAAATATTAATGAAGCGTATTTATTTTACAAAAACTAAATTCATAAGTTCAACAGTAAAATTTAAAGGGTTTATAAATTTACCTGCCTAATTAAACATTATATTGATATTCTGGAAGTTATAAACTACCAGTACATATTTAATAAACGACGACATTGAAAAGCCAAGTCCGTAGTGGTTCCATTTAAAAAAGGAGGGATAGTATAATCTAATATAAGTTTGACAAAGACAGTTAATATAGAAGTAAAAACAAATAAATAAAAGTAACTATAACGCTCTAGCAACGATATTGAAACGTTCTAGTAACGTAGCAGCTACGTTCCAAATAGTAGCAGTGTTTATAGGTTGTGACATATTTGTTAGCTTTTTGGAACTCAATAATTGTTCCCCACTTTAGTCGTAACTTAGTAATGAAAGAGTAATATAAAGAGACCGGCGACTGTCGCAAAACACTTTAAAGTTTCTTTATTAGTCCCATATACGTAACAAATACTTAAATTGTTGCTTGGGCACGAGCAAGCTTTAGAGCGAGTGCTTAATTAAATCAGTTTATAAACGAGGTGCATACTATACTTTTTCTACGACAAATACTTATTATTATGTTAAAATTATTTAAATCAAAAATTTGTATAGAGCGCCATCTATGAAACAATAGGGGAATCTGTGTGTCACCGTCAAATGTCAAATTTTTTTATTTCATAAACACAGATTATAAATCGAAATGTTTTTCTTGAAAATTGACAGTTTTTCACAGTGAAAGTAAAGAAAATGTTTTATGAGCACTTTACAGTGGAGTCCGTGCCCGAATTTAAGTTATAGTTTATTGCCGGCGAAATTAAAAGGTCAGTACAATGTTCATATAAACTTTTCAAATATTGGTTTCAAATATTGGCGTTGAGAAACTATTTAATACTTTTGTATTTTTGTATTGAGATAATAAAATAATTTTCACATTTAGTATTATTTTACAAGAAAGGCACTTTATTTTAACGATTGTATGACATTTGACAACTGTCAACTAACTTAAAACTAACTTCAGCCCGTGACTAAAGCGCCATAAAGCCACAACTTCACTATGTGTATTTAAAAGGTCACGTTTTAAAGGTGGGAGTAGAAAAACTAATTTGAAAATACACAATTATTTTGTTATGTTTTCTGTGATATATATATATATATATATCTGAAACTTATAGACCATAGCTCGTTTTTAAATATAAATAGAAAAAAATAGAATATTTCTTGCTGTTTAAATATTTTTTAAAATGTAAAAGTTCATAATGAAGCATCAAACAAATTGTGAATCGATTCGTTGTATTTAAAAAGTTTCATCTTAGGGCTGTTGAAACTTCAATGGCATCCAAGAAAAGAATGATGGGCTTACATTAAACAGTTGAACTATTTAAATAACGACGTAGTGAATATTTCATTGGTGTAAGAACTAAGTAGGTATAATGATAGAAGGTTAAAAAGAGAACCGGTGAAAAAAGGTAAAGGTGTTTCCAAAAATAACAACAGGAAACAGGAAACAAGTATAACTATAAGGCCCAGCACACGCGTTCCCGACGCTCTGCGTATCTTTGACACATAGTACAGATTCAGACGCATGTTGCGCACAAAAAATCTCATCTCGACTTACAGATACATTTTAATTACGCGTCTTTTTTTCCTCGACGTTCGACGGTGATCAGTGAGACGTTGCAGTCCTCGTTCATTACGTATTACGTTGTTTTTACTGAGCCGTCAATAAAAATTAGCATGGCATTTTTTCCGCCAGGGTAGCGTCATTCACATCAAATTTAATTAAATTTTGTATGAATAAAAAGTAAATATAAAAACCCGCTTCAATCAGTGTCAAAGTGTAGGTACCGTATTTGTTTGATTATTTATTTAAAAACATTAATTAAAATTCAGTACTGCAAAATAAAAACGCTAAAATAAATACTACAGCCTTTACATAATACATTTTGAACGACACTTAACGAGAATATAAAATACTTACGTATTGGCTTGGTAAATATTGAAAATAATAAACAGGCAGGTTTATGAAAAAATAACATTTGTTGAATACGTAATTATCTTGAATTTTAATATTTTTTCAATAAAATAAACAATCATGACTTCCTCATAAATATATACATAATACTTGGCTAGGTGGACTGAAAAAAGGGATCCTATTTTTATAAAATTTTAATTTATATTTCCTGTAACACGAAATAAAATAAAAAGCCCATTTTTCTACCGACGAAAATATCTATATAGGCGATAGTTTCATGTAACTACTAAATATAATCTGGACGGTATTTTTCCTATGTTTTTTTTCTTGGCCAGGCCGGAAAAAGGAAACATTTAAAGAGCGCGTTCCTTGTCTATTCTTATACATTAAGTATGCCCATAGGCCTAGGTACAGTAAGTAGGTATTGTTATTCAGTTCAGTCGTTATTTTTAGCTTAAGAATTGCATGCTTATTAAAAAAACATTTTTTTCTACTCCTATTACGGAATATGACCGTTTAATAAATTCCCAATTGTATTTATAGTGGTTGCCATAAATGTTATATCACTCTTATATACCCATTAAAAACTTATTTGGGGGATTTATGAAGGTTATCGTTACCTATTTTAGTAACACCATAAAACCCAAGTTTTATAACTGGAGATAACAGGAATATTATGGAATATATATTAGGGTGTTTCAAAAAAATCGACTTTTTCTTTTTCTTCAAATGGTCGGCAAATTCTTTCAGAGGATGTCAACACAAAGACCTCGTCAAAATTTGAGCTTTTAATTTGAAGATTTAGAGGTCGCGGATCGCAATTTTCTATTTCCCATTTAAATAACATGGGAATTTTTTTTTTTAACTTTGAAATTGTATACGTCTGAATCAAATCAACTTATGTCAAGGATCATCTTAGATTTTCATAGTAAATTTAACGCTCTATAAAAAAGGTCTCCTATCATTTTTCTATAAATTGATTCCTTCCAGAGTTATTCGAGGCCAAAGTTTGATTTCCATCGAATTTTCGCGTTTTTTTAACATTTATAGTACAATTATCATTATACGGGTGTCCCGAAATCAGGAGGCCAAACTTAAACAGTGCATTATTCGTATAAAAATAACACTTTTTTTGTTTAATAAACATGTATCAAAAAATGCTCCCTTAAGGAGCTACGGCCCCCTGAATAGGAGCCTAAGAGGATAATTTTTTTAAAACTATTTCTAGAGGGTTGAACATGAACAAATGAATTTTCGGTAGGTACTTTGGTAATTTTGACATGCTGAATCTAGATCTATGATCAAAACTGTTAAAATTTAATCATAGGCGTAACATTTGGAGGGGGCAAAGTTACAAAAATAGCCCCAACTTTTTTTTGGGTTAATAATTTTTTTTATGAAATTATGAGAATTTATAGTTTTTTACGAAAAATAGGTACTCTTGATTTGAATTGCTCAGATGCACCATTTTCGAGAAAAATGCATTTATAAATAAATTACTTTGCATATTATACACATCTCATATTTTCATTAAAACTTTGTAGTAGGCTTTGGAAAAAAGTGACGTTTTTTTGTTTTTTTTTTTTTACAACACTTCCTATGTTTCAGATATAAATATGTGATTTTTTTACTACATGATGCTAAAAGTTGAAAAAACGAGAAAATTCGATGGAAATCAAACTTTGGCCTCGAATAACTCTGGAAGAAATCAATTTATAGAAAAATTATAGGAGACATTTTTTATAGAGCGTTAAATTTACTATAAAAATTTAAGATGTTCCTTGCCATAAGTTGATTCGATATAGACGTATAAAATTCCAAAGTTAAAAAAAAAATTTCCTATGTTATTTAAATGGGAAATAGAAAATTGCGATCCGCGACCTCTAAATCTTCAAATTAAAAGCTCAAATTTTAACGAGGTCTTTGTTTTGACATCCTCTGAAAGAATTTGCTGACCATTTGAAGAAAAAGAAAAAGTCGATTTTTTTGAAACACCCTAATATATATATATATATAATTTGTTGACTATGCGCATAAAGCAAAATAATACGGCAAATCGACAAATTTCCCCTTAAAAAAGGAAACAAGGTCATTTATACAAAATATAGCGAATACGAGGTATATGTGTGGAACTTACCACACATACACCGCTTATTCCCTGTATTTTGAATAGATGACCTTGTTCCCGTTTTTAAGGGGAGGCTGGCTACTCTCTACCTTTTGCGCACGTGCAGCTCAAAAGTGGGAGATAAAAAATCAATAATGTTTGTTGGTTATGAATAAATACAAATGTCAGTTTAGAAATTTAGTTTAAATTAAAAAAATATAAGAAAACTAGTTTTAAAATGCGAAATGTTTTGCTGTACAAGTTATTATATTTTTGGTCAAGAAATGGGAATGAGATAATTATATGGGATTTGTATTGTATTGGTAATAATTATTTAAGTGGCCATGAGATAATCTCATTGAGATTAATAATACTGAGGGTGTGGATGCTGTTTCACAGAACATAAGCTGCTTCAATTAATTCAAATGGTTAGGTATATTCGATTCAAATTTAAAATCGAATATTTAAACTATTAGAATAATTTAAATGTTTCGAATAGTTTAAATAAAATAGAAAATGTTTATTAATAATAAAACTTGTTCACAAACACTAGCCTAATCAAAATCTAAAAAATCCTAACCCTAAATGAACAAAATTATTCTAAATTAAATTAAGGAGTACAATCTACGTAAATATCAATGTAAAACATTCCAAATCAGAAATAAAAAAGGTCCAAAAATCGTAAAAGCTCAACAAAGTAAACTATAAAAACAAAGCCAAACAGTAAACTAAAAATGGTTTGTTCTGTGACCAAAATGTTGGCAAAGATTCCTTGGGTAATAAAATAAGACGTAGCCAAAGTTCTAATGCTAAAAAACATTTTTATAAAATTAAAAAAATAATACTTCATTTTATTATTAATACTAAAAAACATAATTAATATAATTCTATATAAATTTTGCGATATAACATATTTTTATAAGCTTTATAATAACGAAAATAATATTAGAATATAATTATATCTGACAACACGGCCCCACGCATGTGCAAAACTGGATAAGTACCTAGCCCCTACTTTAACCCCACGAAAAGGAATTAATCCAAAATGATCTGTATATGTGTGGTGTGGAAGTATGTGGGGAATAAACACTGGTGGCGCCATCTCTGTGTATTATTTAACAACTTTTAGACCGATCCAACCTCACTTTCTCCCAATTAAATTATTTTTCTATGGTATTTTTTGGTAACGCAGAAAAAGTCTAGTCTGAAACTTGCTACAGAATATACTATTCTGAAATAATTAATCCACAAATTAAATTTTTCAAAACAACAAGATAAAGGATAACTTATATTTAAATAGTACAAATGTCCTTGTATTGGGTATTTTTATATAAAAGTTTTACGACTTGGCGGCGACAAAAAAGCCATTTCCAACCTTTTTACAATGCAAAGGATCAGTCATTGCTGAAATAGACTTCTAATCTGACCGAGACAATCATTTTTCTCGGGAAAACTAACATTGTAAAAAATAAATGTGTTTTATTTATACAATTTTTAGTACCTACATAAAATTTAATAAAAGTAGTCTTATGTGATGTTTACCCAAGCAGCATTTGAAGTAAAATAGTCGAGCTTTTCGGATTTATTACTTAATTTAAATAAATATTACGTTAAATTAACCTTAAAAACTGCCACTGAAGTAAAAAAAAGTTCACAACTTTGAAGTATTTTAATTATGTTTATTTAACGTAATTTTTACGAAAGAAAATTACCTATAGGTTATTTTATTGTAAGGGATTTTTAACGGAAAATTCAACGTAAATATTTTAACCATTAACTAAATTTTACCCATAAGTCATTTTTACTATATTAAAACCACTTTATAATCATACAAAATTTTTATTCGTCTGCAAACTTTTTAAGGTTTAGGTAAAAAACTTTTAATACTTATTTAAAAAATAATTTAAAGTAAAAAATAAAACTAAAAAGGTAATATTTTTGAAAGACGCCATTTTAAATTATTAAAGATGTATAATCTTCTAATCATTACGAAGTTACTCAAATTAAATGGCTTTACATATAGATATAATTATAGTAAGATAAAAATAAATTTTGCCAAGTGGTGGGAGAGAAAAATTATAAAATGTACATTTTAAGATTTTTTAAAACCTAGCTTCTTTCTTTAACAAAAGCACTAGACAACTACCGATTTGACATTAGCATTCTTCACTGACTCTTTTTGTCACTTTTCGTAGCAATACAAAGCAACGGGACAGAGGGGACAAAAAATGTTTAATTTTAAACTACTGTGCGACTTTTTTCTACCATTTTTTAAATTTATCCCACTGTGCGAATTTGTCCTGCCATTTTTTAAATTTGTCCTGCTGTGCGAATTTTTCCTACCATTTTTTTACATTATGCTACTGTGCGAATTTTTCCAATATTTTTTTAACTTTGAACTACTGTGCGGATGTTTCTTACTTACCTCTGCGACTTCATGCTTTCCTCATACTTGTATATTTTAATTGACGCCCGTCGCCTGGTAAAATTATTATTTTACATTACCATTTTTTTATTTTTAAAAAGTTAAATTTTTGGAACTCAGAGGTGTATTAGTGCACAAAGCATTTAGCTTCGATATGAAGCTAAATGTTTAAGATATATGTATAAATAAATGTATATTGTCAAAGCTTCAATTGTCCAGACAAACCTGAAAATCGATTTTGTTGTTAGGGCAACAACAATGTTTTACTTTGTATAAATAAAAAACTATTTTAGTATGCTTAAGTCTTTATTCCTATAAAAGGATAAACAATAAATATACAATTTGATATATGCCAAAATAATAAATTTAAAATCCAAGATAACAATATTTAACAATTTTACAAAATGCTTTGATATAGAAACAATATTTTTTCAACATAAATATTTGGGACCTGCCCACTCTTAAGTAGTAATAACATTTATTTTTAACTTTTATAAAGCATAGATAATTAATTGGGTGGGTAGGTAAGTATATATTACACGTTATTCGCTGAATACCTACTTAAGTAGAATTATAAATACAAAGGAATGACGAAAGAATAGGAACTGGTAAATAAGATGAATTCCATTTATACACAATAAATATTAAAGAATAAAAAAATTAAAGCGAAAACTACAGAGATAACTAAATTTAAATATTAAACGTTACAATTATTTTAAGAAACAACGGAATAAAGATATGTTACAAACTGAATTACTTTGAAGAACTTTTCTGAAGCGCCGAGTTACAATTTGATAATGCAGTTAATTGTCTTTATTCTCGCGTTAATTCAGTTGTTTATCAAGAACAATTGTAGTTTTCGCATAAATATCGAAATTGAGTTTTCCCCGCGTAAATCTAATCTAATAACAGCCAAACTATAGTCACAGACTAAGGCAATGAATAATGCAAATGCAGATTATCTACAACAAACAATACAGTAAGTTCTAAAATGTTTTCCCCGGTAATTATTGCCTGGGTCTTGCAGGAAGAGGGGGAGGTGGAGCAGACCTAGCAGGAACAGGGGGAGGCCCCCTTAAGGGGGCAGGCGGCATCGCTGCAGCAGGTTCCGATCTTGGAGGAGGCGGTGGAGGTTCCTGAGGCTCCGGGGCCATGTAGTCATCACTGATCTCCTCGTAAACCGATTCTTCTTGCTGTTGGGGAAGATCCGGCGGCGGCATACTCGGAGGCGGTAAATTGATCGGCGGCGATGGTGGGGGTTTATTGCTGCCGCTCAGGCTTATCACCCCCGCCCTTGGCACGTTTCTTTTCGGCGATTTGGCGCTCGGCGGGGGCGGCCTGCTCGGCGGGCCCGGCGGTCTCGATGGCGGCTGTTTTTGCCCCATATCCGGTATTCCGAGGCAGTTGTAATCCGATTGACTTGGAGAGATGTACAGCGGAACCGTGTTGCTGGAACACAGGCCGATTTCTTCTTTTGTCTGGTCCACCCAGTGAGGCGTTTTCAGGCTCAAAGTTAAATCGTAATCCTGGATCTGAAATGAGTTCGATTACTTTGTTTACAGCTTGTTTGTATACCGTACCTTCATTTGCAAGCTAACCATAGGGAAAATACATTGTAACTGGACCAGATAAGTCTTAGTCAGCACGAAGCGAAAAACGTTGTAGAAATGATTTGGACGCGTGGACGAGTACGCTAGCATGCGCCGTAACAGTTGACCTTGCTTCATACATCGATGCTTAATTATTGTTTTTTTTATTTTGTGCGGTGTAAATCTGATAAAATTTGTTTTAGTACGCATGTCTCGACGACGCATCCAAATCATTTCTGAAAAGGTTCTCGCTTTGTGTTGACTGCGACTTATCTGGTCCAGTTACAATGTATTTTCCCTATGGTTAGCTTGCAAATGAAGGTACGGTATTATAATAATTACCGTAATTGTTCCTTTGGTCTTCTGAAGGGCTTCGAGAACGGATTGTCCTTCTCTAAAGGTGATCCACATGGTATCGGCAACGAATCTGACTAAAATGGTTTCTCCGAATTGAGCGAATTCCTCGAGGAGGATCATAACCATGTTGTCATCAAAAACGCCACCTTCATCGTTGGCCGATTGGCCGCCCTCGCAATGTACGATGATGGTGGCATCTGGCGGACCTATGTCGGCAATCACATCGTAGAAAACCTGTTGCCTCTTTTCTTCGTTCAGTTTTCTCGACTGTATGTCGATGATGGCGATAACAGGTCGGTGGTCGCTTTGTTTCAATTCCGCTCTTCCGTAGTAGACCAACTTGCCTGGAGATTGATCGGACGCGCCGTTCATTTCCAGCGATTGCGTTCTTCTTTTCCAGAGCACTCTATCGGTCCACGCTGGTGCTCGACACTTTTCGCTTGTATCGTAATCATCGCTAAATAAATCGTACTTGTAAGTTGGCGGGAACGTTATTTCCCCCTCTTCAAAATCCTTGAATACGTTCTTCTCCTCCTTTTGTTTTGCCAACTGATCGCACTGCAACACTGCGGCCAAGTCGTTTCTCTTCAAGCACTCTCTCAACTCCTCCTTGTCCATGTCGACTCTGTAGTTGAAGTCGCCGCACCAAAACAAATACTCGTGCGAATTGAGAGACCTGCCCATGGGAAAGGAAATTTTCCGTGTGATTTCGTTATAGTCTGCGTTTCTCTCGTTCACTTGAGATTGACCGGCGGCAAAATGAGCGCACACAAAACACAACGAAGTCGCGTGCAGGACCAATCGTATGGCTGCGGCTCCCTTGTTTCCTGTGTGACCTCCCATACCGGTTTTAACCGAATCCACTGCGACGTCCTTTATGTAAGGAACATGTTCAGGCCTTACAAATACATACAAGCAAACGCCCACCAGCTGCTGGTAGGTAACCAGCACGTACTGCCTGTCTCTGGAAAGCACTTTTTCCAATTCCAGAGCCCAAGATTTCGCATTTTCAGTGCTGGAATTGACGATGTTTGCCGCGTTCAGATCTACAATTTCCTCAAAACCAATGGCGTAAATATCAACTGGAATTGATTTGTGCTCGTCAGTGAACCCGGTGTCTACCAGGCTTCCTTTGTTTTTAGTGTGTGGGTCCAGAAGCCAGTCGGAAAGTTTGATGTCTTTGAAAACTACGCTACGAAAGTGTTTCCCACCGTTTACGTTATATGTGCCTACAGCTACTCTGAGGGGGAGTGGTTCAGTGTATTCGTTGTATCTTCTACACATTTCTCGCAAAACTTGAGGTGGCGCTGAAAGCAATCAAAAATCATTTATTTAGTTAAAAATATTGCGTAATCGGTTCTTACCATGTAATGTGTTACATGGTAGTAATGTTCTTGCTCTATCCGCCAATTCCGTCGACAAAGTTGAGCCAACCAATAAAATATCAATTGCTTCTTGCTTGGAGTTATCAAGCAGATTATTTTGGATTGTTCTTGCTGCTGATCTGGCTCCATCCATTAGCTACAACAAAGAATCAACTAATTTATCAACATCGTCATAACATTATATATTACTTTTGATCCTCCTTGGATAGCCCCAGTCCCTGCATATATCTTACTGATCTCATTTCCATTATTGATCCACATTTGCTTGAACACTTCCTCAAATCTTGATATGGTTTGTTTTTTATCCACCAACTGCATGGATTGTAGTTGTCTTGAAAGAGTTTCCAGTCCGAAAAACGTTTGAACACAATTCGTTCTGTCCAGACAATCCAGACAGTTCGTCCTGATTGTTCCAGTCTGCAAGGTATAAATTTGATTACCAACAGCATGGTAATAGGAAAAGTCTTGCATTTCCTTTTCCACTTTGGCTTTCAGTTTTGATAGGTTTGCTTGATTGCCTCCTCTGCATTCTTGGTGATAGTCAAACACAATGTGAGGTACGTCAGTGTGACCCGATTCCTTGTGGTGTTTCTGGAATTCCTGGCTCAAAGTGGCCTCACCCTCTTTACTACCTATCAAACTAGTCCCCAAAAGATTTACTATCACCTGGTTACCATATCTATCCTTTATCGTGGCCATGTGTCGGTTGAAGGCTGATTTCGAAGATTCATAACCTCTGGACACTCTTACTTTGTGAGAACCAACTTGCACACCAGGTTGCTCCCAAAATAATGGTACTGATCCCCTAGTTTGTAAATACGAGGAAACTTCATTGTCTAGGAATATCACTTGCTCAGTTTCAACAAAATTGGCGACATTTCCTTCGTCATTTGTACCACGTACATTAAATCTAATAAAGTAGGAAAATCAATATCAAGAAGAAAGGCTATCCGCACAGCATCCCTGAGTTCAGATTTTTCTCACGCCATGATTTCTCAGGCATTTGCTCATTTGTGTATCACCTGAGCTCATGCCGTGAAAAAAAATCATTTTGTGAGTTGATTTGAAATTAAGTTGCGCGGGCATGCGCTCTAAGCATAACGGCGTACAAAATAAAGCTCGATGTGACATAATAATTTTTTTCTACTCCCACCTTTAAAACGCCCTTTATTGTACATGTTTCCATGACACCAAGTGACCTTTTAAATACACATTGACAAGTTGTGGCTTTATGGCGCTTTAGTCACGGGCTGAAGTTAGCAACAGGTTTTTAGTCACGGGCTGAAGTTAGTTTTAAGTTAGTTGATAGTTGTCAAATGTCATACAATCGTTAAAATAAATTGCCTTTCTTGTAAAATAATACTAAATGTGAAAATTATTTTATTATTTCAATACAAAAATACAAAAGTTTTAAATAGTTTCTTAACGCCAATATTTGAAAAGTTTATTTGAACATTGTACTGACCTTTTAATTTCCCCGGCAGTAAACTATAACTTAAATTCGGGCACGGACTCCACTGTAAAGTGCTCATAAAACATTTTCTTTACTTTCACTGTGAAAAACTGTCAATTTTCTAGAAATACATATTCGATTTATAACCTTTATAATTGTGTTTATAAAATATAAAAATTTGACATTTGTCGGTAACACACAGATTCCCCTATTGTTTCATAGATGGCGCTCTATACAAATTTTTGATTTAAATCATTTTAAGATAATAATAAGTATTTGTCGTAGAAAAAGTATAGTATGCACCTCGTTTATAAACTTTTCTATACACTCACTAATTTAAGCACTCGCTCGCAACCTCGCTCGTGCCTAAATTAAATTCGTGTATAAAATGGCGTTTATCAAACTTGATACATAATATACTATTATCTACTCCTATTGAAAAATTTTGGGTTTTTTCCTTGAATATTGATAAACATTATAAATTCCCTGCCTAACAACGTAAATAATAAACTCAATATTCACGTTGTTATGCATGAGTGATTGGCCGATTTCAATATTCACTGTGATTTGAACCAATCGGGTTTTAAATTAGAAGGCGACTATAATTACATTTAAAATTGGTAAAAAGTAAGGTTAACCATTTGACAGATGTCAGATTTTATTTATTTAACTTTTAAAATCCCAAGCGTGAAAAGTCTTACCTTTGTTTGTAACGTCTGTCCGTACTAACACCCTACTAAACCCATTTTAGCAAAAAATACACCTGGAAATATAACCTAGAAAAAAAAAACAATTAGACCAAGGGATGAGACAACTCAGATACTCTTAATTGAGTCCCTTGATCTTGGTGGAAACCGAAAAATATAATGTGCTGGCCAAATAGCTTTTAAATTAAGCTAAAGGTCATTCCTCTGAACACAGAATTGTGTTCAGAATTAAGAAGAAGAAGAAGAACTTTTAAAATCATTTAATTATCTCATTATTAGAGTAGATAATGTATAGTATTAGACTCGAGATTATACGCATTATTCACTCGAATGATTTGAGTCTCTCGTCTGACGACTCGAGATGCAAACCTCATCCTCGTGAATAATAACCTACATTATCTCTCATATAATAATATACTATAACCTCAATTATACCGTACGCACACTATACGCATGCGCTATTCAGATTTTTCTTTCAGATCTCACTTTTCGCTCATTTGATCACAAATGCGCTTGAATGCGTTAAAAACTCAGAAAAAATAAGATATAAGCTAATATAAACTCAGGATTGTTGTGCAGGAAAAACCTGCTGGTTAATGGACCCCCTACAAGATACGAAAAACCTTTTTCGGCGTTTATTGTCTGTAGAGGGGTTCCATATTACCATCTTCTTCAATACACACCTAGTTCCTGCTCTTTCACAACTTAATCTTGAAATAACAGCAGCAAGGGCTTTTCTATGGCCGACATAGACAGTTCTGACTTCAACTGAACCACACATAGCGTGTACTAACCAACTATTGCAATCTACACCGAACCTCACCAAATGCACATACAACATTCTGTTCCAGAAAAATCTGTGGTCGGTTATTTGTGTTTTTTGCTTTCGTTGTGCACATAATGTTAAGTCTAAAGGTGTGCCACCAGCTGTACTGCCGGAGTACCAGGAAAAATAAAATGTACCTGAATTAAGTAATTTCCTTACCTACAATATAACATTTCTATTTATTAAATATATACCTAATAAATGTAGATACTTACTTCTACAATTTTTTCGTCATTTTGTTGGTAATGTAAGGGTACGAATTGTGTTTGTGTTATTCTAAATATTTCCGAGTCACCTATTTTGCCAATTGAAAAGCAACTGGTTACCATAACTAAGTAGAGAACAGTTGTTTCACCAGAATACAATTGTAGAACACCCAGACAACCATATGCATCCAATATTTTTGTGTATTGCTTTTTAACAGCCTCCGTTTCCTGGGCAGCTAAAATAACAACAACATTTATAGCAAGATTATTATTATTTATTGTATTTTCACTTACAAAGTACTGCCAGCGCATGGGACTCAAACAAAAGTGTCTCATCCTTGCCTTTTTTCTCTAACAGTACACTGTGTGGACTTGGGGGTTTACTTTTTTCGTAAACACGAAATCCCTTGAACATTGCCATTGTTTAATTAATTTATTTACCTAAAAGATCATTAATTTAATTGACACAATTCCTTGCTGCCCTTTTTGACAGTTTCCAATGGTAAATTTGTTGACATCTAAGATCTATGCAATGTTATTCTATCCTGCCCTTTAACACCCCTTGTAAAATCGATTCTCAATACTGCGACTGCGTCACAACATATTTAAATTATTTCTTATTTTATTAAACTATTTATTATTATTATTATCCAAACATTAAAGAAAGGTAACGTTAAATAAAGTTTTTATTTAAAATATTAACTAATTGCCTGCAACACAGAATACAACTAAGTCTCGCGGGTTGCCTATACAATCAATACTCCTTTTCATTATAATAATTATAATAAAACAGCGGAATTATTACTATAGTTCAACATTAAACAAACAAACTGTTTACAGATGAAACTTATTGTTGGATCATGTTTTCGTCTACAACGGTACAATATTAAGAAAATAGAACGTCCTAAAGAGTAAAACTACAAAAGTATTAAATAACTGTAAGAACAATAATCGACCAATTATCACTTATATGTGTAATATTTGTAAAACAGGGATAAAATATGGGTTATAATCATATCTTCATGCCATTAGAACACTGTCGACAGTCGTCTCAAACTTTTAAAATCGTCGTATCAACTGGCATAAAAAATGTTTCGATTTGTTATTTTGTACTTCAGTTTATTGGTATTTTGTGCAAGTTCGAAAAGTTTACCAAACGATAGGGCAGTTTTAATTTCAAAATACGCAAAAGTCGCCGTCTACGGGCAAAATGATTCGCAAAAACACCCAACTGAAGGAAGAAGTAGTGGTCAGTCACTGTGGTCTTATAGGTAAGCATATTATAATAACTTTGTATGTAGGTGTGAACTTGTATTTATTTTTTAAAGATCTGATGTAAATGTAAAAAGTGGCCAAAACGCGAAAAAAAATCGTCCACAAATTGTTACTTATCGTTATCCGGTTTCGAGAAAAGGAAACGATAAAGTTGAAGGTCTACCAGGAATTGGAGAAGTCATACAAGAACGATTCAATCCAAAACCATACTTCAAATACGGACAGATACCTCCACAGGAAGATTCATATCCAGTTTACGCTCATCCAGCTCAAGTGGACGCTAAACCGTCCACTGCCCAAAATTCCAGTCCAACAAACGGAGGAGATCTATATACTTCCCCTTACACGTCCTACAACCCCCCAAATGTGAGCACAGCCAACTACGATGCCCCCTCGAACGCTGCTCAACCTGAACCGACAAAAGATTCGTACGCCGAACCTCCTGCAAAGGCTCACGAAGAAGTTGTTTACGACTATAAACCAACACCGGTATTCACCTCTCCTTCATTGGGGCCTCCACTAGCACCGCCAGCAGATGGGGACGATGAGCATTTCCACGAAGAAGGTCCTCCGAAATTTCCGCCCAAGAGCATAGACGACATCTACTACCCTCCAGATGACCATGATGAAAAAATCGTCGATCACCATCCAGCTCCAGTCGATATGGCCGAAGAAGATCTCTCTCCGCCCCCTTCCGGCGGCATAGAGAATGACCCGCCATTCCCACAATACCTCTACGATGGCCACCACCATGACCATCACGTCTACGAAGAAATCCACCATCCAACAACTGCAGCTCCAGAGAAAGAAGACAAACGTGTCAGCGGCAGCCATTACAGCTACTACTATCTAGGAAGAAAATTGTGGTACATACCTTTGTACTTCAGCATTTATTTTATTCTTTATGTTACCCTATTAATATTGAAATCCATCGCAAGGCATAAGATTAAGGTTAAACATGATTTCCTCGATGACAAAAGGAAAGCCAGGACCATGGATTTTCATGAAACCATCAATGATATGCACAGAAATGTCTCTTCTGCCATTCAAAGCGCAGAAAATAAATATATGGCTATGTAGATACGTAAAATAAACCAACATAAAAATACATGATCTATTATTCAATACAATACCCTATTAATGAACTCAAAAAAATCATAATTTAAAATAACTATATCTAAAACAAATAATAATAATAATATGGTGTACCTAATATGTATTTTCAATTTAAGAAAATATAATCATAATATAATTTAATAATATAAATAATAATAATAATATAAACACGAGATTTAATTTAAATAATGAAGATCCTAAAAAAAAAGTATAAACAAAAACGTTAATTTTTACAAGAATTATTTTAAAAACTAATGTGAACCTAAGAACTATGTTATTAGATCAGGTCGTCTTAAAACAGAGCAAATATTTGTTTCTCTAGTACTTATTGGTCCTTTTTTTAAATTTAAAAACATAAAAAACAATGGAAAAATCGTTTCACTTTTCGCTCATTGTTTTAACTATTTGTTAAAGTTATAATGAATTGTTTCCAAGCTTTTGATAATGTCATCAAATCTGGCTAGGTACCGTATTATCAATTAGCATCTAGCGTTACCCTGGATAAGTAACTAGTATTATTTGTTATTAAAATTATAACATATAAATGTCCGTTAGGATGGACAGTGCTAAATAATTATAATTATTACACTTTTTGGTTTAATCCCCATTCAGTACCTATAGTATACTACAATAGTTACGCACTAGATTTGATAAGACCAGCACATTTTTTTTATCACTATAACCTCTGATATTTTTTCTTAGCCAAAGGTTGAGTGTTTATATTTTGTTAAAAAATGTATTGTTTAAGTGCTTCTATTATTTTATTTATTTCTGTTGCTCAGTGTATGTCTACGGAGAAAAATTACCCTCTAGCAACAACGACGCAAAAAACTGAAGAAGAAAGTCCCAAAAGCTTGTGAGTTTTTTTTGTCAAAATGTTTATCAGTTATTGTTAAAATGTGAAAGATTAAGAAACCGTTAAACGTTTTAGATATGAGAAAGGCCTGGAGGATTACGACGAGGCGAGATATCGGCAAGCCAGAGGAATGTCCATGGCCATGGATGATGATGATTACAGCGAGCATGATCATGACCACGATAAGCCCGAACAAAAAGCTGTTAAAGAAGACCCGTGGTCCAGCTACTACGACTTTATCATTAACGAGGGATCTTTTAAGTTTTGGGCCGTTTTTCAGGTACTAACTAACTATTTGCGCTATTTAATATGCAAATCTTGAATTCCTGCAATCTGGCGAGTGTTGCAGCTTACCGCATATTCTCGTCAGTTACGTATGCAAGACAGGCCGGAAATCATTATCTTCCTCTCCTTAATGCATATTTATTATAAAATTCCATGCGAACGTTTTTATTTTAGCAACATTGTCTTTAAAACTATTTGCTATAGTATTCCCAATACCCAATTACCGTCCCCAGCCTACCGTGGCGGTATTAACCTTCGAAAGATGATTTTAAATATTCTTCATTTGAAGAACAACAAAAAATTTTACGGCATTGAAGATTAACATATTACATTTTTAGCTGGTAACTGCAGCCTTGTTGATTTACTCCGCATTTGCTGCCGTTTATTACGCCAAATTTAACGTAATAACAAGCGATTACGACTACGACTACGACTTCTTTGGCAGATCCAATAATGACGCGGCTTCCAGTGGCATGTGGTCCGGGCTGTCTTCGCAGACTTACCAAAGGATATTCGATGCACTTTCTTCGAAAAAATACTCTTAGGGGCCCGCCGAAGAGGCGAATTCTGATCTGTATGCCAGCATTTTCTCTCTTCTATAAATATAGCTATAAAATTTTGCAAGTGGTGTTTTATTTATTACAGTAGGTTATACCATACAGTTAGATTAAAAATGTTAACAATCGCAAATGGTTATGAAAAAGTCTCATTAACCTTATTGAGGGATTTATAGGCGGTATTAAAATGTTTTATTGAATTAATTTAAAACATCTGCGAATTGAGGATATAGAATGCATAGTGGTAAAACAACAGTAAAATTTATTTAAAATAATTTCAATTAGGTTCACGTTTTAAATTGAAACCGTACAATTGTTGGACAGTTATTCAGGCGATGAATAAATCCAGATTATTAATTAAATATGCGGTCTTTTATGACAATGTTGTATATGATAATTTAATATTTTTCAAATATTACATAAAGTCAGTTGCAGTTTTGTTATTTTATCTATTTTGCGTTCATACTTTATTCCACCCAAAATTTTGATTTTATAGGGTGGCTATACTTTAAACATTTTGCATATTGGTTATAATATTTTTATGATCTTGATAAAAAAAGATTTTATATAATTGTATAAAATAATATATAATTATATAAAAAAATGGCCCGATATAATTGGATAGAATTCTATACAATTATACATAAGCATATATTATTATATTCCTGCCAAAAGTCACCAACTGAAATTTTGTAAAAATCTTAGTTTAAATTACTAACCAAATTTACATTTTCTTTAATGTATAAAAGTCAGTAAGTGCTTTAAGCATTATATGCATATATGACTTAAACATTAAAGATATGGTTAATTTGGATATATAAACAACAATCCACACAACTATGTTTTTTAAGATTTTCACAAAATGTCAGTTAGTTACTTTAGGCAGGAATTTAAAAATATAATGTCGTCAAAACCTGCTCACCATTATTATTGGAGCTACAAAGTCGGTTAAATTAGCAAATTAGTGGTATTTTTACAGAAAAACAATTGAATGTCGGGTTTCCGAAGTTATTACAAAAATAACATTTTTTTAAATGGGACACCCTGTATATTTTTACATACTTTGAAAGACAACTTAATATGAAACAAAAAAATTACTACCCTAAACTTAAAAATACACAATTAATAAGCACTGGAACATTTTAATGGTTGTTGAAATATCCAAATACATAAAATGTAATCTTGTTTTTCTTACTCAATGCTGTTACTTTATAGCGTTTTAGTCAAGGGCTGAAATTTTAATTAAAATTCTACTTGCGAATCTTCACCAAAAATAAATAATAATAATAATAATAATAATAATAATAATCCTTTTTTGTAATCAAAATCCTTAACCAATTGAAAATAATTTTTTTAATGACCTGGATAATTTTCTTAAATTATATAGAATTGTACATAATTATAAACAATTTTATATACATATTACAAACATATATATTTATATAGAATTGAAAAGAAATATATACAATGTTATATACCTTAAAAGCGACCTATATATAGAATTGTATATGGCACTATATAATTATATAGACACTTTTATAGAGTCTCATCTATATTTATATATAATTGTAAATTATTAGATATAATTGAATATAATTGTATATAATTATATACAATTATATATAAATTTTATATAATTATGTATGAATTATATATAATTTTATATAAATTTTATATAATGATATACATTTAGATAAAATCTTTTTTATCGGGATTTTTCTAGTACTGGCAATAAATTTTGTTTAACACCAAAGAAAATACTTTTTTTCTTCTATAACATTATCAGCCGCTTATTGTAAATAAGTAAATTAAGGACGGCATGGCGAATCGATTTTGACATTAACTGTCAAACCAATGACTGCGATACCAACTATCTAAAGTAAAATTCGACCAAATTAAATATAAGGTATAAAATTATTTTTTTTTTATAACAAATTTTAGAAGAAATGCGCTTTCCACTATTCTAGAGTCTCGTCATGATACCACTGGGGATTAAAGGGATAATTGTGTGGCTTTTTGCAATAATTCCAAAAAAACGAGAAAAATGTTTAGTCTGTGAAATTTCAGCGTTTGCCCGTAAAGATTTTGTTTTGTATTTAAGTAATTTTTTCTACTCCCACCTTTAAAACGCCCTTTATCGTACATGTTTCCATGACACTAAGTGACCTTTTAAATACACATTGACAAGTTGTGGCTTTATAGAGCTTTAGTCACGGGCTGAAGTTAGCAACAGGTTTTTAGTCACGGGCTGTTAGTTTTAAGTTAGTTGACAATTGTCAAATGTCATACAATCGTTAAAATAAAGTGCCTTTCTTGTAAAATAATACTAAGTGAAAATTATTTTATTATCTCAATACAAAAATACAAAAGTATTAAATAGTTTCTCAACGCCAATATTTGAAAAGTTTATATGAACATTGTACTGACCTTTTAATTTCGCCGGCAGTTAACTATAACTTAAATTCTGGACAGACTCCTCTGTAAAGTGAGAAATACATTTAGATTTATAACCTTTATAATCTGGGTTTATAAAATTTAATAATGTGACATTTGACGGTGACACACAGAATCCCCTATTGTTTCAAAGATGGCGCTCTATACAAAATTTTGATTTTAATCATTTTAAGTATTTGTCGTAGAAAAAGTATGGTATGCACCTCGTTTATAAACTTTTCTATACACTCATAAATTCGTGTATAAAATGGCGTTTATTCAACTTGATACATAGTATACTATTACCTCATGTGCTGTGCTTCTTAATTTTTTAATTGACAGTAACCTTCAGTAAGTGGGGAATGGTACATCTAGGTATACCTACATATAAATAAAATTGAAGTTTTGATAAGTTTGTCCTAATCACCGATAAATCTGGATTAATAATGACAGGACAACAAAAAAAGAAAAAAATGTTCTTTACACTTAAGATTCCTTATTGCAAATTTCACGAGGGTTCAAGGGTATTGCTAGTAAAGAACATTTTTTTCTTTTAGTAGCAATTTGCTACTAGGTTAATACAAATTGTGGTTCGAGTGCTGTTTTAGAGTTTTTTTAATAATTTATATCACGGTTGTAAAAAACAATAAAATAAATAACATTTTGAATTGATTTTAAATTATTGGTTTATGATTAGGTACCTCCTTAAATTTTATAACAATTGTTATTAAAAAAAATATACTAATCAAAACAGGTTTTTGTCATTAATAAATGATATAAACATTGAATAAGCAAATACATTTTTTAATAGAGTTTATTTTTATATAATTACATACAACAATAAAAAATTATCGCAAGACGGATATAGTAATTGAAAATTTGACTTAACGTTAATGGTGTATCATAGGTAGATAAATATTCAATTTTTTTAATTAGTTTGTGCATTGAGTGCGAAGTGTGAAAAGGCTTATTACATAGATAGTGAAGAAGCAAAACTATCTTAAAAAATCTGATAAATAAAAACCATTTATTAGGACGTAAGGCATGTGACGATCGCCTATCTTGGTTTTAGTGGAATGGTTATAGATTAGCTTGGAGTTTGTAGTCGTTGGTATGCGTGGCCATTGAACTTTCTTCTGTACACTTCCTTTACCTTTTGCTTAGTCAAAGCAAAGCATCTAGTAAAGCTCGTATATCTATCACTGTTGCCATTGTCTCCTTCTATACAGGGTGTCTATTTAAAACCGAGCAATGCTCTATGAGTCTGGACCTAAAAAAGATATCAAATATGATTCATTCAATTCTAAAAACGCGCCAAAATTAATGCTGCCGTACGATGAATCAATCAACATAAACATTATTATAACGAATCGTTGTCGTAGACTTTTGGCTGGCGAATTTTTACATGCAATTATTATCTTCAGTCAATCTTGTAGCGTTAAAAGTTTAGTTCCGCGTTTAACCCTAAAGCTTTATTAGTGCAATTGTTATAAATATAAGAAGTGAACATTGGCGAAGCCAAGGTGTGTGAGCTTGTGAAGTTAATTTGAACATTTTTGACCTTTTTGGATTATTTTTTTAGTTTTGTGCCCAATATACGGAGTGGACATTGACGAAACCGAGGTGTGTGAGCTTGTGAAGTTATTTTAAACAGTTTTGACTTTTTTGGATATTTTTTTTTTATTTTTAAAATATTTACTTTGAGTAATATTTTAAATATAATTATTTAGGGTTTCATGTAATTAAGGCGGTCGATATATGTTTTAAAATTATTTATATATTTAATCTTGACTTTTTAGAGGAAGCATAATGTTTTGGAACTTTTTAGATGTATTTTTGTTCTAAGTATTAATAACTAGGGATCATAGATCTATGGTAATTGTTTATTATTGATTTAATGAAAAATAAACGTATGTCCAACGGTCGTTACATTAACAACCGCTGTTCATAGATCCATGCTCATAGTTTATTATTTTTTTCTACTCCCACCTTTAAAACGCCCTTTATCGTACATGTTTCCATGACACTAAGTGACCTTTTAAATACACATTGACAAGTTGTGGCTTTATAGCTCTTTAGTCACGATTTGAAGTTAGCAACAGGTTTTTAGTCACGGGCTGAAGTAAGTTTTAAGTTAGTTGACAGTTGTCAAATGTCATACAATCGTTAAAATAAAGTAATACAAGCAATACAAAAATACAAAAGTATTAAATAGTTTCTCAACGCCAATATTTAAAAAGTTTATATGAACATTGTACTGACCTTTTCATTTCGCTGGCAGTAAACTATAACTTAAATTCGTACACGGACTCCACTGTAAAGTGCTCATAAAACATTTTCTTCACTTTTACTGTGAAAAACTGTCAATTTTCAAGAAATACATTTCGATTTATAACTTTTATATTCTGTGTTTATAAATAAAAAAAATTGACATTTGACGGTGACACACAGATTCCCCTATTGTTTCATAGATGGCGCTTTATACAAATTTTTTATTTAAATCATTTTAAGATAATATTAAGTATTTGTCGTAGAAAAAGTATAGTATGCACCTCGTTTGTAAACTTTTCTATACACTCATTAATTTAAAATGGCGTTTATCAAACTGATACATAATATACTATAACCTACAGGGTTCATAAGCTGGTTATCGTATTAATTACTGTCAAACATAGATCCATGCTTATTATTTATCAATTTAACGTACAGCAATCGTAACCTAATGAATAAGAAAATTTACGAATGACTGTTCATTGTATTATCGGCTGAAAATTAATGTTGTCGTTTATTGATTTGATGTACTTTTTTATTAATATCACGTACCTTTTTCGTTCAGTATATCCTGAGTTTCTTTTTCGATTGCAAACAAACAAAAAAAATCAAACAATACTTTGCAAAATAGTGAAACTAATCAGCATGAATAGCAGTTTTTAAAAACACCCTGTATATACATTTAATAAAGGAAGATTCGTCTAGTTTTTTCTAAATAAAGTTAATTATAAGCCCATTAAAAATGTATTGTTCTTATTAACTAGGTATTTAAGTAACTTTGTCAACATTTAAAAAAACTATGGGAATATTTTCTTAACAAACTGTCCTTATTTTCATCACGAAATGAGCCTAGTTACTCGATTTTACTCGGTTTTTAGTGTATAATAATGATTGAATTACTTCATTATTTTTAACTGTAATCTTGTTTTGTCCTGAGAAACTGTAACGGTTATTTTTTATTGTTATCCAAAAGATCAAATATTTATATGATAAACATTTTGTAAATTATGATTAGGTTAATAATGTTTTAGGAGCTCTTTCGAAAATTCAGGGTCTCTCACGATTTTGGAAAATTTTAAAATGGTAAAAGAAATGTAACTAAATTTTTCTGGTCCCTGCAGTAAATTTTTGTACACGGAAAGTTTCAGCTGAAGCGATTCAAGTATAGTGGCAGGTTTTCTTCTTATACTGCTAAATGCGGGCTAGTTGAAAGAAGACCTGGAGAATAACATAACCGTGGGTTGGAAGCTCAACTTGCGCCACAGTCTCAAAAGTCACAGTCGGTGTAGCATCGTGAACTCGACTTCTTGCAGTGCTTGCCAACTAAATGGATTATTCGCCTGGTATTGTTGCAGTGTCCTCTGTTTTTGTGAACAATGTGATTTGTTTCGTTTATTAATTAGTCAACGACGATGGAAACATTTTGTGCGTCCAGTGTGAATCCATCGAAATTTCGGCCGAATTTGACGAACAATTTTTACCATAATGTACCACCGTGTCCGCAGAGGAATTTCAGACAAACTGGGGTAATTTAATTCCATAAAACAAACGAGCCAAGCTATTTATTTATGCGATTGATATAATCAAGTGTTTGATGCTTAAAAAGTGGAACAACATTTTAATTATTGATATTAACAACAATTCCTTTACACGCTGCAAATACAGTTCTTTTACAACTCTTGCAGTACGGCTGCTTACTATTTATATTTAATATTTACATTTACTGTTATTTGCTCAATTTTCATTAAATTACGCATAAACCAAATGATATAGAATTTGCCTACAAATTTAAAAATATTGTTTATTTACCTTGGTTATTATTTCACAAATTCATATAATTATTTGAACCTTCTTCTGAATTAAATAACATTTTAAAATAATTTAATTTATTATTTTAATTATTTGGACAATAGATACGAATTTAGTTGGCCTTTTGTTCATATTGTACAGTTACTTTTTACGTAAAAAAGTAAGACATAATCTCAATATCTTTTATTAAAATTGATAAGTTGCGGTCAAAAAAGTTTTCGCTTTGTTAAAGGAACACAAAAGAATGTTTAAAAATTTCGGCATATATAAGTAATTCATAAGTGAAGTAAATGAAGATCATTGAGGATTGCATCCATGGATAAGATGAGGCAGCGTCCTTGCAAGGTTCTTACCCTCATCACTGGTGACTCTTGAACAATTTTCTACATTGCTTTACATTCCACTGGTATATTTATGTACAATAAACTTCAAGAAGAAAATTAATATTGAATGGCTATAAAATATTACTAGTCTCTCTAAAAATTAACCGGTTTATTTTTATTTGCACTACATAGGTAAAATAGTTCAGCCAAACATAATTTCTGCGAAAACAAAATAAATAATACAAAATAGCTAAAAGCAGACACATAAATTATTTAGAAGCTTTTGTTTACCCATTTGTTTACCTAAATATTTTTGTGCCAAGCAGTCATGTTATAATTAAATAAAAAAATATGTGTAGGTACAAGACTTTTTGTTGTTTGGTACAATTGATCTGGCTTGGCAAAAGTCAGACCACCCAATGACATTTATACTGGGAACTGCTAATTATTTGTACCCTAAGTTCTTAACATGCCTCTCTTTTGGTCTTATTAAAATACTTTTCATGTTGTATAAACTGTTGTTGGTATTTGCTTTTCATTAGCAAACATTGCAAAAAGTGATTAAGAATTTTTGCTAAATCAATTTTTGGAAGGCATCTTGATCATTTTAAAGTAGATTACATGACCATTTAACATACTAAAATAACATTGGTACTAGAGTTGCAAATAATACATTTTATTAAAATATTGAGTGATGTGTTTAATTTTCATTACACTCATTAAATTTTTTCCAATGAGTAATGTATTTTTTTTTACATTACTCATTTTTAATTTGTAATGAGTATTTTGAAATTTTCAATTACAATTTTTTATGTTAATGAGTAATGTACTCACTTTACATAACTCTTTTTTATTTTTAATGGGAAATGAATGATTATCCAATTTACTTATTTTTAGTGCGCAAGGAAGATATTTTTATTGCAGGACACATTTTTTCATTTTTTGTTTTGAATTGTTTTTTTACCAAAATTCCTTACTTTTTTTTAAATTCCTAGAAAAAACGAATTTACAACGATTTTTGGTTTTGACAGGTTTTCAGTTTTTTTTCATTATTCAATTATTAAATTCCATTTTAATAAACTTTTAATTACGCAATTTTTGTTTATAAAAAAGATACCCATACATAGAAGGACACTTGGGGGCACCCTGTATATCGCGAATATCTCACAAGCAAGAGCTAATTAAGCAATTGTTACAAATATAAACACATTTATTAAGGTGTGTGGTTTTTGTGGATAATAAAAAATAATTATATATATTATAAAATCATATGGCATTAAATTTTATAAGTGGAGGGAAGTTAAAAATTATATTTATAATTACACCGTGCGTGCAAATTATATTACTTGAAATATAATTAAACAAACATTTTGGAGACCCTGATAAGTGGAAGACAACGAACCTTTAAATTACAAACCGTTCTTTGAGGCGCGCTGGGCCGTAAAAATAAGTAAAATATAAAACAATTGTTTCAAAATACACCACATGATATTATTGAATTAAATGTAATAATTATAAAACAATACTTGACAAAAGAAGCAAATCGCCAAAAATGCATTACACAATATTTATATAACCACAAAATATAACACTTATTTTGCACCACCCTGTAGTTTCAGTTTAAACCTAAAATATAAAAATAATCAGTTATGCAATTTAGACTTGCAGTCGCAAGGGATTGCAATTATTATGTTAATTAAAATTTAAGTGGAACAAAATCTGAAGAATATTTAATAAACCGTTATACTATATAGAAGCATGAAGCGGCATTGATTTCTGACCTTAATGTTATTTAAATTCGTAAAAATATTATTTTTTTTTAAATTACAAGAAAAAATTACAAAAAAGGCATTAAAATCCAAACCCTAATAATAACAATAACCAACAAGAAGAAAACCCAAGTAACACTAATGCTCTTATTGCGATCTACAAGGTCGCTTTAAAACTATATAATAAAACCAAATTATCTTCAAGACAGCTTTAGGACCATTATAAAGCGGCTTTTAGCCAAAAAGGGCCCAAACCAACCAATTAGTTTTAATTTTATATTCATAAAAAGTTCTTAAATTTTTGTATACCCAGTGGTCAAAAATCGAACAGGCATTTCTTTTAATTGAATTAACTAAATTAAAACCTTTTAGTTTTAAAATATTCTTAATGTACTCTTTAAAACGTAAAAATTTTGTGTTTGGATTTAAAGAGGAATTTTATTGAGCATATAGGCCCTAGACAAAAAGTTTTCCTAATGAGTTTTAATAATTACATCAAGGGTACTCCATAAAACTATTTGTTTTAAAATGGATTGTTTTAAAAACCAACTTGCTCTTTAAGCTTTAAAAAAAGCAAATTAGTTTCAATTGTGTTTGTTAAATGAAAAGACTATTGAACATGTTTTACTGGGAATATCTGACTTAAATTTCTTGTAATGTATTCTTGTAACAGTGTGTACCTTAAATTGTTTTAAAGTTTTAATTGAATGTAGTAAATGGTAGTATAATACAATATACAATATACAATATACAGTATACAATATACAATATACAATATACGATATACGATATACGATAAACGATATACGATATACGATATACGATATACGATATACGATATACGATATACGATATACGATATACGATATACGATATACGATATACGATATACAATATACAATATACAATATACAATATACAATATACAATATACAATATACAATATACAATATACAATATACAATATACAATATACAATATACAATATACAATATACAATATACAATATACAATATACAATATACAATATACAATATATAATATACAATATACAATACACAATACACAATACACAATACACAATACACAATACACAATATACAATATACAATATACAATATACAAGGTGTCCCTAAACTTATTGGCATAAATTTAGGAAAAGATTGAGCAAGTAAAAATAAGACGAAAATCTAAATAAATATATTTCCTAATTACTTATGTTTCCAAGATACAGGGTGATAAAGTGTTACTTATCAAATCAGTTTTTTATTATAGCTTCTACTATGGTAGTCTTGGAAAGGTGATATTTTGCGAACAGTCACTTACTACCAAAACACATATTCACACATAATTACAATTGTTTGAGTCAACAGTGTCGTAGAAACGGGGTTTGCTTTAAGCTTATTGTCCAATACAAACTTTGAGGTTAGGTTTTTGTAACATTTAATGCAATTTTTCGATTACACAGTTCGGCTACCATTAAAAAGGTGTACCTCTCAAACTTCGATAAAATAAACCGTTTCCGAGATATTCGATATTACAATAATTGTTATATAGTATATGTGATAAAATTTGTTGTGCAAACCGGTGAGGTTAAGCCTTATTCCTATTAATTAAACGAACAAACTTAAGCACATTTCCGTTCTCACGTGCGTTTCTCATAAATTATTTCGAGTACAGTTATTTGATGATTATTGCATAAAAATCTAGTTTTACCCAAAACCAGAAACATATCTCCGTTCAAGCATAAACAATAGAATCGATTTTGAATGATTCACTTGGTCGTGTAAAAGCAATTTATAAAACCTTAAACCACTTAATTTTTATGTGTTAAAACAGGAATTTTATTTAACTGTATATAATATATACTACGAAATTATACAGTTTTATAAAGAATTTAAAACAACATAATATTTTACTTGATTCTTAACGGTAATATGTAGTTCATTTACCCAGCGGTGTGAAATTGGGTAAAACTTAAAAATGTCGTTTTTGTTGTTTTAGAGCGAGTACGCGTTGCCGAGCTGCAATCGAAGAGCAACGCCGTCTCTCGGCCATAACTCGCAAACTTTTTGGCAAAGTCGAAACACAGCAAGACCTGTCAGATCCTGCATTAGTGTCAACGAATACAATAAAGCATCGAAAGGAAAGCTATGTACGATTGCTTTAGCTGTAGCTTCATTTTTAGTTTTAGTAGCAGTATTAGCCATTGCGGGCATGGCCCTCTACATGGGAACCCTTCACACGGAGACCAATAGTAGCGGTAAAAAATTAATTTTTTTTTAATGGGACCTTTTTCATTATTATTTTTTAGCGTTAATGACATTTAGCTGTAGCGTTAAAGTATTGAGGGGTGATAGATTTGTTGGGGCTTTGAAAGAGAAGGCGATTAAATATAAAGGACAATTGGAAGCACTTTACCAAAGAAGCGTTTTGGGTCCAGCTTTGGTCTCATGCACGTTTGAGAGATTTGGTAACGATACGCTCACTATTTATTTTAAGCTAACCCTAAATAAACGAAAACTAACAAAGTAAGTTCCTTAGTTCCTAGTTAATATAAAACAATAACACCGTTAAATTTTAGAAACGCTTCAAGTGTAGAGAAAAACATCAAAGATATATTATTGACTGATGCGATATCGAGAAAGCCGATATTTAAAAACATAAGGTTCGATCCACGAAGCGTACACGTTCGGCAAACGATAGAATCAGAAAAACTCCACAGTGTCGCGAACAATCATCAAGCAAAGGATAACAACTTGAAGGCCATCAAAACTGGGGTTGTAATAAAAACTCATAACCACAACGTATCGCACATTACAGTGCCGACGAAAAAACCGATTGTTAAAGACGAAATCGACATTAAAGAAGAGGACTTGCCGGTTATTCAAGGATCTTTTAAAATTAGCAAAACTGAGGCCGACATTACCGAGAAGAAGACTGAACCAACCACTACCAATAAATCACCTACGGTCAAAGTAACATTTCCTTCGTCAATAAAAAAGACCACTTTCAAAGAATCCGCAGTGACCAGTGCGCTGTATAAAATTGCAGCCATTGAGAAAGTTACTAAAAACCCGGTACCAAGTTCAATCAGCACGACCACGCAGGTTTCAGTTATTACAGAAAAAGCTAAAACAACTCTGCCTACACTGCCATCATCATCATCATCATCATCAAATAGATCAAAATTTGCCGGGGTCGATCCCCATATGTTTGATGATGAACCCTGGATACCAATAGTGCCCGGATTAAGCGGGGACGATGTGGATCCCGAGGTAACACCTTCCTACATCGATAAAGCCGATGAAACCGCCCCACCAAATAACCACAAACCTTTCTACACGAGCTTCACGAATCCGAGCCTTTCGTTTCATTTTTTGGATAAGGAAACACTTGGTTCGACCAGCATCAAAAGTCACCCGATCCCAGTCAATAAATTACCTCAGACAACACAATCACATTTAAATGTGTATACTGATTCCACTGAAAAACCGACTGGTTTCGTGGAAATTGAAACGGTTAAGTACGTTCCTGGAAACAAAGAGGTTGAGGACTTGAAGAAGGAGCAAATTATGAAAAATATTTCTGCGATATTCCACACGTTGGCTTCCTCGTTAGACACGGATCATTTCAACATATCCGACATTTATAATAATGGAAATGAAGAATTGACAAATAAAAATGATGGTGATCAGGCAGAGAAAGACGTGAGTTTTGGCGAAGGTCAAGTTGAAGTGGTGGAAGGTGATGTTGAAGATTTAATGCTGCAAACAACAAAGCTGCCTTTGGTTACTTTGTTGCCGGCCAAATCTAACTCAGGCGTTGGAAGGCCTCTGAGAAAGCGACCTTACAAGCCGGGCGAAACAAACAATATATCCGTCGAGAACAGGAGTTTTCCAAGTCAATCCGCCAAACTTAACTTAAACGTGGAACCATCAAAACCGAAGTCCCAAACGGACGACTTTAAAATTGTGGGCGTTTTAAATTTCGCTACGGAAACTTCCATAGAAAATGCAAACAACAACAAAAATAACCAAGACATTGTACGATTTCCGAAAATGGATAATTCCACTGCAACAAATAACACGGAAATATCGGTGTATTCGACTAATTCCTCAACATCCAGCACGAGGAACAATTTGAACAAAACAAATCTGAACTTGTTAACTCCGGAAAAATTGGCACAACTGGCTGAAATCAGTAAAATTCACGACAACCGAACTATATTCGAAAGCGAACCTGTCATATCTACTAAAGCCATTTCATCCCATTACTCCATTAACCATTCAGGATTTAAAATTCTAACAAAGACTCTTAACAAAGCTAACGATTTAACAGACGACAAAAACATGAATGGCATTAACAAACTTTCCTTCGCGATACAAAATAGTAAAGGTTGGTACTTTTTACACAATATATGTTTTGCTTAAGGTTTCCACGGGCGTTATATGTATTGGTGGTTTTCCGGGATCTGCTCCGTGTTGTCGGTTTTTGATTCTCTTAAAAGAACCGTATGTCTGACGACGTTTCGGTACAATCTCATGTACCATCTTCAGGTCTTATCTGCTGGGCTGCTGTTGCTGCTTCGCTTCGAGTTGCTGCTGATCGTTGTTTATATACACAGGACTAAACGTACCATCCGTGAAGCCATTGAAATAGAAAAACGTCCAAGAAACCTCAACACAAGAGACGATACACATAGACTACCCACTGCATGGAAACTAGCTCTTACAACCACCAAAACGCCACGCAGATTAACAAGATCAATGGAGCAACTTCACGTCTAACTCGCAGCAGAGCAGCAACAGTAGCCCAGCAGATAAGACCTGCAGATGGTACATGAGATTGTACCGAAACGTCGTCAGACATACGGTTCTTTTAAGAAACAAAAACCGACAATACGGAGCAGATCCCGGAAAACCATCAATACACATATATATATAATATTATTTTTTAGAATGTGGAAATTCTAGTGTACGATGTGGAGATGGCAAATGCTTGCCGGAAAGCACGAAATGCAATCAATTAATCGACTGCAGCGATGGTCAAGATGAACAAGACTGCAATTGTGCGGACTACTTGCGTTCCCAATACTTGGCAAGAAAAATTTGCGATGGAGTCGTTGATTGTTGGGACTTCTCTGACGAAAACCAATGTGGTATGTCATGATTATTTAAACATTATGTTTATTACTGTACTGTTTTATTTTTTTAGAATGGTGTAGTCCGAATCGGTATGTCTGTGGCAATTCAAAGGTGTGCATAGATAAATCAAAAATATGCGATGGATTCAGAGATTGCCCTCAAGGTGATGATGAGAGGCAATGTGTTACAATCGCGGCTAACACCAAGTCTGCCGAAGAATTTCCTTATTACTCAGATGGATATTTAATGGTGAGGAAATTTGGCCAATGGGGTAAACTGTGTGTTGACAATTTTGAGGAAGTCATTTCAAAATCGCATATATCCTGGGAAATATCAGATTTGGGAAGAGCCGTGTGTAAATCAATGACGTACCAGTAAGTACCTAAACTTCTATAAATATTCTATGATATCCACGATTACCTTTTTAGAAACATGGAATCAATTAAATCGTACGTCGAAAGCGATAAAATATCAGAACCAACTCCATACTACGAGTTAAATTATTCCTTCCAAAACGAAACGAAATCGAGTTTATCATTTAAAGACACGGCATGCAAAAGTAAGAAAGTGGTCAAAGTTAAATGCCAAACGTTAGAATGTGGGGCCAGACCTCAGGCAGTCAAACATATAGCAAGGTAAAGCTTGATTACTACTTGATTTACCTAATGAATAATAAAAGACGTGGTTACAGGGTGGTTGGAGGAGGTAATGCAAATCTGGGAGCATGGCCATGGCAAGCAGCCTTATACAAAGAAGGAGAATTTCAATGTGGAGCAACGCTACTATCAGATAAATGGCTTGTATCCGCTGGCCATTGTTTCTACCAGTATGCACTGATACATTAATAATTATTTAGTATTAACTGAATTATTGTAGTTCCCAAGATGAGCATTGGGTAGCCCGGCTGGGCGCCTTAAGAAGAGGCACTTCTTTCCCCTCTCCATACGAACAGCTCAGAGCAATTTCGAACATCATCGTACATCCAGGCTACGTTGATTCTGGATTTATAAACGACATATCGCTCCTACAAATGGAGTTTCCCGTTGTGTATAGCGACTATGTGAGACCGGTGTGCCTTCCACCTCCAAATCAACCTCCAACTGATGGCAGACTTTGCACTGTCATCGGCTGGGGGCAGCTGTTTGAAGTCGGAAGAATATTTCGTAAGACTAACAAGATTTTAATTTAAATAAAACTAAACAAATACTAGAAATATTTCCCAACACCAAAACAAAACACAAAGTGCTTGAAGTAGTTTTCGCCAACGATGTTGGCATCTTCAGAAGCGAAGTGTAACTGGTGTTGGAGAATATTTCTATTATATGTTTAACATATCACCAAAGTTGTCATTTTTCATGTAAATAAAACTAATTTTTTATTTTCAGCTGACACGCTTCAGGAGGTTCAGGTTCCTGTTATATCGACAGCAGAGTGCAGAAAACGCACTGTCTTTTTACCACTGTACAAAATAACCGACGATATGTTTTGTGCTGGTTACGAAAGAGGTGGTCGAGATGCTTGCTTAGGAGATTCTGGGGGACCTTTGATGTGCCCAGAAGCTAATGGAAGATGGGTTTTGCATGGTATTGTACCCATCATTCTAGCATTATCAAAAATAACAACAAAATCATTTCAGGCATAACCAGCAATGGTTATGGATGTGCAAGGGCAAATAGACCGGGAGTGTACACAAAAGTTTCCAATTATATAACGTGGGTCGATTCACATGTTTTTGATGAAAATAAATCTGAAAATAGCACCAGAATAAAGGGGAAAAACATCTGTCACGGGCATCGATGTCCTCTGGGCGAATGTCTACCAGAAAGTCGACTGTGCAATGGTTATATAGAATGTAGTGATGGTAGTGATGAGAAAAATTGCTGATAATAACTTCAGTGTGATATAAAAATTTACCTGTACTTTGTATATAGAAAACATGTGTTCCGATCGATTATTTATTACCTAAGCCAAAAACAAAAATTAGAAGATTAAATCGTCCATAATAAATTATTATTTCTACTAAATAAAACAAGTGTTGATAATTGATAGAATAGTTTATTAAATATCACAGACACGATACACATTTCATCTGGACTAACTATGGCGCCTCAATTTATAATTTGAAAGCAAATATTTTCATAAAAAAATATAAATTAATAGTTGAGATGGTTTGGACATTTCTTACATATTATCTAAAAAGCTTTTTATACAAACACAATTTACACTACGGTTTTATTTTTGCCTTGTTCTATATTTTCTTTGTCATCGGCTAAATCATTATTTAAATCGTCTTAGTTTCAAATGCCGGATTGCACAGGGAATCTTCATAGCCAAAAGGAATGTCTTAATGCACAGGTTTTTCCGGATTTTTTTCATTCAGATCAACGTTATCGAATCCCTTTGGTGGTTTCTCAGTTGTATCTTCGATTGTTATATCCGTTCCCTGGGAAGGTTTCTTCTTTATGTACAAATGATAGAAGGCAAAATAGACGAGTCAAGTAAAGGTTGTAGCCAGGGCGAAAAATTGAATCGTCGATCGGATTCCAACCGGCTTAATCATGTATCCTCTCACCAAACTGCCAACTCCTTTGCCTGGAAAGAAAACCAAATAACATTGGCAGTTAATGGTAGTATTAAACTTACCGACTCCGTAATATAGCCCTCCCAACATGCCTTGGATGCTGGTATCCGTAGTGACAGTAGATAACTTGGCCGCGTAGGTAACAGCTGCGGTAAAACTTAAGCCAAAAGTAATTGACTCCATTGCTTCTAATATGATGTGGATATCAAGATTCCACTAAGAACTATAAGCGTCGCGTATAGAAATAATATAGGTCTAAAATCTGTGTAGCCTTTTCCTCGGCTCGCGTAGTCAATTAAAAAACCAGAAATGGAAGAGCTTAGCATGCCACCAATAGTGGCGTATATCCGTTGAAGGCCATAGTCAGCTTTGTGTTCTCTCAAAATTGCTATAACGGCACCTTCAAACATTGCAAAATAAATCCCGCTGATGATTGAAAGAAACACCTTAACACACAAGTAGCTCTGAAAAGTGACTTGCATGTCGAGCTCAATGACGTTTTTTGAGTTCGAGCAAAGTTCTTTTCTGGACTTGCCGCACTTTCGAGGTCGACGCGTTCAGAGGTATCGTAACAGATATGTGCTTCTTCGAGAGCATGTGGCTTTCAAGGCAGCTCAAACTTCCGTTTGCCATCAAGTCGACGTAATCGATTCGATACAGTTGTCTTTCTTCCATTTTATCTTCATCCTTGATCTGCTTTCGTGTCACTCCCATTTTCCAGCTGCTAGTCAATCGTTTGTTGAAACTTAAAATTTGGTCCAAACTACTGAGAATGCAATTGATAAAAGTGAGTTTCCGACGTAATAAATAATTATTTTTACTAAATAAAACAAGTTTTGATAATTGATAGAATGGTTTATTAAATATCACAGATACGATACTCATCTATTTACTGGACATTCTTGTGATGAGCAAGAATATATATAGTTTTAGGTTTTAATACATTTCATATTGAAACCCTGTTTGATAAAATTACATCACATTTCATCTGGACTAACTATGGCGCCTCAATCTATAATTTGAAAGCGAATCTTTTCATAAAAAAATATAAATTAATATTTGAGATGGTTTGGACATTTCTTACATATTATCTAAAAAGCTTTCTATACAAATACAATTTACACTACGGTTTTATTTTTGCCTTGTTCTATATTTTCTTTGTCATCGGCTAAATCATTATTTAAATCGTCTTCGTTAGTTTCAAATGCCGGATTGCACAGGGAATCTTCATAGCCAAAAGGAATGTCTTGATGCACAGGTTTTTCCGGAATTTTTGCATTCAGATCAACGTTATCGAATCCCTTTGGTGGTTTCTCAGTTGTATCTTCGCTTGTTATATCCGTTCCCTGGGAAGGTTTCTTCTTCATGTACAAATGATAGAAGGCAAAATAGACAAGTCCAGTAAAGGTTGTAGCCAGGGCGAAAAGTTGAAACGTCGATCGGATTCCAACCGGCTTAATCATGTATCCTCCCACCAAACTGCCAACTCCTTTACCTGAAAAGAAAACCAAATGAAATGTGGGCAGTTGATGGTAGTACTAAACTTACCGACTCCGTAGTATAGCCCTCCCAACATGCCTTGGATGCTAGTATCCGTAGTGACAGTAGATAACTTGGCCGCGTAGGTAACAGCTGCGGTAAAACTTAAGCCAAAAGTAATTGACTCCATTGCTTCAAATATGAGACACAGCCATGGGTTATATATCACAGAATATCCTAAAAGTCTAATAGCATAAAATATAAATCCAATAAAGATAACATTGGCGTGTCCGAATTTTTTAATGATTGGTCCGGATAAAACTAGCAATGGAATTCCTACCATACCACCGACTGTTATTGTCAATCCCATAAGAGATTTTGAACCACCTAAATCCTCCAGGAACCAGAATAGGAAGTTTTCTATGAAGCCCCAAACAGACCCTAATAAAATAGTGTTTAATCATCTTAGTAATTAGTGATTGACGAACTTACCTAGAACCAGACATGAAATAAATAGGGCAATCAATTCAGTTTTTTTAAGTACTGCCATTACATCGGCAACGACGCTTTCTGCAGCCTTTTTGAATTCCAAATTGATAAACAACATCAAGATTCCACTAAGAACTTTAAGCGTCGCGTATAGAAAGAATATAGGACTATAATCTGTATAGCCTTTTCCTCGGCTCGCGTAGTCAATTAAAAAACCGGAAATGGGAGAGCTTACCATGCCACCAATAGTGGCGTATATCCGTTGAAGGCCATAGTCAGCTTTGTGTTCTCTCAAAATTGCTATAACGGCACCTTCAAACATTGCAAAAGAAGTTCCGCTGATGATTGAAACAAACACCCTCACACACAAGTAACCCCAGAAAGTGACTTGCATGTCGAGCTCAATAACGTTTTTTGAGTTCGAGCAAAGTTCTTTTCTAGGACTTGTTCCAATGCATTTTGGGGCGCAGCTGCCCAAATCCAAATGCCGCACTTTCGAGGTCGACGCGTTCAGAGGTATCGTAACAGATATGTGCTTCTTCGAGAGCATGTGGCTTTCGAGGCAGCTCAAATTTCCGTTTGCCATCGAGTCGACGTAATCGATGCGATACAGCTGCCTTTCTTCCAACTTATCTTCATCCTTGATCTGCTCTGGTGTCACTCCCATTTTCCAGCTGCTAGTCAATCGTTTGTTGAAACTTAAAATTTGGTCCAAACTACCGAGAATGCAATCGGATGAACGTGAGTTTCCGACGTCGCAAGAGAAGTTTAGGAAGTTTTTTGTTGGAAAATAATACACATTTTTGGAGAGTCGTCTTATCGATGTGAGATAGTTTATGTTGTTGCTTAATTTTAGATGATTTTTTGATTTAACCAGGCTAACAGGCGCGTGAATATCCTCATCGGTGAGCAAATACGTGTAAGTTAAGGTATCGTTTTTCTCGATATCGTGTATTTGAACGCCGTATTGCTTTGTCTCGGTGACGGTGGTCACATACTTGTCCTCCAAAATGGCTTTGCAAGCGAATCCACACGATTGCAGATTCAAGTGCGTATGCGTGCTGGTCGTATTCGACAGCGGCAAACAAGAATGTTCTTGGTAGAGAGACAACTGGGGTGCGAAATTCGACTTGCATGATATTCCGAAAATCACTTCATTTGGTAATGTAACTGTTATACGACCGATTGGAACAAGCAGAAGTAGCAGAGAGGAGGCTCCTCCAATAACAGAAAAGCACGCCAGCATCACCTGCAATTTATTTAATCACTTATTAACTAATCAAGGCAAATGATAATTAGATTAATTGATCTATTTACGTAGCTATTTGCAAATTTTTTATTACCAAACCTTGTCGTTTAATTTGATATTTTAAAATTTAAACCTTTTTTTGTGATTGAAGGTTTTAAATTTCTTTGGAGATTTGTTTAAACCTTTATAAATTGGCGGCTGGTGGATTTTGTATTGTAATTTATATGAGTTTATAATGACATTATATAGACAAGTTCTGCGCAAGCAGAATTTAAATTGAAGTTTGCGAAAAAAAATTAGTTTTTAAGTGTGTCCCCCCCAGCCTCCTGCCCCCCCAAATTAAGCTAATTTAAATTACAGTGGTACAATATTTAATTTATTTAAGTTTATCGACAAATTTCAAATTTTATTAAAAAACTTCAAGAATTACAGGTTTTATACCATTTTAAATTTTTATTATTTCTTTTAATAAATTTAAAAAAAAATGAAATGGTATAAAATCTGTAATACTTGAATTTTTTTAATAAAATTTGAAATTTGTCGATAAACTTCAGTGAATTAAATATTGTACCACTTTAATTTGAATTATCTTAATATGGGGGGCAGAAGGCTGGGGGGGGCACACTTAAAAACCAACTTTTTTTCGCAAACTTCAATTTAAATTCGGCTTGCGCAGAACTTGTCAATATAGTGTCATTATGAACTCATATAAATTTGATATGGGTCCCATGTCTAATAACTGAGATATGGGTGTGCCCAAAATCCACCAGCCGCCACTTAATAATTTAATTGGGTAAAATAATAGTACATTAACCGCTTTTCAACCGGTCAAAAAACAATTTTTAACCGGTGAAAAAAACGGTTTTTAATCGTTCAAAAATCGATTTATCCGACAACCGGTTTTCATTAAAAGTGTAAAAGCATTTTCATGGAAAATAAAAACCGGTTAACCGAAAACTTCTGACACCCCTAATACAAGCGTTGAATTGAAATAAATTTAACTTTAAATATTTTGGTGGTAACTTTTTTATTTGGTCAATAGTCAATAGGCATCAGAAATAGGTTAAATACTGGTAAAATAAAGAGGTTAAAAAAATTCAGTATTTCACAGCTCATTTGTTTGACCTGTCTTGAAAAACTAATTTACACTGGTCAAAAAAATCAATTTATAACCGGTCAAAATCGGTTTTTAACTAGTTGAAAACGGTTTTAAGACCATCAAAACATTGTTATAGGTAGATAATGTTGACGTTTGACATTATAAGTTATATGCATACATTTATTCTGTAGTGACCTGTAATTTTACAGTCACCAACACTGATTTTGAGCTAAATGCGAATGTATTTTCATTATTATACGGCGGTGTATAATAATTGCACTTATTGTATATATTATAATAACAATTATTAAAACAATAGTGAGGTTAGATAGCTTCAGAGATTTCAGCAGTTATCGATATTTTTTATTGGTCCTAGCTGGTTTTTAACAGACTAGGATGTAAAAAACACCACCTGTTTGGTCTAAATTATTTTTACAGCCAAGTAAATAATCGAATACTTTGTTATTGAGCGTTGACAATAATAAAGCTTAAATTATAGGAAGCTTGAAGGTAAAATACTTATTTTAAATCATAATTTTAAAAATGGCGGATTGGGTTGGATCATTTTTTTAAATTATTATTTATTTTTTCGCCTATTTTTTCTTTATTTCGTTTGAAATTGATTTGAAATACTTTTAAACATTAAATAATAATGTTTTATTATCGGTTAGTTTAAATTACCTTATTTTTGGAATAAAACAAATAATTCAAATTAATGACATTTCCTTTTGTTAGAATGAACAGCAAACAATATGTCGATTTAAGAATGCTTTTGATTATATAATCAATACAAATTAACCTGTTTATTTAAACCATTTGGTTATTTTATTGTGTTTAATTTAACTACTTCATTAACCTATCGGTAATTTATAACTCTTTGGTTTTGGTTTAAATTAGGTTAATGTAACACATTATAGTTAATAAATACCAAAATTTGTTAAATTAAACTAACTTATTATTTTTAAAATAACTAACCCAAAAAAAATTCTCCCCATCTTACGTTTTGAATTTAGTTGCAGCCCTGCTTTATTTTTATAAAACGCATCTGTTCTGTGATAAAATCTATAGATGCTTGCCAAATTAATTAAATGTGAGGGGACTGTTTTAAGATTTGTGAATCAATAATTATTTCCCTGATAGCACACTTTATTCTAAGAATATTTTTTAAACCTTCCAGTGAAAATATTCTTAGGATCATGCTATATTTCTTCTAAAGAACATGCTTAAAAGACATATAGCATGATCCTAAGAATATTCTTACTGGCCTATAGGCAGGTTCTTAGAAGGTGCAAAGTTTTAGTGGTAAAAAGTAGTCTACTCTAAACATATGCTTAGAATGTTAAGAAAGTAATTGAAAAAAAGTTCATTTAGGAATATTCCTGTTACCTATATAATAGTAAAATATACCATAACTACGTATGAAGGTATATACCTATACTTAAGTACCTAATTAGTAATTAGTATTAAATACTAAGTAAAAAACACAATCCAAAATATTTTTTTATAGTTATTTGTCAAATTAAATCGATAACAAAAATACTTTTACTATAGGTATTTTATTTTATGTTAAAAATAAATATTTATTAATTTGTATACCGATTTTTTATTTCTGAATTAACATTTTTATGTATAATAATCCTAACTATCTTGAACATTAATCTAATCTGACTTATCCCACAAAATTTTTCAATTTTACTGTTTATGAAATAATGTCATAAAACTTGGTTTAAAGGTCAAATTTTTTATTTAATATTTTTAAATAAATATATATTAATATGTCGCAAAATTTAAGGGGACGACAAATACATTTCACTGTCATATTGTCATATTTGTCTCCTGAAGAATTTTACGAATGTAGAATACAACATATTAGAACGTGGGTATCTGACGTATTTGGAAATATTCTCAAAAACTTCCTAGAAGCTCCATAACAAACCTTCTAAGAACATTCCAAAAACGTATTCTTAAAATGTTCTTAGGATGCTTTTTAGGAAGGTTTTAAGAAGCTTTTAAGAATCTAATTGCATCATTAAAAGGGTATCTATTGAATGTTTTAAAAGTCCTTAAGAACATTCTTAGCAATAAGGGAAGGTTCTAAGAATATTCCATTATTCCGGGTCATATCTTCTTAAAAGATTCTTAAAATCAAATTTTGCTATCAGGGTTACAACTTTGTAAACAATTCTATAGTAAGTTAAAGAAAGTATATTTTTTTTATAATGAGCCTATAGGCTTTATTATCACACAAAACTCACAACCTATAGGTTTATATATAAAGCTGTATTGAGACTAATTTTTCTATGCAGGTAACAATGAAACCAGTTTATTAATTATTAATAAAAAAGTTCATTCAAACGAGCAAACCATTTTGCCAATTAACAAAACCAAATTAAAAAACGTATATTTACTAATTGCTTTAGGTAACATACCAATCCTGGGTTATTCCGAAATCTTTTATGCTTTACACGTATGTTAAAGGTTAAACGATAAGTGGTACAATGTTAAAACAAGCAAGGCGACTTACCCTAAAATTTCCAATTTTGTCGGCTATAATTCCGGCTAAGGGCGGCATTAATATGGCTATGACGGGGGTGACCGCCGACATAATGGCTGTCTCCTCCACACTTATCCCCAGTTCCCTCATATGAATGGTCAAATAGGGATACATAACCAATATGGCTATAATATTTAAAATATTTAAATTATATTTATATATTCAAGGTAATAGATTTTAAGTTAACGCAAATGCTATTTTAATAGATAGGTCGTTTAAAAATAATAATAATTATATTTTTTTAAGTATTATATATAATTGAGGATGTTATGTATTAAATAAAACTCACTTGAGGAATGCATGAAAAATAATAGCTTTAATGGAAGCAATTCTTTTTGCTTGAGATCTTTCACAATTCTGTGAAAAAATAGTTTCAGGTACTTATACATGTTGTCTTGTTGTCTGTTACTCGTCCTCCATTAATTTTTCTGAAAAACATCAACAAACAAAGCTATTAGTTAATTAATCGACTGTTCTTTATTATTGTAGTTTGTTGATATAATTGATCATGGTCACCAGGTAAAATAACAACAATTTTTATTCAATAATATGTAGGGATTTCCTAATTTTTGCATGTATGTAAGTTAAGATGTTCGTTTTTTATTAACTAGTAGCATCATCTAAACTATTTGTTTTGAGTCTAAAAACAATTTTGGATTTTTTTTTTCAATGTCGTTTAACCCTGCATGCCCAACTGACATAAGAAAATAATCAATATACAAGACCTATTTTTGTAACAAAAAGATCTTTTAAATTATTTTCGCAAAACCATTTGTTTAAATGATATATTGAAATAAATAAGAAAAATATATTTTTTCTACTCCCACCTTTAAAACGCCCATTATGGTACATGTTTCCATGCCACTAAGTGACATTTTAAATACACATTGACAAGTTGTGGCTTTATGGCGCTTTAGTCACGGGCTGAAGTTAGCAACAGGTTTTAGTCACGGGCTGAAGTTATAACTATAGTTTTAAGTTAGTTGACAGTTGTCAAATGTCATACAATCGTTAAAATAAAGTGCCTTTCTTGTAAAATAATACTAAATGTAAAAATTATTTTATTATCTCAATACAAAAATTCAAAAGTATTAAATAGTTTCTCAACGCCAATATTTGAAAAGTTTATATGAACATTGTACTGACCTTTTAATTTCGCCGGCAGTAAACTATAACTTAAATTCGGGCACGGACTCCACTGTAAAGTGCTCATAAAACATTTTCTTTACTTTCACTGTGAAAAACTATCAATTTTCAAGAAATACATTTCGATTTAAAACCTTTATAAGTTTAACTTTAAGTTTGTTTTTTCTCAAAACTGTTTTTGGACTGTAAAAAATAATTTAGATGATACCCAAGTAAATTAAAAAATAACCTACAGCCTAATAGAAAGCTAACTAATTTTTTAGTAGTAAACGATAATTTAACAATATTTTTATTACATAATATGCAATTTATACAACAATGCGCTTTAATTAAATTTGTAATTAACAGTGAAATAATTTGAGTAATATTTGATTACAGTTTTTTATCGAACAACATTTATAGGCAAATTCCCTGTGTATACATACATACCTAATATCCTGTTATGATGCTAACATGTAGTTAAGCTATTGTAATTATTGTTACATGGGCTAAATCATTACAACATACCTTATTATCTTTAGCGCTATACTGTTTACTTTACTTATAAGTATCTAGTATTTGATTATCGGTTAAATTTCGGTTTATTAATTTGCAATCATTATTGGTCAAACTAAATAATATTTGTCCCTGAATTACCTCATTACATAATAAAATAATTTGCTAAGTAGGTACCTTGGATGATTTCTAAAAATTTAATTTACTGTACTTAATTATATTGGCATTTATATTTTGGTTTGGACTAAAAAACTAAACCTTTCACCAAAATCAATTTCTTTAATTGGCAAAACATTAATATATTTTTTTAATAAGTAAAAATTACTCTGCAATTATATAAAATTAAATATATGCGTATTAATCATAACCGATCAATAAAATATTTAAAAATTTCGACATTTGGAATTTAAAAGGTAAACAAAATTTCTATACCTACGAAAAAAATGTATGTCAGCCGAATATTGTTGGTACTTACCAGGTAAGATGAGTAAAGTAAAAATGAGTTGCTAGCACAGTCACAGTGACAGGATTTATTTAGAATAACAACAATAACAAAACACCACAGAAGAACAATAAATGGAATTGCCGTAGAGCTGAATAAATTTGTGGGAGCGGATGAACCAATTGGACTAAGTGTGTAAGTGTGTAAGTTGCGCGAATGCTCGATCCAGTACGTACGTAGTACTTACCTGCCTTTGCTACAGTGAAACGCACAACACTGAAAGTCCGCAGCATTGGCAAAGGAGGATCATTTTGCACGCCCTACCATCAGTCAAATTTTCTCCACACCAAATTAACCGCTTAATGCTATAACCTATATATATTAATTGCATTTCATATTTTGTGCCACCAGTATAGGTGTCCCCCCAGTAGGGCGTTAAACTACAATTTTTACTTGGAATACTAAAAAATAACTTAAAAATATATTTTTTCTATAAAATTTAATAACCCCCCAGGAGCAAATCTAGCGCACAACCATGTCCCCCCTCAATGACAATTTTTATGTACATATAAACTGCTCGTCATAAAAATCGACGCACCTAGTTTTTTGGAAAATATTTGAAAGCTCGTTATTGGAAAATTACTGAATCGATTTTGAAAATATTTGGAAATTCTGAATAGCTGATTCTTTGACTCTTATTTCAAATTTTGGGAATACGATATTTTGCACATAGCATTATACTACAGGGTGGTAAACGAAGAGATGTATTTTTTCCGAAATTTCAAGTTATTCTAATATTAGTAAGGTAATCCCTCGAAACGTTTTCGAGATTTTGTGAATATCGCGGCTTACTACGATTATATGCCAATTTATCGAAAATTGTCGTTATTTCCCAGTTTAGTCCAAAAAATGAGCAATAGTGGATTCTTTGACTTACGTCTAATTTTGAGAATACAATATTGTGTACATAGCATTATACTACAGGGTGGTAAAAAAAGAGATGTTTTTTTCCAAAATTCCAAATCCCCATTCACAGGGCAGTTGAGCTTGATAGTCCTAATACCCCTTCCTAATATTAGTAAGGTAATTCCTCGAAACGTTTTCGAGATTTTGTGAATATCGCGGCTTACTACTATTATATGCCAATTTATCGAAAATTGTCGTTATTTCCCAGTTTATATATAGTAGATTCTTTGATTTACGTCTAATTTGGAGAATACAATATTGTGCACATAGCATTATACTACAGGGTGTTAAAAAAAGAGATGTTTTTTCCAAAATTCCAAATAACCATTCACAGACCAGTTGAGCCTGATAGTCATAATACCCCTTCCTAATAACAGGTAATCCCTCGGGACATTTTCGAGATTTTGTGGATATCTTGGATAACTACGATTATATGGCAGTTTTTCGACAAATTTACGTTATTCTTCACTTAAGTCCCAAAAATGAGCAAACTACGAAAGGTATCAATCACAGCGTTTTAAGGTAGGTCACTTGCTTCCAGTTAATGTACTGTAATGATTCATTAAAAGTGAAATGTTTCACACAAAACCAATTTTTTTCGTTTAAATTCAAACAAAATTATTCTCGTAAACTTATGCAGGCTATATTCATGCAATTTTCTACAAACGGTTGACTATGAAAGTTTAAAAAATATGGCGCATATCTGGTTTGGAGCTTCCTTCCTTCAATTATTCTTTTAATTTTGTCGTCGAACATGAAAACATTTTTCAAACAGCAAATCACATTTAAAAAAATAAAATGACGGATGTAAGATTGCATACCACGGAAGACCTGCCCTCTTTTTCTGCTAGAAGAAGATGGGCACAAGAACATGCAAATTGGGGAAATGATGTTTTGATAACTAATCGATACCTTTCGTAGATGGCTCATTTTTGGGAATTAAGTGGAGAATAACGACAATTTTCGAAAAATTGCTATATAATCTTAGTTAGCCAAGATATCCACAAAATCTTGATAACGTCCCGAGGGATTACCTAACTGTTATTAGGAAGGGGTATTAGGACTATCAAGCTCAACTGCCCTGTGAATGGGGATTTGGAATTTTGGAAAAAATCATCTCTTTTTTTAACACCCTGTAGTATCATGCTATGTGCAAAAAATATTGTATTTTCAAAATTAGACATAAGAGTCAAAGAATCAACTATTGCTCATTTTTTGGACTAAAATGAAGAATAACGTGAATTTTCGAAAAATTGCCATATAATCGTAGTTAGCCAATTTATCCACAAAATCTCGAAATCGTCCCGAGGGATAACCTAACTGTTATTAGGAAGGGGTATTACGACTATCAAGCTCAACTGCCTTGTGAAAGGGGATTTGAAATTTTGGAAAAAAAACATCCCTTTTTTTAACACCCTGTAGTATAATGCTATGTGCACAATATCTTATTCTCAAAATTAGACGTAAGTCAAAGAATCCACTATTGCCCATTTTTTGGACTAAACTGGGAAATAACGACAATTTTCGATAAATTGGCATATAATCGTAGTAAGCCGCGATATTCACAAAATCCCGAAAAAGTTCCGAGGGATTACCTTAGTAATATTAGGGAGGGGTATGACGACTATCAAACTCAACTGCCTCATGAATGGGAATAACTTGAAATTTCGGAAAAAATACATCTCTTCGTTTAACACCCTGTAGTATAATGCTATGTGCAAAATATCGTATTCCCAAAATTTGACATAAGAGTCAAAGAAACAGCTATTCAGAATTTCCAAAGATTTTCAAAATCGATTCAATAATTTTTCAATAACGAGCTTTCAAATATTTTCCAAAAAACTAGGTGCGTCGATTTTTATGACGAGCAGTTTATATATGTATTCAGATTTTAAGAAATAGAGTTTTAAAATGAACACCCTATATATTATATTATATATAGTATATAGGAATAAAAATGCTTTTTAAGCACTTTAAGATTAGCATATTTCTTATAGTATGACAGAAGTAAAATTTATTTTTACCATAAAAATCTACTTTAAATCTATTTTAAAGTTTTCATAATACCAAGTTCGGGCTAAGAGATTTTCATTACCACTAAGATAAATAATAAATCAATATTACAAACTAGTAAGTAAATATAACGTAACATGAATTATTCATTAATATTAATATTAATTAATCAATATTAATATTAATTTATTCAATTGAAGAAAAAAACGAATTAAGGATTATCGAAAAAAAATTTGAATATATTTTATTTTTACATAAATTCCTGGACAAACTTTATAGTATTTTAGAAATACTATTATATAAATGGTTTTGTTTTGATTATTGACCAATTTAAACAAAACCCAAAATAGAAGTAATTTTACTATTACCTAATATAAGATAAATATATGGGCTATCCCAGAATAAATTTAATTTCGACTTTTATATATTATAACGATTCCAATGAACGCAAGGTAAAGTATTGTGGGTTTTGTTAAAAAGGAATTCGGTATTTCTTGTTTGTGTCGGTTCAAAGACTTTTGGGAAATACCCAGGCGTAGTTGCCAGCAGAGAACACTTTGCAACCATGGTTACCTTGACAACCACAGTGTTTAAAATACGTATTATATCGTATTAATAAAGATAACGGTAATTATTACAGAATTCTTTCTTTGTATTTACCCATAGGCGAAATAATGGTAAATCTACTACTATTAATTAAAACCGAGAAATTTCAATAAAAAATTTTGGTCTAATCCAAAATTGATATTGAGATTTTAAAGTGGACTAAAGTAGACTGTAAATTGATTTTAAAATAATAACTTAAAATAAAACTAGCTCTCTTTATAAATTTATTTGAAAAGTTTGATAAATAAATAAATAAACAACAGCAAATTCAGCGGTGCCAATGTAGTAAAAATAATTAACAAATTAATAGTATCATTAAAAACTAAAATCAACATAAAAATTGTTAATTTTTTTATTATGGCAAAATTAAGGTTTGAAACTTTTTTTAGTGGGCAGCACTAAATTTGAAATGGCCATTTCAAAATGTGCAAAAAAGAATTGTTTTTTAGACTTTCCTAAAAAATATACTGTAAAAATCAATTTCTAAGCCATCAACATAATCCTCAAGTTTGAAAATGAATTTTTGAAGGAATCTATGGAAAATAACACATGGCCACTTTAAAATTTGAATTGAACGCAACCTTATTATGGGAAGAAGTCAATATATATTTCCACGTTAATGTTTTTTGTCCTAAATTGGAAAATGTGGCCCCGCGAAAACAACATCTTTAGAAAATTGGCGTTAAAATGACCTCAATTATGGAGCTACGTTCCCCATTCAAATAGGGTTTGTTTCATAGTATCTATATCTGTTTATCTATGTTGCCAAATGGTTCATAAATTTCGTAGGCCTCCAGTTTTGCAAAATTTCGTTTTTACTTGTTTTAAAAGGGATGATAAAGAAAACAAGTGATTCTATTAAGAATTTATTGACTTTTCAAATCGTAGCATTAAAATATATAATCATTTAAATTTTCTAAAATTGTTTAAACAATTTAATAAAAGTGCTTTATTTCTTTATACACACACAAAGGAAAAAATAAAAATCTACAAAAATATCGACTGAAACAAGGTAAATAATAGTAGTTGAACAAAAAGAAAACACACTAAATAAAAACGTTGGTTGTACTTTAGACACTGTTATTCCTTACTATTTGTATTTTGCAAGATATTGCAAAGCACATCTTGCGGCATTTGGTAGCATTTCTGTCCGAAAGCAACGATTTTTACAGATTCACAATTCCTTAAAATAATAATAATCGTATTTGAATTTATAATAATAATAATAATAATTAGGTTTGAGTATACTGACTACTTACTGACATATTAAGATAAATGTAGCAATATGCTATGACCTTAAGCTATACTGTATATTTTGGACGCCACGACAGTTACAAACAAGTTTCAGTTTTGTGGGTTCACACTAATTCAAGTCCTCAACTCAAATTTGGTAGTAAGACACACACGACGCATCACTTCCCCAAGCCACTACTCGAACGTGGTGCTGAACATGTTCAGGTCCTCGAAGGAGGCGGCGCCGCCCTGATCGAGCATCTGCAGCATGTCGGACAATTCGTGCGGCTGCGGTTGCGGCGGCGGCGCAGGCCCTCCGGCGCCGCCGCCCGGCCCGCCTGCGGCCTCGCTGCTCTGCGCGTGAGCAGACGCGGCCGCCTGCCAGCTGGTCCACGCGTACGGGCTCGGCGCCGGCGGGCCGGAACCGCCGGCGCCCGCCCCGGCCGCGCCGCCCCCTGCGGGGCCCGAGCGCGAGCCGCCGCTCAGCTGCGTGTAGGTGGGGCCGGGCGAGCGCGGGCTGGCCTGGCTGTACTGGCTGTACTCCGGCGCCGTCTGCGTCTGGCGCAGGCTCCACGGCGCCGCCGCCGGCGTGGGGCTGGTGGTGGCGCCGGCGCCGGCGCCCTTGGCCAGTCGGGCCATCACGGCGGCGTTGCTGCCTGCGGCCTGCTGCTGCTGCGAGGGCGAGCCGTAGGCGGCGATCGGCGAGGCCGTCGGCTCGTAGCTGCTGTACACGTTCTGCGTGCTGCCCGGCCTGGCCGTGGGGTAGCGCGGGTCCTCGCTGGCCAGATACTCGCTTTGGATGTGCGCCGTGGGGATCATGTGCGAGTACGACGAGATGTGGTCTCTTCTTTGCAAACTGTAATCCAACCCTGGTTGCTGCTGCTGCTGCTGTTGCTGCTGCTGCTGCTGCTGGTAGCTCACTTGTTCGGCGGCGGCCTCGGCTGGAGCCTCTCCAGTCGAGTGCAAAGACTTAGCCGCTGTGTTCGTGCAAACTATGTACTCTACATTGTCCGTGTACGGGTTCAGGAAAGCAAATGCACTTGTGCGCAACCAAACCCACTCTCTATTCTTGGCTCGGAATCGGTACATCACTGACAGCACTTGTCCCTTCAGTTTCAAAACTAAAACAGAACGTACGATTAAACCAAACCTATCTACCTGGAAGTATCTTGAAAAAAAAGATACTAAAGTATTTAAGACACTTTTTATATTGGACAGAAAGCAGAGCTGGCCAAGAGTACTAATAAAAGCTCTAGTACTTAAAATATTTCCTTATAAGTACATATGAAAAGAGAGTTTACTATTATGAGTAGGGATGGGATATTAAGGTACTAAAAACTGAAAAATAGGTAACTAAAAAGGTACTAAAAAAAGCATTTTAGGTTAAAAAAACAGCATTTTAGGTAAAAAAAACATTAAAAGTTCAAGTTTCTTTTATAATTTTGTTTAGCCGCATACCCAAACACGGAACATACCCACAATAAACTATTTCTATGCAATAAACTGTGTTTCACTGAGTGACACTCACTACACAGAAATTCTATGACAGAACATAAGCTCAATACAAAGAAATACTGTAAAGAAAGTTACTGTTACAGTCTGTGACTCATAGAAATATTTTAGAATAATAAAATAATTTCTATGCTGTGACCATAAGAAAAAATTCTATACCGTTGAGTTGCACGCCCTGGATAAAATATTGGCGGAAAATTTAAAAAGAACACAAAAAAATAAAATAAGTAAAAATACGTAAAAAGATAAAAATATGTGAAAATAAACTGACAAATTAAAAAATATGTAACAAAAGTATAAAAAGGTAGTTTAAAGCAAAAACCTCCAAAAAAAGTAAAAAAGGTGAAAACTAGTTAAAAAAATAGGTAAGAAAAGTATAAAAAAGGTAGTTTAAAGCAAAAACCTCCAAATAAGGTAAAAAAGGTGAAAACAAGTTAGGTTCATATAAAAGAAAATCTTTTAAAACACATTTTGGCATTATTGGTTTTCAAATAGTTACATTGGTTGCAAAAAGGGGTAAAATAACTAAAATCCCATCCCTAATTATGAGTAGTAATCGTGAAAACACGAATAAAGAGTACGAGTATTTATGTTAATTTAATTGACAATTCCGAATATTATTGTATAGAGAAATGCCAAAGTAACACAAAAATGATTTATTTACTCGTGGAATTTTCTCAACAAATACCACTCGAGGTTCGATTGAGCAGGAAATTTTTTGGACTTTTAACTCAAACTTGGTGGTTTGTTAATTTGACTCAAGTTTCGAGAATTGAAAACAGACTTAAAAAAAAATGTTTCAATACCTGCGATATTTTGGCAAAAAGTCATCGTGAATTCCACGAGTATTTTTTACGAGATTTGTAAGTACCTACGAGTAATAAGTATTTCAAATGAAAAATACTTAAATAATAAGCTCTGACAGAAAGTATCTTTAACTTAGTTACTTTGGAAAAGTCGTTGCATCTAAAAAAGTAACTAAGATACTTTTTAAAGTAAATATAAAGTAAAAGTAATATACTTTTCAGTGTAACTTAAACAATATTAAACTTAATGAATCCAAGTGCAACTATCTAGTCATAAAAAGTAAAAAAACTGAGATTACTATACTTTAACGTTAAATAAACAAATTTTGGATAAATTGAAAAATGCAAAATATTTAGAATTAATTATTGATGATAATCTTAGTTTTAGTGACCACATTGAGAAGAAATGCTTATTTAATAAACAAGAAAACTAAACATTTAATATGTAATGCACATTGACTCCCACTTAATGTATCTTTCAGCTTTTTGGGAACACGCAAAAAAATGGACTTGAAAAGTTTGCAAGTGAAACAAAAAACACAAGGACCACATTGCTTCAAATATCACTAAGTTTGGAGAAAGGAGAATAACACAATCTGCTCTGAAATGGTACAATGAAAAATAAAATTTTCGATATCGGTCAAAAACTATTATTTATCTATAAGAAAACTAATAACTGGCTGTACTTCCAAATACTTCAATTTTTTTATTTCAGTGTTTTTATATAATTTTTGTTCAATATTTTTATTTTCCTACTATTGTACCTGCTATGGAATCATGTATTCTTTTTGGGTTTAATAAATAATTTAAAAAAAAATTGTTGAATTTTTATAATTTTATAGTTTTTATTCATACTACTAAAAGTAACTTGGTTACTCAAAAGTATCTAAGTTTCTTAAAAGTATCTTAGTTACTCAAAAGTATCTTAGATACTTTCATATAGTATCTTAGATACTTTTTAAAGTATCTTGTAACTAAAGATACTTTCAACTCAAAGTATCTAGTTACCCGAGGTAACTAAGTTATTTTGTTTAAAGTAACTAGATACTTTTCAGAAGTCTGTCTACCTTGTTCGAAACTGTCCTTCATGTGGCTCTGGTCTTCCGGGTGGAAGAATTCGAAACAGCTTTTTGCTAACAGCTCGGTGGGATTGTAGCCAAGTAGGCCTATAACTCGTTGGTCCACAAAGGTGAATTTTCCATCCATGGAATGACGCGATATGAATTCGGCGTTGCTGCTGGATCCGGACAAATCGCTGGTGTTCGGCGTCGACGTGACCTGCAACCTGCCGATGGCGACGAGGCAACAGTGCGAGGCCGCGTGCAGCTCATCCTCCGTCTGACGTTCCAACTGGACACCTGCGAACATATCTGATATTTTTTCGACCAGTTAGTAGGGTCATTTTTCCAGAAAATTTACTATGAAACCAATTTCATTATAAACATCTGTGTGCACTGACCTGTCGGAGGCCAGTTTTTAATGTATCCCGTACAATGGACCACCGCGAAGTTCTGGCCGTCTCTTCCGGGACCGAGGCTATTTCGTTGCTTCAACCGGTTCAAATGACCCACGTTCATACTGTCCGGGCTTAAATTTCCTACTTTCATGCGACATATAAAACCACGTCTTGATCCCATACACAGCCTCATGGAAGCTGAAAATCAAGCAAACATTGCAATGTAATGCAATATTATAAGTAAGACTTACATTGATGGCCCTCCTTTTTAACGGTACCAGTCTTGAGATCCAGGATGCGGCCGGTGTTCTGCGGTTCCTGCGTGGAAAGTTGCTCTCTTACTTTGTCCACATCCTCGGGGTGAATATTGTCGTATATACAGGAACCGTACCAGTCGCTTTGCGAATAGTTTAGAACGGGCGCCACGGAATCCGAGACGTAGATCACTCTTCCAGTATCACAGCTGACGACAAACAAAAATCCATCGGCGGCTTCAAGGATCAGATGTTTTAGCTCTTGATCCGTCAAAAATGAAGGCTTATACGTTCCATCTGTACTTGTGTTTCCTGTACCTAAATCATACAAAACATTTATTTTTCACAACTCTAATACAAAGTTGAACATAGGCAGTACGACTTGAGTCATCATAAAGTACAGACGCGCACGCGATCACTTCTAAAGAGTACGAAATAAAAGCTCAACAGAATCAGTAAATCCCACACAGAGTAGTTAAGTTTATTATTAGGCAATTTTAAGTATATACGGTGCAAAACTAGAGCCTAGTACAGGTAAAATCACGGTACCTGTCTCCTGAAGTCTTACAGAATCAGGAAAACGCTAATACAATAGTAAAGTGCAATACAACCTCCTAACAAGTGAATAATGTACGAAATTACTTACACTGCCTGTGCAGGTGAATTCAACGTACCAGTCTCCCGAAGGAACCAAAGAGAGGGTCAAGTCATTCTCTACTAAGGAAGGAATCTTGCATTTTTTACCAACCCTCTCAAAGAGTTAAAGCGTCTTCAACGCATCTAAACCAGGAAAACAAAACATCCAAGCAAGAAAAAGTGAATTACGTAATTATTCGTAATATAAATCGGTACAAAATATTAATAATCTATCACCATAACAATAAACGTGAAACGAAATAAATGGTAACATAAACAAAACGTTTAGTCACCTAGACAACAACAATAAACATGCCAACACATTACACAGGGCTTTACTGAAAAAGCACAGTGGGACAAAATAAATTGTATATCTACTTCCTTACTGATAATTTTTGCATTACTTTGGTAATAAACATTAAAAAAACCATCAAAAACTATCGGTGTTACATTGCCGTCTACCGAAAACTATCTATCGATAGTTCTCGACCTCTAGACTGAAGAAATGGTTTCGCACAGTGGGGCAAACAATTTGCGTACAGCAGTTCTGAATTGACGCAAACGAACAGGAAGTACTACAAGGCAGCAAGGATAGGTCCAAGCAGCGAACTAACCAATTAATGAACCCCAATAGAATTAAATCCCTGGTATAGGGGGATTTCGGATTGTACTTAGTTTTGAGTCGGTCCAATGTCCCCTTAAAACCAAAATGTTTTTCCTCCATGTCCCGCACTCCACTAGCCTAAATCGGGCGTATGGGCTTAACCATAGAAACACAGGTAATGTTGTGCAGTTGCAGGATACGTATGAGAACTGAAAGGATGGTAAAAATAACTCTGGAAGATCAGTGTAAGGCGATGCCGATGGGGCCAGCCATACTTTCCTTATATTCATACTCAATACAAAGTTGCACATAGGTAACCGATGAATAAAACAAACCACTTTACTTAACATCATAAAATTATCTACGCCAACTTGCAATTAACATGGATACTTAAATCTTTTTATTCTACTGCAACGCTTTTTAAACGAAATCTTTTCACAATTCCATTCGTCTATTTTAGCTACATTGTTGTATTAAATAAAAGTGTATTTTTCCAAAAAACACCGATGACGTCACATTGGAAATGTAAGTAAATAATTTAGAAATCGCTTATTATTCAAGAAGGTGTTTATGGTAAAACGGACATCGTCTATTGTCCAGCAATTTGTATGCAAGATATGCCGCCATAAAATCGTTACTTTTGGAAATGCTTACGTACCTATATTTACTACAGTAGGTACTGATACTAGTACTGCTAATGCTATTGCTTTATATACATTATTTGATTTATTTTGTGTACTATGTAATAAATAAATTAAGCACAATTTTTGTATATTCGTCATGTGGTTGGCTGGTAATCGATCAAACATTTTATTAACATTCTTAGAAAAACCTATAGGATATGCAAAACACCGACTGAATAAAAATTAACCAACAAGCAGTATAGCCTCGTGTATATATTCAATTTCTAAAGTAACGGCCAATCCTTACTGGTTTCTTTTGCGTTTTATAATGTTTGTACAGTTCATTTTTTTTTATCTGGACTCGTGATTTTTTTTTAGGTTGGTGGCTTATGCCAGTTTGGTAGAATTGGTACTTCTGCTAAAGAATTTAATGAAATACTTTGACACTGTCAAATTGACAATAATATTTATTATTGATAATTTACTTGTCAATTATAAATAAAAAGATAATTATGCCAAAAATAATAGCAACGAATTCGAATGTAAAAGCCCTTTTGAGGGCAAAACTACATTTTGATGAAATTATGCCAAATGCCACAATGGAAGAAAAAGTACATCGCCTTATGGACATTTTTGGAGTAAAAAAGTAACGAATTTGGTTTTATAAATATTACATCGCACATTATTTTCACATTATTCACCATTGGACAACATTTACGTTCACAAAAAAATTTAATTTCTTTTATATAAATTCTATTATCCGCTAGGAATACTTTCTCTTCTGGGCCGTAAAGCAACCTATATTTAACCACTTTTTTTTATATGATTTTACTCATCCAAGCACCACCAAAGCCAAATTAATTGCATTTTTAACTACGAATTTCGACAACTCAACTTGACAACTGCACAATGTAACCTACAATAATTTATACATAACCACAATTAGATTTATAACTAGCTTAGTTTGTTTGAATCAATGCGACCAACTTGACAACTGTATTTACCAACCAAAACCCTATATTTGCAACGTTGCCGCAGTCCAGATAAAAAAAATTAACTTTATGTATTGTAATAAATTGTTCCAAAAACTAGATGTTGGAAAAACCTGCCAAACTAAATTATTATGATTATTTTTATAACTGCTGACGTCAATTTCAAATTAATTACTAGGTTAATTTAAAAGGCCAACTAAATAAAAATAATTACCTATAACGAAAGTGAGAAATAACGTAAATGTTTTCAAACAGAAGTTAAAGAAATATAATGTGAAAAAAAATGCAAACTCCCATTACAATTAGCATCTCCGAACTCCATTTGCTCCAGAGAGAACAAGGGTCAAAGATCATTGAAAGCGATTGGTTCAGTTTGTAGGAAATGGGTTTTAAATAATAAGGGCATTAATCCTGGTTGGCGAGGAGTAGGCATTCTTTGGCCCATAACTAACGCAAAGATACCATCGACTTGGCCACGGTATATAACGCCAGACCACCGTTACAACACATCTTATGCATTGCTCGCAGAACCGAACCGGCCGAGCATAGATACGGCAAAAACACTGCAACGAGAACAAAACCAAAACGAACGAAAAAATTTTCATATTTAACGAAGGTCAGAAGTCACAGATGCAATACTCTGCAAGAATGGAACGATAACTAACCACGGGGCAGACGGGCGACGGCCCAACAGCCATCCGCAGTACCTCGCTTATTCATCGTCTTTAATATGGACCAAAACGCAGCGTAGGGTCGATTTGTATGTACCAATCTACACGTTTATAATAAACTTCTTTTTGCATTATAATACTAAACAAAACGACACGTATTTTTTGTGTTGCCAAAAAAATTCTGATTTTATTAACACAACAGCGTTAAAAATGATTTGTAACGTTTTTAAAGTTTTACCAAAAATATTGATATTTTGTAATATTTTTAATACACTCACAGGCAAAATAATCGATCCACACAAATTTTCGATGAATTTCAATCGCAAATAACTTTTTTATTTGATTTCGGATTTAAACAGATATTAAAGAATACTGTAGGTACATTAGTGGAGAATCGCTCACATTTTAAAAATTACTAAAAAAATACACGAACGTTTATAATATACAGGTTTAAACAAAAAGATGTTTTTTACCTTAAGTTTAAGACACTCTGTAGAGTGGCAAAACCGTATATTGTTCTAAATTAAGTTTTAATTATCAAGTCACATCTATTTTTAACAGTTTTGTTTTTTTTTGTGGAAAATATGAATTTTTTTAAAAAAACATTGCAATTTCCAATATTTTTCCTGTATGAAGAACTAAGGTTGCTATGGTCCTTCCATAGCCTATGGAGGATGACAGTGACAGTTTTGTTGAATCATCCCATACTTAGACATGTCATGTACAGCTTTCAAAAGGTATCAATTTTTTTTTAATTAATGTGTTAATTTTGAGGTGTCTTCTTACTTTTAAAAATGTCTCCGACTGATGTTGCCCTTTGTACTTTACTTCTTGTGACGTTTAAAACACTTGCCACGTAATACTGTGACCGTCCATCCTGGATTAAATTAATGGCTCTGGCAACATCAGTCGGAGCCATATCCATTTTTTAAAGTAAGAAGACACCTCAAAATTTAAACATTAATTTGCAAAATACAATTTGATAGCTTTTGAAAGCCGTTTATGACATGTCCAAGTATGGGATGATTCAACAAAACTGTCACTGTCATCCTCCATAGGCTATGGAAGGACCATAGCAACCTTAGTTCTTCATACAGGAAAAATATTGGAAATTGCAATGTTTTTATAAAAAATCCATATTTTCCACAAAAATAAATATATCGAGGTGAACCAAAAACAAAACTGTTAAGAATAGATGTGACTTGATAAATAAAAGTTAATTTAGAACAATAAACGGTCTTGCCACTCTACAGAGTGTCTTAAACTTATGGTAAAAAACATATTTTTGTTTAAACCTGTATATTATAAACGTACGTCTATTTTTTAGTAATTTTTTAAAATGTGAACGATTGTCCATTAATTTATCTACAATATTCTTTAATATTCGTTTAAATCCGACATCAAATAAAAAAATTATTTGCGATTGAAATTCATCGAAAATTTGTGTGGATCGATTATTTTGCCTGTGAGTGTAGTAATGTCACACTAAAGCTCGTTTCATATAGATGCGAAATGCCAATTGCGAAATGCGAAAAATGCTCCCATTGGTCCATTTGATTAGGCGGGAAAAGCGTTTCGACAGGTCCTGCGAATTCGCAAGATTGAGATTGATCCAATATTTTGCGAAAATCGCACTAATTTGGCGTCATGCGCATGCGTTTCGCATTAATGCAATTGCATTTCATACAAACGCCATTTATGTTTATTTGTTTGTATCGTAGTGTTTATTTTGTTTGTATTGTTTAAATAAGTTTTTTTTTATAATGGACAAAGAGTTTTTTAAGGTACATTAATGTTTCTTATTTTACCTTTATAGTCACTTTAAGTAACTATACAATTTCAGTACCTAAAATAGCATGAAAAATATCGCCTAGTTAGAAAACAATGTCCCTAAAATAGTTGGCATCTATATGAAATAGGAGTTGCGAAATGCGAATATTCGTAATTCGCATCTATATGAAACCGACTTAAGGGTTTTAAAATTTCCGGAAAAATTGAGCCGGCAAAAAAACGGAAAAGATTGGGAAATTTTCAAAATGCAAAAGTCAATATATATTTTTTTTAATTTCCAAATTTTTACAGATGTCATCCGTACACTAATATCGAGAAAAAAGTGAATTTACGATACTGATTATAATCATGATATTTATTATGATTATAATAATTATTCCTTTTATTTTAATTCAGTAATTTTCTACCGGGCCGCAAAAAAAAATATTTGGTGCTGTATTAACATAACTTTCGTTTTATTTGACTTCGATTTATAAAATTATAATTTTGTAATTTACCTTTATAAATCATTCATTATTTTGTTATTGGATGTTTTAAATGAACTCCTTTTTAATTCAATATTTAGGTTTTATTTTTGTATATTTTCAAAAAGAAATCATTTAAAAAAAAAAGATTTTTTCAATACCTGGGAAAAAACGAAAAAACAGGTTTTTTTCATAATTTTTTCATTTTTTTAAGACACTTTAAAACCCGATGTGGCACAATAGACTATTATTTTTATTTAGTTATTTAGTTGCAATAATCAACATTACCATTTTTGAGGTGATATAAGATCCTTCTCATCGCAATTTCTAATTTTTACATTATCCCATAAAAAACTTTACATCTCTCTAACAAAAAACATTTTGATACGGAATTGAATGCTCTACAAAAAAGAATTTTGTGTTCAGCCATTCAAAATATATAAATTTACATTTATCGAAAAAACAACCATTTACCAAGTTAACATTTTGAAAAAAAATATTTTTATTTCATAAGTTTTCAAACTTTGATTTAAGATAAATTGAAGTAAAACTTTTTTAAAAGTTATTTAATAAGTTTTATTTATGTTATTTTTACCTATTTTAATAACCCTTAAGTTTCAACACTTTATGCGGGACGTAATTTTTACGAAAGAAAATTACTCATAAGTGTATTTCACCTAAAGGAAAATTTAACGGTAATTTTAACGTCAGAATTTTTACTTAATGGTAAATGTTACTCATAAGTCATAATTTTACGATATTAAGACCACTTTATAACCGTAAATAATTTCTATTCGCCTGGTATTTTTATGGTTATTAGTGGTAATAAATACTATTAATATTGACTAAACAAGAAAAAATAAGCTTAAAGTGAAAAATAAAACTTTAAGGAAAAAATTTTTTCAGGTCGCAATAATGAGTTTTTTAAGATGGCATCCATTACTTACCTAAATATTTATATAATATTTTTTCATAAATATTTTTCTAAAATATAATAAGGAAAGTTATTAAAAAATGATTAAAACTGAATAATTTTTAAAAGATTTTATAAAATTTTGTAGGTTTTAAGTTTTGTTGAATTTTTACACAAGCAATAATTTTTCTTAAAACCGTAAAATATTTAGAGGGCATATAATTTTTAAGATTTATCGTGCCTATTTTTATCAATAAAATAATGCGCCTTTGAGTTTTAAAGCAAAATATTATTAGTTTTGACAATTTAAGTTATATTTTTTAATTTTACTTTAGGGTGGCCTTTATTACTTTGTAAGTACCATTTTGTAAAATATAAATTAAAAGAACAAAGAAATTACGAATGTCAATGTTTTAGTAATTATAGTGTTATTTTTACGTAAATTTGTGGTATTTATATTGTTTTTATTACGTTATTCTCTTAGTAGATCAAAAAGGTTATTATGTACATAACGAAATAAAAGGTTATTATGTACATAACGAAATAAACCATTCCCCAAATTTGGTAATTTTTCGTATCTATACCGTTATAAAACTTAGTAGTAAATTTGTAGTTATTTAAACTTAAAATGCTGCTTGGGTAATGTATAACTAGGTAAAAAACACTGTATTTTGAGTTTCACGAATTCATTTTAATTTAATTTGACAATTGTTTCATTCAAATTAAATGAAAAAAAAATCCTGAAACTCAAAAAACAGTGTTTGTTTTTTTATCTAGTTATACATTATTTTTACTTGAATCTTATACTTATTAGTAAGAGCTCATACGTAGATAGTCTTCTTTTGAGGTGCCCAGCAACCAATTTTTTAATATCATAAGTCTTAAAATAGAATAGTGGATTTTTTGAATCGCCCTAATATTAATTAAACGACTTGGTCAATATTAGTTTATTGCTTCTAAACATGTTTATTTTTCTAGTAACATATAAACATATACAAGGTCGCAATTAAGCTGAATTCACAAAAATTACCAATAATAGGGCATCAAAAATATTGCTATAACTTCTTATACAAATTAATATAATTGTTTTCCATCGGTGGAAACAATAAAATGTGTGTTAATTGTTCCAAGAACACTTTTATATTGCTTGTTAGTTAAGTTGAGGAGAAAGATTAATTAAACGCATTCAGTTCAGTTAATATCTCTGATTGATGATTGATGGTGTCGTTGGCGTGCAATGTATTTTAATGAATTAAAATGTAGGATTTGATGAAAAAAAAAGTCGAATACAAACCTCTTAGCGCTTTCATATGCGCCACAGCCATCCGTAGAATGGTGAGCTTGTCAGGTTTTCTAGCTAAAGCACTACAGGTGGGAACCATGTCTGACAGTTCGGTGATGTAAGCTGTCATCTTGTTGCGTCTCCGCCGCTCGATTTCGCAATGGTTCTCCCTACAGTAAGTTTTAAGAAAAGCCATCGGTAATTACATTTTTTTTTGTCTGGGCATGTTTCAACCGGTCATACGGTTAATTAGAGAATTTTATTCGGAAGACTCTCAATACAATAATCGCCGTTCGCGATTTGACACGAGACCAGCTGGACAACAATTGATTTGCCAATGATATTTCAACATCTCTTTCGAGAAACGACCGCTTACCTTTCCTTTTATTTCGGTTCGTTTTGTTCATAATCATAATTATTGCTTTTTTATTTCATATCAATAATTACGGGTTATTTAATGTGATTACGCTCTGAGAAACTACGGACAACAGACAACGTTTAGAGCGACTGACTAGGTATATACATAATTGGCCCCTATCAATTTTCTTTCCCGTCCCATCGGTAGGTATGCCCAAAATGCGTTGCCCTCAAAAAATAATTACACACACATTATATGCGGTTAAAAAAAATAATACGTAGGTACTTGCACCAAATATTTTCCAAATGCAGTGTAATTATTAATGCTCAAAGTTATTATCGTCCTTAGTCCCTGAGAAACCGATCTCGTAGAAGCAATTTGCGAAGGAGGTAATCAATTTTGGCAACTTTCCACCATTAAGCCGACCACTTGTAGAAATTCCCGATATGCTATCAGTTCAATTCATTACTATTAAATTGCGATTTGCCGAGGAGAGATATCATGTTCAACTTTGCAAAAGACAAAGAAGTCGAGAAGAACGTCAAGCAAAAATTGCGGTAAATAATCAATAATTGAGGAGAAGCGAAATAACAATCATTATCCGAGAGTTGTGGACGTGAGTTTGTTGCATTTCAACAAAGATAACTTAATGGTGGTCGTAATTGAGATTATATTAGGCAGCTCGACCAAAACAATTCCTTCGTCCACCCTGATACACTGAGTGTATTACACTCAGTTTTACGGCCGGCCAGCCGAACTTTTAATCAAATTCAGATGCACAACTCCAGATACAAGACAATTTAACCACAATCACAACAACTATTAAATCTGTAATTTTCAATTAAAAGTTTTACATCTCATTTGAGTATTTGAGAGGAATAAATAAGCATCTATGATTAGTGTACCTGCATTCGGAGATAATTAAATTATTTATAGCAAAGAAGAAAACGCCAAGTCAGATCAAATAAAAGGACACAAATACAAGTCTTTCCACTTGATGACCCCTTCTACAGGATTGTCCATCACATCGATTCTGAGGAAATTCATCCCCCACTCGCACTCGTAAAACGTCACTATTCCGTGATAGTTTTCCTTTCCGAATCGAAACGTAACGACTGACCAAATCGAATTTTCAACATCATATACTTCCCGCTATCTATATTTAAATAAGGAAATTATCGTGGAGTTACGACCAAAATCCACTAAAATATTTATCAGCCCGTCGTCTGTACGCTGAGAAAAAAGGATGCTAAAAAATATTGTCAAAAACATTTTTCCTACAATTACGGTCTTCCTATTTTTTTTCAGTGTGTTAGTTTCTAAACTATAAACACTGAGAAAAAAGATGCTAAAAATTATTGTCAAAAACACACATTGGTTTTTTCCTACAATTACTGTCTTCCCTTAATTTTACTCTCTAAAAATGAAACAGTGGATTTTCACTGATTGACAGTGCATATTAACTATTTGCCGCAGTGATGTATGTATACCACTAGCAATTAGTGAATACTCACTTTTTTATGTAGCGATTTCTTTGCACAAATTTATTTAGTGGAAATTACACTGTACAAATTAGTGAAATAGGTTTAGTTCAAAAAAGTTAAAATTTCACTATTTTATGTCGAGAGTTCCGGAAAAGTAGTGATAATAAAAAACACTAATTTGGAGAAGTTAAAATTTCACTAATTTATATTGAAAAACACCAATTTTACAGTGAATAATAACTCAGACGGAAATAGTGAAAATTTCACTGTTTTACTTTTAGAGAGTAGTTACATTAAGAATTGAAATGGGCAGCGTACATAGCTCAGATGGTAGGGCGCCCGCTTAGCATGCGAGAGGTACCGGGATCGATACCAGGCGCCTCCACATTTTTTTTTTTTAGTGGTGTTGCGCAACTGGAATTTTATGACGCGGGTTAATAATTATAATCTTTTTTTTCAGTGTGTTAGTTTCTAAACTATAAACATTTTATTGAAATGAAATAATCGGTTATTAATACAATGTTACTAATTATAATATAAAGCTATAATTAAAAGACGATTATACTAATATGTGTGTATGAAATTCTTGTGAATCATATTATAATATTTATATTAAGCGGTGCAGCGTGATTCAACTTAATAAATGTATTTTATAAAATGTTGTAGTTTCGTTTGAAGATTTTTTTGGTTATTGTGACCCCCTAACCCTACTGAGTAGGAGGCGCTATTTCGGTGCCATAAGTTCGGTATGTAGATTAAAATAAACGCGAAGCAGAGCAGATCGGCAGAGTTTTAAGGAGAATAAGAAGACCAAGAAGAAGAGAGTTTGCTGGTGGAATGAGGGCGGAGAAGCACCGAGGCTCGGCAGCGTGGGAACTTTGTGGTCTACGCTGTTCTGTTCGCTATACAATCTGCTCCCCGCGGCTAGTCACGATTGCTCGGGAACACGATGCTAGCTGCTCCCTTTTAATGCGACTCACTACTCTCCTCGTGCTTACGTCCACTTCTTCTTCTCCACGGTGGTGCTCTACTGCCTTCGCCAAACTCTACGTCGTATGCATTTCATTTTTTTTTTTAATTTACATAGGTATCTCGCCTCGAATGCACCATAACTTCGCCCTGGATACGCAACGAACTTAGATGACAATAAAGCTGATGACCTGAGATGGACGCTCATTGGGGCTGTCATGACACGACGGATTACTTTCTACCATCAAATGATTTACAATATTTACGAATGCCATTCCAACAAAAAAGTTTATAGTTACACAGAAATATAGCAACAAAAACAAAATTTAAAAAAAATTCCCCGTGTACCTGCCTAATAAATCAAAATAATGAACCCAATTGGCAGGTATTTAATAAATAGGCATTTATATTTAGGGGCCACGCTAGACTCGGTTTTTCTAGTTCATTTCTTATATCATATATTACGGTAAAGTTCAAAAGGTCCTGAGAGACTTGCCTCTTACTTTTTTTAGTTGATCTTATAACCTCGAGATAATTAAACTGTTACGGAACATTTTTAAATGTAGATTATGAATTTTATAAACGTAAAGATACGATCGAAATTAACTTTAACGATTATACAAAATTGGGTCCAGCCGATCAAATGAGTCTCCCGAAAATTTCGCAGATTTGATAGTTACCTTGCAAACCTTTCCTTATCCTGAATACTATCGTCCTCCATTCTGGTGTACTTACTCCCACTTGGGTCGTCTTCATCTGACCTGGAACAAATTCAAATTTCGTTAGGTACTGTTTGAAATTCATTTGCCGACGGAACAAATATTTGGGTCATTTTCAAAATTCCTGTACATTTAAAAAAGAAAGAGTAAAAACAAAAACTTAATCTACAAACATGTTTTTTTTTTCAAATTTAGTTTATTTAGGGGTGTTATTTAACACCTAAAAGTGGGCAGTTGGATTTTTTTAAATAAACACTGAAAAAAGAAAAAAAATGGTCCCCTGGGTCACAAATTTACTAACATATTAAAAAAACTTGCTTAATCATCTTGAAAATATATTTTCCTTTTAAGGTTTTATTTACACTAGGATTTGTTTAAAAAAAGAACATAAATTTAATATTTATATAAAAATGTTGAGTACAAAACTAAGTATAAGCAAAAACAATGTTCTATTTCTCAACTTTCTTACATAGTTAAGTATTTTTAATATATTTTCTGTATTTAAAAATGTCCATTAAAATAGTTTTTTTTCGATTTTTTAACTGGGCCCAGCTTGTCCAATTTAACGAGCAATAAATTAATAAAAATTGTTACTAATAAAATAATAATAATAAGTTAAACATTGTCCAGCTTCTTTGAGGCAAAATACATTGACCAGGAAAATTACTATTAAAAAGGTATTTTAAATTAACTACGTACTGTCAGGTAAACAGAAATAGTGGAAGGTCAAAAAAATGTTTTTAAAACTTTCCTATAAGTTTATTACTATTCAAAAATATATTATAATGTATTTCTTTGGAATTGTCCCCTGGGTCAAATAACTTTCCCCTGGGTCACACAATATGTGATCCAGGAGACGTGTGACCCAGGGGAAAAATGTATGTTTTTATAACATAACCTCTTTACTGTTTTAAAGATAAAAATTTGTATTTTTGACCCTAAAACCACAAGTAGGATACTTACTTTTGAGAATCAAACAAAGTCCTTTACTACTTTTTATTACTGTGACACAGGAAAATGCACAGTTTTGCCACGCTGGTATAAAAAATACAAAAAAACATGTTGTGGCTTCAAGATGCTTCAAAACACCATTTCCTACTAAAATCCGTTACCAAATACATTGCCGCAAGGGAGCAGCACCAAAAGATGTGCGCTCAATTCAAAAGGTCATTTATAAAAGCTGTGACCCAGTAGACCAAAATTAAGGGACAAACTTAAGGGGTTATTTTAACCACTTGTATTTTTAAATATTACCACAAATGGGCTTATTCAGTAATATTTGGAATATATTTTCAACTATATAAAAAAAGGAGGATGTTTAAATAGCATTAGGTAGGAATATTATTGCAAGTGGGACAGCTACTTTTCTGTACTGTTGGGGAAAGTTCCAAATGGCGTTAAACTCAATTTTTTATAAAATATTAGTTGAGGGACAGCAAATGTACAAGAAATTTAAAATAACCCATTTTACTGGATTTTTTGGAATATTTTATATTGATGAGACAATTAATAATAAAATATTTCATAGAACAAGATTGAGTATACATAGAACGCCTTTACGAAGGTCTTCCGATAGAAATACCAAATGTCAGGTACGTCATTATCCTTTTACATTTTACAAAGTTTGATTTTATTATAAAGGTAGGTACATAGTTTAAATAATGCATTTTGTATAAACAAAAATACTTGGATAACACTGGTCATTAGGCATTTTGCCTTGGCAAAATAGCATTCTCAGTAAATTAAACAAAATCCAAGTAAAATAACTTATTTTATATTCAATTAGTTGTATTTAACCATAAACATTTTTTAAAGGTTACTATGAACTAAAAAATATCCCTTTAAATTTACCAACTGATTGCTATAACCTTAAGGTTATTTTTTAGTATAATTTATCTGCTAAAAGAACCATTGGTAATATTACTAAAAGTAGGTTATTTTAAAAGTTACAAAACGTTATATTGACTTCTAGTTTTAACCTTTGAAAATGGTTAAGACTAGATATTTGTTTAAATATATTTTGGTTTAGTTTAACTTTTGGTAAATTAACCACAGCTTTAGTAAATTTGGATATATTTTTTTAACCAACAAGTTATATTTTACCAAATATATTTGAAACTGGTTAAAAAGTTTTATATATTAACGACCAGTGTAAATAATTAAAAATTGTTTACAACGTAAGTATACATTGAAAGAGCAAAACTTCGAAAGGTAACATATCAAATGTCATGACATTTCGACCGTTATCGTGATACTTTTGCTTTATCATAAATAATAAAAATAATGTTTGATTGTTTTTTGATGGAAAAAATGCCGTCCAAGCCCAACAATGAGTTCAAAGAGTCTGATCCATAAAACACAACCAAAATTGAACGGATTGTGCTATAGCATATATGACCAAGACTTCACCCTCAGCGCCTATTATAATAATCATACACTGAGAGAAATGAATTTGTTAAATCAAAATGCTATGCCGTTTGTTGACATAAACTTAAATTTTACTTTCAATTAAAATTTTGAGAATCTCAAATTAAAAACGTTGTTTTGATAGTCCATTTTATTTAAACACTAAACGTATATTGAATAAATATTGTTAAGAAATTTGATTAAATCATTTTTCTATTAGTGTATGTAGTAAATGAAAGCACACACAAAAATTAAACGAATATTTAAAATTATTGAAGCGATGTTCTTTTGTGTTTTGCCTTTACAAACTTAGAATATTGAGTCAACATATCTTAGTAATTATTCTAAAATTGCAAGATATTTTGTTGACATTTTTATCCGATTACTTTAATATAAAGATAATTCAACCGAGTGTATATTAAGTCGTTATATAGCGCCTTATCTTTCTCTATCTTTGCCACCACGCCATTGTTCGTTCTAGTGTCGTTTTGGTACAATATTACATTGAAAAAACCTGGTAAGTGTGATTTTTTTAATATATTTTTTATTTTACAGTACAGAATGCCTCTAATATATTTAATATTATTGTTTTGTAATAATTGAGGACGAAGCTAAGTTTATAGTAATATTTTCTCGCATTACCATGCTTGTGACATGATTATTACCTACCTACAAGTGTTTCATAATTAACTTTTATAGCAATGGAATCGTTATTAGACAAATGGTGATTTGCCAACCTAATTAATGTTTTTTGTAAATTCTAATATTATTTTACCATAAAATAAACTTTATTGTAGGACAAGATATCGATAAATAAAAGCATCTAAATATAAACGCCGACTTAATTCAAATCGAATAAGGTTTTTAAAGAAATAAGAGAAATACAAAAAAACTATTTCGGTTAAGTAGTGTATACACAAACAACAACAAACAAAAGTTTAATACACTACTTAAATACTTATACAATACTTGAATATGTATATATATATATTCAAGTATTGTATAAGTATTTAAGTAGTGTATACGTATTCAATTAAACTTTGTTTGTTGTTAAAAAAAATCATGATTTAAAAAAAAATAAAAAATCGGATTTTTTTTATTTAAATCATATTTTTTTAATTTTAATTAAATTTTCGATACAATAATAAAAAATATTAAAAAGTAAAAAAAAAATTAAATCTATTATGTTTTATTTTGTGTTCAAATGAATTTGTATTTATCTAATAATTTTTTTTTTAAATAAATTTAATATTTTATTCAAACTTTCCACATAGTTACATTTACATACTTTTATTTTTGGTTTAATTATCCAATATTTTAAATAAAACATTCTATTTTAAGTACAATTTTTTGAATCAATATTTTAATTATTTGATTTAAGTAACAATTCATATTTTTAACCTTTAAATTTATTAATACAAGTAATTTTAAGGATTAAAACTGCTTCAATGTTTATTTATTATTTCACTACTAATTGTGTATTATTTATCAAGTTTGATAAACGCCATTTTATACACGAATTTAATTTAGGCACGAGCGAGCTTGCGAGCGAGTGCTTAAATTAATGAGTGTATAGAAAAGTTTATAAACGAGGTGCATACTATACTTTTTCTACGACAAATACTTATTATTATCTTAAAATGATTTAAATCAAAAATTTGTATATAGCGCCATCTATGAAACAATAGGGGAATCTGTGTGTCACCGTCAAATTTTTATATTTTATAAACACACATTATAAAGGTTATAAATCGAATTGTATTTCTTGAAAATTGACAGTTTTTTACAGTTAAGAAAATGTGTTATGAGCACTTTACAGTGAAGTCCGTGCCCGAATTTAAGTTATAGTTTACTGCCGGCGAATTTAAAAGGTCAGTACTGTACGTACAATGTTCATATAAACTTTTCAAATATTGGCGTTGAGAAACTATTTAATACTTTTGTATTTTTAATAATAAAATAATTTTTACATTTAGTACTTTTTACAAGAAAGGCAATTTATTTTAACGATTGTATGACATTTGACAACTGTCAACTAACTTAAAACTAACTTCAGCCCGTGACTAAAGCGCCATAAAGCCACAACTTGTCAATATGTATTTAAAAGGTCACTTAGTGTCATGGAAACATGTACGATAAAGGGCGTTTTAAAGGTAGGAGTAGAAAAAATTAATAATTTGATTAAATATTATAATAATATTATTTTAATAAGCCGTGTATTTATTTTAATATTTTTAGTGGTTGGACCAAAAAAAGGTTAAAATTTTAATTTGTTAAAACAACATTTATATTTTAACATTCATGAATGGTTCTTTTAACTCCAAGTAAACATTGTTTATATTGAATGTGCAAAAAGTGTTGATTTAACCATTTATTGGTTAATTTAACCATTTTTTCTTTCAGTGTAAAGTCCCTTCAAACAATACTTTTTGTCGAGTTTTTCAAAATATTAAATTCAAGTTCGAAAATAAATAGAGTAATTGATGAGATAATTAAAAAAAAACGAATTTCAAAAAAGTCCCGGGTCTTTTTAGACTATGTATACATGTATGTTAGTGACGGTAATTCGATACTTGTTATTGGGGTTCGGGTAAATTTATTGCACCGGTAAGTTAAACAACATGCACTTAGTCATAACAAATTAAACATATCATCCATATGTAGAGGCAAAACTTTGTTACTTTAGTGCGAAAGTTAAATAAGAAATTTAGATTGTGTTTTATACGTTTTATACCTATTCTAGATCATAAAAATGTAGCTGTTACAATGTTTTACAAAGTAGCTTAAACAAATAGGAAGGTGATAAGAAAGGTAAGATTAAGCATGGAACTGATATAAATTTATTAGGTAACCTAGGTATTTAATTTAATTGATTTGTTTACACATAAAACAATTTCCGATATTTTAATAGCGACATTACATTATAGTTAATTAATCAAACACACATGCGTGGAATATTTTAAAATAAAAGCCCAAGTGTCATCCTAGGAATTTCGGTATTAAACAAAAAGACTTGTAGCATTTTCAGTAACGACCGTATGAAAAACTTCCCTTGCCGCGTGGAATGCCGTCTCCTCGCTATCCCTAAATAGTATGATGCACTTAAAACTTGCAGACAAGAAACACCAACCAACGTTTCTCCCAACGACTTACCAAAAAGTGCATGAAACGTTTTGATAATATAATGAATCGAATCAAAATCACGTTTGACACGTGTATGATTCAATCGTCGGGCGCAAAACAAATGAGTTAAACAAAAAAGCGGACATCTCCCGTAGGTAGCGCGTTGTTTGCATTTACATTCGATGTAAACAATTTGATATTGTTAATGTTTGAAAAGGGCGCAAAAGCATATGGCTGCTATTTGCCGTGGAGTTACTGCGTTGCAGTTCTAAATCTGCGTTACGTGCCGTGATGGTCCGATAACGGTCTCATTAGTAAACCGTAAATCGAGCGAAATGCCGCCCCCCAATTGGGGATCGTATGCCCGCCGGCGGTTTCCTCTCGCTCCTCGAAAACCCTCGCTTATTATCATTATCATCGATAATAATATTATCCTGTGGCCGAAATAATTACCAATGAGGCCACACAAATAAATTATAAAGATGGAAAACTTTAATGTCAAAGATGCACCCAGCCCCAATTTCTTTCAGAGTGAAATAAATTTTTTTTTCATTCTGTACATTTAAAGAAGAAAAAGTAAAAACAAAAACATAATCTAAAAACCTGTTTATTTAGGGGTGTTATTTGACACCTAAAAGTGCGCAGTTGGATTTTTTAAAATAAGCCCCTAAAAAAGAAAAAAAAATTCCCCTGGGTCACAAATTACTAACATATTAAAAAAACTTATAAAACAATGCTTAATCACTTTGAAAATATATTTTTTTGCTTGATAATAATCCTTTTAAGGATTTGTTTAAAAAAGAACATACATTTATTATTTACAAAAAAACGTTAAGCACAAAACTAAGTAAAAGCAAAAACTAAGTTCTATTTCTAAACTTTCTTACATACATTTTAATATATTTTCTGTATTTAAATAGAATATTTTGTATCAAGTTTGATAAACGCCATTTTATACACGAATTTAATTTAGCTTAAATTAATGAGTGTATAGAAAAGTTTATAAACGAGGTGCATACTATACTTTTTCTACGACAAATACTTATTATTATCTTAAAATGATTTAAATCAAAAATTTGTATAGAGAGCCATCTATGAAACAATAGGGGAATCTGTGTGTCACCGTAAAATGTCAAATTTTATAAACACAGATTATAAAGGTTATAAATCGAAATGTATTTCTTGAAAATTGACAGTTTTTCACAATAAAAGTAAAGAAAATGCTTTATGAGCACTTTACAATGTTCATATAAACTTTTTAAATATTGGCTTTGAGAAAGTATTTAATACTTTTGTAATTTTGTATTGAGATAATAAAATAATTTTCACATTCAGTATTATTTTACAAGAAAGGCACATTATTTTAACGATTGTATGACATTTGACAACTGTCAACTAACTTAAAACTAACTTCAGCCCGTGACTAAAAACCTGTTGCTAACTTCAGCCCGTGACTAAAGTATGTACGATAAAGGGCGTTTAAAAGGTGGGAGTAGAAAAAAATGTTTATGAGTTTAAGAAATTTTCTTTTAATGCGTATTAAAAACGTTATGACATTTGACAACTGTCAACTAACTTAAAACTAACTTCAGCCCGTGACTAAAAACCTGTTGCTAACTTCAGCCCGTGACTAAAGTATGTACGATAAAGGGCGTTTAAAAGGTGGGAGTAGAAAAAAATGTTTATGAGTTTAAGAATTTTTTTTTTAATGCGTATTAAAAACGTTTTTTCTCGATTTTTTATCTCGGCCCAGCTTGTCCAATTTAACGAGCAATAAATTAATAAAAAGTTTTAGTTATTAGTAATATTAATCAAATAATAATAAAAAGTCAATATTAACATTGTTTCGTTGAACTGCCAAACATTTTTTCTTCTTTGAGGCAAAATACATCGACTAGGAAAATTACTATTAAAAAGGTGGAGGTCATTATTTTAAATTGGCTACGTACCGTCAGAAACAGAAAAGGTGGAAGGTCGAAAAAAAATGTTTTTATAACTTTCCTATAAGTTTATTATTATTTCAAAAATATAGGTATTATAATTTATTTCTTTGGAATTGTCCCCTAGGTCACATAACTTTCCCCTGGGTCACACAATATGTGATTTTAGAACAAAACCTCTTTACTGTTTTAAAGAAAAAAAATTGTATTTTTGCCCTTTACTACTTTTTATTACTGTGACACAGGCACAGTTTTGCCACGCTAGTATAAAAAATACAAAAAAACGTGTTGTGGCTTCAAGATAGTTAAAAACACAATTTTCTACTAAAATCCGTTACTAAATACATTGCCGCAAGAGGGCAGCACAAAAAAATGTGCGCATAATTCAAAAGGTCATTTATAAAAGCTGTGACCCAGGAGACGTGACCTAGGGGACCAAAATTAAGGGACAAACTTTAGGGGTTATTTTAACCACTAGTATTTTTAAATTTTACCACAAATGGGCTTTTTTCTTTAATATTTGGAATATATTCTCAACTATATAAAAAAGGAAGATTTTATTTTACTCTAAGATGTTTAAATAGCATTAAGTAGTGAATATTATTGCAAGTGGGACAGCTACTTTTCTGTACTGTTGGGGAAAGTTTGTTTTTTTCGATAGGGTTAAATTTAAAATTTTACAATGTTGCTAATATATAGTTGCTAAAAACACTTAAACCAATTGATTTTGCTTAGTAAAGATCCAAATGGCGGAATTTGAAAATAACCCATTTATTTATTTTGCTTAGAAAATTAGTATTAGTAGGTACACTCAGAGAAAAAATGTTATAAAAACAATAATAATTTAAAGGGATTCAAATATATTTTTGCGTCATTGGTGTGCCCCATTACCCTTTTTAACTACTATTAACAAGTCTGTGCTTACCAAATTAATTAAATGTGAGGGGACTGTTTTAAGATTTGTGGATAAATAATATTTACAACTTTGTTAACTCTTCTATAGTAGGTTAAAGAAAGTCTATATATTTTAAAATTATTTCTGTTAGGCTCCATTATCACACAAAACTATAGGTTTATATATAAAGATGTATTGATAAACTAAACCAAAATAGGTCCAAAGTCTAGTTAACTTGTTAACCAGTTAGTAATATTATAATATTATACCAATAGGTTTCTTTTATTAGTTAAATTATACTCAAAAATAACCTTAGAATTTATCTTAAGATTATAGCAACCGGTTGGTAAATTAAAGGGTTATTTTTTAGTTCATAGTAACCTTAAAAAAATGTTAATGGTTAAATACAACTAATTGGTTAAAAACAAGTTAAAAAAAACGTTATTTTACTTAGATTTGGGTTAATTTACTTAAAATGCTCTTTATTTGTGTTGTGCTACTTTGAAGGTGTATAATAATTTTATAATGCATATCTTTTTAAAACAACGTTGAGAAACGCAATAAAATAAAACTACAAAATTTTCTATTGGAATTAAATTAATATAATTTCCTATGCTTTTCATGCCATATATGGACTTTTGGGTGAGGATCATGGTACCATACACGCAGAGAAATATTATAATATTTCTCTGCGTGTATGGTACCATGATCCTCACCCAAAAGTCCCACCACGTGACTTTGATACAAATAATTAATCAAGCTAAATTTGTTCTATTTTCTAAAAACAATACATTAAATGTATTTATCTATTTTGCGTTCATAATGATTTTAATATAACACGGCTTTCGGTGCTGTAATGAGATACTTTATCCCAACCAAAATTTTTATGATTTTTCTAGTACTTATGGGACTTTTCTGGCAATAAATTTTGTTTAACACCAAAGAAAATTCTTTTTTTCTTCTTTAACATTAACAGCCGCTTATTGTAAATAAGTAAATTAAGGACGGCATAGCGAATCGATTTTGACATTAACTGTCAAACCAATGACTGTGATACCAACTATCTAAAGTAAAATTCGACCAAACTAAATTTAAGGTATAAAATTATTATTTTTTATAAAATTTTTGCAAAATAGATAAAATGGCATAAAGAACTCATGTCATAAGACCTTTTGTCGCACTCGTCCATTATAAATTAACATTAGTTCTTTAATATACTATTTTTGTGTATAAAGAACTTAATTAGGAACACAATAAATTAATTAATTAAATTGAAAAAGACAAATGACAATTTTAAGTAATTTCCCGAAAATTTCCCAAAAAATAACCGGTATTTCTTCAGAAAAATTGTAAAAAACAGACATTTTTGGTAAAATTAATATTTTCTTATAAACTGGATAAAACTGACGAATATGATTTAACTTCTCTCTTTTTTTTTCAAATTATGTTTTTCATACCAAAATGCTTGTTTTGAGTTGAATTTGTACCACTAGGTCAATAACACCCTTTATATAGGGGGCGGCAAAATTGAACTTGAATTTGTGGATTGGATTTACTTTGGGGAGTATACTCTTTTGAGCTTGTAGGAACTTTTGTCTAATAACAATCGGAATGATTGTGTGGCGGCTTAATTTACCCACCCCTCTCACACTAACACAGACATGCATGTCCTATTTGTGTTTCCTTAACGTTTATTCAAACAGTTGCTCCCGCAAATGTTTGTCTTGTGTACCCCCAACTTGATCAACGCAGTCGTTATATTTAATTCAAGAGAAATGTGAAATGCTTAAAAATATGCGATGCAAACCACGAAAATTTGTTTGCCATAGGAAGTGGACCGTTAGGTAGTTATTGTAATTATTTGTTAGATGCCTCACAAAAAAATAATTACCTACATATGTACATAAAACAGTATGTAAGGTGCAATAATAATAGAAATATTAAACAGATATCGCTGATGAAGCGTATTGTTCGTGTTGGTTAGTCATTATATTTGATAAACCGAAGTAGCAGCACTTTTATTAGGTTAATTATACATTTATTGTGAAATATTAACTCTATATTGCCAGTGTCATACAACTTTGTATTGTTTATTACGTTTATTACTTGGAAATGTAATACCAAACCCAAAAATAAATTAATTAATACGAGGAATTTTAACTGATCGAGAATATTGAACAAGGTTAAAAGTAATTAGGAATAAATCTTCTATCATCTTGAGGTAATTTAGATAAAATGTTCGTTACGGTCTATTAGTGTTCCCACACTTTTTAACTTTTTGCCAATTCAAATATTATTTTTATTTATAATGATGAAATCGATGGAAAATTAATCGTTTTTCTTATTTTTTCCATAATAATTATGTAATATTATAATTACATTGTCTATAATTATAGTTGTTTATTAAAATGTTTATTTTTTTAGAAACACGCCGCTCTTTTTTCTAATTGGAATTTGTGTTTGTTTGCCTGGTGATTTGAATATGTAATGAAAAGTAAATTAAGGGTGAATTCGAGGCATTTTTACTTATTAAGGACTAAACTAATACAAACGGTTGCGGGAAATGCTCTAAATAACCTTGTCCTTAAAATAAATCTTCTACCGCTATAAAACTAATAAAATTGGACTTGGACGGATCACGTAAGACACCTTTTTAACGTAAAAAAAGTCCGTTGTTCGAAGGAAGAGAACGTAAGATAAATAAGATTAAAATTTGATGATAAGAAAGAAATAATAATGTAAATTTCTCAGGATAACGATCACTCGGTAGCATGGGTGACATTTTCGAAAAACAAACGGTATTTTTGTACCTAGTAGCGACTACCTCCCATATGATTTATGCATTCATCAGCGGCCCTTCCTGTCATTTGGGAAATAAATTTTTAGTTTACAAAGCATGTATATATTTTTACTACTTCAGGAAATAAGAAGATAAAGGCATGTAAATAAAGTAATAAAAGACCAAACGCATCACGCATAAACATTTTTATCGCCGCACAAAAATCTCACTCAGGTAAAACGAACGTTTTTAAAATTTTGATTATTTTTTGACTTCATAACAAGCTTTATTGCTCTTTTACTACGATTTTATTATGTCTTAGAAAATCAATTGTATTAAAAAGGAATATAGGCCTGCCATATAACAGTAAATCGGCCACATTTTTATTTCACAAAATTCAATGTTTACCCCACTTGTGGCTATCATGCAGAATTATTAAGTTTCCATGTAATTTATTTTAATGAAGTAATTACAACAACATGCTTGAAATTATTATTTAGATTAATAGGTCGGGTTAATTTTATAGGTTTTGAGTAATTAGTTGAGAACGGATAAATCTACTTAATTATCAAAATACGTGGGTAAATTTGAGATAAATTTTAAAAATAATTTAAATAACACGTGTAATTGGTTTTAAGTAAATACAGTGTGTCCACGGATGGACTTAACTATACTTGTAAAAATATTTATTTTTAATTGTTTCAATTTTCATCATTTCTTACAGTTAAAATGCTGATATAAAAAGCTGCTAATTAGACATCAAATGAAAATATTGAAAAATTAAGATATTAGTTTTCAAATTTTAACAAATAATTGTAGGCATTTTAGACATGTCAGTTGAAAGCAACAACCTTGATTCATTATCATCAAATGAGATAGCAGTAAATTTCTACAAAATAAGTTAGGACCTGAATTGATTTTATTTTTAATAATAAATATCTTAGTAACAACTCACATGAAAAAACTTTATTTGGCTTTTTTTTTTCTTACAACCTCTTCATATTGCAAAATCTACAATTGTATTTTTTGCGCACCCTGTATAACAAAATCGTGAATGGTATTTATGTAACAAGCAGAAGAAATTAAAAATAAATATTTTAACAAGTATAGTTAAGTCAATCCTTGGACACAATGTATATGAGGAGTGATTTTTCAAAAGGTCGTATTTCCATTTGCAACACATTTTCAAAAAACGTATAGGTTAGGTCGATATAGATTATTAAAAAAAAATATGATGAATGTATAATACTACTTCAGACCTGCTGTCGTATTGGTGGTTTAAATTTAAATAATTATAGCAATGGTATTTTTTTAAATTATTTGGAAATAAGACCTTTTGTATGAAATCATTTTGGAAATGTGAATTTTTGCTGTGTACAAACTTTTTTATTGAATACCGTTTAAAAAAAAATATATGGAAAAATTTCTTTATTGTGCTAACAATATTGAAAAATATGTAAGGCTTATATTTTAAGGATATCCATCTCTGGCTCATTACATAAACACATCACTTCTTCATCATATTCTTGACATTCAACATCTTGTGCAACATAACCACCATTTAATTTATGCCTTTTAACCATACCTTTGCGATTTTGTCGAAAAATGACATTAAAGTAAAAATGGAAATACGGCCTTTTGAAAAATCACTCCTTATACACTCACAGGCAAAATAATCGATCCACACAAATTTTTGATGAATTTCAATCGCAAATAACTTTTTTATTTGATGTCGGATTTAAACGAATATTAAAGAATATTGTAGATAAATTAATGGACAATCGCTCACATTTTAAAAAATTACTCAAACATAGACGAACGTTTATAATATACAGGTTTAAACAAAAAGATGTTTTTTACCATATGTTTAAGACACTCTGTAGAGTGGCGAAACCGTATATTATTCTAAATTAACTTTTATTTATCAAGTCACATCTATTCTTAACAGTTTTGTTTTTGGTTCACCTCGATATATTTATTTTTGTGGCAAATATGGATTTTTTAAAAAAACATTGCAATTTCCAATATTTTTCTGTATGAAGAACTAAGGTTGCTATGGTCCATCCATAGGCTATGGAGAATGACAGTGACAGTTTTGTTGAATCATCCCATACTTTGACATGTCATATACGGCTTTCAAAAGCTATCAAATTGTTTTTTGCAAATTAATGTTTAAATTTTGAGGTGTCTTCTTACTTTAAAAAATGGATATGTCTCCGACTGATGTTGCCAGAGCCATTAATTTAAGCCAGGATGGACGGTCACAGTATTACGTGGCAAGTGTTTTAAACGTCACAAGAAGTAAAGTACAAAGGGCAACATCAGTCGGAGACATTTTTAAGAGTAAGAATTAACACATTAATTTACAAAAAACAATTTTATAGCTTTTGAAAGCCGTGTATGACATGTCAAAGTATGGGATGATTCAACAAAACTGTCACTGTCATCCTCCATAGGCTATGGATGGACCATAGCAACCTTAGTTCTTTTTACAGGAAAAATATTGGAAATTGCAATGTTTTTTAAAACAATACATATTTTCCACAAAAATAAATATATCGAGGTGAACCAAAAACAAAACTGTTAAAAATAGATGTGACTTGATAATTAAAACTTAATTTAGAACAATATACGGTTTTGCCACTCTATAGAGTTTAAGACACTCTGTATACAGAGTGTCTTAAACTTATGGTAAAAAACATCTTTTTGTTTAAACCTGTATATTATAAACGTACGTAAATTTTTTAGTAATTTTTAAAATTTGAGCGATTCTCCATTAATGTATCTACAATATTCTTTAATATTTGTTTAAATCCGAAAACAAATAAAAAAGTTATTTGCGATTGAAAATCATCGAAAATTTGTGTGGTATTGAGTGTATGTTAATTAATATAAACACGTGCGAGGCGTCGCGACGTCTAGTTTGAAAAAAAAAATCAACAAGTATACCTTCTTTTTTTGGGATAGTGAGCGGTCGGAGGCGGCATGGATCCGCCGGACCCGGGAGGCTGCAGTTGCACGTGGTGACCGATGGTGGCCGGCGGTGCCGAAGGATGCGGTTGCAAATATGTTGGGGGCGGCGCGTAGTGTGGGGGGCCGCCCCCAGCATAAGCGTACATATCCACTTTGAATTGAACTACGATAAACTATCTAGGGAAAAAATGTGCATCACACTGAAAATTGGCACTGATCGATTAGTCCTGAGCGATGATTTTGTTCGATTGTTGTCGACGAAGACGCACATGTCACGACGGAGAGACGCGCGTTCGGCTGTAAGATAGGAACGTATCACAACATATTCAAAACCGAACTGACTGCGACGGGACCGTCCCGGTACCTACGAACGGTATGGTCGGCTTGGTGGAGGTAAAAGCTCCACACCGCTCCGTTCCGTTTCTTTCGGGCGAATGTCTATGTCAGACCGCCTTGGATGTTACCTTTTCTTCTGTTGCTGTTACTGTTGCTGCTGCGGCGCAAGCACTAACCTGGACATCGTTTTTTGTTTGATTTTTTTTTTTTACCAAAAACACCTCACTTTTTTTCACCTAGTTAATGTTTATTCTGTTTTAAAACGACATTTAAACGAGTAGAGCTTCAATACAAATTTTAAATCGCATTTTTATGGATGATTTCAGTGAAAAGGTAAAATATTAAATATAAAACCTTATTTTAACTAAAATTGAAATCGATTAAAATATTTAAAGAATATTTAAAGAATAAGATAACGTTTCATAAAAATATTGTATTATTATTATTATACAAAGCATAATAAACTTTTTCTACTTCCACTTTTAAAACGCCCATTGTCGTACATATTTCCTGGAAACAGTTTTCATGGCACTAAATGGCCTTTTAGTCACGGTCTAAAGTTAGCAACAGGTTTTTAGTCATAAGTTAGTTGACAGTTGTCAAATGTCATACAATCACAAATAAAGTGCCTTTCTTGTAAAATAACACTAAAAGTGAAAATTATTTTATTATCTTAATATCAAGTTTGATAAACGCCATTTTATACACGAATTTAATTAATGAGTGTATAGAAAAGTTTATAATCGAGATGCATACTATACTTTTTCTACGACAAATACTTATTATTATCTTAAAATGATTTAAATCAAAAATTTGTATAGAGCGCCATCTATGAAACAATAGGGGAATCTGTGTGTCACCGTCAAATGTCAAATTTTATAATAAACACAGATTATAAAGGTTATAAATCGAAATTTATTTCTTGAAAAATGACAGTTTTTCACAGTGAAAGTAAAGAAAATGCTTTGTGAGCACTTTCAGCCCGTGACTAAAAACCTGTTGTTAACTTCAGCCCGTGACTAAAGAGCCATAAAGCCACAACTTGTCAATGTGTATTTAACTTAGTGTCACGGAAACATGTACGATAAAGGGCGTTTTAAAGGTGGGAGTAGAAAAAAATACAAAAGCATTAAATAGTTTCTTGACGCCAATATTTGAAAAGATTCTATGAACCTTGACCTTTTGATTTCGCCGTAGTAGTGCAGTTAACTAGATTTAACTGATAGAGCGGTAAAAATTTTGCTTACAGTGCCCATAAAACATTCTCTTCCCTTTTACTGCTTCTATATCTATTGTAAGAATTTTTAATACTTTGTGATAATATTTTGCAATTATAGTAATAAAAAAAATCAAAGGATAAAATATTTTCTTAGCATAATAATATTTTAAAGTTATTTCAATATTTTATGTAGGTATCAATAATTGTTATAAGTTTAATTAAAATATTAACGAGCAATATTAATGGTAAAAATAACGTTAAAAATGTTTATTTTACAAATATTTAACTTTAATAATTTTTTAGTATTTGTCGATAAATAGTATATTAAAGAACTAATGCCATAAGACGTCAAAAGGTCTTATGACATGAGTTCTTTATGCTATTTTATCTATTTTGCAAAATTCTATAAAAAAATAATTTTATAACTTAAATTTAATTTGGTCGAATTTTAATTTGGATAGTTGGTATCACAGTCATTGGTTTAACAGTTAATGTCAAAATCGATTCGCCATGCCGTCCTTAATTTATTTATTTACAATAAGCGGCTGTTAATGTTAAAGAAGAAAAAAGGATTTTCTTTGGTGTTAAACAAAATTTATTACCCAGAAAAGTCTCGTAAGTACTAGAAAAATCATAAAAATATTATAACCAATATGCAAAATATTATGCCGTTTAAAGTGTAACCAACCTATAAAATCAAAATTTTGGGTGTGATAAAGTATCTCATTACAGCACCGAAAGCGTCATGAAGTCATTATAACGCAAAATAGATAAAGTATATTATGCAACTCGTTTATAAACTTTTCTAGGCACTCATTTAATTAAGCACTAGCTCGCAAGATCGCTAGTGCCTAAATTAAATTTGTAACTAACATAGCGTTTATCAAACCTGATACATAATATACCATAAACGAATTTAAACCGATTATTTTTTTAATAAAATAATTTTATGATGATTATCTTTTTGTACGTTAAACTGCAATTTTTTTACCCTTTAATTTTTCTGTTTTGTTTACCCAATTCCATTTTTGAAAAGATTTAAACGGATCCGACCCATTTTCAAGGAACTAAATTTTATGACTGTCCCCCAACAACTTTTTCCCAAATTTCGATTTCCGATATAGCTATTGACATTTTGACTTGACTACTTTTAGAAGATGTTTAAGACACCAGTGTACTCAACTCGACTTATCTAGTTTTGCGTTTGTGCAGAAAAAGTGGAAGATTAATTACTTTTTAATTTAAATGTGCAACTTTAATAAATAAATTGTGCTTCAATATATTTATATTTACATATAGGGTCTGTTGAATCCTTAACCTTCGAAGTGCTGCGCTACTTTTGGGACATCCTGTATTTTTAGCGGTTTTGACCGGTGACTGTCTGAACAAATAAATGTAATATTTTATGAAAATTGTATTTATACCTACCAAAGAGTTGATTTAATTGTAATTATAGTGAATGCTTTATTATAAAAATTGCCAAGGCTTAAAATCAGTTATTTTCAGTGTGGTGAACAACTTCAAAACTCCTTTAAGTAGTTTCCGAAATGATATTTGAAAATTACATAATTACCGCAGAACGACCGGTCGTAGCTATAAGGTATAAACTTATAATAAACGTATAATTTGACAACAAACCTGTATTAGGCCGATTAACATTAATATTCAAAAGTCATGCATGAACCATGGTTCGATTTTAAAATTCCGTTTTGTTTAAAATCCACCCCAACGCGGCCCAACAATAGTTGGTGTCATTTATAAGGCTTACATGTGATCCCCGATTCCCGTAATTCGCTGCGATCCCATGTTTTAAAATCCCGTAACAAGGCATCATTCTTATAAACGTCACAATACAAGACGGATAAAATATGTACCTCGGATTTTATAAATTTTAACATAAAAATATAATAATAACGTAAAAGCAACAAAAAAAAACAGTGTGCACACGAAATAGGAAAATATTTAGTGTACAAATTTTACCAAAAACAAAAAATGACATATTTTTACAAAAACTAGTGCAAGCGTTGAAGGTTAAAATTTATAGCTTACAATATAATAAATATATATATATATATCTATTTAGTTATGATAACAGTTGTTAAAAGTCATAAATTATGAAGGTTGTAAATAGAGAAATAAAATAGATAGACTTTCCCCAAATTGCAAAACTTGCTGGTTACCTGCTCAGAGCTTGGGTTTTTTCATAGTAAATCTTAATAATGGAATTGGTAATAGTAGTGGTAATTTGTTAAATTAAGTTGTGTAAGGGATAAACCTTAAAGAGAATACTTCGCCGATTTTGGCAATAGGGTCTTAAAAATTAACATTAGTGAAAATAAAGAATAAATTTTCTTGTTTTTGTTCACCGAAACAACCTAACATTCATTTTAATTTTGAAACCACAGAAGCTCTTCTACCGAAAATTATTTGCCATATTATAAAAAGAGATTTCCAAAATACAGATTTAGACCTGAATGACAGATGCGGTTATTAATAATGAAACTGGTAGCGAACGATAAACAGCGAATTTTCTTGTACCGCCATTACCAGCTATTTATTAACTGATAAGAATGAAATAATTTCCTTATCATAATTGAATCTTAAAAGTTATGCTTTGCATGGAATCATCCCCCGAAGTTTTTGTATTTTTGACACGGAATCAATTCACTTATTTTATTTAATTTGTATCTAATATTTCCTTGTTTATTTTGTTTTTATAATTAAATATGTAATTATTTTTATTGATTAAAAATAGATAAAATTGTAATTTAACTTTTAAATCATGTATGGTATGCCATCTGTTGGCGATATAGCTAACCCAAACGTATACTGGGTTGCATAGATTAGAATGAACATGCTAATGATTGTTATATTTTTATGGAATATAATAATTAAAAGTTTGCTTACCCTATAACACCTCTACGTTTTTGAAGACCCTTTGTAGGATCAGCCCCTTAAAAATTAACCAGAAATGCCCTATTAGAAACACAATAACAGAGTTTGATTTTTAGGTAGGTAAAGACACCTTAATGATAGGTACCTATTGCAAACAATTTTTACGAAAATTAAAATCGATATTTTAGGTTTAAGAAAAAAGTTTAAAAAATGCGTTAATAGGTAATTGTAATATATAAAAAAAGAAAAATTTACAATTCCAATTGTTTTATATTTCGTACGCAAAATTAAGCACGTAAGCCAAAGAAACGTTATTTTAAGCTTCGTAAATGTTAAACAATAACATTGGATTATATATTGTGCATATATACCTAGGAATGGGATTTGAGTAGGCATAATAGAATTTACTAACCTGGTACAGAATGTGTAACAGCTGACATTAGAATGAAAGACCATTCGTTTTATGTCCCTTTTTCTTGTTTACTTCACAAAACACTAAATTTCACCGAATAAAAACTTTCATATTGCTTTGAATTGAAATAGTATCTTTCCAAACTTTAAATTATGTTTACAACAAAACCGTCGCCATGTTATAAAAAGCACGCAAGGGTGGGAGGGTCTCACTCTGACATATCAAAAGGGCTCGTTCACAACTATAGCCTGACATTAGCTGCAATCGTAAAGGTAAAACAATAATTTGCGACGTTGTCGCTGTGACGTTTTTATGTCACATCGAGGAATTTTATTTTCTCATTTTTAACGTTACCTTTTTTTATTGTTTTATTATATTATATATATATATTTTAGTTTAAAACTTACCTGTTTTAAATAAAACAAACCTGTTAGATTGAATTTAATATTGAATGCTTTAGGGACTGAATTGTTAAAAATGAGTTATAAAAACAAAACAAGTTAATTATTTGTTTATATATATTGAAGTAATGTACAAAATAACTCTGAAATTGATTTAGAGTGCAACTCCCCTGTCTAGCCAATAAAAGAGTAAAAATAATACCTATGAAAAATTCGTAGAAAAAAATAGAGGGACATGTTATGAATGAATAAAAAAAATGAAAATCAATGTATTTAGCCTTTTACTTAATTTATAATATGCAATCATACATAAGATGAATTAATACCTACAGCCAGAAAAATATCACCACATATTTTAAACTACAATTGAGTTCTAAGATCAAGACTGCCTTTTTCTAAATTTTACAGTCAGTGGCGTCCTTATGTACATTAAGTTATTTTTTGTCCCATTTTTACTTGTACTTAATCAAACAAATGTCTACTTGAATGTCACCACAATTTAGTGATACCCATGAAATTAAATGGGTGGATATTTTGCAACATAAAAAGTAGCATTGATGGAAAAAGTAAAAGTAAACCATAAGACAAGCGCTGTAATTTTAGTATATGTATAATAATCATAATAATAATGTAATAATAAATAATAGAAAGGGACAGCTACTGTCCTATTCGGACGCCCCTGGTTACAGTCCATACTTGTTCAATAACAGAGTAACAGCTAAAATGGGATGTATAAAACATTTCTAAATATACATAGAAAATTAAAACTTGTATAAAAACACCATTTTTCGGTACTTCCTTTGTACATTTATTTAGTTAATTCATTATCAGACATGTATAAAGCATTCGCACAGTAATACCAAACATGAAATAAGAGAAGTGAGTGTGCAGAAAAACGAATAGTCAAAAACGGAGGTTGCGTTGCATCGCCTTGTTCCAACTTGCTCTGCTTGCTAGCATTCAACCACCATTTACATTTTTTTTTTACAATTTTGCACCCCTGCACTGTCAGGCCTACAGTACATATTTTTTATTTTTTAATAACTACCATCATTATTGGTTTAATTGTTTGTTTGTTTGTCTCTTGGTGGGTTCGTTCATATCAAATAATAAATACATAAGTAACATGGATGTATGTTTAACATTTTCCAGAAAGACGTATGTCGCTTAATTTACAAAATGGTACAATAAATGGATTATTATTATTATTATTACACTATGTGAATTGATTAGCTATTGGAGATCTGGTCTCATCTCATCTCTAGTCATTTGTTTGTTTGTTTACGTCACTCTCATCAAACGCGCGCGCACATCATCACTGCTGTCCGTCACTGTCTTTTGTTCACATAGCGATGCTCGAATGCTCGAATTAGTCCTACCACATGAATTATCATCGCCATCGTCATCGTCATCACCATCATTATACCACATATCATATAACTATACATATTGATTGAAGTGAGCAGGCAGGCAGGCAGGCAGGCATCATCAGCACTTGGGTCTAGTTTCAGTTTAACGCGGAAGGGGGCGGAGCGGATCAGGTCGGGGGGGGAGAGAGAGAATTTTAGCTGCGAGATATCTGAAAGAGCACCTTCGAGAGCAAAAGTGCCACCTGCTGGTCCAAAATCTGACTCATAACGAGCGCGAGCAGCCGCGACTCTTGCTGCACCATGAGCGGCTTGTTGTCCGGATGCCTGGCGAGGAAGACCAGCGTCGTCGCCGCCCTCCTCAGCATGTCCAAACTGGTGCCCATCGAGTCGGGATTCTCCCTGAGCGCGCCGATGCCGTGCTGATTGGCCACGCCGAGCGCGCTCTGCTCCGCCTGCTCGATGAACGCCACCAAGAGCGAGACGCACGGCGTCTGCGAGGCCACCACTCGCGCCATGCTGCTGTCCGCCGCCGCCAGGTAGTGCAGCAGGTTTATCGAAAACTCGCGCAACACTTGGTCCTCGGATCGGCACAGGTGCTTGGTCAGCACCGCGCACAGCCGCTCCAAGCGGGAGAAGGGCGGCGTCGCGATCACCAGGTCCACGTTGCTGTTGGTCACGCATAGCTTGCAAAGCGCCTCGAGCGCGAGCCTTTGCGGCGACAGCAGCGAGCACGGGCCCGCCGAGGCGAACGGGTCCTGGCCGCTGGCCGAAGGGCAGATGGCCCAGTGCAGCAGACCGTCCAAAAGCGGCCGCGCCACCAACTCGCTAAACACCGAAATGTCGATCTGACCTGCTATGTTCGATATCGATACCAATATGTTTTCTCTAATTTGTACAAGGAAATCCCACCACCATTCGTTTTCACCTTGAAGACTGCTACAAGAATCCGCAAAATCAGCATCCTCCTGAAATCAAACAACAACCAACCATTCATTAATAATAAACCATTTATAAACCCAACAACCAACAACATACCTCACGATCGTAATTTCTCGTTTTCTGCGTCCGAGCCGGGTGTTCGTGATGAAGCAGCAACAATTTCCCCACCAGGGCCAAGAAACTTTTACTTTTCGAGAACTCCATCTCATTGCCGGGTACAAATGTAAGACTTCTAAGAATGTTCGATAAGCATACACACCGTTTGCCAATGTTATCCTGACTCTCAGTCAGCAAGACCAGACTTGCCTCGTCTCTTGTATACGCTTCATCTTCGTAATCAGTGATACGTCGACGTTTTAAGGTACCCGCCGGATCGCGAATCGAGTTGTCGCCGCACTCGCCGTTCACACTAACTTTCAGATCTACTACACTCGATTGTTCTTGTTCTTCTTGACTGCTTTGGTTCGTGCAATTTGTTTTTTCACTTACACTGTCAACTTCAGTCTTTACATTTACGTCCGTCTCAATTGGCATGATCATTTTTAATGCAAGCGGCGAATCTTCAGCAAAGGAAGAATCCTTCTTTATTCGAGATATCACATCACTTAGTGTCTTTGTTTTTGTCCTACGTTTCCAGTCACAAGCGTTCGTAGTTGTGTTGGGAGGGGGCGCCTGGTCCGGAGATGAGCATTCTCGTGCCGTAGGTTTAACATTTTCCTGTTCGTCGGCCACTTCACCTTCCTCCTTTACTTTCTTCTTCTGCTGCTGCTGCTGTTCGTCCTCGTCCACTAAACTACCATCATCTTCTTTGATGCCCTTCCTCTTTTTGTCTACCAGCCTCATGTGGAAGGGAATGTTGCCAAATTCGGCTTGGAAAGTTGGTAGAATATGCTCTGCGGTCGTGTGCCAAGGATCGCACGGAATTTCTGCTAACGTATTAGCACGATTAACGTCTCCACGAAGATCCCACTCTTTAACGTTATCTTGCACAAAGATATCATCGTTTCGCTCAATCATTTTAACAGGATAACCTTTACGAGAAACGAAAGAATAGTTGGTGGTATTATTCAATATAACCGTCTTTGTGTTGGGATCAATGGGATTTAGTACAGCGCCAAGGTCGATCTGTTTCTCCTCCACGTTGACGTTGCCGCTGCCATTCTCCTCCTCCTCATCGCTCGTTGTTGCCACTTTCACAGACGGTTCTTCAAACATGTCGTATAAAGATCGTTTGAAATGCTCAAGCAACAAGTCCAGAAGACCAGGCCATTGACTTAGTCCAAAATATCCGACAGAGGAGTCGTCGAAAAGTAATACATTGAGCATATCGAGAGCATAGGTGCTCTCCGACAACAAACCGGACCTTAAGCTCATAATAATCCTCCAGGCGTCGACCTGACCAAGATCCGACCTGCACAATCTCTTGCGCCTGTACAGGACCGGATGGGTGGCCTCGACGCTGTCCGGCGGGAAGGTAATCTCCCTTTTCGGCATTTGGTTGTGAGAATACGAGTTGCCGGTCATGGGTTGCGCTTGAGGACCTTTAGCTCCTCCCGGCGGCATCATTTGAGGCGGGAATGGTTTTCTTATAGGGCGCATATTCGAGTTCGGACCTCCGGCCGATTGCCAAGTCTGCGGCTGTTGCTGTGGCGGAGCCTGGCCCTGCTGCTGCTGCTGCTGTTGTTGCTGCTGCTGTTGTTGCTGCTGCTGCTGCTGCGGCTGACCGGACTGGCCGTAGCCGCCTGGACCCTGTTGGCCTGGCCAAGATCCGCTAGGCCTTCCTCCTGGATTCCATTGCGTTGGAGGACCTTGCGGACCAGCCGGTCCGCTTCCGTAATGGAGAGGCCGGTTTTGGTAGTTGTTTGGCCAGTTTCCTATAAAAAAGTTAAATTATGTACCATGTCCACATCAAACATTTGAATACAAATAATTCTGAAAAAACACGTATGCAAGGTTCCCATGAACTTTCCATTAATTTTTTTAGTATATGGTTTCAATTTTGCGATTTTGGGGAATTAATACTTAATTTTTTGCACTTAAAATAATTATCAACCAAATTTTTGTGGAAACTCGCTATATTAATAGTAAAAAATCGCAATCTGTAAAAATTAAGTAAATGTTTAGGTAAACATTTTTATTTTATTTCTGAATGTATGAAAATGTGATTTTTTTATTATTACCTTGTATTTATCTATCCTTAACTAAAAATCCTTAAGGATTATAATCCTGGGCCTTAAAAAAATTAAATTTGAAGAATACAGAAATATTAAAAATAGGCAGAATTTTGCACCACTACCCCTTGTAGTTTTTTAAATGATTTTTCCTGTTGCAAATGCTATTTATTTATTTAAGATTATAATAGGGTTATTGTTTATATGGCAGTTATAAACGTTCATTTATTTTTATTTGAAAAGTTTTAACACACATTATTAAATATTGCTGGATTTATACAGCACAAATTAACATTAAGATTATCATTAAGAAGTTTAATGAACGTAATCCATTGGAAGCTTTTATTCAACACATTAACATTAACTTTAACATTAAGTTGTTAAAGAGATGGCCAAATTTTAATTCCTAATGATAATGTTAATTTTTATTCCTCCAGCGCAGGTAGCGGCGCAATTTTTAAATAAAACAGGTCAGTAATGCCAACATACCCGAAAATAAAATGAAACGTCTGCTGAATGATTAATTTTTTATTCAATGATTGTGTTCTTTGGTTTATTGTTTGACGTACCTAACAGATGCTAAAACGGGGTTAAAGCAAAATCCAAACAAACCAAAAATGTCGGATGTCAAAATTATTTTAACTTATAATTAACTTTACCTCATCTATGCTTAAACGCACGCTTAATTTGCCACTAATTTTGCTGCATAAAATACTCAACTTAAATTAATGTGTGCTGCATAAATCCACCATAACTATTACTTACTTACTATATATAACTATATACATATTATAAATATATATAATAAATACCGGGGGTCTTTTATTAAGTTTCTACATTAGAATGTGAGTATAAGATCGTGGTTAAAAGCATTCCATGCTTAATGGTTTTAAATGTTGTCAACACCACTTGCGGCTTTAAAAGAGTTTAATAAATTAATTAAACCGAAAACATTATTGTATAAATATTAAAATGTACCTGCAAACTATTAATCTTCCAATCTTACTGCAATTACCACCTTTAAATATTGTTTTTTACGAAAATCGGGGTTTATAATCTATGACTAAAAAATAATTTTGTCGCTAGTGGCGTCACCTCTCGGTACTCTAATGAAGCTAGTCAACAGCGCGCTGTTTAAAAACACCACTAGCGGCAATTGGAGTAAGCAATTTTATTTTTCAATATTTTACGGTTCGTTTATTTAACGCTAAGTTCAAATAGAATTATTATGTTTGTAATTCTAGGTTTTCCAGGACACGTGAGAACCCTGGCATGTTGTATTATTTTCAAAAAATTAGCATTTATTTGTATTCAAATGTCAAGGGACAGTAAAAATGATACATACCATACATGTGTGGAGTTCTTGGTTGGCCGTACGGTTGGTAAGGTTGATCTTTGGCGAAGTCTGGATGGCGCCTTGGTGGTCCACCTGGTGGCGGCATGTTCTTGTTAGGCGTTTGCGCACCGGGACCGGATCCAGGCCCGCCAGGACCTGGGCCAGGTCCACCGGGACCAGGACTAGGTCCGCCAGGGTAAGGCCCACCAGCACCTGCACCAGGCTGTGCACCTTGCTGTTAAGAAAAAGAAAAAAAAGAAACAAACAAGTTATTAAAATCAGGTGGAAAGTAGGTATAATCGAAATAATTACCTGATCTGGAGGACAAGGCGGCCTGTTGTAATAGTCCGGATAGGGCGGTCCTGCTGCTCCAGCTTGACCGCCTGCGGCACCGGGAGGGCCGGAAGGAGGCTGCGGCTGCGAGGAGGCAGGCGGACCGGCGGCGTTCGCTGGTGCTGCGACGTAATTGGGCCGCGGCTGGTAGCCGGCTCCGGGGCCGGGCGGTCCTTGCTGGTATCGATAGTGGTCCTGCGGGGTCGGTCCCTGCGCCGGTCCTCCCTGCGAAGCGTTGCTCGGAGACGACGGAGGCGGCGCGCCCGAGTCACCTGAATATGGAGGATACACTGGTCTAACGGCTGCTGAATAACCTGAACTAGTCGAGTACGGAGAATACTGATCTGGGGGCGCGGCAGGCCCGGGCCCTGGGCCCGGACCACCGGGACCTGGATATTGTTGATATCCAGGCTGGCCGGAGTAATTCTGACCTGAAGAAGGCCTGGGTGGATTGCCCGCAGGATAGGGAGGATGTGGGCCACCTGGAAAAGGGCCACCCCGTGGTGATGGACTCGGGGAGACATCGTCAAAAGGATTTGAAACGTTTACGTTGTCTGCAGCCCCGCCTGCAGGGCTTGGACCCCCAGGGGCTGCACTGTTTAAATGATTTGCCCCTCCTGAACCTAAAGGAAATTAAAATTACACACATATACTAATCTACCACGATTACGCGACAAAGCTCATAAAAAACCAATCATTACGTGAAGATGACTAAATGACGGTTCGCTCTGTATTAGTTGAAAACGAGCGAATTTAATTTTTGGAAAAAGAAATGTTTGGCGCTATTTTTGAATCTTAAAAAAAACTGTTTTTCCTAGAAACTGAACTGTAAAAACGATTTTCAAGTAAAACTCGGATTCTATAAATCATATTCTTAAAAAAATAAATTTACTTTTTTTCTGAACTGTTTTTTTATTCTACAAATAATTAGGATTAATTGAGAGAAACAGTAATTTAAATTGTTCACTTTCATTTGAAATAAAAAATATGCAAAAAATAAATGTTTTTTACCTCTGTAATAATTTAATAAAACCGCCTGATGATACAGTGATATATGTAAATCCATAGCGCTATTTAAACATTTCAGAAAATTTAAATTGCACAAATGAGCGGTAAACTCAAATTAAACTAATGCAATATTTTATAGGTGTTATTTATTTCGTTCGTCGCACTTGTAAAAAACATGCATGAAAAACTTAGGTTTTTTAGTTACATAAACCGTAAACATAGCCAGAGCAATGAATTATACCAGGGATGTTATGAATGTCATATTTTTGACATTCGCGAGTGCTCGTCACCATGATTCGCCAAACGAATTGATATCTTTGTTCTACCGAGTTTTGTATTGCGTGAAAAAAAATATTGAGACTGATTTATTTGATACCTTCATGTCAATATTAATCTAAAAACTAAAATACAAGAGTAATTATGTAAAAAAATTGTGTTTTTCTTATAATACCCCAAGTATCAGATTATAAAGCAAATATTTGTATTCCTTTTCGTTAAACTGTTTCTTTTTCGTTCCAACAATATTTGCATGAATTTTTGCGAATAACAAAGGCCAACATTCGTAATACCCCTGATTTACACCACATGTTTAGAGAACTAATATCGACCAAGTTAGAGGTTCAAACCTTGTAGCAATGTAAGCCGCCATTTTGAAAATCACAATGAAGCAGAATTTTAATTTAGAAAAAAATTAACGTAAATCATTACATTACTTACCTGACTTAAACACATTGCATTTTTGAATACGATGTGGAAAATTATATTTAAGTAAAAAACACATATGATGGTTAAACCATGTGTGATTTGACCTTAAAGATATTGTTGACAGATCAGTGTTGTGGTTTTCAGGTTAAGTAATCTAAAATTATATTTTTATGGGTTTCTTGTATTATTTGAAATGTTATTCCAAATAGGTAAACAATGTTTAAAATTATTTTTACAAAATGTATGTATGTATTGTTAATTTTGTAATTTTTTGTAATGGCTTATTTTAATACAAGGCGCGATATAGTTCTCTAAATAAGTGTTATGCAGAAAATAATTTAATTTCGACAATACTTAAGAATACGCTAAAGAAGCATCAGGATCTGGTGGCAATTGATAACATTGTGGGAATTCAAGAATTGTCAACAATACATTTAAAGCACATCATTTTTAAATAAATAAGTATTTTTTTCGCAAAAGAGAGAAAGTCAGAAGTCTTACTCGACGTATTATTATTTTGTTCGCAAAGTTTCAATTGCACAGCTAAATCGCGCACGTTTTTTGTGTTTAGCGTTGCAAGTAAAAACTGTAAAACTTTGCGTTTAGTACTCGATTTTGATTTATTATTAATTAATATTCAATTCAAAGTAATTACCTAACCTACAACTTGTTGAATTTACATAATTTTATAGTTGTTATTCATACTAAAAAGAAACTTAGTTATTCAAAAGTATCTTAGTTACTCAAAAGTATACTTTCATATAGTATCTTAAATACTATTCAAAGTATCTTGTAACTAAAGATACTTTTAACTCAAAGTATCTAGTTCCCAGAGGCGAGTAAATTTGTTTAAAGTATCTTAGAAAAGAAACTAGATACTTTTTAGAAGTAACTTTCCCAGCTCTGACAGGGACTGTATGAAATTTATTTCCTCATTCGGATTTCCACTGTTTATTGTGTAACCGGTTAAAACTCAACCCAGGATTTTCAGGTTATGAAACGTGGTGGCGCTACTAGCGATGCTTCTTCGGCGTATAAGTAAAAATAAAAAATGCGCAAAATAATCTGGAAAAAAACATTGATGTGGTTGCTAAACGGTGGGGTGGTAGGATATCGGATAATACAGAGATAATAGAGAGACAGTTTAGAGATAGTTGGTTTGTGATACATACCTCCGTGAGGCGAGGGAGCAGACTGCGACGAAGGCCTCTGCGAAGGCGGGTAATCCGGGTTGCCGGAAGGCGGCGGATATCCGTAGGGCGGATAGCCGTCCATGGAGGCGCCGCCCGAGCCAGGCGGCGGAAACGAGTCCTGCGAATTCGAGGAGCCCGGCGACGGCACCGAGGCCGCTTTGGCGCCCTTCTTCTTGGAGCTAGCCTCCACTTGGTTGATGATCGGCTGCGGATCGATGCCGCCCCTGTCGAACTGGCACTCGTACGCGAGCAGATTTTTCGTGTAGTGCTTTCGCAGGGTGTAGGCCGCACTCGACGACGCTCCGATTCCCAACATGCCGGCAATATCTTTCCACGTCTTGGTTTTCGTCACCTTAAAACATTCCCGCATAATCGACACATTCGCAGCAACAACAACAAAACATACCTCCATAAAGCCACCTCTCTCTTTCACAAACATATACAAGCGAAACAGATCTAAAGGATTTTTCGAAATTGTGGGGCATGTGGTGATTGGAGTTCTTCTGTCCTCCATGAAACCGAGCAACTTATCCAGCCAAGCTCTTCGCTCTGGGCTCTCGTCCATTTCGTACAGTTTGCTTAGGCTATCGGTTTTCTGCAAACATAACCCAGTCAAAACCGGTGCAAACACGCAACTAACTCTACCACTACGTTATTACTACATACACCATTAACTAACAAAACCCATTCATATTAACCAACTACTAGATTTGATTAGGTACGACTTAAAAATACTGTAAGTAATTTTAATAAAAAATTTTTATTGTTTTGCTGAAAATAAAGGGACATGCGAAGGCATGCTACAACAAGCTTTTAAGGACAACAAAAAATGTAATGTATATAAACCTTTGAGCGGTAGGTATCCGATGGAGGCACATGACTGTTAAACACCTGGAAACACCCCGCAAGTTAACTCAGTGTACACACAAAATAACACGAAAACATTTCATTAAGCAGTGTTTTTTTTTTACTTAATTTCTTAAGGCACATATTATAGACAGTAGCTGTTGTATGGGGTGTGAAGACACAACCGGGCTCCCACGGCTACTTTACAAATTTTATTTAGGAATTTAGGAGTTTTTTGGGAGAAATAAAGTATGCAAATTAATGTATGTAATTAAATAAAAACTCTACATTGTACTTAAAAAATAAGAAAAAAAATATTTTTAACAAAATAAATAAATATCACTTATTTTGCACAAATAGGTTACATTGACTAGTTTTTTAGCCAAATCGCTCGACGAGTTTATTTTAATAAAATTAAAAGTGGTAAAAGTACTACTTTTGTATATACATATCTGTATAAAAAACGCGTCGATAGATATGGCTAAAAAACTAGGCCAAAGTCAAATTTATATTTTGAGGAAAAAAATGTTAACCGTTTAGTTAATAATTAACAATAATTGTAATGTGGATCTTGTTACTCAAAAATCTCATAATAGAAAAAATATAAAGTTTGCATAATACAGCAAAACATTCTTTAGATTGTAAACTGTTTTAGCTATCATTTAAAAGAAAATTAAAAATCATTTTGTTTGATATACAACACGGTATATTTTTGTTGAAAACAAACGAAATATGGCTAAAAATGACAATTTTAAAGAAGTCTAGGAGCTACTACATGGATTTTGTTTTTTAGGTTAGCTATATTTTGTTGTTTTTTAATAAAAATGTAGGTTGTGATATATCATTTTAAAAAGAATTTAATAAACTAGTACCTAAAAATATATATTTTATAAAAGATATATTTTAGCACAAACGCAGTCAAGTTGGCCTACTTATAACTGAGTTTTAGGAGATTAATGGCAATTTTAGGAGGTGTGGGAGCCCTGGTTAAATTGAAATGAAAGTCGACTTACCGGACTGGCTGGCGTTCTGGGCCAGCTAGGGCTGTTTATTTCTCCGTAATCGTCGTGTATCGAATTTATGCTGGCTGCTCCCGGCGACGGCACTGTGCTTTGCGGCGTTGTCGGATGCCCGTAATGCTGCATGTCGTTTTTGCTGCTGCTTCGATTACCTTTCGGAGTCGTGCACTGGGGATGATCTTCACCTGAAGCTAACAACACCGGATTCACCGTTAGTTTTATTCAAACTCCAAATAGTCACCAACCTCATGTATATTTAACAAATAATTCGACAAAATACGTCGGTGATGTAAGTAATAGTACAGCCTGATTTATAGATTGCCTTCCTTTCTTCCTCCCGTAAAAGATTAACAATACGAAAATCGTAGTGCCATTTACAGATTCCCGTACGGGAATCTTTATTGTATTGTTCATCTTCTACGGGAGGAAGGAAGAATGGAAGGCAATCTATAAATCAGGCTTACAAAGTGTTTTTGTCGAACTTTTTGCAAAACCAACACCCATAGGTATGCCCTGTCCCAAAACAAGAAACCAACAAGTTTAAAGCTGTTAGAAGACAAGTTCACAAGGTTAATTTTGCATTATAGCATATGGTTAAAATGTTAGTGTAAGTGTGTGTGTAGTAGACGATTGTATGGATGGATGGATGGATGGATGGGTGGGTGGACGGATTCGGTTGTCTTACCGGCTGATGCATTTGATAGGGTGGATTGTTGGGAGCCTTCGTCAATCGGCGTTCCATCTGGACCGGTGGTTACGACCGAGGTGACAGAGCCACTGGAGGCCGCAGTAACATGGGTATTTAAGCCGGCTTGGGCTTGCGTTGTGATACCGTTGTCCATCATATCCGACGATCCGATTTGGGAATGCGAATTAGGGGTGGAACTGGGAGGTGGCATGGGCCCGTCGTGACTGGGATGGCTGTTCGGTAGAAGGGGACTACTGGATGGGGGACCCATGGAGGGCGGCGGGCCCATGCCGTGATGATGGCCGGCCGAACCGGGAGGTCCCATGTGGTAATTCGGTTGCGGCGGCCCGGGACTGGGAGGCGCGGATCCGGGTCCGCCGGCAAATCCCATTTTGTGCTGCAGGTGGTGTTTGAGGTAGTGCGGCTGTCGAGGCGTCGGACCTCCCGGACCCGGAGATCCGGGCGGTTGCGGGGGATTCGGCCCGTTCCCTTTCGAACCGGCACTCGACACTGCCGGCCAAGGGGGCTGCTGCTGCTGCTGCTGAGGTGGCTGTTGCTGCTGCTGCTGCTGCTGCTGTTGTTGATAAGGCGCAAAGGAATTTTGTTGAATGTGATTCGAACCCGGTCGGGATGGAAATTGCGATGGAGGCATGTTATTAGAAGATTGAGGTGGAGGCGGTTGACCGCCGCCCATGGGGCCGTAGCCCTGAGCTGGGCCGCCTGGGCCGCCGGGATATTGTGACAAATTTTGGGGAGGGCGCGGAGGCGGGTAGCCTTGGCCGGGAGGACCTTGACCGGCCCCTTGGGGAGGATACTGATTTGGTTGTTGGTAAGGAGGCATTTGTTGGGCCTGGGGAAGCATGCCCGGATGGGCCTTGTAACCGTGAGGAGCATGAGACGGATGTGATGGCTGGTAGCTGCTCTGCGATACCATTGGGGAATGGCTCATGCGAGTGGGTCCGCTGCCATCGGACTGACCGCTTGACGGTCGCGGTGGAATGGAAATGTTTTGCCCTGAAAACGAAATTTCCGTGCCAAAACATTTTTTAAGCGGTACAACATACACATTATACGAGAACGAACAAATGCGAAAGCGTAACAGAAAACCAACACGTGCACCTACCTACTGCGGGCGACATCGATCTCGATCCCGTCGACCCTGTCGGAGACGGCGTCGGGCGCATTCCCTGCGAATTCGGGGTGCCCGGGGCTGCTGGACCGCCGCTACTGTCGTTGCTATTTCCGCCACTTAAATCCTGAAATTTACAATAAAACAATTCAACCTGTGAACACACGCCTAGCCTGCACAATTAATTCAACCCCGTTTGAAACGAAATTCCGATTGCCATGGGTGTTATTGCAATTCATTGGCTAAGATTTTTTTTTTGCGATCGCTGGGATACGATATATGTACAGGGTGATCCCCTATAATGTCGCCCCCCTTTAACTTTTTTATTTTAAGTGTCCCAAAAAATTTAAAACTGTGGTTATGTAGGAACTAAAAAATACTTTTTTTCTATGTATAAAAAAAGTTGGAAAATTGATCAGTATACAGGGAAAAACAAAAAGTTTATTTTTTTTCAATGGATCACCCTATGTATGAATTTATTTTTCGATTCCTTGTAAAATTCTGAGCATAATTCATATAACAAACCATATACCTAAATTCAACCGTTTCTGAAATATTCGCATTCGAAATGTTATCATTAAATGTTTTTTTTTAAACTGTTATAAATCAAGAAGCCTCAGTATATCAAAATTTTTATTGAAAATAAATTACTATAGTGACATTATGTCAATATGTCATGTTAAATAAGTAAAAATGACTCAGACAGAGAAAGACAAACTATTTGAACTTATTTTCTTAAAAATAATTTAATAATAAATAAATTTAATTTAACAGCCGTATTTTTTATTTTATAGAAAAAACAGCGGTACCATTTTTGACAAAAAAAAACGAGTTCCACAAATTGGTAAACTTGGTATTTTTATTTAAGATAAAATTAAGCGCTGAAAATTTGTAGATACTGGACTACGGTTTTACATGTAAAAATAATAATTCAATACAATTTTAAGGTCTTGATGTAAATCTTGCTTTTTTCTGAATGAATAAAACTCAGCCCCATATTAAATTATCTAGGTTTAAAGACCTGTATGCTCTTTAAAAAAGCATTTATCAGCTTGGCGGTAAATTCATTTCATGTTTTCTTAATTTCTGAACACCCTGTAAATTTGATTTTACAAAAAATTATAGGAATCTTTTAAGTTTTTATAAAGAAAGATTTTTTGTCATGAAACGCATAATAAACAAAAAATCCTACTGGCAACACACTGTAAAATAAATCCAGACATGTTGTGGTTAAACTAAGTTTAAATTCAGTTTTAGCGGAATACACTATTGCTACGGGTATTATTGCAATTCGTTGGTTAAGAAAAATTCACCCCTTGCACCTAGGATTAAGGAGTGAATTCGCAAATAACAGCCGTATTTTTGAGTTCCACAAATTGGTAAACATGGTATTTTTATTTAAGATAAAATTAAGCGCTAAAAATTTGTAGATACTGGACTACGGTTTTACATGTAAAAATAATAATTCAATACAATTTTAAGGTCTTGATGTAAATCTTGCTTATTATTGCCATATTAATGTATCTAGGTTTAAAGTTTGGTTTAAAAAGAACTGTATAAAACATTTATCAGCTTAGCTATAAACTAATTTTTGAGCACCCTGTAAATTTGATTGGCAACACACTGTAGAAAAAATCCAGACGTGTTGGGATTAAACTAAGTTTATATTCAGTTTTGGCGAAAGACGCGTTTACCTTTTATGTGTGCGTAACTCATTATTTTACATTAAGTACGAATCACATCTTTCTTTAATGGTGGCATATGTGCGCATAAAACGCATATACATATAAAAGCAGAAAACGTGAAACAATGTTTTCATTGTTGTAAACATGTTTGCGAATGCGACCCTTTTTTTATAACTTTTTACTGAATGAAAGAATGAATGAGCGAGTGAGTGACGGAAGAAAAAAGAAACAGGTCTTTATAGTAAATCCTTAAATAACTTGCACCGACCGGCCCTAAAGCAATTGTAGCTGTATTTTTTGAATTTTTATTCCTCGCGATCCAAATAAAGAAAATCCAAACAGCTGATTCAACGGCATTCGCTTTATGTGCAGGCCAAAACGGAAAATGCGACCTTGTCGTTTTCGAAATGAAATGACCTTTAAGTTAATTATTAATGCAAATATCGTCTGGACGACCGACCGACCACTTTTTAAACCGATAGATAGGTTGAGGTTGAAAACGAAAGTTTAATTCGCAGCGAATATCGTAACTTTTTTATTGAAACGAACATAAACAAGCACTAAAGATTTTAATTGGGATGTTCAAAAAATGACAAACGAAATTTTACTGCCAGCCGCAAATGGGTTTATTATCAACAAACACAATCGTAAACTTGATCCGGGTAATGGGAGCATAAATATCAGCTGAGCCAAAAAATCTGTAAGGAAGTAATAATAATTTTAAATGTGCAAAATTCAACAAAGTACACCTAATGCGCGTAGGTGTAGTTACCTGCTATTGCACACACAGGTTTTGTTTGACTTTGCCGTTAACATTTTGTGTATGCTAAAAACCAGTTGTGATTAAATTGAATGGCCAAAAGGCATAACGCAGTACAGGTGGTTTTCACATTAATTTATGTTATACCCATAAAATACAAAGGATTCTGACCCAGATCCGACGGTTAGGGTAGGTCCGTAAAGGGATAAACACATCGCTTTTAACCTTACTTGAATTTTTAATTTTTTACCTTCATAAATAAATCGAGGTTATGTAATTTTATTATATTATATGGTTATTAAAATCATGATGAATTTAAAAAAATAATTAAGTGATCAGCAAATTAATTCATAAATATAGAATTTAAATAAAGTAAATATTTTGATAAAAGTATTGAATTAGCAAACAAATCTTTTTTGATTTTGAGACTTAATCAACTTAAACAAATAAAAATACTGCATATTCGAAAAAATCATGATTTAAAAACATAAAAAATCGATAATTTTTATTAAAAAAATCAACAAAAAATGATTTTTATTACTATTTTTTAAAATTATAAGCTTTTTATAATACAGTATAATATTAAAAAAATACTAAAAATAACTTGACTATAATAATATAATATGGTTTATTTGTTTATAAACTAGTGCCAATGTAATATTATTATTACATTGGCACTACTTTATAAACAAATAAACCACCGTCCCCAACTGTCATATATTTTTTTTGTATATTCCTTAATTATTTTATTTAACAAAATAAGCAGTTTTTCTATGCATATGAATTTATTTAAATAGTTTCAAGATATTATTGTGCTTTAGTTTTAGAAGTTTTAAGTTTTTTTTTAGATTTTAGAAACTTAAATTTATTTAAATAGTGCCAAGATTTTATTGTACTTTAGTTTTAGATCTTTTAAGTTTCTTTTTTAGATTTTAGAAACTTAAATTTAAATCGTTGATTTAAATCAGGCGAACCCTGTCTGACAGTAGTCGAATTTTTTTATTGGTCAAAACAGGTTTTTTACAAACTAGGAAACCCGATTAGTCTAAATTATATTTAGAGCCTAGGCGATAATCAATCACTTGGTAAGTGTTGATAATAAAGTTTAAATTATAGAACACTTTTCAATAAAAACTTCTGCTTGTTTAAAAAATTACTAGTGAAATGATTAATATTTAATTTAATTAAATGTTAAAATAAAAAACTATTTCGTATTTAAATTTGGATTGGATTTTTTCTTATTTTCTGAGCACCCTGTACATTAGATTTAATTTTTTAAGTTTTTATTAAGAAAGAATTTTGTCGTAATAATAAAAAAAGTTGTTCCTATTGGCAACCCGATCCGGGGACACACTGTATTTTTATTATTGTACAAAAAATTTAAACATGTAAAATAAAAAAAATATATAAACAACCTAAATAAAACCTTGACATTCCAGATATATAAACACAATATAGGTACCTATATCTCTCGTAAACCTAAGTAGATATTTATTTTATAGTAAAATAAAATGCTTCATAAAATTATTTATTGCTTTCCTTGTATTGAATGAGTTCATACAAGTACCTACCTATGGTAAGTAAGTAAAATTGATTTCATAAAAAACAAACGGTAAATTCAGACATAGCGATCGATAATTTACCACTTGAAGCCAACAAAGACCAACCACCCCGCATAAAATATTTACGGGGTGAAAGTAAAAGCCTTAAAAGACCCTTTAGTTGGCGAGCGCGTACCTACGAAAATTAATTTTATTAGTGGGGTAAATCTCAAAACGGAGATATAACAAATTTAACGCAATTTATAAGTGTTAATAAAATATTAAGTCAGCGTTTTAGAGTGAAGCCATGCCATACCACGAGCTCGAGTCAACTTAGTTCACTTGCAACGTCATCCTTGCCGGTTTTCAAACATTCAAGCGAGTAGAATTTACATTGGCGTTCCAACTACATTACATTTCATTTTTATAGTCCTACCTATAGGTTAGGCTTTTTTATTTTTATTGTTTCCTTTAACAATAAGTTATAACAAATATATGAGGGAAATAATAATGAAAAACGGTGAGTTTTCGAAGCAATAAAATAAGAAAACAACGTGAACGGTAGGAGAGGCATTAGGAAGCAGCTTTGGCTTTAGCGGCGGCATAAGGCTGGCGGGTGGACGGACGAGCGGTCGGGCAAACAGGCGAGGACCGAAACAAAATGCAGTGCAGCGTACTGTAGCAAGCGGTGTTGCCATGCAGTGGCGTACCAATCAATAACAAGCGGCACTTGGCTGGTTAAAAGCCGAACTGGCAACGTCAGCCAAGCCAGCACAACAGCAATATCTGAAGCGAGCCAAGCCACAACCAGAATACAAAAGTTGAAATAAAGCCTTGTACAGTCGATGGAATATTTCTTTGCCTTCCTTTATAATTTACATTTATCGTATCAGTATCGTTTGGGCATCAAACAAACCCCCTCCAATTACAAAAACACGTGTTGTCTAGAAATCGAAACAGGACACAAAGGTCAAGACCGCACTTAATTGCAAAGCTACATAGATAAAGGGTTACATAACAACGGCAAAGGCAAAAGCACCCATATTAAACTCGGCCACTTAGTTATTTACCCAAGCAAACGGCCGCTTCTCGATCTTCCTAACTTCATTCATAGGTAAAAGTAGAAGCCACATTTGAATTTCATTAAACTAGAAGAGCTATGTAATTTAAAATATTGTAATGTGCAAACAAAATTTATAATAATAATTTAGTTTCCCTATTACAATCTTTTTGTTACATCAATAAAAACGATATAATTAATTAATAGATATAAAAAATAAAAACCAGTTTAAATTTGTGTTATTTTAAAAAAAGCCCCACGAAAAATGTTCAAAGCGTTTTGGTAGTTTGGCGGGAATTTTACGATTTATAAATAGAAAATTTGCTCATAGTTCAAGTAGTCATTTTAATATTCTCGAGCATGCATTGTTGCCAAACAAAGAATTTTATTGCTAAAACACACGTTTACCAACTAGATTTGCGTTATAGCCTTGAAAATCTTGCTCAACTTGAAACTAACTCATTGAATACATATTTCGAAACCTAATAGATGCCACTGAAAATACCAATTAGGTAGATATATTAAGTAGCGCAAAACGACATTATTTAAGAAAATTTTGATTGCATGATGTAAGGTCGAATAAAAATATCCCGTATGAGAGAAAGAGATAAAGACAAGGTGGTTGTACTTACCGCCGCATCGGGAGCATGTGCGTTCGGCGTGGTAGCTGGTGCCGGCCTGTTCGGATTGAACCCTTGATGCGACTGCGGCTGGTGCTGAGGGCTTGCCGGCATCCCGGGCCCAGGTCCAGGTCCTGGCGAATGGCTGGGCGGTTGCGAAGGCTGCGGAGACGGCTGGCTCACAGGAGTTCCGCCCGCTCCAGCTTGTCCCGGACTACCGGGCCCAGGACCGGGACCGGGGCCAGGACCTGGCCCTGGACCCCCTGGACCGCCCGGCCAACCAGCTCTGCCTTCGCCGTAGCCGGGGCTAGGCGCCGGACCTCCGCCGCCGTATGCCGGCGACAGCTGAAATAAACCATTCCCCGATAAACAACGCAGTCCCATTTACTTCACTCAAGCTTACACGAATCAAGCCTTTTTACAAGATAATTAATAAAATTAACACCAATACTTGCTTCTTACAAGAAATAGTTTAATTTTAATAAGAACAGAATCAAGGGTCTAATATCAAAGACAGCAAAGTCCAATATATTTTTTAGCATATTCCATTAGATTATTAAAATTTTCATGAGAGTCCAGCTGAAATGATTGTATAAAAATATCATACCTCTTTTTTTCAATTGAATACTGAAAATATTACTCAAATTGATATTAGATCCCCATATATAATTTGCTTTACAATATAAAGGCAGCCAATTAGATAAAATTGCGCTAGTACTAATAAACCACCCTTATACATAATAAACAAAATAACGACACGTAATTTTGATAGTTTGGTTACAATCAAGGTTACTGAATGAAGATAAAATTAGATTTATGAATTAAAAATAACCACTAAGCATTGTTTAGTTTTCTTGCCAGAAAATATGTAAGAAAACAAGTAAACAAACAACATAAAAAACAACTTAATAAATACGAGGAAGAAATTAATGAATGAACCGAATACCTACGTCGAATCGAGTTGTATATTTCGCACGAATGGAATGGGCCCATTATTACCTATTACGAATATAGCTTTATATGCAGCAAAAAGAAGTTTTGAAAACAGGATGAACTTGGAACCGAGAGATTTGTTTTGTCTGGTGGGAAGGGAAGAGATTGGGGTTATGTAAAGAAAGTTGTTAGTCTAATGGGGATGATGTGTAGGTGTTAAAAGTGTTCGACGTCACATTTGCGACACGTCAGCTGATTGTATAATAACAAAGTGGGCGGTACGGTAATTGGATGTGAGAGCAAGTTCAAGGCCGTAATTTGCATGTTCAGGTCGGTGCCGAAAATGTTTTACGAGACGCTGCTGGATCCGACCCTGTCGTTAAAATAATCGTAAACAAACAAATACACGTGGCTTTCTCCTGCCAATGATTTATTATAGGAGAAAGCCTATGGGAAAAGAAATTGGAGAAAAAGAAGTTAATAAGAAGAGAAGAATAGGTAAAAAAGAAGCAACTTACAGCTGGTTGTGTTCTGTAAGGTGCAGGAGGACCTGCTGGTTGCCCATATGTCTGGGGATGCTGCTTTTGCGACGACCAACCCTTGTAAGGATCGTAATTGTTTGTGTTGCACATAAACGCGTTGTTGTTTCTCTGGAGAAGTTCGTTAAGTGTCGGTGTCGGACCGGTGGGTTGGCCGGCGACAAAACGATGGGGTTGGTGTGCTTGTTGCTGATGCGGATGGGGCGGCGGTATCTGCTTAGCCCCAGGTGCCTGTCCGGCAAAAGGTTGTCGCGGACCGAACGCGTGCACACCGCCGCCACCTTCTTGCTGCTGCTGCTGCTGTTGTGGCGGACCATTAGGGCCACCACCAGCCGGTGCCGGTACTGAAGCACTGTTATGTATACTATGAACGTCCCTGCCGTATGGCGGATAAGCACCGTAACCACCGTGCGGCGGTGCGGATTCGGGGCCCGGGCCCCCCGACGGTGGGCCGTGATGCTGTTGCTGTGGCGGCAGCGGCATCGGTGGCGGAGCCCCTTCCGTCGTCGCCGGATACATGTTTTGTGTATCCGGAGCCGGATGTGGATGTTCCGCCGGTTCCGCCGGCGGCGGTTGATTGGTCTGGCCGTTATTGCCGGCGGCAGAACCGGAAGCCGCGGCCGTGTTGGGCGGCGGTTCGTTTGGAGATTGAGAAGAGAGAGTGGCGGTCTGAGGTGAGCGAGGAGGAGGAGGAGGAGGAGGAGGCGCTGAACCGGTGGCGGCTCCCTGGTTTGCGTTTGTCGGCGGCGGCGACGTCGGCGGCGGCGTGGCCTGCGGGGGTCCCGTCGGTGGCGGCGGCGGGGGGCCCGTGGCAGCGGCTGCTGAGGCGGCACCAGCAGCACCAGCTCCACCGCCGTCTTGTTGTCGGTTGTATTGGCTCATATCGTTAGCGTTTAGTTTGTTGGCGGCTTTGCCGGTGCTTTTAGCCTTTGTGTGGTGCACTACAGTGGCTACAGTGGCGGCACTGGCACTGGCAGTGGCAGCAGCTCCGCGAACACCGCTCTTATCGGTCCCATTTTGTAACAACAAGGAATTCCGCACATTCAGATGCTGCTGATCCTTTTGCACTTTCTCACTATTCACGTCATTTTCTTGGTTTTCGGCCTGCGTTGCAGCCATGTTAAGAAAAACGGCTGCGGCTGCGGCGATCGTTGCACGGCACGGCCGATCGTTGCCAACACCCCGCCGTTAAAGTCAGCAACGGATGCTTTCCTTCATTTTGGGAGCCCAATTTGCACCCTGGTCCTTGTAAACACATACTAGATTAATCACTAAATCACACTCTAAATTCTGTAAATAAATAACGCCACCAAACTTTTTCAATAATCCAAAATGATGGACACATCTGACACACAACTTAATTCCGTATCTCTACTCCAATAACACGAAAGGAGGTTATGGGTAAAGGTCCGATTACTACGCCATCATATTTTCATCTCTAAATTAATGCATTTCTAACACACACTTGGACACTATCGACATTATTCGAAATATGCTAAACCTATTTTAACCTTTTTTCATCACTTACATTAATAATTTTCACTTAAAACGGCGAAACGTTCCATTTTCTCTTAGAACTACTTTTCCCTCAAGTTGTGCTTACGCCACAATGGCGCTGACTTTCAGCGTAGACTTCGAAACGCGCGTATTTTTCACAGACGACAGATTGCCCGCGAAAATTCGAAATCCTTACTTGACTATACACTCGAATCAATATCCCACATTCTAAACAAAATTTCATCAGTACATACATACCTACGTAACTTATGTTTATTAGATAAGATTAAACACACATGTTTTAATAACTTGCTTACTTAATAATAAACAAATACAAACATTTAAATTTTATAATTAATTTTTCAAATTTAACAGAGCCCTCTATATTCAAATTTATTTATTAAAAAATAAAGGCACGATTTATTAAAGGTAACAGACTTTATTAAAATTCAATTTTATACATTTTGTACATGATTTCATCCAATTTAATAGATTCTTGGACAGTACAATATAATAAATAAAATTAATACAATAAAAAGTGTTTAGTAAAAAATTAATAGAATTAAATTTTTTGGTTAATAATTACAAATATACTTTTGTTTAAATAGAAATAAATAAAACAAAAGTGGGTAGTCAAGTTAATTGCTGAATCGATTAAGACTAGGAGGATCCAAATTCACTCATCCATTTTTCGTATTTGTCCAAATCCTCCTGGGAAACGCTTTTGTTGTTTTTCAATAGGGCTTCTTGAAAGTCCATGTTGGTAACTGGCAAATCCAGTTCCTCCTTAGGCAGTTGCTTAATTTGATCAGGCCGAAGTCCAAAAATTTTTCTTCTCATAGACATCATGGAAGCATCTCTGCAAACATTTGTGATATCGGCACCTGAAAAGCCATCCAACTGCTTAGCAATGTCTTTTAAATCAACATTTGGATCGAGCTTCACTTGTCTCAGATTAATTTTGAGCAGAGCCTCTCTGCCCTCTTCTGTTGGCAATGGAATGTAAATTCTTTTCTCCAACCGTCTTCTGAGAGCCTCGTCAATGTCCCAGGGAAAGTTTGTGGCTGCCAGTACCATCACAACTTTACCAGGCTCATCGTTATTCACCGTTATACCGTCCATTTGTACCAGCAATTCAGATTTTACTCTTCTAGACGCTTCATGTTCCGATTCGGACCCTCTGCGAGAGCACAACGAGTCGATTTCGTCGATAAAAATGGTGCTTGGAGCATAGAATCGAGCCATTTCGAATAATAGTCTAACCATTTTCTCAGATTCTCCTCTATATTTCGATGTCAGTGTAGATGAAGACACGTTGAAAAACGTTGTTTCACATTCTGTAGCCACCGCCTTTGCCAGCATTGTTTTTCCAGTGCCAGGAGGCCCAACCATCAAAACTCCCTTCCATGGTCTTCTAATACCTTTAAAACCAAACATTATTAAACATTATATAATGTATAAATATGCAATATACCTGTAAAAAACTCTGGCATCCACATAGGCAGCACAACAGCTTCTTCCAACAATCTTTTGGCCTCATGCAAGTCAGCAATGTCATCCCATCTGATGTTTGGATTTTTCTGAACAATATCTCGCTCCAGAACATCTGCCAAATCCCTCTCCAAACCATGGCATTCGAATTTCTTCTCTTCCTCTTCGCCTTTCTCACCTACATTTTCTGTATCTTTATTATCTTTATCAGTTTTAGTATTTGTGTCAACATTTGAATACTTTTGTTGATCTAGTCTGGATGACCCGGGCCTCTCAATTTCCCCTTTTTTTAATGGCTTTGTTCTTGCTGTTTCAGATTTTCGGGCTGTATTTGATGAGCTGGCTCTGGAAGGTATACTCCTTCTTGTTGCATCTGGTTTTCCTCGAATATTTGATTGTCGCGATTTTGGCCCATTGGTTCTATAGTTAAAAATAATTTATTAATAATCAAAATTTAAACCACACAATCACACTTACTTATAACCATGATCAACAGGCGTAGGTGGTGGCCACACATCAGGATCAGATGGCGCAAAAGGATCCAAGGCACTTAAATAATCTATATTATTATCTTTTACAGGTTCATCTCTCATTATATTCCTTCTAGCTCCAATTGGTATATCAACATTTATGTCCAATCTCAATGTATGCCATATTGCCTTCATCACTTTAACATGTTCATATTCAGTCACAACAATTTTTTGAACCTACAAAAAACATTTAATTTCAACTTAATTATATAGAAAACTACACACCTGCTGCCATTTGTTTTTACGAACTGGCTCTGGTATCATACTAATAAGCTTTGTTATCATTTGCAATAGGCCTTCATAATACACTTCAGCACTTTCATAATTTCCCAATAGTGACATCTCCCTTGCTAACGTTATATTATCACAAATTTCTTTTGCGGTTACAGCCATTTTTACACCTTAAATATAAATAAATATTGAAGGAAAAGTTTATTGTTAGGTACATAAAAAATAATTCAGATGTTTATTTATTGTTTATTACCTTATTTTTAACCACAGAATTACTGTATATCCAAAAATTAACAGTGTGTAGTGATTTAAATATGTGAATTTACAAACATGTTAGAAAATATATAAATGTCAAAGTTAGATATGTCACAACTGACGTTTACGAAGAAGAAGACGATTAATGCCAATAATCAGTGCTGACAACGCAACAAAAATATAAAAAATTAAATGCAACTCTATGCAACCACCGTCACATCGGCTTTTAATGGGGTTGCATAAATTTAAATAATAAATACATAATTAAAATGTTTTATACAAAAACTTATTTGTTTGTTCTAATATAGCACACATGTTTATTTTAATTATTGACGTCTTTATCTCTGATTGTCTTAATAGATATTAAATTCTCAACGTTGACACGTATTAGGTGAAACTAGGTTGGTGGCAATGTTTTAAAACTAAAATCACTTTCGTTGACGTTTCCATGGATGTCAAAAAGGGGAAATGTTATAATTAGTTTTAAAAAAGTTAGATGAAAACTAAGTGAAAATGGCTTCAAAGGGGTTACATTACACCCCGCAAGGTACTGATGGTTTGGATCACGCATTTAGACAACGTGTTGCAACCCACTATCAACTAAGGTAAATTTTCTAACCTTTAATATATTTATTGCCCTATGCCAAGTATTTTGAATTTTTGCCAATGAATGTTTGAAAGTAGGTAGGTAGGTATAGAATAAAAACTAATGAACAATTGTTTCAGTGCTTTAAATAAATCCAGACTAAAATATTGTATATTTTTTCATTACTTACTCTTCTTTGCAATGCTAGCAAAGCTGTCTGCCGATATATTAGATAAACTAGATATATTTATTTTAGAAATTGAAGAACTTAGCATTCCTCAGGTAGATATGCATGTTAGACGATTTTTTTGATGTTTTAATTGATAATTATGTTTTTTAGCCATTATGGTGGGAATACATATGGTGCATAAGCCTATTACTTTCATTTCTGGGACTGGATGCCATAAAAAAAAATAAAGTAACTCCTATGAGAAATTACATGGTTGGTTTGGTCTTATTTGGTTTTCTTCCTATACTTTATGCAACTATTTATTACTTTTCTGATGTTTGGACTTACCTTACATATGATGAGGAAGAAGAATTAGAAGAAGTTGAGTTTTGGAGGGTGAGTCATGGTTTTATTGTGTTATTACTTACTAATCAACTAATCTGCTTTTAGGGATATCCATATGGGCTTCTTTGGTACACATTTATACTGTTAGCTTTGCAAGTGCATCTGTTTTCAATGCATTTTGCATGGAACTTAGTTTCAGCATGGAAATCAAAGGGTACAAAAAAATCTGATTAAAATTAACGTTTTGTAAACAACCATACCACAAGAAAGACAATTATTTCAATCCAAACATTCTGTATTTTTGTACTAGCAATTTTATAAATTAAATGTGCCAATATTTTGCATTTGAAACAGTACAAAAATTAATTTATGGAGTGTTGATCAATTTTACCACAAACGTTTGTGTTCAATATTCATATATATTGTTCTGTTTTGTCTTAATAATTTATGTTGTTAAATTTAATATTTAAAAAATGTTAAACCTATTTTGACTTAATAAATTGTATATTTTGTAATTAATGTAGCTTTATATCCACTAATCAAATAATACACCAAGTCCTTATCTCCCAACCATTTTCTTTAATTAGCCAGCATGGGAAATGCATAATTAACACAAGCTTGAATTATTGAATAATTCCAAGGAAGTCCATCAAAATGGTAATTAACCATAATTGAAACAACAAATATTCACTTGTGCTTCAGTCATTCTTAATTAAGATATTTTCAAATGAGGGGTTAACATGAAAGCAAAATAAACAAATCCATTAGAATAGTTAATTTGCTTGTTTATTAAAACCATAATTTTTTCATTGAAATCCATCAAAAATGTGTTACTGGACAATATAGTCATAATAGTAATTTAAATTCAGTTAGGCTTCACTTTATTAACAATTATCTAAAAGTGATCATTTAAGTAGGTAGGTACTCGCAAAAAAAATCTGATTTTTAGAAAATTGTCGATAAGGATAAGCCAAGCCATACTGGATTTCTATTAAATCTAGATTAAGTCGGATATTAATTATATTACGACAATTTTTACTTTCAATTTCTGCTTGAATACGTGAAAATCAATGTTTTTATTACAGTGATAGATAAGAGAGTGACTAGTAAGTACTTACGTATGTTACAGACTACTAATTTTCGTTCGATACTGTGCTGTGCAGTGTAGCTAATAAACGTTTGAACGTACAGACCGATTCGTCGGAAAAAAGTGTAAATGTGGCCTTCGTGTGGCTTACTTGCATAAAAACGGAATTACAAAAGCAGCTGCACACTTTTAGTAATAGCCAGAATGAAATTGTTGGTGCGTGTTTAAAAAAAATAGAATCATAAATAACAAATAAAGAATCGAACGAGTAACGGAAGCAACCATTTAATGGTCCATCCAGGCGTCAAACAAAGCCAAAAATACAAGAAGTCGAGAACATACGACCAAGCTAACCGAGCGACACATTAACCAGAAATCAGCTGATTGATTCTAGTTTTTACCACGTGTGCACGGGCGAACATAAACTTCTTGTCTCAGATCAGTCGCGGTGTTTACGTTTACTGTTTTATGTGATATTTAATTGCGTGGCTGTCGAATCGTTTGGTTGGTCGGCAAAATGACGACCCCAGCTGAAACGACAAACACCCAGGAGGCTAACAAACCCTTACTGAACAATTTCGAGAAAAGAAGCAGCATTAAAGCCCCGCCAGATACGACACTCGTGCCTGATGATAAACAAAAAGAAATAACCCTCAAAAGAGGGAAAAGTAAGTAGATTCATTTTAAATAACAATTCAGTATTTTCCACGTAAAGCATACATACATTTAAGTAGGTATTAATTTAATGTTTTGCAATGTTGGTTTTCTTGGAATTCTTATTAAAATCGCTCGATAAATACAAATATTATCGCAACGCTGCGTTATTTACTAAGATCAATTTCAATGATGTTTTTTACATTTTTCAATTATCCAGGTCATTAACAATAAAATTCTTGCTTAAATAATCTAGTTAAATATTCTACATGTGTTCGGGTGTTTTTCACTTTATAATACGATTTCATTTCAGTTAGAGATAACTATTAAATAAACACGTACTTGTACAGAGTTGGACTCACCAAAACATTCATATTTTTTTTTTAAATTTCAACATAAAACAAACAAAAAAATAAAGAAAATCTATACTAAAATTTTAATGATTAGTTATTATTATTAATTAAGGGCGACCACTAAACAAATAAATATTATTAATCTAATAAGGCGAAAATTGTTAATACTATCAATTTATGTAAGCAGTTATTAGCAATTTGCACAATTTATATTAAATTAAAAATTAATCATAAAAATAATAATAAGCTTGCTTAAATTAAAATTAAGTTCCTGTTGCTATAGCGGTATAATACCGCAGCATTGCGGCAACAATATTATATAAACAATATAAACCCTCTGATTAAGTTAACTATAAATTGGCAGTTTTGTATCAAATATTTTTAAAATGTATATAATAATCCCTCCGGGATCCATACCAATCAAAAAAACCCTAAACTCTGATTTATACTTGGGCGTAGACGTGACGTAGACGCAACGGAGACGTAAGAAATCGACTGTAAAAAAGTATTCAATTTATAAATCGACGGAGCGGAAACTGGATTAAACTATTAAAAATTAGTAATTAAACAACACAAACAAAACAGACAATGGAGGAACATGCATAGAAAAAGTGACAGCACACAGAATCAGTGTTGCCAACCTCAGACAGAATTATCTCTTTTAATTGGTCGGACGGAAGAAACGAAGTAAAAGAGATCAAAGTTGGCCAACCCTTCAGTTCCTTTACGTTTGCGTTTATTTATTGTTATTTATAAACAAGAGTAGGTACATTAATCCTATAGTTGATCTTTTTGCAGTGCGTCTACGTTACGTCTACGTCCAACTATAAATCAGGCATTCCCCCCCCCCTTAAAAAACTGTCTAGCAGTTTTCCCCCTAAATTTAGGGAAAAACCTCCAAGTTCGTCAAAAATAATTATGTATTGACATACTTCTACACATATACCGCTTTTTCACTATATTTTGTATGGATGACCTTTTCTCCTTTTTTTAGGGAAAATTTGTCGATTTGCCGTACCATTTAACCTTATGCGCATAGTCAGTTCATAAGTGGGGGATTTAAAATATATGATACCAATGGTATATAACCTACAATTTATTTATTTGACAATTCGTATCATACTTGGACGTATTAATATGTCTATGGTATCATACCATAGACATATTAATACGTCCAAGCATGATACGAATTGTCAAATAAATAAATTGTAGGTTATATACATTTTTTCTTAATCATTTGCTTACATCGCCCAAGTTAAGCTTACATAAATGTCTGTGGTTTGGCTTTATAAAAAGCAAAAAGTGGCATATTATGTAAAAGCCACTAAAAATCTCGTGAACACAATGGAAAAAAACAATGCCAAAACAATTGGTATACAACAGAAAACAAACAAAATGGTTAATAATAAAAACCATTTACATATTAGTATGTCTATGATAAAAACCTTTTGGCTATCGTGGTAGAAATACGACGTTGTCAAATTCTTGCTGTTATAAACATCCCATTATAAAATCTAAAATATTATCATTTTGTGTGTTTATTATTGTTAAATGCTTTTATTTATTATTTACAATTTATTAAAAAGTATTTATTAAACTCATTGCCAACCGGCATGCGCCTCAATGCATGCTCCCGTGTGACTCTCACTTCCCCTACTTTAACCCCACAAAAATAAAACAGTCTTAGTTAGAAATTATTTGTACATGTGTGGAAGCATTGAGTAAAGTGTGTGAAGAGACGCAAGGTGGTAGGAAGATCTGTGCCAGGCGTATTATTATTAATTTACAAGAAAATGTGTCCGTAAGGTGTCGCCATCTACCCACCAATGTTCCAAGCTTGAAAATATGATAAAATAAGGGGTATTTGTTTGAAATTCCGATCTCCCACGCTAGCTTCTTACCCCTCCTTTCACTAAACTCGTCGCTTAGCAACGAGACGACAACAATTTTTTATTTGCAGTCATAATATTATTTGTCCTAGGATTATTTGTGTCTGAATTTAGTGGTTTATTATTTCATCATTGAGTAAAGTAAGTAACCAAAAGAATTTATTTATTTATTTACAATTCCTAGTGCTGTTCTGAGAGGTAATTTCTATTCTATTTCATTATATAATTATTATTACTAATAATAATTATTAATTACCTAACTATAGTTAGATATATCTACCCACTTTATCTAATTATTATTTATAATAATTAATAATAATAATTATTAATTAATTATCTACCCAATTATTATTTAATTATCATTTAAAAGTAAAATTCTATTTAAAAAAAATATGCCTCTGAAACGTGTGAAATTTATTTATTTTTAATTAAAAATGTACATATGTATGTATACATAGAATGTATACATAGAGGCATATTTTTTTAAAATAGAATTTTACTTTTAAATGATAATTAAATAATAATTGGGTAGATAATTAATTAATAATAATTATTATTAATTATTATAAATAATAATTAGATAAAGTGGGTAGATAGTTAATTAATAATTATAATTATTATTAGTAATAATAATAATAATTTTTATCAAAAAAATTACTTTTTAAACCATGCAAGCTGGATTTTTAAATTTCTCTTTCAATAAAGTTTTTATACGAAAACACCCTGGACATACATAATATATATAAATATACATTTATACCACAATTAAAATATCAAATAGGGTACCACTTACATACATATTATTATAAGTAATTTTTTTGATAAAAATTAAAAAACAAGAAAGCATTGATAAAATTGATGTATTTAATTGGTATTTGATATTTTTAATATTGATATTTTTTGATATTTTAATTGCCATTAAAAATAAATCTATGTATGTACAGTGTGTTTTCGTATAAATGGGACACTCCTCTAAAATCTTTATTTGAAAATATTATTATATTGTATTACATATATTAAATTAAAAATTAATATAATTATTAAAAAAATAAAAAATTCATCTGCATGGTCAAAAAAGTGATTTTATGAAAATTTTTTGACAAAAATTAAAAAACAAAAAAGCATTGGTAAAATTGATGTATTTAATTGGTATTTGATATTTTAATTGACATTAAAAATATATTTATGTACAGGGTGTTTTCGTATAAATGGGACACTTCTTTAAAATCTTTATTTGAAAATAAATTAAAAAATTAAAAAATCTAGCTTGCATGGTTTGAAAAAATAATTTTATGAAAAATTTTTGACAAAAATTAAAAAACAAAAAAACATCGGTAAAATTGATGAAATACATATCGCTCATTCGAAACAACAGTGACACAACTCAAAAATCAGTTTTTGAGAAAACGCATTTTAAATTTGTTATTAGGTACTATTTTTTAGAGAGTATGCCTAAACAACCAAAATATTTGAGCCCAGCTTTTATTTTTTTAGCCCGGCTTGGTTAATGGAAAACAGTAATAACAAATTTAAAATGCGTTTTCTCAAAAACTGATTTTTGAGTTGTGTCACTGTTGTTTCGAATGAGCGATATGTAGATATAACATTGATTTTTCCAATGAAACACCCTGTATATTTTTGAACATTTAGATAGAGTTTTTTATTATAATTTCAAATACACATATATATAATTTGTAGGTATATGTTTGAATTAAAAAAAATCTGCAAAAATAACACTTACAATTTCATAAATTACCTATCTTAAAAAAAACCCTCAGGGACACGTGTTTTTTCTGATCAATTAACTTCAAAATTTTACAAAATTTCTTTTAAATTTAGAATTGATCTAGTGGTAGCCCAATTGAATTGTTTTTCAAAAATATACAGGGTGTTTCATTAAAAAAAAAAACAATGCCGATGCTATTTTATTAAATTTACCGATGCTTTTTTGTTTTTGAATTTTTGTCAAAAAAATTACTTTTCGAACAATGCATCGGGATTTTAAATTTTTTCGATATTCTAATAAAGATTTCATAGGAGTGTCCCATTTATATGAAAACACCCTTTACATTAAAAAAAAAAGTTTTTTTTAACAAATATTTACATACATATTTTCGTAAAAAAACAGTTAAATTATCAATATACATTTTTGTTTTAAAATACTTTTAAGAAATAATATGCCTACATTATTTATCACAGCATTTATATACATATACTGTGGTTCTTATTTGGCCGATATCGAAATTTTAATCGTGCCGCCCCCTCATTTGTTTTTAAAAAATATTAAACCTAAATTAATGAACATTTCTAATTTTTTGAGGAAATGAAGTAAAAATATGGTACTTTTAAACAATTATGCATTAAATGAAAATTATCACTGATATTTTGTTTATTATGCCATTTTCAATAAAAATACAATAATAGTAATAATTGAATGAAGTAAAAAAGACTTTACTATGGACATAAATGAATTCTTTTTTTTTTGTTTAAAAGTACCATATTTTCCTTTCATTTCCTCAAAAAATTAGAATTGTTAATTAATTATTAATGATTTTATAAAATTATTGCGTTTTAAAGCAAAAATCCCCTATATGAATTACTGTAAGTAATAATCGAGCAAAGTAAAAAAGACCTTAGGAAGAAAATACATGATTTCTTTTATTTATTATTTTAAAGAAAAAGTTGGAAAATGACCTCTTAGAACCGTGCATTATTTATTTATATACAAAATTTCCATGTATATTTTGATTAATTTATTGTTTTTAGATGGAATCTTTGAAAAAATTAATAGTAAGTGTTGTAATATTTAATATACTTAATTATTTTTATTTATTATATTTAATAACGCTTTACTTATTTTAGGAACAATTAAACAAGGACATTAAGGAAGTAAGTACTTAATAATATAAAATATATTGAAAGAAATATATTAACACACTATAGGTACTTTAATTAAGTTAACGTGTGTAAAAAATATTTGGTATAGGTACCTACTAAAATTGTTTTTTTTTTCTTTTTTTTTAAGTTGGAAGCAGATGAAAAAAATTTTGATAAAGTGAGTACCTATTATATTTTCTCTTTCATCTAGATAATTAATATCGATCATTTTTTTAGAAGCGGGAAAAGGAAATATCAAAGGTAAGTATTTTTTTTTTAAGAGTATTTTAAACGTTTTTTTTATTTTTAGGGACAGTTGGAAGATATTCTAAATAAGGTAAGTTACCTAATTTATAATTTATACAAAATATTAATAAAATTATTTTTAGCTTTTAGTTGAGGAGATCCAGGTAATAATAATAATAGAATTAAATATGTATTATTAATCTAATTAATTTTTCAATAGAGCCGGACGGACAACACCGACGAGGTAATAATACTGAAATAATAAAAACTGAATCTGTCATTAATCTAAATATTTTTTTACCAGAAGGCAAAGAAAACTGAGCCCGAAAAGGTATCTAATAATAATATTTCTAAAATATTAAATTCTTTATTAATCTAATTAACTTTTCAGCTGGTCCAGGAAGAGAAGGGGGATGGGGTAATAATAATATAAATAATAAAAGACCTAAATATAAAACTTGTAATTAATCTTAATAATTTATTTACCAGGAGTCGGAGCAAACCAAAAATCCCGAAAATGTAATAATAATACCTTTAAAATATTAAATTTTATTATTAATTTAATTAATATTTCAGAAAAACGGCGAAAGTTCAACCAGAACTGAAGGGGTAATAAAATTTATTATTAATACTAAAATAATTAAATATCAGAAAATTATTCATCTTTTTTTTAACAGAAACCGGAGCAAACTGAGCCAGGAAAGGTAATATTAATGTTAATAAAATATTGAATTATTAAAAACATAAATCATTTTTACAGGCTGCCCAAGATATTATTAATGTGAGTGTAACTGAAACTATTTTAATTTTTATTGGCAAAGAAATGGAAATGTTTACTTGTAATTCTTTCTTTCAAAAATTATCATGTTTTGTACAAATGTAATGTAAATGCATTAATTATGAAAAAGCTGCATTAAAATAAAAGTTTTTAAAAAATGACTCTTATTGCTCAATAAATTATTTAAAATTTCTTTGATTGAAAAATGGTTGTTTTTATTTTTATTTTTTAATCTTTTAACTTGTTGTAATTTGCATTTAATTTTTTTCCGTAATTTTATTATTTTACAGGACATTTCTTTGTTATTTTTTCTCAAACAAGTTTTTTCTGGTGATGGCATATTTAAATATCGGTCACTAAGTACAGAGTTTGGTCTTTCTGGGCTATCTAAATTATCTACAAAATTTTCATTCTCAATATTTTGCCTGTTAATCTCATAGGTTTTTACATTTGTTTCCCTTAAGACACTAAAATTTTCTTCAGTATCTGCAAATTTAAAAAATATTAAATTAAAAAAAAATTAAAACCAATCATGTTATCAAGTTATAGTCAAGAGTAGATATGCAAATTTTAAAAAATTTAAATTTGTCTGTGGTATATTTTTTGTTTGACAGGTAAAAATTTTACACGTATTATTATTTTTTAATATTAAATCATTGAGTATCTTAGGGGCCGTCCATAAATGATGTCACACGTTTTTTTGATATTTTTAAAATATTATGCACTCTTACAATTATCCAATTAAAACTAGCGATTTAATTTAAATATTTAATAATTGCATAACTAAAAAAAAAGGTTTTTACAATTTTTTTTATATATTTTACTGTTTTGTTGCAATAAACGTTCAATTTTTAATATAACCTTTGACGTATACATTTATGTTCCCTTAATTAATATATCCTTAAAGGTTGCCATGAAACTTAGATCTATTAAAAATTTATTTGACGTTTGAATTGTCATTTTCAGTATACGTATTCTATAATTTTTGTTTAGTTTTTTAAAGTGTTTTTTATAAACAAAAATGAAAAATTGTAGTAAAAGTTACAAAGAAATTCATGAAGGACCGGTTTATTCATCTTTAGTAAAGTTTATCGGGCCTAATCTTTAATCTGATTTAAAAAGTTATGGTAATATTTAAATAAAATCGCAAGTTTTAATTGGAGAATTGAAAGTGTGCATACCTACATATTTTTAATAAACATACAATTAAAACAAAATTAACCGTCAAATTTTTTTTATTTTGCTCTTAAAATTTATGTTATGACCTAATTAACAAGAATATAAAAAAAATTAGGTTTCACAGAAAGTCCAAAAATCACCTCTCAGAACAGCACCATGCATCTGTCACCTGTAATCTCTCACCTGCCATTTATCATCTGTCACCTGTCATTTGTCATCTGCCACCTGTCATATATCACCTACCATATGTCATCTGTTAACTTGACATCTGTCACTTGACATATGTCACCTGTTCACTTGACATCTGTCAAAGTGTTGTTGGATACTTTGTTGGGTTCCCCTGTATACGACGACCCCTTCCTCCTCCCTAAGTGTGTGACATCATTTATGAACGGCCCTTATTACGTTAGATAATTATGATTTTTCTAAACTAATCGATTTTTTTAGAATTGTTTGTAAATAAAATAAGATTAAACAAATCCCTAATTTTTGTTATCAAAATATCCAATGATGAATTTCAAGAAATCTTATACTTTTTTATGCAAATTTTATTTAAAAAAAGGTAGTTTTTTTGGAATATATTAAATAATAAATAAATTTAAATTTTTCTACTTAAAAATTAACTAACTATTTAAAAGTATTAAATTAAAAGACAAATTTTAAAAACACTAACATTTTGCCGATTTTTTTTTCTCATATATACATATATATATATATTATTCTTTACAAAAATTAAATTATTTTTTAATATTTCTCAAGCAGCTCCAAAATTGTAATATATATATACCCCAGAGTTTTCAAATTTTTGTCATTTTCAACAACATAATGACCATTTAATTAACAACACGTAAGTGCCTTATTTTCAAATTCTATGACTACTATTTAGCAATAACTTTTTTATTTTTAATGCAACGCCCTGTACCTTTTCATTGATATAACCATTTCCTATACCATACCTAAAGTTAATAATAACAAAGATATTGTACAATTCCTATTATGTATTAAATATTTCAAATTTTTAAATATTACTTTTTAAATTAATAAACAATCGCTTCTGTTAAAACCGGAAGAGGAATTTTGTTCAAAATAATTTTAAAAAATTATTAATATTCTTTTAAAACCCCGGGGGTTTAAATTTTAAACCCCCTTTTTAAATTAATAACCCCCCGTGCGCACGGGTGTGTCTATTTCAAAACTAAAACAAAATTTGGTTGCCGATTAGTATGTAGCATTTTTTTAAATTAAATCACCAAAAACAAAATATTAAGCAACACATTTGAATAGTTTGAAATATAAACATCAAAAACATTAAGCAAATACCGTTAAGTGAATGCCTATTGCAAGATTTTTGAAAATAACAATGTCATTTTAAGATAAACAAAACAAATCAAATTATATTGTTTTTTTTGTAGTTTTATCTTTATTTTCACTTAAAAATTAATAAATATATTTTCACGCACCTGTAATGATTTATTTACATAAAGAATATAAAATTAATTGTTTAATGCGTTTAAAGAATTAATTATTAAAAAAGGCTTGTAAGAATGTCCTTCGGCAAAAAATGTTTTTCACAAATACATTTAAATTTTAGATCATTATAATCTAAATCCAATAAAAGTTGATTTCCGGAATTTTTCTTCCAAATTTCACACCGTTCGGTGTCTTTTATTGGAAATTGGAACAATACAAAGCTGGTTTTGCCTTTTTTTTAAAAACATTTGTTATATAAACAAGTATTTGTAGGTAAATTATTCATTTTCGCTAACGAATTAAGTACAACAACCTACTTCAGCAATTGCTTTGTGCAAACTGAATTAAATTTAATCTAGTCGACCTTCACGATGCATGCGACCGGCGGCCGCCGCGCATTGCATAGAAAGTGGGGATGCTGATGACGACGCGTTTCTTACTGTCTCACTCTAACGGTCTCACTCTAATTTAGAATTTAAATCTCAAGATAAGATCGACGGTGGCGCCTCTAACAACGAGGATCGATTTTGGAGTTATTTTAAATACATTAGACCACGCCTCTTCCCCACTTCTTTACTCAATGGTGGAAGTATGTGATAAATATTTGTACAGAGCGACATCTATAAAAAAAATAGAGTAACTCGCGTAACAATTTTTAACTTGGGAATCTGTATTACCGGCACACAAGTCAAAATGTCAAATTTGTAAATCAAAATTTATGTCGAAAATGGACTAACAACCGTTTAAATGAAGATATACAAGCAGTTTTTTACAGTGAAAGTGAAGAGAATATTTTATGGGCACGTCACGGTGGAGCTTTCACCTGAAATTTTTAATGCTTTCAGTTAAATCTTGATTACTGCCGGCAAAATCAGTACAAACTTGCAAATAAACTTTTCAATAGGCATTGACGTTAAAAACTATTTTATACTTTTTATTTTTGTATTAAGATAAATAATTTCAACATTATTTTTTCACAAGAACGGAACTTCAGTTTAACAATTGTATGACAAGTGTCGGCTAACTTAAAACTAACTTCAGTCCGTGACTAAAAACCTGTTGCTAACTGCAGCTCGTGACTTAAGCGCCATGGCTTGCCGTACGGTTGGTAACCCTGATCCCGACCGTCTCTGACGTCAGCCGGGATTGGTACGGATTCCAGAGCCGGAGAATAGTCACAGCGTTATTTCTTTGGCACACTTGGGCTACTATTTCTTTAGACATTTCCTTAACAAATCTTAAGGTATTTTACCGCAAAGCCTAATAAAAAAATTAAGGAATCAATTTTCCTTTGAAATTCAAAAAAATTGTGTATATGTGTAGGTCCCTTAAGGGACTTCAATTGGAGATATGGCATCCTCAAATATAAACAAAATTAAACAACTTGTATTTTTTGCTGTCCGCTTGCGTAAAATTTAGGCATATGTATTTTATTTTATTTTTAAATAATGCTCCATTTTTTTCAACATATGTTTCTTTTTAAAAATTGACAACACTAAATATTTTTATATAAAAAACCGGTTGAAACCGATAAAAGTAAATCCTACGGGCTGACAAATCACAATTATCTATGTTATGTTATGAAATTTATGTGTTATTAGTAATACAGTATTGCTGCGAATTAAAAATTAAATTGAAAAACACGAAATGGGTAATATATTTTTTGAACAAAGAAAGACAATGCAACAATATTTAAATCGACGAGGTAGCATCACAATAAAAAATGTACAGGGTAGATACAGGGTGTTGAAATTTAAAAGAAATCGTTTTATGAGGTTTTTGCGATCTCATTTCTGTTGTTTTTTCGTATTACTAGGTTAATTTACCACCCTCTTTACTAATATTATTACCTAATTGCAGGTGTTGCTATAACAGAAAAAAACAATGTAAAAAAAAGTAAGGTGAGGATGGTGCCACCTGATGGTGGATGGGGCTGGTTAGTGTTATTCGGATCAACTTTAGTAAACGTTTTAGTACCTGGTACAATTAAGTCTTTTGGAGTATTATTTTTGGAGTTTTTGGAGGCTTTTAACGCTACCACAGCAGATGGTATGTGGATACCTGCTCTTTGCTACTTCCTGTATAGTTCTTTGGGTTAGTATTTGTTACTTTGTTTTATGTTTTAATGAAGTGATGCATTTGTTTTAGGCCCTGTGTCCAGTATCCTGTCGTTACGGTATTCCTATAGAACCGTGACGATAGTCGGGGGATCGTTTGCCGCTTTTGGCATGATAATGAGTTTTTTCGCGCAATCAATCGAATATTTGTACGTATCGTTCGGCGTCATGGTCGGCATAGGGGCGGGCCTATCATTTCCTCCTACCGTTTACATAGTTACAAGTTATTTCGTACGTCTTCGAGGCATTGCCAATGGTATATGCATATCGGGTTCGGCATTGGGATCAATTATTTTGCCGCCGTTGCTGCGAATTATTTTAAATGAATACGGGTACAGAGGAGCGGTTCTTTTGATGGGAGGCCTCACTCTCAACGTGTGGGTGGCTGCGCTTTTTTACGATCCCGTCGAAAATCATCTGAAGCCTGCTACTGACGATGAAGACGAGGAGCAGCACGAAAAACCCGAGTTGGACGAGAGCGAAATCGTGCCCGCGAAGTTTACCATCAGCACGGAAGACAGTTTGGTGTCCTTGCACCACATACCGCACAACGACTCCTTCATCAGCAGCAACCTGGCAGATGGGACGTTGACGGGCACCGGAAACACCTTCAATAGAAGCGTGTCGAGCGCAGCCTTTCAAAACATCAAGTCCCAAATGCAAAACCAGCACCGCGAACGAAAAATCAGCATGCCGACCGGCAGAAACGAAGTGATGCGTGCCAAACACGGCGCCGTCGGCTCGCACAGCATCATCAACAGTTCTTCCACGTTACACGCCGTGCCGGAAAAATCGTCCAATGGAGTCGGCGCTGGCGGCGCGATGGATATGTTTTCGCACAGCCGGCTACCCAACTCGCGGCAAAGACGGGGACTGCCGAAGCGCAGCCCGTCCACCAGCTCCTTTCAATACATCAGCACCCCGTACCACGGTAGCACGCTCACCCTGCAGCCGGAAACGTTCGCCAGCTCGTTCAGCTTAAGGTCGATTCGCACGAACAAAACCGCCGAAGCGGAGGACGACCAATCGGCCGTGCACGGCCAAAAGAAGAAGTTCTTCGACATCTCCGTACTATCCGACCCAGTCTATCTCATCATATTGATTTCCAACGCCACCAACGCGATTGGATACACGAACTTCATCATCCTGTTGCCGTACTACGCCAACTACTTAAACTACAGCAAGGACATGGGGGCGTATTTGCTCTCAATTGTGTCTGCGCTCGATCTCGTCGGCCGAATAGGCGGCTCGGCTCTGTCGGACATCACGAAGTTCCCCAAGTGCTGGTACTTCTTCGGCGGGCTTTTTGTTTCCGGCGTGTCGCTGTTTATAATGCCGTTCTTCCACGAGTATCGCTACATAGCGGTGGTTTGCGGCGTCTTCGGATTGGCGTCGGGGATTTACGTGGGCATTACGGCCGTCATTATGGCCGACATGCTTGGCGAGGAGAAGTTGCAATCTACGTACGGAATCTCGCTGTTCGTGAACGGCGTTCTTCAGTTTGTCGGTCCGCCGATTTGCGGGAAATGGTACGACGCCACCAAGTCATTTGTCTCTTTATTTTGCAGCTTGGGTGCGACCATCATCGCTGGGTCTCTCATATGGTCTTTTATGCCTTTGTTTATAAATAAAAAATCAAAATCTCAGCGGGATAATGAGAATCAACGTGACGAGGATGATGAAGAAGAAGATATAGATAACAATTAACCATAGTTTTATTTCCATTTATTATTTCCTATTTAAATTTTAGTTAGTTAGGTAAACATTTTAAACAATGTTGGTTGTTAATTAATCAAGCCAGACAAACATTACCTTATTATTATGCCATTGACTTAAATTTAGTTAGTATAATAAAATAAGAATATTTGTGCTTTTAAGAACCGACATTGTAAAACCAGAGGTGCTTTAAATTTGCCATTTGTATGTGTGTAGTGTGTATGGATGAAAAATGTCATAGAATAAGAGGCCACACTTTTGATAAAATATTTATTCATTTTAATTATGTTAAAACCAACTTTCCATCATATCAAAGAAAGGTGCTTTCAAGTATTTGTATTTTTATATTGTACTTTATTATTATAAATATTATACCCATACTTATACTTAATATACATTGTGATATATATAAGGCCATTAATAAAGAAATAATTGTAACAGTTTCATAATAAATATGCCTTAAAGAGTTAGTAATTTTTAATTTCGTTAGTTGAGATCAACTTTATTCACAATTATTCTTACCTACCCATTTATTTTTTTACATTAAGTTGGTTTCCATGTTACCACTTGCAATTTCCTGTTTAGTTCGTCCAAAATAAGTGAGCATTGATACTGTTTTTCAGCCGAAAGACTAGTAATAACTTCATCATCCTCCTCTTCTTCCTTTTTAATCTTTCTCCGTTTTGCTTTACCATCCTTTTTTAAATCCTCATCTATTTCACATTCACTGTGCCGCGTCTTTGACTTTAATAAACACAATTAATATTTAAACAAAATCGGGACAATCTTACATACCTTTCTGACTTGTTTATCAAATTCCAGAGCATCGTAATAATTGGGCTTCTCTCTGCGAACTCTCTGAGTTCGTCTTCTACTTTCTACTGTTGGACTTAGTACTTTTGTGGCGCCTCTTTTGGCATTGAAAAACGAATAACCACAAGGACAAGCCTTGCAAGCAACTGGAACCTGTGAAAAAAAGTTAAAAAAAAATACAAACTTTTGTCATTTTTACCTGTTGTTCACATTTAGGGCAACCTTTTGCTATCATTTTTCATATTAACATGAAACAACAATAAAACACGTTTTATCTTTTATTTTAATCACTTCTCTAAATAAATGAACCTAACCTTTGTTATAACGTAATATTTATATTGTTGGCAACACTGAGATTTTTAATTAAAAAAAATGCCAACTATTTAGAATTAAATTTCCCTATTGTTAAAAAATATAAACATTTAACAATAATTAATAAATAATTGTGAATGAACGGTTTAAGTTTTAAATATATAAATGTCGACAGTGTTGTGTAGAAGATCAAATATTATTTGTAAACTATAACCTAACCTCACAGAAACAATGTTTTAAATTGCGTTTGAAGAAAATTAATAATTGTTTATAAATAAGAATGGCAGACGCAGAAAGAAATGCTTCTTTACTAAGAAAAAATGATAAACAAAAAACTATACAGAAAACAGTTCGAAGGGGAAGGAGTTCAAGTGGTAATAGTGGTACTGATTATTGCAAAAGTAAATAAATCACAAATATACAAGCATACCATGTAATAACACATTTTAATAACTTTAAGGTGATAAAATGAATGCTGTAGTTGTTGATAGTGGAGCATTTACCATAAAGGCTGGCCATTCAAGTAGAGATAATCCAACGTAATTATAAATTGAAATTGTAAGAAAACATACACAACCCTAATATAATTTTTTAGCATAATTCCAAATTGCATAATGAAAGCCAAGTCAGAAAGAAAAAGGTTATTCATTGGCAATCAAATAAGTGAATGCAGAGACTGTTCAGGTTTATATTATTTATTACCATGCGAAAGAGGTTACATAACAAAATGGGATGTACAAAAACCTGTATGGGATTATACGTTTAGCAAAAATGTTTGCCCTATTAATGATTATCCTGTCATTTTGACTCAACCATTGTTTAATTTTAAATTGATACAGGACTGCATGGATGAAATATTTTTCGAGGAATATGAAGCTTCATCTATGCTTAGATTGAATCCCACTGACATGGCTAGGCTTAAGTACAACGAGGACCACAATTTAACTGATGGTAAGTTTATATACAGGATGTCCCAAAATCACTTGACCAAACAAAAATCTAAAACAAAATTTCCTTTTCCATTATTTTGAATTTGCAAAATTTCAAGTGTTATTTTATTTTTAAGGCCGCCATTGAAAGCGCATTGTTTCTACTCTATAGGGCGAGCCCCGTTTGCGACAACACGCACCAAATTTGTTTTTGCTTACTTTTTCCCAATGATAAAATATCAAAACACAAAAATATTTTAAAAAAAAGTCGTTTGATAGAGCACACTGTGCTCTCAGTGGTGGCTTTAAACATGAAATAACTCCTGCAATTTTGCTAAATCGAAAAAAATGGTAAAAGAAATTTCGCCTTAGATTTTCGCTGTATATATATATATATATATATATATTTATTTATTTTTCTAACCAGTAAAGAAATAATTTTATTTTAGATACACCAGTATTAATCATAGATACAGGGTTCAGTTTCACCCATGTGATACCTTACATAAAAGGTAATAAATATTTAAAGGGCATCAAAAGACTGAATGTGGGTGGAAAAGTAAGTTGTTAATGACTGTAATTACATAGTAATAATATTGTTGTTGAAGCTTTTAACCAATCACCTCAAGGATATTATATCATACAGGCAGTATAATGTCATGGAAGAAACTTACGTAATAAATCAAGTAAAGGAAGATACATGTTATGTTGCTGAGGATGTTAAAGCCGAATTAAAACTGGCGGAAAAATACGGCAAAAAAAACAACATCGTCAAAAATTACGTGTTGCCGGATTTCAACAATATAAGACGAGGTTACATACAAGATCCAGATAAAGTTGATGAAGGTGCAGAAAATTGCCAAATATTAAGGCTAAACAATGAAAGATTTTTGGTGCCTGAAATCCTATTTCATCCATCCGATATAGGCATGAAAAGTATGGGTATTGCAGAGGCAATAGTCAAATCGATTTTTCTTTGCCCACTGGAATACCAGAGAGCTTTAGCAAGACATATATTAATTATTGGGGGTAATTGCAAATTTCCAGGCTTTAAAGAGAGATTGTTTAAAGAACTAAGATCATTACTACCACATCTTTGGCATGTAAACATATATCAACCTGAAGAGTAAGTTAAATGTATTTTTATTTTACTTTACTTACATATTTTATTTTCAGTCCAATATTGTATACATGGCAGAGTGGCTCTGCATTGCTTTCTTATCCAAATATTAAGTCACTTTTGGTGAGCAAAAAAGAATATGATGAGCTGGGTTCTGCTCTAATTCAACAGAGATTTAACCATTGGTAAGAAAACTAAAAAAAATGTTTTATTTCATATCTAAATGCTGTCCCGAGTTCGATCCCGACTGACGTCACAATTTTTTTTATTACATTTTGAAATAATACGAAAATATGGTAAAATAATTATAATTAAATGAGTATTCCTTTATTAAAAAGTGTTAGTTTAATTGGCTCGTTTTAGTTTTAGTTTATCGAAACAATTTCATAAAATCGTCAAATTATGGCGCCGGCCCTGGCTTAAGGCAATTGAGCGCCTTAGGCACTTACTAATTACTAAATACTATATTCTAAAATTTCAGAAAAGTTTTTTAAAGCCACTGCAATCTGTTAGCTTGAAAAGAAAAGCGACTTTGCTTTCGGCACGCGCTTAAAAAGCGGCACGCTTTTGTCTTTTGCCGGCTTTGTACCGCGTTATTACAAAGAAGCCGCATTTTTATAAAATAATAAAAACAGTAAAGAATATTTGCTACCATACCGTACTCATAATTGTATATTGTTTATTTATTTTTGGTAAAAATAAACCTTTTGGTAACAATTTTTATTTTTTTAAGTTGGTTGGGGCAGGGCGCCTATTTCTTCGTGGTTCCTAAGGCAATTGTCATGCCTGCCTAATGGGTAATCAGTACAGCATACAGTCTATAGACAGCGTTAAAATCATCTTAAAAGCAAAAACTATTTATTATTTTATATAGAAACCAACTTTCAAATAGGCATTTTTAAAACTAACTTTTTCCAGTAACTTTATAATTAAATAAACAACAAAAAATATAAACTTATTGGACAATAATTTTACAATAAAAATATAAATGGACAATTAGAAGACTTGTTAAAATCCTAAATTTTATTTGCAGGAACAATTCAATTGTAGTGGAAAATGAAGAAGGCAAGACACCTTCGCAACCATCGCCTTTGGAAGAATTTAGTTTAATGAACAATTTAAAAGGAAAATCAGTATTTGGCAAACATGATATAGGAACAAGCAGCAGTGAAACTACCACAATGACACCCACACCAACATCATCTAGAATTCTTATTAACTTAAGCGAAATTCTTCAGGAAGCAGCTTCTGAGCCAGGCAAGGAGGTTGTAGGTGCTCCCGGAACACAGAGTGCAGCTGCAGCTTTTGCCGAAATTGTGGAAAAAAATGCCATTATTACAACAGCTTCAGCGGCTGCATTAGCCAGCGGCGCAGCTGTACTACCAAATGACAACGAAAATACAAATGAACAAACTGACCAAGACGGCATTACAGCCAAAAAAATTAGGCTCAGAGACAGAAGCACATCGCAAGACTTCCCCTTAGTGCCACCTCAAGAGGAAGATCCGTTCGAAAATTTGGTTCTTTTTCCATTTGGAAGAAATTCCTACATTTAGTAACTTCTTACTGTGTAATTTATTTAAATTAATTAAAAAGAATTTCCAAATATAGGTACTAGTTTATTTAATAGTAAAAGTTTTATAAAAAAATATCATATATGAATGCCGCATTTCCTATAAAACCTATTTTTTATAAAAAATGGAGGATTTTAAAATCCAATTGTGACTGATTGTATACAAAATAATTATTTTGTAAGTAGATTATTTAAAAAAAATTAATTTTTCTTATCTCTCTTACATTTTTAATTTTAAACTACCCAATTAATTTTTTTTAAATAATCTACTTACAAATTCACAAAAACTACAAAATAAAGAGACACAAACGCAATTTCAGCGTTAATTGTTTTTTTTTCAAGTGTGTAACAATTTTTTTATTATAACACTCTATTTTCACGCAGTTCAAAAGTCAAATTAATACACTCCGCCGTACAATAATAAAAATACATTGAAATTACGGCCTTTTATAACAACCAATCGTATCATTTGTTGCATTGTTGATTTGTGCATCGTGATACGGTGCGAAAATATAAAAAGTTTATTCACTCAAAAAAACTTTGAACAAAAAAAACAGGGGTTGTTTTGCCCTTTTTCTGTTGGTTTTTCACTTGTGCTTGTTTTGTCTAAAATTGTGGCAATATTAATTCCTTTTTATACCGAATTGGCTCGACATTCACTGCTCCATAACTTATGAATCATAAGCCGATGGCAAATTAATTTAAACTTTTTTAATACACCCTAAATATATTTGCTTTTAAACACCTTAAAAAACAGGGTAAAACCTGATTTACTACTGCATTTAGTTAAACCTTGAGTAAAATAACTATAGTATTTATAGTATGGATAAAAAACAAAAACTCTTTAGACTTCTTGATAAAAAAGACTTCTTGATAAAAATAAAGTAAAAAGTGACGTTTCAGGGTTAAGTTGGCAGAACCGCAGAAAAACAGTGGCAGAACTGCGTATGTAAATTTTGTTTGCGAATTATGACAGCCTAGCCTTATTTGTGAAAAAATGGAAAGTGAAAATCAAAACGAAGAACCGATGACAAGGGAGGAATACATTGAAAAGTTGACAAAGTGGCTGGAAGACGCCAGATTATGGCATGGATTTTGTTCCGGATTTCCTTATTACACACAATTACAGAACCAAACCGTTGACAGCAACAACTTTAATCAGTTTAGCTGGCCAAATGTTAATAATGGACTGCATGAGAGGGTTAATCACAGGGTTAATCAGCCTGGAAACAATGCAAGAATACCTCTGCAAGAACCAGGTACAAATATCTTTAAAATTAACCTATTAACATTGTACCACACATTCTGTATCTTCTCTTCTAAAGTACTTTTTATAACGAATAATGCTCCTAGAGCCCCTCAATGAAAATACCGTTTATTTAAAACCCATTTTATTTCTTAACTATGACCAGTGGTCAAAATTTTAGTTTACTAAAAGCATTTCACCCACGGTCTGATGTTAGTTCCCTGTTAAAAATCACCCATAGAGACCAATAGAAAAGCTATTGGGATTTTCCAGCGGCAGCTCTATTGGTTTGAATTGGTCTCAATAGTGGTATCTGTACCATGAATTACCAATTCAAACCAATAGCGACACCGCTGGAAAATCCCAATACAGACCGATAGAGACTAATAGTATTTTATTGGTAATTCCCAATAGATATATTTTATTGGTAATTCCCAATAGAACTATTTGGATTTTCCAGAGGTACCGCTATTGGTTTGAATTGGTCCCCACTATCCATTTTAGACGTCTTTAAGGTAAAAAATTACGTGTTTTGATGGTTAAATAATTTCTCAAAAATAGTGCTGTTTAACATTTAATTTAAATTTTATAAATAGCTTCTGTTAAAAGTAAGTAGTGAGGCCCACTGCTTACTTTTCGCAGAGTGGGCCACAGGACGATCTGTGCCCCTTTAAAAATTCCAAAACGCCAAGCGTTTCCATGGCCAGTAATTTTGCCTTAGTAAGGAATCCTTACTTAGCAGCTCAAGGCATTCCACCTTTATAGGCCTATGTATTGTGCTACAGAGGCGAGAGGTATGCATGGGTTGCCTACCTATTGGCGAATTTTGAAAATAAATATTAAAGTGGTAAATACCAATAGGGTTCCTTGTACCTACACACCGATAAAATACCAATTCAGACCATTAGTTTATCTATTGGTATTTTCCAGTAAGAAAATTGACAATAGAAACAAGTGGTCATTTGTATTAAATTACGCAGGCGCTGAACATTTAAGTGGTATTTACCAATTGAATTTCTATTGGGAATTTCCTGTACTTGTAACTTCTTATAAAAACCAATTCAGACCATTAGGTAATCTATTGGCATTTTCCAGTACGGAAATTACCAATAGAAACCAATGCTCATTCTGTTGAGAAACCAATAGGCCCAATAAAGACCAATTCATTCCATTCTGATTTTTTATTGGTTTCTATTGGTCTATATGGGTGATTTTTAACAGGGTTTTAAGTTAAAATTTTAAAAAAGTAAGGGTAAAGAATGCCATGCTTTTTATAAAAAGCATAAAAATAATACTATACTAATATTATTTCTATGATAAAAAGTAAATTTGCTACCACCACATGTCATATTATAAATAATAAATTATGTACTAGTATTTAGCAATGGTTTGACTGAATATGTGATTCCCCCTCTATGGAAGAGATTAGTGGCTGAATTCTTGGATTTTATGATACTGCTTATAATTAAATTAACTTTATCTTTGATCGTTTTGGAGACATTTAATGTTATGTGAGTTATTATGTGTGGCATTTACATGATGAGATAATTTCAAATTTGTTTGTAGGAGTTTGAAATATTATGGGATAGATACATTCCAAAAAAACTTGAAGAACCCTGAAATAGCAATGCAAATATATGTGGAATTGTTTATGTTGGAGGTTTTTCATAAAATGATTGTATGTTTATATGAGGCCTATTTTTTAAAAGGCGGTATGTGCTCAACTCCAGGTAAAAGGTATATGGGCTTAATTGTAATATATGTTGAAAACATTAATGTTGCCAATGGTCATGTGGATGATAAGGTGGTAACAGTGTCAACAAGCAGTCCACTGGGTATAAAAAAGTCCCTTATTCGGTCTGTGCTTAAAAATTTATTTATTGGCCTTCTGGTGCCTGTTTGTTCCCTATACATATTCCGCTTTAACCGGATAGGTTACGATATGATGGCTAATTCTTTGGTTGTCGAGTACAATCCAAATCCAAATCGACAAAACTAGATGTATTTCATTATTGCCAAATATGTATGTGATATTAAATGTTGCATCTTATATAGGGACCAACAAATGGATTATTTACTTTACTGGGATGTACATATGTGGTAATTTTATATAAGATGATGTATTGTTATAAATTATTGTTTGAATAAAAATATTTTAATAATTAAGGAATTTCATTAAAGGGTACAAATAAAAGGTTTGCTTTTTTCACAATTTATTTTATACAAATTTAAATTTTGTGTATACCCTATTTATACTGTCTGTGAAATTATTGTAATTTGTGAAAATTAATTTTAAATATAGCTGCACAAAAAAATGACTGGTATATTTATAATACATGTAAAATACCAAAATTGCTAATTACTAACATAATAAAAAATTATGAAAACCAAACAAATTCTATACTAGTTTTACTATTGTAAACCACATATATATGAAACTCATATACAGGGAAAATTAAATAGCACAAACTAGAAATGAAACACCCTGTATATCTCTTTAAAAACAAGTAATAATGATTGGTTACAATTAAATAGAATAGAATACATAGTATAGATAACAATTCAAGACCCAATTTAAACTGTAATGTACACAAGATAAGAATATAAAAGGCTTTTATACAGAACAGTGATTAAATACAGTTAAATAACAATTATAAATTATTTTTTGTTAATTCTATAAGAATTATTTCAAATGCAAAATTTCATTTTGCTAGATCACAGAAAGTAACCATTTGCTTAATATGCCACAAACACAATAATTGTAAGTCGATTATGACGATTACAATTATTGAGTTTTTTCGATTTTTTTTGTAATTCGGTCATTCAGAAACACAATTTATAATTTAAAAACCTCTATTTATATATACAGGGTGTTAAAAAACATTGGCGGATGGTTTTTGAAACACCCTGTATATTAAGGTGGTCCTTATTTGGGATGTTTTTGAAATGTTGGGTTCTATGTAGTATAATCGCTTTTATGTTCAACAAAAATAATTCTGACAAATTTTTAATCCAAGCAAAATAAAAAAAATTGGGAGGTTATTATACCCAAATTTAAACAAAATTGGACAACTTTGATTTGTTTCTTGTCCGCTAAAAGTTAAATATCCCATTATTAAAAACATATTTGGTGGCATAATATTAAGAATTAAAAATTTGTCAAAATATTTTTGAAGGCAAAGTTTCAAAAACACCCCAATAAAGGACCACCCTAATATATATATACATATATGTCACAGTCAAAGTGTACATTTTAGTAGATGTGTATAATAACTGGCTACTGTATATGTTACTCTCAATACCCGAGCGCGCGGAATTGTGCTCAGGCATTGATAAAAACCGAATAATTGGCAAATATGAAATATTGTATAAAGTAAGGCTCATTAGCCGTATAAAAATAAAATTTGGGTTTTCTTTGCACATTGACTGTAACAAATAAATATATATATATATATATATATATATATATATATTAGGGTGTTTCATTTTTAGGCGATATTTTTTTTCTTTCTGTCCTACCTAAAAATCTGATAATTTATTTATAAAAAAATATATTTTCGTTGGAAAAAAAATTCTAAGTAAATTAGAGGCTTCACTCTTTCAAAAATTCGATTTCCCATATAAATTACACGGGAAAAAGTTTCAATTTCAATTTAAAGGAAATTTGTTGTTAATTAACATTAACATTCACCTTTCCAGCTCTACAACTTAAAAACTGTTGGTCGGAAAGCATTTGCTCAAAGGAACTTTTTTGTAGCAAATTTGATTCCCTACAAAAGCTGCATACTGATTTTTTTCAAAAAAAAAATATAAAATACCAAAAAATTGAGTTGAAGCCGAAAAAAACTTTTTCCCGTGTAATTTATATGGGAAATCGAATTTTTGAAAGAGTGAAGCCTCTAATTTACTTAGATTTTTTTTTCCAACGGAAATATATTTTTTTATATATAAATTATCAGATTTTTAGGTAGGACAAAAAGAAAAAAAATATCGCCTAAAAATGAAACACCCTAATATATATATGCACATGCTTTTTGTAAACGTTCAAAAATTCCCTGAAATTAATATATCAACCCTAATTTAGTTTTTAAGGTATAAAATACACAAATCACAAAATTAAATAAATAATATAGTCTAGTTTAAGACTATTTAAAACCCGTACTTAGAAAACTATAAATGAAATATATCACAATAGAAAACACCGATATTTACAATGTGTAAGATACTAAGAGGCTTAGTAAAAATTGAATACAAAATGGCACATCAATTTTAAGCACTAAATATATTTTATACCTTAAATTTTGGTTTTGTGCTCGTCAAAAAAATTAAATCTACCTGTAAATTGAATTTTTTTATCAAGCCCCACCAGGAATGTATAATTTTGAACACGATTTAGATTAGAATTTTCGCAACCATATACATACTAGGAATTAAAAAACATGTGAAGAATAAAATACTGAAAATTCATGAATAAATTATTATATATATATAGAAATATCACCATCATCATCGTCATCAATGGATCATTTTGTGTATTTTTAGAATTTTTCCTAATCGTTGTTTAACAGTCTTCATCCCCTTACGAGGTTTTGGAGGCGAAACTGGTGTAGCCGCTCCAGAGGTACTTGCGTTTGAAGTAGCAGTTGATGGACTTTTTATATCCGACTTTGGCTTAAGCTTTTTGCGACGATATTGGCGCTTAGGCGACTGACCCAAAACAACAACAAATATTATATAAGGTTTGTCAAATTATATAAGAGTATAACAAGGTTTTATAAAATCACCACTTAATTTACTAGTTTTATTATGGTCATAAGGTTACTGTAAACTCTAGTTATATAATTAGGTTACATTATTGTTTCTACAAACATTTTATTTAACTTATAGTAACCGTTATTGGTTTATAAAAGAGTTTTATAAAACTATTGTGTCTATAATTTTTTTAAATTAAAATTGTGAGTTAATAATTATTAATGTGCTTAATAAAACAAAAATTGGTTGAAAAAAAAAATATTTAGCATATAACCTATAAGTATTATAATATTAATAACAAATTTTTTAAAAGTGGATTAAATCGAATGTTAGAAAGATAGCGTACCTATGAAGAAATATATATTTTAAATGTGCCTGAGGGAGAAATAAATATTAAAAGAAGGAAAAAAGCCTGTAGCAGTTGTTTAGGAAGTTATATAGTGGTTTCCATAATATTCCTGTTATCTCCAGTTATAAAACTTGGGTTTTATAGTGTTACTAAAATAGGTACCAATAACCTTCATAAACTCCCCAAATAAGCTCTTTAAGGGGTATATAAGAGTGATATAAATATTTCTGTAACCAAATTAAGAAATTTAAGTTTTATAATTTTGATGGTGTAACATTTGTGGCAACCACTATAAAAACTGTTTATTGGGTTGTGCTGCGCAGTAGACGATCGAAACTGCTGCGCAGAAAAAAATCGCGTAAAATGTGGGAGAAACTTACCTTTTCGGGAGATTCGTTGGCTCTTTTGGCGGCCGCCGCCTCTAAAACCTTCTCGACCGCCTGCTTTTTCGTGCCCTCTCTCGCGGGCCGGTTCATTTTCGGCAACAGCGGCCCGACTCGCGCCTTCGGGTTCCACGGCTCGTCCACTTTCGACCTGCCTCTCGGTTTAAATATATGAACGTCTTCATCGTCCGAATTATCTAAAGACGGATAAACTGAAAAAATTTAATGCGTTCGGCTTACAAGCTATTTTTGCCCAGAGTAATCTAAGTAGAGAAGCAATCACGCAAAACAAAACCGCGCCATTTATTAGTTAATAGGGTTAATGGTGTCTTACCGTAGTCGTCATCTTGATGGACGTTTTTAATGTTTTCCTCCTCGAAAGGGGGGGAGAGGTTGCCATACTTTCTGGATCGCTGCGATTTTCCAGGTTGCACGTAGGTCGTCTGGCTTATCGAGAGCATGCCTGCTATAGCTTCCTGCGTTGAGGGCGACGTTCTGTCAGGGGCGGCGCTAAAACCGTCAAATAAATCCTTTGGGAAAACGACAAATTACATTCGTACCTTAGAGCTGACGCTTTCAACAGCGATTCGATGCCGTTTTTCGGCTCGTCGGGGTTGTCTTTGGGCTTTTTGCTTTTGACAGGCAGGCGCATCTTGATTCCGGCGGGTTTTTTGATCTTTTTGCTTGGAGGCGGCGCCGGATTTTCGTCGATCGTAAATTTAAAGCAGTCTTCGTCTCTGTCGCTCTCGTCGTGAAAATCGTAGATGCGATCCTCGGGAATCGCCGCGGGATCAGTTTGAGCGACCGCGGCCGACGGTATCAAGTCTTTCGTGCCGATTTTGAACTTCAAAACGGTGCCGCCGCGGTGTATCGCGATCGTTTCTTCGGGCCTCTCGAAATTCGGCACCCCCCAACCCAACTGGTCGCCATCTGGCCCATCGTTCAGCAGCGTATTGGTATTCTCGTATGGTATTACAGCCGGCTTCGGTAGCGTCACTTTTATACCTGGTTTTGGGTATTTTACCATGGCATCTGGGATTGGAATATACTACAAAATAAAAACGATTTATTATATTTTATTAGAGTAGGTAAGGCTAATATGGATCCTGCTTATTACATGGAACCCCTCTCTTATTACAGTAATAGCAGCAACATCTATACAGGGTGTCACCTAATAAAATGTTGTCCTTTTGGGGGGACAAACAAGAAAGTTTTTTCTCTATCATGTTTGCATTAGAGCTACTTTTTTTTAATAAAAAAAAATATGAATTTTCTTGAAAAAACCAGAGAGCCACTGGATGTCACTAACCTATCCTATATATCATCATTGTTTTTACCTCTAAAATAATAATAATATTAAAAAACAACTTTAAATCAAAAAGGCGAAGTTCAAAAACAATGATATTATTCATCCAAGCAAAAAAGAAACAAGTATGCGCACAGTGTATTATGTAATATCAATAATGTGACCAACCTTAAACTATTTTTTTTAATATTGACGTTATTTTTTTTAAGTTGTCGGGACTTAAAAATTAGTTTATAAATCTAAAACTTTGGAAGTCCACTTAGAAGAGTAAAAAAGTATGAAAAAAAAATTATTACTTTTTCTTACTTTTAGTACTACTCCCACCTTTAAAACGCCCTTTATCGTACATGTTTCCATGACACTAAGTGACCTTTTAAATACACATTGACAAGTTGTGGCTTTATGGCGCTTTAGTCACGGGCTGAAGTTAGTTTTAAGTTAGTTGACAGTTGTTAAATGTCATACAATCGTTAAAATTGCCTTTCTTGATTTATAACCTTTATAAATAATAAAAATTTGACAATTGACGGTGACACACAGATTCTCCTATTGTTTCATAGATGGCGCTCTATACAAATTTTTGATTTAAATCATTTTAAGATAATAATAAGTATTTGTCGTAGAAAAAGTATAGTATGCACCTCGTTTATAAACTTTTCTATACACTCATTAATTTAAGCACTCGCTCGCAAGCTCGCTCGTGCCTAAATTAAATTCGTGTATAAAATGGAGTTTATCAAACTTGATACATAATATACTATTTTTAATTATACGTTTTTTCCAGTTTTTTAGGATTTGTTGTAATTTTTTTTTAAAAGTGGTTGTGGCTTAGGTTAAAAATTTCTTTACAAATCTGAATTTTTGGGAGTACCTCCAGGATAGTAAAAAAGTAAGAAAAAACCTCGTTTGATTTTTTTTTTAATTTTTTAGGATTTGTTCCAATTTTTTACGTTTAAGTTCAGTCCCGAGTGACGTCATAAATTTAAGATTTGTTAAGTTACGATAAAACTAAAACAAACCAACACTTTTTAACAAAAGAACAAATTTATAAAATAAAAAAAGTTCGACAACTTCTAGTAGTATCGAACCCGGTACCTCTCGCATGCCAAGCGACCGCCCTACCATCTGAGCCATCCAGCTTAACATTAATTTTATAACGCTCGGGGAATAAAAACGGCTTTAAAGTGTGTGACGTCAGTCGGGATCGAAGTTAAGTCCCGCCTCGGGACGGGAGCCACTTCGATTTTTTTATTATCAGGTTAAAAATTAATATAAAAATGCGAAAGTTGTGATAGGAGAACAGGTGAATCAAGTTGTTCGTGCAATAATTTATAAAGGATTATCACCGAAGATAGCTAACAATAAAAACAAAGTATTGTTTTATTCAGTACCTAAAAATAGCTGAGTATACAAAACCAAAATCAATTATTATCAAAATAATCAATAATAACACAAATGTAAATTTTTAATGAATGCAGATTATTGCCCACTGTGCAAATACATTTTGCGTCAGTTGTCATAGGTCAGGAACAACCAGTGGCGGCCCAAAATTTATACTTTACTTATAAAAATTTTAATAATTTTTTTATTAAAAAAATGGGACTAATGCAAAAACTGATACGAGGAAAAACTTTCTTATTTTGGCGTGTACTATCATTTCCTTAAAGGATGACAACTTATTTGGTGACCCCTATATTTATCTAACCTTTTCCAATGATAAACAAAACGTAACCATGAATTATTTATTTAGCTGAATACTTACATCATGTGTTGAAGCCTTGGGCGACATTGAATAATCCACAAAATCTTTGTTAATAGGTTTTTTTCTTTTCCTTTTGGACTCCCTCTCAGGTTTAGGCGGGTTTAAATGGTTGATGTACCTTTCAGCATGCCTTATTTCCTTTGCGATATCTTTCAATAACTTTGCAACGTTAATGGTGAAGGGAATTTGTTCTCTAACTGCAGGATTATACTAAAATATAACGTTTTAATAAGAATATTGTAAATAAATCAATAAAATTTACGTTTGCTTTGGAACTTACATCTTTTTCTGTATTCCAGTGTTTTAAATTAATTAATAGTTGTTTCAGACCTAACAGAAGGTAAGTGGGGCATTTTCTTTCTTCAGTGTTTAATTCTACGAGTTGTTCTAATAATTTTGAGCCAGCAAACCAGTTCATCATCTCAAAATTCGGGTATAAAAATTTTTGTTCGGTTTTAATTTTCTTCTCAATATCATAAACGCTGAAAATATGTTTTAAAATAAAAATAATGATGGTGGTGATGAGATGTATACCTTAGTTGCATGGGCATGTTCAGGCTGTGCAAAAAGTTTCCTCCAAAGACCAGCGAATCTACAGGGGTGTACACAGCATGTATCCATCCAGTTGGAATCAACATTGTTTGCCCCTGTCTTAATATACACTTATAACACTTATCAACTTGATCGCCAAAAAACGTTTCACTTTGATTTGTTGAAGTCATCCATTGTTGATACAGTGTTAAATTAGCCATTGTGGGGCTGACAAAGTAAAAAATCTTCTCGCCACGTAGAATGTGATACCAAACACTTGTACCCCCAAAATCTATATGAAAATCCGTGTAAGAGCCCTTGACACTCATCAGGCAGTATTTGCCCACCTGAGGTCTACCGGCATAATCTCTTGGCCATACCCAATTGGCCCAATCCAGTTTTCTAGCTATTAAGGGGGCCTCCACCAAAGTAGCTAACCTAGGGTATTAAAAATATAATTAGGTCTTGTTTTAGATTAGGTATATTGAAATAACTGCTTTATATAGAGATCATTTTCTATAGAAAGTAAAGACAAGCTACAACAATAGAAAATTACTTACCCAGAGTTTGAGAATTCCAGACTGACAACATTAAACACCCTATTTCTGTTTAAAGTATTGTAATATTCGACATAATCCCTGAGTTTCATTTTGATGTTGCTCTGCCTTGTTACATCGATAACATCAATTTCCTTTTCACTGCCAACATAAGCTTCGACATCATACAAACTAAAGTTATCGGGTGGCATTGTCATGTCTAAGCCATCTTTTCCATCAACAACAATGGGGCTGTTGAAACCTTGTGATTGCAAGACAGCTTCTGTCATTTGCTGACCTCGCATGTGTACAACCACTTCACCTTCACTTGCAAAATGCCTGGCACGTAATTCCCTGATAAATATTGCAGTGCCAGTCTGCACAGGTTTATTTGTGGCATCTTCATCCCAAAAATCATGCCTGTGCCAGTTTATGTACGGTTTGTCTACAACAAAAAATGTCACATACAAATTGGCAACATTGTAATTTTGGCTTACAAATTGAGGGGCCATATAGTGGAACACATCTAGGACAATGGTACCTATCTATTTCTATGGCCAGATGTTCTTGAAAGCTGCAGCAACTAAAATAAACACAAAAACATTACATTTACAATTAGGTTAATTTACGTTTGACAGCTTTTAAAATTTTTTGCAACGCGGCTAACCTGCTGTGAAACCAATCTTTGCATGCATCACATTGTATCATAAATATGTTTGGATCATAAGGCCGACCACATAAACAATATGAGGCGTCCATTGTAAAATAATGTTGTGATGTTAAATTGTTTTGACATATGACATTTCACACATACTACCAACATACTGAAACTGATAAACGAATCAATATTCCTGGAAATTTGTCATTATCTTGATTCATATGCAATTAGTATCGTTTTCGTTTTTTCTATATTTTTAATTACGATTATTTATTATATTTCTTCATTTACAAATTGGTGACATCTGTCAATTATTGGAAGAAACCTGTAACGTAGACAATTTTTTTGTTTGTTTATTATTGAGTTATGTTTAAAAATGTTTGACACAAAGCTAAATTACAACATGTTTAGGTAAAATTAAACATTTTTAATTTTTGTAAATAAATCGTTTAATTTAAACGTCACATACAGATGGCGCTCATCCGCTTGCCTATGAGTTGGTACAATTGTTTTTACCAAAAAAAAATAAAAAACTACGTTGTAATTGTCATCTTACCGGGTTGACCTAGGAACAAAATTCAAAGCCAAAAGTTTTTCGCCTTGAGTTTAATTTGAGAGGAAAATGAGTGCACTACGTGGATCAAAACTATTTTCGTCGAATCCAATTAGGCAAGTACCTTAATGACGTGTTAAAACAATTTAAAAATATATTTCCTTGATGACGTCGTTATGTAACTTATTGTTTTTTTTAGGAATTTTCGCCTAATGTCTCAATTGGGTGATTTGGGGAGCGGCGCCGGCAAGGGGGGCGGTGGCGGCGGGTCCATCCGCGAGGCTGGGGGGGCTTTTGGAAAAATTGAGGCCGGCAGAGAGGAGGAGTTCTTCTATAAACAGGTTAATTAAGAAAATCATTTAAAAATAAATATAGAAGCAATGATCACTCAAAGTATTGTAAACAAAGCACTTGCCAAAAATATCTAACTTGTTGTTTATGTGTTACAGCAAAAGGAACAGTTGGCAAAATTGAAGGCTGACTTGACCGAAGAGATCAGCTTCCATGAAGAGCAGATCAAGAGACATCAAGAGGCTATTGCTCGTCACAGGGAGAGAGTCACCAAATTAGATAAGAAAGAATAAATAGTATTTACTCTATAGAGGCTTTAATTTTACTTATTATTAACATAGTGTGTGCTTTTTGATTTAATAAAATATATCGCTTGAATAACTGATTTTTATTTATAAAAAAGATCAAGGGAACAAGGGTTTAAATCGCAAAATCATTTTTTTAAGTTGAAGGGATTTGAATTTGGCGGGGTTGGGTAGGGACATGCGCAAAGCGTTCATAACAGCAATCTTAGCGTAGCTGGCGAGCAATGAATTGATCAGTCTGAAAAGTGCTATTGAATGGTTGAAGGGACTTGCTGTGGTGAAAAGTGTCATATTTATATATTTTTAAGCAACTAAATAAGTTATTTCGTCTAGTAAAAACTGTTTATAGTGATGCATTTTAGGATATATACGCTATTACTGTGTGCGTTCCTTCTGGAATTTGCAGCTGCAGCACAGGTGAGGTATTTCTTGATCTTCTTTCAGTCAGGCTAACCTTAGCTTAGACTGTATTTACAATTTATATTTCGCTGAATGGAATTTATTTTATCTTTAATCATTTGTTTTCTACATTTTACTGCATTTTTTAAATATTTACTCTTATTTTTAAAATAATTTCCGACTTATTTTGATATTTATTATAGAACGGAATGGTGCTGTAGGGCCTTTTGTAGTACAGATGTTTACAAGAGTCGTATTTACGTAGAGGTTTATTTTTATTTATTTATTTGGGAGTGCGTTTACTTAATGACAAATCCCAACCAAATGAAGGTCTTGTCATTATTAAATATTATGTTACATTTCACAGTGTAAAAACGTCAAACGTATGGTCTCTTCTATGAAAGTTAAGTTTCAAAATGTTTTATTTCTATTGTCTGCATTGTACTTGTTAAGTGCAGACAATATGATTACGGTTTGTCAACAAGGATCATATAAAAGTTGTCCTCTTTTAGTACATTTTTGAAAAACAGGTAGAAAACGTCTCCAGTATAAATAGTTAATCCCTAAGTAAACTTTTTAAACCCACAAAATGCTTTTAAATGTGTTACTTCACTAGATGATATGTTAGCATATTCTGTATTAATAAGGTTTCATTCTACAACTAAAAGGGTTGTATTAAAGTACTGACTCCAACAATAGGTCCAAAAATAATAAAGGACATAATATCACTTTTATTGTTAAAAGCAATACAAATTGCACTGTATAGGTAACTTAATATTGTAGATATAGGCTCAGCAGGGTATTATATTAATAATTATTATAAAAAGGTGTATTTTTTATATACGGATGTGTAAAATAAATAACGTTGTTCCTGTGATGTTGCCGGTATTTAAAATTTAATTGGTCAAAAGTGATGTGCTGACTCATTTATTGAATTACTAACATAATCAAAAGTCCCTGCAAATAGGTAGCCCATTAATGAATTATTAGGTATTGGTTTTGAATTTCAGAGCCTTTTACTTTACCAGACTTTCAATTTGCAGTAAGAATATGCAAATATGAATTCTCGATTTAATTAAATAAATGAAATGCATATGTCTACGTTAATTTTGCATTTTAAATATTTCAATTATGCACTTTTTAATGCTGATTGTAAATATATTTGTATATATAGGTATACTTATATATATAAATCATAAATCAATTTAAATATGTAGATTTTGGAAAATTTTAAAATGTTGAAATATTAATTCGCCACTAAACAGCTTATGTGCAGTTTTTGTGCATTTATTAAATAGATTGTATTCATTTTTTACGAGATTAAATTTAACCCCGCCCGATAAATAATACTGTTTCGCTTAAATGTTTGCGAAATGCAATTAATAAGGCTTAAGTTACTTAATTTAATTAATTAATCTTTCCGAATATTTTACCATTGACAATTGAAAAACAAATCAGCAATTTTAATTGCTTTTGCTCTATAATTGACTTGAATCACCCTAAATGCCACTGGATAATTGGAACTAAGAAAGCCGCAAAGCAAATATGTTTACCTCACCCTGTATAGAAGCGTACGGCAATGTACCGTTATATGTGTTTGTGGTGTAGGCCTTGTTGCCTAATTGACTCAAAAGACGTATCGTTTCACCCACATCTATAGTTAGTTTTTTCCTATTCGTATTCTTGTTTCTTCTTTATTGCCATATAGGTAGTTTAATTTTAACTTTAATATTCGGCAACATCTTGCGACCCAATTTTAAGGCGCTGGCTGCGCTGCTTAAATAATAAAATTAATATGTATGCATATAAATATATATTCCTTGAATAATACATTTAAATGTTATCTCAGCTTGCATGTAAAGATACAATGCACCCAGGTTTAATATATAAATAAGATTTACATTTTTATGTGTAAATAAAACGTGATGCATTAATTATATTGCGCTTTAATCATTTTACAACTTAGTATGAGTTGTTTTATACTGCGCAGCTAGTTTCGTTAAATGCGCAGCCAAATCAAGTAGTTTTGTGCTGCGCATTGGGCCAAACTATCTGAGCAGTATAAAAGATCCCTAATTCGTGTAAAATGTAATGAAAATGTGGAGACTGATGAAAACCTTGTTTATCAAATAAAAAAAGTAAGGCGATGAAATGAGTTTAATTTAAAAGGTGTTAATTTAAAAATCTGTCGGTCAAAGTAGACCTTTTGATTTAGACAGGAAATTTCGTTTGTGGAGTACGAGGGTAAAGGGGGAAAATCGATCGGCCACCCTTGCCGGTAACTAAAAACCTTCAACGGCTCCTGACTTGTATTAAAATATACATCGAGCAAAATCGAATTTTGCGCGTGCCATCTGCAATTTCATTTGCATCGAATTTAACTCGTGGAAAAAGGAAGTAATCCCGAGGATTTCTTATTAACTTCATCTGCACACGCAAATTAATTAATTTCTGTTAATGAGAAAATCCTCTTGGGAGATGTCGCCAAATTAAAAATACACAAAAACTTTTATATAAGAAAAAAAATTAATTAAAAATTGTGAGTTTTCTTGGTATTTTATGGAGTCGTAATAACCCATCTCCTGGTACGACTTTATAAATACCATTAAACATTCTATATTGTTCGGATACGAAATTCCTCGTGTTATCTTGGAGGAATTTCTTTTAAGGCTAAATCAAACAGAACATTTACTAAACCGTTTCTTTAATATCAGCGATTAAAGTTTTAATGATTCTCAATATCGAGTAAATAAATACGTACAGAAGACCTATAAAAGTGAAAGATTTATGCAATGGCATTTGAGGAAGCTTAGTTAAAAAAAGAAGCAATACTTTTCGTTGAATGATTATCAATTACTAATAACTAATGTTATAGAGGTTTAGATCATATTCTAAAAATAAGTGGACTTTGCAAAAACTGCCGCTGGTAATCTGAGAGATGTTTTAGCGAGTCAAAAGATCATAAAAAATATGCATACACAGTACATAAATTTTATTGAAGTACGTCAGATGTTTGTGTTAAAATTTAATCAGGCAATTTCGGATTTACACAAAGTTTTTGATAATGTTTCGAAAAACAAAGTATTTTGAAACGTAATTAAATTTCCTTCTGGATATCGCATTGCCAAACAAATGTAATATTGTTTATTTTGGGAACAAAGGAACGAGCCGGCCTAACGTCTTTTTCCTTGCAAATTTAAGTTGTAAATCCGTCCTTTTTTCAAATTCAATTTGGAAAATATGTCAAGTGTTATTTGTAGTATGCGCAGAAATTCCATGTCATAGTTGAGTTGACTTTTAAATATAATCTCAATAAATTTAGAAAAATATTAGATTAATTATGGTTTTCGGTCTTCCACAAGCTATAGGTGTTATTTGTATCTATTAATCAAGAAATGTGATAATTTTCACCTCCATTCAAAAAGAACGCCGCTCAGTACAGAGGGGCCGGTGCGTTTTTGTTGAAACCTTCTCGGAACAGTTTGTGTGTCGAAAAAGGAAAAAAATAAGCATGGTTGAAGTCTCTAGAGAGCGACAGAGAGGCAACACAAGCAAAGGAATCTTCTACCTGGTATTTTCACTCCATTTTGATTATCCACCTTCGTACCTGACTGACTAAGAAATGCGTAGGTACCTACAATAAACTAAAGGCCCAATCATCTTTTATTAGGACACAGGAACTTAAGTTAATTAACTTAAATTAACTTAACTTAAATTAATTAAGTTAATTAACTTCAAAACAACAAAATTATATTATATTATGAACATAATATTTTTCGCAAATCTGTCCCTTGGGAGAGAAATATTAATCAATTTAATACTGTTTTTACTCATATTTCATATTTGATTGTATGTATCGTATACCACAAGCATCCAATGTATTGACCCACTGACCAAAACATTTACATAATCTTAATAATTCCATGCTGGTCCGTTTGGTATGCGTTAAAACATTTGAAATTTTTCTCAATAAACCATTACTTCTCGTTAATAAGATAATGCTTATTTATTCAAACTTTGAACTGCAATGCCAGCTCGAGCAAATTCTAAATCTGAAATTATGATTAACAAATTAACAACAACAATTATGAATGAATTGAATGTATATAATATTGTTCATTACAGATCACTTATGTTAGAAAGCATTACGTTGAAAACTATTAGAGAAACTCTTAAATTAAAAAAACAAGGTCACTTTGGAAGAGTTAACAACAACAAATACCAATAAAAATTTCCATCATCTCCATGGGCGTTTGTAACGCTTATTGTTGGTTATACCCCATGTAGGTAACTTGTACCTGTGGCTCAAATTGTTTGTGAAAATGATTGTTTAAAAAAACATTTAGATTTTTTATGAAAAAATGAGTATGATCTTTTAGGAAATTGAAAACTGCGCACAAAATTAAACTTTCGGGTAACTAAAAACTGCCCATATTCGAACAAAATTGGATAATTGAAAGCTGCCCTTTTGCCTATATAAAAAAACATTTAAAAAATAGTAGGACAATTTCCAATTTTTTTTAGTTTTTTATCAAACCTTCATCAATCGTATTTAATATCCTACTGGTAAAAATAAATTAGGTGATTTTGACTTGTAGTGTGAGAAATGTTAAAAATATTTAAAAAGTAGTCGTACTTGATATCCAAAAGATCATCCACATTTTTTTTTCATTTATTCATTTTTTATGTTTTTATTTGGAATGACTCTTATATGACATAACTAATAATTATTAATAACTTATATTATATAATGTCGAAAAGTCTGTCATAAAATAAATAGAAATTTGCAGGTTTTGCCAAAAATAAATTTTTATTTTGCGAAATAATGATGAATATCAATGCATTGCAATTGTAATAGTTTTTAGTTCGAAATTGATTTTGGCAGATGTTAATTGGGTTTTTGTTTCCAACGGCAGGCCTTTGATTTTCATTGGATGGGACTAAAAAGCTAATTATTATCCGCTGTAGTTTTTTTATTTAAAACAATGATGCAGTGCAAGAATAAATTTTTATATTCTTTATCGTGTTTTTTATTTACAATTAAATCCTGTGAGGTTGAAATAATCGATATAACCTACCCTTGATAATTCACTTAATCAATAATATGTTTTGATTGTATTCTATACTATAGAATCTTTAATGTTTTTTATCTATTTTGCGTTCATAATGACTTCATTATAACACCACTTTAAACAGCATAATATTTTGCATATTGGTTATAATATTTTCATGATTTTTCTAGTACTTACGAGACTTTTCTGCCAATAAATTTTGTTTAACACAAAAAAAATCCTTTTTTTCTTCTTTAACATTAACAGCCGCTTTTAGTAAATAAGTAAATTAAGGACGGCATGGCGATTCGATTTTGACGTAACTGTCAAACCAATGACTGTGATACCAACTATCTAAAGTAAAATTCGACCAAATTAAATTTAAGTTATAAAATAATTTGTTTATAGAATTTTTGCAAAATAGATAAAATAGCATAACGAACTCATGTCATAAGACCTTTTGTCGAAATGACGTCTTATGACATTAGTTCTTTAATATACTATTATTTGTTACGGGTAAATATATTTTTTTAAATCAAAATCTTATTTTTTTTGCTTAGGCAGGGGGGTTTGAAATGTGAGAAACAGTTGTGTTTTCATATATTTTTAGAAATCCTAACAAGCTTATGATCTTTATGGTTCTATTTTACGATTTTATTTTACTGAAATTTGTTTCTGCCTACGCGCCATTTGCCAAAAAAAGAGTAAAATTTCAAAACCGAAAATGCCAGATTTGCTTTGTTGTCGATAATTCAGCAGAACTTGCTGTCAAGGTTAAATATGCATAATAAATCGCCTTTTGAAATTTATTGAACTCGGGTGGCTTCCCATTAAAACTACGGGCGATACATTGAAAATTGAATATTGCCGAAAATATTCGAATTATATAAAATAAATATAAATTTTAATTCGCACAAAGCCGACACTTGACAATGGAGCCATGTATGCGAAACATTATAATTCCATTTTCAATTTTTCAAATAAGCTTTTCAGATTTGTAGTGTTTTTTAATTCGATATAATTTCTATTCTATTGTTTAATTTATCATAACGGAAAATAAACTATAGATACTATTATGGAGGCGTTAAAAAATAAATGCGCTATTGAATATTAATAAAAGGTGTTCGTCAGTACCTGCAGTCCTTTATAGATGCTAATAGATTTTGAAATAGATAATTAATTATGTCTATTAGTAATGAAAAACTCATTTGAATTAGATTCTTGTTTGGACGTGAAAATACCAAGGTTTTTAGTGATCTTGCTTAGGTACCCAAAATTACTTTCTAGAATTTGTGTCGCGGATACATAGATCAGTATTTTATTTGGCAAATACGTCCGTCGTACGGTAGATGTCGCTGAGAAATCGTTCACCGTGTTGCCACCGTTGTTCCTGCATGGCTACCCGGCACTGACGAGGACCAAAACAGGCTGTCATTCAAAATAAAGCACAGTGACGAGGTGATTGGCCATTTTTTATACAGATGATTTAGTTTTAATAAGCGCCTAGGTAAAAAGTCAGTGATTTTACAGTAATTACATCGAAACCAAGTCAAAATTTCCAAGTACCCAAGTATTGAACTTATTACTCATTATTACTTAATAATGATTAATAATAGACCTGTGACTTTTAATTAAAATATATATTTAAGATATTGATTGTTGAAAATTAATTTCTCTAACGTCTGGCTAGACAGCAACCGCAAAAATAGAGCAAGAGAACATATTAATACATTTTCTTGTACAATGGAATCGTTTTTATTTCTGTCACTTTTGATGGACTTTCTTTACGAAAAATAACATTGTACAAGTCACTTAAACAAAATACAACAATAAAGCTTCCGTGTCGATCTGAATAAAACCAAAAAGCAATTTACTTGAAAACATGCTTATTAAAGAATATATCTTAACGCTAACATCTGCATTAAACCTAGACCGTGGTATTTTTAGTCGTTTGAACTGAGACTTAAAACTGCCTTACCACACCAAATTTTTACTATAATTTTTATTCATAGAAATGCACAATTTTTATCCATAAAAATTTGACAAGTGTCCTTTTTCTGCGTTCTCTAATTAACGTGTTCAAAACAATACGGCATGAAAAAAATGTCAAATTAACAGACTGTTCCCCAGTGCTGCGAGCTTTTCAATTATAAATTTCAATGGCCCAAATTAAAGTTTTTTCTTATTCCTTATGTAACGTCTGTTCCAATTATTTCATATCCTTAGGATTCCCCGGTTTTAAAAAAGCCTTTTCACTTCTTTTTCTCCTCAAAATCATTGCTTTTGCTCTGTATAAATAATTTTTCTTTAATGCAATTCTAAATTCGTTTAAAAAAATTGCAGACTATTTCTGTGGAATCTCCCAAAGATGAATTCTTCTCAATAAAATTTCCTATTAATATGAATTTAAAAGGAAACTTTTCCAATTTGAAATAATGAATTTCAAATACTCTGACAAGCATTTCACAAGTTGGCGCTTGGTATAAAAAAGTTTTCAAATGATTTACCGGCTCTGACGCGTCGTCGTTTTTTTTTCGACGTTGGGTCTCTGGCCTAACTATTAAAACGTGCTTTTTAAATTTTTAAACAAACAATAAAAATATTATCGTACGTATTTACATAGCCGCTTGATGTCAATAAAATAATATGTGTTTCAAGGTAATAAAATCATAAAAGAGACCCTTGTGTTAATGGTAAAAAACTTCCTCGAACGAATTTAGAATATAAATGACTTTTTGTCATGTAAGATTGATTTAACATTTTTAATTAAGATAAATAACTATTATTATAATTTTTACTGACAATTTGCGAACAAATCATGTATGACGGCACTTTTCTCGAAAACAACTATCTGACTAATTATTTATGCTGAAATTCAAGCAATATTTTTTACATAAATAAATACTATCTACTTTATTTATTAACTTTAAAGAGATTACAAACATTTAATTTAACAATAAAGTAATAGTTTTAAAAAACTGGTTTTTCAAACTATTAATTTATTTTTTACTTTTTGGTCTTAAATTTTAGTTAGTTAGTTAGTCTGTTAATTACATCTGCTTAAGAAACCCTCTCATTTGATACCCATGTCAAGGAGGTTGTGAAGAAATAGGTTACCGCCAAATTGGATTTAATGTGGCGTCACTCACCTTATGGTTTTATACTCGTCAAACCCTTTAATATAATAATAAGTTTATCCGCCATATTGGATTTAGTATGACGTCACTTACTTTATCCTTTTCTACTTGTTAAAACCTTTAATTTGATACCCATGTCGAGAAGGCTGTAAAAAAAGGTAATCCGCCATATTGGATTTAGCATGACTTTACCCACTTTATCGTTTTCTACTCGTCAAACCCTTTAATTTGATACCCATGTCAAGGATGTTGTGAAAAAATAGGTAATCCGCCATATTGCATTTAGTATGACGTCACTTACTTTATCGTTTTCTACTCGTCAAACCCTTTAATTTGATACCCATTACAAGGAGGCTGTAAAGGAATAGGTAATCCGCCATATTGGATTTAGCATGACGTCACTTACTTTATCGTTTTCTACTTGTCAAACCCTTTAGATTGATAACCATATCAAGAAGGCTGTAAAGAAATAGGTAATCCGCCATATTGGATTTAGCATCACGTCGCTCACTTTAATAATAATACTTAATAATAATTTATTTCTGCTATTACCTAATAGGTTTACATCGTTTATCATTTTCTACTCGTCAAAACCTTTCATTTGATACCCATGTCAAGGATGTTGTGAAAAAATAGGTAATCCGCCATATTGGATTTAGCATGACGTCACTCACTTTATCGTTTTCTAATAATCTCGAAACGTTTTCCATTTATTCAATTTCGTTTACAATTTGCGACACGTTCTTGTATCGAAAAAGGTTCTAAACAACGCATGGCTGCTTTTAAATTAAAATTAAAACACAAGGGGAGGTGGTGGTGGTTTTGTGTTGTTCGAAACAGGTCAGTTTGCGAAACACAACAAAAAAAATGTGTCCGCTCGACACTCAGGCAAAATTGATGTAGGTCACCTACAGGGCAGAGTTTAATTTAATTTAATTACTGGGATTTAGAGAATTAATATTCTTGAAATGATATTTGTAGACAAAGGTGGTTGTTTTTTTAATGACCAAATGCTATAACACCGGAAACAATTTTAGTATACACAGGATATTCGTTTATGAATGACAATGATATTGCGTTCTAAGTTGAATATGATACTTTATTCATAATTTAATAAATTTAACTTGTTGTTGATGATGATGGCGATTTGTTTGGACTTAACCTTTTTTGTTAACATAGAAAATCAGAGCAATTAAAACAGCGGCGTACGTGACTTCGATTTTAATTGCAATTTAACTTTAAATTATATGTGCACATATTTTAATTAACGTTTTTCTCGACATTTTCATTAAAATAAACATTTTAGTGTCGCGTTATTTATAGCGCGCTCAAGCAAACAATACGAGATAAAATAAATAAACTTTATCGTTTTACAGCTTTGTACCTTTTATGTTGCTTCTTTTATTAAGAGACCAGATATGCCATTAATAACCACTATTTACTTCATATCGGGAATTCATTGTAAATATAAAATACAATTTTATTCCAATTCTTAATCTTATCTTACTTATTTAGGTGTTTGAGCAACGTCTATAGATAAAATAGTTCTACATCAATTTTATAAAATACATGAAAAATTTACCTAAAGTATAAAAAGTCTAAACTTTTTACTTAAATTCCTGCGTTTTAAAATAGTACCCTTTTAAAAGGCAGATTAGTTCCCTTTTGTTTCGCCGCAATGCAGTAACAACAATAATAATTTAAATTTAACCCAACGAATAACTTTTTTATGTTCGGCAGACGTAAAATTAGCAATTTGCGGCCATTCGTTCTACATTTCAGTATTTCGTTTTAAACACGAATTTTCTCAAAATGCTACTTTTGCTTTTTAACACTTGTTTATAATTTTCATCCTATTTTTTCAACGCACGTGCAGCAATAAAGGTTACTGGAATTTATGAATGTATTTAAATTTTACATTATTTTTGCTGCCAGTATGCAAAATAGATGTTTTATTGAAAACAACATCAAAAACTTATTTGTTAGGTAACCCACAAATATGTTATTTTATCACACCATGCAAATTCCTTGGAACTATCTAAAAATATCACTGAAACTAATGATTTTCACAGGCTTCTTATAAAATTTTAAAATTTCATAAAACTAAAAAAAAAGTTGTGTAGGCACCGGGTATCGATCCCGGTACCTCTCGCATGCAAAGCGACCATCCTACCATCTGAGCTACGCTGCCCGATATCAATTCTTATCGCTCTGTAATTCACAAAAGCAATACAAAATTCAGGGTAAAGACAATAAAAATAAGAAACGGGATTTTTTCCTTGCGCAGACAGTAATTTGTGGAAAATGTATATTTTCCGTTCAGCATCCCTCCGCTCCAGTAAAATGGACCTTTTTGACAGTTATTGTTACCCGCCTTTTTTTATATATCTTTGAACTAAAAATTACGCTTACATGGTTTTTATTATATCATAGAGTCTATAGTGACCTTGAAATGTTTTAAAGCCTTGCAAATTAAGTTATTGATGTTTTGCGCCGTCTGTTATACACAGGGTGTGCCAGAAAGGGAAATTTTTGTTTTTTTTTTTGTATTTTGGAGGATTGCATTTTGATAAGAATGATGGATGGTGTGATTAAAAGTGAAATTAGTTTAAAAATGGCGTTTTTGGGATGCTGTGTGCTCGGCACCCGGCACGGCGCAGACAACGTTTATTGATTAGTTTCATTTCTGCTCAAACGCCATTCTTACCTTGTCCTGCCAGTTCCAGTGCAGTTTTACTGGAAACAAGTTGACATTGTCACAATATCAATCCCAAATAAACAATCTATTAGTGTGTCATGTGAGTAAAACGTATATGACAATTGAATATCGACATTTATTTGATATTTAAACTCACAATACCCCAATCTATACAGACCATCCATCCAGCCAATCAACACACAATATTCTCTGTCTATGTTTTACTTTGTTTCGTTTCATGCATGCATGTATAAAGCACGTGTCGTGATTTATTTTAATATGTGATTTGACGTGCTGTCATGGCCATACAGCGATGTTCACTTGCAAAAGTCAATAGGACATATGTCACAAATGATATTTATCAAATGAATTACTTTTTAGTTTAGAGAAGCATGCCCAAATCGATACATTACAAACAAAAGTCAACAACTTTGTTTTGTTTAATTAACAAATATAAACCTAAATACTTAATCAATTACATATAGTCAAGGTAAACCCAATTATAAAATTTATGGGTCAAAGTGTATTAAATGTATTTAAAAATCAAGTTAATACAAATACTTATTGGCTTGTTTTTATTTTAATCCAAACAGGATTAAGCCTAATTAAATAAAGAATTTCAATTATTGTATTTATATAGGTATTGTATTTTTTAAATCGGTCTACCCTTTCGCATTTGTTTTATTCGTTTATTGGCCCACCTTTATTTATTGCTCACTGTCGCCAGACATAACGTTTATTACCCCAACGGCCACACAGTGAGAGAGCACTGTCTTTTGTTTACAATTGTTTCCGTGTATTTCCATTAAAAAGTACGCGTAGGTGCGTAGATGCAGTTATTAATAGCAGCGAGTTGTCCTTAGGAATTTACCACTAGTCTCACGGTGCGCGCGCTTCGGAAAACCAGTTCTTTAAGAAGCCCCTTAAGTGCAATCGTTTGAATTTTTTTTTTGTCAGCGACATTGTCTAGTTTTGCATTAAAGGAAATTCCTCTAACCTCGATGTCGCCAGCAGAGCAAAAAGTCAATATGGCATTTTTTCTTTTTCTTCCAGTCTGATATCACATTCCATGATGACGCCGACATTGAAGGCAGCGGCAACGGGGGAGAGGTGACCCACGACCTGGGCGAGTCAAGTGGTTCTGGTTCCGGGCCTCCAGAGGATGACGAGGACACCCCAGAGCATCCAAGCAAACCAGGTACCACCACCACATACTTACCGCCCAGAGGTATTTACGTTTTTACTTTTTTTTTGCATTACACATTTAAGGCTGATTTATAGATTGCCTTCCTTCCTCCCGTAAAAGATGAACATAGATTACGGTACGGTTTTTGTATTGTTCATCTTTTACGCGAGGAAGAAAGGAAGGCAATCTATAAATCAGGCTTTACACTTTACTCAATTCAATTGTGAATTTAAAAGTTTCTTGAAAAAAATTACATGCTTGTTAATACTATCAAATGTATTTTCTTAGAACTGCGTTGATCCTTAAATTACATTGAATCAACATTTATCGGTTTATTATTATATTATTCTCTCAAGAGCACGTGAGTAATAAATAACGTTTTGCTTTTTTATTATTTAATTTCATTTATTTACATTTGCGTTGTTTTAATTTTTTTTTAAATTTTAGAGCCACATCCCATCCCAGAAAAGACAACAATAGTACCAACGATCGATCAGACGGTACGCACTCATCAAGACAGGAAATTGCCGGAATCAGCCGAAAATCCACGAGTCGAAATAATGAATCCGAAAACGGAAGATCGTCCCGCCTCATTCTTTGCACAACCAGGAATTTTGGCCGGTAAGCTGAAAACATGTTTATTTTTTTTTCCTTTGATGTGATAACATTTGTGGGAGATTTTGCTAACCGGATTTGATTATTTATCTACTTCAAAAGGATATTGGTCATAAACATGTTTGTATTTGATAAAGATTTTGCACAACAACGTGTAATAAAATCCCTACAGAATAAACCACAAAACAATCTAATCTATTACTTTATATGCCATAATCAAATTTTTTTTTCTAAATTATCAGTTTAAATCGCCTCTTAAATTAAAATCAGACAACTTCACTCCCCACTCAAACTTGTTATTCAAATAAAAACAATTGAAATGGTGCATCCGGCAAATTAAAGACGTACGCAGTACAAATGTTATTTTTTAACTATGAAACTCTGCTTTAATCATTTTTCTTTTCGATTACTTTAATAAGAAAATAATTTTGCTTTAATTTGATAGATTAGAAAATACATGAATATGTTAAATGAGAAAGCGCATGGCTGCGCAGTGGGGTTGGAAGCTGCGCAGAACATAATCGAAACTTTGAGCCTAATGTTGGTGTTTGTTTTCAGCCGTGATTGGTGGAGCAGTGGTTGGGCTGCTGTGCGCCATTTTGGTGGTGATGTTTATCGTATACAGGATGCGCAAAAAAGACGAGGGCTCCTACGCTCTGGGCGAGCCGAAGCAATCTCCGACTCAGAACTCATATAGCAGAGGCACTAAGGAATTTTACGCCTGAAAAAAATAGTGTTATCGATAAATGGACTTATCCCAAAAATACATCCACAGTGGAGTTAAACAGTTTTTAGTCAAGGGCGAATTTTTAGGGACTGAATCTTTTCTGCTTTTTAGTGCAGCTTAAATGTCATTATAAACATTACATTATACAAGACATACTCATTAAGATTAACGCACATTGTAAGGAATTTACATTTAATGGAAACAAAAAAAATTATCTTAAACAAACAAAAAAATTAACTATTTCGTTTCGTTTCTACTCGTATATTGGAGATTTAGGTAAAAACAAGTAAGATTCGGTCTAATTATTGCCAAAAACTGCCAACAGTGTGAGTGAACTATTGTGTTAATTAATTAATTAATTTGAGTAACAAAAAAAGTGGCAAGTTCATTCATTTCATATACTATCGAATGTATGTATATATAAATGTAACAAATCAAGATACAAATAACATAAATGTTTTTCGTCCATTTTTAATTTTGAGTGTATAGTACAAATTTATTCAGTTCCCCTTATTTATAAATTATTGTTTCATTTTTTTTTTAAATATATCTACATGAATTATATTTAATTTGACGGTTTATTATATTATATTTCAGTACTATATGCTCAAATTATACTTAAAGGTACCTATTTAATATAGTAATAATTAAAGTAATAAATCGAAAAAAGTAACATAGGTAGTATTTATAGATGTAGCGCAGGACTTTGCATATGCTCATATTTTTTACAGCTAATTTACATAGACTGTTTAATCATATTTATAATAAACATTAAGCATTTCTTTATTATCGTTACAGCACTGTAACAAATAACTTGTTACAAGCTTGTCATTGGTTTTCATTATGTGCTTACATAACTAACTTACTAGTAAGATGTAAGGTGTAAGTTTTAGCTACAACTATCATGAGTCAATTACCTATAAATACATAGAAAGTAGAACGGACGAACCTCTTGTAAGAAAATTGTACGGTGTGCCCCAAATTTTCTAGTTTGTTTTAATTTTAAGGGTTAAGACTTATTGATTATGAATCAAATTTAATTTTATCATTGGACGTTTGCCATATATTTATTATTTGAAATTTGGGTCACCTTGTACTCTTACAGTTACAGTACATCTATGGTGAAATATTTGTTACAGTACTGATTGATCTTTCTCTCTCGACAATATCTAACATTCCCATAATCTATCTACCTATTTAGTAACGCTAGCATTTTTATATATATTTTTATTCAATTATTTGAAATTGAGCTCTGTAATTTCCTGCTTAAAAGTCGAGGTTTTGAGAATAAAAACCATTTCGAAAAACTTCCACTTTCTATGCCAATAACAGTTGCTCCACAACCTGTTTTTCCTTTATTTTTGTTAAGTGAATTATTATTAATATCTTAATAAAAATAACCGAAAATTGATCTTTTTAAGCTGCTGTCTATACATTAGACACAAGTTCTAAAAAGTCTTTGCAAAAAACAATTATTAAATATAACAACATTCTAGTTGCTATAAATAATGTTGTTTAATTAATATCTATGTATTTGCTATACATACATAAAACTGAGCAAGAAAATGTTTATTTATTTAATGTATTTGTTAATTGGGAAAATAATATATCAACCATATACTTATAACAATAACATTTTTTATTAATTGATTGTAGGTACTTGAAATTGAAGTGTATAGTATTAGAATAATAATGTAAAATCCGGTTGTAAATAAACTAAACCTTGGAACTCGTAATTTTTATTTATTATACTTCACCCCATTCAAGAAGAGTAACTTGCTAGGTGGGGGCACGTCAAAAAATGTACGGATGCGCAAAATGCTAGTGCGCATACACTGTGACTGTTGCCAGGTCCAGGGAAATTTCCCCAGATCTAGGGACTTTTAAGGATAAAGGGGACGATTTTAAAAATTGTACAAAATCTAGGGAAATAATAATCGTCATAAGACAATTTAAATATTATCAAATTTTAGGGCAATTGCCATTTTATACACGAATTTAATTTAGGTACGAGCGAGCTTACAAGCGAGTGCTTAAATTATTTAGTGTATAGAAAAGTTTATAAACGAGGTGCATACTATACTTTTTCTAAGACAAATACTTATTATTATCTTAAAATGATTTAAATCAAAAATTTGTATAGAACGCCATCTATGAAACAATAGGGGAATCTGTGTCACCGTCAAATGTCAAATTTTTGTATTTTATAAACACAATTATAAAGGTTATAAATCGAAATGTATTTCTTGAAAATTGACAGTTTTTCACAGTGAAAGTAAAGAAAATGTTTTATGAGCACTTTACAGTGGAGTCCGTGCCCGAATTTAAGTTATAGTTTACTGCCGGCGAAATTAAAAGGTCAGTACAATGTTCATATAAACTTTTCAAATATTGGCGTTGAGAAACTATTAAATACTCTTGTATTTTTGTATTAAGATAATAAAATAATTTTCACATTTAGTATTATTTTACAAGAAAGGCAATTTCTTTTAACGATTTTATGACAACTCAACTAACTTAAAACTAACTTCAGCCCGTGACTAAAAACCTGTTCCTAACTTCAGCCCGTGACTAAAGAGCCATTAAGCCACAACTTGTCAATGTGTATTTAAAAGGTCACTTAGTGTCATGGAAACATGTACGATAAAGGGCGTTTTAAAGGTGGGAGAAGAAAAACAATTATTCGGTCTTTCATTCGGAATAATCTCATTTATAATTAAATTATCCATGAAATTGTTGACAGTTTGGTTCAGTTTTTCAACGTCAACTCTCTTTCATTGTCTTAAGACTGATTTATAGATTGCCTTCCTTCCTTCCTCCCATAAAAGATGAACAATACGAAAACCGTGGTGCTATTTACAGATTACTGTACGGGAATCTATAAACAGCACTACGGTTTTCGTATTGTTCATCTTTTACGGGAGGAAGGAAGGAAGGCAATCTATAAATCAGGCTTAAGGCTACGCCAATGTACAATCTTGCAGATAAACAATGATAATTTTGATGAACAATACGAAAACCGTAGTGCTATTTACAGATTACCGTACGGGAATCTATAAACAGCACTACGGTTTTCGTATTGTTCATCTTTTACGGGAGGAAGGAAGGAAGGCAATCTATAAATCAGGCTTAAGGCTACGCCAATGTACAATCTTGCAGATAAACAATGATAATTTTGACGCATTTTATGCGTTCAGTGTTATATGGTCCAAGATCGAAAGTTACTCCTCCTTTATTTAGTCTTCTTGACCCATCTCCATCAAAATTAACCGCGGCGCATTCGCCATTTTTGCGCACCTTATGCGTTTAGTTTTATATGGTCCAAGGTCGAGAGTTAATTATCCTCATCAAAATTAATCCCGGCGCATCCGCCATTTTTGACAACATATTTACAATATACCTTGTTAAGTGAATAAGGAAGAACCAACAGTTATATCATATGCAAGATTTATATGGGTGATTCCACCGAAACGGTACAATTTACGTTTACCCCAAGTATAATATTTTATAAAAAAATAAATTAATCCCGGCGCATTCGCCATTTTCAAACGTAAAAATACCCAAGAAAAATGTTTATTGATGCATTAAATTAACATTTAGCGTACTTATAACAAAGAAAAATCCTGTTTTGAAACAATTTAGACCTCTCTATTTCGAATTTAAGAATAAATCATCTTAGATACCGAAATCAGTAGAAAACTTTCTTCTGAAAGCTGGCGCCATCTTAACAACATGCATCGGAACTAAATTATTTACAGTTTTCTCTAATATGAAACTATATAATTCTGTTAATTTGGCCCAATAACATTTTTACTTTCTATCAAAATTACTCACCACAGATTACTCACTTTGCTAAAGTTCACTGTATAAATATGACGTTAGTACTTAAACGTGTGTTCTATGCGCTTAAAAAACAAATGTAATGTAAGTAACTGAAATAAATATTTTATTATTATTATTAAACTAAAGGAATTCGGGCGCGCTGGTCTATAAAAATATAAGGTTAGAAAAAAGTGATATTTTGAAATGGCCAAAATAAACGAAGATTTATTGAAAGAAAGAAAGAAGTGTAGTTTTAATACAGCTGAATTAACGCATTTATTAGATGGGGGTAAAGACAAAACTTTGGAAAGACGTTCAAGAGGTAAGTAATGTAAATTTTAAAACTTTCTCTTTTTTAAATAACTGTTTTAAACTCTTTCTAGAACATTTCTTTTTGGATGATCCTGAATTAAGATCAAAAATACCTTCGGAATACTTAAGTCATAAGGAAAAATATGAAGAGGCTATTAGAAAATCTTGTATTCTTTTTAGAAAGGTACAAGAATTACAAGAAGCTGGAAAAGGGGGCATGGACAATTATAGGTATTTTTTATTACTTATTAGTATTTAATTTTTAATAACCTGTTTATGAGAACTTTAAACCTTTATAATATTATTCTATGAACCAAATTAATAATATATTACTATATAATGTTTATCAAAAATTAGAATACAGTTTATCAGCTTTTAAAATTAGAACACAAGTTAATCAATTTAGATTCCCACTATAATAATTTCTAAATTTTATACATAATAATTATCTACAAAATATTTTAAATAAAAACATTAAAATTTAATTCAACAAGGTAATTTTAAAATATAATCTTTAAGTGCTTTTATAATTTTTTTGAAGGGCGAAATAAACAAATTTATCAAGTTTTTTAAATTCAATTTGCAATAGATATTTTTAAAATAAAATTTTGCAATTGATATTTAAACAAATATTATAAATTTTCCCAACACCAAAACTAAACACAAAGTGCCTAATTGATATTTAATAATTAATTATTATTCATCATTAAATAGCAATGTCAAACAATTAATATTACCTAATTGCTTTTTAATGTTCCTATAAATTTATCTTTAATTATGGTTTCCCTAAGGGGAGAGCGGGGACGTAACTTAGCCTACTTGATAACGACCTTTGGAGTTGAAAATTTAATTTTACGGCATTTTTTCTCTTCATTTATTGCTGCTCTTATAATTATAACATTCCTTGGTCTTGCGTTCTAATATAAAATCACTTAACATTCAGAATTTTCAATTACATCTCCAATAAGTTGAAAACTCAATTCCAGGGAAATTTTGGGAGGTCAATTAGGTTCGGCCATATTGAAAGACGGCAACCCCATAACGCTTCATTATGTGATGTTTATACCCACCATCATGGGACAGGGTAATTTTGAACAGCAAGCCGAATGGATACAAAAAGCATGGACTTGCAGCATTATAGGAACCTATGCCCAAGTAAATATTTTTCGAAAATATAATACACACAAAAAAGTGCTGATTTGGTAAATTTTTTTAGACTGAGTTAGGTCACGGTACATTTATTAGAGGTCTTGAAACCACGGCAACATACGACCCAAAAACTGAGGAATTCGTATTGAATAGTCCCACTCTAACTTCTTACAAATGGTGGCCAGGCGGGCGTAATATAAAATAAAAATATATAACAATAAAAAAGTAATTGTTTTTTTGTAGTCGGTCACTCTGCCAATTTCGCAATTGTAGTAGCTCAATTATACACACAGGGTAAATGTCACGGAATTCATCCCTTCATCGTACAATTAAGGGATGAAGAGACCCATATGCCCATGAAAGGCATTAAAATAGGAGAAATCGGGTGCAAGTTGGGTATGAACTCAACCAACAATGGTTATTTGGGTTTTGAGAACTACCGCATACCCAGGACCAATTTGCTCATGAAAAATAACAAAGTTTTACCTGTAAGTAATCATTTCATAGATAACTGCACCAAATCGATCAAGGGTCAAGTTTGTGTTTTTAGAAACACAGACAACAGAAATAAAATAAATTCGAAGTTTTGTTTCCACCAACCAATCAAATTATTGTCTGAAGAAATTTTAAATGTTGTTAATAAATTGCACGGGAAGCTATGCACGTTCATCCTTTCATAATTTTGTAAGAATGTCGAGCTTTGATTTTTATAAACTAATAAATTTAATTGGCCACAAGCCAAAGCAAAATACAAATATACAATCTGTTTGATCCTTTTTGATCTTTCTGATTCCGAACGAACGGAAATCAAAAAATAAAACAGCATCTGTCGCAAAACCCCCGACTATTCAAAACAAAAAAAAAAATTTTAGGACGGAACCTACGTCAAATCACCAAGCAGCAAACTAACATACGGTACTATGATTTTCGTTCGAGTCGTATTGGTGCAAGATTGCGCTAGCTACATGAAGAAAGCTGTCACGATAGCCACAAGATACAGTGCTGTGAGGCATCAATCGGAAATGAAGCCAAAGTAAACAAAACTACACTACATTTTGCAAATTACGAGATTATTAAAAAAATAATTTTAGCTGCCCTGAGCCGCAAATCATCGACTACGTAACTCAGCAGTACAAGTTATTTCCATATATAGCTATGAGCTTCGCGTTTCAGTACAGCGCCAGTTGGTTGTGGGATATATACAACAACGTCACAGGAGAGCTGGAATCGGGCCAATTGGAAAATTTACCGGAGTTGCACGCGTTGGCTTGCTGCCTTAAAGCTGTAGGCACTGCAGATTGCGCTGCGGGCGTTGAAACTTTAAGGTTGGCATGTGGGGGGCATGGTTACATGACGGCTTCCAACTTGCCATCCACATACGGCCTGGCGACTGCCATGTGTACTTACGAGGGTGAGAATACCGTTCTACTATTGCAGACCGCCAGATATCTGATTAAGATTTGGCAGAACAAGAAGAACATTCAGAAATTGCCCACGGTTAGGTACTTGGATAATGCCTTATTCAACAATAGGTCTTACGAAAAGTCGGTTAGCTGGATTTTGTCTGCACTTCAGCAAGTCGCAGCTGCCAAAATCGATTTAGCCAATAAGCATATCAACGACAGGGTAAGACAAGGTAAAGCTTATGAAGACGCTTGGAATGAAACTTCCATTGAATTAGTAGCAGCTGCGGATGCTCATTGCAGAACTTTCCTGCTGGACATTTTCAATTTAACCGTTAATAACTTTCAATTAATTTCACCCGAATTAAAAGCTGTTCTTACGGATCTTTTGGAGTTGTATGCTGTTCATACAGCCATTAGAATGACTGGGGACTTATTAAGGGTAAATATTTTTAAATGTAATGTACGGCTTTGAAACTTATTGCTTGTTTTTAGTTTACCAATACTATTGGTAAGGATGTTGAAGCATTGCAACTGTGGTTGGAAGAGTTATTAGCCAAAATTCGACCAAACGCAATAGGGATTGTCGATAGTTTCGATATTAGGGATGAAGTTCTTGGTTCAGCTTTGGGTGCTTATGATGGTAATGTCTACGAAAGATTATTTGCCGAAGCCCAAAAAAGCCCACTGAACCAAGAGCCGGTCAACAAATCATTTGGACTCTATCTTAAACCATTCCTGAAAAACAATCTTTAATAAACTTAATGATATCTTTTTGACGGCTGTACACTTTTTATACATGTAGTTTATACATTGTTTTTATTTTATTGTTGTTATAGTATTATTTAAATGTTACTTACAAATCCATCCAGTAAAATATATTTTATTACAAAAAATGTTTTATTTACAAACCCATCCAATGGTTATTTCACGGTCAAAATTGCAATTTCATATGTATATACAAAATTTTTATTATTTTGTGAGGTCATTAAATTGCAAAATATTTAAAATTTGATTAATTAGTGGACTTAATAATAAAATAAAACGTTTCTTTAAGAAAATGTAAAACTTGTATAGTTTGGGTTTTTGTAGATTAATCATTTTTGTGGTGCATAACTGTTGTTTGGTTTAAGTGGACTGTATATTTTTGTTAGCTGATTCCCTTGAATAATTGCACGCAATATATTATTTGTCTTTTTATTTTAATAATAACGTGTGATTGTCAGACTTACCACAAACAATTTAAGCCTTTTTGAACTATTCCAATTTATCTTATTATCTTTAATTCTTCCAATCTTAATTCTTTTTTTCGACAGACGTTTTTTCTCTTCTTGTCTATTTTTCTTATTATTTTTTTGCCTGACAACCTCTGCCCTCGCGATCCCAATTTTTTATCAAACAAAAAAACTATACAATTGTTAAATTGCTCAACAATACTCACTTCTATCAATTAAAACTAATATATTAACACGAAACATACCGCCCACCTAAAGTGCATGGCATTTTATAAAATATTTGGTAATGGACATAATTTTACGAGCGGGCGCTTCAAAATCCCTTGTGAAGTACGAACGTCCACTACTCGGGTGACACCGTCAGCACCAGGATATAATTTTTCCACGCGCCCCAAATGCCATTTTAAAGGCGGTAATAATTCGCTTTTTATCAACACCATAGAACCTGTACCAATATTCGATACAGGTTCCAACCACTTTCCACGTTGTTGTAGAGTATGCAGATACTCTTTATGCCAACGAGCCCAAAAATCCTGGTGTAAACGTTGTAACAATTGCCAACGCGACAAGCGATTTATTTTAAGATTCTGCATATTCTACAACAACGTGGAAAGTGGTTGGAACCTGTATCGAATATTGGTACAGGTTCTATGGTGTTGATAAAAAGCGAATTATTACCGCCTTTAAAATGGCATTTCGGGCGCGTGGAAAAATTATATCCTGGTGCTGACGGTGTCACCCGAGTAGTGGACGTTCGTACTTCACAAGGGATTTTGAAGCGCCCGCTCGTAAAATTATGTCCATTACCAAATATTTTATAAAATGCCATGCACTTTAGGTGGGCGGTATGTTTCGTGTTAATATATTAGTTTTAATTGATAGAAGTGAGTATTGTTGAGCAATTTAACAATTGTATAGTTTTTTTGTTTGATAAAAAATTGGGATCGCGAGGGCAGAGGTTGTCAGGCAAAAAAATAATAAGAAAAATAGACAAGAAGAGAAAAAACGTCTGTCGAAAAAAAGAATTAAGATTGGAAGAATTAAAGATAATAAGATAAATTGGAATAGTTCAAAAAGGCTTAAATTGTTTGTGGTAAGTCTGACAATCTATGAGGCGCCGTTTGCGTCAAAATAGAAGTGTAAAAAATAAATATAATATCTTTCACAAAATATAGAATTTAACGGATAAATATAACAAAACATATAATATATAACAAAACATATAAAATATAACAAAACATATAAAATATAACAAAACATATAAAATATAACAAAACAAACAAAAGCCAACAAAACATATAATACACCTGTAACAAAACAAATAAAATCAAACAAAACATATAAAACATAACAAAAAAAAATAAAATTCAACAAAACATATAATACACCTGTAACAAAACATATAAAATAAAACAAAACATATAAAACAACGAAAAAAATAAAATTCAACAAAACATATAATATACTTACAATAAAACAAATAAAATCCAACAAAATATAGAAAATCAAACAAAACATATAATATATATATATATAACGAAACAAATAAAATCAAACAAAACATATAAAAGCCTACAAAATATTAAAACTCGGGTTTCTCACTTGACCGTTTGAGGGCGCTCGACGCACAAATTTCAAGAAGACTGATAGTGGGAAATTTTTTACGCTGTGGCTCCCGTCCCGAGGCGGGACTTAAGTTCAGTCCCGATTGACGTCATAATTTTAAGATTTGTTATGTTATAATAAAATAATAATAATAATAAATTGTACCTGTATACATGTTAAGGGCACTTTAGTTACGTCATAAAACCAAACCAACCCAAACTCAACAACACAACCCAACCGACCCCGCCCCATTGGCCCCCCCCCGCCCCATTGAGCAAAAAACCCAACTAAAATGGGCAAATTTATGTTACGATAAAAATAAAACACTTTTTAACAAAGAAACAACAAATTTATAAAATAAAAAAAATAAAAAAAGTTTGACAACACTTCTAGTGGGATCGAACCCGGTACCTCTCGCATGCCAAGCGACCGTCCTACCATCTAAGCCATCGAGCTTGACACAAATTATAAAATCTCGGGGAATAAAAACGGATTTACAGTGTGTGACGTCAATCGGGACTGAACTTAAGTCCCGCCTCGGGACGGGAGCCACATCGAATTTTTTAAGGTTTTCTTTACATAGTTGTTTAAATTATAATTATAATTTATAGCTTTAATTAAAAAAGATGTAGTTGAATCTGCCAAGAATGGATGAAGTTACAACATTTTTCAGGAATTTGGTGCATGACTTCGCTAAAGGGGTTCTTCACGACATCAACGAGACATAGTAGAATGCTCTGCTAAATTAGAGGATCATTGTCCTGTGCTGACAGGTAGTTCCTGTACTTAATAAAAGTGGACACATTTTTACAGATCGACCCAACACATATGTTTATTATCCTTTGGAGATGGGAAGTGGAACTGCTGGCAGACCCTGCAATTGAATCCTTAAGGACATTACAATTGCATCCTTAAGGACATCACTGCGGAACCAATAGTCCACACAAAAGCGTTTTGCAATAAGGGGTCATCCATTAATTACGTGAGGAAATTTTGGCGATTTTTCGACCCCCCCCCCTCCTCTTGGTGAGATGTCCTGAGATTTTGCTCGACCCCCTCCCCCCTGCCTTAATCTCACGTGAGATTTTTTTAAATGCATGGTTTTAATGTAAATAAGTTAATCTGTGCTTGTCTCCTTTAGATTTATTTAAAAAAACAATTTGCTTATAATTGTTTACTTAATTTAACCCAGTTTTCTCCCAATTTTACACTGTTTCATTCGAAAAGAAAAAATTACGTGATATTTGCCGAGACCACCCTCCCCCCACGTGAGATTGGGTGAGGTTTGACTCGACCCCCTCCCCCTAAACACGTAATTAATGGATGCCCCCTAATTGGACAATTATTAAGGATTCACTTCTCATGATGAGAATCTCATCTCCAAAGGATAATAAACATATGTGTTGGTCGATCTGTAAAAATGTGTACACTTTTAAGTACAGGTAGGTCCTATACGGACACGACAATAATCCTCTAATTTAGCAGAGCATTCTACTACGTCTCGTTGATGTCGTGAAGAACCCCTTTAGCGAAGTCATGCATCAAATCCCTGAAAAATGTTGGCAGATTCAACTCCACCGTTTTTAATTAAAGCTATAAATTATAATTAAAAGAACTATGTAAAGAAAACCTTAAAAACTTTCCGCATTGGCGAAAAATCTCCCACTATTAGTCTTCTTGAAATTTGTGCGTCTAGCGCCCTCAAGCGGTCAAGTGGGAAACCCGAGTTTTAATATTTTGTAGGCTTTTATATGTTTTGCTTGATTTTCTATGTTTTGTTGGGTTTTATTTGTTTTATTGTAAGTATATCATATGTTTTGTCGAATTTTATTTGTTTCGTTGTTTTATATGTTTTGTTGAATTTTATTTTTTTTTGTTATGTTTTATATGTTTTGTTTGATTTTATTTGTTTTGTTACAGGTGTATTATATGTTTTGTTGGCTTTTATTTGTTTTGTTATATTTTATATGTTTTGTTATATTTTATATGTTTTGTTATATTTTATATGTTTTGTTATATTTTATATGTTTTCTTATATATTATATGTTTTGTTATATTTATCCGTTAAATTCTATATTTTGTGAGAGATATATTTATTTTCTACACTTCTATTTTGACGCAAACGGCGCCTCATAGACAATCACACGTTATTATTAAAATAAAAAGACAAATAATATATTGCGTGCAATTATTCAAGGGAATCAGCTAACAAAAATATACAGTCCACTTAAACCAAACAACATTTTGGTCCTTTGATCGGATTTGGATTTATTGAATATTTGTTCGAAATTTATTAATTTATGAAAGTTGTGATTTGTCAAAATTGTCATTTTGCTCTCTTATACTCGCTTGTATCGTTGCTAGTAGCTCGCATTATTTGCACTCTCTTCTCTTTAAACTTTCGCCAGACTAACCGCCCTCTCTTTTGAAAGCATAGTTTTTTATCTTTATGTAACAAATTAGTTTTTTGAAAATTGACACGTAATTTGCTGCGTAGTTTAATTTTCTGCTCTCTCTATCTTCTCCTAATTGAAAAATTGTTAAAGTCATACTCGAGTTATGGCACCCACAGTTAAACAACTTAAGATTATACGCTTGTCATATTTTAATGAGTTAAAGGAATTGTTTAAATTAGGGGAAAACTCCTCTAAGGATTCGAATTTGCAAACGCGATTTAAGATTCGTTATCAGTATTTGCAAGGAATATATGCTGAATTTGAAAAAACTCATTTTGATTTGCTCCGTTTAGAGGCTGCTGCTGAAGAGGAGGTTTTAAATGGACATCTTGATATTCGATCAGAATTTTTAGAAACATACTTTCGGATTAAAGAATTTTACGTCGTAATATTCGGAGATCCTGAAGATCTTGCTAAGAAAATGTGCATAAAAAATGAATCTTCACCCGCTCGAAATATTAAATTATCAAAAATTGAAGTACCAAAGTTTTCAGGCGACTATAAAAAATTTATTACTTATTTTGATACATTTAACTCATTAGTTCATACAAACGAATCTCTTTCAAATATCGAAAAATTTAATCATTTAATTAATTCATTAAGCGGCCCACCTCTTTCACTTGTTCAATGTACTCCTTTAACCTCAGAAAACTATGACATTGCGTATCAGGCATTTGAAAAACGATATCTCAATAAAAGGTTAATTGCTAACGCTTATTTCGAAGACATTTCTAATGCCCCCCGCATAACAGAAGGCAACTCTAATTCTCAACACCTTAGAAAGTTAATAGATACATTTACTGAAAATCTATCAGCTTTAAAAAATATGGGATATCCTACCAAAGAATGGGATTTTATAATTGTTTTCTTATTAAATAAATGTTTAGATATTAGCACTGTTACTCGATTTGAACTGGAAGGCTGTATTGATAATAAGACTGATCCGACTTTTCAATCTTTAGAGAATTTTATAATTAAGCAATGTAATGCTTTAGATGCTGTTGCCAGTAACACTCAAAAACGAACAACAAAAAAGATTGATAATTTTCAGCCTTATAAACCCAAGCAAGCTTCCTCTTTTGTTGTAAATACCCAACAAAATGTTTGCTCGCTTTGTAATCTCTCAAATCACTCAATTTATACTTGTCCTAAGTTTCTCGCTCAATCTCCTCAAGAACGTTATGATGTTGTAAAAACACAAAAGTGGTGTCTTAATTGTCTAGGTAACAAACACTATGCTCGTGATTGTACTTCATCCTCTCTTTGTAAACATTGTCGTAAAAGACATCACTCTCTTTTGCATTTCGAATCTCATATTTCGTCTCGAGATTCATCTTTGTTGAATCCTCGCGCTTCCTCTAGTAATATAAATAATAATAAGGCTTTGTCAGGCTCCTCAACCACTGCTCACACTTTGACCAATTTGATTAACACAAATACCACTGTGCTTTTATCCACAGCTGTAGTTAAAGCAAAAGACAACCATGGGAATGTTCATAATATTAGAGTTTTATTAGATAGTGCCTCTCAAGCTAATTTTATTACTCAAAAATGTTGTCGATTAAATCTACGAACATTTCCAATATCGTTTTCGGTACGCAGTGTAGGGGAGACTTTTTCGAATTGTTCAAGGGGAGCTTCCTGCAAAATATTTGCAGGCGATGACAACTCGATTCAATTTTTATTGGATGTTGTTGTTCTTCCGAAAATCTGTGGACCAATGCCTACCTCTCAATTGAAACTAAAAGGAATGAATCATATTTCTAATCTCAAATTGGCTGATCCTAAGTTTGATCAACCAGGTGATATCGACATGTTAATAGGTGCAGATACTTTTCCATTGATTTTAGGGTCTGAACGCATTGCTGGAAAAGAAAATGAGCCTACAGCCTTTAACACAGTGTTTGGTTGGGTTCTCATGGGAAAAGTAACTAATCCGTGTACGACAAATGTTAACACATTTTTCTCCTCTTTCGAATCGACAATTAATAAAACTCTTAATAGATTTTGGGAACTTGAAGAAGTTCCAAGGAAGCATACTCTCTCTCCCGATGATGCTCTTTGTGAAAAGATTTTCAAAAGTACTCATTATCGAAATGAAACTGGTCGCTTTGTTGTTTCTCTTCCCTTTAAAGATTTAGAACCTACTTTTTCTAATTCTCGTCCTTCTGCTCAAAAACGTTTTTTGTCGTTAGAACGTCGTCTAACAGCTAACCCTCGACTCTATGAAGAATACTCAAAATTTATGAAAGAATATTTAGATTTAGGTTTTATGTCTTTGGTTAATAGACCCATTAATGCAAATACATATTATATTCCCCATCATTGTATTTTCAGACCTGAAAGTACAACTACCCCAATTCGCGTTGTATTCGATGCCTCATCAAAATGTGACGAAGGCTACTCACTAAATGATACTTTGCTTTCTGGTCCAAAACTTCAACAAGATATTTATTCAATTCTTTTAGATTTTCGACTACATTCTGTATTTTGCACAGATATAAAGAAAATGTTTTTGCAGATTTTAATAGATGAAAAATATAGGGATTATCAGCGTATCTTATGGAGATTTTCGCCCTCTGAACCTTTACAAGATTTTTGTTTAAACACAGTTACGTTTGGTATCTCGACGTCTCCTTATCTTGCTATTCGAACTCTGTTACAACTGGCGGAAGAAAATATTTCTAATTTTCCTAGAGCAGCCAAACTTTTACAAACCTCTACTTACGTCGATGACATTATTGGTGGTTGTGCGTCGTTAGAAGAAGCTCTTTTAACTCGAAATGAATTATTGGAATTGCTTCAATCTGGAGGTTTTGAACTGCGCAAATGGATAAGTAACAATCCGCTGTTACTGAACGATTTGCCTGAAACACATTTATACTCGCAATCTCTAGCTTATGATTTAGATAATGATGTATCTATCAAGCTTTTAGGATTGCGTTGGTATCCATCAAAAGATGTATTTTCTTATAATGTAAATGTTCTAGATCAGCCATGTACAAAGAGAAATATCTTATCAGAACTTGCTCGTATTTTTGACCCACTTGGTTTTTTGACCCCTCTTACTTTATTCGCAAAACATCTAATTCAATACCTTTGGAGTTTGGGTTTAAATTGGGATGAACCACCCCCTCCTGATATTAAAAATAAATGGTGTCGCTACAAATCAGAACTCAAACTGCTCTCAAATCTAAAAATTCCTCGAAGAATTAGTTTTGATAATTCTATTTGTTATGAACTTCATGGTTTTGCTGATGCCTCGGAACGTGGTTATGGTTGCGTTATATATTTTCGTGTGTTATTAAAAGATCAGTCCGTCAAAATTAAATTGGTTTGTGCAAAATCTAAAGTTTCTCCTCTCAAAAGAATATCTATCCCTCGTCTGGAACTTTGTGCGGCAGTTTTATTGTCTGATCTATTTGAATCTGTTAAAACGGCTTATAAAAATATAATGTTTGATCGAGTATATGCATGGACCGATTCTACTGTAGCTTTATCATGGATAAAGTCTTCTCCACATCGTTGGAAGTCGTTCGTTAGTAATCGCGTTAGTCATATTCAAGAAAAATTAGCTCCTCAATATTGGAACCATATTTCTTCAGAAAACAATATCGCCGATTGTGCCTCTCGTGGTTTGTTGCCCGCAGAATTAGTTGAACATTTGGAATGGTGGGCGGGGCCTAAATTTTTACATTGTTCCGGAGAAATAGAACCTCAACGAGTAGATGTTAATACGTCTTTAGATGTAATGGCTGAAGAACATCGATTAACTCTTAATATTTCTTTGAACGAAAATTCAATTGAATTTTTAACACAAAAGTTTTTTAACTGTGGTGGTATCAAAAATATTACTTAATAAACATTTTATTGTTGGTCCAATCCTGGTTAAAATCTCCGATTGAAGCCAATAACTAAATTCTAATCGTTTTTTTAACATTTTAAAACGTGTTTTGGTATTGAGATAAATTGTTTACAATTATATTGAATCGTATTTTTTTTTAAATGAATCGTTGGCGAATTTGAATAAAATTGTTGTTTCCAACTTCAGTTTCGATCTTTTTTGGCAGCCTGAAACGACAATAATGTCGATCAAATTTACGTTTACCCTAGGTATAATTTTTTTAAAAGTATACAAGTATATAAATTAATCCCGGGGCATTCGCCATTTTATCAAACGTTAAAATCCCCAAGAAAAATGTAAATTAACAGTTAGCATACTTACATATATCAGATAAAAAGCCTCTCTCAAAACAATTCTGACCTATTTAATTTTAATGAAAAAATAAATTTCTTAGTAGAAAACTTTCTTCTAATAATAAGCGCCATCTAAACAACGTGCCCCGAAACTAAATTATTTACCGTTTTCTCTAATAGTGCACTATGATTCTATGGCATGTCATAGAATTCTGTTAATTAGGCCTAATAACATTCCCACTCTATCAAAATTACTCACTTTGCTAAAGTTCACTGTATAAATATGACGATAGCACTTGAACTTGAAAAACAAAAGTAATGTAACAGGAATTATCATTTTAATATTATTATTATTGCACTAAAAGTATTGTGACCAAATTAAGGTTAGTAAAAAGTGATATTTTGAAATGGCCAAAATAAACGAAGATTTATTGAAAGAAAGAAAGAAGTGTAGTTTTAATACAGCTGAATTAACGCATTTATTAGATGGGGGTAAAGACAAAACTTTGGAAAGACATTCAAGAGGTAAGTAAAGTAAATTATAAAACTTTCTCTTTTTTAAATAACTGTTTTAAACTCTTTCTAGAACATTTCTTTTTGGATGATCCCGAATTACGATCAAAAATACCTTTGGAATACTTAAGTCATAAGGAAAAATATGAAGAGGCTGTCAGAAAATCTTGTATTCTTTTTAGAAAGGTACAAGAATTACAAGAAGCTGGAAAAGGAGGCATAGAAAATTTTAGGTATTTTTTATTTAAAATTATTAATTAATATTTAATGTCCTATTTTCTGAGAACTTTGAACCTGTTATACTATAAACAAAATTAATAGTTTATTACTAGAACAATTAATTTTAAAACTTTATTTCTATGATTTTTTTCATGATCAAATCGCAAATGTGGATGTTTTTAAAATAAAAAAGTCAATTATACTTTAAAAATCAAGTAAGTAATTAATATAAACATTTGAAGAGCATACAATTAAATCATTGAACATTCAAAATTTTTAATTACATCTCTAATAAGTTAAAAATTCAATTCCAGGGAAATATTGGGAGGTCAGTTGGGTTCAGCCATATTAAAAGACGGCAACCCACTAACACTCCACTATGTGATGTTCATACCCACCATCACTGGACAGGGTGATTTTGAACAGCAAGCTGAATGGATGCACAAAGCATGGACTTGCAGCATTATAGGAACCTATGCCCAAGTAAATATTTTTCGAAAATATACTACACAAAAACGTGCTGAATTGGTTATTTTTGTTTAGACTGAGTTAGGTCACGGTACATTTATTAGAGGTCTTGAAACCACGGCCACATACGATCCAAAAACTGAGGAATTCGTATTGAATAGCCCCACTCTAACTTCTTACAAATGGTGGCCAGGCGGGCGTAATATAAAATAAAAATATATAACAATAAAAAAGTAATTGTTTTTTTGTAGTCGGTCACTCTGCCAATTTCGCAATTGTAGTAGCTCAATTATACACACAGGGTAAATGTCACGGAATTCATCCCTTCATCGTACAATTAAGGGATGAAGAGACCCATATGCCCATGAAAGGCATTAAAATAGGAGAAATCGGGTGCAAGTTGGGTATGAACTCAACCAACAATGGTTATTTGGGCTTTGAGAACTACCGCATACCCAGGACCAATTTGCTCATGAAAAATAACAAAGTTTTACCTGTAAGTAATCATTTCATAGATAACTGCACCAAATCGATCAAGGGTCAAGTTTGTGTTTTTAGAAACACAGACAACAGAAATAAAATAAATTCGAAGTTTTGTTTCCACCAACCAATCAAATTATTGTCTGAAGAAATTTTAAATGTTGTTAATAAATTGCACGGGAAGCTATGCACGTTCATCCTTTCATAATTTTGTAAGAATGTCGAGCTTTGATTTTAATAAACTAAAAAATTTAATTGGCCACAAGCCAAAGCAAAATACAAATATACAATCTGTTTGATCCTTTGTGATCTGTCTGATTCCGAACGAACGGAAATCAAAAAATAAAACAGCATCTGTCGCAAAACCCCCGACTATTCAAAACAAAAAAAATAAATTTTCAGGACGGAACCTACGTCAAATCACCAAGCAGCAAGCTAACATACGGTACCATGATTTTCGTTCGAGTCGTATTGGTGCAAGATTGCGCTAGCTACATGAAGAAAGCTGTCACTATAGCCACAAGATACAGTGCTGTGAGGCATCAATCGGAAATGAAGCCAAAGTAAACAAAACTACTCTATATTTTGCAAATTACGAGATTATTAAAAAAATAATTTTAGCTGCCCTGAGCCGCAAATCATCGACTACGTAACTCAGCAGTACAAGTTATTCCCATATATAGCTATGAGCTTTGCGTTCCAGTACAGCGCCAGTTGGTTGTGGGATATATACAACAACGTCACAGGAGAGCTGGAATCGGGCCAATTGGAAAATTTACCGGAGTTGCACGCGTTGGCTTGCTGCCTTAAAGCTGTAGGCACTGCAGATTGCGCTGCGGGTGTTGAAACTTTAAGGTTGGCTTGTGGGGGGCATGGTTACATGACGGCTTCCAACTTGCCATCCACATACGGCCTGGCGACTGCCATGTGTACTTACGAGGGTGAGAATACCGTGCTACTATTGCAGACCGCCAGATATCTGATTAAGATTTGGCAGAACAAGAAGAACATTCAGAACTTGCCCACGGTTAGGTACTTGGATAATGCCTTATTCAACAATAGGTCCTACGAAAAGTCGGTTAGCTGGATTTTGTCTGCACTTCAGCAAGTCGCAGCTGCCAAAATCGATTTAGCCAATAAGCATATCAACGACAGGGTTAGACAAGGTAAAGCTTATGAAGACGCTTGGAATGAAACTTCCATCGAATTAGTAGCAGCTGCGGATGCTCATTGCAGAACTTTTCTGCTTGACATTTTCAATTTAACCGTTAATAACTTTCAATCAATTTCACCTGAACTGAAAGCTGTTCTTACGGATCTTTTGGAGTTGTATGCTGTTCATACCGCCATTAGAATGACTGGGGACTTATTAAGGGTAAATATTTTCAAATATAATGTACGGCTTTGAAACTTATTGCTTGTTTTTAGTTTACCAATACTATTGGTAAGGATGTTGAAGCATTGCAACTGTGGTTGGAAGAGTTATTAGCCAAAATTCGACCAAACGCAATAGGGATTGTCGATAGTTTCGATATTAGGGATGAAGTTCTTGGTTCAGCTTTGGGTGCTTATGATGGTAATGTATACGAAAGATTATTTGCCGAAGCCCAAAAAAGCCCACTGAACCACGAGCCGGTCAACAAATCATTTGGGCTCTATCTTAAACCATTCCTAAAAAACAATCTTTAATAAACTTAATGATATATTTTTGACACTTTTTATACATTGTTTTTATTTTATTGTTCTTATAGTATTATTTAAATGTTACTTACAAATCCATCCAGTAAATATATGATATTTTATTACAAAAAATGTTTTATTTCAAACCCATCAAATGGCAATTGCAAGGTCAAAATTGCAATTACATGCAAATATTAATTATTTTCTGAGGTCATCAAATTGCAAAATATTTAAAATTAGATTGGTTAGTAGGCTTAATAATAAAATAATAAAGATAAATAACTTTATTGCCATAGCCTACAAAATATCATTATCATACAACTCGCAAATCAAATTGACCATTTTGGTGGTGCATAACTCGTTCGTGGTGGTAGTGGGTATCAAAAAATCTTCAATTTGCTCACTTTCGTTTTCGTTTTCATACATATCGGGAGCTTCATCACTGTCGCAGGTGGATATGGGGATCATATCTATTGCAAGACCAAGACCGAATAGTGCAAACTTTCGAAATTCTATCATCAAAAGATTGAACGTGTATTCTTTATTGTTTAATTTATGATTTTCGCTGGGTGTGTTTTTCAGCAACGCGCTCAGATTTGAGAAGCAAATTTCATGGTATCTGCCCAGCATTTCCTTTAGGTGTAGATCGCGTAGATTTCTCGTAGTGCAACAGTAGATAAGATTTGCTAGATCTAAAGCTATGGAACCGTGTCGGCAAAGTTGGAAATCGATAAAGCAAACCTTTAAACCTTTACTGTCATCCAACTTGAACAGTATGTTGTTGGTCCAACAATCGCCATGGCAGAGCACTGACAAGGGTCCTGTATCGCTTACTAAGTTGATCATTTTTTCGAAGAACGAATCGTTGGCGAAGTTGGCAAACTTGTTTAAAATTGTCGTCCCCAACTCCAGTTTTGATAGTTTTTTGGAAGCCTAAAACCAACATTGATGTGATAAATCCCAGATAGCAATCGTGCGCCGCACGTAGGTCGCACGGCGTATGAACGCACACGTGCGCCTTAAATGCGGCACACGTGCGCTGCATATGAGACGCATATGTAATCGCATCTGTATAGTGATCTGCGCGCACGCGTGCCACTGAGGACACACGCGTGCACTCATAGTGCGCGCATCGTGACTACATTTTGCTATCTGGGATATAATATTTTAATTTACATATTACCATATCCAAAACATTTTGTATGGCGTGCTTGTAGTAATCCCGATACCATTCCTCGTTTTCCTTGATGAATAAGGCCTCGGAAATTCCGTCGCGCGTATTCAGCAGGGTGTAAAAATCTTGCGGGTGCAACATTTTAACCGCCAATGAGACCGCGTGGAACTTTGCTAGCTCGTCCAAAACAGCGGTGATTTGTTTGAAATTCAGTCCGACTTTTCGATCTGCCATTTCGTATCCACTCAATCTTAAATCTTCCAGCACAATCAAGTTGTCTCGTGCGTAGTAGCATTTTGGTATTGCTTGAAATGTGGAAGACAAAATGTTTTCTTTTGATTTCTGAAAATTTCGGGATTATATAAATATATGGGCGACGGTATGTTATAAAATTGTCTTACTTGGAATTTTTCGTACAAAGGCATCACTTTGGTGTAGAAAGCCACCTCGTTTCTGAATAATTTTTCGCTTTTGTATGCTTCTCTTCTTGCGGCACTCTCTGGTAGGCATTTGTAAATAATGGATGTTGTCCATTGGTCGAAGCCATCGTTGGTTTTTTTATGTCCGTCCAATTTTAATCTATACAATGAAGCAGTATAATTGTCGCCTCTTCCTGATCCTAGAGATTCCTAGAACATCGATAGAAAATATTGATTATTGTAATGAGGATTGCTTACTTCAAAGTTTTCAATTGTGACATTTTCATCGATTTGTTTGAACAGATCTTGCAAAAATTTCAGCGTCACCTTCTGCTCTTCCATTATATTGTCTAAAGCCTCAAATGAATTGAAGCATATTTGATTTAAATTGTAGGATATTATTTAATTGAAGTGAATAATAGCGGCCCTATTTAGTAGTTACCAACCAATTGTCATTATTTTAATAGGTATTTGTATTTTGTATGTACGCTAAGTAGGAAAACTATTTATTAAGTAACTTTTAAATTGATTACTTTTGCCGAAATGTCTTCTACATCTATATTAACATATTTATCGAATGAAATAAATATTTCTTTTTTACTCCCCCCTTTAATACGTCCATTATCGTACATGTTTCCATGATACTAGAAAAATGTACATGCACTGATAATGAAACTAATTTTGTAAGCGATTAATAAAATAATATTATTTAACTTAAATTTAAAATTGTAATGGCTATACAAAAATTTAACCAAACCTACGATTTGTCAAAGTAATGAGATTATTTTTATTTACAGAATAAACTTTTTTTACTGTTAATAAAATTCTCATTTACTATAATGAAGCAGCAATGTTGAGCTTTTATAAAAAAAAATGTTCATCCAACAAAGTAATAGTTGTTATCATATTTTCATGGCAATAAGAAATACTTTATGTTATAGTAAAATTTGTTCATTTTACTATGGCATATTTGTCTTTTTTAAATTACTATCGTTGTAATACAAAATAATTTTATTTCAGTTAGAACAATAACAAAAATATCGTTAAGAACAATAACAAAAATATTTTATTGCTATAAAAAGACTTTTTTAATATTTACTAATGTTTTGCAATGGTAACAAAATTTTTGTTATTTTCCTTAAAAAGAGGGGGAAAGGGCCAGCGCTCTCCTTGGTGAACATAACTTTATAATCCAAAGTCTGTGTTATAATCCTATTGATTTCACTTGTGCGAGCGAAGTGTGGTAAAATTTAGCATGATAAAAATATCAAAAATATCAGAAATTAAAATTTCGACGTTTTCTAAAAGAAACATTTATTTATTCTATAAACGAAGCAGACTTGTTGTTTAAAAAGAGAGTTCATATTTTTTTTATTTTGTACATCATATAATATGACTTAATTTTTGTTATAATAAATAATTTGTTTTAATACGAAGGCGTAGAAGGGACAATTACACTAAATTCATTTTTATTATTTAATTCTGCGTTAGCTAACACAGAATTAAATCCGCCATATTTAATTCTGCGTTAGCTAACACAGAATTAAATCCGCCATATATAATTCTGCGTTAACTAACACAGAATTAAATCCGCCATATTTAATTCTGCGTTAGCTAACACAGAATTAAATCCGACATATTTAATTCTGCGTTAGCTAACACAGAATTAAATGCAATTAATTTAGTGTAATTGTCCCTTCTACGCCTTCGTAGTTTTAATGTTTTGCAATTATTTAAAAAAAACTACCCAATACCCAACAGTAGGTTGGAAATGTGACCATTGTTGCAATGAAAATAGTTTATTGACTTAACAATTAATTTGTTGTTAATTTTACATAAATTTTATTAATATTATAAAAAAGTTTTATTTTAAATGAAAAGGGATTTGTAAAATTTATAAAATGCATATGAATAATACCATTCGGGTTTCATTAATACTACAAAACGTTTTTGTAAACGGTATAGAACTGTTTTTTTGGACAAATAATAATAACTATATTTATCAATGCCTTTCTGCATCTGGAAAAGTGTTATTTTTATAAACATAACGTAAATTTACTTTATAACACAGTACAACACGATTTCCCTCCCATGAAAAATTTTAGCAGATTTTGAAAATAAAGGTAAAAAAAACGTACCCGTGTCTCACAGTTTCACGAGATCACGTCATAAAAAAATTTTAAGCCGTTATTCCTATTATTTATGCTTATACAGATTGTACATTTTTTACTCGGTTAAAAATATATTTTTTTGTAAATATTGTATGTTTTTACACAATTCAAAAAACAAATATAAAAAAAGTTTATATTTTGAGTTTTTATAAATATTTTTTTTTATTTTTTTTTTAATGAAACACATTTTTGTATTTATCTTATATTCAATATATGTTGGAATAAAATCTTGGTCGTTTAGTTTGACGATTATACAGCTCGTTTAGACTAAAACCGAATATATCTATATATATCTATATATATATATATATGGGGCGTGGCCTCGCCTCCCTCCAACACGCGACACAGTAGCTAAGCAAATAGACTGCATCGCTAATGAGATTTTTTGCATTATTATCTTTTAATTTTTTAAGTCCTTACCTGCTCGACCTTTCGTCATGTCGTTTATCACACAAGCAACTGTGACGCGCCTTGGAGGGAGACGAGGCCACGCCCCATATATATATATATAGATATATTCGGTTTTATTCTGAACAGGCTGTATATTGCTTCAGAATCTCGAACAATTGACCAGCAATATTCACCCAGCAAATGCCTGACGTCTTTTCCCTTGAAGCGTTTTTCAATTGTTAAAATGTCTTGGTGAAAACGTTCGCCATGTTCGTCACTAAAATCGCCCAAATTTGGTGGAAAATAGTCCAAATGAGCATGGAGAAAATGTATTTTCAGTGACATATGTACTTTCATGTCCTGTGCTATAAAATGTACTTTATAACCCGAACTACAGGGAATAAATTCAGATTCCATCTCGGAAAAAATGGTTGTACTGGGTGTTAAAGGTCTTTTACTTTTATCCTCACATATGTTTTCTGAAGGAGCAGTTGGATAATCTTCAGATCGCACTCTTGCGAGAATGACGGATTCTACATCGGCGTAATCAATTTTCTCTCTAGAATTGTACCGAAATCTAAAACTTTTTAATTTTGACATGCAGAAATAACACTGGTCAGATGCGTGTTCGGTAAGTCGCGACGGGTCGAAGCCAAATTGTTGGTGCAACATATTTCATACTGTGTGTTTTATCTTGCAATCCATGCAAACAACGGTAACAATAATCGCATAAAACCTCTGGTACATACCATAAGTTTGGTATATACGTCACCAAAAAATAGTCTTCAAAAGCTGTTACTACACTTTTTGTAATATTTCGCATATGGCTTGGAGGAGCAAATAAACCACATACATAACAAAAATTATTTCGATTCGGACACTGCATTTTTACTTTGATTTCAAATGGATGGTTAACTTCAACAATCAAAATTAATATGAAAAATTTATCGATTTATCGCTGCAATAATGTTTTTATTTAACATTTAAAAAAAAGTATTACCCTCGTATATAGATTGTTTTGAAAACAATGCTTTTTATGTATAAATGCCGCAGATGTGTACATTTTTTGTTTTTTTGCTGTTTCAATTGACTTCGTATACTTAAATACTTTTTTTAAAACTTAAATTAAATATGTTTTAGGTACACTTGCTTTAAGACTTAAATCAATTCATTTAAATATCTTTTAATTTTTTTTAAAAATGTTAATTCAACAAAGCTCAATTTTTACAAAAAATTGAATAAATAAAAATTGTAATCACCCGACTTTAAAGCATTTTGATTGGCTTAAAATTGAAACATTTTGTTACTTGGTTTAAAAATAAACCGTTTGATATATATATATGGGCAGATCCATTACTTTTCGACAAAAGTGTGCGGGGGTAAGTCACCGATTTGGCTGCCGATTTTTTTCTCGAAAGTAGGTCATATAAGGAGACGATCCTGAAAATTTGAGCTCGATATAGGTAATTCCGGCTGCAAGAAATTTTTTTGAAATATAAAAAAAGTCGATTTTTTAGTCATTTTCAAAAATTCGTATCTCAGCTCCTATTTAACTTAGAGATTTGATCAAGACGGCATTTTTCTCTGTTATCCCTCTATTTTCAATAAAAAAATAGGTTTTAAGTTTAAACTTAAATCCGGCTAAGCTGTAAGCCTCCAAATAAAACACTGCTTAAGATAAATTTTGCCAATTTTTAAAGTGCTCTCAAATCTACAGTTTTTGAAGCAGTGGAATAAATGACAGATGATATTTTTCGTTAAGGTATACTCTGTTGGAATTTACCCATTTTTTACTTAATTGCTTCGATTTATCTAATGTATGGCCACTCAAAGACAATTGATTTGTGAAAAATCAATGTTTTCAGATACCTACAACTTTTTTCTATCGATCCGAAATCCTTTGAAAATTTCAGGGATTATACTTTATTCTATTCCCAAACAAACCATCAAAACTTTTTCTTGGGTATTGAAGTGGTTTCCGAGCTATGCATTTTTAAAAATGTCAAATTTTCAATATAATATGACATTTTTGGTAGTTTTATTTTCAGTTAAATCAATTATTAGTAATACTTTAGTCAATAATCTATTAGACCTTGTTCATTTTTCTCGAAAGTAGGTCATATAAGGAGACGATCCTGAAAATTTGAGCTCGATATGGGTAATTCCGGCTGCAAGAGAATTTTTTGAAATATAAAAAAAGACGATTTTTTAGTCATTTTCAAAAATTCATATCTCAGCTCCTATTTAACTTAGAGATTTGATCAAGATGGCATTTTTCTCTGTTATCCCTTTATTTTGGATTAAAGAATTTAATTTTGATTTGCAAAAAGGTGAAATTAATTTTAAACGTTGGGACACAGCTGGAGGTAGAGCTTTTCTAGCCAATTATACGAAAAGTAAAAGCAGTGTTTTAGATAATTTGTTTTCTGATGTCTGGAATTTAACTCTACATTCTTATATTGCCGATTCTCAAAAAAATTATTTATTTGATTGTAAAAAAAAATTGCAAACTGATACTTGTATAATAATAATGGATTTCGCTGAGAATTACTCTTTTATAATACAACGTCCAGTACAAGCATTTTATTATAATAATTTACAAGCTTCAATTCATCCTTTTTGTATGTACTATAAAGATCCCAGCAAAGAAGATAACGAAAAACTGGAGCAACTAAGTTTTTGTGTAATAAGTGACACTAAGGAACATTTTGCATATACAGTTCACGCTTTTTAAAACAAATTAGTGCAAGTTCTGAAAAAAGATTTCCCATGGATTAAAAACATTATCTATTTCTCTGATGAAGCTCCGAGTCTGTATAAAAATTAGTAATGGCTTTTATGGGTAAATTACAACAGAGTATACCTTAACGAAAAATATCATCTGTCATTCATCCCACTGCTTCAAAAACTTTAGATTTGAGAGTACTTTAAAAATTGGCAAAATTTATCTTAAGCAGTGTTTTATTTGGAGGCTTACAGCTTAGCCGGATTTGAGTTTAAACTTAAAACCTATTTTTTTCTTGAAAATAGAGGGATAACATAGAAAAATGCCGTCTTGATCAAATCTCTAAGTTAAATAGGAGCTGAGATACGAATTTTTAAAAATGACTAAAAAATCGACTTTTTTTATATTTCAAAAAATTCTCTTGCAACCGGAATTACCCATATCGAGCTCAAATTTTCAGGATCGTCTCCTTATATGACCTACTTTCGAGAAAAATGAACAAGGTCCAATGGATTATTGACTAAAGTATTACTAATAATTCATTTAACTGATAATAAAACTACCAAAAATGTCATATTATATTGAAAATTTGACATTTTTAAAAATTCATAGCTCGGAAACCACTTCAATACCCAAGGAAAAGTTTTGATGGGTTGTTTGGGGATAGAATAAAGTATAATCCCTGAAATTATCAAAGGATTTCGGATCGATAGAAAAAAGTTGTAGGTATCTGAAAACAGCGATTTTTCAAAAATCAATTGTCTTTGAGTGGCCATACATTAGAGAAATCGAAGCAATAAAGTAAAAAATGGGTAAATTCCAACAGAGTATACCTTAACGAAAAATATCATCTGTCATTTATTCCACTGCTTTAAAAACTGTAGATTTGAGAGCACTTTAAAAATTGGCAAAATTTATCTTAAGCAGTGTTTTATTTGGAGGCTTACAGCTTAGCCGGATTTAAGTTTAAACTTAAAACCTATTTTTTTCTTGAAAATAGAGGGATAACATAGAAAAATGCCGTCTTGATCAAATCTCTAAGTTAAATAGGAGCTGAGATACGAATTTTTGAAAATGACTAAAAAATCGACTTTTTTTATATTTCAAAAAATTCTCTTGCAGCCGGAATTACCTATATGGAGCTCAAATTTTTTGGATCGGTCCCTTATATGACCTACTTTCGAGAAAAAAATCGGCAGCCAAATCGGTGATTTACCCCCGCACACTTTTGTCGAAAAGTAATGGATCTGCCCATATATAAATGTGCAAAACTCTGTATAAGATTAAAATAATTTTAAAATGCATCTATAATGGTTGCCTATCCATTTAGTAAATATATATATTTTTAACTATGCACTGCATAGTATGCAGTCCAGCTGTTATCGAGTCTATTAAATTATGTCGCGAATAGTGTGAATAACATTTTATTGGATAGCCCTTAAAAAAAAATTATGACGTGATGTGAAAAAACGCCGAGACACGGGTATCATTTTTTTAACTCTATTTTTAGAATCTGTAGAAATTTTTCATGGGAGGGACCAAAAATCAAATTTTGTCGTACTGTGTAATTAATGCAAATGCTATTACTGAAAGCAGCGTTTGTAGATAAATAATTTATATAAAAATTATCTTTTTGCCTTTTGGAAGAATAGGGATCTTTACATTATTAAGACAAAGTACTTTTTTTGTTATATTTATAAAAAAAGTGTATTTGTCGTAGAAAAAGTATAGTATGCAACTTTCAAACTCATTTATTTAAACACTCGCTCGCAAGCTCGCTCGTGCCTAATTAAAATTCTTAACCAAAACCAAACTTGATACATAATATACTGCATTAAGTATTAGTTTAAATAAATATATTTTAAAAAATATAAACAATTTTTTGCGCAATAATTCAACAACACGCCACTGAATTACTTATCACAATTAGTACCTACATACATAAGTAAGCAAAAAAATCTGCAATTAGCTAAATTCAAAAAAACAAAAACAACATTTTTAACGTGCTTTATACCGGTGGAGAAGGTCTCTGTAAATAATAGTTTTTGTTATCTCAACAAGTATACGAAACGGTTCATCTTATCATTTCATATTTACTTGACGTTTGTGAATTGTAGACTTGTATTTGTGCGTGTGTGTGTCTTATGGGAGCTGCAATAATAGTTAGGACAGTCACAATCCGCCACAAGAAAAATAATAAAACTGTTCACGGCGACTTTGAATTCATAGCCAAACCTCAATGTTTTCCACAGAAAAATAAGGAATTAAATATTGAAATGGTAAGTCAGCACCTCAACATATTTATTTAATAAATTTGTTGTGCAAAAATGCATTCATATCAACTAATGTTTGTTATTTTAATTTAACAATTCGAGAAATTTAAACAAGTATTTGAATATAAATAGAAGTGCCGCTGGGTTCTGTTTTGGGCCCCATGCGACAGACCACGTTTATAAACGAGTCAGTCTTCTGGACGTGGTGGTTAAAATATTTTTTTCACAATAACACTTTATAACACAAATGTCATATAATTGATAATTAAGGTCAGTGTCCGGTACTTATCGGAAATGTTGTATTTATAAATGCGTTTAAAGCTTCATTATTATTGAGTATTTCGAAATGATAGAAGAAGCGTCTAGTAAGCGTTTAAGTCGACGAACAAGGGCCGAAAGGACGAAGCGTCGCGACAGGTATTTGCTGTCGAATTACCAAAAAAATGTCGACATCGACGACAGCAACCTATTGACTTATGACATTTCTGCCTCTTCCACTGATTCCACACAACTATCTTATGATAACAACAATTTTGTCAAGTGTCATAGGAACAGGATGGAAAACAAAAAAATGGTATGCTTTCTATTATGTAATTACGTGCTCTATATTTTATTTATTCTAAAAATCCACTTCAATTTACTATATAAATAAATATTTAGTCGTTCATATCAAACAAAATTTTATATTATTAATGTACCCTTATTTTTAATGTTGACCTACCCTACTAGTAAAATGACGCTTGTATGCATAAGATAAAAGTGTCACGTACGTTTTATTTGATAAAGTAATGTACGTTGTATTTCAGAGAAGCCCCATAAACACATTGAAACAATATACTTTGTTATTTATGCGTACAGAATCCATAAAAACTTATTAAGCCCTTTAATGTCTTAATTTTACGATTATTTTTAGAAAATTTTTTCCTAAATAAACTATTTCAAATAAAAGTTGTCCCACTTTAGTAAAAAAAATAAAACCCTTTTATGATTAATTATATTGATTCTTATGGTAATTTAGTGTGCTGTACGTATATTTTAAATGCAAATTTGCATTTAAAATATATTGAACCACATAAGTGGTTCTGCACTAATGCAAGAATTTGAAGAAATCATACATTTTGAATATTAGAGCTTCACGGAAGATAGCTTCACGGAGGTTAAGATTTTGTATGTTTTTTTAAAACATCCCTTTGAAATAAGTTATTGTATCTTTTGAAACCTTAATATTTTTTAAAAATACAATTGTACATACATAAAATATTTATAAAAAAAATCTACTTACTGAGATATTACACTTCACGGTGGATAGGTTTTTAAATAGCAAATTAATGAACTTAAACTTTTGAATTATAAAACAGCAACACTCTCATCTGCGTATAAATTCTAACTGACCTTCAGGAATCACATGCATCTATAATGTCGTAAACAGAGGTTTTTGCTTATTTAAAATGAATAAAGCGCCATCCGTTGCATAAAATTTAAAGAAAAAACAGATTCACGGAGGATAGAATCAATTTTTGTAACACCTCCATAAATTGTTATAAAATTTATTTCTTTTAATTTTTAATAATATTTTATATTTGATTCCATTGTTTTGGATGTGTTTAATTTACTTAGTGAACTGATATTTTTAGTATGCTTTTACTATAGTAAGTAGGTATACCTCAGATATTTGAAAACATATAGGTTAACCTAGAAAGAGTAACAGTCACGGGGGATAGGTTTTAGACTTTTAAAACATTGTAAAAAATAATTAATTGAGGTTAAAAATCTGGAACCTAAGCTGTTTTATCTACTTAATTATGAAAGATCAAAACACAATAAAAGTGTAGGTCTCTCATTTAGTTTTATTAAATATCACTGGGTAACACCATCAGAGGACCTTTCGTGAGATTCACCCAGTTTTAAAACAAAAATTTAAGAACTTTTTATGATTATAAAATTAAAACTAAATGATTTTAATACAGTTTTAATACACTCACAGGCAAAATAATCGATCCACACAAATTTTCGATGAATTTCAATCCCAAATAACTTTTTTATTTGATTTCGGTTTTAAACAAATATTAAAGAATATTGTAGATACATTAATGGAGAATCGCTCACATTTTAAAAATTACTAAAAAATAGACGTACGTTTATAATATACAGGTTTAAATAAAAAGATGTTATTTACCATAAGTTTAAGACAGTGTCTTAAAGACACTCTGTAGAGTGGCAAAACCGTATATTGTTCAAAATTAAGTTTTAATTATCAAGTCACATCTATTTTTAACAGTTTTGTTTTTGGTTCACCTCGATATATTTATTTTTGTGGAAAATATGTATTGTTTTAAAAAACATTGCAATTTCCAATATTTTTCTGTATGAAGAACTAAAGTTGCTATGGTCCATCCATATGCTATGGAGAATGTCAGTGACAGTTTTATTGAATCATCCCATACTTGGACATGTCATACACGGCTATCAAAAGCTATCAAATTGTTTTTTGCAAATTAATGTTTAAATTTTGAGGTGTCTTCTTACTTTAAAAAATGGATATGTCCCCGACTGATGTTGCCAGAGCAATTAATTTAATCCAGGATGGACGGTCACAGTATAACGTGGCAAGTGTTTTTTTAAACGTCACAAGAAGTAAAGTACAAAGGGCAACATCAGTCTGAGACATTTTTAAAAGTAAGAAGACACCTCAAAATTAACACATTAATTTATAAAAAACAATTTGATAGCTTTTGAAAGCTGTATATGACATGTCCAAGTATGGGATGATTCAACAAAACTGTCACTGTCATCCTCCGTAGGCTATGGATGGACCATAGCAACCTTAGTTCTTCATACAGGAAAAATATTGGAAATTGCAATGTTTTTAAAAAAAAATCCATATTTTCCACAAAAATAAATATATCAAGGTGAACCAAAAACAAAACTGTTAAAAATAGATGTGACTTGATAATTAAAACTTAATTTTGAACAATATACGGTTTTGCCACTCTACAGAGTGTCTTAAACTTATGGTAAAAAAAATCTTTTTGTTTAAACCTGTATAATATAAACATACGTGTATTTTTAAGTAATTTTTAAAATGTGAGCGATTCTCCATTAATGTATCTACAATATTCTTTAATATTTAATTAAATCCGAAATCAAATAAAAAAGTTATTTGCGATTGAAATTCATCGAAAATTTGTGTGGATCGATTATTTTGCCTGTGAGTGTAGTTTAAAAATTATAGTGTATTTTTTATGAAAATCTTATAAGCAAGCTCGTGAGATGCATAAAAACAAATGTAAGGGACATTAAAGAAAGTAATATGTTTTTGTGGATTCTGTTCAAAGTTGGTTGAAAATATTTCCTTAAACATTGTAATTGTAATGAAACTCCATAACCACATACATGTAAATTGATACTACCCCCTCTTTAGCCGACTAGTTAACGAGATTACCTATAAGAATTTAGTCGCGTTACACCCTACAAACGGAATGTAACGATCCTTTCGAATTAAAAATGAAAAATCCTGACGATAGTCCGAAAAAACTGATATCCGTTCAAAGTCAAAAGTTGGTCAATAAGCAAAAACGCGGGCACTTCCTGAAAAAGTTGAAGCTGAAAAAGGGCGTTTCGCTGCCGTGCGATCCCGAATCGGCCGGTGTTGCTGTGCCAGGGTCTTCTTCGGAAGAACACCAACAACGGCGAACTCCAGAAGGAGAAGACCGCACTCCACTATCGAAATCCGCGTCCGTAAATAACTTAGCGGAGAGTTGGGAAAGTGCGGAAGATTCGAAATTAGATAAAATTGAGTCAACCGAAAGTGTTATCAAAGTGGATAGACCTCAGTTTGGTTTGAGAGAGCCAAAAGCACGCACAGAATCCCTAGACCGCATCGAAAAAATGACAGCCTTTGGTGAACTCATTGTAGACCCATCCACAATTTCAACGGTAAAATATTTTAGTGTTACAGTTTTTTACTTTGAAATTTATTGTCATTAACCTACTATTATAAAATCCTCGATAAACACAGTGTTGATAAGAAACGTTATATCAACTACCTACTTAAAATTTTTCCCGGCACATTCGCCATTTTTACAAGTTTATCTTATTTTACATATTAATAATTCTCACATTCTATATTTGTAATCAATAGCGTAATAAAAGCCAAATTGCAAGGTTTTCTATGAAAATTGATACCCAACTTACATATTACGTATCAATAAAGAATGCGTGTTTTTTTTTCAGTCAATTGTCAAACAACAGTCAGTTAGCAAGCCGAGAGATCATTTATACAAGATTTTAGTTATTGGGGACTTGGGCACCGGAAAAACATCGATTATCAAAAGATATGTGCATAAATTTTTCACCCAAAACTACAGAGCAACCATAGGGGTGGATTTTGCCCTAAAAGTCATCAACTGGGACGACAATACCTTGATAAGGCTTCAACTGTGGGACATAGCAGGTAATTTGAGTGAAAAAATAGTTTTTTTTAGAAGATGACAACATTTTAAACGTACAAAGGTTATCGGCAATACAAGAGATTCATTCATAGTACTTAACGGTTTTAGGTCAAGAAAGATATGGCAACATGACTAGGGTTTACTATAAAGAAGCGGTAGGCGCCTTTATAGTTTTTGACGTAACTAGGAAAAATACTTTCGATTCAGTCAACAATTGGAAATCTGATTTGGATTCCAAAGTACAATTACCTGATGGTTCCAACATACCCTGCGTACTACTAGCTAATAAGGTAGAATAAATAAAATTTTGTTTCGTTTAGTATTTTTTTGACGTTGAAAATTTTGTCACAAAAAATTAACACTTATAACTTATCCCTAAAGGGAAAGTTCACTATAGCACTCAATATTTCTGCATCGTTGCATGGTTCGTAGTCGTGGTACAGTTTGCGTCAATAGTAATGCATCATTACATAGGGCTGCAGGCTCCCAACGTTGCAGCAATATTGAGTGCGGTAAGAGATGCTCTGTTTTCCAACTCAATAAAAACCTTGTTTAACTTAGTGTGATCAGCCTAAAGAAGGTATTGCGAACGTGCCAGCCAAAATGGAGGAGTACTGCAAAGAAAAAGGCTTCACTGCCTGGTTTGAAACGTCGGCTAAAGACGATATTAACATAGATGAGGCTGCTAAGGCGTTAGTCCAAACAGTAAGATTTTATTTTGATTATTTACCACATAATATAAATAATTTTTACAGATATTAAATAACGATACCATAATTAATAACGAGAAAAAAGATGGCGACCAATTTCCTCTCGGTAAATACTCGAATGATGATGAAGAACAAAGAAAAAAGTGTTCGTGTTGACTTTTTTTTAACTTATGTTGCAGCTATGAACACAATAATTTATTCTGATATCTTTGGTTCTAACAACTATCATGACTAATTTTAAGCTTCGCTACATAGGTCATTTTTAAGTGCAATGTTATATTTTACATTTCAGGGTGATTTTGGATAATTATGCATATTTATTAGGCCACCATTATAGTTATTAATTAATTAATCAATATGAAATTAAAATTTCTCATCATACTATTATTAAATTTGTTTGTACTTAATTGGTAGATGTATCCAGCATTTTTTTAATAATATATTTTGTTTTAATTTGTGTTTCTTTTAACCTAAATTCCAAAATTAATCGCAATTTACATATTTGTTTCTGTCTGATCTGATAACAATGTATTATTATATATTTAATTCAAGTTCATCACCAACATGGTAAGTACAATTTTCTAGCTTTTTTATAATTTAATCGACAAAATTTTAGGATTTCAAATTTTGCTTTTCATGGCACAATATTACAGTCAAAATAAAAAAATCGACGACTTTTTTCAGAAAGGGAAACGACGATAAAGTTGTTTTAGAAAACGGTAATTTATATAACCGTTTTAATGTTTATTTAATTTATAATTTTAGTGTCTGGATTTTCTTACAATAATAATTTAATTGCCATTATGGGACCTAGGTAATATTTTATATTAATTTTAACTCCGACTAAATATTTTATAATTTTAGCGGTTCGGGAAAAACCACTTTATTAGGGGCCATATCAGGCAGACTTTCACAAAAATTCGGACATTTAAAAATCAATGAAAAAGTTATAACCGACAAAACCATAAGAAATATATCAGCATATATCCCGCAACAAAATATTTTTACGGAAACTTTAACGGTTTTAGAGCATATGACTTTTATGGTACATACACAAGCACATCTTTACTTTCTAATATATATACGAGGTGTGTTCAGAAAATATCGGGAATTTTCGTTTTTTGAAAAAAATATTTATTTATTTGTCTACATTAATTTTGTCGCCTTCAAAATAGTCCCCATTGGATATTATGCACATGTGCCAGCTCTTCTTCCAATACTCGAAACACTTCTAAAACTCGATCTTTGGGATAGCCTTTAGTTCTTTCAGCGATGCGCTTTTAATGTCATCTATGCTTGCAAAACGACGGCCCTTTAAGGTTCTCTTTATTTTTGGGAATGGGAAAAAGTCAGACAGAGGCATGTCTGGAGGCTGGGGCATCATTACAGTATTGTTTTTGCCAACAATTTTGTTCAAAATTTAACAAATTTAACAAAATAAAGAAAATTTTATGACAACCGTACCCTCCGATCCGCGAAATTTAACAATTCCCGTTATTTTCTGAACACACCTCGTACACAAGCACATCTTTACTTTCTAATAAACATATATATATATATATATATATATATATATATATATATAGAAAATGATCGCTATAGAAAGCAATAAACCAATTAGAGCCCGGCATTCTCCACAGCACCCTAGATGCGTTCCATAGTGATCATTTCTTATATATAAGTATAAGTATAGTATACTATAAAGTAATGTCGCAAATTTTAGTTAATTTATTTTAGGCTGCCTTAAAATTAAACAAATTGGACAATAAAATAATTTTTAAACTTGTACAACAATTTGGTTTGGATAAAAATACTTTAATAAATAATTTATCGGGTGGGGAAAAACGGAAAGTAGCCCTTATTTCGGAAGTAGGTAATAAAATTAGGAAAATTGAATAAACCAAAATAAAATTCTAGCTTCTATGTGAGCCGTATGTTTTATTTTGTGACGAAATAACAACGGGTTTGGACAGCTTTAACGCCATGTCGGTCGTTAAAAAGTTACAGGACGTTTCGAATACAGGGAAAATAGTTATTTTGACAGTTCATCAACCTTCATCACAACTCTACGAAATTTTTAATAATATTATTTTAATGGCAAATGGTAAATTAATTTTTCAGGGCACTAAGAAAGAAGGGGCGCAATTTTTTGAACAGTACGAATTCGTTAATTTTTTATTGGCTTTATTTGATTTTTTATGTTTAAGACTTAATTTCCGTTGTCCTGCCTCGTATAACCCTTCGGATTTCTATTTGAAATGCCTTAGTGACCAAGATATACAAAATAATTCATTTTTGATGATTTTCGATACCATAGGGTTAAACACGTTAAAACCCAAAGAGTAAGACTTTTTTTTATTTATAGCGTAGATTTTTTGACTAAGTACTTGTTCCAGAAAAATAAAAAAATCCATTCTTTTTCAACTAAAATGGTTACTTTGGAGGGTTTTTATCGACTCAAAAAGAAATTTCAACAGGCAATTAACAAGCTATATAATTTTAATGGTAAAATATATTTTTAAATTATTTTTCTTATTAAAAATAACTATTTTTTCTTTTAGTTATCAGGTCTTCTCATTACACTCTCATACACTAATATTACTATAAACAGCGAAAACAGCGTGCAAAATATACAGGGTGCCATACTTTTCATTATCTCCGAATTAATTTTCAGCCATATGTACTATGTGATTTTTGTATTCCCTTCAGAAGTAAATATCTACTTATTTGAAAAAGAGTTATATAAACCTCTTCCGTATTTTTTATCAAAATTTGTTTCAACGGTAAAACCTACTTGACTTGACTAAATAAGATAAGATTTGATTTTATTGTTTTAGCTGCCGTATTGTTTTATCAACTGCTTCAGCTATGTAGTTATTTATTTTATCTTTTTAAAGTTCTTAAATGGATTTAATTATTTTTTCCAAATGCTGTCTATATTGTATCTAACTACAGTATCGTCTACTGCTTTTGGTATAAAAATATAAAACAAAAATCGACAAAATATAAAGTCGATATTTTTGCAGGTTTATGTCTATCAGCACTATTTCCAACAGTGAAGTACATAGACCTATTCATAGTACCTATAGAAGTACTAGTAATGACCCTATCTGGAATGTGGATAAAAATTGATACAGTTCCAACAATTTTCAACCTTATCAAATATATATCCCCATTTTATTTTACATTTGAAAACCTGTCTATATTACAGTGGAACACCGTGGAGATCTTTAGTAGAAAATAATATTTTTTAATAAATAACTAATATTTATATAATACTTTTTAGATGAGTGTACAAATACAACAAAATTATGTATTAGGAACGGCCAGGATGTTTTACACGAATTTGGTTTTCATTCAACTAATTTTGAAGTTAATATTATTTATTTACACATTTTAACAATATTGTATTGCCTTATTGGGTACATCGCTATGAGAATAAAAATTTCCAAATATAGCATTTATTAAACTTTAAATTGTTTAATTATCCTTTATTTATTATTTAGTTCCTATATAATCTATAAATTCATTAATTTAATGACACAATTCGTCAGATTAGAGAATAACTACAGCTACTGTAAACTGGGTTGCCTATGCACAGCAGAAAAACTAAATACTTAATAATTTTACCATTTATTTTAGTAAAACTATTAATTTTTAATAAAACCTTTAATTGTTATTAATATATTTTCCTGATTTAAATTGTTTTTAAATATTTAAACTTATATTAAATTATTTTGGTACGCCAATGGTCGACGTTGACAACCAAATTGTCAATTGTCAAAAAATTCAGTATCTGTCAAATGTCAACAAATCAATTAGTTTTTAACGTTTATTTTGAATTAATGAAGTAATGTTGTAGTTTAAATTAGTAAAAACTTGTTAATTAACGCCATGGCCGGACAAAATCTAAATAACGATCATCTGAAACTTCTCAATTTCGCCCCAAACATGCCGGAAAAACGAGTGCCCCCGCCGAGGCGTAGGTTATTAGATCCTGAAGAAGAGGCACTAACTCAAGAATATTTAACCAGAATGCGAAACCGGCCGCCAATACCGCCCCACCAGGATTCAGAAGGTAACCCCCAAACCACTAATATAACCTATTACGATGTAACTAACTTGAAACCATCATTTTAGAGGTGGCAATAGAGAAGTACATTGGTTCTGGAGTGGCATTTGTAAGCTTAGTAGCTGAAAACTTACTCAGCCACCCTTTTATAGTACTCAGAAGGCAATGCCAGGTAAAAAGTTACAATTTTTGTAAGTACGGTCATATAAATCAATTCTATTGCAGGTTCATCATGTTTCACAAAAATATCACATATTGCCGTTCACATTGTTACCAGCTGTGTTAAATTTGCACACCCGACAGGGTCTAACAACTTTATGGAAAGGTTTGGGCTCTGTATTGCTTGTACGAGGCATGACATTGGGGGTTGAGGACCTTGTATCAAAAGCTACACCATGGCCAAAGTAAGGATATGCTTTTTTATTTTTTTTTATACTAATAAGTTATATTTTTAGGGAAATAAGAACTCATTGCAGTTTAAAGCACTTTTTTCAACACACTTTGCTGAAATGGTAAGTTTTTTGCTATTATTCTGAGTATTATCTACAAATTTCATTTTAGTGTTAGTTTAGCTATTGTTACTCCCTTTTACTCTGCCTCTTTTGTGGAGACTGTCCAAAGCGAGATTGCAAGTGAAAGCCCTGGTTGTTTGGATGTGTTCCGTGAAGGCTTTATGAGGCTGTTAAATTGGGGGGCCCCAGCTAAAGGGAGGATGCTACCAATCTGGGCTTTGATTGTGCCCACTGTCACACTGGGAGTGGCGAAATATTTGTTTGGAATGGCCATCAAAGGTGCAGCTGGTAAATTATTGCATGCCAGGTTCAGAAATCGCCACGAAGAGCAGGGAGCGTTCCCTAAGGACTTGGGACAGGTGCCCACCAAGCAGGATGTTGAACTTACAAGCTCCATTGTTGCTGCCATTATCACTGACATCGTATTCTTTCCTTGTGAGACTGTGGTGCACCGTCTACACTTACAGGTAAGATTATCTTGTTAGGAAATGTTAATAGACACACTTTCAGCAACTTTTTTGTCTTGTGAATATTTAAAAATTGGGAAATGTGTCCATTAACAATATATAGTTACTGAGATACTTGTGCTAGTAGTATTTGTGTTATTTTAATTCAGGGCACAAGGACAATAGTTGACAACTTGGACAATGGGAGATCAGTTTTACCAATTTTGACCAATTATTCAGGCCCGATAGATTGTTATGAGTCTTGTATAGCCACCGAAGGAAATTTAGGACTTTATAAAGGTTTTGGAGCTTTAGTATTACAATACATTGCGCATATCGCTCTAATACGCGTTTCACATTTTCTGTTGTCTGAGTTGGGGGGAGTTATTTGGAAGCAAAAAAAGGTGCCACCACCGCAAGATGATCCAAATAATATTTCTCCTCCAGCCATTTCAAATCTGACAATAGGGCGCAGATCGTACTTACTTCCATAACATTTCTAGTCATTGTTTTGTTTCTTGTTAAGTCTTTAGAATAATTGGTTAAATTGTATATATAACTATTTATTTTTCTTTTGTCATTTGTAAGTTTTCAATAAAGCAAAAAAAGTACTGACAATATTTTATTTATTTATTCCAACGATTCAATCAATAGGGGCCTGAAATAATTGATTTTTCGTGGTTTGTAGTTTAAATGTCGTGGCGACATCTATATGTTGACCTTTCAATTATTGTGGCCCTGTTACAGGAACCTATAAAGTTTTTACAAAATACCGCTCCACTTATTTAAATTAAATACCGGCGAATTATATTTAGCGAAAAAATTTCGCGTAAAAAATATATGCAAAAAACGACAACAACATTCGAGTAATAGTGCAATCAATCAATTTTGAGACAGGGTTTTCTTTTCTGTTTATATTTTTGCACAATATTCACAAATTTATTAGCGTTTTGTGTTATGTATTGTAAATTGTTTGTGTGGTAAAACCAATAGAAAAATGAAAGAATTTATAAAAGTAAGTTAACGTAAATTGAGAGATGTCAGAAATATAAATAATGATACTAATTATTTTAGAACCATTGTAGACTTTGTAAGGAGGTGTTCTGTTGCGTGGACTGTCGAGAAAAGCATGAACAAATAGTGCACAATATAGAGCATCCATATTGCGATATATGCATGTTTGGAAGGACTTATATATTAAAGCCTTCCGAAAAAGTATTAAAACACATTAAAGATTCGCACTGTCCGTTAAACTGTGTAGTTTGCAAAAAAGTATATACTACCATTGAGGAACTTTTAAGTCACAAGAAATGTGAATTGCCTCCCCCTACTCCAAATAATCCTTTGATAGAGGTAAGTCAGGACTATGACTCTCCTCCTGTTACAGCTCTAATAGCAAATAATAGAATGTTAAACGTGTTTACCAATGTTATTTCAAGTACTCCAATGCAGGATAATAAATTAAATAAAATGCAAGACGGTTCAGTGAATCATTCAAGTGATATAAGTAAAATTGATAATAAGAGCCCTGCCATTAAGATGGTTACTTTTTGTATTACACCTAGTATTGAGGAGAAGGAGGAGAAAACTAATACAGAAAAGGCTGAAGAAAATACGAATGTTAGTACACCAGCTTCCACACCTGGAACAGAGTACTATAGCAGCATAGTAGATTCGGAAGTTAAAGAAAACGAGGACAATGAAACATTGTGGGAAAGTGCCATAAACACAACAGAAATCAATATTTCCATTAGCGACAGCAAGATTTTTAAAGTAACTCCCATTATAGATAAGTTTACTCCTATATCAATGAACTTAAAAAAGCGAAAAAAGCAGAATTTATTTGATGTGGACTCTCCAAAAAATGATGTTATCCAGGAAGAACCTACTGAAGAGCAAAATATTTTCGCCAGTACTAAACTTGTAATATCCCAAAGTGATTTGGAGAATGAAAGTAAAAAACAGGAAGACCTATCCGAAATAAAAAACATATCCAAGGATAAAGATGGCTTGTGGTCTTCAATGAGTCGGATAGTGAAAAATGTTGTCGGCTTATCTCAGGATTTTTGCAACGTTTCCCTGAAAAGATCGCACTCTGAAAGCGAAGTCGGCATCCACCACTCAAATCCAGAGCCCAAAAGATACAAGTTCAGCATTAGAGGCAGAAAACCCATACGGGACACGGGCATACCTTTACGCGAACGGCTACACAGTTTTGAAGATCGCGTTTTAAGGCAAATCAGCGTTGAAGATGTTGAAAATAATGTTTTTGTTAGACGTGACGCCATTTCCACAGAGGAGAGGTTTTATTTTAATAATAAGGTTTATGTAGATAAAGCTACCCAAACAGATTAGTTTTTATTTTTAATATTGTACAGATTAGATTATATTTTTAATATACATTACTGAAAGTTATTGGTGGTTTTATTTTATTTACAATATTCAATTGAAATTCGCGACGTGTTATTCCTTTCCATATACTTAGATCATTTTCTATAGAAAGTAGAGTCGCAAATTTCAAGAAAAACCCCTGACAAATGAACGAATATAATCTTTTTACAGGGTGTTCAGCGTCTTATCGACAATATGGATACAGGCAATACATTGTTTCCCATCACAACAACATACGAGGGCAGCCTGGATTGCATTGAAAGAATATTGAAGGAGGAAGGCTACCATGGATATTACAAAGGGTTGGGTGCCTTAATATTGCAGCATACTACAATGCTTGTTCTGGTTCTTTACGCTGATTATCTGGGACACAAGTATCCGAGGTTCTTCTATAAATTTCGACACATGTTCCGTAACAGAACTTGGGAGCAAATAGAAAAGGAAACGGAGGAGGAAGAAAAGAGGAGACAGGAGGAGTTGGAGAAGGAGATGCGGCCCAAGAATAACGCGCTTTTCTTCCCCAGGGAGATCAGGATGTTCATGAGCGACGGTCAAACCGAATGCTGGGAAGCATACCAATATCCACCATACCAGTTTTATTATTAATCTAAAAATTTAATTTAAAGACAAAATTGTTTGTTCTAGTCCTTTGTGATAATAATGTATTTGAGATGAAGACTTATAAGTAATAAAATTTCCGTACTTACTTTCAAACTTGTTTTTTATTAGTGAAAATGAGAAAAGTCGTAATATATCGTAACTCGTTTATTTATGTAAATATAAATACAACTTATTACCTAATGAAAATTAAATCTATAAAATACAATGCACAAAAAAACTTCAGACTTTTTGATATAAAGTAGGTAGGTAAGAATAAAAAGAAATACAATAGGATTATAATAATTACATAGACAAATTGAGCTAGTAGAAATTCTGAATTAACTACATACTTATATTTACATAATGAAGACTACGTCTCATATTTTTTGGTCACGAATGCAAAAAATATTACCTTTTTCATATTATTTTTATTACAATTACAGGAGAAGGCACTGTTATAACCCAGGCTTCATAATTCGAAAAGAAAAATTTAATTTTTTTGGGCAGTAACTATCACATAGTTGGCAGTAAGGTTTTTAGATTTTTTGATGTGAACCGCCTTTATTATTATTATGATCAGCAGGCAGGGTAACTAATCAATTCACCAAATAATAATAATAAAGAGCGAGCGAGTTACCCTGTGCAAAAAAAGTTTAGGTTTCAAAAAATAGGTTTTTCTTTCTTTTGAAATAACTTGGGAAATACTACATATAGATTATGTACGCTAATGTCAAAATTGGTGTAATAATAATTAATATTAATATTTCCTGGTCATTGGCCGAAATAAAATAAATATATGATTCAGTGATACTACATTTAAAAATAGACAATTTTAAAATGCTAGATCATTTGTTTCCTACTAAAATAAATATATTATATAAATATATTTATTTTTATCTTAAATATTAGAATATTTACAATTACAATCAACTAACTACAATGAGATCACTGTTTTGGGTGTAATATTTAGCCCTTAAAAGCTACAAAATTATTGACAATATTATGTACAATCCTATTCGATAAAATTTATTTTACATTATCACTCTTTTTACAATAACAAGCAAACAATATTATATAAAATCGATCTATTCACATTCACAACAACCAACTTTAAGAAGTTAGGTAAACCTTTGTTATAATAAATAGAATTAAGATCATGGTAAATACACTGCGCGTCAAAATTAACGCACAAGTAAAAAAATGTTAACGCTAAAACGCCTTTACCAATCTTTATGAAATTTCGTATAAAAATACTTCAACTTATATCTGTTTACGTGTTCCAGGGTTTTGCGAGAAAATATTTTTATTTAATAATAAATAAACGTTCGAAAAATAACTTTTAAGGATTTTTTTATAAGTAAATAAAAAATATGCTGTTAAAGACCGTATTTTTGTTAGTATACCCTGAAAATTGCGTACAACTTAAACGAACAGTAACGAAGATACAGCGCTTCAAAGTCGGTAAAAATGATCATTTTTGACGATTTCGTTACTGTTTGTTTGATTTGTACAACATTTTTAGGGTGTACTAACAAAAATAAGGTCTTTCGCATTTTATGAAAGGGTCCAATCGACCTCCGCGACTGTGCTTTTTTTAAATATTATTTATTTGCTGCTGAGTAGCAGTAGACACATCATAAATGTATAATGGGTTGCATACAATACTAATAAATCGGCAGTAGTTCTACGGATTTCTTTTACTTAACTGCCGATTTCGATTATTTCGATTTTTATTATTAAGGATATTTATTATATATTTATTTAAACTGAGATATAAGTTGAAGTATTTTTATACAAAATTTTATAAAGATTGGTGAGGGCGTTTTAGAGATGGATTCTTTTTACTTGTTGTGCGTTAATTTTGACGCGCAGTGCAGAATCAAACGAAACATTATTTTCTGTGTCTACGAAAAAAATTAAAGCTTTAGTCTAGCAATTGAAAACAAATACTTTCAACAAAGAGAAGAAAAGGAATTTCTATGCAATGCCTTGCTTAAACATTGCACTAATTGACAGACTTGACTCAGACATTACCATATCATTCATATATAAGCTATCTATGAAATATATTAAATATGTTGTACATCAGTTACACGTGGCAGTGGTAGCTTAATTACTTAATGAAATCGAAAAAAAATCGAAATTGAAATCTACACAAGCCGGTATTGGTCTTGCGGCGCGACGTTCGCGTGCAACACGAAATTGTTGTACACCTCGCAAAGATCTTGCATCTTGTATTCCTCCAAGCAAACGAACCCTTCCAAATTTGCCGATTGTTTTCGAGCGCAGTCCATGCAGTGAACCACGTGGCGCTTCTCTTGCTCCCGGATGAACAGAATATTGAACACTTCGATCTGAAATCACAGCAAATTGTACAGTTTGTGTTTTGCTTTATATTTAGTCGAGTGGCACTTACCTCACATTGGCCACAGTAGTGTGACGCCTCGTTCTTCCCCCTGCCGTGGAATTTTACCTCCACGCCACGTTGTTTGACAAACTCCAGTATCCGACAACATTTTGTCAGCGTCCTCAGCAGGCAGTTTCTACAAAAATAATATAACAACATTTAAAATAAGGAAATTTCCCATTTCCAGCAGCATGTTTGGTTCCAAAAACCATTGCAAAGTGGTGATAAATTTAAATTAGTTAAGTATACTAAACAGCTACTTTACTTTTTACTTAAAAGTAATTCTAACTTTTAAATGGCAATATTTTGTAACAAAAACTGTATTCTTTCCTTAAATGGTTACTATAAAGTAATAAACATTTAAGTAAAACTTGGTTGCCCTCAAGAACTTTAAAAAAGGTGTTATAAGTAAAAAAAACTTTCAAGTAAATTTGATTTGTAGCAGTTACTTTGGTTGCTACCTAAAGACTACATTATAATTATTTTTACTTTGTAGTCCCTTTGCATGTTAAAATCTTGAAACTGGAACATAAGTTAAAAAGTACAAAGTTAATAACTTAAAAGTTATTATTTTAGTATTTGGAACGTTTATGGTACCAACCAAAACTACCGTAAAGTAAATTAAGGTGGAAAAAACTTTAAAGTAGCGAAAACTACTTCAAAGGAAAATGCTTCTTATCGGCCATTTTTTACTGTACAGTACCACGTGGTAATGTAAATAATAAATTATTTTAATTGTTTCTAAATGGTTGACGACATTGAAAAGCCAAGTCCGTAGTGGTTCCATTTAAAAAAGGAGGGACAGTTAATATAGAAGTAAAAACAAATAAATAAAAGTAATTATAACGCCCTAGCAACGATATTGAAACGTTCTAGTAACGTAGCAGCTACGTTCCAAATAGTAGCAGGGTTTATAGCTAGTGACATAGTTGTTACCTTTTTGGAACTCAATAATTGTTTCCCACTTTAGTCGTAACTTGGTAATGAAAGAGTAATATAAAGAGACCGGCGACTGTCGCAAAACACTTTAAAGTTTCTTCAATAGTCCCATATACGTAACAAATACTTAAATTGTTAGAATATCTTTATGCTGTGGTAATACCAAAAATAAAATTGGCACAAGCATAAGATAACTAAGGGGTTAAAACTAAATAGGTGTTTTTTCGTTAATGGTGTTACTTTCTTAAGTAGCATTATAGTAACGAAAACTAATGAGTGGCAATTAAGTTAAAATAACTAAATCTGTAACGATACAGTTGAAATATCTTCATACTAGTTTTATAACTTTTTGGTGTCTCAGTCTGGTATTTAAAACGTTATGACCAGGATTACCACATTAAAGTTTTCCTCTTTAAAAGCAGACATGTTCACAAATAATCCTCATTGTATAAAAATAAATGTGTAGTTTTAATTTAATTCGTGTTAATTTTATCTTCGGGTTATTTTAATTCTAGTTATTATTTGCAAGTTGTATTCACATTATTATAAGTTAGTATTCAGTGTCAGCTTAATGTCCAGTCAGAGAAAGCAAAAATAATGAGATAAATAACCCAAGCAACAATTTAAGTATTTGTTACGTATATGGGACTATTGAAGAAACTTTAAAGTGTTTTGCGACAGTCGCCGGTCTCTTTATATTACTCTTTCATTACTAAGTTACGACTAAAGTTCCAAAAAGGTAACAGATATGTCACTGGCTACTATTTGGATCGTAATTACTTTTATTTATTTGTTTTTACTTCTATATTAACTGTCTTTGTCAAACTTATATTAGATTATACTATCCCTCCTTTTTTGAATGGAACCACTACGGACTTAGCTTTTCAATGTAGTCGTTTATTAAATATGTACTGGTAGTTTATAACTTCCAGAATAACAATAAAATGTTTAATTGGGCAGGTAAATTTATAAACCCTTTAAATTTTACTGTTGAACTTATGAATTTAGTTTTTGTGAAATAAATGCGCTTCATCAATATTTAAGTATAAACAAATTATGTATTTAATAATGTTTATAAATAAAAAAAATCTTAATATATATTATTAATTTTTTATTTAACTATTAATACCGTCTATTACCAACAAAATTACTATTTATTAAAAAGTAAACAACCATTTACAAACAATTAAAATAATTTATTATTTACATTACCACGTGGTACTGTACAGTAAAAAATGGCCGATAAGAAGCATTTAGTACCATAAACGTTCCAAATACTAAAATAATAACTTTTAAGTTATTAACTTTGTAGTTTTTAACTCATGTTCCAGTTTCGAGATTTTAACTTGCAAGGGGACTACAAAGTAACTGCTACAAATTAAATTTACTTGAAAGTTTTTTTACTTATAACACCCTTTTTAAAGTTGCAAAGGAAAGAATGAAGTTTCTGTTACAAAATATTGCTATTTAAAAGTTAGAATTACTTTTAAGTAAAAATTAAAGTAGCTGTTTAGTTTATTTAATTTAATCTTAAATTTTTTTTGGTAAAAGAGGTAAATTAAATTAATTTTAAGTTGTTCATTGCTACTTTATTTTAAATGTGTATATTTTCCAAAAAAAAATTAAATTTTTGCCAAAAAAGCCAATTTTCTCAAGGCCCGGGTTTTTTTACTCATTTTTCCGACACTTTAAAAGCCCGGTCTAGAAACAAACAAAGTACTTACTTGACCGATTCGTAGAGTTTCCTGTCGGAGACTTTGATATTTCTTGCCAAATTCCAGGAGAGATGCAGCATGGGCACGATGCTCTTGAAGCTCTGCAGCTTGTTCCACTCGTAGCGCTCGATCGCGAGTTGGTACTGCCGGGCCGTCAGAGGGCCGACGTTCCAGGCGATGTTGTTGCACCAGCCGACGGCCTGCACCCAGTGCACGCAGCCGGCGTTCACCCAGACCAAATCGCCGGGCCTTTGCAGGAACCTGTAGACCGGTATGTTCGCTTGGAAGAGATCGTCGAGGATCGGCCACCACGATCCGTGCAGATAGTTGATTTGGTGTTTCTCGCACAAGGCGCAGATGGCGCCCCAGTAGGCGTCGGGCACGGCGAACCACTCGCAATCGCCCGGTCCGATGTTGATGTTTATCGAGCAGAAGTTGTTGTTCTCCTGGTGGCCGGGCGTCCGGCTGCCGGGCACTTTCATGTACAACTGCACGGTGTTCATGCCCAAAATGACGTGACCGACGTGCGAGAGCATATTCGCGGCCGATACGACTCGAGCGAAGGCGGGCAGCTTCATCAGCTCTTGCAGCTGCGGTCGCCACTTTCTCTCGTCCGATAAATCGACGTTGGTGCCGAACTTCAAGGTCTTCTGCTCCTTGCAGCTTTTCGGGTTGCTGGACACCGCGCCCGGCGCCGCGCCCTGGATCTTCCTCCGCTTGGCGCAGTGCGTCGAGTCCTTCGAATCCGAGTCCGACAGTCCGCTGGCGACTTTCTCGCGCTCCTCCTTCAAGCTATCCTTGAAGCTGGACGCCTGGTACTGGGCATACCGCGCTATTGTAGTGTGAGATCGGTGCGATATGCACGCCCAAACTTTCTTGCCGGTTTGCGGGTCCCAATTCTCGTCCGACGGTTGCTGCATTTGCGTTCTCACCTCGACGCTGTGGTCAGGGTTCGCTTCCACCAAGGTTTTCGTCGAAAACAAGCCGAGATCGAGCTTCAAGGCCGCCGCCAGCCCTCTGATCACGGCGATCGGGTGCTTGAGGCAGAATTCCTGCAGCTGCGGGCTGAACGCGTGCTTCTTGTTGTCGAGGTAAACGGACGGAGTCGGAGGTAGCAGCTGCTGGTGGTTCAGTATCGTGTTGGGAGGGTCGGGAGGCGAGGGCGGAGGCGCCGTGTCGGATATCAGGGAACTGTTTATGTCGCCGTTCACGACTTCGCTTCTGCAAAAACAAGAAAATAGTTTAGAGGGAACGAAAACATTGAAAATTATTAGAGAAAACTGCATTTCCTGGTTTAGACCACCCAAGTAGCACAATTTACAATTATAAGTACGGTAGAGTACCTACCAGGGGCGTAGCTACCGCGGTATCAGCCGTATCAATGATACGGGGCCCCCGGCTAGGGGGGGCCCCCGATTTGCTTCGACATGCGTAAGCAAAAAACATATTACCCACATGTTAAAATATTGAGACATAAAATTAAATAAATTATAATATTATTATTTAATTGTTTATACTTCGATATATTAAATTAAAATTTTCCTGAATACCCTCCTGTTCCAACGAGGCCGTGAACTCATACGAATTGTTTCTGCCCGCACTCTTCCGCCATGCGTTGTCTGCGCATATTGTTCTTTGCTCTGCGTCGCATTCTGAGTCTGCTTTGCGTGTTATTATCATAGGTATATTAATATCAAATTAAAAATAATTATTAGCGTTACAATTATTTCAAAGGAGTTGCCTTTATTTTAAAATAGAAACCTTTTAAAAGATGTTGAAGAACGCTAAATGTCCAAAACCAGACCAAATTATAAAATTTGCCTGTACATGAAAAGCTAAGTAATATATATACGTATGTATACATATATTATTTATTAAATTATAAAAAATTGGTAAATGCAAAAAAATGATACACTAAAAAAAATTTTTTTGTTTGCCCAAAATAGACTTTGGGCGTGACACCCAGAAGTTTTTTTGCCAGCAGCTTTTCCCGTATAAGGGCCCCTACCAGATTTTTGATACGGGGCCCCCCCGAGGCTAGCTACGCCACTGGTACCTACCAACTATTCGTAACCTAAGTAGCATTTATAGTGGTTAAAACGTGTTGGCCACTTATACATGGACCTGTAAAGTATATTGCCAAAATCTCTGCCACGTGGTAGAAACTGTTCTTTTACGTGGAAGTAACTAAAATGGGGAACACTTTTTTAGTGTAGGTTACGTCCCAACAACGTTCTTGAATTGTATACAGACCAGTGGCGGATTGGGGATTTTGGGTATACCAATATCTCACTTATTAGACGTGGGACCCACTCCAAATTTATAATAGTTTATAATGACATTAAATAGACAAGTTCTGAGCAAACAGAATTTAAATTAAAGTTTGTGGAAAAAAGTTAGTTTTTTGTGTCGCCTCACCTGGATTCTGGCCCCCCCATTTGAGATAATTCAAATTAAAGTTGTGCAATTTATACTTCACTATAATTTATCGGTAAATTTAAAATTTTATTTGAAAAATCCAAATATTACAGATTTTATACGATTTTAAATTTTTATTATTTATTTTATTATAATAAAAAAATATTTAATATGGTATAAAATCTGTAATATTTGGATTTTTCAAATAAAATTTTAAATTTACCGATAAATTATAGTGAAGTATAAATTGTCTATTTAATGTCATAATAAACTATTATAAATTTGGTGTGGGTCCCATGTCTAATAACTGAGATATTGGTATACCCAAAATCCCCAATCCGCCACTGATACAGACACATTAATACCACGTTACTATAACGTAAAGGTATAGTGGCCAAAACTTAATCATTAATTTACTTTCTATCCCCGTCTATTTCCAGCATATTATTTATCTTATCATCTTTGCTTTCTCTTAGTGGATATTAAACTAACACTGAATTATAATATTGTAAGAGTACAACTTGCAAATAATAACTAGAATTAAAATAATCCGAAGACATAAAATTAACAGGAATTAAATTTTACTGTCAAACATGGGTATCATGGCTTGTAATATAGGCACACCCTGTTAAAATATGTGGTAAAAAAAATAATAAAAAAATCTATAACGGACATGAAAATTATTTAACTAGAGGCCTAAAATAATTTTTTTATTATTTCTGGTCACCTGAAACCAATAAATATGTAAATTTGATGCGGTAATAATCAGAATTATTTCTGAAACCAATAAATATGTAAATTTGATGCAGTAATAATCAGAATTATTTGTTTAAAACTACACGTTTATTTCCCTACAACGGCGATTATTTGTAAACATGTCTGCTTTTGAAGAAGGGAACTTTAAAGTGGTAATTTTATACGAAACGTGGAAATCACTTAAGCATGTAGCAAGAACGTGGCAATCACCACCGCAATTATATAATTAAGTTTTGCCACATTCAAGGCTTGGAAAAAGTTCCGAAAACGTTGCCAAAACTGATATACCCACTTTACTACCACTACCACTTCAAAGTAATACTTAAGTGATGTGATTTGGTTACATTTACTATTCATAATCCACTCTAAAGTTTAGACAACTTTAAGGTGGTGTCAAAAGTGGTCATAACATTTCAGATACCAGATTAATACACCAAAAAGTTATAAAACTGTAAAGTATATTCTGCTGGTGCAAATCACATGATTACAACTCGTGGTAGATTTAGTTATTTAAACGTTATTGCCACTCATTTGAAGTGGTGATATCAGTTTTCGTCACTACAATGCTACGTGGGTTATAATTACTTTTATTTATTTGTCTTTACTTCTATATTAACCGTTTTTGTCAATTTTATATTAGTTTATACTATCCCTTCTTTTTTAAATGGAACCACTACGGACTTGGCTTTTCAATGTCGTCGTTTATTAAATATGTACTGGTAGTTTATAACTTCCAGAATAAGAATATAATGTTTAATTGGGCAGGTAAATTTATAAGCCCTTTAAATTTTACTGTTGAACTTATGAATTTAGTTTTTGTAAAATAAATGCGGTTCATCAATATTTAAGTATAAACAAATTATTTATTTAATAATGTTTATAAATAAAAAAGCTTAATATTTATTATTAATTTTTTATTTAATTATTAATACCGTCTATTACCAACAAAATTACTATTTATTAAAAAGTAAACAACCATTTACAAACAATTAAAATAATTTATTATTACTGTACAGTAAAAAATGGCCTATAAGAAGCATTTTCCTTTGAAGTAATTTTCGCTACTTTAAAGTTTTTTTCCACCTTAATTTACTTTAGTTTTGGTTAGTACCATAAACGTTCCAAATACAAAAATAATAACTTTTAAGTTATTAACTTTTTGTTCCAGTTTCGAGATTTTAACTTGCAAAGGGACTACAAAGTAAAAATAATTATAATGTAATCTTTAGGTAGCAACCGAAAGTAACTGCTACAAATTAAATTTACTTGAAAGTTTTTCTTGGGGGAAACCAAGTTTCACTTAAATGTTTATTACTTTATAGTAACCATTTAAGGAAAGAATGAAGTTTCTTTTACAAAATATTGCTATTTTAAAGTGAGAATTACTTTTAAGTAAAAATTAAAGTAGCTGTTTAGTATACTTAACTAATTTAAAGTTATCACCACTTTGGTAATGGTTTTTGGAAGAGTTTAAATTGACCATAAATAAACCAAATATTTAACAAGTTAGTACCAATGGGTTTCTTAAAAACTAAAAAATAACCTTTGAATTTTACCATAAAGTTCATAGTAACCTTATAAAAATGTTAATGGTTGAACACAACTAATTGGTTAAAAAACAAGTTTAAAAAACTGTTATTTTACTTAGATTTTGGTTAATTTACTTAGTATCCGACGTGTCGTTTCGTAATAAGTACCAGAGCCATTTTCAGGAATTAAACTGAGAAAGTGTCAGTTTTAGTTTAATTCCTGAAGATGTCTCTGGCTATTAGGTATGGGTACTTACTTGCACAATTTTATGACCATTCCTGCGTCCATTTCGATGGAGTAATCGATTTTCGATCGTTTTTCAATGGAGTGCAGAGCGTCCAGGTCCCACGGAGGCTCGGATTTGATCGTTAATATACTCTCTTGCGTTGGTGATTTGACTTTGCGTTTGACGTCGTCCCTTTTTGCGTCCATGTTCGATGGTGAAAACGGGCCGGACGATAGCGTGTCTGGAATTAATACATTTCAATATTACATCGGACGTTTCCTCGCTTTCCGCGGTTCGTTGGAATAATTTTTTTTGAAATTTCGAAAACATATAATTGCCAATTGGTAGAGAGTAACAAAAATAATTTTTAATGTAAATGACAGAGTTTACTCACTAAAAAAACTGGAGCTCAGAACGCTGCCGAAAAATATATCACAAATGTAATAAGCAATCGATTAATACTTATTCGGTAATTTCGAATCGTTCAACACAAAAACTAACATAAAAACTGTTGTTGATCTTTCAGCTATGCAAATACAATATATTTGTGTTTATTATTTATCGCATTTAAGGTAGTTGTCGTGCTGTAAGCATACCATCAGAAAATTTTAAATTTTTGTATACTTATTAAGGACATGAAAATACAATTATCCTTAAAATTTGTCGATTGACCGTCTATAACCCGAGATAATTCAATTAAAAATTGGATAATTAACATGGATTGTATACGCTTTCTGTAGTTCTGTACCAGTTTTTAAGTTATATAAAAAAAACTAACTGTCAGAAGCTTTCAAAAAACTAACAGTCTTTTAATGTATTTTTGCTGAGTTTTAAAAAAAATAATTAAAAATTTTTGACCGTCCAATTGTTTATAAATAACAGTTTAAAGTTCAACAATTTGTAAAAAGTATACATCACTAGTGTCAGATAAAAACACTGTACGCGAGTATAGATATTATTTCCGTAAATTCAAACAAACTGATTCAGTCTCCAATATATCTATATATATTGGTTTGGCATAAGCGACGTTGCCGGATTAAAACTTATGAAAATATTTGAAAGTATTACGTAAAGGTAACGTCTCCAGGGTACAGTCTTGCGAAAAAATTATGAATCACTTAGCTACAAGCTCGTATACTTTTACGGTGCGTATAATCTAAAAGTTTTTGATAATATTGCACCACGACAACTACCTTAATTAAAATATTGTAACTACATAACTCAACAAACGATAGAAACAAATACCTTGATTGTGGCTCTCTTCTTTTACGTCGATGTCCTCGGAACCGAAGTGCTTTAGCAAATCCTCGGCCAAAGTTGTCGCGAGATCCTTCTGCGACAACAAATCCTTGAGGTCCTCCTCGCTGACGTCCAGATCGGTCGCGTGGGACGCGAAGCTGTCCCTGTGCGACGGCACCAGCACCGGATTCGGTTGCATCAGCTTGTCGCCGAAGGTTCTGCCGTTGCTTTGACCGGTGGCGGCCACGCTCGGGAACGGCTGGTTGGCGGCGTACGTCGGCCCCGAGCGCGTCACCGGCGTGGCGGCGCCTCCGGACTGCCGCTGACTCCTCAGCTGCTGCGAATGCTGTTGCATCAAGCGGTACTGATGCTGCAGCTGCTGCATCGATTGCTGAAACGAAATAACCGCGCAATAATTAAAAACTGTCGTCGAGGGCTAATTAAAATATTGATTGATCATATAATCGGACACAAATTAAAGAATGCTGTTGGTGCTGTTTACTGATTGAAGTGCAATTAAAGACTGAATGATCTGGACAGGTAAAATTGCTCCCTTTGTTATAAGCGCAGTACCTGTGCAAACAGGTAAACACAATAAAACTAGTACGGAGGGGATTGTTACGAATTATTTTTCGATAAAGGATCAAATTCAAGCGGCAAATCGCATGCATCTTTAGTAGTAGCCACATGCAAGTACCTATATATTATTCTATACGTAGTTATAAATAAGGGTATTTAAGTACCGAGAGCCTAATAAATTTATATGGAAGGCTATAAAATACTAGTTTTGTAGTGAGGTACAAAAGTAATAAAGCATAAGGAATATTTTGTGTGGTATTGCGGTATCTCGAAATTTCAATGATTTAATATTCGAATTAAAAAGAAATGTTGATAACAACAAATTTTTATAAACCATTTCGTTTTAAATACAGTTTCCATTTTTTAATTTATTTTTGCAATTTCGCAGAATTAATCCCGGCGCATTCGCCATTTTTACAAAATTTATCGAAAATTAAAAAAAAAATTTAAAAGGGTAGTAAATATCAATATTTTTTATAAAAATATGATATTAATAATATTGGAAGGTTATTATTCTACTTTATTGGATTAAATAACAATGCAATTTTTAGCAAAAAAAATTTTAGAATTCTTAACAATAAAACTTTGTATTAATATTTGTATTTTCAAGTGCCTTAAAAGAGAGTTTGATTGAGCATAAGTCTTAAAAAAAATAGTTTTGAAAACTTTTAAAACGTAGTTTTTGGATCCTAAATTTCAAATAACGATTTCTCGGGGAGGAAATTTTAAAAATGGATCTTTAGATTTTTCAGTTAAACCTTAGCACAAAACTTGTAGCTCTTAAAATCCAAAACAGTATATTATGTATCAAGTTTGACAAACGTCATTTTAGTCATGAATTTAATTTAAAGGCACGAGCGAACTTGAAAGCGAGTGCTTAATTAAATGAGTGTCTAGAAAAGTTTCTAACGAGTTGCATACTTAGTATGCCATACTATATTTTTACAAAATACATGGCCTATTATGTCAGTTTTTGAGAGTAAATTTTTAAGAATTCATTTAAGCGATTTAAAAAAATTCTATGCACGGCACTGGATTCATTACCCCTTAAGACGACCCCATACTAAATTTTATTAAACATTTTTAAGTAGGAACGATTTTGTAGCTAAACGAAAAATGAAAAAAAATAAAATTAAACTAAAAGTCATTGTATAAATACTCTTATGCTTAGTTTTAACAAATCAAAAACGCAATAGAAACTTAAAACAACAATAAAACAAAAAATAGAAAATTCAAAAAATTCTCTACAATTATATACCCCAAAGAAAAATATCTAGTGGCGTCAAATCTGGGGATCTCGGCGGCCACTCAATCAAAGCACAATTTTTATGTTGTCTCTTAAAGTTAGATCTATAATTTTAGTTTTAAAAATTACCTAACTGTTTCATGGATACCTTAGGTTAGAATAAATAATGTATAAATAAGCCATTTAAAATGTTCATTTTTAAGAATTATTAGGTGTATTAAAATAAATTGTAATTATTGTGCATTTTTAATTTGGCTACAAAATCGTATAATATCGTATAATATATTTATAAAAAAATATGCTTAAAATTTTTTAAATAAATCAAATAAAAATTGACAACATGGCAATAAAACTAACCCAATTTTGACTCGCTTGGTTGATTTTATTGCCATGTTGCCAATTTATATTTGATTGCATTGAAATTTTAACACAATAAAGTAGATAAATAGAGCTACAAATTTTATTTAAATCGGGCAAAATTTGATCATGCCGTATCACTTTGAATTAATAATTAATAAAATATCCTTTTCTTTCGATGAAAGCAAGATTTTTAAAGATATTACCATTATCAATGTATATATTCCCAAATAAAAAGAATAAAAATATGGGACAGAAGCATTGTTTATTTATCTTACATATATTTTTATTCCCGACACATAAAGTTTTACTAAAGTAAATTTATCGTTATTATTTCGACTATTTAGAGGTAATAAACAATATATTTCCTATTAATAAAAAGTATTAGCTACACAGTGTATTTGTCCCATTTCTTCTCAGTGCAACTATCCTTGTTTAAAAATAGTATATTAAAGAACTAATGTCATAAGACATCATTTTGTCGCACGCGGACAATGTATAAAACGAGCAACGAAGGAGCGAGTTTTGTAATGGACGAGTGCGACAAAAGGTCTTATGACATGGGTTCTTTATGCCATTTTATCTATTTTGCAAAAATTCTATAAAAAAAATTAATTTTATACCTTATATTTAATTTGGTCGAATTTTACTTTAGATAGTTGGTATCACAGTCATTGGTTTGACAGTTAATGTCAAAATCGATTCGCCATGCCGTCCTTAACTTACTTATTTACAATAAGCAGCTGTTAAAGAAGAAAAAAAGGATTTTCTTTGGTGTTAAACAAAATTTATTGCCAGAAAAGTATCGTAAGTACTAGAAAAATCATAAAAATATTATAACCAATATGCATAATATTACCTATGCTGTTTAAAGTATAAAGTAAGAAAGTAAAAAAGTTGTGGTCTACCCTGCACCAAAATGGCTGTCGTCGGCTTTTTTACGTTGTCCCAAATAAAAACCCCTCGAGGTAAACAAGTGTGCGACTTACCTGTTGTGCGGGTGTGAGTGTGTTAACATTTTGTTGGAAATAGCTGAGCAGCTGCAATTGCTGCTGCGTGAGACAGAAGGAAGGTTGCGGTTGCGCATTCGGAGGAGCTTTTTGTTCCGGGCTTTCGGTTTTGAATTTTTTGCCGGCGGCGGCGGCTGCCGCGTTCGGCGAGGGATACGGCGGGGGCGGTCCCTGCGGCGTAGCGCCCCCTGCCGCCGGCGGTACCGGGTAGCTTTTTTGGAAGGCTTGCGAAGAGGTATTGTTATTGCGATTCGATTGGGCGGTTTGTTGCTGTCTCGAAGACATTTCCGCAGATATCGGCAGGTTCCAAGCCTCCTCTATCGAAAGCAACTGCCTTCTCCTGAAAATTTCAAATTTCAAACAAACAAATATTAGGTGCAGGCAGTTAGCGCGTTAGAGACACAACGCATGCATCGTTTCGTTCAAACGTAGGCACTTACTGGCTGGTTACGCTGGGCATCGGAGCGTTTGATAGATGGGTTTGAAGGAAGTTGATTCTTTGAGTTAGATGTGGGTTCATCCCCACGTTTGATAGGTTCGATAGTCGCGGTAATTTCGTGTTGAAAGATTCGTCGGATGAACCTTTGTAGCCTCGGCTGGAGTTTAAGTAGCAAGCGTACGCGTCCCTCGCTTGCAGTGAATTCTCATAAAGTATGCCCAGGTTTGCCCAGGCTGCCGAATGTCCTTTGTCTAATTGTACTGCGCAGATGTACGCTTGCAGCGCATCCATAGGCTGGTTTTGCTGTTGATACAGTACCCTAAAATTACAAATTAATCGACCGGCAACAATGTTTAATCGATCAAAGTTTACCCTATAGAGCACCAAGTGTCAGCGTTGCCCTCAGACTTCTCCACTGAGTTTCTGTAAGCGATGAACGCATCATGCACTTTTCCTATGCTCGCGTAACACCGGCCCAGAAGATACAACGTCTGGCCGGAAAATTGGTCGGCTTCGTTTGCCTTTTGCAGGTAGTGTATTGCTGTGGGTATCCGCTGATTTTTGTCGCCCAGCGATTCGTGGCAGTGATACAGCCAACCTTAAACCCAACCCACAGTTTAAAATAATCCCATTCAAATTTCAATGCAACTCTAAACTCACCTAATTGTCTATAAATATCAGCTCGAAGCGATTGACTGATTCCTTTATCACGCAACAGAAGTTCGTATCTGTCTTTTGCACCTTTTACCTTGCCTTGCACTTCGAATAAATGGGCAATATGAAACTTAACTGAAAAATATAAAACAATTTATCACTCATCTACATTTAAAAACCTAGTAAATTTTGAATCATTTAAAAAATATACTTTTGACTTCGATTAAGATTTTTTTTTAAGGGTGTATTTGACTTTTTTTAGTTATTGTACCCTTTTAAACCAAGGATTTCTTTCAATAAAGGATGGTATTTGACTTTTTTTATTTAATAAATTTTATCTACATGAAAAAATCCAATCAACAATTACAAAATACATAATAAAATAAGAAACATTTTAAAATAATACAATTTACAAAGTAAATATTCTAAAAAAAATCAAATTATTATATATAAATGTTCTACGCATCACCCTGCGCACTACGAAATTGGCAAGTTGGCAACCCTGCTAACTTCCGGCCTCTTTGCAAAGCCGTTCAATGGGACCACATCGCTCACCCGTTTTGTCCACTTGTTTTACTTAAAAATGGTCATTTTTATACAAATATATACATAAAACATAATTATGAGGCGCCGTTTGTGCCATAATTATAATTAAAAAATTAATAAATATAAAACAATATTTTAAAAATATATAAATGTAAATCAAAAATTATAAAATATTACTTAAAGAAATAAAATTATAAATTGAGATATATATTTTATCAATAAAATTTATTTATATATATTTTATCACACAAAGTTATTTATATTTCCTTAACCGTTATCATTTATATTTTTAGCAGTTTATCCATATATATTTTAGCATGTGCCATAATATATACTGGGTTGCATACGCAGCGGGCGCTTACTAATGAAGTTAGCGTCTTTCACATTACGAGTGGCAGCACTGGAAGAACAGTTCAACTGTCAGTGACAGTCTGTCACATTTTTAAAACAAAAGTGCAACAAAAGCGTTTTGTGTTGTGTTTTGCCGCAAAACTTTTGCGTTCTCGTGATACCTGTATGTTTGTGGCGTGTTACATACATTGGTTCAATTCATAGATATAAGGCAAACGTGTTCTTTGGATAAAACGTTCAGTCAACAGTATAATATAAATTCCAAATTATTCCATAAGCTTTGTTTAAATTATGAAGAATTCCAGCATCAATAGCTTGATAAATACCCATAAAGACAGCAAAAGTTTAGCAGTGATTCTCCAATTTAACAGCACCTTCTTCGAGAAGTCGAATATCAATATTATTCTGCATTATTAGGTCTTCCATTTGGCCTACATCATCAACTAATTGTGCAAAATATTGTTGAACCTCCATATTCTTAATTTGTAATTCCCAAAATCAGATTTATAACTCAACGACTTAATACTAGTTCAAATGTGTCAGATAGAGTTAGTAATTAATTATTAATAAAAGAGACATAAAAATACCCCATAGGTTTAGGGATTTTGTTATGTATTAAACATTTAGTTAGTTTTGTAAAAGGGGAGGTGTCATAATAGCCATGATTTAACAAATACTTGTCAGACAGATGTCAACGTGTTCTCTAATATTGTTGTTTAATAAACTATGTTTAACGTGTACAGTGTATTAATTAAAGTAATATAACAACTATATTACGACAACGACCGCACCTTTTGTATTATAAAATTTATGGTATAAAGTTTATATTATAAACCTAATAAAAAAACAACCTCACGAAAACGCAAAATGACGCAAAACAGTGTTTTAAAATCACTTTTGTTTAAACATGAACAACTTTGACAGTTGAAATGTCCTTCCAGTGCTGCCACTCGTAATGTGAAAAGACCCCAACTTCATTAGTAAGCGCCCGCTGCGTATGCAACCAACTGTATATTATGGCACATGCTAAAAATATATATATATAAACTATAAATATATGGATAAACTGTAAATATATATATATAAACTATAAATATATGGATAATCTGCTAAAAATATAAATGATAACGGTTAAGCAAATATAAATAACTTTGTGTGATAAATTTTATTCATAAAATATATTTACGCATATTATTATATTATTATATTTTAAAATTTTTGATTTACATTTATATATTTTTAAAATATTGTTTTATATTTATTAATTTTTTATTTATAATTATGGCACAAACGGCGCCTCATACATAATCGTCAATGAAAATATAAATACAAGGTAAGTATTTTGATGTTCTAAACCCGGTTAAAATTGTTTAATTTGGCGAAGTTTCTGTTTTGGCGCACAGCGTGCTACGCATCAAAAAATAGCGTCACCCGTTTTCGACAACTGCGCAGCGCCATTTCTTCCTTTGCGGCGTCATTTGCAATTTGACGGGTTGTTATAATTTCGGTGAGCGTTTTAAGTGGTTTTTTAAATTATTTCACAATATTTAACATTGCAATTGTGTGCGTTACATTATAACAAACATTTTGATACATAAATTACTCTTTTTTCGGTAATATTTTACTTTTTTTTGTAAAATGTCAAATTTTGAGGTTAAAAAACGCGTTTTTTTACTTTTCTTTACTTTATCGCTAAAAAGCTAATGATTTTCTACGTTTTTTAATGTTCTGGAGCTGTGTCAAATGTGTTTTTGTAAAATTTCAGGCAATTTCAGCTGAAATTGTTTCTTTGAAAGAAAAACCTGTTGTTCGAAACCAGCTCTACGAAGTGCCCTTTTTGCAAATCCAGAGTAATCAGCCTAAAAGTAAGTGTTTTTTATTATTTTTAGAGTTATTTATAAATTAGAAGTCATTATTTTATAATATTAGTATATATTTTTATTTTTAAAACATTTTATTATCTTTTCGAAAGAAAATCTTTCGATTAAGCAAGGGTATACCTAATGCACTTTTTATGATATATGCTCAATTAAACAACAAATTATACATTGTTATGTTGTATATTGCCCAATATTAACACGGTTTCTGTATTTTTTAGCTCATCTCGTCAAAATAAATACCAATGTGTTCGAAACCAGCTCAATAAAAGGACATTTCACAAATCTACAATCATCAGCCCAAGAGTAAGTACTAGAAAAGTATTATTCTTATTTATTTATGCATTGAAACAATTTATTTAAAGTTTAAATGCTCATTTTTATTTTTTATCATATTTATAAAGATTTTTCACTTTTAGTTATCGTACCCATTTAAAAACCAAAGATTTCTTTTAAAAATTTGACTTTTTGTTATCATTTTTATTTGAAAAAAGTTTAATTCACTTAGTTTTTAATTTTATTCAATAAATTTTGTCTACATGAAAAAATCCAATTAACAATTACAAAATACATAATACAGTATTAACCATTTTAAAATAATACAATTTACAAAGTAAATATTCTAAAAAAAATCAAATTATTATATATAAATGTTCTACGCATCACCCTGCGCACTACGAAATTGGCAAGTTGGCAACCCTGCCAACTTCCGGCCTTGTTCCAAAGCCGTTCAAGGAAGCAACATCGCTTATTTTTATACAAATTATCATAAAACATATTCGCCAATGAAAATATAAATACAAGGTAAGTATTTTGATGTCCCAAAAACGGTTAAAGTTATTTAATTTGTCGAAATTTCTGTTTTGGCGCACAGCGTGCAACGCAGCAAAAAATAGCGTCACCTGTTTTAAACAACTGCGCAGCGCCAATTCTTTCTTTGCGGCGCCATTTGCAATTTGACAGGTTTTTATAATTTCGGTGAGCGTTTTTAGTGGTATTTTTAATTATTTCACATTATTTTACATTGCAATTGTCTGCGTTACATTATAACAAACATTTTGATACATAGATTACTCTTTTTTCGGTAATATTTTACTTTTTTTTGTAAAATGTCAAATTTTGAGGTTAAAAAGACGCGTTTTTTTTACTTTTCTTTGCTTTATCGCTAAAAAACTAATAATTTTATACGTTTTTTAATGTTCTGGAGCTGTGTCAAATGTGTTTTTGTAAAATTTCAGGCAATTTCGGTTGAAATTGTTTCTTTGAAAGAAAAACCCAGATGTTCGAAACCAGCTCTACGAAGTGCCCTTTTTGCAAATCCAGAGTCATCAGCCTAAAAGTAAGTTTTTTTTATTATTTTTAGATTTATTTATAAATTAAAAGTCATTATTTTATATTAATAGTATATATTTTTATTTTTAAAACATTTTATTGTCTTTTCGAAAGAAAATCTTTCAATTAGGCAAGTGTTTAATTCACTTTTTATGCCATTATGCTTAATTAAACAACAAAATATACATTGTAATGTTGTATTTTGCCCAATTTTAACACGGATTTTGTATTTTTCAGGTCATCTCATCAAAAGAGGTATACATGTGTTTGAAACCAGCTCTATGAAAGGGCCTTTCACAAATCTACAATCATCAGCCTAAGAGTAAGTAGTAGAAAAGTATTAATCTTATTTATTTATGCATTAAAACAATTTATTTAAAGTTTAAATGCCCATTTTTATTTTTATATCATTTTTAAAGATGTTTCACTATTTTAGTTATCGTACTCATTTTAAACCAAAGATTTTTTCACTTTTTTTACACTCTTCTTAATAAACATTTTTTTTAAATTTTGAATCATTAAAAAAATATTTTTGACTTTTTGATTAAGATTTTTTTATTAAGGGTGTATATGACTTGATGAACTTTATTGAAATTTTTAGTTCAAAATACATACAAAAAGTACTTTTTACAACTTGCAAAGTACTTTTTTTTACAAGTTTTGACACTTTTTAAAAATTAAATTAAACACCCTGTATATTTAACAAATGTTAATACATAATATAATATTATATTTCTAAATATACTCACATATTATTTAAAATTATTTTTCATATGGAGCATAGCTTGTTGTAAGTGATTTTTATTTTTTTCAAAAGCAGAATTTTAATTTAATTTATAATAAATTTCAATAAATGTCAAAAACAAGCATTTTTTCGATTAAGGGTGTATTTGACCTTTATTATCATTTTAAACCAAATATTTCTTTTAATAAAAAATGGCATTTGACTTTTTAGTTATCCCCATTTAAACATTAAATATTCTTTTGAAAAGAACAATAAATTTTTCCATTAAGAGTGCATTTGACTTCTTTGTCTATCATACCCATTTAAAAATCTAGGGTGTATTTGACTTTTCTGGTTATTATACCCATTTTTAAATAAAATTTATTTACAATTAAAGAGTTATTGAATTTTTTAATTATCATACCCATTAAAAAATTCCTACAAGAAAGGGTGTATTTGCTTTATTAGCCATCAAACCAATTTTTAAATTAAATATTCTTACAATTAGGGTGTATTTGACTTTTTTAGTTATCATACTTATTTTAACATTAAACATTCTTTTGACAAGGGCAAGACTTCTTTTCATTAAGGCGGTATTTGACTTATTTAGTTATCTTATCCATTTAAAAATTAAACATTCTTACAACATTACACATGTATTGTATTCATTACATTAAACATGTATTGTATTAAAGTTATAAAGGTTACAAAAGAAAGTGTAGGTTAAATAATAATAAGGGAGGCATTTGACTTTTTTATATTTTTCTTCATAAACATTTTTTTTTAATTTTTGATTAAGATTTTTTTATTAAGGGTGTATATGACTATGAACTTTATCGAAATTTTTAGTTCAAAATAAAGTACTTTTTACAACTTGCAAAGTACTTTTTTTTAGAAGTTTTGCCACTTTTTAAAAATTAAATTAAACATCCTGTATATTTAACAAATGTTAATACATAATTTAATATTATATTATTAAATATACTCTACTACTAGCTTGTTGTAAGTGATTTTTATTTTTTTCTAAAGCAGAATTTTTTAATGTTAATTTAATTTATAATAAATTTCAATAAATAAAATAGCATAAATATATAAAAAATACTGCTTTGAGACCTTTTTTGTCAAGAACAAGCATTTTTTCAAATAAGGGTGTATTTGACCTTTAGTTATCATTTTAAACCAAATATTTCTTTTAATAAAAAATGGCATTTGACTTTTTAGTTATCCCCATTATAACATTAAACATTCTTTTAACAAGAACAATGTTTTCGATTAAGGGTGTATTTGACCTTTAATTATCATACTCATTTAACAGTTTTTTTATTAAGGGTGCATTTGACTTCTTGTTATCAAACCCATTTTAAGAATAAATATTTTTTGATTAAGGGTGTATTTGACTTTCTTAGTTATCATACCCATTTAAACATTAAATATTCTTAAATAAATAAATTATTTTTGATTAAGGGTGTATTTGACTTTCTTAGTTATCATACCCATTTAAACATTAAATATTCTTTTGACAAGAACAATAAATTTTTCCATTAAGAGTGCATTTGACTTCTTTGTCTATCATACCCATTTAAAAATTTAGGGTGTATTTGACTTTTCTGGTTATTATACCCATTTTTAAATAAAATTTATTTACAATTAAAGAGTTATTGAATTTTTTAATTATCATACCCATTAAAAAATTCCTACAAAAAGGGTGTATTTGCTTTATTAGCCATCAAACCAATTTTTAAATTAAATAACCTTACAGCATTAAACATTTATTTGATTAAGGGTGTATTTGACTTGTTAGTTATCACACCCATTTTAAAATTTAAAAAATGTATAATTAAAGGTTTATTTGACTTTTTCAGTTATCATACCCATTTCAACATTACACATTTTTTTGAAAAGGGCAAGACTTTTCGATTAAGGATACTTTTTAGTTATTGCACCTATTCCAAAAGAATACTTTTTCTTGGGCAAGATTTTTTTTATTTATTCTTTTCAAGTTCTTTTGTTATTATGTATTGTATTTATTAATCATATCTTTTTCCTAAACATAAAAAATAAATTCGGTGTAGGTTAAATAATAATAATCATTTTTTTTAATAAAGAGCAGTGAAGTGTCGCGTTTTAAAATCGTTATAATAGGCAACAAAAAGTTTTGCTTTTAATTGTTAATAGCAAAAAGTTCGAAATTTTGTAAACGTGGCGCGTTTTTTAAACCGAAAATCGTGTGCTATAACAAAAAAGAAGAAAATAAGGCGAGAATTACAGCTTTTAAGGTTGGTATTACTATTTTTTAACTTCAATTAAATTTTAAGCTAACAATAAATTACTTTTCACAACTAGTATTTTTGCCACTTTTAAAAAATTATTTTACAAATATATTATAAAATTTACTGACATATTCTTTTTAAATTATTTTTAGATGGAGCATAGCTGTGGTGGTGAGTGATTTTTGTTTTTTCTAAAGTTTAAATTTTGAACTTAACACGCTTATTTTTATAGACGGTATTACGGTATAAAATATTATATTATTATCTCGTTAAAGTTGTTTGCTCTACTTTAGTGTTTCTGAGTGATGGCCTGAAAAAAGTCAATGTCAAGGTTTGCATTGAACATTTACACATCAGGGGCTTTATTAATTTAAAATCAATACGTGCAACTGGAAATTTATTTTCAGAACAGTTTAGGTTACCTATATATTTTTTATTAATACATACAAAAATTATTTGTTTTCATTAACTTGTTTAGCTAATATATCTTACTGAGAGTATACATTATAATAATACGGACTTACAATTAGATAACGGTACTAAAAGATTAAGTGAGCTTTATAAATTATAATTTTACCTCTTGCAATTTATTGCATTATTATTAAGTTCAGAAAATTAAAACACTACAGATTTTATCGATTGATTTGTCTACAAATATTTTTTTGCGGAAACTTAAGCGTTAAATTATTATCTAAGAGCGCCGGCCTGTCCGTTAAGTTTTGTTCCTTTTAATTTCGCCATGTCAATTTATAAGTATATTTCATTAAAATTCTAACTAACGTTCAATGCAATTAATTAAGATAATTGCTAAACCATTTAATTGGGCTTCTATTAAATGTCACATGTAAACGAATAGGTAAATTAAATTGCGAGCGAGTGTTTAATAATATGAGGGTAATACCAGGGTTCGAAACAATCATGATTTAATTACCAGGGAGGAAACAACTGTCAACTAACCACATCCCGCCATAAAGCCACAACTTGTCAATGTGTATTTAAAAAGATCACTTAGTGTGGGAGTAGACAAAAATAAGAACGTATTGCATAAAACAATTATTACTTTTAATTGAATTCAATATTAAAGATGATTAGATTAAGTTGGTTGAATAATTAGTTATTTTTGTAAATCACATTGTTGGGCGATTTAATGTGCCTATAAAAAAACGTGATATTAAAGTTATTTTTGAACAGTTTCCCTGTCAACCTTGAAGACGGTGGCATCATGCGCATTACAACGGATATAATTTATATTTATAAAATATTGCCATTGCACCAGGCTATGCTCACTTCCTCTCTAAATGTCGAAATGTCTAATTTACGAAAATTTTAGTTACGGATATGGTCACATTGACGCTGTTGTAGAAGAATTTAAATAACCCGCGTGTATGAACGAATGTTTATGACATTATTGTTTTGTTCGGCATTTGTTGTAGACAAACAAGTTTTCTTTTGTGCGATTTTGATTTTTTCATTATGGTTTTTAAATGTGCTGTAGTTAATTGTAGAAATACAAGGAGGCAATATTACATTCGTTTCCTAAAGGTCCTGAGGTAAGTTTCATGTTTACTTCTGAATACGCTAAAGAAGTATCGCTAGTAGCGCCACCACTCGGCTGTTATCATCGTAACAAAAGTTTAACTTTTAATAATCAGCTGTTAAACGCTTATGTTACAAACGAGTGTTTTTGAGAATAAAGCCGGAAAATGTTAAAAAATATCGAAAAAAAAACCATGGCTCGATTTGTTGTGTTTTTGGGTGTATTTCAAGAGGAAATCCTGGGTTGAGTTTTTACCGGTTTTCCAATAAACAGTGTTAATCTGAATGAAGAAATAAATTGCATACAGTCTCTGTAAATATAAATTACAATAAATACACATTTTAGTAGTGATTAACGTGAAAAGTGTAAATATTTTAATTCAGTAAAAATCGTCAAACAAATAAGTTGTCTAAATTTAAACAGCATTTAGCATTATTAAAAGCTTTGATTAAGTCTCCACTCAACGGTAAAATACCATTATATTATGTATTATATATAATATTATGTTGCCATTAATTCGTAGATATATTTTGTTGTTTAAAATGCAGTTGTCGGCGTTTTTTAGAGAACTATTATTTTTTACTAATTTTTTAAAAATGTCCAAACTTAAATATAAATTATATTAGGTAAAGTTATCATTAGTTAATTCTGCACCAACAAATGCACTTACCGAATTGGCAAAACATGAAAATGCAACGTTTTAGTTCTTGAATTTTATTTACAGTTAAAAACACAATAATTCACCATGATAAAATACACACTAACGTAACTATATAAGCATTTAAGCGTTGATCAATAATATAAGGAATAATCAATCGAAATCGAGTACTAAAAAAGTTTTTTTCTTGCAACGTAAAACACAAATAACGTGCGCGATTTAGCTGTGCAATTGAATGAAATTTGTCGAGTAAGACTTCTGCCTTCCTTTCTTTTGTGAAAAAACTCCCTATTTATTTAAAAATGATGTATTGTTGACAATTATTAAAGTCATGCAATGCTATAGAAGTCCACCAGATGGCGCGTTGCGAAAACCCGATACTTCTTTAGCGTATATGTACTACAAAAATCAAATAAGGTCATGTACAGCATTGTGTGACAATTATAATCTTTATTGTGTTCCTCTAGAAAAATTAAAAAATATTTTTTTTCTGCATTACAGCTATTCAACATGCGGGTTGAAGCAAGGAAAGGCATCACTATGTCTAGGAGGTTAACATTTTTCAGATAAAATGAAATTTGTCACAAATCGAAATAGAACCAATATTAGGGCAAATGCATTTCCAGACCTACGATTGCCAGGTAATAATTACATGCACATACATACATATTCAGTTTACTGTAATATAATTTTAACTCTACAGTTTATTGCATGTTATTTTGCTTTTGTACTCTCATAATAATAATTATTATAAGTTATGTAAAAATAACAAATCAACTCTTATTTTAGCTTAAATTTAATATAAACTTTTTATTTATTGCAGGAAACGAATGCCTTCCGCAGAATGCATTAGGGACTGCAAATTTTTTAATGTTTATGGACAAGCTTTTTGATAGTGTTAATGGATCACTTGGTAAAATGCTAAAATGTGCGGTGACAAAATCTTCCCCACATGTTGCATTTTGGGATGAAGCCATTGGTGTCCACAAAGTTTCAGAGAAAAGGAAAGGATTTTGTCCCCCCAACAGTAAAAAATTGGATGACAACACTTCGTGGCTTTAAATACATCTGGAGAAATCTCAACAGGAAGAAGTTTGAATTTCTTCTCTTAATATTTGGGAAGTGCAACTACTTTTTGCCAAAAATCGCATATAAAAACGATTTGCAAAAAAAATTAAGAGAAATCATCATAACCTGAACTGAAGTTTTGTTCAAAAGTTTTTATCGTTCTACTTATTTCTTTGGACAAAAAATATAAATAAAATCCTAAAAGGTACAGACTCATGGAATATCAACGATCCAATTAAAGTTATGGCTCTAGAACGATACAAAAAGTTTTAAAAAAAGAAAGAGGCAATATTATTATTATAATTAAAAAACTAAAGAAAACTGTTAATTAGTTTTATATTTTGTATTACAAGTTATTATTTTCAATTTTTAAGTTTGTATTTCGTCAATTATATTATATTTTTAATTACAATTTGAAAGTCATTTTTTTTATTTAGACTTTCTAATTTAATGTAATTTATTAACTACAAACTCAAACATTAAAAATATTATTTTTTTTTGTTAAATAAGAAATTTGCTAAGCGTCTAAAGAACCTCAGTCAATGACTATTTCTAAAATCTATTTTTTTCTAATATAGATCATTTATTGTTTATTGTATAATATACTGGTCAAAAAAGTGGTTTTTGTGAAAAATATTTTTAGTATCGATCTTTATTCGCGCATGTTAAAAATCACGAAATTAGGCAACCTCATACTTTAGTCGCCATTTTCATTGTTTACATTTTCATTGTTTGCAATTATTGTGCTGTTTATGCGGATTTGTAATAGTTGTTTGGTTTTATTTTTTATTATTGTGTACTATAGTGTATTAAGAACCAGATACAACTATTTTTACTTCCTAAAAATACATTATTGATGTCAATAATTAATTTCTAAAATTCATTTATTAAAAAACTTGTCAAATTTCAGTTTACTTTAAAACTAAATATAACTATTTTTATTTCCTAAATAATAATTTATAAAAAGATTCATCCTTTTGTCAAATCTTTTAATGTTAAAAAACATTTGCAATTTCTTTAAAACTTAAAAAAAACTTAGTTTACTTCCATGCCTGTGTTATACAGAATTACTATTTTGGGTAATTTAAATTAACGGCGGCAAATAAATCAAATATGGCGGTAGTCGTATGTGCGCATAACAGTTTCGTTCGTATTTTAAGGAGTTTGAACAGACCTTGTTGTGTGGATTGTGGTATTATGTAAATTTTCCTATGCAATTTAATTATAAGTTTAATTTAATTTAGGAATTAAATCACTTAAATTTTCCCAACCCGCTTATTTGTTATATGTACCTATAATATATTTTATATAAATGATAATATTTTTAATATTATTTTTATATCCATAATAAAAACCATGTCAAATCAATAATAATAATTTATTTTATTTATTAATTTTCTTAAACTGATTAATATGTATTTCTTTTAAGATGAGTGAATTTTGTTATTGTAATCTATAATAAAGTCTTAAAGAATATATAGTATTCATTAAAAATACAATTGATTTATACATATATAAATTTATTTAGTTTAGTAGAGCTTTTAGGCAATAAATGGGGCTGCATTGTATTTAAAATTCCCGGCGATATACTTGCAGCCCCCAAGTGATAAAATGCGCAACTAAAATAATTTAGTTCCGATTTTAACTAAAGAGTGGGCCATCTATACTTTATCTAATCTATGCATTGCACTGCATATTATTATCACTGACTGACTGATAAAAAGTAAATATCCAAATCAGCAAAAACGCGCACGAAATAAACATTTACTCGGTCGATAATTCTTTTGTTATTTTTTCCTTATTGCAAAATAATGCCAAGGACATGTCAGTCAACATAAACTAGGTTAGACTAGGTTAGTAACGCTATTTTCAAATAGTAACGATCATTCGTGAGCGTGTCGATGCAATTGAAAAACTTACTTATATTTTTTGCTGTCGTACAAGGACTGTTGTCTACTAAGGCCAATTGTAAATGTTTAAGGGCTGATTCGTATTCGTGGGTCACTTTAAACATTAATCCCAGCCTTAGATTAACTTCATTCGCCCTTTGAAAGCCAGGCGACACGTACAACAGTTGCTGAAAAGCCTTTACTGCCCTGAAAAAACAACACTTATTAGGTTTGTTCTTGCAAGAGTCACAAACTGTCTAAAACAGTCGGACGCCTGCGTAATAGCACTTCTGGCAGCCCAAGGTCCTATTGCGCAGCATCCGACTGTTTTAGACAGTTTGGGACTTTAGTAGGAACAATCCTAACTAATCATTCAACAAATAATCAAATATGTGCATAATTTAAACAATTCTTATATTAAAAATAAACTTAATTAAGCCACTCGTATTCTTTTTCAAAAAATCGCACTTTTAATGGCATATAAAATAAATAGGTACCTTGTGATTAAATTGATGTTAAATAGCCATTGTATTCAATCATGAGATAATAATAAATGTCACGCAATAATAAACATTAGCCTGATAAATGAATTAAACTTCCTTTTCCTTATAATATTTCTTAATAAACAATGATAAAATAATTATCTATAGAAACAACACACTAGCCACCCAAACTTTTAAACCGACATTGTAAAACTGTTATGATTTATTACTTACTATGCATAGCATAGGTAGAGACGAGCTCTTACCAGGAATTCATTTTAATGAGATTGTCGGAATTTTTAACAATTATTCACATCAGGATTTTACAGGGAAAAATTTAATTTCCCTTCGTCGAGCAGTGAATCATAAAACGTCAAGCAATACCGTTAGTTAATAGTAATAATTCCTCGTGTTTATTTTTCAACTCTTTTACGTACAAAGTTTATCTTGTATACATACGGGTTCAACAATACAATAAGTTCTGTTGTTTACACATGCTTTTTTAGGTCAAACTGTGGGATGAATATTTTTCACTACTACACTGATGTGTAGTAGATCTATGCGCGGTAGCCATCTCTATTTTGATCATGTCTGCGCATAATGCATATTAGGTACTCGATTTTACCAATAGATGGCTTCGATTAAAAAATAGTAACAGCTGTTTATCTGATAAAAATATGATACAATCTAATCCAAACATTGGATAGCGTAAATGAGAATTTGTGGGCGATACGGTTGCATAAGTCGATTAGGCGTTAAAATCATTTCTAAATATATAAAAGATTTACGTGGTCAATAAACCCAATTAAAGGGGATTTAAATGTGTCCTTGAGCCGGTACTATATTTACAACGTTTTTAAGTGGCAGACGTTAGCAATGATTTTTTAAGTGCTATGCTCGAAAACGTAAAAAAGGGAACCTAGCCGAGTTACTGCGGCTGCAACGTGTCGTAACTAAGCGCACCTACGTGTGACACGAATTATGAAATCCTAAACAAGAATTGTATTGATATTTCGCTTTTATTACATGTTAATTGCTTTGGTTTAAAAATCCACACTGAGATGTGGCAACCAGGGTTGCCGGGTTTAAAAATTACTCTTATCTTCAAGCGGTTTATATTTAGCTTTATTATTATCAACGCTCACTACAAAAGTATCTTCTAGGCTATAAAAAACTCATTATGACCAACAATAATTTTATAACTGACGACAGCTCTGAGCCCACTTTATAATTTTAATAGTTGTAAGTACGTTTTATGTAACATTTAACAAATAAAACTGTGCCTTAAAGATAGAATGTTGTTAGCCATGCGGCTGATTAGTGTCTTTTTATGCTTCACCTTCAAATTTTAAGCTCAGCACAAAAATACTCACTTCTCATCCTTATGACATAAATAACTATTACAGATCAGATTTTATATTTGTTCTAAAATGTTAAACAAACTTTAAAACCACACTAAATTATTAACAACAAATAATATTTCGTAACTAATAACTAAAGCTAGATATATGTAACTGTTTTAAGAATTTTAATTTAAGAGAGAATATAACTGTTTTAAGAATGCCCACTTAAGCTCGACATAACTTCTTTAAGCTAGATATAACTGTCATGAGAATGTCAATTTATGTTAGAATATGACTGTCTTAATGCCAACTTAAGCTACATATAACTGTAAATCAGAATTCCAGTTTAAGCCAGATAATGACTGTAAAAATGTCAAGTTGAGCTGGAATATAACTGAAAAAAAAATGCCAACTTAAGCTGGATATAAATGTTAAAAAAAAAACAAGTTTAAGCTAGAATATAATTGTATTAAGAATGTTCACTTAGGCTAGATATAACTGTCATGAGAATATCAATTTAAGCTAGAATATGACTGTCTTAATTCCAACTTAAGCTACATATAACTGTCTTAAAAATGTGTCATAAAAATGTCAAGTTGAGCTGGAATATAACTGAATAAAGAATGCCAACTTAAGTCCTGAGAATGTCAGTTTAAGCTGGAATATGACTGTCTTAATGCTAACTTAAGCTAGATATAAATGTTAAAACAAGTTTAAGCTAGAATATAATTGTATTAAGAATGTTTACTTAGGCTAGATATAACTGTCATTGGGAATGTCAATTTAAGCTACAATATGACTGTTTTAATGCCAACTTAAGCTAAATATAACTGTAAATCGGAATGCCAGTTTAAGGCCAGAAAATGACTGTAAAAATGTCAATTAAGCTGGCTATAACTGTCTTAAAAATTTGTCATAAAAATGTCAAGTTGAGCTGGAATACAACTGAATAAAGAATGCCAACTTAAGTCCTGAGAATGTCAGTTTAAGCTAGAATATGACTGTCTAAATGCTAACTTAAGCTAGATATAAATGTTAAAAAAACAAGTTTAAGCTAGAATATAATTGTATTTAGAATGTTCACTTAAGCTAGATATAACTGTCATGAGAATATCAATTTAAGCTAGAATATGACTGTCTTAATGCCAACTTAAGCTAAATATAACTGTAAATCAGAAGCCAGAAAATAACTAAAAATGTCAAGTTAAGCTGGAATATAACTGAATAAAAAATGCCAACTTATGTCATGACAATGTCAGTTTAAGCTAAAATATGACTGTCTTAATAAAAACTTAAGCTAGATATAAATGCCAGGTTAAGCTAGAATTGCATTAAGAATGTTAACTTAAGCTAGATATAACTGTCATGGGAATGTCAATTAAAGCTAGAATATGACTGTCTTAATGCCAACTTAAGCTACATAAAACTGTAAATCAGAATGCCAGTTTAAGCCAGAAAATGACTGTAAAAATGTCAATTAAGCTGGCTTTAACTGTCTTAAAAATGCGTCATAAAAATGTCAAGTTGAGCTGGAATATAAGTGAATAAAGAATGACAACTTAAGTCATGAGAATGTCAGTTTAAGCTAGAATATGACTGTATTAATGCCAACTTAAGCTAGATATAAATGTTAAAAATAAACAAGTTTATGCCAGAATATAATTGTATTAAGAATGTTCACTTAAGATAGATATAACAGTCATGAGAATGTCATTTTAAGCTAGAATGCCAACTTATGTACATATAACTGTAAATCAGAATGCCAGTTTAAGACAGAAAATTACTGTAAAAAATGTCAATTAAGTTGGCTATAACGGTCTTAAAAATGTGCCATAAGAATGTCAAGTTGAGCTGGAATATAAGTGAATAAAGAATGACAACTTAAGTCATGAGAATGTCAGTTTAAGCTAGAATATGACTGTCTTAATGCCAACTTAAGCTAGATATAAATGTTTAAAAAAAACAAGTTTAAGCTAGAATATAATTGTATTAAGAATGTTCACTTAAGCGAGATATAACTGTCATGTCAATGTCAATTTAAGCTAGAATATGACTGTCTTAATGCCAACTTAAGCTACAAATAACTGTTAATCAGAATGCCAGTTTAAGCCAGAAAATGACTGGAAAAATGTCAATTTAACTGTCTTAAAAATGTTAAGTTGAGCTGGAATATAACTGAATACAGAATGCCAACTTAAGCTCGACATAACTTCTTTGAAAATGTCAACTTCAGCTTGATTTAACTCATGAGAATGTCAATTGAGGCTAGAATATGAATGTCTTAATGTCAACTTAAGCTATAGCTGTCTTAGCGATGTAAATTTTAGTTATAACTAGATTTTTTAACTTATCAATCCTATAAAAGCAGAGGCCATATTTAAACCTTAAATCCTGCGAAATCCAGGACACCTGTCAATCTATAAGTCTAAAAATGCAGGAAAAAGATAAAATGTTTGATAAAAAGTAAAAGTAACAGGGGTAAAATAATCAGATGACCAACATTTCAGATTCTCGAATGCGGAAATTCACTTTTCCAGTGTTTACACCTTTAGTGGGTCAAGATTAGCGCGCGCGATAAAAAGGGTTGTTTGTGTGTGCACTCTCTTTCACTGCACCGCACTGCATGTGCGTGAGCAACCACCAAGAACTAAAATATGTACAAAATCACGCATCGAAATTTGAATTTGTGTCGTAGATCTTTATCGATGCGCTTTAACGCCGCATTTTTTATTATATTAAATATTACGACCGTGCATGCAAATCGCATTACTTGCGCCCTAATTTTTTCCTTCCGCTTGCATTTCCATAATCAAAATTGACATACATACACCGATAAAAAATATTGTAAAATTACACATTTTTTAGTAATGCATTTTACCATAATGTTTACCAGTTTATTCATTTAATACAAGAAAAAAAAACATTACGACATAACTATGCGCAATGCGAGTTTAAGGCCGGTTTCATAGTGCGCATCGGGGCGATTGGCCCTTAAGATTGAGGCAGGTACTGATTTAAATTAAGGAACCGGGGACCCTTGGGATGTCAAAAGGCAGGTCCCGATCGTATTTATTCAGTATAGTGAAACGATTAGCTGGGCAGCTGTTCTGAAACAGCTGGCTGAAGTCCATCTGCTTCCGCACATGCTTTGATAGCATCTGAACGTGGCCACCATCTTTCAACCACCCGCTTCATTTCATTTTACTTGTTAATTCTGCTTTATTTTTTCTTCTCAAGGTTTTATGTAACACCTTGCTCACCTATGAGGGTTTTTTCTTTTATACACAAGGTGTATTTTATTGAAAGCGCTAAGCGTATTTAGTAAATATTAAACCAGTTCTTGATATGCGCAAAAAATTTGATAGCATCTTATCGGTATCGGTAATGGATTATTGAATTTTATAACCTAAAATCTAATTAAAATTTTTATAATAAAATACTAAATTAATGCTCACATGGTGTCACTAATCTATTAATTACGGACTACAATAGAAAATAGATGCAAAATTTTGAATTTACTGTATAGTATAGTAGGTAATAGACACCACATCCGGATGATATATGAAATTGCCGACGAGATCAAAAAAAGTAAAAAAACAAAAAAAAAAGGTGGATGCAGCAATTTAATGCTAAATGCTTAAGATTATCTTCTGGCCCGCGGTGCTTTATATATAAAAACCGATTTGGTGGTATAGTTAGTCTCTATTCCGGGCAACAAAGGCCTATAATTTTTGATCTTATGCTCGGTTAGATATGTTTGGACAGGTAGACCTATAAGTTCATTGACACCCCCCGTCAAGGTTACACGGTGTCGGGGGGACCAACACACAAAACCAAGAAGAGAAGATCAGCAAGACGTCTGCGGCACAGGTTTTTCGTCCGTTGTCATTTTAAGCTTTTTACAACGGCATAAACAAACGAGTGCACTGGCCAATGGCCCTCATTACCAATTTAACATACGATCTCTCTTCACTCACAACACTTTTCATGACGGTTCACGACCTGCACAACTTTTACACGCAATTTTAGATTATCTGATCTCCAAAATAGCATATCTGCTCAGATATTTACAATTATGAGCTTTTACTGCACATACACGCACATACAGTGTCTATTTAAAAACGAACAATTTTCTACGAGTCTGGACCTAAACAAAAATATCAAAGTTTTTTTGGATATGTGCCTCTAATAATAAATGAACTTTGGATGGGACACCACCTCATTATGTTAGCTGTTAGAGCTTGGCTGGATCAGAATTATTTTTAACACTGGATTGGTAGAAGAGGACCAATAGAATGGCCTCCCAGATCTCTAGATCTGACCCCATTAGACTTTTTCTTATGGGGTCACTTAAAATATGTGGTCTACAAAACATTATGCTGAAGATCTGCGACAACAAATAGTTCAAAAATGCCGAGATATTCTACGAGAAACATTTCAAAATGTTTCAAGGAAATTTGAAAATAGACTTGTACTATTGCTTACAAAATAATGCTAGTCATTTTGAGCATTTAATTTAAATAGCTAAACATTAAAGTGTTTCGATTATTGTTGAAAAATTTGTTTATTTATGCTTTTTTAATTTCATTATTACTTTTGTTTTTACTTATGTTTTTAGGAGAACAAAATGCTTTAATTTGATATTTACGAGGTGTGTTCAGAAAATATCGGTAATTTTCGTTTTTTGAAACAAATATTTATTTATTTGTCTACTTTATTGTTGTCGCCTTCAAAATAGTCCCCATTGGATATTATGCACATGTGCCAGTTCTTCTTCCAATACTCGAAATACTTCTAAAACGCGATCTTTGGGATAGCATTTAGTTCTTTCAGCGATGCGCTTTTAATGTCATCTATGCTTGCAAAACGACGGCCCTTTAAGGTTCTCTTTATTTTTGGAAATAGAAAAAAGTCAGACTGAGGTAAGTCTGGCGAATATGGAGGCTGGGGCATCATTACAGTATTGTTTTTGCCAAAAATGTTGTTCAAAATTTAACATTTTTAGAACAAATTTTGCTGCCACGCGTTTCATACCCAAAACATTTGAAAAAATTTCATGGGATGAGCCAATCGATATACCAACATCATCAGCGACTTCTCTGATGGTTTATAACCATTTCTTCCACTTTTTCCATGTTTCTATCGGTTGTTAAAGTGCTTGTGCGTTCAGGGCGTTCGTCATTTTCAACGTCTTCACGGCCATCTTGGAAACTCTTGTTTTACTTATAGACTCACTATAGGCCTTTGTTAACATTTTACAGAATTTATTTCATTTTTTAAGCAAAATTGGATACAAATTCTTCGATCCATTTCTTTTAACGAACGAAAAATCGCCGAGCTCATAAAACACGTCTAACCTTAGCGGCTGCCAAAGACAAAGTAGGTAAACAACGAAAACAGCTAAAGTTTTTATCATACTTCGGGGGCATGTATACCAACATAATAAAGAAAATTTTATGACTACCGGACCCTCCGAACCCGCGAAATTTAACAATTCCCGTTATTTTCTGAACACACCTCGTATAACGAGAAATTGGAATAAATAATTATAAAAAGCATTTTTTTTAGTACTGTTATTTTTAAGAGCTTTCCAAAGAGGTATGAGAACAGGGGGTTGACATTTAAAAACATTGAGTTGGGGTGGCCACAAAGTAAAATCAATCTGCCATCCCTACATATAGTATGTAGGTATACTGAATGGACGAAATATTTGAGAACTTACTCACATTTATTTGTTTACACGAACCTTGTAAATTTAGGTTAAACTAATTTTAGAGATAATTTATTTTTACTATGTCATAGCTTAGTAGTAATTTATCTAATAATATTCTGCGTGCATATGAGTTTATAGATATATTTGAAGATTTGTTTCTGCTTTCTATTAAATGTATTAAATTTCTTTGACTTCTTGGTCTATTGTTGTGCAGACCGCTAAATTATTGACCCGCTTTGTTGTTGTTGGCTGATTGCGAAAGAGGTAAAACTGCAATTGCAACATTTTCTAACCCATTCGACCATGATACAGATACAGAAAATGGCATAAAAATTGCGAATCAACTTTGTGCTAACAATGAACGTTTTTTTGTTGCGGCATTGTATGCAAAAACAGCATGAAATTATTTGGCAAACGCTTTGTGTACTTATCGATTTTCCTTTAGCAAAAAGGAAATCAAGGATAACGCGACTATACGTAAATGTTTCAAGTATTTCAATTACATAGAACTTGAAAATTAACTTTAAAGTCGTTTCGGTGAAAATCTACCGTATTTCTACGACTTAAACTCTAAACACTTTCGTTTTATTAGAAAATTAAATTACACGCCAATTTGGATAGGAAAATTGCTAAATTGCAAAAAATATCTGAGTGGATTGCATAGAATATCATAAAAATTACTTTATTAATAAAAATTTGAAATTTTACCGGTCAAGCGTTTCGTATACTTTAGTAACCAAAACAGCATTATTTTGAGGGGTCTTTTTTATCACCGAAAAAAAAGAAAAAACGCCGGCTTCGCAGACTCCGGACCTAATGCAACCCCCATTCATATGTAAATACACCGAGAGGGTGGTTGAAAGGGTTAGAATAGCCCTTGATGACATCTGTTCTATCATACATGTGCCGATATAATCGCTTTTTTCATCGAATTTTCGCACGAGCAACCAATAAAAACGTAACAAATTTTTAGCTATTTTAGCTTAAGGTCGCGTGATTAGGTGCAAAAATGAAATTGCGTGAATCACATACCTGGAAGTTAATTTGATGATCAATTTTTTTACGGTTAATTATGTTTCATTCAAGAATTACGAACTGTTTAAATATTTTTTGTTTAAATCCTTTCGGATATCCTTAAGTTTATTTGATTAGCAAACACTTCTCGTGTGGTTTTTGTGTGTTAAAGCAAATATCCTTTTATTAAAGGTTTATCTTTAAACGTTAAAACATTAGTTTTGGGTTTTACAAAATTAACAACGTTTTTTTTATATTTGAAAAGTGGACTGTGGATAATATTTAATATTCTTTTGTTTATAGAAAGATAATAGCAGTATTTGTGTTGTCCACACACAATGATTGTTTAATGAGTAAAGCTAACGTCGGTTTAGCAAATTTTGCTATGCAATTGTAAATGTGTGTGTATAGAGGACCTTGAATAAACGATAGTAGTAGGTAGGGTATAGTTGTGGAATGGATTGAATGGAAAATAATAAATAAATGAGCAAATTCATTGTGTCGGTGTCGGCCAAAAGGTAATAATATCAACACAGGCAGGCAATGACGTCACGGTGTTGCGGAAGCGATGTGCTAGGGATGACGTGAGATATGTCACTAGCAACATGGCGGATGTTTTCTGAATCTAAACATCCGGATTCGGATGGGTTGGATTGTCGTTCCGGAATATCGTTTGTATGTTTTGACGCGCAATTTCGAAGGAACAATGACTTTCAGATGTAGTTTAATTGAAGAACTTACCGTTCAGCAAGAGTTGGAGGAGAAATCCGTGGATGAATTTGAACACATTTTGGTTTGGTTTGAAACTTCTGAACACGATTGCTTAAGAATTTTGAGAACACATCGATGAAGAAGAGCACTTGGTGGTGGCATAATAACTAATGAACACTATCGTTGCGGCAAATGATAAATAATGAAGAACAAACAAAAAAGTTCCGTCTCTCATCTGGCACTCTGGCACACCGCTACAGTCCGTCAACACACTTTTAAACCGACTGAAAGGAATCACCCTAAAATCCACCACGGACGGCACGGTTGCCTAAAGGGAGCGGCGCGGTGCGGGGAGACCGTAGCCCGGAACCTCTAGGAAAGTTCTACGTAAGGCTTACTATGGCTAAACAGGCAGGCCGGCCGGCCCACAGATCGTAGCCGTTCGTGGAACGCTTCGGCGCATGCCTCGATCAGAGGGGGCTCGACTGCCGCCTAGCTCGGATGTCCTTTGTTTCACGCTGCACTTGCACAAATATTACGCAACTAAGATCTGACTTGCTCGCTGCTGCTGCCGCTGCTGCTGCGTTCACGTGTTGCTGAATACCTGTGCGATGCGACTCTCGGCTTCAATCGTCTCACACACACTCCACTCATCTAGGGTACCTCTTTCCTTTCATTTCACATTTATTATTAATTTCCATTACACATGCCACACTTATCATTTATTTATGCCTCGTCATACCCAGCCGAAATACTACATCGATCCACCGCACTACCCATTCGCTGATAACACCAATCTCGCATGAACGCATTATCTCACAACAACAATCACAATGTCAGCTCATTAACCCTGGCCAAAACATGGAGGATATTACTTGGAAAAGGACACCTTTTGTCATATGTTTAACAAATATTAGATATATTCCCCAACACCAAAACAAAGTTGGCATCTTCAGAAGCGAAGGGTAACTCACTTACACTTCGATTCTGAAAATACTTTAAGCACTTTGTGTTTGGTTTTGGTGTTGGGGAATATTTCCAATATTTGTTCAAAGAGGATTTTGCTTGGGAAAGAACTGATTGTACTTTCTCAAAAAATCATTTTGATTGAAAACATGTTGGAAGAATTCAGAGAAGATGATTTTGATCGACAGTTTTTCCTAAGCAATTTTGCCCCAGATCAGATTTCGTGGTGTATTTTAATATTTCTAATATTTGTTTATGGAGGATTTTGCTTGGGAAAGAACTGATTGTACTTCCTCAAAAAATCATTTTGATTGAAAAAATGTTGGAAGAATTCAGTTTCGAATTAGTGATTTTTAACAAAATCGAAACTGAATACTTCCTCGGGAAGATGATTTTGATCGACAGTTTTTCCTAAGCATTTTTGCCCCTGATCAGATTTCGTGGTGTATTTTAATATTTCTATTCTAATATTTGTTTATGGAGGATTTTGCTTGGAAAATAACTGATTGTACTTCCTCAAAAAAATCATTTTGATTGAAAAAATGTTGGAAGAATTCAGTTTCGAATTGGTGATTCTTAACAAAATCGAAACTGAATACTTCCTCGAGAATATGATTTTGATCGACAGTTTTCTCTAAGCAATTTTGCCCCAGATCAGATTTCGTGGTGTATTTTAATATTTCTAATATTTGTTTATGGAGGATTTTGTTGGGAAATAACTGATTGTACTTCCTCAAAAAAATCATTTTAATTGAAAAAATTTTGGAAGAATTCAGTTTCGAGTTGGTGATTCTTAACAAAATCGAAACTGAATACTTCCTCGAGAAGATGATTTTGATCGACAGTTTTTCCTAAGCAATTTTGCCCCTGATCAGATTTCGTGGTGTATTTTAATAAAGGAATAACATTTTCAATAGCAAATTTCCATGTTGGTTGTGGTTTGGTATCTTTGTATTATTATATATTTAAGAATTATGTCCAATTATCTTATCAATACTTCCTTTTGGATTTTTTCGGTAATCAGTCTTAACCATGATACGTTTTTGCATCATGAGTCCTAACCGCATTAAATTAAACACACGATACCCAAGTAGTTAAATATTTACTACAGTAGTAGTTGGTCTCCCCTTAAAACCGTACAATAGAATTTTGTTGCTGCATTTAGAGGGAGGGGGTTGGTTAACCGGACGTTTTTATTTAAGGAATATAATAGAAACATTTCGTATATTTCTTGTTTATAAACACACTTACGTGCATATGTATATCGAGGTCGCTTTTCCTTTAAATAGTACTTCTATTTTTGTGGATGTGCTTTGGTCTACGGTTAATTTAATTCATGTTACCAACTGTATTAGCTAATATTAGATTGCATGCACACAAAGATTTTTGCAATGCAAGGAGAACAAAGCGCACTTTTCGACATTTGAACACGTGTCTTGCTAATAAACCGGCGAATTGTTCTTTTACCCCGCATTGAAAGGATCAAACCGAAAGCCGTCTAGCCGACGAAAAAGGGTGGAAAAAATAAAGACTATTGTTATTAAATTTCGATATATTCCCAAGGTAGAAATTGACGGGAATTGTCAGGCAGTAGATATATGCATGACGGTCATGAACTGCCATGGCCCGCAAACTGGGTTCAATAGACTATTGACGTCATAACATACACAACCGTTCACGTAGCCGGCGCTACGTTGCCAACTTGCCTCCGATTACCGTACGACGGAACCAAAACAAACCAGGATTTTTACATGCACCACCGCTTAAAATAATTCAATCCACATCCATCATTTTTGTCTGTTCGATATCTTATTAGTGGTTAATTTGTCAATTGGGCACTATCATGTGGAAATATGACAACACATTTATTGGTTTTATCAAAAATTTAAAATTGAATGTGTCTGCGAAGTTTGCAACTATTTTACGATCTCTATCAATTTATCTGGATTAAATATTTATACACTATAATGTTATAAGGCATTAATTATTTTCACTTCGTCTTTTTTTTATTAATCAAAGGAGAGTATGCATGCATACTCTCCTTTGATTAATAAAAAAAAGACATGCATGTGTTGTACTTCAAATTGAATAAACACGTTTACAAGAACATTAAATTTCAATTTATTCTGTATGTTTTATACTGCGCAGACTAGACTTTATCAATAAAATATTCGGTTTATTTAAAAATTGAGTTGTGCAAATTTTTTCAACGAATTTATTTTCTAGAATATCGTCTCGCATTTGCTTCTAACAAAAACTCTATACCTGGCTTCTTTATCAGGTAAAAATAATTGCTCCTAAAGGTAAATCCTTTGTGTAGTCCCAGTTATCCTACTTATATTATGGGAATAAAACTAAAATTTTGCTATTGAAAGTTGGTTTTTAAATTTAATCGTTAAAACTAATTTTTTTATAAAACCAAATTGGAGCCAATTTGAGTCTTCTGGGAATTTAATATAGTTAGCGTAATTATAGGTTAGTTTTTTAGCCAGACAAAGCATAATTATAGGATATAAAGTAACATTTGATCGAGAATATCCAGCAATTATAATTGAAATAATTCATTATTTGGTTTGGATAAGGGCATAAATAAGCATTTGCAAAATTTCATGGTGCTAAATTCATATTTATTAAGGTAACACCTTTATTAAAATTTATTTTAAGAGCATGTGCGCTGGGTGACAATAAGCACATAAATTGTGAATTTATTTGAAATTTTACATTGTCAAATCAAGACTCTTATGAGCGTAAGCAGGTGGCGATTATTACGGAATAAATAATAAAAAAATTATTTATAGATGCATACGCTCTTTGTTTAAAACTAACCAAAAAAATGTATTCTATATTATGCATGTTTTTAACTAGGTCATCTAGAGTTTCGATATAAACGAATTACTCCATAATTCCCTGTAATGTAAGGTTGTAGGTTTTGTTATTTTATTTTAAAAAAAGGTCCAATTTAGGTCATATCATATGGCAAACGAACACGTAAATACAGAGTGCACCAAATACTATTATATTTTATGTTTCTTGAGGCAATTAACTGTTTCTTGCGTTTCTTGCAATGATACATCAACAATTTACTTAATTCTACAATTAAAAAAAATTGTTAGGGGGCGTTTAAGTATTACGTAAGCAAACTTTAAATTTTAGATCCACACCCCCCTTAGCCCAGTCAAATTAGGGTTTTACTTCGTAAAAAATTCTAGCCAAGATGTACAGTTCATTTTTTTATCTGGACTTTTTGTTAGGTTTGTGGCTTATGCCAGTTTGACTTAGTTTTTTAGTATTTAAAAATGGTACTTCTGCTAAAGGATTTAATTAAATACTTTGACACTGTCAAATTGCCAATATTATTTATTATTGATAATTTACTTGTCAATTATAAATAAAAAAATAATTATGCCAAAAATAATAGCAACGAATTCGAATGTAAAAGCCCTTTTGAGGGCAAAACTTCATTTTGATGAAATTATGCCAAATGCCACAATGGAAGAAAAAGTACATCGCCTTATGGACATTTTTGGAGTAAAAAAGTAACGAATTTGGTTTTATAAATATTACATCACACATTATTTACCATTGGACAACATTTACGTTCACAAAAAATTTTAATTTCTTTTATATAAATTCTTTTCAAAGCGAAGATTATTACCCGCTAGGAATACTTTCTCTTCTGGGCCGTAATATTTAACTATTTTTTTTATATGATTTTACTCATCCAAGCACCACCAAAGCCAAATTAATTGCATTTTTAACTACGAATTTCGACAACTTAACTTGACAACTGCACAATGTAACCTACAATAATTTATACATAACCACAATTAGACTTATAACTAGCTTAGTTTGTTTTAATCAATGCGACCAACTTGACAACTGTATTTACCAACCAAAACCCTAAATTTGCAACGTTGCAGCAGTCCAGATAAAAAAATGAACTTTAGTAGTAATAAATTAAATCGTGTCGACGTTGCCAAATATCGAACGTCACGAAAAACAGTTTTTCTCCTAAACTATTGATAAATTTGGTTGTAATAAAATTTCAGCTGGAATATTTACAATCTAACTTCACTAATAATGCTTTGCGCAGCCCTTGAAGCAAAAAAGTGCACGAGAAAGCGCAGAAAATCCCATGGCAATTTTTACGCATCTTAAATTCTGAATATTTTCGATGCTATAAGAGGAAACGCAGACCGTTTTGCACTACACAAAATGTTATGCGCTGCTCTTGAAGTTCAAAATTGCATGCGATAGCGCAGAACCCATCTTGCGCATATTGTGCGGTGTTAGGTCTGCGTTTACCGCAGGATTGCCTATATAAAAAGTCCGTTAATCGGTTTGCAAATCTTAAGGGCCAAGTTTGCAAATAATCTTGCTGACGACAATAACATTTTCTTGGCCGCATGGCATACAATATTTTATCTACAAGGCATAATTTTATTCGTTAAACTATGGCACGCCGTTTTACTTTTTAATGTCATGTTTATTCAAGCTAAATATTAATTTAAGTCGCTTTTTTAAAAATTGACTGAACATTTTAAAGTAAAATTTTTATGATGTATTGGTATATTGAGTACACAATTTTAAGCACAGAATAAGAATTAAAGTAATTTTAATTCTGGAACTGAATGGCGTATTTTCTGACTAAAAAAATCGATGAATTAAAATTTTGGTTGAGATAATTTTAATAGGGCGCTACTTGGAGAAACACGCAGTCAAATTGAAATTATGTAAACCAAAATTTTAATTCATCGAATTTCTTAGCCAGTTAATTCAAGGTGCGCAACATTTATTTAAGAAAAAGTAATACTGAAATTATCATTATGTCGCAAATAATTTCTATTATTACTCGTCGACATAAAAATCAATTTACCTGTTAGAAATTAAAGTGATAAAGTTTCTTATTCCACACACAAATATTTTGCACGAAATATTTGTTATAATATTTAAATGTTTTTAATATTAGTTAAAATTTTATTTGACTAATAAGAATTGAATACAATTTTATTTGTATTATTATTTTTAAAAATTTTAATATTTACTTTTAATACGAATTATTTTGTTATTTAAAACACTTTGAAACAATTTTTATACGGGAATAAAGTTGTGGTATAGTTGTTATTAATTATTATGTTATTTAAATCTAGCAATACGAATTTTCATTTAACCACCTTTCTGCCATATTTCTTTTAATCAGATTATTTTTTTAGATAATAAATTCAATGCTGTTTGTATGTGACAGAATAATAATTCCTTATTTTTATTTTTTGGAATAAATATTATGTACCTCGAATTTTCTGACTAAAAAATTCAATGAATTAAAATGTTGGATATCATATCACTCTTATACAGAATTTTAATTTGGCGCTAGTGCATATTGCGGTTGTGTTACTTACTACTGCCACCAAGCGAAGGTACATGAGCTCGTAAATAAATTAGGCAACGGTGCATTCAAATTCAGTGCTGTCATTTTATTTACTTACCTGTTTTGCTTTCCTTAATTTCTTACCTAATTTACTGATTAATTTTTTGAAATAAAAATAAAGAAAATCTTTTTTACTAAAATATTGGTTTTTATTGACTAAAAGATAAAAAACAATAGAATATTTTCAATCCACCATTAATTACATTCATTAAGTTTGTGGATTATTTATACTGTACAGGTAGTCGGCTCGGATACTTATGCGAGAAATCCTATTGCATAGACAACTAACCAAATAATGAACCACAATTAAATTGTCTATTAGGAGAGTCTATAAAGTAAGGTTAGCCAGCAGGGCAGTCTTGTTGAAATGCACCTCTAACATAATTTAATAATCATAATCATGTCGATATACATTATTGATAGCACTGAAAATTTTGGACTGCACTGTTGCCTAATTTATTTTCGAGCATGTACCTTCGACGTTATGTGATTTTGCTTAGTGAAGAAAATTCGTCTTGCGCTTACAGATTTAAATCTTGTCTAATTTTTATTCCAAAATAAATATTCTACTTATTTTATTTTACTAATTTTAAATTAATAAATGAAATGGTATTATTTAGATATAAACACCCTTTTTGAATAGAAAAAAATATTCATACAATAAAAACTGAGGCTTAAAAATATAGATCACACCAGAACGATGTAAATATATATGGAAATTTATCTGATACACCAAAAAATAAATTGGTAGATTTTAATTTATAATTATATTTATTTTAGTAATTTTTATGAACGTTTATATTTTCTAGGCAATTTTTATTTTCGGTAATTTTTGTTTTGAGTTAATTTTTTTATGCCATTAAAAAGTAAAACGGCGTGCCATATTAAGCAATATATTGTTATATGTATACATAAAACACTATAATTATTTTAATAATAATTAAGGTTAGGTAGATCTGAGAGTAGTCGTAGTGTGTATTGCCGTGTATTGCATTTCTATTGGTTAAAAATCTGTATCGTAATGAAAAATTTGTATCATAATGAATCTCATTATAGTACAGGTAGGAAAAGTCCAATAATGGGAGTAGACAAATTTATTTTTAGGTAAATAAAATTTTACAATGTCATATCAGCAAAAATTATATTAATATAACCGTAAGTATAAAATCCCAATAAATTTCCTTAATTTTATTATTTTTGTCAATTTTCCCGCAAATGTTATGGCAATATATACGCATCTTAAATTATGAATACTTTCGATGCTATAAGAGGAAACGCAGACCATTTTGCACCACACAAAATGTTATGCGCTGCTCTTTAAGTTCAAAAGTGCAGAACCCATCTTGCGGATATTGGGTGGTGTAAGGTCTGTGTTTACCTCAGGATTGCCTATAAAAAAAGACCGTTTATCGGTTTGCAAATCTTAAAGGCCAAGTTTGCAAATAAGCCCACTGACGACAAAAACAAAATTTCCTATAGCTTGGCATATTTTCTTACTTTTCAATATATCTTTGAAATGAAGGAAAAATTTCAAAAGGTATAAACTAAATTGGCATAAACTTATTAAAAGTACTATAAATACATTTCTTTTAAAATAAAATAAATCATTTTAAATAAATTATTTTTAGGTAAATAAATTAATGTATCTCTAATATTATACATAACTTCGAAATGTTCCCGAATCATCTCTTATTATTAAGTGTAAGTATTAAATTAAAAAAATCAAATTTATTTAGTAATTTGTGGCAATTTTCACGCATCTAAAATTTTCAATATTTTTGATGTTGTGAAAAGGGACGCAGACAATCTAACTTCACCCAAAATTATTTGCGCAGTTCCAGAAGTACAAAAGTGGATGTAAAAGCGCAGAAAACACCCTGCGCAGAACACTGTGTGCGTAAATAACATTCTATGCTAGTTAAAATCCGATAAAACTACATAAGATCGCAAAATGTGCGTCTAAACTATTTTACATCGCATTGTATAATGGGTGGGGTTGAGTCTGTGTTTGCTTTATAGTTGCCTATAAAAATAGTCGGTAACTCAGTTTGAAATTGTTAAGGCTAAAACTTTAAATTTACACGGCGACGACACTTAATACACAAATAATAATGTAACAAATATATATTACTTGTTTATGATTTAAATAATTTCTATTTTTAGGTAAACGCAATATTTAGATATTCAATGGTTCCTGTTGACTGTTTGATTTTGTAAGCTTAAAATTCCATTTATTTTTTTATGGCAAATTTCACGCATCTTAAATTTTTAACATTTCTGATGTTGGGAAAGGGGGCACACACAATCTAACGTCACCCAAACTATTTTGCGCAGCACTAGAAGCACAAGAGTTAATGCTAAAGCGCAGAAGACATCCTGCGCAGTAAATTGCGTGTGTTAATAAAATTCTACGCAAGTTTTTATGTAATCAGATCGCAAAAGTGTATTGTATAATGGGTGGTGTTAAGTTTGTGTTTGCTTTAGCTTGCCTATAAAAATAGTCAGTGTCTTAGGTTTGAATCGTTAAGGTTAAGTTTGGAATTTTCCTATTGACGACATTAAAAATAACTGTTTAATTAGAAAAAAAATGTATTAAATATTTTATAATAATATTTTTTTAGTTAAATAAACATCATACATATGTAACATCGCAATATTTCCAAACCAGTACTCATTAATAATGGTAAGTATATAATTGAAAAAAATTAAATTAATTTTGTAATTTATGGCAATTTTCACGCATCTCAAATTTTCTATATTTTTGATGTTGTGTAAAGGTACGCAGACAATCTAACTTCACCCAAAATATATTGCGTTAAAAACAATCTACGATGCGACCAATCTACATAAGGTCGCAAAATGTGCGACCAAACTATTTGGGGTCGCAAAAAAGAGTCGCCAATGGTATAATGGGTGGTGTTAAGTCTGTGTTTGCTTTATAGTTGCCTATATAAAGAGTCGGTAAATCTGTTTGCCATCGCGAAGGCCAAGGTTGTTAATAAATCGACCGACACACAAACATACATCAATAGTATATTAGTATACGAGAGATAATGCAGGCTATTATTCACGAGAATGAGGTTTGCGTCTTGAGTCGCTAGACGAGAGACTCAAGTCATCCGAGTGAATAATGCGCATAATCTCGAGTGTAATACTATACTTTATTTACTCCAATAAGTAGATAATTAATTGTTTTTAAAAAATATTATAGTCGCCTTCTTCCAATTTAAAACCCGATTGGTTAAAATCAGTGAATATTGGAATGGGCCAATCACTGATGCCTAACAACGTGAATAATAAGTTCACTATTCCCGTTGTTAGGAAGGGAATTTATAATGTTTATTAATAGTCATGAACAAAACCAAAATTATGCAATAAGAGTACATAAACATATTTATTAGAGATTTAATATATTAATATTTTTATATTTTATATTCCAGATAATGTTTCCTCTATATTATAACTTCGATATGTTCCTAAACCAGCACTTAATAGAAAATGTAAGTATAACGTTTATCAAAAATCCAATTTATTTAGTAATTTGTGGCAATTTTTACGCATCTCAAATTTTCTATATTTTTGATGTTGTAAAAAGGGACGCAGGCAATCCAACTTCACCCAAAATATTTTGCGCAGCTCTTGATGCACAAAAGTGCATGCGAATGCGCAGAAAACACCCTGCGCAGAAAATTGCGTGCGTTAAAAACAATCTACGTGAGTTAAAATGCGACCAATCTACATAAGGTCGCAAAATGTTCGACCAAACTATTTGGGGTCGCAAAAAAGAGTGGTGCATTGTATAATGCGTGGGGTTAAGTCTGTGTTTGCTTTATAGTTGCCTATATAAAAAGTCGGTTAATCTGTTTGCTATCGCGAAGGCTAAGGTTGTTAATAAATGGACCGACAAACACTTACGTCATACGGGTTAATTAATATATTAATATTATTATATTTTAGGAGAATACAAAGAAAATTAAAATTACACCTAGGCATTGGTAATTATAAAAACAAAATTAAAGGCAATTTTTAGGCATATAAAACCATCTAATGTTCTATGTGTTATGAACTTGCCGAGACTAAAAGTCAGATTAAGCTGCCAAAATTGCAAAGCTTTATAAATCTTAGGTTAAAAGTTTGACAACACTTGAAATTGAATTTATTATATTATAAGGGCGAAATATATTTGACGGGATCATTGTACGCAAAGGGTAATTGCTTTTAGTGTTGATTTTTTTTGTTCGTTTACGAACATCTAGGCTAGGCGACCTTGGATACTGAAGAAGTGCAGTGGCCAGCAGGCTCGAGCAAAGTGTCCAGCATAGTTGGGTTGAATCACGGTAAATGACCTATACACTGTTGCCGCATGCCCAAATCAGTTTGAACGTCACCGAATTCATTCAGGCAACACATCAAAACAAAAACAAGTTTCGGATTTTTAATTTTGACTTAAAACAATATACGATGATATTATTTAATTTTCTCGAAATAGCCGCATTGTCGGTGAAAAACACATGTGTTAATAAACACATGTCAAAGGTGAGAGATGTGAAATACTTAATTAAATGCAGGAGGATACATAAATTATTTATTTGCTCTTGTTTTAAATTTCAACAACTTCCCTTTCACGCACACGTGTTTTTTGTCATCGAGGATTATTTTTACTTTTACTCTCTTAGCGCCCTTGAAAACTCAAAATGCAATAAAAGCATTGGTTGTATGTATGAAAATAGTGAATTGATTGCCTAGACGCATAAATCTTAGTAGTTAATTCAAAAACATTATTCAGACTGAAAATATTTCATAAATATGTCAAGAAGAGGGAAAATGACCTAGTTGTTCCTTATTCAGCTTTATGCATTTTTATGGTCTAAAGTTCATGAATAAGTATGTAGTTAACTTTTTCATATCATATCATTTAATCAGTATTACATACATAGTACATGTTTATTTATAAATTTTAAACATAACGTTTCAGGTTAAATTTAATGCAAATTATATACTTGAATTCGCAATATTTAAATTTTTTTTATTGATTTTAAATTAAATAAATATTCGCGAGCGCATTCCGTAAACATTAATACACATGGCGCCACCTGTTGGTGAGCACGCCAATCATTTTTCTACACCAACAGGATTCTATAGGATTGAACCAATCTTACTTAATTAAAAAAAATTGACAACAAATAAATAATTCAAATGACTTACCATTGAAAGGCATTGTAATGAAAATAAACTAATCCTAAACCATACAAAAAGGTTGGATCTTGCCAATGGTTTTCAGCTTGTGTTTTGTAAAACATTTGATAGGCTGAAAGTGCTGAAATTGAAAGAAAAATTTCAGTTTTTATGAGTTGACTACAGTTTTTATTAAATACCTTTTCTATACTCTTCGAGGAGTAAATGAAAATGGCCCAGCTTAACCCACGTCTTTGGGTCAATGCTAATATTTTTGCTATTACTGTTTTGCTGGTAATTGTTTGGTTCATTTTCATTTTGCACTTTTTGCTGCCTTCTAGCCTGAATAACCATTAGCTGCAGGTATTTGACAGCCTAAAACACATTTGTGATGATAGTAAAAGTGATTAAAAAGTCAAAATAAACTGAATGTTTACCTTAAGAACTAAAGCTTTTTTCGTTGCATTTTCTGGTTGATTTAGCAATAAATATCCATATTGGCGGCTAAAAGATAACGCGTAAACATTCATTGCACACATTATTATGAAAATAAAAGCTTTTAATTGCTTAAAACTCACCTGTCAAGCTCTGAAAGTATATGCAGTTCCTGTGCAGTCATTGCAATGTCTTCTGTTTCTTTACTAGAACTGTTTGTTTTACTCATTTTGCACTCACGTAGTTAAAAGTACAAAAAGATGCGAAAATACGACGTTTACCGAATTAAAACTCTATAAATAAATCGTAATAACCCACTTTACTTCGAAAAATGTATACCCACACGACTTGCTGCTTGATGACAGCCATATTTAAAACTTCTACATTCTCCTACCAACAGATGGCGTTCCACCTCGCCGCCATTTTGAACACTTTTTAATATTTTTAAACGGTCCTAATTATTATTTATACAAATTAACATTATTTGCTATTTATAATGGGGGGGTTTAATTAAAACATTTTACAATTACAATCGAAAACGATTATTAAATTTCGCGCAAAAAGTAGATACCTGTAAAATTAAACTAGTCGTTTGAGCAGTGTCCTATAGAGGACCGGCACACAAAACTATAATACAATTTAATAAAAAACTTTTTAAGCAAGGAAATATTGAAATATATACCTTTAAAATAATGTTCTTGTAGTCTGGTATTGTTTAGCCTAATTTTAAAAAGTTAAATAGCATCTCGTCTACAAGAATAGATTTTTAAAACGCAACATAAAGAAGCTCTCCAGAAAAGAAGTGAATTTGCTTTAACACCTTTTTTTAACAGTGTAAAATATTGAAATATATACCTTTAAAATAATGTTCTTGTAGTCAGGTGTTATTCAACCTAATTTTGAAAAGTTGAATAGCATCTCGTCTACAAGAATATATTTTTAAAATGCTACAAAAAGCGCGTCAGAAACGAAGTCAATTTATTTGTAGAATACATTTATATGGCTTTGTATTTCACTACAATCATCGCTGGAAGTCAACTTATCATGTATTTTTTTTGTTTGTTAATTTAATCCAGTAGGTACTACATTTTCTACTTTAAAAAAGTTTTGGTGGTTATTTGCTTTAACCATCAGAACGCGGTATTGTACCTACACATAATACACAAAACGTACAATTATAATAACAATTATTAAAAGTATTTGTACCTGGAGTAAACATTGATACAAATATTTTTGTTACCTTCTTTAAACAGTGTGAATCAAGTATTATTTTCAGTGTTATTCATCAAGAGATCAAAAATGTGGAATGGAGATGTGAGTTTGGTTTGGTATGGATAGTTCTCTTCCATTTCCATTACTTTGTATGGCCTTACGTTTTGTTGACTATTTTCTTTCAGCATATTTTTAAAACGGTTGAAATCATCTAGTCTTCAGAATGAAAGGTTTAGTATCTACAAGACTTATTTTGTATTTTGTATTAAATAATTAAAAAATTAATTGTTTTTCAAGAAATTAAAAAGGTGGAATGGAAAGCTGTGGATATGGAATATAACTTATTTTAAATAGTTGTCTTCCATTTATATAGCTTTGTATTTCACTACAATCATCCATAGAAGAATGTGGGTATGGTATGAAAAGTTCCCTTCCATTGCCATGACTTTTTATGGCCTTACGTTTTGGTGGCTGGTTGATTTCAGCATATTTTTTAAAACTGTTGAGATCGTCTAGCCATCAGAATGGGGGGTTTAGTATCTACAAGATTTATTTTGTATATTTTAATTAAAAAAAATAATGTTTGTTTCAGGAAATTTTAAAGGTGGAATAAAAAGCTTCAGAAATATAGGATAACTTATTTTAAATAGTTATCTTGTATTTCCATGCTTTTGGATTTCACTACAATCAAACTGTAAATAAGAATCTATTCCCACCCAAATGATAAGGGGAAGAGGAGATATAAAATGTACCCTCCAAATTCTTTGAAAAAATCTACCAATAAGACAAGTCGTGTACCGTCTATGTTATTCTTAATTACGATGAAATGCTAAAATCGTTTGTATCGTGTGCTAAAATGATCAGCTTGAGCTTTATTAACGTAATAACGAATTTTATTGCTAATAATACAAGAAATCGCATATTACCCTTGTTATTCTTACGGTAATATGCAAGAATGGCCTTTATGATTTTCACCCATTTGGTGCTAAACAATAAGGATGGTAGTCGGTTGCGCCACCCCACAACTTAAAACCGTCACTGCTCCACTAGTATAGACATATCCTAGAAACAAACGTGTGTCGTTACATATTACTTTTAGAAATCCGAAAGCATCGTAGACTATAGTTAATGACATATTGGCGTAAAATAATATGCCAATATAGGACCAACCTTGGATAAAGATTGGCAATCTATATATTATTTTATCATTTTATGCCAATATAGGGCTAACATCGGCTAAATAAATCCAATATTGGCCCCAGATAAAATATTGGGCATAGACTCGCCCCATATCCCTGATAGGACACTTTATTCTAAGAATTTTAAACCTTCCAGTGAGAATATTCTTAGGATCATGCTATATTTCTTCTCAAGAGCATGCTTAAAAGACATATAGCATGATCCTAAGAAAATTCTTACTGGCCTATAAGCAGGTTCTTAGAAGGTGCAAAGTTTTAGTGGTAAAAATTAGTCTACTCTATAGAGTTTATAAACATATGCTTAAAATGTTAAGAAAGTACCCTGGTAGAAAATAACGTTTGCATACATTCAGACAACGTTGCAAATTTGTATAATAATTTGTTATACTCATAACGTTGTCTTAGTGTATCATTTTAAGTGGAAAATACGTAGTTAAAACGTTGTCTTGGAAACGTTATTTTAATGTATGATTTTAAGTGGGAAATAAGTAGTTAAAACATTGTCTTGGAAACGTTGCAGAATTGTATTGCTGGAAACGTTGCAGCAACGTTCCAAATCCCACGTTTAGATACATAAAATTATTTCTAAGTCCCGACGAAAATCTTTCAATGAGGATTTTTTTTTTAATTTTTATACTTTATTATACATTATTTATAAAAGTAAAATAAAACTCTTCAATTCATTTTCAAAGTCATAATATCAAAAATATGAGCGAAATACACAAAACCCACTTTCAAACAACGTTGCAGAATTGTATTGCTGGAAACGTTGCAACAACGTTCCAAAACCCACGTTTGGCTACATAAAATTTTTTCAAAGTCCCGACGAAAATTTTTTTACTGGGGATTTTTTTTTCAATTTTTTTTATTATACATTACTTATAAAAGTAAAATAAAACCCTTCAACACATTTTCAAAGTCATAATATCAAAAATATGAGCGAAATACACAAAACCCACTTTCAAACAACGTTGCAGAATTGTATTGCTGGAAACGTTGCAACAACGTTCCAAAACCCACGTTTGGCTACATAAAATTTTTTCAAAGTCCCGACGAAAATTTTTTTACTGGGGATTTTTTTTTCAATTTTTTTTATTATACATTACTTATAAAAGTAAAATAAAACCCTTCAACACATTTTCAAAGTCATAATATCAAAAATATGAGCGAAATACACAAAACCCACTTTCAAACAACGTTGCAGAATTGTATTGCTGGAAACGTTGCAACAACGTTCCAAAACCCACGTTTGGCTACATAAAATTTTTTCAAAGTCCCGACGAAAATTTTTTTACTGAGGATTTTTTTTTCAATTTTTTTTATTATACATTACTTATAAAAGTAAAATAAAACCCTTCAACACATTTTTAAAGTCATATTATCAAAAATATGACCGAAATACACAAAACCCACTTTCAAACTACGTTGTAAAATTGTATGCTAGAAAAGTTGCAACAACGTTCCAAAACACACATTTAGCAACATAAAATTATTTTAAGTCCCGCCGGCAAATTTTTTAATTTGTTTTTTTTTTATTTTTTATAATAAATTATTTATAAAAGTAAAATCAAACTCTGCAATACATTTTTTAAAGTTATATCAAAAATACGATCGAAATACACAAAACCCACTTTCAAACTACGTTGTAAAATTGTATGCTAGAAACGTTGCAACAACGTTTCAAAACACACATTTAGCAACATAAAATTATTTTAAGTCCCGTCGAGAAAATTTTTAATGTGGATTTTTTTAAAATTTTTAGTCTTTGTAACATTAGTTATAAAAGTAAAATCAAATTTAACTACCTATGCAATATAATTTTTAAAGTCATAGTTTTAAAAATAAGGCCGAAATACACAAAACCTACTTTTAGATACCTAAAATTATTATAGTTTCAATAAAGGTTTACTATCGTAGTTAGGTGATGGAACAACAGAGGTTACACCATAGTATTATCACAAAATTCTGTGGTATTATTTCTATGGGTTACACGGAACAAACTAAGAAAAATTCAAATTTACCGCTCTATCACGAAGTGTTTATTTCTTTATTTTAGGTTAAGTGTTGACATCGTGCGAAATTTTGTGCAAATTCTTCCGTGTTTTTTGGAAAAATAATTAAAAGATAAGGTAATTTTTATCTGATAGGGATGGCAAATAACTTTTAGTAACCTAAACAATCACCACAAACAATTTGTTAGTGTTTTTTTTAAACAGTTGCTTTTTGCATGGATTTTTAGGGTTATTTGGACGATGCCTTATGTAAAATAAGTTTTGTTCTGTGACGATGCCTTAAAAGCATAAACATGTTCCTGGAACAGTGTATCAAAGAAATTATCACCCAGAAAATATTGAATTGGCCGTGGCAGAGGTGATAAACAATCGTCTATCCTTTGGGTAGATTGCAAGTGTAATGATTACATCTGCCACAGATGATCTGCGGATAATGGATAATGTTTTGCAAGACAAGAGACAAAAGAGTGCACTCATATCTAAACCACAAAGCAGTGATAATTAGTTGTTTTAAAGAAAACCTTCCTGGCAATGACTGGCTAAATTCTTTCCGGAGGCAAAAATTGTGATTACTCAAAGCTTGTGCTCTAAATTTTTATTCAAAAGCAAAAATCCTCACATTTTTTCTTATATATTCGTAATTGCTAAAATTTATTTTGCCAAGCATCAAAACCCTTAATGAAAATTAAAAATTTGTGACTTTAAACTCACCTTCATTGTTAATTGTTTTATTTAGACTTATATTTTAACTAGGTAACTACTTAAATTTCTTTGACTTTTTATTTTTGTTGCTAATTTATAATTTGTTTAATCCTTTATTTAGAAAATTTGTAATAATTGTTAATAGGCAATATTTCTTCTCTTTAAAATACCAGCATTGTTATTTTTTTTAGGCCATGTTTTAAGTTATGTTACTTATATTTGAATTTTTCTAGTTAATATTTAAATAGGATTTTTTAGATTTTTTATAATATTGATTTAAAAGTTGTAGTATCTTGTATCTAGAAAATTGTTAATACCTATATGAATATAGGCAATAGTTTTTCTTTTCAAAATACCATTGAAAATTTTTTGTCTAAGCTATTTTGTTATATTTTTATTTGTTTACTTTAAGTAGGTATATAATATTATATTAATAATATTTTTTAGATTTTGTTAATTGGGTATTTTTAATTAATTTTAATATTGATTTAAAAGTTGTAGTATCTTGTATAGAAAATTGTTATATATATAGGCAATATTTTTTCTTTTTAAAATACCATTGTAAATTTTTTGTTAAAGCTATTTTGTTATAATTTAATTTGTTTACTTTAAGTATAATATTATTAGATAATATTTTTTAGATTTTGTTAATTGTGAATTTTTTTTCCAAAGTATTTTTTTTGTACAATAAATTTTTGTTGTTTTTAAATATATATTAAATTTTCCAATAATAAAGAAAAATCCTACCCAAATTTATAAAAAAATCCAACGTTTTATGATACAATAATCCCACGTATTTCCAACGTTTTATAATACACAAAACCCACATATTTCCCACGTTGTATAATACACAAATCCCACGTATTTGCAACGTTTTATAATACATAAAAGCAACGTTGTATAATACACAAAACCCACGTATTTGCAACGTTTTATAATACGTAAATCCCACGTTTTTTATAACATTAAAAACTAACGTTGTCAGATAACGTTATAAACCGGGACATTTCAACATAAAATTATACATAAAAGTTAGGTTTTGCCAACGTGGGAAAAACGTTGTTTCTACGTAAAATTTCTACTAGGGTAATTGCTATAGAAAGTTCATTTAGGAATATTCCTGTTAAGCATATTTATTTCAGTTACCTATATAATAGTAAAATATACCATAAACTATCCCATAAACTATGTATACTTAAGTACCTAATTAGTAATTAGTATTAAATACTAAGTAAAAAACACAATCCAAAATATGTTTTTATAGTTATTTGTCAAATTAAAACAATATTCGATAACAAAAATACTTTTACTGTAGTATTTTATTTTATGTTAAAAATATATATTTATTAATTTGTATACCGATTTTTTATTTCTGAATTAACTTTTTTATGTATAATAATCCTAACTATCTTCAACTTCAATCTAATCTGACTTATCCCACAAAATTTTCCAATTTTACTTTTTATGAAATAATGTCATTAAACTTATGGTTAAGAGGTCAAATTGTTTATTTAATATTTTTAAATAAATATATATATTAATATGTCGCAAATTTTTTTAAGGGGACGACAAATACATTTCACTGCCAGTGAGGCGTATTTGTCGTCTCCTGAAGAATTTTACGAATGTAGAATACAACATATTAGAACGTGTGTATCTGACATATTTGGAAATATTCTCAAAAGCCTCCTAGAAGCTCCATAAGAAACCTTCTAAGAACATTCCAAAAACGTATTCTTAAAATGTTCTTAGGATGCTTTTTAGGAAGGTTTTAAGATGCTTTTAAGAATCTAATTGCATCATTAAAAGGGTATCTATTGAATGTTTTAAAAGTCCCTAAGAATATTCTTAGCAATAAGGGAAGGTTCTAAGAATATTCCATTATTTCGAGTCATATCTTCTTAGAAGATTCTTAAAATCAAATTTTGCTATCAGGGATAGGACCAATATTTTGTGCTACTGGGGATGAGACTGGATCATAATAAATATGGAATTAAAAAGGATGGATATGGAATGTTCCATGGCTTTGTATTATATTATTGGTGGGTAGTATGTTCTTACTTATTTTTAAAACTGTTAAGAGCATCACCAGAATGTGGTATTATAGTACCTACAACATGACTTGAATATTAAATAATTATTTTGTTATCATTGCTATAAGTCAATTAAAAATTTTTTGTTAACATCATAACATGAATTTGTAAAATTACATGTTTTTCAGGAGATCAAAATGCTGGAATGGATATGTGAGTTTGGTATGGATAGTTCTTTTCCATTTCCATTACTTCTTATGGCCTTACGTTTTGGGGACTATTTGCTTTCAGCATGTTTTTAAAACGGTTGAAATCATCTAGTCTTCAGAATGAAGGGTTTAGTATCTACAAGATTTATTTTGTATACTTTAATCAAGTGTTTTTTAGGAAATTAAAAAGGTGGAATGGAAAGCTGTGGATATGGAATATAACTTATTTTAAATAGTTTTCTTCCATTTATATAGCTTTGTATTTCACTACAATCATCCATAGAAGGATGTTGGTATGGTATGGATGGTTCTCTTCCATTTCCATAACTTTTTATGGCCTTTCGTTTTGGTGGCTGGTTGATTTTAGCATATTTTTAAAACTGTTGAGATCGTCTAGCCATCAGAATGAGGGGTTTAGTATCTACAAGATTTCTTTTGTATATTTTAATTTAAAAAAATAATGTTTGTTTCAGGAAATTTAAAGGGTGGAATGAAAAGCTTTGAAAATATAGGATAACTTATTTTAAATAGTTATCTTGTATTTCCCTGCTTTTGGATTTCACTACAATCCAACTGTAAATAAGAATCTATCTATCAGAACGGGAGATTACCTAGTACCTTTGACATGGTTTATTTTAATGTTTTAATAAAAAAATTAATACGCGCTAGTTGTTTTTTTTGGGAAATTAAAAGGTGGATTGAAAAGCTATGGATATGGAATAGAGCTAAATTTTACATGGCTTTGTATTATATTACAAGCATCAGACTGGAGATCACAATTTTTAAAATAGCACTACATTTGTATGGTCTTACGTTTTGGTGGGTAGTATGTTCTTAACATATTTTTAAAACTGTTAAGAGCATCATCTAGTCACCAGAATGTAGGATAATAGTATCTACAACATGATTTAAATATTAAATAATCATGTAAATTTTTAATATAAAATTATATGTGTAATTTTTGTTCAGGACAATACAAAGAATAAATGAAGTATTTTTTGTTTAACATTTTGGTGGTTAGTTGATTTAAGCATACTTTTAAAAGTGTATAATCTAACTCATCATTAGAACGTGGGATGAAAGTGCCTACAACATATTTTATTTATGTGACTGTTTTTTCATGAAATTAAATTTTCTGATCTTACGTTTTGGTGGCTAGTGATTTTTAGCATATTTTTAAAACTGTTAAAATCATCTAGACTCCAAAATGTGGGATTATAGTGTTATTATTAATGTTATTATCGCTATAATATTTTTTGTTAAATTAATTTTATCCCAACACTTCTATGGTTTTACGTTTTGGTGGTTAGTTGGTTTAATCATATTTTTAAAAGTGTTTAATCAAACTGATCATCAGAACGTGGGATTAAAGGGTCAACAACATACTTTATTTAAGTGAAATTAAATTTTCTGGTCTTACGTTTTGGTGGCTAATGATTTTAAGCATATTTTTAAAACTGTTAAAATCATCTAGTCTCCAGAATGTGGGATTATAGTATCTACAACATGATTTAAATATTAAATAATTATCTTGTATATTTTGAATACAAAATTATATGTGTAATTTTTTTTCAGGACAATACAAAGAAGAATTCTCCCTGGTTTTGTGGTTCACTACAATCATCGCTAAAAGTCAATAAATTAAGTATTTTTTTGTTTTATTAATTTATTTTAACACCGAAATTTTTATGATTTTACGTTTTGGTGGTTAGTTGGTTTAAGCATATTTTTAAGTGCATAATAGATTATGATCATCAAAACGTGGTAATAAAGTGCCTACAACATATTTTATTTATGTGACTGTTTTTTCATGAAATTAAATTTTCTGGTCTTACGTTTTGGTGGCTAGTGATTTTAAGCATATTTTTGAAACTGTTAAGATTATCTAGTCTCCAGAATGTGGGATTATAGTATCTACAACATGATTTAAATATTAAATAATTATCTTGTATATTTTGAATACAAAATTATATGTGTAATTTTTTTTCAGGACAATACAAATAAGAATTCTCCCTGGTTTTGTGATTCACTACAATCATCGCTAAAAGTCAATAAATTAAGTATTTTTTTGTTTTATTAATTTATTTTAACACCGAAATTTTTATGGTTTTACGTTTTGGTGGTTAGTTGGTTTAAGCATATTTTTAAAAGTGCATAATAGATTATGATCATCAAAACGTGGGAATAAAGTGCCTACAACATATTTTATTTATGTGACTGTTTTTTCATGAAATTAAATTTTCTGGTCTTACGTTTTGGTGGCTAGTGATTTTAAGCATATTTTTAAAACTGTTAAAATTGTCTAGTCTCCAGAATGTGGGATTATAGTATCTACAACATGATTTAAATATTAAATAATTATCTTGTATATTTTGAATACAAAATTATGTGTAATTTTTTTTTTTCATGACAATACAAAAATGAATTCTCCCTGGTTTTGTGATTAACTACAATCATCGCTAAAAGTCAGTAAATTAAGTATTTTTTTGTTTTATTAATTTATTTTAACACCGAAATTTTTATGGTTTTACGTTTTGGTGGTTAGTTGGTTTAAGCATATTTTTAAAAGTGCATAATAGATTATGATTACCAGAACGTGGGAATAAAGTGCCTACAACATATTTTATTTATGTGACTGTTTTTACATGAAATTAAATTTTCTGGTCTTACGTTTTGGTGGCTAGTGATTTTAAGCATATTTTTAAAACTGTTAAAATTATCTAGTCTCCAGAATGTGGGATTATAGTATCTACAACATGATTTAAAAAGTAATTAATTATCTTGTATATTTTGAATACAAAATTATATGTGTAATTTTTTTTTCAGGACAATACAAAGATGAACTCCCTGGTTTTGTGATTCACTACAATCATCGCTAAAAGTCAGTAAATTAAGTATTTTTTTTGTTTTATTAATTTATTTTAACACCGAAATTTTTATGGTTTTACTTTTTCGTGGTTAGTTGGTTTGAGCATATTTTTAAAAGTGCATAATAGATTATGATCATCAGAACGTGGGAATAAAGTGCCTACAACATATTTTATTTATCTGACTGTTTTTTCATGAAATTAAATTTTCTGGTCTTACGTTTTGGTGGCTAGTGATTTTAAGCATATTTTTAAAACTGTTAAAATCATGAAGTCTCCAGAATGTGGGATTATAGTATCTACAACATGATTTAAATATTAAATAATTATCTTGTATATTTTGAATACAAAATTATATGTGTAATTTTTTTTTTAAATAATACAAAGAAGAATTCTCCCTGGTTTTGTAATTCACTACAATCATCGCTAAAAGTCAGTAAATTAGGTATTTTTTTTGTTTTATTAATTTATTTTAACACCGAAATTTTTATGGTTTTACGTTTTCATGGTTAGTTGGTTTAAGCATATTTTTAAAAGTGCATAATAGATTATGATCATCAGAACGTGGGAATAAAGTGCCTACAACATATTTTATTTATGTGACTGTTTTTTCATGAAATTAAATTTTCTGGTCTTACGTTTTGGTGGCTAGTGATTTTAAGCATATTTTTAAAACTGTTAAAATTATCTAGTCTCCAGAATGTGGGATTATAGTATCTACAACATGATTTAAATATCTATTAAATAATTATCTTGTATATTTTGCATACAAAATTATATGTGTAATTTTTTTTCAGGACAATACAAAGAAGAATTCTCCCTGGTTTTGTGATTCACTACAATCATCGCTAAAAGTTAATAAATTAAGTATTTTTTTGTTTTATTAATTTATTTTAACACCGAAATTTTTATGGTTTTACGTTTTGGTGGTTAGTTGGTTTAAGCATATTTTTAAAATTGCATAATAGATTATGATTAATAGAACGTGGAAATAAAGTGCCTACAACATATTTTATTTATGTGACTGTTTTTTCATGAAATTAAATTTTCTGGTCTTACGTTTTGGTGGATAGTGATTTTAAGCATATTTTTAAAACTGTTAAAATTATCTAGTCTCCAGAATGTGGGATTATAGTATCTACAACATGATTTAAATATTAAATAATTATCTTGTATATTTTGAATACAAAACTATATGTGTAATTTTTTTTCAGGATAATACAAATAAGAATTCTCCCTGGTTTTGTAATTCACTACAATCATCGCTAAAAGTCAGTAAATTAAGTATTTTTTTGTTTTATTAATTTATTTTAACACCAACATTTTTATGGTTTTACGTTTTGGTGGTTAGTTGGTTTAAGCATATTTTTAAAAGTGTATAATCTAACTAAACATCAGTATGTGGGATTAAAGTGCCTACAACATATTTTATTTATGTGATTTTTTTTCATGAAATTAAATTAAATAATTATCTCGAATATTTTTAATAGAAAATTAAATGTTTTTTTTTTCAGGACAATGAAAAGAAAAATGGACAGCTTTTTTTCATATCTTGGTGATTTACTACACTCATCGCTAGAAGTCAATAAATGAAGTATTTTTTTGTTTTATTAATTTATATCAAAACCGAAGTTTTTATGGTTTTACGTTTTGGTGGTTAGTTGGTTTAAGCATATTTTTAATAGTGTATAATCCAACTGATCATCAGTACGTGGGATTAAAGTTCCTACAACATATTTTATTTATGTGACTGTTTTTTCATGAAATTTTCTGGTCTTACGTTTGGATGGCTGATGATTGTAAGCATATTTTTAAAACTGTTAAAATCATCTAGACTCTAGAATGTGGGATTATTGTATCTACAACATGATTTAAAAATTAAATAATTATCTGGAATATTTTTAATAAAAAATTAAATGTGTTTTTTTTCAGGACAATGAAAAGAAAAATGGACAGCTTTTTTCCATGGCTTGGTGATTCACTACAATCATCGCTAAAAGTCAATAAATGAAAGTATTTTTTTGTTTTATTAATTTATTCCAACACCGAAATTTTTATGGTTTTACGTTTTGGTGGTTAGTTGGTTTAAGCATATTTTTAAAAGTGTATAATACAACTGATCATCAGTACGTGGGATTAAAGTTCCTACAACATATTTTATTTATGTGACTGTTTTTTCATGAAATTAAATTTTCTGGTCTTACGTTTGGATGGCTGGTGATTTTAAGCATATTTTTAAAACTGTTAAAATCATCTAGACTCCAGAATGTAGGATTATAGTATCTACAACATGATTTAAATATTAAATAATTATTCCGTATATTTTTAATAAAAAATTAAATGTTTTATTTTTTTTCAGGACAATAAAAAGGAAAATGGACAGATTTTTTCGATGGCTTGGTGATTCACTACAATCATCGCTAGAAGTCAATAAATGGAAGTATTTTTTTGTTTTATTTATTTATTTTAACTCTAGAAGTCAATAAGTTAAGTATTTTTTTGTTTTATTAATTTATTCCAACACCGAAATTTTTATGGTTTTACGTTTTGGTGGTTAGTTGGTTTAAGCATATTTTTAAAAGTGTATAATACAACTGATCATCAGTACGTGGGATTAAAGTTCCTACAACATATTTTATTTATGTGACTGTTTTTCATAAAATTAAATTTTATGGTTTTACATTTTGGTGGCTAGTGGTTTAAAATATATTTTTAAAACTGTTAAACCATTTAGTCTCCATAATGTGGGATTATAGTATCTACAACAAGATTTAAATATTAAATAATTATCTCGTATATTTTTAATAAAAAATTAAATGTGTTTTTTTTTTCAGGACAATGAAAAGAAAAATGGACAGCTTTTTTCCATCGCTTGAAGTCAATAAATTAAGTATTTTTTTGTTTTATTTATTTTAACTCTAGAAGTCAATAAGTTAAGTATTTTTTTGTTTTATTAATTTATTCCAACACCGAATTTTTTATGGTTTTACGTTTTGGTGGTTAGTTGGTTTAAGCATATTTTTAAAAGTGTATAATCTAACTGATCATCAGTACGTGGGATTAAAGTGCCTACAACATATTTTATTTATGTGACTGTTTTTTCATGAAATTAAATTTTATGGTCTTACATTTTGGTGGCTAGTGGTTTAAAACATATTTTAAAAAGTGTTAAACCATCTAGTCTCCATAATGTGGGATTATAGTATCTACAACACGATTTAAATATTAAATAATTATCTCTTATATTTGTAATAAAAAATTAAAGATGTTATTTTTTTCAGGACAATAAAAAGAAGAATGGACAGAATTTTTTTCAAGGCTTCGTGATTTACTACAATCATCGCTAGAAGTCAATAAATTAAGTATTTTTTAAACAAATATTAGAAATCTTCGTCATCGTTGGCGAAAAGTACTTTAAGCACTTGGTGTTTTGTTTTCGTGTTCTAAAATCTATTTATGGTTTTACGTTTTGGTGGTTAGTTCCTTTATTCATATTTTAAAAAGTGTATAATGTAATTGATCATCAGAACGTGGGATTTTAGTACCTACAACATTATTTATTTTTGTGATTGTTTTTTCATGAAATTAAATGGCCTATTTTTCCTTACAACAAATTTTATTTTTGTTATTGTTTTTTCATGAAATTAAATTTTCTGGTCTTACGTTCTGATGGGTAGTGATTTTAAGCATATTTTTAAATCTAGTAATGATTTTTACAGTTTTAAAAATATGCTTTAAATCACTACTGCAGTATGTGGAATTGTAGTATCTACAACATTAAATGTGTTGTTTTTTTGTCTTTTTTATTTTATTACAACCAACTAATCAAGTATTTTTTGTTTTATTCCAGCACCTCATTTTGTTTGGTCTTAGTTTTGGTGCCTGGTGGCTTTTTGCATATTTTTTTAAAATGTAAGGGGATTCCTAGAACGTACCCTCAATAATGACTTCTTTTTTAATTTTAGACTGACTACAACATATTTTTTTTGATTTCATTTCATTTTGTATAATTTAAAAATTGAATAAATAGTTTTATTAAATTAAAAAAAGTTGAATGGAAAGCTATGGATATGGAATAGAGCTGGTTTTAGAAACAAAGTTGATTATTTATTTGTAATTATATTAAAATAATTTATTTTCATTTAATGATAATAAATTGCAATTAAACGTGTATTTTGATGTTTTTTTTTATCTAAAATGAGTCAACTGAAATGCAGCTCACTTCGTTGATTTTGTTTAGACTAAATAAAATCGATAATATCAATGTGACGCCATAAAATAATTTAAAGAATGTTTTTTGTAATAATTATATTTATTAAAAATGTAATTTATGTAAAAAAATGTATTTTTTTTAAATATAGGTGTGTAATATATAAATTTTAAAGAATATTATAAATACACATTATTTCGGAATTTTCAATAATGCTGAAATAGCATTTTCAGTAGAGCTTTTGTCAGTACGTATGATATATTTGAAGAAATAACATCAAAAATGTTAATACTTACAAAAAAAAATCCACGATGTTTCTTATCACGGAACCATTGGACTTTGTCACATACCTAGGTTAAATGGAGGTGGTAGGTGTTATAAAAAGAAAATGCAATATGGCGGATTTCAGTAGTGGTGAAAAAATTGAAAAGTTAATAGTTAAAGGTGGAAGTGAAACAGGAAAAGAAGGGGTATTTTAAACTTGTAATATATTTTGAAAAAATCAGTTGGTGATTATTTCAGGTAAGTTCTAGTGTGCCAGATTAATTTAAAATTCAGGTACATTAGTGCATACCTTGAAATCGTTATCCTTTCTTCATCGTATATATGACTAAATTATATAAAAATATGATTGATTGGACTTAGAGTAAGGAAACTGGCCTCTTAAGTTTTGTTTATTATAATTAAGATGCCAAATTCCCTGCTTTGAGTCCAATTTAAAGCCTTTGTTCAACTATGTTATATATAGTTATGCCTAATGTACAAGAAAACCCTTCCAGTTGTTCTTCAATTAAAAGAAAACTGGTCTGGTTTTTTTTGATATTTGCATAATTTTACGACCGAAATTATAAGTTTTTTAAATTGCCCAATTTTGTTGCGTATATGGTATGAGTTCTTAAATGTACTAATTCCTGATTTTTTTTAAATTTTATTTCTCAACAAAACCATGATTTTCAAAGCACTGCGTTGTTAGGTAACTTTTGGACGATAATTAAATATAAAATTATCGTTTCTGAGTTATTTTCCAACATTTTGTTTTCACCATTATTGCTTCCAGCTCTGGACGCATGTTTTCGGAGGTATACTTAAACTAGCCATCATTGTATTTGGACATGGTATTTTGATTTTTTTGGCAGAATGAATGTTTAATGAGTCATACAGTTTGCCAAAAATGTCAAAACAGTGTGATCGCAATCAGCGAAATTTTGGCATGGTTTTTTGGAATTATGATGCGGGACAAATGAAACTAATCCATTTGTTCAGCATATGACTCCGAAAAAACTTCCATGACTGCAGCAACTTTCATTGAGGAATATTTTTATGTGACGATTTTGACATATTTTTACAGGACTTTCTTGCGGGGTAGATGTTTTATCAATTTACTTTCCTGGAAAGTCCTATAAAACTGTGTTAGGTTTCAAGAAAACTTCAAACTCGGCAGTATTTTTTAAGGACTTTCAAGAGAGAGAAAATATTTTAATAACTTTCCTTTCCCTGAAATTTCTACAAAACTCTGCCAATATCCTCAAATAAATCGCCTAAAAAAATTGATGGATTTTTTAAGTTTCTTTGCAGAAAAACGTTAATTTAAATCGTTCTTCTGGCATAGAGACTACAAAAATCCATTAAAGGTCTACAGCAAACCCAACTTATTCTTATTTATTGTACATTATCTAACAGTTCATACGAGGTGTGTTCAGAAAATATCGGGAATTTTAGTTTTTTGAAACAAATATTTATTTATTCGTCTACATTAATGTTGTCCCCTTCAAAATAGTCTCCATTGGATATTATGCACATGTGCCAGCTCTTCTTCCAATACTCGAAACACTTCTAAAACTCGATCTTTGGGATAGCCTTTAGTTCTTTCAGCGATGCGCTTTTAATGTCATCTATGCTTGCAAAACGACGGCCCTTTAAGGTTCTCTTTATTTTTGGGAATAGGAAAAAGTCAGACAGAGGCATGTCTGGCGAATATGGAGGCTGGGGCATCATTACAGTATTGTTTTTGGCCAAAAATGTGGTTCAAAATTTAACAATTTTAGAACAAATTTTGCTGCCACGCGTTTCATACCCAAAACATTCGAAAAATTTTCATTGGATGAACCAATCGATATACCAACATCATCAGCGACTTATCTGATGGTTTACACCCATTTCTTCCACTTTTTCCATGTTTTTATAGGTTTTTAATGTGCTTGTGCGTTCGGGGCGTTCGTCATCTTCAACGTCTTCAAGGCCATCTTGGAAACTCTTATACCACTTGTAAACTCTTGTTTTACTTATAGCAGACTCACTATAGGCCTTTGTTAACATTTCACAGAATTTATTTCATTTTTTAAGTAAAATTGGATACAAATTCTTTGATCCATTTCTTTTAACGAACGAAAAATCGCCGAGCTCATAAAACACGTCTAACCTTAGCGGCTGCCACAGACAAAGTAAACAATGAAAACAGCTAAAGTTTTTATCATACTTCGGGGGCATGTATACCAACATAATAAAGAAAATTTTATGACAACCGGACCTTCCGAACCCGCGAAATTTAACAATTCCCGTTATTTTCTGAACACAACTCGTATGCTTTCTCCGCCGTGTTGTATACAGAGTTTTTAAAGTTATCTGCTCACCATTGCTAACTTCGTTATTATTGAAGCTACAAATTGAATGTAGGGTTTCCGAAATATTCACAAAAAGAAATTTTGTAACATTTTAAAAGACAATTTAATTTGGAACAAAAAATTATTGCATAACTACCCTAAACTTAAAATTAAAATATGTAAAAATATACAATATTGTGAATATTTCGGAAACCCGACGTTCAATTGTTTTTCTGTTTGTACCATTTAATTAGAAATAAAAAACGCCACCAATTCGCTTTTTTAACCGACTTTGTATCTCCAATAATAACGGAGTTAAAATGTTAGCAATGGATAACTTTGGATACGATAGATGGCATTTCAATGTATTTTTATTGTACGGCGTTGTATAATATTTTGACTTTTGAACTCCGTGATAATTTGAAGTCTTTCTATATACCCTTTTCACTTTCACTGCAAAAAAACTGCTTCTATATCGGATTTTAACAGTTGTTAGTCCATTTCAAGAGGTACATTTTAATCTTTAATAAAGATTCTTTAAAGAAAAATTTTACAACCAACTGTCATTTTGAAGGCCGGTAAAACAGATTCACAGGTTACTCTGTTTTTGAATAGATGTCGCTCTATACAAATATTTAAATTTAATTTAGTAATAAATTTTTGTTTATACATAATAATTGTCGTAGAAAAAGTATAGTATTCAACTCGTTTATAAACTCATTTTATTAAACACTAGCTCCCAATTAAAATTCGTGACTAAAATGGCATTTAATGCCCCTAATTATTAAATATGTGGACAACTTTTTGGGCAGCGTCACTGACCACTTCCTCGTAGTGCTGCCTGGGTAACGCTAAGAGTCAGTTGTTTTATTATACCTATACCAGGTGATTTTTAGGAAGTGTGACTCTAGAGCTATTTTAGCAAAACAATAGCTCTATTAGCATGCTTACTCTAAGTCATCGAAAATCAACAAATTTTTCAGTGCTTCTTTTTTTTAAAAATTAAAACAGAAATTAATAAGTATTTCATATTTTGTTACAGGGTGAAGTCGTATTAAACCGTACAGTATTATGTACTTAAAGTAAGCTGAAAAAGCATTTTTAGTCTATAGTAGGTAGTAATGTTTTTGTTTTAGCACCACCAAATTGCCCCCGGAAGCTGCCGAAGTGCTTTATTAATCGTGTGCAACCAAAAAAGCTTTAAAATTGGAGCTAGGATATTTTTGATGTTACATTTTACGCTAGGAGTTTGGACCATCGCTTAATATAAAGTGTAAACCTTAAAATTATCGTCGCACCAAGTTACACTTCCAACAACACGTTCAGTGCCAATGTCTTTAAAAGTGACAGACTTTTTTGCAAGAACATTTGAAAGAACTTTTGTTGTGTTCCGGTAGTAATTTCAACGACACCCGGTATATAACGGTGAAAAGTTCCATGTTTTGTATATATGCTCCTTGGAATATGGCTGTGAATCTATACGGATCTACCTCAGATATGATACTAAATGGGCTTTTATATCTGTGTAAGTAACTGTAATTTTTTTTTTACATCTTAGAGAAACACTGAAATTTTTGTTGGTTTAAAGAACATTTTCGAGCAGGGTGTTTAGTTATAGGGGTGCATGTAGGACCTATTGGATATGTACAAATAGCCCTATAAGCACTCTTTTAATTTAATATCCAAAAATTCATCATTTTATCCACCAAATTACTATACTTGCCTGATGAGTCCTAAAAAGGACGAAATAAGATACTTTATTCAATTTTTACTTATTGATTTAAAAAAAAAAGTTTAACATAAAGCAATAAAGGATCTTATCGCAAGTTGCAATAGAAAAACATTGTTACTAAATATGTTTATTGATTTAATAAAGGCTATTATTATATGGTATTATTATTATTATTCTCTACATTCCTTTCTCTATCTATAAAAGGTTCGTCAACGATTTCTTCCAAATTGTTACTTTCTATATTATCAGTTTCTTCTCCAAATATTGTTTCAAATATCTTATTTATCTCCTCTTCAAAGTCTGTATCCGAAGCTGAATCATCATTGCTATTATCGTGATGTACAACACAGTCAACGTGGTTGGTATCTTTACCCTCTACATCAATGTAACTTCCTAAGGTGTGGTTTAAGAGTAAAGAATGGTTGTATTGTATGGAATCGATTTTTTGCCTAGGTGTTAGGAATTCGTGGGTCCTTGGGTTGCTTTCAATGGAATCTGTACTATGCCTTCTGGTTTTGCTTTTTTTGCATAAATGAAAGCAACCTCCCAACCATTCGGATAGTAAAGACGCACCACCAGCTACAAAACCAATGGCTAAAAGTAGAAACATACCTTGCGTATCGTCCAGACCTAAAGCTCTGTCTTCCACAATTAAGGATTTGAGACCTTGAGTGTTTGAGTTTGCCTGAAAAGTACGGTGAGTATTACTTAAGTAAAGATGTACATGGTAAAGCATACGGATAGTAATTTTCCCGTGGAACTTCTCATGGTATTCCACTCTAAATCATTTTTAATTTTGAGTACCAAGCCGGTTTCGATGCAGTACATAACCCCTTTGTTTAAAAGTTCTTGGTATATAGAGTTCTTTGGGAAAACAAGTGCCACATTAAAGTTTACTAGACATTCCTTACTTATATGTAAAAGAGACCGTTTATTACTAAAAATTATAGATATTGGTATATTATGATATGATCTATACATAGTAAATTTACGTTGAGGTAAAATTGGTTCTAACTATAAAATCCAGCTGTGACTTTGAGCCAAGAAAAGCGTAAGGCCAGAAGAATGCCTTGGTGGTATTTTGTAAGCCCTCTTCGATTGTTGGAACCAAGTCCATTTTTCTGAGAAGTTTTTGAGTGGGGGCATCCGATGAATTAGCAAACCAATGCTGCCAACCTCCCGTATCCAATGTTCCTATTTGAAATCTTCCGTTTAATAGTTGATCCACTGTATCCACAACTGATGGATAAATAGGTAATGTAACAAATGCTATAATAGAGCCTGTGTAACATGATGTTACTATAATGGTGAAAAGCCAGTAAAATGCTGAAAATTTATCCGATTATTTTTTAACTATATAGTGGGTATATAAAGGTTATATTACCAACTAGTAGGCGAGTTGTCATTTTTTCCGCCTTACTCCAGGATCCTTTACCAGTAAAAGTAAAACAATTAGTAAATGTACCAAATACATACCAAAACATATTTTCCATCTCTTCGGGATTTCGTATTAAATGTTTTAAGGTATGTTTATCGGAAAATGCTAAAGGAAATATGGCCAATAAGTAAGTCAAAGTCAAAGCCAGCCATACAGTCCAATGAAAAGGTCCTAAAATAGCCCTATACCGTGGCAACGCTGTAGACGTAAGCGAAACAAAAGCGGCACAATCCTGCGAATGCCAGTGTGACACCCCGATTTTATTGATTCTGTCTTGTGTGGTATACAGCCCTGCAGCACCTAAATTTGCTCGTCCTTGATACACCTGCTTTGCTACAGCTTCAGAGGAACCCAAGATTTCATATTCAGCAGCATATCTGTAGTCGGTTGTAAAGTTGAATACTTTTGATAATAAGTTGATTAGTCGGATTTCACTGCCATCAAACTCATAGTCACCATCTGTGTTGCGAGACCTAAAAATACGAATTGAGTATCATTCGTGTTTTTTTTTAAGTATTACTTTCTGATAACATAGGGAGGTTGATGGGCAATAGATATAATAAATCGATGGCCAGAAAATCCCTTGGTAATTTTTTTCGGAAACAAGTTTGTGTTGGGTCTTGCAAATCTGCCCTTAGTCCAGGAAGTTAACACTGCGGGTCCGCTGGAGCCCAAAGCGTCCAAGTAGAGTTCGTGCGTGTACAAGATATAGGAAGATTCAAGCGATGCTGTGGCAGCCCTTTCCGACTTGGTGATAACCAGTAAATTAGTGAAACTCTGCGACCTTTCGTTTGATAGAAATTCGAAAACTCTCCACTGACTCGATTGAGCCACCACAACAACTTTATTGCTATGCTGTTCACCGATTACATCCCGGCACCTCATCACGTCTTTCATGATTAAAATGTAACTTATACATGTTTTCATATTTTGCCTGACGCCGCTTACTTTTATGGTATAATTTTCGGTTATCTGCCCATGTATGTAAGTCATTGGGTGGTTTCTAAACAATTGTTCCAAAAGTAAGTTGCCGGCGGATTCAGAAAATCCATCATAGAGTATTACTGGTGTGCAGTCCGATAAATATTCCACTGATAGTTTTCTAATTAACTGCACTAAAGAAGGAACTTGATCCAATGTATCCCTTCCGAGGAAAACGTCTGACCACCTTTGCCATTGAGGTTTTTCGTGGGATTTTTGCAATGCTCTTTTATTGACATTTTTAATCGAGAAAACATAAGTTGTAAGTAAAAGTACAACGATAGTAGACAATATTGAGATCTTCATAATAACAAAGTAACTGAATGTTGGCAGACGGCAGACAGTAAGGTTTTAGACCGTTTTTATTTAATATTTATTGGTTTTAATATTTAATTGAAGCAGCTGCCTTAAAAAATGATATTATTGGTTTTTATTTGGTTTTCAATTAATTCGATAATTAGTTTGAAAGGGTAATTAAATAAAAGTACCAGATTTTTATAAGAATATTTTATATAATTTATCACTGGTTCACAATTCGATACTTCGCTTATATTAATTTGAATTATACAAATAAATTAGGTATTTTAAATATAATAGGTAAGAAAGTATATCCTTCTAACTGCACAATTTGCAGTTGAGGAACCACACAATTAAATAAGATTATCAAACATTAAGTTTATCGGCAGTACAATAAGAGAATAAGAGTTTTTTCTAATAATTATATTTACAATTTACTATAAGGCCATAGTTTGATGTTGATCAGATATGAGTAACATCACTATAGCGATGTAACAAGACATCTGGACAACATCTAGAAAAAAACATAAATACATATCTTAGATAGCTTAAATTACAAGCAACATTGAAAATAATGTCGCAATGGCCTAACTAAATCATTAACTTGGCAAAATTTAGTTCTTAACAAATTAATCTTCGATGTCATTGTCAATTTTACTGCTTTGTATTCCTGTTTTGCCGGTCCACGGGTAGATTTCTGGACATGGTTGGCAGGTCCTCATATACCTTACTCCTGATTTGTGCCATAAATTGCAAACCTTGGGATTGTTGCATCTCTTTGGCCGATCCTAAAGAAAAAATAAATTTACTACGAGTCTAGCATTTATGATGAAAAAAACATACAGAGAAATCACATTGGAATGGTTGGAAATTTCCCAATCTGCCTGATGGTGTTGGATCCCTGACCCATTGGAGCGCTTGCCAGTTGGTGACCAGCCAGACATCCTTCATGGCTAAAATACTGTCGATAAACTTGATGAAACCTTCTTTGTGGTGTGGTTGTGTAAACCAGGCGGCATGGTAAAACAAACCGAATGGAGCTCTGTTGGTGGTGTAATGTCTTTGGAAGTTTTTGGTCAGCATCTTGAAGACTCCGTCAGAATCAGGTGGATTGCTGCAAGCGTCACCCATGGAACATCTGCCTCCGTTTAGATCTTGCCACATGACCATAGGGACTTCCCAGACGCCTGGGTATGATCTTGTGGGGCAGGGCGGAATCATGCAGTCGTGGAAAAGTTTGTAATCCAAAGTGTAAGGCCAACTTGGTGGTTTGTTTTCGTAGATTGGCATGGATGAGTCGTAGGTGAAGTTCGAATCGTATAACATTTTAAACATTTTGTTGCCTCCAACCGATAAGAATGGAGCTCTCATTCCTCTCACGTCTTCCAGGTGGACACCTCCGTATGCGGAAAGGATTTCTCTTTGACCAGCGACTTCACGGGTCCATCTCTTCTGGGAGAACTGCTCGCCGAAGCTGTGACTATTTACAGGATAAAAATTGTTAAATTTGTATTTGTTTGGGGAGATATATTGCAGTTAGTACGCTTTAAGAAAATAAGATTAGGTTAGGTTTAAGCGGCAATTCCATGTTAAGAGCAAATTGTACAACCGTTGTTCTACTGCAAAAAGGTTATTGTGCATAATGATGATACTGTACAGTGCAATGACATTTATGGCTTATGACTTACGACACGGTATGGGAAGCAATTTCATGACCATCAGAATAGAGGTTTTGGACTTGGCTGTAGTCAGTCCATTCGTGGGAAGCGTAAAACGTGGCAGCGATAGGGCATCCGTTCGGATTTGTTCTACCTTTTTCGAAGAGATCGCTGTACAAACCTTTGTTGAGATCATTCACCGAATCGTCAAAAGTGAGTAGAACAATTTGGGGTACTTGTTCAACAGGGAGGTCACCTATTTGTTAGTATGCAAAGAGAGAAAATCAGTTAATCATAATAATAGCATTGATTGATTGAAGAAATTTAAAGCTAGTCAAATAGACAGTATAGTAAAGTCAAGTTCAGCTGTGTGTTGCACTTTTCGGCGAAGGCGGCCACTTACGAAACGGTGTGTGATGCCATCTCGTGGCCATCGGCGTAGAGGTTCTGAACATGGCTATAATCAGTCCACTCATGAGATACGTAAAAAGTGGCCGAGATCGGACAGCCATTCGGATTAGTGCGACCATTTTCAAATAAATCAATATAATATTGTTTATTTAAATCGCTAACGGCATCGTCAAATGTTATCAAAACCATCTGAGGTGTTTCTTCGACAGGAATATTTCCTATTTTAAATAAACAATTAAAAACACGAACGCAATGTATCTTCTATCTGCTACATCCTTCTGTAATTGCCTACTACTACTACAACAACTAATAGCAAAATAATTCTAAAAATAGTACATACCGGGAATTTCTTTCCCTCCGCAACTGCAATCAGGGAGCAAGCAAACATCCTTACGGCATTTGGCAGCTGTTTTGTCCGGTTGTGGTTGAGGGTAGATCGGATCTGGTCGCCTTGGAGGAAACCTGTAGATGTCAACCGGTTCCGAAGCTCTGGATCGATCAACAATGGATGTAGACGGTTTCAACGTTGGTCTAGAGCGACTAAATTGAAATATTATTTTATGTTTTTTTAGTACGTGTGTCTACTTACGGAGTACCACGGTTGACAGTGACAGTGACTTCATTGTTTACTACATTGCCAGCAGTACCACCAGAAGCGGAATAATGAGTGGAGCCGCGTCCTCTGGAGTTGGTTCTATAAACAATGAATACACCACGTAAACTATGTTTTATCTACACTGTGGTGGGTGGTGCTTAGTTACTGTTCACCCTAATCAACACATGCACTGCGTTTTTTTTCTAATGGTTTTAGTGGTATTTGCTCTAGCTACTCGTTATTATTTCACCACATCCGCTGAATTTTGATTGTGACAATAACCATATTGTGTGTGTTAAATTGTGCCAAGTGTTACATGTCAGGATGAATGGATTTAGGTCAATTGTCAACATATCCAGTCTTAAGAGGAGTTAAATATCGTCGTGAATAGTCAATACAAAGAAGCGTGTACAGGATAATAATAATAATAGTAATAATAATAATAATAAAGTTAACTAGAAATGGTGCAGATTATTAAAACAAAGATCGGTGTTCATGCAAAATTATACTTTGCAGCCTATTATATGAGGAATAAATACCTCTTGGTCTCGTTGCATTTCGGTTCGATACATTTTTGGCTTTGCTTCCGCGTTCCCCCGATAGCAATTAATGATTTAATTGCGGCATTTACCCGGGAGACTCGAGCTGGGGAGGATGAATTGAAGGATGCCATGTCAGTCTTATTGTTAGTCACTGTTTGTAAAATTGCTGATTGAACTGGTTGAATCGGTTTCGGGAAAGGTTTTGGTTTGTACGAAGGTAACTGATCGGGCTCGGGTTTTTGTTTATATTGATCTTGGTCTTGATCTATAAAGGCATGTGCTGGGGGAAGTTCTACGGTAGTGCGAAAACGTTTTTGGTTAGGTGCAATATTACTAATTTGGTCAGGGTCAACGTAAAGTCTCAATTTTTCTTTCAAAAGTCCCGACTGTAACTTTTCTCTTATGTATTCGTCACTCAGCTTCGTTTTACTGTTAAACGGTCTCTCACTTTCCGTACTACTCACTTGAGTGGTAGTAGTTGTTACCTTAGGGGTGGTCGTAGTAGTCGTGGTGGTAGTAGTAGTTGTAGTACTTGTAGTAATCGGAAGTCTTAATCGAAACGGTTCAACGCTATTATAATTAGCTTTGATTGTCGATTGTTCCTCGCTATTATCATTATCGAACACGAAAGCCGATAACAATTTTTCTGCAGACTCGAAACTGGCTCCGTTAGAGGATAACTCATGATTAACGGTAATAGGATTGATTAATTTTCTGACAGATTTCAGTGTTTTAATGGTTGGTTTATTTACAGAGTTTTCACCTTTATAAGTTTTATTTGTGTTAAAACTAAATACTTGAGAATCAACAACGGGCCTGGGGAATATAGATTTCAAAAAGAATTTCGGAGGTGAGTACGTAGTTGGTACAATTGCTTTACGTACCGTTACGAATGTAGAGTTTACACTTTGCGCTGGTGTGTACCTTCTACTATCTTTTTTACTCGAGGAATCTGTTGTTTTAATAATATTGTTATCAGTAGTTGAGAAGGGAGATTTAGTAATAAAATGATAAGCAGCAGCAGCAGGTTTTTCAGTAGTTAAATGCATGGGAAGAGCAAAAGGAGTAGGATTTCTAACCACTGCGGTTCTTAAAGGTGCATGCAAAGAAGAATCAGTAAATGCATCGACGGATGGATATTTCGGTCTATATGTTACAGGCATGGTAGTCGTAGTTAAGTCAAGTCTATCATATTTGTTATAATGAGGATCATTTCGGATAAGGGCCAGAGTATAGGGGCTGTGTCCCGGGTCTTCCGGTTTTGTATTAATTATTGACTGTGCTTGTGTTTGGTTCTCATTGGTTGTGACAGGCGTTCTGCTAGAATAAACGATACCTTTTTATTTTCCGTTACAAATTAATGCAGAGCATCAAATAATGCTCCTCGAATGTTACAAACCCCAACAAATCTACAATAGTTATATTAAATTATGTATAAAATGATGATGAAAGAGACTACGCTACGCTATTTTACTCATTACTTGTGTTAAATTTGATACTATAGACTATAGTGTTATACTACTACTCAACAGACAATCGTCTTATGGGTTATATATGTTTTTGTATTAAGTATTTTGGACTCTGTAACGAAAGATACTACAAAATAGCTAAATAAGTTGGTTGTTACAAAAATTTTAAGATTGTCAAATAAATGTATGTTTAACTACTGTCTACTGAAAAGGTTAGTTAGAGTAACAACCAATTTACCAAAAGTATAGAATGGATGAATGAAATCGCAGTTAAATAAATAAATAAAAAAAATCAAAGCAACAAAATGCCTTAATGAAAATGATCATGCATTGAAAATAGAAAAACGAAAACTTTGTTGTGGAAAGTTTTGTAGTACCTCGAAGGAATTGTATTCTTTTTAGGGGGAATAGTACGTTGGGTAGTCGTTGTAGTGGTTGTTCTTGTAGTTATTCTTGTGGTAGTGGGTTTTCTGGTGGTAGTAGTAACTCTTTTAGTGGTGGCCTCCTCAACATCATTTAAATCATTCCTGTCTCCCCTAAGGTGTTCCTTGTTTGTTTTACAAGTTTTAATTTGGCTTTGCAAATACTTACCTAGACGGTTGTCTGCCTGATTGTCTGTACCCCGATTGATCGTCAAGCTAAAACAACTAATTTAATTCAATTCAAAACATTAACTTTAATCAATTACCTGTTGGTTGTTGTAAGAGTTATCATCACTATAATCGGATACAGTGGATTGTTGGTAAATATCCTGTGGCTGGTACTGTGGTTGGTTTTGAATGTAAACAGTGTTGCCGCGATTTTTGGGGACGTCTTCGTGGCTTACAGTCGATTGAATAGCTGGTGCTGGGGTGCCTCTATAAGTTGGTGCTGGAGTTTTTCCTGAGCCTTCATTGCTGTTACCATAGGCACTATTGTGGGAATAATCTACAAACATTTATATTTAAAATCAAAATAGGCAATATATTTTTGATTTTTTACCAACGTCTCTGTATAATTCAACATCTTCATCATAGAGAGGGTATAATGGGTCATAATGATTTCCAGAATACTGACTGCTATTGTACAATGTTCTTGCTGTGGCAGTAGCAGTGGATATTGAAGGTGCAACGCTGCTTTCCTCGCTTGTGTGAATAAGAATAAAATATAATGGATTTATAGTACAACAATTATTGTGAATGATGCCCTACTTAGGTGTAAAGGTCAGATATGTACAGTCTGTTAGTCTTTGTATAAAAAGTATGTACATTATATAACATGCAATGATAGGTACAAAAAGATAATGACACTGAACATTCTATAGTAATACCATCATCCATCCTGGCACTTTTGTAGTGTACTGGTATTGACAGTTGAAATAAAATAAATAGAAATTGCAATATGCTATTTAATAATTGCTTAATGACTTTCACCGACACGTATGAACCATATTTAATTTTTAATTCGTATAATTTTAAAAATCACGTTGCAAAAATTTGAAGCCTTATTAAACATACAGGTTACATGAATGAATTTAAATGGCCAGAAATAATAATTTAATTGAGAAATTAAACATTTGGTCTGGATGCCAATATTAAATTATGTATTTTATTTAAGTATTTCATAATAGTGTTTTACAAATTTTCAGACAATTAAAGTGGAAAATTATAATTACATCACATTAAGCCATAATAAACGTATTTACAATAGAAAAGAGTTAGTCACAGGTCTTAATAGTCACATTACCTTTTCGAATGTTTTGAGTCATTGTCAGTTAGATGGTGGGTCGTGGTAAGTCTTAATCGAGATTGTCCTCTTGCAGCTTTGACAGTTGTGCTTTTCACAGTTTGAGGTTTTATCCTTGGACGTATAGTGTATATCACTTTTGGGGTCGTACTACTGACAACTTCTTTTACTTTTAATGTGCTAGATATCGGCTCTGTCTTGTTCAGTTTCTTGCCAATTATATCCTGGTATCTGGCTGAATACTTCATCTCAGTGGAGTTATTTTTGGCATCTTCCTTCGAGTCAGGATAGTCGTATTCCTCGTAATAGTACTCGTACTCGATATAAGGCTTTTTGGGCACCGGCTTCGTGTGGGACTTTATTTGACTAGAATAAATCTTAGGTTTACCTACATCTTCATATTCGTAGTAATAATAATCGCTTACTGGTACTTTCGATTTAGTAAGGTTTAGTTTATTATCTAGTAATGGCACAGGCGTTCTAACATCTTTAAGCGAGTGCTTGCTATTAAAACTATTGGGACTATAACGCACTTTTTCTAATAGTGCTTCGTTCTGAAGCTTGTATGATTGTGTTGCGGCTTTAGGTTTCACCGTTGTGGTGGTCGTCGATGGTCCTCTGAGGCTATCCAAAAATTTGTCGTAATTGAAGCTTGGATTGGCAAACGGGTTTTCAATGTTGGCATATTTATTTTCGGTCTTGTAGAAAGTTGGGGGCGGTTTAAAATAATCATCGTGCGGTCTTTCTAAGGTGTTGTTCGATTGTTGGTACCTATGGTCTTCTTCATCCTCGTCATCGTAATATTCATCCCCTTCTTCGTTTGTTGTGCTTTGGATAGTTTCCTCTTTTAAGTATTTTTCGGTGGTGGACAACACTTGGTCATGTGGTTTAAACGAGCTTGTCACAGCGTCTGTTAAATACTTGAAATTCGTCGTGGTGTTCACATATTTAATAGGATGTCTTTCCACTATTGTAGTAAAAGCAGGCTGTAAAACTATTCTAGGACTTTGGTTATAATTATACTCCACTGTGTGCCTTATAGAATTACTATCGAAAATTTTGTTTTTTGAAGGTGGGGACTTTGTTGGCCCTATGTTGAAGTACTGGTAGTTATCCTGATAATTCCCTCCCGGTTTTGCAACGCTTCTAGTATTTTGTAAGGGTAAAAAGTTAAAATTTTGCGAGCTTTGCACATTTTGCGTGACAGGATGGTAGTTCCTTTTGTATTCAGGTACGAAAGGTTGAAAACCATCATCCTGATTGCTAGATTTAAAAGGTTGCTTATTAATCGGAGGGGCTTGTAATAATATAGGATTTAGTCTAAACGTGTTTTTATTGTTACTTTGTTGTCCGCCATGCCACAATTCACCTTCCCGATGATGACTAAAATATAATAAGTAACAGTCTACATTTGGTTTAATGTTTATTGGCGATATTTTACCTTCGGTTTATTTGTCGTTTTTGTCTTCTTTTTATTGTCAAGTCGTTTGTTTGTAAAAAGTCATCGCTGATAATAAAACATGATCAATGATAGAACTCTTCGTCAGTAGAAGACTTACCTATAATGTTGCTGGTTTCCGGTTCCAAAGGATATTACTCCGATCTTTTCTCCGCGACTGCTATAGGACTACACAAATAAAAGCAAATAACGAATAAAGCCATAAACAAAAATAAGTAGGTACACTTACAGGAAGTGCGTTAGTGTGTCTAAGACCATCTCTATCCCTCTGTACTTGACCAATTGTGGATGGTTGTCCTCTGTAAACCCTTTGCTGTCTGTCATTTTCAATCTCTTCAGCTGGAGGAAGAACATCGTCCGCATCAGCGTAGAGTTGTTGTTGCTGTTGTTGTTTGATGATTTCCTGTTGCGTGGGATGAAGTTGTCTTGGTTGACCTCTGGAGGTGACCACTGCAGCAGGTTGTGCTGGTGGGGGTGGAGGTGGCGGAGAGTATCTTTGTCTTGGTTCATCTCTCTCGCGTTCGCGCTCGCGCTCCCTTTGTTCTCTGCCCCGGCTTGGACTAGGTCCTGAGGTGACCCTTTGTTCGGAAGATATTTCGCTTCCATCGCACCCTACATTTCTGGGCCAATCGCACGTTTGGAGTTCGTGACTGTACATCAAGCCTCCTGTGCAAGATTCGAGTAAGGCGCCTCCAAAAACGCACACGTAATATTGTGTGCAATCATTTGGATGTGGGTAATACCCGAACTCTTCGGGACAATCAAAGTTGACGTTGGTTTTTACATCAGCGCCCACCTGGATGTTTCTGCTGACTTTTCTTTGGGCGGTTGTGACATCTAAAACATCCAACAACAAATAACTACTAGTACTTGTGCTTGTGCTACTAATCTAATTTACATTAAATGTTCATGCATCCCAAAACAGCAATTTGTTTGCTAATTGAAAATGGTTTTTTGTTGACCTAAACACTTTTTCCAACAAGGTTACCCTCAATTGGAAGTATGCCTTGTTAGTGATCATAATAAACTTTAAAACTCAATTTTAATTGTTACCCATATAAGCGCTTAATTACAAAATCTTGACATTAAGAATTGATCATTTTGAAATAAGTTCTTCGAAAATATACATAGCAATATATTTTATTACCATTTCATGGTTTATAATTATGATTTATAATACATATTTAATTTCGTAAATTTTTTGTGCCAATAAATTTATTAAATTATATATTATTTGAAATTTTATTGCACTCGCCTCATAATAACATAATATGCAAAATAAATTTTGACATAAACCATGTCAAAATGTCTACATAAGTACATGGGAACTAGGTCTAAAAATAGCAACAATAAATCAATTGAACACACAAATTTAATGTAAGTATACAAATTAACGAGATTGTAGATTAATTGTTGAGGTAATAAGGAAATTGCATGTATACATATAGTTAATTATTTAGATCTTTAGGGCAAATAAAGAAACTTTTAATTGAAACACAATTAACTTTTTTTTTTAATTCCACCTTTAAAAAGCCCATTATCGTACATGTTTCCATGACACTAAGTTATCTTTTAAATACACATTGACAAACTATGGTTTTATGGCTCTTTAGTCACGGGCTGAAGTTAGCAACAGGTTTTTAGTCACGGGCTAAACTTAGTTAACAGTTGTCAAATGTCATAGAATCGTTAAAATAAATAATACTAAATGTAATAGTTATTTATGTATCAAGGCAGTAAAGTTGTATACTGTTTGTTGCGACGGTTATTATATATTTGCCCGCCGCGGGGATTTTTTAATCTAATTAATAAAATTAACTTATTATTTTTATTAAACAACATTTTATGAAAGGGTCCAGTCGACCTCAACGACGGTGCTTTTTTTAATATTATTTGGTTGCTGCTGAGGAGCAGTAGACACATCTTAAAATGTATAATGGGTTGCATACAATACTCGTATTAAATCGGCAGTTAAGTTCTACTTTACTGCCGATTTCGGATAAAAGTATTTTATTATCTCAATACAAAAATACAAAAGTATGAAGTAGTTTCTCAACGCCAATACCTATTTGAAAAGTTTATGGGTACGTTTTTACTAAACTTTTGGTTTCGCGGGCAGTAAACTAGATTTAACTGATACCGCATTAAAAATTTCCCATAAAACATTCTCTTCACTTTTACTGTAAAAAATTGCTTCTATATCAGATTTAAACGGTTGTTAGTCCATTTTCAAGGGATATATTTCGATTTACACATACAAATTTGACATTTTGACCGGATTCCCAAGTTAGAAATTCTCACGCGAGTTTTTGTAGAGATGTCTCTCTATACGAGGTGTGTTCAGAAAATAACGGGAATTATTCAATTTCGCGGGTTCGGAGGGTCCGGTTGTCATAAAATTTTCTTTATTATGTTGTGTTATCCAAAAGTACGTTTATAAACTTTTCTGGACACTATTTAATTAAAGACCCGCTCGCACGCTTTGCTCGTGCCTAATTAAAATTTGTAATTAAAATTGATACATAATATACTATTCATTTATTGTTAAAGCAAAACAAGCAAATTTAATCGTATTATTAATTTTTCAAATAAGACTTTATGTTCTCCGTTACATTGCAATTTATTTGCCTTGCCTTGCTTTGCCTGCTATGAAAGGTGTTAATTTCGATAAGCTTGCATTGATTAATTACTTTTGAAAATTTTGCTGTAAATCTTCATGTAGGTATTTTATTGCATATAATTGTTGTTCGGTCGGTTATTTCATTAATTTTTCACGTTCAAAATAATATTTATCGTATGAATATAAGGGTGTGGCGATTACATTTTCAAATATTTGTACATATAATAATTAAAATCTTTTATCTCGATTCAATTTTTTTAATAGAAACTTTCGTTTTCGGTATCTTTGAATCTTTTGAAATGAATAAAAAACAATAAATTTTATAAAGACAAAAATCTAAATACAATGCTCATTGCTTATCAAGATTTATTCCATACGTTTCGACTTATTGAACAAATAAAAATATACATTCAAACAAATTGTATGTTAATTTTTGTCTGGCTAAAATCAAATTGCATTGAAAAGTCATTTTCGTCGGGATTTTTAACAACAAACTAATTGAGAACAATGCCATGCCAGATTTATTTGCATAATACACATTCGATTAATTACAATTTGAAAGTGTTAATAAAATGTGTGAGAAACACTTTACTAATTAATTCAACGATATCGACATATCTCGAAAGAAAAGTTCACTTCGAAATAATATTTTTTATTTTCCATTCTCAATTTGGCAAGACCGCAAATATCAGGAAGCAATAGAAAGTTAACAGGAACTAAATGCGTTGGATCGTCGTATAAGGATTCATTCAGGTTCAACTCGTATTACCTACAATTAACAATTAGGCAATATGGAGGGTGTTATTACATCTATTAACACAATTATTTCCATTCTTTTCAAGAACGTTCATTCTACTTGAATAATAAAAGTGATTTTTTTCCATGTTGTTGCAGCCCATACTTAATATTCAAAACAGCTAGTTAATTACAGTCATACTAAAGGCTAAAGGCAGTACACGACTCTGCATTACTATAGAACCGTTTTAATTTAAATCAATGTAATTGTTACACTTACTTTCATATGACATATTACACCACGTGGGCGTATATGAAGCATTTTACCTTACCGAGTTAAAATTTTTTATGTTTTCGTTGCACATATTATTCACCATAGTAAAATTTCATGTACTTCATAAGTGGGATATTTTTCATATCAGGTATGCTTAAACTTTAACCTTCAGTAATTTATTAATAATTTACATAATGTTTAAAAACGAATTTTGGTGTTTGTGCTCGATAGTAATTATTTGTTTAATATGATTTTAAATGCTTTCACTTGCCCAGCCGAGCGTTGATAATTTCTAAATTAAAAAATTACCATATAAAATTTCAATTGATAAAATGAACAAATGTGTAATGTTGTGTAAACCACGGGTTCGAACAATCAAATTTGGCTAATTTTCCCATGTTTAATTGATTATGGTAAAAATTTGTTACCAAATGAGCATTTCTTAAAATAACCACACAAGCTAATTTATTGCACAAACTTCAATAAAGAAAAAAAACAAAACAATTACTCCTATTACACAGATAATTCGGAAAGTCTCATCATTGTTGTTGGTGCATATTTAATGAAATTTCTCAGATGAAAATTGCTTATTATTAATTTAGTTACATAAATACAACAACAAGCAGTAACAAAATGTTTGATATAATCGGCCTTAATTTTGACTTTTACAGTTTACTTTATAGATACCCATGTACAGGCAGGGTATCATTGTAATATAATCTTAAATGTCAAATATTCTATTAGCAAATATGCCATCCTTGTATCTACTAAATAATCTCTACCATAAATATATTTCTAAAAATGTTATGTCACATTGTTCCATTATATAGTAAATATAAAATTGATCAATGATCGTATAAGTCGATAATCGATAGCAAGAAGACTAAATAGAGAAGTGCTCCTATTTCTACTCTTCTTGTTCGATACACACGTCAACCAATTTTGAGGTTTTTTATTATATGCTATGCGGTTAGACCTAATTCCTTTTTCAGTATCTACAGTATATTACAAATTCATATGCGAGTTTGTTTGGTTTATTCAACCTGATTAAAATTGCAACAGTGAATTACTTTCCCTGTCTCGGTAAATTGATCTACGATATCGATAAATAACAATTCGAAAGAAGTAAAGAAAAAAATACAGCGGAATGACCCCAATAGGAATTTCAATTGTTTCTTGCATGCTACACTTATTACTCTAGGTACTTGTTTTGTCAATAACATTTTAACCAAACAAAATTTAATCATATGGAGAGAGTAATTTTAGTTAATCAATCGATTTTATTGATATTTCAAGATGCGTTGGCATTTGGTGACATCACGTCTTTGTTCAAGGTCGCTTATTGAGAGATTATCTTGTTGAATCAGCTATTTTGTCACATTTTAGATTTGTCTCACGGTAGTCATAACATTCAAGACAACAACAAATATTGAGATAAAAGTGGAACACGGCGCTAGCAAATCTGTTTTACTTTTAATTTTACTTTACATAAATTAAATAAAATTAAAAGTGGATTTGTTTTAATTTCACTTCTGAATATTAATTATTAAAATTGGATACGTGCTAGATACATTATAAGCGTTTTATACAATCAACCATATGTTTTGCATTCTACTCTTCTGCGTACAGAAAAAGAAATCTTTCAACTCTCTTTTTGACTTCGTTCTATTTTCTCGAAAACTAAAAATACTAAATACAAAAACTTTTTGGAATTGCGTAACATTTCTTAATTTATCAGGACCTTGGACCACTTTTCAATCAACTTTGGAGCACAATTCAACAGCGAAAGTTGTAATTATATAATATCTTAATTATTTAGACCAAAAATTAATTGTATATAGGTGTTATACAAACCACAGTCTGCAAAAACTGATCCTTACCTGAAAAAAATAAAAAACCTTTAAAATCATTCACAATTAAACTACATCTATAGAATTCATTGGCATTGGCATGGCATACAATATTTAATGCAGCCTTATATAGGCTCCATGTGCAGCGACAGTAGTGAGAGGTAATCAGCCCCATCAACTGTGCTGTAGATTTGGCTTTATCTTTGGGATAGCAAAATTCGACTATATTTTATTTAAGAAACTTATTTTCGATAAACTATTTATACCAATAGCAATTGCAACTGCTATTCTATTGTTTTTAATTAGTTAATTAAGGAAAGCGTTAATGTTAAATTTCAAGGTTCTTTTTGTTTTTGTTCTTTGCTTATTTGGTATCAGTAAATCGCGTGTTTCTCAACAATTGATGCAACTAATGAATAATAATATTTCCTTTACTGATTTTCGTTGTAAATCAAATTAAATCAAATCAAAGGGTTGCAAAAATGGCGGATGCGCCGGGATCAATTCTAATAAAATTAGTATTCAGGTAAAACGAAAACTTATTGTAATATTTGAAGGAGTGTTTGATAATAAAGTTCAAAAATTACTCATCTTGTCAGAATACTAAATTATAAACACACATTTTGAATGCTGAGCAAAAATGTATGATCCTTGAATGTGCTGAAAATGGTCGTTGTGTGTAAGTGGTAGAAATTCCACGCTCGTAACGTAAACAACAAATTGTTAAATATATAGTGAAGTGAAATCGATATTTAAGTCAGATTAATCAGCACGTTAACAATAAAATTTTTGAAATTATTTCTTAATTTGTTATGTCAAATTTGTTAATTTATTATTTCTGGAATTGTTTGTCCTTGGTTAAGACTTGAATTTCGTTTTAAACGTAATGGTAGGTAGTTTTTTCTTAAAGTAATCAAGTTAAAAAAAATAAAGAAAACAATAACTGGAATAAGGATATGGAGATTGTAAGGTCGTTCAAGGCACCACGCCTTTCCTTATCTCGACCTTCAGACTTTTTTGCTTTATGTGGTCCATAATCTAATTTATTTGAATTTTTCTTGTGAAACTGCAAACTCTTGCTTTTGTTGGGCATACTTCATTGGTGTTTAATTGACTATTAAAATGCAATAGTTTTAATTGTGCATATTGCAAAAAGGTAAACTTTGATAATTGTACAGTTCGCATAGTTACGTAAGTCGTACTTAATGCCAACGACTGCAAGTGGTTACTATTTAGACAAAGATACACTTGATGCAAAAATTGCGCACTTAAAGCAATAATAACTTACATAAATCTTGCTTCTTTTAAATAAAGAATCGATAAATTAAAGGAACTGGTAATGAATAAATTTTGGTTGAAATAAATTTTCGCAATGAGGGATCTAAAGGTCACATCGTCTTTATTAATAAAAGTTAATTTTATCATTACCTACTTAATATAGAAATCCTCTCATAAGTAACGATTGCAAAATCTAATGACTCCTACATCTGTTTAGATGACATTATCTAGGATTAACTACTGTGCATTGTGTGATATTTTTTCTATACCACTTGGTATTGGCAAACCGCGATCGTGATCAATTTTGAATAAATTTCGCCCCTAAAAATCCAAACAAAGAACTATTACATTGCCAATTGATTTCATAAAAATGAAATCAACTATTTAGCAACTGGCAAAAGAAAAATTGTTTTCACAAATTGTGGTCTGAGAAATAACTCAAAACAGCTGATCCAAACCACCATTATAGTTGATCGATATCTACATGTACAGCTGTAGCAAAAAATTTACCATTTACCATTGCGGTGTAAAATTACCACTGCTAAGAAAATAAATACATACTGTCAAGGACCTTAGAAATAATAATGATTATTGTTCGAGCAAAATTAATTTGATATTTAAGCTAAGCCATAAGGCTATTAATACCATAATTTCACAAACTAAAAATGCTCTGAATTAGATTGACTGTAATGCCGTAGTAACAAATGCTAAAACCAAGGATTTTCATGATTAACCACGCCTTTTTATTGCATTATTTGTTAAAGCTTTGTTTATTTCGCTGGCATTTCCTTCGAGAAAAAACCATTTGTGAAATTTCGAATACAACTTAACGTGTAGTGCCGAAAATTGGACATCATCAGTGCCGGGTAGCCACTCGAAACACACTGCCCTCAGCCGATTTTTACATAATTTGTGCTACTTCCTCTGGACGGTAGATGGAGCTGCTTTATATGAGCAGTGTGTTCCGCAGCGCGAGGCTACTCGGCACTGATGAGGTCCAAAAGAGCGCAAGTGTTTGTGATTATTTATCGAGATCGAGATATAATATGCTTATTACGCAATGATATCTATGACATGCAAGAACAAGCTTTAATAAATATTGCCGACCACATAAATTTGAAAATCGAAAGCAAACATGATCAATCTAGATTTGGTTTCAATTTGCACTCGAAGTGTCGCCACAAACAGGTTTTATTTAACGGTTATAATAAAATCATAAAAAGCCGTTGTACAAAATTGCCTTTTACTTGTGTTTTTGAGGCGAAAAAAATTTAGGCATTGTTGTATGCACAATTTATGATCTAAAATAGTTGGGATTATTAGCAGTTTCGACATAAGAACAAATGAAAAACTTTCGTTTTCATGGGAGAATAGTAGATACCTGCTCATTATAAGTTAAATAACAATTTGTTGGGCATTATTTATTAATATTGTTAAAATGTATGGCAAAAAGTTCAGCGGGATAATAACCGATATATATCAAAATTTCTTAATTCGTGAACTCACGATGTGGTTAAAATGATTGCAAGAGCATCGTTCATTTTATTTAACATTTATGATCGGAATTGTTTGGGGGGAAGTAGTGTTTGACCCAGTCGAATGCAAGATTATGCGGCAAGGTCGTTTTATATAAAGTTTTACTTATGTGCTACAGTTTAGTGTCTAGTTACTTTCACTCTTATGTTGGCATAAGCATAAGGCATAAGAATGAATCTAGGCGCGGGCGTTAGCGTTAGATAATTCAAATTAATACCTTTAAGTTTTCCAAATGTCGCTACAATTACTTCATTTAATACATCAAAATATTTTATACTGCAGTGATTATTTAGGTCACCTATCTCTTAAATGATTTCTCCTTATTATATGCCTTATTTGGTCATTGGCCATTAAACAATAAATTATTAGCGTTAATTGGCAAGATCATATCAACTTTTGTCTTCCAGTTTCAACAAAAATGATTTACTTTACTTCCTTCATTAATATATTGTAGTACAGTTAAGTACAGTTATTGGTTTGTGGTGTACCATGTATGTACGACCACTTCCTTATTATATAACAAGGCTATAAAGACTACGCACAAAATAACATTATTATAGTGGAATTGCAGGACAACCCATAACAAAAAGTTTCACTATACTTAAATTAAAATATTTTATTCGTGTTGTGCTCTGATAAATTTGTTAACAGACAATTATATATTGTAAATAGCTCAAAAAATGCTTTTCTACTTATATTCGGTTGTTACCTCGTCATCGTGCTTTTGCCAGACAAACAAATGTGCAATCACACTCGAAACACGCCCTATATAGGCAGCAGGTGCAGCGACAGCGGTGAGATGTAATTGTGTGTTGCATAGTTCGGCAACACAGATCCTTTGGACGGTAGATGGGGCAGATTACCTCTCACCGTTATCGCTGCACAGGTTGCCTATATAGAGCGACAAAGGTATGTTTTACTAGTACTAAAAATGTTCTAGAACTGTCTAAAGTTGTTCTAAAACTGTCTTAAACCATTAATTGGCAAGAATAATTCACTTTGTTTTGAAATACTTCTAATCTTCGAGATCGAATCTTGTCCATGCCATGTGTTACTTCCAATTACTTCGAAACCGTTTAAGTAATTTGATTAGGTAACTCGGTCTCCTGATTGAAACAATTATTTGCAATGAATTGCTATCCCTTCCAATCCATTGAATTTCCGGTTTAACCCCAAGTTAACGCAACCAAGTGAATGTTACCTATGTGAACAAAATTTATAACACGACTAGAGGAAATCTTAATCTGTATTTTTTATCACACATTTCTTGTGATATGTAAGAATGGTTGGAGAAAAAGGAGCTTTCTCGAGAAACAGTTTACGCGAAAATATTGATGCTTTATTTCTGTAGTATTTTTTGGGCAAATCAGATAAATGATGACCATGCTTGTGAATCCATAAGAAATAAACCTAGATTTTTCGAAAACATTAGAAGATCTATGAAGAAACGCGTTAGGAGATATGTAGAAGAATATACAGGGTGTTTCATAATATATGCGCAGGACTTCAGGATGTGATAGCTCATCCAAAAAGATGAAAAAAGTCGCTATTAACTTACCCTCTAAAATGCACAATTTTCGAGATACAGGGTGTTGAAATTTTAGAAAAAAAATCGTTTTTTTCGATTATCTCCGGAACCGTTTATCGTACAAAAAACAGCTTTTGTAAGCATTTTCTACTCAAAATAAGCTATGTTTTGTGCCAGAAAAAAAATTTTTTTTACTCATAAATGGTGGAGATTTTGAAGGGGTAGCGGGTGTTTTTCTCCTCAACTTCTACGCCCCTGAAAAATGTACGGTTTTGAGAGGCCTATTCGAACCGCCAATGTTTTCTACACAAAAAAGGTACTCTTGGTCATAAGCTCTAAAGTTGACTGTTTTCGAGAAAAATCAACTTTTATATTTAAAAACATGTTCAATTTTTTGAAAAAAAAATTTTATTACTAATTAAACAAAATTTATTTAAACGTTAGAAAAAGTAACAAAACCAAACGATAATTGCAAAATTAAAAAAAAATAAAAAATGATTTTTTACACAAATGCTGAAATGTTCGAAATGCGTTACCTTTATACGGTTTGGAGAATTTAGCAAAGACAACTTTTGAATCATTTTTTATTTTGCAATTACTTATGGTTTGGTTTTGTTACTTGTTCTAACGTTAAAATAAATTTTGTTTAATTAGTAAAAAAAAAATTTTTTTTTTAAATTGACCATGTTTTTAAACATAAAAGTTGATTTTTCTCGAAAACGGTCAACTTTAGAGCTTATGACCAAGAGTACCTTTTTTGTGTCGAAAACATTGGCGGTTCGAATAGGCCTCTCAAAACCGTACATTTTTCAGGGGCGTAGAAGTTGAGGAGAAAAACACCCGCTACCCCTTCAAAATCTCCACCAATTATTAGTAAAAAAAAATTTTTTTCTGGCACAAAACATAGCTTATTTTGAGTAGAAAATGCTTACAAAAACTGTTTTTTGTACGATAAACGGTTCCGGAGATATTCGAAAAAAACGATTTTTTTTCTAAAATTTCAACACCCTGTATCTCGAAAATTGTGCATTTTAGAGGGTAAGTTAATAGCGACTTTTTTCATCTTTTTGGATGAGCTATCACATCCTGAAGTCCTGCGCATATATTATGAAACACCCTGTATAAACGTTATTTCCAGACACCCTGTATTTTGAGGGTGTTGAAAAAATTATTTTGTTAATTAAACAAATATGTAATTTTCTTAATTAAAATTACAAAATAATAATTTATATTGGCAAATTAACAATAAAACAACGATTATCCGCCATCATAATCAAATTAAAAGGAGGTTAGTAATCAAAGGTTACGAAATAACTCGTGGTTAAGTAACGCAAAGTTTGGCATTTTCGTGTGACACGTACCTTGAGGCAATTAGTCGGTGGGTGTTTTGTATTTTCAGCGAAAAATCACTGCGTTGAAGTGTGTATGTATCTATTACTTTCTCCAATAAGTGCTTTCACTTTTCAAAATCACTGCATGATTATTGATCACTTATTATGCACCGATTGTAGCTTAATACGGTTACCTATTTTCAATTTATATGCGTAAGGATTCTTTTCCTATGGTTTATTACACACACCAAATACAAATACTTTCACCATCGAAAATTAAGAAGGATGTGCTTTCTCACATTTTGTAAATTAGTTTATCCGAGTTATTCGGAATTTTTGATAATTTATAATGCGGAAGTTTTTTTTTTCAAATGATCAATTAGATGTTTAGAAGGTCTAGATCATCTTTCTCCACTGACACACTTTCCGTAGGTAATATCTTCGTTACATTTGCCAGCTATTCTGAAAAACATTTAAGTGAGAGTATTTATTTAGCCGGCATTAATTTGCAGATTAACGACAGTACACATATCTCGTGATATTGAAAATTATGTTCACCATTATAATCTTCCTTTTCTAATTTACTTTCATCAGAAAGGGACATGGTCTACATTACTACAATTTGTAATGCTGCTCTAACAACTGTTTAATAAATGTCATAAAATATCTAATAATAATAAATACACCTAAAGGACTAAATGTGACTAGATGTGTACCAAGAAGTCTAAATAGAGGAGGAGTAAACCTACGGATGAGCAAAATGCTAGTGCGCACACTCTGTGTCTGTGAGTGTGACAGTTATGCGCGGTGAGCCTTTGCGCATGCTATTATCGTTGATTGAAGCTTCTCCTTTATTTAGTCTTCTTGATGTACCGGCATAAATTAATTTTTTTTTAAGGTGGACGTATAATTGGTACAATTTAATTCAAATTATTTTTTTCAAAAGGTGCATCACAAATTGTAGGAATGTAATAGAGCCGACTAGCTGTGAGGAATAATAGTAAAATGGTATGTATATAAAATGAATAGGTACCTTATTCTTGGTAATATTTCTGTGAGAAAATATTTTTTCTGCTTAGAGTTAGGAAAGTTAATCGCCTTGAAGTATTGATTGTGCTTGCAATATGCAAGTAATATTGTATTAATAGTTAAAATTGTTGATAATTAACCTATTAGGTATTGATGGTTATGCAATAAATAAATAAATAAATATATAAATTGTATTTTTATAATTAAATTTATTGTAACCCCCCGAGTTGTGTAATTTGAAAATTTTGGGAGAGGTTAGTTTAAATTGCCCAATAAGATAAATGTCAAGTTGTTATTTAAAGAATTTCAAATTTTGAATAATTACTAAATATTGTTGCAAAATGTTATATCCTTGTGTAAAGTTTATTTAGAAAACCCATAATCCTTGATGATGCTATAAAAACTACTATATTTAAAATTGATTATGATAAATTTGTTTCAATTGTTTATTTATTTATTTGAGTCTGCTTCAATGACCTTTAATGATTAGGTATTCTTAGGTAATAGGTTGTAGACTACCTAAGGCATATTTAGCACCATTTATATAAACCATGATTCACGAAACACTTTCTTTAGTAACTAAATAATATTTTTGTTATTTTTTAAAAAATATTTTCATATAACTGTTTGTTTAAAGGTTGGGAATCAAATAAAGGTTTACATTTCTATCTTCAGGTGAATTCTGAATAAGTTAAGTAGGTACAGGTCTACAAATATAAATAGACATGTAGCTACTTAACTTATTCAGTATTCACCTGAAGACGACTTACCAGTCGAAAAAATTTTATGAATCATAATCGAAATTTCTTTTCGGGCTAATTGATTTCTAAACACCAAACAATTCGGTAATTAAAACTAGTTTCTAATTACCCTCTTTACATAACAAAAGCTTTTTGAATTATATTACAATTAAAAATCCCTAATTACTTTATTTGCATATTTTTAACTTAGTCACGACGCTTTATTTATATAGTCGATAGTTTACAAGCTGTAAGAATATTTTTTTATTATATAACATAATTAATAACTATTTATTTACTCTTATTGTTAATGTAAGTCAAAGCATATTGTCTTGTTTTGTTTTAAGAAAGCATTTTGGGATTAATCTAAAAATTCCCATAATGTATGTATTGAAGAAATGGTTACATAAAAAGATTAAAAATTATTTATATATTCAGCACTTATTCCTTATATAATAATATATCTAATATATTTCTAGGACTCTGAATTATGGATTAACAACATACAAACAAAAAGTGAAATTTAATATAAGCTTGTACATATCTTTTTAAATAGTTTAACCTTTGACTTACATATTTCCTAAGTAAAGAAAAATTAACATCGTGAATATTACAATTACTTAGGTATGATGTGAATATTAAAACATACGAAAAGTAAAACGAGGTTAATGTACAAAAACTCTACACGATTGTTTATCTATTTACCGCGAGCATTTTTTAATAAAATTTCTTTATGAGCAAGCAAAGCATTCTCAATTTCTCAATAGGTCATAATATAACCGGCATAAACCAATAAATTTATAAAGGTTTTGAAAAATTTAAAAGTATCGTGAGCGTTCCCTTTCAAACTTATTATACAATGCAAATATCACTTTTGTTTAATATGTAGGTATAACCATAAAAGACGAATTACGTACAAAGCTAATAGGTTGTTAATTTTATATTGAAATTTTTATTGGCGGCTACCTATGTATATGTGTATAAGATTTATTAATAAATGTCAGGAGTTAATGTGGAGGGGCACACACGTAAACATACAATTTTAATTTTGTCACTTTGAACAATTAATTAATTATAATTAATTAATTGTTCAATAATTATTTGAATAAAATAGGGTTTGGTTAAATTCTTGCGAAGGATAACAAGTTTCCTTGACGCATGCAACTTGATATCCTGGTTAATATTTCCTAATTTTTATTATAATTTTAAACATTTTCAAATTTGCTGTTACCTTAAAAAAGCAAATTAATCCTAATTAAAATGTTTATTGCCAACATTATTAATTAATAAACAAATAATTTTTATTCATTAAAGATAATAAAACAAAAACTTTTCATGTTAGATCCAAAAGTTAAGAACGATCAGAAACGTAAAAAATGCAAATTTTAATTAAATTACATAATGCTTAATTTCACAATTAAACGAAATTGCAAAAATCTTAATTAATTTAATTTTTTAACAGAATGTTTTTATCATGATAATTATCAATACAATTTTAAATTATTATTATTCTTAAAAAAATTTTCAGTTTGCTTAATATCAACTTGTCGACCGTGAGATTTTTACGTAATAAATGACATTCAGAAATTTACATAGTATTTTACATAGAAAAAATCCATATTTTATTAATTTTTTGTCTAGGATTCTAGTACAGTCAATTTTATCTATTTTGTAATGAGATACTTTATCCCACACAAAATTTTGATTTTATAGGTTGGCTATACTTTAAACAGCATAATATTTTGCATATTGAATAATATTTTTATGATTTTTTTAGTACTTACGAGACTTTTCTGGCAAAGAAAATCCTTTCTTTCTTCTTTAACACTAACACCCGCATATTGTAAATAAGTAAATTAAGGACGGCATGGCGAATCGATTTTGACATTAACTGTCAAACCAATGACTGTGATACCAACTATCTAAAGTAAAATTCGACCACATTAAATTTAAGGTATAAAATTAATTTTTTATATAGATTTTGCAAAATAGATAAAATAGCATAAAGAATTCATGTTGTAAGACCTTTTGTCGCACTCGTCAATTACAAAATTGTCGCAAAATGACGTCTTATGACATTAGTTCTTTAATACACTATTTTAATTTCAGTTTTGCTTTTTTGGGTACTTTAGTCATAGAGCCCCCTACATTTTTCATTTACCAATTTTTTTTCTCTAAAATACACTGTTTTCATTTAAAGTTTTCACTAAAAAACAGTTGTGCTATATTGTGAAGAAAAAAATGATTGATTTGAATGAAGAATTCTGCGTTCTATAAAAACGTATATTTGAGGTTAGGTATCTGTCAGTTCATCCCCAATTTCGTCTAATATTATTTTTTATAATTTACATTATTTTGGTCATCATAAAAATGCAACATCTAATTGCCTGTACCAAGGCAATTCATAAATACTCACTATTGTTTAAACATTTAAAATTAAGGTTAATGTTTTGTTTATTTAATTATTTTTTTAACACGCTAATTTGTGACGAATTAAGCATTTGAAAATAAAAGATTTATTTTTTAATTAATCGATCTTATCTGTTTAATTGGTTTTAAAGCAAGCATTATTGATATTGATACCTAGAAACCTCATTTTTGAATAATCAAACCTTAAATGGAGAGAATGGAAGAGCACACCCACAATTTCAATGAAAAAAAAAAATTTTTGCGTTTTTTTATCTCGGGCCTGGTAAAGGGTGCGTAAATAGTACGTAACAAACGTTATAAATATTAAAAACTTCTTACCCCCGCATGGAAATATAAAGCTAGAAAGCAAGGTCAATTCTAGAAACCGAGTAAAGAATTCTTTTTCTAATATGTCAAGGATTTCAATAAGCACTTTAAACAATATCAAAACGGGGGAGTGAACAGGATCAAATATTTTTCGTCCCAAATTGAGTCAATTAAATTAATTAATGCTCGTGCGCTAGATGTTAGGTAATAGTGGTTTTGTGCTACACTTAAGGTGATTATAACACACAATGACGGTGTGGCAAGATTCTATTAAGCGCTAAAAAGACAAATTTGGATGTTAATTTTTTTTAAACAAAAAAGTAATATTCTTACTATCATAAAAAAAAATTTTGGTTTCAAAGAAAAAAACTGAGTACATAGAATGAATGTTCGGGATGTATGTGTGCTAATCCCAACAAATGTACGCATACAACCCGAAGGCGGTGTGGTACTTACCGAAAGAAGCTGTGGCCAGGAGCACGAAGGTAGCAACAATGGTAGCAACCATTTTCACACAAAAAATATTTAATAAAAGTTATACAGAGCACTTAATCCAGACACAAGTATGTCACAAGTAGGAGCTAGAAACACTTCCCCATGTATAAACCGGAACGTAAATTCTCCCCAATGTGACAACAATTTAAATAAGTACCGCGCGAATTGGTCGCAACACGTACTTGAACCGACTGGGTCTTGAGTACGATTAGAAGTTGTTCTTAAGTGAAATGTACCAGCGGGGACTAAGCAAGAGAAAACTTTGTAACCCCCTCCTCTTTTTGCTTGTTTGTTGTTGTTGTTTTCCCTTCGCCGTGTATACATACAACACACGCTGGCATTCACTTCGACAAAATTTTACCTTGTTTTTTACCACCCTCTAAAATATTTCCTCATTTTACCAGGACATAATTTATAATACAATAATCCCATTCTGACCAAAAATTATAAAAATGTCGAAAATTTTATTTAAAGTTTGTTATTTTTATTTTTGAAGATCATTCATATTAGTTGCACCATAACACAGCAAAAAATTTGTCCGTGTAAATTTTCTAGAGTACCTGGTAAAAATATTAGAGTTAAAATCTAGGGTAAACATATATACGCGTTATTTTAACTCTAAAATCCAATCTTATCTATTTTTCATCTAGGTAACTAAATATATTTTACACTATTTAGACACAATTTCTATTATAAAAACATTTACAAAATTAGAGTAGATATTTTCACTAAATCAATTAAATTATAACTTTTATAGAGTTACTTTTAAATCTGGTACATGGTACAGTTTAATCTAAATATATCTAATAAATTCTTATTAGTGAATATTTTAACTCTAAAATGTGTAGATTTAACTCTATTTAGTGTGATTGGCTCACACGGGGTGTTTCTCTTTCCATTCTACTAGCGTGCATTTGTTCATTGTTTCATTGAAATTTGGCAGTGTGACAGTGATTTTGTGTGCATTATTAGTATTAGTAAGTACATTATTATATTAATTATTATTGTTTTATTTATGTATTTGGGTTTTATTGAATAGTTAACACGTTGCAAAGACATAAATAAAACAATCATTAATAATAAAAGGTCTTAAATTCTTGTAAACTACCACACATTCTTTATAAAAAAACCTATATTATAAAATTATCATACTCTATACTAAAGAGTCTATAGGTGTACACGATTATAACCTACCTTAATTTTTTACAATACATTTTTTATAAATTTAATAATTTGTTTGTATACCCTTTCCCATTAAAAACAAGATATAGTGTAAATTAAAAATTATTTACACTAAATATATAAAAATATAATGAATCATTTAATCTATTTTTTGTTAATATCTTATTATTATTATAGAGTAGATTTAACACTAAAATGTGTAAATTTGTCTCTAGATTAGTAAACATTTTAAGTTATTTAGACGAATTTAGTGCTAAATTAACCATTTTTAAGTGTTAAAATAGTAATTTAACAAGAGGTTAAATAACACGATTTAAAGTAATTTTAACACTACAATGGTTATTAAAAATAGCACTATTTTTGGTAAAAGTTACACTGCAATGCACACTACTGTATCAACTCTAAATAAGTTGTATGTATATACCACCTAATTAGTGAACTTTAATAATAATAATAGTAATAATTTAAATAATGTAACTAAGGTTGACAGATGTATACATATATTTTTAAATATATTTTCTGATTTTTTGTTGTATCTATTAATTGTTCTGCGATATCTTTAGGACACCCTGTGTTCCTTAATTAACGGATGCAAAGTAAATTTTTAAATTACTTTCTTTAATGATTATAATTATGCATTAAAAAATTTATATTAGTACGAAACAATAGAACCTCTATATAAAAAAAGAAAATCAAAAATTAGCCTAAATATTTTTAATTAGTTCATTAAGTTATTAAATATAAATAAATAAATAAAAATAAACATGTGATTGTTTAATTAGGTCCGGAAGCAATAAAACGCTATTAATACCTTTAAACGGCAATCAATTACTTCATTTTAGTATTGGCAGGAAAATTTCGTAATTTCGCCATCGCGCTATTACCAAACGACCTCTGCATTAATTTTCAAGATTCACAAAACAAAAAACCGATACTTGAGATAAGAAATCGCAATGTCCGTTCGAATCTTCCAAACGAACGGAACTACTCACTACCTTGGAAATTAACAGCACAGAAAATAATACAAACTCGACATGGGATTCCAAAATAGGCCGATATATGGATTTTTTTAAAAGATTCTCGGAAACACTCAATCCAACCGTATCATGCAAATTTTATTACAAATGTCAGTGTATAAATCATTGAATTTTTTTTTGATAAACTTGCCTAATTTTTTTTTTCAAAGGCGATTTAAATTTTGCAATAAACTAGGCATTGTTGTGGTTAATTTTAATAAATTTTGTGTGCAAATAAATAATGAGTATAACTATCAAAATTACCATAATTCAACCTTCCTAAGATAAAAAAGATAGTATCATATTTTTTTAAATATTTCTCAACTAATTAATGCAATAATTAAATATTAAAATGTTTTACAAAGGTAGCCTATTTGAATTTTATGACATTGTACGTTGATGGTAAAATATCTATATCGCCTTCATAAAAATTTTAACAGTGGTGATGACATACGCCATAAATTTTATAAGCCATATAAAGGTACTATTGAGGCTGTTGAAATTTGGTTAAGGTGCAACAATTATTATTATTGTTACAAGGGGTTAGGAAAGATATAAATTAATTATTTTTTATTTATTTACTAGTTAGCTCTTTCTCTAATATTTATCTTAAATTCTATTGTTGTAATATTATTTTGGTGTCAAATTCCTAAATTCGCATATAAATATCTTAAACAATGTAACTGTTATGTTACAAAATTTTTATATAACCAGGACAAAATAAAACATGAACGGTATATAATACGTTTATTTATATATCTTCATAAAATTAACATTTATACCAGTAAACATTATTATATGTATACATACAAACACTGCGCTTTCATTGGTAACTTTGTTGTATTGTATATTTTTTAAAAAATAAGCATATGAATGATTGTCTTCTGCAAATTAGTATCCTAATATACGTAAATATTAATTCAAAAAATATTGGAAAGCAAGCAAAATTCCTAAATTCGCATATAAATATCTTAAACAATGTAACTGTTTTTTACAAAATTTTTATATAACCAGGACAAAATAAAACATGAACGGTATATAATACGTTTATTTATATATCTTCATAAAATTAACATTTATACCAGTAAACATTATTATATGTATACATAGTTAAATAATCAGTCATTACATACTTAAAACATAAAACAATCTATAGTATAGTATATTTAATAAATAAGACATTTACATACATATGTTTTATATACATTTAATATGGATATTGAGACAAACAGTGTATACACAAGTTGTGCTATAATATTTGGCTAGAATAATTAATCAATACAATTTTTTTAAATCTAAACCAACGAAGTTAAAATTATCACAGTTAATAATAATTAAATTTAGTTATTAGCTTTATGTTAAGCTTGTTTTAAAAATTAAATTTGCACGAGTAAATTTAACAAGGTAAATAGAAAATATTTTGTGGTTTTATATACCTACAGGGTGTCCCAAAATTGGCCGCCCAAAGGGTAGGTAAGGGTGAATTCATCTAAAAATTTCAAGACGAATTTTGCTTTACCGATCTTGCAAAATGCAGGAGTTATTTAATTTTTAAGGCCGCCAATGAGAGCGCACCGAATTTGTTTTTGTTTACTTTACAAACACTGAGCTTTCATTGGTAACTTTGTTGTATTGTATATTTTTTAAAGGATAAGCATATGAATGATTGTCTTCCGCAAATTAGTATCCTAATATACGTAAATATTAATTCAAAAAATATTGGAGAGCAAGCAAAATTCCTAAATTCGCATTAAACAATGTAACTGTTTATTACAAAATTTTTATATAACCAGGACAAAATAAAACATGAACGGTATATAATACGTTTATTTATATATCTTCATAAAATTAACATTTATACCAGTAAACATTATTATATGTATATATAGTTAAATAATCAGTCATTACATACTTAAAACATAAAACAATCTATAGTATAGTATATTTAATAAATAAGACATTTACATACATATGTTTTATATACATTTAATATGGATATTGAGACAAACAGTGTATACACAAGTTGTGCTATAATATTTGGCTAGAATAATTAATCAATACAATTTTTTTAAATCTAAACCAACGAAGTTAAAATTATCACAGTTAATAATAATTAAATTTAGTTAATAGCTTTGTATTTAGCTTGTTTTAAAAATTAAATTTGGACGAGTAAATTTAACAAGTTAAATAGAAAATATTTTGTGGTTTTATATACAGGGTGTCCCAAAATTGGCCGCCCAAAGGGTAGGTAAGGGTGAATTCATCTAAAAATTTTAAGACGAATTTTGCTTTACCAATGTTGCAAAATGCAGGAGTTATTTAATTTTAAGGCTGCCAATGAGAGCGCACCGAATTTGCTTTTGTTTACTTTACAAACACTGCGCTTTCATTGGTAACTTTGTTGTATTGTACATTTTTTAAAGAATAAGCATATGAATGATTGTCTTCCGCAAATTATTATCCTAATATAAGTAAATATTGGAAACCAAGCAAAATATCTGTCCATTTAACTATTATTATAACTATTAAAACAATTACCTAATTTAAACGTGAATTGTAAATTCCTTCCTCTCTTGTTCTTTACGTTCCTGGTATCTGTAAGAAAGTATTAAATATTTTGTATAGTATTTACATTTTATTTATTTAATAAACTAATTACTGTGCATGCCATATTTCAAAATATTGCATGATATACGTAAAAGCAAAGAATTAATAAAAACTAGACATGCAATAATAAACAAATACCTGTTTTCAGAACGAACAAGGATATTTAAAGGTTGTAATTGAAATGTTAGATTTAGGACCTACCTTGCGAGTAATGAGAGGAATAGTTCAGCAGGAAGTTTGAGGCTTCTTGCGTCTCTATCGCATTCGGTTTCGCTTAATTCCCAACTATCGGAAAAACCAGAAGGCGGCTGTAGCATATTCTCTGGATATTCGATGGCAAGCTCCTCCTCAGAACTGGAAGAACCCAGCTTTACGTTTATGTCTAATTTTTTTTCTTTAACCTTCATTTATTTACACTTTCTCATGGCGAGATGAACCGGCAATTTACCCGATCATTTTTATTCAACTTTCATTAATTCCAGTAAAAAACCGTTAAATTATTCATTTAATGCGGTTGGATGAAAAAAAAGTTGTGGGTTTCTATTATGTTAGTTGTTTGTAAGAGCTTATTAGCGTTTTTTAAATGATTTTAAACAAAACTAGTTGTGCAAATTGAAAATGTCAGGGTCAAGGGTTATATTGCCGCCAAATACTTTACACTGATAAATTGGCGTCAAACAGAAATCTATTAAATATGTTTAACAAACTGCTTCTATAATAAATATAAAAGCGGGAAAAATTATGGTCATCGTAATTATTTAACACCCACGAGTTGAACATAGAGTTCGTTATCCATATCCATATCCATATAAATGGAAATATACTTTTAGATGACACTGATACCACATTTATAAATTTTCAAAACCACGTAACATCGTAAATAGTGTGTGTATATCCCTTAACTTTTACTACCAATCAGATTTTATGGTAAAATACGCGAATAGTTAAATATTTTATTATCCTGTATATATTTAAATGTTACATTTGACAATTGTAAAATATTTGGCGGTATACTATAGAATAGATATATATCAAGTTTTATAAACGCCATTTTAAGTACAAATTTTTAGTACAGTGTCCATAAAACATTCTCTCTCATTTACTATATTGATCGTTAGTTTATTTTTAATTTTGATAATACTTTGAAATTATAGTAATAAAAAAACTCAAAGAATAATATATTTTTTCTACTCCCACCTTTAAAACGCCCTTTATCGTACATGTTTCCATGACACTAAGTGACCTTTTAAATACACATTGACAAGTTGTGGCTTTATGGCGCTTTAGTCACGGGCTGAAGTTATTAACCGGTTTTTAGTCACGGGCTGAAGTTAGTTGACAGTTGTCAAATGTCATACAATCGTTAAAATAAATTGCCTTTCTTGTAAAATAATACTAAATGTGAAAATTATATTATTACCTCAATACAAAAATACAAAATATTAAATAGTTTCTCAACGCCAATATTTGAAAAGTTTATATGAACATTGTACTGACCTTTTAATTTCGCCGGCAGTAAACTATAACTTAAATTCGGGCACGGACTCCAGTGTAAAGTGCTTATAAAACATTTTCTTTACTTTCACTGTCAATTTTCAAGAAAAACATTTCGATTTATAATCTGTGTTTATAAAATATAAAAATTTGACATTTGACGGTGACACACAGATTCCCCTATTGTTTCATAGATGGCCCTCTATATAAATTTCTGATTTAAATTTTAAGATAATTTTAAATATTTGTCATAGAAAAAGTATAGTATGCACCTCGTTTATAAACTTTTCTATACACTCATTAATTTAAACACTCGCTATACTATTTTTAACATAATCAAATTATGATGTTATTTTGATATTTTATCTATTTTGCGTTCATAATAACTTCATTATAACACCGCTTTCGGTGCTGTAATGAGATCATTTATACCACCCAAAATTTGGTTTTTATACTTTAAACAGAATAATATTTTGCATATTGGTTATAATAATTTTATGATTTTTCTAGTACTTACGAGACTTTTTTGGCAATAAATTTTGTTTAACATCAAAGAAAATCCTTTTTTTCTTCTTTAACATTAACAGCCGCTTATTGTAAATAAATTAAGGACGGCATGGCGAATCGATTTTGACATTAACTGTCAAACCAATTACTGTGATACCAACTATCTAAAGTAAAATCGACCAAATTAAATTTAAGGTATAAAACTTTTTTTTTATAGAATGTTTGCAACTTAGATAAAATAGCATAAAGAACGCACTCGTCCATTATAAATTGTCCGCGTACGACAAAATTACGTCTTATGACATTAGTTCTTTAATATACTATTAAAGTATCAATAATTGTTAGGTTTAATTTAAATATTATCAGGAAATTTTAATGTCAAAAATATTTATTGGGATGGTTACTTTATGTTCGTATAGATGTCGCTTTTTACAAATATTTAATATAAATAATTTTTTAGATAATATGACTAATGATTAGGGATGGGATTTTAGTTATTTTACCTTTTTTCAACCGATGTAACTATTTAAAAACCAATAAAGTCAAAATGTGTTTTAAAAGATTTTCTTTTATATGAACCCAACTTGTTTTCACCTTTTTTACCTTTTTTGGAGGTTTTTGCTTTAAACTACCTTTTTTATACTTTTGTTACCTATTTTTTTTAACTTGTTTTCACCTTTTTTACCTTTTTTGTAGGTTTTTGCTTTAAACTACCTTTTTATACTTTTGTTACATATTTTTAATTTGTCAGTTTATTGTGACAAAAAGCATAATCTTACGTCTCAAAATATAGAAAAGATTCTTATTTGTTACTCAAGTAGTAAAGTTACATAGTGGGTAAATATAAGATATTCCATATTTTTTAGTTCCTTCTTGCTTTAAGTTATATAAAAAGTTTTATTTTATGTTACTTTATCGTTTGTTACTCTAGTAGTAAATTTGGTAAATATCAGGTATTCCCTGTTATATTTTCAGTTCCTTATAGCTAATTAACTATTGGTCAGTTTATAAAAAAATATTTTATGTTACTTATTTTATAAAAATAAACGAAACTTGAACTTTTAATGTTTTTTTTTTACCTAAAATGCTGTTTTTTAACCTATAATGCTTTTTTTAGTACCTTTTTAGTTACCTATTTTTCAGTTTTTAGTACCTAAATATCCCATCTTTACTAATGATAATGTGTCTAAAATGGCGTTTATCAAATTGATACATTTAGTATTATTTTACAACTGCACTTCATTTTAACCATTGTATGACATTTAGCCCGTGACTAAAACGCCATAAAGGCACAACTTGTCAATGTGTATTTAAAAGGTGACTTAGTGTCATGGAAACATGTATGATAATGGGCGTTTTAAAGGTGGAAGTAGAAAAAGTTATTTGTTATATAATTTAAGTTATATTAGTCTAGTTTAGGTAGAAAGTGGAACTGATTTATTATTAGCGCACAGTAAATTTAAAATTTTAATTGTGTGTTAAATGTTTTTGAATACATTCCTACTAATTTTATTTTGTTTTATTTTTTTAAATATATAGGACAGGTTAATTATAATATTTAAAATGTTATTGCTTTTATGATATAAGATTAACATAATATCCCGATTATTGACCTTTTATTATACTACGACGACGCACAATAAAATCAGGGTTATGAACCATAAATTTGCTACAATGTACAGTAAGGCATGCTTATAATCAAATAATTCTCTTGAGCTGACAATAAATAGCATGCCAATCAACGCACCAAAGCACTTGGCTTAAAACGTAAAGAAAGGTAGCGAAAACATGCGACATAGATGAAAAAGAATACCTTGGCTACCTGCTGGTTCTGTGGAGCCTTGTGCTGGCGACGACATGTTTGGGCGTGTGCCGGCGCTCCGTCATCGGCGACACGTCGTTGGACTCCGTGCTCGAGTCGCGCCGAAACAGATCTGAAACGAGCAACGTTTCGTAACCGCCGTAGCCAGCTGCAGCTGCGCGCTCACCTAAGCCGCCTTTCACCGGCACCCGGTAGTTCGAGCTCGACGGGCACTCGCCGCAAGGGCTGCCGCTCGTTTCGTCGGAATCGCCCGAGTCGCCGCCAGGGCCTCTGCTCGACTGCGCCATCCGGTTCGGGCGCATCCGAGGGGTTTTCATTTGAGTCGTAGCTGAAATTTATAGTTGAATAAAACTAATTGGTTAAAAAACAAATTGAAAAAACCGTTATTTTACTTAGATTTTGGTTGATTTACTTAGAATGCTAGTTATTTAACCAGTAGGGTGGAGCGAAAAAAAATTTTTTTTTCCTTAGCCTGGGGGTGGAATTTGTAGCCTATAAAAAAGAAAATTTTTGAAAAAAAAAAATTTTTTTTACTCAACGTCTTGAGGTGGCCCACTGATTTTTTAAATTAAATTGAAGTTAAAATTCTTTTAAATAAAAAAAAAATTTCAAAAATGAAGTTAAAAAAAATGTTGTGGTCATTATTGTTGTTTTTAAAAAAATTCCAAAATAGTAACATGCTTTTCTGAGGCAATAGAGCGAATTTCGAGTTGAACACGATCAAATTTGTTTATTTTTAGATAAATTTGAAGATTACAAGCCAATTTTTTTTTTTATTCAAAGGAATTTTAACTTAAATTTAATTTAAAAAATCAGTGGGCCACAGACGTTAGGTAAAAAATTTTTTTTTTCAAAAATTTTCTTTTTTTACAGGCTACAAATTCAACCCCCAGGCCAAGGAAAAAAAAAAAATTTCGCTCCACCCTATTAACCAGTTGTGCTACTCAGGATGATTCATCCTGTTCTGTTACTCCTTGTTAAATTATTAATTTTAAAACTCACCGGCATTGTAGTAGCGATGCTTTTGCCAGCTATGCTTGCTGGAGCTTGTACTCTTCGGATACAATCCATTGTGGTCTTCGTCCTCGATATGTCCGAATGTCTTGAATTGCATGGTATAATCTAAAGTCGAAGTGGTTACAGAACGACTATTACTTGCCGGTACGCTAAACGTGGCATAAGGGCTTATTTCGTACATTCCTTGAAAAAAAATCAGAAAAACAAATCCACATCATTTCTTTTAATTGCGCTACTTTTAAGCAGGAACCATACGAACCATACGGAACGAACGACCTTTTCTATTTATTTAGCTTTTTACCTATTACAATTCTACTTTTACTACAAAGCAAAAAATAAATCAATCATACTTTAAGCATGTTAAGATGTGGTGGGTGGTAGTGTGTGTAGAAAAGTGTTTTTGTTTTGATTAAATTGTCTGATCTTTTATAGTTTTTGTCTGGATTAGTAAAATTTATTATTTTACTATTGTGGTCCACGCTACACCCCAATAAACAATTTTTACTACTTATGGTAAAGATACATTATATAAAGGTTATATAAGAGTTGTCAAATTATATAAAAGTTTAACAAGGTTTTATAAAATCGCCATTTAGTTTACTAGTTTTATAATGGTCATATAAGGTTACTGTAAACTCTACGAACATTTTATATAACCTTTAGTAACTGTTACCAGTAGGTTTATAAAGGATTTTATAAAGTTTGCGGTTACCTGTTTTATAAAACTATTGTATTTTCGCCATAATTGGCTTCTCAAAATATTCACATGGTTTAAACAAGTTAATGAATAAGACGACAATAAGAAAGATATCGTCGTACCTATGAAGAAGTATATATTTTAAATGTGCCTGAGGAAGAGAGAAATATTAAAAGAAGGAAAAAGCCGGTAGCAGTTCTTTAGGAAGTTATATAGTGGTTTCCATAATATTCCTGTTATCTCTGGTTATAAAACTTTGGTTTTATAGTGTTACTAAAATAGGTACCGATAACCTTCATAAACTCCGCATATAAGCTTTTTAAGGGGTATATAAGAGTGATATAAATATTTCTGTAACCAAATTAAGAAATTTAGGTTTTATAATTTTGATGATATAACATTTAGGTTTTTTTTTAAATTTGGGTTAAGATTGCTTTGATTTTTTTGTTTTGTTTTTTTTAGTTTATTTTTTTATTATTATAATGGTTTAGTAGGGCTATCGGCCATTTTAAAAAAAGGTCAACTCGTCGCAAAATGATACCTCCCAGAAATTTTATATAATTTTTTATTTAGACAAAATTAACCTCATTTAGCCTTCCTATACATCCACGAGCCGCCACTGGTGGGTACACACAGGATGTAATAATATAACCATTTTTGGTTCCTATTTCGATGAAAAATAATTCAAGTTAACCTTTATAAATCAGGAATTTATCTTTTGTACTTTTACACGACGACCTTGTTTAGCATATAGCCATTCGTTAATTAATTTAAAAAATATGTAGAAATCATGGGCGCCGGAAGGAATTCGTCTAGGGGGGGGGCCTTAAAGTTTTTAACAATTTTGATAGATGTTATTTATAATCAAGTTGTACTGTAGAAGTTCACATTAAACTTAAGTCAAATAAAATATCATCTTTAAACAGGGTGTCCCAAAAGTCGACGAGATCCTTTGGAGGACTGATAGACCAACTCATGACAAAGCAGAAAATCAAAATATGACCTTAGTAAAAAATCGTTAGTTTTTGACATTTTATGAATCTTGTAAAACTTGACACTTGACGATTAGTTTTTCGAGTGCCACAGCTACAAAATCTGCTATTAATTTAATTTTGAATTGTAATTAATAGCAGTCCTATTCAGGGTTTTTGTGTCAAGTTGATGATTTTTTACCAAGGTCATGTTTTGATATTCTGATTAGTCATGAGCTGACCTATGAGTCCTTCAAAGGATATCGTTGACTTTTGGGACACCCTGTATGTATATTTGTAAATTTGACACACCATATTAGCGCCATCTGTTTATCAATTCACTAGGCTTATGAAGAAATCTATTCTATAGTCGACTTTTTCAACAAAATATGTTGAAATATATTATATAGTTCGTATATAGAAATATGTCAGCCAAGAGCGTCTTACTCAGGGATGGGCAAGATCCGGCAAAAAGGATTTAAATCTAAATCCATAAATCCACACCATAAACTGGATCTAAATCCTCAATCATAAATCCATTACGTTATCTGGATTTAAATCCTGAATCCATAAATAAATCCTCTATTTTTTAAATATTTATTTCATTAGTTTTCCAAGAACAGTTTCCGGATTATTTCAATTTTTAAGTTTTATTTAAGCTAAAACCCCTTGGATTCCAAATCAAAATTGATATGAACCTTATTGCACGTATATAAGATTCCATCGAAGATCTTTGGAATATGAACATAATGATCTGTGGCTTCTGGTTTCTTCGCCATAGGATTATGAACGGAATCAGTAAACTGTGCTTCTGATTTCTTTGAACAGCCAGGCATTTCATTCATTTTACAACTGTAACAACACTAGTGTTCATTAAGACGGCACAAATCTTAAATTATCTAAGATAACAAATCTAATTTATCTAAAAAATAATGAACAAATGATAACGATCAGCACTTACCGTCAAATTATGGAGTACCGGAATTTCTGGGTATGAATTTCCAGGGGGGGGGCCGGGCCCCCCCCTGCCCCTATGTAGCGGCGCCCATGGTAGAAATTTGTATTAAATAAATCTTGTCTTTATTAAGTTAAGCTATTTGGAATTGCAACAGCGTACTAAGTTATTTTTGGATAAATATATTTATATTATTATAAAATAATCGTATTTTGAAACGCCTCTTGGTTATTACATTTTTAATGTACGAATACCTTACGCAAGAGTAATCCTGACATTTTGTTCCAAATTAACAATGATTAAACATGTAAAAGTTCATGAGAATATTTCGAATGTAACATGCAAAATAAATCACACACACACACACACATATGTTTCGTGATTGCCATTACATATTATTTATTACCTGATGCCTCATCCAGCATTTTATCCGAGGACTTAACAGGAGATGACGTATAAACCTGCTGACAATTTCTTCTGTTGTCCCTTTCGACCGTCTTGTCGTCCTGGGACTCATTCGCACCTTCACTCTCATGTTGAGAGGTCGCTTTTCTTCTGAAGAAAATAAACCAAAGCAAAACGATTAAAATGACGGTCCCCAAAATGCCGAGTCCCACAATGTAAGCCTTTTTAACAGCGCCTTTTTCCTGTGTTTCGATTCCAAGATGCGGAGGTCGGGGAATTTTTTCTGTAAAAATTACTATAATTAAAAATTTACATTCTAATATCGGCCATTGATAGCAATACACAAAGCCTTTAAAACCAATCAGCGATTATATCATATACATAGCATGTAATTTAAAAGTCTTGAAACAAAATTTTGAACGGTTCAAGGTGGTTATTTACTCCAATTAATGTCCTTGTTGTCAATTGTTAGGTCGGCCTTAACGGGTTATAATAACTGTTTAATATACTCGTATCGTATCGTGTGCACATGTTTATTAAGGTAAAAGTAAAAGTAACTTTGTTGCAAAGAAACTTTGGTGGAATTTTTTTCTTTGTGGACCCTGAGATACGAACGAGTAGAACTTGTAGGAATCTGAATTATTGTTTTACTTAAAAAATATGTAGATTTAATTCTCTTCTCGACTCTTGTTTCAAGATAGCGGTCACACCCATGTCTGCAAAAAGAATTAATGGTAGGCAATTGTGCCATTGTGGCATTAGATTTACCAAAATATTTTTTGTTTTAACCTCAATTTCTCCTTCTGTTTTGCCATATGTTAGACAGAATCATCTGATGTGAAATATGATATATAGATACTGATTAAAAAATAATTAAATAATTTCTTTAAACAAAAAGTTGTACTTTCTTTATTCGAATTAGTATTAAACTGAGAAACCACTCTAGTTATTATTGTTCACACATAATTTACCGTTTAATAACAATTACATAATTTACCTTTATATTTAATACCATACCATAGTGTGGCATATCTAAAAAACTGTATCCTATACCTTCTATTGTCTTATTGTTTGATCTATTTGACTTTCTAGTTGCTACGTTAAATATATGACATATTCTTTCTGATTTATTAAAAATCAACAATTGCCCGACTAAATCGCTTAATCCATTTATAGGATACAACAACTTTTATTTATGAATATCGACCGTACTATATAGACCATTTAGCAATAAAATGATATAATATATTTTATAACACACATATAAAAAGTGAAAGCAAAATTAAAAGTGATCTTAAATCAAACAATACAATATCAAATGTATTGGGTTGTGGGTAATTAAAAATTTAATAAAAGTCTTTTTTCAAGGTTATATGCCTATATATGCAGTTCAAAAGTCAAACTATTATACCCCGCCGTACAATAATGAAAATACATTTAAATGGCATGGTTCCATCTATTGCATTTGGCTCGAAATCAGTGCAGATAATAAAAATTACAGGTCAATGTAGAATAAATTTAAACATATAACCTATAATACAGTGATGTAACCGATACATTTTTTTCAGTATCTAGGTACCGATACAGATACTCTCTGGTAGATGTATCTGGGTACAGATACCGATACATTTTCCCAAAAGTATCTGGGTACAGATACAGATACATTCAAAAAGTATCTAAGTTACTTCCAGATACAATGTTAAAAAAACTTAAAAATTAAATGACAAAAAAAAATTTTTTGGACCTTATAAACAAGCGTGTTAACTATAAAATAAAACTGTTTTGATAAAATTGACGAAATATCCATGAAAAACGGAAATAAATTTTATATTTACGCGCCATATGAAAGCTTACTACAAAATTTGTAGTACAAATTCAAAATAAAATGTATCTTGTATCTAAGGATCTAGATACTTTCAAAAGGATCTAGATACTAAAGTAGATCCTGATTTTTTTAAGTATCTCGATACGTATCTAGGTACATAAAATGTATCTCGATCCAGTATCTAGATACATGTATCTCGATACATTACATCACTGCTATAATATTACATACGAGTAAGTCAAACGTCAACCTATGACAAAATGTAGCAAAGTCGAGAATATCCAGCAAGTACAGATTTATTAAAAATGATATAATGGTAGTAAAATATATATGTACATATACACTCACAGGCAAAATAATCGATCCACACAAATTTTCGATGAATTTCAATCGCAAATAACTTTTTTATTTGATGTCGGATTTAAAGTTTAAATTTTAAACGAATAAGAATATTGTAGATAAATTAATGGACAATCGTTCACATTTTAAAAAATTACTAAAAAATATACGTACGTTTATAATATACAGGTTTAAACAAAAAGATGTTTTTTACCATAAGTTTAAGACACTCTGTAGAGTGGAAAAACCGTATATTGTTATAAATTAAGTTTTATTTATCAAGTCACATTAGTTTTGTTTTTAGTTCACCTCGATATATTTATTTTTGTGGAAAATATGGATTTTTTAAAAAAACATTGCAATTTCCAATATTTTTCTGTATGAAGAACTAAGGTTGCTATGGTCCATCTATGGAGAATGACAGTGACAGTTTTGTCTCATACTTGAACATCAGTCGGAGACATTTTTAAAAGTAAGAAGACACCTCAAAATTAACACATTAATTTACAAAAAACAATTTGATAGCTTTTGAAAGCTGTATGACATGTCCAAGTATGGGATGATTCAACAAAACTGCCACTGTCATCCTCCGTAGGCTATGTATGGACCATAGCAACCTTAGTTCTTCATACAGGAAAAATATTGGAAATTGCAATGTTTTTAAAAAAAAATCCATATTTTCCACAAAAATAAATATATCCAGGTGAACCAAAAACAAAACTGTTAAAAATAGATGTGACTTGATAATTAAAACTTAATTTAGAACAATATACGGTTTTGCCACTCTACAGAGTGTCTTAAACTTATGGTAAAAAATATCTTTTTGTTTAAACCTGTATATTATAAACGTACGTGTACTTTTTAGTAATTTTTAAAATGTGAGCGATTCTGCATTAATGTATCTACAATATTCTTTAATATTTGTTTAAATCCGAAATCAAATAAAAAAGTTATTTGGGATTGAAATTCATCGAAAATTTGTGTGGATCGATTATTTTGCCTGTAAGTGTATATAAAAGTTTTAGAGATAAACATAAAAAAATTGGATTAACAAAAGAACGTTAATAAAAAGTATGTGACAAAAATCTAAAAAATTACAAAAAAACGTCTGCTTTTTTTTTCATGTTATATATTACAAAGATGTATTAACATCTTGGCTGGTTTTTTATATTTATTGTACTGTGCAAATTTTTTCCACTATTTTTTAATTTTGAACTACTGTAAGAATTTGTCCTACCATTTTATAAATTTATGCCACTGTGCAAAGTTTTACCACTAATTATTAATTTTGAATAACTACCATTTTTTAAATTTTTTCCACTGTTTTTTTAATTTTGAACTAATGTAAGAATTTGTCCTACCATTTTTCAAATGTATGCAACTGTGCGAATTTTTTCTGCTTTTTTTAATTTTTGAATTACAGTAAGAACTTGTCTATTTTATTAATAATGTTACTGTACAAATTTTTACCACTATTTTTTTAATTTGAATCACAGAGAATTTGTCCTACAATTTTTTAAATTTATGCTACTGTACGAATTTTCACGCTATTTTTGTAATTTGAAATTTGTCCAACCACTTTTTAAATTTATGCATGTGAGGGCAGTTTTCAATTATCCAATTTTTTTCCTTAGGTCCGTAGATCACACTTTAAATCCGTATATGACCATTATAAAACTTATAATCTTACGAGTGACGCAAAATTTCTCCCGCCGTAATATTTTGTTCAAACATGGTTGTTTTATTTATTAAATCTTTACCTTGTTTTTATAGTTAATTAGTAATATGATATGCAAGTCATTGATTAAATAGAAAAAATTGCATATAATATAGTTAAATCGTGTAATTTGCTATATTAAAATAATAATCCAGCAAAACCTGTTAAAGAAATAGAACATACTTGTATATTATGTAAATAGAATTAAACACGCTAATAATGTTGTTTTACTTTTTCTTACTTAACATAACTAATGTTCGTTTAATACAAAATGAAATTGAACGACATGAATTGTAATTTTCACTTTTTTAACATAATTATTATACATTCCTTACTTAATGTTTACATTACCTCCAGCAAGTGACGTTGTGGCAAAATGAAAAACCTCGCTCACAATCCCGGCGTCGTTTTCCGCGCTTATCTTCAATTGGTACCAAGTACTCGGTATCAAGTCATGTACGACGATTTTTTCCTCAGAAACGCTTCTCGCAATCAAATTCCACCCTTTCTCCCCATACATCCTATACTGCACGGAAAACTGCAAAATCGGACAACCTCCGTCCGGCCAGTTGTACAAATTCAGCTGCAGAGTGGATGAGTTGGTGGTTATGAAGTCCTTTTCCTTCGGCACTTGCGGCGGGCCTCCTTTTGTACTAACAGTCCTAATGGGGCTGGGACTCCCCTTGCCAACTCTATTATGAGCAAGGAGGTAAATGTGAAACATTGAGCCACACTTGAGCCCGTCCAACGTGTAAATGATCTGCTCTGGGGAAAGATCAATTGACGTCCAGTCTTTGTTATCGTATTTCATATTTAAAGTGTAGCCTGCAATCAAATTTAAATTTAATATTTGTACGTAGCGACATCTATGAAACAACTTGGGAATGTGTCAAATGTCAAATGACATTTGAGAACTGTCAACTAAGTTAAAACTAACTTCAGCCCATGACTAAAACGCCACAAATGTGTATTTAAAAGGTCATAAAACATGTACGATAATGGGCAAAAAGCAAATGCCAAAACTAATTATCCTTATAAGTTATAGCTTGAGAGGAAAAGGTTTGAAAAGTAAGGCACACAGACCTTGTAAGTATTATAATACACGTAATATTGCTGCCTACAATAATAATAATAATAATAAAAAAATTTTAAAGGTGATATCGTATCCGGATAACAAAAGAAGTTTAACTTGATTTAAATTCGTTTACCGGCTCGAATACAATTAACTCACGTTTACACTTTCAAATTACATATTACATACACCTACTACATATGCCTTGTTACAGGTATTGGCGCCTTAGAATGAATTAGGAATCTGTTAAATTAATTTAAACGGATCCTGTTTACACATTGTAATACAATTTAGGTATAAACAAAAATAAACCTTGTATCATTGCGCCACCATCTTCCGGTTGTGTCCAATGCAGCCTTATACTAGAAGCAGTAGTAAATTGCACTTCCAAATTGGGGGAATTGGGAGGCATCAGCACCACAAGCGTGTAGGTTATCTCGTCCTCGCCAAAAAGATTTTTGGCGGAACAACTATAATTCCCGGCCAAAGATTGTTCAACACCTAAATAATAAATAATGAATCGGTATTACTGTGTGGGTAAATATATTGAGACGTCCCCCAAGTGAATTTTTTTATTTTTGGTTGTTTCACTGTTAGTCTAAAGTCTATTCAAATCCAAGCTGGACTAAATGTAAACACAATCCTCCGAATCGACCAATCCGAGTCACACCATCAGAATCGACCAATAAGAACGAGTTATCATGCGTCTGGGCGTTTTTGTTTAGTCCAGCTTGGATTTGAATACACATTAGAATGGGTTTTTTGGGAAGCCAACAGGTCTAAGTGGTAATAACATAACACAAGTGGTTCTGCACTAATGCAAGAATTTTAAGAAATCATACATTTTGAATATTAGAGCTTCACGGAAGATAGCTTCACGGAGTTTAGGATTTCGTATGTTTTTTTAATCATACCTTTGTATATTTAAAATAAGTTATTGTATCTTTTGACACCTTAATATTTTTAAAAAATACAATTGTACATACGAGATGTGTTCACAAAATAACGGGAATTGTTAAATTTCGCGGGTTTGGAGGATCCGGTTGTCATAAAATTTTCTTTATTATGTTAACATAATAAAGAAAATTTTACCAATTGGTATACATGCCCCCGAAGTATGATAAAAACTTTAGCTGTTTTCATTGTTTACTTTGCCTGTGGCAGCCGCTAAGGTTAAACGTGTTTTATGAGTTTAAAAGAAATGGATCAAAGAATTTTGCATCCAATTTTGCTTAAATAAATTCTGTGAAATGTTAACAAAGGCCTAAAGTGAGTCTGCTATAAGTAAAACAAGAGTTTACAAGTGGTATTAAGAGGTATTAAGAGTTTCCAAGATGGCCGTGAAGACGTTGAAGATGACGAACGCCCTGAACGCACAAGCGCATTAACAACCGATAAAAACATGGAAAAAGTGGAAGAAATGGTTATATAAACCATCAGAGAAGTCGCTGATGATATCGATTGGCTCATCCCATGAAATTTTTTCGAATGTTTTGGGCATGAAACGCGTGGCAGCAAAATTGGTTCTTAAATTTTTGGCCAAAAACAATACTGTAATGATGCCCCAGCCTCCATATTCGCCAGACATGTCTCTGTCTGACTTTTTCCTATTCCCAAAAATAAAGAAAACCTTAAAGAACTAAAGGAACAAAGATCGAGTTTTAGAAGTGTTTCGAGTATTGAAAGAAGAGCTGGCACATGTGCATAATATCCAATGGGGACTATTTTGAAGGCGACAACATTAATGTAGACTAATAAATAAATATTTGTTTCAAAAAACGAAAATTCCCGATATTTTCTGAACACACCTCGTACATATATAAAATATTTATAAAAAATATCTATTACTGAGATATTACACTTCACGGTGGATAGGTTTTTAAATAGCAAATTAATGAACTTAAACTTTTGAATTATAAAACAGCAACACTCTCATCTGCATATAAATTCCAACTGACCTTCAAGAATCACATGCTTCTATAATGTCGTAAACAGAGGTTTTTGCTTATTTAAAATGATTAAAGCGCCATCCGTTGCATACAATTTAAAGCAAAAACAGATTCACGGAGGATAGAATCAATTTTTGTAACACCTACATAAATGGTTATAAAAATTATTTCTTTTAATTTTTAATAAGTGATATTTTATAGTTGATTGGATGTGTTTAATTTACCTAGTGAACTGATATTTTTAGTATGCTTTTACTACCTCAGATATTTGAAAACATATAGGTTAACCTAGAAAGAGTCACGGAGGATAGGTTTTAGACTTTTAAAACATTGTAAAAAATAATTAATTGCGGTTAAATATCACACAATAAAAGTGTAGGTCAAACTCATTTAGTTTTATTAAAAATCACGGGGTAACACCATCGGGGGACATTTCGTGAGATGCACTGTACTTAATACGTACTAAATATTTTTAAATTCCCATCTGGCGTGACTTCAAAGTAGGGGCTGAAAGTAATCGGTCGTTCTCTGTGTATCCATCTAGTTCTTGGGGTGGGATTACCGACGGCGAAACAGGGCATGATTAGTTTCGATTTGTCAGGTTTATGTAACGTTTGGCTGAAAGAAGCGATCCTCGAGGGAGCCCTGGAGTTGGTAGCCTGGGCTATGATAGCCGTGGGCTCGCCCTCGCCTATGCCGGTGGTGGCGGATATCCAAAATTCGTATAACTGATGTTCAACCTAAAGCAAGTTAATAATTACAATTTGGTTGCGCGCCTTTTTGCTTAAGTTTAACGAACCAAATTTCTGACTTCGTAGTTGAGCCCGTGGGACGTCATGTCTTCCACACGGACGTTATAGTTGGTGTGCTTTCCCACGCGTCCTGCTTCGCGATAATATATAGTGTAATGACTTATGCGCCCGTTTGGTTTCGCTGGCGATAACCAAGACACCAGAATTGATTCCCCCGTTAAGGCTGCAGCCTTTATGTTCGCTGGCGGACCTGGAACTATTCACACATTTTACGCTCTTATCCACTTTACTATAACTATACTTTACTTTAAGTACATACTATAGTCTATAGATAAAATATTATGGGTGGTGTGTAAAGCAAGGCTTAATCCAAATTTCAATACGTTTATAACAAAAAGTTGCTTTCTTTTACATTGAATAATATATGTTTTATGTCAAGGTTTCTACTTATGTTATACACATTTCTGGTCTAAATACTACGCCATTTAATTTGAAACCTAGCAAAAAATCTCTTTCAAAACAAATAATTCAATTAATTTTTTGTAACACACGAAATAAATCTATTAAATTAATACATATTATTTTCGTTAAAAATCGAATTCACCGGTTCAGCAGCAATTAACATTTCCATTTACGGCGGCGACCCAACATTTACTAAAAACTAATTAATATCTTTAAAACATTTAAACATTAACAACCCGCCAAAATTTCATATGTTACGAAATTGATCTTATATAACATGTAATTAAAGTGTTTGAAGTGTTTTTCATGATATAAGAATTCTGATCTTAAGTAGAGCAAGTCGCAGACTAGTTATCAGTTAAAACCTGTGGCAAAAATGTCAACGGCATAATTTTAGCCAAACATTGAACCAGTTTTAATAAATGACCGACATCTACGCAACGATTTTTTTTATTTATCGATTTGTCATTCATAACTGTTTTTGATTTACAGACATACTTTTCCATTTAAAATAGTTTGTGTTGGTTTAAATTGTTTTAGGGCCCCCCAGGATATACGTATCCTTTTATATATTGTTTATAAAAAGGCCAATAAACTTTGGCATGCGTTACATATTTGGTAGGGATTTAAAAACTCGTTTTCCTGGAGCTGAAATTTCTATAAATTATGTTTTATTATCCTAAAACCTATTTAATTCCCACTCAGTTCAAACTTTTTTATCCCATTAATATTAACATAATTTTAAATATTATACTGATGCTTTAAATATATTTATATCAATTAGACCATTTATGAATAAATTATTAGTTGTATTTAGCCAGTATAAATAATTAATCAACCTGGAATAAAGCTTAAAATTTTATGAATTAATTTATAGTTACGATACAAAACTTATAAATAACAAAGTTTTAAGCGCAACGTTATGCAACCCAGATTACACATTGTCGTACGGTTTTTGCCAATGCTTGTAAACTACTTTTACGTGATTTTATGGTAGTAATTTAAAATAATAAAACAATAATAAATAATGAAACAGATTTTTACGATTTTGTTTAAACTGTTTTGTCTTATAAAATCTAATATTAGCTCATTAAAAAATAATTTTAATATTAGGTTACTATCAGATATAGATTTCTGCAGAAAGTTAATCTAATCTAATCACTACGCAATGCGTAGTGATTAGATTAGATTAGTACGCATTTTTTTTTTCAGACTGAAAAATTGTCACTTTACAGCTTTGGTCTACAATATACTATTTTTTGAAGTACATAAAAAACTTACGGTCTTGTTCACTTGTACATATTATAGGGTGGCTTATAACACCATCTCCTGCCCCTGTATAAGCTAAGGCCTTAATTGAATAATTTGTATATTTATGCAGTCCATGTAAATAGGTTTCAGTACTTGATGTCCTTTTCACTTCACCTGTTGTAGCTAAATCTAAAATACAATTAATTATTATTTAAATGTATAAAAATTATATTAATAATAATACCATTTTCGTTGGATAGTGGTCTATAAAAAATCTTGTAGCCCAGTATGTGTCCACCGTGGTAATGATTCTGTGGCGGAGACCAGGAAATCTTCATAATCTGCGAGGATATTTCAGAGCATAATAAATCTTGAGGGGGTGCCTCAGGAACACCTTCTTTGGTAGTGCCGGTTATCACCGGCGATGATGGTCCAGTCGAGATGCTATTGAAGGCACGTAATGTTATATCGTAGCGCGTAAATTTCTTTAGGCCTGTCAATTGGAGTTTATTGGTAGCCCAGCCTTTAACTGTCATACTTTTCGTTTGGTTCGGTTGGGCTTGTTCGTTCCAAGTTACAATGTAACCTTCAATGGAAACAATTAGTTAGATTAGTTCTGATACTTTGGTGATATGAGTGAGTATGAGTATAAGAGACGTATAACCGGCCCCATTGCCTCATCACTCCCGGACCCTGCACAGGCCTCACCTGTGCTTGCTGGGTGCAAATGTCCATTGCGTCCCGTACTGTACCTTATTTAGGGCTTGAGAGCGAAATGCCAATAGTTTTAATAGCCATTCCTGAGTTCGCCGGGCCGATGCTATACGCCCAGTAGGATCATGAAGGAGGTAGGACGGGAGGGATAGACAGTACGACACGGGATCCCCTTAGACCGGGAAGTTAGTAATATATTACTCCAAACATTTGGGATTACTTTGGTGATATGTTTAACAAATATTAGAAATATCCCCCAACACCAAAACAACACACAAAGTGCTTAAAGTTTTGGTGTTGGGGAATATTTCTAATATTTGTTTCAACTTGACCACATTCAAACATTAGTTCCATCTCGAGTACCTAATAGTTCTCCGTTCCAGCTCTCTCTAGGCGGTACGAGCCACGTTAAAAATAGCTCTCCTGCGCCCACCGCCTCAACTCTGATGTCTTTTGGGGCTTCTGCTGGTTCCTCTTCTTGCGTTTTAACTACAATTGACTCGGTGAAAGGACTTTGGTCTATATTATTGACGGCAAGCATTCTTAATGTGTAAACGGTGGCGGGCAGTAGGCCACCAATGGCAGTTTCTTCTCTTTGTATTTGGGTATTTGTGTGCTCGGAACTGAAATCGAAGTTTATTGGATGGTGTGGTGTGGAATGAGAAAATAAAGCTTACTTGACATCTGGATTAGCCGGTATTGTCAGATTGTAGACGGCAGATTGGTCCCAATCAGCTGGGTTGGCGCCTGGAATTTCGTTCATTATCATCCGAGTAGGTAATAAAATAAAAACAAATCGCACCTAATACTTGATACTGAAGCAAGTATCCAATGACGGCACTGTTGCCATCGAATGGCCGCCTCCATGCCAGTTTAACTGATCGGCTTGATACTTCGACAACTTCTAACATACTGGGAGGATCAGGCCTCTCTTGAACGGCCAGATTGATAACGTGCTCGCTACGACCGAACGCATTTTCTGCCAGACATTTATACACCCCGGAATCTTCGCGATCAGTTCTGCTGATTGTCACCACCGATTTCATCCCGTTTTCCGTTTTGCTATTACTCACCGTGTACCTGTGCAAATCATAGTTAATCGGATATTTATATAAATCTGCGCGACTACAGTGCTTGCTGCAAAGGAGATTTTAAAGAACTAATGTCATAAGACGTCATTTTTTCCCACGCGGACAATTTGTAATGGACGGTCTTATGACATGAGTTCTTTATGCTATTTTATCTATTTTGCATAAATTCTATAAAAATAATTAATTTTATACCTTAAATTTAATTTGGTCGAATTTTACTTTAGATAGTTGGTATCACAGTCATTGGTTTGACAGTTAATGATCGATTCGCCATGCCGTCCTTAATTTACTTATTTACAATAAGCGGCTGTTAATGTTAAAGAAGAAAAAAAAGATTTTCTTTGGTGTTAAACAAAATTTATTGCCAGAAAAATCTAGTACTAGAAAAATCATAAGTTAAATTAACATTAAGTTAACATTAAACTGATTTAGATTAAACACAATAGTGCATTTATGACACATGTTAAAATTGTGAGTCCATTATTTGCAAATTTAGGGGCGGTCGTTATTACTCATGTATTTTTACCGTAAATTGGAATTAGGCGTGATTTCACTAGATACTTCTCTAGTAAAATCACACTTGATAAGATTCATTTGCTATGTTAAAGACCTATTCCAGACCTTAAGATGGTGTACGTATTGTAAATTAGTATTTCGAGAACACTCTGCAGATCCATGGATCTCGGAATGATAACTCATCGCCGGTGAGTCAGCGCTCGAACAATCGAGAGTGTGGAGCTCGCTGGAATGTTCGAGAAGACGTAGGCGCTAAATATATAAGGAACGGCGAAGCATGGGGCAGTCAGTCAAGTTTTGGTACTCGCGACGAAATAAATAAATATACGTGCAAATAAATAGACTCTTGAACAGTAGTGATATATAAATAATTAGTAGTTAAGTGTTTAGTTAGTTTTATAGTTTCTTATGGTTTAAGTGTAATGAAGTTATAAAATAAATTGTTTAGTTCGTTAATAAACCAGTGCGTGTTTTAATTCACACTACGAACAGTAAAAAACGTTACAATATTATAATTTAATATCTTCATTTAGAAATGATTATTTAGTAATATTTTGCTTTTGTCTGTAAATTATGCTGAAAACAAAGTTAAAATAATATGTATGTGTAGTCGTAACTTTAATCGATAACTTCAACATTTTTGCTGATGTGGAGTGTAAAATTTATGGAGCTCTAAAATAAGTGTAAATTTCATGATAGCAAATAAAACTGGCACAGGATGCTAACTTTTTTAATTTTAAATACTAACACATTTTCAATTCATATTTTCATTTTTCCTTCTGCGCGCGGATGACACGGTAAAACAGATTGCTTTTTTCGTTTTTTCCGACATTCTATTTGTTTTTATGGCACACTTGGCAAAAGTTTAATAAGATTAAAAAAATTTACATAATAGATTTGTCCTTTATTACGGTCAAAATTGCCATGGTTAAGTGAATTAAATCTATTGTGTATTTAATTTATCTCCTTGTTTTACATTATCAATAAAACTCTTATTTTAACTTTATTAAGCATCTACTTGGTGTTTTTTTTATTTGCCCTTTATTTCAGCACCACAAAATCTAATTTAGTTGAAAGTTAAACTAAATGACTTACCGATAATTATTCATATCGATGCGGTTGCCGTTTAGAGTCCACAGTACTTCAATCGGATTATCTCCGTACACATGACACATCAATACCGCCGAAGTGGCCCTTTTCGTCGACACGTTTTTCGTCGCTAAATCGAAGCGCGCCGGTTCTGAAAAACAAAACAAACAGACCGGACGACCCGGATTTATAGTGATGGATGGGCAGAATTAAAATACTTTACCATTAACACCGACATATATCACTTTTCCCAGGCCGGATCCAATATCGTTTGTGGCCCTGCACAAGTAATGCCCTTCGTCCTGGGAACTCACAGATTCCAACCACATGGAACCGTTCGCCAGGAGAGCGGCTCTGCTATGAAAGCTTAATAGCGGCTGATAATCCGTGGAAATTTTACCCTGTCCTTTAAGCCATGTAATTTGAGGCTCGGGAGATCCTTTGGCGAGACAGTCGACGAGAACTGGATGACCCAAAAGCACCGAAACGTCCTGAGGTTCCTTTAGCCACTGCGGAGCGACTGGACACATCGTAACTTTGAATTACCACACAATTACGACCAAATACTAATATTTACCTTTAACAATCAGATGGGCGGTGTAATTTGCCCTCGCGGCAGAGTTACTTGCCATGCAAGTGTACGCACCGCTGTGCCTTGAGGATACTTCTTTAAATATTAACATGCTGTAGAATTCCGCAGCACGTTCCTCAACCTTAAAGGATTTTACATGTCACTATCAATTGATTCATAGAAGGGAGGTCCACAAATATATTATATATTTGGCTGAAATTTTTTATCTTTTTGTACCCTTATTTTTTAAATATCTATAACTTTTTAAAAAATGTTTTGTTTTGTTATAGAAAAATAATATTTGGACCGATCTAATAAATAAATAAATAAAAAAATCTTCATTGTTATTTTTTTAATTTTCGAAATAGTAACTTCGACATTTTTTGCAAATTCTATGAAATTTTCAGCTTATTTGTCAAAATACAACTATGGGAATTTTTAAGGATGTAGAAAGAACCTCAAAATTTGACCAAAAAAATAATAAATTAAATTGAAAGTGGTTACCATCCAAAAAATAAAATTAAAAGTCATCGAAAAATGTTTTTCAAAAAAGTAAGAAAAAAATAGAAAATAGTTCTGATTAATAATAATAATAATAATAATAATAAACTTTATTGGAAATCCAAAAGGCTAACGACTTTCGTCTTCCTGCCCAGTTCTGATTAATTTTTTTTTATATTTCAGATTTTATGAAAATTCTCTAAAATGATCGTTTTCTACTTTTTTTTCCATTACATTTTTTTTTTTAATTAACTATATTTTCTTTTTGTAAAAACATTTTTTTACCAAACTAAAAAAAGTTATGAATTTATAAAAATATAGAACAAAATTATTTTAATTATTTTTTTAATTTTCGAAAAAAAAACCAAAATTTCTCGATAATTGTAATTTTTTATTATTAGAAACATCGACATTTTTTTCTAAATTCTTTACATTTTTATCTTATTTGTCCTAATACCACTCTGGGAATTTTTGAGGATATAGAGAACCTCAAAGTTTGACAAAAAAAATAATAAATTAAATTGAAAGACGTAATCATCAAAAAAATTTCAATGTTTTTTCGAAAAAGTAAGAAAAAAATAGAAGATAGTTCTGAATAATTTTTTTTATATTTGAAAATTCTCTGAAATGTTCAGAGTAGCGTTTTTTCGTTTTCTCCTTTTTTTAAATTAAACTCTGGAGTTTTTGAGGATGTAGAGAGAACCTCAAATTTAAAAAAAAAATAGTTTAAAAAAATATTCAGAACGAAAAAAAATTTTTTGATGAGTTTTAATTTTTTTTTTAAACTTGAGGTTTCTCTACCTCCTCAAAAATCCCTAGAGTGGTATATAAGTAAGAAATAAGAAATAAGCCAACAAAAAACCGCCACTTTGAAAATTTTAGTTTCTAATAAAAAAGGAAAAAAAAATAAAAATGACAATCAACGAGAATTTTTTTGGTTTTTCACGAAAATTAAAAAAAAAGTTGAAAAAGCGGTCTAAATAATTTTTATATATATATTTGTCTGAAAAGTATATTCAATTTAATTTTCACCTTATTTGTTATAATACCACTCTGGGAATTTTTAGGGATGTGGAGAGAACCTTAAAGTTTGACAAAAAAATCATAAATGAAATTAAAATTGGTAATCATCAAAAAAATTTCAATGTTTTTCGAAAAAGTAAAAAAATGGAAGATAGTTCTAAATAATTTTTTTTTATATTTGACATTTTCTGTACATTTCAGACTGCCTTTTTTTGTTTTCTACTTTCTTTTTAATTGATTTTTTTTTAAATCAGTTCATATTAAATTTGGCTAAAATTTCTTTTCTTTTTGTACACCCTTAAAAACATTTTTTTACCCGAACAAAAAAAAGTTATGAATTTAAAAAAAACGACGTTTTTTTTCAAATGTTTTATTTTTAAATGCGCATTGTTTTTTTTTAATTTTCGGAAAAAATCTAAAATTTCTCGATAATTTTCATCTTAAAAATTATTTTTTTTATTATAAACTTTGCAAATTCTCTGAAATTTTCAGCTTATTTGTCATAATATCACTCTGGACATTTGAGAATGTAGAGAGAACCTCAAAATTTGACAAAAAAAATAATAAATAAAATTGAAAGTGGAAATCATCAAAAAAATTTCAATGTTTTTCGAAAAACTAAAAAAAAAATGGAAGACAGTTTTGAATATTTTTTTATATTTGAGATTTTTAAAAATTCTCTGGAATTTTTCGTTTTCTACTTTTTTTTTCATTTAAATTTTTTTTTAAATCAGCTTATATTATATTTGGCTGAATCTTTTTGTACCCTATTAGAAATATTTTTTTACCGAACAGGAAAAAATAAAGAGCCATTGTTTTAAAAAAATCATATCTCTTTTTCGGTTGGGTAAAAAATTTGAAAAAAATCTGAAAAATATTTTTGATGGTGTAGAAAAGGATAAAAAAGTTTCAGCCAAATCAAAAAGGGTCGATTTGGTATGGAATGCCTTTAAATGTTATCCTAATACATATATTTATTAACTGTACCTGAAGTGAGGCCGAGATGGGATCGTTATCCTTGTGCCAGGAAAAATGTATGGGTAGATCGCCAGATGTGACGTAGCAGGTCACCTGAGCCCTGCCGCCCTCCTGCAGACTGGATGGAAAAGAAAACGGTTCCAAAACCGGGGGACTGTGCACTATTATTTCAATGTCTCTTCGGGCCGATTCTCCCTCCCTATTAGTTACTGTGCAAGTGTAGAAACCGGAGTCTATCAATGGATCCAAACGCGATATCGTTAGGGCCCCACCTTCCACTAACTGATGCCTTTCAATAGAATTTCAAATAAGCTTTTATGTAGCGGAAGAATGTCTTGGTTCGCATAAAAACTGAACTGAACCGTTCCAAGCAGTGTTTTATCAGATCTTGGCAATGAAAATGGGGGAATTTTTAGTAAATAAATAAAACGATGCCTAGGGTCTTGCAAGTTTGCGGTTTTCCTTACCTTAGATCGATTGGCAATTCTTGTCCACGTCTTTCCCATTTGACGCCGTTGATAGGATAACCGGAATACGGACAGTGCAGGGTAATATCAGCAGAGGCGACCGCCTTTATTGGTCCAATCGAACGGATGAACGGCGGACCTGTACCAGCGAAATGTATTAAATGCAAGTCTTCGCGAGACCATGAATAAAACATACCGTATATATTCAGTCTTGCCGAATGATCAGTCGATCCCAGAGAATTTAATGCTCTGCAACTGTACAGTCCTCCGTCCTCCACACGCGAGTTGCTTATGTTTAAATGACTTATAACGTCGCCGGTCTTGTCCACGTACTGACTGATGGCATATCTAACAATCATAAAACAGTATGATCAAAAAGAACCGGAAATTCTTAAGTTGGCACACCTTTTAATCTCATGTTAAGTGGTAATTTAAGTTTACGAAAAAAAAAAATCGTTAATCGAATCGGAATTTTGTCGCCGGGCCGGGCCATACGCCCGATTTAGGCTAGTGGAGTGCGGGACAAGGAGGGAAAATATTTTGGTTTTTGAAGGACACTGAACCAAAACTAAGTACAATCCGGAATCCCCATAAACCAGGGATTTAGTAATACCTCCATTCAATTAAGGTTCATGAATGGGGTTTGGGTGGCTAGTTAGCTGCTTGGACCTATCCTTGATGGTCTTAAAGTACTATCTGTTCGTTTGTGTACTGTATTGAAAGATCGGGCACTGCAATCCGCAATTGTTTGCCCCACTGTGCGAAACCTTTTCTTCAGTCTAGGGTCGAGAACCATCGATAGATAGTTTTCGGTAGTCGGCAATGTGACTACCGATAGTTAACAAACGTTTTTTTTTGTTTATAACGAATTTTGGTTATTTTAAGTATTTACGTATACATTTATTTACCTGTGTCCGAATTTAATGTCGTTTAAGAGTTCGCCGTCCAATAACCAGCGGAATCGGGGTGGCGGTGAACCAGTGGCGGAGCATCTAAGGGATACTTGAGGACCCGGAGTCATGGCCTGTTCGATGAAAGTGTACTGTAGCTCTGGCACCGTGTCTGCAATAATTTCATTCAATTTTTGTTGCTTTGTTATAATAAATATATGAATTATATTTTGCATGTGGATGATATACGGGGAATCTAAAATGCGAAAAATTTGATATCTTTTTTAGTTCCAGACTTATATAGAATTGCTCCTTTTTAAACCCTGTATAAAGGTTTGTTGGCGATTGCATTTCAATTTAATGAAATATTTAATAAAATTTGTTAAATAGTGTTTGCTTTTTACATTTGCCTTAGCAAATAAGTATAAAGCAAATATTATTAAATGCTGTTTAATTTATTCAGCCATATTCAATGACGATATTTCCATAAAATTAACTTCATGTTTTCATGTTTTTATGCTTATACAGGGGGCACCAAATATTCTTTTATGTTTATACTTCTATGGGTATTTTTTTATTACACGTAGAAAAAAACAAAAGATGGTGGTGGTATCTCAAAATCCAGTAGGCGAAAAATCACAAATTATTTGTTTTAAAGTGTAGATTTTGATAAACTGTATTTTTGGAGCAAACGACGCCATATTAATACAAAATACAAGGCCTACTATGTCAGTTTTTAAGAGTAAATTTTTAAGAATTCATAATATTATTATTAGCGATTTTTTTAAACAAAATATAAGCACGGCACTTGATTCACCACCCCTCAAAACTATCCTATACTAAATTTTATTGAAAAATTTTAAGAAAAAAAATGCACAAAAATTTATTTTGTCAAGTTATCCATGAAAAAACATTGAAATAAAATTAAACTAATATTAACATGGTACTATTACTATAAGTTAATTTTATTTCGATGTTTTTTCATGGATAACTTGACAAAATAAATTTTTGTAGTTATTATTCTGCATTTTTTTTTCTTAAAATTTTTTAATAAAATTTAGTATAGGGTAGTTTTGAGGGGTGGTGCATCCAGTGCCGTGCTTAGATTTTGTTTAAAAAAATCGCTAATATGAATTCTTAAAAATTTACTCTTAAAAACTGACATAGTAGGCCTTGTATTTTGTAAAAATATGGCGTTTTTTGCTTCAAAAATACAGTTTATCAAGATCTACAGTTTAAAACAAATCGCACATTAAATAAAGATTTTACAGGGGTGAGTCGCAAACAAATGGGTCACACTGTAGATGTAAAACTTACTTTTAATTTCAAGAATAACAAAGTTATACCTATTTTTGGTGTTGACAGGTTTTCATTTTTTTTAAATTATTTAATTTAAGAAAATAATGCATTATAGCGTTTATATAATATTAACCATTAGGTACCTAAATCTGATTAATTAATTAATTTAAATTCTGGCGGTGCATAAAATTTAAAGTTTATTCTATACTATAAATGTTTACCGAGTTTTGCTTAAATTTATTTTGGCATATTAAAACATAAAATCTATTATAAAATAAATCTGTTTTAAAATAATACGGTTTGCCTTTATTAATGAAACAAAGGGTCAGTTTTTAATCAGCGTAAAAACGCGGCAGTTTAAAAGAAAAGTACCTCTGTATATCCAGGATACTTTAAAGAAATGAAAGTTTAAAAGTAAAGTAATATCCGCGGGCGTGTTTAATGAAGTCATTTATCATATGAACTGAAAGTTAATGATATTTTTCTTAGGAGAAGAATATGGTCTCATTTAACCCGTGGCGGGTCAAGTATAAAATTATTTTATGAGAAAATAGAGGAAACCCGGTTTTACATCATTGGTGACGGAAGTTCGAAGTCATTTCCTGTATGGTTTTTCTCATTCGCGCCAGACCAACATCTCCCGTTCGGCTTGTTTTATATCATAATTTTACCCACCGTCACAACGTTTATATTAAAAACCCTTTCAGGATTTTCACCCAAATTGATTTAGACACTTTACTGGGAAAATTTATGGTTTCAACTTTGCATTTAATGAAAAAAATAAGTGTATAAGACGCTTAAATTTCCAATTTAAGGAAATGAAAGTCGCGATTTATAAGAAATATAAACTAATCCAATTTAATGGAACAGTATAGATGAAGATGAATATAACCTAACACAATACACTGTCGATCGGTTAAATGTAGTGAGATAATGATGTAGGGTAGAGAGCCAATGGTGAAAAGTTTCTACAATTCACTTATTTTATTAGCACATACACACACATTCGGCACAAATCGTCACGCTACATTAGTTTCGCAAAACCTTTTAATTCTTAAGTCGGTTTCATATAGATGCGAAATGCGAAATACGAATATTCTCATTTCGCAACTCATTTCATAAATATACAAAGATGTGAACTATTTTAGGGACATTGTTTTCTCACTAGGCGATATTTTCCATGCTATTTTAGGTACTAAAATAGTAAAGTTAAAACTCAACAAAACAAACACTGATAAGCATGCGTATCTCGCCAAATTAGAGCGATTTCCGCCGCCTAGATTCAAATCTGGCGAATTCGCAGGATATGTCGAAACGCTTTTCTCGCCAAATCAAATGGACCAATGAGAGCATTTTTCGCAATTCGCATTTCGCATCTATATGAAACGTGGTTTACACATTACCTCCCAATCGTAATTCGGCGCTGCCCTGGGCGCTTTCTCTATCGTTTTGGACAACACATTGATACATCCCGCGGTCGTGTCTAGTAATTTCGCTTACGGCCAAAACCAGAGGGCTTAGGAGTTTAACATTTCCACTTTCGTCCACCGACAGCGGCTCTCCATTTCTGTACCATTGAATACGTTGCACTGGCGAACCAGATACCGAACAATTGAAAAGAGCGCTCTCCCCAGAATTTATCACCTACAGAAATAATAAAAATTTGTATAAATTAAATAAGGATTAAAAGTAATACTTGTAGCTGCGGAAGGATGTGGACGTTCAGATGAGCTGTTACAAACAAGTGGATATCCAAACGTTGTTCCCCAAAATTATTAGATACTTTACAAGTCCATCGTCCAGCATCATTTGGCTTTACTCTTCTTATATAAAGTATATCTTGAGATGGCTCATATCTCGATGATGAATGCACCGGCTGAAGTTGACCGTTTATTTCACGAAACCAACTAGATGATTATTAAAAATATTAATACAAAATTACGAATGTAAAATGCAACTGCTACTTACCTAAATATTGGCGGAGGATTTCCTTGCGCTGAGCAAGTCAAGTGAATATCCGTTTCGCCTTCAGCGGAGACGGTAGCTTGGATTGTAGGAGCTAGTCGGGGTGCTGTACTTCTAGTTGGATCTAGGTGAAAATGATGATTATAACATAGGGCTACATAGTTTTAACAGAAACCAGACTATATATACTGTTTTTTGGGTATGTGGGGGAATCAGTGTGACCACAAAAATGACCTTCACCCCTGGGGCTGTAGCCACCGCAACTCAATTTTTTTAAGGTCGTGGATGACAGTGTCGATGGTTAATGCCATTCCAGGAATTTTGCCGCCGGGCCGACCATGCGCCCGATTTAGGCTAGTGTAGTGGTTTAATTTAATATTTTATGGTGTAGTTTGATATTTATAATGAGAAATTGGAATAAATACCCCAGTAGCACAAAATATTGGTCCTATATGGGGCGCATATATGCCCAATATTTTATCTGGGACCAATATTGGATTTATTTAGCCGATGTTGGCCCTATATTGGCATAAAATGGTTATTTAATATATCTTGCCAATGTTTATCCAATGTTGGTCCTATATTGGCATATCATTTTACGCCAATATATCATTAAACATATTTATCCAAGATCGGTCCAATATTGGCATATCAGTTTAAGCCAATATATCATTAAAAATATTTATCCAAGGTTGGTCCTATATTGGCATATCATTTTACGCCAATATATCATTAAAAATATTTATTCAAGATCGGTCCAATATTGGCATATCAGTTTAAGCCAATATATCATTAAAAATATTTATCCAAGGTTGGTCCTATATTGGCATATCATTTTACGCCAATATATCATTAAAAATATTTATTCAAGGTTGGCCCTATATTGGCGTAACATGATTATTCATATCATAGTCGATGTGTGTGCTATGTTGGCCCCATATTGTTTCAAATGTTTCAAAATTCGCCAATATGTAGGCAACCCATGCATACCTCTCGCCTCTGTAGCACAATAGATACTCCTATAAAGGTGGAATGCCTTAAGCTGTTAATTTAGAATTTCTTACTAAGGCAAAATTACTGACCATACCGCTTCTGCTTGTAAGTTTTGAAGGGACACAGCTGGTCCTGTGGCCCACTCTGCCAAAAGTAAGCAGTGGGTCCCACTACTTACTTTTAGCAAAAGCTTTTTATAAAATTTAAAATTTAAGGTTAAACAAATATTGGGCCAATGCGGATTTTCAATATGGGTTATATAATGTAAAACAACTTCGGGCCAATATGGATTTCCAATATCGGTTATATAATGTCAAACAACTTTTCAGAGTTTCAAAGAGGTATCACAAAGAGGCAGTTAACATTTAAAAAAAATTGAGTTGGGGTCTCTACAGCCCCAGGGGTTGCTTAGTAAAGATCATATTGATTCCCCCTATATCTTGGAAACAGTTCTAAGAAATTTTTGATATTGTTCTTAGTTACACTTATAGAGCATTGCTTGTTTGTAAATATTACACTGTGATTCAAAAAATCTACTATTCTTTTTTTTTACTTTTGTCAAACCTCGCAAACAAATGAATATTAAGCTGAGCCCAATACACATTTTAATAGGGAATTGAGTGCCCTGCATAAGTTATCTTATGTTTTTTTTATAAACGACATATAAAAGACATTTTAGGTCAAATTTAAAAAAAAATTACATTTATCGAAAAAACAAAAGAAAACTTTTTTGTAGATCAGTAAATTTTCAATAAAAATATGTACTACTCATTTTAAAATCCTATCTATTTTGAAAGTTATAATATTTAACTTTTTAAACTTTTAAAATGATAGGTTGACAAAAAAAACACAAAATTGTACAGCAATTAATTCCCTATTAAAATATTTATTGATCTTTATATTTATTTATAAGCAAGATACAAAATGAGCTCATTTTGAGGTGCCCAGCAACCAATTTTTGATATCAGAAGTCAAAAAAATATTCGATTTTTTAGATCACTCTATGGACAGTGTAACATACTTTGATTGCGACTCACCCCTGTAAAATCTTTATTTGATTTGTAAAAAATAAACAACAATAACAATTTACAAAAATTTATTCTGTCAAGTCATCTATGAAAAAAACATTGAAATAAAATTAAACTAACATGGTTAGTTTTAACAAATAAAAAACGCAATAGAAACTTAAAACAACAATGGAACAAAAATTCTCTACAATTCGATTTTCATCTCTCTTAAAATGAATTAGTCAAAAATAACGAATTATAAGTCATATTTGACTAATTGTCATAGCGAAAAAGCAGTCACTAATAATTAGTCAAATTCTACTGAATGAAATAGTCAAATTAGTAGATTTAAATTTAAAAAAAGTTTTGACTCAGCCGGGGATTGAACTCAGGTCTGTCACTTGTCAAGCTTGTCAAGCTGTTGCCATAACCCATTCGGCCATCAGCCGAATTGATAAAAATCTATTTACGTAATAAAAAATAACTATTTAAAAGTAAAAACGACTATTTTATTAGTAAAAAATGCTGGTACTAATTCAAATAGTTTACACTTCCGGTTGAAATCGCACAATAAATAAAGATTTTACAGGGGTGAGTCTGATTTCGGTTAAAATTTCTGTTGGTTGGCGTTTAATACCTGTGACGGTTAGGATGGCAGGGGCACTTCTCTTTCTTTCTTGAGTTAAAGAGTGTAGTGTGAGGCATGAGTATTTCGAAAGTCCATCCTCTGCTCTAGCAGACCTGATGTGCAATTCTCCAGTGCCATAAGTAACAACAATTCTGCCCCCTGTAAATTCCGAGCTAATTTAGCAATAGTGATGGTAATAAATCGTTGTGTGACTTTATTTAAACGGCACTTGTGAACAATTAATCGTTAAATAACTTTGTTTAGCGCAAATAGAGTGGTAATCGGCTAATTAACAGTAGTCTCTATAGATTGTTATCAGCGGCTGCATTGATTAATATGGACGGAAACTGCTGACCTATACATAAATGGCCTCGGCCAACTATATCTCATATAAAAGCAGGGATATTTTCACCGAATAAAAATGATGACATGCTCTATTGTACGAAGGAAATAATCAATTTACAGATTGTGGCTTCGAGTCAAATCTACCGGCCATTGTGGCCATTGTGGCCAGATAGTTCACGTTCACATTTCAGAGATATATCAAATAATCGATTAAATTGAAATATTGTTTTTTTATCTTCTCTCTCAACAGTTGCAATTTTAGGATCTTAATAAAACATAAATAAAAGTTTAACCAGGTCAGCAAGTAGTTTTCAACTAAAGCGGAAGTAGCTATCCGACATTCTACAGGTGGCAGATTAATATTTTATTTATATAAATCCGGCCAGCATTATTTATTATTTTTCTACCTATCAAAATTCCATTTATTCCATTTGAGCTAAACAAGATTATCCACTTTACTCCTAAATTATTCATAAATTATTGTGCATTATTTAAAACGAGCCCAACCTGATTATTGAACAAAAATTTAAGTTTGTAGTATGCCGCATAGAAATTTTACTCATTTTATCGCATCCCATTGTATCTTTTTTTGTTTTACTGCATAACGGACCAAGGACTTCGTATTCAATTTAAGTTTCTGCCTTCAACAATGGCGCGGCCATAGGAAAGCTGGACCTTTTCCCCAGTGAAAACACTTCGTTGCTAACTTTCCAATGATAACCTTAACCGAAAGGTGCATCTTTTTTAAAATAAAATATCTATGAGGAAAATGTATTTAAAAAACATTTTAAATAATACAGTTAATATTAACAAGATCAAATTTTAAAAGCCTATACATTGTGTCACCTAATAATTTTTTGTATTAGTGCTACTGTTTTTTAATAAACTTTTTTGACAAAACCAGGGTCACTGACCTATCCTATATGGGTTATTCTACAAAAGTTATAGAGTAGGTATTTTAATATTTTTTCTAAATATTTTAGTATATTACAAAAGATCCGTGTTTTTTTAACTTGTCCACCCAATTTTAGTGTATTTTTTCAAAAGCACGTTTGTATAAAAACATCATAAATATTCAAAACATCAGTACCTTGGCGTGTCACAACTCCTGAATCAAATACTGTCCGTTCAGGCTAAGTTGAGCGGTCTAAGGAATGTCACCCAGTTCATCATCTCTATGTTCAGGCACAATAAAATACATGTATTTCGGTAGCCGCTCTGTACGAACAAACGACAAGCCGCGGCACTGATAAATCATCTTCTTATTACCAAAATCTCGCGACGATTCGATATTTAATTTAATCAACGGCCATATGATCCCCACCAAAGCGCTCAACTTAGCCTGAGTGATATTATTTTAAAATATATTCAATTTATCTTAAATTTTTTAATTTCACTACAAACTATAAAACATTAAATAATTTATTTTTCATATTTTATCATATATTCGAATAATAGCAATTTTTTAAAAATTGATAATCTTTGTACTTAGTTTTACCCGTCAGTTCTGTGTCCAATGTTAAAATTAAAAATTCCTACGAAATATTGAAGTTTAAACGCCCAGTCCTCGTTTTAACTCAAGTGTTGGTAAAAAATTACCTACAGAACCCGCCCTTTGCACGACAGTCATCTTGAAAACAATGCAAGCGGCGAAGTTGTGGTGAATGCGCGTATAGTTCCAGTCAAAATTTCAGTACTGTGGTGAGTAGTTATTTTCTTACGTATATACATTTCATTGTAATTTATATAAGGCCATATGTGATTTGTTGATAAGTAGCGTCCACTAATAAAAATATCAGTAAAATACTTAATTCCGAATTATAATCTCAAATTTGTATCCCATTCATCAGTACCGTGTCGTCAGTTCCATGTTCGATGTTTCGGTTATCTTTTTTTCGCAAACTTCAATTTAAATTCTGATTGCGCAAAACTTGTTTATTTAATGTCATTATAAACTCATATAAATTTGGTGTGGGTCCCATATCTAATAATTGAGATATCGGTATACCCAAAATCCACCATCCGCCACTGATGTGTGGTATTATTTGATTTTAAGATATTTAATGTATAATATGCTCAAAGTTGCAATAAATCTTATATTTTCCAATAAATTATGTATTTAATTAGTACCCTGGTATACTCGTCACTTCCCTTGCATTCAAATTTAGAAAACACAGATAATTCAGAAACTGTTTGAAAAAGTCTGGAACAGTATATTTATTATATTATCTATGTTCTCATAACAAAATACTGTTTAATTTTCTCCGAAAACTATATAAACAAAATGAGATCAAAAGTTGCCCAACTTTTGTAGGATCACCCATATATCATCATTGTTTTTACCTCTAAAAACAATGATATTAAACATTTATTATGATTTTGTGGAACACTTAAAAAATAGCTACATGAGAATCAATCGACGTAAAAAGTAAAAGGTGAAATTTAAAATCGACGGGAAAACCAGGGAAACCTCGAGATAACAATAATAATAATAATTCAAGTGCCTAAAAATAATAATCTCGTTAAATGAAATGTTTGAATTTGTTCTCGCTCACTCAAATTCATGTTCATTATACACCTTAATGTACTTTTACATATTTTAGTATGCAGTTACGAGTATATCACATCAACACGCTATAACTTTTTCAAACTTAATTAAACGAAACATAAATACTTGCCCATATTGGATCCAGGAAGAAGAATCGACTCATCCCGAGACCAGGACGTTACTGTTACGTGTTCCTTAACGAAAGCTGGAATTACACAGCCCAATACTGCTGTATTTCCGGCTGATACGTGAGTGTGGTAGACAGCCACTTCGTAGTGTTGATTTACCACTAAAACAAACAAATTTCGAACTAATTAAACCAATTGATCAATTTCAATCATATTTCCTCCTACTCCTTGTGATACCAGTCTACTGTTTACCTCCTGAAAAACTTGATCGTAATAATATTTGTTTACTATCTTCGACTCGTCGGATTTCATTATTTCATGGGTGGAGTTAAGTTCGGTCTTGGTTCTGAGGAGAGCGCATCGAGTGTGAAAAATATTTCTCGATAAGTTTTGTAAAGGAAAATAGAAATTTAAATAAAGCTATATTTGAAGGTTATATAACCTCCCACTAAACAAATTGCACTACTTATGGTAACGATAAAGTATATAAAGGTTATATAAGAGTTATATTTAGTTTACTGGTTTTATAATGGTCATATAAGGTTACTGTAAACTCTAATTATATGATTAAGTTAACAGGCAAAATAATCGATCCACACAAATTTTCGATGAATTTCAATCGCAAATAACTTTTTTATTTGATGTCGGATTTAAACGAATATTAAAGAATATTGTAGATAAATTAATGGACAATCGCTCACATTTTAAAATTACCAAAAAATAGACGTACGTTTATAATATACAGGTTTAAACAAAAATATGTTTTTTACCATAAGTTTAAGACACAATGTAGAGTGACAAAACCGTATATTGTTCTAAATTAAGTTTTATTTATCAATTCACATCTATTCTTAACAGTTTTGTTTTTGGTTCACCTCGATATATTTATTTTTGTGGCAAATATGGATTTTTTAAAAAAACATTGCAATTTCCAATATTTTTCTGTATGAAGAACTAAGGTTGCTATGGTCCATCCATAGGCTATGGAGAATGACAGTGACAGTTTTGTTGAATCATCCCATACTTGGACAGGTCATACAGCTTTCAAAAGCTATTAAATTGTTTTTTGCAAATTAATGTTTAAATTTTGAGGTGTCTTCTTACTTTAAAAAATGGATATGTCTCCTACTGATGTTGCCAGAGCCATTAATTTAATCCAAGATGGGCGGTCACAGTATTACGTGGCAAGTGTTTTAAACGTCACAAGAAGTAAAGTACAAGGGCAACATCAGTCGGAGACATTTTTAAAAGTAAGAATATACCTCAAAATTAACACATTAATTTACAAAAAACAATTTGATAGTTTTTGAAAGCTGTATATGGCATGTCCAAGTATGGGATGATTCAACAAAACTGTCACTGTCATCCTCCATAGGCTATGGATGAACCATAGCAACCTTAGTTCTTCATAAAGGAGAAATATTGGAAATTGCAATGTTTTTTTTTAAAAATTCATATTTTCCACAAAAATAAATAAATCAAGGTGAACCAAAAACAAAACTGTTAAAAATAGATGTGACTTGATAATTAAATTTTAATTTAGAACAATATACGGTTTTGCCACTCTATAGAGTGTCTTAAACTTATGGTAAAAAACATATTTTTGTTTAAACCTGTATATTATAAACGTACGTGTATTTTTTAGTAATTTTTAAAATGTGAGCGATTCTCCGTTAATGTATTTGCAATATTCTTTAATATTTGTTTAAATCCGAAATCAAATAAAAAAGTTATTTGCGATTGAAATTCATCGAAAATTTGTGTGGATCGATTATTTTGCCTGTGAGTGTATAATCGTTTCTACAAACATTTTATATAACCTTTAGTAACCGTTACCAGTAGATTTATAAAGGAGTTTTATAAAGTTTGCGGTTACCTGTTTTATAAAACTATTGTGTCTTTAATTTTTTTAATTAAAAATAGGTTGAAAAGAAAATATTTAGAATAATATAATATTATTAACATATTAACACATTATTACTGCAGGCAAAAATGGCGAACCTTATAACACTAACCTGAGCGGTTAGATGGTTGCCTATCAAAAGTTGTATAACATCACTTGTAGTAACGACAGTTAATAAAATGTATATAAGAGTTTTAAAATTATATAATAACACTAAGTAACTTAGATAGTCCTATCAAACTGAACTATTACCTTAGGTTATATAAAATTACCATGAGCAATATAAGAGGGCTCAAGGTTGATACATTCTCTCCGCCATGATTGTTTTTACATAAAATAAATGTTAATCGAATTGTATTACAAAAACAACTTAATTGACCAAACCAAGGTAAAAAATTCATTATTTTAAAGTAAGCAAAAGAAAGATATTAATGTATTTTAAAAAAAATTTAATATTATAAAAAATATTTATGTTTTGGTATTTTGATGTCCCCTGCTGTTTTTTGAATTGTCGTGTACATATTTACAATAAAAATTACTTTGCACTTAAGGTCGTAATGAGTAAAAAATCTTGGATTTAAATTATATAACATTAATATTTTAGCCATACCTGTCTTCTCAAAATATTCACGTGATTTAACAAGTTAATGAATAAGATGGCAATAAGAAAGATAGTGTACCTATAAAGAAATATTTTAAATGTGCCTGAGGGAGAGAGAAATTATAAAAGAAGGAAAAAAGCCGGTAGAAGTTTTTTAGGAAGTTATATAGTGGTTTCCATAATATTCCTGTTATCTCTAGTTATAAAACTTGAGTTTTATAGTGTTACTAAAATAGGTACCGATAACCTTCACAAACTCCCCAAATAAGCTCTTTAAGGGGTATATAAAAGTGATATAAATGTTTCTGTTACCAAATTAAGAAATTTAGGTTTATAATTTGGATGATATAACATTTATGGAAACCGCTATGAAAACAAAAATGTTTATTGGGCTATGTGTGTGCACAATGTTGGATGGTTTTTTCTGAAATCATTGGACCCTAATAGTAGTACCTGGTTAATAAGTATTTATCTTCAGGACCACCATAAGGACGGTAGGTTTAGCTGTAAGAAGAAGAAGAAAAATGGGTGGTGTTGTTAAATCACTAACTTTAATCAAAACATCCACAAACAACTCCCATTAATTGTAAATTAGAAATTAAGGGTTGCAGTTGATTAAATGCAAATGAATGTGTTTTGTAAATGATAAGGCAGAAGAAGCCATTGTAGGTGACAGACTGTATTGCATAGGTGTATAAGTATTAAAAATCAATGATACAAGTTTCAGTTTTATGGTGTGGTGGTAAGGAAAGAGAGTGGGAATGGAAAAACAAACAACTGCATGTTGCAGACTTTTTTTTCTATAAAGAAACGATGTTTGGTATAGGCGCTTTGATGCCATTCACCGAACAAATCATGTAGTGGTTGATAAAATGCATCCTTTCAGATCCCTAGATTAAAAACGATAATTAAAAGTATACGATGACAAACGACATATTAAATTACTTCTTTCACATTGAAATTTATTTATCACCTCCTTTTTTATCTCTTTGTTTCACTTTTAATCATCAGAAAGATAAAACGGATTTTATTCCTTTTGAATGTATGTAAATATCGACCAAATTTAATATGAAGTTTTCTCTGGGGTACACGAAAAAGAAATTATTAAGTAGAATCTACCACTTTCTTATATAAACAGTTGATAAAACTTCCTATAGCTGGAAATTGCTTCCTAAATAAGTTACAGTCCCCTCAGGGTTAAAACTAATAAACGTATATTGCCGATTGTACTTAATCCTGAATTTTTATATATATATATATATATATTAGGGTGCTGTTTTTTCACGACTATTTTTATTTTTTCGCTCCAAACTTAAAATCTTGTTGAAAATGGTCAAAAAAAATTTCCTGAAAATTTGAGCCTTTAATATTAACTCAAAGTACTCTACCAAAGCGTATATAGATTTCCCATCTAAAATACATGTAAACTTTGATTATTTTTTTTTAATATCTATATCTCAGCCGCATTTTGTGCTATTGTATTGTTTTAAAAGGAGATTTACTCGTAATCAAAAGTTCTACAAAAATGCTTTAATAGCTGTAATCTGCACCTGTAGGATGCAGATCCAGGTTTTTTTAACTTGTCCACCTAATTTTAATGTATTTTTTCAAAAACACGTATGTAGAAAAACATAATAAATATTCAAAACATCAGTACCTTGGCGTGTCAACTCCTGAATCAAATATTTGAGTTATTTTATTTTAAAATATATTCAATTTATCTTCAATTTTTCAATTTCACTACAAACTATAAAACATTAAATAATGTATTTTTCATATTTTATCATAGATTTGAATAATAGCAATTTTTAAAAAATTGATAATCTTTGTACTCACTTTTACCCGTCAGTTCTGTGCCCAATGTTAAAATTCAAAATTCCTGCGAAATATTGAAGTTTAAACGTCAAGTCCTCGTTTTAACTCAAGTGTTGGTAAAAAATTACCTACAGAGCCCGCCCTTTGCACGACAGTCATCTTGAAAACAATGCAAGCGGCGAAGTTGTGGTGAATGCACGTATAGTTCCAGTCAAAATTTTAGTACTGTGGTGAGTAGTTATTTTCTTACGTATATATATTTCATTGTAATTTATATAAGGCTATATGTGATTTTTTGATAAGTAGCATCCACTAATAAAAAATTGCAGTAAAATACTTAATTCTGAATTATAATCTCAAATTTGTATCCCATTTATCAGTACCGTGTCGTCAGTTACATGTTCGATGTTTTGGTTGTTTTTTTTCGCAAACTTCAATTTAAATTCTGCTTGCGCAGAACTTGTTCATTTAATGTCATTATAAACTCATATAAATTTGGTGTGGGTACCATATCTAATAATTGAGATATCGGTATACCCAAAATCCACCAGCCGCCACTGATGTGTGGAATTATTTGATTTTAAGATATTTAATGTATAATATGCTCAAAGTTGCAATAAATATTATATTTTCCAATAAATTATGTATTTAATTAGTACCCTGGTATACTCGTCACTTCCCTTGCATTCAAATTTAGAAAACACAGATATTTCAGAAAAAGTGACTGGCCCGGTCAGGAACAGTATATTTATTATATTATCTATGCCCTCATAACAAAATACTGTTTAATTTTCTCCGAAAACTATATAAACAAAATGAGCCCATATAAATATATGTACAGGGTGTCCCACAATTAGTGCGACAAAATGAAGGTGTATAATCTAGAGACCCCCAGGAATCCCAGAAAATTGTTTAAAAAATTATTTCTTCATTATTTAATAAGATACAGGGGAGTCATATTTTCTTTATAAGGTAACATTGCCTCATAACAAAGTAATAGTTTAATTCTTAATCATCATAACAACAAACAACAATGTTAGAAAATGCCAAATTTAAATGTCAAAATTTGTTACTTTAAATTATAGGTTATTAATTTTACGTCAGAAAAAAATACAGGGAGTCCCTGTCTGACGTAAAATAAATAACCTATAACTTAAAGTAACAAATTTTGACATTTAAATTTGGCATTTTCTAACATTGTTGTTTGTTGTCATGAAGATTAAGAATTAAACTATTACTGTCTGTCCACTCTAAGTTGGCGGAACTAAGGAATTTTGTAGTTTAGATATTAAAGAATTGTCGTACTGTGTGCTTTTAAAACAGATTTTATATTATAAATAATACTAGTACATATTATATACTAGTATTATTTATAATATAAAATCTGTTTTAAAAGCACACAGTACGACAATTCTTTAATATCTAAACAACAAAATTCCTTAGTTCAGCCAACTTAGAGTGGACAGACAGTACTTTGTTATGAGGCAATGTTGCCATATAAAGAAAATATGACTTCCCTGTAAAATAATAATAAATAATGAAGAAAGAATTTTTTAAACAACCTTTATTTTGTCGCACTAATTGTGGGACACCCTGTATATAGCTTTTTTAATTCGTTGTCAGGCAGTACCTACTCATTATCTGCATGAATGTAATGCTTTAAGTAATTATTGATCCTGTTTCTGATTAATATTGTTTGCATGTTTATGTTGAAAAATTGATATTTCAAGAAAAAGTCATAGATACCTACATCAAAATTCTAGAAGAATGACAACAAGGCCTTTGACATTGAAATGCCAGTGATATGTAAATTTCGATAGGATTATACCGGTAAAACTGTATAAATAATGTTTATTGGAGTGTGTGCACAGAAAATGCATATGCATGCTCGCTTAAAATTTACACTTTTCACGGGTTGGTTTCCATCAATTTTTGATCGACCACAAGTACAGGCCGAAGCGAGAAAGATAGAGATTTTGCTCCCTAACTACCCCAACAAAAAACATTTTTTCGCTCACCACTGTTCAGTGTTTACTTCACCTCTGTTGACGAGCTCCCCTCATAACAGCGCACTGCCAACGATATTTTATGTATGTGCATATTTCCACATTATAACTCCTTCTGCAGATTCAAAGATCACAACCAGTTGAATAGAAATGTTTCGCCTTTAGAACCCCAGGTTTGCATTATTTGGCTGATGGTGGATTACTTATTTAGGACATAAAATTGCACTCCAATCCAATCCAATTAAAACCATAAAAATATATGTGCGTTTAAAAAGAACAATTGCCCAGTAAGTGCCATAAGCAGATTGTTTGAGCGTAGGATTGCAAAAAGGGCGGAAGTAATTCAATAGAAATAGTTATGTTTTGGTTTAACTATTTTCAAAAGACACAAACGAATAAAATTCATCGGTGAATGGAAGGGAATGAATCCGCAGTGCAAAGCCAGGATCGCCGTAGAGATTGATGAAGCCCCGATTGAAACAGACGGCTCATGTGTTACGTATTTTCCACTTGTATCGATTCATTTATTTGACAGTCTTTCCTGCCTTTATCCTGCCGCTTGCCGGTTTTTTTAACCCTTTAAATGCACCCATAATAATACCTACAGCAAATAATTACCAACTCCCTTTTTAAGACTTTCGTGCCTTCAAATGCAGTCGGCGGATTTTAAAAAGTTTCAGCAAAGCCGTGGATTAAAATAAATTAAATTTTTTACATTTTTACAAGCGCTTTCTTAAAATTATTATTTTAAATGAATAATTAACACGCATTAATATGTTATTTGCCTAAAATCAATATCGCATTTTACTCCCCCCATACACGCATTAATTTGTTTTAAACCTATTTGTTAAACAATACAATGCAACAATAATTTTCAGGATAAATTTGCTGCCAGCTTTTGTTTATTGTGTAACTTATTTGATTTATTAAAATATAATCAAGTATTAAATAAATATATTGTATAATTTAAATTATTAATTAAATTTTTTCAAAGAATTTAATTGATAAAACAGTCAAAATTTAAATTTGTCAACACTATATAAACGATATTTAGCCCTCAACAAATATAAAAGAGATTTAATAAATCACCAAGTTCAATTATCTAAACCCACATAATAAACCACTTACAAAAGAACCATAAAATAAACAAACTCATAGAAAAAGAATAAACAAAATATTGCGTAAATAACCACAGATTTGTTCTTTAAACAGTTCAGAATTTTATAACCAAAATAAACCTAAAGAAGGAATCTGTATTTATTTTATTGGTTACTGTGATGGCTACAAGATGGCGATAGTGTTAAAATATGTTTATTTTAGAATAGAAATATAATTTCGATTAAATCGATTTATTATAAGAAAAATAATACCATTTATTATTGAATTTTGAAAAACGTGTGAAGTATAATTTATATAAAATTCCGCAACAGTGTTGCCACAACACCTGCTTATTTCCTTGGATGTAGGCGTGCCTGCCTCGCGTATGCTAATACGAGAGAAGGAAACAAGTATGATATCGCAATGTAATAGAACGAGACAACAAGGCTAACGCCAATCGTGAGTCTAAAATAGTTCAGGCATGCTTCTGAGCCAATCATCTAGCTATAAATATTAGTTTAAATTGCGGTCGTTTCAAATTTAAATAATTTAAATGTTGCTGGGTATTCCACGTATAAAATCAATCAATTTTATTGACTATTTCACAATTCATGTAATCCAAATATTAAAAATTTATAGTATATTATAGAAAGTAAAATATTTAAATTATACTTAATTTTTTAATAATTTAATTCCACACCTATTACAAAATAACGTTAATTTAAGGTTAATTTAACGTTGTAGCAGAATATTACTTAAATGAATTAACCAGGCATAACGAAAATTTAACGTTAATTTAACCAGTTGTGCTACTTGGGATTGCTCTTGTACACAAAGAAACCGAAGTTACAATAAATATAATTAGCGGTTAAAATATTACACCCCATAAAAACACTTAAGACTCTTGAAGCATATTGCATCTATAGGAATAAAACCTTTTATTTCCCTCTAACATTGTCTTTAATACCTAACATCTGGCAGCAAAAATTTAATAACACAACTGACCAAATAAATGGACAATAAAAATTCACATCCGATTTGCATTCTAGACTAGAAATCTCATATGAAACATAATAATAAATAAAATATTAAAACGCTTTTTTCTACCTTGGGATCCTCGCAAGTGTTCTATGAAATACCTAAATAAATAAATATGTAATTTTTCGCAACGCCTAAATAAGAAGAAGTTGGCTGTCGAGGGGGTCGCTCAGTCATATTTTTACTGACAATGAATAATAAAACTTTTGGTGGTTGTGATTTCCCAAGGCAACACCCACAATATTGATATTCAAGCGAAAATGTTAAAAATTAGTGGTGTTGAAAATATATTTAAGTTTATTTTAACTCTACATAATTATATTTTACCAAATATGGTTATGTATATCTTTAGATATGACTTACAGATCTTTAAAATAAAATGTCGCCCTGATATTAATACTCATATAATATTATCAATTGATATCTTCAAGAGATAGTTGTAAGGGAAAAACCAATGGGACATTTTAAGTAGTACATAATACTTTCATATTTTAAATGAGCTTTGAAAAAAAAATAAGAAATAAAGACAATAAAAATAAAAAAAAATATTTTATAAAGGTTATAAATCGAAATGTATTTCTTAAAAATTGTCAGTTTTTCACAGTGAAAGTAAAGAAAATGTTTTATGAGGACTTTACAGTGCACAGAGAAAAAGAAATAATAACATTAACTGTTACAAGGTAATAGTTACCCTTTAGTGGATTCGTATTCTGCCAAACCTATATGAACTAACAGTCATAATACTACAAGGTATAAAGAAGTACTTAACTTTACCTTTTATTTATTAATAGAAAGGTTTAGAAATATTAATAGTTAAATCACTTTAATAACTATTAAAATTACTTTATTATTTTAAATATTGTATTTACTAACTGTTATGTTATTTGGTTTTCTATTAGTATTTTATTATAATAATCACATTTTCTGAGTTATCAGTTATTTTTCCATCAGCTAATAGTTAATCTATGAAAGTAAGTATTATGTTAGCATATGATTATGCAAACGGCATGGTTAAAAAGTATAAATACGAAATTTAATTTAACAAATAATACTTATGAACATCCACCAGCATTAAAACAATTTATATAATAATAATTATTAATACTAATATAAACTATTACCTAATTGTTTAGAAAACAACAACAAAAAACCTCATGGTTCAAACGCTTATTACTTCTATCATGGTGGAAAAACACGATTTCGGCGTATTAATTATGGCATATCTCCTATATAGCACAGTTTTTGGAAAAGCAAAACTAGATATTTATAATAAGTAAGTACAAACCCCAAAGTTCTCTTATTCTGGTCTGTCATTATATCAACCTCACCGCATGAGTCTCAGTGCACTGACTTACATGGCGTACATCATGCCTATCAGCTGTTAATAACTCATTCGCTAATAGTTACCTTTTTACTTTTCGCACAACTCGGTTATAATGATAGTTATAATTTATCTCCTAAAAGTTAATTTTTGATTGATATTAAAAAGAATATTATATTTTGTAACAACATTCAAATGCTGATAATTATTGCAACTTAAACTTAATATCAGCATACCAAGGTTTAAGTTTATTTAACGTAAAATAACAGTTACCAATTTATATTATAATTTCTGATATTTTTATAAATATTTGGAACAAACTGAGTATATTAACAACAAACCTACATCCACTAACATTAAATCAATAGCCTTTAACTTATCCCAGGTTACTATTAAGAAAACCACATTCTATTATTTAGAATACAATTTTTAAAATAATTTTAGTAATATATTTAGTATATTGCTATACTGTATGTTAGCATATATGCCTTAAACTTATATTTATTAACTATTAATCAAATTTTTCTTTCTGTGTGGAGTCCGTGCCCGAATTTAAGTTATAGTTTACTGCCGGCAAAATTAAAAGGTCAGTACAATGTTCATATAAACTTTTCAAATATTGGCGTTGAGAAACTATTTAATACTTTTGTATTTTTGTATTGAGATAATAAAATAATTTTCACATTTAGTATTATTTTACAAGAATAGCACTTTATTTTAACGAATGTATGACATTTGACAACTGTCAACTAACTTAAAACTAACTTCAGCCCGTGACTAAAAACCTGTTGCTAACTTCAGCCTGTGACTAAAGCGCCGTAAATCCACAACTTTTCAATGTGTATTTAAAAGGTCACTTAGAGTCATGGAAACATGTACGATAAAGGGCGTTTTAAAGGTGGGAGTAGAAAAAATAATATTATGTTTTATGATTGGTTTGTTTAAATTACCTTATTTTTGGAATAAAACAAATTATTAAAATATAATAAACAACCATACCAATGTGGGACTCGAACCCACGACCTCTCGGTTTCTAGTCAGCAGCACTGACCACTAGTCCTCCGTCGGCGGTATATATATACTCCACGTTAAATCGCAGCAGAGCAGCAACAGCAGCCCAGCAGATAAGACCTGAAGATGGTACATGAGATTGTACCGAAACTTCGTCAGACATACGGTTCTTTTAAGGACCAAAAACCGACATCACGGAGCAGATCCCGAAAGACCACTAATACATATATATATATACATACATATATATATATATATATACACATACATATAAAAAAATGTTAATGGTTTAATACAACTAATTGTTTAAAAACAAGTTTAAAAAAATGTTATTTTACTTTTGGTTAATTTACTTAAAATGCTAGTTATTTAACCAAATGTGCTATTTGTGAAGTTATTACTTTTTTAAGTTTTTAATTAAATTATACTACAGATGCCGTCTTATTGAAGATATTGCGTTGGATTTAATTAGAAGTAGAAAAGTAGAATATTACCATAATTAAATGTCATCTTTACATGAAATACGCTTATATTTATGACATATTTTTCATTTGGTGAGGAAAATAAATTTACAACTCGGCGGTGTTGGAAGAATTTTAATTAACAAACAATTATCGTATTCATGTAAATACATATATCAGCAACAACTGGCGCTTTTATTTATTTTCGAAAAGTACGCGGGAGATAACAAGAAGCGTATGAATAAAACAACAGATAAGACAAGAAATCCATTATGTTGAAGAAGTGTGCAAAAATAACAATAACATAAATAAGATAAAGCCAAACTCAGTAATAGAAAATAATGAACACTTTTCTGGGACTCTATGAATAATATATTGAATTTTCGGAAAGCATCAGGTATGCCGAAGTATTGATCACTTCCATTTATACGGTACGATGAAAAAGTCGCTTTCACAGTTAATTATCTAATTGACAATGACGATGAGTGCATAAAAAATAGTATTAAATTCATTGGAATTGATTTTGTTATAAAAATTTAAATTACGTAATTGTGACCTATAAAAGACGCGCATCATGCAAACTAGATAAATTTTATAATGAAATGTGTGCACTATGCAGCTGGCAATCATTCAGGCATCGAGATAGAATTGCGAAATGCCTGAAAATTAGCTAAATTGAGTTTTAACAGAATCGCGACAATTTCGATTCGATTCCTATCGAGAACTTCACGATCTCTCTTTCGCTGCGATGCTTCCAACGAATTTCTGAAAAATTCGCCATCAAAACAAACTAAATTGTGTTATAAATGGACGTGCAAGTATCTGATTAATCAACACTGGATGAGTGGCACTGTTTGAAAAACATCAAGTTGGATTTTTAAGGAGGGCACTTTCAAGAGAAAAATCATCGTGCGACAACTTGATAGTGTTTCTTGCCTCTTGAAATTTATATTATGTTTGCTTAGTAACACAAAGACCTTGAGGGGAGAGTGTGAATAACTTGTAAGCGCAGATTTGTTATTCCGAAAGGGTGCGCTGAATCAATTACCCAATTCCCACCGCATTTAAATAGCTTCTGGAATTGTTAATGATTCATTTTTTGATGTGTGAAATCCAGATCTTGAAAGCTAATGGAAAAGTTTCCCTAAGCCAAACAAAGGATAAACTTAAAGTACTTTACTTAATTTATAATGCCAGTTGACGTATCAACCATCTTGAAATATTCACCTTGTGTATCGATTCTTTTTTGATCATAACTTTTGATAAGGCTTAAATCTTTTTAGATGCAAGTAGGTTGTAATAAAAAACCACTAAAATACTTTTATGGCATATGCACTTTAATATACTGTTCGGGAAAAGGTTTAAAATGAGTGTTGGTCTTTGGCGTGCTACACCATCCACATAGGTGGTTATATTTTAATAAAGTTACGCATGTATATGCGAATACTTGTATACATAACTCAATTTGTACTGGAACAGTTAATTTTGCATTTTCAGTTGATTTTACTAAAAGTTCATGTAAATCGCATTATACTCCACGCAAAGAAGGCTACTCGTACTTAAAATTATATTATACCGAATACTTACCGGCTTGAACTACAACTTCTCTGCTCAGTATGGTTCCTGCAGCGTTAGATGCTCTGCATCTATAAACTGTGGAATGGACGTCTTTCCGGTAATCCTCAGCGCGAAAAGGCGGAAAGTACAGAGTTCCATTACCAAGGGATTGTCTGGAAAAAAATCAACATTTTTTTCACATATTTATAACCAAATTTGACCAATATAAAGGCTTTTTTAATGAACTTTATCGCGTCACTCGAAAATGAAACAGCATTTAATTTAAATGTCCCAATAGTCAATAAATTTCGTTTATACGAATTCGGGATAGACAGTTAAAACAGCCAAAACACAATAAATCATTGTCTTATTTTTTTAATTTGACTTAATGATACAGTATACAGGGTGTGTCACATTCGTGGTCCATTAGAAGTTTCTAAGGAATCCATTTAAGTCTATTTTTTAAAGTCATCTTAAAGTATTTTATTTTACGGTTAACCAAAACGGTTTTATAAGGGTATTTATACGAAAAATTACCAAATTTGGGGAAAGGTTTATTTCGTTAATTTACCTACATAATAACCTTTTTGATCTACTCTAAGAAAAACGTAATAAAAACAATATAAATACCACAAATTTACGTAAAAATACAGCTATAATTAGTAATTATTAATTACTAACTGTTTACTCTCTCTTTCTAAAACATTGACATTCGTAATTTCTTTGTTCTTTTAATTTATATTTTACAAAATGGTACTTACAAAGCAATGAAGGCCACCCTAGAGTAAAATTTAAAAATATAACTTAAATTGTCAAAACTAATAATTTTTGCATTAAAACTAAAACTTTTCTTATTATATTTTAGAAAAATATTATATAAATGTTTAGATAAGTAATGGAAGCCAAAACTTCATTATGGCGACCTGAAAAAAAATTTCCCTTAAAGCTTTATTTTTCACTTTAAGCTTATTGTTCCTTGTTTATTCAATATTAATAGTATTTATTACCACTAATAACCCTAAAAAATACCAGGCGAATAGGAATTATTTACGGTTATACAGTGATCTTAATATCGTAAAATTATGACTTATGAGTAACATTTACCATTAAGTAAAAATTCTGACGTTAAAATTACCGTTAAATTTTCCTTTAGGTGAAATACACTTATAAGTAATTTTCTTTCGTAAAAATTACGTCCCTCATAATACTTTAAAGTGTTGAAACTTAAGGGTTATTAAAATAGGTAAAATTAACATAAATACAACTTATTAAATAACTTTATTAAAAAGTTTTACTTCAAAGTAAATTTTTAAGGTTAATTTAACAAAATATTTACTTAAATTAAGTAATATTGCCTCAAAGCTCTACGCTTTTACTTAAAAAGCTGCTTGGGAAAGTTATTAATTTCAAAGATATTTACCAATGTATGCATGGTTACCACGTAATCTGTCATGTTTTAAAATTTAATGGTGTCAATTTTTCAGGTTGTTGTTGACTTAATTGTTTTTTGTTAACAAAATCACTGATAAAAAAAGTAGTTAGTGACATTTTTTAAATTTAAGTAATACAAAAAGTGACCTTTTAAATACACATTGACAAGTTGTGTCCTTATGGAGGTTTAGTCACGGTATGAACTTAGCAACAGATTTTTAGTCACGGGCTGAAGTTAGTTTTAAGTTAGTTGACCGTTGTCAAATGTCATACAATCGTTAAAATAAAGTGCTCTTTTTGTAAAACAACACTAAAGTATTAAATAGTTTCTTAACGCCAATATTTGAAAAGTTTATAAGAACATTGTACTGACCTTTTAATTTCGCTGGCAGTAACCTAGATTTAACTTAATTTCGGGTGGAGACTCCACAGTGGAATGTCAATAAAACATGTTCTTTACTTTCACTGAGAAAAACTGCTTTTATATCGGATTATACAGTCCATTTTCAAGGGATACATTTTAATTTACACATAAAAATTTATGATTTGACATTATTACACAAGTTGCCCAAGTAACATTTTCAGTTTTATTATGGTCTTCAACAACGCTTTAAAACAAAATTTTGTTTTAAAGCGTTCTTGAAGACCATAATAAAACTAAAAATGTTACTTGGGTGGTTACTTCATTGTTTTATAGATGTCGCTCTATACAAATATTAATTAAATCATTTTTAGATAATAATAAGTATTTGTCGTAGAAAAAGTATAGTATGCAATTCGTTTTAAACTTTCCTAGACATCTATTAATTACCTGAGATAAAAATAGGGGGGAGGGGTCTAGCAAAATCTCACCAAATCTCATGTTAAGGGAGGGGGGGTCATTAAAAATCTCACGTCAACTTTTGGGTTTAAAGAATATGTATTATAATTCAAATTTGTCAAAAAAAAGTAATCAATTTTTATTTTTTGGGTTTATCATGTTGTCCGCAAAGAGAGTTTAATGGCTAGAATTTCACGTGAGGGATGGGGGGGTCTACCACATTTCACCAAATCTTACCAAGGGGGAGGGAGGGGTCCAAATTATCAGCACTAAATTAAATTCGTGTCTAAAATGGCGTTTATCAAACTTGATACATAATATACTCTTATATGATAAATGTAACTGCCAGAGTAAAAAATTTAAAGATAAATAAAAAGAATTTAATTTAATATGGCTAAGTCTGCAAGAAGGAAAATTGCATTACGTTTTGAAGTAGGACCACTTGAGCTGCCTCATTTAAAATCAAATATAAATGTGTGTGTAGTTCGAAGCGGGGAGATAAGTAGGTAAATAAAGTAAGCATATAAAATATAAAACTGTTGTTGGATTTAATCGAAACCGATAGTGCCTTAATTCGGTTAAATATTTGTTTTTTGAAGTTACACTTCTTCTGGCGCTTAAGAGTAAAATTTAGCAGGCGACAGAAGTGACGTCACTGCTTAACACCGTCACACGGAAAATACCTAATACTAAAAACATTTTTGACTGCACTTGCAAAATTATGATGATCAACAGAAAAATAGTATTTAGCGAACTTAATGAAAAATGGGCACTATTAGAAATTGAAAACGTTCAGTTCATTTCAGCTCAGTCAGCTATTTTATTCGGTTGCTGAATTTGCTGTTACAACAAACACAGTAACCAATTTCGAATTTGACATACATGTTTATATGAATGGGAGTTTGACCTAAGAGAGACATGTTGTCATTCGCAGATTTTCGACCGTTAATAGATACAGTGCATGACGTTCTACAGTATGTAATTAAACAAAATGCAATAACTTAATTAATTAAATTGGTGAGTTCTCTAAAGGTAAACGTTGATTTATACAGTGGAATAAACTTTTCATTAGCATTAAAGGAGATAAATGAATATTTCTGACTATTTAAGATGGGCTTGGTTTTAATACATTTCGCATTAACTAATTAATAGACATTTATATCCATTTTATTTGAATTTGGGCGGATTAAATGTTTGATGAATGAGTCGTGGAAGTCATAGATCAGTGTTTCGTAATCTGTGGAGTGAAGAAGTGAAAAGAACGTTTTCCCCTTTCCCCAGCCATTCAAATGGTCTGGTAAACGACCGCAGTTGCAATTTACACTATACAACTGGCAAAATGAATGGGGAATTATCTCTGGAAAATCTTGGGACTGACTCAATTCCACTCATTCATGCCAACACGTTTATCAAATTAAAATGCCTTACACAGTATCTCGCACTTAACTTTTGCTTGTTTCCATGCCTCTAATTAAGCAGCAAAAATGTTTGTGTATTTAACTTTTTAAAGTAGACAAACCTCGTCGCAAACCTCACAATTACAATTTAAATTCTGAAATTCTGGATAGCTACTAAAAGATTTATATGTTGTAAAAGGGTTTCGGTGTTTGTGGCTATAAATCAATAATATCTGTAAGCCATGGCAAGATTTCATTAAAGCACTTAACCATTAATTTATCCATGAAGATTAACCATCAGGAATACGGTAAAATTGAGTGGGCGAAATTTAAGAGTGAAAAATGTAAACATTTTAAATTACTTAGGTAATGTTATTACAGCTTTCCTGCTTCCTAAACATTTACTCGAAATAAGACATTTTTTCAAAAGGATGATATTTCTTCCCACCTCGCGCACCGAGAGATTTTCAGCCATGTGTAAATCATTTAAATTACAGTGTAATTAGCTGTCATTTTGCCCTTAAACTTAATTAGACACAATAATTAAATATCATAATTTCATGTAGCAGTAATTTAAAAAGTATACTATAGTAGTGTAAATTATCTTCCAGTGTTAAGTAAATTAATAAATTAGCCATTAAAATAGAAAATACAAGGTGCACCAAGTATCCCAAATAGCACAACCATCATTCTAAGTAAATTAACCAAAATGTAAGTAAAATAACGTTTTTTTAACTTGTTTTTAACCAATTAGTTGTATTTAACCATTAACGTTTTTTTAATGTTACTATGAACTAAAAAATAACCCTTTCAATTTACCAACAGGTTTTTATAACCTTAAGGTTATTTTTTAGTAAAATTTAACTATAACTATACCTAAATTAATGTAAAGAGTTTAAATTGACTGAAAATAAACCAAATATTGAACTAGTTAGTAATATTACTTATAAGTTAAAAAGTAAGTTAGTTTAGAAGTTATATAACGTTATATTAACTTCTAATTTTAACCTCTGAAAATCGTTAAGACTACTTATTTTTTAGACATCTTTTGGTTTAGTTTAACTTTTGATATTACTTTTTGGTAATTTAACCACAGCTTTTGTTAATTTGGATATATTTTTTTAACCAATTATATTTGAACTCGCTGGTTAATTAACGTTAATTAATAAACTGGTTAAAAAAGTGATAGTTTTTCAGTTCAGTTCAGTTTTAAACCCCATAAAATAACCAAATGGTTTAAATACACTTGCAGGTTAATTTATATGGATTATATAACCAATAAGTATACTTATAAGTATAAAAGCATTCTAAAATCGCCATATTGTCTGCTGTCCATTCTAACAAAATAAAGAAAAAAATATGCAAAACAATTTTTTTTTATTTTCTTTATTCCTTAGGTATTATATTATATTTCTCATCAGAAAAAATTGTTTTTTTCCTTAGAACTATCTCTTTAAGATATCAATTGATAATATTATATTATATAAAAACTACTGAATATTACCTTATTTTTAACAAAAAGGTACATTGACCAAAAAGTTAAATTTAACTAACATAACGTTAATTTAACCATAAGAGAATAACGTTAAATTAAGGTTAATTTAACGTTGTAGCAAAATATTACTTAAATTAATTAACCAGGCATAACGTTAATTTAACCAGTTGGGAAATGTGTAAGTTTCCATGTAAAACTTACTTTTTTTCCAAATTCCCACGAATAACGAAGTTAAAACAATTTTAGGTTTGAAAGGTTTTTCCTTTCTTTAAATATTTTGAGAAACTTCCCAAGCAACATTTTAAGTAAAAGCGTAGAGCTTTAAGGCAATATTACTTAATTTATGTAAATATTTTGTTAAATTTACCTTAAAAATTTACTTTGAAGTAAAACTTTTTTTAAAGTTATTTAATAAATTTTATTTATGTTATTTTTACCTATTTTAATAACCCTTAAGTTTCAACACTTTAAAGTATTATGAGGGACGTATTTTTTACGAAAAAAAATTACTTATAAGTGTATTTCACCTCAAGGAAAATTTAACGGTAATTTTAATGTCAGAATTTTTACTTAATGGTGAATGTTTCTCATAAGTCATAATTTTACGATATTAAGACAACTTTATAACCGTAAATAATTCCTAATCGCCTGGTATCTTTTAGGGTTATTACTATTAATATTGACCAAACAAGGAAAAATAAGCTTAAAGTGAAAAATAAAACTTTAAGGGAATTTTTTTTTCAGGTGGCCATAATGAGTTTTTTAAGATGGCATCCATTACTTATCTAAACATTTATATAATATTTTTTCATAAATATTTTTCTAAAATATAATAAGGACAGTTTTAGTTATTAAAAAATGATTAAAACTAAATGATTTTTAAAAGATTTTATAAAATTTTGTAGGCTTTAAGTTTTGTTGAATTTTTACCCAAGCAATAATTTTTCTTAAAACCGTAAAATATTTGGAGGGCATATAATTTTTAAGATGAATCGTGCCTATTTTTATCTATGCGTTTGAGTTTTAATGCAAAATATTATTAGTTTTGACTATTTAAGTTATATTTCTTAATTTTACTCTAGGGTGGCCTTTATTACTTTGTAAGTACCATTTTGTAAAATATAAATTAAAAGAACAAAGAAATTACTAATGTCAATGTTTTAGAAAGAGAGAGCAAACAGTTAGTAATTATAGCGTTATTTTTACGTAAATTTGTGGTATTTATATATTTTTACGTTATTCTCTTAGTAGTTCAAAAAGGTTATTATGTAGGTAAAACCATGACCCAAATTTGGTAATTTTTCGTATCTATACCGTTATAAAACCGTTTTGGTTAACCGTAAAAAATACTTTAAAGTTGACTTAGTAGTAAATTTGTAGTTATTTAAACTTAAAATGCTGCTTGGGTTTGGCTATTTAACCTCTATGGAGTATACACATGGAAGGATACTTGGTGCACCCAGTATAATATTTACCCCTCAAATGTTATGAACAGCGATAAAGTTCTTCTTTGTTGTTATAATTAAAAGTTACCTGCATGCTGAACTATGCTTAATAAACATCTTGGGACCGTCGCGACGCGTCATCATAGAATGCTCCAAATCAATAGTCAATAGAAGTAAAGTGATGACAGTTGTAATGACTTGATTAAAGCCACAGTGGATGAAAATGTAAATGATCTCCCTAAGTTAATGAATGCCTTAGCAAATAAGTGTGACCTATCCTAATGAAATGCAAATGTCAGTAGTAGATCGTTCTTTTTTATTTATGTGCTATACAAAAAGTCATAAAATAGGGAATGTCGGCTCCATTATCAATGTAGCAGTATCGGTCATTTGACCACTTTTTCTAATTGACCATTCTTCTATTTGATGTGCCGATACATTTTAAATCGATGCCCAATAATTGCTTTCCACGTCCACAATCAACATCCCATTGCACAATGTAGAAATTGCATTAAATTCAAAAAAAGAAATATTAATGGAAAAATGTTTTAGAGGAAGCTTTTTGCTTTCAGGATTTACACATCGTTTATGTAGATTATATTAAAATCTCATTTCAAATCCGATCATACGAAATACAACAGATGATTGAAAAGGACTCCTAAACAAAATAGTCAATTTCTTGCTGATAATCGAAGTTATTGGGAATTGAAAAAATATAAATGCAAGTTCCTCCCTCGATCAAAATATCAATTACTCAATTATTTTTGTAGGGGAGAAGACGCGTTTGCACTGAATGAACTCAAAAGCCCTTTATTTAATTCGTGCAATTACGATAAATAACGGGATTATATAATTTAATTTAAAAGGCGTTCAAATGAAGACATTTTTAATGAAAGAATTTTTAAAAGCACACGAGTGGAGATAAATGTGGAGGGTAAACAAAAGTTGTCTGACAAACATCATTAAAGTTAAGCGTGAAAAGAATATAGTAATTACTAAAGATGCGCCAGCGTTTGCGACTTGTATATAATATGTTGTTTACCGATTTCACTTTTAATCGCATTTCCTCCGGTGGCCATTGCCATACCTTTCTTCTTCGTTTTTTTGCCTTTACGAAACTCTTTGCAAAATGGAATAATGAATGAGCTAAAGCTGCGGAAGTTAAGAGGATGCGACGCGACATGAGACAAATCTCTTGGGATACGAATGCGATGTATACAGAACCCAGACAAACTACTCGCTACACACCTATCGAGAATACACCTTCGTTTAAGCCTACTAGTCTACTCTACTTACCTTCATACTTACCACGTTCAAAGACTTTAACCTTTGAATTCAGCATATTCAATTTTTGCAAATGGCCTTTTAAGCAAAATGTCAATTATAATAAATGTTTACTACTCTCAAAAAAGTGAAAAAGCAGTCACTAATTACTGTAGTCCACAGCAATTTGTATCCTGGATATTTAACAGACAATTCTTATGCAAAATTGTCTCCTGAATCCGAAAAGATCGTCAAAAATTATAGGCTAACGCCCAAACATCCTTGGCGGGAGCGACCTTACCGTTCTACACCCCTTTCTACACCGCACTTTTCGCTCTCGCTTAATAAAGTTTTATGCTAAATGAGTGTCTTCTTGGCTGGGTTGTTTGTTGTGAGAATTATGAGTAATTTAAATGAATTTTAATTTTAATTTATTTATAAACATTACATTACATTACATTGGGAACAAAAAAATACAAAACTTGTAATAATTATTATTATAAAAAATAATAAAGATAATTATCTTATAATCTTTACTTTAATTTTGTTCAAGCTTTTAAAGTATAAATCAGTTTAATGTTCCACATATTTAGTTCATATTATAGGGTTTAAAAGAGGATAGCTATCCTATCCTATCCTATCATCTAGATGTACTAAAAATTAAAATATACAAAATAGTGCAACATTTTTCTTCATAAAATTTATTTATTCCTCTAAAAATAATATTTATTATTTATTTAGGTTTACATATTACTTATTGTAATTTGTAATTTTAACAAATAATAAGGAAATATTCATTACATACACCTTCAAAATATTGTAATTTACTATAGTATAGAGCTCTAGTTAATCAGTTTTTTTTAAATAATTTATCAAAAAAAGCATATTAAAAATTAAAAATTAACAAAACATAAAAATTGGTAAAATGTATTAAATAAAAAAAATAATAATGAAAAATTTTAGTTATCAATATCAATAAATTTAATTATTTTAATTTATTTATTTACAATAAGCGGCTGTTAAAGAAGAAAAAAAGGATTTTCTTTGGTGTTAAACAAAATTTTTGTCAGAAAAGTCTCGTAAGTACTAGAAAACTCATAATAAAAATATTATAACCAATATGCAAAATATTATGCTGTTTAAAGTATAGCCAAGCTATAAAATCAAAATTTTGGGTGGGATAAAGTATCTCATTACAGCACCGAAAGCGGAGTTATAATGAAGTCATTATGAACCCAAAATAGATAAAAATAATAATAAAAGTTTTTTAATATTAAATTGTCTTTAAAAAAATAATGTAGATCCAGCAAAAATGCAGCTGGATTAAAAACTCTGCTGGATTGAAATCCCTAACATTGACTTCTTCAGAATGTATTTAAACTTATAATTAATTGAGTTTCTATAACACAATGTTTTATGGTACACCTGATCTACCTGAACAATAACTGCTTAAAACATTAAAAGAGAATAATTATGGAAAACCTTAATTTATTGTAGTATAATTAAAATAAATTCAATAATAGTATATTAAAGAACTAATGTGATAAGACGTCATTTTGTCACATGCGAAAATATTATAACCAATATGCAAAATATTATGCTGTTTAAAGTATAGCCAACCTATAAAAACAAAATTTTGGGTGGGATAAAGTACCTCATTACAGCACCGAAAGCGGTGTTACAATGAAGTCATTATGAACGCAAAATACATAGATAAAGGTAAATTATTGGTCTCATTTTGATCATTTTATACATTATCAGTTCTTTTTAATTTGTTGATTTCCAGTGATTCTAATAAATTTAATTTTATGCCTTTACTTATTACATGTAGAATTTTAAATATAATATTATTAAAAGTATGGTTTTAAGTATAAATACATTCTGAAGAAGTTACTGTGTGACGAAACAATTGTCAAAAGTAAATAAATGTCTGGGATACAAATTGCTGTTGAATTTTTTGAATTATTAGTGGCTGCTTTTTCGCTATGACAATTAATCATTTTTGATTCATTTATTTTTAGAGAGTATGGATGACATGATTGGGCTGTAGAGAATCCAAGAGCTGTTGTTTATTATTATTATTTTAATATAACGATATCACATCGCTTTTTAATGCTGTTTAAATATTGAAAATGTGCAACTGGAAATCCCATAATAGTGTGTAATATTGGACGTGAATAAAATGGTAAAATTGATCGAGATTTTTGCATACAATTACTAATCCCCTTTTCAATTAACTGATAAGAGCTTCAGAGGAGATCTTATTAAAATTTCCAATTAAACTTTAAACAATTATGCTGTAGCTATAGTATGGGATATAAGCTCTAAAAATCAATTTGAGGCATAATTTCGGTATAAAAAGTAAGCAGGATAAAATAAAAGTAAATCGGCGATTTATATGCAAGGAAAGGAAGTTGCTCGAGTAAAATAATAGAGGGAGGATTAGGCGGCGTCAATGGATATGGATTTGCGATCCGGCCGTGTCTATCGCCTTTTGCAATGCTGTAAATACCTTAATCCCGGTACTGCTGTGACAGTTTGGCCGTCCTGCAACAACCAGTCGACCTGCGGTGTTGGCGAGCCGTGCGCCGAGCAGCTTACTTGAGATCCCGTCGTGTTGGAGAAGGTGAGATGGGCCGGTGGTTCCAGCAGAAACACAGGACCCTGGTTTTGCGCCCGAACACCTGAAAGAAAAGATGTTTTTCTTTAACCTTTTCAATCGCAACGCAGGATAAATATTGGATTACCAGAGATTCTACTTCACCGGAAACCTATATTTTATATTTACGAAATAAAATTCATTTGTATTTATTTGGTAATCTTATACATGCTGCAGAAGAGAAAGATATCGGCTTTCTAAACCTGTAAAATCAGATCAATAAAAAAATTTTCAGCAGGATTAAAAGTCTAATGCCAATTTAAATTATAAATATAGACTGCTACTGCGGCATGGGTAAATTCAGCTGCAAATGAACATGTGAGTGCAGTAGACAGGTGTTTTATACCCATAAACATAAACCAGAATAAACATGCTCGTTGAAACTCGACGAAAAAATAACGTCACCCTATTAATAGACAATTTTCCAATTTGGTTTGGTGTAAATATTATATTATGTATCAAGTTTGATAAACGCCATTTTAGTCACGAATTGAGTCGCATAGATACTATACTTTTTCTATAGAAAAAAATAATCTCTTAAAAGAAATGAAAACCACTTTGGGCCAAGAGCTATGTTTCTTAATCTAAATCAGAAACTATCTTCACGTAAATTTTGAGGGGAGAGATTAATCTATTCGTATTAATCAAGAGCAAGCGATTTCTTGGTACAAGAACCAAAAATATTTCTTCGGAAGATATTTCTCTTTTAAATTAAGAAAAAGATTTTTAGCACAAAAAAATAAGAAGACTGCATCTCTTAATTGAAAAGCTTTCTAAGAAAGAAAATTCGTCTTGCTACAAAAGCATATATGCTGCATATATACGAGGTGTGTTCAGATATCGGGAATTTTCGTTTTTTATAACAAATATTTATTTATTCGTCTACATTAATATTGTCGCCTTCAAAATAGTCCCCATTGGATATTATGCACATGTGCCAGCTCTTCTTCCAATACTCGAAACACTTCTAAAACTCGATCTTTGGGATAGCCTTTAGTTCTTTCAGGGATGCGCTTTTAATGTCATATATGCTTGCAAAACGACGGCCCTTTAAGGTTCTCTTTATTTTTGGGAATAGGAAAAGTCAGACAGAGGCATGTCTGGCGAATATGGAGGCTGGGGCATCATTACAGTATTGTTTTTGGCCAAAAATTTTGTTCAAAATTTAACAATTTTAGAACAAATTTTGCTGCCACGCGTTTCATACCCAAAACATTCGAAAAAATTTCATGGGATGAGCCAATCGATATACCAACATCATCAGCGACTTCTCTGATGGTTTATAACCATTTTTTCCACATTTTCCATGTTTTTATCGGCTGTTAATATGCTTGTGCGTTCGGGGCGTTCGTCATCTTCAACGTCTTCACGGCCATCTTGGAAACTCTTATACCACTTGTAAGCTCTTGTTTTACTTATAGCAGACTCACTATAGGCCTTTGTTAACATTTCACAGAATTTATTTCATTTTTTTAAAGCAAAATTGGATACAAATTCTTTGATCCATTTCTTTCGAAGGAACGAAAATCGCCGAGCTCATAAAACACGTCTAACCTTAGCGGCTGTCATAGACAAAGTAAACAATGAAAACAGCTAAAGTTTTTATCATACTTCGGGGGCATGTATACCAACATAATAAAGAAAATTTTATGACAACCGGACCCTCCGAAACCTAACCTTAACAATTCCCGTTATTTTCACAACACACCTCGTAGGTATCTCAGAAACTACTGGAGTTACAAAAAATAATAGCAAAAATTGTAAAAATTAACCAATCAAGAGCAACATTATTAAGAAGGGTGGACATGGGAACATTTGGTTTAAAATTGTTTATTATTTATATTATATTCTAAATTAAACTATAATTTATTTATTTATATTAATATATATATATATATATATATATATATATATATATATATATATATATATATATATATATATATATATAATAACAATGTTAATATATTATTAAAATATACTACCTACATACATTTTTTGGAACAGTAGTTTCTGATATAAGTATATGGGTCCCCTTACTTGGTTCACCCCAATAATGTATTCTATGGCACGCCGCTTTAGCATTTATTGGATAATAGTTTGAATAGTTGAAATTTTAATTTAATTAGTTGAATTAAAATTAACGATTTAAATAATGATTTTAATCAAGGGATTTTAATAATTTAATTTTAATAAGAAATCATGATAAAAATTAATTAAAAAATAGCCCCAAAACAAAAACAAACATTTTACTAAAAATTAAAGGGATGCATTTTCCAAATTAAAAAATTGCAGTGACACGCTGTGGGGTTTTTGTAAGTAGAAATATTTTTGCGCTTGTTTTATTTTCTCCCTTGGCATTCTTTGTAAATTTCGACATGCAAAATTTTTATTTACTTCTGTACTATTATATACCTTATTATGTTTATTTATGTTTCATTTATTTATTTATTGTACCTGTTATTTATAATAAACGTATAAAATTTATAAAAGTTGAACTTTTTATACAATCCTGTCAGCAAGTAAGTATAATAATTATTATAAAAATGCATAATTTCGACTTTAAGACATATTTTATTAAAGTAACTAAATTGTTAATAAAGATAATAACACATTTTATCTTTTTGCAAAAATTCTATAAAAAAAATTAATTTTACAACTTAAATTTAATTTGGTCGAATTTTACTTTAGATAGTTGGTATCACAGTCATTGGTTTGATAGTTAATGTCAAAATCGATTGGTCATGCCGTCCTTAATTTACTTATTTACAATAAGCGGATGTTAATGTTAAATAAAAAAAAAGGATTTTCTTTGGTGTTAAACAAAATGTATTGCCAGAAAAGTCTCGTAAGTACTAGAAAAATCATAAAAATATAATAACCAATATGCAAAATATGCTGTTTAAAGTATAGCCAACCTATAAAATCAAAATTTTGGGTGGGATAAAGTATCTCATTACAGCACCGAAAGCAGTGAAGTCATTATGAACGCAAAAAGATAAAAACAGTATAATATTACAAAACTACTCACTATGCAAAGTCATAAACAGACAACCACCAAATGGCCGAATTTTCCGTTTCCCATGGGCATTCATTCGTACCTAAATTTTATTCATTAGGACATCACTTAAATTAATATTAACCACAGTAGTGGTAAACGTATATGAAATTAATATTTGTAGTGGTAAGCTATATATTTATTACAAACCAGTTTTTTAACTATTTTGTCATAATCCGTACCACTTCTAGTAGTGGTAAATTGAATTTACAGAGTACTACTACAAAAGTAGGAATAATAAGTTTAAATAATAATAAGTTTTGTACCTTGAAAAAATAAGGTAAATATTTTATGGCGGATTCAGCCTAATTAAAATGCAACATTTAAAAAGTTTTAACGCGGTTTGAAATCTATTACTGCCGTTCCGTTTATATCTGATATAAAAGCTTTTCACTTAACACTCACCCATTTTGACGTTATTTTATATTCCTTTTTTCTATACACTTAAAATTGCTCTTACAATAAAAATAAAAAGGCACACAATAGAATGGAAAAAAAATATTTTCCCTTTCGTGGTATTTATTGGGCCACCTAATAAGATTATCCATACTGGAAACATAAGAACTCCTTCATATGTCGAAATACATTTTCAGCTTTACTGATTTAAAAGTTTTTATTTTTATGAACCTTTAAACCCTTTTGACTTTGTTTTTTTTTATTTTGCCAGCAAGCTTAAAGGGTAACATTTATTAAAATCTCTTAAAATTCTATTATTATTATTAAATTATTTTTCTATTTTAATTAAAATAGTAGTATCCCAATAAACAATTTGTACTACTTATGGTAACGATACATTATATAAAGGTTATATAAGAGTTGTCAAATTATATACGAGTTTAACAAGGTTTTATAAAATCAACATTTAGTTTATTAGTTTTATAATGGTCATATAAGGTTACTGTAAACTCTAGCTATGTAATTAGGTTATATAATTGTTTTTATATAACCTTTAGTAACTGTTACCAGTAGGTTTATAAAGGAGTTTTATAAAGTTTGCGGTTACCTGTTTTATAAAACTATTGTCTTTAATTTTTTTTAATTGTGAGTTATTAAATATGTATGTGCTTAATAAACCAAAAATGTTTAGTAATTGAAACAGAAATTAAGCATAGTATTAGCTTTCGACGCAATGCTTTTTCATAATTTTAATTAAAAAATGGTTAAAAAGAAAATATTTAGCATAATATAATATTATTAACATACAAATTTTAAAAATGTATTAAATCGAATGTTTAGTGAAATAAATTGATTCCATTGCGTTAACACTATTATTACTGCAGGCAAAAATGGCGAATCTGAAAACACTAACCTGAGCGGTTAGATGGTTGTCTATTGAAAGTTTTATAACATCACTTGTAGTAACGACAGTTACTACAATGTATATAAGAGTTTTTAAATTATATAATAACACTTAAAGTAATTTAGATACTTCTATAAAACTGAAATAGTACCTTAGGTTATATAAAATTACCATGATCATTATAAGAGGGCTTACATTCTTTCCGCCATGATTGTTTTTTACATAAAATAAATGTTAATCGAATTGTATTACAAAAACAACTTAATTAACCAAACTAAGGTAAAAAAATCACTACTTTAATGTAAGCCAAAGATATATATATATATTTTTTAATAGTATAAAAAATATTTATGTTTTGTTATTTTGAGTATTGTGTACATATTTACAATAACAATTACTTTGCACTTTAAGTCGTTTAAGTTGATTAAAAATCTTAGATTTAAATTATATACCATTAATATTGTACGTTTTTACTGTTTGTAGTGCACTGCGAACTAAACTATTTTTTTTTATAACTTAATTACACTTAAAACACTATAAAACTAACTAAACACTTAACTACTAATTATTTATATATCACTACTGTTCTAGAGTCTATTTATTTGCACGTATATATGCGACGAAATAAATAAATATATTTATTTATTTTGTCGCGAGTACCAAAGCTTGACTGAATCTCCATGCTGCGCTGTTCCTTATATATTCAGTGCCCACGTGCCTTCCCGAATCTTCCAGCGAGCTCCGGATCGCTCTCGATCGCTCGAGCGCTGACTCACCGGCGATGAGTCATCATTCCGATTTCCAGAGGGGTACTCGCCACACTTGGCTTCTCAAGATATTCACGTGGTTTAAACAAATTAATGAATAAGATGACAATAAGAAAGATAGCGTACCTATGAAGAAATATATATTTTAAATGTGCCTGAGGAAGAGAGAAATATTAAAAGAAGGAAAAAAGCCGGTAGCAGTTCTTTAGGAAGTTATATAGTGGTTTTCATAATATTCCTGTTATCTCTAGTTATAAAACTTGGGTTTTATAGTGTTACTAAACTCCCCAAATAAGCTCTTTAAGGGATATATAAGAGTGATATAAATATTTCTGTAACCAAATTAAGAAATTTAGGTTTTATAATTTGGATGATATAACATTTATAACGTGTTTATTGGGATACTACTATTTTAATTAAAATAGGTAAAGTTTGAGCGAAAATTTATTTTTTAATGAGTTTGAGTAAAAAAGACACTATGTAGGTTATGATACAAAATGTGCTAAATAAGGCAAATAAATTTGTTTTTGAAAATGCCGGAAAATTTCCATATAATAGTTATTAGATTATCAGAAATTGAGCATGATTTATTTCATGAACTGTCATCGCATCATTGCAATGCATTGCTGTTGCCATTACCCGATTGTTTATTATCATTTCTCCATGCTAGATTGAGCGCGCTCATTTTTTTAATCATTTTAATTGACTGGATATTGTAAATTTAATGTTAATTTGTTTTTCGCCATATCAATAAATTTGCCAAACATGTCAATTTGTTAATTAGATGTAATGAATTCAAAAAATTGTGTGTGTTTTTAAATGACGTCTGATTTCGCTTGTTGTATATACATGTCTACAAAATGCTTACCCATCCACCAAATCGTCAAGACTTGGCCCCCATCGACCGTATTCTGTTTTCAAACTTAATCTCCCATATTTTGGAGAATTTGATATTACTAACTTATCAGCTCGTGTGGTACATGCAGTTTATGTAAAATGTTTGTTAAGGGTGTGCTGTGTACAGGCCTTCATCTCATCAGTCATTAATTTGCATGCGGTAATCCTATGCTTGTGTCGCCAGCCAAACTATACTAGATTAAACATGTTAATATGAAATTTCCAACGTCGATATATGCCAGTTGAAACCAGTAATGTACTGTATTAGTATCACTGAATATATACTATTACCTATTACAAACCCGACCAAATTATCTTTACGATTTAATACGACCACTAATGAGAGGAGTGCTTAGAAAAAACACCATCCTCATTAGGGATCAATTTCAATCTGTATAATAATGAAGACCACATTCAAAAGCATATAATATCTCATGAAAAATGTTTGTTTTATGTGTGGCAAACTTGTTATATTCCGCCATCAATAAGAGCTCCTATGAATAACTGATTACCTACGGTATATCGTAAATATGAAGAATCCTCATTTTTAATGCACTTATGGTATTAAAAAATAAAAAAAAATCTAATCATTTTTGTGGAAGATTGAATTTTAAATTTCCTTCAACGTCATACGTCTTGAAACAAAAAAGCAAAAATTCCTATTATTTTGATTTGCCCTGACTTCCATTATTTTATTTGTATATTTATATACATCTCACACACAATGTTTTGCATGTTTATAACAAAATATGATATCTTGACAGAATACATCAAAACATCCATTACCCTATCATGTTACTTGCTAGAGTTTGCATTGTTGATATTGAAACTAAATCGATCCCAATATCGGAATAGTTTGCATACAGTCTTTGCGAAAATGACAAAGATTTGCCATATTCCCTTTAATGGATGTTTTTAAATATGTAGAAACGTGTTGTGGTGTGTATCAATCACGTGTGGTGGCCAATGCGAATCGAGGCTTTGAATTTGTGTTAACACTGCCACTGAGTAATGTTACCTATAAGCTCTACAAGCGGGATCCTATGTAAATATTTGACATTAATACACTCTCTGACAGGTTGAAAATGCTCGAATGCATCAAACAGCACAACCAACATCTGTACGGTTTACTCTCTAGCTAATGCTGCCCACAACGATATCTATGAGCAATCGATAAAATAATTTTTAGGTTTATATTTATTGATGTTCTTCGTTACGCGATAAAGTTTTCGGCTTTAGAATATTGCACGTCAAATAATAATACACAACAAATCTATTACCGGATTATTTTGAATTTAACTTCGGCTAAAATGTTTCAATTAAGATAGCAGTTTTTAAGATATAGTCAATTCCATATTAAATGGAAAATTGACTATATCTCAAAAACTGCATTTTTTTTAATTTTCAAGGTCTCGCGTTTTTGGAGCACTTCAGAATCTAAATAATAAAATTAGTTTATTTAAAAATATGTTCTTTCACGAGAAGAATTTTCAAAATTTAGCTAGAATAATACAAAAAGTGCGGGACGAGGTGGGATTTTTATTTATTCCTTCAGTAGTATATTACCCAGGAGGTACTGCTCATTTCTACCTATCTTACAATAATTATTTTTAAATTAATAAAGGCACAACCGCACAACAACAAAATAATAATGTACAAGCACAGTAGGTATATGAAACTCAACGATTTAACACTAAACTATAAAAAAACATGAATATTTTTATTTATATTTTTTGTGATTTTTACTGTGGTATTTGTGTGTTAATATAATAGTATATTAAAATAAAAATGATCTTTTATAATTATTTGAATTATTTTTACATGAATTCACAACACAATAATGTATTTTACGCTTGCATTTTTATCACAACTTTCCATTTTAACGCTAAGGCAAAGACTAAACAGAAATAAGAACTATAAACACGCATAGATCTAATTAATAAGCTTTGTTTACTAAAACATTCCACGCCCCGCCCAGTCTTTTACAACGGCTGATAAGCGAGCCGCACAGATCTCGGAACTGACTCTGCTGTCTTCCATATACTGTGGTACAAGCCCAACTTTGTGGGCCTCAATGTCTACAAAAATTAGCGTATTATCACCGTCTTGCGGGGGTGCCGGCGGCACCGTGCAGCGGTGGGAAGCATGATGTTGTATCGGCAATGTGTGACATATATGAAGCGAAAATTTCTGGGATTACTATTTCCCTATTATGTGGTCGGGCAATGATTTCAGCATTTAGAATTAAAGTTGGAAGGGGTGCGCGCTAAATTTAAAGGAAATATTTTAAACTTTGATGTTTATTCGATGTTATGATACTTTTAATGACTAGAAATTAATTTAAAAACGTTTTATATTTAAATAAGTAATGTATTCAACATTTCAAATTATATTATAATTTTAACATGTGAGGCCCGGCGTCAGTGCTTTATACGACGAGCCGCCACTGGTATGTATCAAGTTTTATAAACGCCATTTTATTTACGAGCGAAGCTTATATGCGCGTGTTTAATAAAAGCGAGTGTCTAGAGAAGTTTATAAAACAAGTTACATACTATACTTTAAGAATTTAAAGCCAATTTTAAATTATAAATATTTGACATTTGACTATTTAACCTTACTTTTTTGCAACTTCGGCTCGTGACTAAAATGCCGCAAAGCCATTGTTGTTAACTTTAACCCGTGACTAAAACGCCATAAAGTCACAGCTCGTCAATGTAGGAGTAGATAATAGTATATTATGTATCAAGTTTAATAAACGCCATTTTATACACGAATTTAATTTAGGCACGAGCGAGCTTGCGAGCGAGTGCTTAAATTAATGAGTGTATAGAAAAGTTTATAAACGAGGTGCATACTATACTTTTTTTACGACAAATACTTATTATTATCTTAAAATGATTTAAATCAAAAATTTGTATAGAGCGCCATCTATGAAACAACAAGGGAAACTGTCAAATGTCACATTTTTACATTTTATAAACACAATTATAAAGGTTATAAATCGAAATGTATATTGAAAATTGACAGTTTTTCACAGTGAAAGTAAAGGAAATGTTTTATGAGGACTTTACAGTAGAGTCCGTGCCCGAATTTAAGTTATAGTTTACTGCCGGCAGATTAAAAGGTCAGTACAATGTTCATATAAACTTTTCAAATATTGGCGTTGAGAAACTATTTAATACTTTTGTATTTTTGTATTGAGATAATAAAATAATTTTCACATTTAGTATTATTTTACAAGAAAGGCACTTTATTTTAACGATTGTATGACATTTAACAACTGTCAACTAACTTAAAACTAACTTCAGCCCGTAAATAAAAACCTGTTGCTAATTGCCCGTGACTAAAACGCCATAAGGCCACAGCTTGTCAATGTGTATTTAAAAGGTCACTTAGTACCATGGAATCATGTACGATAATGGGCGGTTTAAAGGTGGGAGTAAAAAAAGCAATTAAAGCAATTTTTTCTTAAAAATATCCGAATGTATCGCATATGTTAATTGTTAAAGTCGATTTTATTGATGAACAAGATTAAATTTTGATGGGGAAATATTGAAGGATTACAGGATAAATTGTTGAATTTGTAACGGGATTAACATTTTTGGGATTAATATAATCGAATTATGTTTGATTACATAGCCTACATGTATTTTTGTTAGATTATTACATTTAGTTCATACAAGCTGAGAAATTAACCAATCCCTGTAACACAAGGTTTCTTCTTATAAGAAGCCCCAATAAGCCTCATAAAAATAGTTTAAAATGTTAGCTATTAGCGGATTAAATATTTAATAGGGTCAAAGGTAAAACATTTATTCCTGATATTTACTCTAAGAGCCGACACAAAACGAAATTAAAATTGTATGAGCCATGATGGCCGAAGGCTGAATTCAAAATCAGTTTTAGTGAACATGGACCGTTTGTCATTGTGGATTTTTTTTGTTTGGAGACATGAATCTAAATCCAACAGAAGCGAAGCAAAATAGGTCATCTATATAAAATATATTTTAACGTTTCATCCCAAACCTAAATATTTTAGTATTTCAAAAGTGAACCCGTCCTGACGTCGCTAATACTCACTCTGCTTGAAGTTTTGCGACTGACAGTCGCAGTTATTGGCTAAAACTGTATTCACATTTCATTATACCGTTAATTATTTATATACACCCTAAATTGTTTGTTTCCTTCCACAAGCACTTTACTTCGTTACACCTTCAAGGTGATAATGATTATATTATAAAAAACAAGGATAAGACAAATCATTTTATCACCTAATAAATTTTGTTACAAAAATGGTTCTCAATTTTCCCATTCTAACGATTTACACTTAGGTAATTAATGTTGGGTTTTCTATATTGAGTAAATTGCATTAGCATAGAAAACCCAAAGCAGAAAAGACTGAAACGCATAAATTAAATGGTTAAATTTGTAAAAAGCCAAGCGTAATGTATATGCAAATTTTCTAACCATAAATAAGACTTAAATTGGAGTTGATTATTTTATCATCTGGTGTCACAATAACATTTTTTAAATGTGCTTAAATATAAAATATGGGCTATATTATCTCAAGAACCTAATCATCTGCTTGAACCAGTGTTTTGGCCAAATGCCAGTGTAATCATACACATCAATGGTTTAACATAATACTTCTTATTAAGATTTTAAAATTATACCTGCTGATCCATAATACGGTCCCATATGGGAGTAATATTGTACTACAACGTTAAATTAACCTTAAATTAACGTTAATTTGTAATAAGTGACGAATTCAATTATGGTCAAATTAAAGTTGTTAGTTAAACCTAACTTCTTGGTTAATGTACATTTTGGTTAAAAATATTTGGTAGTTTTTAGTTTATTTTACCCTTTCTTTAACTACTTTTTAACTCTGAAGTCAACTTAAACTTAAGTTTAAATATGTCTCTGGTAAAATAGCCCTACATTCTTATAACCTACTTTTTAACTTATAAGTAATATTACCAACTAGTTGAATATTTGGTTTATTTATAGTCAATTTAAACTCTTGAAATAACTTTAAAATTTAGGTTATTTCAAGAGTTTAAATTGACTACAATTAAACCAAATATTGAACTAGTTAGTAATTTCACCAATAAGTTTCTTTTATTAGTTGAATTATACTAAAAATAACCTTGAGGTTATAGCAACCGGTTGGTAAGTTAAAAGGGATATTTTTTAGTTCATAGTAACCTTAAAAAATGTTAATGGTTAAATACAACTAATTGGTTAAAAAACAAGTTTAAAAAAACATTATTTTACTTAGATTTTGGTTAATTTACATACACAGAGAAAAAAGATTATTTGAATTAAATAAATTTTATTTATATCAAATAAATTATTTATTTCGATATACCCAAATAAATGTTCTTTTGAATGTAAAAAAATATTTATTTGTTTTAATTTATTTAATTTAAAGTTAATTTATTCAACGCAAACAAATATTATTAGTTTGTATGAAATAAAACCAAGTAACAAACATGTATTTTTTTAAATTAAAAAAATGATTTTATTTACGTAAAACAGATAATTTATTTCATTTAAAATTAATTTATTTAACTTAAATGCCTATAATATTTGTGTTAAAAACAATTTATAAATAATTTATTTGGATTAACAGATATTTTTTTTTAAATTTAAGAAGAATTAATTAATTTAATTTAGATTTATTTATTTAAATTAAATAATTATTATATTTGAATTAATAAAAATTATTTATTCAGATTAAAAGATATATTTTTTTAATTAATAATGTTTTTTTCATCTAATCTAGTAATTAATATATATTGGTATATTGGGGAGTAAAAATAAATTAAATTTTTTATGAATAAACACTAATCTTTATTGCATAAAAGTCTTATAAATACATATAGGAAACCCTAAAATATACAAATACTTCACTAACTTAAAAATACTTATGTTAATTTTAACTTAATGTTAATGTGTGCTGCATAAATCCACCAGGGTCTGCAAATAATAATGATAAATTCCAAGTAATTATTTAAATTACTTACCTTTAAAAACAGGAATAAATTTCTCAAGACCCCATTCCTTTAAAAGGTCCTCCATAGTATAAAATAATATAAAATTATTTATTATTTTATTATAATGCCACACCACACTTCTCATCAACACCCTGCTCTAAATTGGAGTCTCTAAAATCACGTACATAAAAAATGGAAAGCCCATTGGGTGTCTGCAGTCGCCTGATTTACAGCAACCAATAGGATGCAAGTCATGCTACTTCGACGTGAGCAAAAAAGTTTAAATAAACCTCTGCTTTAAATCAAATTACATTTTTTTTGTATTTAAATAATAATTTGTTTATTTTAAATAATTAATTTTTTTGAATTAAATCAAAATTATATTTTAAAATTAAACCATGTTTTTAAAAAAATAATATTTGTTGTTTAATTTAAACTTTTTAATTTTTTAAAACAAGTAAATTGTTTTTATAATTTAAGAAAGTCAACTTTTATTTAAACAGAATAAGTGCAATTTTGAAATAAAAGTCAGGTACTTTGTTTTAAATATATATTTTAATAAATTTGCTTTTTCCTTTTAAATAAAGACAATTATTCTTTTTAAAGAAATGTTTTTGAATTAAATTTATATTTTTTTAAATGTAATAAATAAAATTAAACAAACATTCTTGTTTGAATTAAAACATCTTTTTTCTCTGTGTAGAATGCTAGTTATTTAACCAGTTGTGCTACTTGGGATACACACAGTAGTTCAAATTTAAAAAAAGGTTTGAAAAATTTGCACATTGGGATAAATTTGAAAAATTCCCACAGTGAAATAAATTTTAAAAAAATTAATGGAGGAACAAATTTTCAGATTTTTAAAAATTTACAAAATATTTTAAAATTATTAAAAATTCAAAATTTTAAATTAAATAATTATTATTGCGATTATTTTATTTAATATCCTTCTTCAAACAATTAATTGTTTTAATTAAATTTACCGTTTTCCTACAATGTTTATTTAGTTACGCCAAAGATAAACTTTTAACGTATACACGCACAGGTTTTTTAATTTTAATTTTTATTTTTATTAAATATTTTCATATTCATTTCGTAATCAATATTTCATTTATTTGATATATTAAATCATCATACGATAGAATCCATTTTTGTTAAGGATTAAATTATATTTTACAATGGAAAAAACAAAAAAAGTTCAAATTGCAGTGTATACAGTGTGTTAATTAAAGAGAGAAATTTAATTAAATTTAGCATATTTTTGTGCATAACGTATGGGTATAATAGTAGGTAAAGTCCCTTAACAGTAGCCCTTATCTTATTCGCCCTTTCATTATACATGAAACATTTGCATTTTATAAAGATGCCTCTAACACAAAATAGCTAACAGACTCTATTATTACCTGGCTGAAATGAAGTAGGAACAAAAATTTTTAAAGGAAAATTACATTAATGCAGGGATCATGCGGAATTTTTAAATTTAATAAGATGTAGGATACAATGTAAAGAAAAGTAATTAGAGTATAAGCCAAAATGGATGAGATAAATAATAGGTGAGGAATTCGAAATGGACGTTGATAAAACTTTTCTTATCTAAGCTAATGTTCTTATGGTTTTCGATCGAGGAATGTTCGACTTGAGTCGACTTGAGGTTTAGTTCCAGTTAGTTCCAGTGGAAAAGAAGAGGTGAGATACATACGGGAGAGAGCGGTTTATCACCTTGGGCGACTATTGGGAACTCTCTTGAAATGTATTGTGAGGTACAGGAAATCGATAACAGTTTTATCTTATTTACTACGTGATCTCCTCAAAGATCAAGTGAGCTCTGCAGTCGGTTTCTTACGTGCCGACTAGGCCACTTAATTTAACTTTTTTTTCACTATGACTATAATAATTATTAACCCAGATAATAAAACTTTGTCTAAGCCGAAATCTCTGATGCATTTTTCAATGGGCAAAACTAAACTTTGTGCAGACGGTGATTATTCGAAAATTACTTTGCAACATTTAATTATAAATTAGTTCAAACGCGGTGGAAAAATCGATCGACAGATCGCCTCTACAACAGTTTAATGTTATTTTGTACGTGATCTTTTAAAAAATTCCTCCAAAGCGTGGTTGTTATGTAAAGGTTGCTTAATTTTTTACGTTTTATTGGGCGTCTTACATTTCCTTCGCTTGGTAAATTTCTAATTGGAAACGTATTTCGAGACACGTTCGTTATCATTTAAAACTAATTAGATTTTTCATATTCCGGGCAAATCACACGCTACATGGATCTGGCAAAACTCAATCAAATTGTTTGTTTGCTAACGTTAATACCGTATAGTACCTAGTAACAACATTGCCCCAAAGCTATTCGTTTACATAACTGAATATTAATGTTCACTGTTGCAAGAAATTAACACATAATGTACTGTACTTAAATAGATAGGATTTTCCCGATTAATAAATAAAAACTTTATTTAATCCAAATCTAATGGACTGTAAAAAATTAATTTTGTTGTTAATTATAATCAGTGTTTTTACTGTTCTAATTATGTTTACCTTGCACTGCAGGTGAGCATGCATTAGTAAAATTTAATCAACACATAGCATGGCCACATGTAAAAATTATTTTTTCCACCCCAACCTTTAAAACGTACACGTTTTTATGACACTAAGGGCCGTATGCAAAAAAGTTGATTTATTTATATCAACTGATTTACGCATATGCACTGATTTAAGTTTGAACCAATTAGGCAACATAGCAAAATTTAAGTGACAGTACAGATTTGTAGGTTATCTTACATATACTTAAATATGTGTTTATTACATTTTAAGATTAATACATTTTTAAAATTTATTATCAAATATACACATAAATACATTTATAACTGACTAAACCTTAATATTGACAAAAACTTGGTTTTAAGAGGATTGCGGCAATATAAAACATACACAATTGGGTTATGTTCGCAGTTTGCAATGTGTTCTGGTATAAGTAAATTTGCATTAGAAGGTATGAAAAATGAAAATTACCGCTTAACCAAGCAGCATTTTAAGTTTAAATAACTACAAATTTACTACTAAGTCAACTTTAAAGTATTTTTTACGGTTAACCAAAACGGTTTTATAAAGGTTTAGATACGAAAGATTACCAAATTTGGGGAATGGTTTATTTCGTTATTTTATCTACATAATAACCTTTTTGACCTACTAAGAGAATAATGTAATAAAAACAATATAAATACCACAAATTTACGTAAAAATAACGCTATAATATAATTATCATTTAATTAATTTAAGTAATATTTTTTAATATTACTCTAGGGTGGCCACTTTTACTCTAGGGTGGCCCTACTTTGTAAGTACCATTTTGTAAAATATACTTTCTAAGTACCATTTTGTAAAATATAAATTAAAAGAACAAAGAAATTACGAATGTCAATGTTTTAGAATTATTATCAAAACTAATAATATTTTGCATTAAAACTCAAACGCACATTATTTTATTGATAAAAATAGGCACGATACATCTTAAAAATTATATGCCCCCTTAATATTTTACGGTTTTAAGGAAAATTATTGCTTGTGTAAAAATTCAACAAAACTTAAAACCTAAAAAATATTTTAAAATCTTTTAAAAATCATTTAGTTTTAATCATTTTTTAATAACTAAAACTTTTCTTATTATATATATACGAGTATATATATATATATTTATATATATATATATATATATTAGAAAAATATTTATGAAAAAATATTATATAAATGTTTAGATAAGTAATGGACGCCATCTTAAAAAACTCATTATGGCGACCTGAAAAAAAAATTCCTTAAAGTTTTATTTTTCACTTTAAGCTTATTTTTTCTTGTTTAGTCAATATTAATAGAATTTATTACCACTAATAACCCTAAAAAATACCAGGCGAATAGGAATTATTTACGGTTATAAAGTGGTCTTAATATCGTAAAACTATGACTTATGAGTAACATTTACCATTGAGTAAAAATTCTGACGTTAAAATTACCGTTAAATTTACCTTTAGGTGAAATACACTTTTAAGTAATTTTCTTTCGTAAAAATTACGTCCCTCTTTTACGTTAAAGTGTTAAAACTTAAGGGTTATTAAAATAGGTAAAAATAACATAAATAAAATTTATTAAATAACTTTAAAAAAAGTTTTACTTCAAAGTAAATTTTTAAGGTTAATTAACAAAATATTTACTTAAAATATGTAATATTGCCTCAAAGCTCTACGCTTTTACTTAAAATGCTGCTTTTGAAAGCCTCTGAAAAGAAAAAAGAAATTTTGTTGAAGTTGGTGGAAATTTTATTCAAGTGTTTGTTCTTGTAAAAGATTAATTAATTATATTATAATTATAATAATTATATTTTAATTATAATAATTAATTTTACCACTTCTTTTACAGGTACCAATAACACCTTTTTAGGCATTTAGGCAATTTAGGCAATTTGAAGAGCAAGCACATAATTTAAAAATTTAAAAGAAGAAATAAGTTGAACATGGTCTAAAATTTAAAATTCTTCAAAAGTATTTAAAAAATAAGACAAATATTTTTTAAACACTATTTTGGTTTTATTTTATAATCTTTATTATTTATTAAATAGTATTTTTTTTAATTATCTATAATATAATACCTATAATTATATTAAAAAGTAAACATTTATTTTTTTAATTTAAAAAAATAAATCAATAAATATTTTCACCCAAGTTCAATGTTAGGGGTAATTATTTTACAATGAAACCAAAGAAAGTTATAAATCAATTGATTTCAAGCATTCAGCTTTTCAATCAGACAAAAAAACTGCAAAGATATTTGATATAATTTACATGGCAGTAGTAATTTTATCTTTAAAAAAATGTTATTTTTTAATTATATCTTTGTTATAGGTATGTTTACCTTCTGAATTTATTTTTTCATATATATACGAGGTGTGTTCAGAAAATATCGGGAATTTTTGTTTTTTTGAAACAAATATTTATTTATTCGTCTACATTAATGTTGTCGCCTTCAAAATAGTTCCCATTGGATATTATGCACATGTGCCAGCTCTTCTTTCAATACTCGAAACACTTCTAAAACTCGATCTTTGGCTATTTAGTTCTTTCAGCGATGCGCTTTTAATGTCATCTATGCTTGCAAAACGACGGCCCTTTAAGGTTCTCTTTATTTTTGGGAATAGGAAAAAGTCATACAGAGGCATGTCTGGCGAATATGGAGGCTGGGGCATCATTACAGTATTGTTTTTGGCCAAAAATGTTGTTCAAAATTTAACAATTTTAGAACAAATTTTGCTGCCACGCGTTTGATACCCAAAACATTCGAAAAAATTTCATGGGATGAGCCAATCGATATACCAACATCAGCGACTTCTCTGATGGTTTATAACCATTTATTCCACTTTTTCCATGTTTTTATCGGTTGTTAATGTGCTTGTGCGTTCGGGGCGTTCGTCATCTTCAACGTCTAATACCTAATACCTAAACTCTTGTTTTAATTATAGCAGACTCAATATAGGCCTTTGTTAACATTTCACAGAATTTATTTAATTTTTTAAGCAAAATTGGATACAAATTCTTTGATCCATTTCTTTTAACGAACGAAAAATCGCTCATAAAACACGTCTAACCTTAGCGGCTGCCACAGACAAAGTAAACAATGAAAACAGCTAAAATTTCATCATACTTCGGGGGCATGTATCCAACATAATAAAGAAAATTTTATGACAACCGGACCCTCCGTACCCGCGAAATTTAACAATGCCCGTTAAAAGCAAATGTCACAAATGTTAAATAAATCTTGATGAAATTTTAATTGTTTTATGTCTAATTTAAAATGTCAATGTATAGAAATCGACTTTTTTAGGGAATATATAAACGTTGAAAGATAATTACCCAATTTATTTTTTAAAACAGCAGTTATGCTAAATCAGTTGATATAAATAAATCAACGTTTCTGCATGAGGCACCTAGTGTGAATAATTATTGGTAATTATTGACCAGTGGACTGACACACAGACATTCGTGAATCATGAATTCACATGTTTCACACATTTAAGATAAATGCTTGTAAGCTTTCTATCGCGTTATGCTATCAGAGAATCAGGGAATTATGATCTGGGCCTCTACCCGTATAAACAATGTTATCAAAATGTTTGGGTTGCAGCGTGCAACACGCGTATATGCGCATACGCAAGCCATACATGTTTTGTGAACGGCCACCAAATAAGTTTTAAAAGTTATGCGTTAAGCTCATATAATATGCACGTATAAAAAGGACCTCTTTTGAATGATTAATAATATTTTAATCAGCTATTGTATCGCTCTATCAAACGAGCTTTTTAACTCCCCGCTTGCAACAACACGCACCGAATTTGTTTTTGTTTACTTTTTGTAAACACAAAAAATATACCAAAACCCGTCCGATAAAGCAACAACATTATTGGTGGCTTTAAAAATTATATAACTTCTGCATTTTTGCGAATTCTCAAAAATAGTAAATTGAAATTTTAAAAGGAATTTACCCTTTGGACCGCCAATTTTCGGCCATATAGTTTTTTTGTACCTTTTATACTTTTTTGTGTATATTTTTTGAATAAAATAACTTAACCGAGGACAATAATAGTCATTAATTATTGGGAATGTAGGATTTGTGGAGACTAATTTGTAATTAGTATTCATTGATTACATAAGATTTGGTTGTATGAATAAATTCGGAAAGAATCAGTAAATGAATTAATAAATAATACTTTTGTGCTATATTATGTTTTATTACATGGGTTGGCACAGGATTCTTTAATTAAAATTTGTAAAATAACCAAAACACCAAAACCGCTAAAAATGTATGTAAAAATATAAAACACAATCCAATTTTTATTATTTATTAAAAATTCACTCCAAATTTAACAAGATAAATGTTTATTAAACCTTCAAACATGGTTACACATTATACGAGTATATATTTATTTATTTTACTGCAACACAATTTATACAAGTATATATATAGTAATGTTAAAAAAATAACGTAACAATTTCTGTCGATTTAGGACAAACCCTACAACTTTTGTATTCGAAGTTTTTTCCTATCTCTTAATAATAATAAGCTTAGTAGGTGCTGCCTAAATATATCCTGTATATACTTAATGGCTTGATGGCTTTTTTCTACTCACACCTTTAAAACGCTCATTATCGTACATGTTTCCATGACACTAAGTGACCTTTTAAATACACATTGACAGGTTGTGACTTTATGGCGCTTTAGTCACGGGCTGAAGTTATTTTTAAGTTACTGGACAATTGTCAAATGTCATACAATCGTTAAAATAAAATGCCTTTCTTGTAAAATAATACTAAATGTGAAAATTATTTTATTATCTCAATACAAAAATACAAAAGACTAAATAGTTTCTAAACGCCAATATTTGAAAAGTTTATATGAACATTGTACTGACCTTTTAATTTCGCCGGCAGTAAACTATAACTTAAATTCGGGCACGGACTCCACTGTAAAGTCCTCATAAAACATTTTCTTTACTTTCACTGTGAAAAACTGTCAATTTTCAAGAAATACATTTCGATTTATAACCTTTATAATCTGTGTTTATAAAATATAAAAATGTGACATTTGACGGTGACACACAGATTCCCCTATTGTTTCATAGATGGCGCTCTATAAAAATTTTGATTTAAATCATCTTAAGATAATAATAAATATTTGTCGTAAAAAAAGTATAGTATGCACCTCGTTTATAAACTTTTCTATACACTGGCGTTTATCAAACTTGATACATAATATACTATTTTCTACTCACACCTTTAAAACGCTCATTATCGTACATGTTTCCATAACACAAAGTGACCTTTTAAATACACATTGACAAGTTGTGGCTTTATGGCGCTTTAGTCAAGTTGGCAACAGGTTTTTAGTCACGGGCTGAAGTTGACAGATGTCATACAATCGTTAAAACAAAGTGCCATTCTTGTAAAACAATTCTAAATGTAAACATTATTTTATTATCTCAATACAAAAGTATTAAATAGTTTTCTAAACGCCAATATTTGAAAAGTTTATATGAACATTGTACTGACCTTTTAATTTTGCCGTAAACTGGAATTAACTTTATTTTGAGTGGAGACTTTATCGTGGAGTGCCAATAAAACATTTTCTTTACTTTCACTGAGAAAAACATTAGGGGATACATTTCCATTTACACATACAAATTTGACATTTGAGATTCCCATTGTTCTATACAAATATTTAAATTAAATTATTTTTAGATAATAAGTTTTTTTCGTAGAATAGTATAGTATGCAATAAAATTTGAATAAGAAACAAAGTGCGACCATATAAATATTGTTTATTGACTTTAACTGAAGTTCCAGTGTTACAAACACACCGTTTGAGAAAAAACAATAAGTTGGAAAAAAGACTCGTCCCCTTTTAACACACATGAATAAATAGTATATACCTACTTTAAAATATCTCGATTCCTGTAAAAACAAACAAAACATTATTGAGCCCGTCTGGGGCCTTTTTTGTTAAAAATAAATAAAAGTAAAACAATGTAAATATTGATAAATGCAGTGGAAGTAGCGTTAAGTAATTAAATTAAGTCGTTTTTTTTTGTTTTACGTAGCGCTGTGTAGCTAGGTAGAAGGAATTTTTTTATATACTGTAATTGGCTTTTTTTAACAGAAACATCCATCCGAAGTAAACTGAGCGTTAATAGTGGAGGGAAATTAATTTTCCAAGGGTAAGTTTAGTGTGTCTCAAGACACCAGGTCTGTAAAAACGCTTACATATATATATGAACCATATCCAAAACAATTATAATTGTACATCCGACCTATTTATTTAATACAATTTAATCCACCCAACTTTGTTTTTGTCTTTAATTATTATTTAAATAGAGTGTGTGGGTGTATGATCCGGCTTTGTTCAAAGAGATTACTACATTATACAATCTGTTGATATTCCGCAGCAACATGATCAATAATTTAGATAATAATTTTGGCCAGCCACGACAAAGACATAATAATAAAGTGGAATTAATGTATGACTAGACTTTGAAAAAGGAATTAAAATGAAGAACCGACAACTACCGTTATTTTTGTATCGAGGGAAAAACTAACAAATTAGAAGCCCGTCGCCTGACATCATTAAAGTCGGCTCATTAAATTAATATGTGATACCGAATTAATCTAAAACCGAATCCTGTTTGCGATAATTATGAAATGGGAACGCCGTTTGAAATTTAAAATTGATCTCATCAGACGCATTTTCAGCTTTTGATGTTGGGATATCCAATTTAGAGAAAGGATACGAGGATGGCACTGTCTTTATTTTAAAGAAGGGTGGGTTCTTCTGATGCCAAGTCAAGAACAAACAGTCGCAAGCCAATATTTTATTCATGGTCGCTACTGTGTACTCATCATCAATATTAGACGTGCACGGTTTTCTATCATTGGCTTTTCCATCGAATTCAATTTCATCCTTTGAACCCATACCAATAAATATCAAATATATCCTACACTATCCCAAGACCAATGTCATTAACTACCTACCGAAGTAATAGTTATAAGCCATTACAAACAATTTGTTTGATAGCACTGGCCTAACAAAATGTTTGGCACTTTTTAGGGTTTGCTCAATCAGCTTTTATAACGAGTAAACTTTAATAAAACCTTTTTACGTGATTTTTTGCAGATATTACGAAGATATTAATAAAAATACGATTTACTTTAAAACAATTTTGAAATGCCAAATGATACTTTTTTTGTTGTGCATCTTGTAGAACGTGCCAAATCCGTTTGTTTGATACCCCACAAGCCTATGTTCGTCATTTGTATTTTTCTGACGTTGTAAACCTTTTGGTAATAGCACTAATAAATATTATTATTATTATTATTAAGGGTAGTTTTGCACGTTTAAGTATTGCGATCTTCATTTGTTCAACTTTTTTGTTTGTTGTCTAAACATAGGGGTGTTGGTACTCATTTTACTTGATTTTTTGCGTAGATTACGAAGATTTTAATAAAAATACGATTTACTTTAAAATAAAATTAAATAATTTTGAAATTCCAAATGATATTTTTTTGTTGTGCATCTTGTAAAACGTGCAAAATCCGTTTGTTTGATACCCCACAAGCCTATGTTCGTCATTTGTTTAAGGGTAGTTTTGCACGTTTAAATATTGCGATCTTCATTTGTTCAACTTTTTTGTTTGTTGTCTAAACATAGGGATGTTGGTACTCATTTTACTTGATTTTTTGTGTAGATTACGAAGATTTTAATAAAAATACGATTTACTTTAAAATAAAATGAAATAATTTTGAAATGCTAAATGATATTTTTTTGTTGTGCATCTTGTAAAACGTACAAAATCCGTTTGTTTGATACCCCACAAGCCTATGTTCGTCATTTGTTTAAGGGTAGTTTTGCACGTTTAAGTATTGCGATCTTCATTTGTTCAACTTTTTTGTTTGTTGTCTAAACATTGCGATGTTGGTACTCATTCTACGTGATTTTTTGCGTAGATTACAAAGATTTTAATAAAAATACGATTTACTTTAAAATAAAATTAAATAATTTTGAAATGCTAAATGATATTTTTTTGTTGTGCATCTTGTAAAACGTACAAAATCCGTTTGTTTGATACCCCACAAGCCTATGTTCGTCATTTGTTTAAGGGTAGTTTTGCACGTTTAAGTATTGCGATCTTCATTTGTTCAACTTTTTTGTTTGTTGTCTAAACATGGCGATGTTGGTACTCATTTTACGTGATTTTTTGCGTAGATTACGAAGAAATTAATAAAAATACGATTTACTTTCAAATAATTTTGAAATGCCAAATGATATTTTTTTTATTGTGCATCTTGTAGAACGTGCAAAATCCGTTTATTTGATACCCCACAAGCCTATGTTTGTCATTTGGGAAACGTGAAAAATCCGTTTGTTTGATACCTCTATATAAAAATACAGATATTATGATGCACAGGCTGGTAATAATAATATACAGGGTGGCCCATCGAAAGGTATGTGAAAAAATACTGGACAGCTATGTATACAAAATTGTATGGATTTTGAGATACCACCACCATCTTAATAAAAAAATAATATAGTTGAAGTTGAACTTCACCCTTTATGCATACAGGGTCAAACTCTTAACTCGAATTCCATTAGGATAAATGGTTTTCAGAGTATTAAAGAAAAATCAAAACAAGAACATCTAATTGTTCTCGAACAAACTCTATCCATGGAATATATTATTGCCACTGTTTTACTGGCGTTTTCGAAACTTTACTGTTTAGGAAGTGTTTTAGAAAATTAAATTAAATATTTATGTATGGATTGTTTTTTCGTTTTGTGGCCAACTACTCGACATATGCTGCTGCTCGAAAGAGATTTATCCTTCGGATATCGTAAAGCGGGATTTATTCTAGGCGATTTAAAAATTTACTTCTTTCTTTCATCAAACAATGGCAAATGAACTTTTCTAAAATTCCAACATGTGACAATTTCGAATCTCGATTACCATGGTGTGTATTTTCTAGCGTGGGAACCCATCGAATATGTACAGCTGAAGTGCATATGATAATACTGTGTCAGTCCTGCCCATACAAAAACACCAACATAGTATAGGCCGCAAAGCAATTAATTAACCCTAAATAAATTATTTTACGTAAATATTTTTCTATTTCATTCAATTTAACCCAACAAAGTGATCTATCACTATAAGTGTAGGGGTAAATAGATATTAAATTTAGAAAACACTTACCGATAATAAAAGCCACAGCAAGAAATATCATCCTCCAATCCATTTAAATGTATACTATTCACATCAACATCCCGCGTCTGAAAATAGAGAATAAATTGTATTACTTCTTGCACATTGAAATTAAATTTTTGCGATGGCCTATACGAAATAATATTCAATAAAAGCAAAAATAAACAGGCTAGGAGACTAATTAAAATCCTATTTTCAACAAAAGCATTGTCAAGTAATCCATTTAAGTGAATTTAACTAGGGTTGATAAAACGATATTCAAAGAAGCATTGTTGCGGATAAATATTAAATAATAGTATATTATGCATCAAGTTTGATAAACGAGAGTGTTTAATAAAATGAGTGTTATTATTATTATTAATTATAAAAAACAATTTATTACTAATTAATTTAAATGTTTGTGTAAAGCGACATCTACATTGTCATCCTTTGGGCGGATGATAGTACACGCCAAAACAAGAAAGTATTTCCTTTATCATTTTGAATTAGAGCTACTGTTTTTTAATAAAAAAAATTATGAGTTTTTTTGACAAAACCAAGGAGCCACTGGATGTCACTGACCTATTCTATGTATCCCAGTGTATTATGTAATATCAAGCAAACTTTTAAACTTTTTCAAAATCGGTTAGTACGAGGTGTGTTCAGAAAATATCGGGAATTTTCGTTTTTTGAAACAAATATTTATTTATTCGCCTACATGCACATGTGTCAGCGCTTCTTCCAATACTCGAAACACTTCTAAAACTCGATCTTTGGGATAGCCTTTAGTTCTTTCAGCGATGCGCTTTTAATGTCATCTATGCTTGCAAAACGACGGCCCTTTAAGGTTCTCTTTATTTTTGGGAATAGGAAAAAGTCAGACAGAGGCATGTCTGGCGAATATGGAGGCTGGGGCATCATTACAGTATTGTTTTTGGCCAAAAATGTTGTTCTAAATTTAACAATTTTAGAACAAATTTTGCTGCCACGCGTTTCATACACAAAACATTAGAAAAAATTTCATGGGATGAGCCAATCGATATACCAACATCATCAGCGACTTCTTTGATGGTTTATAACCATTTCTTCCACTTTTTCCATGTTTTTATAGGTTGTTAATGTGCTTGTGCGTTCGGGGCGTTCGTCATCTTCAACGTCTTCACGGCCATCTTGGAAACTCTTAAACCACTTGTAAACTCTTGTTTTACTTATAGCAGACTCACATAGGCCTTTGTTAACATTTCACAGAATTTATTTCATTTTTTAAGCAAAATTGGATACAAATTCTTTCATCCATTTTTTTTAACGAACGAAAAATCGCCGAGCTCATAAAACACGTCTAACCTTAGCGGCTGCCACAGACAAAGTAAACAATGAAAACAGCTTAAGTTTTTCTCATACTTCGGGGGCATGTATACCAACATAATAAAGAAAATTTTATGACAACCGGACCCTCCGAACCCGCGAAATTTAACAATTCCCGTTATTTTCTGAACACACCTAGTACACAGTTAAAAATTTATAAAATTTGTGTTAAAAATAATAAAAATGTAAAAATTTACATAAACTTCCTAGTGTTTATAACATAAATGATATATGTTACTTGGTACAAAAATTATGATAATTAAAATCTTAAAATTTCAAAAGATTTAACAAACATTATTGTGTTACAAGGTCATACACAAATAAGAATGTTAAATAATAATTTTTGTACATTGTAGTATCATAAAATAGTTAATGTTACGAGAAAATTATGTTAATTTCAATATAAAACATTAGTTTAAATAACTCCTAAACAAGTGTTAATCTAACTCAAAAATATTTGTTAAATATTTGAGTACAGAAAATTTTTAATCAAATTAAAACAATTGAGTATTTTTTTTATTCAATTTAACTTAAATATAAATTTTATTATGTTGGAGTATAATAAATCATTATTATTACATACTTATGTACATGTTTTATTTTTTGCCCAAAAACCAATATTCTTATATTAATTAAAATAAACAATTAATAATGTAAAAATTCTAAAGTAACACTTTTTTGTGTAAAATAAATAAAATATAAATAAGTTTAACATAATTAATTATGTTAAAGTTATACAGATTTTAAATCATATTAATTATTAGTTTAGGTTAAAATAACCATAAAAAAAATTGAAACAACACGATTTGTTAAATTAACTTTGCAGTTATGTAAAAAAAAATAACATATATTAACTTTCTTTTACACATTCTGTTGTGTTAAAAATTAACATAAGTAATAAAAATCAATAAATTAAAAAATTTGAGTGTACACGAAGAAATATGTTAAGTATATCTCTACATATAAATTTTTTACTGTGTACCTATACAAAAATTACTAAAACTAAATTTTTAATGAATGTAGATTATTGCCACTGTGCAGGCATATTTTGCGTCAGTTGTCATAGGTCAGGAACAACCAGTGGAGGCCCAAAATTTCTACTTTACTTATAAAAACTGTATTGATTTTTATTTAAAAAAAATGTCACTAATGCAAAAATGTCGGTCAAAATGTCAAATTTTTACGTGTAACTCGAAATGTATCCATTGAAAATGGACTAATCACCGGTTAAATCCGATATAAAAGCAGTTTTTCACAGTGAAAGTAAAGAAAATATTTTATTGGCACTCCAAAGTGTATTTAAAGGATCACTTAGTGTACGATAATGGGCGTTTTAAAGGTGGGAGTAGAATAAAGCATTTTAGACACGTAAAACCTGCTTTAATGTAATTAATGCCATGTAATACAATAGTTTAGTCTATGGCTTTTTATCGCTGGTATCGAGAAGATTAAATATTTGAATTACATGTCATAGTCTCTATTTCATGCAAATAAAAAATGCCAGCATTTGTAAATCGATTTGAAAAGGTAAAAGCCCTAAACAAAATGCATCTTTTTTTAATAAATTTGTCCTTACAATGAAGCCGACTCGTAAAGTTAATATAAATTTAAATTACATTGCATTTTACACACAATTATGTACAACAGCATGTAAATGAAAACAGTTAGTCGGGATGAAAATGAGATTTAATGTAGATGGAACTGGAATTCTAAATGGATTGGGATGAGAAAAGTAACTCCTGTTTGTTTATTTATTTATATAGGTACCTACGTAGAAGCTATGTTTAATTATATTTATAACAACTATTTAATTAGAAAATTTATGATCCTGACTCTGATTTTATTTATACGGTCATGTAAATGTTTTATGGATATGATATGATCCATTGTAAAGCATTCTCAATTTTAAAGCAATAATATAACACAACATTGGCACTTTGCCATGCGAACATTTATCAATTTTTCGTGGCTGAATTGTTTAACGGGTAATTTTTATTAAAAAATACTAACGAAAAAACGCTAAAACGAATTTAAATGTTGTATGCAGTTTTTAATCCACCATTTGTTTTCATTAATTATTAATAAGCTTAAAATATGAACGAAAGGGCTTAATATTAATGAAATATTTTTAGAACCATTAAAAATTTAAACCCATTAATATCATTATCTGCCACGCATTTGCTGATGTAGCATGCTGTAGGATGGCTATAACATGTTAAACATGTTCACTATAGATATACATATATCTATATGTATTCGATTGCACTTTACGAAATGAACCTATCGATTTCTTCGTAATGTAGCGAAGTTACGTACAGAATAAAGCCGAAATTTAAAACCCCAACCGGGCTTTTTGCCTTTTTTATTTTACTCACGTCGATTTTGTTGTTTCAATTGCATGGTCAAATCTACGTTCCTAGCTGATCTGCCCTATTCACAAAAAATACTGACACCTCATTAGATTGAAGCTACATGCAAAAAAAATGTTTTCTAAATGTAAGAATACCTTTATTCTTAAAAAAAATTCACTTGATTTAAGTATAATTTGCTTAGGCTACGAATACAATTTTTTTTTAAATATTAACCTATCTTTAAATTAAAAGGATTTTATTTCTTAGCTTAAAATCAAGTACAGTTGAAACAAGATTATTGACCTAATATTGCCAAGGCTAAAACTAACATTAAACTAAATATCTTATTCTTGCCTTTTAAATGTTAAGAAAGACTTTATGAAATAATCTTATTCTTAATTTAAGATTAACAATCGATTAGACAAAATTTTGGAAAATTCCCTCTATTCTGTTCTTAAAGATATAAAACTATACTGAATATAAATATAATTATATTTATTCTAAGATTACTAAATATTGGTACGACTTTTGGAAGATTGTTTCTTGTGTTAGTTCACAAGGTTTAAAATTATTTTCAGTATATCAAAACTTTTTTGAAGCGAAGTATAAAATTTTATTTGCAGTCAAAAGCTGGATCATGAAATTAAGAATATCATAAAAGTTAAGCTATTTTAGCTTAAATTCAGCGATTAATTGAGTGTGTTGAAGAATCTTGGTACGTTATTTATAGTGCTTCGGGTTTCCTGCAAAATTGTCCCTAAACTTTTTTCCTACAGTAAATATTATAATAATATATTATGCATAATCATGAAAATAGGATTTTAGACGCATAACTTTTGAACAGTAGGTGATAAAAAAAATTGTTTAAAACGAACTTGTGGAGCATTAAAAGATCTTCAAAATTGCTAATTGACTTTTTTTCTACAATTAGAAGTTTATCCGCTAAATGTAAAAATATTAAATTTTTTTAGAATTTATACGTTTCAACGTTAATAAAAAAGAAACAGTTGAATCTACAGACTGGACTCTGTAGGTTTTTTGTAGACAATTTAATGCTGAAAAAGGACCAGTGATTGTTTATAAAAAAAAAGTTCTACATAGTATGCAGGCGAAATAAATCTTAAAAAACTATTTTTCCTTGTTAAATGAATAAAAAAATTTTAAATTCGATGATGGACCTTTTAAAATTAATATTACAGACTGGACCCTGTAAGATTTTTTGTGGATAATTTAATGCTAAAAAAGGACCAGTGATTGTTTATCAAAAAAAAAAAGTTCTACATAGCATGCAGGCGGAATAAATCAAAAACAATAGGTTTTCTACTTTACGCCAGTAGTAGGCAACCAATATTGCAAAGACTGAAATGCCTTCCATCTCGAGCTTGTTGTGTGTCTTCCGTCACCGACTGTCTGACACTGATGAGACCCAACAGGTCGAAACAGGCTGTCTGTCAGTGTTGGTGGGTATGGTGCATAAGTCATTGGACCATACCATTCGGGAGACGCGCTTTTCAGTCTTTGCAATATATATATAATTCCAAGTAAAAGCCTAGAAAGATGATTATAGTAATAAAACCCCTATAGGTAATAGAATGATAATAGAATTGATGATGTTTTTGTGCATACAATGGTGAATCCTGGAAGGAAACAGCAAGTGCAATTTATGAAAAGAAAGGACGTTGGAGTGAGGGATATTAAAGAGTCTTGACCGTGGTCCTTTGAGAAATAAAAGGAAGACTCCTTTATTGTTGTGGCTATGGGATTGATGGAATAGTTTTGAAGGCAATGGTCCACAAATTGCAATTTGGATGGATAGATGGATAGATAGAAGTGACCTAGTGAGGAAAGGGACGCAAGTGACGCAGTTAACGAGTGATCGAGTCGTTGTAATGCATATTTTGTCGTTCTCCAATAATAAGGCAACACTTGTTGCTTTGAAGCTTTGCAAGTGCCGTCCCGCCGACGGTTGTTTTGAGTTCTTATCCTTCGGTGCCTGTTTCTCATCCAGTTCAACCGTTATAATGGTATTATGAATAATTGCCATGCTATTTTAGTCCTGTCAATGGATGATCTTACTGCTTTGGAAAACTTTCAATTAATGCTATTTTCATTTTCATGAAATATCTCACTCAACGTATACGCGTTAATTATGTTGAAGGGGTTTGCTATTCAGTATCCATTCATATAAATTTAATATCCTGTACTCAAATAGGATTCGTTAAAAATGATTGTATTACGCAGAGGAGCCATAATAGATAATGCAGACACAGACATTGTCTATTTGATACATACTGTGTAGTAGATTAGTTAAGGTTTGAGAACAATGTGCAAATTATCTAAAACAATTAATGCCACGGTTATAATTAGTTTGCTCTAATGAACTATATTAATTTCCAATAATGCACTGATTCAAAGTACTTCGTCAAAAGTTTTCGCAAAATCTCGAATACAGGGTGTCACCTAATAAACCTATATATCATCATTGTGCTTACCTCTAAAAACAATGATATTATTCATCCAAGCAAAAAAGAAACATTCTATTATGAAATTGATTACCTACTGACAGTTCCGTTGTTATTGTGTGGGCTACATGAACAGTTTAGTGTACCAGAGCGAAGTTGACACATTAGAACAACACCGCGGCAGATGAAATCCATAATCCATACGGATATGATAGCAAGAGCGACACATCATAATTTTCTACGCTGCTGTCAAATTTTTGTGGATAATAAAGGATAGTTGAGCATTTATTATAACTTTGTGGAACACTTAAAAAATAGCTACATGAGCATCAATCGACGTAAAAAGTAAAAGGTGAAATTTAAAATCGACGGGAAACCACAGAAACCTCGAGATAGTTAAGTATGCAAAACAAAAAATGATTATCAACAAAATAGGTAATCAATAATAGCACAAATGTAAATTTTTAATGAATGTAGATTGTTGCCCATTGTGCAAGCATATTTTGCGGCCCAAAATTGCTACTTAACAAATTTAACGATTTTTTTATTTAAAAAAATGATGAAGAAAAAACTTCCTTATTTTTGCCTGTACGAGCCCTAACCACATAATGTTCGGACACTTCATAATTTATACAGAAATTTTTTTCGTGAATACTATCTCAAAATTATTAGAAGTTATGAAAAATTCAGCTTATTTTGGCATATACCCCTCGAAGCGATTTTTATTTTTAAAAAGTTTAACTTTTATTTTTAGCTTTTAAAAAAAGGCTAACTTTTTAACTTTTTTTTGCATGAGTAAAAAAAGTTATAAATGGGCCCATTAAAAAGAACATAAAATATTATACAAACCCTGAAAATTTGGTAAAAATTGTATAAATAATAAGAAAGTTATAGCGATATATATATCTGCAAAATCTCCCGTTTCCTAAGAAAATTGCAAAAACTCTTTAAAAATAGCATTTTTAAATTACTTATACTTTTTTATAACTTATTTATTTTTTACCAAATTTTCAGGGTTTGTATAATATTTTATGCTCTTTTTAATGGGTCCATTTATAACTTTTTTTACTCATACAAAAAAAAGTTAAAAAGTTAGCCTTTTTTTAAAAGCTAAAAATAAAAGGTAAACTTTTTAAAAATAAAAATCGCTTCGAGGGGTATATGCCAAAATAAGCTGAATTTTTCATAACTTCTAATAATTTTGAGATAGTATTCACGAAAAAAATTTCTGTATAAATTATGAAATGTCCGAACATTATGTGGTTAGGGCTCGTATAGGTATGGGTATATGACTTTATTTTAGTCGGCACGTGCTTAGTTGTTTGTTATGCAAATAGGATTAAATTAAACTCAGGAAAAGGGAAAAGATAAAAAGCATTAATTTATTCGGACAAAATACGATAAAAAGCTATACAGGGTGGCTCAACAAAAACGTTGTTTTCGTTTGGCCACCCTGTATCACGCAAAAAATTCGAATGTATGTAGGTAAAACGATGGAAACAATTTTTTACTAAACTATTAATTAGAATTTTGACTGTATTAGACAATTTCATTATGTAATGGTATTTGGTATACAAACTAAAACATTACATACGTATATGCAAATGCACTATTAAAATAATCAGTGTGAAATGCTTTTACGAATTTTATTTAACATGAAAACCATTTCATTAAAAATGTAAGACTACAAAAATTTCGTCGAGTATATTTAGTCATTAAAAGTATTAAATTTTATTTAAATAGTATAAAGTAAAACACGTCTGTATTAATTAAAGTTTGTTAACCATTGAAAATAATATTTGACTGTAAACTTTAGTTTATACCGTTTTAAAACACGCATCTCCACTCACATATGTACATACATACGAGGTGTGTTCAGAAAATAACGGGAATTGTTAAATTTCGCGGGTTCGGAGGGTCCGGTTGTCATAAAATTTTCTTTATTATGTTTGTATACATGCCCCCGAAGTATGATAAAACTTTGTCTGTGGCAGTCGCTAAGGTTAGACTTGTTTTATGAGCTCGGCGATTTTCGTTCGTTAAAAGAAATGGATCAAAGAATTTGTATCCAATTTTGCTTAAAAAATTAAATAAATTCTGTGAAATGTTAACAAAGGCCTATAGTGAGTCTGCTATAAGTAAAACAAGAGTGTAAAAGTGGTATAAGAGTTTCCAAGATGGCCGTGAATACGTTGAAGATGACGAACGCCCCGAACGCACAAGCACATTAACAACCGATAAAAACATGGAAAAAGTGGAAGAAATGGTTATAAACCATCAGAGAAGTCGCTGATGATGTTGGTATGTCGATTTGAAATTTTTTCGAATGTTTTGGGTATGAAACGCGTGGCAGCAAAATTTGTTCCAAACTTGTTAAATTTTGAACAAAATTTTTGGCCAAAAACAATACCGTAATGATGCCCCAGCCTCCATATTCGCCAGACATGCCTTTGTCTGACTTTTTCCTATTCCCAAAAATAAAGAGAACCTTAAAGGGCCGTCGTTTTGCAAGCATAGATGACATTAAAAGCGCATCGCTGAAAGAACTAAAGGCTATCCCAAAGATCGAGTTTTAGAAGTGTTTCGAGTATTGGAAGAAGAGCTGGCTCATGTGCATAATTGCACTATTTTGAAGGCGACAACATTAATGTAGACGAATAAATAAATATTTGTTATAAAAAAACGAAAATTTTCGATATTTTCTGAACACACCTCGTATGTAATACAGGGCTTTCAATTAATAACTTTTGAGTTGTAGATCTAAACCTAAAACAGGTCGATTTAGATATTAAGGGGGAAGTACAAATTTTTATGGCTAATTTTTAATTGAAAGCCCTGTATATCCCCAGTTCTTTGTATCTTTGTGAATGTATGTTACAGCAAAAAGAGAAAAGGTTATAAATTATACCATTATTTCCCTCCAATTCTATAGTTGTCCTAGCAAGCATTTGAACCAAGCAACGTTGTTTTATTTTAATTAAAACATTATATCTTAACAATAACCTAACAAACACTTGGCATACATGGCAACAACAAAAGCGATAACGTTTTTCGCTACAAAATGAAACGTTTCGCTTATAAGAAAATTAATAAAATGTGTTAATATAAGTTTGTCTAAAGACTACTATAGTAGTGAGCATGTGACATTAATTGTGGAATAAAGGGAATAACAGGATAATGGTCGTTTGTGTGCATATTTGCGCAGCTATCGCACGTTTTTATCACCCAATTTGGCGGAGAAATTTAAGATTGTTTCATTAAACTCATTGGCGGCCTTTATCGTCGGTGTCATAAAGCGAGGCAGAAATAACTTTTAAACAAATATTTTATTTTTGTTGATAAAGTGTATTGAAATGAAATATGATGTGATTAAAGGACAACGACGAAGAAGGGAAAATGAAAAAGGACACCGGTATCAATTTTGGTCTGCAATAGCAATGCAATAGAATGCTTGCGGTATCACATTATTTGTGTGTCGTCTTAAAAATTTACATTTTTCGGTATTAAAACCGAAACTTTCATTATTTAACTTTTATTTACCCACTCTCGAGAGAAAACTTTTTGATTTATTCCGGTTCATATTTTTTGGATCATTTCATTTCTGCTCTATATGAAGGATATTTTTATTAGATTTTGGATTATACCCATTTACTTCGTTTGTATAAAGAACTAAAATGAAGTCGATTTTTTGGGTACAATGAGAAAAAAAGAATGGTAAAAATTCCAGTTGGGCAACAACACTAAATAAAAAAGAGCTTATTTGTTTTAAGCACCTTATGAACGGAACCAACAGAAGTATTTGTAAAAGCACATCAAACCGGCTTGGTAATTTTTTTCACCAAGTTACTGACGTATTGATGGCCTAAATTTTTGCCTGGATGCCTCTCATTAAAAGCGCTTACAGGAATCAAAACCGTAAAAAAAAATTCATTGTGTTCTTTCTGCTAAAGTATACACCATTTTTCAAATATTTAGGTAGTTTGATATATCAATACAAATATTTTAATTAAAACGTGTAAGAACTCTGCTAAAGGTAAATTAAAACGAAACGTTTTTATATATATTTTTTAAGGAATTCTTTGTTTTATTATATGTATAAATATACTTTAACTCGTATTTTAATTTTTATAACTTCAATGGATCAAAAATGGCATTTTCTTTAAAATGATGTGTCGAAAAGTATAGGGTCATTTAATAGTATATTATCTATCAAGTTTGATAAACGCCATTTTATACACGAATTTAATTTAGGCACGAGCAAGCTTGCATTATTTTAGTTTTTAAATTAAAATTTAATACATTCCGTACATTCGTGAGGTAATCCACTTCAATTTTGGTAAAAGAAATGTAACTTATCTAGAATTACATAAGGATTTCAAAATTGGCGAAATAAATAGGGGTTGCTGTTTAAAATTTAGGGGTAGGGGCTCTGAAGTTAACAGTTGTCCACCTTGAAATCAGTGGCGGCCCGTCAGGAGAGGCAGGTGAGGCAGTGCCTCATCATAGAGAATTAAAAAATTAAGTAAAATTTAAATATTTTACTTTCTATAAAATACTATAAATTTTTAATATTTGGATTACATGAATTGTGAAATAGTCAATAAAATTGATTGATTTTATACGTGGAATACCCAGCAACATTTAAATTATTTGAATTTGAAACGACCGCAATTTAAACTAATATTTATAGCTAGATGATTGGCTCAGAAGCATGCCTGAACTAATTTAGACTCACGATTGGCGTTAGGCTTGTTGTCTCGTTTTATTACAATGCGATATCATAGTTGTCTCCTTCTCTCCTATTAGCATACGCGAGGCAGGCACGCCTACATCCAAGTAATAAGCAGGTGTTGTGGCAACACTGTTGCGGAATTTTAGATAAATTATACTTCACACGTTTTTCAAAATTCAATAATAAATGGTATTATTTTTCTTATAATAAATCGATTTAATCGAAATTATATTTCTATTCTAAAATAAACATATTTTAACACTATCGCCATCCTGTAGCCATCACAGTAACCAATAAAATAAATACAGATTCCTTCTTTAGTTTGTTGTAGTTATAAAATTCTGAACTGTTTAAAGAACAAATCTGTGGTTATTTACGCAATATTTTGTTTATTCTTTTTCTATGAGTTTGTCTATTTTATGATTCTTTTGTAAGTGGTTTATTCTGTGGGTTTAGTTAATTGAACTTGGTGATTTATGTGAATTTAGTCATTATGGATATTACAGTGAGAAATTGTACCGATATTGTTCCCAGTTTCTCTTTTTTTCGGCAAGATGGTGTACTATTATTTATTTAATGATTAGGGTTTAAACCTAATGGTTATATTAATAATGCTGCACTTTACCTCTACACCTTCACGTGGTTCTTGCTGAACAATGAAATATTAATTAGACAAAAATGAGGTTTATTTAAAATAAACGTCATTTTTACAATAAAATATATTTCATTGACAAAGAAGAGGATTCCTTCCCCACCACAGTCTAAGTTTTTTACTTAGTTTTAAGTATAGGTTGTGAACTGCGACGTCAGTTTTTTTAAGTTGGGTTTAAAAACCCTGCCTCTGCCTCACCAAAATGAAATGTCACGGGCCGCCACTGCTTGAAATTGACGTGTTTCGTCAAATTTTTATGGTGTCATCAGTTAAAGAAATATTAAGTGCTGTTCGTTTTAAATTGTCACCCTGTATATATATCATTATATTTACTATACCTTACAATATTGAATATCAAACAAACAAAAGTCAATTTTCAGAAATAATAAAACTGCATTCTGTTTTTTAGTGCGTCTCGTTTTATATCTCACTTATTTTCAGTAAATAAATACGGCTAGTATATTTCATAATTTCGCTAAAAGTAGCTTCATGTTCAGATTTTCAATAAAAATATCGATGTAATTTATTGATATGAATGAAAGTTTGACGTGTAGGATATTATATAGCATTAAAAATGGTTATTTATCGTTTTTGAAACAAGCAAATGTTGCTGTCTATAGATTTATATGTATTTTTGATTATGAATATTTACAGAAAATGTCGTGTTTGAGAGAATCGGCTTTAAATTTGTATTCTTTTGAGCTTGCAGCTTGCTTCGTGGACATCATTAAAAATATATCACATATCAGGTCCGCATTCCGGAATTTTATTGTCACTTTTCACAATAGCTATTGTCCTTTGATTTATTTAACACTGTCGCGGTGCACATACACAAAGGATGTGGCATGGTAAACAGTTAAATTTCATATAAACCAAAAGTAACAAAACTGAAAATGTATTTTTAATTTTTTCCCACTGAAAGTACAATTACACAGGGTGGAACACTTTAAAAGAATAGCCACATGAGCACCAATCGACGTAAAAAGTAAAAAGTGAAATTTATATTCGACGGGAAAACCACGGAAACCTCGAGATACCTAACAATAAAAAGTATTGTTTTATTCAAAGCACCTAAAAATAGGTGAGTATGCAAAACAAAAAACAATTATCAACAAAGTAATCAATGATAACAAAAATATAAATTTTTAATAAATGTACCCTGATAGCACACTTTATTCTAAGAATGTTTTTTAAACCTTCCAGTGAGAATATTCTTAGGATCATACTATATTTCTTCTAAAGAACATGCTTAAAAGACATATAGCATGATCCTAAGAATATTCTCACTGGCCTATAGGGCCTATAGTATAGGCAGGTTCTTAGAAGGTGCAAAGTTTTACTGGTAAAAAGTAGTCTCCTCTAAACATATGCTTAGAATGTTAAGAAAGTAATTGCTATAGAAAGTTCATTTAGGAATATTCCTGTTAAGCATATTTAGTTCAGTTACCTATATAATAGTAAAATATACCATAAACTACTTATAAAGGTAGTTTTAATTAGTAATTAGTATTAAATACTAAGTAAAAAACACAATTCAAAATATTTTTTTTAAGTTATTTGTCAAATTAAAACAATAATCGATAACAAAAATACTTTTACTATAGGTATTTTATTTTATGTTAAAAATAAATATTTATTAATTTGTATACCGATTTTTTATTTCTGAATTAACATTTTTATGTATAATAATCCTTACTATCTTTAACTTCAATCTAATCTGACTTATCCCACAAAATTTTCCAATTTTACTTTTTATGAAATAATGTCATACAACTTATGGTTTAGAGGTTAAATTGTTTATTTAATATTTTTAAATAAATATATATTAATATGTAGCAAATTTTTTAAAGGGGACGACAAATACATTTCACTGTCATATTATAACAGTGAGGCGTATTTGTCGTCTCCTGAAGAATTTTACTAATATGGAATACAACATATTAGAACGTGGGTATCTGACATATTTGGAAATATTCTCAAAAGCTTCGAAGAAGCTCCATAAGAAACCTTCCAAGAACATTCCAAAAGTGCTTTCTTAAAATGTTCTTAGGATGCTTTTTAGGAAGGTTTTAAGAATCTAATTGTATCATTAAAAGGGTATCTATTGAATGTTTTAAAAGTCCCTAAGAACATTCCAATAAGGAAAGGTTCGAAGAATATTCCATTATTCCGGGTCATATCTTCTTAGAAGATTCTTAAAATCAAATTTTGCTATCAGGGTAGATTATTGCCCACTGTGCAAGCATAGTTTGCGTCAATCAGTGGCCGCCCAAAATTTCTACTTTACTCATAAAAATTTTAATGATCATCCCATTAAAGGATGACAACTTATTTTGTGACACTCTATATAGAAGCGAATATATTAAAAATTATAGGATTTTTTAAAACAAGCTTCCAAATTAACAAATTAATAACTTATAGAAGGTGGCCCAACGATAACAAAACAAAGCAATAATATAAAAAAAGCAAAAACACGTCATCTTTTTCAATAGATTTCACTTGGACATCACTTCACCGCTTCCCGCAGTAGCCACAACCCCTAAAATTTTAATATGCATGATATTGCAAGGAATAAAAAAATAGTCAAATTGTATTAATTTGTTTTCGAGATATTTAAAATTCAAATAAAATGTTTTTTCTACTCCAATCTTTAAAACACCCTTTATCGTACATGTTTCCATGAAACTAAGTGACCTTTTAAATACACATTGACAAGTTGTGGCTTTAGTCACGGGCTGAAGTTAGTTTTAATTTAGTTGACAGTTGTCAAATGTCATACAATCGTTAAAATAAAGTGCCTTTCTTGTAAAATAATACTAAATGTGAAAATTATTTTATTATCTCAATACAAAAATACAAAAGTATTAAATAGTTTTTCAACGCCAATATTTGAAAAGTTTATATGAACATTGTACTGACCTTTAAATTTCGCCGGCAGTAAACTATAACTTAAATTCGGGCACGGACTCCACTGTAAAGTGCTTATAAAACATTTTCTTTGCTTTCACTGTGAAAAACTGTCAATTTTCAAGAAATACATTTCGATTTATAACCTTTATAATCTGTATTTATAAAATAAATATGACATTTGACGGTGACACAGATTCCCCTATTGTTTCATAGATGGTATTTTTCGTAGAAAAAGTATAGTATGCACCTCGTTTATAAACTTTTCTATACACTCATTAATTTATGCACTCGCTCGCAAGCTCGCTCGTGCCTAAATTAAATTCGTGTAAAAAATGGCGTTTATCAAACTTGATACATAATATACTATTATTTTAACCAACCATAATTTAATTAATTTAGATCCTGTTATAAAATTGTATACTGCATTTTAGTTTTTTTAATAAAATGGAAACAATATAATAATTATACAATAAAGCATATTTCTATTAAATCTAGAACAAAGAACAAAAAGTTTTCTTTAATTTTAAAATTCTTTGTTGAGTTTATTTTGTATATAAATAAGTATAATACGAGTGTAATATAGCGGCGCATTCGCCTTTTTTGCAACTTTTCCATTTTCAAACTTGCAACGCTAATTAAGCTTAACTGAATTTTAAAACTAACGCACTTACATGTAAAAGTAAAAATGTAAACCTTATTGAGTAACTCTGAAATAAGTTCATTAAAAATTTTAACTTTATTTCCTGTTTCAAGTTTGTCCATCTATCTATCGCCACTAGCTAGGCAGGAATAAATTGATAACTTTGTTACCCTTAAACTGGTTTAAGGGATTCAGTACAATCTATCTATATGTTTTAACATCACGAACAAAATTACATATATACAGGGTCCGGCAGAAATAACGATATGGTTTTAATACAATTTGAACTATAAAACATTGTTCAATGAAAAAAGTTGCTATTTCGTTAGTATTAAGTTTTCTTAAGTTTTAAAACGATTACGAGGCATACATTTCAAGTATTATTAAATTTGAAACAATTTTAAAAGTTTTCAAATTATAAGCATTTTACTTAACCGTCTTTGTTCAAATAATTCCTCTTAATATTATTATATTTCGTGGCCATGGTTTTTATGTTCTACTCAAGATGTCAAAGCAAAATATATGGCATAGTATATTATGTTTTTTCTTTGTGGGTGAGGTTAAATTTATGTATAAATATAACAATAAACTGCTTAATTTTATAAAGTTTATAATGAGTTTCTGGCCAACTTTAATAAAATGCTGGTGTATTACGCATTCTTTTTAACTTTTGATTGTTTTTGAATTTTTAATAGTACTGCTCAAAGTTGGCTTGCGTTATCATTTATCTTTGTCATTTTTCTTTTTTACTCTTTATATTGTTCATTTAACTTATTTTAACAAGCAATTAGTTGAATTTTTTAGTAAAAACTCCGCCATATAGACAATTTTTAATAAATAAGTCAACTAACAAAGAAACACTATTTTTAGATAAAATAAATATGTATTGCGAATGCTTTCGCTAATAGCCAGTATTTATTGCTTGAAAAGTTAAGTAAATTTTGCTGTTTTTAGATTTCGCAAATGCTGAATTATATATCGAACGAAAAAAAATGTTAAGCCTGAATTATTGTTGAAAATAGTCGCATGTCCTTTTATAATGCCCAATGATATATGAATCGGTAAATCGATAGGTACCATGTTTACGATTTTCGAAAAAAATGCAATAATTTTGCACCAAAAAACTATTTGAATTTTGTTGCAAAATTATTGGATTTTTTTAGAAATTCGTTAATAAAAAATGCCCAAAATTAAAATAATATTGGGAAAGGATAATGCAAACAAATTTAATACTACCTTTCCCAACTCATATATACATATATATATATAAATATTAATTTTTTATAAAAATATATAAGATATTAAAAAAATATTATGATATTTTTTGAGACATAGACACTAAACATTGGTTAGACTCACCGCGTGGAGCCGGCGTTTGGAAGAGGGGTTGTACGTGATATCGCGCCCGCGTTTAGAACACAACTACCCGTCAGGAGTTTCTCCTGTTGGACGGCAGGATGCAAGGATCTGATTAGGCGGCGCTGGTCTAAATTTTACATTTTTGCCAACACATCACTGTTTGGTGGCCTGGTGTGCTTTCATCACCCAGTATATATATATATATGTGTGTGTATATATATACTATACGAGGTGTGTTCAGAAAATGTCGGGAATTTTAGTTTTTTGAAACAAATATTTATTTATTCGTCTACATTAATGTTGTCCCCTTCAAAATAGTCCCCATTGGATATTATGCACTTAAACACTTCTAAAACTCGATCTTTGGGATAGCCTTTAGTTCTTTCAGCGATGCGCTTTTAATGTCATCTATGCTTGCAAAACGACGGCCCTTTAAGGTTCTCTTTATTTTGGGAATAGGAAAAAGTCAGACAGCGGCATGTCTGGCGAATATGGAGGCTGGGGCATCATTACAGTATTGTTTTTGGCCAAAATTTTTGTTCTAAATTTAACAATTTTAGAACAAATTTTGTTGCCAAGCGTTTCATACACAAAACATTTGAAAAAATTTCATGGGATGAGCCAATCGATATACCAACATCATCAGCGACTTATCTGATGGTTTATAACCATTTCTTCCACTTTTTCCATGTTTTTATCGGGTGTTAATGTGCTTGTGCGTTCGGGGCGTTCGTCATCTTCAACGTCTTCACGGCCATCTTGGAAACTCTTATACCACTTGTAAACTTTTGTTTTACTTATAGCACTATAGGCCTTTGTTGACATTTCACAGAATTTATTTCATTTTTTAAGCAAAATTGGATACAAATTCTTTGATCCATTTCTTTTAACGAACGAAAAATCGCCGAGCTCATAAAACACGTCTAACCTTAGCGGCTGCCACAGACAAAGTAAATAATGAAAACAGCTAAAGTTGTATCATACTTCGGGGGCATGTATACCAACATAATAAAGAAAATTTTATGACAACCGGACCCTCCGAACCCGCAAAATTTAACAATTCCCGTTATTTTCTGAACACACCTCGTATGTATGTACATATGTGAGTAGAGATGCGTGTTTTAAAACGGTATAAACTAAAGTTTACAGTCAAATATTATTTTCAATGGTTAACAAACAGACGTGTTTTACTATTTAAATAAAATTTAATACTTTTAATGACTATTCAAGATCAAAGTTTGAAGAAACGTAAGTAAAAAAATTTAGTTATTTTATAGTTTTGTAACCCATTGAAAAATAATTATTTTCAAATGAGTATGACATATTTTTGAGTATTTAACGCTCTACAAAAAAAGTTGTGATGTTTTTAATTGATTATTCTGTATATATAGTATATATATATATATATATATATATATATATATATATATATATATATATATATATATATATATATATATTATATTAACTTTTTTTTAAAATTTGGATTTATCTTTTAAAAGAGTAGAAACTAACACAAATTTAAGGCATAATGCTTAAAAACTAAGACCTTAAATTTTTGTAGAGAAGGATATTGAGCACCATCAAAAATTAAATGTCTGGGCCGGCATAAAATTGTTGGCCCAATACTGGAAGATACTATTGATGTATTACAAAGAACTTTAAATATCAGACAGATAGGGATGGAAACCTGATACTATAGTAGAGAAGAACCTTCACTTTCAACAAGACGGGGCACCATAACATTATGCATTGCCAGTCAGAAATTGGCTTAACTTGCGTTTCCCTAGCAAATTGATTGGCCGAAGAGGACCGTTAGAGTGGCCCTCAAGATCACTAGACTTAAACCCCTTGGACTTTTATTTATACATAACATTGTCGTTAGTTTATCAGACTCCATCTGACACACCAGAAAAGTACGACAATAATTTGGTAATCGTCTTTACTATTGTCTTCAAGATAATGAAGAACATTTTGAACATTCATTTAATTAATAAGTAAAATATTTTATCTATTTTGCGTTCATAATGACTTCATTATATTACCGCTTTCGGTGTTGTAATGAGATACTTTATCCCACCCAAAATTTTGATTTTATAGGTTGGCTACACTTTAAACAGCATAACATTTTGCATATTGGTTATAATATTTTTATGATTTTTCTTGTACTTTTCTGGCAATAAATTTTGTTTAACACCAAAAAAAATCCTTTTTTTCTTCTTTAACATTAACAACCGCTTATTGTAAATAAGTAAATTAAGGACGGCATGGCGAATCGATTTTGACATTAACTGTCAAACCAATGACTGTGATACCAACTATCTAAAGTAAAATTCGACCAAATTAAATTTAAGACATAAAATTATTTTTTTTATAGAATTTTTGCAAAATAGATAAAATAGCATAAAGAACTCATGTCATAAGACGTCATTTTGTCGCACGCGGACAATTTATAAAACGAGCGACGAAGGATCGAGTTTTGTAATGGACGAGTGCGACAAAAGGTCTTATGACATGAGTTCTTTATGCTATTTTATCTATTTTGCAAAAATTCTATAAAAAAAATTAATTTTATATCTTAAATTTAATTTGGTTTAATATACTATTATATCACAATGACTATTAATTATTGCACCCGTTTTTAATGAAAATAAGAAATTATTTAGTATCAGATTTTAATCAGAAAAATATATTAATCAATAGAACCCGCAAAAATAAGTTGAAAAGTTTATATAAACTTTATTATTATTCTTTAAAACTTTGTTTTCAAGATACAGGGTGTTAAGGTTATTAAACAAAATTGTGGTCACGTCACTGCTTTTTTATGAGTTTGGTATTATATTTAGATTAAGCAACTATAAAAGTAACTTTTTGTTTTTTTGCATTTTTTCTCTATCTTGCTTAATTTTCATAAAAAAATTAAATTCTTTTATCCATTCGTGACCATAATTTTTCAAGTGTCTGGCGAATAAATAAATTACTTTTTTCTTAAATTAAACAAAATAGGGCACAAAAAAATTGCACCCAATTTTTTTTTAGTATCAAGTCAAAATTTAATTAAAATTAATATTTGTATAAACTCTTATTTTTGCGAGTTCTTTCGACCACTAAATTTTCCCGAATAAAATCTGAAACACCCTGTATATGAAGAGTGTTTCCATCTTTTGCATTTATCTAAAATTTAATGTAGGTAAGTGTAACATTACAGTTCACTGTAAAATAAATTCATGCACATAACCTATAATGTCAAACGTCAACATGATCTAAATGTCGTGTAGATACAGAATTATTAAACGCTTAGAAAAGAGTAAATAAATACACAAAATTTAAGAAAAGTTTTAATATTGATTTATAGTAAATTATTTAAAAAAATTAATTTTCTTTAAAACCCTGTATCTTAAAAAGGTAGCAAATATGACCCTTTATATGTTAAATATTTAATATTTTCTTATTTTAAATTTTTGCAAAAATGCCGTGGATAATTTTTCATTACATTTTTTATACCGACTCTTAAAGAAAATATATATTTGTATCTTCAAAGGATAACTGTCCAATTGTGTTTATAATAATATTTTAATGGCATTCTTGGAAAGAGTATTTCTCATTGTGTATAGTGACAATACTTTTTTCTAAATTTTTAAGAAAGCTTAAGGGCATGGGAAAAAACAAAAAGAAGAAAAAGTGATAGAACGAACGTAAGCTGCGAAGTCCTGAATGTAATTGCTCGACTGAAAAGCAAGTTGGAATTTAGGTTTTACCACTCAATATTATATATTTATCGTTTCTGGCGTACCGTAGCATTCTAAATTTATACGCCACCACGGTATTAATGAAATCTTATTTTCTATTAGAAATAATTTTATTTGATGATAAAAAAAATTTCAAATAAAAATAAAGCATCGGCAATCATCAAAGCAAAAGTTTATTATTTATGGCATCTCATAAACAAACTTTGGGTTTTGTTTTCATCTAAAATCGGAAACCAAAATGACGGTCATGGTAAATAAATTTTTCTCCAAAGAAAAAGCGAAACTGCTGAGACAAAGGAAATAATCTGAATACATTCACCGCTCTTATAAAACAAAATGTTTATTAAAAACACTACACAACTTTATTTACTTTTTTTGTTTCCATTGTTTTTATATTTGCATTTTATTTTTCCTCTATTGCAACAATATTATAAATTACAACTGTATTTTATACGAATAAATATAAATATTTGCATACAAATCAATTAAAAATTTAAATTTAATTACATTTCTGTAATTCCGAAGTATGTATTTATCACTAATTATAAATTATTATTAGCATTTATTATAAATACATTATATTATAATCTTTTAAAATATATATTTTTTAACAAAAACTATATAATTTGGTCAAAATCCAATTAAATAAACTTATTTTCAAGTATTGTCGTAAGCATGCTTTCCTGAATATGTTTTAAAAGTGCAAGAAAGCAATGATTATAATATTTGCAAAAAATGGCGAATGCGCCGGGATATCTGTAATCTGAGTTGCATAGTATAGATATAAATAATAAACGTATGTCTCTGTTAAAAAGTAGAATGTACGTATGTCTGTGAATGGGTCATTTGAACAGTTGAAATTGAACTACTGTCAGAGAACATCAGTTTGAGGTTATGTGGTATTTGTATTTTTTTTTAAATTGTATTTAAAGAAAGTTAACATTGTTTTACTGGTTGTGTTCACATTTTATACATCAAAATTAAATGAGGTATATTTATGTTTACACCAAAAGTTAGGTTAGTGGTAATTTAGGAAGTTATTATTTTACTAGTTAAATCTTAAAGAACGCTTAAAGCACATAATATATATAATAAATACGTCCACGTACGCTTACATCGCCTAGGTTAAGCTTACATAAATTTCTGTGATTTGGCTTTATAAAAAGCAAAAAGTAACATAATATATAATATCTCTTAAACACAATGGAGAGAAACAATGTCAAAACAATTGGTATGTATACATACAACAGAAAACAAACAAAATGGTTAATTATAAGAACCATCTACATATTAGTATGTCTATGATAAAAACCTTTTGGCTATCGTGGTAGAAATACGACGTTGCCAATTTCTTGCTGTCATAAAATCTAAAATATCATCATTTTGTGTGTTTATTATTGTTAAATGTTTTTGTTTATACAATTTATTAAAAAATAAATCCGGCAATGACCCCACGCATGCGCCTCAATGCAATCTCCCGTGACTCTCACTTCCGTCCCACGAAAACGAAACAAGGTCATCCAAGTATACAAAGTATTTTCGCGCATGCTATGTGATTTTCCTGAATAATTTTTATGGAAAATTATTGATTTATTAAACAGGAAGGCATTTTATACATAAAAATTATACCAAAATAATCAAAAATTCCATGCATGTGGTTGAGAAAAAAAACAAAAGTTATGCAAAAGTATTTATTGACAATATTTCAAACATTCGACATATTAAAATAAGACATAAAGAAAATATAAAAAATAAAAGGTATTCTAAATTTTTAGTCCATCAAGTTAGTAAAAACTGACACAGATGTAACATGTAATAAATATTTACGTAAACAGAAATATTTTTTTCTGACTAAACAAACAAAAAAGCAAACAAAAATGATATGATAAGCATATGTTATGCTAATATATAACCAGCTAAATATAATATTACTGTAATACCACATTCCAATAGTGTTTCTGCATATGAATTATATTCACATTGTAGTAATGTGGATATATTTTTTATTTTATTCACTAAAAAAGTCTAAATTTGTGATTCTTCAGGTAAAAATATATCTATAATTTGCATAAAGGTTAAAGGATATTCAGATGAATTCTTATTTACAATGAAAAATGTAAATGAGGATAAATAAAGTAAAAGACAAAAAATATACATTAAGTGATACAAATAAAATATTTTACACTCTTATCTTTAAAATTATCACAAATGAACTGTGTATACATCTATATATAATACTAAAATACTTCTAGTCTGTCCGACAAACAAATTCAAGTTGCCGTCGTCGTCGATAAATTAAACTCGACCTTAATAAATTTTGACTAGCAATTTTTAGAGGACGTTATTAATTATAAACTTGAACACAATAGTTTTGTTCGCGGATACAGTTATCCGCGAACAACGGCTATAGCCTCTCCGCCAGTCAAAAGATATTAATTAAAGACGCGATTTTAACAATGATTCAACCAAACTGTTTTCGCCGGAGCAACTAACAAGCGTCGAGGCCGGAAGTGGAAGGCTGAGTGGAGTCGGGCGACACCGGACTGTTGGACCGGCTGTCCGCGTCGTAGGTGGTGTTTTGCGAGCAGGTGTTGCAGATGTAGTCCTCGTCCTCGTTAATGTCCTCGGCCGATAGACCGACGCAGTCCATGTGGAACCACTGTTCGCAACCGCCGTCGCACTGCACCCAATCGACGTTCTGGCCCAGCGGCTTCAGGCAGCCCAACGCGGCGCAACTCTCGACGTCGTCCTCCTCGTCGCTGCCGGTCGACTGGCGACGTCTGCCGCGGCGCTTCACGCCGCCGCCGCCGCCGCCTGCAGCGTCCTTCTTCTTCGGGTTCACGTTGCCCTCTTTCACTTTGCGGCCGCGCATCTTTTTCTCGCCGCCCTCCACTTTACTCTGCTTCACGGAACCTTTTTTGTCCGATGACCCGGCGTCTTCCGACAGACGTTTGCGGCCACGTTTCTTTGGCGTCGCCTTCAGTTGGGCCTATTACAAACAAAATACTTAACATTAACACTTTGTCCACTACGTGCAATGAAAATTAATTGTATCAAGCCTCATTCAGAATCTCGTAATTAGTGGAAAAAAATAGTGGTTTCAATTATACTTATAATTAACACAAAACGATCATTCACAATGCGCAAAATTAACATCTAAAATTAAGGTAATTTGCTAAAAGATTGCCCATTCTTCTTAACCTGACATAATAGTTATTTATGTCATTAGGTTAAGAAGTAAGGCTTTTTGTGTTAAGCGAAGCACAAAAAGGCACTTCTTGGCCGAATGGCATACAACATTTTATCTTCAAAGCACTTTATATAGGTCAATTTAATTCAATATCAAAGCGGCCTAACCTCACTTTTTTAGAATCTCATTTATTTATTAGCTTAAGATTACATTAAATGTACAATAATTATTATTGCTTTTAGAAACAGTAATAGTTTGACAATACCTAGCAACATGATTTGAGTAGAAATGGATTTTTGCTATTACATTGAATTCAATTAATTGTTTAATAGGTTTCAATTTGTTTGGATTTTTATTTTAAAAATAGATGGTTTGGAATGTTTAAGCTGTTTTTAACATTTCATTTCACTGAAAACTTAGCAAATTAAAACCTAAAGATAATTTAAATCGTAGAAAAAGAATCGTGCGTTTTTTTGGTTGCCTAACCTAACTTTTTGTTTTATTATTCATATTTAATTTTACAATAATTTAATGAAAAATATTAAACATTAACAGTAAAACAAACAAATTAGTGCTTAGTATAAATAAATTAAACCAGTTTAGTAAGTTAATTTCTTAGAGAAGAAAAGAATTTGTCAAAACAATACCCCTAGCGAGAAAAAATCGAACTAATTACTTGCCTCATACAAATTTTTATCGGCCTAGTTTAAATTATAGACCGCTTGAAGATTAACAATATGTTTTATATTAAAATAATATTTTTTACAACCATTACAATAATATTTATATAACCTTTACTTCACTGGCAAATTTTCAAACGTTTTGCTTTTGACATGCTCACAAGCGCAAAGCCGCTTTCCAATTATAATTAGTGGTAAAGTTTGCAAGCTTTTTTCACTAATTGAAAAGTACTACCACTAATTTTTTGGTTGTTAAGCCTCATTCAGAACCTCGTAATTAGTGGAAAAAATTAGTGGTTTCAATTATACTTATAATTAACACAAAACGATCATTCACAATGCGCAAAATTAAAATCTAAAATTAAGGGAATTTGCTAAACTGACATAGGTAAACAATATTAATTATATTAAAATAATATTTTTTACAACCATTACAATAATATTTATATAACCTTACCTTCACTTCAAACTTTTTTGCTTTTGACATAAAATATATAATTAGTGGTAAACGTTAGAAGTTTGGAAAGTTTTTCCACTAATTGAAAAGTACTACCACTAATTTTTTGGTTGTGAACAACACTGTGTATATTCATAAGACAAACTTTTACGTTAATTGAAACCACTAATTTATTCCACTAATTACGAGGTTCTGAATGAAGCTTTAAGCTTCGAAATTAGTGGAAAACTTTTTGCTTTTGACATAAAATATCCGCGCACATGCGCAAATCCGCTTTTCAATTATAATTAGTGGTAAAAGTTTGGAGTTTGCAAACTTTTTCCACTAATTGAAAAGTACTACCACTAATTTGTTGGTTGTGAACAACACTGTATATTCATAAGACAAACTTGTATGTTCATTGAAACCACTAATTACGAGGTTCTAAATGAGGCTTTAAAGCCTTAATTTTAAACAAAATTATTACAAATATTTTTTTCTATGACCACTATGTAAGTCACATTTTGTAATGGCATTGTTGCTTAGAAAATGAATCTTTTCAGTGGAAAGGCAAAACACAAATAAAAAGTGACATTTCTGTGTGAAAAGTGACAGGTCTGTGTGAAAAGAAATTGACATTCGTTTCAAAATTTGTATTGTATTTGTATATGTTTGTTTAAATATCATTTAGAACACAGTGTATGCATACTAAATTCTAATTTTTAGTGCCTTTATTTAAATTGAGAAGGTAAGTTTATTGATTTTAAGTAACTTATACCTTAAAAATTAAAAGAATAAGATGAAAGTAATTTTAACAGCTGTCAACCACGTTTTTAGGTTACCACTTAAACAAGGTGCACCAAGTATCCTTCTATGATGGGTATATTTTTTATTACTTTTATGAATTCCATTTTAATAAGCTTGTAATGGCGTCGAGACAAGTTTGTTATTAGGGGAAGGCGGTAGATTTTGACCATTTTTAGCGTCACAAAATTTAAGGATACTTGATGCACCCTGTATAAATACATGTGTTTTAAAATAATTGTAAGCTGCAATCAGGGTTGTATAATAAAGATATAAATAAAATAATAATTATCCTTAAGACTGGACCAATTGACTGAATTTAGTGTGGTTATATAACCTATGCACTTGAAGCTTTTTAGTTGGAACGGCGTATGTGCTTTTACCAAAATTGGTGGAGGCGCCATTTTTCTTTCCAATTATTTTGTCCTGACGATTTAAAAAATTTAGTTATTTCAAGAGTTACGCAATAAAATTTTATTTTTACAAAATATTTGTACAATAATTGTAAATTATTTAACGTTTTTGGAATAAGCATAATTTTATAAAAAAATTACGTAAAATTTTGGAGGCGTCATTTTTGCTTCCAACTTTTTTATTCTTACAAATTTTAAAAATCTAATAAGTTTTGCAATACAATTTTAAACAAATAATGTCCCATAAAAAAAACTTGTACAAAACAATTTTGTGAATTAGTTCCATTTTATAAAAAATGTATCTTGTATTTTTCTTGGTCAAAAATATTAATAACTAGATGACCCGGTGAGATTCGTTCCACCTAAATAAAATAAAATTAAATTGGTTGAGCCATTTCCGAGTTTAATGGTTATTAAATTTGAAGAGCAGCTACGAACGCCATCTATTCAAATTAATTCAAAGTTGTACGAATTTCGATTTTTTCGAATTTACGGCTGGTCCTTTTTTTTATTTTCCGGCTGTTCCTTTCGGTTTTTCCTAATGTATTTTTATTTAAATAACCCCTGTATTGAGGCGAACAAAACAAAAAAAATTATTTAAATCGGTTGAGCCATTTCAGTTTTTGCAGGAGTAACGCACGGCGATTCATTTTTATTTATATAAATAAAGATAATAGATAATATAAGAAATAATTAATAAAATAATTTTAAAAAATTACATGAAAATCAGGAATAAAAAAAATTACATTGGAGAATCCAGAGATTGGTGAATGTCGAGGTCATATTAGTTAGAGATTCAATTAAAATTATTATTACACATAATCAAAAAAACTTACATATTTATCTTTTCTTTTAACTTTTCTTCTGATAACATTTATGATATCCCCGCCAATTTTAATAATAATTACCATATCTTCCATTTTATCTCCTTTCAGGTTCATTTAATGGTTCTTTACTGTTTAATAGTTTGAATTGAATAAATAAATAAATGTTCAACCGGCACCTCTTATCAATAAGTATAAGCATTAAATTGAAATGAATCACATAAGAAATAAGTGAATTGCATAGGTAATTTAGATTAATTGAAAAAATATAATCAATATGAAATTTAGTCAGCAGTAAAATGATATTGGTAAACAAAAATATTGCTACTCACGTCGAAGTCAATAAGGATGTGATCCTTCTCTGGATCTCTGGAAGCTTGAATCAACTTCCACAGCGTGAAAGTTTCGTCGAGGAACACCTCCAACAAATCCCCCTCCATCAGGAGCTCCTCCACTTGCCTCTTCATATCTGGAGTCAAAGAAAGAACATACTCCTCTTGGTCCACTTTGGGTAGATGCAAGGAATACGCGTGCTCGCCCATTCGGTCTTCACCTTCTTTAACCGATTCCGAATCCGAATCGTTGACCGCCGTTGTTTCTTTGAACGCTGAGGCTTCCTGAACGCCCTCATCGTTGACGGCAAGACCGCTAAAAGGAGCGATCTCCTGTACTCTTTGGTGCAACTCCGGGTTTTTATACGCCCTCTTCAACTCCGTGGAAATGATCTTCTCGGTTCTCTGTCTGGCCGCAGCCTCGCTGTATTTCTGACTGAAAGAAGCCAGTTTGTTTTTGGCTTGCTCCAACTCCGACTGCGCCAGAAGCTGCCGCGCCCGGTCCTGCCAATTCATCGCTCTTTCCGTTAAACACTGCAAAGCTTCACCTTCCGGCACTCTAACATAAAGTTTTTGCAGCGACATCAAAAGCCCGAGGATGACGTCCAATCGAGGCCGTTTTGTTCGATAGCAATTCGGGCACATGTATTTGCAGTCTTTGAATCCCAAGTGCAACGCCACGCTGGTGAAGTTGCCCTTGTACTTGGCCATCGAGATTTTGGGCAGCTGCACGCAGCTGGAATGGAACCAATCTTTGCACAGCTCGCACTGCATCATCACGCCGTGAACGCTTCTATTGCAAATGCAGAAGGTGTTGCCTTCGGCGGGATCCAGACTTTTTTCACTGTTTGTCAGCCTTAATTTGCGGATCATTTCCATTTCCGTGTCTTCGGCTTCTTTGAATAAAGCCACCACGGTGGCGGGGTCCATGGAGTTGGTGAGGGAAATGCTGGATTCTTCGTCGTGATTTTGCGAGCGCTTACGCGCTTTTGTTGTACTTGGGGCTTGGATTCTCGGGGACAGTGCGTCCATTAGATTGCACGCGGAATTTTTGCGCAAAAACGCCCTGCTGGTCTTCTCCTTCCAATTGGTTGCCAACACCAAGTAGTCGTTCATTTTGTCGACCTCGACCAAGTGTAGAGTCAGCGATCGGCCTTTCTTAATCAAATCCTCCATTGCGTTGAAATAGGGGTAATATTCGGCCGAATTCATTTCCTCCAACAACCTCAACCAATCCCTGGCCTTTTTCATGGAATCGTACAAGTGCCCTTCAGAAGGTAAATAGCAGGTTATCTTCGACGCCTCCTTGAGAAGCTTATCGACTTGGATTAAAACATTATTATCCTCAGATTTTAATACTTGATCGGCCTTTTTCTCCCACTCCTCGCTCTGTTGCAAAATAAGCTGCAAATTCGCCAGCTCCTCCTCCATCTCGGAATTAGGGGGCAACTGAGTGCCCTGCTCGATCAAATTTTTAATGGAATCCAAGCCGAGCACTTCGGTCTTCTTTTTGTAAGTGACCACGTCTTTCAACCATTGCACTTGCTTCATTCTCGTGGCGACATTCTTTAGCTTCGGCAGCTCGATGCAAAGCCCATTGCCGTGATTGTTGCAAGCTTCGAGTTCCGTCAGATTGCACTGCGAGAGCGGCAGAGCCAGCAAACGGTTCGAGTCGGCTTCGAATTTCTTCGTTTCGTCCAACAGCTCGCGTATACTTTTAGCTTCTTCGAGAATACAAGCCAAACTGTCTATTTCCTCGCAGAAAAGCGTCAGCTCTTCAACAGTTAACTTGTACTTGGTGTCGGAGGAATTTCTCGTTCGTGTACGCATTTTGTTTAGATCGAGTTGGTGGATGACGCTTGCGCACTTCTCCGCATCCTCGACGGCGCTCGTGAGGGTATGAAGCAAATCGGACTTGGGGAATTTTTTGCCGTCAGCTTCACTAAGCAAATCCTTCAGGTCGTTCAAGTTCATCGTCTTCGGCGTTTTCGGGTCTAAAGCATCTTTTACTTTACTTACCCAGTGATCGAACGATTCGGCTTTTAGTTTCAACGCTTTCAACATCACGGGCAGCTCGTCCAATGTGTAACGGTAGCGTAACGTGCGCTTGCTTGCCGGGCATTCGCACAGGTTTTTGTAATGCCGAAGGCACACGAGAATGTCCGGAGAACACGAACAAGTCATCGCAGACAGGAAACAAGTCGTTTTGCACACGTCGCATTGCCTTTCGTCGTCCGGAAGTACCTCGAAAGCCTCTCTTTCCGCATTAGTCACACCCTGAAACACAAAAATTTAAAATAGAGAAACATTACCATAACTTAAATTATAATAAATTTCAACCGAGTTAAGAAGAATCGGGTAGATTCGGGCGTCATCGTGAGTGATTAGTAAAAGACAGTCGTTTACCTAATTTGACTGTTTGTTGGGTTGGTAAAAAATGAATCAATTAATTAGCACAGGCATAACTTTTTCTTCCAGCTTTTAAACACTAAAAATGTACTTAAATCATAAGTTTTGCTATAAAATTTTAAACAAAAAATATCTGATGACAAAAATTTATAAAGTAGAGTAGTAACGCCATCAACCTATCCAGCTTACAGGCAAAGCCTATAAGGTTCGGTTCTTCAGCGGCAAAAATTTATATAATTTACAGATTTTGAGATTTAATTTTATATTAAAAAATACGTCAAATTTTATTTGCTTTAATTTCCCCAATATTGGACCAATTTACTTCAAATGTAGTTATGCCCTTGAAACTTTTTCAGTAAAAAGGGCGTGTGCGATTTTACCAAAATTGGCGAAGGCACCATTCTTCCTTTCAACTTTTTTATTATCAAGAATTTTAGAAATGTAATTAATTATTTCATAAGGTTTGAGATAAGTTTATTTTTATAAAAAAAATCGTCAAATTTTGGAGGAGCCATTTTTGTTTCTAACTTTTTTATTCTAAAAAATTTACAAAATTATTTGCAATAAAATTATGAACAAAAAACGCTCGATAACAAAAATGTACAGTTTTTGAGGTAAATTTAATTTAATAAAAAAATTACGTACAATGTTTGTTTTTTGCTTTAATTTCCCCAACACTGGAATTTATTTCAAATTTAATGTGGTTGAATAACTTATCACCTTGAAACTTTTTTAAGAAAAAATGGCGAAGGCGTAATTGTTCCTTCAAACTCTTTTTTTCTTAATAATTTTAGAAATGTAATTATTTTATAGGATTTTAAATGCCTTATAACAAAATCTTGTACAATTTGGCGTTTTTGAGATACTCTTATTTGTATAAAAAAACGTAAAATTTTGGAGTAGTCATTTTTATTTCTAACTTTTTTATTCTTAAAAATTTACAAAAATATTTCATAAGTTTAATTTTTTAAAGAATTACGTATAATTTTTGTTTTTTGCTTTAATTTCTTCAACCCTGGAATTTACTTTAAATTTAATGTGGTTGCATAATTTATGCCTATAAAACTTTTTTCAGTAAAAATGGCGTGTGCACTTTTACCAAAATTGGCGAAGGCGTAATTCTAATAATATTTTAAACAAATATTTTAAAGACGTCAGTTTTGTTTCCAAATTTGTTTTGCAATAAAATTAAAAACAAAAAATGTCTGATAACAAAAATGTATACAGTTTACGGTTTTTGAGATAAGTTTAATTTTATTTAAAAAAATACGTAAAACATTTGTGTTTTACTTTAATTTTCCTAACACTAATTTACTAATTTACAGTAAAAATGGCGTGTGCCCTTTTATCAAAAATCTTTCTTAAAACTTTTTTATTTTTAAGAATTAAATAAATGTAATTATTTTGTAAGATGTGCAATAACATTTTTTTAATGCCCTATATCAAAAAGTTTAATTTTATTAAAAAATATGTCAAAATTTCCTTTTATTTATTTAATTTCCTTAATACTGAACCAATTCAATTCAATTCAATTCAATTCAAATTTGATGTAGTGATAATCCATACTCTTGAAACTTTTTTTAGTAAAAATGGCGTGTGCGCTTTCATCAAAATAGGTGAAGGAGCCAATTTTGTTTTTAACTTTTTTATTAGTAATTTTAAAATTATTTTCGTATTAGTTTTACAATACCAGGTAAAAAATGCCTTTTAACTAGGGTTTTAAAGTGTCGAAAAAAAAACGAAAAAATTGGGAAAAAGTTTTTTTTTTAATATACACATTTAAAAAAGGTAGCAATTAACAACTTAACATTATTTTAATTAAAAAAAATATCCTTTATTACAGAAAAAACTAAATATTGAGTTAAGTTAAATTGATTTAAGAAAATAAACATAATCGTTAAATATACCTACTGTCGGTTGAGTCTTTTTTGCAAAAATGAGTCCATTTAAAATATCCAATTACAAAATAATGTATGATTTAGATTAATACAGCACTAAATATGTTTTGTTGAGGCCCGGTAGAATATTCTTACTGAATTCAAATAAAAGGAATAATTATCAGTGGTGTGACATTTCATTTTGGTGAGGCAGAGGCAGGGTTTCGCCCTCATTTAAAGGAAAAGCAATTTTTTTAAACCCAACTTAAAAAAACTGACGTCGCAGTTCACAACCTATAAAACTAAGTAAAAAAAAGTCAACAATATTGGTACAATTTCTCACCGTAATATCCATAATGACTAAATTCACATAAATCACCAAGTTCAATTAACTAAACCCACAGAATAAACCACTTAAAAAAGAATCATAAAATAGACAAACTCATAGAAAAAGAATAAACAAAATATTGCGTAAATAACCAGATTTGTTCTTTAAACAGTTTAGAATTTTATAAACAAAACAAACCTAAAGAAGGAACCTGTATTTATTTTATTAGTTACTGTGATGGCTACAAGATGGCGATAGTGTTAAAATATGTTTATTTTAGAATAGAAATATAATTTCGATTAAATCGATTTATTATAAGAAAAATAATACCATTTATTATTGAATTTTGAAAAACGTGTGAAGTATAATTTATCTAAAATTCCGCAACAGTGTTGCCACAACACCTGCTTATTTCCTTGGATGTAGGCGTGCCTGCCTCGCGTATGCTAATACGAGAGAAGGTGACAACTATGATATCGCATTGTAATAGAACGAGACAACAAGGCTAACGCCAATCGTGAGTCTAAATTAGTTCAGGCATGCTTCTGAGCCAATCGTCTAGCTATAAATATTAGTTTAAATTGCGGTCGTTTCAAATTCAAATAATTTAAATGTTGCTGGGTATTCCACATATAAAATCAATCAATTTTATTGACTATTTCACAATTCATGTAATCCAAATATTAAAAATTTATAGTATATTATAGAAAGTAAAATATTTAAAGTATACTTAATTTTTTAATTCTCTATGATTAGGCACTGCCTCACCTGCCTCCCCTGACGGGCCGCCACTGATAATTATTAAAATAATAATATTATGATTATAATCAGCGTCGGAAATTAACTTTTTTCTAGATATCAGTGTACGGTTCTCGATATCTGTAAAAATTTGGAAATTGCATTTTGTTTGTATTACCCTTTGAATAAAATGAAAAAATGCAAGTCAATTTTTCTGAAAATTTCCCAATTTTTCCGGAAAAAACGTTTTTTCCCGAAATTTTTAAACTCTACTTTCAATCCAAGTCTACAATAAGAAAAACTCACCCAATCGAGCAGATTTTTCCTTAGTCGTTTTTCGGAATCGACCATGTGGAGCATATCCTGATAGGTGGCAGCAGCAATAGTTAGATCTAGCTTCTCAGTGTTCAGCGCCATCTTGCAGACGAGCTCGTCGTGAGAGAAAACGCAGAAACGTCTCAAGTGCGAATAGTGCAACACGCATTCGCGTCCCATTCTCAACCAATCGGCCGGCGCGAAATTAACCGCCTCGGCGAAGTTGTACCCTTGGTTGAATCCGGCGTGATAGGCTCGGGGAAAGGTGACGACAAACTCTCCGGCATGCTGATCGGTCCTGTAGACCGGCACGCCGGCTTTCATCAAGATGTTGGGGTTCATGATGGTGACCAGCTGATGCAGCAGATCCGGTTGCGACTGAAACAGCTCGGGCGCTGCGGATTTCATCGTTTCCTCGAACGCTTCCGCCTTGCTTCCGGGCACGCCGTACCAGGTTTTCGCTTCGCCCCAGTGCAAGTAGTTGATGGAGTAGCTCCAGTGGTCCTCGTTGTGCCAGCAGAATGTGGCGAAGCACATGCCAACGTACATCCATGGCACTAAAATAATAATTTCAAAAACAAATATAATAAAAAACCAACTTCAATGGACTTTATATTTGTTTATAATGCCAAAATTACTTAACCCTTTGTGGACTAGTGGTTTCATAAAAAAAACATTAATTTTGTCACCTAACATTTTAACATTTGAATCAATTCTTTAATATTAGAAATGGTAGGTAGATATAAATAAATACAATAAATATTTCCTTACTAGTTTAAATCTTTATCAGGCACAATATTATCAATAATTTTAAGTTAAAATATGAAATTTTAATGTTTTTAATAGTCCAATATTTGAAAGCAATAGTAAACAAATAAGTATCATGGGGTTATATGAGTAAAATATTGGGCGCGCGGAATTGTGCTCAGGCACCGCCTGCGCTTTCGTTCAATAGAAAAACTCGGCGTGCCAATAATGATATATTGTTAGGTATGATAGGCTTGTAAAGTTTTACGAAAGAAGCATATTCAAAAATAAAAAATCCAAATTATTTGACAGTTATAAAACCCTTTAAACGTATTTCAGTAAAAAGTTCATAAAATTATTTTTTTCGCACCTCTATTATGTACTTTTTAGGGCTGGCAAATATGATATTTATATAAATATTATACAAATACAGGGTGTCCCAAAAGTCAACAATATCCTTCAGAGGACTGATAGACCAACTCATGACTAAGCAGAAAATCAAAATATGACCTTAGTAAAAAATCGTTAGTTTTTGAGAGTCATTTTTATGAATTTTGTAAAATTTGGCACCTTAGATCACTTTTTCAAAATCTACTATTAATTTAATTTTGAATTGTAATTAATAGCAGTCCTATTAAGGGTTACGCAAAATAAAATATAATCTAAGAATATAGAATGTTGTAGTTGTGGCACTCAAAAACTGATTTTATGTGCCAAGTTTCAAAAAAATTCATAAAAATGCCAATATCTTAAAAACTAATGATTTTTTTACTAAGGTCATGTTTTGATATTCTGATTAGCATGAGCTGACCTGTTAGAATATCTATGAATTTTGGGACACCCTGTATATATAATTAAATTAAAATGAACCCTGTTTTTTATTTTTGGCATTGTAACATTTTGTTTTATAAAACAAACAGCAAAATATTGATCCGTTCAATCAGAAAAAATGCCTCGCTGCTCGCGGCAAATGCATCACCGCATCGTAAGTCAGGGTTCAAAAAAATAATGATTAAAAAAAATCAAAAATCAACGATTCTTATTGAAAAATCAAAATCAATAAAAAATAATTTGTTTGATTTTTTTTAAATTATAAGCTTTTTTAATAAAGTGTACTATTAAAAAAATACTAAAAATAACTTGACTATAATAATATTATATTGGCACTACTTTATCAACAAATAAACCACCGCCCGCAACTGTCATATATTTTTTGTATATTCCTTTATTATTTTATTTAACAAAATAAGCAGTTTTTCTATGCATATGAATTAATTTAAATTGTGTCAAGATATTATTGTGCTTTATTTTTAGATCTTTTAAGTTAAAACTGATTTAAATAATTGATTAAAATAAAAAAAATCACTTGAATTAATTCGGTGATTTAAATTAAAGCAGCAGAATAATACTGTTAAATTTTAGAAAAAATAGAATAGAATTTTAGAAGAAAAAAAATATTGATATAATCAGGATAAATATCGACGCATAAATATCATAATATTTATAAAGATATATATCAGGATATTTATCACTGATATATATCATGCCAGCCTTGGTACTTTTACTCGATTAAGGAATATTGAACATAACCTAGAAACAGATGTTGGATTTATTCGTAATTCTTGACACATCTGTTATAACATCGTGACGTCACTTATTAAAGCGATTTAAATCTTGCTGTTTTCAAACGCTCTAGCATTCTCAAAAATTGTTTGTGAAGCGTTGGGAAAAAAATTTAATAACAACTTGTATGAGTAGATTTGAAATATACAAAAAAATGAATGTCCCAACCCCATTTAATAGTTATAACTTATAAGACACGACGCGGCGTGGTAGTAGTCACTTTCATAGTTTAATATTGTTTCCAAATATTGGACATAACCTTACATTTTTGAGATAATTTTAATTTCATATTTTAATAGTATATATGTTGTAGTTTGAAGATGGTCAACAGAAACTAGTCGCAAAAAAAAATATTTAATATCTACCTACCACTTTGAATATTCACACCTTAACCATGAACAAATTATTACAATTTATTGTTTGCAAAATTCAGTAAACAATGGGTTAGGAATGTCAAGACATATTTAAGTCTTAGTAAGAATACCAAAAACAATTTAGAAAGCAAAACATTTTAGATTGTTTAGAATGCCAAGACTTATAAAGGGTGTCCCAAAAGTCGCGCATTATTTCAAAAATTGTTAAAAAAATTCTACCTTCATTATTTAAAAAGAATAGGTATACCTTGTTTATATTGTTTAAGTTTTAATAGGTTTATTGAGATTTAAATAACATTATAAATACATATTAATTCATGGTTTTATTAGTCTCTGTAATTGCTTGTTTGTTGTGATGATTAAGAATAAAGCAACCATGGTGCACTTTATTATTAGGCAATGTTGCCATTTAAGCAAATATGTATCCCCTGTATCTCTTTAAATAATAAAGGTTGCATTTTTTAACAATTTTCTTGGGTTTCTTTTAAAACACTATGCATTTAAGAATGCCAAACTTAAGAATATCAAGACATACTTAAAAATGTCAACAACACGTTTTAAATGGTCAAAAATTACTCACTTAAAAATTTCCGGACATATTTAAGAATGTAAAGACATATTTAAAAATGACAAAGACATTTTAGATTGTCAATACTTTAAAACCGTCATAATTATGTTTAGGAATTGCAAACCTACTTCAAAATTAATTAAGAATATCAAAAAACATTTATTATGATTATATTTAAACATTATAAACTTAAAGAATGTCACGACATTTAAGAATTTCAAAACAACATTTAAGATTTATACTTAATAATGCCAAACTTACCTACTTAAGAATGTCAAGACATATTTAAGAATGCCAAAAAAAACAATTTAGAAGTAAACCATTTTAGATTGTCGAGACTTGAAGAATGTCATAATTATTTTTAAGAGTGCTAAGTCTTAAGACTATCAATTATATTCAAGAATAATTTACTTAAGAATGTCGAGAAACCAATTTCAAAAATGTCAAAACACGTTTTAGATTGTCATATTTAAAAATGTCAATACACAAGAATAGCAAAACAGATTTAAGATTGTCTGGAATGAATAAATTTCTTGAGAATTTAAAAATGTCAAAACAAATAAAAGAATGCCAAAACTATCTAATATTGTGCAGTAAAAAAAATTGACAATTTCCTTACCTTTCATGCCAGATATGTCAGCGTTAATGTAGCCGAGGACACTGCCCTCCAAGACCGGAAGATTGTTCAAATTCCAGCTGGAATCGGCGTACTCTTTGTCGCCCGGAAACAAATTCATGGAAGTTTTCGTCGGAAATCCGGAACCGTGGTCCATAGTGTGCAAATCTGCCCCGTACTCGACTGTCACGTCTTCGTCGATCGAAGAGACGATCCTCCAAAATTCCCTCTCGACAGTGCTAGTGGGTACCATCTGAAAAAAATTTGGAGAAATAAAACGTGCAAATGCCCGAAAAATTTCAACACTTACGTGCACAGGCATGTTGAAGTATTCGGATTTAAACTGATCGGCCATCTCTCCGAATTGCTGCAATGTGTACTCTCTTTGGGCTTGCTCGAACCCAAAAGCCTCCATGGGTTTCGACACCTCCTCTGCAACGCATTTCGGGCATCTCCAATCGCCTTTCGGGATTTCAGTTAGTGGAGGCATCAAGCAAAAAGTATGATAGCTGTCGTCGCAACCATCACATAACAACATATACTCCTCGGCATCTCCCTTGTTGCAATTGTGACACACATACTTGGCCAGCTGTTGCAAAAGCACCAACGTCAAATAAACATTGCAAAATCCATACAAACAAAATTCTACTCACATAAGACGTACTTACCGGGTCAAAATCAAAGTTGAGGTTCTTGCCTCTGTGCTTTCCCTCTCTTTTATCTTGATAACCCGCCATTTTTGGTCCGGCCCCGTAGAATTGCAGGCGTTTTAGTTCCTTATTGTCTAAATCGTCGTCGTCACACTTTTCATCCTTAATCTTAAGCGCTAAATTCTGGACAAAAATAATCAGTATATGAGAACATTACACCGCTTTAAAAACAAAACGTAAACAATAGTTTTGCGCAATGTTGATACTTCTCTTAACATATGGCACTCTTTACTCTTAGTATTATTCTACTGCTTTTTTAAAAACTCGCATATAAAATTAATTTCCCAATATTGTTAAAAAATTTATTTTAAAATACTTGTAAAGTTTGCCTTTGTTTGACAATCCTCTCAACAGATGTCACTATTATTCTTTTTCTGATTAATTGAGGTTAAAATGTGAAATGTCATAATAATTATAATGTTTAGAAAGAGTACACATTATGATATACATATATTTAAATATTTAGTTTTGTGACATTTTTTTATCTAAATTGTCTTTTATAGTGCACCGAAATGATTAAGTTATCTTAATTGATTCTATATATTAAAACTTCTTTAGCAAAAAACATGCCAGGAAAATTTAATATGAAATGCTTTTAAACGCCCGTTAGTTCAGGAGAGCATGAAGGCGCAGAGGTTACGTGATCCTTTTCTTAACAGATGGCACTATTCCTCTTTACTCTTATTATTATTCTACTTTTTTTATAAAGACTCGCATATTATAAAATTAAATTCCCAATATTGTTAAACATTTTATTTTAAAATACTTGTCATTATTCTACTGTTTTTATAAAGACTCGCATATTATAAAATTAAATTCCCAATATTGTTAAACATTTTATTTTAAAATACTTGTCAAGTTCGCTCTTTTTCTGATTAATTGAGGTTAAAATGTGAAATGTCAAAGGTAAAAAATGTCATAATAATTATTATGTTTAGAAAGAGTACAGATTAAGATATACATATATATAAATATTTAGTTTTGTGACAATTTTTCATGTAAATTGTCTTTTATAGAGCACAGAAATCATTAAGTTATCTTAATTGATTTTTATATCCCTTGAATACCAAGTAAATTGTATCTTTAGCAAAAAATATGCCAGAAAAATATATATAATGTAAAACACCCATAAGTATCAGGAGAGCATGAAGGCGCAGAGGTTACGTGATTTTTGACGAGTATAAAACGATAAACTAGGTGAAATTTTTCAAAAATTTTAAAAGTTTTTTTACTTACATCAGTCTTGCTATCATCATTTTCGAAACGTTTCGATCTCCTTGCATTTTTTTCTGGAGGGGGTTTGATGGCCATTCTTCCTACAATCCCATGTGGTTTGTAGTCCTTGTCAGCTTTCTCCACCTCCTCCGTATTTTCTTCAAGTTTCTACAAAGAAAAAAAACAAAAATAAATCAAATGTTTTTTTTTGTAATAAAAATACTTACAATATTTACGGTTTTTCCTTGCTTGAAAACATCAAAGGGGTACAACAATCTTTCATAGTGTGTTTTAAGAATAGTACCGATACTTTTACCTGGGGGATAACCCATACGGATGGATATTTTCGACCATTTTCTTTCTTTGGAAGCACAATCAAAACCACCTAAACAAAAGTAATTTGGTATATTACATGTAAGTTAAATCATTTTCTTAATAATTATAATGTTTAGGTTTTATTATATACCTTCTAATTGCACAATTCTGTGTAAAGTGTATAGATCCAAAGCTCTTTTTTCTACCATAGGAATCTTTAGGGAGGAACCTTGCAATTCCCAGAATTTTGCGATTTGGTCCAAAAAATTAAGTTTTACCCTTGTTTTGGCCTAAAACCAACACTGTGTAAAAATCAAAATTATTATTTTTTAATGGCAATTAAACTTACCTCCAATTCGTTAAGTCTCTGTATTCTGGGGGTAAATCTCAATTTATCCACATCGACTGCAAATGGGGGTTGCCAATTCTAGAAAAAAATTAATCATAATTTTCTGGCTTATTCACATTCAAATAATGAAATTTGTTATCAGTGATTATTCATTATTGGAAAATTTTCAAATTAAGCAAATAAAATATTAATAGGTTTTCTCTGATTGTTTGATTTTAATAACCACCTACCTTGAAATATAGTTATTAATAAAATTATTATTATGTTTAAATAAAATGCATAATATTAAGGTTCACTGACAATGGAAATGTAAATGTATTTGTATACAGGGTGATTTTCAAATATTTAGAAGCATATAACAAAAAAATAAGATACACGATAACTCAACTACCAATCTTATCATATTTATTAATATTACATTATTTTATTGGAGAAACAATGTTAAACATTTTATCAAAGAATATTGTGGAGATTGAACACCCTATTGTAAACCTAAAAAGTTAAGAAGACGTTCAGACATTTTAAAGACTAAAAATTAACAGACAATGGCCTAAAATTGTCTCTTTATTTAAAATTCACTCATGTAAAACATTTTTTTGTGAAAAAGTCCCAAAGAACTTTTTAAACACCCTGTAGATGTATGATTAATAAAAATCAACTTGTATATGCTACATGAAAGACAACAAATATAATTTGTTGCTAAATACTTAAAATCAATATATTAGGGTAAATTTTATGGCATTTCAATAAATAATTGAATTTTTAACTTAAATGTATTGAATCCATTAATTGATATTTTTCATCATTTCAGTAATTAAAAATCGTCGTGCGTAATTTCAGCTACAAATATTATTATAAAAGTAAAATAAAATGGCAGCCAAGTGCTGGTTTTATTATTAAGTAAATAAAAATATGGAGCAATTCTCCATTGAGTAATTGAAGTTGAGTAGATTAATTAACTAGGCTGTCATTAAAATGAGGAAAAAGGGTTTTTCAGTTGTTCAATCTTATATAATTTAAAATAATAAATTCAGCTAACTTGGGTGGTAAAGATAGATCCATTAATAGATGATAAAATGTTGCAAGTTACAAAAGAAATATGTCGGTATTTACAGGCACAATATTTACATGAAAAACGTAGTTAAACAACGTTAAAACTTACCGAAGGTGGTTTAATTTTGCATATTCCTGTGCATTCTGCTGTTGGTCGAATTTTGCTAATATAAGCCAGGGGATCTTGGAATTCCTCCTCGGTGGGGTAAAAAACTGGGGCTTCTGGAGGAATTTCGAACTCCGAACATTCCTCCTTGTATTGAAAGTTGTTACATTTTATTGGAGAACCTTTAGAGCCACTAGGATTGCTCTTAATAGAACCATTGCTTTGTTTTTCTAGCCTTGTTGTCATTTTGCTATTTAGTCTATAGCATAATTACACGAATTTCGGCGTTTTACCATGTGAAACTACTGTTTTTTAACACCGAACCGATCACATCATACAATTGTCACGAAAATGACAACATAAGTCACACAATACACTCTGGATCGGTCGGAAATGTTAAATTACACCAAAAAACTGCATCGGTCTATCAAACTTCTCGCGATTGTTTGCAAGGGTTGGCGAACTTAACCACTTTCGGCCGATATTAGATAACTAACGCAAAAAAAAACGAACAAATAACTATTTTTTCGTGAAACTAGGTAGATGGTAGGTATACACTTGCACAAACGTTTCCACCATGTATTCCCCCTCCACTCTCATCGATTGCTGTGATTAGTGGTAAAACAAAGATGGCACATACGGTAAGTGTTGCCAGATCTACTGTTTTGCTTCAGTATTCAGGTACTTTTCTTCATACCAAACATTTTCTTAAATAAATGATAATATTTTTTCAATTTAAAAGTAAAAATTAAACTTAAACTTGATAGAAATCATATTATGACCTGTGCATAGGTTGATTATGTAAACCAATACATTTGTATAAACTTTATCTACCGTAAAACTAATCTGGCAACGGTGGTGTGCAGGAAAGAAGTCATATACGGTATACCTTTATACCGACATACCTTTCATTTATTTTTTTTTAAACCGAATTACAACTAATTATAACAATTTTACCATTTAACCTTTTCGCCCTTTTCTTTCTGCAACTGTCAAACGTTGTCAATTTTCACCGCACAATTACAATTTTTGAGGTTGTAAATCTTTGCTAAAGATTTAAACTACGTGATGTACACAAAACCAGCCAACTTGTCCATTTTACTATACCGGAAGTTACCTTCACTATTTCATTGGTCATTTGTAATTAGTTTATTAACTATTCCGATTGAAATAAATGCACCAATCACCTCACGATATAACACGCGCGAGATTTAAAACACACGCACACCATTTGTATTATTTTTAATGCACATAAACCAAGTAAACAATTCTTATAACAAAGTATGTGCAATGTTTTAATTTTTCGTAATTTATTTTTATTATTAAACTCGAAATTTATTATTATCTGTAGGTGGGGTTCTGTCATCGGCATATTGTATTTGCAGCCAACTTCACGTTTGTATTGTTGTCATGTAGTTAATAACAAAACTAATTTAAAAGCGCTATTATGTTATAAAAATAAGAAAACCCGGTATTAAAACGATAAGTAAAATTATTTATCATCGAAAAATCAGTCTTAACAATAAAATGATGTGTTTTTAAAGTAAGAAATTTGTATTTAAAGTGACGTTTGACAAGTGCCAGCTCACCTTAGTAAATATTGTTGTTACGTGGTTTTGAATTAATAAAATATCAACTAATATGGCTTATGAGGGTATAAACGCACAAATTGAATTGTCGCCGGCTTTTATAGCAAGCCTTCAAAATGATTTTAAGTCATTGTCAGCCGAGTCGAAAAAGAAATATCCACAAGTTAAAGAAGTAAGTAAATTACACGTTTTTAGGGGTTGGTTTAAGTTTGAGTGCTTTTAGGCGTGTGAAGAAGCTATAGGGAAGCTAAAAAATGACGTATCAACGCCACAAATATCTATTTATTCCCTCGTTAACCAAATTATATACCCTTTATCCCAAGGTTGTGAAACTAAAGATGTGAAGATTATAAAAGTATGTAGTAATATATTCTTTAAAATAATACATAATTTAAAATGCGTTACTTTAAGCTATGCTTGCAAATAATGCAGAAACTTATAACCCACCAACTAATAGACCAAAAAGGTGCAATGTATATAACAAATACTTTATGGACTCTAATGGAGTCTGGTATAGAAGAGGTTAAAATTCTGCAGTCGGTTACTCTATTGTTGACTACAAACACTATTGTACATGGAGATACATTAGCAAAAGTATGTAAAAATCTTAAAGAATATACCTAACACATTTAAACAATTGATTTTTTAGACTTTAGTATTATGTTTTCGTCTTCACTTTGCCAAGAATTCTACTACTATTAATACAGCTGGGGCCACAGTTAGACAGTTGGTTTCACTGGTTTTTGAAAGGGTTGTAGTGGAAGATGAAAGAATATCTGGGGAAAATATTGCTACCAGTGTACCTCGGGAATTTAATGTTGAGGAATTTAAGATTGCCACAGGAACACCTCCAAAAGGTAAAAAAGTTCCATTTAATAAGCATAATCCCAGATAACATTTGTCATTTTAACTGCATAGTACCCCGCGCGTTTTTTTACATTGAGGGTTGGGTTGGTCCTTAATTGACTTACAATATAAGGCTTGTTCCTACCAAGGCTTTGGACTGATAAATAGACATACACACTAGACTGGGCCAAAAAAATCCAATATTTTTTTTTTGTAAAGTATGTTAAAAATATTGTTTGGGGTGTCAAAAAAAAATTATTGTGAATGTTTGAGTCCTTAATATTAATATTAAGAGGTCTATCATCGTAATTTTATATTTTTTTTTCCTGAGCGAGTTTTTGTCTCAGATCCCCCAAACCATTGACTTTAACAAAATTGACTTGAAAATATTTTTGAGGAAAATTGAATGCTCTACAAAAAAGTCTCTTAAAATTTTTGGCTAACTTCACTCCATCAAGAGTTATTCAAGGTTAAAGTTGAAGTCAAAACGAAATTCTTGTTTTTTCCGCTGTAGAAAACTTGAATTCTTTTATCGATGATAATTTTTATTTTATTGATAAAATTACTGAAAATTAAAAAAAAAATATAACACTTACCAATTTGTTCGCTTTAAGAAGCTATTCTTTAGAAAATATCATTTTTACTGTTATTTAACCATTTAAATAATGTTGTTTTTTTATTGGAAATTGTTTATAAGTTAAATAATACACAATTAAAAAGAAAAAAATCAAATTATTTGAGTATAAAAAAATAAATCTACAGAGGAAAAACAAGAATTTCGTTTTGACTTCAACTTTACCCTTGAATAACTTTTGATTGAGTGAATTTAGCCAAAAATGTTAAGAGACTTTTTTTGTAGAGCATTTGATTTCCCAAAATAATTTTATCGTTTTTTTTCCGGGTACTGATTTTTAGATGAATTCCAAAATTCCAAAGTTATAAAATCAAATTGTAAAACTAAAACCAATTTTGAAAACATGGTTTCATTTAGACTTTTTTGTAGAGCATTCAATTTCCTTAAAAAAATATCTCCGAGGCAATTTTGTTAAACTCAATGGTTTAGGAGTTCTGAGAAAAAAACTCGCTCAGGAAAAAAAAAAAAAATGCGATGATAGACCTTTTAATATTAATATTATGGACTCAAACTTGTACAATATTTTCGATATACTTTATAAAAAAAAATAGTCGATTTTTTTCTACATTCCAAATGTTCGGTAGGAAGTTCCTACTAGGAACAAACCTATATGTAATGAACAAACCTATATGTAAATTTCCAAATGCTATCTGGGATGGTAACAAAAAAATGTTGTTAGGTTTGCCACCATGTGCACAAGACGCATTTCTGTTATTCCAAGATTTGGTGCAATTGGTGAATGCAGACCAACCCCATTGGTTGATTGGTATGACGGAAATGACGCGGACGTTTGGTCTGGAACTGCTCGAGTCCGTTTTGACTCAATTCAATTATGTTTTCTTTAAGGTATAGCATTTTATATGATAATGCGTCATCAACTTAATTTGTAACATTTTAGAATCCAGAATTCAGCTGGTTGTTGAAAGAAAAAGTTTGTCCCTTAGTTATAAAACTATTCTCTCCAAATATAAAATATAGAAGCAACGTTCCTACAAACATCCAACAGACTGCGCCTTTCGAAAAACCGTATTTTCCTATTAGCATGCGGTTGCTAAGAGTTGTATCCATATTGGTGCAAAAATATCACAGCCTTTTGGTGACTGAGTGCGAAATATTTTTGTCTCTAATCGTTAAGTTCCTTGATCCCGACAAACCGGCCTGGCAAAGATCCTTGGCACTTGAAGTTTTGCATAAAATGACAATACAACCAGCGTTGTTGCTTAGTTTTTGTCAGTGCTACGATTTAAAGAAACACACAACGAGCATTTTTCAAGATATTGTCAATTCCCTGGGTGCTTATGTACAGTCTTTGTTTGTTACACCACAGCAGCTGAATAACTCAAGTAAGCACACACACCCAGAAAATAAGCAGTCTTTTAATTCAAATACTGTTTTAGTTTCGATAAATCAGCCCCAACAGCAGGTTTACTTGGGTGGTTTACCTACAGGACCAGGAGTGTCACCTCCACCAGGCTTTTCTTTAAGAGGTGTATGGTTACCAATTGTTGTGACATTTCCTACAGGGCAATGTAAAGCTAATTTGTTAGTATAATTTGCATAATATATGGGCTATTCTACCATAACTTTTTTAAATTTTTAGCTTGGAAATGCTAGACAAAATAGATCCAGCTACTGTCCCCGAAGGTTACGGTATTTCTGTAGCGTACGCTTGTCTTTTGGAAATAATACGCTCTCTGCAAATTATTTTGGGCCCCCAGACTGAGGAGGAACCCTTATTTTTCGAAGAACCCTCCAAGCCGCTTAAAAGTCAACTGATCAATTCGAGTTGGTGTGGACTTTTGGCCGCCTTAAGTCCACTTGTGGACGCTAGTACCGACGAATCTACAACTGAGACTGTTTTGAAGTCCATACAGACGTACATATCGTTATGTGGCGAGTTAGACTTGCAAACGCCCAGAGATGCTTTTATCACAGCAATATGTAAATCTTCTTTGCCGCCACATTATGCTTTGACTGTGTTGAATACAGTCACTTCAGGGGTTAATTTACGGCAAAGTCATCATAGAGACAGTCAGGACTTGAGTTCTCTTATGGGGCAGTATGGCGAGGGTGATTTCAGACAGCAGGTGGTAGCAGTCGGAACACCTTTACCGACTTCGTCTATACCTGCTGGTACCCAGCAAGGCCCTGTGATGTTGACTAATAAAAACTTACAATCCATGAGAGCGTTGCTTAGTCTTGCGCACTGCCATGGGAGTATATTGGGGACTTCATGGCATTTAGTGTTGACGACGTTGCAACATTTGGTATGGATATTGGGGTTAAAACCTTCCACAGGGGGTAGCTTGAAGGCTGGCCGTACGGAGCAAAACGCCGGCATACAAACCTCAGTAATGGCTGATTTACCAGTGCTATCAACCATGCTGTCCAGATTATTCGAATCCAGTCAATACCTCGACGACGTGGCCCTGCACCATCTCATCAACGCCCTCTGTAAATTATCGCAAGAAGCAATGGAACTTGCTTACTCTAACCGCGAGCCGTCACTGTTCGCTGTGGCCAAGTTGCTTGAAACCGGCATTGTCAACATGTCGCGCATCGAAGTATTGTGGAGACCATTAACGAATCATCTTCTCGAAGTTTGCCATCATCCACACATCAGAATGAGAGAGTGGGGCGTCGAAGCAATAACTTACCTGGTTAAGGCTGCTCTGCACTATAAACACGCCACTCCGTTAAGGGAGAACCAGAAGTTGCAAACGTTATTGCTCGGCCCTCTGTATGAATTATCATCGGTCCCGCATGGAGATGTGCGATTGAGACAGCTCGAGTGCGTTCTCAACATATTGCATAGCGCTGGAGAAACCTTATCACATGGCTGGCCCTTGATTTTAGGCATAACAGGCGCCGTTAATGATCAACACGGGTAAGTCGACACATATTTAGTTTAATTTGACACTATTGACCTTTTTTTTTCAGTGAAAGTTTGATACGTACAGCCTTCCAATGCCTCCAATTGATAATCACGGATTTCCTGCCGGTGATGCCATGTCGCTGCTTACCGCAATGCGTGGACACTGTTGCGAAATTTGGAGCCCAAACGGAAGAACTAAACATATCGCTGACAGCGGTGGGCCTAATGTGGAACATTGCGGATTATTTCCATCAAAATCAAGGCAAATTGAGCTTGAATTTAACGGATGAAAATACAGTATTGCCGGATTTCCCCGGTACATTGAATATGTCCAGCTTTGATAAGCTGTGGATGTGTTTGTACGCTAGGTTAGGTGAGCTTTGTGTGGATAGTAGACCGGCTGTGAGAAAATCTGCGGGGCAAACTTTATTTGCAACTATATCGGCGCATGGTAGTCTCTTGAGGCAGTCGACGTGGCAAGCCATATTGTGGCAAGTATTGTTTCCCTTGTTGGATAAAGTCCGAAACTTATCAAGCTCTGCCAGCACGGATAAAGTGGATTCTGATGGTGTTATAATGATACACCATACACGAAACACTGCGCAGAAGCAGTGGGCCGAAACGCAAGTCCTCACCTTATCCGGCGTTGCCAAAGTGTTCAACACAAAGCGACAACTACTGCAAGCCTTGGGCGATTTCCCTCGCGCTTGGTCGATTCTACTGGAGTTCATAGAAAACGCAGCGCTGAGCAAAAACAACGAAGTTTCCATAGCCGCCCTGAAGGCATTTCAAGAAATTTTGTTTCAAAAAAAATCCAGCAATCCAGACCAAAAACCAGTATTAGCCGACGACAGGGAGATATGGTCGGTAGCGTGGAAGGTGTGGGTGAAAATCGGCACTAACATCACCGTACCTGACCACGAAATAACAGAAGACTACTACATCCCCAGCCAAACCTACTTAATTTCGCTGGTGCAGATATTCCCGAACATTTTCCTGCACACAAAAAGCAATTTCACCTTGGAAGACTTAAAGCAGTTAGGGACCGTTCTAACAAACGTCGTTAGCGTGCCTGTATACGGCGAAACAACCACTTATATCATATCAAATTCATCCGCAGATTACACTTTAACCCCACTGCATAGCGGCGTACTGCACACAATGGAGCTCCTGCAAAAAGAAGTCATGTCCAGAAACTCCCACAAAATGTTGCCGGAAATCTTCAAACGTCTCCTCACCTTCGCCAAATTCACTTGCACGCCTCCACCGCACACAAAGCTGGAAAATAACAAATCCAAAGTATCCGACTGGATCACCATGAATTATGTTCCATTCGGAGAAAAAGCCATCACGATGGCTGTCAAGCTGTACGAAAAAACAGCAGATAACCCCGAGGTAGTCGGCGCGAATATTTTACACGACATTATTGCAACTTTGCACACTCCCCTGGCATTGAAATACGGCTGCATTTCCAGCAGTGTTTGGAAGTTGGCCGCAAGCAGCCTTCTCACCGTCCTAAGAATCGGTTTAAAAGTCGCCAGAACGCAGGGCAACCAGTTTTTCTCCATGTGGAACGAACTGGCGGTTACACTCAACGATTTTCTCTTTCCCAACGCGTAAGTACACCTACGCAACAAATCAAAAAAACACTTAATTATAATAACTGTTTAGGTGTCCTCCTTCTGACAAAGGTTTAGACGAAATGGTTTTAGACGAGACCACGGACTGCCAGATAATAGAGCTGCTGAAAACCGAGGTTCTGCCGCACTCGAGCTGTATACCAAAAGAGTTTATAATGCAAGTAGTCATACTACTCAATAAAGGCTCAATACATTCCGCAACAAACGTGAAAACCGATTGTGATATGGAGATGACTCTGCGCGAGGAGTTCGCCAAAACTTGCTTCGAAACGTTATTGCAGTTTTCCCTTATTGACGGCTACAGTAAGGAGCTAATGGCGAGCGGGGATGAGAAAAATAATATCGCCGGACAACTGGCTGTCACCTCGTTGTTGCACAGATTTCAGGAAGTGTTGAAGAAGTATATTGAAGATGAGAAACTTAGCGGCAAATGTCCACTTCCAAGGTATATATTGACGATTTTTTTTTAAGTATATCGAAAATATTGTTTGGGGTGAGAAAAAAAATTATGGTGAAAGTTTTAGTCCATAATATTAATGTTAAGAGGTCTATCATCGCAATTTTAGTTTTTGTCTCAGAACTCCCAAACCATTGAGTTTAACAAAATTGACTTAAGAATATTTTTTGAAGAAAATTTAATATTTTCTACAAAAAAAGTCTAAATGAAATTTTCCGTCAGATGAACCGTTTCCTTAAAATCATGCCTTCAAAATTGGTTTTAGTTTTACAATTTGATCTTTTAACTTTGGAATTTTGTAATTCATGTAAAAATCAGTACCAGGAAAAAAAACGAGAAATATTCTTATGGGAAATCAAATGCTCTACAAAAAAAGCTTAACATTTTTGGCTAAATTCACTCCATCAAAAGTTATTCAAGGTTAAATTTGAAGTCGAAACGAAATTCTTGTTTTTTCCGCTCTAGATTTTTTTTGGGTCGGTTAAAAACTTGAATTCTTTTATCGATGATAATCTCTATGTTATTGATAAAATTAAGTACTGAAAATTAAAAAAAATAACACATTAGAGTTTTTTCGCTTTAAGAAGCTATTTTCTTTGGAAAATATTATATTATATATAGCCTTGTTGTCTCGTTCTATTACAATGCGATATCATAGTTGTCTCCTTCTCTCGTATTAGCATACGCGAGGCAGGCACGCCTACATCCATGGAAATAAGCAGGTGTTGTGGCAACACTGTTGCGGAATTTTAGATAAATTATACTTCACACGTTTTTCAAAATTCAATAATAAATGGTATTATTTTTCTTATAATAAATCGATTTAATCGAAATTATATTTCTATTCTAAAATAAACATATTTTAACACTATCGCCATCTTGTAGCCATCACAGTAACCAATAAAATAAATACAGATTTCTTCTTTAGGTTTGTTTTGGTTATAAAATTCTGAACTGTTTAAAGAACAAATCTGTGGTTATTTACGCAATATTTTGTTTATTCTTTTTCTATTAGTTTGTCTATTTAATGATTCTTTTGTAAGTGGTTTATTCTGTGGGTTTAGTTAATTGAACTTGGTGATTTATGTGAATTTAGTCATTATGGATATTACGGTGAGAAATTTTAACGATATTGTTGATGGTGTACTATTATCAGTGTTGTAACGTATCTAGTTACAAGTAACTAGATACAGTATCTAGATACTTTTTATGTATCTGTTTGTGTAACTAGTTACTTATCCCAATCTGGTAACTATAACTGTAACTAGTTACAAATTTTAAGTAACTAGGTGTGTTAAGATACAAAGATACATTTTTAATTAAACTGCGACTATTATTTATTGAGCCAAGGAAAACACGCCCACTTCTACTTCTGATACAATTTTTAATTTCTGAACGCATCCAACAGTATTTTCATATAATATATGGTCATACTGATATTATTATTATTATTGTTTTTTAACGAATTTACTTCCGTTGAGTAAAGAAATATACTAAACTATAGTTAGGTATAAAATGTTTTAAAAACCGTGGTAGATACAGTTTTCTGTAATCTGCACTTTTGACAGTTAAAGTTTGTTTACAATTTAAATTTAAAGAATCGTGTTACAAAAATGAGTAGGTATTATATGTATAAAAAATAAGTACTTGTATTAAAAATAAATTAATAATAATAAAAATTAAATATTATAAAAAAATAAAAATAATAAACATGTATATTTTTGTTGTCACTTTAAAATTCCCTTTTATTTCTATTTTAAATTTTTTAAAGCAAAAAATAATTTCTATGTATCTTAAAGTATCTAGATACTTTTTGAAGGTAACTGTATCTGTAACTAGTTACTGCAATAAAATATGTATCTGTAACTGTATCTAGTTACAAATTTTAGTAAGTAACTGTAACTGTAGCTAGATACTGAAAATATTGTAACTGTTACAACACTGACTATTATTATAATAATGCTGCACTTTACCTCCACACCTTTACGTGGTTCTTGCTGAACAATGAAATATTAATTAGACAAAAATGAGGTTTATTTAAAATAAACGTCATTTTTACAATAAAATATATTTCATTGACAAAGTAGAGGATTCCTTCCCCACCACAGTCTAAGGTTTTTACTTAGTTTTAAGTATATGTTGTGAACTGCGACGTCAGTTTTTTTAAGTTGTGTTTAAAAAAATTTCTTCGCCTTTAAATGAGGGCGAAACCCTGCCTCTGCCTCACCAAAATGAAATGTCCCGGGCCGCCACTGCTACAGAGAAAAAAACTAGAATTTCGTTTTGACTTCAACTTTAACCTTGAATAACTTTTGATTGAGTGAAAGATCAAAATGTAAAACTATACAATGATTTATGATTTTAATTATACGGTTCATCTGACAGAAAATTTCATTTTAACCTCTTTTGTAGAGCATTTAATTATCTTAAAAAAATCAATTTTGTTAAACTGAATAGTTTGGGAGTTCTGAGACAAAACTGTACTGGAAAAAAACCTCTTAATATTAATATTACGGACTTTCACAATATTTTTTTTTGTCACCTTAAACCATATTTTCGATATATTTAAAAAAAAAATTGCTGATTTTTTTGTCCCAGTCTATTGTGCATATAAGAACATTTCTAATTTTCCAATTTTAGGTATCGTTTACATGAAATATCTTTCGTCTTAAAAGCGCTTACAACTTTAATTATATCAATGAAAAAGGCTAATACTGTTAAAGGTAACTTTAAAAAATAAAATTTAACTCATTTTCACATATTTTGATTTCTTTTAGATGATAATAAGGCATGGGAACAATTGATAAGTTTATATCCATATTTGGTGGAGTGTACAACTACAAATTCGACACAAGTTTCTAGGCCCCTCAGGGAGGCTCTACTTCAGTTCTGTGATTTACTAACCCCGCCATGCAGTAAAGCAGCTGTAGGTGTTAAAAATGCAAACACCTTGATTAACTAAACATTTTTGTTTTTTTTTTTGTAAAGTTTTTGTACCTGTGCTAAAGAGATATTATTTCTGTTTTAATCTGCGATTTTACATTTTTATTATACCTACTGCCATAAACAGTTTGGCACAGCACCCACAATTGATTTTAATTACTACTCCCTGTGTAAATAATTAATATTTAGCATGTTTTCAATAATTTTTAGAACGTTTTATATTTGTTATTTTATTAATGTTATTTTAATTTATATAAAAACATTGTTATTATAGCTGTAATTATTTCCCACTGTATTATTATTAGTGTGAATAAATTTAAGTACCATTAATAACAGTTTTATTTTTCTTCTTTTAGGATAATATTGTAGAATAATGTAGGTAAAAAATGATTTGGTATCAATTTTAAAATATATATTTACAATGTCTAAATAATTTCACAAAAAACGAATACATAACCAATCTAACTGTAAACTGTAAAGTGTTTTTTTGTAAATAGTTGTTCGAATATCAGTTTATCAAAATAGATTATGTAATATATGTATATATAAAGTTCTATTATTAAAAATACCCATAATACTAAAAATTATATAAAACCAATTTTGTATAAATATATAATTTAGAGTATTTGATATGAATTAGTGAACAACAAACTTCACTAACAATAAGTAAAATTATGTGTGTAAAAAATTAAAATCATTAAGTAGCAATAAACATTAAAAAATAAAAAGTTTATTTACAGAATATTCATATATACTCAAAAATAAAATTTTGATGATTGCTTTTGATCTCTCGAGTGTGTATACAATTAAATAATTATTAAATAAAATATAATATAGCTTTTTTGAGAGTAAAGAACATTAAAAAAATGTTAATTAAAGCTAACACTTATTCTAAACACTAAAATAAACGTGTCAAAGGCACTGATACATATGTATGTTAGTGAACAAATAATGTATTATATAGTCTATAAATCTATGATTATTAATAACGATTGTCGAGTATATACATTATTAATATTATAAAAGGCACCAAAATGGATGGATTTGTTTTTTATGAGCAACATGTTTTTATATTAACTTCAAGCTAACATAAAACAGTCAATTTTATTATATATTGCACGAAAATTTGTGCTTAATGTTCCTCTAAAATTATACATTTACGAACAAGTTTAAATGTGAATTTTAGAACACACCCTTATAGATGTGCAAATCAATAAAATATTTATTAAAAATTGTGTAAAATTAAACAATGTCAAATGTATAACATGTAACATCAAATAAGGGGTTATTCACACAACAATAAATAAATATTAAAACGCCGTTGTTTTTCAGTACAATACAACAAGAAGTACAACTAACTTAATAATAAAAACTATAAAATGTGTATGAAAACATACCAAATAGTGAATAAACGTTCCCATATTTTGTGCGACAATAAAAATGCTTATTTAAAACTTAAAAAAAACGAAAACAATTTCATATAGTTTTAACTTAAATGTTATTTTTGATTTGTTATTGCCATTTAAAGCGTACACTAATCGTACAATAGCAGATACAATATGGAAACCGCAAAAACGGCCCAAAATGGGAAATTATAGATATTCCAAGAAAGTTGTCATTATGGGTAAAAATACTGTTTTTTTTTACAGAAATTGATGTAAAAAAAATATGTGGCAACCTTTAAACCCAAAATAAAAGAAATATGGTGTTAATTTTGTACAAATAATAATAATAATATCATTTCTGCGGTTTCCACACTTGTATCCCTAAAGTATATTGCAAACTCGAAGTAAATAAACAACTTTTACAACCAAATAAGGCTGTTGTCAGGCTTTGAAGTGGGGGGATTGATTAACGACTGCACATCCTCCAAAATGGGAAACTCCTCGCCCAATTGCAATGTCGGTACTAAATCATCGGTCGAGTCGATGTTATCACTTAAAGTCGAGAGATCCGGTGTGTCCATGGTATGACTTTCGCTGCCAACGTCCATGTTGTCGTCCATGTTGGCCAAATAGTCTTCAGGGGTGTGCGGGAGCGAATAGGTATTGCCCATACCTAAAGTCGTACGTCAAAAGTTAGTACCCACATGAAATACGTATGCTGCGCGTTTTACTGCGCATCAAATGATACCGACCTAAGCCGCTGTCCCCAGACTCCTGTCGCGAGTGGTCGGTGTAGCTACTTAAATAGGGGTCCATGGGACTGCTGCTTCTCAGCATGTCTTGCCTCCTGATTTCTTGCTGTCTTTGTTTCAATTTTTCACGTTCCAGCTGCAACAAGTGGAGCCGTGTTTGCTGCGCCTGATTGGCTGGGGACGATTGCGACAAGGTCGAGTGCCATGCTGGGCCGATTAGGTTGTTGGGAGATCTCTGCTGCAAATGTGTGGCTGGAAAGAAACGTAAAGTTAGAGCGGTTTAGTGGCGGACCAGTTTAGCTTTTATTTTTTTATTTTGAAAGTTTTTTTCACGTGATTTTATTTAATTGAACTTACGAATTCGAGGGTCAAACCACGAAGTAGTGCGAGTCTGATGGTTAATAAAGTAAATTTCGCCTTCGTTCGTTTGAGCCTGCTCCCATCCATCAGGTAAAGGCCCTAAGTCTACTTCTGTCGTTATTTTGGCTGTCGGAACAAAATTTCAAAAGTCAATTTTCGAGCTTAAACTGGCGAACAACAAACAACCCATCTCCCACAATATACAAGGAGTTGAAAAGTCCCTAACCACAACCTTTTTCAGTGGCACACGTGCATACAGAAGAGGGTGCTTATATAATATTATATGGAACCCCTTTTGTCAACATTCAGATTTGGATTGCATACTTTATAAGAATGTTTAGGGGTTCCATTTTACCACCCGCTTCTATAACATAGTAACACTTTTCAACCCGACCTCGTAAGCGACCGTTTTTTGTTAATTTAATTTTTTTACTGACATGTTGAGTTAGGTGACTGATGTGATGGTGGCGAGCTTAACAAGTGTTCTGCACTTTGGTGCTGCGCAGCAGCAGCCTGCGCAGCAAGGGTCTTCCTTGGATCCTCCCATGTTGTCGTTCTTGTCGTGTGACTGAAAAAAAACACAAGTTTAATACATTAATTAGTTTATAGTATATTATGTATCAAGTTTGATAAACGCCATTTTATACACGAATTTAATTTAGTGTATAGAAAAGTTTATAAACGAGGTGCATAATATACTTTTTCTACGACAAATACTTATTATTATCTTAAAATGATTTCAATTAAAAATTTGTATAGAGCGCCATCTATGAAACAATAGGGGAATCTGTGTGTCACCGTCAAATGTCAAATTTTTTTATTTTATAAACACAGATTATGAAGGTTACAAATCGAAATGTATTTCTTGAAAATTGACAGTTTTTCACAGTAAAAGTAAAGAAAATGTTTTATGAGCACTTTACAGTGGAGTCCGTGTCCGAATTTCAGTTATAGTTTACTGCCGGCAAAATTAAAAGGTCAGTACAATGTTCAAATAAACTTTTCAAATATTGGCGTTGAGAAACTATTTAATACTTTTGTATTGAGATAATAAAATAATTTTCACATTTAGTATTATTTTACAAGAAAGGCACTATACTTTAGCGATTGTATGACATTTGACAACTGTCAACTAACTTAAAACTAACTTCAGCCCGTGACTAAAAACCTGTTGCTAACTTCAGCCCGTGACTAAAGCGCCATAAAGGCACAACTTGTCAATGTGTATTTAAAAGGTCACTTAGTATCATGGAAACATGTACGATAAAGGGCGTTTTAAAGGTGGGAGTAGAAAAAATTATTTAAAATGTTCTAAAACGGTCTAAACTGCATTAACGGAATTTAATGTCTTCGAACTGTTTAAATTGTTTTAAATTTCTCTAAAAATGTCCTACCCCAGACCGCAAAACACCATTCCCTGCATATGTCAGGAATATTCCCAGGATTATTCCAAGCGCACCAGAATATTCCCAGGAATATTTATCTCGTAATCAAATGTCCGCTTTTTGGTTAACCCAGTCATCATAAAAAGAGTATTCCATGTAGCGGCATGCATAAGACTTAAGTATTGTTAGAATATCCCTTAACATAATTTTGGGGGATTTACTCCTAGGCCCTTATGGCCACATATACCCAGGAACTTAAATTAACTAGCTATAATAAATAATAGCTATAGCTATATAGCTATAGTAGATCAGTCCTATTCTAATCATTGTTTAACTGTGCCATCACAGACGCATATCTCGAACTGATATTTTTAACCTATTGGTATATATAGTTATCAAGCGTGCGTAAGCAACGGTGAGAGGTATTGAGATGGTGTTTGGAAGTTTTAAAGGATCATTCTATGAAATATTCCAATTGAATATTCCTAGAATGAAGGCGATAGAGCATATTCATGGAATATTTTCGAACCTTCATTGCAGTCTGGGACAATGCTTACAATGTTTTAAATGTGTCCAAAATAACTAAAAACTGTTTTATAATTATAACTGCCTAAACATTTGCGTAAAATGTAGTAGAAATGTGCCTTTCAAAATAAAAATAAAATATTTATTGATTTCCCGGTCAATGGCCTTATTATTATAATATTATAGGATCAATACATCGAATTTAAAAACTATAATTTAATAACATATTCGTTTAAATGTTTATTCTTTTTATCCGTTATAACGACGTCCACGAAGAGGTAATTGTAAAAGTAACTCAAAAAAAGTAAACATGAAAAAATAAACAATATAAAGCTATTAAATAGTTTCTGAAAAATACTTTGATTTTGTTATTGTTAAGCCGGATTTATAGTTTGACGGAACGGAACGGAACGTAGACGTAGACGCACTGCAAAAAGATCAACTTTAAAATGTATGTACTCTTGTTTATAAATGAACGTAAGCGTATGACGTAACGTAAGCAAAACGGACTGAAACGGAAGAGTTGGTCAACATTTATCTTTTACAGTGCGTTTCTTACGTCTGGCCAATAGGAAACCAGTAAACATAACCCCACCTACATTTTAAAATAACGACTATTAATAATTATTACAATATTATAAATGACATTTGATAGTTGTTTTTTTGTGATCTGAGGTTTATAAATTTGTGTTTGTGCTAAAAAATGGACATCTAATAACTTATTAAATACAGTCATTCTCGTATACTTAAAGAACTGATCTGGATCAACTATTTTCATTTTTAAAAAATAATTGTAGGCATTCTCCACTTTTCTGTTAAGGTTAATGGGTCTTGTTTTATAACGTCTTGGGCGCCTAATTATTGTTTTTCCAGTTTGTCGACAATTTTTCAATGCTGCTGCACACAACAGTAGACCCACAGCACCAAAAAGTATACCTTCATGTATTTCATAATCCATTGTGACACGGAAGACGAAACAGAATTAAACACAATTAAACAAACACAGGCAAGACGGCGCATGCGAAAAAAGTCCGTTCCGTCGATTTATAAATTGAATACTTTTTTACAGTCCGTTTTTTACGTATCCAGTGCGTCTACGTCTACGTTCCGTTCCGTTCCGTCAAACTATAAATCCGGCTTTATATTACAGTTCAAGGCCACTAATGTCAAAATTTATACCGAAATATAAAATCACCCTGAATATTATTTTTACAAAATTATGCAATTAGTTTTTGTCATTTAATAAGTGCTAATCAATTTTTCTGTAGGTATTATATTCGTATCGCCCTGTATGTGACCTTGAACCCGCTGCAATAGTAAAATCGAGGTCTACAAAAAGGAAAATTTCATTCCATTCAAGTAAAGAGTTGGTGCGGCAACACAGCATAATAAACTTATTTAACATTTAACTAGCTTTAGTGCGTCTGTTAATTTTACAGAAGAAGGAGGGGAGGCACTGATGCTTACAAATAAATATCATTTTATTTGATTAAGAACAAAGAAATTAGTCCAAATGTCCAATGTACACAAAAAATATTAGGATTGTTTTTTATGTGCTAAGAACATACACTTTTAGAGCTTTAATGTTTTATGTTGTAATTACTTCTATAGAGACAATTTAAGTATCACAGAGAAAAAAATTACAAAATGTGTCTAAATACATGCTGTGACTTTATGGCGTTTTAGTGACTTTTAGGCTTTTTGTCACGGGCTGGAGTAAGCTTTATAATAAATGAAAAAAATTGAGATTAAATTCGTCTGATAGCTGTCAGATGTCAAATAAAATTGGCAATAAATTCTTTTTTGTGATCTTCGTAGATAAAGTATAGTATGCAACTCGTTTATAAACTTTTCTAGACACTCGTTTTTATTAAACACTCGCTTGCAAGTTTTGATCGTGCCTTATTAAAACTAAAGTAAAACTAAAATGAATTGGTACATAATACACTATAAAAATGGTATAAAATGTTCCAAACCAAGGTTTTATAAATAAACAATAAAAATACCACCAAGTGTCTAGAGAAGTTTATAAAACGTTTTGTATAATATACTTTTTCTACGACGAACACTAAAATTAAGTAATTTTGAAAAATAATTAAATAAAATCTGACATCTGTCAGAAAATTGTATGACATTTGACAACGGTCAACTAACTTAAAGCTAACTTCAGCCGGTCAATAAGAAACCTGAAAGTCACTGTTGCCAACTTCAGCCCGGTGTTAAAAGCTTGTCAATGTGTATTTTAAAAATCACAACGTCATGTTTTAAACATGGGAGTCGAAAATTGTATATTATGTATCAGGCTTGATAAACGCCATTTTATTCACGAATTTAATTTAAACACGAGCGAGTGCATAACTAAATGAAAAGTTTATAAACGAGTTGCTTACTATACTTTTTCTACAACAAATACTTATAATTATCCAAAAATGATTTAAATTAAATATTTGTAGAGCGACATCTATAAAACAATAGAGAAACCATTTTAACTTGTGTTCTGTGTGGGAGGTCAAATGTCAAAATTTTAAAAGAACTGTCTAAAATATCATAACTTTGACTAAAAATATTTATTAAAATTAAATAATATTGAGTAGAACAAATAGTTTAAGCATGAAGAAAAAAGCATGGCGAGCACATCACGTAATAATTTAAGTCTAATTACTCATAAATTAATATTTGATAAGGTTCCAGGTAAGCAAATAATCTATCAAATAATAAATAATTGATTGATTAATAAATTCCTGCTAGGGGTTTTTAAAATATTTTATGGTAAATGTTACCATAAAACTGATAACTAAAGTCAGTTATGTATGTATGTATAATTTATTTTTGTTTAGTGGTGGACCACAACCTGTTGCTTTTCCCGAAATGTGTTTGTCAGTGCGTTTAATTTTTTGCAGTGTAGTAGTAATTATTTAGTATAATGCATCAACTTCCGGTAAGCTTGTGACTTTTAAAGGACGTTCGGTTTCAATGAAAACAGGTAAAATCAATGACTCAGTGCTAAACGACTTTTCGATTCGGTTTAATTTTTCTTGGAATAGAATCCGTGTAGGTACCGGTTTCTCAAAATCTAAATTTCAATTATGAATACCCCATTAAAAGAATATTTAAAAATGTAGGAAAGACATTTAACTGTACTTTATGAAAAAACATAACGTTATGTTATTCTTTGAAAAGTGCGTTTTTTTTCTCACTTAAATTTACTTCCACGGGTGTACATCAGCGTTTCTTAGTTAAGGTTCGGTCACCAAGCCTTTTATTGCCAAATCGACTATTTGAAACATTACAGTACAATTAACATATGATGCAAAGACAATTTAAAATTAAACCGCTGTTATAACCATTAAAATTGACGGAATGACCTTTATTAAATTTAATGCATTGTGGTTTATAGTTTTGTTTATTATTTTATAATCTAGTTTCAAGCAATTCAAAATTTTATAAATAATTCTTTATCGAATTCATTTTAATGCCAATTAATTATTAAATTAATGAAATAGTGGATTTCCTAGCAAAACCAAATATTTTTTTTAAAATCTTATCTAACGATATTTTTAATTTCTGTATAATATCAGTGTGCAAATTTAATAAATAATCAGTTAAAATTTCTATTTTTAGTTGCTAAAACACAAAAAAAAAAAATTATAACACCACAATAAATAGAGCATACACTTAATAATTAAATAAATTAATTTTAATTACCTAAATGAATATTGATGAATTTTCAAATACTTTAATCAATTTTTTCCACACAACAATAGTAATGCAATACGTTATGTTGTTGTCGATAAAAAATAAGAACACTGATTTTGCTACAATAATAACAAAGTAGCTTATTACTTCGTCACCGTGCTTTGTCTTCAAGCTTGCTACACGGTTTTATTAGACCTCATCAGTGCCGGATAACCGTGGTAAGTAAGCACACTCTAAACACGCCGCCGATCGCCCTATATAGGCGACAGGTGCAGCGACAGCGGTGAGAGGACGTGGCCAATTATGTGTGTGCAGGACACGTCATAGCGGGAATAAAAAAATCATTTATTTTTAACAACAATGTCGTTGTTGTTGATGGAAGATCGAGGTAGTTAAAAGCACGCATTCTTTATATCCGCACCATGTTATGTAGAAACAGTTATCTTTATGGATGAATATAATTCCTATAAACTTCTACCTATGTTTACATTTTAAACACATTTTCATTTTAAACTCACATGTATATTCAAATTGTGTCTATATGTGGGACACGCATTTATTATTCTTTTGTTCTGAAAAAATTGAAATGTCTTCCTTGAAAATGGATTAACAGCCGTTTAAATCCCATAGAGAAACAGTTTTTCACTGTGAAAGTGAAGAGGATATTTTATGGTTACTCCATCCGAAATGTTTAATGCCAAATTAATTAATTAATTAACAAACTGATAATAATGATAAAAAACCCCAAATTCCAAAATGAAAAAAGTGCAATGCTATTTTCTGCGAGTGTACATCGATGTGATAGAGGTGCGTGCGTGTTGGATTATTTTTACCATGGCCAGAAATGTGGAACATGATGTCCTTTATTTATTTTAACTTTAACGCAACTCTATTTACATGCTGTCTAGAAACTATCTGGATTTAGGATCGTATGGTCTTTTCGTTGCTTTTATTTTATCTGCTTTCTCGTTCTACAGGCTACGAAAATAGCGCGTGCACACGTGAAATGAGAAAATAATCAGTGTCAAATGTTTTCAATGCTCATCAAATAACGAAATAAGCACACTTGTTACAATTTAACCCTACCAATGATTTAAAGTTCGTTAATGACCTTGCTTAGACTTTTTTTATTTTTGAACACCCTATATTCAAGTTTATGTATAAATTTCATATATGAACTTTTCGAGCCCATTTAGTATTAGCCTTCGATTATAAAACACCCTGTATATATGTTTAGGTATATAACATTTTTTAAATATTTTGGTGACAATCTTTCTTTTACACCCTGTATATTGAATTTATATTGATTTATGGGAAATCGGTAATGTTTTGGTTTATTTAGATTCTAATTTTAAATTATTAAATTTTATAAATACCTGCAAATTAAGATGATTCGTAAGTATGAACTTTGGAATTGCTTCTCTAGTAGATAAAATTAATCTTTATTTATTTTGGGTAATAATTAAAATATAATTATGTACATCCAAAACATTGTGTTTATCTTTTTATTTTTTTTTTGTTTATATAATAACATAACAAATCGTGGAAGTATACAAGGTAAAAATAACCATAATTATTTGCATAAAAGTATAACAAAAAAATAAAACCCAGAGACAATTTAATCCTTGCGGATTTTTGTGTGTAAATTTGGCACTTAGGCCTATTTTGTATACGTGTAATTTGTCGTCGCGACTGTGTATTTATAGAATAAAAAATTTGTAAGCGCCTGCAGTCGTCGTTCAACGAACCTAACGAAATATAAACGAAAAATAATTAATATAATTTATATTAAAATTTCTAACATACAGGGAGATGCAATGCTTTAAAGACCTACTGACATTTTTTAGATCATGCCTTTGTTAAGGAGCAAAAATGTCAAACTATGCAATATAATTTTAATGCGAAATCGCGATATGTAATGACTGGAAGTGGAAAGAGCAAAACATAATACGTATTATACCTAGGCGTTCATTCATTTAATAACTTCTACGTGACCCAAATCAAGAACTCGTATAGTATTACGCTACTAAGATTTGAAATTTATATACGTATACGTAGAACAACTAAAAAACGACATAGGTACCTATACTTTCTCACAGCCCTTAGACTTGTACTATACTTTTTTCAAACAATAAGCATAGAATTCAAATTTGGGTAAGTGTAAAATTACTGTAAAATTACACTAAACTCGCTTTTTTCTTATTTAATTTAAACGCCAAATTGACGTTTGAGTAATATTTGTTTTATTTATATATATACACATATTTTTTTCGAAATTTTTTAATTGAAATTTTCCTTATCAATATTATATTAAGTATTAAATGTTATTTCCTTGAATTTCCCAGTGCATTAAGATCGCCTTTCTAGGTAGGCATACAATACAAACAAAATGCCTGACTCAGAAATTCTTTCACATCGCGTGTAACGAAATGGAAAAATTTCACCCCTAACAAAACAACTAAACTGAAAAGTTTTATTACAGAAAATTATATTTCAAGCAAGTTATTTGCTTGGTTTTTAAGATATAAAGATAATGATAAAAGAAAAAAATAATTTAATAAAGACTAAAAACAAAAGTCCCCAGGTGTACACATCCGTTCATTGCAAATAATACGCATATTAATAATAGATAAGATAGTACTTTAATGATGAGTAAAAGTCGCGATAGCAAAAATCAAAATTAATTAAATTGAAATGTGTACTAATTTGAATTAAACGGATATGATTGTTTATAGATTTAACACTTCCTTTCGAACGGATATTCATGTCGACTATGGCACCTTATTTGTATATTTCACAGCAAGCAATTAAATAAACAAGTGTTTCAATTTAATAAGCCCGAATTTTATACTTTTTAGTCGTGTTTTTTTAGATGAATTAAAATGTGGTATATCCGCGGAAAGAGTCTCATTAACTAGGAAATTATGAATCCGATAATGAAATATCGCAAATGTCAAGGTTTAGCCTAAAATTATATGCCACTTCTGGGGTTTTATACAGGTTGGCACAAAATGTTATGGATTGCATGCTTTATGACTTTTGCAAATTGTGTTGACAATTTTGCAGCAAGAAGACTAAATAAAGGAGGAGGATTAACTCCCGACCAAAAGGCATGATATGTTACGTAAAATGACGCGCAAAACTGTAAATAAAAAAGTAGTTTATATCGAAAACACCTACAAATTTCATATCAACTTTTTTTCCTACGATGGACCGTTTCGGAGATATTTCAGTATCTTTTAAGATTCTGATTTAATTTTGAAAAAAAAATTGTTCGGATTTAGTTTAACTGACTTTTTTCTTTTAGACCTAAAGCACTTTCTTCATCATTTTGGCATATTTGACCAAAATACCTGTATTTTGGTCAAATATGCCAAAATGATGAAGAAAGTGCTTTATGCGCATAAAAATAAAACTTAGAAGGGTTTTAAATAAAAAATAAACAAATTTTTAACATGACCGTCGCATACTTTTTTTCATGTGATTGCACACATTTTTATTTGCTTAAAATTAAAAAAGTATCCCCATGTTGTGAATTTTAGGTTAGAGTTTTCACCGGTAAACAACCGACAACAAAAAAAACATAGCGAGCAATTTATAACTATTTATGTTGCTATTTTATCACTATAGACGGTCATGTTAATAAAGAAAATAAATACCACGACGTTTTTTTGGTAAACACCTACAAATTTCATATCAACTTTTTTTTCATACGATGGACCGTTTCGGAGTTATTTCAGTTTCTTTTAAGATTCTGATTTAATTTTGAAAAAAAAATTGTTCGGATTTAGTTTAACTGACTTTTTTCTTTTAGGTATTTTAGTCAAATATGCCAAAATGATGAAGAAAGTGCTTTATGCGCACAAAAATAAAACTTAGAAGGGTTTTAAATAAAAAATAAACAAATTTTTAACATGACCGTCGCATACTTTTTTTCATGTGATTTCACACATTTTTATTTGCTTAAAATTAAAAAAGTATCCCCATGTTGTGAATTTTAGGTTAGAGTTTCCACCGGTAAACAACAGACAACAAAAAAAACATAGCGAGCAATTTATAACTATTTATGTTGCTATTTTATCACTATAGACGGTCATGTTAATAAAGGAAATAAATACCACGACGTTTTTTTGGTAAACACCTACAAATTTCATATCAACTTTTTTTCATACGATGGACCGTTTCGGAGTTATTTCAGTTTCTTTTAAGATTCTGATTTAATTTTGAAAAAAAAATTGTTCGGATTTGGTTTAACTGACTTTTTTCTTTTAGGTATTTTGGTCAAATATGCCAAAATGATGAAGAAAGTGCTTTATGCGCATAAAAATAAAACTTAGAAGGGTTTTAAATAAAAAATAAACAAATTTTTAACATGACCGTCGCATTTTTTTCATGTGATTTCACACATTTTTATTTGCTTAAAATTAAAAAAGTATCCCCATGTTGTGAATTTTAGGTTAGAGTTTCCACCGGTAAACAACCGAAAACAAAAAAACATAGCGAGCAATTTATAACTATTTATGTTGCTATTTTATCACTATAGACGGTCATGTTAATAAAAAAATAATACCACCAGGTTTTTTTGGTAAAAACTCAAAAAGTTTTTGTCGAAAACTGTGTTTTGGAAAAAAGTTTTGTCAAGAAAAAATTTAGGGGGTGTTGTCCTCCACAATTTATATTAAACTTAGGGTTAAGCAAAAAAATGATAGGTCAATTTTTTCCCAACATTTTTACAGATTGTAAAAAGGCGTGAAGGTGGAGAATTTAAAAAAGAAATATACCTACTCCTGGTATGTTTTAACTTTTTAACTATTTTTTGTGCAAAAGTTTGGGTTTAAATATGTTTAGCGAATTTATTGCTTAATATAAAAACGTATTGATGTAAGTAAGAGAAAAAACAGTGAATATATTAATAGGTTGTTGAGTTTATAAAAATAGATATATTTGAAATCACTCAATTTAAATATAGCATTCTGAGTACAGTATTGTATTTAAACATGGCGCCAGCGGGATTATAAAAATAATGCTTTCCCTTATATATTTCACAATAAGCTAATGATTATTTAATATGAACTTTCCATTTAGTTTGTAAGGTAATAAATAAGATATGCACAAAATAGATCAACAAGTTCAAAAATCAATAAACAATGTTCTGATTTTTCACAAGGGATTTAACATTTGAACAATAATAAAAATCGTCAGTTGCATTCATTATGCAACACGCCGTAATTAGTAATTAGAGTACCATTAAATTTTCTAGCCAAGTTTCTCTTTTTCAATTCAAATATAATTAATTTTTAATAGGAATATTAAGAATATCGCATCTTGATATGCTATGAATTGCAACATTTATCCCTTTGTCTGTCTTAGGGGCCGTTCACATATTACGTCACGCGATATAATATGATAATATAATATGTAAACGGTCCCTTAAGTTGTTAATTTTAATCCATGTTATGACGATATTCGTCTTGTAATTACTATATGCATAAATGTCATTGATAGAAAGCTAAAGAACCACTATACACATGCATGTAAAAGCCAATATATCCAGGTAAAATGGTTCTGCAGGTAGTGCTATAGAAAAAGGTACTCCATTATTTCGTTTCTTAGAATCCAGATCCGTATTCAATTTTAAAATATTTTTCTTTCAAAACATTTCTGGTTATACGAGACCAGGGTAAAGTGTGATACAACGTACCCAGGGCTAATAAATTTAGGTATTTGAATTAACCGCTTGACTTGGGTTGACACTTGTTGAATATGTTTGTAGATATCTTAAAAATGTAAATATACATACTATATATATATTAATATAAATTGCTTTAATACTCTTCTATAACTGCAGTTACAAAATAAACACAAAATATACATGTATATTTTGCGAGCGAGTGTTTAATAAAAACAAGTTGCATACTATACTATCTACGACGAACACAAAGCCAATTTTAATTTTTACAGCACAGAGTTATCTTTGTTTTCATACGCCTTTTTTTATTATGTATGTCACGAGCTCGGTCATGAAATTTACATAAAAAAATAAACTAAATAATCAATTTTTAAGCTATCCACATGATCCTATTTTGTTTTTTGGGTTTGGAAACGAATTTTTGTTTTACTTTTTACTACATTTGCACCGCTAAATTTGCTGTAACGACCTACTGTTATTTATTTATCAAACGCTTCAAATCGAAATAGGTACTACCTTAAAGCATTATTTTGTTAAATTTACCGTTTAAGAAGAAAAAGTGTTTTTGAAAAATCATGGTTTAAGTGGTAAACTAATAGTTTTGTTTATTTAAGAGTATTTTTATTTGATTAACAAGGATTTTTAACTTTTTGCCACAAAACAAATAAAAGATGACCTATAACTTTTAAGAGAATTTTACAAATCGTCTGTTTTTTTTGTAAAAGCTAAAGCCAGTAATGTGACATTACACGACGCAATTCTCATGCAATGCAAGTTTTTAAATGTACGCATGCGTCGAGGCATGCATGACGAAATAACTAGAACGTGTTCTATCCTTAATGATGTGTGTTCTTATACCCTTAAAAATATTTATATACATTTAAAAATATTATATTTAAAACTCTAAACCTTGTATAATTTTGTTTTGTTTACTTCATTTTAATATTTTGACAAACTCGCTTGTTTGGCACTGCTTATATTGTGCAAGACGGCCTCGTGTAAATTGGCTTTAACACTGTGATTTTTTAAGGCAATTAACAGTTTCTTAAAAAATCTTTCAAAACCCAACGTCTTTTTTTACTCTTTTGGTGATTTTTTCCTAAAACTGTACCTAATGTTCCTATGTCTTGAGAAAGAAACCGACTTTGGTAGGTACATATTTAGAGTTTAGGAACACTTTATACCATTCTAAAATTCCCTAAAACTAAAACCAATTGAGAACCTATTAAGGCAAAAATTCACAAATCCTTGGTAATACGCTAATTATGTGGTATTCGGAAGTAGTTTTTTTTGCCTAGTTCGGCATTAGACTTTTAATTTATTTTTGTTTTTGGCCCCGGATTATGGATCCTTGAAGAAAGCTTGCCCGCTGAGCTATCCTAATGTTTTTTGTTTGCAATTAGGTACTTAAAGTTAAGGTGTATTTAATAGATTAACAGTTATCCAAAGGTAAATAATAATAATAATAGTGTAAATTTAGTTTCGCAGTAATTTTTGTGAGAAAAAAGCACTTGTTGAATGTGTGTATAAAGGTAAATATTTGTCTAGGTTGATAGTAGAGATAATGGTTCGAGGCCGGACCTGCATGGTCTTTGGAGTCAAGTGAAAAGACGAGACGAGAAGAGACGAGAGAGAGAAGAAGGGAACCTGTGGTTTATTTACTTACTTTAAATAATACACCTGTCCTTCGGCGGTGCGGGCCTGTTCCCATCCGTGGGGCAATGGGGTATCGTCATCGTTTTTGCTGGCTACGTCGTATGATCTTTGTTTGATGTGGTGGTGAGCAGGGGCAGGCTGTTGCTGTCCGACAGCGTACGTCTGTTGCAAAGAGGCCGGAGAACTGTGTGCCCTGTGGTGAGCCGTTTGTAACGGTACGGCATTAGCTGGGGCGGCTGTCGCGGTACCGCCCGCGGTGCCGCTGCCGCCGCCGCTTTGGCCGCCAAAGGCAGAGTCCACGGAGTTATCGCGCGAGTGGTTAATGCTCTTGGAGCCCGTGGACGGGGGGTTGAAGAAGGAATCGGGCAACTTTCGCATACTCCATGGCACTTGCAATGGTCGTTTGCAGTCCGGTTTGAGTACGCTGTCGAACAGCGCTTGGAGATCGGTTTCTGAGTCCTGGTCCACTCTGAGCACTGGCTTGGCCTCGTCCTGGTTGACTGCCATCTTATCAAGGCACTACCACCCAACCACTGTCACCAAATTTCGACGGAAAACAACACTGCACTGCATTAACTACTTAAACGACTAGACCGTTGCTTTGCTTTGCTGGTTGTGTGTTGGTGTTTCCGCGCTCCGTCGTAAGATCTCGCGCCTCACGACTCTGCTTGCTTGCTGTCATACACACCGACCATACACCTCATACGCTCCCGTTACTGTCTCTGCCCGACCGACACACACTGCCTGCCACTGTCTTCTATTCGTCCGTCTCTACACCGCCTTCTCCTCCTCCACCTCACCACCTCTGCTCAACCGACCGACACCACACCAATTATCATTGCTACATTTTTTAATGTAGGCAACCCACTAACATTTAAACTTACACGCATTGCATATATATATAGGGTTTTAATTAATTTGGTAGCACCATATACTTACCTTGTGGTAAGTATATGGGTAGCACTGACAAGTATCTTCTTCTTCTTCAACTTAGGGCGGATTTATGGATTAACCACCGCCCTTGTGGTCCTGGACAAAAATCCTTATTAACCAGATACAAGTTTTAACGTCCAATGGTTCCAGAAGACCCAAAAACCATTGGACAACGGTTGTCTATTAAACACGTGGACGACACAAATAGGTTATGTAACCTTAAAATTTATAATAGCTTTATATAAATTCCTCTATTCCTTTTAAAAAAAGGACAAAACGAGGAATATTATCTAGCACTGGAATCCGATTCTGTCTTCCCTGAGTCAAAGTCAACTATTTTTCATACTTTTTCATGGAGCAATGCAGGAGCGATGCGCTTCTCACCGGTGACAAAATCGAACTCTGAACTGACAAGTATGTAAACGTCAAAATTATTAGTTGGGTTATGTTTTTATTTATTTAATCAATTTAATTAAAGAATAGCTATAGCTATTCTTATTATTATAATAGCTATAGTTATTCTTATAATTATAATTACAAATTATTGATGCCGATTTACACATTATAATATATTACAAAAAAAGATACAGGAATATGTTTTAAATAAATTATAGATTAAAAAAATTAACCCAATTCTATTTTTAATAAATTGCCCAAAAACTAATCAAGAATATTAAAATGTTTACTTTTGTGAAATTTACAAAGACCAGAAAAACCCTGAATTTGAATTTAAACTTGTTATTGGTAGCACTGTCTTGACATACTGTATCCAAGAAGAGGAGTAACGCTGGACCACAAGGCTTAAGCCTGGTTCATATAGATGCGACATGCGAATTTGCGAAAATGTTTTCATTGGTCCATTTGATTTGGCGAAATGCGAATATTCGTATTTCGCAAATTCGCATCTATATGAACTCGGCTTTATGCATAATTTAATTATAAATTAGGTAATTCTGAATGAGAGACCGCATGTTTGTTAATTTAGGGACTGGCTTAACAAATACCGACTAAAATAAATAGATTTATTACCTAAAATTATTACAATAGTTTTTTCCCTGTGAAAGGTTATGTTACTTGCGAAGGAATATTTTACCCGTAAAATGTTATTCTAAGCTTTTTATTATCGTCATTATATCATATATAACGCCTATAACCCAACGCAGAATAATCCATCATTCCATTTTAACAGAACACAAAAACAAACTTGTTGCTTCGAGGTTATGACAATGACATTTCGGTTCAGTTTTCTAACATGTCTATAACACCAAATAGCGGGACTACAGAGTGTGTGCTTGAACAGTAACTTACTATTAGTAACATACAGATGCACCGTAAAACGTACGAACATTTTTTGACGTGCCCCATGTTGTTATGCATGCATGCATGTTATCAGAGATAAAGAATGTTATTCTGTATTCTTTGTAGCATGCTCCTGTAGTATGTCTTCTTGACTTATCTATGCATCATACCAACATGAAGAAAATAAATTTTAATTTTGGGTTATTCTTTTCTTACTTTTTTTTTATTTATAAATAATAATGTAATGTGAAAAACTGTGAATTACTTTTATTTTATTTAATTAGTTAAGGACAAACAATGTCATCTTTTAATGAAGAGTAAGTATGAAAAAATAGTTAAAATACAATTGTTTTTGTATTAGTTTTTTAGATTATTATTATCCAGTTGATGAGGAAATATATGAAGAAAATGTATATGATGTATGGGATAACTGTATTGTTTTATCATTTACAAGTATATTCAGCTTAATTTGTAAACTTATAGGACTCAATATTTGTTTTGCATTTATAACCTCGTTAGGTACCTAAGTTATTTCAAAATCTAGCACAAAAAACGACATTATTTTTTAGGAAATATTCCAGAGTGGCTGTATCATTTACTATTTGGTTCAACAGGAATATATTTATTGTTTACTTTGGAATCAATTGAAAGTACATTTTTGTTTATTGGATTTGTTTTAATATTTTATCCGATATTGCTTTTTATAAATGCATTTAAAGGAACAAAGATTTTAGAGAAAAGTTTACTTGTTTTAAAAGTTTTATACATATGTCTCTTAATTTTATGGTAAATACAGTACCTATTTTATCATTGTACTATGCTCCAACCCCTTTTGACGTTATTTATCTGTTATTGTAACATTAATTTTGAGATGTTTATACACATTGTATTATTTTCAAGACGAAATTAGCGTTAAGGTGACAAATAGATAATCTAAAATATTTGTATTCAAATGTGTATACATCTATAGATACAAGCAGTAAGTTTTTTTTTAGTGAATACTTCTTGATTAAAAGTGAGATATGGATGCAAATAAGAGGTTTACTGATGGTATTTTCTATGAAATTAATATCATTACTGGACTCTAAAACAAATTTAAAACCCCCAAATTTGTTGGCATATTTTGGATATATTTTTTGTGGAGCCAACATACTTTTTGGTCCATGGATATCATACCAAGATTACCAAAAATTATATTTCAACAATACCAAAAAAGTGTGTACAAAATGTTTTGTGGAGTTAATGTTAATGAAGTATATAGTCTTTTAGATGGATACTTGGAATACTTCGAGCTTTGGTACTCTCGTTATTATTCCTGAGCCTTTCAAACTGTTGGGCAATGTATTTTATCTCTGAAGACTCAAACAGGTGGCTTGTAGCCTACCGAGAAGCATTTTCAGTCAGAACTAGTCATTATTTTATAAGCTACTTAGCAGAGAGTTCAATGATTTCAGCTGGCTTTAAGGGCTCAAAAATATGGCAGGACTCCTCTAAATGGCACTACACTGTGGTAAACCCTTGGCCAATTGAATTTCCCTCAGCTTTAGCCACTGTTGTAACCAATTGGAATATTCCTATGCATGAATTTCTGAAAAAATATGTGTACAAACCTAATCTTAAGTACGGACGTTTTTACGCAATATTTGTTACATTTTTAATGTCGTCATTTTTACATGGCTTTGCTCTTCACGTTTCTGTGGTTTTAGTATTATTAGGCCTTTTTTCCTACATACAAATCGAGCTAAGAGAATTTTTATTAAACGCTTTTAATATTTGTTTAAAAAATTATCCTTGTAAACAATGTCAACATCTACACAAACGCGACTCATTGGTGTGCAGGTTTATTTTATTTATATTTTCTTTACTCACAGTATTACACCTAGTTTTCCTTGGTATATTATTAGATGAAAATACCAAGGAAATAGGTATTTATGAAAAATGGAGGCATTTAGGATTTATCAGTTTGTGGATTATTGGTCTCAAAGCAGCCATAATTAAACTATAAGTATTATAATATTTTTGTACAGTTTTATAAATTAATAAATTATTATTTATAATTTAATTTCATTTTTTATTATCCTTGGTATGTGCAAGGAGTATAACATTCTGATATGTTGTGAACCGTACGATTTAAATGTGTTGTCTCTGGTACGATGATTTTTGGTTTCACGTACGATTATTTTTTTTGCAAGTTTGAATACTGATGACGTCCTTGGATTCAGACATTTAGGTTGGTGTTCTTTGGGTTGCTCCTAAACGTCAAAATATTTTTTTAGGTTATGTTGTTAAATATTGTTTAAATCTCGTTATATGTTGAGTATATTTAGTAAATAATAATGAGCGAAACGTACATTGTACCGATAGTTTCAAGGAATTTAACAAAAAACGATGCCATCGTCCAAATAGCAGAATTATTGGATCATTTGAACACAGTAAGTGAAGATTTGTTTAGTAAAATTAATGAGCGCTTGGATAAGAATAAATCCAAGTTAAAAGATGTAACAAAAAGAGTGGAAGTTGTTCAAACGAAAATTAACAACTTAAAGAGTGTTAAAAAGGCAACCCAAGTGTTTTCGAGCAGCAAATATCCAGCAAATGAAGTTAATCGTGACTACACTTCTTTATTTCCATGTAAAACAGTACTTGAAATTAAAAGGCATAAAGTTAAGCAAAAAAACTATCTCCCTGTGTTTGATCCAATCAATAAATTAAGCTCATATCAAAATAAAAAACAATCAAAAAACAACAACAAATGTGAAGGATTGGGCAATATGCCTGCTGATATTGACTTTGTAAATGATTTATTGCTGTATAACTCTGGAAAAAACTTGTACAATAAGTTTGAAATGATGGATGTTTTAAAAGGACCACAGAACATAAAACATGACAACACTGTGGACATATCAGATATTGGAGTAGCACCTTATTCAATCAGGGAAGGAAGTGTAGTTAATAAATCAAATGTAAAGTCGTTCTTTTACTCCCCTAAGATAGGAGATGTTCCTGAATTAAATGTACCACTCGATTTGCCTGATCTACCTGGAATAGCTGATGATTTAAGGTATGATGGTGATAGTGGAGCAGCTTCAACCATTGCTCCATCAGCCAATACTCTATTGGAGTTACCTCCCATTGAAAAACTCCAAATAAATAAAGTTGTTACAACTGTAACAGAGGTGGATACAGCAACTGATATAATTCCTCCAGCACCGTTACCTGTAGTGGTAACTTCTCAACTAATAACACCACCCTCGCCTCCACCTCCACCTCCGCCTCCCCCACCACTAGTACAAGAAGAAGAAAAAAAAGAAATTAAAATTCAAGAAAAAGTTATTCCATCTCCACCACAAGTACAACAGCCAGAGAAAAAAGACTTTGCTGGTATGGATATGAGAGCAAGTTTAATGGAGGCTATTCGAAATGCAGGGGGTTCCAAAAAAGCCAAATTAAAAACAATCAATGAAGATGCAGCTCCAACAAGCACCACCAAAGCTCCAGTAAGTTCACTGTAACCTATATATTGCAAACCTAATCTAATTAATTTTTTAGAGTGGGGATTTGATGGCTGATCTTCACGCCAAACTTTCCATGAGAAGGAAGGGTATATCAGGAAGTAAAAAAGCTGAAAATGAAGGAGGTGGAAGTGGTTTGCTGGATGGTAATACTGCCCTTGGAAAAATTTCCGCTATGATTCCACCTCCAAGTAAAAACGATGTAACTGATTCCAACAACACAGAGGATGAAGACTGGGATGAATAAATAAACACAAATATACTAAATTTAAAAAAGTTATTTTTGGAAATCTGTTTCTTGAAATTTGCTACTTTACCTAACACAGATTTCTTCATCACAGAAGAGAGAATGCTGTGCTCTGATTGGTTTATTGCTTTTTATAAAGATCGTTTTCTATAGAAAGTAATTAAGCACTCCAGGGTGACAAAATAATTACTATTATTATTTACTTATTATTACTTTGGCATTAGATTTGGTTTTTACTGTACATATAAAATGATTTTATATATATGTAGGCAATATGAAATGTTAGTTACTCATTAATAAATTTATATATTTTGTTATACTTATTCTATTTATTTTTTTATCAGTACCAAATCAACACTTCTACGGTCGAGTCGTAATAGTTTCTCCGCTCTGAACTATAAACAAATACAGTGCATTTAAAGCCTAATCTAAGAGTTTAAAAGCGCAAAGTGAATTGCCACCCCACCTGCCGGAGTCACGGAACCACCCACCTGAACAGGTAGTTCATCGCGGCATGAACCTGGAAGAAACCAATTACAAGGGTTAAATTTTGAATTAGTAATCAGTTGCTATTAAGTATTAAATGGCAAGTAAATAAAACAAATTTTATATATTTTTTACATACATATGTCTATTTATATTTAAATACTAAAAAATACAAGGCAAGTGTAAATAAATAAAATCTATGTATTTAATACATAATAACATCCAATAAAATTAAAAACAAGTTGGTTGGTGGGAGAGTCTATTTGGATTTGTATCTTTGGATATTTTTTCTTGGGGTAGCTTGCCTCTGCCTGGCTAAAAACGATTGCCCCTGCCCTGCTGCACTGAGCACAGCCAACCTCTCGTCAATTGCCTCTCTTTGGCAAGTTAAGGCAAGATTATAGAAGGCAGTGCTGATTAATTTGCCCTCTTGCTCTTTAAAAGCGCCGCCTTCAAGTCTGATGGAGTCATGCTGCTGCACTATACTCTTGGCTTTTTCCACGTATCTGTTGTGTTTGGCTTGCAACATTTGAAGCTCGTTATCCTTGGCATTTAGCGAGTCTTGCAGCAAAGCGACTTTCTGCTTGTACTCCTTTACGATAGCAGGGCCTGTGGCAGCGGATTGGTCGGCGGCGGCGGCTGTAGTCGGGGGAGGTCCGTTTGCGCCGCCTTTAATCTCTTCCAACTGCGCCTCGAATTTTAATACTGACTGATTCAATTGCCTGTTTTGCTGTTGAAGGCGCTCAATTCTGCTCAAGGCGCTGTCCAGTTGAGCCTGCTTGGCCTCTCCATCTTGACTTTGATTGCGGAGGTTTTTGTTTTCCTTCTCTAAAAATCTCAGTTTTTCCCGCATTTCAGTGGGGGTGAGTTCCTGTGAAACAGCAGCACTGCTCTCCTTTTTAATTGTTCCCAATTTCAACTCTTCATTTTCTTCTCTTAGTACATCTCTTTCCAGTATAAGCCTTTCTTTTTCACCCTGCAGGGCTTTTAATTTTGATTTAATTGAATCATGGGTGAATTGCAATTTTTCCGATTTTTGCAGTTCTTCATCGAATTTTTGTTGCAATTCCGCTAATTCGCTTTTGTATGCATCACACTGACTTCTCCAACCATTACTTTTATTGAGCTCCTCTTCCAACTCAAGGTTTCTTTGCAAGTATTCTGTATTTTTTTCCTCTAATTTTTGTACATTTCTTTTGATGTCTTGATAGTTCTCCAGTCTTTTTTGATATGATTGCACTGCCAATTCCAAATCGGCTATTTTACCAGCTGACTCATTCAAGGCATCCACCTCATCTTTCAACCTGGAAGAGTCATTGGCAGCCACTTGCAACTCGGCGATTTTTTCCTGAAAAACAACCATCTGTTTTTCTTGTTCCCCTATTTTAGCTTTCAAATCATCATTCAGCACTTCGGCTTTCAGCAATTCTTCCTTGTAGTATTCTATTTGCTTTCTAGCATCAGCTCCCCGTATTTCCTTTTCGCTGAAACTCTTATTCATCATCAGCAAATGTTCTTTTTCTTCAGACAAACTTTGAATTTGTTGCTCCAGCTGATGCAGCTGTTGGCTTAAAACATCTTTTGCCTCGTTTACTGCTTCCAACTCGGCTGATAATTTGGCTACTTTTAAAGGATCACTATCCAAAATTAACATGCTTAAACCAGACCTCCCAGGTCCAACCGATATTTCTTCAAGCTGCTGAATAGCTGTCATTATGTTTCTTTGGACCAATTCCTCCATTTCCATTATTTTTGTTATATATTCCTGTTTTTTATAACAATTTATTGCACACCCCAATAGCAATCTTAACAGTTTTCCCAACTGAACTTGGTCATTGAATTCCCCAATCTTGTTTACATCAGGCCGACCCACTTCTAATAATTGCAGTGACAGAACATCTTGGTAGTACTCCATTATGGCCTCCACTATTTTCTTCAAGTTACTTACTCGTAGCCTCCAGTTGGTCCCCACATCTTTTTTTATTTTTCCTTCCAATTTAGAAAAATCCTCGGCAGATATTTGCATTAGAGCCTCAACAATAGCAACACCGTCACATATTTCTGCGACGTTTCTAGTCCTATTTGGTACGATTTCTTGAAGCCATTTCAGCAAACTTTTGCACATTTCATCGTTAGGATCCATTTTAACTTAACTAAATGGTTTTCTTTGTATAACTTAAATACCTTGTTTATATGTCAAGTATGTTGCATTTTGTAGTGACAATTAACTGTCAAATGTGTCAAAAAATAAAGATAATGACGTGGCGCCATCTATTTACATTTACGTCATTTTAGACGTGGTCAATAACACAGGTTTTGATATGATTTTTGTATAAAAATGGAGCATAAAGGATTAAAATATACGTTTTTTTATTTTAAAACATTGCATGCCCTTTGGAAATGAAATTACACCGAAATACAGTAAGACCGAAGTGAAATCCGGCAACGTTGCAACCAAACAAATCACGGCCAATTTCTTAACAAATTGTTTTAATTAGTTAAATAATTAAGATACGAGTTATTGTGTACATGGGGTTTATTTTAATGTATGGCTTTTAAAATTCAAGGTTATTATATTAATAGGTAAATACCTAGGTAAACTTTTGTTTTTTTCTTTATTGTGGGGATTTTGTTGTAGTTTTTATAGTTATTGTAGTATTTATTATTATGTTCGTTAGGTGGTATATGATTTTTTTAAATAGGTATTTTAGTTTTTGGTATAAATGTAGGGTATTGTTTGAATTTGGCGGTCGAAATCGTTTATGTATACAAACAAAAAGAGGTGTAAAAATGCATGTAGAGATGGCGCCAGTTTTTGAGGAAGTTTTATCGCCAGTTTTGCAAAGCTTGTGAAGTTGTTGGGCGGAAGTGGCAGTAAAAAACGCTGGAAATAACCTGTGCAACATGGAAATTTAAAATGACCAAGATACTCGGTACGTAGAAGAAATTAGGTAGAAAATAAGTAAAATATTGTGGGTGATTTTTGCGCAGGCTCGCGTAATATGGCTGTGAGTCAAAATAATGTCGGGCATAGAAGAGATACTGACATCGATCGATATCGTAGAATGTGACGTAAATTTTATCTGTCAGTGTGTTTGCCGATAATATACCTGTGTTAAAATGATCTGTTATAATTAGTGAATGTAACTAGTGCACGAAAAAACACGTTAGTTGTTAAACTGCGCTAACAGACATGTTTTTCTGTTAAATGTGTAACATACACGCAGGTGCGTACGCAGCCGTACTAATAATTTTAACTGGGCAGGCTCCATTCCTGGTAAACGCGCGACCAACTCAAACAAATTTTCCGATTATTTCCCATGGCATTTGCCCAATAGCCCCCCCAATAAAACCCCCGATGGCCGAATTTCATAACGCATCGCCCATTTGGGGAAGCCATGTTACTTTTCCTCAATAGTAATAGAGAATCCAATGGTTGGTGTATCGCGCCAAACCACCTTGCTGTGCGCAAAGGCTCTTTTGTTGATGTGCATGCGTTAAAAAATATGATTTACAAAAAGAAACGGCGTCTTTCAATCCGCCAACAAACCTATTTACAGTCCACACTATTTACGCTTTAAAATGTATCGAGTCGTATCTTTACGTAAGGGTAAGGGGGAAACACCATCAATTATTGATTTTATACTGTAGCATTTATATATTCTATATTCAAACAAATTCCCTATATCAATACACTAGTTGCTACTAAAACATTGAAATTACTAGTCAAATACAAGCAAATTGTTAATTATCTATTCGAATTCAGTGTGTGTACTTCCCAATCAATTCAACTTATCAAAATACCTCATCATCTATCATTACTATTGTTTTATTATACCGAACATAACCTCAAAAGTGCATTTGTTTATATACACAGTGCCTATGCTTTATATAAGTATACAAAGTGGTGTACAATAACTCCTCTATACACCTAACAACAGTGTGTTGCCTGTAACCTGATCAGATTTCGCATAACAATGATAGAAAGGAATTGCTAAGGTAACATTTGATACCATCGTTAAGATACTTAAGGGGCCTTTGTGATCATTTTTTTAAATACTTTATGTGTACTAATTTAAATAAGTGTTTGTAAATTCTGAGGGTCCCATGTAAGGGGTAGTCATTCTTTTACTTTTTCGAGAAAGGTAACATTTGTAAATATCTACTTAAAGGGTCATCATACTTACTTTTACACATTACCAATTCATATATAAAATAAGAATGACTTACCCTAATAGGGGCCCCTTAAAACTAACACCGAACATGGTAACAATCATGTTTTGTACTTGTATATTCGTTATGTTTTAGGTGTAAGTTTTAAGGGGCCCTTATTAAGGTTAGTCAATTATTATATATGGATTGATAATTATTGGGATTTATTTTTAATTTTCAACAGTGTTTCAAACTCCAGCTGAGTATCCATTTTAAATTGTATGGCTTAAGCATATTTAACCCTGAAATGCTACCTATGTACACCTGTAAAACATCACTTCAATGAAAAATAGAGTGAGCATCAACTATTAAAAACTAGCACCTAGGCCCTAAAGGTAGATGCATATTTTGCCCCAGAAGCTTAGACTGCACTGTGTAAAAATTCATTTGTTTGCAGCATTACAAGAAAATTTGCCTAGCTTGAGCCGAATAATAGTAAAACATTTCTCTTAAAAAAAACATGTTTATGATTCTTCTTTAAGTTGTTTTTGTTAGTTTTTAAATAAATGTTATTTGGGGTAGGTACCCCAATGTAGCAGATTTAGTTCAGAAAATAAGTGTAGCATTCCAGGGTTAATTATTATGTTTAAGTATACAGTATTGGCCATAATTATTGCAACAACTGTAAAAAACGCCTATTAATCTTTATGAAATGTTGGATTAAAATACTTCAACTTATGTCTCAGTTTACGTGTTCGAGGTTTTTTCGAGAAAATTTTTTAAAGCCCTTTTATTAAATAATGTAAACGTTCGAAAAATAACTTATAGGTGAATTTTTTTGAAGTAAATAAAAAATATGTTAATATGTTATTGTAATAATTTTGTACAAATCAAACGAAGATTAAGCGCTTCAAAGTCGGTAAAAATGGCCCCTTTTTGATTATTTTGCTGAAAAGTGGTCATTTTTGACGACTTTGAATCGCTGTATATTCGTTCGTTTGTTTGATTTGTACAACATTTTCAGGGTATAGGTACTAACAAAAATACGGTCTTTAACAGCATATTTTTTATTTACTTAAAAGTTATAATTCGAACGTTTTTTCATTATTAAATAAAAGGGTTTTAAAAATATTTTCTCTACTGAGGTATAAGTTGAAGTATTCCTATCCAAAATTTCATAAAGATTAATAAAGGCGTTTTAGAGTTAGATTTTTTTTACAGTTGTTGCAATAATTATGGCCAATACTGTATGTCTGTGTATCATAATGGGACAATTCAATGATGAAATTAAACGTTATCCTGATGTATTTTGTTAACTCAAAGTTGTGTGAAATTTGAAATTCTCTTTTGGAGAAGCGTTCAGTAAGTGTTTATGTATTGTTTTAGGGAGGCCGTCTTCCATGTTACGGGTGACGGACTTAAATAATGAATTCGTCTAACGGCAATCAAAATAACGCCGATCAGATCGCGATGGTAGTAGGCTCGCCAAGCGGAATGTCTGTTGCTTCGGACGATGATGACGACAATTGTCCCTCGTCGCCGGGGTCCGTCTATGAGGAGGGCTCCGACCTCATGGCGGCCGCCATGGGCGACGAGGTGACCGCGCAACTAGCCGCCGCGGGACCTGTAGGCGTAGCAGCTGCAGCTGCGATAGTATCTTCGAAAAAGCGAAAACGACCGCACAGCTTCGAGACGAACCCTTCAATAAGAAAGCGGCAGCAGAACAGATTGCTGAGAAAGTTGCGGCAAACAATTGACGAGTTTGCGACGCGAGTAGGCCAACAGGCCATCGTTTTGGTTGCCACGCCCGGCAAACCCAACACAAGCTACAAGGTGTTCGGCGCCAAGCCGCTGGAGGACGTGATCAAAAATCTGCGCGGCATGATCATGGACGAGTTGGAGAACGCGCTGGCGCACCAGGCGCCTCCGCCAATACAAGACGACCCAACTTTGTTCGAGTTACCGCCTCTAATCATCGACGGCATACCCACGCCGGTCGAGAAAATGACGCAAGCCCAACTCAGGGCGTTCATCCCTCTCATGCTGAAGTACTCCACTGGTAGAGGCAAACCCGGATGGGGCAGGGAATCCACAAGACCGCCGTGGTGGCCCAAGGAGTTGCCCTGGGCTAACGTGCGCATGGACGCCAGAAGCGAAGACGAGAAACAAAAAGTAACTATTACATTTTTTTCAAACACACATATTTTATGTTAATTTGCTTACTTTTAGATATCTTGGACCCACGCGCTGAGGCAGATTGTGATAAACTGCTACAAATTCCATGGCAGGGAGGACTTGTTGCCAGCCTTCACCGAAGAGGACGAGAAGGCCAACGCGGCCGCCACGGCCAACGCCAATGTCAGTACCTCAGTTGGTGTATTAAAAATGCACACGTCGGGCATGGTGCCCACTCATAAGATACAAATTCAAGCTAACGGCTCGCCGCAAATTATAGCCACGTCGCCTGATCTATCGGGCTCATCCACGCAGGTCTGCCTTGATCCTGCCGGCTATAGTTCAGACGTCGATGTGTGTACTAAATTATAATATAAATGTGTCTTTTTATTTTATTTTTTTTTATTATTAATTTACACATTTTTATTATTCGTATCTAGAGCTGTGCGGTACTCAATACATTAAAAAAAAAAGGTTTTTAAGTACTTGTACTTATAAGTACAGAAGTACGGACGGGAAAAATCACAAAACTGCTTTTATAAAAAAAATTGTATGTAATTTATATATATTATTTTTGCATCAACATTATCAAAAATATTCTTCTTTCATTAGGCTATACATTAAATAAAAAAAAACGCAAAAAATATTTTGTAAAAGTAGAGATAATTCTAATAATTGACAAATGTGGACGGGACAAGATAAATCTTTTTTTGTCACGTCCACACTCTTCAATTATTAGAATTATCTCTACTTTTATAAAATATTTCTTGCGTTTTTTTATTTAATGCATAGCCTAATAAAAGAAGAATATTTTTGACAATTTTGAAGCCAAAATATGTAATAAATTAACTACAAACAGTTTTGTAATTCGTGCGTTTTGCGCGCTTGATAAAAAATATACATTTGACTGTACCTGCTGCTCTGTTTGTATTATTATTTTTTGATGTTGGTAGACATTCACGCATGATTAGTACAAATGTTATATTTTATACGAGATTATTGTTTACTTTATGCCTGATTAGCTTGGTTTTGTTTCTATTTATTTTCACGTAATCACCCGTAGGAAAAAATATAAAACAAACTAAACGTTTTGTTATTAAATTTTCAGATAACCGCTCAGTACACCCCAACGGTTCTTCACACAATCACCAACCCAGATGGTACAGTCAGTATTGTGCAAGTCGATCCAAACAACCCCATCATTACATTACCTGATGGTACCACTGCGCATGTGCAAGGAATGGCCACTGTAAGTTTCGTAGAATCCCTCGATAAAAAAAAACATATCCCATAGTCCGTCAAATACTAATCCCCAAACAATACTAACAAGTCGGCGTTGGTTTTTATAAGGTTTTTATATTCTCAGTTACAGTCAGGTCAAGGGGACGGCACGCCAGTGCACACAATACAAACCATCAGTGAAGGAGGTCAAGGTGAAGTGGTGGACTTGAACTCCGTCACAGAAGCAACGTTAAATTCCGAAGGACAAATCATCCTTACGGCTGAGGATGGGCATGGTATATATACCATAAATTTTACGTATTAAAAATACGGATTTTTTCGTTTAAATTTTAGTGAGTGGAGTTATAACAGTGCCAGTTTCGGCATCAATGTATCAAACAATGGTGGCCAACATTCAACATCTGCACACAAACAGCGACGGAACCGTTTGCGTTACACCAGTAGTTCAGGTACCTAAGGTATGTGCTTGATTGTTGTGCAATACTGGTACTCATTTAAATAACCGGGGTACTAGGCGCACTCGAACTTTATACAATTTTACGCACAAGTACCTTAGAGTGATTTCGGGGGGTCATTTACTGAGCTCGATGCGCATTACCATCACGTACTGCGCACTAACATAATATTAATGCATGCCAATGCGCAGCAAGTGACCCCTTTGGGTGAGACGTTTAATTTTTCCTCACATTTAAGTACCAGTATGGTATGTATCATAGTGCATGAGTTGAGAGATGTTAGACACCATCAGTATTTTAAGTTCATAATTTATTTGCAATATAAGAATATTTTTAATCAATTGTTCAAAGTTAAAAAATAACTGTGTCCGAGTAAAAATTATAACTACAACTTGCTCATTTTATGCTTGTAAAATAATAAAATAATGTTGTTAATTTTACTTAAAATACCAGTTGGTTTTAATATTTAATAATTGTCTATTGTTTAAAATTTTGCATGGGTTTTATTATTAAAATCCTAGCAAAGTTTTGACTGCACTGCGAAAACTGATATGTTAGGCTATTACTGATAACACTAACACTCATATGTAATACAAATATTAGAAATATTCTCCAATACCAAAACAAAACACAAAGTACTTTTCTAATAGTTGTTTAACATATCACCAAAGTTGTCGTTAGACGGTGCGGATTACGTGATGTTCTTACATCTCGCCTCTGTTGGCTTACCAACCAAGTATATAAGCACAGGGAGTCTTTTGTTTTGGGTGTGTTCCACAACACCAAGTTGCCCGACCCAATATAGGTCGAAACAGCTTTCTGTCGGTATTTAAAATTGGTGGAACGCACTCAAAACAAAGATATCAGTTTTTGTTGTTGACGCCAGGTTGTCCATTTGAACAGTTTGTCTCATAATAACTTGTTGTCCGCAGGTTGAGCCGAACAATGGCGACAACATGGAGACGTTGACGGTGACGCCTAGCGGCTTGGGTACGCACTCGATGATGATACAGACTTCGGGGACGGACGCGCCGCAAGTGTTGCAAGTGTTGTCTCTGAAAGACGCGACGGTTCTGACGAAGGCTATGCAAAGCATTGCCGACGTTAAAACCGAAGAGACCATCATCAGTGACCAATAGACTGTTTGCAGTGGTGAAAAGACAATTAGTTGGGCCCCACTATTCCCCCCCCTTATCCCTCCTTTATGATGTTTAAGATAATTACATTGGTGGCGTTATCGAGTTCGATGGCGCTCTTATATTATAGAAAAACCGATCTAAGGTTGGCGTAGCCTTGCTGTTTGTGCATTTTTTTATCAGATGTATGATCGGTAGGGTTCTGTATGTAATTTATTGATTGTCTTTTTTGTTTTTTCCATCAACTATTTAGCTTATATTTTTACACTTTTTTTACTTGACAAGTACAATTATTTACTTAATTCTTATTAATTTTTTGTTACTTGTTGAGACCTCAAAATATCACTCAAATTATATTTCCACAAAATACCATGAAAATAGTAACCATATTTTTAGATAAATATTGAATATAATTCCGTTTGATATTTTGGCTTAGTCAGTTGTTGACGGAACATTTAAATTTAAGAAGTTTGCAGGCATTTTATAAATTGAAGCGTGAACACACAAAATTACCCAATTTAACAAAACAAGCATTTATTTTTTCCAACTAGCATATATTTTGGTTTTATATTACTGAAATAGGAAACCTGAATATTTGCGAACGTCGTTCAAAATATCTACTTGTAATTTAATGTGGTGTTAATAGTAATGTTATCATAATGTTGGAACAGAGCTTAAATATAGAAAAACCTGGTCACAAAACTAGAAAAATACACGTAAACTAAAAAGCATCATTTCATTTGTAAATAAACTAGACAATTTTACAAAAAAAAAAATTAAATTTTGACCAAAATACATAATTTAGTCAATGTTGTTTTTTCTGTATATATGTTCTTTTAATTAAGTAGCTTGCAGGGTGTTTTTGTTAAAAACCAAAAAAATATCTGAGAACATGGCTTTTTAATCCAATATATTTGTTAATTAATTTTAATTGCAATCAATGTGTACTAGTACGTTTTTTTATGTGTGTGGAAGTCAGTATTTTGTGTGGATAATTTATTTGTGCCATTTCACTAAGCTTCTTTTTTTTATTAAATTAATTAAGGTGATACAAATAATTAGTAATTAATATGAAAAACCACTTATTTGCAAATAACAACGATTGTTTTTAATAATGTGCAACTTCAATTTGTGTACCTCACAATCTAAACAATTAATTTTGATTTTGTTTTGTTTTATTTAAATTTATCCATGATCAACTTTTGTTTATTTAATTTTGTTGTTATGTATTTATTTATATTTTGTCGAATTTTTCGGATTATTAATTGTCTTTTTTTTTATTAATTGTTAAGATTGTTATACATTAGTTATTATAATGTACTGCTTATATACGCGGTACAATATAATATCTGCCTATATTATTTTCAGTTGTAATTTTATTTTTTTATACAATGTGCCAAAGGCATTATTCCTAAATTACATACATATTATATTAATTTTGTAGCAAATATGTTTTTTATAAACTTTGTTTTATAAAAATGCTTATTGAATTTTAAGTTTAAGTTTGTATGTGTTTGACCAAAGAGGGATAATTTTGTAGGGTTTATTTAGAAAACCATCACTGAGTCAGATAGTGCACAAAATAGACAACAGGTGGTGGTTTATTTTTTTTAATGACTGGTTAGAAAAATATTCGCATTAATTTTCTGTCAAAATTGTTTTTTAATTTCTTATTGTTATCAAGTAAACCAAGTAAATTGTGAACTTTTGCTAAAAGACTTTACAGATTAATTAATTAAAATATATAAGTGGATAAAAGCATAATTATTTTTTTATTGAAGTGTTTGATTTAGTTTCTATAATTCAAGTATTTCAGCATAAGTTTATTGAAATGTAATATACATATATAACGATAGTTAGAATTGTACATTGTCATTCTTTGTAAGTACTATTACTTTTTAACGAAATAAATAATAATTAAATGTGTAAACTAGTTTTTTTCAATGTTGTGTGACAAACAAACTTCATGTTATTTTTATGGTATGCATGATAATTAGTCTACATTATATGGCAAATTGTAATAAGTAGCACAGTTTGTAAATTAAATAGAATTTGTTACATTAAAGATATTTATTCATAGAATATATTTTTTCAACATTATCCATATTAAACCTTAAGAAAAGGCCATTTTGGCAATATATAAAATATTAATAAAAAAACTAAAACAAACACATACTTCTAAGGGGCCGTTTTTATATGGATACCTAAAATTTCAATTAAACCATTCAAAAGTTATATAATCATTTTGGGAGATATGTTTCACACAAAATAAAATAACTCCCGAGTTAGGGGTTCAAATTAATTTGATGATAAGACCGCAAAAAAATGTTTATTTTTGTTTTGTTGTTTTTCCTAAGTATGTTACCTAGTAATTACAAATTTTTTAAACCACAAATATTCGATTTAACCCCCTTTATAATAGTTTTGTTTAATGTTTATTTGGAACATTTACACAAAATTTCAACAAAAAATCTTAACCCATTTAAAAATTATTTATAAATAATAAGCGAGAGTCTAATATTTTTCAAACCCTGTTATACTTTTAAACCCTGCTATAATTTTTCTACGACGAAAACGAAATTAGAGCCTATTTTATTTGTTAAAAATTTGAGATCTGTCAACCGAATTTAACCTCACTTTTTCCCAATTTATAATAAAGTTAACTTCAGCCCGTGACTAAAAAAGCCCAAAGCCACTGTAACTAACACGCGATGAAGTCACAGCTTGTCAATGTAGGAGTAGACAAAAGTTATTTAAGGAAGAGACCAGGGCCGGATTAAGACAATTTGTCGCCCTAGGCCAGTAATAATGGCGCCTATAATTACATGGTATTAATATAACACAATACCTGTTAGCCGACAGGGGTGCTCATAGTAGGGTTTTATAAAAAAATTTACAAAAAAATAAATAAAAAAATAATTCATTTTTATATAGAAAAACAAAACAATGAACTTAATTTTTACAGTTTTTAAATAACCTAAAACAGAATTTTACCTATAACATTTCGTCGTTGATACTGCAAAAATAATTCATTTTTATATAGAAAAACAAAACAATGAACTTAATTTTTACAGTTTTTAAATAACCTAAAACAGAATTTTACCTATAACATTTCGTCGTTGATACTGCAAAAGGTCACTTTGATGCCTTTTTGCACAAAAATAATTTTATTTTTATTTTTGTGGGATATTTCTCTTCGGCAGAAAGGCGTTCAAGTGAAACGACTTTTGGCATTATCAACGACGATTTACAATTTTTTTTCCTGCATTTAAACTCGGAAAAGGACTGACAAATATTTTCAAAATTTATTTTATTGACTTCTTTTGCTTCTATAGATCGCAGTCTTCTCGTCTACTAGGCAACTGCATTGAACATTTTTAGAAAAAGATCTGTGCTTTTAAAATAAAAAATGGTATTACACGTTTGATAATTATAATTATTTATTTTAATTGATTAATTTTAAAATTCAACCTACTTAAAAAAAAATGAGCCTTCTGCCTGGGCGCCTATTGGCTTCGCGGCGCCCTAGGCCATGGCCTAGGTTGGCCTATGGGTTAATCCAGCACTGGAAGAGACATCTATTTTTGAGACTTCAAATTTGCATTCAACCCCCTTTGTAAATGATGGGGTTTTTTGTGTTTATTTGGAACATCCACACAAAACCTGAACAAAAACCCTTAACCCATTTAAAAATTATTTAAATATTTATATTAAAACATATGTAAGGGGGCTGAAAAAATTGGTTTTACATTTTTTATGTTTATTTCGAACACAACATTTGAACACCTAATTTTGAGAGACTCCAATTTTGCATTAAAACCCTTTTGTTAGTGTGGGGGGCTACAAAAATTCGTCTTAAGTTTTTTATGTTTGTTTGGATCATCCACATAAAATTTGTACAAAAGAAGTTTTTTAATCTCTTCCTTATAAGGAAGAGACTAATGTTTTATGGGGAACTTTATTGATAAAAAAATACAAACAAGATAATTATAATTGATTTATTTGATAAAAATGTGATAAAAAATGTTATTTTATTAAAAAACTAAAATATTGCATTAAATAAAGAAAGGAGTACATAAGTCACAGCTCGTCAATGTAGAAGTAGACAAAATTTATTTAAGGAAGAGACACCTATTTTTGAGACTTAAATTTTGCAATTAACCCCCTTTGTAAGTGAGGGGGCTATAAAACTTTGTCTTACGTTTTTTATGTTTATTTGGAACAACCACACAAAATCTGAACGAAACTCCTTAACTCATTTAAAGGTTATTTAAAAATATAATAAAAAATATTATTTTAACCCCCTTAATATGTAAGGGGGCTGAGAAAATTGGTTTTATGTTTATTTGGAACATCTACACAAAATTTGAACAAAAAATCTAATTCAATTTAAAAGTTATTTGAGGGAGAGACACATGTTTTTAGAAACTTAAATTTTGCATTCAACTCCCTTTGTAAGTGAGGGGGATACAAAAAACTTATTTAAAGGTTATTTATGGAAGATACTAATATTTTTTTAACCATATCGTTTTATATCTACCCTATTCTGAGGAACTTTAATGGTAACAAAATACATTCAAAATAATTATAATTCATTTGATAAAAATATGATTACATTTTTTATTTAAACCCCCTTAGTAAGTGAGGGGAGCTACAACAATTGGTTTACCGTTTTTTATGTTTATTTTGAACATCTATACAAAATTTGAGGAAAAAATCGAACCCAATTTAAAAGTTATTTAAGGGAGAGACACCTTTTTTTGAGAGACTTAAATTTTTATTCAATCCTCTTTGGAGGGGCTACACAAATTGATCTTACATTTTTTTGTTTATTTGGAACATCCACAGAAATTTTAATTTAATTTAAAAGTTATTTACGTATAGAGACCTGTTTTTAAGAGGCTTAAATTTTGAATTTAACCTCCTTTGTAAGAAAGGGGGTTACAAAAATGTGTCTTACGTTTTTTATGGTTGTCTTTGATAAAAATATGATAAACCAGATTATTTAACCTAAGTAAGGGGGCTATAAAAATTGGTTTTACATTTTTTTATGTTTAAACAAAAAATCTAAACCAATTTATAAGTTATTTAAACCCTGATAAGCACACTTTATTCTAAGAATGTTTTTTAAACCTTCCAGTGAGAATATTCTTAGGATCATGCTATATTTATTCTAAAGAACATGCTTAAAAGACATATAGCATGATCCTAAGAATATTCTTACTGGCCTATAGGCAGGTTCTTAGAAGTTTTAGTAGTAAAAATTTGTCTACTCTAAACATATGCTTGGAATGTTAAGAAAGTAATTGCTATAGAAAGTTCATTTAGGAATATTCCTGTTAAGCATATTTAGTTCAGTTACCTATATAACAGTAAAATATACCATAACATACGTATAAAGGTATATACCTATACTTAAGTACCTGATTAGTAATTAGTATTAAATACTAAGTAAAAAACACAATCCAAAATATTTTTTATAGTTATTTGTCAAATTTAAACAATATTCGATAACAAAAATACTTTTACTATAGGTATTTTATTTTATGTTAAAAATAAATATTTATTAATTTGTATACCGATTTTTTATTTCTGAATTAACATTTTTATGTATAATAATCCCAACTATCTTCAACTTCAATCTAATCTGACTTATCCCACAAAATTTTCCAATTTTACTTTTTTTGAAATAATGTCATACAACTTATGGTTTAGAGATCAAATTGTTAATTTAATATTTTTAAATAAATATATATTAATATGTCGCAAAATTTTTTAAGGAGACGACAAATACATATTATGACAGTGAGGCGTATTTGTCGTCTCCTGAAGAATTTTACGAATGTAGAATACAACATATTAGAACGTGGGTATCTGACATATTTGGAAATATTCTCAAAATCTTCCTAGAAGCTCCATAAGAAACCTTCTAAGAACATTCCAAAAAAGTATTCTTAAAATGTTCTTAGGAAGGTTTTAAGAAGCTTTTAAAAATCTAATTGCATCATTAAAAGGGTATCTATTGAAAGTTTTAAAATCCCTAAGAACATTCTTAGCAATAAGGGAAGGTTCTAAGAATATTCCATTACTCCGTATCATATCTTCTTAGAAGATTCTTAAAATCAAATTTTGCTATCAGGGAAGGAGAGACAGCCCCCAATTTTCAAGAGACTCAAATTTTGCATTAAAATCCCTTTGTTATAACACTATAGTGAGGGGGTCTAGAAAAATTATTCTTTATAAGGAAGAGACTAATATTTTTGGGAAACTTTATTGATAAAAAAATACAAACAATATAATTATAATTGATTTATTTGATAAAAATATAATAAAAATTGTTGTTTTATTCTAAAAGAAGTTTTTGATGTTGATTTAGAATAGAACAAAAATTTAAACTATAAAATTTGTTTTCTAAAGGGAGAGACTTTTTTAACATTAGCACAACCTACTAATTTTAATGAAACCTACACATTTCTGCTATTTCTCTAAACAACCTACATATTTAATAAATACATATGAATAATAATTATCATTATTGTGGAAACAATAAAAATAAAATGTATTGGGTGTATTACCAGTGCAGAGGCGTAGTTTAATGCTTTAAAATAGAAACCAGATAAGACTATAAAACGCACCGAGTTTAACACCAGCCAGTAAGCAGGGATACAGAAAATAATATGAAAGATGTGCCTCAGTCACTCAGAACGCGTCTGTTGAATCATGCTCTTCAAGACCACGTGTTATTTAATAAGCGTCAATTTCTTAATCGCAGATGTTTTGACTTTTCAAACAAACTCCAATGAATCCTGTGTCCGTTTGTACGAAAAAGGCGTGGAAGCTTACCTGGACAACGACTATCAAGAATGTGTAGAAAATTTCGAAGAAGCTGTACAAAAATACCAGTTGTACAAGAAAGTGACGAACAACTGCCGATTGAAATGTAAACAGGAGGCGGATACATCGGATCCTCTGTTTAGAGTGGACGTCGAAAATTTGCTGTTTTACGAAAGAGCAATTAAGAACACTCTGTGCATAATGCACTGTAAAACAGAAAATGCCGATGTTTTCAATGGAACGCAGATGAACTTCGAGACCGAACAACTTTTCGAAGATCAAAAACCATACGAATATCTTCACATTTGTTATTTTCAGGTAAATATTCACTTCAAAGAATCTTTGATAATATTTTAAATATTTAAATTGAAAATCAAAGATCAAACACAGCAAGTCATCAATTGAATTGAATTTAACTCCAGCCATTTATGTATGATGATGTAAGAAAATTTAATGGACAAAACATATTTATTTTTATATATTGAAAGTCGTTTTATTTTAACGGATTTTGACCTAAAAAATTATCATTTTTAATGTTGATAAGCCGGAACTGTTAGAAAAAATTATTATTATCTGAAAATAGCGTTTAAAATAGCTAATAATTATTAGCTATAAACATAAATTTTAACAATTGCGTTTCAAACAAAAATAGATTACAAAACAAAGCAAGAAATACAACACTTTCGTGAATTTGATTCTTATTACAGACCAAAGAATACCAAAAAGCCGCATCAGCAGCTTTTACCTACTTAGTAACTCATCCAAATGATAAGGCAATGCAGGGAAATTTAAAACACTACACGCAAGTCGAAGGTGTAAAATCCGATGATATAGTCAATTTTGAAGCCAAAAGTTTCGTCTACCTATACGCGCACGGGGCTGACGCCTACAACAAAAAAGACTGGAAAAATGTTGAACATAACATGGAGGAGTCCTTGGGATTGTATCTGCAAGCTGAGGAAGAATGCAGGGCCGGTTGCGAAGGACCGTTTGACCACGGATGGTATCCCGACTTTATTCCATCTATAGCAAGTAAATGACTGCATTTAATATGCGTTTTGTTATCATGATGTTTTGGACTCGCATATTAAATGCACCATAAAAACAAGTGTTATGCCAAACATCAGTTTTAAAGCCCAAAGTTGTTTTTTGTAACAATATATTAATTTTATGACATAAGAATTAAGTTTTATAGTTTAAAAATTAATTGGTTTGGATTCAGCATGCTGATAAAAATTAACTACGGTTGAGTTTGACTCCAATAAATTATTTATGTGTTCCAGACACACTTAAACACTTTATATTACACTTATACTATACGTGTGTAAGGGGGTAAATGGCTCGCTTGCCACAGATTTTTTTTATTAAAAAAATAAAAGAAAAGGAAACGTATAAAAATATATTATTTAAAGTTAATAAAAATTTATTTTTTATAAATTAAAATATCAGAGCACTTTGTAGTAAAATCATTTAAAATCAATTACAACCCAATAAATATTTTTGTTTTTATAGTGGTATGTTATATCATCCAAATTATAAAACCTAAATTTCTTAATTTGGATACAGAAATATTTATATCACCATTATATACCCCTTAAAGAGCTTATTTGGGGAGTTTATGAAGGTTATCGGTACGTATTTTAGTAAATATAAAACCCAAGTTTTATAACTATAGAGATAACAGGAATATTATGGAAACCACTATATAACTTCCTAAAGAACTGTTGCCGGCTTTTTTCCTTCTTTTAATATTTCTCTTTTCCTCAGGCACATTTAAAATATATATTTCTTCATATATGGTACGCTATATTTCTTATTGTCATCTTATTCATTAACTTGTTTAAACCACTTGAATATTTTAAGAAGCCAAGTATGTCGAAAATATTAATGGTATATAATTTAAATCTAAGATTTTTTACTCAATACGACTTAAAGTGCAAAAAACAGCAGGGGACATCAAAATACCAGAACATAAATATTTTTTATACTATTAAAAATATATGATTTTTTTTTTAAATACAGTAATATCTTTTTTTGCTTAGATTAAAGTAGTTCATTTTTTACCTTGGTTTCTTATATTGCTCATGGTAATTTTATATAACCTAAGGTAATAGTTCAGTTTTATATGACTATCGAAGTTACTTAAAGTGTTATTATATAATTTTGAAACACTTATATACATTGTAGTAACCGTCGTTAATACAAGTGATGTTATAAAACTTTTTATAGGCAACCATCTAACCGCTCAGGATAGTGTTGTCAGGTTCGCCATTTTTGCCTATAGTAATAATAGTTTTAACGCAATGGAATTTCACTAAACAATCGATTTAATCCACTTTTAAAATATTTATGTTAATAATATTATATTACTTAATAACTCCTTTATAAACCTACTGGTAACGGTTACTAATGGTTATATAAAATATTTGTGGAAACAATTGCATAACCTAATTATACATATACCTAGAGTTTGCAGTAACCTTATAAGACCATTATAAAACTAGTAAACTAAATGGCGATTTTATAAAACCTTGTTAAACTCTTATATTATTTGACAACTCTTATAAAACCTTTATATAATTTATTGTTACCATAAGTAGTACAAATTGTTTATTGGGAAGAAACTGGTAAATTTTTATGTTTTAGATCATTTCACGATGGTTTTGAAATGTAAAATGGATTGTAGCGAAAAGTTGAACACATTAAACGGAGAAGAACACGACGACCTTCTACCTAGTCACTACCACTATCTTCAGTATGCCTATTTCAAAAGTATTGTGTTGTTTTTATAGGTTGTATTTTTTTAAATTATTATTTTGTAGTGGGTAATATTAAGGAAGCTTGCCAGGCAGTGGCAAGTTATCTATTATTTTTTCCTGATGATGAAACCATGTTGGATAATATGAAGTATTACAGATCTCTCCCAAAAGTTGACAATGAAGATTTTAGACCAAGAGAGGTTGTTTTTTGTTTAGTTTAATATTATTATTAATATTTTAATTTTAGGAAGCTGTGAAGTACGTCCAACGTAAAATCTACGAAAATAAAATAATGAATTTTGTTAATCATGAGTATAGAAACATTGGTGTTACACAAATTGATGAAGAAGTAAGTGACTTATACTCATTTAGGTTTCGGTGTACAAAATTAACATCATAACTCATTGGTGTGATATCATATTAATTATTTTTCCGGCGCATATTTACAATAACTGTGACATTAACAAAATTCCGCAGATGCCAAAACCAACTTGGTTGTTTGGTTTTTAATAACACTAGTTTACAGCCATTTTTCCCACCATGTCTCACTATTATTTTCTTGTGTAGTTTGGCTCACTAAACGCGAAAATCACACTTAAAATTTTTTTTCATGGAGATATGAATTTTCAATTCTTTTTTTTGTTTAATTTTCTGAGGTGTTTTGACGTTTTAGAGTATACTTCGAGTTCCAATTGATCGATTTGACCAAACAAGCACTTAAATCAAAGGTAATTGAGCCATCTACAACTTTCTCTTGTATAGTTTTGGTATTGGCTCAGTAGTTCGATACTGGCGATTTTATGAAGTTGAAAAAGTCCTTTTTTTTTAAATCGAGGTCAAAAATTTACATATCTATCTGGGAAAGATAGAAATCGAAGATAGATTATACTTAAAGGAAAAAAATTAGCTGCTGTTGATCGAATGGATAAATGGCAAATTATGAATTTTTCAGTGAAAGACCAAAATTCAGTTTTTTCGAGAATTTTTACGTTTTTTTCATTTTATTGAGTTATATAAAGTTTAATATTGAACATTGATTTTTATTTTAAACATTAAATATTGAAATTAAATTATATATTGAATATTGAACAATAAATATTGAACATTGAAGATATTGAAAGTTTTATTTTGTTGTAATAAGCATAGGTTTAAAAAAAAATCTGGCTCCTTTTTAGTTTTTTGTTGCTTTCGTATTCCGTTTCTCGTATGAGGGACCAAATGTAATCACCCATCATGGCTGCATCCCAGAAGCCGTGATACCGCCGCTCCATAGCCTTCATTTGCTGGTGAAAACGTTCTCCGTGCTCATCACTAACGTCGCCCAGATTGTCCGGGTTATTACGCACTCGAACTCTCCACTTCTTTTACTTATTTTACACTTTTTATTAACTAAATAAAACCATGATAAAAATACTCTGTTTAAATATCAAAAAATAGCAGTAAAATGTCACTATACCAACACGAGAAACAAAAGAATTCACGTTTGCGGAATCATGTCAAATTTAAATTTTATTAATGTTTTCGGTGAAAAAAGTACGTAAAAAACTTAAAAAATTCCAATCATGCACTTTAATTAGGTTTTCATTAAAAAATAAACATATTACGAAATAAAATAAAAAAAATAAAATAAAAATAGTCAAAAAGCTGAATTTTGGTCTTCCACTAAAAAATTCATAACTTCGCCATTTTTTCCTGTATTTTTATCAACATTAGCTTGTTTTATTTGTAAAAATGTCAGCTTCACGAAAAAAAATTCAAACTGGAGTTATTATCTGTTTGATTTAAACCTTTCCCAGGACGATATGTCAATTTTTGCCATAAAAACGAATTTTTTAAGTTATTAAAATCGCTAGCGTCAAAATACTTATGAGATATCAAAAGTGACCAAATCGATCAATTAGATTTCAAGCTATACTAAAAAACGTCAAAACACCTCCGAAAATTAAAAAAAAAACAATTGAAAATTCATATTTCAAAAACGCTTCCATAATTTTTTTTTTGATTTTCGTGTTTATTGGGTCAAAATACATGGAAAAATTATAATGGGATATGGTGGGCAGAATTTTTTTTCGAATTTGTAAACTAGTGTAATTATTGTTTTTGCTATTTTTTTTTATTTTGGGCATGAAGCTATAAATTAACAAAATCTTTGACTTGCAGGAGAACAACTCTCAGAGTGGGTCTGAATCTGTCAACACTGCCTGACTCAACTATGCTTGTTGGGAATCTTTGTAAATAAATAATTTAAGTTTGTATCTAAGATATTAACAACAGTTTAGTGTTTAATGTAATACGTTTTTTTTTAAATAAATGTATTTGTTCTTATATTTTTTTGTTGCTAGTATAACAAAACTAACATACGGTAAAGATTTCGGCCGAAACACAACAAACTAAAAACATTCAAAATTCATCCGTTTTTTACATGAACAAGTTAGTTCTGTGCTGTATACTTCTCTTAATTCACCAGACAGGTAGCAAGCGAAATATTGCGAACGAAAAACAACTGCGGGGCCCGAAGAGATTTTTATCGGATGGCCTGGCAAGCAGAAGAGAATGCAAATCGCTTATCGCAATCGCCCGAATTTTCGCGGTGCTGGGCGACGGGTACAAAGGAAAAAAATCGCCGCACACCGAAAGGGAATCGTTTCACGGCATCACGTTAGGAAGGGCCGCGTTTCTAACGTACGTCGGGCTTTTAGACACGAAATACCTCGAAATTTACCTCCGAATAACCGAGAGCGTGCGCCGAGAAGTCAAAAATTACTTTAAACTGAACGACGAGTTACATTTTAGTTACACACACTTAGTATGCCGATCTGCCCTGTCAGGTTACATAACAACACTCGAAACCCACACTTAGACTAACGCGAATGTTTCTTAGATCCCTCGCTGAACAGGACGGACTTAAGTCATCAAATACACGCCGATAACTGCAACATTTTGGAGGATGGGGTGTGCGAAAAAACGGCCCCTGCCTTTTTTTGGAGGGACTACAGCGCCATACTCTATCTGAACAGTAATTTTGAAGGAGGCGAGTTTATTTTTTCGAATGATTTGCTAGGGGAGGATGTGCAGGTATAAAATGAAGCAACGTACAGCAAAAAATTTTAATGTTTTTATTTAGAGTTCAGTCGAGCCAAAATGCGGCAGAATGGTGGCTTTCTCATCCGGACAGGAGAATTTGCATGGAGTCAAAGCAGTTAAATCTGGAAGTAGGTGTGCTATAGGTATTTGGTTCACGTTTAATGTAACGCATATAGAAAAAGACCGCGCTTTATCTTACGATATGTTAGATATGCTAAAAAACACCTAAATTTAAATGGATTGATTTTTTAAGTACTTAAATCATGGGTTGTGTTTTCGTTTTAGTATTTAATTAAATTCCTGAGTATTGCTTCCTAGTCAATGGACTTTTATTACATTATATATTTTTGAATAAAACCTATAAAACTACTTTGCGTTTAATTTCCAAACCACCTCAACGTAAAAACCCAAAAATAAATATTTGTAATTGAATTCAAAAATAGATCCTTATAATGGGGTTAAACTATAAAAATAAATTTTCGACAAAAAAACTCACTAAAATCTCGAATAAATTGCAAAAAATTTGGTCAATCGTAATGGGTTAAAGGTTTGCAAATGAATGAGACCTAATAGCTTAGCACTGTTACTTAAGATATGCGCGCAACTTAATGAATTCGATAAACGACGTTTTTACGAACAGCGTCGTTAAACAGAGGCGTCGCATGAAATTTAAACAAAATTAATTAACCATTAAACCCCCAACTCGGTTGTAAAATTTTACTAAATAACGCTATATTTTTATTGTTCCTTAATATTTTTGAAAAAAAATTCAGTATTCTTAATTTAACTTATAAATGAATCAATAAATACAGCGATATCGCTATGCCATCAAAAATAAAAATTTGTGGATTAGCTTTTTCCAAAAAGTCCTTAGACGGTATCAGTAGGTGGGGTGTTTTGGGGTCCAAATAGACGAATTAAAGCGATCAGTGGGGCGTATTGAGTTTGGGAATAGTTGGATAGAGTGTGGAAATGATATTTTTGGATCGGCGCTACTGAGAGCCGACGTTGAATTTGATGGTTGGTCCGAAGTAATCTGGGTATTCAGTACGGGACTTTTATGTGACCTGTGTAGTGAGAAGAGCCATGGAGGTCTACCGGAGGTCCTCATGGCTATTGCTGCTTCTTGGAGTGTCCCTTCTCGCCACTACCTTGCAGGGTAATAAATGAGCGGGTGGTTAAAAAGTGCAAAAATCAGCATTTTGGTGATAGTGCGTGGGTTAAGGTTATGTACAGATATCTTTGCGTTGATTATGTTGAGGAGGATTTTTTAAACAGTGAATATAATAAATATAATTATGTAATTTTGGCGGCCATTATTTTTTGCTCAATAATTTTGATATGTTATTTTTGGATTAACCAGGTTTCTAATAATAAAAATTCACCACAATTTTATCTATTAATACATATATTTCTTAAAACAAAGTACTACAATTTCGTAGGTATGTCGCTAAAAATAACTTATTGTGCCATAAATATGTCAGTATTACAATCAAAGAAAATAAATTTATATTAAGTGGTGTAAAATTTTTAATTTTGCAAAATCGTTTGTCTAAAAGTAGCTAGATCCCAATGCAAATAACTGTTTAGGCAAAACGCCAGCTTTGGGTTACCCTAGACAAGACTGCTACATATTTAGACTCGACTACGACATTAAATCTATAAATCGTTTTATATCACTGCCCTATCCTTAATAATTATTTAATATTAATCACTAAACTCACCGATGCTAGGCAAAAACATCTGTTCGACCTAAATTTAGCACTATTACAGATAAAAATAGACAAGTCGGTTTAATTATATCTTTTTTGCATTAACTTTCAAATCGATGAAAACCACACAATCGGTTCACAAGTAAACATATACTTTAATTAAATAAACTTTCGGTTAATTTTTATAAACATGCATGTATATAAAATATTAGAGCTTGCATATATAATGATTCATCATAAAACCGTTTATTTCAGAAAACAATTAAATTCGATATGAAAATTGGTTTGCAATCAATTTCATGATTGACTGAAATTTTAACGAGCTGGAAAATATCTGGTTTTATCGTTGTTTTTAATTTTCTTAATGCGTTGAAAAGCGAGTTAACTCGATTTTGATAGGTTTACACTATTTTCAAGCAGAAAATTTGATAGATGCACGTTGGATATTTTGGATAGCCTTGACTATTAACCAGAAACAAGGTCATCTATTTCGGGCTTCATCATTGGTGTTGAGCGAGACGTGACCAAAATATCGATTATTAAATAGATCTCAGCTCATCATTAATTGTAATATTTTAGGTGTGCAAGGAGAGGTTGAGCCTGAAGGCCCGTCAGAATCCGAATGCAGGCCTTACATCGAGAAGGCCCTAAAGGAGCTGGAAATTGGAGAAGGTGCGGAAGGTGCGGAAGGCGCCGAATCCACGGAAAGTGGAGGAGATAGCAAGGAAGATTTACCAACCATCGAAATCACTACAGACGACTCCGATCAAAACCAAACGGAAGACGGAGATAACGCCAGTATCGAGACCGAAATCGAACCTGATACGCAAGATGAACTTGATGCTGAACCACAACAATCCGAAGAAAAGGTATTTCATTTAATTTAAATCGATTTCAAACTATTTATTGAGCATGTTAAACATTCCTGGACCCAATCCAAAAAACGTTTTGTTACCTGGCATTTTACTGAACCATATTTATTTTAAGGTAGATGAGCAGGAAGCAAAAAGCGACGACGAAGCAGCTACTGATGAAGTGAAAGACGACGACCCAAAGGTAAACAAAACAAAACAACTATAAACAAATACTAATCATACAAATTATAATCTTAGGATGAAGAAGGCAGCAAAGAAGACGACCAAAAAAGCGAAGAAGCCTCGGCAGCTAGCAAAGAAGACGAAGCTGTAGCCACTGAAGCAGAATCCACCGAAACCGAAGAAAAACAAGAGGAAGCAGCCAGCAAAGAAGAAGCTCACAGTCAAGAAGATACCGAAAACAAGGAGGAAGAAAGCAAAGAACAAGCTAACGAAACCGATACTAGGGAAGAAAGCGCTGAGCAACCCGAGAAAGTAGATGAGGAGGAAGAGAAAGGTGAGAGCAAAGAAGAAGAGAAAGCGGAAGAAAGCTCCGAAGATAAGGATAAAGCTGAAAGCAAAGAGGAAGCAGAAGAACAAAAAGAATCTGTAGAGACCAAAGAAGAAAGTGTTGAAGAAGCGGGCGAAAGCAAGGAGGAAGAAAAGAAGGAAGAAAGTCGGGAAGCCGAAGACAGCAAGGCTGAAAGTGCTGAGGAAAGCAAAGAAGAAGCTGAACCTAAAGAACAAGATGAAGGAACCGCCAGAGAAAAGCGTGACGTATCAGCTGAAGAAACAAAAGAAGGTAAAACATTATTTTTTTTTAAATTGTTACATTTTAACAATAATTATTATTTTTCAGATGATAAGGCCTCAGAAGAAAACAAAGAAAGCGTAGAGGACGATAAGACCAGCAAGGAAGACACTGAAGAAAGTGCCGAAGATGATGAAAAAAAAAGTGCAGAGGAGGGCGATGGTGAGAGTGCTGAAGAAGCCCCAGAAGATGAACTTACTTTGGATATCGAAATCCCTGACGATCTCAGATCAAGGGATCACGTTGAACAGCTTTTGAAAATCGATCAAGATTCCACTGATACCGAGAATATTATCAACAAAGTTTCTGATGTAACTTTAAAGGAACTTAAGAAGTTGTACGAAAATGCTATTAAGCCTTTGGAAGTTTTGTATAAATACAGAGATCTCAGCAACAGACATTTCGGAGATGCAGAAATCTTCTCTAAACCTTTGATTCTTTTTATGGGACCATGGAGCGGAGGTAAATCTTCTATTGTCAATTATTTGACTAACAACGAATTCAATGAGACGTCTTTGAGGACAGGTATGTTGGAAATAGGTTTCGGGGTCGTTTTTACATTCTAAATTTAGGTGCTGAACCTTCTCCTGCCTACTTCAACATTTTGATGCATGGTAATGAGCCCGAAGTAGTCGATGGTACTGAGATGGCCGCCGATTTCACATTCTCCGGTTTGCAGAAGTTTGGACAAGGTTTGGAAGAACGTTTAAGAGGAGTTAAGTTGCCATCAAAATTGTTAGAAAAGGTTTGTCAAACACCAAATCTATTAGTACATATTTTTTACATTTAAATAATTTACTAGGTTAACATTGTGGAAATTCCTGGAATTCTGGAAGTAAGGAAACAGATCTCAAGAGTATTTCCATTCAATGATGCTTGCCAGTGGTTTATTGACAGAGCTGATATTATTTTCTTGGTTTACGATCCTTCTAAACTTGATGTAGGACCAGAAACTGAGGCTATTTTAGACCAACTTAAGGGAAGGGAACATCAGGTAAATGCCCAACATTAAATAAATGCAATTCTCTCCAATTAATTTTATTACAGACAAGGATAATTTTGAATAAAGCCGACCAAGTGAAACCAGAAGAGTTGATGAGGGTGCAAGGAGCTTTAATCTGGAATATTTCGCCATTAATGTCATCACCACAACCACCAATAATGTACACTACTTCGCTATGGTCCAGGCCATACGAATCCTGGGCCCCAGTCAGGCTTTTGCAGGCGCAAGAAAGGGCTTTCCTAAGAGATTTACGAGGAGCTATTGATAAACGAATTGAAAATAGGATAGCCAGTGCACGAAGATTCGCTGTAAGTATTATTGTAGTTTTTTTGATAAAATTTTTACATAAAAGTGTATAGGTCCGTGTACGTAATCACGCAAAGATGGTGGACTGTTACCTAACGACATACTACAACCACAAATCAGTATTTGGAAACCGCAAGCAAGTAGCCGATGCTATAATCGAACACCCACAAGATTACCACATTTACGAAGGTCTCTCAACATTAACGAACATCTCTCGTTACGATCTGCCAGATCCAGATGTATACAAGGAGTTCTTCAAGTTAAATCCTTTGTACGATTTTCAACAATTGTCGGCAACTTGCACGTATTTCAGAGGCTGTCCAATCAACAGATTGGATGTAGCGATTGCCTACGATCTACCAGAGTTGGTTGGAACTCACAGACGTAACGTCGAGACTGCGTTAGCTGAGGCTAATCCCACATCGGCTCCAGGAAGTTGAGCCCCCAAAATAGGACCAAGTATTATCCCTTCTCTAGCAGGACCCAGTCCTGCATCAACGACTCTTGATACGTTCATTAAATCGTAAACGAGCGTTGTCAAAGAGTCAAGTAACTCAATTCATTTTACCCATTGCTGTGCATATCATCCTTTTGGACTGATGTGAAAAGTGAAAGTGCATTAGACTATAATCAGCCACGCTAAATGCTTCTACCATTGTTTCCTGCCATTTGTTTTAATCGCATTTAAGAATTTTTGCAATCGGAGTGTTCATACAGAAAAATGAAAAAGTCAAGTCGACGATTATTTCAAAGAGAGTCAGTTATTTAATTAAGTATATGTATGTATTTTTTGACACCAGATGTACAATTCCTTACCAGCTTTACTAAATTTTAATGACAGTGTTCTTTAATTTATCTAGTAATAATATTACGAATGTACAGATAATTAATATATACTGTTGTATTTAGATTTTAATTTATTTAGTTTATATTTTTTCGTGTCATTTTCTTTCTCATCGTTCGATTTATTTATCAAATGTGTTATACTGTAAGAAGACATAGGTTAAGTAATACAATACAAATAAAATTATTTTAATTTGTACATCTGCCGCCCATTTATTTACTCTCCTTTCCCAAAATACTCTCGCTTGCGTCTAAATCGACCTTAACACATTAAATTATTTTTATTCACTACTTAAACACACAATTTACATAATCAAAATTGAAAGTGGGGGCAGATATAGTTAAAATTAAGCTTTAACTGCTGTGGTGCACTTAAAATAAACACCAAGACATATAAAATTAAACAAATACCGTTTTTTTAATGGTATGTTTACACGTACGGTTTTACACGGAAGAATCAAAGTATTTGTGAGGCCTAAAAGGTAACAAAACGCAAATAATTATTATCTATGGTGGTTTAAGAAACGCAAATAAATAATACAATAAAGATTTAAATCTAAACGAGTATTTAAACGAATTTTTATCGATTACTTACGAGAAGAGTGGCTGTGGCTGTGGCGTTGAAGTTTGTTTACTTCATCAAATTGTCACTAGTGTCAAACTTGACGTATACAGTTGTATAAAGGTTATAATTGGCTTAATTGCTTTAAAATCAATTTATTATTAATTTATTGTTCTCTGTAGATATATACAAATACAATCAAGGTAATTATATGTTACATTAGCTTCCCTTTCATTGAAATATACGCTTATATAGGCAATAATTAAATTTTCTAGGTTAGAAAAAAGTGCTTACACATCAAAATTGAATATATTTGTTGATGTTTTTAGCTTTTCTTGTAATTTTAAAATGAGTGAAGAACCAATGGAAGAATTCCCTGTATGGGGCTTACTTCCCAAAAAGGAAACTGGAGTTGTATCTTTTTTATCAAAATTTCCAACTTATGATGGAAGAGGGACAGTTATAGCAATTTTAGATTCCGGAATTGATCCTGGTGCCCCTGGTTTACAAGTAAATTATTATATAAATAAGTAGTACATATCTCAATGTACTGATTTTTAGAAAACTTCCGATGGGAAAGTCAAAGTTATACATAGATTCGACTGCAGTGGTTGTGCTGATGTTAATACAAGCACCAGTGTAACCCCTGTGGATGGTTACATTACTGGGTTAACAGGAAAAAAATTAAAAGTAATAAAATTGTTGTAATTATGATCTACATACCTACTAGCTTATTGTATATTTAGATTCCACCATCTTGGAAAAATCCTCAAGGAACTTATAGAATAGGAGTTAAACATGCTTTTGATTTATACCCTGATAGACTTAAGGACCGTGTCAAACAGGAATATAAAAAAAAGCATTGGGATGATAACCAGAGAAAAAGTATAGCAAGTATAACAAGACAGCTGAATGATTTTGAATCAAAACACAATAGTAAGTTACAAGTGGAATAAAGCTATCATTTAAGCAATTTTTTGAATAATAGCTCAAAAAAATTGACTAATTTAATTATAATTTTTTTTAAATAGCCTTAAACATAAATGACATGGAAAAGCTTGAAAAAGAGGACATAGAAGCAAAGTTAGAGATACTGAACAACATGGAGAAAAGATATTCTGACTCTGGCCCGGTATATGATTGTGTTTTGTTTAAAGATGGTTCAACTTGGTATTGCTGTGTTGATACAACGGATGATGGTGATTTATCAAAGTGCCCCTTATTAGGAGAATATAGTATTACCCATGATTACGCCCCTCTTACAGAAATTGACCAATTAAACTTCAGCATGAATGTTCATGATAATGGAAATATATTGGAACTTGTAGGGGTTTGCTGTAAGTATAGTTATATAATAAATACAATAACACTAGTTAACAAAATCGAAAAAAAATTCTTCCCACCATATCCCATTATAATTTTTCCATGTATTTTGACCCACTAACCAGGAAAATCACAAAAAAAAAAAATTTATGGAATGCGTTTTTGAAATATGAATTTTCAATTGTTTTTTTTTTAATTTTCGGAGGTGTTTTGACGTTTTGGAGTATAGCTTGAAATCTAATTAATCGATTTGGTCAAACAAGCCCTTAAATTGAAGGTATTTGGGCCCTCTAAAACTTTATTTTAAATACTTTTGATATCGGATAAGTATTTTGACGCTAGCGATTTTAATAACTTAATAAATTTTTATGGCAAAAATTGAGGTAGAAAATTTACATATCGTTTAAATCAAACAGATTACTCCAGTTTGGATTTTTTTTCGTAAAGCTGACATTAAAAAAAAACAAGCTACTGAATACATGAAAAAATGGCGAAGTTATGATTTTTGTAGTGGAAGACCAGAATTCAGCTTTTTGACGATTTTTATTTTATTTTTTTTCTTTTATTTCGTAATATGTTTATTTTTTAATGAAAACCTAATTAAAGTGCATGATGAAATAATTTTTTAAGTTTTTTTACGTACTTTTTTCACCGAAAACATTATATAAAATTTAAATTTGATATGACTCCGCAAACGTGAATTCTTTTGTTTCTCGTGTTGGCATAGTGACATTTTACTTCTTTTTTTTGATATTTTAACAGAGTATTTTTATCATGGTTTTATTTAGTTAGTAAAAAGTGTAAAAGAAGTAGAGATTTCGAGTGCGTAAATAACCCGGACAATCTAAGCGACGTTAGTGATGAGCACGGAGAACGTTTTCACCAGCAAATGAAGGCTATGGAGCGGCGGTATCACCGCTTCTGGGATGGAGCCATGATGGGTGATTACATTTGGTCCCTTATACGAGAAACGGAATACGAAAGCAAAAAAAAACAAAAAAGGAGCCAGATTTTTTTTAAACCTATGCTTATTACAACAAAATAAAACTTTCAATATCTTCAATGTTCAATATTTATTGTTCAATATTCAATATATAATTTAATTTCAATATTTAATGTTTAAAATAAAAATCAATGTTCAATATTAAACTTTATATAACTCAATAAAATGAAAAAACATAAAAATTCTCGAAAAAACTGAATTTTGGTCTTTCACTGAAAAATTCATAACTTTGCCATTTATCCATGGATTTTTATCAACAGCACCTTATTTTTTTCCTTTAAGTATAATCTATACGTAAAATAAATCAAACTGGACTTATCTTTTCGATTTCTATCCTTCCCAGAAAGATATGTAAATTTTCGACCTTGATTACCCTATTGAAAATGCCATATAGAACCCATATTGAATCCGATAAGGAAACGTATCTGGTTCTATATGGTTTTATAGGTCCTATATGGAAAGTCCTGGTTTACATTACGAAATCTATATGGTTGAATATGGATTTCCATTTTAAAAATTTTCATATTCAACCATATAGGGAAACCTATCTGGAAATACATATAGAACAGAAACCAGATAAATCCATATACAACCATATACATGTCTTTATAAAGACATGTATATGGATGTATATGGATTTATCTGGTTTCTGTTCTATATGTATTTCCAGATAGGTTTCCCTATCTGGTTCTATAGTGTTTTAAAGTGTTTTTATCTGGTTCTATAATGTAATCTTCTATCTGGTTCTATAGTGAAATGCCTGTTTCAAATACCTATATTGAACCAGATAGAAACCATATAGAATCCAGATACGTGTTTTTATATGGTTCTATATGGCATTTTCAATAGGGTATTGTAAAAAAAGGACTTTTTCAACTTCATAAAATCGCCAGTATCGAACTACTGAGCAGTTACCAAAACTATACAAGAGAAAGTTGTAGATGGCTTAATTACCTTTGATTTAAGTGCTTGTTTGGTCAAATCGGTCAATTAGAACTCGAAATATACTCTAAAACGTCAAAACACCTCAGAAAATTAAAAAAAAACAATTGAAAATTCATATCAATCTTTTTTTAGCAAGCCATGGCACTCACGTGGCGTCAATAGCCTCGGCATACTTCCCAGATAGCCCTGATTTGAATGGTGTAGCCCCTGGAGCCCAAATAGTTTCCCTAACCATAGGAGATGGCAGATTGGGCTCAATGGAAACTGGTACTGCCCTGGTCAGGGCTATGATTAAAATAATGGAGCTCAGAGAGACGCAGCCTGTGCACGTAATTAATATGAGTTACGGCGAGCATGCGCACTGGGTAGATGCTGGGTAGGATTTTTCTTTAAATTACTAGTTCTGGATTTTGATAACGTTGTTTTTAAGGCGCATCGGTGAATTATTAAACGATGTTGTTAATAAGTATGGAGTTACCTGGGTTGCATCAGCTGGAAACAACGGCCCTGCATTGGGCACCATCAGTACGCCCTCCGATATTAGTCAGGAACCTATTATAAGTGTGGGGGCATATGTCTCTCCTGATATGATGATTGCCGAGTATGCCTTAAGACAGAAATTGCCAGGTGAGGTTCATTATCTGAAAATAAAAAGTCTTGTAATTTTAACGATTGACCAAGTTGTGTTTTTCGATAATGTTGGTAAAATAATTTTAGGTAGCCCCTATACTTGGTCGTCCCGTGGTCCGACGATAGATGGCGGTATTGGCGTGCACGTGTGCGCACCAGGAGGTGCCATAACGTCGGTGCCAAATTTCACGCTGCGTTATTCTCAGCTGATGAATGGCACCTCGATGGCGTCACCGCACGTGGCTGGCGCCGTTGCCGTGCTCATATCGGGCATGATACAGAAAAAGTTACCATTTACGCCTTACATAATAAAAAAAGCGCTTGAAAATACAGCTATGCATATTAAAGATGTGGAACATTACGCTCAGGGAAACGGTTTAGTGCAAATCGATAAAGCTTTTGATTATTTGTTGGATTATCATAGTATAACCGAGAGTAAAGTGCGTTTTAACATTTACTGCGGTTCGAATAACTCTAAGGGTATTAATTTGAGAACGAAACTCACGAATACTTCGTATTTATTTAAAGTTTCTGTGGAGCCCTGTTTTTTGGACTCTGACAATGTACCTGCCGAAGAAAAAATTAATTTCAACTTAAAATTAACTTTAACTTGTAATGCCGAATACGTAAGCTTCCCGGGGTATTTGGACATATCGAACGTTGCCCGGTTGTTCGCGGTTAAAATCGATGTGACCGGTTTAACCGAGGGCGTGCATGGAACCTTTATCAATGCTTACGATAGCGCATCAATTTCCAAAGGGCCCGTCTTTAGAATACCGATTACCGTAATAAAACCAAAAGAGTTCACTGGGGAATCCAAGTACATAGCTAGTTATAACAAGGTTCTTTTCAAACCCAACACCATTAAAAGGCATTATTATGTCGTACCCAGCGGTGCTACATGGGCAGTTTTAAAATTACTTGCCGATGACGATAATGGTAGATTCGTAATACATACAATGCAATTTGTGCCTAGGCGATCCTGTAAAACACTGGAGCTCTGTAAAACCTTAGCCGTATTTTCTAATATCGAAACTGGCGTGCCTTTTGCTGTTAAAGGAGATGAAGTTCTTGAAGTTGTTATCGCCAAATATTGGGCCAGTTTGGGCGACAATTATTTGGATTACTCTATAAGTTTTTACGGTGTCAAACCCAACCAAAACAGCTACACCATGCTGGGAGCCGATGGTATTTATAATTTATTCGTTAAAACTTTGCAGTCAGAAGAAATTTTAATGTCGGCTTTGTTGAAGAATTCCGTCCAAATTGTCAGGTAAAATATTAAAAATTTAATTCAAATATTTGTGTAATATTTTCTGTTCGTTTTAAAGGGCTAGCGATAGCAAAATTAGCCCCCTCACTGAGAGGGATATCATCCCACCTAGCAGACAAGTTTATGAGTTAATATTAACCTATAACTTCACCTTAGTGAAGCAGTGTGAAGTATCACCAAATTTCGCCCCACTTAGTGATACATTATATGAATCTGAATTTGAGTCTCAATTTTGGCAATTATACGACACCAACAAACAATTATTAGGCTGTGGCGACGCATATCCTTCCAAAGTAAGACCTTTTATACAATATATACTACGCCCATTTTCGCGGAAAATTATTGGTACCAATGACCACTATTTTCTGCCAGATCTTGAAAAAAAAGATACTTAAAAGTAACTTAGATACTTTTTATATTGGACAGAAAGTATCTTTAACTTAGTTACTTTGGAAAAGTATCTTGTAACTTGTATCTAAAAAAGTATCCAAGTTACTCGGTAAAGTAACTAAGATACATTTAAGTAACTTAGATACTTTTCAGTGTAATATTACAAAGTTAACTTTCAGAATGATGACCTTATAATTTTATAGTTTTTATTCATACTTAAAAGTAACTTAGTTACCCCAAAGTATCTTAGTTACTTAAAAGTATCTTGGATACTTTCTAAAGTATCTTGTAACTAAAGATACTTTCAACTCAAAGTACCTATATAGTTATCCAAGGTAACTAAGTTATTTTGTTTAAAGTATCTTAGAAAAGTAACTAGATTCTTTTCAGAAGTAACTTTCCCAGCTAATTACTGCCTTCAGAAAATAGTGGGGGCGTGCTTTTTTCTTATATCGATAAATTATTTTTAATGCTATATATTTTTTAGTATGCCATAAAACTGGATAAGGGAGATTACCACATCAAACTGCAAGTAAGACACGATAAAAAAGATCTACTCGAAAAACTGAACGAGCAACCAATTTTAATCCAACAAAAATTAAGCAGCAATTTAAACTTGGATATTTATAACACCCATTCGCATGCCTTAACGGGCGGTAAAAAGGCTGGCGTCACCCACGTGAATAACCCCAATGCGCAGACGCAATTTTACATAGCCCCCTTAGCCTCCGATAAGTTCCCAGCTAAATCAAACAACACAGCGCACTTTTTCACGGGTGTGTTGACGTGCGCAAAAGACGAAAATGGCAAAAGAGTCGACACATATCCGTTCAAGTACGTTTACGTTGATACGACCCCCTCGAAAAAAAACAACTCCTCCAATTCTAACGGGGACAAAACTAAATTCGACGAGTACAAGGAGGCTATACGCGACTTAAAGGTGCAGTGGCTGAGCAAGTTGGACAACGCTAATAGTGAGAGTTTGTATGAGGAACTCAGCAAGACTTATGAGGATTATCTCCCCGTGCATACTGCCTATTTACAAGGATTAGAAACGTTGGATAGAAAAATACTGCCTGGTGCTAACCAAAGTAAAGGTAATGCTGATTTGGTGAAGATTATTGATGTTTGCAACAAAGTTTTGGAGAGTATAAACGAAGAGGCTTTGTTGGCTTATATTGGGCTCAAAGTTGATACCAGAGGAGATGCAGCTAAAATAAAAACGTATGTATTACATAATTTGTTTAAATTTTCGGATAAATTTATTTCCATTATAGAACTATGGAGCAACAAAAAAGTCTGTACATAGAGTGTTTATCAAGAAAAGGTATTGCTTTATGTAGATTAAATGGGGAAAATAAAGAATCTGATAACCTGGATAGCATCAAATCCATATGGAGGACTTTACTGAAATTCTCTGATACCAGTGACTCTAAAGTAATAATGTATTAAGATAACACTAAATAAAAAATAATGTTTTTATTATTTTTAGGTAAATAATCATGTTATTTGTTTTGCAATATGGCATGCCTATGTGAATCAACATTATGGCAGACTTTTGAAGTACCTTCTTAAATTACAAGATGAAAAACCCAGTAAAGAAGTTGAAGAAAAAATTATCGAATTTAGTAATTTATTGAAGTGGAACCATGTCAAAAATTACTTGCAAAAATCTTTACCCAGTAAATATCCAGGCTCATATAAACCTTTCTGATTTTAATCACCATTATGTCACATTAAATTGATCCAATACAATTTTCAGAATTAATATTGTTTTATTATTATACTTAATTAAACATGCATTTAATTAAAATATTTTATTCAATAATTGATTTACATTTTTTAAAAGCAAAAAATAAAGTACAGTCCATATATCTCTCTCCTCACTTAGGAGATTCATTCAGGAATTAAAAAATAAAATCATGATAAAAACAATAAAAAAAACTACAACATAAAATTTGGTCTAATACGCGTATGTACATCTATTTACAATAAAAAGCAAATTAATTAGGACATGAAAAATTAAAAGTCTGAATATAAAATATAAATCCCCTTTTAAATTACAATAATTATAATAAAATAAATAAGCTAAACTACTTAGTTTAGAAAATTGGTGTCAGATTGTCCTGCCGATAATTAATAAGTTATAAATAAGGCATTGTACATGTTGGACTGTTACAAAACGTCAAACTACAGTTATTTCTGACTCTTCATCATCCTCCTCAATCATAGGCCCGTTTAATAACAAATTCGTCGACAGAGCCATTGGATTTAGCACTCCTAAAATATTAAAACATATAACACAATTTAGAATTTTATGTATGATTACCTTTATATGTTTTGTATCTTTGACCAGAATTCTCAAACGATCCAAACTGTGAATCCAAATCACTCATTTTGACTACATTATGCATATCCCTGTATAAATCCTGCTCAACAATTGCAGTCTGCTGCATTTGTTGAGACGGCATATACTGGATCTGCGATATCTCCGGTATATGAGGCCTAACCTACAACAACAAAAAATAAAATCATACTGCAGATAAATTAATAACAAAATTATTACTTTATTTCCATCTGGTCGATGTGGATTTCTACATCCCCTACATTTACATTCTATACATGCTTTACCCTCCACGTAACATGGACATCTTTGACCACAACAAGTCAACTTCCCTGGGGTGGCAGTGGCATTTCCGCATCTACATCCTCTTTTTGGTTTAATATTGCATTTTGAGGGTGGCTTTTTAAATACCGCCTAAAACAAAACACATTGTACTGCGCAGGATTAACGCGCATAAGGGTGGCTTATATACCGTCCAAAGTTTAGCCATGTACTGCACATAAATAAACATTTACGCAAATAAACGCATAATTGAGGAATATTATTTAAATTTAACAATAAAGAAGCGCGTTACCTGCGCTAGTGAGGTTAGGTTTTTTAAAATTTCGCGCCATTTATTACTTACCTTTTCTCCTATTTCTTTTTTGATGGGTATGCACCTAGTTTTAACATCTGGAGTATCTTTAGGTTTTCTTTTAATGGTAATTTTGTTTCCTGTCCCTGCATAAAGCACTGAATATAAAGAAGTCCGGTTTTGAACATTATTAGTATTTATCACAACATTTTTTGAACTATCACTGGTTGTTGAGGGTTGTAAAGTTTGCGTGGAAGAATTCGTGTAAACACATGGTAAAATGGAATAAGCGGACTTTGGTAAACCCCCTGAGCTTTTGTATTCATCGTGAAATGAGGCTCCTTCTCGTATGAGCAGGATTAAATTACTGGCTCCCCTTTCGACGCCGGTGGCTTGGCTTTTGGACGCTTGTTCCTTGAGTCCATTGAAAATTGGGGACGTTATGAGGGAACTGCACATTTTTTTGTAACACTGTAAGAGTATTCGTAAGCTTTTGTTTTCTGTATAGTCCTTACAGTCTTTACACCAAGCGCAAGCGGGTTTGATTTTTTTTCGGCCCCCTTTGCATCTTCTACACAAGTGATGTTGACATCTACCCATTTCAGGGGTTAAAGGGTCCACTAATAAATTACCACAAACTACACAGCACAGTGAATTTCTTAAATAAGGAACTAAACGGTACAAATCTTGCCATGTGCTCGGATTATTTGGTTCAGACTTCATTATTATTTGTGTTGTTGTAACATACAAGCTGGTCGAATTCATTTTTGCCATTGTTTTAAAATTTTTGCTATTTTGGTTATGTTTCTGTCAAAAATCAATTTTCGACAGTGCGTTTGCTGTCAAAACTCAAATCGAATTTACGGCAGCGTTGCCGTATTGATTTCCATAAAAAAATGATGACTCATTAATCTTGCAACTAATCGATATGACAACATTGTAGAATTTTAAAAGGGCTGCAAAAGGGGCGCAACATAGACATAAAGTCAATGGGGTTTTCTATGATGAGGCGCAATAACGCAATAAATATAAAGAAGACTAAATAGTTTAGTCTTTTTAATATAAATATAAATAGTTTTAATTCTTGTGTCAAAAAAATAAATTAAAAAAATTAAATTATTATTAGTGCAGTAAAATTAGACAAAAATTTAAGGATGTTTATAAACAAGTCCAGTTAATTTTTTTTTATCTGGACTCGTGTTTTTTTATTAGGTTGGTGGCTTATGCCATTTTGACTTAGAATTTTTAGTATTTAAAAATGGTACTTCTGCTAAAGAATTTAATTAAATACTTTGACAATAATATTTATTATTGATAATTTACTTGTCAATTATAAATAAAAAGATAATTATGCCAAAAAATAATACCAACGAATTCAAATGTAAAAGACCTTTGGAGGGCAAAACTTCATTTTGATGAAATTATGTCAAATGCCACAATGGAAGAAAAAGTACATCGCCTTATGGACATTTCTGGAGTAAAAAAGTAACGAATTTGGTTTTATAAATATTACATCACACATTAAATTCACATTATTATGAATTCAGCATTGGACAACATTTAAACGTAATTACGTTCACAAAAAATTTTAATTTCTTTTATATAAATTATTTTCAAAGCGAAGACTATTATCCGATAGGAATACTCTCTTCTGGGCCGTAAAGCAACCTATATTTAACTACTTTTTTATGATTTTACTCATCCAAGCACCACCAAAGCCAAATTAATTGCATTTTTAACTACGAATTTCGACAACTCAACTTGTCAACTGCACAATGTAACCTACAATAATTTATACATAACCACAATTAGATTTATAACTAGCTTAGTTTGTTTTAATCAATGCGACTAACTTGACAACTGTATTTACCAACCAAAACCCTAAATTTGCAACGTTGCAGCAGTCCAGATAAAAAAAACTTTATTTTTTTGAATAATTGCTGTAAAGGTAAAAAGTGAAAAAATCATTGACATATACTTAATTTATTTATTTCAAAATTACATTTTAGAAGACAAATGTTCATTACATAATTTAATGGAACAAACTACCTCTTAATATGTAAAGTATATAAGTTGCAACTTTTAAGTTAATAGGGTGTAAGTACCGCAAATTAAGAATTTTTAACTTTGCGACCTTACTGTCTATAGAAAGTGGTTTCTATTGTAATTGATTAACCAATCAGAGTACATCATTCTCCACAGCACACTAGATTGTGACAGGGAATGCTTTCTATAGAAAGTAAATTCTCAAATTTTAAGAAACTCTCCCATGATGACATATAGCCCGGATTTTTAGGTCAAATAGTGATAAAAGGTTCCTAAATTAGGTGATATTTTTAATAAAATAGGTATTTTAGGTACCTATATTTTATGTATTTTATAAGTACATAAAATATAGGTACCTAAAATACCTATTTTATTAAAAATATCACCTAATTTAGGAACCTTTTATCACTTTTTGACCTAAAAATCCGGGCCTTACATATTACATACTTATCCCTTGTATCACTGTGTCCTTAGCGGCAAAAACACCAGAATTAAAAACACTTGAGCAAATATTTACGAAAAAATACGGAATGGTAAAAAACATGTAGTGACTAGAGTATATGTTAGGGCCATTCGTCCAGATTATCATCATGTACAGTATGCCAGGTGAGACCATCACCTATCGGCTCATGCGCAGATGGTAGAAGCACGCCAGTTAAAAAAGTTCTGCCTTGTATCAACCCGAGAAAAATCCTCCAATTTTTCCGGCTGCCGAAATTATACGGATTCACATATATTCTACCGATTTCCGAAAGTCTTGTCGTTTCCGCTTTGTTTATATTAGCCTCAATGCTTGTCTCCCCTCTGCCAATCAATTTTGAGTGCCAGGAACTCAGAGCGCCTAGTGCTATAAAAGCCCCGCAATTTATAAGGGCCATATAAATTATGGCTCTTCTTTTCCAAGGTGTTATAGGCTCATATGCTTGGATGTAATCGTCATCTAACAGAGATGAATCAAGATCCACTGCATCAGTCTTAAAAAAATACGTTTAAATAGCTGCTTATAGTTATTTTCTGGTTTTACTCACAACAGGTATAAGTGCTCCAGATTTATTAAATTTCACTGAATGCCCTTCCAACTCAGGTTCATTCAAATCATCTGGAGATAATAGTATGGCTGTATAAGCCACATCAAATCCGGCGCATATAACAAAAAATACACCTAAAACCATGTAAACCATATAAAGAAAAAAGTATCTATGATTCCTATAACCCACACAGTTATTTAACCAAGCTATCGATTAGTTAAGAAAAACACCTGTTTTGATATCAATATTAATATTGTGAATAACAAAATAAAGGATACGACAATGGTGGTCCATTTTCAATATACACCTATTGCATACAGAACAATGGTGCGTCCTGGGTGGCTTAGGAGCAATACACTTCTTACAAATACTCACAGCTTCCGTTATCAACTCACCCTAAAAGGCCATGTGTAATAAATTCTGATTATAAGCAAGTGTTCTTTTTCTATTTACCTGGGGAGGGTATCCTGGGTGTGTAACCACAGCCATATAATAATGAAATGAAATGTTTAAAAGTAACCAGTGCCCGATAATGACTAGAAAAACACAAATGCATGGGTTTCGGTTCCACCAGTATGGCAGACCTATCCAGTAGGCAATGCATACTACTGATAAAGTTAAACCCACTACTGCCACAACAAATATCTAAAAAAAATTCATTCGTTAGTGTGTTGTATATTTATTAAGCATGACTTACAGGTCCTATAGCATTAGTAAAATTATCCACAAACCAAAACATAGGTTCCATACAGACGTCTGCTGCATAACTTTGATCCATAAAATGGTTGTAAGTTAGTGAGCGGAAGCCTGTGGCCCATTTTTGAAAAAAGTTTTTAAATATATGACTAAAATGTAAGTTGTTAATAAAAAAGCGATTTTATGGTCTAAAAACTTACTAGAAAGACTTTGGTATAGATTTAAATTTCCAGTGGACTGTTACCATGGTTTATTTTTGTCATAAATTGTATATTTCCATAATTTTTAAGGGAGGAATAAATTTCTAACCTAAAAAAAATTTTAAACTGTAAAGAAGCTTTAAAAATGTGTATTTAAAACTTACTTTTGGTTAATTTTGTCAGTAAATATACATTAATTACCGATTTTATTTCATAAAAACAAGGGAAATTTACAAAAGTATCATTTTCAATACCACACTGACAGATGACAGATAAGAATTGTTGTTATTCGCAAATCCGTAAATAAACTAATTAATTAATGGATAAAAGGAAAAAACACCTAATTATAATAATTATTTGTATATTAACCATGAACTTTCGGGTATTTGAAGGATAAAAAAGTAATTGGGAGTGTAATGTTGGTTGCATACGTTTGAGTTAATTTCGCATCAAAAATTAATCAACAAAGATAATTAGGGGTCAGGAATTTCCAACGTGACGTTAAAAGTCTCTGACCACTACGAAACAAAATTCAAACAACACAATAATCGAACAAATCCCTAGACTAGCTCTGCGTCGATCCGTATTTATTAGGTTAGCGGAATTTTAGTAATCAAAAGAAGTAGATCGGCGATTTGGGATTAAAAACAGTATTTATTTTTTGTTTTTATAATGAATAATTCATAAATAATCTACAATAGTCTGCAAACTGGTATTTTCAATACCAGAAACATAACTATCTCGTAGGGTCAAGTGAATATCAACAGTTTTAGTTAGTGCTGTGTTTAGTTTTAGCCGTTATGTTGCTGTATTTTTTTGCAGGTATTTCTTTTTATTTATTCTTATTGTTATTCTTAATTTTATTATTGTTTACGTAGAATAATTATTTCCCAATAATTCACAAAACTTGTTTATGAAAACGAGTTATTTACCGCCTTAGCTTTGAAATCCAGGGCTAAATAATAAATAAAAATGTGTTGAATTCCATTTTTCTCGTTTATCAATCGAATTATCGCAAGGCAATACATTACAATTAACTGTAAATAAAATTACGTATAAGTACTTAGGTACCCATGTTTTGGTTTTTACCCAATTATAAAAAAAACATAATAAGTAAAGTTTATATACATGTTATAATTGGTTCTACAACAATGAAAATTTCAGGGTTATTTTGCTTAATACAACCTGGTTTATTGCAAGACATTCTGCAAAGTTACGATGAAGACTCGTTTTATCCCCCTACTGGTCCACAAATTGACTCCCTGGACTGGCAGCTAATCAAAGAAATATCCCCCAAATACAAAAACGTATTAATATCGCCCATAAGTCTTAAACTAGTACTAGCCTTGCTATACGAAGGCTCGGCTGGGGAAACAGAAAGGGAATTCCAAAACGTCCTCCAGTTCGACAAAAAAGAGGTTGTCAGAAAATTTTTTAACGCCACCTTAAACTCCCTGCAAGCTTCCGAGAGAAAGGAGTACATACTGAATTTGGGGACAAGGATTTTTTTGGATAGCCAACTACAACCGCAACAAAAATTCCTATCAATCGCAAATGACGCATATCAAACCAAAGTAGAACCTACGAATTTTGACGACGCAAAAAACTCCTCTATAGCCATAAACTCCTGGATACAGACACTGACGAATGGAAAAGTCCAGGAAATCGTCAAACCCGACGATCTGACTAAATCCATTATGGTGATAGCGAACGCTATTTATTTTAAAGGCACTTGGACCCATCAGTTCGCCAAAAATGAGACTCACATCAGCAAGTTTTACGTGCAAGGTAAAGAAACTGTTGAAGTTCCGTTTATGTCCACGACTGAAGGTTTTTATATCCATGAAAATACCGATTTAGACGCCAGTTTCTTGAGACTCCCATACAAAGTAATAGATTAGTATTTATGTGTTGGTGTTTATTGCATTACAATTTTAGGGTAGAAAATACTCCCTATGGATCATTTTGCCGAATTCCAAGGGCGGTCTTCCAGATATGATCAAGAAAATCAACACAATGCATATATACGATGCACTTTTTTATGCCTTTAAACGCAATGTCCATGTGACCATTCCAAAGTTTAAGTTCAGTTTTCAGGAGAATTACGTTAATGTCCTTAGGAAGGTAATGTTTTATTTTGTTTTGTAGGTAACATGATTTAACGAGTTTTTTCAGTTTGGTTTAAAACAAATGTTCCAAAATACAGCGAGCTTTCCTGGTATTGTCAAGGGTAGCAAAGATGTTTTGAGAATGTTGCAAGTGTCCGAAATCCTGCAAAAAACTGGAATCGAACTGGATGAGGAGGGCAGTGTGGTGTTTTCGGCTACTGGCGTTAATATTGGAAATAAATTTGGGGAACCTCTATATAGATTCAACGCCAGTCACCCGTTCATGTTTTTCCTTTACGAGGAAACCACTAGTAGTATATTGTTTGTGGGAAAAGTGGAAAACCCTTTGGAAACCGGGACGAGATTTTCGCAGGAACCTCCCAAAGCTGCTGCAGCAGCTGTAAATAAACCAGCTGCAGCTTCGCAGCAACCATTATCAAATGAAGGTACGTCATAGACTCGATAAATCTGTAGTAAATTCTTAGCTAATAAATTCTCTTTAACAATTAGTTATTTTAATTTCCTTTTGCATGGCGGTGGTGAAGTGACTAAAGATGCACTGGAAAAATGACTATCGATGATAATAAATGAATACTTAATTAAAATGAGGTGACGCGTTTGGTAAACTTGATGTCGGCTAGCAGACTTGGTATTTCCAAGGTCAAACAAATGATGCTTTCCTTTAAAATTGCGGATTATTTTACAAAGTAGTTTTGTTCAACTAACAAGATGCACCGTCCTGCAATCGGCATCTTATAAACAATAAACCTGTGCTTGTTCTCTTCTCATTATGTTTAACGTTGAACTAAATGCAATGATTTTAACGGTTTTATTTCTAGTGTTTACCACAGGTAAATTATTTCACTAACATTTTGTTAATTATTTAATGAATAAATAAAAAAAATGTAATTGTTTGTTTAAAAATAACTAAAATTTAATCATTGAAAATCCCAAGTAGTTAATTTTAATTTGCATTCCATGTTTCTTGAATAAATTATCCTATGCTCGTCTTTATTATTAATCTTTAAACTATAAATAGGTGGAGGGAGTGTTATTTATTTACAAACAATTATTTTTAATTCACGGTTTTTTCTCGATACAGCAGCGGATGCCCAACTTTTAAATCAATATACACCCGTGCACCAATTTTTGCAACCCCAGGCCCTAGACGAGATACCACAATTTAGTATCCAAGATCAAAATCAAAATGAAAACATAAACCTAAGTGACGAAAGACATATCTTTTTCGATATCGCTCTACTGAAAGTAAGTATAAATAAACGAAAATAAAAAATTAAGGCGTATATTCCAAATATAGCACGTCTAAAATACGATCCAGTTCAAGGTTGACATCAATTTTAGCATACTTAAGCCCACAAACAACACTTTTTTTTAGGAATTGGCTAAAACAAACGAAAATGTATTGGTATCGCCACTGAGCATTAAAACAACTCTGGCCATGGTTCTTGAAGGATCCAAAGGAATTTGCGCAGAAGAAATACAAAAAACCCTTAGAATCGGCAGTCTGGCCCAAGCTAGGAGTTATCTTAAGGCCATTCTGCATGTATTAAAGGTTTATCTTCACTACACTATTTACTTTTTATAGAAAATTATCTCTAGCAGTAAACCAATCAGTCCCATAGCACAGGTAGCACACTGACGTTTTAATGACGTCTGCTGACGTTTTAATGACGTCTGCTGACGTTTTAATAACGTCTGCTGACGTTTAAATGACGTCTGCTGACGTTTAAATGACGTTAGCAACGTCATTTATACGTCAGCAGACGACAGTGTGCTACCTAGGGTGCGATGAAGAATTTCTATAGAGATCAATTTCTATAGAAAGTCAGAATAATAACTAACCATTTTTCAGGACACAAGATACGTTGAAAGTGCAAATGCGGTATTCGTATCAAAGAAAGTCCAAGTCTACAAGGACTATCAGAACAAACTCCAGGATTACAAAGGATTCATCGAATCCCTTGACTTTAATAACGTCCCATTGGCAGTACAAACAATCAACAAATGGGTTAACGACCTGACTAAGGGAGCTATCCCCACTATTATCGGCACTGACAATATCCACAAAGACTTCACTGTGGTTTTGGCAAATGCCTTGTATTTTAAGGGTAAGTGGAAGACGGCCTTCGACGAGAAATCCACAAGAAGAGATTATTTCTACCTCGAAAATGGCGGAAGACGTGAAGTGAACATGATGCAAGTGAGCAACAACTTTAACTACCAATACAACAAAAACTTGCACGCTGAAGCTGTAGAAATCCCATATGAAGTAAGTACCTGGATATCGCAGAAAATATTAGAAATGTTAACGTTTTTTTTCAGGATGATTTCTCAATGTTGATAGTGATGCCAGCCGAAGGAAATAACGTTGAAAACTTGGCCACAGATATGCAAAAACCCTCCGATATAATCGCTGATTTAAAACAAACTGAACTAAATTTAGCCATCCCCAAATTCGACATGGATTACTCCAAGAACTTGGTGGACATTCTTAAACCTGTAAGTATTTTATCATGACATTGTGAACCTTAGATTAAATTTTGTCCCAATGTGAGTTACTTATAACCTTAATTTAAAATGTTTAGTTGGGAGTTAGAACCATTTTCACCCACGAAGCTAATCTGACCGGTATAGTGCCGAACGACAATATTCGAGTCAATAATATAGTGCACAAGACGAAAATCCAAGTGGACGAGCAGGGAACAAAAGCAGCGGCCGCTACTGGTGTTATTGTTATACCTTTGATAGGTTCAACGGCTAGAAAAGTGGTCATTAACAGACCCTTTATTTATTTTATCTATCATAGAGAGACAAGAGCCATTATATTCGAGGGGATCTTCAGGCATCCTCAAATGGATTTCCAAAGAACTTTGCCGCCAAATTTAAGTTCAAGAGGCAATTTTTACACTTTCCAATAGAGTGGTGACATTTTGTTTGTTTTATGTAAAAGACTAATTTTTTATTTGTAGCTTGGTCCTCTTTTAATATATTTTTTAATAAATACTCGTTGTTTTATTCAGTACTAGCTAAATCAACACTCCTACGGTCGAGTCGTAATAGTTTCTCCGCTCTGAAATATAAAAAAATACAGTGCATAGTCAGTGCATTTAAAACCTAATCCTAAACCTAAGTTTAAAAGCGTGAAGTGAACTGCCACCCCACCTGTCGAAGTCACGGAACCACCCACCTGAACAGGTAGTTCATCGCGGCATGAACCTGAAAGAAACCAATTGCAAGGGGACAAGGAGCCATATTCAGATAAGTTTTTCGCTATTTGCGTAAATAAGAATTCACCGATCCTACGGGTGTGTTTATACCTTCCCAAGTGACAAATCCGTAGAAATCAACAAGAAAGAATAAAAAAGTTGAACAGGGTTAACGAACCCCTACATTAAATAGACAAAAAATACCGAATGCACAGGCAGGATAGGACGTGACAAGTAGTACTTAATAAACACATAAATCTTATGTAAGTAATCAAACCATTTTCTAATCTTTGCCTTAAATAAACAAACTGGGGGACCTTCTCGAGTATAAAAAATAAATAAATAAATAGTAGAAGCAGTAAAAATAAATACAAATGCAATTTCTTAATTGTTAAATAAGAAAAGAAAACGTAAACCCAATTTCTACCACAACCAGAAAAAAACGAATAGTCGTTTTCAATAAATAGTCCCTACTACATAATAGTTAAATTAAATAATTATAGGAATTGCTTAGGTGAGTAAACTAAAACTATTCTAAAAAAAACTTTAAACCAAACCCAATAAAGACTGTTGCATTCGGTAAAATTTGTCTATCCATTAGCGACTGCCTTTCCGTTGGGACAAAGAGTCAATAACTCATAACGAGTCGTGTTTTTAAGAGTGTGGGGAAAGTAAAAACAACACCCCAGTGGGGCAAACAACTGCGTGCAGCAGACCAGCGAGGAAGTCCAAGTAACGTACTAATAACCCATGCCTCATTCATGAACCCCAATTGAATGGGGTCATTACTAATACCCTGGTTGAGGGGGAGTCCGGATTGTACTTAGTTTTGGGTCAGTTCAAGGCCCCCAAAAACCAACTGTGTCCCTCCTTGTCCTACACTACACTAGCCTAAATCGGGCGTATGGTCGGCCCGGCGACAAAATGGGAATGGCCTTCACCATCGGGAAGATTACCTGCCGGGGTGAAAATTCGGATCCACCAAACACAGGTAACGCTGTGCAGTGGCGGGATACGTATAGAACCGAAAGGGGGTAAAATAACCCTAGAAGATCAGTGTAAGGCGACTCAATAAATACTCGTTGTTTTATTTAAATTGTTTATTAATTATATAAAATCACAGCGTAATAGATACTTACAAAAATATAAATCATAACTTTTTTGATGCGTTTTTACATACAAAATTTATTTTACCAACTTAATAATTTAATAGAACGTACTAAGAGCGAAAAAAATATACTATAAAAATTATAACTATAATAAGGCTATAATGTAATAATGGTAACAATTAGATATACAAAAATACTTAATTTGTGACAAATGCATACTAACAAGTCCTTATCACAATATCTGCTACATGGTAGCAATAACAATTGATTTCTTATTTTTGTACCGTTATATTTTCAATTGTCAAATAAATAAATCACAATATACAATATCTTCCTTATTTAGAAAACTAAAATAAGGAGAATCTTATTTGGGCACTTGCAGGTCAAATCAATAAAATCAGTAGAAAAAAATCAAATATTCAGACAGCGCAAAGTTTTCTCAGGAACTCTAGTCGTGTGCTCGAAGGAGTCGACCCGTTCGGGATTATTTTGATCGTTGTTCGCGTTGCTGGCACTGTGATCCTTTTTCACAAACTTGACACAGCCCTGACCGGTCCCCATCAATTTACTAAGGCACATGTTTTTCTCACCGACTATCGCCAAAACGTCTTTCTCCAACTCGAAGAGGTGGTGGTCGGGATGTTCGGGAAAATGCTCGCGCATAAAGTTAGCCAGCCTAACCACGTATTCGACGTTGTGCCCGCTCGGGCCCCTCGACTCCGTTACTTGTCGTGCTATATCCTTCACTTTGCCGTCTCCAAGCCACAGGGGATTCTTAATGGTGGCCACATAAAGTAATACCTTAAAGGGTTGCCCTTTGGCGGGGTGGAAATCCGTGAATTGTGATATATAACCCCCCAATTCGCATTCCCTTTTGGATAGGTAGGGTATAGCTGCTTCACCGCTTATAGCGAACGCCAGTCCATGTACAGATCCCTAAAAAAATATTAAATACAAACTGCGACATTAAGCGAAAATTTGTTTTTTTTTTATTCAGGAATTATTTTTATGTGTTAACCCTAGAGTGATATTTTTAATTAGACAAAAAATATCACATCACATCATATCATTGCAGATATTTTAAAATTAGATTTAATTTTTATGCCAAAATGATATTTTTAATTTAGTGAATTTAAAATTTCAACACCATAATTCACATTACCTTTAAATGTAAGTCGATAATTTTTAATTTAATAAGTGTAAACGCTGCTTTAGCTGACTGCATATGCTGCAGACTTCGTACAACTCGACAAATCTAGCTAGAGACTTTAAAAACAGTGTGTGCAAAACTTTAAAGAGAGAACGCATTCGGAAGAAAAGAGATGCATGATACGGCCGATCTCGGCCGCACAGAGTACTAATAAAGGTTTAAATATCAACATTATTAAAGTTATTTAAGAGTTAAAAATAGTAAATTTTCGATTTATTTATACAATTAGAATAGAATTATATATATATTGAAGGTTAACAAGAATGCTAAAGCTACGTTTAATTTTGAGTTAAAAATGTATCAATTTAAAATTGTTAAAGATAAAAAGTTTTGCTTTAAATTTTTAATAGTCATTTAAATGATAGTCGATAAATTTTTAATCCAAAAATTACCACTTTAAAATTTTAATCTACTCTTTACAAATTTAATTTTATCTAATGAACATGTCACTTTAGAATAAAAAATAAAACCGCGCCCCATAGCTGAAGGATCCCTTAATAATTCTTATTCATATTATTATAATTGGTGGGAAATTTCCAAATACTATATTGCGGTTTTATTGAGAGGTAATAAAATTTATTTATGGTGGCCACATTTTACAGTTGGACGTAATAGAAATTGTTGGTGCTTTTCAAATATTTACAGAGCAAGTAAAACCTGAATGTATTGTATCGTATTTCAAACATAACAGTATAAATATTATTAACTTATTTTGATACTTCGGAGTATGTTTAAATATTAATTTAGGGGCTTGTTTATTTGCGTTGTAAATAATATTTTTGACCTATCAAAAATGATAATTAATATTATGAAATTTTATCGGTATAACTTATTTCGCATTTACCATAAAAGTTATTTAATCTGGTTATTAAAAAACCTTTATCAAAAGGTCAAAGCAATTTTTACTTCTTCCAATACAAAGTGACTGGTCAAAACTTAAACAATTAATGAATAATATAATCTAAATTGTTCTCAAGTGGTTGATTTATAACCTTTATATAGTCCATCTTAAATTCCGAGAACGCATTTCAAAATAGTTGCAAAAATGGCGGATGTGCCGGGATCAGTGCAATTATTTTTCGAAAACGCAAATAAGTAAATTATATTAAAAGTGTTATCATCGGTATCACGATCAAGCTGGATGTTTGATGCTGACGTAGGAGGAAATTTATTTAATTTGGCCAACAAAAGGCTCGTGAAAATATTCGCACACTCAAATATGAATAAAAATAGAATGTTACAAATAAAATTAAAAACTGGTTAAAAATCATTTGGCGATTTTTTATGCGTGTATACACTTTTTATTTTGAGATCCAAACATACATGGTATTTATTTATTAGTTAAAGTTTATTAAACGTGACTTAGGTTGTGGGTGGTATCGTACCATTTTGGTAGTATCAAATTATAGATTAAAAGATAAAATCATTGTAACAATTCATTAAACAAACAAATTAAAATATATTTAGTCTGGATATTATTTAATTACAAGTGGATCAAATCGAAATGATAACAATATGATTATTAAGGAACAAAGGAACACTAGTGAAAATCGAAAAAAATCGCATGAACTTCAAACGTGATACAACTAAAAATAATAACACGCGTAATAAAATATAAACCGATCTAAAATGATCTATTTGTATACGAAAATAACAGTACGATACGCATTTGCGTTTCGTATTGTCTCCATGGCAACAGTACGATACGCAAATATAATTTAAAATTTGAATTTGACAAATAGAAAGGAAATTGACGTCTTATGTTATTTAGTTCTTTAATATACTATTATATACAACAAGGTTATTAACAAATTCCTTATACTTACAACTGGGTCTTCTACTAGTGTGGCCACCCTTCCAGGCTAAAAAGGAAAACACGTAATCATTAAATTTGTAATTATTTGATTTAAATGGCCTTAAGACTTATTAAGAAACAATAAAGCAATTTAAAATTAATTTGGACATATCCGGCTTTTAATTATAGACACATCCTGATTTTTTCAAAAAATGATGGCGCCAAAATTTAAAAAAAAAAATATTTTGCGGTACTCACTTTGTCTTCCGTTCCCCTATGGGTGGTGTTACCCTGCCAAAATCTTCGGTTGTACCCCTTGACATGTCCAGTAACAGCCTTATGAAACTGAAAGCCCGGCAGCCAGCACAAGGACCCGTATGCAAACACCCAAAGGGCCTTGGTGTCGTTCGAAAAAACCGTGCTCTCGAGTTCCGCGACTTTTTCATTCATTCTGATGCAACAGCTGTCAAAAAAGCGGCTAAACTGGCTGCGCTAACGCAATGTAGCACGTCGCTCACTCGCTGCTTTGATCTACTGTCTCGGTTTCTAGCAGACACTTTGCTTGAGCGATTAAAAAGTTTATACACGCAGACGCGGTTAGCGAATTTATTTTTAAGACACTCTGGGCCACAATACGTACAACACAAAAAATACCCCCAAACGTGATTCAACAAAAAATAGTACAACCACCCTAATGTAACCCCTAAAAACACTATCAAGAATATAATTTTTAACAAACACAGGGCCGTAACGAACAAAAACCACCCCCGAAAACTCAAAAAACATCTCGACAACTAAGTGTCCAAAACCTTTTAAAGCAGTGTTTTATACATAAGTTTTTCTGTAAAAACAAATAATATTTTATTTTGCGTACCTATACAAAAAAAAAATTATATTTTTAAACTGTTTTTTTGTCCCTAGTGGAAAAAGAATTCTTTATTATAAAAGCGTACTATTTTGTTCATGCAACAAAAAACAAGCAAAATTAAAATTAAAAATATACATATGTGTATATTAGGGTGTTTAAAAAATAAAAAAAATTTTTTTTCGCTCTTACCCTCTCAAATGTTTCTATTTAATATAAAACAAATCCTCACCAAATATGGGCGTTCCAGCTCAACTCTAAGAGGTCTCTGTTTTTATTTTAGTTTACCATTTAATTAACATGGGAAGAAATAATTGTATGTTTGGAATTTTATACCTCTGTATCAAAGTAACTTATGGCAATAATCATTGGAGTTTCTTATATATTTTATTATTTTTCGATAAATTGATTTCTTCTAGTTATTCGAGGTCAAAGTTTGATTAACATCAAATTTTCTGTTTTTTTTAATTTTATGGTACAATTAGCAGACGGGAGGTGAAAGGGGGCAAAACAAAGTAGCGGGGGGTGCAAAATGGGGTACCCAAAAAATTTCGTAAAAAAAAATTTTTTAGATTGTTTTTTTCGGTTATAAATTATTTGAAAATTGACTCACAAGTTCACGCTTTTAATCGAAAATAATTATTCTGAGCCTGTAGAGCGAGAAAAAAGATGGTACAATTTTGGAAAACTTTTCATATGCTCATTTTTAAAATTTTCAATGACTATGCCAAAACCATTATTTATTACACATTCAAACAGAAAAATTTATTGTCAAAGTAATGAAAAAAATGTATTGTTAAAAGGGCTTTAAATATATTGATTCAACTCTGTAAGTTTGCCGTAATGCGTATACGCAATGAGGTTGCGCACTATACTAATCGAGCGATTGAAAGCAGAGACTCTGATTGAAAGCGTCTCAATAAACTTTTACAAAAACAAAAATAAAAATGTTTTTTTTTATTTGTGTCTTATCATAAAAAATAAATAGTGTTAAGGAAATTTACAGATATAAACTGGTTATAACCAGAAAATCATTATTTTTGGTTTTCAACAAATTGTAAAATAAAAATACAGTTTTCTTTATTTACAAATAGTAAAAAACTTGCACACGTGCATCATGCTCGGTGCATGTAATAATATTTATTTTTATCTTGCCGGTGACGTATACTATAGATTCTACTTTTTATGTATTGTGGGCTGCCTACCTTAGTCAAACAAATTTGATAATAATAATAAGTATTTAATAAATAATTTGTTTGTACGAGAAAATTTAGTTTATAGGTTTGCGGAAGTAGTTTTTTGGTTAATTAATTATTATAAGTAGATTAAAGTTTTAAATGAGAAAATAAAATTTACATTTTCTACGATATAAAGTTTTATGTGAAATTAAACAACATAATCCTTGGTTTATACTAAACACTGAGTGAAATTGTAGAGGTAAACCATATATAATGAAGACAATCTTATTGAAAATTCCGTTTGTATATTTAAGGGGTCTCGTATATTTCCGGATTAACCCTTCCCGAAGCGCAGGACATTTAAATCCCATTTACGAGCAGCGAATTAATATTTATTCGACTTATGCTACTTTAAAAGCGCTCATTTATCATATTTGACATTAAAATATAGCAAGGGGAACGTGAGGGATAAACAAGGAATGAAAAAATCTTGAATAACTTTCTATTGTTCTCCCTGGAAAAATTTTTTGTTTTATTTCAAAAGTTAGTTGTTCTGGTGTATAATCCAGTTTCAGATTTTAAGGTAAACTTTTATTTTCTTTTGTGGCGCATGTAATGAGTTAATTGAAAAATTGGTTGGTACTTAAAGCAATTTTAAAATTGTTTGGGTCATTTTAGAAAAAGAGCAAGAGACTTATTAACCACCTGTGTGTAATCTGGTTTAGAGCCAAGACGCGGTCCTTGAAAACTGCTCTATCTATTTATATAGCGGTTTTACTTTTCGACGTTCAAGAAAAACCAAAAATGACCTCTTAAGCTTAAAGGAAATATTGAACTAAACTATTAAAAATTTACTAAATTACCTTCGAATTGGCTTTGACTTAGATTCGATAAATCAAGGTGATTTTAGGATTTGAAGTGCACCTTTTGGCTTTTGATTTTCAGTTTGGTATAGATTTAAGGTCTCAAGTCTTAAATGGGTCAAGTTTAAAGCTGAACTGTTGCCAAATACATAATAATTACACTGACATGTTTACACTTGTATTGTATCAAACTGAATATCCCAATTAATTTTATTATTTATCTTCCGTTTTCTTCAACTTAAAATTTTATCCTAAAAGAGAATGTAATTTGTCAAATTTTAAGCCAATATTTTTTTAACTTCATCTTAAGTTTTATAATATGTATTTGACATTTATGAAGACATTACAATTTGATCTATGTATGATTCAAAAATATTCTAAATTGTGTTTTTAATATTCCAAAGTATGCAGCTTAGTCGTTTAACAGTGGCGTAACTATACCCCCGCTAAATAAGCTTTGTTAATAGTATATTATGTATCAAGTTTTATAAATGCGATTTTAGGCACGAGCAAAGCTTGCAAGCGAGTGTTTAATAAAACAAGTGTCTGGAGAAGTACGAGTTGCATAATATACTTTATCTACGACGAACAAAAAGAAGAATTGAAAGCCAATTTTATTTGTTAAACATTTGACATCTTGTCAACTGTTAACGGATTTAACCTAACTTTTCACCAATTTATAATTAAGCTAACTTCAGCCGGTGACTAAAATGCCCAAAAACCACTGATGCTAACTTCAGCCCGTTACTAAAACGCCATGAAGTCACAGCTCGTCAATGTAGGAGTAGATAAAGTATAGTATGTAATTCGTTTTATAAACTTCTCTAGACACTCGTTTTTATTAAACACTCGCTCGCAAGCTTCGCTCGTGACTAATAAAACTCGTAACTAAAATGTAATTTATAAAACGAGTTACATACTATACTTTATCTACTCCTACATTGACGAGCTGTGACCTTATGGCATTTTAGTCACGGGCCGAAGTTAGCAACAGTGGCTTTTGGGCATTTTAGTCACGGGCTGAAGTTAGCTTTATTCTAAATTGCGAAAAAGTGAGGTTTAATTTTTCAAATGTCAAATATTTATTGATTAAAATTGCCTTTAATTCTTATTTCTGTTCGTCTCAGATAAAGTATAATATGCAACTTGTTTTATAAACTTCTCTAGACACTCGTTTTTATTAAACACTCGCTCTCAAGCTTCGCTTGTGTCTAATAAAACTCGTAACTAAATTGGCGTTTATAAGACTTGATACATAATATAGGTACTATTATCTACGACGAAAACAAAGAAGAATTTAAAGCCAATTTTATTTGTTAAAAATTTGACATCTGTCAACTTTTAACGGATTTAACCTCACTTTTTCCTAATTTATAATAAAGATAACTTCAGCCCGTGACTAAAATGCCCGAACGCCACTGTTGCAAACTTCAGCTCGTGACTAAAACGCTATAAAGTCATGTAGGAGTAGATAATAGTATATTATGTATCAAGTTTGATAAACGCCATTTTAGACACGAATTTAATTTAGGCGAGCGAGTGCTTAAATTAATGAGTGTCTAGAAAAGTTTATAAACGAGTTGCATACTATACTTTTTCTACGACAAATACTTTTTATTATCTTAAAATGATTTAAATCAAATATTTTTATAGAGCGCCATCTATAAAACAATAGGGGAATTTTTATGTGTTATAAAGGTTATAAAATGTATTCCTTGAAAATCGATTAACAACAGTTTTTCACAGTGAAAGTAAAGAAAATGTTTTATGAGCACTTAAATTAAAAAGTCAGTACAATGTTCATATAAACTTTTCAAATATTGGCGCTGAGAAACTAACTAATGCTTTTGTATTTTTGTATTGCGATAATAAAATAATGTTCACATTTAGTATTATTTTACAAGAAGGGCACTTTATTTTAACGATTATATGGCATTTGATAACAGTCAACTAACTTAAAGCCAACTTCAGCCCGTGACTAAAAACCTGTTGCTAACTTCAGCCGGTGACTAAAACGCCAAAGTCCACAAATCTAGGAAGTCGATTTTAACCTACTTCCACCTGACCGATTAAGCTGAAATTTTGCATACACTTTTGGTGCCGGTGACAATACAATCGAGTGTACTCAATATTGTAATTTGCTGAAAATGGCTGCCGATCCAAGATGGCGGATTACCTTTTTTTACAACTCTCTTAATAATATTAAGTTAATATGGGTATGAAATGAAAGGGTGTGACGAGTAGAAAACAATAAGGCGAGTGACGTCATGCCAAATATAATATGGCGGCCGATCCAAGATGGCGGATAAACTATTTTTTTACAACCTCCTTGACATGGGTATCAAATGAGAGGGTTTGTCAAGCAGAATACGTGGTAATTTAAATTTTAATATAGCGGATGTAAATTATAAACTTACTTTTTAACTAAAATAATATTTTTATAAAACTAAAAAGCAGACTTTAACGCACCAAAAAGTACAAAATACTTTCTTAAAGTAAATAATAATAAACTTGTCACTTTCTAATGTTAAAGACTATTCCATATGGTCTCATGTACTTTTAAAAACCATTATTTTTTGTATTTGTTTTTACATTCTTAATTATGGTTTGAACATTCTTGAATGGATTTTTGAAATTTGTATATGTAATCGTATGAATTTTTGGGTTTTTGATAAAATAATATGTTTTTGACATTGTAAAATAGGGTTTTGATTATAATTCTAAATTATGGCTTTAAAAATGTGCTTGTTGCGTAGAATCTTGTTTAAAATAGTGGTTTAAATGAAATATCGAGCGATTTTAATAATTTTTGGTCGTGTATTGCGTACAAGTGTTGAAGAAAAGGTGGCCAGCTTTGGACTTAAACGCATCAGGCCAAGTTACATACACTATCTACCGGCTCACCTTGTGTTGACATTGAATAGAACAGGCATTCTGTCTGCTCTTATGATAAGATTTATCACTTATTGTATTTGATAGTCTTTTCAACCTGCTCCTCCCTAGTCTATGTAGGTCAGTGTGATGCATATTTATGTTGACCTTGGTCGTACACAGACGGAAGAAACAACCCAGCACCATGCTACAAACAACAATGTATTTGTTTGTCGAATTTTTCGCCTCTGCGGTTATTTACATTTCTTCCAATATGTAACGCAATTTTTCTCACCAATCTTTGTTATTTTTTATGAATTTTTCAAGGTCATTTCCGCCTTGCTTCAATATTTCCGGGTGTACATTTTGTTATTTGCCAATTTATTTCTACGTTTAACTATTGTTATTTTCAGCTTGAACCGTTACTTCAAATAACATTGCTTTTTGGTTTCCATAGAATATATTTATTATAACAGTACTTTAATTTGATAATAGTGTTTTCGTAAACAGAATTTTATTATAGCGACTTCATTTAGCCAGTCTGAGTAAATAAAATTAACCAATGAACAAATTTAACTTTGATTGGATTCAAACAACAATTTAAGGGGCCGTCACACGTATATAGAGGAGGGGGTTACCGTTTGTGACAAAGTGTGACATGTGTCTAGATCGTGCGTTGATTCACACCAAACAAATTAAAATATTTGTTTGCATTATTATTTTTATGTTTTAATTAATAATAATTGTATTATACAGGGTGCACCAAGGATCCTTCTATGTATGGGTATCTTTTTTTTCAAGATCTACAAGGTCGGTTAAATTAGACAAAAGTTGTATAATTACAAGGCATTTAAAAATTGGGAAAAAAATAAAATAATTGGAAAAAAAATAAAAATCTGTCAAAACCGAACGTTATTCCTGGAAATTATGAAAAAGAAAGTACAAGTGCTTATTAATTGTTTATTTTTTAGTTTAGGGTAGTTATGCAATAATAATTTTTGTTCCAAATTAAATATGTAAAAATATACAGGGTGTTCCATTAAAAAAATATTTTTGTGAATATTTCGGAAACCCGAAGTTTAATGGTTTTTCTGTTGTAACCATTTAAATGAAAAAAAATGCCACCTATTTTGTATTATTATTATTATGTTTGCTAATTTAACCTCCAATCATAATGAAGTTAGGAACTTTGGACATATTATTATCTGTAAAATATTAAAATATAATGGTTTAATAAAATTAATTAAATTTAGAAAAAACAAACTTGACTTTGTGACAACATGTGACAAGTGGAGTAGAGTGTCTATAATTAAAAAAAATATATCTTACGTACTTTATGGACAAACCCTAATAAGGGTTGCTATCGTTTCACATTTATTTATATTTCTTTCCACGTGTACGAAAGCTTAGATATTACTTTCATGATTAAAGGTATTATTTTACATTATATAATTAGGTATAATATAATAATCTTGACACACAATCACGATTTTTCTTTTTGAAATTGGATCGGATTATGGAATGCATATCCTAATTCTCACTCTAACTAAGTCTTAGGTATTGCAATGCATGCGACTTTCTTTGGCATAATTCTCAAATGTCTTATGATAAAAAACTCACGAAGCCTATTCAATTACAATAACATTGATATGATATGTAGTGTATCGGTTGCATCTTCGACATTATGGAACAAAGTAAAAAGAAAGTGATTTCGTTTTTAGTTTCTATCATATTACATTAACCTACTATTGCGATTAATATGGAAATTATCATTTCTTAGTATCCACGATATTTGATTCAAATGTGGGAAACGTTTTTGACATAATTCTCTCTATTATCTAAAAATTTCGCAAAGCAAACCTAAACCTTGAGGCCTATTTTAACACTCCAACATATTTTAAGTAACTGTGCAATTATAATTGCAGATTTACCCCAACATACTTCTAAAAATCTATTACAAGATCATCTCTATATTTGCATCTGTACCATTTCACACACTTGTTACGAAATTTTCATTGACAAATAATTGATTAACTATAAAAGAGAGATCATGATGTAATTATATTTTCTATGTCGTTAATTATTCCTAAAATCACTATTTTTTTGCCGAACCAACATTTTCAACTATCTATTTTAACTGCCCTATTTCCTAACCGCTGACATAGGTTAAAAATTAGGACGACAATTTATTCTTGCTTGCAATAATTAATTACGTGTTTTTTATTTGAAAAAATATTTTCCATTAATTACAATACCTACAGTAAATCTATGAGGCAATAAGGTCAGAAATACTGTTTATTTTCCAAAGTTTATGTATTATAGGCGTTTCTAGAAATACATTTAACTGGGTTATACTGTTACAGTTAGTTTTAAGTGAAATTTACATATGTATATGTGCTTTTAATAAAAATGAAAGGAAAATTTCCTGTACAGGCTAAATTTAATTAAAATTCTCCCCAAACACCTTACAAGAAAGATAGATGACATGTCTGCAGACATCCTTTTATTTAAGGATAACAAAAATATTATTAAATGCTTGGAAAAAAACAAACTATTGTTTTTGCTATTATTCAATAAAAATACTTGTTATTACACATTATGTTTTTGTTTGTTATGTAAATTTTGGTGTAATTGGTATAAATTTTGTAAATATTTTTTCTATTCATTTTCAATTATTCACGTCCAAATCGAAGTCCAATAAACCATTATATAAACATACAGCGAAGAGGGGTCATCTCATCGACCATATCATGTAGAGGGGTTTTGAATTAAATTTGTTAGGCCAAGGAATAATCTAAATTTGTTTATTGGAAAATGCCTATTCAAAAAATATATATATATTTAAGTAATATTGTAGACATTTTAATTCCCTCGAAGTTTTATTATTAACTTTTTACGATAACTTTATTATTTAAAAAAAATATGGGCCATCAAAGTTTAGTTAATAAACTTAATAATAAATATTTATGTCATTAGGCCAAAAAGTCAGACTGAGCAAAGCCGAATAGCATATAACATTTTATCTTCAAGTTGTAAGTAATGCAGATGTTTACTTAACGTAATTTTTACGAAACAAAATTACTTATAGGTTATTTTATTTTAAAATATTTTTTTCTACTCCCACCTTTAAAACGCCCATTATCGTACATGTTTCCATGACACTAAGTGACCTATTAAATACACATTGACAAGTTGTGGCTTTATGGCGCTTTAGTCACGGGCTGAAGTTAGCAACAAGTTTTTAGTCACGGGCTGAAGTTGTCAAATGTCATACAATCGATAAAATAAATTGCCTTTTTTGTAAAATAATACTAAATGTGAAAATTATTTTATTATCTCAATACAAAAATACAAAAGTATTAAATAGTTTCTCAACGCCAATATTTGAAAAGTTTGTATGAATATTGTACTGACCTTTTAATTTCGCCGGCAGTAAACTATAACTTAAATTCGGGCACGGACTCCACTGTAAAGTGCTCATAAAACATTTTCTTTACTTTCACTGTGAAAAACTGTCAATTTTCAAGAAATACATTTCGATTTATAACCTTTATAATCTGTGTTTAAAAAATGAAAAAATTTGACATTTGACGGTGACACACGGATTCCCTTATTGTTTCATAAATGGCGCTCTATACAAATTTTTGATTTAAATCATTTTAACATAATAATAAGTATTTGTCGTAGAAAAAGTATAGTATGCACCTCGTTTATAAACTTTTCTATACACTCATTAATTTAAGCACTCGCTCGCAAGCTCGCTCGTGCCTAAATTAAATTAGTGTGTAAAATGGCCTTTATCAAACTTGATACATAATATACTATTAAGGGTAAATATTTTCACTCTAAACTATATTTTACTTATAAGTCATACTTTTACTATAATAAAACCACTTTGTAGTCGTAAATAATTCTTGTTTTTCTGGGAACTTTTTAAGGTTTAAAGTGTTATAAAAAAGTATTAGGCTTAATGAAAAAATCAACTTTAAGTAAAAAATAAAACTAAATGCGTAGGTTAAAATAAAAACGCCATAATAAATTATTAAAATTTGTATCCAATATTTAATAAAAATTAATTGAATAATTTTTAACAAATATTTTAGAAAAAAGTGGGAAACTTTCTTATTATTAATTTAATACGTAGAAAAGTTATTCTTTATAAAAAGTTCTGTATGGTCTAAAATCTAAAATAAAATCATCAGATATCAAACCGCGTATACGACTGAAAAATTTTGATATCTGATAATTGTACACTGTATATAATCTTTGAATTATTATATATATTATACATATATATTTATTTTAAACACTTAATTATTTATATTAAAACAATAAGTTTTAATGCTAAATATAATTAGTTAAATTTATTAATTTTATTTTACGGGTAACTTTATTACCAACTTTAGGCATACCATTTTAAAATATAAATTAAAAAAATATATATATATAAATGTTAAGGGTTTATAAAAAAAAGAGGAGACATGATGTAATGTTATTTTTACGCGAATATGTAGTATTTAATTTGCTTTTATTAGGCCATTTTTTGTTGCTTGGTTATGGTTATTATGTAGTAAAAATAACGTATTAAACCATTTCACATGTTTTGTATTTGTACCGTTATTACGGTTTTTGTTTACTGTAAAAATACTTATTACTATTTTGACCCCAAACTTTTTTTGTTTAAATTTTTTGTTTGATATTATGTTTTAATCAATTTTTTTGTTCAATTATTTTTATTTATGTAGTAATATTTTGAGACAAAATGCGTACTATAATTACGTAGTACATAGTACACACGCTCATAATTTTAGTATACCTACTATTGACAACACTGCTCACCCTCTAACAATTTTATTTAAAAGACAAGCCTATTCCAATGATTAAAATTGTAGTTTTTGGGTTAAATTGTGATGTGAAAAATGCGAGACTTATTGTATAAGATAAGTATGTAAAAATGTGTTATAAAATCTTGTTAAGTGAAATAGTTAACCTCGCTTACGTACTTGAAGAGACCTTGTTTTGAGCAGTATATTTGCTGGACAAAAACAAATATCAACAATGATCAATTAGTATACCTACCGTAAAAGTAGAATGTTACTTTTAAAACTAAGAGCTCATATACGTAGACAGGCCAGCAACCAATTGTTCGATATCATAAGTCAAAAAAATTCTTTGAATCACCCTAAAGTATATGTATAAAAGAAATAAAACACAACTGTTTAATAAAAATACACATTTTATTCAGTCTCATTATAATAGACTTAAAAACTGGGAGACTATAATAATATAGATAAATTACTAATTAATTTTTACAATAAATTCACAATGAAGATATATACAAATGTAAATGAAAATGAAAATGTAAATAAAAAAAACCGATAGTATGCGAGTGATGTGTTTTTCTTGTTCCCAGTCGGCCCCAATGAAAAAAGAAGGCCCAAGCTGATCATATAAACTAAACTAAACACTAGGTATTTTCCTTTTCTACTCTACAGGGTGTATAACATACACACTCTTATGAATGAAAATCTTATAAATTAAAGTGGAATGTACTTGATTGTTGATTATAAAATGCGCAGACAAACAGGCAAACGAACACCCTGTATAAACAAAAATAAAAGTTGTGACGATGTTCCCAACTAGCACAAGCTATTTATTGCTGAACAATCACAGCTTCTTCTCTATAACAACAATTTACTTCAAAATGACATGTTTTTCGTCTATAAATATTTCCTATATATATATAATTAATACCACCAAACCCTTTAAAAGTAATGCTTGTTCATCTTTAAGATAGAAAAAACATTTCACGTTGAAGTGCAGCTTCCAACATTTGTAAAGCTGAAATTTGTACTCTTATATAATTATATTTAACACAAAAATACTGATAATGGTAGTTATTAGTGCTTGAGTTTTATAGAATTTTTTTTATCTGTGTGTTCGGAAACGGTAGGTGGGGGGACAAACATTTGAGGTTAGATATCTGTCACTTTCAGTAGATTTGGGGTAAGAAGACTAAATACAGGAGGAGTAACGCTTAATATTTTTTAAGTTTGATACCGCAACGTCATCAGCCATGCATTGCCCACCGTTGTCGAGCGATGACGTTGCTGCGGAATCAAACTTACTACCTACTAGATAAAGTTCGTCTTTTGGCGTGTAACTCCTCCTGTATTAAATCTTCTTAAATTGCGGTTAGCTATCGGTAGAATTGAGGTCTCTTACTATAATTAAGGTTAGGTATTTGTTACTGACAGTATAATTGAGGTTAGGTTCCTAACCTTTAAAACTTACCATACTTTACGTCTGTAGCTCAGTAGAGGTTTCCAGACACATGTTCGCCACATCAAAATGTTTGTCCCAGTATGGCCTATCAGCCTTTAAAATTCGGCCCAACCGTTTTCGAACACCCTGTATAAAAAAGGGATGCAACAATCAAAAAAAATTAACAAAAACCATATTTTATTCAAAACATTTATGGAAAATGTTAAAATAACAATACGCAATTAAAAATATGTAAAAAAAATCATATCGTATCGTATCTCATTGTCAGTACATATGTAGCCGTAAAACCTGTTACCATTATTGATGCTAGTTGGGTTGAACACTCAGACCAAAGTCATCAATTAAGATTAATTCTCAAGACCAAAAAACTTAAGCTTAGCACCAATTCTAAGTATAAGATTCGGAAAAAGAATTAAATGATTAAAAGCTACAAACTCATCAGGTGCATTTTGGTGCAAAAAATTGATCACTTAATGATCATCTTTCGTTCGCGGTGTTAGGATGAACTTAAAGCAGTCAGGAGGTACTGCCACACAACCGGGCTTGGTCTTAGCCACGCCGTTGGTGGCAAGATTGTATTGCTGAAGCAAAGTGGTCACTATTAGAAAGCTAAAACATTGTACGAGCCTTTGGCCGATGCACGTCCTTTTGCCAGTGCTGAAGGGTATGAAGTGAGCGGGTTTAACCACGTTGCCAGATGCCGTTAGAAACCTTTCGGGCCTGAACTCTTCGGGATCGACCCAATATTGCTCGCCCAAATTCAACTCGTAGTTGTTGATGAAGATCAACGTGCCTTTTTCCACTGTGAAGCCGTCTATCTCGGTGTCGCACGAAGCCACATGGGGCACTATCGGGGAGGAAGCCTTACGCAATGTTTCCCAGATTGTGGCTTCAGTGTAGGGCATCGCGGCTTTATCGAAGAGATTCGGCAGTCTAGTTCCACGGGTGACGGTGTCAATTTCTTTTTGAATGCGGTTTCCCACTTCAGGGTGGTTGACTATGGAGGCCAAAGTAACCATAACTAGGTTTCCTATGGCGGAATGACCACCGATAAAGTCTTCCAACTCGAAAATGATGTGTTCCCAGTTCATGTTCGGGTCTTCTTCCAGATGCATTAGGAGGGCGTCTGTAAAGTCTCTTGGCGGGCTGTTGTAGTCCAAGGTAGAACGATGTTTATCGATGATTCTCGATAGGATAAATTGACGGATCTCTTTGGCCCAGTTGGATATTTTTTCCATGTGGCCTTTGTAAATTGGTAAAAGCCACGGCAGAAAATCGACGGCGTAGCCCTGGTTTATCTCCCAAAATATTTCGTCGAAGAATCGTACAGCTTTTTGGAACTCCCTGTCATCATAGGAGAAGCTTGTCGAGCACATGTATTGCGTGAACATGTTCGCACAAGCCGCCAGTACTACAGGCTTGATGTCGCACGGTTGTTCTGTGGGTAGTTTTTGTAGTTCTTTAATGAAAACGTTCATTTCGTCGATGCCCACTTGCGATACGGTGTCGTATTGCAGAGAGGTGAATCGTGGCGAACAATAGGTCCTGGCGATGCTCCTTCTTGTTTTCTGCAGAGCTGACCAGTCGCAAAGGGCAAGAGCTGAAAAACGAAACATATATAAACGTTAGAGGGCAAAAGTCTCAAGGCCGAATCGCGGCTCGTCTATCATGCTCGGCACGCGTCCACTCAGTCAGAATAGTTCGCGAAACAACACAACAGATGCTCACTCATTGAGGCGCGTGCCTTACCTTACCTCTCCTCCCTTCTATTCACTATGCTACATTATGCTGCCTTCATACTAACACAACCGGGTAATAATCATAATTCACTCCATTAACACCACCATTTGTTTATTATTCATTTATCCTACTTCCTTCATTACACCCCACATTATTCACAACTACTAAAATATGCCGAAATTTGCAAAACTACATTTTCAATTTAGGTGGAGGAGGTGTTTAGTATGAAGGTGGCTTAATGCTGAATAAATATTCACGACAAAAATTACATACATATTTATAAATATGTATACATACTATAGTATACTACCACCGTACTACAAATATTTATATTCGTATCCAATACATTTTTTTTAGAAAAATGTGCCAACTTTTAATGTTCCACTTCTTAAAATTTTGGTTAGAAGGAAAGTTATTTTAATTAAATAGTTAAATTGTTTTAAATATGAAGATATTTACGTGATAGAGGCCAAGGTTGCGTTAACGGTATTTAACAAAATATTCTGAGTATGTTTTGATACATTTACCTACACTATTTAAATAAATAAATACTATTTAATTGATTAACATTTTTTGAATTTTAAATGATTTTTTTAAAATAAATTAGGATTGTCCTTTAATTTGCCTTGAAATAAACTGCTTTTTAATTAACACACTCGAAATTTTATGACAAAAAAATTATGCAAGATAATGCATTTTTTATTGTTAAAAAAGCAGCGGTTTTATACCTCTTATGTAAATAAGCATAAAATAAACTAATGTGACTTTTAATAAAAACTCCGACAAAATCATGACAAAATAAAAAAACAAAAACGTTTCTCGGAATTTAATTAAATATGCCACAGTTTAGTTACGTTTACATAAAAATTAGTATAGTAAAGGAATTAAGGCTATGTAGGCTAAGTCGTTACTCGTTAAAATGTTAAAATTTCCTCTGTAGGTATTTTGATCAGATTCAGTTTCATTAGAATCTCAAGTTCAAGTTCACGGTGTTCGAGTATAGTAGCGAGTAGCGAGACAACGTTATGAATTGACGCGAGAGGTAAGTTAAGTAGCAACAACAAACAGTGGATAGAAAGTAAATTCTGATGCAGCTAGTTTTCAACGAAACGTAGGAAGAAGAAAAAAATCATTGTGACCTCTTAAACTGAAACGTTCTCTAAGGAATGTATGTATATAAGATACCGGTATACATTTTCTTTTGCAAAACTTTTTACAAGGAATGTTAGTTAACTTAACGGGACTATCTGTTTTACGGTAATTATCGATTATATACTGATCGCGGATAAGTACACACACGAGTGTGTGTTTTTTTTAAGGACGGAGTGTCCGAAGTAATTATAACGAGGAGATGCCGATGATGGAATACCACGCGAACCTTTTCTTCCGGGTTAATTATTCGAAGTATTTTTTATGGTACGAAATTGATAGGGTACTTACAGTTGTTTCTGTCTCCTCCGAACAGTTTGTGGAAGCGCAGAAAATCGGGCCTTCCGCCAAAGTCACTGCCTTTGGTGATGAGCACTTCCCTAATAAGATCAAGGTTGTTGACAACGACACAGCGCGACGATCCTAAATTGATGCTGAAGATGTCACCGTAGAGTTTGCTGAGGGCCGTAAAGGCCTGGAACGGGGTCTCATGGGTGCCGAGCAAATGCAGGGAGCCGATCACGGGCCAGGGCTTAGGACCGTTTATTGTCGAAGACAACTTGGATTTGTTCTGACGGCTGCTAGTGGCAGTGCAGAACCACCACAGCAGGAGCAGCAGAGCAACACACAACGCGACTAGCGTAAGCATGTCCGTAGCAAGCGCACTTAGACTGGTCACTGTTGCCAGCAGCACTCTGCTACCCTCTTTATTACCGATTTCGGTCGCTTTGACTTGACTGACGTATTCCACTCAGGCACACTTGACAGAGCTGGTGCTGGTGCTGGTGTTGTGATGCGCAACCAATGACAGATCCCCTCTACCTACAGGGTGCCCTGACTAATCTGCAGATTGGTCTGAAGACGATTTTTTCGACGACGCCCTCGTCAATCACTCACTCAAATTACACCTACTACCTACTTCTTTTCTTCCATCTCTCCATGGATTGCACTCTTCCATCCTTACACAACACTAATACGCAATTCATTCATTTAAAAAATCTTCAACCTTTTTTCTATGCTATACCTCACATTTTTACTTTACTTAACTTTTATTCAAATTCTAAACCAACCCGGACATTTCTCTATTTTAAAAATGCCCAATATTTTTTGTAATACATCGCAAATTCAAATGTCTAATATTTTTTAAATTCATTACAAACGATAGTTTTTTCTACAGTAAATATTTCAGCAGAATTTAATTTCTCCATATATTTTTACGTATTTAAAAAATATGATATTTTATGAAATGTAATTATTTTAATACTTTTTTGGATCGTTTTATTTTTTACTTGAAATATGTAAATTAGTCAAAATAATCTTACAAATTATTTATAATTAAAAATAATTTTCTACTCCCATACTTTAATTCGAATCTGTACTATAATGAAATCCATTATTATACAAATTGTTCATTACGATACAGATTTTTAACCAACAGAAATTGGATACACAGTAATATTCTTTCAGTATCAACTACTGCCTTAAACGTCTTATACAGATCTAATATTTTTCAATTAAGTAATTAATTAATTAATTTTCTACTTTATTATGATAGTCGTTGAAAAAATAGTGCCATTTAATAGGCTATTAAAACACTCGAACTCATTATGTCATAATTCTCATGCTCATGTCTTATAAGCCCATTAAATGACGTTTTTTCTATGGTATACCTTTTCTCTTACCTGACATTTTTACTTTACTTAACTTTTATTAAAATTCTAAACCAATCCAGACATTTTTGTATTTTAAAAATGCCCAATATTTTTTTTAATACATCACAAATTCAAATGTCTAATAATTTTTAAATTCATTACAAACCATAGTTTTTACTACAGTAAATATTACAGCAGACTTTAATTTCTCCATATATTTTTACGCATTTAAAAAATATGATATTTTATAAAATGTAATTATTTTAATACTTTTTTGGATCGTTTTATTTTTTACTTGAAATATGTAAATTAGTCAAAATAATCTTTACATGTTAAAATTTATTAATAATTAAAAATCATTTTCTTCTCCTATACTTTAATTCGTATCTGTACTATAATGAAATCCATTATGATACAAATTGTTCATTACGATACAGATTTGTAACCAACAGAAATGGTGCACACAGTAATATTCTTTCAATATCAACTATTGCCTTAAACGTCTTATACATATCTAATATTTATCAATTAAGTAATTAATTAATTAATTTTCTACTTTATTATGATGGTCGTTGAAAAAATAGTGCCATTTAATAGGCTATTAAAACACTCAAACTCATTATGTTATAATACTCATGCTCATGTCTTATAAGCCCTTATTAAATGACGTTTTTTCTAAAATTGTAAACCAACCCGGACATTTTTGTATTTAAAAAATGCCCAATATTTTTTTGAATACAAATTCAAATGTGCAAAATTTTTGAATACACCTTAAATTCAGCCATTCATTACAAACCATAGTTTTTACTATAGTAAATATTTCAGTGGAATATTATTTTTTTTCATACATATATTTCTCTACTCCCATACTTTAATTCGTATCTGTACTATAATAAAATCCATTATGATACAAATTGTTCATTACGATACAGATTTTAACCAACAGAAATTGGATACACAGTTATATTCTTTCAATATCAAATATTGCCTTAAACGTCTTATAAAGATCTAATATTTATAAATTAATTAATTAATTAATTAATTTATTACTTTCTTATGATAGTCGTTGAAAAAATAGTGCCATTTAATAGGCTATTAAAACACTTGAACTCATTATGTCATAATACTCATGCTCATGTCTTATAAGCCCTTATTAAATGACGTTAAATTGTAAACCAACCCGGACATTTTTGTAATTAAAAAATGCCCAATATTTTTTGAATACAAATTCAAATGTGCAATATTTTTTAATACACCTTAAATTCAGCCATTCATTACAAACCATAGTTTTTACTATAGTAAATATTTCAGTAGAATATTATTTTTTTTCATACATATATTTTTACGTATTTAGAAAATATGACATTTGATAAAATATATTGTCGAGGCTTTTCACATACCATTATCTCAGTTATTAGACATGGGGACCCACACCATATTTATAATAGTTTATAAGGACATTAAATAGACAATTTAAATTTATCCACCAGCAGCCACTGCGATACAGATTTTTAACCAATAGAAATGATATAATACACGGCAAAATTAACCAGTAGTAATGCGATACACAGCAATATTCATTCAATATCAACTATTGCATTGAACGTCTTACAGATCTAATATTTATGAATTAATTAATTAATTAATGTTCTACTTTATTATGATAGATGTAAAAAAATAGTGCATGCAACTCCCATTTAATAGGCTATTAAGACACTCGCACTCATTATGTCATAACTCTTATGCTCATGTCTTATAAACCCTTATTAAATGACCGTTGTATTATTATTATTTAAACGAATTTAATATCGGGTATTTTCTGCGTACGGTACTGTCCGGTAAAATGTATGTTTAGTAGAGTTTGCATAAAATGATTTTGCTTTAATCTAGACTTTAAATTATCATCCAAGTTGATTAAGTATCTCAAATTAGTAGGGTAATTAATATTTAATTTATAAATCGATAACAAGCCTATTAGGTTAAACAATGCCTTGATAATAATTATTATTGATTTTTAAATAGTTTTACAATGTATGTAATAATTAGTATATTGTTTAACCTATTTATGTAACCTAATACTGTTTTATTATTAGGTGAAAGGTAAATAAAATATTTAACACTCTGCATGTCTGGATAATGCGTGTGCGTCTGGACTATCAAATTCGAAAAATTGCATAATTTGCGTCTGATAATTTTTTTGCGATTTTATTCGTTTGCACTTTAATTGATTGGTCCAATCGATGACCTTGTTTTTCAAGTTCAAAATTATTATTATTATTTATTATTAATAACATCACGTACAAATTTTTTAACGCAAAAAGCAACAAAACGCAAGAAAATTGTATGTACACAGTATACAGTGATATTGTTTTTCCATAATAATTATGTAGTACATAGGATGTTTTGGCTTTGAAAAAATAAACAAAAATAATCGTCGCCATCTAACTGTTTAATAAGCAAAAATTACTTTGATTGGAAAATATTCGATCTTATAAAAATATTTTTTTAATATCGGTTAATTAAAAGTTTGAAAGATGTTGTGTGTTATGGTTATTATTTCCTTAATTAATTCTAACAAAGGTAATTCTAGTTCTTTGCCTCAATTGTTATTATGCTTATATATTCTCAGCTTAATACCATCATTAACTAACATTATAAATAATGTAATATTCTAACAATAAGCAAAAGATAATCTTAAGGCGAGAGATCACTAAGTATAGCAACAATACAATTTATAAATATTTACTAAAAAATACTGTAAATATTATATGAGGGTTAAATTGTTTTATAAATATAGTTAGTTAATTGCCAAAAGATTTTACACTACTTATAATATTTATTATAAGTGGCTCGCCCAAGATCGGAACTGTCAATTGTCAAAACATACTTTAACGCACAAGGTAAAAAACAGGTAATTTGCCGCCATATTGGATTTAGTATGACGTCACTCACCTTCACGTTTTATACTCGTCAAACCCTTGGGGGGGTTGCGAAGAAATAAGCAATTCACCATCTTGAATTTAATTTGATATCACTTATTCTGCTTGGAAAACCCTTTCATTTGATATATACCCATGTTAACGGGGTTGTGAAGAAACAGGTAATCCGCATCTTGGGGCGGCGGCCATATTTGATTTACTATGACGTCACTTTTCCAGCTTTAAAAACCCTTTTATTTGATACCCATGTCAAGGGGGTTGTAAGGAAATAGGTAATTTGGCATCTTAGAGCGGCCGCCATATTGGATTTAGTATGACGTCACTTATCTTATCATTTTTTACTCGTCAAACCCTTTCATTTGAGACCCAAGTCAAGATGGTTGTAAAAAAATAGGTAATCCGCCAACTTGTGGCGGCCGCCATATTTGATTTAGTATGACGTTTCTTTTTCTGCTTCAAAAACCCTTTTATTTGATACCCATGTCAAGGGGGTTGTAAAGAAATGGGTAATTTGGCATCTTGGGGCGGCCGCCATATTGGATTTAGTATGACGTCACTTATCTTATCATTTTTTACTCGTCAAACCCTTCTATTTGAGACCCAAGTCAAGATGGTTGTAAAAAAAATTGGAAATCCGCCATCTTGGGGCGGCGGCCATATTTAATTTAGTATGACGTTTCTTTTTCTGCTTCAAAAACCCTTTTATTTGATACCCATGTCAAGGGGGTTGTAAAGAAATGGGTAATTTGGCATCTTGGGGCGGCCGCCATATTGGATTTAGTATGACGTCACTTATCTTATCATTTTTTACTCGTCAAACCCTTCTATTTGAGACCCAAGTCAAGATGGTTGTAAAAAAATTGGTAATCCGCCATATTGGGGCGGCCGACATATTGGTTTTAATATGACGTCACCCAGCTTATCGTTTTCTTCACGTCAAGCCCCTTCATTTGATACCTAAATAAGGGGTTGGAAAGAAAAAAAGGTGCTAGATTGTTTGTCACTAGCACCAGTGTGTTCAAAATTTCAGCTCATCGGTGGGAAGTAGGTTAAAATCGACTTCCTAGATTTGTGGACATATATACATATATAGTTACAAGTGAAGCTAATATAAAGCGTTTAAAAACTGATTTTCATCGGCAAATCAATATTGCGGGCTAGATAAAATCTTGATGGAAATGGTTTTATTGTTACTTCTAGGTATTAATAAATAAATAGGTAGTCTATTTTCGTCTCGAGATCAAAATATTTTTAAAAAGATAATTAATAGTTTGTTTACTAAAAACAATATTACTCAATTTAATCGATTACTTAGATATGTTCAAAAAAATATTTTGTATAAACACCTTGATATTATTTTTTTTACCTGGTGAGAAATCAAATAAATAAAATCAATTCAGCAAATTTATGTGATCCATTTGAATAAAAATTGCTTAGTATATTTATGTACGGTTTCATATTTCTATTCTACGTATTTTTTCCAAAATTGGGACATTTAATAAAAACTATCTGGTAAAATATCTTTTTAATGATTCTGTTTTAATATTATTTTGTTCTATTCTATTTTTATACAAATGTTTGTTTGAGATTGTCCACATTATTTTATTATGCCTTTAATTAACTTTCATTTATTACCTGTTACATAGATTTTGTTATTTACTTTTTAGTCTACATTTATCGACTTTGACATTATTTAACACTTTTACTTTTTACATTTCAAATATTATTGCATTTAAAACTCAAACATTCACTAATTTTCTTTTGACCCAGAATAATTTTTCTCTGACTAATAAGAAAAACATTCCAAAAATGAACTGTCTTTTATTTGGCGCCCATTTTATAGAAAGCTCAAAAAATCCCTAAACAATTTTATTTATGTATATATACTTTCACGAAAAAAATTTATACAAAACAACATCCGTACTAATCACGATTCATTGCAAGCTTAAACACAACAAATTTATTATATTTACTTAATCCCTATTGGTGACGCAAAACCACTTATGGTTTGAATTCTGTTAATATATAGCTACAGTTGAGGTAATTAAAAATGTTTGGCTCGATAGGCCTAAATCCAAATAAATAAAAAAAACTCTTACCAAGTTTCAGCCCCTGAGGTATTGATAAATAACACTTTTGTGTCAAATTTTAAATTTTAATCATTATAATTATATAATATACCTATGTGTATACTTCTATTGATATTTATTTTTTTATTTAATTAATTAATTTAATTAATTAATTAAATACTTTTCTAAACCTAGGAAATCGTTTTCTAAAAACTATATAAGTTTAGAATATATTTTGTTCAATTAGGACTAGATTTTTCTAGAATATAGACAAAATAGGTTAATTATTTAACGACATGTTGTTTGTAAAATGTGAAGACGTAAGGATTGGAATATTTCTCGATGAGTCTAAATAACTGTTTTTCGGTATTATAAAAGTTGTTGACTTTTCTTTGAAATCATCTGCTGATTATATAAATGATTTAAAATAAAAACGATTCAAATTCAGTGTGTTACTGTTTATACCGTATTTTTTGTCTCACCGTGAGTCATCGTGAATTTTTTAAAATAGGTTACAGTTAAAAGTGAAATAAATTCTTTCGTTAAGTAGTTTTGGTTAATTATTTCGAAATAATATAACGGTATATGCCGGATATTTTTTTGGGTAGATTAAGTGTTGGTTTTATTTTTGATAAAATAATTATCTGGTACAAGTCTTACATAATCAATCATAATTTAATATTCAATGTGTATAGTTTTGCCATAAATTTCTAATGGATAGTCGAAGAATGTCGTGGGACTTTTTTGGGCTCAAAATTTTAAATTCTTACGCCGCAGCATAGTAATAAGACTGCATGGGCGTCACAACACGAATTTATTTTGAAAGAAAATCAAATAATTCAAATAGATCCCTTAACGCTGAGCTTGGCTTCACTTAAGGGCTGTTAGTTAATGCCACCTGAAAACCAGCGATAAATTAAGGTATTTTATTTATGTATATTAGCCTAATATTATTAGAGTTATTCGTTTTGACAGTAAAATTTATTAAATGCTCTAAACTATGCATTTTATTGCATTAACGTATATGACCTTTTTTGTTGGAAATTAAATTTCATTTAGAACTCTTTGTAACTTTTTATCTGTAACTTTAACCGTTTTGCCGTAGACTATAGTCTAATTTTGTTTACAATATTTAACAGTAAAATTTATTAAATGCTTCAAATCTTTTAAACTATGCATTTTAATGCATATGAGCTTTTTTGTATAAAAGAAGATTTTCTATAAAAGTCTTTGTAACTTTTTACCCGTTTCGCCGTAAAATGCAATTTTTTTATTAAAAATATTACTTAGTGACGTATACAGATAAAATATATACAATAGTTATTTGTTGTACAAGTGTTGAAAAGCGACTTTTTCATGCGAGTGTTTAAGTTGCTCACGAGGCCGTCAGGCCGAGTGTGCATTAACACGAGCTTGAAGAAAGCTTTTCTCACAAGTGAAACACAATGTTTTTTCTACGACCCTTTTATTTTTTATTATATATTATTATTTATTAAATACAAAACAAAATAACCTTAAAACGTGTTTGACAGCTGTTAAAATTACTTTCATCTTTCATCTAATTTTTAAGTTCTAAGTTACTTAAAATCAATAAACTTAAGTAAAGGCACTAACATTGGAATTTATTATACAAACACAATTAATTGTGTTCTAAATGATATTTAGACATACATATGCAAATACAATACAAACGAATGTCAAACGATGCTGTCAATTTCTTTTCACACAGACCTGTCACTTTTCACACAGAAATGTCACTTTACATTTGTGTTTTGCCTTGACAATAAAAATATTCATTTTCTAAGCAACGATGCCATTACGAAATGTGACTTTTACATAGTGGTTGTAGAAAAAATATATGAATTGTAGGAAAATTGCTGCAAGTACTTTAAGTTGTAAAAGCGTAAAAAGTTTTAAATCCAAATTAAACTACTTAGGATTAAGATTAAGGGTTAGAACTTTAAAGGACATTTTTTCTCGATATATACATTAATTTTTTGCTGTGGGAGTAAAAAAAATGTTCGTTCAAAAAATCACCCTAACTTATATTATGGTATTTTGACCCAATTTTTGTTATTCCATTCAAATACATACATATGAAAAATATAAAATGTGTACATATCTTGAATACAAATTCCGTAAATAAGTCAGTATTTCAGCGAACATTTAAGCATGTAATCATACAATCATATTAAATACACGCTGTATGAGCATCAATTTAGTTAAAGGCAGCAAGATTACATATATGCAGCAATTTTACTTTTTTTTTTATTCAGCTTAGATGTGATGCGTAGCTAGATAATTTATCTTAGGGAGACGTTAATAGCTTAATTAATATAAAATACAGCTCTGGAATAGTCAAGGTATGCGGATAATTTTCGCTAAAATCGATTTCAGAATTGTCACCGTAGGAATTCTCAATTACTTCAGTACTATACGTGATTGTCTGTGCTTCTGATAGTGGTTTTTGGCGATTTTTTTTTCACTACAAAAACTACATTTTAAATCGTGAATAACACAAAATAGGAAATTATTATTATTAGGAAATTATAAATAAAAAATAACTATAAATAATTCTTATTTGTCTAGGTATAAAAAATAACTTTAAGTGAAAAATATAACTAAAAGGTTAATAATATTTCTGAAAGACGCCAAATTAAACTATTAAAGATATCATATGCCAATATTTAATACAAATATATAATATCAATAAGATAAGATGCGTTCGAGTTTTAATGCTAAATATAATTAGTTTTGGAAATATATCCAAGTTATATTTATAACCATATTGAAATATAAATATAAATTTTAAAAGTTAACTATCGACATTGTCATCCACGATCTCCTAGGGTAGATCTACCAGCCGGCGTAAAAATGCGGATCCAACAAACACAGGTAATGCTGTGCAATGTGGGATACGTAGGAGAACGGAAAGATGGTAAAATAACCCTGGGAGAAAAACAGACATAAAGTAATTTTAACGTTATTTTTACCTTAATATGTGGTATTTAATTTGTTTTTATTATGTTATTCTTTTGTTCGCATGCATAGTTATTATGTAGTCAAAATAACGTATTAAGCAATTCCCTATTGTAGGTAATTTTTCGTTTTTTAACGTTTTCGTTTACTGTACAAATAATTTATAAGTAAAAATGTAGTTATTTTAACTTAAACTGCTGCTTGGGATAGCACACGCAATCAATGTACACTGGCCGACGTAAACGATTGTCTTGGTTTGAAAAGGGTGCAGTAAATAAAAGATTAAACCCTCCCAAGTAATCATCAAGTTTCTTTTGGCCGGCATTTCTCGGGAATCATCTGTTAAGAGCAGTTTTGGCCCATTTATTATTTCTAGACAATTAGCTTTTATATTTATCAAATTTAACTTAGTTCGTTTCAGCCTTAATACCTCAATAGTTTAATATTCCATGTGCTACTTACTTACTTGGACTTTTAATGAATGTACTTTGTTCCAAGAAAAACGATTGTATTGGTTAAATTTTTTTATTCAACGGATGTTCTACCTACATGGTTTTCTACTACTTTTTTTATTAACTTTTCAAACATATTTCACTACATCTTTCCTGTAATAAAAAACAGCTTAACCCAAAATTAAATACAATTAAACTGCGTACAACTTTTTATTTCATTTAAAAGAAATAACAAAAGTAATCCATATATACACCAGTCCTGTACTTAAAAGAGAGATAAATTATAAAGGGCAATAAATCTCAGCCAGAAGTTCAACATTTTACATTGTAGTAAATACTTGGGAGAATCGAAAAGTTATAGTGCATTTAAAGCATCATTTTAAGACCCCTTTTTGTAGCAGAACAGCTTAATCCTATTATAATAGAATTAATTTAACAGGTCAAATTTTAGTTTGCATACAAACTAAAATTTGACCTATTTATTTAGGTGTATGTTTTAAAAATTGAAGCTGGCTGTACTAAATATAAATGTGTTGTTTTTAAATAGGATGTCAAAAAGAAACATCAAAAAATACATCATAGAATAAACCATACGTAGTAATGTCAAAAACACAGTTCAGAATATCGAAACCGCATTTTAGACTGTTAAAACATAGTTAAGAATGTCAAAACACATTTTGAAATATTAAAAGTTATTTAGGAATGGCCAAGCCACATTTAAGAATATTACATTTTAAGCACAATATAACACAACTTGAGTATCAACACCTTAAGAATATATTAGGAAATGTCAAAAACAGATTTTAGATTGGTAAAAATATAATTATGTGTTATGACATACATCTTTAAATGTCAAAACATATTAAGGAATGTCAAAACATTATTTTTTTGCTTTGACTTTGACACATTTTGTTATAATCTAAATTGCCAATAGTCAAAACTATTAATTGATATACAAATTCTAAAGAACCCTAGCATAATTAAATGTGTTTAAGTCAAATAGAAAAATAACTGTTTTGACACCTAAAAATGTCGTGACATTTTTAAACATGGGTTTGTAATTTAAATAAATAATTAAATGTAGTTTTATATAAACTATCTATTATTGTTGAATAAATTAAGATAAAAAATTGTATTTTCAAGGTCAGGTGAAAGCATACGAAATTGCGTTTGGTAGTAAATTGTTGTCTGAATCCTGTCCTGGCCATATATAATCAGTCAGGTGGTCTGTTCAAGTTAGGTTTTGTCCATGTTTAAAATACTGGAAGTAAAAATGATAATAAAGCGTAAAATAACAAAAACACGTCTGCCTCTCAATTGAAACGAAAAATTTTTATCTTCACCTCCAAGCTTTGTTCGGTCTTTTAATTAACAAAAAACGTTTTAAATTTGGTTTATTAAATAGTCACCAAGTTTTTATAGTGTGGCGGCGTGAAATAATAATGTCTTGATGCGAACTTAGTTTAGAACACTACAAAGTTAGGCAAAGTAATTTTCAGGTAGTTCAAATTTGAATATTTGAGATACTGGTACAGTGTAGCGTTTCTGAATCTCGGCATGATAAATGGCAAAACGTATATATTAAAGTGCCAAAAGGGTAAATAAATAATTTGGTCGAACGCGCTGCCGCACACAGCTTAAGTTCACCACAAAGGTGGCCAAAATAATTACAAAATATTAGGTATTGGGGAAAAAAGCTGTACCGTACAAAGATGAAGAGCGTCCTGTGCAACCAAAAAGGTCAAAGGTTAGGAGTTTAAGAAGTTATTAAATAACAATCAATATCAAACTCAACAAGAATTTGCTAATAGACTTAGAGTGATGCATCAAGCTATTTCACATAGCTCACAGAAGCTATGAATGATTTACAAGGAGTCTCGGTGGGTCCCAATTTTTTTCGATTTGGAATTCGACATTTACCGTCCACAAGAATTTTTCCACCCTTCCTCTTCAAAAAGAAATTTTAAGGGGAAAAGTAGTAGGTGAAAGTGGGGGTTATCACGAAACGAAAAAGATGGCCAAAATAATTACCAAATATTGGGCTACTGATCATCTAGCGCCATCTTTCAGCTTCAAAACAAGCTATCAAACTATTTTTGCACGATTTATTTTGCCTGGTATTGGTGAAAAAAACTGTATTGTACAAAGATGAAGAGCGTCCTGTGCAACCAAAAAGGTCAAATATTACACTCAGAGAAATCCTTCCCTAGATTTTTTTAAGATTACATGCATTAAATGGAGCATAGAGCAAAATCTCAATTTTAGCTATAATATTTTCGTTTTTAGTTTTTAGGTCTTAATTTGACTATATTTTATTCTTAGTTTAAGAATAAATAGATTAAAACATGCTATTAAAAAAATAAGAATAAGTTTAACTTGAGGTCTTACATTAAAAACATCTTATTCTGAAATTAATAAACAGCGTTTTTGAATTAAGAAAGCAGTTTTTAATTAAGAACTTTAAGAATTGTGAGAATTATTGTTCTTACTTTTAAGAACGTCCTATTTTAAAACTATCATTCAAGAAGTTTTAAATTAAAAATGCATTCTTTATTAAAGAACTTAAGAATTGTGAGAATGCTTGTTCTCAGTATTAAGAACGCTTAGTTTTAAAACTATTTCATAACAACTTTGAAATTAAGAATGCATTCTTCAATGAAAAACTTCAAGAATTGCGAGAATGTTTATTCTTATTTTAAAAAGGTATCATTTTAAAACTATCATACAACAAGTTTTGAATTAAGAATGCATTCTTCAATAGAGAACTTCAATTGTTCAAGAATGTTCATTCTGAATTTGTGTATGGACAGTTTTAAAACAAGTATGGCATTCTTTATTTAAAAATAGATTTTCTAGTTTTTAAGAATTTTATTTTCAAATAAAGAGTAAAAATCTTTTTTATGAAACAGCCGGTAATAACTCACTAAAGCTTTTAGTGTTTATTGAGCGCATTTTCAGTTGTGATGTGTTGGTGAGTGTTAAAACCATAGAGAAACACACAAGCATCTGCGATTGCCTACTAGAAATCATTATAGATATTTAAATTGGAATGTACCGCGCTTCGGGCTAGTTTTTCCCGAAAATACTAGAGTCGAGACCCTAATTATGTTCACTTCTAATAGGGAATTGTTAACACGTGAAGTGATAACTTAGTGAATAGAGAAATACCTACTGCAAATATGAAAAATTTAACAAACTCCACTTTGATAGTTAAAGAACTGTTATTTTTTGATAATCAAGCTTTTGCAGTGTTATGGACCTATAAAGTAGAAAAGTACGACAAAAACAGGTGTCATGTAGGTGTGAAAGAAGAGCTTCGTTATAAAATCTCTAAGGTATTTTAAGTGTAATCCGTTTTATTTACATTTGTTACCAAATAATTGTATAGTGTTTAAATGTAGAAAACTTAGCTAAGTTTTTATAACAAATGTGAACCATTTTTTATTTGTTGTTTTATGTCTAACGGACATATATCAAATTTTTGTTTAATACATATACATATACTATACCCATGGGTATGGAAAATTTACGAAATGCATCACAAATTAAGATAGTCTATAGACTATCTTAATTTGCGTTCTGTATATAGTCATATATTACTACTTTAAATAGGATTGTTAGGATGCTCATTAGTTATTAAGTTTTTACGTAAGTGTATGTACGTTTATTTTAAAGTTGATTTGTTTTATTGTGAATATGTATAAAGCATTAAATAAACTTACTTTTAAATGAAAGCATAGTTTTAAGCATTGTTACCAACCTATATATACACCTTCAATAAAAAAATATAAGAAATACAAAATTTAGGAAGATTAGGTCCAGGATTATGCAGAAGTTTAGTTTAGTTAAATTTTTAGAAATATAAAGTTCTTTTTCAAATGGGTTTATGCATGTTAATACAAAATACATAACCGCAATCACCAAAGATCTTATTATCAACTTGTATAACTGAGATATTAAAAATGTTCCTTTTAAAATTAGGAAATCAAAAGCTTAAAATAAAGAAGGTTTTATTTTTAAATTAAGAAGTAAGTATGCTTACATAAAAAAAATCTTCATTCTTAATTTGAAAATTTTAAAATGTAAAATTAAGAACGATTTTTTCTAATTTAAGCAGTATTAAATCTTGAAATATAAGACTGTTCTTAAATCAAGTAGATCTCCATTCTTAAATTAAAATCTTTAAAGTCTAAAATTAAGAACCTTTTATTTTCAAATTAAATATTTATTCTCAAAATTTAAGAATGTGTTTATTAAATTAAGAAAATCCCTATTCTTAAAATAAACATTTTCATTCAAAAGTTAATAATTACTTAGTCTAAAATTAAGAACGCTATTCTTTAAATTTAAGATTGTGTTCAGTAAATCAAGAATGTATGAAATGTTAACCTTTAAGCAGTTAATTCTAAAAGCTAGCATTTGTAATTCGTCTTTTAAGAATGATGTGTTAATTTAAACTTTTCATTCTTTACTTCAGAATAAGAAAAAACATTCTTCAATTATTCTCAAAATAAGAATAATTTGTGCTTGGGCCATTTTGAAGAACGACTTGTTTTAATTTAAATGTCATTTTTCTTGTTTTTAAGCATTTATTGTTTTGAGTGTAGGAGTTTAAGAAGTTATTAAATAACAATCAATATCAAACTCAACAAGAATTTGCTAATAGACTTAGAGTGATGCATTAAGCTATTTCACATAGCTCACAGAAGCTATGAATGATTTACAAGGAGTCTCGGTGGGTCCCAATTTTTTTGATTTGGAATTCGAGATTTACCTTGCGCAAGAATATTTCCACACATTTAAGCTATCTTTCAGGAAATGTCGAATTCCAGATAAAAAAAAAATTAAACTCAGAAGTGCTTCATCATAAGTTGTTATGCCATCTAAAAGCACTACTCTTCCTCTTCAATAAGAAATTTTAAGGAGAAAAGTAGTAGAGGAAAGTGGGGTTATCACGAACACCAAAAAGATGGCCAAAATGATTACAAAATATTGGGCTACTGATCATTTAGCGCCATCTTTCAGCTTCAAAACAAGCTATCAAACTATTTTTGCACGATTTATTTTTCCTGGTATTGGTGAAAAAAGCTGTATCGTACGAAAATGAAGAGCGTCCTGTGCAACCAAAAAGGTCAAAGATTAGGAGTTTAAGAAGTTATTGAATAACAATCAATAAACTCAACAAGAATTTCCTAATAGACTTAGAGTGATGCATCAAGCTATTTCACATAGCTCACAGAAGCTATGAATGATTTACAAGGAGTCTCGGCTGGTCCCAATTTTTTTCGATTTGGAATTCGACATTTATCTTCTACAAGAATTTTTCCACCCTTCCCCTTTTAAAAAGAAATTTTAAGGGGAAAAGTAGTAGGGGAAAGTGGGGGTTATCACGAAACCAAAAAGATGGCCACAATAATTACCAAATATTGGGCTACTGATCATCTAGCGCCATCTTTCAGCTTCAAAATAAGCTATCAAACTAGTTTTGCATGATTTTGCCTGGTATTGGTGAAAAAAGCTCTATAAAAAAAAGATGAAGAGCGTCCTGTGCAACCAAAAAGGTTAAAGATTAGGAGTTTAAGAAGTTATTAAATAACAATCAATATCAAACTCAACAAGAATTTCCTAATAAACTTAGAGTGATGCATCAAGCTATTTTACATAGCTATGAATGATTTACAAGGAGTCTCTGTGGGTCCCAATTTTTTTCGATTTGGAATTCACCACAAGAATTTTTCCACACCTAATGTGATGGAGCAATTCTGACGTTGAATTTACACTCGGCATTTCAGAAACCTTTAGAAAAAAATATAGTCTGGTTTCTATTGAAAAAAAAAATTGTTCGTGCAACTTTATTATTAGGAGTTTTCTCCAGTTTTTCGGTGATTTTAAGCAGTGTGTGTCGCTAAGCTAAGGTAATATTTTATACCAAAACGCTCTGAGTTTATATTCAATCACGATCACGATATCTCTTCTGGCATTACTCTAAAAACATGTCAACAATTCACTTTTTGACTTGTATTATAAATACACCAGCTAATAATTAGCCTTGTTTGTTTTCGTGCTATTTTTAAACAAGTTTAATTAGATTATTGTGGCTCAGTCTAAATATTATTCTAGGAGTGCTCGAACTTTATTACTTGTTTACAGCCGAATCTAAAAATTTGCACAATACGTATTAAAAATTGATGTGGGGGTGAGTGGCATGGCGTGGCATTAAGCATAAGCACAAAAAGAATATAAATGAAAGAATAAGAAGCTGAGGGGAACGTAAGGGCAGCTTTCGTGCTGTCGGAGCTGGTTAGGAATAGAGGTGGCAAGTTTGATTCTGATTCGTTCAAAAAGAACGAATCATTTAAATGAACCGAATGAATCGAACAAAGTTTGTAAAAGAATCAATTCTTTTTTGAATCATTGAATCACGAGTGAACTAAAAATAAATATAAACTTGGTTACAAGCACTGAATTAAATGCTAGGTTCGGATCACTAGGCTAAAATGTCGGTCTTTTTGAATAACTGGTGATATTTCTAGGGATATTTCAGGGAATTTTTTGTCAAATATCAAAATACTCTTTTGATTCAAAAGTTTCCAATACAACCTAGGTACTAGTATTTTGTTTTTTTTATGTAAGCTGTGCTGTTGTTGCACCGGAAAAGCCTGTAAGCGTACACACCCCCCCCAGCAAAGAATCTGTAAAAAGTTACACCCCAAGTGATAAGTGAAATATAACACCACGGCAAATGTTATATTAAATTACGACAAATAAATAAAATTAATACTTACGGTAATAAAGCTCATTTATTTAGTAACCCAAGGTACTTGTGAGGTGTTGTATTCATGAGGAAAGTATTAAAAATGGAAATAATAAATACAGTAAATAAAAGGCAATAAGTTACGTTTGAACTCAGGTCAAAAACCCGGAAGGCTCCCGTTTATTTTTTATTTAATATCTCTCATAAAACCTTCCAAAATGAGGGATTATGGGAGTGAGTTACACGTATAAAATATTTAAAATTTATTACAAACAATAATGATATTTATTTGGATAGAGCAACAAAAATAACCGCAACCCAAACGACATTTAACTTAGTGAACTCTGAAAGAAAAGGACCTCCTACAACCGTTAAAACCACACAATATCTCCTTACTGCGACTACAACCCAAATATAAATAAATATATAAATAACATTAGATAAATAATACATCATACTAGAGCTTGGCTCTCGTTTTTCATTTTTAATTTTTATCTTCGCTTTTTGCTGATTTGTTTGTTTATTTGTTTGTTTGTTTGTTTGGTGAAAGTGGATTGAGTCTTAGTCTCTATTTTTGTATTTTAAATTTAACTTTATTCATCAAGCATTCCGTTTGCAATAGGCCTCCATCATCCAAATAAAGTTTTTGTATTATTATTTACTGTTGAATTTAAGTTTACTGTTACACGAAATTTTCATGTAATATATTTAGAGTTCAGGCTCAATCAACTGTTAGAAAAGGGAGTAAATAAATCGCTTCAACTGAGGGTTCGTCATTGTCTATTATGCCTCATTTGTCGGCAAACTTTAATAAATTGATAATTACCATAAAATACTAGGTAATCAAAATGACACAAATAACAAAAACAATGTAGGCGTCGCACAGTCAGATGAAATCAGATTTTAAACACCGCTTATAAGGGAGTAAATAATAATCGGCTTCGAGGTCATTCCAATTGAGGGTTCGTCATTGTTTATTATGCCTTATTTGTCGGCAAACTTTAATAAATTGATAATTACCATAAAATACTAGGTAATCAAAATGACACAAATAACAAAAACAATGTAGGCGTCGCACAGTCAGATGAAATCAGACCTTTACACACCTCTTAAAATTTACAGGATGGTAATTCAAAATGGGTTCGTTGTGTCAGGACTCCACGGAAAGTGGTGATAAATCAAATGTCGTTATCGCACAATCATTGTTGCCACTCACTCCAAATGTAATACCAAATATTTAAATATGACTGGTAAAATTACTAGTTAATTACGGGACATAAATGTGAATCTGCGAGTACAATTTAATAAATCCCGTATTTAAGAAAATCGATATTAAATACACTTAATTTACACAGCGTTTACGTTAAATTCCCTTTTTGAAATATTTATTTAAATTAATTAAATAAACCCGAGTACCGTCCTGACATTTAGCTTAATTAAATCGAATACGGTCCTGCCTATTTTAATTTGATGAAATCCCCGTAAATTCAGGCTCTTTTAATTTAATAATTACTCGTTAAAAATCCCTGCCTTTTATTAGATAAAATCCACGTACCAATTGTTTATAACTTAGAATATAAATTATAATACGAAATACCAAATTTAAACTTAATTTAATTCATGTCAATTTCTACGGGCGTGGTTTCTAAACGACAGCCATTACAGCGTAATAGATCGAACGATGACGCCAAGTCAATTGATCGAATATTTATCTTTACACAAGGTGTTTGTGTAAACTAATTATACCAAAATGCTCGGGAATATTTATACTACAATAATTTAGTTATTTAAAATGTACAAACCTACATTTTTAACCACTTTCCTGCACACACAAATTAGCACCTCTCGTCTCTGCACGGCTCATCTCCAATGCTCGAATGAATGTTCTCCCCTGCCCGTCACTTGCGTCTTTCCCCCTACCTTTTCCCACTTAATCAGGAGAGTTTTTCTAACCAATGGCACGCTACCTTTTATATGTCACTTGTATTTCCGTTGCGCTAAATTTAAATGTTAGTTCTATTTACATGGCTTTTTGAATGCATTTATTTTAAACAATTAGGATCGTAATAACCCATGGATTGTTTATTAGGGGGGGTATTTGCAGATCTCCTCAGACGCCCCCAAAGTGTTGATAAGGAACCAGCTTGGTGCAGATCCGAAAGTAACACTTTTAACCCCCCTTTTGAATTAGTATAATGAAAGTGTTTGTTGTGAGTTAGATGCAGCGTTAACAGGTCTACTGTTTTTTTACTGTAGGTCTACCGTTTTCCCTTAATATACCGTGCAACCGTATTTTACCAAAATTCTACCGTATTTCAAGAAACATTATGTTTTACAAAATTCATAAAATTTTGACAAAATTCCATTGCACAATCGTACAAAATCGCTGAACGCGTGAAGTGCGTTTCAGTATTATTTAAATTCCCCAATTTGTGTCACAGGTTGTACGTTTTGTCAAATATCAGTTTGATTCCCTCTTGCGTTGTAATATGAACAACACTTTTTTTTTTTTCAAACTATATATTTTGAGTAAAGGATTTTAAAAAGCAAAATGTCAGGCATTTTCAAATTGTACTTGATTTTATCAACAAAATTTGTTACTTTAACTGGTGATTAAGTCTGAGAAGCAGGCTTTGGGATTTGGGAAGTTTTTGTGAAACCTGTGCAAATACTTGCGTGTTAACCGACTCGATGATTAGTTGTATCAGCTCCGGATCCAATGAGACGAAATTTCGCATTCCAGAACTCTGCATAATTACTTCTGGCGTTGGACCATTTATGTGTGGTTGTCCCTCCATAGCTGACGATGCCTCTCCAGAACCATTGGGGTCATTTTTACTACCAACATTCAAGGCTAAGTTTTGGGCTGCGTGTGCCTTGATTCCAAGACATTGTACTGTAATGGGCGGTGTTTTCTCAACTCTAGGTGTACCATGTCTACATTCCCCATGAATGAACGGCCTCCATACTTGATGCTTTCCCGGTGACGATGTACTACTTCAAAAATTTTTGAACGTCCAATGGTGATCCATCTCGATATGCATACCGGACAAAGCAGCTCCTCAAAAAAAAATAAAAAAAAACAGAAAACAAAACAAAAGAAAAATAAAAAGAAATATAATAAAATGTGTCTCTCCATGAATACAACTTTACGAACCTCATCCCTTGCACAAGCAACAATCTGTACCGCCAAAGCAGTACGTTTTAGTGAAAGTAAAATAAAGCAATTCTATAACAGTTTTACAAAACAAGTACGTAATGAGTTTCTTAACAAAGTCAGGTCCTACTAGTCAGTAATGTCAGTATCGTCTAGTTCTTGGTCAAACATACACACTTCAGGCGCCCCCACATTCTTTGGCAGATTCATTCAACAAGCATACAAAATTAAGAAACTCAAAACGTCAAAAAAAAAATTAAATTAAATTTTTCTTTAAATTATCCTGGTTATCCTGGTCACGGCACCAATCTGTAAGCGTACACACCCCCCCCAGCAAAGAATCTGTAAAAAGTTACACCCCAAGTGATAAGTGAAATATAACACCACGGCAAATGTTATATTAAATTACGACAAATAAATAAAATTAATACTTACGGTAATAAAGCTCATTTATTTAGTAACCCAAGGTACTTGTGAGGTGTTGTATTCATGAGGAAAGTATTAAAAAGGGAAATAATAAATACAGTAAATAAAAGGCAATAAGTTACGTTTGAACTCAGGTCAAAAACCCGGAAGGCTCCCGTTTATTTTTTATTTAATATCTCTCATAAAACCTTCCAAAATGAGGGATTATGGGAGTGAGTTACACGTATAAAATATTTAAAATTTATTACAAACAATAATGATATTTATTTGGATAGAGCAACAAAAATAACCGCAACCCAAACGACATTTAACTTAGTGAACTCTGAAAGAAAAGGACCTCCTACAACCGTTAAAACCACACAATATCTCCTTACTGCGACTACAACCCAAATATAAATAAATATATAAATAACATTAGATAAATAATACATCATACTAGAGCTTGGCTCTCGTTTTTCATTTTTAATTTTTATCTTCGCTTTTTGCTGATTTGTTTGTTTATTTGTTTGTTTGTTTGTTTGGTGAAAGTAGATTGAGTCTTAGTCTCTATTTTTGTATTTTAAATTTAACTTTATTCATCAAGCATTCCGTTTGCAATAGGCCTCCATCATCCAAATAAAGTTTTTGTATTATTATTTACTGTTGAATTTAAGTTTACTGTTACACGAAATTTTCATGTAATATATTTAGAGTTCAGGCTCAATCAACTGTTAGAAAAGGGAGTAAATAAATCGCTTCAACTGAGGGTTCGTCATTGTCTATTATGCCTCATTTGTCGGCAAACTTTAATAAATTGATAATTACCATAAAATACTAGGTAATCAAAATGACACAAATAACAAAAACAATGTAGGCGTCGCACAGTCAGATGAAATCAGATTTTAAACACCGCTTATAAGGGAGTAAATAATAATCGGCTTCGAGGTCATTCCAATTGAGGGTTCGTCATTGTTTATTATGCCTTATTTGTCGGCAAACTTTAATAAATTGATAATTACCATAAAATACTAGGTAATCAAAATGACACAAATAACAAAAACAATGTAGGCGTCGCACAGTCAGATGAAATCAGACCTTTACACACCTCTTAAAATTTACAGGATGGTAATTCAAAATGGGTTCGTTGTGTCAGGACTCCACGGAAAGTGGTGATAAATCAAATGTCGTTATCGCACAATCATTGTTGCCACTCACTCCAAATGTAATACCAAATATTTAAATATGACTGGTAAAATTACTAGTTAATTACGGGACATAAATGTGAATCTGCGAGTACAATTTAATAAATCCCGTATTTAAGAAAATCGATATTAAATACACTTAATTTACACAGCGTTTACGTTAAATTCCCTTTTTGAAATATTTATTTAAATTAATTAAATAAACCCGAGTACCGTCCTGACATTTAGCTTAATTAAATCGAATACGGTCCTGCCTATTTTAATTTGATGAAATCCCCGTAAATTCAGGCTCTTTTAATTTAATAATTACTCGTTAAAAATCCCTGCCTTTTATTAGATAAAATCCACGTACCAATTGTTTATAACTTAGAATATAAATTATAATACGAAATACCAAATTTAAACTTAATTTAATTCATGTCAATTTCTACGGGCGTGGTTTCTAAACGACAGCCATTACAGCGTAATAGATCGAACGATGACGCCAAGTCAATTGATCGAATATTTATCTTTACACAAGGTGTTTGTGTAAACTAATTATACCAAAATGCTCGGGAATATTTATACTACAATAATTTAGTTATTTAAAATGTACAAACCTACATTTTTAACCACTTTCCTGCACACACAAATTAGCACCTCTCGTCTCTGCACGGCTCATCTCCAATGCTCGAATGAATGTTCTCCCCTGCCCGTCACTTGCGTCTTTCCCCCTACCTTTTCCCACTTAATCAGGAGAGTTTTTCTAACCAATGGCACGCTACCTTTTATATGTCACTTGTATTTCCGTTGCGCTAAATTTAAATGTTAGTTCTATTTACATGGCTTTTTGAATGCATTTATTTTAAACAATTAGGATCGTAATAACCCATGGATTGTTTATTAGGGGGGGTATTTGCAGATCTCCTCAAGCCATAGGTTAATTTACACGTAAGCAAAATAAAAATCCAATAATTTAATAATACAACCGTTGATTCATTTAACGATTCAACCAATACAAGTCGAAATTACAAACGATTCAAGAACCAAGTCATTAATTCGGTAGAACCTGAATTGTTCGTTAATTATCTGTACCTGAACCAGAAAGTGAATCAGTCGCGAACGAATCTTTATGAACGAATCATTTTAAAAGAATGAATTAAAAGAATTGATTCACCGAAAAGAATCGAACTTCCCACCTCTAGTTAGGAATCAGCTATGAAGTGGAGGCTGGCAAGAGAGTGAGGCCTATGCGTCCACAGCAAACTGAAATGCTGTATGCGCACCACATTATACCCAAGCTCGAGCCGAACAGGGTAAAACCGTTAGTATGCATACGAATCTCGGAGGGTGATGTGCTTTCGTGTTCGGCCTCAATACAATTCCATGTACGTTTTTAAAATAAATAAAAAAACGGAGGAATTTTATTAACCACTAATTTCCAACATGGGTATTACAAGCTTACATTTCTATGTTGTTGTTGTTTTTGTCATTTTTCATTTACTCATTTGTTGCATGCCACACTAAATGTTTTTTATCTACATATTATTTATACATTACACATTATTACATACTTATTCTATCCATATGTGAATGCCATCAAATATTCCAAAAGGCATAAAACATTTTACTATGTTTTAAACTAATTCAATAATTTTATAAATATTTAATTGCGACCTAGAATAAAATAATATTATAATTTAATAATATCATTATTAAATTAAATTCGCGATCGATAGTAATACGAAATGATTTATCCAGGGGAATTCTTTTATTATCCTTGCCTTCTGAAAAGTATTTTTCAATTTTATGTGCTATAAAATAATGACATTACGTATTTTCCTGCATATGTGTGTAATATAATTGTTTACCTATTTTCCTGCATGGCTCAAGTTTATTAAATATTTGTTAGTTGTTGGTACTTTGTATGTAAAATTTAATTAGGTTTGTTTTGCTGCGAGAACCATGTTTCATTTTGTTTGTTTGTTTATCTTAATCTTTTTTAAATCGAAAGAGTTATAGCCCCGCAGGGTTACTATATAGTATAATAAAATCGTACACTTTAAAATAAAAACTTTTCCTAATTCTTAAAAATAAATCTGTCCGGCCAAGCAGGTCAATTGAAAATGTCTCCTTAAGTAATGAATTCCATCATTTTTAACAGTCTGATAGGTAGGTATATTTTTCTTTCCGAAATGGCACTTGTTATCTTTTTTTCGTCTTGCTCTTCAGCCGCAAACGCAGTTTTTAGCACGTTTTCTCATCTCATGAACGATATTGTTTTCCACAGATAAACCCCCGACTGATGAAACAGATTTTTTCTGTAACTCATCACACTTTTATGGGGCATAAAATGTTTAATACTTTTTTTGACACCTTAGTTTGGAGAGAAGTTTTTAAGCAGGTGATAAAATCTCATGACATTTATTAATGACTTTTTAAGATACCTCGTAGTTTTCTTACGAGAAAAACGGAACGGCAAAAAGAAGATTAATAATTTTTAGTGTGTTGTCAAGTCAAGCAAAAAGGCCGTAGATAGTCGTCGTGAATGGAAAACGCTTTGTGAGGCGTTTTGCGAAAAATAAAATTATCGCAATTTATGCCTATTGAAAGAAAAATGTAAGGCAATTTATTTTTCCGATAATATTGAATTTAACTTCTTTTCATAGTTACTATACTAAATTTCCTGCAATGGGAAATAGTTGTAAACCTACAATACACAGCACCAAAAGTTACACCAACTTAATCAAGTAAATTTTGTTTGAAACACATAACACTATGAGAAATATATCATAAACATAAAAACAAATCAGAATTCTTGAACTTTTTTAAGCTATTTTTTTTAAGTATTGTGCTTAAAAATGAAGCATAAGTAGTTACAAATAAGATAAAAAAATTCAATTTGGACCATATTGTGATTACGTGTAGTTTGAGATAAATTGATGCAAAGCGAGTTTGTATCTCATGGGTGAAATTATAATTTACAGAGATTAAACATTTTACGACGTATAGTAGTGGTTATGTGACATGGGTTTCGGCAAATAATGTTTCGAGGTATTTTCGTATTTCCATTTATACTTGTGAAACGAAAAAAATAGTTTTTGTTGAATTTACAGCTTTTCATTGTTCTGCATAGATATACGAGGTGTGTTCAGAAAATATCGGGAATTTTCGTTTTTTGAAAAAAATATTTATTTATCGTCTACATTAATATTGTCGCCTTCAAAATAGGACATTATGCACATGTGCCAGCTCTTCTTCCAATACTCGAAACACTTCTAAAACTCGATCTTTGGAATAGCCTTTAGTTCTTTCAGCGATGCGCTTTTAATGTCATGCAAAACGACGGCCCTTTAAGGTTCTCTTTTGGGAATAGGAAAAAGTCAGAGGCATGTCTGGCGAATATGAAGGCCCGTTTCATACCGAAAACATTCGAAAAAAATTCATGAGATGAGCCAATCGATATACCAACATCATCAGCGACTTCTCTGATGGTTTATAACCATTTCTTCCACTTTTTCCATGTTTTTATCGGTTGTTAATGTGCTTGGGCGTTCGGAGCGTTCGTCATCTTCAACGTCTTCACGGCCATCTTGGAAAATCTTATACCACTTGTAAACTCTTGTTTTACTTATAGCAGACTCACTATAGGCCTTTGTTAACTTTTCTCAAAATTTATTTAATTTTTTAAGCAAAATTGGATACAAATTTCTTTGATCCATTTCTTTTAACGAACGAAAATTGCCGAGCTCATAAAACACATCTAACCTTAGCGGCTGTCACAGACAAAGTAAACGATGAAAACAGCTAAAGTTTTTATCATACCTCGGGGACATGTATACCAATATAATAAAGAAAATTTTATGACAACCGGACCCTCCGAACCCGCGAAATTTAACAATTCCCGTTATTTTCTGAACACACCTCGTAGATGCAAGGTGGAGTTTTTTATTAAATTTTTCGGATTTTATGAGGCTATAAAAATGTTCCGACAAAGTTTTGTACGAAAAAGAATTATTGTGAAGCAGTAAAAACAGATGATGCGAATTTGAGGGTTGAGAAAATTGATTGTTTTTAAATATTGTTCCATTTTGCAGAATTGGCCTAAAAGCGTGGCATGCTATTATTTTTCGTTTTGATAATTCCATTGTGTCGCGCGTTTTAAAAATATGCAGAGCACATATTCCCGGGCAAGTATTGTATAAGGACCAATTATATAACGAACCCGTCTGGATGCGACAGGAGGGCAACGAGTGCCGGCAATTAGACGGCGTCAATAAAAAATGAATGAATTTTTAATGGCAACAATTCGTTTTAATAAATTTTCATGTCTACATTTTTTCCAGAAGACGAAACAGATGAATTTAATTTTCACATTTCGCGCTATAGGCCGGAGGAATTGCAGAAATTAGCCTCCAAAACTAAGTTCACCAGAAAAGAAATTCAACTGATGTACAGAGGCTTCAAACAAGTAAGTTCATCATCATGCATAATGCATTTTTATTGATTTTACCGAAAACAAATAACTATTTTATTTATATCTTATCGTCGTATGTTAAAGCGACTTTTTTCTCTGTTATATTAAGCTGTCAGAATTTCCTACATTTCGCTTAGATATTGGTATCAGTCCATTTTAAAAGCTTTTGCCACAAAGTCGAATAAAAACTCTTATGTTCAAAAAGAACAAAGTGCATATTCTTTCATATTCAAATAATATACAAAAAATTACAGCAAACTTAATAAAGGGTCTTATAAAGGGCATTTAATACAATTTAACAGGAAATAATTCATTAAATATATTGATGGATGCGGGCTCCATTTAATAACACTTTAAATGTGACGCCTATACAGGCAGTAGCGTGCAGTGGGTCAAAGGGCGCTGGGGGCGAACTTTCTTAAAAACAACATTTTTTTATTTGATAAAAAATTGTCAACTAATTAGGGCGCCGAATGCGGTCTGTGCAGAAGGGCCCCCCTGGCCCCCTATACGGTTTTTATATTTAAAGTAAATTAACAGTTATTTATGTCATTAGGCTAAGAAGTTTCTTACTTATACTTTTATTTGTTAAACTATACATAAAAAGTACTATTATAATAATTAATATTTAAAGTAAAAAGTGAGGTTAGATACATCTGACAGTGGTCGAATTTTTTGATTGGTCCAAATGGGTAAGACTAAGATTAAAAACTTTACCCGAATGGTCTTAATTATTTTTACAGCCTAGGCTACAATCAATTACTTTAGTAGTGAATGTTGACAATAATAAATTTTAAATTATAGAACGCTAAAAAAATATCAAACATGAATGGAAAATAACAAAAGTTATAAAATATTCAAACTAACGTTTATTTTACACCATAATTAAATTCGCCTATTTTTATTGCTAAGCGTTTTAAATTATGTAACGAAACTTTAAGGTAAAATATAATGTACATTGCACCTAAAGTTTCCTTATAAAGTCCATAATGTAGCTTGCTGTTTCGAACTCTATTTACTTCATGTTATTTTATACCGAATTTTCATTTTTGGTGTAAACAGTTGACGCATCATAGCAGCACGGTGACCATGTCTCTAAAGATTTCAGTCGCCCACTCACTGGCGTTGGGTGATGAGTTTTAACAGTAAATTAATAATTTAGTCGAACATATAAAATCATTATTAAATATTTGTTTTTGCGTGAAAATACGGTATATATTTTATTGATTATTATTATTATTATTTATTATTCTTAATTTTTTACTTCACGGACAAGTAGTAAATACAAAATAAAATATATTTGAATACATTTTAACTGTTTTACAAAAAAATAAAAGGTTGTAGAAACCTTTTAATATTCTTAATACGCAGTATACTGCTCTAAAAGTAAAAAAACCATTTAGAAAAAAGGTGATTTAATTTAATGGGTATAAAAATTCAATTATCCTAAAACGTATTAAGAATAAAAAACGTTTCTATGGCCTTGACATTTTTGTAAAACAATTAATATAATCGAATTTAAGATTTTTTTTACTTCCCAATTAATTTAATTATATACAGGGTGATTCATCCAACTGATTTATTAGAAGTTTATAGAGAAATAAAAGAGACATAAATCTCTTCAATACAGACATTTTAGTTGGTCACTCCATATGTCTGAACGATATAAAGATTCAAAATATACTAGCCCCAGAATTGTATGAGAATTCAAAAAAGGAATAATATTTATAGGGTAATATGTTAAAAAGTGATAAGTAATTTTATCGTTATTTTTTTGTAAATATGCGTTATTTAATTTCATTTGAGTATTTGAAGCATTCCCCATATTTGGTAATTTTTTGTATTAACCTTCTTTGTTCAAGTATCTTTATATTGGCTTTTATTTCAGGAGTGCCCAACCGGGATGGTGGATGAGGAATCTTTCAAGCATATATTTGCCCAGTTTTTTCCCTTGGGAGGTAAACAAAAGTGCTTATCCTTATACGCTTGTCCATTTATTTAGTGTGTTATCAGCGCGAGTGTCTGTAATAGTTGATAACTTAGTTTGCAAACGCGCACTGATAATGGGATAAAATTTATGATCGACATATCTGTTGTGTTGTGTTATAGATGCAACGAATTATGCGCACTACGTTTTCAACACTATGAAAAAGAAAAACACAGGGACGATCAGTTTTGAGGTAAGAACCAAAACTTTGTATTAAACTTTTGTATCAAAAATCTTGGGGGCGGCAAACAAAAAAAACTTGTATCCGAAATTGGCAGTAAAGTAGTCAACAATCAGCAGTAAAGTAAAAGAAATCTGCAGTAAAGTAGAACTTTACTGCCGATTTAATGCAAGTATTTTATGCAACCCATTATAAATTTTAAGATGTGTCTACTGCCCCTCAGCACTAAATAATATTTTTTAAAAAGCACTGTCCATGTCGATTGAGTTGAGTGAGTTGGATATTTACACTAACAGTAGTGTGCAGTGCAGTGTAACTTTTAGCAAAAATAGTGCTATTTTTAATAACCATCATAGTGTTAAAATTACTCTAAATCGTGTTATTTAACCTCTTGTTAAATTACTATTTTAACACTTAAAAATGGTTAATTTAGCACTGAATTTGTCTAAATAATTTAAAATGTTTACTAATCTAGAGACAAATTTACACATTTTAGTGTTAAATCTACTATATGATAATAAGATATTAACAAAAAATAGATTAAATGATTCATTATATTTAAATATATTTAGTGTAAATAATTTTTAATTTACACTATATCGTGTTTTTAATGGGAAAGGGTATACAAACAAATTATTAAATTTATAAAAAATGTATTATAAAATATTAAGGTAGGTTATAATCGTGTACACCTATAGACTCTTTAGTATAGAGTATGATAATTTTATAATATAGGTATTTTATAAGGAATGTGTAGTATACAAGAATAATTCTTGTATACTACACATTCCTTATAAAATACCTATTCTTGAAGAATTTAAGACGTTTTATTATTAATGATTGTTTTGCAACTTGTTAACTATTCAATTAACCCCAAATACATAAATAAAACAATAATATTTATTATAATAATGTACGTACTAATACTAATAATGCACACAAAATCACTGTCACACTGCCAAATTTCAATGAAACAATAAACAAATGTACGCTAGTAGAATGGAAAGAGAAACACCCCGTGTGAGCCAATCACTCTAAATAGAGTTAAATCTACACATATTACAGTTAAAAGATGCACTAATAAGAATTTATTAAAGATATTTAGATAAAACTGTACCATGTACCAGATTTGAAAATAACTCTACAAAAGTTATAATTTAATTGATTTAGTGAAAATATCTACTCTAATTTTGTAAATGTTTTTATAATAAAAATAGAGTTACATTGTGACTAAATAATAAAAATATATTTAATCTAAATTTAGAGTTAAAAAAGAGTTACCTAGATGAAAAATATATAAGATTGGATTTTAGAGTTAAAATAATGCATATATACGTGTACCCTAGATTTTAACTCTAATATTTTTACCAGGTACTCTAGAAAATTTACACGGGCTAATTTTTTGCTGTGTAGACACTTCCTACATTCAAATGACATTTGATTTGATCATCAAATGACATTTGATTTAATCATCAATATTAATTATTAGTATTATTAAATGTTATTTCGAATAAAATTTAATATGCACCTCGGCATTAAAGTCATTTTTTATCACTCACGTGGTTATTTGCCTCGGCTTTCGCCTCTGCAAATAATTTCCACATTCTTGATAAAAAAATATGGCTTTACTGCCTTGATACATAAATAACTATTTTAAGCTATTAATTCAAGCTATCATTCACCAATTCCTTATAATTTAATAAATGTAGGTACCTATATTTTTTTAGGTATGTACAGGTAAATATTGATCCTATGACATAAATGAATTTTTTTAATAATATGTGGGTAAAATTTATTTTGCTGACGCATGATATGGGCCCCCCTAGCCGGGGTAGCTACGCCCCTGATTAAAAGTCTACAAATGAATATACACATCGGCAAATTTTATTTAAAAAGCGCACACAAAAAGATGGAAATTAATTATTCATCATTGAATAAATCAATCAATAATGTTAATTAATTTTTTGCCTGTCCGAGGTTTATGTATAAATATTTTACCTGTACATAGTCATATTAATTAACAGCTGGGCCAGTTCATTTAGATTTAATTAAGAATAATAGGTTTTTGGTCCAGCCGATTTAAATAAAGCTAAAAGGCTCATGTGCTAACTTTTTATGCGCACATAATTTGAAATCCAATTAATATCGTCAAGTATTTTTGCCATTTCTCCCTCTTAAAGTGAGACATGATACTCAGAAAACAAATACAAACAAAATTTGGCCCCCTTTTTATTACCTAGTGATATCTTATTATTGTCAGAAATTTTTTTTTAGTATATAGCGAAATTAAATGACATTCGTGACACAAAATTGAAAACAAAATTACTCAAATCAATAATTAACGCATGTCGATTATAATTTGATAGGATCTTTTTTGTTTTGTTAACATCATGGGAAAAAGTACATATGATTTCACCCCATAATAAAACATCGCCGCATCCACACTGATTTACACAGAAAATAGAAGAAACAAATCGATATAAAATAAATAAAACATTAAGGATACTAAGCATAAAAAATTTTGACAAAACTAAATTTAATTAGGTAAAAATGTTATTTTTAAAATCAGCTGAGTCCATAAATAAAATTAAGTTAAAATATATTGCGCATAAAAAAATAATATTATACATATGTTGTATTAATTTTGATTCTGCGAAACGTTGAGTTCAATTAACGGTAAAAGATTTATTGCCACTAAAAAAATTAAAAAAAGTTATATCTACATATTTATAGTTCGACAAAATACAATTTTTTGTTTGCCACAAGATGGCCAATAACTTTTTTAGAGTAATTTGGGTGCTGTTTTACAGACTAGGATGTAAAAAACTTTACCCCATTGGTCTAAATTATTTTTTCAGTTTAGGAGATAATCGAATACTTTGGTAGTAAGCGTTGACAATAATAATAAAGCTATCTTCAGCCCGTGACTAAAACGCCATAAGCCGTAATTTATTTTGTCTACTTTCACCTTTAAAAGGTCCATTATCGTACATGTTTCCATGACACTAAGTGACCTTTTAAATACACATTGACAAGTTGTGGCTTTATGGCGCTTTAGTCACAGGCTGAAGTTAGCAACAGGTTTTTAGTCACGGGCTGAAGTTAGTTTTAAGTTAGTTGACGGTTGGCAAATGTCATACAATCGTTAAAATAAATTGCCTTTCTTGTAAAATATTACTAAATGTGAAAATTATTTTATTATCTCAATACAAAAATACAAAAGTATTAAATAGTTTCTCAACGCCAATAATTGAAAAGTTTATATGAACATTGTACTGACCTTTTAATTTCGCCGGCAGTAAACTATAACTTAAATTCGGGCACGGACTCCACTGTAAAGTGCTCATAAAGCATTTTCTCTACTTTAACTGTGAAAAACTGTAAATTTTCAAGAAATACATTTCGATTTATAACCTTTATAATCTGTGTTTATAAAATATAAAAATATTACATTTGACGGTGACACACAGATTCCCCTATTATTTCATAGATGGCGCTCTATAAAAATGTTTTATTTAAATCATTTTAAGATAATAAGTATTTGTCGTAGAAAAAGTATAGTATGCACCTCGTTTAACTTTTCTAGGCACTCATTTAATTAAGCACTCGCTCGCAGGCTCCCTCGTGCCTAAATTAAATTCGTGACTAAAATGGCGTTTACACCAACTTTAAATTATTAACTAAAACTCGCAAAAAATCAACTTTATTTCACGCTTTATTATTGTATATAAAGATAGGGGCGAAAAGCTGGCAGTGCGGTTAAAAATGGATTCAAGCGGGTCGAGCAAATTTTCTAATAATTTTCTATACCGAAATGAGCTCGTGGGATTTTAAAGCGGCCGCGTCTATTCCCAAAGCTTGGTCTTGAAAAACCGAGGTTTGAACCTTTTGCACTAAAGGGTCAATGGGACCCGCGAGCATTAAAACTTCATGTGCCATTATTGTTTTTGCTGCGAATTTATTTAACACGAACCGGCAACATTTGTTTCGCGAATTGAAGTCGAAGGAACATTAATCTTACTTTGCGAAATTAAGTTTTCTCATTTGTTCTTAGCCGGGCATTGTTTAATAATTGATTGCAGAAAGAATATATGGCCATTATTACAATCTTAAATTTATTTGTTAGAACACACATTTTTTATGTTTTTATGAGGCTACGCTCGTGCCTAATTAAAACTTGTTGCATAATATTCTAGTTTCTGCTCCCCTTTTAAATACACATTGACGAAGTTTTGGCTTTAGTCCCGGGCTGAAGTTAGTTTTAAGTTAGTTGACAATTGTTAAATGTCATACAATTGTTAAAATAAAGTTCTTTTATTCGAAATCGGCAGTAAAGTAGTCAACAATCGGCAGTAAAATAAAATAAATCGGCAGTAAAGTAGAACTTTACTGCCGATTTAATACGAGTATTGTATGCAACCTATTATACATTTTAAGATGTGTCTACTGCTTCTCAGCAGCAACTAAATAATATTAAAAAAGCACCGTCGAGGAGGTCGATTGGACCCTTTCATAAAATGTTGTTTAATTAAAATAATAATTGTATTAATTAGATTAAAAAATCGCCGCAGCGGCAAATATATAATAACCGTCGCAAATATATAATAACCGTCGCATCAAATGACATTTGATTTAATCATCAACATTAATTATTAGTATTATTAAATGTGATTTAGGATAAAATTTAATATGCACCTCGGCATTAATAGTATATATACTAATATATATGTATATGTATCAAGTTTGATAAACGCCATTTTATACACGAATTTAATTTAGGCACGAGCGAGCTTGCGAGCGAGTGCTTAAGTTAATGAGTGTATACTATACTTTTTCTACGACAAATAGTTATTAATATCTTAAAATGATTTAAATCAAAAATTTGTATAGAGCGCCATCTATGAAACAACAGGGGAAACTGTCAAATGTCACATTTTTACATTTTATAAACACAGTTATAAAGGTTATAAATCGAAATGTTTCTTGAAAATTGACAGTTTTTCACAGTGAAAGTAAAGGAAATGTTTTATGAGGACTTTACTTTACTGCCGGCGAAATTAAAAGGTCAGTACAATGTTTATATAAACTTTTCAAATATTGGCGTTGAGAAACTATTTAATATTTTTGTATTTTTGTATTGAGATAATAAAATAATTTTCACATTTAGTATTATTTTACAAGAAAGGCACTTTATTTTAACGATTGTATGACATTTGACAACTGTCAACTAGCTTAAAAGTAACTTCAGCCCGTGACTAAAAACCTGTTGCTAACTTCAGCCCGTGACTAAAGCGCCGTAAAGCCACAACTTGTCAATGTGTATTTAAAAGGTCACTTAGTGTCATGGAAACACGTACGATAAAGGGCGTTTTAAAGGTGGGAGTAGAAAAAGTCATTTAATGTCATATTTTCACATTCGTGATAAAAAATACGACTTTACTGCCTTGATACATAAATAACTATTCTTTTAAAATAACACTAAATGTGAAAATTATTTTATCACAATACAAAAATACAAAAGTAACCTTTTGATTTCGACGTGGTAGTGCAGTTAACTAGATTTAACTGATAAAGCGTTAAAAAATTTGCGCACAGTGCCGATAAAACATTCTCTTCTCTTTTACTCTAAAAAACTGCTTCCATATCGATTTTTACTCTATTTTTAAGGGATACATTTTGATTTACACAGACAAATTTGATATTTTAACGCCGGTAGATTTCCAAAATTCTAACAGGAGTTCCAATAAATACAACTGTCACTGTTACTATTTAGCAGTGTTGCTAAATTTATATATACTTTTTTGCTTTTTGATTCTTTCATACTTTATTGTATTTTTAATTTTTTCCAAAGATTTACAGAATCTAGTAATTTTCTGGCGTTGCCAAATTTTCAAAAATTTACATAATCTGGGATATTTTGCGTTGTTGCCAGATTTCTAAGTGAGATTCTAGCCATGGAATTTTCATTGCGGACAACATGTAAAAAAAATATTAATTTGAATTATAATACATATTTTTTAAACTCAAAAGTTGACGTGAGATTTTAAATGACCCCCCTCCCTTAAAATGAGATTTGGTGAGTCCATCCCCCCCATTTTTGTCTCACGTAATTGGATGTCCCCTTATCGCGTATACTTTTTTTGGCCATTTTAAATTTTTATACACTTTTTCTAAAAATTTAAAGAATCTTTTTTGTTTTTTTTGCGGTGTTGCCACATTTCTTAAAAAATCCAGAACAGAAGTGCGAAAGTTTGTTTGTTTGCACCAGATCGACGTGATTTTTTGCATAGAGATAGTTATAGGCTAGATTTTTAGGTTTTTATGTCAGAAGGTGATGTAGGTAAACAAAAATGTGTTTAGTTACTTTCACTAACATCCCGCGGAGGCGATGCTCTTTTTCCTTAAATCTACGAGAGCGGAGCCACATTTAGTATTATTTTACAAGAAGGCACTTTATTTTAACGATTGTATGCCATTCGACAAGTGTCAACTAACTTAAAGCTAACTTCAGCCCGTGACTAAAAAGCCCAAAAGCCACTGCTGTTAGAGCACTGATTGCATGCTTTATTGCTTTCTATAAAAAAAGTTGTGGTAAAGGGCAAAACTTGTTAGATTGGTTTATTACATATACATCAACATAATTTTTATTCGTGTACACACTGTATTTTTATAATTTACGTAATATATCAAAGTTAAAAAGCTAACTTAAATTTGATTCGGCACTGCGGTGCTAAATAATTATTTAGCACCGCAGTTATAACTAATCTCTCAAATAATGCTTTGATTGTTTTTTATAGTGTTGAAGTTAAAAGAAAAATTAATCTTAATCTTGTCGAACGAAAAGGAGTCGATTTAATTTAGATAATTTGTTTTGAAAGCGTCAGGATAGCGATGCTGGGAGTTATTCTGAGAGAGTTGTGTGTTGCGACTGTTGAAAATTAATGATGGGACGCAAATACCAAAAGGGACACCTGTAGTTGATTTAAGGAGCATTAATTTTGAACGGTTTTTCTTTGGAAGCTGGCCTTTCGAGATCTACGCCTATGGCGCTTGTCTTTCTGTATGGTGTAGCGACAAAGTTTGGTTCTGGGTTGGAGGTAATATCGATTCCTTCTATTAATAGCTTATGGTGGGATTCTCTTTCTCATCATTCCTACTTAACTGACTATAGCTTTTACCACTGTTTCAATCCTTGGGCGTACCCACATACTTTCACACATATAATGTGTTTTGTGTGGATGACTTTGTTTCCTTTTTTAAGGGGAAATTTGTCAATTTAGGTATAATCTACCTTAAGCGCATAGTCAGTTCATAAGTGGGGGATTTAAAATATATCCCAAGTAGCACAACTGGTTAAATTAACGTTGAATTTACTTTATGTTAGTTTAATTTAACTTCTTGGTAGTTTTTGGTTTATTTCACCCTTTTTTAACTACTTTTTAACTCAACAAGTCAACTTTAATCATCCTGTTTAAGTTATTTTATTGTGTTTAATTTAACGGTATTTTTTAATTCTTGGGGTTGTTTAATTTCGGTTAATGTAACATTATAGTTAATAATTACCAAAATTAGTTAAATTAAACTAACTTGTTACTTTTAAAATAACTAACCTAAAAAAAATCCCGCCGATCTTACGTTCTGATTTTAGTTGCTTACCAAACTAATTAAATGTGAGGGGACTGTTTTAAGATTTGTAGATTAATAATGATTTACAACTTTGTTTTAACTCTTCTATAGTAATTTATAGAAAATCTATATTTTTTTAATTATTTTTTTAGGCTCCATTATCATACAAAAGTCACAACCCATAGGTTTATGTATAAATCTTTATTAAGACTAATTTTTTCTATGCAAAACCATCACTTTTTTAAACAGTTTATTAATTAACGTTAATTTACCAGAGTGTTAAAATATATTTGGTAAAATATAACTTGTTGGTTAAAAAATATACCCAAATTAACCAAAGCTGTGGTTAATTTACCAAAAAGTAATACCAAAGTTAAACTAAACCGAAAAATGTCTAAAAAAATAACTAGTCTTAACCATTTTCAAAGGTTAAAATTAAAAGTAAATATAACGTTATGTAACTTCTATAATAACCTACTTTTTAACTTTACCTACCTATAGGTAAATTTAGGTTATTTCCAGAGTTTAAATTTACTATAAATAAAGCAAATATTTAACTAGTTAGTAATATTACCCATACAAAAAGTTTTATACAAAAGTTTACTTTAAGATTATAGAAACCGGTTGATAAATTTAAAGGGATTTTTTAGTTCATTATAAATGTTAATGGTTAAATACAACAATTGGTTAAAAAACAAGTTTAAAAAAACCCTTATTTTACTTAGATTTTGGTTAATTTACTTAGAATGCTAGTTATTTATTCAGTTGTGCTACTTGGGATGATACCATAGACATAGACATGTATGATACGAATTGCAACTAAATTAAATTTAGGTTACATTGAATTTTTCTAAATCATTTGCTTATATCGTCTAGGTTATGCTTACATAGAAGAAGCAAAAAGTGGCATAATATTCAAATTATGTAAAAGCAGGACCGGATTAAGCTACATGGAGGCCCGGGGCTATTAAATATTTTCTTGAGAGTAAGAATTTTTTTAGCCTCGACAATAAAACCCTTAACCCTTGAAACTTGCTACAATTAACCCAATACCAAAAATGTCGTGCTTTAAAATTTACCACCTACATTTTTTACAATTTTATTTTTCTCGCCTTAAGCTGCGCAAAATCTTCTATACTAACTTTAAAGTCTATATTATTTACCAAATCTGTTTCAAAATTATAGCATTAGCTATCTTTGACCGTTTTCTTTTTATTAAAGAAATTTGTATACATAAAACTAGGTAACAAAAAATGTTATGTTGATTTTTGTCACTTTACATATTTTTTTTACATAGGTATTTCAAATATTCAAAGTTTAAAACATTTTTAAATATTTTTTAATAAATTTGTTACCTAACCGTTTTTGTTTTGTTTGTTAAACAAGATATGAGAAGTTCCCCTACTTTAACCCCACGGAAATAAAACTGCCTCATTCCGAAATGATTTGTATATGTTTGGAAGTATGTAGGTTTTCCCTAGAATTATTATAATTAATTTAATTAAAATTTCGTTTGTGCGTTGTATACATATATGCACGTTAATTAATTTTTCAAAAGAAAAATGCATTCAAAGAAATGCAGGAGTAATTACAAAAACTAGTTTCATAAAGTAAATAATGCCCACGGTATAAAGCGAAAAGTTGAGCGAAACTTTATTACATCACAGATAAAAGTAGTTTGGAAGTTTTTAGTAGAAAGTTTCGCAGAAATATTTAACAAAACAAGAATTTGGTGGGATATATGTAACTACAAAAAAGCGATGAACATCCATCTTCATTATTTTTTGTAAAAAACATTTTTCTTAATTTATTTAATTTTCTAATACCCGAGATATAATTCGGTTAATCCTTCTGTTTTTAATTTTAAAATGAAAAACCCAGGAAAATGTTTTAAAGATTTGACAGTATGAAACATGGTATGCATTTTTTAGGATTAATTAGGATTAAAGCGCATTATAAATCATTGAGATTTTGCTCGGAATAAATCATCTATTCAAAAATGTACGTTGTATTTTCCATTGCGAAGGATTAAAGATAACATAGCAAAGAGAAAAACCGCTATTTAACATTCCGGCTGAAAATTGTTGCTAATTATCTCGAAAAAGAGTTGGTTTTACTAAAAGGAAAAAGGAGCTTAAGAAAATTGAAATGCGCAACTCATTTATTATCCACTTGTTAACTAATTGAATACGCTTAACTATTCAGACATACATACACAACCACTTAACACAAAAGATAATCCAGCCAAATCAACCCTTTTTAGGGAAAACTTAAACAAAACAAACAAATGACGCAATGTTTATTAATTAATTGTCTTATAGGTTTATCATATACCTATTATAAATCATTTCTTAAATAAGTTTAACAATCTTAATATGCCTCATGTTTAATAAACGCCATTTAGTTACGAATTTAAGGCACAAGCGAGCTTGCGAGCGAGTGTTTAATTATATACTATACTTGTTTTCCGACAAATACATATTATTATCTAAAAATAATTAAATATTTGTATAGAGAGACATCTATACAAAATTCGCGAAACAATAGGAATCTATATTATAATATAGCCGGTATACAAAAAGTTATATACAAAAGTGCTCTTTTAGTTCCACCCTTACTCCCTGAATGGCTTGAGCGGGTTAGGGGTAGGAACGGACCGCGGGCTTAAAGTCCCATCCGAAGGCAAATTTGTATGTATAAATAAAAATTTATCCTTTAAAAATGGACTAACAACCGTTTAAATCCGATATAGAAGCAGTTTTTCACTAATGTTGGTAATTATTAACTATAATGTGTTACATTAACCGAAATTAAACCAAAACCAAAGAGTTATAAATTACCGATAGGTAAAATAAAGTAGTTAAATTAAAATAAAATAACCAAATGGTTTAAATACACTTGCAGGTTAATTAATTTTGGTTATATAACCAATATAAAAATATTCTAAAATCGCCATCGTACATTCTAACAAAATCTTTAAGTTATATCTAAAGATATACATAACCATATTTAGTAAATTATAATTATGTAGAGTTAAATTAATTAAAGTTTAAGTTGACTTAAGAGTTAAAAAGTAGTTAAAAAAAGGGTAAAATAAACCAAAAACTACCAAATATTACCTTCTTTTTAACCAAAAGGTACATTTTCCAAGAAGTTAAATTTAATTAACAACTTTAATTTTACCATAATTGATTGTATGATTGTACAGTGGCGGACACAGAATTTTGAACGTTATAATTTGGTTGTCCATGTATAAATTTGTAAATAGCAAAGAAACAATATTGCCCATTTTTGCTTTCGCTGTCAAAACGACAAGACTAGTGATAACCGGAAGTAAGGTTAGTTGGCCATAAAGGAAGTTAAGATTTTAATATTAACTGGACGAAAGCCGTTCAAAATTCCGTGTCGGCCACTGTATGACAGTTCACAGCTAACTTAAAGCTAACTTCAGCTCGTGACTAAAAACCTGTTGCTGGGTTCAGCCTGTGACTAAAGTACCATAAAGCCATAGTCAATGTGTATTTAAAAGATCACTTAGAGTAATGGAAACATGTACGATAATGGACATTTTTAACATTTTTAAATATATTTGACATTCTTAAATGTGTTTGACTATCTTAATTTTTGAACTATAAAACTGATTTTATGATTAGAATCGCGTTAGAAACGCTTTTTATGATAAGAAATAGTAAATTATGTATCAAGTTTGATAAACGCCATTTTATACACGAATTTAATTTAGGCACGAGCAAGCTTGCGAGCGAGTGCTTAAGTTAATAAGTTATAGAAAAGTTTATAAACGAGGTGCATACTATACTTTTTCTACAAATACTTATTATTATCTTAAAATGATTTAAATCAAAATTTGTATAGAAACAATGTGTGTCACCGTCAAATGTCAAATTTTTATATTTTATAAACACAATTATAAAGGTTATAAATCGAAATGTATTTCAGTTGACAGTTTTTCACAGTGAAAGTAAAGAAAATGTTTTATGAGCACTTTACAGTGGAGTCCGTGTCCGAATTTAAGTTATAGTTTACTGCCGGCGAAATTAAAAGGTCAGTACAATGTTCATATAAACTTTTCAAATATTGGCGTTGAGAAACTATTTAATACTTTGGTATTTTTGTATTGAAATAATAAAATAATTTTCACATTTAGTATTATTTTACAAGAAAGGCAATTTATTTAAACGATTGTATGACATTTGACAACTGTCAACTTACTTAAAACTAACTTCAGCCCGTGACTAAAAACCTGTTGCTAACTTCAGCCCGTGACTAAAGCGCCATAAAGCCACAACTTGTCAATGTGTATTTAAAAGGTCACTTAGTGTCATGGAAACATGTACGATAAAGGGCGTTTTAAAGGTCGTAGAAAAACATAACAATTAAATTGTAAAAAAAATCCTTATAATTACTTATATAAATATATATGAATAATTATTTTTCACAAAAAAGGTATTATAACTTAATTTTGCAATATAACTTAAATTATTATGAAAAATAATTATATTTTGTAAAATAGTTGATATCATCTGAAAAAAATGCATTTTTGAAATATAAAACACATTTTATTAATAGATTTTAGGAAAAGAAAACACGTTTAGGTCTAAAAATTAAATTAAAGAGTTATGGTACAAAAATTCTTAAAAATACTTGCATATAGGTATTATGCTATAAAATAATTATTTTTCACAAAAAAACGCCTTTTAGGCTTTAAAACTTAGTTTTGTAATAAAACTTAACTATATTTTGTAAAATAGTCGATATTTGTCTTGACATTTAAATACGCACTTAAAAATTCTAAAATATAAATTGATTGAAGAAGGTAATTTTAAGAAAGTTTGACCAATTTTAAAATAAACTTACTCGTATACCTTATTTTTATTATAAATTGTATTGTCATTTAAAATATGATTTGATAATGTTAAATAGGAATACCTACCATAACGTTAATTAAGCTTCAACTTGTATAAATATATTTGATGCTTGCATGGGTATTTTTTTAATTGAAGGTTGGTTAAATAAAAGTTAATTACAAGCCTATTAAAATGATATTTATAAATTGGAAAAAACGCAAAATTTTTAAAATAAACTAAAAATCGTTATAACTTCGTTATTCGTGAAAATTTTAAATATAAGCAAGTTTCACATTTTTTACTTTTACTATGTATTGAAAATTATGCTTTAGGATTTCCTCAGCATTCTTTCCAAGGTTTCGAGAGGCAGTGTCGAGGAAAAGTTGCAGTGGGTGTTTGGCCTATACGATCTAAACGGAGATGGGCTAATTTCCAAAACAGAAATGGTCGATGTTGTTACCAGCATCTACGAAATGCTTGGCAGAGCAACGCAACCAGCTGTTGAAGACACTTCGGCCAAAGACCACGTCGAAAAAATATTCCACGTAAGTCAGTTTTTGAAACGGTCAAAATTTACCCAAATGCCGGAATAAAAATTAATCATTTGGCCAATTTTGCCCGATTCATAAAATCCAGATATTTTATGAGTTGTTTTTAGTTGATTGATAAAAATAAAGATGGATTTGTAACTATAGAAGAGTTGGTTCAGTGGTGTTCCAGAGATGAGAATGTGTTGAAGTCGCTGGAAACACTGGATACAGTATTGTGATTTGTTTGCGTATTGACCTTAATTTTTACGAATTTTGGTGTCATATTTATAAAATTTTCGACATTTGTCTAAAAAAGTGAGATATTATAGCAATATATGCAATATGTGTATTTTCGCAACTGTTTGATTTGTTTTCTGTGCCAAATGTATATCTATTATATTATTAAGGGTCCATTCAGTTTTTTACTTTAAATAATAGACTGTATGTTGTTCCTATAGCGTACAACCAACACAGGGTGGCGCAAATGGTTATGCAAGTGAATTATTATAATTTGTGGTTCAAAATATTTCCCATTTGTGCATTGTATTTGGAACCATATGGGTGAATATATTGAGATGTCCCCCAAGTGAAAATGATTATTTTTTATTTTTGTTTGTTTCACTGTTAGTCTAGAAAGGGGTTTGGGAAGCCACCAGGTTTAGTAATAACATAACATAAGTGGTTCTGCACTAATGCAAGAATTATAAGAAATCATACATTTTGAATATTAGAGCTTCACGGAGGTTAGGATTTCGTATGTTTTTTTTTAAACATCCCTTTGTATATTTGAAATAAGTTATTGTATCTTTTAACACCCTAATATTTTTAAAAATACAATTGTACATACATAAAATATTTATAAAAAAAATATACTTACTGAGATATTACATTTCACGGTGGATAGGTTTTTCAATAGCAAATTAATGAACTTAAACTTTTGAATTATAAAACAGCAACACTCTCATCTGCATATTAACTCTAACTGACCTTTAGGAATCATATGCATCTATAATGTCGTAAACAGAGGTTTTTGCTTATTTAAAATGATTAAAGCGCCATCCGTTGCATACAATTTAAAGCAAAAACAGATTCACAGAGGATAGAATCAATTTACGTAACACCTAAATAAATGGTTATAAAAAATATTTCTTTTAATTTTTAATAATATTTTATATTTGATTCGATTGCTTTGGATGTGTTTAATTTACTTACTAACTAACTGATATTTTTAGTATGCTTTTACTACCTCAGATATTTGAAAACATACAGGTTAACCTAGAAAGAGTAACAGTCACGGAGGATAGGTTTTAGACTTTTTAAACATTGTAAAAAATAATTAATTGCGGTTAAAAAACTGGAACCTGAGCTGTAATATCTAATTATAAAAGATCAAAACACAATAAAAGTGTAGGTCAAACTTATTTAGTTTTATTAAATATCACGGGGTAACACCATCGGGGGACATTTCGTGAGATTCACCCATATATATATGTTAATAATCCACTTACGTAATAAATGATTCAAAGCATAACGTTAATTTTGGGCAAAGGTTTCAAGAATTACTTGACTAATACATAACTGAAGACTAACTGACAGCGTTGCCAACCGTACTATAATTATAGTATTTGTACTAAAATTATGAGCGTGTGTACTATGTACTACTTGCAAAGTTATTATAGTATTGTCATTTTGTACTATAATTTTGACCAAATATATATGTAAAACTGTATACTAGCATTTAAGAAATATTTCGTTTTATTTGTTGTTTTTTTTGCTTTGAAATGTATTATACATTTTTTAATACTATTTTGGTTAATGATGGTACTATATCATAATTACATGAGGTTGGCAACGTTGCTAACTAAGAAATAATCGTTTATCTTAGTTTTAATACTCTAAATAATAATCTATCGATTTCATTAAAAGTTGCTTTAGTGCTTTGACGTTTATTTCATACAAATTTAATCAAGAATGATAAACTGAGGGCTGTTGCGGTACAGACAGCGGCGTAGGGAAAATTCCCTTCTCTATATTTAAACCGTTGAGTGAATCAACGATTTAAACATTAAATTAAGATAAGCGATTAAAATAACGACATAAATATATTTTGTTGTTAAATGTGACTTACTTATCGAAATTAATTAATGTATACATATAAAAATAAAAATAAGCTAATCTGGCTAAATTTTTGGGGCCATAAATAAATTAGAATTAAAAAACAATTATTTTGCTAGCTGTTTCATAAGTTTTCGAGAATCGGCTATACTACGCTACGAAGTTCCTATTTCAGAAACGTGTGTTGCCATTCACGTTAAGTGCAGCATAGTCGATTTAACTGTAAAGTTTTACTTAGTTTTGAAATATGGCTTTTTGTTAAAAAAAATTCGTTAAAATGTATATAGTTTATTTGTTTTTAATCTACTACTATAATATCTATTGACTTGACGAGAAAAATAGTTAATATATTTTTTTATTGACCTCCAAACAATAAAAAAATATCATTAACCATTTTTACATATTTCCCTTTTCTCGAACTATCGTAGAAAATAGCCTTATAAATATATATTTAAAAAATAGTACAACTTTTAGATGCTAGAATTCCTTTAATATAAACTTGTTACTCGCTCCAAGAAGACTAAATAAAGGAGGAGTAACTCTCGACCACAAGGCCTGATATTGGTAAAAAATTCTATTCTATTAGATGGCAAAGGACCAATATTAAAAACTTACCTGTAGAGACCTAAGAAATATACATTGGTAAATGTAAAAAAGATTGTTTGTTTGCTCCAAATAGATTTATAACCTAGCAGGTTACTCCCCCTGTATTTAGTCTTCATATATTTTCTTGTATATACGTAATTAGAGAATTTAAATTTCCCAATATAAATATTTATTAAACGTTGAACATTTTTTGCATGAATAATACTTTGCTTTTAAGACCAATTGGTTCATATTGTGGACTTCAGAAACTTTATTGTGATAGTACGTTACACTCATTGTTAGAGTTAATAAGAACAATAATTAAGTAACTAAAAGTGTTTTAGGTCCTCACAATTAAAATTAAAACTTTATTCTATCTAAATCCAGTCTTATTTATTTGTTTTCATTCCCTATTCAGTAAATTAATGACTAATCGTTTTTAATACTCTTATCGTTAAATCCGATTAGATAAACCATGCGAGTATTAGTTATCTTTTTTATTAGTTTCTCATCAGTGATATGAAAACATGGTTAAACACATTATTATATTTTTAACCTTAATATTTTACATCATAAAAGCTGAACTGGTGGAAATACCTTGTCCTGAACGATGCAATTGCGAAATGGTGGAAAACTTAAAAAAGGCTTCATGCACACACAAAAACATATACAGCATAGAAATAAACATGCACCCAGACGTTGATATATTCGACATTTCGTCAAACTATATTAACAGTCTTGGACCATCTACATTTCAGGTAATGTACTGTACTGTATCTCATATATCTAATGTAGAACAATAACCAGTAAGAAGATCTCAATTTTTCATTAAAACTTGTACTCCAGTGGCCACGTTGAAAAAAATATTTTTTTGAAAAATGAACGTCTAACTGATTATTTAAAAACATTTATAGGTAGTATACCTAGTATACAAACATAAAAAAAATGTAAAAAAAAGTTAATTACCTTATCCTCGCTCTTACGGTCGAGACGTGATAGTTTCTCCGCTCTGAACTATAAACAAGTATACATAGTCAGTGCATTAAAAACGAAATATACCGTACGTTCTTATACTCATACAAACATAAAAAAAATGTTTACTGTTGTAGAATAATCACCTAACAAACCTAAAACTTTTGAACATATCAAATAATGCATTGGCGAATAATATTCATATGGACGCTTTTAATGGTTTGGTGAAATTGAAAACACTGGACCTATCCAACAATAGAATAGGAGTTATTATGAAAATTTGGCTCAAAGATATGTCGGAACTAAAAGAATTATATTTGTCGGGTAACTATTTGAACAGGATGGGAAACGAGCCACCATTCGAGTCGAAATCTTTGAAGGTATAGTTTTAAATATATGAATAAATAAATAATGTATTCTTAGGTTTTAGATTTAAATAATTGTGGGATTGATGCAATCGAACCCGATTTATTTGATGGTGTTCCGAATTTGGAATATTTGGATTTGTCCCGGAATCACCTTATGAAAATGCCGAACCAAATATTGTTTAATTTGAAGAAATTAACGTTTTTCAGCCTCGATGACACTCGAATAGAGTGCAATAAAATGTTTATGTCTACAATTGACTATTTAAAAAATAGGGATGTGATATTCAAGACTCCTTGTAAGAAAATTGATCAACTTAAAACAGGTCAAAAATTTCAAAAAATGATAATGGATCCAAGTATTCAAAAAAATTCTTGGATATTCGATGAAAACAGCGATGTTAAGATTATTGAAGTTTGCAATAACTCTATAACCCCCAGAAACGAAACCTACCTTTTGAGAGTCGTAAAAATATCTCCTCCCATAGTGTTGGCCTCAATTTTGGCCTACGGAATTTTGACAGGTTTAACATTGGGCTGTATCTGCGCAAACTGCTCTTGTTCATGTAAAAAAAGAAGTAAGGATTGGGGGGAGGAAGTGGAGCTGGAGTCCTCCCATTCCCACAGCAGGACCATAAAAAGGAGGAGTTTTTTGATGCCTTCAAAGAGGTACAGGAGTAATGGTAACATTTTAAATTATGAAACCAACATTGACAAGGAAAGTTTATTGGAGTCAGCTTGGGATGCAGGCATATCGACACCACAACAAATAAGGAGAGTTATGGGTGAAGAGAGAAAAGATTATGCATAAAAAACTCAATTTTTTTAAAATATATATTTTTGTTTATAATATAAATATGGAATGAATAAAATATATGAATATATTATTGCAACGTTTTCTTAGAAATACTGTAAAATTGATTGTAAAATGGCATAAAATTAATTCTATACTAAATTATAGTCTGGCCAATTTAAGAGGAAAACGTTTAAGGCCACTTAAAAGAATTAATTGTATTTAGAGAAATATATTGCGCAAGTTCAACCATTACATATATTAAAACCACTATTTTCATTTAACTTCAACACATTGCATTTTTTAATACCCTGTGGATTAATTAATTTTTACAATCTTTCTTTATGGTTTTCTTGGATTATTTGCCACTAAAATTTTGTTCAAAATATGGAAAAAATGTTTATCCAAAATCGGCAGTAAAGTAAAAGAAATCGGCAGTAAAGTAGAATTTACTGCAGATTTAATACGAGTATTGTATGCAACCCATTATACATTTTAAGATGTGTCTACTGCTCCTCAGCAGCAACTAAATAATATTTAATTAAAAGCACCGTTGCGGAGGTCGATTGGACCCTTTCATAAAATGTTGTTTTTAATAAAAATAATAAGTTAATTTTATTAATTAAATTAAAAATCGCCGCGGCGGGCAAATATATAATAACCGTCGCAAAAAACAGTATACTTAGACACTTCCTACATTTAAATGACATTTGATTTGATCATCAATATTAATTATTAGTAAAATTAAACGCGATTTTGGATAAAATTTAATATGCACCTCGGCATTAAAGTCATTTTTTATCACTCACGACTTTACTGCCTTGATACATAAATAGCTATTATAATCACATTTATGTAAAAAATAGCTTGTTAATTTTGTAATTTATTTTTTACAATTGTCAACATAACCAATAAAATCTTAAAAATCTAAAACTCCCTAGATCAGAAGGTAAAAATGGCTGCCGATTTAATCGTCTTTTAATACAAGGCGCAGTAGAATGCGCAAGGGTACAAACGCAATATAGTTCTCTAAATACCTAAATTTTAATTTTTTTAACGCCCCCCTCTTAAATAGGACAAACTATGTTAGTTAAAAAAAGTTATTTTTATACTATATTCATGTAGTCATGTTCGGGTTCCGATTGAAAAATTTTTACAAGCTCCGAAAAAGTCGGCCGCCTATTCATATCGAAATCCCAACACTGTAGCATAACGTCATATATATTTTTTGGGCACGCGTTAGGTTGTTCCAGTCTCTGCCCTGAATCGATCAGTTTAATTGCCTTGAATTAATTTTTTGTTAGCTTACTACTATTTATACACATATGTTTACACTTACTTCGGCTCCTTTCATGTCACCCCATGGATGAGCCCCGAAGGAGAACATCTCCCAAATTGTCACACCAAAACTCCAAACGTCGCTTTTATGGGAGAATTGGGCATAATTATAAGACTCTGGCGCGTACCATTTTAGAGGCCATTTGCCGCCAGTCGACGCTCTAACAAAACAAACTGTTTAGTACCTACTGCGCATAAGGGTTAATGTGGGACTGCGCATTTATAGGACAAAGGATTATGTTTAGCAGCCGGCTGGTTTCCCAATAAACAATTTGTACTACTTATGGTAACGATAAATTATATAAAGGTTATATAATAGTTGTCAAGTTATATAAGAGGTTTTATAAAATCGCCATTCAGTTTACTAGTTTTATATCGGTCTTATAAGGTTACTGTAAAGTTACAGTGTAAACCCTAGGTATATAATTAAGTTATATATGTGTTTCTACACACATTTTATATAACCTTTAGTAACCGTTACAAGTGGGTTTATAATAGAGTTTTATAAAGTTTGCGGTTATCTGATTTATAAAACTATTGTGTCTTTAATTTTTTTAAATAAAAATTGTGAGTTATTAATTATTTATGTGCTTAATAAAACCAAAATGTTTAGTAATTGAAACAAGAACTAAGCTTTCGACGCAATGCTTTTTCATAATTTTAGTTAAAAATTGGTTGAAAAGAAAACATTTACATAAGTAATAAAATATTATTAACATAAATATTTTAAAACTGGATTAAATCAAATGTTTTGTGAAATAAATTGATTGCATTGTGTTAAAACCATTAATACTGCAGGTAAAAATGGCGAACCTGACAACACAAACCTGAGCGGTTAGATGCCTATTAAAAGTTTTATAACATCACTTGTAGTAACGACAGTTACTACAATGTATATAAGAGTTTCAAAATTATATAATAACACTTTAAGTTACATAGTTCTACAAAACTGAACTAGTACCTTAGGTTATATAAAATTACCATGAGCAATATAAGAATGCTCAAGGTTGATATGTATTGAGTAAAAAATTTAACATTTAAATTATATACTATTTATATTTTCGCCATACTTGGCTTCTTAAAATATTCACGTGGTTTAAAAAAGTTAATGAATAAGATGACAATAAGTAAGATAGCATACCTATGAAGAAATATATATTTTAAATGTGCCTAGGAAAGAGAGAAATATTAAAAGAAGGAAAAAAAGCCGGTAGCAGTTTTTTAGGAAGTTGTATTGTGGTTTCCATAATATTCCTGTTATCTCTGGTTATAAAACTTTGGTTTTATAGTGTTACTAAAATAGGTACCGATAACCTTTATAAACTCCCCAAATAAGCTCTTTAAGGGTGATGTAAATATTTCTGTAACCAAATTAAGAAATTTAGGTTTTATAATTTGGATGATATAACTTTTATGGAAACCTCTATAAAAACTAAAATGTTTATTGGGATGGACTGTACTTTAGGATTATGTTAGAAAGCGCTTAATTATTATGTAGGAATGCGCATCACTGCTATAGAACTCTGCGCATCAATATTATGTCATTACTGAGCATTGGGAATGTAAGGATTTACCTATAAAAATCTTCCATGCCGACCATTCTAGAGAGTCCAAAATCGCTAATTTTAGCTTGTTCCGGCGTGGCTAGTAGAATATTTCTTGCAGCTAAATCTCTGTGCACAAACCGCTGCTGCTCCAAATAATTCATGCCGATTGCAATTTGTGCCGCCCACATTTTGAACTCGTGATTCGGCCTTATTTTTTCCTTGTTCGCATCCATGTATTGTAGTATGGAACCAAGAGCCAAGTACTCTTGCACCATCTGTAGAGGGGGGCCTTTGCAAATGCCAATTAGACGCACTATGCATTCATGGTCCAGTTTTTGCATCACCTGGACTTCCACCAAAAACGTTTTGATGTTGTTTTGGTTGACTTGGTCTTCTCGTAATGTTTTAATGGCGACACTTGTTGCTTCCCCTTTTAGGTTTACGTAAGTACCTTTGTACACAGATCCAAATTCTCCTTCTCCTATGATATTGCCTTAAAATAATACTTTCATTATTATTGATACTACCGCTGCATTTTTACTTGCTTGTTACCTCTTTTTAGTTTGTCCAGGCTTATGTAATCTTCATTTTCGTTGTTGTTGTTGTTAGTATGACTAATGTTATTGTTATTTCCAATGGCAAAATTGTTTTTGAAAGGTTTTTGACTAGGAAAACAATTGTTATTTAAATTAACAGCCTCTGGGTTTAACGGCTTTCCGGGATTTTTCGATTTTTTCGGCCTTGGCATTGTATCAAACTAAAAACGATAATAATCAAAAAATGATCTTGTTTCAATACTTTTAACATACTGGTACTGGGGGCTTTGGCTTTGGAGGTACAGGATTTACCAATTTGGTAGGCAAACCGTCTGATATAAAGCTATAATAATCAACTATATGCTCCAAGGAATCCAAAAAGGGTCCATCATCAATAAACAAAAATTTTCGCTAAAAAAAGCACCATTACAGACATTGCAAATAATCAATAAGTATATTGTTACCTTATTATTTTGACAACTCTGAATTATATAATTAAAGAAATTCCCATCACAAAGTAAGGTCAACACCTTACTAGCATTCCTATCACTATACCTAACTAAATACGTCCCTGTCTCATAGCAATGACTCCTTATCATATCCTCAGCCTCCTTTCTGCTTAAAGTACCATGATACCAATCTTTTTTTAGGGATTTTGGCAAACGTGGCTGGCAATTTTCTACGAAAAAAATATCTTTCAGTAAAAATCAACGCAGGCTGCGCAGTAAAAAACACTTACCCAACATTAATGCGCATTCCAAATGACCGTTTTCACGCGCTAGATCCGCCGGCGTTTTTTGCTGGCTATTTCTAGGTCTCACAGGGACATTTAAGCTCAATAATTCGTTGATAACGTCCTTATGTCCGCATATTGCTGCGTCGTGCAAGGGAACGCAGCTATTTTCTGTACTACGCGCTTGTATATTTGCATTTGCATTCACTAAAAGTCTTATTGTTGATGGGAAGTTGTTTTGGCAAGCATACTGAAAAAAAAAATATATGGGTGAATCTCACGAAATGTTACCCCGTGATATTTAATAAAACTAAATGAGTTTCACATACACTTTTATTGTGTTTTGATCTTTCATAATTAAGTAGATATTAGAGCTCAGGTTCCAGATTTTTAACCGCAATTAATTATTTTTTACAATGTTTTAAAAGTCTAAAACCTATCCTCCGTGACTGTTACTCTTTCTAGGTTAACCTATATGTTTTAAAATATTTGAGGTAGTAAAAGCATACTAAAAATATCAGTTCACTAAGTAAATTAAATACATTCAAAGTAATCGAATAAAATTCAAAATATTATAAAAAATTAAAATAAATAATTTTTATAACCATTTATGTAGGTGTTAAAAAATAGAGTCTATCCTCCGTGAATCTGTTTTTGCTTTAAATGTTATGCAACGGATGGCGCTTTAATCATTTTAAATAAGCAAAAACCTCTGTTTACGACATTATAGATGCATGTGATTCCTGAAGGTCAGTTAGAATTTATATGCAGATGAGAGTGTTGCTGTTTTATAATTCAAAAGTTTAAGTTTATTAATTTGCTATTTAAAAACCTATCTACCGTGAAGTGTAATATCTCAGTAAGTAGATTTTTTTTATAAATATTTTATGTACATATGTATGTACAATTGTATTTTAAAAAAATATTAAGGTGTCAAAAGATACAATAACTTATTTCAAATTTACAAAGGGATGTTTTAAAATCCTAACCTCCGTGAAGCTTTAATATTCAAAATGTATGATTTCTTAAAATTCTTGCATTAGTGCAGAAACACTTATGTTATGTTATTACTAAACCTGATGGCTTCCCAAACCCCATTCTAGACTAACAGTGAAACAAGCAAAAATAAAAAATATTCATTTTCACTTGGATGACATCTCAATATATTCCCCCATATTTAATAAAGTCCTCTGTTGAGGTAAAATGAAAATTTACTTACATGTAAAGGAGTTAGGCCTGAGGAATCCCTTAGGTTGACATTAGCTCCAAATTCAATTAATTTTCTTAAAATATCATTTAATCCTAATTTGCTGGCAATGTGTACGGCCGTTTGTCCATCTTTATCTCTTTGGTTCTGTTGTCTGCCTGCATTCAAACATTCTGTTACAATAGTGTAATTGCCTTGAGTTGTGGCTCTATGCAGAAGGTTGGTTTTTCCATGTCGTCTGGCATCAGCAGGAGGTGGCACTCCTATTATATAGTCAGTTAATACTAGTGAGTCTGGCAAATCGCTGTCTTTTGACGAGTAGTGTTCTATCAGGGATTCTAGGCCATGGTATTGGCAGTTTTCTGCTGCAAAATGACTTAAATATTATTAATGTTTACATGAAAAATTATTTACTTACCTATTGAGAAAAAGGCATCGTCGCCGTGTCTTCTAATTTGGAAGTGGTGGACTACATTTTTGTTGAACACAGAAAGGGCATAATCACCTGCTGAGCTATATCGTACTAAGAATAAACCATTTGTTCTTCCATCTAAGAAATAATATTGTTAACACACTTATAGTTACGACTATATTCTTTGTTTACAAACCATTTTTTAATAGAATTTCAGCTTCATCTCTGGTTAATTTTCCGTGATACCAGTTATAGTCATTGTTCATTGTTTTACTCTTATTCCGTATTTTCTATTGCTATACATACATTTAAATGCTTTTTCTTAAAATTATAAACTAAAAAATGATTTTTCTTTCTAATAATTTAAATAAATAAACAAAATAAAAAGTAAAATAAAATTAATAAAACGTCAAATTAAATGTAATGAAAAACAACTGACAGTTGTCTGTCAATTTTTCAGAACAAAAACATTTCTCATCAGTTGGCAACTTGTCTGTCAAAAAAGTGACATAACCTCAATGCGGCCTCAGACTATTTAAAATTTAAAAACAAATTCACAATGTATTAATAATAACAGTGCATTATTAGATAAGTAGATTAATTAAACGGCAACATGTTTCATAAAATGTGGAGATCATACTTTACGATATTACATAAAGACAGAAATTCCTCCAAATGCGTGAGAAATTGTATAAAACACATAAATACAAGCGTAGTTTGCTTAAGCAACGGCAAAAAGGAAGCCAAAGAGGTGGCACCCAAAGGATTATTCGAGAATTTACAGAATAAAAACCGCGACACTTATATAGAAACAATTAAAATATTTGTTAATCGTGATGCTATATACAGACGAGGGCATGTTGACTTTATTTACTCTGCGTTAAAAAATATGGAGGAATTTGGGGTGCAGAAAGACCTTAAGGTTTATAAGGCTCTAATTGATGTATTGCCCAAGGGAAAGTTCATACCGCAAAATATAATACAGGCTGAATTTATGCATTATCCCAAACAACAGCAGTGTATTATAGACTTGTTAGAGCAAATGGAAGACAATGGTAAGATTTAAAAGGTTTTTTTTTGTAATAATTAATATATAAATTGCATTTAATTATAGGTGTTATGCCAGACTATGAAATGGAAGACATGTTGTTAAATATCTTTGGAAAAAAGGGCTTCCCATTAAGAAAATTCTGGCGAATGATGTATTGGATGCCAAAATTCAAGAATTTATCACCCTGGCCTGTCCCCAACCCTCCCCCTGATGATATGTTGGATCTAGCCAAGTTGGCTATAGATAGAATTAGTTCCATTGATGCCCAATCAAAAACAACAATATATCATGTAATAGGTTTTTCATAAAAGCAAATAATATAAAAATTACAAATTATTAAACTTTTAGGCCAATGATATAACAGATTCTATTGATCATACATGGATTGTAAGTGCCCAGAGTACAAAGCAAAAAATGTTGCTTCAGGAATATAATGAAAAAGATCCTGTTTATGTTGAGGGTGGTTTTAAAGTATGGCTTAGGAGTAAATCTGTTAATTATTTTGTCTTAAGAGGCAAACCAAAGCCTATAAAAGAAGACAATGAGGACAATGACAGTAAGTTTTTTGTTAATTTGTAATAATTTAATTAATACGATTTTTTTAGACGTATCTGGTTTGGAGGTACCTTATTTTGGTCTCAAGCCCCCAGTTAAGAAAAGTTTAAGCCTGAACACTTCCCAGCATGAACAGGAAGACGGTATTATTTTTTCAGTATGCGCGACAGGCACTTCAAGTAAGGACTCATTATTATCCTGGATAAGACATCTTGAAAAAGATAACCCAAAACTAGCTACAATACCCATTGTATTTACCCTGAAACAAATGCCGGGAGATGTAACTGTCACAGAAGAAACAGACTCATAATTTATTTTTGTTATAGTTTTGTTAAAGTTGAAATAAATTAATAATTTTATAAATTACTCCTTTTTTTAACCTTTTAGTACATATGGCAACCTTGCTGTAGAGAATCCGGCAACGTTGCCTTTAATTGTCACTTTATTTAACCATAGAATTTTCTGCAACTGTGTAGTTTCTGTGTTAAAACAGCATTTAACTGCAAAAAAATGGCTCTCCCAGGACCTTTGAGAACGATTGGTAAAAAACAAATCGAAATCATGAGTCGCTGGTAAGTTTTTGTTATATAATAGAACTTGTAGGTTAGGTTACCACAGAATATTAATATTATATAATTGTGTTAGGATCGGCACAAGCATGGCTTTTGGGGCTACAGCTGGACTAGGAGTATGCTACGCAACCGACTGGAAACTGGTCTTGCAATACCTTCCTTATTACAATGGTAAATTTGTTACCGAAGAATAAAAAATTAGTTAAATATGTAGTTAATATTTAAATGATGCCATTGTCCATTTCTGTTTTGTTTATAGGTTAAATAAATGTGTATAAAGTATTCATTTTTTATTTTTAAAATAGATTAATAAATGTTTCACCATATAAACATTTCCTAACTTGCTATATGTAACAAAAATATTGTTTCGCCATCTATTTTATAACACTTGAACTAAATGCTTTGAAAAACAATTCATAGAGGGCGAAGTATCTCAAAATTTAAATATGTTTGAATTACTTTATTATTATTTTTATTTGCAAATTTATATTATTCTTAAAATTAATATTAAGAAATCTTTGATTAAAAATAAAAAGGGGTATTTTTATTATTGATAAGAGAATGGTGTATCATGTAAGAAGTTTTATATAAACCCCATTTAAGTTACGATTTTAATTATGCACGAGCGTAGTTGCGGAGCGAGTTTATAATAAACGAGTCTTTTTGGGTTGCCTTTTTAAAGTTATATAGTTCATTTAAGGCACGTTTTTAAGGGCCATTATAGATTACGGTTGTGTTTGCTGTAAAATCCCAATTTAAGGCGGGTTTATACATCAATTGATAATTATCATTTAGTAGACAATTTATTTCATAACTCAATTGTTACTTTAATGCATAATTATTAGATAAATTCATAACTTTAAAATTTGGTTTCGACTTTAAAAAATGTTGGTGTTACCTTACTTTTTGTATGAATCATTCATGATTTTACTTGCATTCATAATGAATGCAAGTAAAATCATAGAAAAAGGATATACAGGGTGACCCAGTGCTCTGTGATCGGTGCATATTTTTTTTGCTATTAAAGATATCGATATGAAATTTTTATAGAAAATATGATCCAACTAAAGCTATTTTTCAAAATTATTTTGAACAAAATTCCACTTCCGGTTTCACCGGAAGTGACATCGACAATGTTATTTCAAATGGAATACCCTGTATATTTTTTGATTTTTAAATTTCATATGTAATTCCTGATAAAATTTCTATAACATTTCCTATACCTAAACTCAATAGTTTTCGAGTTATTAATTTTTTTCGTAAAAATTTGACAGTTGCGCCTTAAACAAAAATAGCCTATAACTTCTTTGTTATTAGGTCTATTGGTATGCGGTTTGGATTTTTGGAATGTTGAAACATTGTTTTAAATATCCCGTATCAAACTTTTCCATATTTCTAACTAATTACTTGATAAAAATTAGGGTGAATTTGACAAACTTTAAACGATAATAACTTTCTTATTTTTAATGGAATGCTATGTATATTTTTGCAGAATTAAATTTCTTATTAAATTCCCTTTTGATTGATATAACCATTCCCTATACCTAAAGTTAATAATAACAAAGATATTTCACAATTTTGTAATAATTTAGGTATCAACAAACCTGAGAAATCGACAAGCGACTTATTTTGACGTATCCATGGATACCAATAACAAAAATTGTTTAAAATCTAATTGTTTCACTTTTTCTAGTATTTGTTTAGTTAAAATGGATTTTACGCGACAAGAAATGATAAATATGGTTTATTGTATTGGAGAAGCGGATCGAAATGTTCTGCTAGCTAGTAGAATTTATCATCAAAAATATCCAGATTCAAGATTGAGGGATAGATTTGAATTGACGGGTAATATTTCTTACAAGAAAGAAGAATTGATTGGACGGAGAATTAATGAAGACCATGAATTAGAAGTTCTTTTGACGATAGAGGAAAGTCCTTTTTTGAGTACTCGGGAGATCATAAGAGAAACTGGTCTATCGCAAAGCAGTGTGAATTTTAAACCATAGATAAATTTCACCCGTACCATATGGAACTTCATCAGAAACTTTATGATGACGATTTTCGGCATCGAGTAGATTTTTCAAATAGAATTCTTGAAATTGTGCATGCTAATGGCAACTTCTTAAACGGCATTTTATTTTCGGATGAATCTACTTTCGAGAGTAGTGGATCTGTTAATAGGCACAATTTGCACTATTATACGACTCATAACCATTATTGGCTGAGAACCATGGATCACCAAAATAGGTGGTCATTGAACGTTTGGGGAGGTACTATTGGAGGCCGTGACGTAGACTTGCATACAAGACCGAACATGTGGATTCAGCATGATGGTGCTCCTGTTCATTATAGCCGTATCGTACGGCAGTTTTTAAATCGGAGTTACGCTAACCGTTGGATAGGAAGAGGAGGAACTATTGCTTGGCCAGCTTGCTCCCCAGATCTGACACCCATTGATTTTTTCCTTTGGGGGTATGTAAAGGAAAAAGTTTACAGAGAACGACCAAGCACAGCTGAGGATATGATGCAGCGAATAACCGATGCATTTAATTCTGTTAACGAGGATATGCTAACCCGCGTGAAGCAACCTTTTCTACATAGACTTTGTGACATTTTGTGTGTTCAGCAGAATGGCCGTATATTTGAGCATTTATTATAATTATTAATTAAAGTATTTCGGTAAATTAAATTTTTGATTCTGATTTAATTGATTTTTGTGCTCCTATTATAAGAATAAATAATAATACAATTCAACGAAAGAAATTATTAATAATTATTTCTCTCTGTATTACGTTCAATACACCTATCCCGTTCATTCTTGTCCGGATAGCGCGTGCGCAAAATTACCACCTCTTAAATATTACCCCTTAAATATTGGGGGATTTTTACTTTATGTTACCTGCACTGTGTTTAAATGACAGACGTCAATCCAAAATTAATTATTATTGTTTTGTATTTTGATACTGTTTATACTAAAAAATGTGGCAAAAAAAGATATCTTGTCTTAAACAATTTGATTTTGATGAGGCCAAGCAATTTTTTGCTAGACATGGTGCTACGCAACAACACCATACCCGAGCATATAAGTTTTTCGTTGAAGGATTCCTCCACGATATTTGGATTAACGAAAGTGAACTTTCCATTAAAGCAAGGTGTTATCATTCCCAAAAACGAAATGAAAAACCCCATAGCCTTTATTTTGTTTTTAAATCTGGAAATGAAGAGCAACTGTGTCTACAAGAGTGTCACTGTTCATGTGAAGTTGGGTAAGTCTAATATTTGATATAATAATACTAGCATAGTTTAACAAAGATACTAGTTAATATTTAATTTTTATTTAATGTAATAATACTAGTTATATGATTTGTTGTTTTGAATCTTATACTTAATATTTTTTTTTATTTTAGGTTATCACAGTCTTGTCACCATTTAATAAGCTTAGCATATTATTTGCAAGATAAGCTATTAAGAGAAGAAGATGAAGTTTTAGATGTTGCCAGCACATCGAAACCAATGGAGTGGAACAAACCTAGGGGTACAAAAATTCTGCCTCAAAGTATTGTCAATGCAGTTTTTCATAAACCTACAAAGATAAATCGAAAGAAAAGGCCAATAATGTCAACTTTTTTAACCCCTGATTCTTTATTAAAAGAAAATGAGTTAAATAAAATAAAAATGGAAACAATGAAGAAAGGATTAAGAAAAATTAATAAAAAAATTCCATTTTCTTACCTTATAAATGATAGAAACCAAGGTAATTTTCATTTGCACCTTATTTAATATTTTAGAAAATCTATGTTAATAAATATATAATTATTATTCTTTATTTTTTAGATGAAAGTATGACAACAATGGCAATGCAGAATTTTAATACTTTGCAACAAAACCATCAGGTAGAAGTACTGCCCATATCGTTGCCTGTTTTGGACATGGAATGCATAAATATTTTAATTTCTATGCCAATGCCAAGGGAGGATACATTTTTTAATGTTGATTTTGAAGATGCCAAAAATATTGAAATTTTAACTAGGCAACAAAGTGACTCTAAGGAATGGAAAGAATACAGAAAAGGGAGGCTAACTGCCTCAAATTTTGGGTCTTTATGCAAAAGAAATAAGCCATTTGAGTTTAGTTATTTTAATAGCATTTGGGAAGCTCAAGACTTGGGACATGTTAAAGCAGTTCAGCATGGAAAAAATCATGAAACAAATGCAAGAATATTATATGAACAGCAAACTAAAAACGTTGTCTGTCTTTGTGGTTTGATTGTTCATCCTTATGCTCCATATTTGGGTGCCAGTCCAGATGGAATAATAAAAAGAGGAAATGAATATGGGATTTTGGAAATAAAATGTCCATTTAGTAAAAAAAATAAAAATTTAAAAGAAACTTTAAAATCAAAAACTTTTTTTTTGAAAGAAGATGAGAATAAGAGACTATTTTTAAAAGAAAACCATAATTATTATTATCAAGTTCAGGGACAAATGTTAATTACAGGAATAAAGTGGTGCGATCTGGCTGTTTATTTTAAAGAAGAAAACGAGATTGTAATTGTAAAAGTTGAATTTGATCAAAATTTTTGTTATAAAATGTTCGAAAAATTAACCAATATTTATAATATATATCTAAGCTTTTACTACGTTTTTTATTGATATAATTTAATTTTCAGGTAATTTTTTTATTTTTATAGACAATTTTACCTTAAATTTTGTAAAATTAAATCTTACCTAAATTAAACTTGTTTGAGGTAGGTATAAAATTAAGCAAAGTTAAGTAAAAAATAAAGGTAATGCTTAGACCAAAAAATGGGAAGGATATATGAGGTATAATCTCCATTTATAACTAAATTTTCTACCTGTAGGTATTTGATTTTGTTTATTTTTAACTATAAAATTATACTAAATTTTAAGTCAAAATATTTCTTTACAACATAGAAATTATAGTTATAGTTAAAGAGGTTCAAGTTTTGGAGGTTTGAGTGCATATTTATATTTTTATTAAAATACCTAACCATTGACTTCTGATTTTTTTTAAATAAATTATTAAAAATTAAAGCTGGGTTGTTTTAGTAAATTTATAAATTTCAACAAAAAACTTTATTTTTTTAACTCGTGCATAAAATTTGTAAGCAAAGCACAAACTGTAAAAATTTGGTTAACACTCCCCATAAGTGCAATGGGTATTTTGTGGGATAAAATTTTAAAAGTTTTTATCCTTCTTATAGCCCGTTCTACATGGATCCTCTCTCTTGCTATGTGTCGTATATATTCAATTTGGTTGGGTTCATACTGTATTCCTGATATTCGGAATGTTGGTATATTTAAGCATATTCCAGCATCTTCTAAAATATTTTTAATCTCAAACCCCTTATCTGCCAAAATAATATCACCTCTTTCCAATTCTCCAATTTCTACTTTTTTTTTTAAAAGATTAAGAAACCCACTTTCTTCAACAATTTTTTTATCTGATATAGATCCTAAAAAAACTCCAAATAATATATGAATTTTAAATTAATAATTTAGGTATGTTACCAGTAAAAAGTGCTGAAACAAAAATTATAGCACCACTGGGGCTTATCATTATGAGGGCTTTTAAAGTAGTGGATCCTTTATACTGGGAGTAGCATTGTGACTGCTTTATTAAGGATGATGGAGTTTCTATAAAAAACTCAGTGCAGTCTATACTGCCTATAACTTTGGGATATTTATTTTTAAAAACCATAGAGGCATGCTCCAAAATTATGTCTCTATGGGGAAATATATTTAACCCAGCCAGTTTAATATATAATAAATTTATCCATGCAAGGCAGATTCTCCCCACTGTGGATTTGGATACTTGAAACATATCACTTAATAATTCATAATCTATTCCTCGTCTCAATTTTATTAATGTAAGAAAAACTCATTCATTGAAGAAAGCTTATGTTTTTGATTCCATTTTCCTTTTTTTCTTCTCTGAACTTGTTTCGTAAATATAAATTTATATAATATAACTACTATTTTGTAGCTTGGAAGCCCTGTATAATACAAAATCTTTCTGTCATTATTTTTAAAATTTTCAATCAAAAATCTTGAATTTAGACCATTTTTGGGTAGCCGCAACTTTTTTCTTATAATAAATGCTGGTGTCTTAGCACTTTCTTCTAAATTTGGTACAATACTTTCATCTTCTACTATATTTTCATTCTGAGGTAAATTTAAAGTGGGAATTGTCGTTGGCTTTAATTTCACTTTAGTTGAGAAATCAAACAAATCATTTTCTTCAAAATGTAACCAGCATACCTAAAAATAGTAAATAAGTATATTATAATTGTTATCTGGTATTATATAGTATATTATTAAGCTATTAAGTTAAATAATTACCTTGGTGCTATCCGTAATTTTTTCTGGGCTTATTTTTAATGATTCTATCCATAATTTCCTTAGCTGAACATTTTTAGGGATTGAAAAAAACTTTCCACTTTTAATATTAACCAAGAAATTTCGGCAGGAATGTATACAGCAACGCATTTTTCAAAATTAGTCATAAAATAAATAAAAACTTAACCTCACTTTTTGGATTTTATACAAGGGTTTTTATTCATTCATTCATCATGTTGGTAAAACTGAATTGTGACTGAATTAAGGGGAAATATTGAAAAAAAGGGGATTGCCGCGCTTTTGCGCGCATGAGCTCTCTGAAAAATCTATTATATGGGATAGGTGTATTGTAGAATTGTTAGAATAACTGGTGGATTATGTGATATGTACTCCTTTTTACCAAAAAGATAATTTCACACTTGAAACAATTAGATTTTAAACAATTTTTGTTATTGGTATCCATGGATACGTCAAAATAACTAGCTTGTCGATTTTTCAGGTGTGTTGATACCTACCTAAATTATTACAAAATTGTGAAATATCTTTGTTATTATTAACTTTAGGTATAGGGAATGGTTATACCAATCAAAAGGTAATTGAATTCTGCAAAAATATACATAGCGTTCCATTAAAAATAAGAAAGTTATTAACCTTTAAAGTTTGCCAAATTCACCCTAATTTTTATCAAGTAATTGGTTAGAAATATGGCAAAGTTTTATACGGGATATTTAAAACAATGTTTCAAGACTCCAAAAATCCAAACCGCATACCAATACACCTAATAACAAAGAAGTTATAGGCTATTTTTGTTGAAGGCGCAACTGTCAAATTTTTACGAAAAAAATTAATAACTTGAAAACTATTGAGTTTAGGTATAGGGAATGTTATAGAAATTTTATCAGGAATTACATATTAAATTTAAAAATCAAAAAATATACAGGGTATTCTATTTGAAATAACAATGTTGATGTCACTTCCGGTGAAACCGGAAGTGGAATTTGGTTCAAAATAATTTTGGAAAATAGGTTTAGTTGGATCATATTTTCTATAAATATTTCATATCGATATCTTTAATAGCAAAAAAAATATGGACCGATCACAGAGCACTGGGTCACCCTGTATATAAAATATTAAATTACTTGTAAAGTTAAATTAAATTATATTACGTTGTTTCTCTGTTAGAACCCAGCTTCAGAACAATAAATAGAAATAGAAAAACAAAGTAGTCAACTTAATCCAAAGATAAACAATACTCCAAAACAAACAATGTGGTAATATTCAAAACCTTACAAAACTGTCCAAAAATGTCGTCACATGCGCATTTCAATCTTATTTATAATTTATTTCATAATAGTATATTAAAGAACTAATGTCATAAGACGTCATTTTGTCGAACGCGGACAATTTATAAAACGAGCGACGAAGGAGCGAGTTTTATAATGGACAAGTGCGACAAAAGGTCTTATGACATGAGTTCTTTATGCTATTTTATCTATTTTGCAAACATTTCATAAAACAAATTAATTTTATACCTTATATTTAATTTGGTTAAATTTTACTTTACATAGTTGGTATCATAGATAACAAAGTTTGAAGTTTGAAAGGTCATTAACCTTTCAAACATTATCACATTCTTTCGCTATGGCGTCGTTAATTTACAATAAGCGGCTGTTAAAGAAGAAAATAGGATTTTCTTTGGTGTTAAACAAAATTTATTACACGAAAAGTCTCGTAAGTACTAGAAAACAAATCATAAAAATATTATAACCTATAGGTATTCAAAATGGTATTTTACCAGTAGCCAACCTATAAAATCAAAATTTTGGGTGGAATAAAGTACCTCATTAAAGAACCAAAAGCGGTGTTATAATGAAGTCATTATGAAACCAAAATAGATAAAATTAAATTTTATGAACTTTCAAGGTTACTCGATGTACGGGTTAAATCGTTGTATAAATTGTTTCATAGCAGATAGTGCGATTTAACTTTTATGCTTATGCACTAAATTGTGAATTATGAAATAAATTAATGATATGAAGTTTTATAAACCCGCCATTAATATCTGTCAAAAACACTAAATACACAAGGAGTAACTTGCTAGATGAGAATACTCCAAAAACTGTATCAAAAGTGGAGTTTTACGTAATTGTTTATAATTTTGTACAATTCATTATTAAAAATAGAGATTTACGTAACTTTTTAACATTTTGTACAATTAAGTAAATTTTTGTAAATTACCACATTTAAAGTAAATTAAAAAAACATGTTAAATGGTATAAAAAAACAGTTACTGGTGATAATTTTTAATAAATAAGACCGTTACATAACAAAATAATAAATAAAACTCTAAAACCTAATTAGTTCTATTAGCCCTCTTAAGGGCTCTGGATCTAATATTCTCCATGGTTCTTATAACCAACCATCTGGATAGTTTTGGCGAAATGCTTTCCAAAGTATGCACAACACCAACCAAAAGCGTATGAGGATAATACCCGGTTGATTTTTGTTGGACTCCGACGGTTTTAAGGGCTTCACCGACGTATTTAAGTGGGCTCGGTGCCATCCAAGTTGACGACTTGATTTTCGACATATTGGTGGCCACGTATCCAGGCAGAATGCATTGCACCGTGATGCCGTATTTCGAGTACTCTGAAGCCAAATCGGCCGAAAATTTGTCGACGTAAGCTTTGGAGGCCGAGTAGACGGTGAGAAGTGGGCTCGGGATTTGGGCTGCAGTGGATGATAGATTTACGACGACGCCTCTACGTCTTTCCACCATACCGGGCATCACTATTTTGCACATATTCGTTACAGAGTAAATGTTGCATTTTATAATGTTGTCGTAGATTTCTTCGTTGTTTTTCAAGTCAAGGAAATATTCTGGGTACGGGTAGCTCATCCCGACGTTATTAATTAATATTCCTATATCTAGTCCAGTTAATTGTTTTTCGATTAGATGGTAAGTGTGTTCTAATTGTGTGAAGTTAACGGCTATCGTTTTGGTTTCCACATTATAATTTGATTCTGAAAAATAAAAAATTGTAGAAATATATATATATACTAGGCAACAAAAATAACCCGATATTTTGTGGTTAAGTTTAGACCAAATTTTCGTATTAAAAACGCGTAAATATATTTTTTTTAATTTTAATATTTTTATTTAAAAATATATTTTTTAAAGAAAATAGCAACAAAACACATGGTTAGGCCAAAGTTTGATAATAGTACCCTGCACGTCAAAATTAACGCATAATGAGTATAAAAATTCCAACTCTAAAACGCCTTTACCAATCTTTATGAAATTTTGTATAAGAATACTTCAACTTATATCTCAGTTTACGTGTTCGAGGGTTTTTCGAGAAAATATTTTTAAAGCCCTTTTATTTAATATTAAAAAAACGCTCGAAAAAAAAACTTTTATAGGGAATTTTTTTTAGTAAATAAAAAATATGATGTTAAAGACCGTATTTTTGTTATTATACCCTGAAAATTTTTTACAAATCAAACGAACAGTAACGAAGATACAGCGCTTCAAAGTCGTTAAAAATGACCACTTTTCAGCAAAATAATCATATACCATGAACTATACTACTTAAGTACCTAATTAGTAATTAGTATTGAATACTAAGTAAAAAACACAATCCAAAATATTTTTATATAGTTATTTGTCAAATTAACACAATATTCGATAACAAAAATACTTTTAATATAGGTATTTTATTTTATATTAAAAATAAATATTTATTAATTTGTATACCGATTTTTTATTTCTGAATTAACATTTTTATGTATAATAACTATCTTCAACTTCAATCTAATCCGACTTATCCCACAAAATTTTCCAATTTTACTTTTTATGAAATAATGTCATACAGCTTATGGATCAAATTGTTTATTTAATATTTTTAAATAAATATATATGACTATGTTGCAAAATTTTTTAAGGGGACGACAAATACATTTTACTGTCATATTATGACAGTGAGGCGTATTTGTCGTCTCCTGAAGAATTTTACGAATGTAGAATACAACATATTAGAATGTGGGTATCTGACATATTTGGAAATATTCTCAAAAGCTTCCTAGAAGCTCCATAAAAAACCTTGTAAGAACACTCCAAAAACGTATTCTTAAAATGTTCTTAGGATGCTTTTTAGGAAGGTTTTAAGAAACTTTTAAGAATCTAATTGCATCATTAAAACGGTATCTATCAGGGGTATTACCTATATAAGTCGCAACATTTTCCAATTTCGATTGAGTCCTGCTTACCAGGACTATGTTTAGTCCTTTTTTCGCCAAAAGTTCAGCGTATGCTTTTCCAATTCCATCTGTAGCTCCAGTTACGACTAAAAAGTTATTCCATATTAATATTTATTTATTAGATGCAGGGTGTTTTTTATGTTAATATTAAACAAAATTTACGCAGAAAAAAATATAGCCCCTTGGTTTAATTTAAGAGTAAAATGAAAGTATCTATAAAAATCAAAAATTTTTTGAAAAAATCTCAAAACTTAAAAACATAACTGTTTTTTACATTTTGGGGTTTCAATTCCCATATAATATAATAAAATTACTTCTACAAAAAAAACGTAAACCAAAAAAACTTAATAATATATTATACACTATAGTGTTATAAATAATTCAATCGCTGCATTAAATTATTGCTAACGCGTACTTAATGAAATACATATTCATAACAATACTATTGTTAACCTAATTTTGCATATTAACGAAATTTTTAAGGTAATTTTGTAAACCATTTTCAAATCGTATCAATAATTGTTTTGAATAATAATTCGCTATCATGCGTTTGAGGTGACCTTATCCTTATCAAAAACATTAAAATGTACATGTTAACTAATTAAAATGGCAAAAAGTAATTAGAAATTTTAATTTTAATTTAAAACAAAAATAAACTTTTTTTATGAAAAAATAAACTCACCTGCCCATTTTCCTGTTTCTTTCAAGTTAACGGAGCTAAGCCCCAAAAAGTTGGCCAAAAAATTGTTGTAAACTGCCCTAAATAAAAATCGGCACAGCTGAAATCCCACAATGGCAATGCACAACACCCCAATTTTGTCGAGTACACTTCCAGTCATTTTTTTGCGTACGAGTGCAGTGCGATTGTTACTAATAGAGCAGCGTCGAGCGTGGCGACAAAACCAAAAATGTAATCACTTTATCCCCATCAAACATACAACAATTTAAATACGTACCGTGGTGATAGCATTGTAGTGTTTCGATTTTATTACAATATGCGCATGCGATTTGGCACTTTGTGTGCCCCTAAACATTTTTTCAAATCCGTCTTTTCCCTACAATTAATCTATCACCTGGTTAATTAAATTCCCGAATTATTTAATGATTTAAATATAAGAAGAAAAATGTGTGCAACCGCGCCAAAGTATTGATTTTAAGTGAAGTAAGAGCGCGAAATGTGAACAAAACGTGAGATGCTACTTTCTCGCCGACACACATACTCTTGAACCAAAGAGAAATTTCTATTTGATGTCATGTAGCAAGTGCCGTAGAATCGGTTTTCTTTTCTTTTTCACGCAATATATTATCACTATATAAATACCATTTCGATCATGATATTAGATAGTCTATAAATAAAACAAACAAACTGAATATGCACAAATTTATTTAAAAGTGTTAAAAAGCGCTTAATCCAGTCACGGCTCTTCCGATAATTAAGGCATGGATATCATGGGTACCTAGAATAAAATTAAAATAATTAAAACACGCAAGAATATTAATATGCATTGTATAATACCTTCGTAGGTATTCACTGATTCCAAATTCATAACGTGTCTTATTATGTGGTACTCATCGTGTATGCCGTTTCCTCCCAGCATATCTCTCGCCTCCCTGGCAATCGCGAGCGCCTTACCAGCGTTATTACGTTTCAAAATCGAAATCATTTCTGGCCTATGCCTAAAATAGCATATACATTAGACTGGGCCAAAAAAATCGACTATTTTTTTTTGGAAAGTATATCGAAAATATTGTTTGGGGTGACAAAAAAAATTATGGTGAAAGTTTGAGTCCATAATATTAATATTAAGAGATTTTTTTTTTCCTGAGCGAGTTTTTGTCTCAGAACTCCCAAATCATTGAGTTTAACAAAATTGACTTAAGAATATTTTTGGAAGAAAATTGAATGCTCTACAAAAAAGGTTTAATTGGAATTTCCCGTCCGATGAACCCTTTTCTTACAATAATGCCTTAAAAATTGGTATAGTTTTACAATTTGTTTTTTTAACTTTGGAATTTTGTAATTCAAGTAAAAATCAGTACCCTGAAAAAAAACGATAAATATTCTTATGGGAAATCAAATGCTCTACAAAAAAAGTCTTTTATCATTTTTGGCTAAATTCACTCTATCAAAAGTTATTCAAGATTAAATTTGAAGTCAAAACGAAATTTTAACCTTGAATAAATTTTGATTGAGTGAATTTAGCCAAAAATGTTAAGAGGCTTTTTTGTAAAGCATTTGATTTCCCATAAGAATATTTATCGGTTTTTTATGGGTACTGATTTTTACATGAATTACAAAATTCCAATTTAAAAGATGTATAACTATACCAATTTTTAAGGCATGATTTTAAGGAAACGGTTCATCTGACGGAAAATTGCACATTAACCTTTTTTGTAGAGCATTTAATTTTATTAAAAAATATTTTCAAGCCAATTTTGTTAAACTCAATGGTTTGGGACTTCTAAGACAAAAACTTGCTGAGGAAAAAAAATAAAATTGCGATAATAGACCTCTTAATATTAATATTATGGACTCAAACTTTCACAATATTTTTTTTTGTCACCCCAAACCATATTTTCGATATACTTTAAAAAAAAAATAGTTGATTTTTTAGGCCCAGTCTAATACATATATATAGAAAAAATAACAGCAGTACAGTTCATTTTTTTTTTATCTGGACTCATGTTTTTTTGTTAGGTTGGTGGCTTATGCCAGTTTGACTTAGTATTTTTAGTATTTAAAAATGGTACTTCTGCTAAAGAATTTAATTAAATACTTGTACACAGTCAAATTGACAATAATATTTATTATTGATAATTTACTTGTCAATTATAATTGACAAGTAAATTATCAATAATAATATAATTATAGATAAAAACGAATTCGAATGTAAAAGCCCTTTAGAGGGCAAAATTTTTATAAAATTATGCCAAATGCCAATGGAAGAAAAAGTACATCGCCTTATGGACATTTTTGGAGTAAAAAAGTAACGAAATGGGTTTTATAAATATTACATCATACATTATTTTCACATTATTCACCATTGGACAACATTTACGTTCACAAAAATTTTAATTTCTTTTATATAAATTCTTTTCAAAGCGAAGATTATTATCCGCTAGGAATACTTTCTCTTCTGGGCCGTAAAGCAACCTATATTTAACTACTTTTTTATATGATTTTACTCATCCAAGCACCACCAAAGCCAAATTAATTGCATTTTTAACTACGAACTTTAACAACTCAACTTGACAACTGCACAATGTAACCTACGATAATTTATTCATAACCACAACTAGATTTATAACTAGCTTAGTTTGTTTTAATCAATGCTACCAACCAAAACTCTAAATTTGCAACGTTGCCGCAGTCCAGATAAAAAAAATTAACTTAATGTAAAAATACATTTTTTTATCCTTTAGTCTCCCGACGTGAAGACAGGCGTGCAAGCCAAGGGCAATCTCGGTGACCATGTCTGCGAACTTTTTCTGTATCAATTGGTTCGCAGCGAGGGGTTTTTGGAATTGTTTTCTGTCCATCGTGTAACTTCTGGCGATCTCCAGGCAACTTTCCGCCGCCCCCAAAGCCCCCCAAGCGATCCCGTAACGCGCGTTGTTCAAACAACTAAAAGGCCCCCTTAACCCCTCAACGTTCAACATGTGATCCTCGGGTACCTCCACATTGTCCATACTTATGGAACCCGTGGTGGAGGCTCTTAAAGAGAACTTCCCCTCGATTTTAGGCGCGGAAAAACCTTTGGTGCTCGTTTTCACAACGAACCCGCGAATTTTTTTATCCTCGCATTTGGCCCAAATGATAGCAACATCCGCAATCGGCGCGTTCGTAATCCACGTTTTACTACCATTAAGGGTGTACATTTTTGTTTTTGAGTCGTATTTAGCCCTTGTTTCCATTGAGGCCGGGTCACTTCCATGATTCGGCTCTGTGAGCCCGAAACATCCAATCAACTCCCCTTTAGCTAAAATTCACGATATAAGAAATGTTAAGGTTAAGGCTTCGCATTACCCAATAGCGGTAAATACTGTTGCTTAAGCTCTTCACTGCCAAAGTCGTATATGCAACCCATTACCAATGAACTCTGCACGCTTACAGCGGACCTATACGCACTATCTACCCTTTCTACTTCCCTGGTAAGCAGGCCATAAGAAACGCTAGACACTCCCGCGCAATTGTAACCTTTAATCGTACATCCTAGTGCGCCTAACTGGCCTATTTCCGACATAATCTCTTTATGGAATACTAGAAAAAATGCACAGGTTGTGGATCAATCCTCGCGAAAAATCGTAAATGACCTCATTTAAAAGAATTATGTTAAAATTACCCGGCCAAACTTTACGTATATGCAGAGCTAGGAGTATCTTGAAAAAAAGATACTTAAAAGTCACTTAGATACTTAAAGTATCTAAGATACTTTATCTTAGATACTTTTTATATTGAACAGAAAGTATCTTTAACTTAGTTACTTTGGAAAAGTATCTTCTAACTTGTATCTTAAAAAGTTACTCGGTAAAGTAACTATGATACTTTTTAAAGTAACTTAGATACTTTCTTAGAGAAAATTGGGGGAATTCCAGAATGATTCAAAGTAATAACCTAACCTACAACTTGTTGAATATTTATATTTTATAGTATTTATTCAAACTTAAAAGTAACTTACTTACTCAAAAGTATCTTAGTTACTTAAAAGTATCTTAGTTACTCAAAAGTATCTTGTAACTAAAGATACTTTTAACTCAAAGTATCTAGTTACCGGAGGTAACTAAGTTATTTTGTTTAAAGTATTTTAGAAAAGTAACTAGATACTTTTCAGAAGTAACTTTCCCAGCTCTGATCTAGGTCTTTATAAGGTGCCGAAGAAAAAATTTTTCAATGAATCACCCTAATGTGTATAGAAACTTTTTTGTCAGTGAAGTTTGACCGAGCATTACAATTACACCCTGCACAGTACCTTCATCCCTATTTGCTCTAATAACCCTGGGTAATAACTTTTCCTGGCAATAACTCCTAAAACTATTCCTAACACTGATTTCTTCCTCTGTGAGTTGGGATTCTAAATTTAGGGGATCTTCCCAGTTAAAAGCTAAAATCACATTACACTTAAGTTTTATATATCATTACTAGTAATAGTCTTACCAGGTCCTGATGATGTTTTTGATGATAACAGCCCTATGTACTATTAAGGAAATACCTTTTTAAACAAGTAATTTTAAAATAGAAAAAGGATACTTTGTAAAACATATTCGTTATTTTGGCAAAGCTTGAGGAGTAAGCTGGAATTAGTCTTGCTTAGAAACATCTTTCTGTAATACTAATACCAAAAATAAAAATTAAACAATATAAATATGTTTTTATAATGTTATCTTATATTCATGACCTTTAGTAAGTTTAGTAAGTTTGCGTTTTGATATTGTTGCATTAATCTAGATAAAATTGTTTATAAAATTGTCCGAAAATAACTAATAAATTTTTAATTGTATTTGACGTGTAAAAAAGTGTTAATGATGTTGACAAATTAATTTTTTTAGTAAGGTTGATTATCGATCTGGTACAAAACTTTTGAATTGCAAATTTTTGCCCATAAACTCATTTTCTTATCAGAACGTTGACCCGTTTTCACAAGAAAAAAATCTTATTGATTCATTAATTGCGTGCTGAATAGCCTTAATAAAAAAACGGTTTACAGCTTAACATTTTTTTTTATTAAAACAGGAGGAAGTATTAACATGGTGTGGAATAGTTCTATATTAACAAAACGTCTTCTTTGCGATCTGGACCATCAGGAAGTCGGTGCATTTTTATTTTGATTTGGGACCAAAAAAATCCCAAAGATTCCGTACAGGGCATTATTATCGCATGAGTACAAGCCAAAATAAAAGTCCTTGTGCTTGAGCAAGTTATTTTCCATATCCTCAGACAAGGATTTATACACCAAATATGCTAAAATAGTTAATTTTATTGTAAAAGTGAGAAATTTTTTATACAATGCTTTACCTCAAATGATATACAGGCAAATGTAAGGCCAAGACAAAGGGCCGCTATAGGTGCGCATAGAACTGATAGACAAGTATAGCAACAATTCCTGGAAAGTCTAAAACATTGATGGCTCACAGTCCAAGCGCATTCTGGACTTCTTATCGAATCCGGTTCTCCGAAAACTTCATCCCAAGATACCTAAGCATATATTAAAAAAGCCACATAGATGTATATAGTATAGTTGTAAGGTAAGATCTAAGTAAAATTGGATAAACTCCTACTTAAGTTATGCTAGAAGCATGCTTGTGTGAGTGTGGAGTTGCCTACTTGCCTGCAAATGTTGACTTAAAGTGTTCGGGTCTCTGTCTTCCAAGTCCATAATTTCGCTGGACATATCACTCTAACACCCCCGGAGTCCAAGCATGTAAACTGACCAAAAAGTTTTAGCCAGGTAACAGCAACAAGTTATAGTTAAGTACGCCGGCGTAAAATTACATAGTTGAGGGAAAAATATCGATCATACATCAAATTTTGTTTTCAGAGAAAATTAATGTCAAACAATAATTATTCAAATAGGGGAGTTACTCTGTACTCAACACACACGCCATGCATACATTTTTTATTTTGGTTTATTACCTACATACTATTGTTTTAACAATTAGGTTAAAAACCAAAAAACGCTATTGGATAACAAATAAATGTAACCCTAATATCAAGACAGTTATATTTGTTTTATTGACAGGAAGAAATACAAATTTTTTAAATTACTCGTACTTACAAAAAAATTTTAAACAATTGTCCTAAATGAGGTCGATATATCAATACACAGCACAGTAAACCACTTACGCTTTAAACTACAGTCGCCCAATGAATCAAGTTCTAAACTTTCACTACTCTCAACGCGATGGCGCTACAACCCTCATAGAATATTGTTAAGAAATATTTTAAATAACCAATTGCGATTTTTATTTAACTTAATTAAATGCGCGCATTTTGTTTACAACTTATTAAACTATAATATGATGTAACCTATTTAAAAATGTGGCAAACATATTTGGCAATGGCAGTTTTTTCTTTGAGCAAAAACTATTTTAAATAGTAAATAAACAACACCATAAAATTGGTTGTATTTTGTTTACTAGATGATAAGATGTTATGTAAATTTCTTGAATTTGTTTTGATTATGTTTGTTAGACATTACTATGACTTTTTCTAGAAACAAGTATGTAATATAAACTTAAAATATATGTTTATTTTATAAATATTAAGAGATTTATTGATTTTAAAAAAAATTTGAGATCATTGCGAAAAATGGCGGATGCGCCGGGATAAATAAAAAGTAATACAAAATTTGGATAATGATAATGAGATTTTGACGTGAAAAATAAAACTTTGGTTACATTACCATTGTACATAAACATTCTTTTACATTTGATGATTTCTGTTACGGAAATGACAATTTTTTTATCAAACATCTAAAAAGTTTGTATTCCTAACGAAAATCGCTAAAATCTCAAAATTAATTATTTTCGCATGTTGTCACCAAATTTTTCTCAATGGTCCAGTGTAAACGACAATCTTATCTTTCACACCAGACAGTTATCAAAAATGGCGAATGCGCCGGGATAATTAAAAACATTTAAATAGGGAAAAATCTACAAAACTGGAGATATATACACATTAATCTACATTTTCAACCAATTGGTGTTTTTTTTAGACTACTACCATATTTTGTTTTTCCTATAGCAGCCTTATAGGAATTTTACATGGTTACATAGAAAGAAAACAAGGAATTCAACGATTTATTAAAGAAGATATAATAAAAACAAAATATGGTGATGAGAACTAAAAATATATGTATGTAGTTACGAAAAATTAAATAAATATGTAGATTAATATGCACGAGGTGTTCAGAAAATATCGGGAAGTTTCGTTTTTTGAAACAAATATTTATTTATTCGTCTACATTAATGTTGTCGCCTTCAAAATAGTCCCCATTGGATATTATGCACATGTGCCAGCTCTTCTTCCAATACTCGAAACACTTCTAAAACTCTATCTTTGAGATAGCCTTTAGTTCTTTCAGCGATGCGCTTTTAATGTCATCTATGCTTGCAAAACGTCGGCCCTTTAAGGTTCTCTTTATTTTTGGGAATAGGAAAAAGTCAGACAGAGGCATGTCTGGCGAATATGGAGGCTGGGGCATCATTACAGTATTGTTTTTGGCCAAAAATGTTGTTCAAAATTTAACAATTTTAAAACAAATTTTGCTGCCACGCGTTTCATACCCAAAACATTCGAAAAAATTTCATGGGGTGAGCCAATTGATAACAACATCATCAGCGACTTCTCTGATGGTTTATAACCATTTCTTCAACTTTTTCCATGTTTTTATCGGTTGTTAATGTGCTTGTGCGTTCTTCATCTTCAACGTCTTCACGGCCATCTTGGAAACTCTTATACCACTTGTAAACCCTTTTTTTACTTATAGCAGACTCACTATAGGCCTTTGTTAACATTTCACAGAATTTATTTCATTTTTTAAGCAAAATTGGATACAAATTCTTTGATCCATTTCTTTTAACGAACGAAAAATCGCCGAGCTCATAAAACACGTCTAACCTTAGCGGCTGCCACAGACAAAGTAAAAAATGAAAACAGCTAAAGTTTTTATCATACTTCGGGGGCATGTATACGAACATAATAAAGAAAATTATTATGACAACCGGAAATTTAACAATTCCCGTTATTTTCTGAACACACCTCGTAGATACTTTTGTTCTCTAAATTTTTAGGAATAACGATTGAAAGGATTTTAGTTTTTTTTACAAAAATTTTGAGAACTGCTGGCATTTTTTTCAATTAATAAATTTCATTTTAATAGGCTTGTACTTTTTGCCTGTATTAATCGACCTTGTTTAAACAAAAAAAACAGCACTTGGTGCACTGAAATTAAATTTAGTAGTAAAATAAAAATAAAAATGGTAGGACAAATTTACAAAATCATTGAATTTCTCAATGTTTTTAAAAATTAGTGATGTTTTTAGATTTGTCTAAAAATATCTATTTTGAACAATTATTATGTAATTTTGATAAATTGTTTATCAAGACAAATGACGTTAACGGATTTAAAAAATTATCTGATAAAAATCCAATAAAGGCGTGAGTAACATACAGGCCCACAAAATAAATTAGAAAAATGTTTTTTATAGGTGTGTATTTTATTAAACGGTTGGGAGAGATCGTCAAACTTTTGGCATTGACCAGGGTCACGTTAATTTGTTTGTTACCTAAAAACAGCATTGGGTTCGGTAACACTTTGCTTCAATCTTTGTTTAAACAAAGTTTATTGTTGCCCGAAATTATGAAAATCACCTTTGCAGACTGCAAAAAATCAAAATTAATAATAATGCAGTTTTATTGTTCGCGCTAGGCTGAATCATTTTTATTTCCCACATTTATGTATACCTACGTATTTTATTTTGCCGCAACCATTATAAATATTACAAAATTTCAAATTTTAATTGTTGTCATTAATAATTCGTGCGTAAGCAATGCAATCCAACCGCAAAAATAATTATTAATGAGGCTCAATTGAAAAAAACAGTCACGTGGTAAGGCAACCAGCAAAAAATGTGTATATTATATAACATTCCACATACATTAAACGGTCGCGTGTATTGTTTGAGATTAGCGTATGTACACAAAAGGCATGGTTGCCTAGATCAGTATGTTACTCTTACTTTTAGCCACGTGAGCTCCCGTTTACACGTGATTCCCCTCATACGTTCATTCGTTAATAATTTATTTATTTGCTAGAAAGTACTGTAATATTGTAATTCTTTCTATTAGTTCTGCCATCCCGTTATATAATTCCATTCTTTACATTGCTGCCTGTTTTTTGATTTTTTTTTCATAGCAGTAACACATTTGCCATTGATTTTTTATAATCTCACAAGGAATGTTAAGTTCTAGAATTTGTATATTTTATTTATTAAAAGTTTGGATACCTTTTGTAATTATTTCTCTCTAAAAATGAATTAATAAAAAATGACTAATTCAATAGTTATTAGTGGCTGCTTTTTCACTTGTACCATGGTTAACCATGGAATACCATGGTATACCAAAATTTAACAGCCAATTCTTATGTAAAATTGTCCCCTGAATTCGAAAATACCGGATGGAATGGAAAATTCACTATATCTCAAAAACTGTTCTACCTTTTTAACTTTTAACGACATTTTCGGATTCAGGGGACAATTTTACAAAAGAATTGGCTGTTAAATTTTATTATACCATTGTATTCCATGGTTAACCATGGGTACAAGTGAAAAAGCAGCCACTATTATAATAACTATTAAATTCGTCATTTTTGACTAATTCAGTTTTAGAGAGTTAGTTATTTTTTTTTAAGTTTTGTTGAATAATAAAATTTATTTTGTCGCCTAAAAAATTGCATTCGATATAACCAACAAAGCAAAATTTGCCACATGCAACAACTTTTCTATGGTAATTGAAATAACTAAACTAAAACACAAAAGTAGCTAGAAAATTTTGAAAATTTAATTAAAATTTATCATGTAGCACACAAAAACGATTTTATTTCATTAAAAGCATCATTTTTAAGGCACAAAAGTTTAACAATGTATATGATTTTTTTGTTTAATTAGGACATCTACATTACCAACTATTCTCGATTAACGTATTTAATTAACAAAATATATACATGGTGTCCAAAGTTACCACCATTGCTAACTTCGTTATTATTTAAGCCACAGTCGATTAAATTAGCAAATTTGTGGCATTTTTTCTTTTGGCGAATGGCGAAAACAAAAAAAAACAATTGAACTTCGGATTTGCGAAATATTTACAGTGTGTTCACGGATGGACTTAACTATACTCATTCAAGATGAGAAACTTTTATTTTGTTATACAGGGTGTGCAAAAAAATACAATTGTATATTTTGCAAAATTAAAAATTGTTAAATATTTTTGTTTGAAGGTCCAATATGAAGAGCTTGTAATGAGAAACCAAAAAGCCAAATAAAGTTTTTTCATGTAAGTTGTTGTTACTAAGATATTTGTTATTAAAAATAAAATCAATTCAGGTCCTATTATTTTGTAGAAATTGACTGCTTTCTCATTTTGTGATTATGAATCAACTGACTTGTCTACAATATCAAATATCTTAGTATCAAAAACTCATATGAAAAAACTTCATTAGACTTTTTGATTCCTCCTTACCAGCTCTTTATATTACCGCTTCAAAAAAATATACTTAAAAATTTTGAAAATTTGTATTTTTGCTCACCCTGTACAAGAAAATGGATGTTTCTCAACGCGAATAGTATTTATATAACAAGCAAAAGAAACTATAAAAAATGACTTTTCCTAGAAAAATTGAAAATTAATATTTTTAAAAGGAGAGCTGGCCAAGTACTGAGTACTTTTACTTGTATTTCAATTACGAGTAAAAAAGTACGAGTACTTTTTTACTCATAAGTATTTTTCATTTGAAATACTTACTATAGTATACTCGTACTTACAAACCAAATTCAATGTACTTGTAAAAAATACTCGTGGAATTCACGAGTAATATATACGAGTATTTTCGTTTATTATATGGATGACTTTTTGCCAAAATATCGTAAGCATCAAAACATTTTGTTTGGAAGTCTGTTTTAAATTTTATAATATATAGTATAATATAATATATTATAGCCTATAGGTTTTATAACAAGTAAATAGGTAAAATTATGAACTATTTAAGAATTGTTATTATTTTATGTACATAATGTTTAATGTAATTTTTTTAATACAAAATCCTGGAGGTGTTTTCTTTTAATTTGCCACTTACTTTCTATAGAAAATGATCCCTATACAAAGCAATAAACCAATCGGAGCACGGCATTCTCCACAGCTCACTATAGGTTAGATAAATAATGTCGTTTATTGCATTCTATAGAGATCATTTTCTTCTGTGTAAAACTTATTTATCTAAAATTAAGCACGATTTTATGCAAAGTATTGTTTTTGTGAAAATGTTCGTCTTAGCACGTGGAATGTTAATTGAAAATAAAAGCAAACGTTAAAACATTGCAAAATGACTGTGATAACATTCGATTCCCAGTAGGTGAGTTTGTTGTACTCGCCAGCTCGGGAAACAAAAGATTTTATTTCATACGCTGACTATTTTAAGTAAAACACAGCGCGCAACCTCATTGCGGTTGACAGAAGGTTAAGGTAGGTTATGTTTTATTTTACTTTGCAAGTTCCGCAAGTAAAATCCTTCGACGAGTTTTTTAATGGATTTAAGGTCGTCAAGTTTTGTTTTTGTTTTTGTCTAAAAGTAACGATTTTTTGTGCAACAATTTTTGCCGGCTAGTGTATATTAGCAATGACACACATTTTTGCAATATTAAATAAAACAATAAAGGATCAATGATGATATAATATCTGATGCATTCAAGGTTATCTTAAGCCAGGGGAAAACAATAAAAAAATCTATCTACTCTTCAAAATGTACTGCTTTTTAATATTAAAATACTAAAAATTACAGCAGCACTTAATAATTTTAATAAAGGCTTATAGCTTATATACCAAATATGCTTCTGTACAGGATTTTAATGTGTAAAAAAATTGGGGGAAAACCCTAGTCATTTCAATTTTTTTTCCAGGTCTTGGAATAATTTATTTTTGGAAAATATTCACATTTAAAAAGTACCTATCAACAACTTAACATTATTTTAATTAAAAAAAATATCCCTTATTACAGAAAAAAAAATAAAACTAAATACTCAATTAAATAAAATTGATTTAAGAATGATTTAAACATACTGTCGGTTGGATCTTTTTTGCAAAAAAGTCCATCCAAAATAATAAATGATTTATAAAGCTTAATTACAAAATTATAATTTTATAAATCGAAATGCCATTTAAAACGAAAGTGTGTATGTTAATATACAGCACCGAAAATGTTTTTTTTTTGCGGCCCGGTGGAAAATTCTTACTGAATTCAAATAAAAGGAATAATTATTATAATCATAATATTCACTCAGAAAAATGTAAATTCAATGATAATGAAACTAATTTTGTAAGCGATTAACAAAATAATATTATTTAATTTAATTTAAAATTGTAATGGCCATAAAAAAATGTACCAGCTAAGGTACCTACATTTTTATTAAATTTTCAGTGTCTTATTGGGACAAAAGTAATGAGGTTATTTTTATTTACAGAATAAACTTTTTTTACTGTTAATAAAATTCTTATTTAGTATAATGAAGCACCAATGTTGAGCTTTTATAAAAAAAATTTTCATCCAACAAAGTAATAGTTGTTATCATATTGTCATGGCAATAAGAAATACTACATCTTGGTCGCACTTAAAATGTTTTTGTTAAATCTATAGTTGTGTGTGAATTGTGCTTACATAAAGTAATGAGCAGTTGTTATAGTACAATTTGTTCATTTTAAATTACTATCGTTGTAATTCAAATTATGTTTATTTCAGTTAAAAAATCTTTGTTAATAGCTTACGTTAAGAACAATAACAACAATATTTTATTGCTATTGCAATGGTAACAAAATTTGTTATTTCCCTTAAAAAGAGGGGGAAAGGGCCAGCGCTCTCCTTGGTGAACATAACTTTATAATCCTCAGTCTGTGTTATAATCTTATTGATTTCACTTGTGCGAGTGAAGTATGGTAAAATATAGCATGATAAAAATATCAAAAAGATTACTAAGAAAATTAATATAATATGAGTTATTTTTTTTGTTATAATAAATAATTTGTTTTAATGCCTTGCAATTATTTAAAAAAAAACTACCCAACACCCAACAGTAGGTTGAAAATATGTTTGTTAAATTTACATACATTAAAGAATTTTTAACAGCCTTCCAAAAAATTGACAAAATGCATTCGGTCTCTATTGATTACTGTGGGTTTTTGTAAAAAAAAATCCCGGCGCATCCGCCATTTTTAATGAAACAGTTGAAATAATTCTAGAAAATGGCGAATGCGCCGAAAAAACATAATTTAGTTTGAATAACGCTTGTGTTCCTTGTGTTACAATATAGGAAATATTTGAAAATAATATATGAATTGTGGTATTTTAATCTGAGCAAATTTACCTTGAATATTATCCCTTTGATTGGCGAATAAAAAGGTTAAAATTTTGCAATTAAGTTATAACATATTATGTGGCGTTACGAAACGGCATGTAGCCGGTATTCTAATATTCATTACAATAGGTTCGATATAGAACATGTTATTCAATAGTTGGCGGGTGAAGAAATCCAGCGTTTTCGACCTTCGCGGATTTTAAGCTTCCAGGGCATTGCGCTAACTATTACAATTTCAATTAATGTGTGTGTTACATTTACCATAGCGCAGCAAGGCCAAAGATTTTTGCTAGCCTGCTTGCTTTTTTGCGTTCCACCGAAATTCCCTAACAAAACAGTTATATTTTCATCGATATCGACCATCTTTGACCTAATTTCCCATAGGCCTTCTTCAACATAAATTTTTACAGTGTTGGGATTTCTCCCTAGACCGGGGCGTTAAGTAATACCACAAGCATTTAGGGGTCTTGCTTGCGGCTGGGTGTTGGTATTTCGCTGTGGCGGCCTAGCGTTTACGAGGTGTGTTCAGAAAATAACGGGAATTGTTAAATTTCGCGGCTTCGGAGGGTCCGGTTGTCATAAAATTTTATTTATTATGTTGGTATACATGCCCCCAAAGTATGATAAAAACTTTTGCTGTTTTCATTGTTTACTTTGTCTGTGGCAGCCGCTAAGGTTAGACGTGTTTTATGAGCTCGGCGATTTTTCGTTCGTTAAAAGAAATGGATCAAAGAATTTGTATCCAATTTTGCTTAAAAAAATAAAATAAATTCTATGAAATGTTAACAAAGTCCTATAGTGAGTCTGCTATAAGTAAAACAAGAGTTTACAAGTGGTATAAGAGTTTCCAAGATGGCCGTGCTGACGTTGAAGATGACGAACGCCCCGAACGCACAAGCACATTAACAACCGAAGAAAACATGGAAAAAGTGGAATAAATGGTTATAAACCATCAGAGAAGTCGCTGATGATGTTGGTATATCGATTGGCTCATCTCATGAAATTTTTTCGAATGTTTTCGGTATGAAATGCGTGGCAGCAAAATTTGTTATAAAATTGTTAAATTTTGAACAACATTTTTGGCCAAAAACAATACTGTAATGATGCCCCAGCCTCCATATTCGCCAGACATGCCTCTGTCTGACTTTTTCCTATTCCCAAAAATAAAGAGAACCTTAAAGGGCCGTCGTGTTGCAAGCATAGATGACATTAAAAGCGCATCGCTGAAAGAACTAAAGGCTATCCCAAAGATCGAGTTTTAGAAATGTTTCGAGTATTGGAAGAAGAGCTGGCACATGTGCATAATATCCAATGGGGACTATTTTAAAGGCGACAACATTAATGTAGACGAATAAATAAATATTTGTTTCAAAAAACGAAAATTCCCGATATTTTCTGAAAACACCTCGTATTTGTCCTGTACTGCGTCTCGTTCTTTTGTGTCCGTATCCCCTTAGGATTTTTAGGATTTATGAAAAAACTTTTTATACTTTAAACAAATATCAGAAATATTCGCCAACACCAAAACAATACACAAAGTGCTTTAAGTACTTTTTGCCAACGATGTTGGCATCTTCAGAAGCGAAGTTACACTCTTTTGTTGTTGGTGAATATTTCTAATATTTGTTTAACATATCACCAAAGTTATACTTTGCCTAAATTTAGAATAGCTAAGTAAAAAAAAATAATATTGTTCGACTTATTTGCCATTGATTAGTTTTGGAATGTGTTCAAAATTGTTGATTACTTAAAGTTTATTTTTTTTAGGAAAACGATTAATATTAAATTTGGCCTGGCTTAGTAAACATAAACACCTTAGTTTTTTTCTTAAAATACCCAATAACTTCTAGGTTAGCCTAGGTCACTTTTCTGGCTTCTAAAATAGTTTTTTTTCTGGTAAATATTTAGAGTTTAAACCATCAATAGCAAAAAGTTCATCATCGATTTTTCTCATGTGAACTTTATTTGTAATTAGCAACAATGCACGTGTATAAAATCAATAAACAACAATTAACGTTCAATTTTATAGTCTTAAAATTATCTATAGTTAAATAATAAATGCAAGAACCTATCTAACCTAATAAACATTAAATTTTGTTTTTCCATTCCAGTTAATAGAATGTAAATAATTGAAACATTGTATTACGCTTAAAAAAATGTCTTTTTTCTACCTCCATCTTTAAAACGCTCATTTTGTAGATGTAGATGTAGGTGTGGTAAATATAAAGGTTATTTTTTAGTATAATTTAACTAATAAAAAAACCTATTGGTAATATTACTAACTAATTAAATATTTGTTTTATTTATGTCAATTTAAACTTTTAAAATAACTTAAATTGACTTATAGGTCAATTAAGGTTATATCATTATTAATAAACTGGTTAAAAAAGTGATGGTGTTGCAGTTTCATTGTTACCTGAATAGAAAAATTAGTCTCAATACACCAATATTACCAGGCATATCGTAAATTTAACGTTAATTTAAGAAGTTGTGCTACTTGGGATATTTGTCGTAGAAAAAGTTATAAACTTTCTAGACACAAATTTTTATTAAACACTCGCTCGCAAGCTTAGCTTGTGACTAAAATGGGGTTTATCAAACCTAATACTTAATATACTATTGTTTTATATTTTTATAAAATCACGTGCGTGAATCTTGGAGTTCATATGTGATAACAATAAATAATATTAATAGTATAATCAATAATATGTAAAATTATTACATAAAGTAATTAACATTTGTAGGTGTAGGAAAATAATTTAGCGCTCCACGTTGCACGATTGCGTAATAACAAAGCCAGGCATACGGCTCTAACATGTGATTGGTTGTTGAGAAACGTGACAGCGAGATTTCGCAGGATAATTCCTTAAATATTAAAACAACTAACGGTACGGGCTTCGGGATGCCACGTGAAAATGATCTTGAAAGTTTACTATTGACAAATAACGAAACGTTTTTATAATTACCAAATCATTTTTATAACCATCACGTGTTTAAGAAAAACTGATTCCTCGATCGATGTCCACCATTATTTTTAGCATCACCATTCAACGTGATTTTATAAAATTCTTTGGTTTAAAAAAATATTGCGTGCATAAAAATGTCACTCCATCAAGACCAAGACGTGTCAATTAAGAGCATTCAACGAATTTCATCTGACAATGACAATTTTAATCGAAGAATATTTTTAGAGCACGTTACGTATAGAGAATGCAATCCCAGGATTCCAAATACAGGGTTCTTGATAAAGTTTTGATCCCAAAATTAACGCTGTATTTTTATGTAAAAGTTACATATTACAAAAATAGTAATTTATATCATTAGGCCAAGAAGCGAGTCTTTTTGTGCAAGTTCTTGGCCGCATGGCATACAACATTTTATCTTCTTATCAAGGCACAATTTCATTAAACGGTATAAATAAAACGTTATAAATTAATAAAAGTAGAAAGTAGATAGATAGAATTTTTGAATTGGTTTAAAGCAGGAAATAATGACTTTTATCTTCAGTTTTACATCCTAGTCTGTAAAAAACTCGTTGGACGAATAAAAAAATTCGATATCTACTAACATTTCTGAAGTTATTTAACCTCACTTTCAGGCCCGAATTTATATAATAGCCCAAGCAGCATTTTAAGTAAAAGCGTAGAGCTTTGAGGCAATTTTACTTAATTTAAGTAAATATTTTGTTAAATTAACCTTAAAAATTTACTTTGAAGTTAAACTTTTTTTAAAGTTATTTAATAAGTTTTATTTATGTTATTTTTACCTATTTTAATAACCCCTAAGTTTCAACACTTTTAAGTATTATGAGGGACGTAATTTTTACGAAAGAAAGTGTATTTCACCTAAAGGAAAATCTAACGGTAATTTTAACGTCAGAATTTTTACTTAATGGTAAATGTTACTCATAAGTCATAATTTTACGATATTAAGACCACTTTATAACCGTAAATAATTCCTATTCGCCTGGTATTTTTTAGGGTTATTAGTGGTTATAAATACTATTCATATTAACGAAACATGGAAAAATAAGCTTAAAAATAAAACTTTAAGGAAATTTTTTTTTAGGTCGCCATAATGAGTTTTTTAAGATGGCATCCATTACTTATCTAAACATTTATATAATATTTTTTCATAAATATTTTTCTAAAATATAATAAGGAAAATTTTAGTTATTAAAAAATGAAACTAAATGATTTTTAAAAGATTTTATAAAATTTTGTAGGTTTTAAGTTTTGTTGAATTTTTACCCAAGCAATAATTTTTCTTAAAACCGTAAAATATTTAGAGGGCATATAATTTTTAAGATGTGCCTATTTTTATCAATAAAATAAAGTGCGTTTGAGTTTTAATTCAAAATATTATTAGTTTTGACAATTTAAGTTATATTTTTTAGTTTTACTCTAGGGTGGCCTTTATTACTTTGTAAGTACCATTTTATAAAAAATAAATTAAAAGAACAAAGAAATTACGAATGTCAATGTTTTAGAAAGAGAGAGCAAACAGTTAGTAATTATAGCGTTATTTTTACGTAAATTTGTGGTATTTATATTGTTTTATTACGTTATTTTCTTAGTAATTGGTAATTTTTCGTATCTATACCGTTATAAAACCGTTTTGTTTAACCGTAAAAATACTTACTTTAAAGTTGACTTAGTAGTAAATTTGTAGTTATTTAAACTTAAAATGCTGCTTGGGAGCTAGCTAGGCTATAGCCTACGGCCACTACCAACAATTGACTACGGTCATGATCTTCGGTTAGAGTATTTAATTAAGAAAATATATGTATATGCGAATTTTAACGTTTGCATGTCATTTTTGTAATGAGGGGCAAATTTGCTGTCGACCAGTGTAATTAAAAACACAATAATTGTTATTAAAAATATGGGGCATAATTTTAAGGATTTTTTTCGATGCAGCTTAAATAGAATTTGACATTATAAATTTTGTGTTCGAGCGCGATAATCGTTAATATTAAAGTACAAAATGCTTTTTTTAAATTATTTATGTAACCTTTCCCGTAATTTCTGAAAAATCTGCATAATAAATGTACTTCCGATTAAACGTTGTTTACCTTTCTGTGTCGATTTTTACACGACCAATAACAAGGATCAATACGTTACATTTCCTTTATTCTAATAACCTTAGCATTTTTGCGAAAACGGCAAATTAAATACATCGAAAAAAATAAAGCAATTGATCAATATTTGATGTGCTCGTGGTGCCTTGACTTAGATTAGTAATGTATCAGTGTCTCAGCACATTTTCAGTTATCTAATAAGCTAATATTAAACTACATGACCCTTGGAAATATTAAATAATATGTGGTATGAATGAATTTAAATTTGATAACACTACTACGATTAATTTAGTCTACAAGGCAACAAGCGTTTCGAAAATTAATATTTAATATAAAAAATACGATAAGAAAATAAGCGGAATTCTTTGCCAGAATAAAATTTTGCCACGTGATTTGTGCTCTATCTATCATGGTCATAGTTTTAATGCAGTTCCTTATTACCTACTTCAGCACGTAATTTAGCCTCGCTTATCGAGGTCTCACTATATATTTTAAATATACGTAGGAACGAAGGAAACTAAGGAAATTTTAAATATTGAAAAACTAGATAATCTGAGTTAATACATTTAAAAATAATTTATCTATTTTGGTTTCATAATGACTTCATTATAACACCGCTTTTGGTTCTTTAATGAGGTACTTTATTCCACCCAAAATTTTGATTTTATAGGTTGGCTACTGGTAAAATACAATTTTGAATACCTATAGGTTATAATATTTTTATGATTTGTTTTCTAGTACTTACGAGACTTTTCGTGCAATAAATTTTGTTTAACACCAAAGAAAATCCTTTTTTCTTCTTTAACAGCCGCTTATTGTAAATACTTATTGTAAATTAACGACTCCATAGCGAAAGAATGTGATAATGTTTGAAAGGTTAATGACCTTTCAAACTTCAAACTGTGATACCAACTATGTAAAGTAAAATTCCACCAAATTAAATATAAGGTATAAAATTAATTTGTTTTATGAAATGTTTGCAAAATAGATAAAATAGCATAAAGAACTCATGTCATAAGACCTTTTGTCGCACTTGTCCATTATAAAACTCGCTCCTTCGTCGCTCGTTTTATAAATTGTCCGCGTGCGACAAAATGACGTCTTATGACATTAGTTCTTTAATATACTATTAATCTATTTTTCGTTCATAATGACTTCATTATAACACCGCTTTCGGTGCTGTACTGAGATAGTTTGTACGAGACTTTTCTGGCAATAAATTTTGTTTAACACCAAAGAAAATCCTTTTTTTCTTCTTTAACATTAACAGCCGCTTATTGTAAATAAATAAATTAAGGACGGCATGGCGAATCGATTTTGACATTAACTGTCAAACCAATGACTGTGATACCAACTATCTAAAGAAAAATTCGATCAAATTAAATTTAAGGTATAAAATTAATTTTTTTTATAGAATTTTAACAAAACAGATAAAAAAGCATAAAGAACTCATTTTGTCGAACTCGTCCATTACATAAATTGTCCGCGTGCGACAAAATAACGTCTTGACATTAGATCTTTAATATACCATTAAACTTTTATTATCAAAACAGCAATGACTCTTTATTAATATTTGATTATTTTTTAGCTATATGTAGTTTTATTTATTTATTTTTGTATTTTTATATGTTTTTATATGTAAGTTTGATAAACACCATATTAGTCACGAGCGAGTGTTTAATAAAATGAGCGTCTATAAACGTTTATTAATTAATTTAAATATTTGTTTAGAGCGACATCTATAAAAAAACGAGTAACCAAATTGGTGTTAGGAATCTGTTTTACCGGCTTTTAAAATGGCAGTTAGTTTGCCAAATTTGTCAACCGTTTAAATCCGATATAGAGGCAGTTTTTCACTGTTAAAGTGAAGAGAATGCTTTCCACCCGAAATTTTTAATGATGTGATTGTGGGACAAAATGGCATTCAATTATGACAATTTTTTTCACTTGTTGCAAAATATACAATTTCCAAACAAGTGAGCGACTTTTTTCCAATGCTACAATACGAAATCTAAATAGTCTGAGCTGATAACGGAAAATGTATGACGGAAATGAGTTCATCTTTCAGAAGTTGACCGATATTGTAAATTATATGTAATTGTTGAGCATCTGTTAAGTAACTTATAACAATAACAATCTTTAGAGTTTTTTTGTTTAGCCTTCTAAAGAAAAAGCATTTAATAATAAGTATGTTTATTACATCTAAAGTTTTTATCCTTGTGTGTATTAGTGTGATATAGGAAATATGACTAAGCTGGTTACCCAGTTTGCAATATACTGTATTACACGTTTTCTTCAAGGTGATTAATGCATTATTATTATTTCATAAAATTATAAGGTTATTACAGTACATTTTAATGGAGTAGAGTTTTCTTTGTTAAATAATAATTTTCGTAGAAAGTGTAATAATTATTTAATTTTTCAACGACTTCAAATAGTGAAATCTTGGCCTATTAACCTGATTAAATAAATTAACCAATTTATTATATTAATAATTTTCTCGTTAACAGTAATAATGACATAATGAGAGGAGGAAGAAACGGTAAAATTTTACGATACAAAAAAATACCGTTATTAACTAGGTTACGTAATCTATAGTAAATACAATGATAACCTAAATACAAAAATCGATGTTGTATGGTGTGGTGTACTTCTCAATTCTTATCGGAATTGGGACAAGGTTCTTGGCTGTTTAGGGTCTTTGAAAATAAAGTTTGAATTTTTTTTTAATTTGTCACAATTGAACCATTTTAATAGATATCAAGTGATGATTAATAAATTCCTGCTGGATTACAATGGTCTAGTCAAAATTTTGCTTTAATCGAAAATATTTAAAATTTTTAGACAACAATAGATCAACTGATTGTTTAATTGAATCATAAGAAGCCAACATTCATTTGTAAATATATTTTGTTCAAGTTCAAGGAATACTTTAAATAAGTAAAAATAAACTTTTGAAATCTTTATTTTTTTAACCTTCATGCCTGAATTGCAGGAAAATGTCAAAATGTGCAAATAACTTATTATGTAAGGTATTTTTTTAGATCGGCCAACTCAATAACTTCAAAAACAATAGGAACACAAAAAAAATGACCGTGACTTTGTGTTTTTTTATTTCATAACGCAAAGAATTATACAATATTTTGAATATGACCCAAATAAAGCGATTGTTTATAATTTCTTTTAAAAGAAATTATAGCTATAATTGTTTTTGGGGGCAACAATTGTCGAGAAAGTATGACCTCATTAAAATGACACACATTGCGTTCAACAGATCTCTTTCTAACTCGATTCAAGTTCATGCTCCATCCTCCTTACTTCTTTCTATGACCTAGATTAAGGAGAAATTACAACTATGTTTGTTTTATAATTTTATTCGCAAGTGAAAATAGTGCCAATTTTTCAAACATTAGGCACAACCATTCCACGCAAAAAAATTTGTCTTCAAGCGTTCTATAATTTAAAGTGTTTTTTTAAGACGTTAAAGTTATCTAAAACATCTTATCTGGCATAAGGTGAATCATTATTATCTTAGTGATTATGTTCGTTTAAACAATGGCGTAATGAAGTCATTTGCAAATTAATTTGTTAATTATTTATTGTTGCTAACAAATATTGACTAAGAAAACATAGTCATAATTATTTATAAAGGGATAAAGTAAAGTAATAATAAAGTAATTTCATCATTGCTATAAAAGAAGCATATTATGCTTAAATGTAATTAATTGGTGATGGTAGACCTTCGCGAAGGCTCAAGCAAATCAATAAAATTCATTACGAGTTAAAAGTTTTTATTTAAGCCCCTTTATCAGAGTCTTACAAACAAAAGTTTTATTGCCTTTTAACAAATATTTTTGTTGTTTTTCAAGTCTAGACGCAAACGTCACTACGCGCACCTTGAGAGGGTCAGTAACATTCTTACAATTTGTAAGTTACAAAATCAATTTTAAAACCCTTAAAAATTTGTACAAATACTGTTTTAAAATTCAATTAAACGCTAAAGAAAAACAACAATGTCAATATCAGCAGTTCCCAGTTATTTTTTATTCGCCTTAATCGAGTTTCTCTTTTCCTAGCTAACAAGGTTACGGTAAAAAGCAGTATTATAATTATTAAACTTTCTCCATACCAGGTAATCTTAGTTCTGATACTTTTATTTCGCCATACACCAACACCAATTTTATAATATTGAAAAAGACTCTGACACTGAACTTGACCTCTACATTTTTTGGTTAAGTTCACGATATTACTCCAAAAAATTGCATTTTGCATGTCTGCTTCGTTTTGATGGATGCCATTTCTCGGTGGCTAAATCATTAATGAAGAACTGTGGTTTTCGGGCAAAAATTGATTTTCACAAGCATCTCCTACAACCAAATTTACACAATCTTTTTTTTCAAACGATGCAGCAAAAAGATAGAGATAGATAGATTGGTTTGTACAATTTTATATGAAATTTAGCACCTTGGGGTTACAACTTAACCCAAGCAGTATTTTAAGTAGAAGCGTATAGCTTTAAGGCAATATTACTTAATTTAAGTAAATATTTAGTTAAATTAACCTTAACAATTTTCTTTGAAGTAAAACTTTTTTAAAGTTATTTAATAAGTTTTATTTATGTTTTTTACCTATTTTAATAACCCTTAAGTTTCAACACTTCAAAGTATTATGAGGGACGTAATTTTTACGAAAGAAAACTACTTATAAGTGTATTTCACCTATGAAAATTTAACGGTAATTTTAACGTCAGAATTTTTATTTAATGGTAAATGTTACTTATAAGTCATAATTTTACGATATTAAGACCACTTTATAACCGTAAATAATTCCTATTCGCCTGGTATTTTTAGGGTTATTATTGGTAATAAATACTATTAATATTGACTAAACAAGAAAAAATAACCTAAAGTGAAAAATAAAACTTTAAGGGAAAATTTGTTTCAGGTCGCTATAATGAGTTTTTTAAGATGGCATCCATTCGTAAATATTTTTCTAAAATATAATAAGGAAACTTTAAGTTAATAAAACATGATTAAAACTAAATGATTTTTAAAAGGTTTTTAAAATTTTGTAGGTGTTAAGTTTTGTTGAAAGCAATAATTTTTAAGATGTATCGTGCCTATTTTTATCCATAAAGTGAGTTTTAATGCAAAATAATATTAGTTTTGATAATTTAAGTTATATTTTTTAATTTTACTCTAAGGTGGCCTTTATTACTTTGTAAGTACCATTTTGTAAAATATAAATTAAAAGAACAAAGAAATTACGAATGTCAATGTTTTAGAAAGAGAGAGCAAACAAATTATAGCGTTATTTTTACGTAAATTTGTGGTATTTATATTGTTTTTATTACGTTATTCTCGTAGATAAAAAGGTTATTATGTAGGTAAAATAACAAAATAAACCATTCCCCAAATTTGGTAATTTTTCGTATCTATACCGTTATAAAACTGTTTTGGTTAACCGTAAAAAAATACTTTAAAGTTGACTTAGTAGTAAATTTGTAGTTATTTAAACTTGGGAAACAGCAATGATTGAATTGATTATAATTGAATTTGATATATATTTTCAATGATAACAGTAAAAACTGTATATATTGGATTGATAGTTTAACTAAGTGAATTTCCTTTTAAGTAATCCTGATTGAACCTACATGAAAAAGAAGTGGGCTAAATGTGGTCGAGTTAAAAAAATGGCTAACATAATAGTTACGTGCTCATTTAAATTTAGCAAAATGTTGAGAACTTTTCTGGGACAAATCAGCGTTGTGTTTAACGTAGCGAATAGTGACCTGGATAGAAAATCTGGGTCACAGTCACTGAAAGAGATAGAAACAAATAATATACTTTACTCTCCGCAAAACGCAATGTATATATGTAACACCTATTGCATTCTATCTATTGTTTGCGATCGGCTGAATAGCCCCTTAACGATAACTGTGTTTTTGTCAACCGCAAAGGTCAAATAGAAGTCTTAACTAAAACTAAACATGTTAAATTGTAATCTTTTAATTTCGAAAATAATACAGTACATTAAGGTTATTTTTGTTACTTAGGTCGGGATTGCTGTTGTCAACTAACAACTTTATCACGTTGATATTTTGAATTTAAAAGTTACATAATTTTAATGCAAAAATTATATGAAAGCTAAAAATGTTTCAACAGTCACTTTATAACCTTGTGCATTTTTTTGGTCATTTATCGGTTTGGCGTCGCAACGCTTTTTGGAAATCTAAAAATATGCACCTCGCAAATTTCTTTGTCCAAGTTTAACGTCCTCTTATTTTTAAAACGACGTTTTGGGGTACAGTCGAGTCCAAAATCCCCCCTTGTTTTACTTAACATTGCCGTTATAATGATTTGCACTTTATTATTTAAGATATTTTCAACTTGCGATATGCGTAATGGTGGCAAAAAATCAAAACAAAAATATTTGCAAAGGATTTTTCTTATTTATGTCGAGCGTATAAAAACAGTTTTTGGGTAACGAACTGATGCACTGGCCAAGGTCGAGCAACAAAGAGCGCGTCTATTTTTGCACGCCGTAATAATTTCGAACCCCTTTCAATTCGATGCGATTTCGGAAAAATCAAGTTCAAGGTGAGGAAGATTGAAACAAAGAGCAATAATTGCCGTTCGCCGTGCTGGTCGGTTTTTTGAAGGAGTGCAGCCCGTGACGTCATCGCGACCTTGACGAAATAACTATTTGTCAATCAGGCATTGACCCTGTTATTGGCGTTCGAGCAGACTAAAGCCGCACTAGTGCGCAAACGCATACTAACCTTGCGTACATGTGTTTAATGCACTTGTTCCCTCGAAATAAATTTCTTCTTTATTCTCAATATTACCTACAAAGTATATTTCCATTTTACATTGACTTTATGTAAGTAAATTTAGGTCCCGATAAGATAATAATATTTTGTAATAATTTCTTTGTTTTCAAAACCCTGGAAATTTACTAAAAATGGTCTGCGACCTTCCGTTTTATCTTTTTAATTTTCCTTTTTCAAATCCATACCTACACCATTGCATGCATTGCATTGAGAAAGCCTTGTTTTAATCTAAAATAAAACCTATCATTTGTCCTTACATTTGTTACAATTAAAAAAAACGCGTTTGCATATTTAAATACGATTTATCTCGACATAATAAATGTTTATCTATATTAAACAACGAAAACTTTGAATGCAGTCTTTAAGTTTGAGACAAAAATAGCTCTCAAGGTGACTTCGCTGTAAAATAACTCAATTATTGAAATCACTATTTATAGAAGAATACCTCTTCCATAAATTGTATATTATAGAAAAATTATATAACATAATACTGTAGCAAATATCTGAAAGGCTAGACAGTTCGTAATGATGCACCTAGTTAACCTTGAATAATACATTCGTCTGAAGAATAATTTTTTTAGCAGTTTTCCATTTTGACAAACAAGCGGGTCATTGTATTGTTTTTCAAGAATAATGTAAACAGGATAGGCTTAATCATAAAATGCATAACAAAAACATTTCATAATTATAAATATTATAAACACCGCATTATCTCGGCGATACAGTGCTATTTTTTAAATTCGAAAAATTTTCATGAATATTGCAGGTGCTGGCCGCTAAAAAGCGCGCCCAGCGTTTTTAGAAGGCCAAATACCCGAAAATTTTGGGGTCACAGACATTAGACCGCTGCTGCAGACATGCATGTGCAAAATATAGGGCCAATGCACTATTCAAGGCGAACACCAAACAAGCACCGATTAATTTTATTGTCTGTGAAATAATCCTAGACAATAGATGAAAAAAATTGTTTACAAAACAACACGATAATATTTATCTATCGATGGGGGGCCAGCTAAAGGGTTAGCAAGTCCTCGCATTTAGCATTGTCATACTATCCCCTCCACCTCGGTCATACTAAGTAATGTGTGTGTGTGTGTGTATTTGAATAAAAACAGTTGAAATTCGTACAGAAAAGAGACCCTGGATGCGAACGATGCACTTTATGCTGAAGGCCGATTTAAACGAGCAAACATGTTCCCTGTCTGGACTACCACCACCAGCCTTTTCTATACGTATATACGACTCGCACACGAATGTTAATTCAACGCAAAAAAATAATCGCAAACCGCAAACGCGTTTTTTCATTTTCAAATGCGCCAGGTTAAGCGTTGTTTTGTCGAATTATTCGTTATTTCATACGCTATTGTACACAAAACAAACCGATTTTTGTCTAATAGATTATTTTTATTCAGTAAAACCGATACAGAACCTATGTATGTATTAAAAAATTTTAAATTATTTAAATATGACATTTTTATGGTAATTAAATTTAAAAATGCAATATATGAAAGGAGCGTGCATTTTTTAATTAAAATATAATATATTAATATAAACTTACCTTAAAAAGTTCCTTGCAGACAAAAAGCTCGTTGACAAAAAAAAATTATAAACTAAAATAACTTAAAATGCAAATATTTAAACAAATAAAAAAATAATTTATTTTTTGGCAGGTATAAAGATTGCAAAGGATTCTCGGAATCGAGGAAAATCGAAAATTAAATGTATTAGGTATAAATACTTGTGCATGGCTAAAATTATTTTTAGTGCTTGGTCATATTTTTTTCGGCTCCACAAAACAAGTGCATCGCCCTGCACTGGGGCCCAACAAGGGAGTAAATCTCGCCATCTTGCACTGTGCGAGGCGGCGCATTTTTAAACGGCGCGAATAAACTTATGTCCTTTGTCTTTTGTTATTTAACATTGATAATAATGCAGTGTGTTACCCGATTAAGATAATCAGTTTACTTAACATTATTTTTGACACCATATAAATAGACGGCCATTGTTAATGACGCTTTTTTTCGCTCAAGGAATTTTTTTGATAAATGTGACCTTTGAAACATAAATAGCATTATCTCGAATTAAAATTTAGGGTGATTGTAATGATGGAATGCATTTTGTGGGTGGGTTTAACAAGACTGCAGACTATATATCATAACATCCGTTTCAATGTAAAAAAATCTACGTTTTTTATACACATACATACACACACCAATCCAGCCGTTTACCTTCATCGCAAATATTTATTTCGCTGTAACCATAAAATTTATTTTTATATACAAGGCAGAACAACAATATAAAATAATAACAAGTTTATTTAATTAACCTCTTTAGCTTTCTGAAAATAATTTTTTCTACTCCCACCTTTAAAACGACATGTGACTTTTTAAATACACATTGACAAGTTGTGGCTTTACGGCGTTTTAGTCACGGGCTGAAGTTGGTTTTAAATTAGTTGACAGTTGTCAAATGTCATACAATCGTTAAAATAAAGTGCCTTTCTTGTAAAATAATACTAAATGTGAAAATTATTTTATTATCTCAATACAAAAGTATTAAATAGTTTCTCAACGCCAATATTTGAAAAGTTTATATGAACATTGTACTGACCTTTTAATTTCGCCGGCAGTAAACTATAACTTAAATTCGGGCTCGGACTCCACTGTAAAGTGCTCATAAAACATTTTCTTTACTTTCACTGTAAAAAACTGTCCATTTTCAAGAAATACATTTCGATTTATAATCTGTGTTTATAAAATATCAAAATTTTACATTTGACGGTGACACACAGATTCCCCTATTGTTTCATAGATGGCGCTCTATAAAAATATTTGATTTAAATCATTTTAAAATATTAATAAGTATTTGTCGTAGAAAAAGTATAGTATGCACCTCGTTTATAAACTTTTCTATACACTCATTAATTTAAGAACTCGCTCGCAAGCTCGCTCGTGCCTAAATTAAATTCGTGTATAAAATGGCGTTTATCAAACTTGATACATAATATACTATAAAAGAGCATGTAACAAAAAAGTGTAATGTTATTTATTAATTATTTTAAGAATATATGAATTTTTTTATTTTTGCCGTTAAAAATATGTTGAAGAAGGAAATTGGGCAAACAAAAAACACGAATTGAAGGTTAAAAGAATGCAGTTTAACGTACTAAAAGATAATCATCATCAAATTAAATTAAATTCGTTTAATTAAATGAATTTAAATATTTTTGTATTGATCCGTTAAAAAAATATGTTTTGGTTTTTTTGCGACGATTTAACCCAGACCGCAAAATCACATTCCCTGCACATGTCAGGAATATTCCCAGGAATATTCCAATCGTCCCAGAATATTCCCAGGAATATTCCTGGCATAATCAAATGTCCGCTTTTTGAATATCCCAGGCATCATAAAAAGAATATTCCATGTATCTGCCTGCAGAAGACTCGAGGATTATTCTGGGAATATTCCTTGATATAATTTGGGGATTATTCCCAGCCCTTATCCCAGGAACGTTTTGGGAATATTCCTTACGCCGGTTTAAGGAATTTTTACAGGAATTATGCTCCACCACGTGACTTTGATAAAAATAATTAAGGTTAATTTTTTGTCAGAACCTATCAAGCTAATTTCGTCTTATTTTCTAAAAATAATACAATATATGTATTTTTTGTGTTCTAAATTAAGACCTTTATACACAAAAAGTTCATATATTGCATTGCATTTAGGAAATAGGATAAAATAAGCTTGACACTGACAGAAAATTAACCTTAATTATTTTTATCAGTCACGTGGTGGAGCATAGTTCCTGTAAAAATTCCTTATACAATTATCAGTCACATGGTGGGACTTTGATTTGTGGAGTATAGTATTAATAATAACAGAGCTGCAAAATTGTGACAAAACCATTTTATTTAAAAAAACAATATTCTTTCAAAAATATTTTTTATAAAAGACATATTAATAAATAAATAATTTACATAGCGGCATCGAGCCTGCGTTGTGCCTTTGTTAACCAAATTGCCATCTAGTTGTCGCCCTTCTTATATTCTTTTTCTATGCTAAGAAGGTGGAAATAAAATACCTACATTTTATGTGGACCAGACAAGTAGAAGTCAGCGCGAAGCGAAAAAGTTCGAGCTGACTTCGACTTGTCTGGTCCACCTACAATGTATTTTCCCTATGAATAGCTTACAAATGAAGGTACGGTAGGTATATAACGAAACAAACACAAAAAAGAGCAATAGCAATTAAGGTTAATTAATGCCCAAATATAGAAAAGGTGTTGGTATTATATAAAATACAGTTTTAAACTTAAAAATAAACCTTGCTGTATCAGTAACACAAAAAATATTACATTTTTTGCCCAAAGAAATGTCATAGGGAGTGAAAAGAACCATTTTCATTCATTTGAACTAACCGATGCTAAAACGTGGTTAAAACAAAATCCAAACAACGAATTAATGGCGCTGTCCTTAGGTACATGGAGAACAATAAATGAGGACCCTAGGAGCCAAGGGGTATAAGTATATTTTGTTTAGTTTTGAGATAATCATGTTTAAAGTAAAAAAACACTTGTAATTTGGAGTCAAAATTGTTTGTTGTTTTATGACTTTGTTCTTCAAGATGTCTAAGCTTAGAATTCAGTTATATCCCTTGGATACCAAGTAAAATGTACCATTTACTCTCTTTTTCTGTACATAACTACTTTTTTTTTTAAATGTCACTTGTATCCCTTGGCTTCTAGAGTCCTCAAATACTACTGCAAGTACCAATATGTTGTGTTGCAGTCTTTAACACAACATATTTGTACTAGTCAATACGTAAAAAATGTTTAAAACCAATTAATTACCTTTTTCAATCGTAAAATCGTCGTTCTTACGTTTATCTCTGCTTCATACACAGTGAAAATTCTGAGACTGCGAATTAATGGCGCCGGCCAATAAGAGCATCGGTCGTCTTCGATTCATCTCGGACAGAACCGATAGTTACCGATGAACTCAACGCGCCAGTTTTAATTTTTTCCTTTATTGTAGAGTCTACAATGTAGACTCTTTATACCGCATCCAGCTCTGAACAAATCTATGTGGTTTATACCTATAACTAAACACTATAATCTTGTCAGTAGACATAACGTCACCTGAGAATTATAGTGTTCTATCTGCATTTTTTTTTAATCTTAAAGATGCATATTGTCCTATCTATATATAATTGGGGTAGAAATTGTACAGTTTAAGCCTTAACGATAATTCAAATATAAAATATAACCAATTTATTGTTTTTTAAATATAAAAAACATTCACTGGGAATGTTCTTAGATTGTGCCTGGAAGTTTTAGAGGATCATTCTAGGAATATTCCCGAGGAATATTCTCTGGGAATGTTCTTAGATGATGCTTGGAAGTTTTAGAGGATCATTCTAGGAATATTCCCAATGAATATTCCTAGAATGAAGCGGATTATTCCTAGGCGATAGGGAATATTCCTGGAATATTTTCGAACCTTCATTGCAGTCTGGGAATTTAAAAAAAAACGTTGCCCTCTCTTGGTGACGCCCATGAAAGCATATAATAGTGTAATGTTAAATTTGAAGCAGTTGATAGTATTGTTCCAATTATTTGACCGCTTTTATTTGACTTAAAGTTACGTGTTGAAACAATCTCTTTGTTTAAAAATACTCACGTAATACAATTATCTAAAATATACAAACTAAATACGTCAATATCTCACAATTATCGTTAGATATTAATAATATTGTCAATAGCCATAATAGAGACAATTATATAGAAAATATATTTAATAGTTTCGAAAACAAACAACATATTGCGTGCTAATTTTTTAATACAGACCTGCAAGATATATATTAGTTATATTTGTCTGACCTTGCAATTTCAGTGTTGAAGGTTTTGGCCGGTCGCGGCCATTCAACCGTCGACCTTTTTGCAGTCAACAGTCCCAGAGACGGCGGGCCATCGGCGGCGGCGGCGGCGGCGACTGTGACGGCGGCGTCGCGCAAAAAATCTTCGTTCGAAACCCCTCGCGGTTCACTCAATTTCACGTAACCCAACACACACACTTTGCGTGTGTGTGTGTGTGTGTTTTGAAGTCTGCCCGAGTGAAAAAAATTCTATGGTAAATTACAGACAATGGAATGCGAGGTCAAGGGCCTTTTAACGAAGTTTTTCGACAAATTATGACAACTAGCATTTAAAAATGCGTTGCCAATCAAAATAGATTTTAAAGCTCGAGCAATAAACAAAGCGCCAGACTGATCTCTCACAATTAGTTTTTGCGACCTTCACCGTTTATTTTAAGAGCTTGACCTATCCCAACGCTAATTCTTCTATTTATCTATTAATTTTTAACAACAGTTAAACATTATTATTCATCATCCCTTTAGGCAACAAGTTGAGCTAGACATTAAAAAAAATCCAATTAGGTGTATCAAAGTTTTTGGAGCGCAAAAAAATCAGGTTCAACGCTTTGGATTTATCGATTCGGTCGGGTTGTTTTCTTTTTAAATCAAATCAAATTTCAAATAATTTGTGCATCTAGGCGTGTTTGGTTATTATTGATTAGCCACATACGCAACATGTTGACACTCAAATATCATACGACTTGACAATTATTTTCCCAATCAAAAAAAAAATATTATTATGCCAACAAATTTAACGAATGACAAAAGATATGTAACCAAAAAACGTAAAAAATAACAATAAAAAGATTAATTTGCATTTGGTTTGCTGTAAACATATCCAAGGTTGCATATAAAATATTCTTGATAAAAAGTCGATGCACCTCCTTTAACAAGGAGTGACCGAAAAAAGTTCACAAATATGATGCATTGTCTGAACAACAAGGTCATGTTGATGCTGGACATGGATCTCATTAAACAGAACCGTACTTGTCAAAAACTTTAGTCTATAGACTATAACAATCCAAAAGTCGATGTTTTTTTTAATTCGGTTGTTTTTGTTTACCGTTGTTTCCACCATACCAATAAATTTCCATTGCAAATCTACTTAATGAACGTCGCCACTTTCTACATACATTATATGCAAAAGATGCGCAAGTTTATGGTCAAGGTTTGGCATTGCCTGTTAAATTTTGGTAAAAGAAAGCCGGGGTCAATGTAATAATGCTATAACGCATGATGTAAAAACTTTTTCCCTAAAGTATGATGACCTTTTTTGATAAATTTTATGCTAGTAGAAATTATTTAACAAATGTTCTGGAAGTGGAGTAGATTATGATAGAAGTAACTCTCTCCGCTAGGATTGGCCTCATTTTCTTGTTTTCTATGACAATGATTTCATTTTTATGAAAACACCATGCAGGCATTATCGTTACTGTTAATTACAATCAGTCACTTCAAAACCGGCAAGTCTGCGGTCAACAATCAATACCTACATAAGTCTAATTATTTTCAAGTTTATTATCACTGGCAATGACATTGCCGAAATTCATGTAAAAAGAAAGCTAGGTTAACGTAATATTATAAGTACCGAAAAAAATGCTATAACCGATGAAATAATATATAAATTAAGTGGAATAAGATTTACATTTACAACTTTCTCCATTTAATATTGGCCTATTTAGCGCAGATTCAGCTAGATTCACATAATAACCATTATCATTTAAGTAGGTAATAATTTTCTAATAAACAATGCAGAGAAATTTCAACAGCCAAATTGAGATTAAACAAGAAAAAAACGTAATAATGTTATAATCAATAAAGAAAGTTGTGAAATATATTCAAACCCGCAACTTTCTTTACCCTCTTTTCAATCACCATCTTCCAAAAATGTTATAACAAATGATGTAAAGCACAAGAACAAGTAGACTGAAAAACTTTCTTTGCCTCCATTAACCCTATTTAGCCATTTTCCAACATGAGAAGAAGATTTCATTTTTATCCAAGAATCTCTTCATTTTTTCACTGATTAAATACTAAATATACCAAGGAGATTTTAGTTTTATCCAGTTATAATAATGTGGAAAATCATTTATTTGATATATTTTATGTAGTTTAATTTTGTTATGACAATTATATCAAAACCACATTAAAAAGTCTTTTAATAGAAACTATAAAACATCAAAACATTATTAAAAACTATAAATTTTCCACTTTTAATAATAATATTGCTGAAATCATAATTCCATAATCTATTTGAATCTCCAAAAAAAGAGGGGGGTACACTTTTTAAAAAAGGGCGATTCTACAAAAATGGCGGAAAATATGAATATTGTACATCAAAATGTGAGTAATTGAAAAACAAGAAAAAAAGCCGAATTTTGTTACATTATAGACCAGGCGGAGCACATATCATTGCCGAGTATATATTTCATATTCATATTATTGACATTATTTGGGTTTTTTATTAAATAATGGTAACCAATATAACCGCCCGGCCTAAGAATATTGAAGTCATTATTCACGTTGTTAGGCATCAGTGATTGGCTGATTTCAATATTCACTGTTATTTGAACCAATCGGGTTTAAAATTGGGAAAAAGTGAGGTTAACAGATTCAGATTTGTTTATATAAACGAGGAGCGACTATAATGATCTTTGAAATCGAGAAAAAGTGAGGTTATAATAAATTTTGTTATCAATGAAAATTACTTAATTGCATAGTATTACACTCGAAATAATGCGCATTATTTACTCGGATGATTTACGTCTCTCGCCTGACGGCTCGAGATGCAAACCTCATCCTTGTTAATAATAGCCTGCATTATCTCTCGTATAATAATATACTATTATTCGATTTGTTATTTTCCTTTAAAATACTTATTATTATGAGTTTCTCCTGATGGTGATGGCGATGGAAATAAATTTAAAATGATCAATTTTTTTCTTGAAAATGTATACCTACATCATCTTAGTGTACAGAGCTGGGAGTATCTTGAAAAAAAAGTTACTTAAAAGTAACTTAGATACTTAAAGTATCTAAGATACGTTATCTTAGATACTTTTTACATTGGACAGAAAGTATCTTTAACTTAGTTACTTTGGAAAAGTATCTTGTAACTTGTATCTTAAAAAGTATCTAAGTTACTCGGTAAAGTAACTAGTAAGATACAACTAGTAAGATACATTCAAGTAACTTAGATACTTTCTTAGAGAAAATTGGGGGAATTCCAGAATGATTCAAAGTAATTACCTAACCCACAACTTGTTGAATATTTAAAAATTTTTAGTTTTTATTCAAACTTAAAAGTAACTTAGTTACTCAAAAGTATCTTAGTTACTTAAAAGTATTTTAGTTACTCAAAAGTACCTTAGATACTTTCATATAGTATCTTAGATACTTTCGGATAGTATCTTAGGTTTAAAGTATCTTGTAACTAAAGATACTTTTAACTCAAAGTATCTAGTTACCAGAGGTAACTAAGTTATTTTTTTTAAGTATCTAGATACTTTTCAGAAGTAACTTTCCCAGCTCTGTTAGTGTACCTACTATTTCTGATATGTTTTCAAAAGATCAAACCTTGTATTACGTACATTTTCTTGCCAAACATTATAAAGGAGTAGGTACAGTTTCTGGAGATGCTTAAATAATTGAGAAGCAGACTATTAAAATGTATTTTGTCCATCTTTTACCCTTCTAGAGCAGGAATATGGAACTTGACCTTTGACACGAAAAATTAAAATTATAACGTTGGGCAGAATACATTTGGTACAAAGGCGTACAAGGGCCAACAAAAATTTTATTAGTTTCAGCTAGAGATGTAAAAAAACGGTTTTTTTTCAGATGTGAAAAAAAAACATGAAAAAAAAAACTAGAAAAAAACGGTTTTTTTTGTTTTTTTTCAAAATGAAATTTTGAGTAAAATATATATTAATAATAAAGTGAAATGTAGAATATATTAAACTTTTCATTATTGAACATTTTGACCGGGACTAAAAAATCTAATTTCTTATTTGGTAGTTTCCACATTAGAAACCAGTAGCAATGTAAAACTTCTACACCAATAAAAAAAATTAAAGGATAAAAAAAATAGTTTTGCGATTCTTCGGATAGCTGTATCTTTGTTAAAAATGGTCGTATTGGAGCCGTAAAAAAAGCAATTTGAAGCTTGAAGTTTCTAGTTTTGAGATTTTTAGATGAAAAATGTGCTCAATCCTAACAAATACCGTAATAAAAAAAATCGATTTTTTTGGCTTTCTGGTCCACGGAATGCTCTGACTTAACCACCAATGAATAAATGACCTACAAGAATTTGCTATTGTTTTTTTGAAAAATAAATCCATACTCTACATGAATTTAAAAAATCATGAAAAAAGTGCTTTTGGTAGCTTTTTGAAAAATCAAGCGCTGAATCAAAAATAATATATGTAGTTACTTTTTTTAGGACCAAATCAAAACAAGCACGGCCCTTATTGGTCAATTCGGTGGTGGTGGCGCGTGCATAGCGCGAGACTGTATTTACATTTACTAATTGTCATTTAGTGGCTAATTTTAGTCCATGAAACCTAAAAAATTAGGCAAATGGGACTAATCTTGAAAAAAAAAACATTTGAAAAAAAACAATGAAAAAAACCTGAAAAAAAACAAAAAAAACGGACCGTTTTTTTTCAAGTCGCATCTCTAGTTTCAGCCAAAACTAACTTTTTCTGATTTTGCTATTTTGCCATTCTATAGAACAAATTAAGCTGATTTTTTTCAAGTATTGTTGAAAAGAATTAGCTTAATTTGTTGTTTGGAGGTTATTGTTTTTGTGTTGTGTTGGTTTTAAAAGTGATGTAAAGAAGAAGAAAAGGTGTAGTGACCTTATTGTGTGGTGTTTTCTAGTGATGATTTCATTTTTATCGGAGAATGCAGTACGGCCGAAAGTTGCGGGGATTTAAATGAGGACGAAAAACGTATTATGTGCGGTGGTAATCTCACGTAACTACATATTACTTGTGGCGACCGCATTTCCTTTTAGTGTCTCCCTTTCTCCGCTTTCTTCGTTTTGCCACTACTTCGCGGACATGTAGGTCACTATCTCATACTTTTACATCCTAGCTGGGTACTGTTGTAGACTGGTCTCTCTGCAGCACGCAGAACGCGAACCGCTTGCATTTGCAGTATAGTAAAGCTGTCTAGCGGTTTCAGACCGTTCCGTACTTTGCCGACCGACTGACATAAACATACATAAAGAGTGTTGTTGCGTTCCACTAACATAGCAAAGCAACCACATTGTGTTAGTGCTCATTTTGAACAAAAGTGTAATTTTTTTTGTGTTGTGGTGCACTTAAGGCCTCATCATTGCTCTGTACCCGGTCATCAGGCCTGCAGGCCCTTCGCCCTTCGGCATGCCGGCAATGCACACCGAGAACGGATTAATTTTTTCACCCCCGCCTGGTAAGTTGATTTTTTTCCGTTGTTTGTTTTGAGGACTTATAAATTGATCCTTGGAAAGTTCTCCCAAATGATAAAAATTATTTTGCCCGGTCTAATTTTGGATGTAGACGCTTAAATGGGGTTAACGCCTAACGTTATTTTTAAATCTCGCGAAAATAACTTATTACGAATTACGAAATCTTATCATATCACATTACTAATTTAGGTAAATAAAGGGGTACGTTAAGGTACAGACAAGTTGTCGCAAATACGATAAAATAAATCAGTTGGTAAATAGTATAGAAACGTTTTTTACAGTTCAGGATAAATGAAGCATGACAAATTTAATATCGACAGCGCGCGCGGGAAGAAAATATGGACTTGGCACACTTTTCCTATTTATTGAGGTTATTATTTGTGCTGCTTTTTCAACAGATGCCATCGAATGATCAAATTTTGACATAATTAACCTTCAATACGCATTGCCGGCTAAACCGACCATAGCGACACAAAATATTTTTAAATAAATTAACTATGATATAAGCATTTCTTAAAATTTCGTAATCAAGGTTGGACGGATTTTTTTCTTAAGAATATAGGAAATAAATGAGCGAATATGAGGTCTTATGGTATCCTTGTCACTAGAGGTCGGCTATTACCAGTTTCATGTATGATTTGACCTAAACAGGCATATAAAACTTTTTAATTGGCTTTTGTGTTCCGATCGGCAATTATTTATTTATTGATAGATGCACAAGGTGAGAAAAGTCGTAAAAATTATGTCATTGTTCGCCAAAATGTAATTTTTTTCGCAGCGGTTAATTACACATATTAATTATCGTTGTCCCGACTGCTGCCAGTTCACCAAGTTTAATTTGGTATCAAACAAATAAATTTATTTTTATGCATCTGCATAAAAAACAAATTAAATTGTCGTCCCAATGTCATCTCTATTTTATAAGTAATAACAACTGTTTTATTGACTTAGGTTAGTACATAATAACATATTTACAGTTCATGGTTTCACATATCTCGAAAAAATGGCGATAATTTACTTGAAAAACATATTTATTAAAAAGGTTAACAAACCGTATTTTTAATTATAACTTTTTGTTTTTCAAAACATGGCGACGCTTAATTGCGCAACATTATCAAACAAAAAACAACAATTTTCAACGAACGCATCGTAAAATCCCCGAATGAGATAACATTGATATAAACAACAATATTATTTAGGATTTTTAAGGACAATTTGCGACTTTGTCATAAAAATTGTAAACAACGCGTGTTTATGGGGTGATTTCAACAGCCAAACAATATTTACCATAATTTTTGCAAACTGCATTTAAATTTTCTTATTTATTAAATGTTAGGTGGTGCCTCATATTTTGTAATGCTTACCATGAGTCATCGATAATAAATAATTTCCACGAAAAACTGATAATTGTATTACGTTTATATGGCAATTAAAAAAATAACTTATTCCAATTTGTAATATGTATTGCATATACATACATATAATATATTTATTAAATCAGCGGTATTATATTTAGTTGTAAATGCGGTTATTAAAATTTCAAACGCGCATAAATTAATACATTCATATATTTTGCAAGATCATCTATATGGTGCAAATCGAAACAACGATGTTTTTTCAAAATTTTATAAATTCATGATGTAGGTATGTTATTGCAAGTAGTCTTCCTTCAAATCAACTATTAAATTGCCTAAATTTTCTGAAGAAATAGTAAATGGAGTTGATGTTTTAGAGATATTTTGAAATGTTGATGTTGGAGGGTGTTATTTGGTCATATCCATAATATTTGCATCATATTTTATTATTCTTCCTCCAAATTTACCCTTTGATCAACTAAATTTTCTATATATTTTTTAATATTGGAAACACGCTTTTTCTTGGTAATTTTATAAGGTAGGTGTATAATTTAAAGTGGTCTTTCCTCAAATCATCCCCAAAAAGGCCTACATTTTTTTGGAAAATGGTAAATAGAGTAGTTTTGTAGATAGTTTAAATGTTGAGTTTGGAAGGTGTTAGGTATTTGAGAATTTTATGATGTAGGTATATTATTTCAAGCAGTCTTCCTTTAAATCAGCCCCTAAATTGACTAAATTTTCTGAAGAAATAGTAAATGGAGTTGATGTTTGGGAGATAGTTTGAAATGTTGATGTTGGAGGGTGTTATTTGGTCAATGACCATGTATTTTAATTTGAAAATAGGCTTTTTCTCGGTAATTTTATGAGGTAGGTATTTTGAAATGTTGATCTTGGAGTCATATTCATAATCTTTGCATAATATTTTATTATTTTTTCTTCAAAGTCACCCTTTTATCACTTAAACTTGTTATATATATTTTTTTCATTGTAAACCCACTTTTTCTTGCTCATTTTATGACGTAGGTATATAATTTTAGAAGGTCTTTCCTCAAATCAATTTCCAATTGGCGAAATTGTAAAATAAGTTGTATTGGAGATATTTTAAATGTTGAGGTTGGAAGGTGTTGGGTATTTGAGAATTTTATGATGTAGGTATATTATTTCGAGCCGTCTTCCTTCAAATCAACCCCTAAATTGCCTAAATTTTCTGAAGAAATAATAACTGGAGTTGGTGTTTTGGAGATATTTTGAAATGTTGATATTGGATGGTGTTCTTTAGTCATATTTATAATATTTGCATCATATTTTATTATTCTTCCTCCAAATTTACCCTTTGATCAACTAAATTTTCTATATATTTTTTAGTATTGAAAACTCTTTTTCTTGGTAATTTTATAAGGTAGGTGTACATTTTAAAGTGGTCTTCCCTCAAATCATCTGCAAAAAGGCCTACATTTTTTTGGGAAATAGTAAATAGAGTAGTTTTGGAGATAGTTTAAATGTTGAGTTTGGAAGCTGTTAGATATTTGAAAATTGTATGATGTAGGTACATTATTTCAAGAAGTCTTCTCTCAAATCAACCCCTAAATTGACTATATTTTCTGAAGAAATAGTAAATGGAGTTGATGTTTTGGAGATAGTTTGAAATGTTGATGTTGGAGGGTGTTATTTGGCCATATCCATAATATTTGCATAATATTTTATTATTTTTCCTCCAAATGTACCCTTTGATCAACTAAATTTTCTATATGTTTTTTATATTGAAAATACGCTTTTATTTGGTAATTTTATGAGGTAGGTATTTTGAAATGTTGATTTTGGAGGGTGTTCTTTAGTCATATTCACCCAAATTTACCATTTCATCAACTAAATTTAATATATATTTTTCAATATTGGAAACACGCTTTTTCTTGTTAATTTAAAGTAGTCTTTCATCAAATCATCCCCAAGAAGGAATATATTTTTTGTGAAATAGTAAATAGTTGTTTTGGATATATTTTAAATGTTGGGGTTGGAAGGAGTTAGGTATTTGACAATTTTATGATGTGGGTGTATTATTTCAAGCAGTCTTCCTTCAAATCAACTCCTAAATGACCTACATTTTCTGAAGAAATAGTAACTGGAGTTGATGTTTTGGAGATATTTTGAAATGTTGATGTTGGAGGGTGTTATTTGGTCATATCCATGATATTTACTTAATATTTTAATATTTTTCCACCAAATTTACCCTTTGATCAACTTAATTTTCTAAATATTTTTTAATATTGGAAACACGCTTTTTCTTGGTAATTTTATGACAGGTGTATAGTTTATAGTGGTCTTTCCTCAAGTCATCCCCAAGAAGGCCCAATTTTTTTGGGGAAATAGTAAATAGAGTTGTTTTGGAGATATTTTAAATGTTGAGGTGGAAAGGTATTTGACAATTTTATGATGTACGTATATTATTTTGAGCAATCTTTCTTCAAATCAACCCCTAAATGACCTAAATTTTTTGAAGAAATAGTAAATGGAGTTGATGTTTTGGAGATATTTTGAAATGTTGATGTTGGAGGGTGTTATTTTGTCATATTCATAATCTTTGCATATTTTTTTATTATTCTTCCTCCAAATTATCCTTTTGATCAGCTAAATTTTCTGTGTTCGAACTTTTAATTTTATGACGTGGATTTAATCAAGTGGTCACTCCTTAAATTAACCTTAAGAAAAATTAAATTGAGTTGATTTTTTGAAGATATTATGATGTAGGTATGTGTTTTTAAATAGTCTTCCTTTATATCAACCCCTAGATGGTGTAAATTTTCTCACAAAATAGTAAATGAAGTTGATGTTTTAGAGATTTTTTTAATATTAATGTTTGAGGATGTTATTTGTTTTTTTTGTAAATATTGATAATCTTAGGGTATTATTTTTGGTATTCTTCCTTCAATATCACCCAATGATCAACTAAATTTTTAATTCCAAATAATCTTTTATGTCGCTCAAATTTTCTCGGTGTTGATGTTTGGGGGTGAGATATGCGGTTTTGTTACATAACAAAATGAAGGTGACCTGTCAGTGATCTGATTGGTGAGTCATTGAGGGTGTTGTCCTCAGTATTCCTGAGAGTCGCGACAATGATCAACAGCGTCCGCTCGCTCCGCCGCGTATAAAGCTGAGCGCGAGTGCGAGCGAGGGCGAGCGAGAAAATGAGCGAGACGGCGGCAGTCGAACGCAGCAGCAGCAGGAGCACCTAGCGTTTCTGTTTTGTGTTGTTCGAAATCGGCGGCGACGGCGATTTCACACTAGTCAAGTAAAAGCGCTGAGCGCACGACGGCCAGTTATTAACGGAACGCTAAATAGTTAAGACGTGCGATCATAACAATATCCAATTTCGTCTCTATTTGTTTTGGTGATATATTCTATTGACAGTTTGATTATTTTGTGAAATAAAAACAATTCATTTTATTGTGTCGACTCCTAAGAAAACCCAAACGTCAACTGGTGCAGTTGGTGAGTAAAATTTTTAAATTTTTTTTCGCGCGCATTTTTGTTGATGCATTTCGATAAATAGTGTTTTTTTTCGAGAAAATTGAACTGGGGCCTCGATTAAAACACTATTTGTTTTGTTGTGCAAAACAAAGCAAAGATAAATAGGTTCATGATTTAGCAATTTAGTTGTAATTATGTAATGTTGGAGATAAGTCGTCGAGTGGGGCACTTCTTTTGCCTAGTTCCACTAGCCTAGTTCTGCAGCATCGCATCTTTTTTCGCCTCGGTTATTTGATTGTAACCTTATCATTGTTTAATAATTAGGTGTAATTGTTAGTATTCACCACGTGCTTTTTCTTTTGTCAAATATTGGTCTATTATGAAATAGTAAATATGTAGACCATTCAAGCGCAGTTTAAGTCGGTATAAATTTAGAGTAGTTTCGTAATAATTTGGCGTATCCACTTAACGTCACACTCTCAATATTTAAATTTAAAATAATTAGAATAATAAAGTGCGCGTCATATTTTTTCGGAATTGTTTATGTGTTATTCGTATGAGTTTCCCAGTATAAAAGTTTACCTTTTAACATTTAATTATGCCAAAATGATACTGGCCTCTTCCGTGAAATTCTAATAATAATATTACATATTGCGTTTCATTAATAGCGTGAGTTTCGGGAAAGTTGATTAGTCATCGCTTTACATTTTATTCCAAACATATTACAAAGAAACCCTTTTTCAGTAAAATATCCGTCGTTATTTTTTTTCTTTCGTTAATGACTCAATGGCCTGAATTGTGTGTATTTACAAAGAGGATGGTGAATAATATTTTTAATTACGTTAATCTGAATCATCTCGCATTATCGCTACAAAACAATGTAAAAAACAAAGCATGACGTTCGATACATAACTTTTAGATAACAAAAAATTGGACTATTGTGTGTTTTTATTTATTTTTTTATTTTATAAATCGCCTTTCTTATTAAAAATAAGATTACGTAGGTACTTGTTTTGAAATCCACGAAATATTTCCTTTGTTGTTAATTGATAAAAGATTATTTATTTGATATGGTTTTTGTTTAACCCCATTTTGGCCTCATTCGTTCGATGATAAACTTTCCTTTGTTTTATCACATAAAGGGAAATTTGTGCCAAGTTTTCTTTCTTCGTAGTTATTTTATGCAATTTTTGGTTCAAGGTCAGTGTCGACTCCCCCCACCTCCGTGGGGCGGGGACAAAGCGATTTAAGCATTGATGCCTCTTAACCCACAATGGGGTTATAAAATAAACTTTTGCAAAATGATAATCCCATCCCCACCCCCGATAAGCTGCGCAGGCTACCTACTAAGTAATATTCGTATTACAGTTATGATAATGATTGGAACCTCAATTAAAAGTGAGTGAATACCTTGTCAAGTCAAATGCGTTTAATTGTTTTTGTATTTAAAGTAACTAGTACGTGTTGTTAAACCAGATGCTAAAATCCTTTGGCCCTGAATCATATCCGTTAAATTCACGGTTAAACTAGGGTTTTACTCAACTTAGGCAATGAACTCTTCAAGGTTTCGCGGTTTTACTTAGTCACACGTCTAAACTTGCTTACCTTTTAATTGATATACCAGTATCCCAGCTAGCACAAGTCTGTCCTAAGGACGTCCTAAGGAAAGCCTTACAGGATATTGGGATATCCCAAGGATATCCTAGGACGTCCTTAGACCTCCTCAGGACATCCCAACCATGGCCGAGTGGTGCAAAAAAGGCCAGCCTACAGACGTCCCGCAAATAGCCTTTAGGATATCCTAGGGATATCCCTAGGTCCATATAGGTCCAGGAATAGGACATCCTAAGGATGTCCCCTGAAAGTCCCATGGGTATATGTAGGTCCAGGAATGGACATCCTCTGAATGGCCTTGTTATTTGTTGGGGATACATTTTAAACAATCAAATACCATTTTATTTCTTTATAAAATATATTATTTTAATTCTGTATACATATATATAATTTTACACAGCCAATTATATAAAATAAAAAATAAACACCTATTATAAAAGTAAAATAAATAATAATTCTAAATAAATATAATAGTTATATTATTATTTATATATACAGTCACAGCAAACGGAAAATTATAGAGGTGTATAGGATGACGCCACGTTTGAATATCGATTTCTAAATCTCCCTACGGTATAGAGTTGTATTCGTCAGTCGAGCGTTTCAATACTCTCCACAGTATAGAGGTCGTAATTTCACTTTTGAACTAGTATTAATATAAAAATTATTTTATGCTTAAAAAAAACTATATACGACATGATTGTGATTTTTTTCATTTTATTAATTAATTAAGCTGTGTTGAATATTTTTCCTAAAGGAATAATTGCCAATGGGCCATTAATTCATTTGTTCGTAGATGCTACAATAACCTGCACTGGTGTGTACAGGGTGGTCCACGTAAGGTGACCCATATACTTATCTCAGAAACTACTGGAGTCACAAAAAATTTGTAAGGAACAAATATTCACGAAGTAAAAAATATTTTTAAAATATTATATTTTCATTTATACAGGGTGTTCGGTTTTCCTTGGGACGATACCAACTTTCTTATTTTCAATGGAACACCCTATATTTTTTTGCATTTTTGGATTCTACACACTCTTTTAGGTATACTTTGTAAATATATTAATTAAGAAAATGTTAATACTTTTTGAGTAAAATTAAGATTTATTAAAATTTCTCTAAATGTAGACACTCGCTAAAAGTAAAAAAATAATCAACTAAAAGTTATTATTTTTTATATTATGTAGTATCCATCTCTTTAATAATAAGTAAGCTATAAGTTAATTATTATATTTTTTGGAAAATATCATACAGGGTGTTTTCTATGTCCCGTTGAAAATAGCGATTTTAAAAGTTTAAAATCTTGTTTTTCTTCAATGGAACACCCTATATATTTTTGCATAATTGGATAGAATAAGTAATTACCTTTCATTTTATATATATATGTCCTATACCTAAACCTAACAGAAAAAAAAATATTCGCATTTTTCACAATTAGTAGCTTTTTTCCAATTACCTTAGTTAAATTTTCATTATGTATTCAAATAAATAAATTTCAATAACAACAAATAAAAATGCTTTTATATATAAATATATATTACTATAATAATTACCATACGTGCAAAGCTACTAATTTTGTAAAATGCAAATATTTTTTTTAGGTGATCCACGTAAGGTGACCCATATACTTATCTCAGAAACTACTGGAGTCACAAAAAATTTGTAATAAACAAATATTCACGAAGTAAAAAATATTTTTAAAATATTATATTTTCATTTATACAGGGTGTTCGGTTTTCCTTGGGAAAAGAGTGGGTAGAATCCAAAAATGCAAAAAATACAGGGTGTTCCATTGAAAATAAGAAAGTTGGTATCGTCCCAAGGAAAACCGAACACCCTGTATAAATGAAAATATAATATTTTAAAAATATTTTTTACTTCGTGAATATTTGTTTCTTACAAATTTTTTGTGACTGCAGTAGTTTCTGAGATAAGTATATGGGTCACCTTACGTGGACCACCCTGTACACACCAGTGCAGGTTATTATAGCATCTACGAACAAATGAATATAGTATGCAAGTCGTTTATAAACTTAAAAAAATCTATAATATAATATTATGATTATATTGATTGACATTTTTAAGATGTGCCTATGCAAAATAAGTTATGTAAAAAAATTTAGGTATTATTAATTATATGGATAAAATATTCGTATAGAAAAATGTGCATACCAAATGTTCACCAAAACCTAACGGGACATTCTGAGGATGTCTCTGGGATTGGTCCTATGATCAGCCCATTTTAGGCTTTAATTAGGATATTATTAGGTCCTAACGACATCCTTAAATGACGTTCCTAGGATATCCCAAAATGGGACCTAAAGAAGATCTAATGTCCGATAAGGTCAACCTATGGACGTCCTCAGGAAGTCCTTATAGGATCATCCCATTCTGGGACATTTAGGCTGGTCCAAGGACGTCCTGAGGATGTTTGTGCTTGCTGGGATACTGGCTATATAGTTTTCAAAAAAATCTTTTGGTACAAGATGCATTCAAGTGCCAATACCTATATATGCATCCATCGGTGCAAGTTTGCAGGTGAATCAGGGCGACCTTGGCAATACTTGTGCTAAAACCAGTCCTTATTTTTAAAATAATAATGCCTACATTTTAAGGTCTGCCCGCGTCTCTCTACCCCAACATTCCTTAACAATTTAATAGATTTTAATAGAAATATGACGAAATTGTAGCAAATATTATTTCACTGTCCTTCTCTTTCAACATTTCAACATTTTAAAACGTTACCTTATGAAATAAGAGCGAAATTAACGAAACTTCCTATACGCCAAGGATTTTATTAATAATTATAAATTTGTTTCAGATGTTCTAAAGCAGCGTATAATGGTTGCCGAATTCGTGGGACGAGGCCAGAGTGGTTCCCCAGTAAATGGTGAAATTCCACAATTAAACTCAAACATGCCGTCAAGTCACGGACGAGAATTGCTTGAAAACCCCACAACCCCCGACTACAATCAACAGAACTACAAGATGAACAACGTGAATCATAAAGACCTATTCGGTCAGCGCAAACAGAGAGAATTTACTCCTGATAATAAAAAGGACGACAGCTATTGGGATAGGCGTCGCAGAAACAACGAGGCTGCCAAAAGGTCGCGCGAAAAAAGACGCTACAACGACATGGTTTTGGAACAAAGAGTGGTCGAGTTAACCAAGGAAAATGCCATACTGAAGGCTCAGTTGGAGGCGATCAAGGAGGAATTTGGAATCTGCGGCGAGAATGTGGTGTGCGTTGAAAAAGTATTGGCTAAAATGCCATCGAACGAACAAGTGCTCAGCCTAACCAAGCGGCCCAAAATATCGCATCCTTCGCCCCTTATGTTCAGTTCACCAAGTCCAATCCCCACCCCTGTAATACATCAGCCTGTGATGGGCTCGCCACCACCGCAATCCTTGACGCACGGCCACAGCATCCTTCACCCACCCCCATCCCACATGGAGTCGCCATACAGAGAACCGCAGGATTACCATGGTTACCAGTTCCAGCCTTACCACGCCACCATGCACTACGACTCAAACAACGCCCTCAATTTGTCGCGATCGCGCTCCAGAGGTCAGTCGCCGTTCGAAGTGTCCAGCAACTCAGGCGACGAAAGTGCACCGGTAGCTCTAACCACCTCGGAAGCCAACAACAGCTTGCCATTGAAGCTGAGACACAAGTCGCATCTGGGCGACAAAGACGCCGCCAGCGCGCTGTTGTCCCTGCAGAACATCAAGCAAGAACCAGGTCCGCGCGCATCTCCTCCATGGGACGCGGAAGGTTCGAGCGACGAAAGGGACTCCGGCATTTCTTTGGGCGCCGAATGGACCGCCAGTCAAGCAGCCGCCACCCTCCAAACTCTCCAGAAACAATCTCAGATGCAGGGGTTACAAGAAGGCGACAACCCCGAGAAAAGGCACATCATTCACTCGGAATTGGTGCGAATTTCCACGGAGGTGGAAAAATTGAAGTCGTACATGAGAAAAGACAAAGACGCGGGCGTGCCTCATCATCATTAGTGCGCTACCGCAAAAACAAACAGAATGAATATTGGTGTGATTTAGGTGATCCAATCAGAAATGGTGGGTCACCGTTGTTGTGATGATTCTCGTTCTGGAGATTTGAACATATCATGCTCCGACGGGGCATATTTATTATTCTAGTGTTAGGTATTTATTTGTTAGTTAAGTTGAGTTTTAAAGGTTGACGTATCGTCGGGAGGAAGTCGTCAACTTGCACAATAATCTTAATGGACACGCTTTTCATTTTGCCAATTTATATTCCTATGATTATTATCCTTGTTCTTATTTAACAATAACATTATATTATTGTATTGGCGCTTTAATAGCTATGACTTAATATTGTGTAATTTACCTACTATATACTGTATACTTTATAATCTTAGGACATTAGTCCATCTATCGTCTTATTAGAGCCAATCAATTTTTTTTTGGCTGCATTATATTGTGTACTTTCTATATCATCACTACCGATTTACCTTGTCATCATTTTTATCATAAGGAATTAACGTACCTTTTATTTTTTAACTGGAAATGTGTGATTTTTTTGTAAACTATTTATCCTAAGATACGCAATTATTTATGTAAAATATTGTATTTTGTTACTCGCCGTCTAACGGCTAATATTACGTTATGTTTATCTCATTATTGTATATTTATATATTATAAGACTTATGCTGGACTTACCTTTGAATAAATCTTTTATAAGAATCTGTAATATTTACTTCGTCCAGTATGATATTCATCCATATAGAAGAAAATATTTATATATTTTCATATTACCGTTTATGTATCCTAACTGTGTATTAAATAAATATTTGCAATGTTTTTCAAAATATATTTTTTATTTACTCCTTTCCTTATAAACCACAGTATCACAATTTAATCATTTGTGAGTTCATGCCTTGAGAAAGACTCAAGATACATACACCTTAAGAGAAAGACTTAAGTGACGCGAGCATGCGCACATGGCAGTATGTGCGCGTTAAAAATAAAGGTCCAGAACGTGCGGTAAAACTTGTGAAAAATAACATATAAACTCGAGAATGTCTCATAAACAATAGCTTATTAAATTAAACGTACTTTTTATACCTTTGAACCAGTGGCGTAGCTAGCCCCAAAGGGACGCTGCATCAAAAATCTGGGGGGCTTTTATACGGGGGGCACAGCAGACAAAACATTTAAGGTTACTACTCCCAAATAATTAACACTTAAGTGTATTTTGGACAAACAAATAACCTCTTTTGTGCTATCAATTTATATTACATTATTTAATATACATTTATTTGTTTAGGTACGTACAGGTAAATTTTAAATATTGGTCTGGTTTTAAATGACTTTTTTGCTTACCGGGGGCCCCATATCATTAATACGGTGGTATCTACGCCCCTGCTATGAACATCGTGCAATCACACGTATGATTTAAATTCATATTTTGTTGTTACGCTTATTTTAAAAATAGAAACCCCACCACAAACTATAACAACATTCGATTATGAGCAATATACCGCAATAAACGCCATTAAAAATACAAAAATATACCTTAATCAAATTAAAAAACAAAATTAAGTACTTACCGAACTTTAAATCTTGTTAAATTCCACAATAAACAGTGTTTATTAAACACTCACAAATATAACTACGTAAACAATAACTTCGTTACAAACTCCATTTTTAAACAAAAGAGAGTCGTGGATTTATTACTATTGGTAGTATTGGCACCCCAAATAGGCAAAAATGCTTCTTCAATCAACTGTCAAACGTTAGAAACTTTTTTTAATTGTTAAATTTGTCCAATTCTCCACAAGAAAGGCGCCCTTTTCAAATGCTTCTTCAATTAACTGTCAAACGTTAGAAACTTGTTTTAATTGTTACATTTGTCTAATTCTCCACAAGAAGGCGCCCTTTTCAAAACAATTGTTGTTTTGTTTATAAACGAGGAAAATTCGTACGAAAAATATTATTCTATATTTTCTTACGTACGATACTAACAAGATGGTAAATAATCATTATTATCAACAAACAACCTTGGTTATTAAAGAATTAAATATAAAAATGTATTGGAAAACAAGGAATTGTTTTTCGAAAATTTCCAACTAGTTTAAAAACGGCGAAAATATTCCAATTCCTAGAATAACCGAAATGTAGAGAATTATTACGTAAGCAATGTGAATTCTAACTGGACTAGGATTAGGCGCAGTTGCCGGACTTTATTTTTTACCTAATGTCTGGGAAACCACTAGGGCACTATTGAAATTTAAGGGATGTTAATGCATTTAAGTAATTTAAATGTTATAAAATAAATTATAATATATACAAATATTTCTATATCACTTACATTAATAAATAGAGGAGGGTAAAATGGGAAAAAAATTCAATGAAATGTAAAAAGTTGTCGAAATAGTTTTAACTTGTAAAAAATAGATAAGATAATTGTGTTGATATTTTGTTTGCTGTTGGTTGGGATAAACGTTTGGCAACATTGTTGTTGTATGTTTATATGTGACGAATCGAGAGCTGCGCGCGTGTGACCCTGACCATAGACAACGTTGCGCAATATTTCAGTGTATATCGTCATAGGTTTATACTGTGAATATTTAAATAAAGATCACCTAGGAAAAAACAACTCCTTAAAAAATTGGGACTGATTGCCAGAAATAGTTGTCTTCTGTTTAAAACTAAATGATTTGTTTATTTAAAGCGCATTTATGGTATTATTTGACCTTTGTACCATTTTAAACTAAGGGTTAAATATTAGGTGTTTTGCCTATAAGTGTATAGCTAGGTACTTATTTAAATTGTCCTACAATTTTTTAACCTTCACCTTTCCTATGATATTGACTATGAAATGACTAATATTGAATTTTAAAATTCGGTTATGTAATTTTGGGTAACCTTAGTTAATTTTTTTACTCAATAATATAAAAATTACAAAATATATTTAATTATGCAATGTACAGGATGCTATCGTCTTAACAGGATTTTGTTATAATTATGAATTAATTTATACCGATGCGATTGAAATCAGTAATTTATAACAATATTTTTAGCGGATATTGAGAAATAAATTAACAATACTTAAATAAATTAACAATGTACCTACATATGCAGTTTTATTTGACACAGCAATAAAAAATGTTCCAAAAATACGAAGTTATATTAATTTTTTTATTTTTAGGGGTGAGTAAGCCATCCTTGGCAAATTTATCTGTAAATAGATTTATTTAATTAATTAAATTTAACCAATCTTACGTCACTAAGAGTTTGTTTACGTACAAACATATGTATATGTATGTATGTATACACGTTGTTTATAATTATATATTTTTGTTTTAATTCAAATTACATATATAATTTCCAATAGGTAAATTTAGAATTTATTCAGCTATTTGGAATTTTATAATAATATTTTATCTCGAAGTGATATGTTTATTAGCTTTGTAAAAAATAATACGCTAATACGATAATCGTTGCATTTATTAAATTGCATTGTATTTCAGTGTGGACTATTCTTGAAACATCAACAACAAAAACAAAATTGCGAACAATACACGTAAGCAATTTAATCTCAAAAAATATTTTATTTACCAAACATTATTTCAGAACACAAGTAATAAATTTATTTCGAATTATGTGCCAAAATATTGCATTAGCCGAAGAAACAAATGAGTTAAGAGACAATTGTATCAATTGTTTTACAACTGCGTCGAGAGCGAATAATAATCAACCGCGCATCACCGAAATAGCTGATTGCGCAGAACTCTACCTAACCGATACCCGATACGATAGATGTGTATTGGAAATTACGGTAAGTTAATTAAAATTAAAAACAAATGGGGAGTTATGTATAAGTATGTATATTTTTAGAGCGCAACACAGTTTAATAATGGTGATTGCGTAGCGGGATATTGTGATTTTGTCAGATGCATTAGACGAGTGAACTCCGACCTATTAGTACAAAAATAAAATTAATTTTTCCAAATGTTATGATATAAATGTATTTTTAGATCGCAAATTGTTACGCGTCTGCTTCTGAGGACAATACAGCGGAATTAGAAGAAGACCAAGTAACGCTGTACAAAAATATAACGTCCTGTATTTTGGCTGTGACACGATGTTCCCGTATAAACCCCATTACAGGACAGCCGCAAACAAATCGCATTTCCATTACGACCAAAGACAAATGGGGAAAACCTATTACAACCACTTTGCCTTTGTATAATTCGCTTCAAATAAATAGGGCGGGTGACCTAAGAATCGTGGCTTTTCCTGGAAACACGAAAATCGCCTCATATTTTTGCGCGTACGAGTTTAATTTACGAGAGTCCACCTGGTTAAATTATACTTGCTGATTAAATAAATAAATTTTGAATTTTTATTTGTTTGCGTCACCTATGGGCAACAACGTAACTACCTTACTTTGTAAGGAAGATTTCTGTAATTATTTAGTTTTGGTTACACTATCTAATACATAGATGTCGCTAGGGTGTTCGTACACGTCAAACGTCAAAAAGGGAAATTTGTGTACATAATTAACAAGTATCCCACAAGATCTGTGTTAACAGCTGTTATAGTATGTACTATATTTATTATTTAATATTATAATAATGACTGATCCTGGTAAAAAGGTTAACAACCCTTTATTTAATGCTGCTGTCACAGGGGGGACGTTTGAAGAGTTTTCACAACATGCCTTGCTGTTGCCAGCTAAAGAAAAACCGCCCCCGCCCGTTTTAAATGTAACAACAGGTAAGTTTTATTAATTTTATATAAATAAATAATATTTTTGCTGGGTTTAAGCGCCCCCTACTTTATTTAAAAAATCAGTGACATAATTTGGGTTATCATAGTTTGTTTAATAATTCAAGGGCAAATAATACAACATTTGATCCTTTGAAATTTTTATATAATAACCAGGAAACTCTACATATAATAATATCTACTATGTTTAAGAGCATATAAAAGTATAAAAATATAAAAATCAGACCTAATTTAATTAAATTTTTAATTTAATAAGGGTAAGTCCTTCCTCTGTAAGTAGGCAAGTCAAAAGTGGCATTCTCCTTGCAACATTTACATATTGCCATAACTATTATTACAATGAACGCCAAGAATATTAGAGAACCCATAGTTAAGGCTGCTATAGCACCTGGGCTCCATAAGGTACCTAAAAAATAAAAAGTTTTCTGTTTTCACACTGATAAAATAGTATATTATGCATCAAGTTTTATAAATGTCATTTTAGTCTAGAAGAGTTTATTATTTTATATCTACCCCTACAATTTATAATAAAGCTATCTTTAGACCGTGATTAAAAAGCCCAAAAGCCACTGTTGCTAACTTCAGCCCGTAACTAAAACGCCATAAAGTCACAGAACTAGTTGCATACCTACAATACTTTATCTACGACAAACAAAAATAAAATTTTAAACAACATTTTAATTTATGAATATTTGACATTTGACAAATTTAACCTCACTATTTCGCAATTTATAATAAAGCTAAATTCAGCCCGTAATTAAAACGTCATAAAGTCACAGCTCGTCAATGTAGGAGTAGATAATATATATATAGTATATTATATCAAGTTTTATAAACGCCATTTTATGCACGAGTTTTATTAGTCACGAGCGAAGCTTGCGAGCGAGTGTTTAATAAAAACGAATGCCTAGAGATGTTTATAAAACGAGTTGCATACTACACTTTATCTACGAAGAACAGAAATGAGAATTTAAAGCCAATTTTAATTTATAAATATTTGACATTTGACAAATTTAACCTCACTTTTTTGCAATTTATAATAACGCCAACTTCAGCCCGTGACTAAAATGCCCAAAAGCCACTGTTGTTAACTTCAGCCCGTGACTTAAAGACCATAAAGTCACAGCTCTTCAATGTAGGAGTAGATAATAGTATATTATGTATCAAGTTTGATAAACGCCATTTTATACCTACACGATTTTAATTTAGGCACGAGAGCTTGTGAGCAAGGGCTTAAATTAATGAGTGTATAGAAAAGTTTATAAACGAGGTGCATACTATACGTTTTCTACGACAGATACTTATTATTATCTTAAAATGATTTAAATCAAAAATTTGTATAGAGCGCCATCTATGAAACAACAGGGGAATCTGTAAACCGTCAAATGTCTAATTTTTTTATTTTATAAACACAGATTATATAAGTTATATAAGTTATAAATCGAAATGTATTTCTTGAGAATTGACAGTTTTTCACAGTGAAAGTAAAGAAAATGTTTTATAAGCACTTTACAGTGGAATCCGTGCCCGAATTTAAGTTATAGTTTACTGCCGGCAAAATTAAAAGGTCAATGTTCATATAAACTTTTCAAATATTGCCGTTGAGAAACCATTTAATACTTTTGTATTTTTGTATTGAAATAATAATTTTCACATTTAGTATTATTTTATAAGAAAGGCAATTTATTTTAACGATTGTATGAAATTTGCTAACTTCAACCCGTGACTAAAGCGCTTAAAGCCACAACTTGTCAATGTGTATTTAAAAGGTCACTTAGTGTCATGGAAACATGTACGATAAAGGGCGTTTAAAAGGTGGGAGTAGAAAAATAAACTTACGGTATGGATTGACCTCTCTTATAGCAATGTTCTTGGCTCTATCCATAGCAATAATTTTTAGATCTGAGTTACAACATGAGTCGCTGTAATATCCTGTAATTTCATCTCTAGTTCCGGTGGTGTACCCATCTGGAAAATAGACCCCCTTAGGATTCGATGTAACTTGTAACAACCCCACGCCAACGTCTTTAACTCTAATTTCTACCGTCCAAGTGCCATCCTCGCATTTTTTTACTAATTTATCGGTGCAATCGCTGGTATATTTCCAGTTCAATTCAGGTTCTTTCACGTCATAGTCCAATCTTCTTCCAACTTCAATTTCGACCCTTTTCTCGACTATTTCTCCACCATACGCGGTAAATGTAACAGTATTCGAAAAAGAACCTTGACGGGGTGATAGTGTTACGGTAACACTTCTAGTTTCCTGCGGGCCCAGTATGATTCTTCGGGGATATAGTGATAGTAACATATATTTTTCATCGCTAACTGAGAATTGTAGGTTCGCCACTCTGGAACCTTGATTGGTGACTTCAAAAAATAGTTGTGGCCTGCTGGAAAGGGTATTTGAAATGACTATGTCCGAGTTTTCTCCTACTTCAATTGCTAGGGGGGGTTTCGGAAATATGTTCTTGTATTCCTTGGGGTTGATATAGGAAAGCCTGGAAAATTTGTACCCTAAAAACAATTGTATGATTTGGCATAAAATGAGCCAGTAGCAAAAGAAAAGTGTCTACCTTTCCAATCCATTCCATTTACCACAGCGTAAAAAGGGTCATCTGGAAGTGCCTTAACAGGGTATTTAATTGCAAGGGGATCTGCGGACGTGTTAGAACTGGAATTTTCTTTCCGCCATATTGCCATATGCGGTTCCTCTTTATTGTCAGTTATCAAAGTGCCATTTTTATGGACGAATTGAATATCTTGTACGACCCTAGCTTTACCTATAAGGTCCAACTGGACTATATTAGATGAACTATTATCCGGATCTAAAAAGTTGCATCATAATTAATATCCATTCAAGGTCATTATTAAATGAATTTAGACACATGTGCCCACAGAAATAAGTTTAGCGATTATGCATTTATTTGTAAACAGATAGAGGTCATATTTTTATAGTTTCCTTCTTTTACGCAAGGAACATTTCATGACGTGTTCAAAACACGCTAAACTTGAACGAAGTCCAAATAAACTACGATTTTCTAATATCAATAAAAACAACATCAGTACGTACTCGGCAAACTATTAGAGACTGCGCTCGGTTTTAAGTAAAGTTCTGTAAATTGCATTTTGGTAAGTGTGTTTTTTATCAATACTTATAAATATACATTGGAATCGTGCCATTTTATTTTTAATCCAGTCTATGTTGAAATGGTTTACTAATTTCCGAAATATTCGGCGAGGGAATCTTATAAACAATCGATAATTGACACACTGATAACATTTTAAACGATACAGTGCAGCAAATAATTGTTTTTCGTTGAATCACGATAAATACCTGTTTGGTTGGCTTTTTGGTAAACAAAGGTGCTGGCCTCCAGTTTGGTGAACACATAAACACTAACATTAAATGGACTGTCTCCATTCGTCAAAGTCAAATTCCAAACGCCAAAATCAGCTGCTGCTAAATTTCTACAGTTTATGTGAATTTCGTAATAGTCGTCGTTTAAGTCAAGAAAAGACCCTGCGCCCATACGCACGACATCACCCGAATCCATTAGATTAGAAGTTTTTCGTTTTGGCCCTGTTAAAGTTCCCAATGTTATTCCTGGAGTTATCACTATATGAACAGCAGTGACTTCAGTATCAACCGGGATAGAAATGTTGGATAATCCCACTAAATCAAAACGCTTGCTTAAAAGGGACTAAAATGATAAAAAATAGATTGTAGAATTGATCAATTTACGTTATAGACTTACAACTCCATCGTTATAAACTGCATTTTCATGATAAACCCTTTTATAATAAGAAGATAAAGTACTGTCCTGATTAACGATAAATTTCCCGTTGGTGTGCTCACATAGCTCTTTAAGCAACGCGTATTCCCCAAATTGTGTGGGGTAAGGACCACCCCACACAACATAAGCCTTTAAATTTTTTTCTGACAAAAATTTACCCGCATAATAGGACAAATCCTCATCAATAATTATCCTATCTGTAAACATTAACAAGGCATTTTGGCTAGACAATAATTTAGCGGCATTCAAAAACGCGAAAAAGGCTGCTGACCCTTTGTCATGAAATCGCTTTATCTCGGAAACCGGCGTCAATTTATTCGATTCCAATAACTCGTAAAACCTAGTGCGGTTGTTGTCGGTGGTTTCCAGAATCACTGATACACCTAGGAAGTTGCTAATTTAGGTCAAACACTATCTACTATTAATCAGCAAACTTACCGGACGTATTGAAGAACATTAATTGAAAATTTATATCTTTTACATTCGGGTGCATTTGCTCCAAAGCCTTTATGAAATTCGCTGCACCGATCCTGGACTCTTTTGTGAAGTCCACCAAAGCAATCACAGGGTTTTTGGAGTTGTATGCTGTTAGAAACTCCCAACAGGCCTTATACCTCGAACTGCTGTATTCTTTGCTTCTTATATCGTTCATAATTCTACCTGTTCTATATGTACTGTTGTAATAATGATGGAGTTTGAAAAAAGGCTTTTCGTCTATAATATCATCGAGATCTTCAGCTCTGCTAACTCTAATCCCCTGCTGAATATCCAGAAAATCATTCGAATCAAAGAAATCACTCAACTCGTCAAAACTGTTCATTAATTTTTCACTTCGCACAAAGGCGATTGTTGCCCACAATATCAGATGCACCACCAACATTTTTTATCAATTACGTAAAATTGACTGGAATAGATAATTGCATTGGGTTGCTCTTTTATAGTTGTTTCATGACAAATGGTATTTTAGGTAGGGATCTAAAGTATTGCTTATCTATGTTTCATAGGAATATGCCTATAAATTCGTTGAATTTCAATAATTTCATAAAATCTTTTTATTGTTATTTTTTAAATAATGACTAATTAATTCACGTTGCTTTGGGAACCATGAAAAATTAGGTCATCGAATATTTGTTTTTATGATGATAGGGCGCAACCTTTTGATTTATTATGTTAAGTTCAAATGTTATCAAAAACTTCCTATAAATCTTCAATTCAGTCTATATATATACATATATTTTTATATATATTAAATACCTTTGAATTCTTTCGTTATTAATTGTGTTTGAAGAACTATAATTGGGTGTTCCTTTATTCGATAATTTCTTAGGTGCGGTAAAAAATTATCGTTATTCTAAATATTTATCTTTACATATTGACACACATTTCTTAATTTGCTGGAAATTACGTTAACTATTATTATATTGTTTTTTTAGATCAAATACTCAATCCTACGTCATCCTATTTCGAACCGACCTTCGAAAATTTTGCTAATCAAATACCTGAACCTCAGGAAAATTTCAATAATTACACATTTCAACCACCAGTTCAGGAAATCGATTTAAATCAACAGCCACCTCAGCAGCAACAATCAAATTTTTCCGTGTTCTCGAACATTGCGGGGGCTTTTTCGAAAATTGCAGGAAACGCGAACCAAATTCCTGAAGAGGATGTTATTGTACCACCCCCAGCAGGAATCGAGAGTTTGATAAGTCAGGAAGTTGCGAATGCTCCTCCTGTACCACTTTTTCCAGCCAACACAACAAGTATTATAACACCTGTACAGCCTACAACCAATCAAGGTAAGATTTATTAACTATAAAGTACTACAAAATTCAAAAAATATAAATTATTTAAGAATGTAACTAATTTAAGCTTTTTTATTAAAAGGTTTTTTCAGGCCATCTTGTATATTGGCAAATATTTTTTAAGGTACTTCATTTATAAAATTATTTTAAAAAACACTCACAGGCAAAATAATCGATCCACACAAATTTTCGATGAATTTCAATGGCAAATAACTTTTTTATTTGATGTCGGATTTAAACGAATATTAAAGAATATTGTAGATAAATTAATGGACAATCGCTCACATTTTAAAAAATTACTTAAAAATAGACGTACGTTTATAATATACAGGTTTAAACAAAAAGATGTTTTTTACCATCTGTATAGTGGCAAAACCGTATATTGTTCTAAATTAAGTTTTATTTATCAAGTCACATCTATTCTCAACAGTTTTGTTTTTGGTTCACCTCGATATATTTATTTTTGTGGAAAATATGGATTTTTTTAAAAAACATTGCAATTTCCAATATTTTTCTGTATGAAGAACTATATAAGGTTGCTATGGTCCATCCATAGGCTATGGAGAATGACAGTGACAGTTTTGTTGAATCATTCCATACTTTGACATGTCATACACGGCTTTCAAAAGCTATCAAATTGTTTTTTGCAAATTAATGTTTTAATTTTGAGGTGACTTCTTACTTCTAAGAATGGATATGTCTCCGACTGATGTTGCCAGAGCCATTTATTTCATTCAGGATGGACGGTCACAGTATTACGTGGCAAGTGTTTTAAACGTCACAAGAAGTAAAGTACAAAGGGCAACATCAGTCGGAGACATTTTTAAAAGTAAGAAGACACCTCAAAATTAACACATTAATTTAAAAAAAACAATTTGATAGCTTTTGAAAGATGTATATGACATGTCCAAGTATGGGATGATTCAACAAAACTGTCACTGTCATCCTCCATAGGCTATGGATGGACCATAGCAACCTTAGTTCTTCTTACAGTAAAAATATTGGAAATTGCAACGTTTCTTTAAAAAATCCATATTTTCCACAAAAATAAATATATCAAGGTGAACCAAAAACAAAACTGTTAAAAATAGATGTGACTTGATAACTAAAACTTACGGTTTTGCCACTCTACAGAGTGTCTTAAACTTATGGTAAAAAACATCTTTTTGTTTAAACCTGTATATTATAAACGTACGTGTATTTTTTAGTAATTTTTAAAATGTGAGCGATTCTCCATTAATGTATCTACAAAATTCTTTAATATTTGTTTAAATCCGAAAACAAATAAAAAAGTTATTTGCGATTGAAATTCATCGAAAATTTGTGTGGATCGATTATGTTGCCTGTGAGTGTATAAATTATTTAAGAATGTAATTAATTTAAGCTTTTTTATTAAAAGGCTTTTTCAGGCCACCTTGTATATTGGCAAATATTTTTTAAGGTACTTCATTTATAAAATTATTTTAAAATATAAATAACGTTTTCAAAAATACAAAACTTATTAATACTAACTTTAATATATTAATATTAAATTTTTTTTAATACTTAACGTTAAAATTTTATTTTATTTTCATGATAAAATCATTTATCCTTATAAACGTTACATTATAAAAAATTTTATTCAAAATTATTTAAGTGAATATTTGTATTAATAATTATGTGTTTAATAATATATTAATATATGTTAATAATGATAACAGAGAATTTAATTAACGTTTATATTATTTTCATTTATGTTTGATTTAAAATCCCCGCTCACTAAAAACAAGTCAAGCTGGTTTGTTCTATGCTGCACGCATTGTTGCCAAACTGCCTCTATTCACTTGAATTGTATAAAAATGTAAATCTTTTTGTTTATTTATTATAACAATAAAACGGCCAACAATTTTTAAAAGCGATTATTACCAAAACAAATATATGAACCGAACTATTCTCTATCTTAGGTTCTGTAAATAACTTCAGAAGGGCCACAGGCTTAAAGAGACCAACATACGCCAAACCCCCGGAGTTGACAAGCCCTGCGCAACCCCCGCAAACAAACGTTTACACTCCCCCTCAACCTCCTGTCGCTTACTTCCAACCTCAACCTCCTCCATCAATATCGCCAGCTGGGTCTTCGAGCTCGTATCAAGACACCTCAGTGCCATACCAATTCAAACCAATCGCACCAACGCCAAGCATTCCATCGCCGATCTCGCAACCAACAACGCAAAAATTTCCCTACACGAACAGCTTCGACAATTTTTCGAGCCCCGTAATGTCGGCCATCCCTGCCAGCGAGATGCAATCGAATCAGGCGCCGATTTATGCTCAGGGTGCTGAGAATTACGCGCCACCTGCCGGCCAAATTTACCGGCCAGTCTATCAGCATTGGTTCTACAAAAAAGAGATTGAAGGGAAGATCATTTGGAAGCCTTTTTCCATGGTCGATTCACTTGCATTGGAAAGCGCATTTACTTCAAGTAAGTTTTAGTTTGCCGTGTTTGCCATTGCTCTCACATTTCCATAATTTTAGACGACTTGGATCCAGAAAAATTCATTGCCACAGACGGCGGAAGATTCGACGTTAACATTCTAAGAAGACAGAGAAAGCCCGTGTATTGGAAAGGCGAGCCCAGTGTAGTCCAACGTTGCTCTTGGTTCCACAAAGGCCAAACGGACGGCCGTTTTATACCGTATGACGAAAACGTCGCCACAAAATTGGAGGAAGAGTTTAAAATAGCATTCGAGCAAAATCAGTGGCATCGCAAAGTCGAGTTGTCCGATGGGGAGACCGTTGTATTCCACGCACCGGACGTTTTGGTTTTGTTCCCGCCAACGCAAGCGCCTGACGCCTGGGGCAATACGCAGACGCAGTCAAGAGCAAGACTTGTCAAAAGAGGCATGGACGAGTTTGATATCGATGAGGGAGAACCCGCTACAGTCGATCATGTTTTGTTTATGGTGCACGGCATTGGGTCGGTTTGCGATCTTAAATTCAGAACTGTAGAGGAAGTCGGTAAGTCTACTTTTCCTAAAACATATATATAAGGTGACCAACTTTCTTAAATTAAAAACCAGTTAACCTAGGTTAAACAGCTGTTTATTACTTAAAAAAAGATGTGGATATTTTGGACTTTGACATACTAGAATGTATTATGGACATTCTAAAATGCGTTTTTAGAAATTAATAGTTCGAACATTTTTAAATGTGTTCTTATGTAAGTTTGACATTCTAGAATGTATTTTGGACATTGGCATACAAGATGTATTTGGGACATTCTAGAATTCTTTTTAAAATGTGTTTTTAGAAATTAATAGTTGGAACATTTCCAAATGTGTTCCTAAGTACGTTTGACATTCTCAAATGTGTTTTGGACATTCTAGAATTTGTTTTTATAATTATAAAATGTGTTTTTAAAAATTTATAGTTGAAATATTTTCAAATGTGTTTTTTAGTACGTTTGACATTCTAGAATGTATTTTGGACATTTTAAAATATTTTATCCAGTAAAGTAAAAGAAATGCCGATTTATTAAGAGTATTGTATGCAACCCATTATACATTTTAAGATGTGTCTACTGCTACTCAGCAGCAACTAAATAATATTTAAAAAAAAGCAACGTCGCGGAGGTCGATTGGACCCTTTCATAAAATGTTGTTTAATAGAAATAATAAGTTAATTTTATTAATTAGATTAAAAAATCGCCGCGGCGGGCAAATATATCATAACCGTCGCAACAAACATTATACTTGACACTTCCTACATTCAAATGACATTTGATTTGATCATCAATATTAATTATTAATATTATTAAATGTGATTTCGGATAAAATTTAATATGCACCTCAGCATTTTTATCACTCACGTGCTCACTTTACTGCCTTGATACATAAATAAATATTTTTGACAGTCTAAAATGTGCTTTTATTATTTTTATATGGGTTTTTTGAAATTTTAAAATGTGTTCTTAAGTACTTTTGACAATTATCCTGAAGGTACTCCCAAAAATTCAGATTTTTAAATTCATTTTTTACCTGAGCCCCAACCACTTTTAATTAAACAATTGGAACAAATCCCAAAAAAGTGGGAAAAACTCATAATTTAAAAAAAAATCAAACTAGTTTTTTTCTTACTTTTTTACTATACTGAAGGTATACTTAATTTTTAACCTGAGCCCTGACCACTATTTAAAAAAATAATGTTTTTTTTCAAACGAGGTTTTTTTCTTACTTTTCTACTCTTCTAAATGTACTAGTTTTAGATTTTTAAATTAAATTTTCACCTGAGCCCCGACCACTTTAAAAAATTGGTAATAACGTCAATATTAAAAAAATTAGTATAAACCAGGATAAAATCTGCAAAACCAGTACACAATTAAAACCAGGACACATTAGCAAAAACCAGAACCTGTCCTGGGTAAACCAGGACGGTTGGTCACCTTAATTATATATAGTTAATCAATTAAATGTTTTTAGTTGACGAATTCCGAAGCATTGCCTTGCAATTGGTGCAATCTCACTACAAATCATCATGTGAAAGAGGCATTTCAAACAAAGTGGAAGTTCTTCCAATCAGCTGGCATGATCGACTTCACTCTGAAGAGACCGGCATCGATAAACAATTGAAAAACATAACCCTGGATAGCATACCAAGGCTGCGTGACTTCACAAACGACACGCTCCTTGATATTCTATTTTATACAAGCCCTATTTATTGCCAAACAATTATATCCACCGTCGGTAACGAGTTGAATAGAGTCTACAACCTATTCAAGCAAAGAAATCCGTCGTTCAAGGGCGGCATCTCATTGGGCGGACATAGTTTGGGTTCCTTGATCCTCTTCGATTTGCTGGGGCATCAAAAATCGCTGGAACCGGAGGTGGAGAATCCAGAGGAAATCCCTGGAGATGAAGATGTGGTTCCACCTTTGAAACCATCGCCAGCTCAGAGGAAAATGAGCCGACGAATTAGTTATATGATGGGGGCTATTGGTACAGGTCAACCACAAATACATTACCCTCAATTGGACTTCCATCCAAAAGCCTTTTTCGCCTTGGGCTCACCCATCGGAATGTTCGTTACGATAAGAGGTTTGGATACTTTGGGGGTGCAGTTCTCTTTACCCACATGCCCAGCTTTTTTCAATATTTTCCATCCTTATGATCCAGTGGCTTACAGAGTGGAGTCTTTAGTGAATCCTGACTTGTCCACATTGAAACCTGTATTAATACCACATCACAAAGGCCGCAAAAGAATGCATTTGGAATTGAAGGAAACCATGGCAAAAGTTGGGGCGGATTTAAAACAAAAAGTTATTGAATCAATGAAAAGTACTTGGAACTCTGTGTACCAACTAGCTATGTTCCACAGGGCAGATCAACCAGCTTCTTTGGAGGAAGAAGTAAATAAGGCTTTCGAGGAACAATTACAAGTAAACGAAGAACAGGAAGAAGAGTTACCACAAGAAATAACAAAATTACCTCTAGGTCAGTTAAATAATGGCAGAAGAATTGATTATGTTCTCCAAGAAGCCCCCTTTGAGTTTATAAACGAGTATATCTTCGCATTAACCTCCCATGTGGGTTATTGGGAGTCAGAAGACACCATCCTTCTCATGCTGAAGGAAATATACACATCCATGGGGGTTACCACTGATAGCCAAATACCCCAACAAACAATGACAATAGAAAGACCTCCTCCATCACCAAGATCAAGCCCCAAAGCACAAGCTCAAACACAATCAGGCATGGACCCCACACAACCTATTCAAGGTAGTATTAAACTAGGGCCTCCACCCACTGCAGGTTTCATGAGAAAAACATAGTATATGCTGTTCGAATGGCTGTACAAACCAGTAGCGCAACGATACGCCCCTTATTTACTAAGAACATCAAAAGTAAGAAAAAAAAGGTACTATGCTAAATAAAGATTTTATAAAAAAGCCTTTTATTGGGCTGTGAGTCAGATTAGATGAATATTTTTTTATATTTTAATGTTTTATTATTTATGAGTTTAACTGTAAGTTATACATATTTATATTATTGTTTTTTGTTAATAAAATATTATAAACACTTGAAACTTTCATTTACGCCAATTTATCAGTTCTTATATAATCTGTAATCATAGAAGAGTGGAAAAAAGTAGGGGTGTGCGAATCAAATCGTAATATTTAATTAAAAATTTGAACTTTGGAATGGTTTGAACAATTCCAGTTCATTGTTTGAATAATGGAAAATTAAACATTCCAATAATAATCGCTCATACTATCTAATAAATTAAACTTTGAAAATTTTAATTTTCTGATATTTAAATTAAACTATAATATTCGCACACCTAGAAAAAGGCTAAAACTTATACAGGCAACCATAATATTGCCGTGTAATCTGAGTTGCATACTCTACGCGCGTTAACATAACCTACAATTTTAATGTTTTTTTGCACCGGTTATTTTGTCTTATTTAAACCTTAAATAAAAGCCCCTGCTTTATATTCTACAAGTGTTCTATTTTTATATTAAAATGCTGTTTATTGTTTTACAAATAAGTGTGTAGTGCTTGTTTCAGACGTACTTAAAATTAACCTGTTGTTTTTGTTATTATGGAAACTTTACCGTAAGTATTTCCTATAATATGGTTAAACGTGTTTAATTTGTTAATTTAAGAGTATGGAAAAAAATATACCAAGTGGTATCAGGCTTCAATGCCAATATTACGAAGGATATCATCGAAGACATTTTAAAAATGTGCAAGGACAAACTTGTGTTGGGATTACTTGAGTACAAGCCATACACGAAAAAGGCTTACGATGAGTGGAAGAAAGGCAACAAGCCCCACTTTGATGATGAGGAAATGAACAAATTCATACACCAGCTAAGTATGGAATTGGTATGTAAACAATAATTATGTTATGATTGTTTCTAGTGGTTATTTTAGGACTTGGAAAGTGATGCTGCATGGGAAATAATTTGTAACTTTCTTATGTTTGAATATTATGGGAAAATCGACGAGTTAAAATCCATTATTATGTTTGAAACTGATTCTCGCCTACTTATAGAGAATATCTGGCACTTTTACAGCTCTGAAAGGATGTTTTTATTAAAAATTCTTAGATTAGTTCTTGAACATAGCATGAACACAAAACATAAATTTTACATACAATTTAATACATTCATCAAAACCATCGACATGCCTGCATTGTGGAAAAATTTGGTCAAAATGTTTAACGATTCCATATGCTGCTTGGAGAAAGAAAAACTAAGCAAAAATTCATTCGCCGAAAAATGGCTGCATAGAAACGATCAGGAACAAATAGAGCTGCTTTTAATTCTCACAAATATATTGAGTTATATTAAAGTTACTGGAAATGAATTTTCAGAGTTACTAAAAATATTTTTGAGTCATAGTTTTGCACGACATCCCATTTTTATTGAATCTCTATCGATTTCTAAACCTGACAGTGTTTTGAAGATCAAATATTCAGAAATTGGGTTATTGCTTTCAGTAGCAAATGAATACTGGAAAAATCCCAGTGTTTTTAAGTTAATTTCGCCTGAATTGGAAAAAGATATTCAGATATTAGATATGCAAGATGAGAATGCTATTGTATTATTTCTTTGGGCTGTATTGAAAGCTTCTCTAAGTGGCACAACTCAAGATGTAGATTCTTGTAATAATGTTGTTTGTAAACTTATTACCAGGAACATATTTAAATCCCTATATACATTGGCTTCTGCCTCAATATTTAAGGTACAAACTTCATATATATATTTCTGTCTTATTATTATTATTATTTGTTTATATTTTAGGACAGCAAACCAGGATATTTTGTGCTTGTGTCAGTAAACAAACTGATATTGGAGTTCTGTAAAATGTGTGCTGATCAAAAATTTTTCTACGAACAACCAGGGGTGGTACCTTTAGTTTCTCTATTATTAAAAAACGAGGATTTGGATACCACGCAGTTATTTTCTTCCACAATCAAATTAGCTATTGAAACATTCCCCTGCGATTATTATTCCCTAATAACAATATGCAAGAGTTTAATAACAACGGAAAAGTATTATAACGATGTAAGTATTGTTGTACTGCGCATGAGCAGTGTAGTAAGTAACATACTGTTTTAGGTTGTTAATTTGTTGAGTAATCTGCCGACTTATTTATCGGATTTTGATTGGTGTCAAAGGGTCGACTCTGTTTTGAGCGATAGAGAACAAATTTTTGAGGGAAATAATTCGTTTATTATGCCTAGAGGTACAAGTGTTGAGAAATATGAATTTAAGGGTAGAAATTTTGTGCAGTATAAAAATCAGTTCAGCTTTTTCACATTGTTGGAGCAGTACATGAATATTTTGGTGTCCTCGAAAATATTATACGAGGAGTTGATAAAAAGATTATGTTTTGGATACAATATGGTAGTTGAAATAATAAAAATTTATAAAGGGGATTTCAGAAACGATCATACCTTGAAAAATTGTATTCAACAGCTTGATTCGATTCCGGTGTATTTTTTTGATGGTTACCATAGAAGTTTTGAGCTTATTAAAATGTACTTTTCCGCCTATTTTACATTGATAAACGAAGGAAAAATCAATTATTCCGATGCTTTTAACAGGAGTATTAAAAAAACCATATTCAGCAATCCAAATATAGAGATTTTGAGCGCCAAGGAGTTTTACAGAGTTAAAATACCTGCTTTAAACGCCTTGCAAGCCTGTTTAAAGGAAGAGGAGAGCAGCAATAATCATACATTTTTGCTGAGCTATGTTAACTTTATTTTAACTATGGTCAAAAAGTGCGAGGATGAGCCAATGACAACAGGGCTGTACTATTTGCTCAATTCCGGGTTCCCACATTACATGAAGTACGCTTACGACGATTCAACGCAAATGTACGAGATCGGGAAAAAATGTATTACCATTTTCGTGGAAATTCTTAGTGGAAACCCTGATGTAATGCCTGAAACAACACAAAAAATGTTCGAGCGAATTGTATATGGTTTTCTTTGTGAAGAGTGGATTCTAAAGAGCTTTTTGGCCACTTTAATGAAGGACAAATTCTACTTGCAAAATCTCATGGAGCAAGAGACGGATTGGATTAATGGCGAAGCCGTTCTGAAGCTGGACACTTTAAGGAACCAGTTAACATTTATTTTGCTCTTGCTGAAGCAGAAAAACGTCGTTAGTTTGCCAACTAATAAACAACTTATTGGGGAGTACATGGGAATTCTGGCCAGATCATTATCAGGATATATTGTCAATCCATACTGCAGTAACCTGACCAAGTTGTGTTGCAAATTTTTGGAAATAATTGCCAGGGTAAGTATCTTAAATTTTGTCTTACATTCATTTTGGTGAGGCAGAGGCAGGGTTTCGCCCTCGTTTAAAGGCGAAGAAATTTTTTTAAACCCAACTTAAAAAAACTGACGTCGCAGTTCTTAGACTGTGGTGGGTAAGAAATCCTCTACTTTGTCAATGAAATATATTTTATTGTAAAAATGACGTTTATTTTAAATAAACCTCATTTTTGTCTAATTAATATTTCATTGTTCAGCAAGAACCACGTCAAGGTCAACAATATCGGTACAATTTCTCACCGTAATATCCAAAATGACTAAATTCACATAAATCACCAAGTTCAATTAACTAAACCCTCAGAATAAACCACATACAAAAGAATCATAAAATAGGCAAACTCATAGAAAAAGAATAAACAAAATATTGCGTAAATAACTACAGATTTGTTCTTTAAACAGTTCAGAATTTTATAACCAAAACAAACCTAAAGAAGGAATCTGTATTTATTTTATTGGTTACTGTGATGGCTACAAGATGGCGATAGTGTTAAAATATGTTTATTTTAGAATAGAAATATAATTTCGATTAAATCGATTTATTATAAGAAAAATAATACCATTTATTATTGAATTTTGAAAAACGTGTGAAGTATAATTTATCTAAAATTCCGCAACAGTGTTGCCACAACACCTGCTTATTTCCTTGGATGTAGGCGTGCCTGCCTCGCGTATGCTAATACGAGAGAAGGTGACAACTATGATATCGCATTGTAATAGAACGAGACAACAAGGCTAACGCTAATCGTGAGTCTAAATTAGTTCAGGCATGATTCTGAGCCAATCATCTAGCTATAAATATTAGTTTAAATTGCGGTCGTTTCAAATTCAAATAATTTAAATGTTGCTGGGTATTCCACGTATAAAATCGATCAATTTTATTGACTATTTCACAATTCATGTAATCCAAATATTAAAAATTTATAGTATATTATAGGAAGTAAAATATTTAAATTATACTTAATTTTTTATTTCTCTATGATGAGGCACTGCCTCACCTGCCTCCCCTGACGGGCCGCCACTGCTTACATTACATCTCTATCTTAAACTATTTTACAACCCTTTAAACTTTTTTTTAGGATGACGACTGTCCCTTGCTAGCTCTGCTAGGTTTGGATTACGAACAAGTCCAAAGATTATTCCTGGATAGGCTTAGGGACCCATTGGAAGATGAGGATGTTAAATTTGATATCATAGATCTTATTAACACGTGCATTTCGCATCAGAACGGTATGACAGCTGCGTTTTTTAACGTACAATGTTCAAAAAAATGGTATTTACTGGACAGTAACAAAGAAAAAGTTGTTGATTCGGCTGGCGATGATACTGTTACTGATTTTATGATTGATTACTTGCAAAATATAAGAAAGGTAAAATTATTTTTTTGAATTAAACATTTTTTTAAACACAATATTGTAGACATCAGAATTCTTGAAGAACCCTCTACAACTGGGGATTTTAAAAGTTATGTGTACTTTGTGGGTGAATAGGAAGCATCATTTAATTAAAGATGTGACCGAGTTGGAGCAATTTTGGTGGCTTCTAGCGGACCCTTTGTATAAAAAATTCGATAATACTCCTTCTGTGTATACATGCATTTTCAATATACTCAACATCGAACTTTGTAACAGAAACTTTACTCACGCAGGTAAAAAACGTATTAGCGGCGAAGGCGATGGCGAATCCACAAATAATTTTGAAAAAGTCGTGGTTAAATTTTTAACCAAACCTGAGAACTTGCAAAATTGGGTAAACTATATTGTAAGAGAATTAAGCAATCTAAAGAATAGCAAAATAGACGACATAATGGATTTATTAAAATCGTGGACTGAATTCCTGATTCTTGTCGACCAAAAAGTTAAATTCATATTCGAGGATAAATCACTGAAAAAAATCGTGATTAACTTTGCCTTAGATTCATTCGCAATTGATTTTACCAGCACCAAAATAATATCTTGCCTATTGGACATATTCCTGTTGTTCATATCCAAATGGTCAGAGGAATTTTATGGGCAAGAAGATAAATTGGTCGATAAATTTTTGTTCACCACAAAAAAATTGAATATTTGCTACAACAGTTTACCGAACAAAAGCAGGGAAGCGTTGTTGTGCACAGTGAACAGCGTGATTTCATATAACAAGGAATATTTCGAAAACAATGTGGATATTTTGTTGGAGTTGCTAGAGTCTCTTAGTACATGTGTTGAGTATGAATTCTATGTTTTGTGTACGGAGTATTTGGCTAAGTTAACCGAAAATGAAGCCTTACTCAGACAGCAGTCAAACGGTTGGCATTTGATTATAACTTTAGTCAATACTTTGCTTTCGTTAAAGTGCGCAAAAAAATGTTCTTTATGGTTGAATTATAAGGATTATTTTACCAAGTTGCTTACGAGTCTACCAGATTTATTAAAGCATAAACATACCTTACCCTTAGCCAGATTTTCGCTATATAGTTTGCTTTTGTATGTGGAATCACCTTTAGGTTTTGATAAGGTCAACTATAGCTTGCTGCATTTTTATGACGCTATTGAAACACCATTGAAGAACTTGATACTTTTTGAGGGCAATAATAAGGTAAAATAATACACCGTTTAGTATTTTATTAATTACAAATAACATATTTCCAGGTAAATTTTGTACAAATGCAAGATAACTGGCTAACATACACTCTAGTGCTAAAATTCACACACGCCCTAGTCAAACAGTTTCAATATTTCGCCCTACCAAACGTATACTTATTTTTCTCTCTGAACGAGGCCCTAGTGCAGCACATCTTCTCGCTTATTGAAGTGACAGTAGACTTAAACGCTTTGGATTTGGTCGCAGAAACATTATCTATGGTTGAAACAATTGTAACGTACTCAAATCACGAATGGTACTCTAGATCGAACGAAACATACTCCAATGTTATGGTAAGTCACTGATTTCATCATTATTTTTTGTATATTTTGGGTATATTAAATAATTTTAGATGGGAATTAAAAAAATTATTAACGCATGCGTTTCGGTTATATTGCGTCCAAAAAATATCAGTTTTCAACCAATGAACGACCCGGAAAAAATACTATCGCCCGATATGATTGCTAATAACCTCATGGTTACTGTAATGAATAAGTAAGTAAATATATACTGCGCATGAGCAGATTAACTTAACTAAGAATGTGTTTTAGATTGATAGCAATCATTGGGTTGGCCTTTAGTTGTCTGTACAAGTTAAATCCCAGCTTAACGGATTTGCTAAGTTCTTCAAATTCGGATAATTTTTATACGTTGATCATCAACGATTTTAGCGTGCCAAATTTCGACTCCGTAATCACCTATGATTTAACGTACGGTAGATTACTATGCATCGCACATTTTCTATGTAAAACTTTAAACCAGCTAGAGCAAAAACCGCAGAAAATTCCCCTGGAAAAACCTGAACCTATTGATTTAAATCTGCGCAAAAATCATATGAAGTACATTGGATTAGTGGAATATCCTAACAAAATAGACGATTTTCCGACCCAAAAGTTGTCTTCGTTCCTAAGATTTGGAATGTATGAATATTCAGGACTGTCAGACCCCTGGATTTGCGACCTAAGCGTTTCCGGTGTAAAGCAAACTCTGGAAATGCTGATGGCGTTTTTGGCCGCTCAAGTCACGGTAACAATACAAACTATCGATCCTTTGGAACTTCAATTCTACCAACGGAACTTACACTCGGAACTTCAGTTCTTTAACGATTACCTGAAAAGAAGATGTGCCGAACTTATCAAGACTGAAACTCCTACCAGATCCGATCAGTTTAAGTCTGAAAAAGATGTCACCAAAAGATACTTACTGATGAGATGGAAGAGCGATAATTTTAATAAAATAGTGGATGAGAATTTTTTACTGATTCTATCCGCATGGTTTTCTAATATTTGTTTATTAAAATAGTCTTTTTATTAATACAATGTTTGATTAAAGTTTCGTATTATTTCCATATAATATCCTCAATCCAGTCCAAATATTCCGACACTCTTGTATAGATGGCGGGTTTGTTGAATCCGCAGTATTTTCCGAAAGAAGTGAGTCCTATTATGTAAAATTTACAATGATTGTGTTGGTCTGTTATAAATAGAGGACCGCCTGAATCACCCTAAAAAATATTAGGTTTGTACATGCGCAATACCAAAATCGCATGCGCAATACGAACATTTTACTATTGCGCATGTCCTTGACGTCCATTTGACAGTCCAAATGCTCGGTAGGAACAAACCTATGAATTACATCACTGTGATTTAAAATCGTTTACTTACATAACAGGTATCTTTCGCCATGTTCACCTCTCCAGCACATAGCATAGTATCCACAATACCATTAGGCACATGTTTATCGGATTTAAAAACATTATCACACACAGAATTATTATAAACGTGTAATCCAACTTTGAGTAGGTCGTCTGATTTGGTTTCTTCAAAAAAATTATTTATGCCATAACCTATAGCCGTGGCTAAAGACTCGTTGAACTCTCTTATTGGCTGCAGACAAGCTGGTCTGATATATTTGGAAAATTCTATAGGTGTTTCTAGCTCCAATAAAGCAATATCGTTATAGTTAAACTTGGGGTCGTATTTTTGATGTTCTATCGTTCGAAGTATTTTTATTTCTGCATGGTGTATATTCGGGTTTGGATTTTTAAGGTTGGTATAACCCAAACGCGCTAGCTTGGGAATACCACTAAAACTTGTGCATTAATATTAATTAATTATGATAATTATTTTACTGCACTTACTTGGACGAGTATATGCAATGCGCTACAGTCAATATAAATTTTTCGCTTATTAGACTTCCGCCACATAACCATTCTATTTTGTCTTCTATTTTGTAGCCCAGGGCCGCTATAAAAGGGAATTCCCCCTCTTCAGCCGGTTCTCCTCCAATTATAAACGGTATTTTATTAAAATCACATTTCGAACCCTCAATATTTGAGTTTTCAGCGTTCGGTAGTAAAGACAATCCTTTTATGGTTTTTGTTACTGATTTACTATATTCATGACATTCTAAAAAATTTTTTTTTTTTAATATTTGATGTGGAATGAGATTCTGATAAAAGAAAGATTTATGTCATTAGGCCAAGAAGTGATTGGCCGATTTTAATATTTAATCTGATTTGAACCAATCGATCGGGTTTTAAATTGAAAAAAGGCGACTGTAATAACATTTAAAATTGTTAAAGTTGTCAGATGTCAGATTTTATATATTTATTTTTTCAAATCATTTAATTATCTACTTATTGGAGTAGATAAAGAATAGTATTACTCTCGAGGTAAGGCGCATTATCTTTCGTATTATATATAATATATAATATATATAATATATTATAATATACTATTATCTTAAGCAAAGATGGTTGTTAAAATAACCAAATTATTACTTTATTTTTTTTGCTCCCACCTTTAAAACGCCCTTTATCGTACATGTTTCCATGACACTAAGTGACCTTTTAAATACACATTGACAAGTTGTGGCTTTACGGCGCTTTAGTCACGGGCTGAAGTTAGCAACAGGTTTTTAGTCACGGGCTGAAGTTAGTTTTAAGTTAGTTGACAGTTGTCAAATGTCATACAATCGTTAAAATAAAGTGCCTTTCTTGTAAAATAATACTAAATGTGAAAATTATTTTATTATCTCAACACAAAAATATTAAATATTTTCTCAACGCCAATATTTGAAAAATTTATATGAACATTGTACTGACCTTTTAATTTCGCCGGCAGTAAACTATAACTTAAATGCGGACATGGACTCTACTGTAAAGTCCTCATAAAACATTTCCTTTACTTTTACTGTGAAAAACTGTCCATTTTCAAGATACATTTCGATTTTTAACCTTTATAATTGTGTTTATAAAATGTAAAAATGTGACATTTGACAGTTTCCCCTGTTGTTTCATAGATGGCGCTCTACACAAATTTTTGATTTAAATCATTTTAAGATAATAATAAGTATTTGTCGTAGAAAAAGTATAGTATGCACCTCGTTTATAAACTTTTCTATACACTCATTAACTTAAGCACTCGCTCGCAAGCTCGCTCGTGCCTAAATTAAATTCGTGTATAAAATGGCGTTTATCAAACTTGATACATAATATACTATTAACTACGATTAGTTTATGTGCTTATTATTTGTTTATTTTTAAGTTTAGGCTAGTTATTCAATAACAATGTTTGTTACAAATTAAATAGACTTTTGAAAATATGTAAAAACATACAGTGTGTTCCATTAAAAAAAATGTTATTTTTGTTAATATTTCGGTAACCAGACGTTCAATTGTTTTTCCGTTTTCATCATTTTAATCGGAAGAAAATATTTTATTCATTTTCTAATTTAACCGACTTCGTAGCTCAAATAATAACGAAGAATTGTGAGCAGATAACTATGGACACCCTGTATATCAAAAAATCTGTTAAAAAGTTCCAACCTCACTTTTTAAAATTTAAATCCCAATTGGTTCACATCACAGTGAATATTGAAATTAGCCAATCACTGATGCCTATAGGCATAAAAACGTGAATAATGAATTCATTATTTCTGTTGTTAGGGAAAACCCAAAAAAATCAATAATTTGCAATAGGTGTCTACAAAATATATTATACCTCTTTATTTATATCTCCCGAGAATTTTGTGTTTAAAATGCAAAAAAATCCTGTTTATTAAATTCACTTGAAACTTTTAAATAAAAAAAAAGTTAAATAGGTATCTTGTTATTTTAACGAAAACTTACTCTCCTCGCATATACGTTTCTCGGGCTCGTTTAAACTGCGCGGTTTTGAGAAAAACGAGTCATCATCTAAAATAATTTTTTTGAATATATTAATTTAAAAATATATAAAAATTACCTTCGCAGCAAATAATAGGCGTGAGATCGTCAAATCCGCAGTTATGAGGTCTTATACCGTGCTTTGCTTGTTCCACAGCCTTGGGACAATCGGCCGCGTATTTGCAAGTACCATGTATACCTCCACTCAAATGTATTAGGCAGTTTTCACCCACTTGCCCATAAGCGATTTTTTGAACCAACACTAAATTAACTAATAAATAGATTTCAAGTAAATGCAACATCTCCAGCCGCTACGAAACACTGATCTGAAACGTGTTTTTCAATTCTATTTCTTTATTCTTTAATGTATTCTAATTACTAGTAATTAACAGCCGTTGTTTTTTTATATAACATTGTTATTGTTACAATTAATAAAATCGCGAAAGGTTTAAGAACTTTATTTGTCATTTTTATTTATGTTACATAAGTACTAAAAATTGTTCGAAAAAATAAAATTATGGCCAAATTGTCTCCTCGATCCAAGGCACGAAATCAGACACCCTCGTGTAGACAGCCGGAGTATTTTTAATACCGCAAAGTCTTCCAAACGACGTTATACCCACCACGAAAAATTTGCACTGGTTGTCCTTTTGGGTCACCAGCAAAGGACCTCCGGAATCACCCTGTAAGAATGTTGAAACAATGAAACGTGTTCCCTTAACCAACTTATATTTGCTTTATCATATAACTGTCATTGTAAGCTTGACGAACAAAAATATGTTTTACCTGGCAAGTGTCCTTGTTCCCTTCCAGTTCCCCAGCGCATAACATGTTCTCTGTAATACCCCTAGGCAGTTTTTTCTCCGTATTAAAAGCCCTAGCACATAGATTGTTATCATAAATATTCAACGACACTTTCATTAACTTATTAGCATTTTCTGCAGTATAATCTGTAGCCCCGTAACCTGTAGCCACTGCGATTCTCTCGTCAATTCTTCTTTTACTATGAAGACACGCTGGTCGTATGAACTGCGTTATTTTTACTTTCCTGTTTAATTCAAGAAGACCGATGTCGTAATAATTTACATTTGGGACATACTTGGGATGTGATATTATGCGGGAAATGTCGTAGTCAACGTGATCTGATCCTTCGTCTGTACGGGTCAAGTCTAAGTCGCCCAAACGGACCACTTTTGGATCTCCGCTGAAATTAAAGGTTTAGAAATATACAGGGCGGATTCGATAGAAATCGCGGATAGTGAAATTATCAATTTAAAACTTGTTTTTATTTTAAGGGTGTGTTTAAAATGGGAACCAAAAAATAGTCGAGTTATTTAAATTAGGCACAAGCGATGCTTGCGAGCGAGTGTTTAATAACAACGAGTGTCTAGGGAAGTTTATAAAACGGGTTGCATACTATACTTTATCTATGAAGAACACAAAGAAGAATTTAAAGCTAATTTTATTTGTTAAACATTTGACATCTGTCAACTGTCAACAGATTTAACCTCAATTTTTCCCAATTTAAAATAAAGCTAACTTCAGCCCGTGACTAAATAGCCCAAAAGCCACTATTGCTAACTTTAGCCCGTGACTAAAACGCCATAAATTCACAGCTCGTCGATGTAGAAGTAGATAATAGTATATTATGTATCAACGCCATTTTAGTTACGAGTTTAATTAAGCACGAGCGAAGTTTGCGAGCGAGTGTTTAATATAAACGAGTGTCTAGAGAAGTTAATAAACGAATTGCATACTTTACTTTATCTACGACGAACAGAAATAAGAATTTAAAGCCAATTTTAATTTATACGTATTTGACATTTGACAAATTTAACCTCACTTTTTTGCAATTTATAATAAAGCTAACTTCAGACCGTGATTAAAATGCCCAAAAGCCACTGTTGTTAACTTCAGCCCGTGACTAAAACGCCATAAAGTAACAGCTCGTCAATGTAGGAGTAGATAAAATATTTTTTCTACTCCCCCCTTTAAAACGCCCATTATTGTACATGTTTTCATGATTTTTTAAATACACATTTACAAGCTGTGACTTTATGGCGTTTTAGTTACGGGCTGAATTTAGCAACAGTGGCTTCCGGACTTGTTGGTCAAGGGCTGAAGTAAGCCTTAAGTTAGTTGAGAGTTGTCAAATTTCATACAATCGTCAAAATAAAGCGACTTTAAAAAGTAAGGTTAAAACCGTCTGACAGATGTCAGATTTTATTTATATATTTTTGAAAATTATTTAATTTTTTTGTTTGATTACTATTGTGAAAATAACTTTAAATTGATTATTTTACTACCCCTGATTTTTTATCGAAATATATTTGGGGTGTATTTATTTACTAGTCCCTAGAAAAGGTGCAGTGGGCCGCGGTCAGTACGAATTTATCACTTATCAGAGTTCCTCCACAGTTCCATAGAATTTTGTTGTCGCCTTCAAAACCAATCGCGGCCTGAAAATATTGTGAAAAAATTCTATTTTGTTTTTATTTTTACGAATGTAGTTTACCATAAAAGGAAATTCGCCTATTCCAGCGGGTTTGCCACCCACAATAAGGGCTACGCTGTTATAGTCGCATTTTGCTATGTTTATGTTTATTGGTTCTGTTTCTGTAAGCAAGGGAATAGCCTGTACGGTCGATGTTATCGATTGGCTGTATTCTTGACATTCTAAAACCATTTTATAAAATAATAATAAATGTATACATTATTTTTTTGTATTTTTTTTGTTATTCACTTACTCTCTTCGCTTTTTCTCTTATTTCCGCCCGGTTTTTTGTTTACAGGTCTAGTAGGTTGTTCAGGAAATGATATGGGGTCCAAACTGTTTGGCTGGGAGCTAAATGAATTACTATCTAGAAAAAATGAATTGCTTCGTTAAAACCTTCGGTTAACAAAAAATTGATTAACTGAAAAGTTTCCTACCTTCGCAACAAACAATTGGGGTTGTCAGTTCATACCATCCGCATATTGTGGGGCTTATGCCACGTTTAGCTTGTTCCTCGACTTTGGGACAATCCGTAGATATTTTGCAAATACCGGAATATCCACTGAATTTAATTTTGCACGGATTTCCAACTGAAATTATTACGTTATGTTATTGATAATATTTAAATGAAGTAAGTATATTAATTGGACCGTTACAAAATCAATTAAATGTGACGCATTATGTGTATTAATACATAATTATTAAGTGAAAAAATCCCAGTTTATTGGAATATTGTTTTTATTATTTTTTTTGCGTCGGGATGTACAGACTTTGACTTACCTTGCGCATATGCAAGTTGCAGAGGAGCTATTAAACTAAATACATAAAGCACTTTGTAGTAAAACATTATTTTTCTCAAGCGACCATGTCTTTTTGATGAAATTTGTGGATTCACTGCACGCGTCTACGAATAAATAAAGACTAAAAAAATGTAAATAACTGCACTGCACAAACTACTGGATTTACCAGAAACATGGGCGTCACAACTTGTTTTATGATATTATTATACGTTTATTTTAGTGTGTATTATAGGTATTAATATTTTAGTATTAATAATCTTATTTGGGCGCTACTTAAATATCTCATTGAATTCGTCGCTCATTTACTAAATAATTAACCAAGATTCTTGTCGTAATTAAGGCATGGTCAGTTTTTGTATCCTGTTTTTCTTCTTTTCATCTACTTGTTTATTTGTGATAAATACCTACCTTATACACTGATCAAAAATATGCAAGGATTTTAAATTTTAAAGTAGTACCTACCCAATCAAAATAATTTATTCCCTCATTTTTTTCGATTTTATCAAACACAGATATGTGACCTCTTTCAATAAAAATAATTATGATCTCACTGTATCCAAAATTTTACATTTTAATTAGGTCAGTTTCATCTTCAAAACAAACCACCAAAAAAGTTCGAAATTTACAACGAAAAACAACTTTTTTATCGGCACTAAATTACAAGATACAAAATTATAATGAACTATTGGAATATCGTTCATAGACCTTTAATAGTTTCCAATTAAATTAAAAAATAACCATTAATTATTAATCGTTAAAATAATCAAAATTATAATTTAATGTACATAACGCCATCTACTCCAATTTTACGGAACTCTTGAATAGCGCAAGTGCTTTAGAAGGAATCTGCAATGTTGTTTACGGTTTATCCCGAAGTTTGACAGATGTCAGAGTGACTTTAAACTGTAATTTACCACGCCTACCATATTGTATGGTTGTAAACTAAAATAAAATGATTCATTTTCACAGAATTTACTAAACACACCTATAACTGTACGCTATGCAACTTTAAAATTGATATTTATTTTTTGTTTAACATTAAAAAGCCGACAGAAAAAGTTTTCAGTTTGTTTTTCATCGAAGTTTGTTTCAGTTGTTTGTGACGCGGTTATACGACCCCACCTATATCATTGTGCCTGTGTTTTGTAGTAGATTAGGTGTATAATCGTTATGACGAACAAATAATTATTATCAGGTAAGTTTAATTTATCTGTGGGTTATAATGGGTGTCCCAATGGAAACTTATGATAAGGTTTTATTTGGCTTTGATTGGTTTAAACGAGCAAATTCAGATTGAATGTAAACAGTTTTTGTAATTGCTTTTTCATATAGGCAAAATGCATGCACAAACATTACATGGATTACTTGAGGTGTGCGGTTTTTACTTAATATACGGTATTAAAATAAATATTAGGATTTTATGGGGTAGAAATGAATAAATAAAGTGGCCAAAACACCTGTCATGTAGGTGTAGTAATTGATTTTAAAACAAGTAGTTTACTATAGCTTGTGTAACATTCTAAATTTAACCTTTTTATAAATTCAGGCTATGTTTTTTAATTATTAGGTATAAATAATTATATATAAAATGTGACATCATAAGTTTGTTTTAAAATGTCATTTCTTCTATGAAGTCATCAATATTTTTAGATTATCGTACCCAAATTGTGAAATATACGAAAATATGAAGAATTTATGTTTTATATTACACCTTTTAATGTATGACCATTGGATTAATGTATGTGTACTTGGATGACTCATAATGATCTCATGTAAAAATTGTTTAATAATATTGTAAAAGCGATATTTTTATTAAAAACTCCTGACCTATTTTTAAAAACGAACCAATTTTATAATTAGTTAAGCTTGCATTTTTATTTAAAATTCAACATTATTAGTTTCCTGTTATGCAGAACAACAGTTACAAACAATATTCGTTTCTTAAATGGGACATCCTAAACACTAGTGGTATTTAAATAACAATACCACACTATTTTGGCAGCTGTAATAAAGTTGTAAATAAATAATATTGCGTAAACATTGCATATATTAATATTTTATCTGTAATTATAATTATTAGTAATGTTTATTTATAACAATTTTCTCGTTATTTTATTCAAATGTGTCATTATTCAATATAAAACCTAAATGTGAGATCTAAATATATAAATTCGACCTTCCTTTTAAAATTATGCCATACAATTTAAGGTGAATCCTTTTATTTTCAAGTTTAACCACTTGGAAGCTGAATGTGTCTATCTTTAAATGGTACCCTCTTGTTATATTAGTAATTGAGACATTCACTTAATTAAATTTGAGTGTTTAATAATGCAATAATAGTTCATTTAATTTATTTAAGACGGTCGTTCTCTTCTAGGTTAAATGGACATATTCAAAATGAAAAACGCGCTATATTTAAGTATTTTTCTATTGTTACACATTGGTTATAATGTAGCTAGGGAAGGTAAGTCTATAATAAAAAATATACCACAAAATTATACAACAAAAAATATTTCAGTACCGTCACCGCCCTACATAGTAAAACAACCTCCCACCGACGAGGTGCTTTTTCAAGTAGAATCGACCGGCGACCACCAAAAACCTTTTTACATAGAATGCGAGGCAATAGGCGAGCCCGCACCCAAGTATTACTGGATGAAAAACGGCAAAGAGTTCAAATGGCAGACGTATGACGACCGTATATCGCAACAAACTGGTCGCGGTACCCTCTCAATATCCAAACCGTCCGATGTCGATCTCGGCCAGTACCAATGTTTCGCCGAAAATCAATACGGCATCGCCACTTCCAACTCCGTGTTCATGAGAAAAGCCGAATTGAACTCCTTCAAATCGACCCAACCGAAACCCCTAAGCGGAAACGAAGGAGAACCCTTTAAGTTGCAATGCTCGCCGCCAGATGGATGGCCGAAACCAGTGGTCAACTGGATGTACTACTACACAAATGGTGCTTTCAAAACCATCAACAGCTCCAGGATGACTTTGGATCCAGAGGGTAACCTGTGGTTCTCAAACTTGACCAAAGCCGACGATGCCGTTCAAGACAACTTCCACTACGCCTGCGTTGCCACCTCGCCGACCAAACACGAATACAAATACGGCAACCTTGTCATCCTCAAAGTTATATCTAGCGGGGTTTCCGCCTCGCAAAACAAACATGCACCGGAATTGCAATATGTGACCAGGAAAAACGAAGTGGCTTATCGAGGAAAACGAGCCGAATTGTTCTGCATATTTGGCGGGACACCTCTTCCGCAGACGGTTTGGTCGAAAAACGGGCAGCTAGTACAAAGTTCGGATCGAATAACGCAGGGCAATTACGGGAAGTCCCTCATAATAAAGGTCGTCGATTTTGAAGACGAAGGCGCATATACTTGCGAAGTCAGTAATGGAGTTGGAGAAGCAAAATCATACTCCATCAACCTACAGGTTATGGGTAAGGCTTTTTTTACCTTTCCACTGATATTTTCCACAATAAAAAATAAATAAATTGCAAAATAAATTCAATTTTCCAAGCCAAAGGTTTAATACATTTTTGTTAATTTTTCGATAAACAATAATTGTTAAAAATAATTATGTATCAAGGCAGTAAAGTCGTATTTTTTTATCACGAATAAATAAAAAATGACTTTAATGCCGAGGGGCATATTAAATTTTATCCGAAATCACATTTAATAGTATTAATAATTAATTTTGATGATTAAATCAAATGTCATTTGATGATCAAATCAAATGTCATTTGAATGTAGGAAGTTTCTAGTGTTTGTTGCGACGGTTATTTTATATTTGCCCGCCGCGGCGATTTTTTAATCTTATTAATAAAATTAACTTATTATTTTTATTAAACATTTTATGAAAGGGTCCAAACGACCTCCGCGACGGTGCTTTTTTTAAATATTATTTAGTTGCTACTGAGGAGCAGTAGACATATCTTAAAATGTATAATGGGTTGCATACAATACAATCGGCAGTAAAGTTCTACTTTACTGCCGATTGTTGACCACTTTACTGCCGATTTCGGATAAAATATTTTAATACTCAGTAGGGTGATATATGTATATTTTTTTTTTACTTCCGGCACTGAAAAAGTGCTCACCAAATTTGAGCTCTTAATATTAATAGGAAGATCCTCATCACAGTTTTCCATTTTTTCTTTAGTCCCTTATCAAAAAGACCATATTTCATTATTAATAAATCGTTTAATCAAATCTTTATACATATTTTTGTAGGAAATTGAATGGTCTACAAAAAAGGACCGATGTGTTTAAGAGATTTCTCTAACCATTTAAAAGATATTCAAGAACAAAGGTTTAAGAATTTATTATTTTTTTTTTATAATTGTATAACTCCTTGAAAAATAATTATTGTCAAGTGAGTTTGACATACTTTTGTAGGAAATTTAACGCCCTGATATGTTTGGTTGATTTCTCTAACCGTTTGTATCCGAATCCCAATGCGTACTGATACAAATATCTTCTCAACGGTTAGAGGTATCAATTAAACACATCAGACCTTTTTTGTGGAGCGTTAAATTTCCTACAAAAATATGGTATAATCATTTGACTATAATTATTTTTGAATGAGTTAAAATTATTAAAAAAAAATGTTTAATAATTTTTTCAAATTTTGATGTTGAATATCCTCTGAATGGTTAGAGTAATTGCTTAAAAACATCAATCCTTTTTGTAGAGCATTCAATTTCCTACAAATTTCCTATAAAAATGTAATTAAACGTTTAATAATGAAATATGGTGCCTAAGAACAAATTTTTCAGTGGTGGAAGTAAAGAAAAAGATCCGATTTTTATACTTGTAATATGGCATATTATTAGCCATACAGTGTTGACAAATCACTCACGTGGTATGGCGTCCGTGCACAGCATTATATTTTAAAAGTTACTCTAACTATTTTCCTAATACGGACCACACTGTATAACACAAAAAAATATTTTAGCTGTACCGTACTTCACCGTTGAACCGGAGAGAATCAACGCGGCCGAAGACGAGACGGCTGAATTTAGATGCGAAGCTTCCGGCGTACCGGAACCGGAAATCAAGTGGATTCACAACGGTAAACCCATAAGCGAGGCGCCGAGCAATCCTAGACGTAAAGTATACAAAAACCGTATTATCATCGAAAGATTGCAGAAGAGCGATACCGGGAACTACGGTTGTAACGCCACCAATTCGCTTGGTTATGTCTACAAAGACGTTTACGTTAACGTATTGGCTTTGGCACCGGAAATCACTGAAGCACCAAGAGACACTGATGCTGTAGATAATCAATATGTAAATATGACGTGTAAAGTGCTTGGAGCTCCGAAACCGAACGTTAAATGGATCCACAACGGTAAAGAATTGACTGGTGGTAAATACGTCATCATGGAAAACGGTGATTTGTTTATCAAGAAAGTTCAATTTGATGATAGCGGCAACTACACCTGCTTCGCCGAAAATAAATTAGGAAATACCTCGGCCAACGCTAAATTAACAATTAAAGCTCACACTTATATAACCGACGATCCAGAGGACTACGAGGTTGAAGCTGGTACGATAGCGACGTTCCGTTGTAACGCAGTCGCCGACGAATCGCTCAATCTCGAAATCCTTTGGCTTAAGAACGACGAACAAATCGACTTCGAAGGCGAGCCGCGCTTCGTTAAGTCTTCCGATTACTCGCTGACGATCACGAAAACTATCGAACTCGATTCCGGTACTTACACGTGCCTGGCTAGAACCGATCTAGACGAGGCTAGGGCTTCCGCGCAACTCACCGTACAAGACGTGCCGAATGCACCGCAAATGAAGGGAGTGGAGTGTCACGAAAAAGACGCCACAATCAGCTGGGAACCCATGGGCGATAACCGCACTCCAATTTTGCACTTTATCATACAATTCAACACTAGTTTCACTCCGGATTCGTGGGAGGACGCGTACGATAGCGTGCCCTCGGCCGATATGACTTACAACGTGCCCATGAGCCCGTGGGCGAACTACACGTTCAGAGTGATGGCCATCAATAAAATCGGCAGGTCGCTACCATCGTCGCACTCGAGCGTGTGCAGCACGAGACCGGAGGTGCCGCATAAAAATCCCGATAACGTGGTCGGCGAAGGCGATCAACCCGATAATTTGGTTATAACCTGGACGAAAATGCCCAAAATCGAACACAACGCCCCTGGATTCAAGTACAAAGTGTTCTGGAAACGTGACATTTCCGGTAAAAATTACCAAGTAGATGAAATCAACAACTGGGAACAAGATAGACTCGTCATACCCGGACAACCGTCCTTCCAGCAATACCGAATTAAAGTGGTGGCTTTCAACGAAATGGGAGAAGCCGACGTGGCCCCGCAAGAGGTGATCGGTTTCTCCGGCGAAAGCGAGCCCGAATTGGCACCCAGAAACTTCTCGCTGCTCTCCATCCAAAGCGCCACCACCGCCATCTTAAGCTGGGAACCAGTACCCGTGGAATCGGTAAAGGGCGACTTCAAGGGCTATAAAATCAAGACCTGGAGCGACCAATCTCCCATACACAACGAGATTCAAGTGCAAGGCCTCGCCAAAACGGCCCTCGTCAACACTTTGGTACCTTTCACCAAAAATTACGCTCAAGTTTACGTGTACAACGGCAAATATAACGGACCGCCCAGCGAAACTCTCGGCTTCGATACGCCCGAAGGCGTGCCCGGAGAAATGGACACGCTGGAAGCAATCCCGCTGGGAAGTTCCGCCTTTATGCTCAAATGGGAGAGACCCGACAGACCGAACGGCATACTAACAGGCTACAACATTTATTACGCCGTGGTGGACAGCAGCATGAAAGTGGGACAACCGCAGGAGAGAACGCCGCAAATTAAGGATCCGAACAGGAAACGCGCCAAGTTGGGCGGTCTGCAAGCAGGAACCAAGTACAGGATCTACATCAGCGCCACCACTAAAGCCGGCGAGTCGAAGAGATTCTTCATCGAACGCGTGACGAGAGAAGCGGGCTTCCACGTCCCATCGAAACCCACTTTCGATTGGAGCATCGTAAAAGACAGTCTGTCAGCCGCCGTGAAAGTCCATTGGTTGCCGAACGAGGACGGCAAACCCGGTTCGCACTTCTACGTCAAGTACAAGAAGCGCGGAGACGACAATTTCCTATTGACGCCTCCGGAGAAGTCGGAGGACTTCCTGGTCGTTCCCGGATTGGAAGTGGGCGAGCTCTACGACTTTAAAGTTGTCTCGGTAGATGGCGAAAGCCACGTGGACAGCGACGTACAAGAAGTAAGCACCTATGATGTCGACGGACCTTCAATAAGGCCGAAAGAAAATGTCGCCACCGCTGGATGGTTCATCGGAATGATGTTGGCCATTGCTTTCCTCCTATTGATCCTCATTATCGCTTGCATCGTCAAGAGGAATCGCGGTGGTAAATACGCTGTTCACGAAAGAGAACAGCAAAATGGACGTCACGACTATCCCGACGAAGGGGGCTTCCACGAATATTCTCAGCCGTAAGCATTTTACATTTTTTTCCTCTGCAACATACAACAATGTGTCCTTTATAGGTTGGACAATAAATCGAGAGCTTCGATGGCAAGCGACCACAAAGTTGGACCTGAGAGTGACACCGACTCCATGGCAGAATATGGGGATGGTGACACTGGTAAGTTTTTTAATACCTACACAGTGTACCTTTTTATTTTTGTCATGCCCGCAAATCGTTTCAAAATTAAGGCATATTGGATAAAATATCCAATATAGTTAAAATAACTGACTTGCAGTCCGCGCGTTATAACTTGGCGAAGCTCTACGCATGTGGGCGTAGCCGTTGGCACTTGTTTACTGCCTACCAGCGGCGTCGAAGATTAAGATTAAATTTTGAAGGGTGAAATAAACAAAATAATTTGTAATTATTAAATATATATATGTATATATTTAAGTTTAATATTGTAGATACTTTTTATCCCGGTATGAAAAAAACATTCATTGGTACAATTACTTAAGTTTATTTTTCGTTTCCGCCATTACTCCTTCACTTGACAATACTTCCTTCTTAGATTATTTTTGGTAATGTTTCATTTTGGTAATATACGTACAATATTGTGCGAATTAATGTGAACCCAAATAGATTTACGTTAAATATTATTTATTGAAGAAAATACAAACTACTAGTTTATAAATATAGCTGCAACTCGTTTTGGCATAGAATTAATCAATGTTTTGCAATTTTCCTTTATTTTGTCATCTCGAAACCATACCTGAATGACAGCCTCAATCATCTTAGTTTTTGTTGTAGAATTCATTTTCAGCAACCTATCCTTACACATATCCCACAAATTCTCAATAGTATTAATGTCCGGTGAGTTTACAGGCCAGTCTAGAAGATTTACATTTTTGTCCTAGTGTAAATTAGTCGGAATAACCGGCAAAATGACTGACATTAGCAATTACTTAATGCAGAATGATAGGTTATGGGATTTGTCAAGAAAAACTTGTCAAAATTGTCACAGCATTAAAAATTGTATTTTATACAGGTAAAATATACTGTACGTATTTATAAGATTATACTACTTTGTTACCTTCACTTTATAATTTAATATATTTTTTAAACTAGTTTATCAATAACTTTGACATACGATGAAATTTGGGTACACTTTCTATACAATAAATTGAACAAATAGCAAAAAAAGCTTTGCCAAACACGTATTAAACTGAACTTGAAGGGCGTACCATTCTCGCCAAGTTATAACGCGCGGACTGTATTTCTGACAATCCAAACTAGTAAGACAGTTAAATTTGAATATGCTTTAATTTTGAAGCATGGTGTTTATATTTTGGAGAATTTTTATTTTATTTATTTTCTTTTTTTTTTATTTCTATAGAGGGTATGAATGAGGACGGTTCATTTATTGGCCAATATGGTCGCAAACGCGGTCAGGGCGAGACCACATCGCAAGGGTTTACAACACTAGTTTAATGTGTAAGATACAAGCTACATTTGACTAACAAATACTAACTTGTGTGTATTTTTTTGCATATACCTACTAACAAAGTAATTTTATGTCTCGTTATTTTATTTTGATTTTTACGACCTAATCGATAGAAACCAGCACGCCATCGAATAAAATAACGAGGCCTTATGGGTAAAAAAGTTGGTTTGATAATGTACGGTTTTTAGCCAAGTGATTCAATTTGCAAATAACATATTAAACACAAAATTGCAATCTGAGTCACTGTGAATGAGTTGATTTTGGGTAACTCAAAAAAACGAATATTTTTCCAATTTCGCATAAAAATATTTTAGTTTAATTTTACTCGTTTTTTTGGAGCCACACAAATACCCAATACTATATAGTCATAGAGTGGAAACTGATGCATTTTTTGTTTAGGTCGTTTCACCGAAGATGGTTCGTTTATTGGGCAATATGTTCCGAGTAATATGAAGCAGCTGGGGAGTGGTTCTGGAGCGGGTGGCGGCACCAATGCTATGGCCACGTACGTTTAGAAAAATTCTCTTTAATAATGATATTACGAAATAAGGCAGCGTTTTCGCGCGCGCTCTGTTGCAATGTACCATGCGGTTGAATTTTGTTTTTATTTTTCGATTATTGTTTTCTTTTTGCCGACGATATTATGATGTGCAGTGCTACAGTGTTTGCGGCGAAATACAAATTTTCTCAGCTTTCAGTGTTGTGGATTATTTTTCAGACTTTCTCTCGAATAATGTGTTCTAATTATTTTTTTTTTCGTTTAAGAGTTATTATTATTCATAAATTCGTCCATTTTATTTTTAAATAGGTTCTAATGTTTAAAAATCAAAATAAATTTAATGTATAGTAATATATTATGTTTTCCATTGCAGTTTAAAAATGACTTGATCCGAGGTAACGGTTTTTAAATTGTAATGGCGTTTGTTAAGTGTTAAATATTTTTTCTCTTCAATCTTTATTGTACTATAGATTATTATAGTATATTTAAAAATGTTAAAAATTACGTTCAACTCTACAGATATTTAACTAAGGCATATTACCACTATGCTTTAATATGAATTGACTTAAAATAAAAAGGAAATCTCAAAATTCTCTCTATACCTAGATATTAGGGATCATTAGTTGTCCCATAGAAAAACTGTTTATTATATTTTTTATATACATTAATTTTTTTATTCTTAACACTGCCTAATAATTTGTAAATTAAGGATTTTCTACCGTTGTTGCTACCATGTGGAATTTATTTTTATAAGGCCATGACATTTCGTTTTATTTTTTCGACTAAGCATCACATTTTGTACGCGTAAAATCATGACAATACAATTTATTAATACAATAAATTAAGCGCCATATGAGTGTGTGGTAACAGCAACTTTTGGAAAACAAAATGCGTTTTGTATTGATAGTTATAAGCAGTAGAAGCGTGTTGAAAATCTCAAAAAATCATTAATTATTTGTACGGACTGAACAATGAACACAAACCATTTAAATCAGCCTGTATTATCGAAATAATTTCATTTCCTTTGTAATATATTATTTTGTATGTATAGCAGTTAATCATCATCTCATCTTTTACATTATGACATGTACACAACCAATGAAAGAATATAAATATATTTTTGAATATAGGACATTTTTTAAGGAAGGGTACATTTTTGTGTCAATTTTTCGGGGAATAAGCTTACTGTAAAACAGGATATAGGTGCTAGTAATGTGGTAAAACTTTGTTGCATGTTTATGCTTGTTACGTTTAAAATAACAGCTTTGAGATACGTAAATTCCCAGGGAAAGATTATCAGGTCGCCAGGATACCAGTGCCTGCGCATCCGTTTTGCTGCGCAGAATGACTGCGCCTCCTAATCTTTCCCAATTTCATGGTGAGAATGTGTTTTTTACTTACAACTTTGGCTTTTATGTAAAACTATATGAAATGTTTTGTCAGACACAGCACTTTAATATGTATATGTAATACTCATAAGTATATATGCATATCAATTTGTATTGGCAAAAAACGTATTTGCACTATTTGTTGGTTATTAGGTAAGAATTGTATACAAATTACCAAAGGACTGGTACATGAATACACAAATAAATAAAAGTAGATTAAAGGCATTTTTTTACCGGAAGCTGTTATTAATTAATTTAAGGGTTCAAATTATTTATTGCAATTGTAACTGTAGTTTAAGATTTATTAATTTGTTATTTTTCTCATGTACATGATGCAATTGCTTTCTAGTTCTTTATTCAATACATAATTATATGTGATTCATCAGGCAATGGAATAATCATTTAAAAAAATTATTTTTGCATTTAGATTTAATATTACCTACATCTAATAATAAGATTTAATGTAGCTTATCTTAATTTATTTTTCTTTTATTCTTGGCAAAATGTTTCAAAATTACGTTTAACTTACCATTAATTTACTAATTAATTTGTTACTTTGTATATGCCTTTTCCTGCTATGTTATAGATTTTTTTATACAAAAAACTGGTTTAAAAAGTAAATATTGTCATAATTTTTGCACTTAAATAAAAATTTGATGAAAATAAATTATTTTTATTTAAAAACCCCTAATGCGTTTTAATTAATGTTAGTCCAGGTAAGCATTAACATTATTTTGGTTTAATCCAAGTAAGAAATAAAATTTGTAAATATTAACTTTGGTTAAAAAAATTCTTTGAAATGAATATTTTTATGTAATTTGAAACAATTTTTTACCAAATAATGCGTTTAAAATTATAAAAAAATCGCAGTGAAAAATAAACCAAATTCTTAAAAATAAATATTCTAATTAATTATAAATTATATGCTCAAAAACTATTTAAAATTATTAAAAGTTTTACTTCTTAAATAAAAAAACAGAAGTAAAATCTTGAAAAAGAAATCAATATTCTTAAAAATTAATATTTTTAACCAAGTAAATTTCTTTATTTCAAACAAATTATTATCAAAGACCAAATCTTTTCTCACAAATTGGAATATTTTAATTTTTTAACCTTTTATTACCAAAGACTATACTTTTTACCCTAATTTCTAAGTAAAACACTTAAAATTCCTTATAAAAATGTATTCATATAAAAATACTCATGAAAAAATGTAGATGTTCTTTGTACAAATATCATAAAAAATAAATTACGAAACTAACAAACATACAGAGCTAAACATTAGCCCTTTAACAACTTCTTATGAAACAACCTTTGATCTGGACACAACCGCAAAGTAGGCAATAACAAGAGAAACAATTGTGGCAACGATTTCTCCTTGCAACCATGGACCACTGTAAGCACCTGGGTGGTTAATAACAACATTGAAGAGCTCAGATACACTGGAAGCGTCTTCCCCAGCCCTGATTGCTTTGCGAACAGCTGTGAAACCTTCTTCATCAAAAACTCTGACAACTCTATCGCCTCTTTTAGCCAATTTTGCTTCCTCAGTCCAGCTTACCTTAAAAATAAGAAAACAATAGTTTATATAACATTTTTTAGTGTCATATGGTGAGTACTTACTTGATATTTGTTGCCTTCCACTACTGATACAGGGACTAGATTTCCTTCAATTTCAGCGTACAAAGCGTTTACAGCTCCAGATGCGCATTTGACATCGAATTCACCAATATAAGCCACATTCGTCACAATGGTAACATCCTGGGTTGTAAAGGATTTTGAGGTTACTTGGGGATTTTTGCAGCTTTGGCACAAAATTCCAGATACTGCACAGACTACGGTGGCAAAGAACAATAATTTTGCCATTTTATCTTTACTGATCACAGCCTTTTAGTAAACTAACTGTTTACAAGTCTTTAAATTCACTAGTAAACTGGCCACGTATGAAGAGAACTTTCAAATCTGTCGCGTTGCTTCAAAATCGTGTGATGATTTGGTCATAGATAAAAGACGTGTGATGATTTGGTGTTCTTTGATGATTTGGAAAGAAATGCGTTCGGAAGTTGTAAACGTCACTTTAGGCTGCGTTCAGAATATTTAGGAATATGCAACTAACATTACAGTGTTTCAATAAAAAGTTAAGTTCATATAACAAATATACCTATGTTCTGTAAAATATACTATATATAAATATATATATATAGTTGTACTAGAGCTACTAGAATTTTGAATAGTAAAATAGATTCTGTAGCTTACGAGGACAATCAAATAATCAAATGGACACCCCTTGTATAGTGTCATTTTTTATTTCCACCTATGACTGTTGCTCGAGGAGTTCTTTTTTTCGGTTAAACACTCCCGTTTGTAGTAAACTGCTTGACTGTACGGTGAAATGAAGTACGTAAATTTTTTCCGGAAAACGCTGAGCGTAGATATTAACAGCATCATCAAGATTCCCGCCTGCTTCTCCATAAATCAAAATCATTTGTATTTTTTCTTCCACTGTTAAAAAATCCATTATGAATAACTGCTTAACGAAAGGAGGTCTTTTTGTTTGCACATTAATCTTCGAACTAAATTGATTAAATAATGCTAAACTACGAGGTGTGTTAAGAAAATAACGGAAATTGTTAAATTTCGCAAATTCGGAGGGTCCGGTTGTCACACAATTTTCTTTATTATGTTGGTATACATGCCCCCGAAGTATGATAAAAACTTTAGCTGTTTTCATTGTTTACTTTGTCTGTGGCAGCCGCTAAGGTTAGACGTGGTTTATGAGCTCGGCGATTTTTCGTTCGTTAAAAGAAATGGATCAAAGAATTTGTATCCAATTTTGCTTAAAAAATGAAATAAATTCTGTGAAATGTTAACAAAGGCCTATAGTGAGTCTGCTATAAGTAAAACAAGAGTTTCCAAGTGGTATAGGATTTTCCAAGATGGCCGTGAAGACATTGAAGATGACAAACGCCCCGAACGCACAAGCACATTAACAACCGATAAAAACATGGAAAAAGTGGAAGAAATGGTTATAAACCATCAGAGAAGTCGCTGATGATGTTGATATATTGATTGGCTCATCCCATGAAATTTTTTCGAATGTTTTGGGTATGAAACGCGTGGCAGCAAAATTTGTTCTAAAATTGTTAAATTTTGAACAAAATTTTTGGCCAAAAACAATACTGTAATTATTCCCCAGCCTCCATATTCGCCAGACATGCCTCTGTCTGACTTTTTCCTATTCCCAAAAATAAAGAGAACCTTAAAGGGCCGTCGTTTTGCAAGCATAGATGACATTAAAAGCGCATCGCTTGAAGAACTAAAGGCTATCCCAAAGATCGAGTTTTAGAAGTGTTTCGAGTATTGGAAAAAGAGCTGGCACATGTGCATAAAATCCAATGAGGACTATTTTGAAGGTGACAACATTAATTTAGACGAATAAATAAATATTTGTTTCAAAAAACGAAAATTTCCGATATTTTCTGAACACACCTCGTACATACTAGACAGTTTATTATAATTTAGGTGCATAGAGTATTGGGAAGAATTTCGAGATTTATTTAATCTAAGATGATCCACGATCAAGTTATTTTTGTTGCGAGTATTGTAATCGTGAATATCTCTGTGGGCTTTATATGTGTTATAATTATACTTAAGTAGTTCCGTTTTGCGTACAATAGGCATTCCAATATATAATTTGATGGAATTTAGAATTTGAACTAAAATTTTTAAAAATTAATGTTTTTCAGCTTAAAGTTTTACGGCTGTATTTTATATTCAAAATATTTTTGACTATCAATTGTTTTGAGTTTAAAAAAATTTGTTAATTTCTGTTAAAACATCATTAAATTATTATTATCTAATAAATGAATGACGACCCTTTCGTTTAATTTCAAGTTTTTCGTCTTATATTTTGAAATTAAATCCATTTTTTAATTAACAAAACCAGCTCTGTATGTATACGTAAACACGGTCTTTTCCCATTTGCCATTTGTTTTGTCAATGTTTTTTGTATTATAGGGTCCCGCATTATTTAACCATTACTTTTAATCAACCTGTTACTACAGGGTATAGTGAAAAAAAGCACAACGTAACAAAACACGCCAACCTGATAATCTAAGATGCTAATAAGCGTTAATAGATTATTTATGTTGCAATCAACAGGTAAATAAATAGTGGCAATGGTTGTAGACATTTTCTACATAGCGTTTTGCCCAACCAATTTATTTTCTCGAGGAAAGATTAAATCTTCCAAATTAAACTTTATACGTAATCCCCAAAGTTTTATTTATTTTTGGAACTCGTATGACATTTAAGCATACACGAGGAAAATAAAACAAAATTTCATTTTCCGGTTTCCCTAATAAGAATAAATCCTTTGACAACCGTTTAAACTCATTTTTAGTGCTTACTTTTTCTGGAGATAAGTATAAAAGGCAATTTAAAGGAAATCCTTTCACGAAATATTATTTTATTTTATTATTAGTGGCAAAGCCCCACTTGAAAAAATCGATTATTTTATTTAAAAGTTTACCCGTGATATCTTAAGTTTTCGTTAGGTATAAGCGTTACGCAGAAAGGGTTTTCGACGCTATGGAAACTTAATAGGAGTAACGGCGCAGAATAGAAAATACGAGGATTGTTTTTCCCGGGACACCTCGACACGAAATTAACTTACAATGCACGTAACACGACTCTTTATAGATATGTCGGATAATATTACCAGTTTACAAGAAAATATATATTATCATTTAAAAAAATATTTTTTTAGGAAGAAACGTTTTATGTTTTGCCCCAATTTCATTAATAACATGGATATAAGACATATAAATAAATATAAACAACATCATAATTTTTGTTCATTATTATTTTCGAATTCGATTTTTTTTTTAAATCGCTAATATTGGTTCCTAAAAATTTACTCTTAAAACTGATATAGAAGGCCTTGTATTTTGTAAAAATATGGCGTTTTTTTTGCTCCAAAAATACAGTTTTTTAAGATCTACACTTTAAAACAAATCCTCTTAAAAACGCACAATAAATAAAGATTTTACAGGAATCTCAAACAAATGGGTTATTATTATTTTTTTTTCTACTCCCACCTTTAAAACGCCCTTTAGTCACGGGCTGAAGTTTGCAACAGAATTTTAGTCACGGGCTGAAGTTAGTTTTAAGTTAGTTGACAGTTGTCAAATGTCATACAATCGTTAAAATAAAGTACATTTCTTGTAAAATAATACTAAATGAAAATTATTTTATTATCTCAATACAAAAATACAAAAGTATTAAGTAGTTTCTAAACGCCAATATTTGAAAAGTTTGTACTGACCTTTTAATTTTGCCCGCAGTAAACTATAACTTAAATTCGGGTACGGACTCCACTGTAAAGTGCTCATAAAACATTTTCTTTACTTTCACTGTGAAAAACTTTCAATTTTCAAGAAATAAATTTCGATTTATAACCTTTATAATCTGTGTTTATAAAATAACTAAATATGACATTTGACGGTGACACACAGATTTCCCTATTGTTTCATAGATGGCGCTCTATAAAAATATTTGATTTAAATCATTTTAAGATAATAATAAGTATTTGTCGTAGAAAAAGTATAGTATGCACCTCGTTTATATACTTTTCTATACACTCATTAATTTAAGCACTCGCTCGCAAGCTCGCTCGTGCCTAAATTAAATTCGTGTATAAAATGGCGTTTATCAAACTTGAAACATAATATACTATTATCTATCTTAAACCGTTTCAAAAATATTAATAATAATAAAACATATTTCTTAGATGTCATTAGCTGACCTATGTTTATAAGAAGGTTTCTTCCTATTTTTGGCCCTAAAATCCGCTTGTAGAGTATTGCAAACTGTATACATTTAAATATTTTAAAACATGTTTGTGCACACTTATTTAATTGCCATAGAAAAAATACTAAAAACTTGGCGGATCACAAAGTTTCAAAAATGGCGAATGCGCCGAGATAAATAAATTACACTTTTTAAAGCAGAAAAAGCCATAAACCTTTTAGATGAAGTGCTTTTACATTGCGTCATTTTTTAAACACCCTGTTTATAACATCAAAATGGTCATACAAATTAATCTTTTAAATAGTTGGTAAGTAGGTACTATGTAGACTTTCAAATAAAATATTCGATTTTTATGATCCTTATTTAAAAAGTTTTGCCGCTAAATTAAGGTTAAAAGCTCTATTAATAAATGGTTAAGTGCCATTTAAGCCCTAATAATTTTAATGGGTTTTAAATTTACGAGTTTTTGTACCAAAGGGAATTTGTGGTTTCACTATACCACAACATTTGTTAATACATCGACTTTATTGAATTTTGTTGGTAAGCAAAAAATCTAAATGCCTCTAATTTCCATAATTTTAGCCTCATAAAAGAGAAAATTTATTGACTATTTCCTTAATTCTATCGAAATTAGTATATTAAAGAACTAATGTCATAAGAGGTTATTTTGCTCTAAGCAAAAGGTCTTATGACATTAGTTATTTATGCTATTTTATCTATTTTGCAAAAATTCTATAAAAAAATCAATTTTTTACCTTAAATTTAATTTGGTCGAATTTTACTTTAGATAGTTGGTATCACAGTCATTGGTTTGACAGTTAATGTCAAAATCGATTCGCCATGCCGTCCTTAATTTACTTATTTACAACAAGCGGCTGTTAATGTTAAAGAAGAAAAAAGGATTTTCTTTGGTGTTAAACAAAATTTATTGCCAGAAAAGTCTCGTAAGTAATAGAAAAATCATAAAAATATTATAACCAATATGCAAAATATTATGCTGTTTAAAGTATAGCCAACCTATAAAAAGTCATTATGAACGCAAAATAGATAAAATATTTTGATCGTCAGTATTTTTAGATAAACAAAGTATCTCATTTATCGTCTATTTCTATAGCAAAAAAAACTTTATTAAACAATCTTCTACATTTTTTGCAACTATCAATGCTCTAGGACAATAAATTCAAAATGTAGATGCCGCTAAAATAACCAATTAATTGTTTTTAAATTTTTTAATTGAAAAAGTTGTTTAACTTGAAAGAAAACCACATAATTTATTTTAACTTTTTTCCTATGATAGACCGTTTCGGAGTTTCAACGATACAACGATAAAACTTCGGCTGATAGGAACTTTATATATATATTTTTTTAGATAAACAGTACTTTGTCAGCCATTGGCCCAACATTTTTTATTTTGAACCAAAAACATAAAAATTAATTAAATAATGAATATGACGGAAAACAATTAATTTTATATTTGACTTAGTAAACATCCTTATGTACTTACATGTCCTCCATAACAAACACGTCCACTCTCAGTACAAAAGCCCACTAAATTTTCAATTAAGGCGTAGAGGGCCGAATGACACCATGATTTACTGAAGTTTTGTAACTATAAGTACAGCTATTCTGAAAAATATGGCTCCTTTGGGATATTAGTTCGTTTTATATTACTAAAGTTGTTAAAAAGCACAATATATATCGGTGCAAACCTAGGCAACAGGTGGGTCTATAGATTTCTTCTAATATTTGGAATATTGAAAAAGTTTTTTGTACAATTTTTACCTATTTATCTAAGTTTACCGGAAAGCTGCACCAAATAACATTAAAAAGTTAATACTCGGAAACAGTTTATAGTTTTATAAACGCCAAGATTGCGAGCGAGTGTTTAATAAAGCAAGTGTCTAGAGAAGTTTATAAAACGAGTTGCATACTGTACTTTATCTACGACGAACACAAAGAATAATTTAAAGCCAATTTTATTTGTTAAACATTTAACATCTGACAACTTTTAACAGATTTAACCTCACTTTTTTATTTATTTTATCAGTTAAAAATTTGACATCCGTCAACGGATTCAACCTCGCTTTTCCCAATTTATTATAAAGCTAACTTCAGCCCGTGACTAAAATGCCCAAAATCCACTGTTGCTAACTTCAGCCCGTGTCTAAAACGCCATAAAGTCATAGCTCGTCAATGTAAGAGTAAATAAAATATATGTATTTAAAGAATTTATTAAATGTGAGTTTTTACCACTCAAATTTGTATAAAAAAATCATATTATATAAGGGATATTTATGTCGAAAATGTTGAATGATACCAAATGATTGAAATTTTTGCGTAGAATATTTTTTGATTCTTGATATCAAAAAAATGGTACAAAACACAAAACTTTTAATCAAACAATTTGTGAAAAATATTAGCAACAAATTACTAAAATAAACAAATCATAGCTAATAATAATACCAAATTTCTTGTTTTATTATTATGCCTTATATAAAATCAAGTTTCGACTGGTAAGTAAATCCATAACTTAAGTAGATACAGGTCTATTTATAAACAACGCTATATGGTAGTAAGAGTTTTTTTAACAATTTTGTTTTTATTTGAGCTTTTGTTTTCATTAAAGAAGATTTTTAGAATTGTCATGACAATTTTTGTTTTAAACATTTTCAACAAAAATATCAACCAATAAGAATAAAACGGTTATTTAATTAAGTTTTTATTTTTAAAACGTCTTTAAAGAATAACAAAAATTAAATTAAATTTTTAAACCCTAATAATTCAAAATGGTGCGTAATTTTTGGGAAACCCTGTATAATCCAAATTAAATTATTTGAGTTATAATTTAATAAATTTAATATCTATTTATAACAAATATGTATTTAATTCAAAAATTCGTCATGCTTAACTTATGTTTATCGCGCAGGTCTGACTCACCCTCTTTTTTGGTTGTTTTTATAATTATAATCCCTACAACGTAATCAATCGTTTAGTTATAATTTGGCTTCAATGCGAAGAACATGCTTATTTATTACTTTGATCTACATCTACAAATTACTAGGTATTATTAGAATTCTAACGCATCTATTATATCAAATAATTATAATACTACGATTTTTTTTATATTTAAAAAAATAAAAAACATCAAAGTTGCAGCTCTTAAATCGTCTAATTGTATTTTTTCTAGGTTCAACATGTTACAGCATTAACCCATGGATATTAAGAAATAGGACAACCATATAAGGATAAGAACCAGAACTCCAAATTTGGCAAGTACCAATTTATTATTTTGACTAAAATAAAAATATTTATTTGCTAATCTTTAAGTTTTTATTAACTAAATTTCTTCAAACCTGTTTAGTCTACTTTTAATTATAAAATCGCCTTAGAAAATTTAAATTATATTTTTTGTTTAAATAGTTCATTGATTTTAAGTTAAGATAAAACTTATTCTTTTTTAAAGATCAGTTCGTTTTTGTAAGGGGTCGTAGGTGAACATATTTTTTAAATTTATTTTGTCGGGTCAAATCTTGTTTAAGTTGGAGATGGAACTAATTCTTATTTAAAGATCATTTCTTTAAGTTCGTTTTCGTAAGGTCAAAATTTTGTTTAGATTTTTAGAATTTTTAGTTTAATATCTATAATTTTTGTGCTAAACATTTTCATTAAAAATATCAACCAATAAGTATAAAAAGGTTTATTATATATGTTTTTATTTTTAAAACGTCTTTGGAAAATAACACAAATTAATTTCAATTTTTAAACCCTAATAACTCAAAATAGTGCATAATTTTGGAACACCCTGTATAATCGAAATTAGATTATTTGAGTATTAGTAAAATAATAAATAACAAATATATCTATAATTAAAATTTGTCACCCTTAAAGTAATATGTTTATCGCGCAAGTCTGACTCACCCTTTTTTTGTTTTGGCTAATAAAAATAATTATAATCCCTACAACGCAATCAACCATTTAGTTGCAATTTGACTTTGATACGACAAACATGCTCATTTATTACTTTGATCTACATCTACAAATTGCTAGGTATTATTAGAATTCTATTATCTATTATCTCAAATATTACTACGATTTCTTTTGATATTTAAAAAAATAAAAAACATAAAAGTTGCAGCTCTTTAATCGTCTAATTGTATTTTTTTTTCTAGGTTTAACATGTTATAGCATTAACCCATGGATATTAAGAAATAGGACAACTATATAAGGATAATGGGATACAACCAGAACTCTAAATTTGGCAAGTACCAATTTATTATTTTGACTAAAATAAAAATATTTATTTGCTAATCTTTGGTTTTTTTAACTAAATTTCTTTAAACCTGTTTAGTCTACTTTTAATTATAAAATCGCCTTAAAAAATTTAAATTATATTTGTTTGTTTAAATAGTTCATTGATTTTAAGTTAAGATAAAACTTATTCTTTTTTAAAGATCAGTTCGTTTTTGTATGGGGTCGTAGGTGAACATATTTTTTAAATTTATTTTGTCGGGTCAAATCTTGTTTAAGTTGGAGGTGGAACTAATTTTTTATTTAAAGATAATTTCTTTAAGTTCGTTTTCGTAAGGGGTCGTAGGTCAAAATTTTTGTTTAGATTTTTAGAATTTTCAGTTTAATATCTATAACTTTTGTGCTAAACATTTTCATTAAAAATATCAACCAATAAGTATAAAAGGGTTTATTATATATGTTTTTATTTTTAAAACGTCTTTAAAGAATAACAAAAATTAAATTAAATTTTTTAACCTTAATAACTCAAAATGGTGCATAATTTTTGGAATACTTTTGGAATAATATAATCAAAATTAGATTATTTGAGTATTAATAAAATTTTAAATAACAAATTTATCTTTAATAAAAATTTGTCAACCTTAACGTACTATATAATATTTTTTAAATTTATTTTGTCGGGTCAAATCTTGTTTAAGTTGGAGATGGAACTAATTCTTATTTAAAGATCATTTCTTGAAGTTCGTTTTCATAAGGTCAAAATTTTGTTTGGATTTTTAGAATTTTTAGTTTAATATCTATAATTTTTGTGTTAAACATTTTCATTAAAAATATCAAACAATAAGTATAAAAAGGTTTATTATATATGTTTTTATTTTTAACGTCTTTGGAAAATAACACAAATTAATTTCAATTTTTAAACCCTAATAACTCTAAATAGTGCATAATTTTTGGAACACCCTGTATAATCGAAATTAGATTATTTGAGTATTAGTAAAATAATAAATAACGAATATACCTATAATTAAAATTTGTCAACCTTTACGTAATATGTTTATCGCGCAAGTCTGACTCACCCTTTTTTTGGTTGTTTTTGCTAATAAAAATATTTATAATCCCTGCAACGTAATCAACAATTTAGTTGTAATTTGGCTTTGATAGGACAAACATGCTCATTTATTACTTTGATCTACATCTACAAATTGCTAGGTATACCTAATATATTATTAGAATTCTATTATCTATTATCTCAAATATTACTACGATTTTTTTTGATATTTAAAAAAATAAAAACATAAAAGTGGCAGCCCTTAAATCGTCTAATTGTATTTTTTTCTAGGTTCAACATGTTATAGCATTAAACCATGGATATTAAGAACTAGGACAACCATATAAGGATAATACGATTTAACCAGAACTCATCAAGGAATTCGGAAAGTACCTAAGAAATAAGACAACCATATAAGGATAATACGATTTAACCAGAACTCATCAAGGAATTTGGGAAGTACCTACCAATTTATTATTTTTAATTTTTTTAACTAAAAGTTTTTATTATCGAAAAGTTTCTTTAAGTTGGATATGGAACTTATTCTTTTTTTAGATTCTTTTTGTCAGGGCAAATCTTGTTTAAGTTGGAGATGGAACTAATTCTTTATTTAAAGATCAGTTCCTTTAGTTCGTTTTTGTTAGGGGTTGTAAAACAAATTGTCATTAGTTTCTTTTAGCTGGATATGAAACTTATTCTTTTTTAAATATCAGTTCTTTTTCTTTTTTTTTTGTTAGGGGTCGTAAGTCAAAACTTTTTTAGATTCTTTTTGTTAGGGCAAATCTTGTTTAAGTTGGAGATGGAACTAATTCTTTATTTAAAGATCAGTTCTTTTACTTCGTTTTTGTTAGAGGTCGTAAGTCAAATTGTTATTAGATTCTTTAAGTTGGAGATGAAACTTATTCTTTTTTAAATATCAGTTAATTTAGTTCGTTTTGATAGACCATGCAATAAAAAGTTTATGGGGATATAGGTCCGAAAACTATCCTTAAAATTTTGGGATTTACTCTCTATAGAAAATTATCTCTATAGAAATTATTAAACCAATCATAGCACGGCGTTCTCCACAGCACCTTAGTGTGGAAACGAGCGTTCGGAAACAGAAACGGCACGGGAAACAGGGACGGAAAACAGAAACGGAAACGGAAACGAGAGGCGATTCCAGGATTACTAACGGGACAAACAAAAACAAGACAAAATGTTTTTTAAACTTTTTATAGGAACACATTTTGGTTTTTTTTGCTTGTCCCGTTAGTAATCATGGAATCGCCCGAGAGATCAAGAGATTGAGGCGGAGATAGATACAATGATACAGACACAGCCAACAAGTGCAAGAAACAGAAACAGAAGAAACGGAGACGGAAACAACTGAGTGCTATGGAGAACGCCGTGCTATGATTGGTTTAATAATTTCTATAGAGATAATTTTCAATGTCTAAAATGTTAAGGATAGTTTTCGGACCTATATTCCCATAAACTTTTTATTGCATAACCTATTAAAACAAACTAAAATAACTGATCTTTAAAAATCAAAGTTTTGTTTAAAGTAGGAACTTATTCTTATTTAAAGATCAGTTCTTTTTTTTTTGTTAGGGGTCATAAGTAAAAACTTTTTAGATTCTTTTTGTCAGGTCAAATCTTGTTTAAAGTTGGAGATGGAACTTATTCTTTATTTAAAGATTAGTTCTTTTACTTCGTTTTTGTTAGGGGTCGTAAGTCAAATTGTTATTAGATTCTTTAAGTTGGAGATGAAACTTATTCTTTTTTAAATATCAGTTAATTTAGTTCGTTTTGATAGACCATGCAATAAAAAGTTTATGGGGATATAGGTCCGAAAACTATCCTTAAAATTTTGGGATTTACTCTCTATAGAAAATTATCTCTATAGAAATTGTCATTAGTTTCTTTAAGTTGGATATGAAACTTATTCTTTTTTTAGATTCTTTTTGTCAGGGCAAATCTTGTTTAAGTTGGAGATGGAACTAATTCTTTATTTAAAGATCAGTTCCTTTAGTTCGTTTTTGTTAGGGGTTGTAAGTCAAATTGTCATTAGTAATATGTTTATCGCGCAAGTCTGACTCACCCTTTTTTTGTTTTTGCTAATAAAAATAATTATAATCCCTACAACGCAATCAACCATTTAGTTGTAATTTGGCTTTGATACGACAAACATTCTCATTTATTACTTTGATCTACATCTACAAATTGCTAGGTATTATTAGAATTCTATTATCTATTATCTTAAATATTACTACGATTTTTTTTGATATTTAAAAAAATAAAAACATAAAAGTGGCAGCCCTTAAATCGTCTAATTGTATTTTTTTTCTAGGTTCAACATGTTATAGCATTAAACCATGGATATTAAGAAATAGGACAACCATATAAGGATAATACGATTTAACCAGAACTCATGAAGGAATTCGGAAAGTACCTAAGAAATAAGACAACCATATAAGGATAATACGATTTAACCAGAACTCATCAAGGAATTTGGGAAGTACCTACCAATTTATTATTTTTAATTTTTTTAACTAAAAGTTTTTATTATCGAAAAGTTTCTTTAAGTTTGATATGGAACTTATTCTTTTTTTAGATTTTTTTTGTTAGGGCAAATCTTGTTTACGTTGGAGATGGAACTAATTCTTTTTTTAAAGATCAGTTTATTTTTTTTGTTAGGGGTCGTAAATCAAAACTTTTTTAGATTCTTTTTGTCAGTTCAAGTCTTAAAGTTTAAAGTTGGAGATGGAACTAATTCTTTATTTAAAGATCAGTTCTTTTAGTTCGTTTTTGTTAGGGGTTGTAAGTCAAATTGTCATTAGTTTCTTTAACCTAAGAAATAAGACAACCATATAAGGATAATACGATTTAACCAGAACTCATCAAGGAATTTGGGAAGTACCTACCAATTTATTATTTTTAATTTTTTTAACTAAAAGTTTTTATTATCGAAAAGTTTCTTTAAGTTGGATATGGAACTTATTCTTTTTTTAGATTCTTTTTGTCAGGGCAAATCTTGTTTAAGTTGGAGATGGAACTAATTCTTTATTTAAAGATCAGTTCCTTTAGTTCGTTTTTGTTAGGGGTTGTAAGTCAAATTGTCATTAGTTTCTTTTAGCTGGATATGAAACTTAATCTTTTTTTAAAGATCAGTTCTTTTTCTTTTTTTTTTGTTAGGGGTCGTAAGTCAAAACTTTTTTAGATTCTTTTTGTTAGGGCAAATCTTGTTTAAGTTGGAGATGTAACTAATTCTTTATTTAAAGATCAGTTCTTTTACTTCGTTTTTGTTAGGGGTCGTAAGTCAAATTGTTATTAGATTCTTTAAGTTGGAGATGAAACTTATTCTTTTTTAAATATCAGTTAATTTAGTTCGTTTTGATAGACCATGCAATAAAAAGTTTATGGGGATATAGGTCCGAAAACTATCCTTAAAATTTTGGGATTTACTCTCTATAGAAAATTATCTCTATAGAAATTATTAAACCAATCATAGCACGGCGTTCTCCACAGCACCTTAGTGTGGAAACGAGCGTTCGGAAACAGAAACGGCACGGGAAACAGGGACGGAAAACAGAAACGGAAACGGAAACGAGAGGCGATTCCAGGATTACTAACGGGACAAACAAAAACAAGACAAAATGTTTTTTAAACTTTTTATAGGAACACATTTTGGTTTTTTTTGCTTGTCCCGTTAGTAATCATGGAATCGCCCGAGAGATCAAGAGATTGAGGCGGAGATAGATACAATGATACAGACACAGCCAACAAGTGCAAGAAACAGAAACAGAAGAAACGGAGACGGAAACAACTGAGTGCTATGGAGAACGCCGTGCTATGATTGGTTTAATAATTTCTATAGAGATAATTTTCAATGTCTAAAATGTTAAGGATAGTTTTCGGACCTATATCCCCATAAACTTTTTATTGCATAACCTATTAAAACAAACTAAAATAACTGATCTTTAAAAATCAAAGTTTTGTTTAAAGTAGGAGATGGAACTTATTCTTATTTAAAGATCAGTTCTTTTTTTTTTTGTTAGGGGTCATAAGTGAAAACTTTTTAGATTCTTTTTGTCAGGTCAAATCTTGTTTAAAGTTGGAGATGGAACTTATTCTTTATTTAAACATTAGTTCTTTTACTTCGTTTTTGTTAGGGGTCGTAAGTCAAATTGTTATTAGATTCTTTAAGTTGGAGATGAAACTTATTCTTTTTTAAATATCAGTTAATTTAGTTCGTTTTGATAGACGATGCAATAAAAAGTTTATGGGGATATAGGTCCGAAAACTATCCTTAAAATTTTGGGATTTACTCTCTATAGAAAATTATCTCTATAGAAATTGTCATTAGTTTCTTTAAGTTGGATATGAAACTTATTCTTTTTTTAGATTCTTTTTGTCAGGGCAAATCTTGTTTAAGTTGGAGATGGAACTAATTCTTTATTTAAAGATCAGTTCCTTTAGTTCGTTTTTGTTAGGGGTTGTAAGTCAAATTGTCATTAGTAATATGTTTATCGCGCAAGTCTGACTCACCCTTTTTTTGTTTTTGCTAATAAAAATAATTATAATCCCTACAACGCAATCAACCATTTAGTTGTAATTTGGCTTTGATACGACAAACATTCTCATTTATTACTTTGATCTACATCTACAAATTGCTAGGTATTATTAGAATTCTATTATCTATTATCTTAAATATTACTACGATTTTTTTTGATATTTAAAAAAATAAAAACATAAAAGTGGCAGCCCTTAAATCGTCTAATTGTATTTTTTTTTCTAGGTTCAACATGTTATAGCATTAAACCATGGATATTAAGAAATAGGACAACCATATAAGGATAATACGATTTAACCAGAACTCATGAAGGAATTCGGAAAGTACCTAAGAAATAAGACAACCATATAAGGATAATACGATTTAACCAGAACTCATCAAGGAATTTGGGAAGTACCTACCAATTTATTATTTTTAATTTTTTTAACTAAAAGTTTTTATTATCGAAAAGTTTCTTTAAGTTGGATATGGAACTTATTCTTTTTTTAGATTCTTTTTGTCAGGGCAAATCTTGTTTAAGTTGGAGATGGAACTAATTCTTTATTTAAAGATCAGTTCCTTTAGTTCGTTTTTGTTAGGGGTTGTAAAACAAATTGTCATTAGTTTCTTTTAGCTGGATATGAAACTTAATCTTTTTTTAAAGATCAGTTCTTTTTCTTTCTTTTTTGTTAGGGGTCGTAAGTCAAAACTTTTTTAGATTCTTTTTGTTAGGGCAAATCTTGTTTAAGTTGGAGATGGAACTAATTCTTTATTTAAAGATCAGTTCTTTTACTTCGTTTTTGTTAGGGGTCGTAAGTCAAATTGTTATTAGATTCTTTAAGTTGGAGATGAAACTTATTCTTTTTTAAATATCAGTTAATTTAGTTCGTTTTGATAGACCATGCAATAAAAAGTTTATGGGGATATAGGTCCGAAAACTATCCTTAAAATTTTGGGTTTTTCTCTCTATAGAAAATTATCTCTATAGAAATTATTAAACCAATCATAGCACGGCGTTCTCCACAGCACCTTAGTGTGGAAACGAGCGTTCGGAAACAGAAACGGCACGGGAAACAGGGACGGAAAACAGAAACGGAAACGGAAACGAGAGGCGATTCCAGGATTACTAACGGGACAAACAAAAACAAGACAAAATGTTTTTTAAAATTTTTATAGGAACACATTTTGGTTTTTTTTGCTTGTCCCGTTAGTAATCATGGAATCGCCCGAGAGATCAAGAGATTGAGGCGGAGATAGATACAATGATACAGACACAGCCAACAGGTGCAAGAAACAGAAACAGAAGAAACGGAGACGGAAACAACTGAGTGCTATGGAGAACGCCGTGCTATGATTGGTTTAATAATTTCTATAGAGATAATTTTCAATGTCTAAAATGTTAAGGATAGTTTTCGGACCTATATCCCCATAAACTTTTTATTGCATAACCTATTAAAACAAACTAAAATAACTGATCTTTAAAAATCAAAGTTTTGTTTAAAGTAGGAGATGGAACTTATTCTTATTTAAAGATCAGTTCTTTTTTTTTTGTTAGGGGTCATAAGTGAAAACTTTTTAGATTCTTTTTGTCAGGTCAAATCTTGTTTAAAGTTGGAGATGGAACTTATTCTTTATTTAAACATTAGTTCTTTTACTTCGTTTTTGTTAGGGGTCGTAAGTCAAATTGTTATTAGATTCTTTAAGTTGGAGATGAAACTTCTTCTATTTTAAATATCAGTTAATTTAGTTCGTTTTGATAGACCATGCAATAAAAAGTTTATGGGGATATAGGTCCGAAAACTATCCTTAAAATTTTGGGATTTACTCTCTATAGAAAATTATCTCTATAGAAATTATTAAACCAATCATAGCACGGCGTTCTCCACAGCACCTTTGAGTGGAAACGAGCGTTCGGAAACAGAAACGGCACGGGAAACAGGGACGGAAAACAGAAACGGAAACGGAAACGAGAGGCGATTCCAGGATTACTAACGGGACAAACAAAAACAAGACAAAATGTTTTTTAAAATTTTTATAGGAACACATTTTGGATTTTTTTGCTTGTCCCGTTAGTAATCATGGAATCGCCCGAGAGATCAAGAGATTGAGGCGGAGATAGATACAATGATACAGACACAGCCAACAGGTGCAAGAAACAGAAACAGAAGAAACGGAGACGGAAACAACTGAGTGCTATGGAGAACGCCGTGCTATAATTGGTTTAATAATTTCTATAGAGATAATTTTCAATGTCTAAAATGTTAAGGATAGTTTTCGGACCTATATCCCTACAACGCAATCAACCATTTAGTTGTAATTTGGCTTTGATACGACAAACATGCTCATTTATTACTTTGATTTACATCTACAAATTGATAGGTATTATTAGAATTCTATTATCTATTATCTCAAATATTACTACGATTTTTTTTGATATTTAAAAAAATAAAAACATAAAAGTGGCAGCCCTTAAATCGTCTAATTGTATTTTTTTTCTAGGTTCAACATGTTATAGCATTAAACCATGGATATTAAGAAATAGGACAACCATATAAGGATAATACGATTTAACCAGAACTCATCAAGGAATTCGGAAAGTACCTAAGAAATAAGACAACCATATAAGGATAATACGATTTAACCAGAACTCATCAAGGAATTTGGGAAGTACCTACCAATTTATTATTTTTAATTTTTTTAACTAAAAGTTTTTATTATCGAAAAGTTTCTTTAAGTTGGATATGGAACTTATTCTTTTTTTAGATTCTTTTTGTCAGGGCAAATCTTGTTTAAGTTGGAGATGGAACTAATTCTTTATTTAAAGATCAGTTCCTTTAGTTCGTTTTTGTTAGGGGTTGTAAGTCAAATTGTCATTAGTTTCTTTTAGCTGGATATGAAACTTAATCTTTTTTTAAAGATCAGTTCTTTTTCTTTTTTTTTTGTTAGGGGTCGTAAGTCAAAACTTTTTTAGATTCTTTTTGTTAGGGCAAATCTTGTTTAAGTTGGAGATGGAACTAATTCTTTATTTAAAGATCAGTTCTTTTACTTCGTTTTTGTTAGGGGTCGTAAGTCAAATTGTTATTAGATTCTTTAAGTTGGAGATGAAACTTATTCTTTTTTAAATATCAGTTAATTTAGTTCGTTTTGATAGACCATGCAATAAAAAGTTTATGGGGATATAGGTCCGAAAACTATCCTTAAAATTTTGGGATTTACTCTCTATAGAAAATTATCTCTATAGAAATTATTAAACCAATCATAGCACGGCGTTCTCCACAGCACCTTAGTGTGGAAACGAGCGTTCGGAAACAGAAACGGCACGGGAAACAGGGACGGAAAACAGAAACGGAAACGGAAACGAGAGGCGATTCCAGGATTACTAACGGGACAAACAAAAACCAAGACAAAATGTTTTTTAAAATTTTTATAGGAACACATTTTGGTTTTTTTTGCTTGTCCCGTTAGTAATCATGGAATCGCCCGAGAGATCAAGAGATTGAGGCGGAGATAGATACAATGATACAGACACAGCCAACAGGTGCAAGAAACAGAAACAGAAGAAACGGAGACGGAAACAACTGAGTGCTATGGAGAACGCCGTGCTATGATTGGTTTAATAATTTCTATAGAGATAATTTTCAATGTCTAAAATGTTAAGGATAGTTTTCGGACCTATATCCCCATAAACTTTTTATTGCATAACCTATTAAAACAAACTAAAATAACTGATCTTTAAAAATCAAAGTTTTGTTTAAAGTAGGAGATGGAACTTATTCTTATTTAAAGATCAGTTCTTTTTTTTTTTGTTAGGGGTCGTAAGTGAAAACTTTTTAGATTCTTTTTGTTAGGTCAAATTTTGTTTAAGGTTGGATTTGGAACTAATTCTTTATTTAAAGATAAGTTCTTCTGGTTCGTTTTTGTTAGGAGTCAAAATGTCATTAGTTTTTTTAAGTTAGATATGGAATTTATTCTTTTTTAAAGATCAGTTCTTTTTTTGTTAGGGGTCGTAAATCAAAACTTTTTTGAATTCTTTTTTTAGGGAAAATCTTGTTAAGTTGGAGATGGAACCAATTCTTTATTTAAATATAAGTTCTTTTAGTTTGTTTTTGTTAGGGGTCGTAAGTCAAATTGTCATTAGTTTCTTTAAGTTGTTTATGCAACTTATTCTTTTTTAAATATCAGTTCTTTTTTTTTGTTAGGGGTCGTAAGTCAAAACTTTTTTAGATTTTTTTTGTTAGGTCAAATCTTCATAAAAGTTGGATATGGAAGTAATTCTTTATTTAAAGATCAGTTCTTTTGGTTCGTTTTTGTTAGAGTTCGTAAGTCAAATTGTCATTAGTTTCTTTAAGTTGGATATGGAACCTATTCTTTTTTAAAGATCAGTTCTTTTTTTTTGTTAGATGTTTGGTGCATAATTTTTGGAATACTTTTGGAATAATATAATCGAAATTAGATTATTTGAGTATTAATAAAATAATAAATAACAAATATATCTTTAATAAAAATTTGTCAACCTTAACGTAATATGTTTATCGCGCAAGTCTGACTCACCCTTTTTTTGTTTTTGCTAATAAAAATAATTATAATCCCTACAACGCAATCAACCATTTAGTTGTAATTTGGCTTTGATACGACAAACATGCTCATTTATTACTTTGATCTACATCTACAAATTGCTAGGTATTATTAGAATTCTATTATCTATTATCTCAAATATTACTACTACGATTTTTTTTGATATTTAAAAAAATAAAAACATAAAAGTGGCAGCCCTTAAATCGTCTAATTGTATTTTTTTTCTAGGTTCAACATGTTATAGCATTAAACCATGGATATTAAGAAATAGGACAACCATATAAGGATAATACGATTTAACCAGAACTCATCAAGGAATTCGGAAAGTACCTAAGAAATAAGACAACCATATAAGGATAATACGATTTAACCAGAACTCATCAAGGAATTTGGGAAGTACCTACCAATTTATTATTTTTAATTTTTTTAACTAAAAGTTTTTATTATCGAAAAGTTTCTTTAAGTTGGATATGGAACTTATTCTTTTTTTAGATTCTTTTTGTCAGGGCAAATCTTGTTTAAGTTGGAGATGGAACTAATTCTTTATTTAAAGATCAGTTCCTTTAGTTCGTTTTTGTTAGGGGTTGTAAGTCAAATTGTCATTAGTTTCTTTTAGCTGGATATGAAACTTAATCTTTTTTTAAAGATCAGTTCTTTTTCTTTTTTTTTTGTTAGGGGTCGTAAGTCAAAACTTTTTTAGATTCTTTTTGTTAGGGCAAATCTTGTTTAAGTTGGAGATGGAACTAATTCTTTATTTAAAGATCAGTTCTTTTACTTCGTTTTTGTTAGGGGTCGTAAGTCAAATTGTTATTAGATTCTTTAAGTTGGAGATGAAACTTATTCTTTTTTAAATATCAGTTAATTTAGTTCGTTTTGATAGACCATGCAATAAAAAGTTTATGGGGATATAGGTCCGAAAACTATCCTTAAAATTTTGGGATTTACTCTCTATAGAAAATTATCTCTATAGAAATTATTAAACCAATCATAGCACGGCGTTCTCCACAGCACCTTAGTGTGGAAACGAGCGTTCGGAAACAGAAACGGCACGGGAAACAGGGACGGAAAACAGAAACGGAAACGGAAACGAGAGGCGATTCCAGGATTACTAACGGGACAAACAAAAACCAAGACAAAATGTTTTTTAAAATTTTTATAGGAACACATTTTGGTTTTTTTTGCTTGTCCCGTTAGTAATCATGGAATCGCCCGAGAGATCAAGAGATTGAGGCGGAGATAGATACAATGATACAGACACAGCCAACAGGTGCAAGAAACAGAAACAGAAGAAACGGAGACGGAAACAACTGAGTGCTATGGAGAACGCCGTGCTATGATTGGTTTAATAATTTCTATAGAGATAATTTTCAATGTCTAAAATGTTAAGGATAGTTTTCGGACCTATATCCCCATAAACTTTTTATTGCATAACCTATTAAAACAAACTAAAATAACTGATCTTTAAAAATCAAAGTTTTGTTTAAAGTAGGAGATGGAACTTATTCTTATTTAAAGATCAGTTCTTTTTTTTTTTGTTAGGGGTCGTAAGTGAAAACTTTTTAGATTCTTTTTGTTAGGTCAAATTTTGTTTAAGGTTGGATTTGGAACTAATTCTTTATTTAAAGATAAGTTCTTCTGGTTCGTTTTTGTTAGGAGTCAAAATGTCATTAGTTTTTTTAAGTTAGATATGGAATTTATTCTTTTTTAAAGATCAGTTCTTTTTTTGTTAGGGGTCGTAAATCAAAACTTTTTTGAATTCTTTTTTTAGGGAAAATCTTGTTAAGTTGGAGATGGAACCAATTCTTTATTTAAATATAAGTTCTTTTAGTTTGTTTTTGTTAGGGGTCGTAAGTCAAATTGTCATTAGTTTCTTTAAGTTGTTTATGCAACTTATTCTTTTTTAAATATCAGTTCTTTTTTTTTGTTAGGGGTCGTAAGTCAAAACTTTTTTAGATTTTTTTTGTTAGGTCAAATCTTCATAAAAGTTGGATATGGAAGTAATTCTTTATTTAAAGATCAGTTCTTTTGGTTCGTTTTTGTTAGAGTTCGTAAGTCAAATTGTCATTAGTTTCTTTAAGTTGGATATGGAACCTATTCTTTTTTAAAGATCAGTTCTTTTTTTTTGTTAGATGTTTGGTGCATAATTTTTGGAATACTTTTGGAATAATATAATCGAAATTAGATTATTTGAGTATTAATAAAATAATAAATAACAAATATATCTTTAATAAAAATTTGTCAACCTTAACGTAATATGTTTATCGCGCAAGTCTGACTCACCCTTTTTTTGTTTTTGCTAATAAAAATAATTATAATCCCTACAACGCAATCAACCATTTAGTTGTAATTTGGCTTTGATACGACAAACATGCTCATTTATTACTTTGATCTACATCTACAAATTGCTAGGTATTATTAGAATTCTATTATCTATTATCTCAAATATTACTACTACGATTTTTTTTGATATTTAAAAAAATAAAAACATAAAAGTGGCAGCCCTTAAATCGTCTAATTGTATTTTTTTTTCTAGGTTCAACATGTTATAGCATTAAACCGTGGATATTAAGAACTAGGACAACCATATAAGGATAATACGATTTAACCAGAACTCATCAAGGAATTCGGAAAGTACCTAAGAAATAAGACAACCATATAAGGATAATACGATTTAACCAGAACTCATCAAGGAATTTGGGAAGTACCTACCAATTTATTATTTTTAATTTTTTTAACTAAAAGTTTTTATTATCGAAAAGTTTCTTTAAGTTTGATATGGAACTTATTCTTTTTTTAGATTTTTTTTGTTAGGGCAAATCTTGTTTACGTTGGAGATGGAACTAATTCTTTTTTTAAAGATCAGTTTATTTTTTTTGTTAGGGGTCGTAAATCAAAACTTTTTTAGATTCTTTTTGTCAGTTCAAGTCTTAAAGTTTAAAGTTGGAGATGGAACTAATTCTTTATTTAAAGATCAGTTCTTTTAGTTCGTTTTTGTTAGGGGTTGTAAGTCAAATTGTCATTAGTTTCTTTAACCTAAGAAATAAGACAACCATATAAGGATAATACGATTTAACCAGAACTCATCAAGGAATTTGGGAAGTACCTACCAATTTATTATTTTTAATTTTTTTAACTAAAAGTTTTTATTATCAAAAAGTTTCTTTAAGTCGGATATGGAACTTATTCTTTTTTTAGATTCTTTTTGTCAGGGCAAATCTTGTTTAAGTTGGAGATGGAACTAATTCTTTATTTAAAGATCAGTTCCTTTAGTTCGTTTTTGTTAGGGGTTGTAAGTCAAATTGTCATTAGTTTCTTTTAGCTGGATATGAAACTTAATCTTTTTTTAAAGATCAGTTCTTTTTCTTTTTTTTTTGTTAGGGGTCGTAAGTCAAAATTTTTTAGATTCTTTTTGTTAGGGCAAATCTTGTTTAAGTTGGAGATGGAACTAATTCTTTATTTAAAGATCAGTTCTTTTACTTCGTTTTTGTTAGGGGTCGTAAGTCAAATTGTTATTAGATTCTTTAAGTTGGAGATGAAACTTATTCTTTTTTAAATATCAGTTAATTTAGTTCGTTTTGATAGACCATGCAATAAAAAGTTTATGGGGATATAGGTCCGAAAAATATCCTTAAAATTTTGGGATTTACTCTCTATAGAAAATTATCTCTATAGAAATTATTAAACCAATCATAGCACGGCGTTCTCCACAGCACCTTAGTGTGGAAACGAGCGTTCGGAAACAGAAACGGCACGGGAAACAGGGACGGAAAACAGAAACGGAAACGGAAACGAGAGGCGATTCCAGGATTACTAACGGGACAAACAAAAACAAGACAAAATGTTTTTTAAAATTTTTATAGGAACACATTTTGGTTTTTTTTGCTTGTCCCGTTAGTAATCATGGAATCGCCCGAGAGATCAAGAGATTGAGGCGGAGATAGATACAATGATACAGACACAGCCAACAAGTGCAAGAAACAGAAACAGAAGAAACGGAGACGGAAACAACTGAGTGCTATGGAGAACGCCGTGCTATGTTTGGTTTAATAATTTCTATAGAGATAATTTTCAATGTCTAAAATGTTAAGGATAGTTTTCGGACCTATATCCCCATAAACTTTTTATTGCATAATCTATTAAAACAAACTAAAATAACTGATCTTTAAAAATCAAAGTTTTGTTTAAAGTAGGAGATGGAACTTATTCTTATTTAAAGATCAGTTCTTTTTTTTTTGTTAGGGGTCATAAGTGAAAACTTTTTAGATTCTTTTTGTCAGGTCAAATCTTGTTTAAAGTTGGAGATGGAACTTATTCTTTATTTAAACATTAGTTCTTTTACTTCGTTTTTGTTAGGGGTCGTAAGTCAAAATGTTATTAGATTCTTTAAGTTGGAGATGAAACTTCTTTTTTTTTAAATATCAGTTAATTTAGTTCGTTTTGATAGACCATGCAATAAAAAGTTTATGGGGATATAGGTCCGAAAACTATCCTTAACGGGAAACAGGGACGGAAAACAGAAACGGAAACGGAAACGAGAGGCGATTCCAGGATTACTAACGGGACAAACAAAATCGCATGCGCAATACCAACATTTTGTCGAGATTTTACTACTGCGCATGTCCCTGACATCCATTTGACTGTCCAAATGCTCGGTAGGAACAAACCCAAGATCAACCTTCTTTATCTCTGCCCAAGATACATACACCTTAGGAACAAACCCAATAATTAACTGTTTTTTTTTTAATACTGCAGTATATATATATATTCTATATTCTATTTATTAATGTGACCATGGAAGATTATGACTTTAAATGTTATTTTGTATTTTTTTAGTTAAGTTTAAAAACAAACAATTTAAAAAGTCTCGTTTGGTAAGTTAAAAAAAAACATTTGAAAAAAAATTAAGAAAATAGGTTTTCGATTGTAATTTTTTTTTTAAATTCACAGAAACATTTTTAGTGGGTTAGTAAACCTCTCGGTAAACCTATAAAATTTCAAATAAAATGTGGTCATTTAATGGTCAATTAATTATTTTGTTAGGGGTCGTAAGTCAAATTGTTATTAGATTCTTTAAGTTGGAGATGAAACTTCTTCTTTTTTAAATATCAGCTAATTTAGTTCGTTTTGATAGACCATGCAATAAAAAGTTTATGGGGATATAGGTCCGAAAACTATCCTTAAAATTTTGGGATTTACTCTCTATAGAAAATTATCTCTATAGAAATTATTAAACCAATCATAGCACGGCGTTCTCCACAGCACCTTAGTGTGGAAACGAGCGTTCGGAAACAGAAACGGCACGGGAAACAGGGACGGAAAACAGAAACGGAAACGGAAACGAGAGGCGATTCCAGGATTACTAACGGGACAAACAAAATCGCATGCGCAATACCAACATTTTGTCGAGATTTTACTACTGCGCATGTCCCTGACATCCATTTGACTGTCCAAATGCTCGGTAGGAACAAACCCAAGATCAACCTTCTTTATCTCTGCCCAAGATACATACACCTTAGGAACAAACCCAATAATTAACTGTTTTTTTTTAATACTGCAGTATATATATATATTCTATATTCTATTTATTAATGTGACCATGGAAGATTATGACTTTAAATGTTATTTTGTATTTTTTTAGTTAAGTTTAAAAACAAACAATTTAAAAAGTCTCGTTTGGTAAGTTAAAAAAAAACATTTGAAAAAAAATTAAGAAAATAGGTTTTCGATTGTAATTTTTTTTTTAAATTCACAGAAACATTTTTAGTGGGTTAGTAAACCTCTCGGTAAACCTATAAAATTTCAAATAAAATGTGGTCATTTAATGGTCAATTAATTATACTTGAGGTGAGCTTTATTAGCTTCTTTGTTATATCTATAGATCTTGGCCTTTAATCTATTCCAGACTATTTGGACTTTATTAGCTTAAAGTTGGAATCAAATACTAAATATCCACTTTGCGCATCCGTATCCTTCCCTGCGTACCCTATTTGCTAGTTACTTCTCCTTTATTTAGTCTTCATCATTCGTTTCTCTATGGTCTTCATGGACGAATACCTTCGTGACTAATTTTAATTTGACTTAACCTATAAAAATACAATAAATGATTTTTTTCGAATAAAACCATATGTAAGTAAGTAGTAATTATTTGCAAATAAATAGTTTTATTAATAGTTTTTATTATAGTTCAATAATGTCGCAGCCAAACGAACGAATTATTCCAATAAAAATCGAGGGAAGAGAAAACACAACAGATTTAGATAATCTAGAAGAGGCTAGCTCATTATCACCAAATATAGAAATTGCAAGTATTTCCCATAATGAAAACAACAACAGTCAGGTGGAAAAATCAAAATTCACGGACATTTTCAATAAAAAAAATATCAACGATATTAAAGAGTTTAAACCAAAGATGTCATATTCCCAAATAACAAAAAAATGTGATAATGAAACACTTAAAAGGAATTCAAACGAAAATAATTTAAGACTTCTAAGAGAAGATGCAATAACAAAGTATAATATTAAAACTCTATCTCAAGTTTTGATTAAAGAGGATGAACACTTTAAGAAATACATGCACTTTAAGGGACAATTTAAAAATGAAATTGAAATTCTAAGCTCATTTGACAAGCCCTATGTTTGGGAAAAAGTAGTTTTTATTATTGACTGTGGTGAGGATGAAAACGTAACTCCTTTCAACATAAACAACAGAAACCTAAGTGCCTTGGAGGCAATAAAACTAAGAATTTGCATGTATGTCAATCAAAAAAAAAATTTAAGCCAGGAGAGGTTACATGAATTTGGCATTATTGTGATGACCACACATTCTGCCTTTTGGTATTTAAACTTCACAAAGAACACTGATTTGGTTAAAAACAAAATTTGGGATTTGGAAAGCTTTCCAGTTGAGGACATTTTTAATTTTGACAGTGTTTTTGAACTTTTACAAGAGATCCCTCAGCCCAATCATCATGAAAGTCCTAACAATGATACACCTATTTACATATTGCACCCGATAATATTTTATAACCGATCCTATACAATTCCCATGTTTGATAATTGTCACAAGGGTTATCTGGAAAATAGTCATATTGCGTTGGATATCATAATGTCCCATGAAAATAAGGGGACAGATAATAGAGTTGACGATATTTGTCAAGTATTCAAATTGATGCAAAAAATTAACAAGCAGAATATTTTTGTTCCTATTGGTAGAAGTTATAAAAAGTTTGTTAGCGCTTCTTATTCAATATTAGGGCATCCAATGAAAAGGGGCTTGCAAGTTATCAAAGATTAACTTGTTATATTTTATTCAATGAAAAGGGGCTTGCAAGTTATCAAAGATTAACTTGTTATATTTTTTGTTATGTATAAAAATATTTTATGACTGAGGTGCTTGAATAAGACTGAAAAACCTCATATTTACCATATACTTTTCTTACTTATATCTACTAATTAATTATATGACAAATATTACATTGTAATCCTATTTAAAGTACCTTTCTTCTAGTTATAATAATAATATGTTATTGTATGTATGTATTTTGTTATTTTTTTAATAAAAAAAATAAAATAATGTTTGCTACATTTATTTGAACTGAACAAGGTTACAAATATATATGTGTGTATATATATGTATGTATATACACATTTATAAAATTAAAGATTTTTAAAATCTTTAATTTTACTTTCTCAAAAGTAAAAAGGGTATAAAAATATTTTGGCAGTAGTTAATTATTGCTTAATGTTAATTGTGAGGTAACATTAAAATAAAAATAAAATACAAATATATATTCAGATAAAAAATAGGTAGTTTTATACAATTAGTAACAAAATATATTTTATAAATATTAATAGGCCCAAAATTAAAGTGATATGTTAGGATTTAACTAAAAAAGAGATTTTTACAAAGTAATTATATATAAAAAATATGTAAAAATGGATGGATTAAATCAAAAAAATAAAATTCTAATGCCCTAGTTTCTAGTCAGTGACATTGTATGTATTTATTAATCTAACATTTTTTAATTTCTTGTGCTTCTAATGGAACATAATATTCCAGTTTTTACTATAACAATAATCCCCAAAAAAGATAAGCAAAAAACATAAAATCGTATTTTAACATTTAAGTTTAGTTGTGCAAAAGTAATATTGTCATGAGAATAGCTTAAAACACGATTTTATATAATAAATAACACGCTGTTAAAATAAACAGCAAGTGATATGACTAGTAATCAAAATAAAAAATGAATTACTGATCTAATCTCATCATTTAATTTCCACCATCGGTTTGATGGGGATTCCCTTGGAACCAGGCTGTCTCCTTGTACAAAAACCATAAATCAGCTGCCCACAAGAAGAAATTCAAAAAACCAAACACCTAAAAACAAACATTAAAAAAAATAGAAATATTTATATAACCAACATACCACAGATATATTTAACGAAGAATAGCTACCTGGAGTAGCAACACAGCCTTTACAGTTGTAGAAAGGACTGTCAACAATATTTTTCAAGCCCAATAAACTATTAGCCCAGGCTGCACTGCTTGATAACCATAAAACCCCAAATATAACAGTCATGATAAAATCGTATAAAGGCCATTGGTTGTTTGATTTGTAGGTCTCATCGAATTTAACATATATAGCCATTATAGCAATTGAGTATAGCATTGCTAGTACTCCAGTGGCAACAAAAAATTGAGCATCTGATGAAAAATCACCTTCGACAGTCACTTGACATTTGGCTTTTTCGGTTAAGTTTAATTGGAAATTATATGGATAGCTGTAGTCATAGGTAAATTCATTATCATTTGGACATTTGATAGCTACAAATCCGGAAAATCCTGTGATAGTGGCAAATGCACAAATTGAAAATACCTAAAATTAAAATAAGTAATGCCTAAGATATTTCAAAGATAACAGTTAGAAATTTGAACCACGCATTTCAATTAACGATAATACTTACAAAATGTAAAATTCTCATTACCCCTCTGGGTTCCTGAAAAGCCGAGAAATTTAAATCCATCTCTAAAATTAAAAGATTAATTTTCTATGTGTTTTTTAACGAAAAACCTGCCACTTACTGTATTTTTATCGCTTTAAATTATCGAAAACAAACTTCTGCCGCTCCCCCGTCAATATTTATGTCATAGCTGTCAAAAATCTATGCTGCCAACGTAGAGAAATTTAAATGGCGGAAAATTTAAATTATAAAATTGTTTAGTCCATTACTCAAATAATTAAATATTTACGTTACATATTTAAGTAACATCATAAAATGAGATAATTGCTTGGAAAGTATGCAAGGAAATTTCGTTTGTTTGATTTAGAAGATTTTTTATAAATGAATAGGCAATTTCCAAAAATAAAATCAAACTTTTGAAGGAAATATAATTTTAAGCATTGTATTTATACTTAGCCTTTATAGCAAGGGCAAAAAACAAATTGTGGGAATGATTAACTAAATAAAATTATATTTTTTATAGAATAATTTTCGCTTAAAATGTGTGGAGGTGTAAAATCAGTAGTAGGTATGATAAAACGAAAGTGCAGAACACAATGTTTTGAGCCTATAAATATAATAATTTATTAAACTGACAAAATATTTGCCTACACTAAATGCCATTGGGTGTTCGAAATATTTTTATAAATCGATGGCGTTTACTAAATTTAAACAAAACCAGCTAAATTAACATTGTTTTATATTGTCTGAGACAGCATTTATTAAAATATAATAACGTTACTTTTTCCTAATATAACTCTGGCCTTGTGAAATTTTGCATGGGTTGGTGTTTTATTTTGCATCATAGTCATCAGATAAGGCATACACCTTGATCAAAATTTAACAAATGTTTCAAAGTATTAATTTCAATAAATATATCTTACTTTGTAAAAAAAAGGTATTAAATTAACACTAAATTGGTAGGAGGTAATGTTTTTCCGCGTTGGAAATACTAATTATTTTAATTATTTGTAGTTAAATTTGTTGATTGGTTTAATTAAAAGCAGGCAAAATAAATAGCGCGCTTGGTTTTAAAATGTTGGACATTTGAAAAGCCCGCCTTGTCATCTGCAAAATTTTGAATAGTCGTCCCATAGGCGATATTTATTCGCATAAATCGGTGTAAAAAATCGTACAAATTTGTGTATTTTACATTATATTCTTAAAGATTAAATATTTTCTAATGTGTTTAAGTATAATTGGTTGTTATTGTGTGGCGAGTTAATTAAGTATTTAATTTTTACGATTGCGCTTTAATGGCCGAGCGCGCGGTACGCTCATGAGTTTCCAGCATGTTCCAGAAGTCGCGCGCCAAGTCTAGAACTCATAACCTTTAAATATATAAGGCAACTGGCTAGCGGACCAGGGAGTGATCGTGTATGAGCGCAGCAGTGCAGACGTTTGAGAGAGATATTGTGAATCATACGACCTAATATTTTTAATTAACCAAAACATCTGTGCATTGAGTTGAATAAAGTGATCGAGTGTTTAGTGCTAAAATGGGAAAGGACTACTACAAAATCCTGGGATTGTCGAAAGGGGCCAACGACGACGACATCAAAAAGGCATACAGAAAATTGGCTTTAAAGTACCATCCTGATAAGAACAAAGCACCAGGTGCCGAGGAGAGGTTCAAGGAGGTTGCTGAGGCCTACGAGGTGCTGAGCGACAAGAAGAAACGCGACATCTACGACGCGTACGGTGAGGAAGGTCTGAAAGGAGGATCTGGAGGAAGCGGAGGCGGCGGTCATCATGGAAACTTCCAACAGTATACATTCCATGGGGACCCGAGGGCCACGTTCGCCCAATTCTTCGGCAACAGCAGCCCCTTTTCCTCGTTCTTCGACTTTGGAAGCGGAAATCGCATGTTCAATCTTCACGACGATGGCATGGACGTGGACGACGATATGTTCGCTTCTTTGGGGGTCGGAGGACCACCGAGAGGTCCCGGCGGGGCTTTCCGCAGCCACTCGTTCAATTTCCACGGCAGCCCCAATAGAAACAAGGACAAAGTGAATCAGGACCCTCCAATCGAGCACGATTTGTACGTTTCTTTGGACGATATCGCGAGAGGTTGCATGAAGAAGATGAAGATCAGCAGGAAGGTTTTGCAACCCGATGGCACCACCAAGAAGGAGGACAAGGTTCTGACAATAAATGTGAAGCCCGGTTGGAAAGCTGGAACGAAAATCACATTCCAAAGGGAAGGGGATCAAGGCAGGAATAAGATTCCCGCTGATATAGTGTTCATAATCAGAGACAAACCCCATCCACAGTTCAAGAGAGAAGGCAGTGACATCAGATACACAGCTAAAATTTCACTCAAACAGGTTGGTATCAAATTTAGAGACATTTTAGCGAATTTAAGTAATGGTCTAAAAATAGCGCGGCGTGACGTTCACAGTCAAAAATAACATTTTTGCAATCTATTTTTATTCAAATCATTTATTGTGATTATTTTGTTTCAGGCTTTATGTGGCTGCACCATTGAAGTACCAACAATGACAGGGAACAAGATACCCCTCCATTACACTTCGGAAACCATCAAGCCCACTACGGTCAGGCGTATCACAGGCCATGGTTTGCCCCTGCCCAAGGAGCCCAAGGAACGCGGAGACTTGATTGTGAATTTCGACATCAAATTCCCCGACCATCTGGCGCAACCTGTCAAAGATATTTTATATGATACTCTACCCAACTAACCATAATTATTTAATATTAAGTATAAATGGTATTGTGCGTTTTAGTACAATGGTGTGACTGAGATTTTTTTTAAAACGGCGATACTAAATGTAAATATAAGGCTTTTTGTATATTTGAGTGAAAGGGGCTGAAGTTATCAAAATCTGCCTCAGGGTGATAATTTTTACAGTCAGATTATCAATTTTGTTACTTGTACTTAGGTATTTTGGTGGACAATTTTATAGTCTTTTTTTGTATATACCATAGATTGTGTAAAAAAATATTAATTTTGTAAATTATTTTATAGTATTATGAGAATGTGTTAATAAATTATTTTTTTACTTAAATCATTGTTTATTTACAATATTATCATTCCCAATGCAAAGGTCAATGAAAATAAATATTTTGCTTTCAAAATATCACAAAAATACATACAGTTGTTGAAATTAATTTAAATAAAGGATTATAACTTACCGCTATACACGCTCCAATGACAACTACATGACCATATAAGAGAAACTCTTTTAAGGTCACTTGCATGAGTTAGTTGTTTTTGTTTTGGTATTTTTAGTGCATCTCAATTCACTTTATATTTAGATTTATTTATTTATTTATTTTTACTTGTATTGTCTGCTGAAAATAATTTTTAGCATTGGAAAAATAAAACCAGAATAAAAAATGTACAACACTTTTAAGTTTAAGTTAAATAGATATACACATACATAAATAAATTATTAGAAGTTAGGTATCCAATGTAATCACCACTTTGTAAAAAGATATAAAAATATAAAAACTAATCTATATAAAAAAATATATATTAAAAAAATCCAGGATTAGTGTGCTCGATGACGCACCTCTTGCAGTATTGCTTGACGGCCCTGTATCCTTCCAAGGAAATCTGGCAATCCTGTATGTTCAACTGCTGCAAACCTCTGCAGTAGTAGGCTATACAATGTATACCCCTGTCCGTAACCAAATCGCAGTTCCTCAAACTCAACTTCTTTAAGTTGGGGCAACTTTCCGCCAGAGCCCTAAGCCCGGCATCGCTCACATCGCACTTCCCGATATCCAAAGCCCTCAACCTCGTACAGGATCGCGCCAAAACAGTCATGGCATCGTCGGAAACAGCTTCGCAACCTCTCACGTTCAGATAACGCAGCTTATAGCACCTCCTCGCAATAACCTTCAAACCTGCGTCGCTCACCTGGTCGCATTTTGCCACCGAGAGGTACCTCAAAGTCGCGCCCAGCTTGGCCAACTCATACAAACCGAAATCGGTTATGTTCGAACAGTCGCTCACGCTCAACTCGCGCAAACCATGGCAAAAACTTGGCACAAACTTCAAACCAGCATCTGAAAATAACGACATTTTAACAATTTAACAAAAGTTAACGAAATCTTAACAACTATTAACGCCACAAATAAGCGTTATTATAACGCAATTCTGTTGCGGGTAGAGATTTGTTGATGATTATTTAAGCGATACTTTGTTGAGTAAATCTTTATTTAACCGTTAGTTTTTTGAGTTTACGGTTAATTTTTTTACCAGTTCTACAAAAATTAACAGAATTGGAACAGAAAATAATGGTTTAAGTTTATTAACTGCTAAAACAACCCATTCATTAATTTTATCTACTCCTACATTGATAAGCTGTGACTTTATGGCGTTTTAGTCACGGGCTGAAGTTAGTAATAGTGGCTTTTGGGCATTTTAGTCACGGGCTTAAGTTAGCTTTATTATAAATTAGAGAAAAGTGAGGTTAATTCCGTTGACATTTGACAGATGTCAAATGTTTAACAAATAAAATTGGATTTAAATTCTTCTTTGTGGTCGACGTAGATAAAGTATAGTATGCAACTCGTTTTATAAACTTATCTAGACACTCGTTTTTATTAAACACTCGCTTGCAAGCTTCGCTCGTGCTTAATAAAACTTGTAACTAAAATGGCGTTTATAAAACTTGATACATAATATACTATTATCTAGTCCTACATTGATAAGCTGTGACTTTATGGCATTTTAGTCACGGGCTGAAGTTAAGTTAGCTTTATTATAAATTGCGAAGAAATTAGGTTAATTCGTTAAATTTCAAATGTGTATGAATTAAAATTGGCTTTAAATTTTTATTTCTGTTAGTGGTAGATAAAGTATGCAACTCGTTTTATAAACTTCCCTGGACACTCGTTTTTATTAAACACTCTCTCGCAAGCTTCGCTCGTGCCTAATAAAACTCGTAACTAAAATGGCGTTTATAAAACTTGGTATATAATTTACTATTATCTACTCCTACATTGACGAGCTGTGACTGTAGGGCCTTTTAGTCACGGCCTGAAGTTAGCTTTATAGGAAATTGCGAAAAAGTGAGGTTAAATTTATCAAATGTCAAATATTTATGGATTGTGACCTTATGGTGTTTTAGTCACGGGCTGAAGTTAGCTTTATTATAAATTTGGAAAAAGTGAGGTTAACTTCGGGTGACAGTTGACAGACGTCAAATTTTTAACAAATAAAAATGGCTTTAAATTCTGTTTTTTGTTCGTCGAGGATAAAGTATAGTAGCAACTCGTTTTTATTAAACACTCGCTCGTGCCTAATAAAATGGCCTTTATAAAACTTGATACATATTATACTATTGTGCACGTTTGGCCTCAAAACGCATTCAAGTGCCGCCGCATGTGATTAACAGCAAAATCTTAATTGCGCATGCGTAGAATGCGCGCGTATAGGTATAATTGAGGTTAAAATTCAGTGTTGCCAATGACCGTGCAATTGCACGGTTTGCGTGCGTTTTCACGCCTGACCGTGCATTTTGCGAACATCGTGAGAAACCGTGCCTTTTGCGTGCGTTTTGAACATACAACATTAAAACATTAAAAAAAATATTTAAAATACAATTAGAAACTTGGCAACATAAAAATTAAAAAAAAAATGAAAATGCAATTAGAAACTTGGCAACTTGACATTGTGGGCGGGGTCAGCAGTACAATTTTAAATTTGCCGTTATTTATAGTGCGTAAGTCACAAAGAAGATGGCGTGAGCAATGCTTACTGGATAGAATCCTTCTACGCAGGCTCACTGAGCATGCGCCTAAGACACTCTAGTCACTAGACTCTAGAGTGTAGTAGAGAAGAGGGCATCTTTTTTTTACTGCAAGAACATTAAATGTTAATAGGTATACATCTATGTAAATAGGTAAAGGTAGTAGTATATAGGTATAGGTAGTAGTACTACCGTAGTACCATAATGATTGAACAGTGATAGTACTGATTCATCAAAACTTACACCCAAATCACACCACATTAAAAAATTGTAGAAAATTATACGCCACTGCCCAATTTATTATAGAAACAACATTTTTATGAAAATGCTTTTAAATTTTAAAAAATAGTACTTTTATAACACAAACAAAAAATACTTGTTAGTTAACGGTTAAAGCGTTACTTTTATTATTAGTATTTAAAGGTTAAAAACATTATAAAAAAATCTTACCGGTGATTTGCATACATCTCCTTAAGTAAAAATAAGCAAGTTGTGGACAATTATGTACAATAACTTCTAGGCCGCTGTCCTGCAGGGCTATGCAATCAGTCAAGTCTAAATATTGAAGCTGCAACCTTCTGGGAGGTTCAGGGCCGGAATTAATACTTATGCAGGAAATCTTAATGCATCCTGAAACATCTAGATGCTGTAAATTGGCACATCGAGTGGCGATTTCGAATAATGCATTGTTTGTGACAGTAAGACAGCCGTGTAGTTGTAAATGAGTGAGTTCAGGGCATCTTCTTGAAAGTAGTAGCAGGCTTTTGTCTGATAGTTTGGCACCGTCGGTTACGTGGACCCTTTCCACACTTGGGCAGGCGCCTGTTCGGCCCTGGCCACATAGTTGTCGTAAAACGCCTCTGACAGCTTTGTCTCCGCATATTTTGTCGCCTTCTAGGCGTATGATGCGCCACAATATCGGCGTCCATGCTAATATTTCGAATCTCCTGCAGACTTGCGCGCATATGCTGAGATCCACGCTTGATAGGAAGGAGAATATCCTGACAAGAATCTTGTCTGATAGATGGTCAAAGGAGTTGTTTTTACTGTGGTTTTTCTTGCCTTTGTAGGGATTTTGCCCGTCAGTCCAAGCAGAGTAACTTAGTAGGGGCCCTGGGCTGGTGGACACCAAAGTGTGATAGCCCTGGTCGACGTTAGGGTTAAATTTGCTTAGTTTTAGGTAATTTTTTTGTACAGTTTCTCCTAATATAGAACTGGTCTTTTTTAATTTATCACAGCATCTTTCTTCTTCCCAATAATTCGAGTTCAAGCAGGATTTTCTTAGATTCATAGCAAAATCATCGTTTTCACTTGACAGATCTAGATTTTTTAAATGAGTATTTGATTCTTCTAATGTTTTGTTGTAGTTAAGTTCTTCTGTTGAATATGAGTCATTGTGTTGGTCATAATACTAAAATGCAGGGATTAGTTTAAGTAAATAGATCATCAAAACTACTTACATAATATGTAGAGTTTGTGTTAAGATTATTGCTGTTCATTTGCATAGGTTTTTTGTTGGCAGTATAGTGGTCATTTTGCATGGAATTGTAGTTATCTTCGTCCAAGGCCCCGTTTATGTTCTTATTAGTCCCATTATTGTAGCCCAAATGCACTAAGGGGCACACCATAGGTTGTATTTTGTGTTTGCCCAGCCCAAATGGGTTTTGATTCATATCTTATTAAAAGTAAATAAAACTAAATTTCTACATACGGCCATTCAAATGAGTATTTAAAAAGAAATTCCTTATTTCATATACATATATACATAATTCGTCTTAACTTAGGTCGTCGACATTTTGACATACCTTACGTTAACCTCACTTTTAAGAAATTCTTTCTTCATATTTGTAATCGTGATGAAATCACAGCTAGGAGAGAAAAAAATTCTACTATAAAAAAAAATAAATTAAAACGTTTATTCCAAAGAATTTGTCGATATAAATTGAATTTTATTTATTTATTTTTTTATTATTTTCTATTATTCCCGTTGTCCTGTGGAATGCCTTTTATGGAGATAGCGAACAAAAGATATAAAATGTATACAACATTTTTATTAAATACCTACATGTTGAAATTATCAACTGACGTTTTCTACAGGCAATGTAAAAATGTCACTGTCTGACGTTTTCCAACAATATACGCAAAATGTCATTTCTGACGTTTTTCAACTATAAACAAAAAATGTCAAATGTTAAAAAACTACTATTATAAAGCATTACTTGTTGTTAAATAAATACAAACACGTTAAGGAACGGCTAAAATTTTCCAAGGTTTCGAAAATTTTTAGCGATAAGTTGTGTATAATAATTTAAATAAATTAAAGGCCAGTTGAATTTTTAAAATTTCCGCAGTTATGGCGTCTGGGGGGAAAGGCGATGCCAACGTTAAAGCAGGGAATTTTGTGTTCCTTGTGTCCTGTGTCGTTTAAGTTGGTAGCAACGCGTGTGGACAGTTTGGCATTTTGTGATGTGAGATTTTTATTAAAAGTTTTTATTATGATAAATTAGGGAAATAGCGAGTAAACATTAATGCCAATCGGATTAATTTGGACAAAGAGTGAGAAGTCTTCCATTTCCAGTGATCGTGCAATGCCCCAGAGGCCCAGAATAGCCCGTATGCGTCTCTTAAAATTTGGTTAAGAGATGAAAATAAAAAATGATGGAATGCAAATAAAAACATTAGAACATATGTGATGTGAGACATAATTTAGTGGCATTATAATGAACTGTTCGTGGTGGAAGATAGTATTTTGATAAGTTTAAGGGCTCATATTGGCCTAGGACATGGTATAAGTGTGATAGTGTGTGATGTGCAGCATGAAAGGAAGGGGAATGTGTTAGAAGTGCGAAATGATCAAAGAGAAGCACGAAAAGGGCTCGGACAGTGTGAAAGAGGAGGCAAGCAGCTCTGATAAGGAGTCTGCCCCAAGTGCTGATGTTCGTGTCAAGAAGGAGGAGGATGCTACTGCCACTGTAGGAATTAAAAAAGAGCCTGATACGGGGCCAATCACAAAAAATGGTAGTATTATCGGTTCGACGAACACCGGCTCTATGCAAAACAACCCTATCCGGAAGACTGAGGAGGACTCTGTCAGTGTTAGTGGCACGGAGGCAGGATCTCTGCCTCTGAAACAGGAAGAATGTCTGGATAGTGATGCGTTTGCCTTGGGTCTCGGTGGCCCTGGCGGCGGAGGCCCGCATCCAGCTCCTCCAGATGGGGTGCAGCCCCTGGCCAGCAATGTCATCAACAAACAGCCCAGCTCTATGGAAGTGCACTACATGCAACAACAAAGTCAGATCTTTGTCTTCTCAACAGTGCTGGCCAATTCGGGGGCTGATGAGGTGCTGCAAGGCAGGTATCCATCGATCATTGCCTACCATTGTGCTCAGCCTGGCACCAAAAAGTACTTGGAGAAAAATCCCCTCAAAGTGAACCAGTTCAGTAGACAGAATCAAGCCCAGTGGTTTAACAATTTTGCCATGATAAAGAACAAAGGATGCACGCGCAGTCCTGGTCTTGGACCCAAAGCCACAGCCACCTTGGACAACTTCCTTGGACCTGAAGGACTGGACGACATGGTCGGCTTAGGAGATGCAGACCTGCCATGGGATCAAAAGAACAACCATCACCTAGATGGCCTGGATGCTGTCAGCAACGGATTACCTGATGTGGGACTCAATATGAATGAATGTAGTCCTTCATTGTCTAATGTTCAGCCCTCATTGCAGGGTGTCAAAGTGCCTGATGAGAACCTAACGCCGCAGCAGCGGCAACACCGGGAGGAGTCGCTGGCCACCATCCGCAAGATGCAGCAGCTCTTTTTTCCAGAGAGCCAATCCATGGGGGATGGAGGAGGAGCAGGAGGAGCTGGCGGCCCGATGGATCCGAACATGGGAGGACCGCAGCAGCAGCAGCAGGGCCCTGGCCCCAAGTCGATGTCCGCACAACAGGTAGAGTGGCAGAAACTGCAGTCGCAGTACTTCGAAGATCCGAAGAAGCCGCCGGGTGCGCAAGTACCTGTAGGACCTGTAAGTGGGGGCGGTTCGGTGGGCGGGGGTGGCGCGGCTCCGGTGCCCCGAGGTGGGGCGTCAGGGCCGGGACCGCGTCTGCAGGGCCCTCCGCCGCCCTACCATCAAACACCTCGTTCGGCCAGTGTTCCGATCGCGCTGCAAAGCAGTCCAAGCCCTGCGTCCCCCAACAACCCCACGTCGAACCTCTCCTTGCCTTCTCCAAGAGCTTCGTCCGCTCTGAACTCGCCCGCCGATCCGAACAGACCGTTCGGCATCGGCCGGCACATGAGCACTGGACAAAGCCCCACATCACAAGACTCCCCCTCGGCCCCAAGACTTAATCACAGCAATCCCGGTACCCCGCTCTCCTCCCATTTATCTCCTAGCGTGACGAGCACTAGCACTGAACCGACATCGACTCATCAATCGTCAGGTAGGTACCCGATAGACCGGCTCTGTTCCCCCAAATTAATGCCAACTTTGCTTAGTGGACGGAGGAGGAGGAATGTTTGGTCGCACCTTGCAATCCATGGCACAGCAAAAACAGCAAATGAGCACATCAACGAGTTGCGCCACAACCCCGACGTCTGGTGGCCAAGTGAAAGAGCCGAACCTGATGCCGGTGCCGTCTCCCCAACAAATCCAGTATCTCAACACATTCGAAGGACAGGAATTGATCATACAAAAACAACCTAATACAAGTCTCAAAGAAGGAAATATCATATCACCACCGTATGTATTTTCAATATTTATTATTCTTCTCCTTCAGGGGGGTGGCTACTAAATTAATTTTCTAACATTTGCAATTATAAATTATCTGTATTCTCGACTTAAAAATTACGTTGACCTTTGGGGGCACTTAATTGATTATTATTATTTATGATGTAAACAGTATTACACAGTGATTCATTTTGCAAAACTTACTAGACAATAGTTGTTTGTTGTACATGTGTTGAAAAGCGACTTTTTCATGCGATTGTTTAAGTTGCTCACGAGCTTAAAGAAAGCTTTTCTCACAAGTGAAACACAATGTTTTTTCTACGACCCTTTTATTTTTTATTAAATTAAAATACAAAACAAAATAACCTTAAAACGTGTTTGACAGCTGTTAAAATTACTTTCATCTAATTTTTAAGTTCTAAGTTACTTAAAATCAATAATCTTACCTTCTCAATTTAAGTGAGGGCACTAAAATTGGAATTTTTATACAAACACAATTAATTCTGTTCTAAATGATATTTAGACATACATATGAAAATACAATACAAATTTTGAAAAGAATGTCAAACGATGCTGTCAATTTCTTTTCACACAGACCTGTCACTTTTCACACAGAAATGTCACTTTACATTTGTGTTTTGTCTTGACAATGCCATTACGAAATATGTCTTTTACATAGTGGTTGTAGAAAATAGTTATTTGTTTTACAAGTGTTGAAAAGCGACTTTTTCATGCGAGTGTTTAAGTTGCCCACGAGGCCGTTAGGCCGAGTGTGCATTAACACGAGCTTGAAGAAAGCTTTTCTCACAAGTGAAACACAATGTATTATTTTTTATTATATTCAAATACAAAACAAAATAACCTAAAAACGTATTTGACAGCTGTTAAAATTCTTTCATCTTATTCTTTTAATTTTTAAGGTATAAGTTACTTAAAATCAGTAAACTTACCTTCTCAATTTAAATAAAGGCACTGTGTTCTAAATGATATTTAGACATACATATACAAATACAATACAAAATTTGAAACGAATGTCAAACGATGCTGTCAATTTCTTTTCACACAGACCTGTCACTTTTCACACAGAAATGTCACTTTACATTCGTGTTTTGCATTGCCAATGAAAAGATTCATTTTCTAAGCAACGATGCTAATATGAAATGTGACTTTTACATAGTGGTCATAGAAAAAAGTATTTTTTCTACAACATATTATAAACAATAGAGACTAATATATATATATACTTGCATTTATTTCAATAAAATTTAAGTATTTTTTGGGAATTAAGATGATTAGTTTAAATTTTAGTTTAGCAAGTAGGGATGCACCGGATCGGGTATTTTGCCGATCCGGCCGGAACCGGAATTTCGGCCGCTGGCCGGACCGGATCGCCGGAATTCCGGCCGGATCGGGACCAAAATTTAAAATGTATGTGCATGCGTATTTTTATACTTAAAATATTGAGGCTGATTTATTTTTACTCTTTTTTAAACTAGCTACAGTATGCAGAGTGTTTATTACTATTAATTTTACCTAGATAGAAATTACTGTTTATTTAAATATTAATTTTTAATTAGCGTTAACAAAATTAAAACAATTCTACTCATTCAATTGGAGAATAACAGCCACCTGCCAATAATAAAAAAAATAAAAAGAAGTCGGGGAACCACAGCCGCCGGTCTATCATAGGCAAGGAAACACGCACACCCTTCTCTGTTGACCAATTACAAAATATATCTGGTCGAAAGTCGGGGCATCCCAGACGCGAAAGTCGGGGAATCACAGACGCGAAAGTCGGGAAATCCCAGACGCCTGCTAATCATAAGCAAAGGCACAGGGCTGCACACAGACCGATGCCTATTCCGTATCATTGAAACAAGTGAAGCCGCTTTCGCGGAGTGCGGGGAATGGTATGCGCAAGGCGTGGCTATGTTTTCACCATAGTTGTCTTCAGTTTATTTACGATTTATGTCTCGTAGAAGAGTTTAATTTATAATATTTTTATATTATATAGGTGATATTTATACATTATTAATATTAAAAATTTAAAACCTAAACATTTCCAAAAAGTTCCGAAAATTCCGGCCGGAAAGCGATCCGGCCGGAGCGATCCGGCCGGAACGGTAGTTCCGGCCAACTGGCCGGATCGGCCGGATTTAGTGGTACCGCCGGAATTCCGGTGCATCCCTATTAGCAAGTTTAATAAACTGCACTTTAATCACGAGTTTTAATTATGCACGAGCGAAGCTTGCTAGTGTTTAATTAATGAGTGTCTAGACAAGTATATAAAACGAGTTGCATAATTTTTCTTACGACGAACACTAAGATTAGATAATTTTTTCAACTCCCACCTTCAAAACGCTCATTATCGTACATGTTTCCATGACACTAAGTGACCTTTTAAATACACATTGACAAGTTGTGTCTTTATGGCGTTTTAGTCACGGGCTGAAGTTGGCTTTAAGTTAGTTGACAGTTGTCAAATGTCATACAATTATTAAAATAAGGTGCCTTGTAAAATAATACTAAATGTTAAAATTATTTTATTATCGCAATACAAAAGCATTAAATAGTTTCTCAATATTTAAAATTTTTACATGAACATTGTACTGACCTTTTAATTTCGCCGTGCTCAGTGAAGTGCTCATAAAACATTTTCTTTACTTTCACTGTGAAAAACTGTTGTTAATCGATTTTCAAGGAATACAATTCGATTTATAACCTTTATAACACTTAAAAATTTGACATTTGCAACACAGATTCCCCTATTGTTTTATAGATGGCGCTCTATACAAATATTTGATTAAATCATTTTAAGATAATAAGTATTTGTCGTAGAAAAAGTATAGTATGCAACTTGTTTATAAAGTTTTGTAGACACTCATTAATTTCGTGTCTAAAATGGCGTTTATCAAACTTAATACATAATATACTATAAAAATAAATTAACCCTGAAAGAAACTGTTGCTAACTTCAGACAAAATGAGATTTTTGGTCTTGACATCCCACCCAATCATAAGTGTGTCTCTGAACTCACCCTTTGGGTGAAGGGTTTAGCTGCTACTTAACCTAACCTAGGATAACAGCGTTTTAAAAATGGTGCTTTTTTGTGTTAAAATTGTCACGGATTTTCGCTCTCAGGAGTTGATCACCTTGCCTACTGTCACGAGATTTATGGACGGCCCCATACAATTATGCAAAACTTTATGTTATACATTTTTTGCTTTACTTTTATTTTTTAACCTTGTACAAACCCCCAAAAAAATGTATTTACCATTCTCTAGGTAAATAGCAAACACATTGTTATAATATATGTTGATACAATTAGATTTTGTAACATGTTTTGTATGAAAATAAATTTTATCATTATCTTCTACAGGGTATTGTTAAAATATTTTTTGTTTGTCTACAAAATAATACTCTTAAAAATTAAATTAAAAGCAAGTTTTTCTTTATAGAATTAACTGTAATCTGAATCACTGTGCGTTATTAATCAACATTTATAGTGTTATCTTTAATCGCGTTATAATAAATTACTTTTCTCAATAGGGTTTTGCCCACTTCAATGGACAGCGGCTTTCCCGGAACAAATCCAGATTTGGGACTGAATAGAGTATCAGGTCCTAATACCCCCACCTCCATAGATGTGCCGCGCTTTCCTCCAACGCCTGGTGTGCCACAAGACGGATGCAGATTTTCAAATCCAAGCCCACACACACCAACAACACAAGGTATAGAATTAACTCGTTTTTTTATTATTTTAATGTCATAAACATCAATGTAGTTAAAAGAAAAGTTTATTAAATTCTACACATAACAGCTTCTTAGACTATTTTCGTCAAATTAATAGTTTTTCATTTGAAAATTTTAAGTAAAGCATGTAAAAAATAAAAAAATAAAAATTTTAACAATAATTATAACTTTGGTTGATATGATTTTTAATTTTTATTCTACCCACTTTAGATGTAATTATGAAAAAGTTTCAATGGAATGCTTACTTAAAAATGTAATGAAATATGGTAATAACTTTTTTTGAATAACTAGGCATCTTTACATAAAATGATACATTCTTTTAATTGTATACCTCATTTATTGAGACACAAAAAACACGTTCAAAGGTGACATTTTTAAGGAATCTACAGTTGTTGAGTGAAGAAATATACTAAATCTACTAAACATGTTGTTGTTCATATTTTTGTTGTTTCATTTAAACGCCATTTTATTTCTATTTTATAATTTTGGATGGAAGAAAAGCAAAAAAGAATTTTTATCTAAAAGTATTTCTAGATCTAAGATACTTTTTCTAAGGTAACTGTATTTATTGATACACGGAAAACACGCCCACTTCTCTCTAGGACACAACTTTCCAGGATTAAAAAAACCCGATCCACTGGGCTTTTTTGGGTTTTATTGTTGTTTTTTTGTGTTTCTTAATTCATGATGGGTTTAAAAAATATTTAAAAAGATAGAAAATTCAAGTATTTTCACAGTGAAATTCTGTATAAAAAAATAAGGTAGTGAAAATATCACTCCTTTTTTTTCAACTATAAAATGCATAGGTGGAGTGGCAGGGGAATCCCCGAACTTTAAAATTAAGTTTTCTTGCAGATTTTGCAAGATAATAGTTAAAAATTAAGGATATTTATCATTTATTTCTTATAATTTGTCAATATAAATAAATGTTGCAATACATTTTTTATCGTAAATTGTTTTATTCAAAATAATTTATTAAAAAAAATTGTTCTTGGTTTAATTTTAATAACTCACGGGACATTCAGATGACAGAAATAAAATTTAACTTGGTATACCAGAATACCTATATTTATTAGGAATGTATAAAATGTTTAAACTTTAAAGGATAGGCCAATGTACATTTTTAACATTTTTGAATAAGTTCACCAATTGATCTCTAGACAAAATGCAGACAAAACGTGTGATAACTCATGGGACACGAAAAACTTTCTTTAAAAAATTGGTTAAATGAAGCAACCTTTTTCTCTGAATCCTAAACTGTATGAAACATAATCTTATTTTAAAAATATACTTTGCCTATAGTGTATTAAAAAAACATTCAACTTAACTGCTTTGATTGTGTGAGGTTTTAAAAAAATTGGTTAATATGATAACTCATGGGACATAACATATTTTTAGTGCAGAATTCAAAAGCAGTTAAGACTTTTTAATTATTTAAAATTTTATGGAATATTGGGTTTAATAAATAAAGTAATAATTTTCTAGACACAAGTAGACATGTATGCTCCTAGTTTAATAACATTTGGAACATTTCGATTGATATAAATTTGAAGAAAATTACGCTATTACGCATGGAATTGCCCCCTTGTAAAATCAGTAAGTTATTGATATATGTAAAAAAAGTAACTTAAAGCTATAATTTATTTAATTTAAATTATTAATCAATAATTATTGTTTTAAATGTTAAAAAAACTTTCGAAATTCTCTTTTTAGTCTTAAAAAAGGAAATAAAATTATTAAATAAAGTTTTGTTTGATCGTTTCTTTGTATTCTAAATTAGAATTAGAATTTTTAATACAAAAGCAGTTTTAGTTTGATTGGTGCTTTATGGGTGTTCTTTAACAAGTTAATGAGGGTACTGCTTTTAATTAAGACTTGAGTTTTTTACAGATACATACATATAAGAATGTATTTAGTTTTTAAATGTATAGTTTAAGAAAAAATAAATTAAAAAAAAAACTTTTAAAAAACCTTGCGAGCTTTTTTAAGCGGGTTTAACCTAAATAAAATCCAACTCTGTAAAATCCTATTTATTTTTATAACTCCTCCGCTACACAAACACAAAATGTTTGAATCTTTTACTTTTAATATTTATATATATTACATAAACTTAGTTTCTTAATATTTATTAATCAAAATATCCTTTAATAATGTAAAAAAATTAGTTTTCTTTTTTTAATTTATTTTAAATTTGTTTTGTTATCTTATTATTAGCGTTGAGTACCTTTATTGTTGCAAATGTATTCTTTACTTTTAACCAACCTTAATTTTTTTCCTCTATTTTCTATAAAAAGTATGTCTATGGATAGAGGGCTCAACAGGACAAATGGACTAACATTTTCATTTTTCGACCAAAAGTCATTCTTCATAAAAAGTTCTGCTTGTTTTGAAAGGTAGTTTACTCTTGATAGTATTTCATGGTTTCTTGTTTTTCGACTCCCCTGTATAATATTTTCAAATTTAAAGTATGGCATTAGACTTTTCAAACAAGCAGAACTTTTTATGGTGGAAAAATTAAAATTTTAGTCAATTTGTCCTCTTGGGCCCTCTATCCGTGGCATATTGTATCTATAATATGTACAATAATACCCGGAAAATAAAGGTTCAGTGAAAGAGCAGTAGTACATTGAACAAAGTGGCATACTGAACTTCGTCTTTTGCAGTTTACCAATGTATTTACTTGTATGTAAATGTTACTGCAATAAAGTCATATTGTTATTATTATAATTTCAATATTTTCATAAAAACGGCCATTTTGAGCAATCTTAAAAACATAATTGCAATGAATACTTTCAGGCACCGTGCTGCAGGTATGAATGTAATTTTAATGTGATTGGAGCCATTTAGGTGGATCTAAATTGTTTTTTGTTGTTGTAGGAGATAAGCCGCGAATGGGTCCGACAGCAACGCCGGGCCTTAGTCCCCAGACGGTTCCCGGTCCCGGTTCTGACCCGTTGAAAAATGATCTCTTCCCGACGCCGAGTCCACACATGATGGACGTGCAGCGGTTTCCCGGTCCGAATGCTTCTCCAGGTGCTAAAATGGGAGGAGGGTTTGTGAACGTGTCGCCGCAGGGAAAGCAGCAGCAGCAGCAGCAGCAGCAGCAGCCCAGCCCGATGGATCTCCAGAACTACGGTTGCGTCGTGAGAGGGGGCGACAACGTACCGCTCAATCCGAACTGCACTTCGAGCACGATGACGGGCAATCCGAAAGTGTCTCATTTCGATCCGATCTCGTCGTTGGCGCAGATGAGCCAGCAATTGACGAACAGCGTGGCCAGCTCGCTGAACGGGCAGGGCGTCAACCAGGGCCCCTCGATGATGCACATGATGGGCTCGCCGTCCATGCACATGATGGACATGGGCGTGCCGCCGTGCCACCAGATGCCCCCCGACATGGACCCCGGCCCCGGGCCCGGCATGATGGGCATGCAGATGCAGCAGGGCTTTCATCCGAACCAAGGGCCCATGGGCCCCATACGCTCTCTCTCGCCAAAACTGCAAGGTGCCTTTCCCAACCACATGCCTATGCCGCGCATGATGGGCCGTCCTCCGGGACCCAACCCCTACAACGGGGCCAACGTTCAAGTGAAACCGAACGCTCCGAACACGATTCAATACTTGCCGGCCAAGCCTCAGGGCGGGCAGGCGCCCGGCCCGCCCAGGGGACCGCCCAGCCTGGACTTCCTGACGAGGCTCGCGACCCCGATGAACATGATGGTCGAGCAGAAGATGGGTCAGCAACAGCCGCCGCCCAACATGCACTACTTCCATCAGCAGAACGGGCCGCCGATGCAAGGCGGCCCGATGCCGCCGCACATGGGCGGAGGCCACATGGACGGCGGCGGCGGCGGCGGGCCGATGGGCCCGCAGGACCACATGGGACCGATGGGCCCGATGATCGGCCACATGGGCAACGGAGGCGGACCGCCGATGATGGGCGGAGGGCAGATGGGCATGATGCCCATGATGAGGGGAGGCCCGCCGATGCGGCCGCCGCCCATGATGAGATTGGGCCAGATGGGCGGCTACAACGGCGGGCCCGGCGGCGGCCACGGCGGCGGGCCGCCGGACATGTTCCAGCAGCAGCAGCAGCAGCAGCAGGGTCCGGGCGGGCCGATGGGCAACCCGAACGCGCAGATGTTCGTCGGCGGGCCGAAGGGCAGCCCCATGGGCGGACCGATGGGCGGCGGCGCGCCCGACGCCAGCCAGCCTCTGCCGCCCTCGATGGGACAGAATAATAGCTTTAAGAACAGCCCGTTCGTAGGCCCGACGACTGCCGATCCCAACTACGCGCAACAGTTTCACAACTTCCAGCAGCAGTTGTACGCGACGAGTACTCGCAGTCAGATGGGCGGAGGCGGGCAGGGCATGGGGCCCGGCGGACCGGGCCCGGGCCCCCCGCCGCCGCACATGCAGCAGCCTCCCTATTTCAATCCCAAATAGCAAATGTGGTGCTGAGTGCGTGAATCAGAGGATTTTCTTTTATTTTTGATATTACTTAATACTAACTAATATGAGTAATCTGGCAATAATAAGAATGTAAGAATGATTTTGTATATTACGCATCGAATTCAAGTGCAGTTAGCAGTGAGCAGCAGCACTAGCCCCCATATGCTGTCAGTCTGCCTGCCCGTCTGCCTGCCTGTCTGCCTGCATTCATACTACTCTGGATTTGTATATTTGCCATAAACTAGAAAGACAATTAGTATAATATAAGTGTTGGACTACTTGCTTGGTCCTTTTTATGACGGAGGTTTCACTATTTTGCTCATTTGTTTCTATCAATCTGTTATTCGTTTTATTGTACATTTTATGAGTAAACTGAATGAAATGATAACAATAAAATTCTATATTATATATTCTGTTATTTTATTTCGTCTATCAATGCCAGAAAACCAACTATTAACTTAAAAAATACAAAAAAACTACACCTACGATAGTAAAATTCTATTTTCACTTGAATCTTTAAAATCTTAAAAGATATCTCACTAAAATTTTAACACAGCATTTAGCAAGCCTCTCTTTAACTTCTGCAGACGAAATATCACCACTATATTCGTTAAAAATAAAAAAAACACCATATGTCAAATCCTACGATATCAAAATTACCTTTTCTTTCATATCTCAAGAACCCTTAAAGATAATGCCCTGAAATTTTAACCCTGTACTTGGCCAACCTTTCCTCAAATCCTGCCCAAAAATTACGCAGAAATATAATGTATTTAAAAAGTTATAAGGTAGTTGGTATAGTTTACTGGAGAGATGTCAGATAAGTAAGTAAAAACTTTTAAAAAACTCGAACAAAAGTAAGTTTATGTGAAAAGGTATGTTTAATTTTCTAAAACACTTACTTTACAACATGAAGAGGCCCTAATTTTACGTATTTACGTTAAAATTATCTAGTAAAAGAATGACGTTAGAAAACTGTTAAAAAAAAATTAAAAGCGCAAACTACACTTAATTACTGAGAACAAGAATGTTTAATTTTATGAAACGCTTGCCTTTTAGCGTTTATTCAGCCCAATTTCTAATTATCTTTTTTTGAATATTTTGAAAAAAAGTAACATTCCCGCCATTATTTGAATTGGTTCCCACAATTCAAAGGACAGTGCCGTTTTTAACTTCCGCTTTCTTTGATTTAATTCTTAAAACCTCCATATCTTTAGATTTTTTTTAAATGTAAATCTATTATAAAGATTTATAAAGGATTTATACCAATTTTTATTAGTAAATAATCATTTTTAAGCATAAAAAAACTTGATTTTAATTGCGGTGTACTTCCGTTTACCCGAAGGTTATAAATAAGGGAGGGCACTTGGCAACAGTCCTCAGTCGTTTTTTAGAAGCCGTCCACGTAGGTTGCTTTTGCGCTTTTATTTTAAATACGCAGTTTTCGTCGAAATTTCACAACATCATGTCTGCGGAGGTTCAAAATCCTTCTGTACCGAAACGTCGCCGCATTGATCCTGCTGAATATGATTTGGAGACGCAAAATATCCTTGAAGAAGCCGACTCAATCCAGACTGATTTGGATACCATATCTGAAAGATGCCACGAAGATGTTCTTGACCTGGAGCAGAGATATATGCTGCTCAAAAGGCCGCATTTATTGCGAAGAAACTTGGCCGTAAGCCGCATACCCAACTTTTGGCTTACAGCGGTGAGTAAAATTAAGGTTACGCTTTTCCCGCCAAGTTATGTTTGTTATGTTAGGTTATGTTATGTTAGGTTTGTTCCTAACATTTTAGTCTTTAATTTACTATTTTCAAAGCGCTTTTAAAATGTAAAATTACAAATGCGTTTTTATATTGTTTCAGATTAAAAACCATCCTGATTTGCAAGGATTTATTGATGAGTCCGAGGAGGATTCTCTTGCCCACCTTGAAAAGTTTGAAGTGGAGGATTTCGACAATTATAAAGAGGGTTACAAGCTAAAGTTTTCCTTCAATGAAAATCCCTATTTTTCAAACACTGTCCTAATGAAGACTTACCACAACCCTACTAGTAGGTTCAATGTTTTTGGTAAGATTTTCGAATGTCTCTCTTTTTTTTTGTTTTAGCAAACGCGCCAACTTCTGAATGTACCCCTATTGATTGGAAAGAGGGCATGCAACTTACTCGAGCTCCAGGTGAAGCATCAGGCAGTCGTCGTCGCAGACTTGATGCTTCTTCGTTCTTCCACTGGTATGAAGACAATGTAGACGCAGGGACTGATGATATAGCTGAAGTCTTGCGTGAGGATATCTGGCATAATCCCCTCCAATATTTCCTTGTTGCCGATGCCGAACCAGATGACCCAGTTGGAGATGCTGACTCAGGCAGCAGCAGTGATGATCGTGAGTATAATACTAACTAAAGCTTTTCTATTTCAGTCGTTTATTATTGTAAATTTCACAGATTTCCTTGAGCCTTTCTTGGGTTTTTTTATGTTTTGTTAATTTTATGTATTCTCTCTATTTAGCCCCTGCTCCTGATCCAAATTTTATTATTTCAACTATTAGAGGCAGAGTTATCAAACTCTCCAAGGGAGTTTTCGATAACCTAAGTTTCTTTAGGGGCATTAAGGTTAAGAAACATTATTTCCCCTTCTTAACTCATGCAGCCGATCAAAGAGTAGAGAATCCTGAACTGCCTCCACTTGGACCCCCACCACCATCTGGTGGGGGCCCTGAAGAGGCCCTTCCTAAACCAAAAACTCCTCCTCAGAATTTAGGAGGATTTTTATCCAGCCTAATACGTCGCAATTTTTAAGTAGTAAGTTTTTTAATTTCAAAATAGTTTGTAAGGTACATTCTAATTTAATTTTTGTTTCAGAAAACCCAAGCGAAGAGGCACCCTGAACAAGGGCTTTTAGGGCTTTTAAAATGTTAAAATTCCTTCATTGAAATCAAAATTTTTCTCTAGTTAAATAAGCTTTAAAACAACTAGTTCAAAAGTTGTCATTTAAGCTCGCATTTAAGTTCCTAAATATTTTACTTTTAGTTTTAATTTTTAAGTTGACTGATAACCTGATAATTACCTGATGATTACCTAGTCAAGTATTTTTATTTATTAACTTAATTTAGTTAATTTATTATTAAGGTTGTGCTTGTGTAAATTTGGTATGTTTGTATAAAAATAAAAAAAAATTAAAAATGTTTGAAAACCTGTTTGAATAAAAAAATTATGAAAATGAATTTAAAACCTTATTTAATGACCCTTTCAAATAAAGCATACAATTTAAAGGTAAGTAAAATAAAACATTTTTTTTAAATTCTGTAGTTTTGGTAAGTACAAAACTGTTTTTGATTGAAAAACTTTGAATGCTATAAACTTTTGCATGAAAGAAAAATATGATCATGCACAGATTTAAGCTTATATAAGAAAAATTCGGGGTAATTTGACATTAGATAACCTTGATTTGGTGACAGTAGTATTCTTGTTTACATGCAGAAATGCCTGTAAGCCGTTTGGATGTGATTTACCGGAAAATATTGCTCACGCGGTTTTTCACAAAGGGATGGGGATGTCCAGATAATTTGTTAAGGTTACCATTTTAAAGATAAATGTTTTAGCCGCTAATTTGCAGGTTATGTTGTAATTGTTTCTATTTTTGTAATTAGGTTGTTCGAATTTAGGAAAATAATATCCAACAGGGAAAAATGCTATCAATTAGTGCCAAAATACTTCCCCATAACTATACTAAATGTAAGTGATGAACAATACCCTAATCATTCTATTTAATTAAGTGTTTTAGGAGCAAAAAAGATCAGATTGTAGGATTATCGAAGGGAAGTTTAGGAGCCCTTTTGCCCTACATTTACCCAACCTAGTATCCCTAGAGGTGCAAGACGCCTATTTTCAAATGGTTTTGCCCCTTAAGTGGAAAGACAATAGATACAAACCAATCTGTATACAATTAGCTGGAACAGGCGATCATGTGAGTAAAACATAACAATACAAAAAAACTAACATTTCCTCAAAGTACTTTTGGAGACGCCGAAATATAATGGCAATGCCCTTACTAAAAGAAGGAATAGGCTCAATAATCCTAGAAAATCCTTACTATGGCTTAAGAAAACCCAAGGATCAAATTCGATCAAGCTTACACTATGTATCAGACATATTTATTATGGGTGGTTGCCTGATACTTGAATGTTTAGTTTTATTGAACTGGTGTGAATCGCTTGGGTTTGGTCCCTTGGGAGTAACAGGAATCTCAATGGGAGGACATGTAAGTACTATTGCATTACATAGGTATTGTAAAAATGCAGTTTTTTTTTATTTAGATGGCCTCATTAGCTGCTTCAAACTGGCCTAAGCCCTTAGTGCTTGTACCTTGCTTATCTTGGTCTACAGCATCATCAGTTTTTACAGAGGTATTTTTCTTGTAAATAATTGAATTCTGTATTTATGTAAGTCAGTCATTATAGGGGGTAATGAGCGAATCCATTGACTGGGACATGTTACAAAATCAGTACAATAGCGATGATAAGTACAATTGTATGTTATCAAAGCTATGTAAAATAGTGGACGATCCATTTGCTTGTAATCTTACAAGAATACCAGGTAAATTAATATTTTGACAAATTTTACGCTTTAAAATTTTTGACAGTTGGCCTTTTTTTGTATATTTGACAGCTGTCATTTTCAAATTTTTTGACGTTTCAGAGTTTGCGATTAATTTTGAAGAATTATATGAGTTTAAAAATAGCTACGTTACGCCGTACGAAATGCTGAATGTAATGAAGAGCGGGCAATGCTCAGAGGTGGCGTATAAAACTACAAAAACATTTAATAGCACAGTAATAAATCTTTTGATCAAAGGTAAAAAAGCGTTGGAGATGAAAAAGAGAGACAAAGAAGCGTTGTGGTTCATGCGGGGCATGATGGACGAATGCACTCATTTAAAGAATTTTTCTGTGCCTGTAGACACTTCCTTAATTATTTCTGTATGTGCCAACGACGATGGGTATGTGCCTCGTACTGGAATTAGTAGACTTGAAGATATCTGGCCAGGGGCTACAGTGAAATATGTGGAATCTGGTCATGTTGGGGCATATATTTTTCACAGAAAATTATTTAGGGACTCAATCGTAGAGGCTTTTAATAAAGCCAAAACGAAAACAAACCCCCCTACAGTCACTAACGTATTATAATTATTGAACAGTATTTTACATGATGTGCCTTAAAACCCACTTCTTATTGTGTTGATTGTATATAATACTGTACCTGACAAGATTTTAAGTTGTGATATTTTGTAAATAAATAATTGTAAACTATATTTGGTTTGTTTGTTTATTTTTTTCCCTTGCAAAAATAATTTTCAGCTGCCAAATTCATTTATTTTTAACGCTGTGACGTTTAACTTTCTAATTTACGCATTAATTTCTATAATAGAATAAAAGTGCATGGACTTTTAAATTAATATATCGCTAAAAATAGAATTTAATTCGATTCAGCTGCATTTAAAATTAAATGTTCAGGGTTTTTGACACAAAGTAAAAAAAAATGGCACATGTACATTTATTAATACACAGCTAAAAGTTTAATTGTTCACAGATAAGAAAATCTGTCCTATAAACAAGATAGGGAGACGAATTTTATTGTTTATTTTGTTAATTTGTTTTTCATGTGGTGTGACAAAGAACTAAACAATGTTATGTTGCAATGTGTTGGAAAAATAAAGAAAAAATATGAATGTATCAATTTTTATTTAATTGCGTAGAGCTTAGTTATTTAAATTTGCCGCTATAATTAGCGGATGGCGTGTTGAAAATCCAGACACAACGTTGCCAAGTGTCCTTTATTTACCAGTATAGGAGAAATTTTATTTACATTTTCAATAGAATTTATTAGAAAACAATTATTTTGGATCGGTATGTGGTCACTAATTAATGTTTTGGTTGTTGATGTTTAATTTGAGCAAGTTGTTTTCGTTGGAAGTGTTTGTTGCGAGGTATTTTTAGTATCAAAATAAACATTGTGAAAGGCTTGAACTGCATCGGTGCGGCAACATTGTAGTTGGTTGTTGACTGCTGTCACGTACGCTTTGCTCAGTGTTTTATATGAAGTTCCGCGTAAAAATCACAATTAACAAATTACAAGTATAAAATTTAGCACGTTATAGTCGTTCAGAGGTGATTTTAACAGTGTGGCAAAATGTCATCATCGAAATCAAGTGTCGACGATATTCTTGGTGGTAAGTTCCTTTTGTTTACCTTCCATCTGGATGTCACATTTTATTATTTGCAAACATTGAAAACGACGAACTGATATTTTTTCTCTTGACGTAAATTGATTTCGTGACGCACTTCACAGTCAAAGACCCTCTACACGTTTCAATAACAAAGAAACTATCGATTTTTTCTCAAAAACAAATTCAATCCAAACAAACCAGTTCACTATTTTTTTTCGCTTTCAGTTTCAGGGTTTCTGTTTCTTTGTAAACAACGTCCGTTGTTCTAAATATAATTTTCCTTTGTTTTTACACCAACAGGGGTTAATATTATTAAAATTTATTTGCTTTTATTTCTCGTTTTTTTTAATCCTTGGCTTGGTAATATTTCTACAAAATGACATAAAGAATTTGCAAGTTATCCTTGATAACAACAGCGCGTAGGTTGAATATGTACGAGGAATCTCCAAAATCAAAATTTTAAACACAAATTCAGAAATAGTTGATAAAGAGCTTTTTATATTATATATATAGTATTTTATGCACTATGCTCAACATCCAAAAGTAGGTATTACTTTTTGATGCGGAGTTGCTAATTTAGTCTAATAAATTTTTAAAATACCCAAGTGATTTTATGAAAGGAACTTTATTCTTCTCAACATTCACTTACTAGAGTATTGCCTAGGCTGTATAAAGAATTTAGACGAATCAGGTTATTTTTTTACCTCCTAGGCTGTAAAAACCCCGTTTGATCTATCTAACCTCACTTTCTACTTTTTTCTACTTTCTATATTTAGTTTGTTCCTAACGAGCATTTGGATTGTTAAATGGACATGCTCAATACAAAATGTTGGTCGCGATTTTACTATTGCGCATGTTGCTGATGTCTATTTAACAGTTAAAATTTTCGGTAGGAACAAGCCTATTATAATTGTACGTTTTGTGTATCGTTTAACAAATAAAATTTTGCCTTGAATATAAAATGTATGTCATTTAGCCAAAAAGTGTATTTTTTTGCTTCGCTCAATTGTAGGCCTTGGATACGCATCGGCCCTTAAATTTTGAGCTTAGCACAAAAATACTTACTTTTCTGCCTAATGACATTAATAACTATTATAGTAATAATGATACCTTATACAAAAACCAAATGATTTGTTGTCATAAATATAAATGTTTTTTATATGAATTCCTTGTACCACAGTAGCGAGCACAGTAGGTAAATGTCATTTATTTATTGCTGGTATTATGGTACATAAAATTCATATTAATAGTTATTTATGTATCAAGGCAGTAAAGTCGTATTTTTTAACACGAATGTGGAAATTATTTGCCGATGCGAAAGCCGAGGCTAATAACCACGTGAGTGATAAATGACTTTAATGCCGAGGTGCATATTAAATTTTATCCGAAATCACATTTAATAATACTAATAATTAATATTGATGATCAAATCAAATGTCATTTGATGATCAAATCAAATGTCATTTGAATGTAGGAAGTGTCTACGTATACTGTTTGTTGCGACGGTTATTATATATTTGCCCGCCGCGACGATTTTTTAATCTAATTAATAAAATTAACTTATTATTTTTATTAAACAAAATTTTATGAAAGGGTCCAATCGACCTCCGCGACGGTACTTTTTTTAAATATTATTTAGTTGCTGCTGAGGAGCAGTAGACACATCTTAAAATGTATAATGGGTTGCATACAATACTCGTATTAAATCGGCAGTATAATTCTACTTTACTGCCGATTGTTGACTACTTTACTGCCGATTTTGGATAAAAATAATTATTACATATAAATAAGCATGTTTAGTAATAAAGATTAACACATTTTTGCTCAGCACAAAAATGTCACTTGTTCATCCACCATATATGATTACAAATAAGCTTTTATTTCCTTTCTAAAGAGTCCTGGGTAGATGTAACAGTGGGTTCGCAAGGAGGTGGCACCCCTGGCTCAATAACTCAACAGTTAACTGTCGAAGACTACTTACGATTACTAAAAGAAGCTCAAGAATCCAACCAGTCGTCTGCGCGCGTCTCGTTGGCTGGATCTAGAAGGGATTCCCCTAGAAGTAGTCCCAAGTCACCTCCCAACAGCCCTGTACAGGGCACCCCGTTAAATTTGGAATGGCAGAGTTATTATATGAATTCAGAAGCCAAAGAGGTGAGTTTTAATTTCATTTTTTCCTCTGAAGCCGTAGATGACCCATTGAAATGGGGTAAATGACTTCTTTTATTTGTTTTCAGGATTCTGATTTTTTTAACGACTGGAGCAGTCGTCCAGATCAGTTGCCGCCAAAGAATTGGAGCTTCAGGGCTCCCAAAAGGGATTTGTTGAGCATTCGGTATGCCAGAGTGGGCGATAGTAGCGTGTTTTCCCGCAAGGGGCTCTGCACGTTGTTCTTGACGAATTTGATCTCGTTGATTTTGGGCACAGGAGTGGGTTTGTGGCTGAGCAAACACGGTTTCTTCGTGCCGGCTATCAAGGTCCGCTAAATAATCACACCGACTGTATTTTCTTATTTTTTATTTTTCTAAAATTATTGGGGTACACTTGTATACAAATTGTGTTTGTCAAGTCTGGATACAGGGTTTTTTTTATTAAAAAAAGTGATTTGGGTGGCTAAAATTTATTTGCCAAATTAGTCAGATTTTGCAGACGTAATTTGTGTATGTCTATGTGATTTTTTTATTTAGAAATGTCGGTATATGCCTATGTAATTATTTTCTATTGTGGCTGCCTTGTGACGACTGAGACTGGGGTTTTCTACTATTTTGTAGGTAGTGGGAATATAATGTACCACTCTAAAAATGCTTATTTTCTATCTTTATTATCAAATAATTTATAGTGTTTAATATATATATTTTTTGGTTTATTTAATTTAACTTGCTTGGAAAATGGGTACAATGTCTCGAAAATTCAAGTATTATTCAAGACCACCATTTTGTAGTTTAATATAAAATTATTTATTTAATATGTTGACCAAATTTAGGTAATTATTTTAGTAGAGGGGGTTATATCAAAACCATACAATAGAGAAAAGGTGGAATATTTTTCTTTTTGAGAAATTGTATGTATACAAAATAGTTTGTTTGTACTGATGGAATAAAATTATGCCATGTTATGTTTGATAATTTTTATCAGTTTTGTAGTTTAGATTAATGGTAAGTCCTATAAAATATTCTTGATTTGTGTTTTCAATATTCACAAATAAATTTTATAAGTCTAGACGAATTTTTTTTTCAATCCCCAGTCGCGAAATTACTTATTTTATTTAAAAAAATAAATCAAATAAATAAATTATATAATATTATATAATTAAAGCCCTTGATGGGGAGGGAAGCTGATAAGTGATTTATTAAAAAAGTGTTTTACGCAATTTTATTTTCAAACAGTTTTTGGTAATTAGGAACAACTGTTTGAAAAAACTATAAATCGATTTTTAAGAATAAAAAATAACGTAAAAGTCCAAGCAATAAATTTGTTACTGTTACAACCCAACCCACACACTTCTAAAAAAAGATATCCATCATTCCAGATATTTTTAAACAAATGGATAAAAAGTCCTATAGATTTCTTAAACCAGATGGAAATTTGTATTAATTTAAAAATATTAGTTTTATTTACTTAATAGATAAAATGGTCAATATTAAACATAATTGCTAAAAAAAATTCCAAGCGATACCTCTCACCACTGCTTATGCACGCTCGCCAACTATAAATACCGGTAGGCTACAACAAATATTTAGATGTCTTATAATAATGGCTAAAGGAAATTCTAAAAATAATGGCTAATCAAGTGAGTCAAAAGGATATCTTCCAAATGCAGTTGTATTTGGGTATCCAATATCTTATATGGGTCTAAAAACGGTGCATAATTAACTGAGGGAGATCTTTGGCATATCTTTTAGCATAAAGCATTTAAATCTTAATAACAGTAAATAATTAATTAAAAACCAAGTTGATTGTTTAAAATTATATTTTTATAAAGAAAGTGTTATGTACAGTGAGGAAATTATATATAAATTGTAAATATCACCTTAATAATGAATGCAAGGGTCCCTCCATTTGAGTGTTTGACAAATTTAAAATGGAGTGACCCTTACATTTTGTTTTTAGCCAAGCGTTGAATAGAACTGTGTGACTTTTTTCTTACTCACACTTGGAATGTGAAAACCTAACAAAAGTGCACATTATTTTCTCATTGTACAAAATCAATTAAAATTAATGTTTTTATAAAAAAAGTAATTTGGTAAACATAATACAATAAACATATAAAATCATTTCGAAACAGTTTTTAAATTAACACTAAATCATTTTAAGTGTAAAAGCTTTAATTTCAACGATGTTCACCAAATTACCAAAAATCAACAATATACAAATACAACATACTTTAGACTGTAACAGTCGACATTTTAAAGGCCCCATCTACTTATCAATCAGGATCATCATTCCATAGTAACTTTAAAAAAATACTAAACTATGAAAAACAGATCAATACTTTAAAAAATAGCCTGCTCTATTTATTAAAAAAAATTAGCACAGCCCTAATGTGAATTAACAGAACGGTTACAAGAAATGCGATTATAACAATGTTGCAGTTTATTTTTTCATTAAAAAAGCGTAAAAAGTACGGCCAATATACCAATGTCCAAAGAAATAACTTCAACGTTTTTAAACTAACCAAATGTTTAAAACAAATTATTGCTGACAAACATTGTTATAATCGTATTTTGTTACCAGTTCTGTTAATTCACATTAGGGCTGTGGTATACGTAGATGCAGGCTATTTTCTAAAGTAATGATCTAATTTTTATAATTTAGTTTAAGACAATCCTTGTACATACTTTGGTGGGGAATATTTATTTTTTAAACATTGTTTAAATTAAAGCGTTCACACTTAAAATAAAGTGGTGTAAATGTAAAATTAGTTTTGCATCATACATATAATAGCCTGCATCTATGTATTTTAAAAAGCTCTAATGTGAATTAACGATTATAACAATGCCGGCTATAAAAAAACATGTTTTGATACATTCAAAGGAATGTCTTTATTTGGTTAGTAATTTAAAAAAGCGTAAGTTACGGCCAATACACCTATATTTAGAGGCCTGAAGTTAAGAAAACGTTTGTTTGACAGCAGTTAATTGTACTCTCAAACAAACGTTTTACAATAGGTTTAAGTAAGGTAAAATTTACTTTCGTTTTGTTGTTTTGCGACTCAGTTGTTCTTCTGCTGCCATTTTTGCTCTAAAATCTTCTACTATTTCTTTTGCGTTTACAAATAAAGATAGCGTATTATCTATCAGCTCTACCCACTGCTTGGAATAAACTACAACAAAATAACATTAAATAAGAAATAACTAAAATAAAAATGTTTGTATTACCTTCTTGATCATAAGTCACAACATCAGTCACTCTCAAAAGTTCGCCAGTTTTCTTGAAAATAGTCGCCAACTCCTCATAAGTTTGCTTATGGTTGTCCAGCATGTTATCTTCCGCTATCTGGATATCCGAAATAACTTGATGGAAATTTAGCAACTCCGGAGTCATATCATGCTCCTGAAAACAATATTTATAAATGAAATGTTGTATGAACATTCAGGGAAAAATATTTATTTATATTATTTTCTAAATATTGTTATTTAACAATATTTATAAACTTTTTGAAAAGTTCATTAAAACTTTTCTCTTGATGAAGTCACAAATCAGCGTCAGTTCGGCAATTTTTACTTTGTTGAGTGTGTTTTAAGTGCGACGCTAAGTTATAATAATAAATTATCCAGATAATCATTCCTGCTATATTTATTCTTATTGTTTAGATTATTATTGCTATTTATGAATGGCAGTGTACTGAACTGCGGCGGTACCTTAAAATTTTATTGCCACCCTATTGAAGATTATTATTTTTTCGGTAAATTTCTTATTAACAAAAAACAAACATAAACCTAATAAAATCGCTTAGAAATCCAAAAATATTATTGTTTTTAATTTTTAAAAACAAAAAAAGTAAAATCTCCGAATTGGAATAAAATTCTTCTTAGCCTCCATCCGGAAAAATCTAAAAACATTTACCGTAGTTACGACAATGGCTCAAGCTAAATTTAGAAAAAGGAAGTTAAAAAAAAATCTAAAAAAAAACCAAGACTGTAACTTTTTCCTAAGAATTTTTGTTTTACATACCTATTTCACTTTTATTTATGAAGATTATTTTAAAACTAAACTATTTTTTTTTTATATTTTTTATTAAGACGGAACTAAATTTTTTCTATTTTTAGCGTGCAAAAAATAGATCTCAAGCTATGGTATTCCACTGTTTTAGTGTATTTAATATGAGAATACCATCACATCTACTTTTTGCACAAGAAAATTCACACGGCTTTTATAAATATACAAAAAAAAATTAAAATAAATAATCAATGAACTGTAAAAATCTAAATGTTGTAAAAAAATTTAAATGACATATTACAGAAAAAGCCCATTTGTGGTAATATTTAAAACCCTCCTGGGTCACAGCTATTATAAATGACCTTTTGAATTAGTGCACATTTTTTGGTGCTGCCCCCTTGCAGTAGAAAATGGTGTTTTGAACTATCTTTAAGCCACAACACGTTTTTTTGTATTTTTTTTACTAGCGTGGCAAAACTGTGCATTCTCCTGTATCACAGTAATAAAAAGTAGTAATGGTACCAGTTGGACTTTGTTTGATTCTCAAATGAAAGTATACTATAGTAATGGTTTTAAGGGCAAACATTTTTATTTTTAAAACAGTAAAGAGGTTATGTTCTAAAAACATATTTTTCCCCTAGGTCACATGTCTCCTGGATCACATATTGTGTTACCCAAATAGTAATTTTCCTAGCCAATGTATTTTGCCTCAAAGAAGCTGGAATTTTTTTTTTGATAGTTCAACGAAACAATGTTTATATTGACATTTTATTATTATTTTATTATCATTACTAATACCTAAAATTTTTATTAATTTATTACTCGTTAAGTGGACAAGCTGGGCCCAGATAAAAAATCGAGAAAAAAACGTTTTTAATACGCATTAAAAGAAAATTTATTAAAAATACTCATGTATGTAAAAAAGTTGAAAAATAGAACAGTTTTTGCTTTTACTTGGTTTTGTACATTTTTTATAAACAATAAATTTGTTTTTTTTTAAACAAATCCTAGTGTAAATAAAATCTTAAAAGGATTATTAACAAGCAAAAAATATATTTTCAAAATGATTAAGCATTTTTATAATAGTTTTTTTTAATATGTTAGTAAATTTGTAACCCAGGGGACCATTTTTTTTCTTTTTAAAGTGCTTATTTAAAAAAATCCAACTGCCCAATTTTAGGTGTTAAATAACACCCCTAAATAAACAAAATTTGAAAAAAACAGGTTTGTAGATTATGTTTTTGTTTTTACTTTTTCTTCTTTAAATGTAGAATAATTGTGAAAATGACCCTTATGTGGGGGGACATCGTAAAAATCGAAAAATATAACTTACGTTCAAAGACCTTAACTGCATCAGATCTCCATCATCGTTGCTGTCGTCTTGTTCGTCGTTTTGATTGGAAGTTGTCAGATCGCCCCCGCCGAGCTCTTTCACCCTGTCGGCGTACCTCAGCGTGTTCAAACTGTGCTCGCAGGAATTCACGCCGGGCGAAATCATTGCGATCATGCACGTTCGCGAGTTGTTGCCGACGAAAGAGTCCCTCAGCACTTGAGTCAGCTTGCTCACGCGGAACGGCAGATGAGCGCCTTTGCGGCCCAGCGCGCGAATGCACTCTTTCAGGGCCAGGAGCGACTTGTTTATCTCAGCACCTTCCATTCCTGAAAGTTTATTGGAACATGAGCAATGGACGTTTAAGCCATCTTTATGGCACGCCGTTTTAGCATTTATAAATGATTTATGATACGTCAATTAGGAGACGTGACTTATGTTTGTAGAAAATGCAAAAAATCTTGGTCTTATACTATACAGAAAACTACAGTGGCGGCTGGTGGATTTTGTAACACACATATCGCAGTTATTAGACATGGGACCCACATCAAATTTATATGAGTTTACAATGACATTATATAGACAAGTTCTGCGCAAGCAGAATTCAAATTAAAGTTTGCGAAAAAAACTTAGTTTTTAAGTGTGCCCCCCCAGCCTCCTGCTCCCCCAAATTAAGATAATTCAAATTAAAGTGGTACAATATTTATTTCACTGCAGTTTATCGACAAATTTCAAATTTTATTAAAAAATTTCAAGAATTACAGGTTTTATACCATTTTAAATTTTTATTATTTCTTTAACTAAATTTAAAACAAACTTGTCTATATAATGTCATTATAAACTCATAAAAATTTGATGTGGGTCCAATGTCTAATAACTGAGATATGGGTGTGCCCAAAATCCACTAGCCGCCACTGGAAAACTAAGATTCAAGCTTCATGTAAACTCTGTAAAATTTATTGCTTGTTAAATTGCTGGGCCCAGTTAAAAAATCGAGAAAAAACGTTTTTAATACGCATTAAAAGAAAATTTCTTAAACTCACTTTTTTTAATGGACATTTTTTAAATACAAAAAATATATTAAAATAACTTATGTATAGAGATGCGACTTAAAAAAAACGGTGCATTTTTTCTGTTTTTTTTTCATTGTTTTTTTTCAAATGGTTTTTTTCATATTTTAGGTTTTTTTTCAAGATTAGTCCCATTTGCCTAATTTTTTATGTTTCCAGTCCAGTTCGTGGACTAAAATTAGCCACTAAATGACATTTAGTAAATGTATAAATACATTTAGCGCTTAATTTTTAAAAAAGCTACCAAAAGCACTTTTTTCATAATTTTTCAAATTCATGTAGAACATTTATTCATTGGTGGTTAAGTCAGAACATTCCGTGGACCAAATGTACAGTAATATACTGGATCTGAATTAAAGTTGTTAAAATTGTAAATAGAAACTAGGTGTGCACACAGGTTAGTAAACCTCTAGCAGATTTTATGTATACCTGCATGATAATATGTACCCCACCTAGTTCAATAAATAAATAAATAAAAAAAGAAAGCCAAAAAAATTTCGAATTTTTTTATTACAGTATTCGTTAGAATTGAACGTTGCATGTTTTTCATCTAAAAATCTCAAAACTAGAAACTACAGCTCCATGTTTAAAGAAGATACAGGTATCCGAAAAATCGCAAAAAATTTGGAATTTTTTTTTATCTTTTAATTTTTTCTATTAGTGTAGAAGTTTTACATTGCTGTTGGTTTCTTATGTGGAAACTACCAAATAATAAGAAATCAGATTTTTTAGTCTCGGTCAAAATTTTCAATAATGAAAAATGTAATACAGTAGTGGCCATAATTAGAGCAACCACTGTAAAAAAAATCTAACTCCAAAACGCCTTTATTAATCTTTAAGTAATTTTGGATAAAAATACTTCAACTTATATCTCGAAGATACAGCGATTCAAAGTCGTCAAAAATGACCACTTTTCAGCAAAATAATCAAAAAGGGGGCATTTTTACCGACTTTGAAGCGATGTATCTTCGTTACTGTTCATTTGATTTGTACAAAATAGTATATATAACAAAAATACGGTCTTTAACAGCATATTTTTTATTTACTTGAAAAAAAAAATCCCTAAAAGTTATTTTTCAAACGTTTTTTTAATATTAAAAAAATGGGCTTTAAAAATATTTTCTCAAAAAAACCCTCAAAAACGTAAACTGAAATATAAGTTGAAGTATTTTTATCCAAAATTTCTTAAAGATTAATAAAGGCGTTTTGGAGTTAGATTTTTTTTACAGTGGTTGCTCTAATTATGGCCACTACTGTATATTCTACATTTCACTTTATTACATTACATTTTATTCAAAATTTCATTTTGAAAAATTAGTCTATTTTTTATTATTGATGTTATTTATTGATAGAATATGCTTTATTGCAGCGGATTTAAAAAAAACAATTTTTTGTTAGTTTTTTCACATCTAAAAAAAACCGTTTTTTTACATCTCTACTTACATATGTACATAATATGTAAGAAAGTTGAGAAATAGAACATAGTTATTGCTTTTACTTAGTTTTGTACTTAACATTTTTTTATAAATAATAAATTTATGTTCTTTTTTTAAACCATTCCTAGTGTAAATAAACCCTTAAAAGAATTATTAACAAGCAAAAAAATATATTTTCAAAAATAAATATTTTTATATAAGTTTTTTTAATATATGTATTAGTAAATTTGTGACCCAGGGGACCATTTTTTTCTTTTTTCTTTTTTAAGGGATTATTTAACAAAATCCAACTGCCCACTTTTAGGTGTTAAATTTGAAAAAAAAACAGTTTTTGTTTTTAGTTTTTCTTCTTTAAATGTGAATGTAAATGAAAATGACCCATATGTAATAACTTCAGGTTTGAAATAGATAGATAGATAAATATATATTATTTTATTATTAAATAAATGTTAAAACGGTTAGTAAAACGTGAGTAATAGAAGTTGACTTACTGGTTTGTCGGTTTGCTGAGGAGGTGTCAGCTCCTCTTTCGTTGCCGGCCAAATCGATGAGAGAAAACTTGCCGTGTATTTTTTGCAGATTGCTGTGCGATCTGAGATAGATTTGAAAAACGGCGTGCGATCTGGACGAGTTCGAGTTGGCGAACGTCTGGCCGGACGTGCGCGCTTGGTTGCCCTTCTGGATCAGTTTCAGCACTTCATCGGTGGAGCTGACGACTTTTTCCGTCAGCCCGACCACTTGAACTTGCTGCTTGCCATCCTCCAAGATTCTCAGTTTGGTCTTGTTGTTGAGCAAATCGAAAACCTTGCCGGAGTAAATTTCGAAGAAGCTCGAGGAGACGACGAGGTTCAAGTGGCGGTACTTCGACGAGTTGGCCAGTTTGAAAACGTCCGCCGCCGCCATGGCGTAGATGCCTTTTTGGCAGTCTTGAGTTTTGCCGTTGAAATCGCCGCCCATCGTGTGCGTTTTGCCGGAGCCGGTCTGCCCGTAGGCGAAACACGTCGCGAAACCGCCCTCGAAGATGGTTTTTATTAATGGTTGCGCGGTATACCTGTACACCATTTCGTTCGAGCAGGTTTCATCGAACGCGTAATCGAATCGGAACAGCTGGTTCTCGAGGTATTTCGTCAAGTCCACTTTGTTCTTCGGTTCGTGGACAATCAGTTGATTTTTACTTGGTACGGTTATAACGTCCACTTCCTTTTTTCCTATTTCTTTTTTATTCAGAGGTCTTTTTCGTACGCACACCGTTATAAGGTGGTCTTCTATAACATCGTTTTCTGACAGCGGTTTAATCTCTAAACCACGCCGATAATCCCTATAACAAAACAAATTTTATAGTCTAATTTTTTGACTTTTTATTTTAAAGTACAAATTATATAAGTATAACGTTCATTTGGCGCCACCCCATCAAATATGTCATTAATTTATTAAAAAATAAAAACTACAATGAAAAAATGTATACCTCATTTTTATCTTATAATTTTGATATTAAAACAATAAACATTTTGTTGACATAAACTTAAATTTTACATTCAATTAATATTTTGAGAATGTCAAATTAAAAATGTTATTTAAATCAGTATATCAACACTAAACGAATATTAAACAAATATTGTTAAGAAATTTGATTAAATCATTTTTCTATTAGTTAAATGGATACACACACAAAAATTAAAAGAATTTGTAAAATTATTGAAGCCATGTTCATTTGTATTTTGCCTTAAACTTAGAATATTGAGTCAACATATCTTAGTACTTAATTATTCTAAAATGGCAAGATTAACATTTTAATCTTATTACTTCAATACAAAGATAATTCAACCGAGAGTAAGACTGTTAATTTAACTTATACGGAGAGTTAAATGAATTGCCTAAATGTTGTAAAAATAATAAGTTAATTTTATTAATTAGATAAAAAAATCGCCGCGGCGTGCAAATATATAATATCCGTCGCAATAAACAGTATACGTACACACTTCCTACATTCAAATGACATTTGATTTGATCATCAAATGACATTTGATTTAATTATCAATATTAATTATTAGTATTATTAATTGTGATTTCGGATAAAATTTAATATGCACCTCGGCATTAATAGTATATTATGTATCAAGTTTGATAAACGCCATTTTATACAAGAATTTAATTTATGCACGAGCGAGCTTGCGAGCGAGTGCTTAAATTGATGAGTGTTTAGAAAAGTTTATAAACGAGGTGCATACTATACTTTTTCTACAACAAATACTTATTATTATCTTAAAAGGATTTAAATCAAAAATTTGTATAGAGCGCCATCTATTAAACAATAGGGGAATCTGTGTGTCACCGTCAAATGTCACATTTTTACATTTTATAACAGATTATAAAGGTCATAAATCGAAATATATTTCTTGAAAATTGACAGTTTTTCACAGTGAAAGTGAAGAAAATGTTTTATGAGGACTTTACAGTGGAGTCCGTGCCCGAATTTAAGTTATAGTTTACTGCCGGCGAAATTAAAAGGTCAGTACAATGTTCATATAAACTTTTCAAATATTGGCGTTGAGAAACAATTTAATACTTTTGCATTTTTGTATTTAGATAATAAAATAATTTTCACATTTAGTATTATTTTACAAGAAAGGCACTTTATTTTAACGATTGTATGACATTTGACAACTGTCAACTAACTTAAAACTAACTTCAGCCCGTGACTAAAGCGCCATAAAGCCACAACTTGTCAATGTGTATTTAAAAGGTCACTTAGTGTCATGAAAACATGTACAATAAAGGGCGTTTTAAAGGTGGGAGTAGATAAAGTCATTTTTTATCACTCACATGGTTATAATAATTTCCACATTCGTGATAAAAAATACGACTTTACTGCCTTGATACATAAATAACTATTGATGTAACTTACATGATCATGTTTAGAAGTTCCCAATGAGGGTTTCCAGGGGCAAGTTGTAAAAATGCTTCTTTCTCAGCTTTTTCTTCTGCTTGCCTTTGTCGCCTTTCTTCGCGGTTTTTCTTTAGTTTTTCTACTTCCTTCACTACATTACTCTGTCTTGATTTCTAAGGTTTTTGGTTTATGAAAAAATCACTTTATATTTATTTGTTTTGTTACCTGTACTGCTAAACTGGTTGACCTGCTGGTGGGTATGTTGGTTTCAGTTCTTGATTGGATAACTTCATTGGATGGTAGTGTGTGTCCGTTGTTGGGCAAAAGTGTGGCCCTAGGATTGTAACTTCGCGAAATGCCATTGTTTGCTCTGGAGCTCGATATAGACTGCCTTGTCGGGTTCTAGAAATCACAAAAATTAATTATAATAGGCACATAAAAAATAAATTAAATTTTTTTTTAGTATGATTTATACCGATAGGGTGGCCGACTCCGGCGAAAATTGGTTAGAGTTAAAATCGTCGTCACTTTCGTCGATTTTGTGACTGTATCTTCCCGACTGCGCCATCGCGGCGCTAGTCTCTTCCTCCGAAGAAGCAGACGAATCCTTTACAAGCAGCATAAATGAAAATTTTAAAATTATTCTTACTGAAAATTTTAAGCAACTCGGCTCTACCTTAAGTTTAGTGTAATACATGTTTTCGCTTTGATATGTAGCGCAAAATTAAAAATTAGTTAAGTATTTTAATCAATACACTTATTCAATAAGGATAATTAAGGCTTTTCATGAGGTGCCAGGCACCAATTGCTGTGGAATAGTTATTAAAATATAATAAACACAAGTCATTGGCTTGTAAATGCAACATTCAATCCTGGAAGATATATTTTTTGATATATTGATCTAATAAAATTGACATTGACCTGATTTAAGATCGTGAATCAAAGAGGAGCATTATCTTTGAATGCAATCTTTCTTGCTAACCTGGCAATGTACACAAAATGGGAAAATAATCAATAACTGCATTTACACTATTTTACCTTACAAATAGCCTTGGATGGTATTAAAGAGTTTAAAAATTCTGAAGGCGTCGAAATGGAGCGCCTTCTTGTTGTAATAGACATTGTACACCAAACGATTAATACCTAAATAATACTGGCAATAAAGTTGTCGAGTTTTTTTACTCGACGCAAAAACAACAATACAGGTATACAGGGTGTTGCTCGGTTACTAACCCTAGCTAAATTGTGAAATTCTGTTTGTCTGTCTGTCGGTATGATTCGATCCGGTTGAACTGTCTCTCCCGGCTGCGGTATTAATATTTCTGGATTTAAATTTGCTATGACTGACATGTCAATTTCTTTTCCTTTCGTCTCGCCCTGCTCGAACCACTCCACTGTAGCACATCGCATATCATTATTTATTCCAGCTACTATGGCCGAATGAACGCGGCCTGTAAATAAAAAATATCTTTTAAGTAAAATTTAAAGTCGATTTTTTCTGTCCCCAAAATTTCAAGGTCGTACTTAATTAACACCATCGTTTTTTAATCTTTTTACTGTTGCGACCAGGATTGCCAGAATTTAGTTTTAAGTAGTCCTGGTTTTTAGTTAAAAAAAGTACTAGATTTTCAGAACTCAAAAATAGCGAGTTTTATGTATAAACATATCTTGTTTATAGGTTTTATATTATATAAGTAAGTAATATATAATATAAGGTTTATTCCTACCGAGCATTTGAATTGTCGAATCAATGTGGTCAACTTAGGGGTTTTCCCCTAAATCTAGGGAGAAAAACTGCTTGTGTTTTTTGGGGAGAAAAATGTTTAGGACTTTATTAATATGTATATGTATAAAAAAATGCGCTTGAAAATGGCATACAATTTTTAGAGGAAAAAAAGTGTTGGCGACACTGGCTGGAGTATTTCACACCAAATTAACAGCTGATCAGCTTATATTTTTATCTTGATTTTATTCGAAAAACATTAATTTATTTGAAATAACAGAATTTATACTTAAATATATATAAATATATATCGATTGCTTTTTTGATGAATCAAAAAATTTACAAATATCGATATTTTCTAAACCAACTAAATAATCAAAAAGTTTGACATCTGACAACTGTCACACGGATATAACCTCATTTTTTCCCAATTTATAATAAACTATTGCTAACTTCAGCCCGTGACTAAAAACTCCATAAAGTCACAGCTTGTCAATGTGGAAATAAATAATATTGGAGGGGTTGAGAAACGATGCTCTACACTTTATTAAAGTTTTATATAGTACTAACTTTAACTGAATTAAAATTAAAAATTGTAACATTTTAGTAACAGAAAATACCGACTGTTTTTATTTAATTCAGATATATAAATATATACAAAGAAAAATGTTTATAGCTTAAAAACTCTTTGGTTCATATAAATGAGACACCCATCTAAAATCAACAAAATAAGAAATCCAGATTCAAAAAGATTTTAGAAAGACGGTCTAAAAAATGAACCTGTAGAACCTTTTAATCAATATATTATTTTTTGTACAAAAACTGTCAAATCCTGACATGTACTATGCTCCACATTAAAAAGCCGCACTTTGACATTTGTTTCAAGGATTTCAGTCAAATAATTGAGGTTATGTATCTGTAATTTTAACGCTAATTTCGTTTTATTTTTTTAAAACAAAACAATTACATACAAAAAAATACATTTGTAAATTGTATTATTAAAAAAAAAATACATATACGTAACCTCAATTATTTCCAAATTTTGCTTTATTTTCTAAAAACAATAAAAAATCAAAATTTGTCTTTTTTTATTATCAAAATTACCTTCATTAGCAAAAAATACATCCATTTTATTATTTTTAGAAAATAAGCCTAAATTAGCGTTAAAATGACAGATAGATAACCTTATACTATAGGCTTATAGATATTATTTTTATACAAAGAGGGGGCTGGTGTTCCGTTTATTTGTTTGTACCGAAACAGCAGTATTGACATGGTAAAAAAAAGAAAACCTAATTTGTGCGATTTAGTGGGCAAGTTTTGTTAATTTCTCCTATAAAGTTTGTACTCCTTGTGTAGGTTCCATGTACATGACCTGAAATTTAAGAAAACGTCAACGTTTGCAATTGGCATTTGTGACCTTGAATTTTTCTAAAAACGCCAATTCAAGGCCAAGGTAAAAATAATCTAAGAAACAACCTATACCAAACGAAAATTCCGTTAAAAACAATGCACTGCTTTGACAGGTGTGACCTTGAAGTGTTCATATTATAAAAAATAACTGCATAATATGTATACCTATATAATATATATATATATTATATAATTCGTTTTTTTGTTTAAAACCCATAGATAAACTGTATGGCGTGGCCCTGTTTTTATTTGAATCAGGTAATACGACCTTGCCTATATAGTGTCCATATATGGTCCCATCATAATAAGTTTACGTCATCGTAATCCCGATAAATTTCGCGGTTTTAATCAATTCAAAATGTTAATTAATTGATGGAGAAATTACAGCGTGTACAGCAGATCGAATACCTTTAAAGTTGCATCTAAAAATACTTGCATAGTACAATGATAGACCTTATATAAATAAATGCTGTATATTTAGATACTCAAAGAACTATTTAAAATTTTTACCAGGCGATTAAGGAGAAAATCAATAAAAAACTGCTTAGACTTGGATTAAATTTTATAAATAAATAATGAAAATTAAAGTTGCAACACTCAGCCTTAGCATTGTTAGCAATGGGATTCTTTAAGTCATCCGGTATATTGCGAAAATAACGAGATTGTATCAATAATGGAACAACTATTGGGGGTGGATAGAAACAAAATTAACGAAATAAAAAATACAATAGTAGACATAAATTAAGCGCCCACTATCACAGTATCAATATTTACTTTCTATATACAGGTGAGTCATAGTCAAAGACAAGTTCATAAGGATTTTGTAAAATTAATTAACATTTACTGGAATGATTTTTGCCTTTTTTGGCGAAACCAATGCTCTTTTATTTTATACCAACCCTGATGGTTGTGTTGACATTGTAAATTTAACATAATACACATAAAAATGATACGAATAAATTAACTGTCCCACGATTTTTTTAGACAGCCGGAAGTTCACATAAACATATCAAATTTTATGCCATATTTCTTAGGTTAACTCCTCCAATTAGAGCAGCTATTTGACAGTTACAAAGCATATGTGGTTTATGTCAAAAAATAAACATTTTCGAGTGATGTCTTTGACTCCAATTGAAAAACACTTCATTCCGGCACACAAATTAACAGACAACTAAATAGCTACCATCAGTTGTACAAATTAATACTACTTATTATCCTATCAATAAAAACACCCGTTATTAACAACATCCAGCAAATTTAAAGCATGTAAACCGTAAAATCAAAATCCTTTAAAAATAAACTAATATCGATTGTTGTAAAAAATAACTTTTTTTATTATGGACTTACCGTCAGTCCTTTTTATGTTGATGCTGGTTCCCACTTGTAATATATCCTGTTTATCCATCATTAATATTTGGTGTGTTAGATCGCAACTATATTCAACTAAGTACAATTAAAATAAATAAATATAAATAATACGTATATACAGTAAAATTTTAACGTTTTATGTGCTCTAGCAACCGATACACATTACAGACACTAAAAAGCACTAGACGGTGATTGGCCGGCGTTTGGGGTAGGCGTGTTTATTATTCGTTCCTGTGGCGGGTGATTTAAAAATCAATATAAAACTTGTTTCCCATACCAATATTATTATTTAAAGCACTAAATTTATGTTAAATGTACATAATTTGCAGTTTATATAAAAAAATATTATGTAGGTGTACAAAAAATGTTTGTTAAAAATACTATTCTATATAACGCGCACGCTCCGCTCTTAACTTTGCGCGCAACATTCAAATTTTAAACCAAAATTAACTGTCACTCTTATCTTCATTGTTGATAATCCACTATTTACCGTTAGTCATTCATAATTTATGCAATACACAGTTTTTACCAGAATTTTTATTATCAACAATAACTAATATTTAATTATTTTTTTATTTAAACTAACTTTTTTTTCTTAAGCCATTTAAAAGAAATTTAAAAAATATATTCTCTCTTTTTCTTTGTAAATAGGTAGGTATCACTTAATAGCAATTAAAATAAATTTATAAATATTAAAATAACCAACTAAAAAACTAAAATAAATATTATTAGGCTATAACAGTTGGGGTGGTTCGTAAATAATTATTATTATTATTATCATTTTTATTAAAAACAATTTTTGGAGTGTATTATGCAACTAATACAACACCTATTTAAATTTGTTAACCTGTAAAATTTTATTCGAAACAAAGATATCACTTATTATTAATAATTTCTAAATGTGTTTTATTTCAATTATATTAAAAAAAACGGTTTTTAAAACAGCTTCTTAAAACAATTAAGTTAATATTTTTTGTTTTAGGGTTGGTGGGAGCGGTTGTCAGCAAAGGAGTTCTTTGGTTCTTTATCTCTGCTTTGGTTGTCAGTACTGCCAAAACAAGGTCGATCTGTCAACTTCAAAGTTCACGAAATTGGGAATTTCACGGCAATTGCGACGAATTTTCCAATTAAAATTGGTTAGTGAAGTTATTTTAAAAAGAAGTATAAGGAAACATAGAAGACGTGCCTTTATTATTGAAGTGTGTCAATTATCGAAGTCTTGTGTGTAGTTTCGAGTTGCGTGAAGTTAACTGCGCATTAATTTTCTTTTGGTTTATGTCAAAATAAAGACATTTTCTTTCAAGAAAGATAAATTCCTAGAACTGGGATGTTCAGAGAATTTATAAAAATCAATGTAAATTGCTTTGAATATAAATTGGGTTTGTAGTGTGGAGTTTTGGTAAACGTGATAAACTGTGATAAAAACATATTAATATCATAAAAAATGCCTCCTAAACAACGTAAAATTGCTATTATGGGGTACAGGTCTGTTGGTAAGTGTTGTATTTGTTTTTTAAGGGGTGGTAGATTAACCAAATTGTGTTCTAGGCAAATCTTCATTGAGTATACAGTTCGTAGAAGGACAGTTTGTTGATTCCTATGATCCAACAATAGAAAACAGTAAGTTTTTAAATATAATTTTGTTTGGGGGTAAATAGTTTGTTTTTAGTATTTACAAAAACAATAAGAATTAATTCTCAAGATTATGAATTGAAAGTAGTTGATACAGCTGGTCATGATGAATACTCCATATTTCCATCACAATATAGCATAAATGTGCATGGTTATGTCTTGGTATACAGTATTACAAGCTTAAAATCATTCGAAGTAGTCAAAACAATACATGAAAAGTTATTGGATATAACAGGAAAATCACAGTGAGTAGATAATAATTATTATAAAATTAAGGTCACATAAAGCAAGGTCATGATAAAACATGTGTTTTACATTGAATTGTTTTCAAAGGAAAAAGAGATTAATCAAATATGATATACCTAAGTGGATTAATATTTATGGGCGTTTCCATTTCATAAAAAATATATTTTTATAATTTAATGTGATGGTAAATATTTTTTTAGTGTACCTGTGGTATTAGTTGGCAACAAAACTGATTTGCACATGGAAAGAACAATAACAGCAGATGAGGGAAAACGGTTGGCTGATGAATGGAGAGCCATTTTTTTGGAAACATCTGCCAAACAAAATGCTGTAAGATTTTTTGTCCCTTTAAAAATATTTCTTCTGAATTTCTTTTTTTAGTCTGTTTCGGATATTTTCCAATTGTTGGTGACTGAAATAGAGAAAGCTGATGGCAATATAAGTGAGAAATCAAACTGTTCAATATCTTAATTTTCCCAAGCACTTAGTCAAATTAATTATTTAAGTGAAATTTAACCATTCTTATAACACTGGCAAAGTTGATGTAATTTTAAATCTATATATTATTTTTGTATTTATTACAAAAGTGCTGTTGTATATGTTTATACATGAAAAGTAAACAATAAGCAAAATTTGTTGTAATTTCAAATCTATATATTTTTCAGTTATTTTTGTATTCATTACAAAAGCACTTTTATATATGTTTTTAAATTGAAAGTAACAGACTTTTATATTACTATTTATGGTTTTATATTTTAAGAAATACACGTGTAAATATATATAAGTGTACATCAAATGGATAAAAATATCTTTTGAGTTAAATAAATAATATAAAATTGTACCTAATAGATTTGTTCATTATTTAAAGGGAAACAATAAAACAACATTATTAATTGTTAAAATTTTAATAATTTTGAAGGACCTATCTGCCTTACACAATTTTCTCAAAATTAAAAACCATAACACAATAATTATCCATTTAGTTTAAAACCTTAATATTATGGATATTTCTGGTTAAAAGTGAACTTATTGTATGAGATATTCTAAAAATGGAAGCCAAGTGTACATTATTTTATACCCATACAGAGAAATATAACATTTATAAAAATATACTTGGGTATTTACAATAGGTTTTGTCTCAATTTTTATCTGTGTAAAAATGTATTTACATATATACACACTAAATACATAATTTTGAATCTAACACTATGTAACAACTGTTAAATAGAAAATTTTCTATCGTCTACATTTTTAAAATTACTATTGATAAGACTTAGTCTACCATTCTGCCTAGTTTAATTATTATGGTTTCCAATATCTGAAAAAAAGTTCAATTAGTATATGCACCATGGTGGGTTGTATTCTATAGATATATAATGGACTATTACCAATAACTTTAATTTATCACAAAAGTTGGGCCATTACAGGTTGCAGAAGACACATATGCTCGGCCCCTCTGATCGGCAAACGATTTAGAGAAAAATGTTTGATCATTTCAGGAACTGATGTGAAAGGCTGGCTAAACTGACCCAATACAAAACAACCATCTGAACCGTCCTTTTGAATTTTCATATGCATAAAACCTTTGGCACTCCTAAAAAACATCAATTATCCACCTTGAAACGACCCTAAAAATAACTTACTTTAAAGATAGCGAAAAATCGTGTTTAGACGATTCGCTATTCCTCACAAGAAAACTCCCCTCCTTTAAGTCTTTCAGTACCGTTTCAGCCTCGTGACGGCCTATAGAGCCATGAAACCACCTAAAAAAAAGCAAAGAAAATCAACCCTTAAGTGAACAGTGTTTATTTTAACATACCCCTGTTTCTCCAGCGGTCTTTTATCAATGATAATCTCGCTCGCAGGATTCTTGGCGGTGTTAAAATTCAACCCCAAACCTAGCGACAAGCCTAAACCTGAGCGCTGACAAACAGGCATGTCGTTTAGATTCAAAGTTAATTTTGGAGCAAATGATCCAGGTCTTTCAGTCTCCACGACGCTTTGGCTTGACGAAGCGGCCGAGTCTTGCACTCTGAGTCGTCTACGTAATTTAGGCATGTCGAAGGGCAAGTCTCTTAAATCCACAGAGGTGGCGCTGCTGGAAGTGCACGGGTCCTGCGATAACAACCTGCGTCTGCGCAGTTTGGGCATATCGAACGGTAAATCTGAGAAATCTTGCTGGCTCGGAGCTCCGGACAATTCCGAGTTGAACCCAAAACGCGATTGTATCGAAATGCCGCTATCGGAGCCCTGGATTTCGGTGTGAAAGCCCAGATTCAACAGATTCCGATTTTGCGGGACTCTACGCTTTATTTTTGTTGTTACTTCCGGTGGAGTTAGATTTACGTCTTCAGGTGAACATTTTTCAGAGTTGTTGTTACGGTTGTTATCGGATGTTTCTGATATCGGTTCCTGGGATGATTTATCTGATATGGGGCTTAATATATGCAACTTATTGTTATGCGTCAAAAAGTTGGAACTCTGCGATACTGAATACTTGCTGTTTCGGCCTGAATCAGAGCTGTGAGAGCTCAGCGAGGAAGATTGCCGACTCTCAGAGCTAGACGTACTTCTATTACCTTCACTAGTGCTGCTCTTAATGCTTTCCATGCTGCCGCAGCTACTGCTGGTTATACTTTCAGTGCTAGAATATTTATGCCGATGGATTTTGTCTTTTTTATCTTTACGCCGAAAATCTTTTCGCGGCGGCCTGTCCTTAATCTGGAAAACTCTGTTCAACTGCACGTTATCCTTGGAGTGACTCGGCCGGCCCTTGAATTCAGCTATAAACTGATTTGTGCTGGCGAAGTCCAAACCCAGAGAGCTTGACGTTTGCATTTCATTGCTGGACTCGTTCGCTGAACGGCTGCCCAGCGATTTGGCGGAATGGTGCAACGACTTGCGGGATTTTTGATGCGAAGGCAGGTTCGGGGCGCTTTTGATGCTGTTCGACAACAACTTGCCGTGGAACTTGTTCGGCAGGGGTGCTGTGGACGGAGGTGACGGCGTGTAGCATCGCAGAGGCATGGAGCTGCTGTCAGGGAGTTTGGATGACACTTCGGCCGGAAGATGCATGTCCTGGAAGGGAGTTTTATTATAAATAGTCAAACAGTTTTTTGGTAATGATAGTAAAGATAGGATGGTGCGCATGTTGGGCGGGGCTAAAATACGTCACTTGTTGAGTATTTTTAAATCTTGAACGTGCGTTTTAATTATCTGCTGCTAAAATTCTTCTTTGGTGATGCTGTTGGATGTTCTTGCTCTATTTTTAAGTTTAACTTGTTGTTTTTGCGTTCGGTAAGGCACGAATTACTTTTCAGTGTTCAAATTATTGTTATTGCGTTGTGTAACCTGTTCTGTTTGTTTATTTTTGTTTTTGTGTTGCGTTAACTTGTTTTGTTTGTGTTTTAGTTTGTGTCGTGCCATTTCCATTTATTAAAATGCGATGTGGCATATTGGATGAATTCGGACAACCAATCCAAGAAAAACCCTTTAAATGAAAACATTAAATTTAATCGATTCCCGAAAAACTTTGATTTGTGCAAACAGTGGTTAAATGCCACAAAAAGAATAGACAATATTATCGTTAAGACCGCTTCTGTTTCCTCTAAACATTTTCTGGACAGTGACTATATATTAATTTATTATTTTTTCAATATTAAGTTTAATAAAAACGCACTATGTCCAGACATTTCTCTATTTTGTTTGATAATATTACTATTATTCGTGTATTCGCACGGCAACTACTCATCAAGTGACGTCATGCGCGGCACGAACCAAAACTCGTCCACGGGAGCATCCCAAGATACATACACCTTAAGATAGGATGGTGCGCATGTTGGGCGGGGCTTAAATACGTCACTTGTTGAGTATTTTTAAATCTTGAACGTGCGTTTTAATTATCTGCTGCTAAAATTCTTCTTTGGTGATGCTGTTGGATGTTCTTGCTCTATTTTTAAGTATAACTTGTTGTTTTTGCGTTCGGTAAGGTACGAATTACTTTTCAGTGTTCAAATTATTGTTATTGCGTTGTGTTAACCAGTTCTGTTTGTTTATTATTGTTTTTGTGTTGCGTAAACCTGTTTTGTTTGTGTTTTAGTTTGTGTCGTGCCATTTGCATTTATTAAAATGCGATGTGGCATATTTGGATGAAATTCGGACAACCAGTCCAAGAAAAACATTAAATTTCATCGATTCCCGAAAAACTTTGATTTGTGCAAACAGGGGTTAAATGCCACAAAAAGAATAGAAAATATTAACGTTAAGACCGCTTCTGTTTCCTCTAAACATCTTCTTGACAGTGACTATAAGTTTAATTTAAAACACCAACTCTTAAACAACAGCCCTAAATGTTATCAAGGACTGAAAGCATTCATATTATCCATACACTTTTTTCAATATTAAGTTTAATTAAAACGCACTATGTCCAGATATTTCTCTATTTTCTTTGATAATATTACCATTATTCGTGTATTCGCACGGCAACTACTCATCAAGTGACGTCATGCGCGGCACGAACCAAAACTCGTCCACGGAAGCATCCAGTGTGACATGCGCATTGCTTTTGTTATGATGGTTTGCTTTTTTAAAATAAACCAAAGTGATTTATTAAAAACAAAATAAATGAAGATGACATTACAGTAATTTGTAGTTTGAAACACATTGTAATAAAATATTATCACTAATTGATTGAGTGTTGTCCATTTTTGCATTTAACAAATAGCACTAGGTAAACAAAAACAAAATATTCAAAACTCTAACCTCACAAAGAAAGTGAAAGTTGCCAACGCGCATGCATTAAATTCGAATCTGAAGTTATTGTGAATGGTAAATTTCGTGCCGAATTGCATGCCAAAGTGTCACTCGGCCAACGAATTAATTACGAATGTACTTTACCTGTAGATTTTGTGATAGATCGGTGATGATATCTTGGGTGCGTTCGCATTTGCTAGCTGCCAGGGTCGATTTGGATTCGCTGGCTTGCAAAAGCACTGGATGGTTGGAAATTTTGTCGATTTCATCGAGATCATCGTCGGACTTGCTGATTGCGCAATCGAATGCAGTTTCGTAAATATGCCGTTGCCTGGTCATGTCGTTATCTAACTCATCTTTGATTAAACGAAAGTCTTTATTATTCCGTGTTTTAGAATTGTTGCAGTTCTCGGCGGAGCTTTGCGAATCGACGCTGGAACTTTTTGTGTTTGTATACTTTTGGCTTTTGGCTCGGATTCTTTCTAGGTTGATGTTGTCGGTGCTTGAGCTTTTTCGCTGTTTTTTTGTTAGCGTTTTGCGTTTTTGATTTTGCGGTTTTGATGATTCGAGCGGTTTGTCTAAACTTAAACTTTTATTGCACTTGGAGAATTGTTGGCTTTTCGCTGGCGATTCAACGGTTTTGTTCTTAAATAAGTCTCCGTAGTAGTACGGAGAAGGATGGCGGTTTAACTCTTTTACTGGGGACTTTGGTACATCTAATTGCTGTTGTGGAAAGACACATTCGTTTATACTGTTTGGCGAAGTTAATTCTAGAGGGTTTATTAAAGATACTGGGTTCTCAAAGAATATTTCATCTGAAGAAGGCTCTGATGAACCATCTAAAACATATTAAATACTTATTTATATGTCATCAAATAAGAATTGATTTGAAATAATAACCTGTTGTATAAGGCTGAGAATATTCTCTATCTGGACTTGTAAAACATTTACTTTCATTTTCTTCGTTATTAAAGGTCCTTTGGTCGCGAGGACTTGAATACGTTTCTAATATTTTAACCTGAAATTAACGAAAATTTCAAACACTTTTGAAACTATTTTAATTATTAATCGATTATTATCAATTTAGAATGTCTATAATTCGATAGAGTTTTTCTACTCCAAATGGAGAATAAAACTTTTATCAAATAAATATTTTTCAGTTGAGCTTTTGTTTTCGAATTTTCAACCTTTTTTGCTTTTGCATTAACTTTTTTATCTTCGTTATTTATGATCGCTATTCAAAGTTTTTTTAAATTGTTAGTTTAATATTTACAATTTTTGTATAAAACATTTTTATCAAAAATATCATCCAACAAAGATAGATAGGTTTATGTAAAAACAAAAAAAGGTCTATAATTCGATATATTGTAGATCTCATCGAGAATAACACTTTTTTCAAATAAATATTTTTTATCCGAAATCGGCAGTAAAGTAGAATTTTACTGCCGATTGAATACGAGTATTGTATGCAACCCATTATACATTTTAAGATGTGTCTACTGCTACTCAGCAGCAACTAAATAATATTTAAAAAAAGCACCGTCGCAGAGGTCGATTGGACCCTTTCAAAAAATGTTCTTTAATAAAAATAATAAGTTAATTTTATTAATTAGATTAAAAAATCGCCCCGGCGGGCAAATATATCATAACCGTCGAAACAAACAGTATACTTAGACACTTCCTACATTCAAATGACATTTGATTTGATCTTCAAATGACATTTGATTTCATCATCAATATTAATTAATTATTAGTATTATTAAATGTGATTTTGGATAAAATTTAATATGCACCTCGGCATTAAAGTCATTTTTTATCACTCACGTGGTTATTTGCCTCGGCTTTCGCCTCTGCAAATAATTTCCACATTCGTGATAAAAAATACGCCTTGATACATAAATAACTATTATTTGAGCTTTTGTTTTCGAATTATTGACCTTTTTTTCTCCGTTATTTATGATCGTATTTTAAAAAATATTTTTTTGTAATTTTTAGTTTAATATATACAACTTTTATGTAATTTTTTTTAACTATTTAATAAAAGCGCAAACAATGCTTTTCTTTACAATGTGGTAGATACAAACACATAAAAATAGATAAAATGCTATTATTATAATTTTAATTTATTAAAAAATGTTCCTAATACATCTGTTTTAAGCGATATTATATATTATAGTTAAAGGGCATATCCCGGCGCATTCACCATTTTTGCAGATTTTCCGAAATTGCTCAAACAATAAAACCTTTATTATTAATTTAATTAATGTGAGACTTTTTTAAAATTCTTTAAACAACAATTAATTAATAAATGCCTTACTATTTTTGTGTACAAATTTGTCGAAAAAGACGGTGTTATGCAATATCTTGAAATTAGTAAAAAAATTGTTTTGTTAGATACCTACAAATTGTATCTAACAAATATCTTAAAATTAGTATACATTTTTTTTGTTTGATACAAATTATATCTAGCAATCTCCGAATATTGAACGATTTATCCCGGCGCATTCGCCATTATTGCAACTTTTCAAAAATCGCTCGGAAAAATTATAATTTTCCGTGTAAACGCTTGTCTGAATTGGATGTAAGGCGATAAATCGTTTGTGAATTTAATAAAGAGAGTGCGGTAAAGCCGCGAATGATAGAGGAAAGGGAATATGATAAAGAAGGGCCATTTATTAAAATAAACGATATATTCGCACTTAATCCAAAGGCTTTCGATTTGAGCATGCTCTTAAAAAAAACAAATAAAAACTCACCTTATCATCGTTCGGACTGGATTCAACAAAATTTGTAACCGATGCAGATAAAGCTTTGATTTTATCGAGGTGATCTATAGGCAGTATATAATCGTCGCATAAAGACACCTAAAATATACATAAAACACTTAAAAAACACACGCACCGAACAATAAGTTATAATGCTTACAATTAAAGGATCACAACAACAAAAATATTAGAGAAACGTACAGTGAAAATCGGGGAAATACTGTATAGAGCAGATGAGTCATCAGCTATTTACAGAATCAAGAATTCTGTGACATCAGATTGGTCCAATCGCGGCGGAAAATCCGCGCGTGCGCCGCGCGCCAGCGGAAAAACGTCCCCAATCGATTCTCTATGCGCGCGAGGCTGCACTTTCCGTTTTATCAGTCACTAGAGGGAGACCGTCTGACGGGGAAACACTTTTTGCGCCTTTTGACACAAAACGAGTCAATTAGTCAATTGAACTCGTTTATTAATTAAAAAATTATATATGTATATATATATGTTTATATATATATATACACAAATATATAAATATAAAAAAAAGTTGGTGTAGGTCAGTAATTTGGGTAACACAGTAATTTGGACATGTTTTATTCGCGGTGTAACATGTTAATCAAATTACCGGTATTTTAACGTAAAAACCTGAAAAGTAGCTGTAATATTTTGTGTATGATGGGACTAAATAAAATTTGTAAGATGCGATCCTTATATTCGGTGGGAAGTTAGTTTTGTTAAATTGGTTCCTCATACCTTTTTTCCAAGGGTTGTAACTTCTTCTTGGCCCCTAATGAACCTTTCAAATTTAAAGCTATTAGACCTATAGAGTTCGTTATCACATCTTTTGCTACAAAATCTCCTTGTGATGGCCCGCGATTTGCAGGATTTGCAATCTTTTACAGATTCCCAATCGATATTAAATAATCCTCTGGATTTTCTTTTTTCCTGAGTGGATCGGCGACGGGATTTGCTGCGGCGTTTACGACGTTTTTTGACGTTGTCTTCTGTGGTTTGTTGTTGTTCTTCGACTTTGTCTGACTGTGTTTTTTTCGATAGACCAACGCGTTTTAAAACTCTTTCCATCGCAGCGGTTTACTTTTAACTAACTTTAATGTAGAATATTCGCACACAACGCGCATTCAAACGCGCACTCAGCTGGCTGTATCCTATTCGATTTTAACGTCAAAAATATTTTTTTTTTGCACTTACCGTTTTTATTTATTTTTTCATGGATTTTACAGGATCAAATACCTATATTTAAAGGGGTCAGAAAAAAACACCTAAGAGATATAGTGTACTTAAAAAATCTTAAAAGATAGCAGAGATTCAGCGAGGATATCTGCTATAAAATTCTTTAAAATTTGGTAAACATTTCAGATCTTCATATGTACGTAAGAAAAGATCAAACTTTTTAGAGAAAACATTAACATATGAAGATCTTCCCTGCTGAAAAAAACTGATCGAAAATGGATCGAGTTTAAATCTCGATCCTTTTTGATCATTTTTGATAAGGATTTTGTCTCCTGTTTTCGTGATCAAAAAGGATCGAGTTTCGATCCTGTTTTCTGGATCAAATAGGATCGAGTTTCGATCCTTTTTGATCACGAAAACAGGATCGAAACTCGATCCTTTTTGATCACGAAAACAGGATCGAAACTCGATCCTTTTTCGATCATTTTTCATAAGGTTTCCATAATTAATTCTAAAATAAAAGATACAATTTACAAAACTTGAAAACTTTATTGGGCACTTTGTATTTCAAAAAAATCGGATGACGACGACGATGATTATGAAATTCGTAATTATAATAATAACAGTCATATATTTTATAAAATAATATTCACAACAATAATTCCGTGGTTTCGGGGAATAAGGGGATAAGTCATTTTTGGGTCTCTATTTTCAGACTACTGTCATAAGGTAAGAGTATGAAAAGTTGTATATAATACTACTTTTACTTATTATGGAATATTATTATCTTTTATTTTAGAATTAATAATGGAAACCTTATGAAAAATGATCGAAAAAGGATCGAGTTTCGATCCTGTTTTCGTGATCAAAAAGGATTGAGTTTCGATCCTGTTTTCATGATTAAATAGGATCGAGGTTCGATATCCTTTTTGATCACGAAAACAGGATTGCAACTCGATCCTTTTTCGATCATTTTTCATAAGGTTTCCATTATTAATTCTAAAATAAAAGATACAATTTACAAAAAATGAAAAATTTATTGGACATTTTCGTTTTCAAAAATATCGGATGACGATGGTGATGAAATTTTTATCCTTTTTCTAAAACAAAAAAAAGTGTCCCTTTAGGGGAATATATTTATATTACTATTTTAATATTGTCTTTTTAACTTTTGCAAAATAATCTTGCAAATTTTCATTCATACCTTTTTTCCTCCGGCGATTTTTCTAATTTTTTTTTTTGGATTTGTATTTTCGTTTTGCTTTAGCTCATATATTTTTTGACTGAGGTATTTCTTCATTTTAGAGAGTTCATCAGAGGCCACCAACTCTTCCACTTTTCTTTCCTTAAGAAGGTAGTGCTCGAAAATACCTTAGTTAGTGGCGTACTTTTTTTCTTTATATTTTGATGTGGCCCCATTGCACGCCAATGTTGTATCAAATTTTAACAATTTTTATTTTCAAAAATAGGGCTTTCATATGAAAGGTATGTATACAAAATTATGATTAATTTTTATCATTTTCATAGAAGATATGACGAAAAAACGTTTTTTCTTTGTCAACTTATGTGTGATATTTTTCTGAATCAGGATAATGGGAGGAGCATTTTTCCCTGGTAGGTTAAAACTGAATCACCCTGTATAACTATATACAATTTGCAATAATCAAGACTAAAAATTAATTATTTACTTGCAAAAACAGAAACAACGCATTGCGCAGTTGCTCCCTCACGTTCAATAAAGTATTTCTTGTTTCGAGAGAAAGTTTTTGCATCGAAATTTGAAATTTCCGACAGCAACACCCTTTTTTTGTGCCCCGTGTCGCAAAATTTAAGAAAAGCACATGGTCCATCAGCGGTTAAATTAATTGACATCTTGCTATCTTGCTGTCTTTAAATTTACCTATAACAAATAAATTCATAGTAAAATTTGTATACATAACCTTACTTTTCAGGGGCCGAAAAAACAAAATTCATAAAAAATTGCCGCAACTCGGGAATTATAAGTTTTTTTTGTTTGATGGCAATCAGTACTTTTCATCGAATTTTTAATTATTATAGTAAAGAAAAACCCACAGTAAAACCGTAAAATCGATAACAAAAAACACTAACCAACATGACAAGCACGTGCACACATTACAGACAGGGTTGCCAGATGATATTTTTTTATTTCCCCAGATTTTTTACAAAAAAATCCCTAGATTTCCCTAGACAAGTATGTCAAGATTTTATTTTATTGGAACTTTTTTTAATTTAAATATATATATTTAAATTAAAAAAAGTTCCAATAAAATAAAATCGATATATCGATGGCCTAGGCGCAATACCTTGTATCATTAATTTTGCTGAAATTAAGTTTTTATGTTTCTGATATTAAGTGGATCATAATTCCGTGGTTTTGGGGAATAAGGGGATAAGTCATTTTTGGGTATCTCTTTTCATACTACTGCCATAAGGTAGCGCATGAAAAGTAGTACATAATACTACATTTTCTTATAATAAGGAAATGTAATTATAATTACGAATTTCATCATCATCATCGTTGTCATCCGATCTTTTTGAAAGTGCCCAATAAAGTTTTCATGTTTTGAAAATTGTATCTTTTATTTTAGAATTAATTATGGAAACATTATGGAAATTTATCGAAAAAGGATCGAGTTTCGATCCTGTTTTCGTGATCAAAAAGGATCGAAACTCGATCCTATTTGATCATGAAAACAGGATCGAAACGATCCTTTTTGACCACGAAAACCTTATCAAAAATGTTCGAAAAAGGATCGAAACTTGATCGTGTTTTTATGATCAAATAGGATCGACTTCGAAATCTGATCGAGAATGATAAAAAAGGATCGAGAATTTCAAGAACCTAGTAGTCGATCATATTTGATCATGAAAACACGATCGAGTTTCGATAATATGTTATCAAAACTCAATCGTGTTTTCATGATCAAATAGGATCGACTTCGAAATCTGATCAAATATGATAAAAAAGTATCGAAACTCGATCGTGTTTTTATGATCAAATAGGATCGACTGCGAAATCTGATCGAAAATGATAAAAAAGGATCGAGAATTTCTAGAACCTCATTAAATATGATAAAAAAGGATCGAGAATTTTCTGGACCATGATCAAATATGATAAAAAAAGATCGAGTTTCGATCAGTTTTTTTCAGCAGGGTTATAAGGGTACTATATTTTGAACAAGAATTTTATAGTGGAGATTCAACTTTAAATGCTAAAATTTTGAATATCTTCTATAAAATCTGTATTACAAATTTGGTACACATTTTAGATCTGCAAAAAAAAGATCTAAATGACCAAGGATTTGTGAAAAATATTCAAGATATTAGCATCAAAAGTTAAATCTCTACTCTAAAAACTATGTTCAAAATTAGTATATTTTTTAGATCTTCAAATGCAAAAAAACTATTACTTAAAAAATCTTAAAAGATAGCAGAGATATCTGCTATAAAATTCTTTAAAATTTGGTAAACATTTTATATCTTCATATGCACGTAGGAAAAGATCAAAATTTTTAGAGAAAACAATAACATATGAAGATCTTATAAGGGTACTATATTTTGAACAAGGATAAATACTAAAATTTTGAATATCTTCTTTAAAATCTGTATTACAAATTTTGTACACATTTTAGATCTGCACAAAAAAGATCTAAATGTGTAATAATAACCAAGGATTTGTGAAAAATATTCAAGATATTAGCATCAAAAGTTGAATCTCTACTCTAAAAACTATGTTCAAAATTAGTACATTTTTTAGATCTTCAAATGTAAAAAAAGGATAGCAGATATAAATAGTAAATTTGCTATAAAATCCTTATAATTTGGTACATCCTTCAGATTTTAAGAGATCTAAATTTTTAGAGAAAACTTATACATTTTTAACAAATTGGGTCAAAAATGAAAGATAAACATTAAATAACAATATTTATTTTTATATACATTACAATTAAAGTATATTTTCGGAAATTCTAAATTTATGTACATTGTAAAATAAAATGTAGACAAATATCAAACGCTTTAATGTACAATATATTGTAGAAAATAAGCATTATTAAAACCTACATTCCTATATACATCTACAAAGCAATGTTAAAACGTATTTTAACTTTGCTCTGCATTTTAAATACTGTTTAAATTTCATAGACAGTTACAGTTAGGATTAAAGGAACATGAAGTGGTGTTTAAACTATCATTTAGGTTTTTTTCATACATACAACTTGATACATACACTGCAATTTATATTTTCTAGTCTATTTTGTTATAATAATAAAATAGGGAATGCATTTTGATAATTTTAAACATTGAACGATTTTTTTATATAAAAAAAAACAAATAAAAGTAGTTTTTAAGTGTAAGGCTAGGGTTCACTGAATTTTTAATAATAAAAAGGATAAATAATACCAATTATAAAATTAAAAATTATGTATTTTATATTATACATCAAGTTTTCAGTCAGATTAGTTAAGGTTCAAAAATAAATAAAAAACATTTAAATTTAGTCATTAATATAATAACTAACCGATCATTGTCTAAGACCAATCTGACTTCAATAAAAAAATGTAAAATTATTTTTTACCATCATAGGATAAAGTATATATAAGTAAACCTACGCCAAAATTTAATCGATAACAATCAAAAAACAAATGATAAGTTACATTTATTTAACATATACTGATTTCTTGAACTTTCTATGAAAAATGATTTCCACAGAGCACGGCAATCTAGCGTGCCGTGCTCTGATTGGGTTATTTAACTGTATAAAAATCATTTTTTTTAGAAAGGTCGCAAATTTTAAGACAATACGCAAAAGCAAAAATCTCTAATAGAAATTCTAGGCGGTATATATTAAAAAAATGTACTACCCCAATTAAAACAAATGATGAATTTGTTTTTATATAAACCCATAGCCTGAGGAAAGGTTTTTATACAGTATATACATATATTTCCTATTTGATAAATTTACAGTATTATATAAATAAATTTGGAATTTAGGAACATTGAATTTATTCCTTCCATTTGCCACTCATCTAAATAAACCTACTGCTATGATATACATATGTATATAACTATAACAGTAAGCTTTATCAATGAAAACCATTTTGTTTTGTATATAAAAAAATATAGAGCATGTGTACCATAAGTTTGATTTAATTAGTTTGAAAAGAGAATTAAGAAAAAAGAGCTTGCGTCACCCTATACAATTTAATAAGGTTAAATTAATAAACTTTATGTACAGTCAAAAATGAAAAAGGCGCTTTTAAAAGAGTTCTTTCTAATCGATAAAACACACTAATTTATGTACAGACTATCACAAAACGAATCACACCAACAAATGATCAATGAATAATAATTAATTAATAATAAAAGAAATAAATTAGTGTGATGAATGTACATTTTTCTTTATACGTAAATACTGAATTGTAAAATTGTATTTGAACATCACAGGCAGGAGCAATAATCATAAAAAATGCGTAGAATACCCAGTGAAGCCGAAAAATGAATAAAACAGGTCAGATCTCAATTAAATCAATCAAAATGTTTCGTAATATTTAGATACCCCTACCCTGGACATTTCGCTATCTAAACCACGCCAAAATATAATAATAACAGCAACAAGTGGATGAATTATTCTTAAATTCCGACGGTGGCGCCGTACAGAATGGAGTATTTTAAAATCACGCCCATGCTTTACACTCATTTAGATAACACCAATGAACAATGACTAGAAAACATCCAAAAAAATATTGAGTCGATTACAAAAAAATTAATCCTGTTCATGGCGTCAATTTAAAATACTATGTTTCATAACGGGCCATTCCATACCAAATCGTTGCTCGATCTTTTTTTTTTGGCTCATATTTACACGATATATCAAATGCTGCAAATTATGTAGCAAAAAACGTTTCTTCGTTATAAGCCTATTTTTTACATATTATAAAGGAGTATTTGATGTAAATAGATCAATGGAATGACCCTTATAGTTATAATGTCATAGAGACCGCTGGCATACACGGACATGCTGTTAAGTCTTTCTCTCTTATACTTCCTATTAATTAATTGATACGACCGAAAAAAAAATCATATTGCACAATTTTTTTTTAAATTAATGATCTGTCAGGGAACAGCCCGTAAATGCCATCGGCTAAATAATAATTATTAATAATATGTTGCTTATTATAGTCCAAGATAGCAGACAGTAGGAACAATTTTCATTTAAATTAAAAATAATTCGCGATGAAGCGTTGTGTGGAGCCGCACTCACTAGAAATTGTAAAAGTTATAGCCCCACATCGCCCCCCAATCCTAGCTAGTTCTTTGTCTTTTTGCCGCTATTTCCGGTATGTTTAGCATATACTTTAGTTGCGGCATAAAATCAATCACGTTTCTAACCTGCACTAACGGCACCGCCTCGTTCACACTACCACATTTTCCATTCTCCAACAACACCCTCAATTGAGAACTGAAACAAAAATACATCAATTACTTATATGAATAATTTTTAAGAGTGGGAGACGCCGAGAGACGGTTTTTGTAATTCAGCAGTAGACCCTTCACCGGCGTTGGGTGATAGTCGAAGTTTGCTTTGGATTATTCATACGAAGTACGCATTATCAAGTTAATTTACTTAATTTACTTAAAATGTAACGTAACCACTTCTAACAGTAAGTAAAGGTATAAAATCATTATTTGTTTTACATTTTAAAGTATTTTCTTATAAACATAAAACATAAAAAATTCTCTTGAAAAACTAAAATAAAAAAATAAAATAACTCTCTTGAAAATAAATTAAAATAAATAAATCAATTCTCTTAAAACAAAACTAAAATAAATTAATTTGATCTATTTTGCGTTCATAATGACTTCATTACAACACCGCTTTCGGTGCTGTAATGAGATACTTTATACCACCCAAAATTTTGATTTTATAGGTTGGGTATACTTTAAACAGCATAATATTTTGCATATTGGTTATAATATTTTTATGACTTTTCTAGTACGTACGAGACTTTTTTGGCAATAAATTTTGTTTAACACCAAAGAATATCCTTTTTTTCTTCTTTAACATTAACAGCCGCTTATTGTAAATAAGTAAATTAAGGACGGCATGGCGAATCGATTTTGACATTAACTGTCAAACCAACGACTGTGATACCAACTATCTAAAGTAAAATTCGACCAAATTAAATTTAAGGTATAAAATTAATTTTTTATTATTGAATTTTTGCAAAATAGATAAAATAGCATAAATAACTCATGTCATAAGACCTTATGACAAAATGACCTTTAATATACTAAAATACAACTATTTGTTTGCCGACTTAAGACCACCTTATCATTTAAATTTTCTCTTGCAATGTGTAGGACATTATAACTTATAATTTTAAATAAAAGAAATTAATTTATGTTAAAACGCTTGAAATACACACTAGCAAATGCAAAACACAACTGAATCGTCGCCTACGGCAACCTGCTTACAATGCATCTGGGGAGGGGCATCTGTATATATTTCAAATGAAAATACAGTATATAAATATTATATATATAATATTAAAAAGTTTTTTTGACCAAGAAAAGATTTCAACACCTGTGAAAATATTTAAAAAAATGTTTTTTTAGAATATTGGGAAAATTAAGAATATTGAGAAAAATCGGTTTTTAAGAGTGGAAGAATAATTTTTAAGAGTGGAAGACGCCGAGAGACGGTTTTCGTAATTCAGCAGAAGGCCCTTCACCGGCGTTGGTTGATAGTCGAAGTTTGCTTTGGATTATTAATACGAATTAAGCATTATTAAGTTAATTTACTTTTAAAAATGATTCGGATACTTAAAATGTAAGTAAAGGTGTAAAATCATTATTTGTTTTGCATTTAACTAAAAGTGTTTTCTTACAAAAAAACATTTAAACATAAAAAACTCTCTTGAAAAACTAAAATAAAAAGAAATAACTCTCTTGAAAACAAATTAAAATAAATAAATCAATTCTCTTAAAATAAAACTAAAAATCAAACTTTATAAAATAATTCTAAATAAATTAATTAAATACAACCATTTGTTTTAAACCTTTGGATAATGTATAGATATTTAACTGTTGTTTGCCGACTTAAGACCAGCTTATATTTATATATTTTATATATAATAATAAAGAGTTTTTTTGATCAAGAAAAGATTTCAACACCTGTAAAAATTTTAAGAAAACTGTTTTTTAGAATATTGGGAACATTGAGAATATTAAGAAAAATCAGTATACTTTCAAAAATATTGAGAATAAACAAGAAATATATATATATATATAAAACTTTAAATGGCTAACTCTGCTATGCTGTTGGTAAAATTTTCCATCTCAAGGTATAACTGTATAAAAAAATTGAATTTCGTGAAAGATGGGAGATGAAAAACTTACCTATTAGGCTTGTAGAGCTCGATGCCCAAAACTTGCATGACCTGCTGACAGCTCTGAACTGAAACGTTGTGAAAAAAGTTCGCGACCAGGTCCGGCAAAGTGACCAGCAACTCCCCGTTGGAGTTCTGATAGTTTTTCATCGGTATGCATTGGATGATCTTGCCGTCGGCGATTTCCTTCGGCACCAGCTTGTAGGGAATGTGATTGGTCGGCTGTTCGGGTATTTGCTTCAGCTTGCGGATGCTGTTCATTCCGCCCGACATTCTGCCGTTCGTCAGGCTGTTCCTGTCGTCGTTTACTGGCGTGGTGGTCTGCGCGCGCGTCGCCTGATGCGCAGGCTGCTGGTTGATCAGCTGCGCCTGACTGCTGTTCACTCCGTAGTTATGCGCGAGGTCCCTGAAATGAGTGTGCGATAAAAACGGGCACTTAAAGAGTGTTTGCGGGGGTAATTTGTCTAATACTTACAGTTTAAATAGTACTTATTTAATTATTATACAAAGCCAACACCATAAACCATGCTTATAGCAATATACCAACAACAAAAAATTAAAATTAATCTTATAGTATCATGCGTGTTGTTATTCTTATGTAAGTGCACCCTGTAAAAAACTTGCGTGAAATGAAATAAATATGAACAGTGAAAACTTTATTCTTTATACAAAATAAAATCGCGTTAGCGAAATAAAAACATCACAAGCTATAATAGCCACAGCCACATGCAGATTTAGGAGGGAAAATTATTGGGGTTTTTCAAAAATTGGAAAAAGTCATTATTTGTGCAAAGCATTGCGCAAAGCAGTTTGAAAAACGGTGCAAATTTTCCGTCGAAATTATCACCTATTATGTATAGGGCGTTTGGCACAATGCCATGATTATATGCCATAAATTTATTGATATAAACGCTACTATATATTTTATTCCTACGGATAGCATTTGGACTTTCAATATTGCGCATGCGATTTTGGTATTGTCCCTGACGTCCATTAGACAGTCCAAATATTCGGTAGAAACATTTGTTTGTTTAAAAAAAATTGTAAAAATAATGTCGACTAAACTGAAGAAGCTGTGTAGTCCGATTAAAAACAAGGTGTCATGTATTACAATATTAAGAATTACATAAAAACCTTAAAGCTAGTAAAAATCACAAAAAAATATAATCAAGTAAAGGACTGATAAATTTATTGATAAAAACGCTACTATATATTTTATTCCTACGGATAGGATTTGGACTTTCAATATTGCGCATGCGATTTTGGTGTTGTCCTTGACGTCCATTAGACAGTCCAAATACTCGGTAGGAACAAACCTATTACATGGTTTAAAAACAAAATTAATGTCAAACTAAATGTAAAAAAATAAAGCACACAATCTATCGACTAAACTGAAGAAGCTGTGCCGTATTTTAGGTAGACATAATGGAGGATTAAAAACAAGGTGTCATGCCAAACACCCCGTATTACAATATCACGAATTACATAAAAACCTTAAAGCTAGTAAAAATCACAAAAAAAATATTTAGCGAATGTTAAACTCCTCGCATATAATCGAGTGGAGTTCCCCATTTTTATCGTAAATGGCTTCGCCAATGCCCATGCTAAAATCGAAGATAAGCTCGCTCTTCCTCAAGCTAGCGAGGCATTTATGCAGATAGCTGCCGATGTCACCTAATTTATCGTCATGCATATTGTTAATGAATCTGAATGTCGTGGGAAAGGACCCGTGCAAAGGGCACAAGATCCAAAAGGTAGAGTCGAACGGATCTTTGGCTACACAACCGGTCGTGTAGAAGTCCAACTGAGCATTGTGCTCGTTAAAGCCCCTCAATTTTTCGTCGTCGCTTTCGCGTTTATTAGCCCAAAATTTCGCGAAGTTTGGATTTGGTTTAAACTGAAGTAGAAATAAGTACCTGTCGTGACGCTTGGGTTAGATATAAGTTCAAAAATGGGTCAAAATCGGTACCTGTCGTATGGTGAAGGTATTGCGCCGTTCATGTGCAGCAACGGCGGCGGCGGGTACTTGTTCAACTGACTCGGCTGATGGAAGTTTGTCTGGTTAATTGAGGGATCCAGAATCATATAATTCGATGCACCGGAATTTGTCTGCGCATTCGTATATGAAGCTTGCCTGTAAAAAATATTCACTTTTATTAACAAGTTTTTTCAATTCATACTTTCAATGGTTTAAGTACTATATTCTCATCAGTAAGACCTTAATTTGTGGCCTCGGTTTAATAAGTTTATATAATTTATAAAAATTAATCAGGTGCGCGCGGAATTGTGCCCAGCATTTAATATAAATATAAAAAACGGTCAGAATATTTTAATGCCTACCGTTCATGTTAAACAAAAATATATACGAGTATGATAATTAAGGGTTTATCTAGCTTAGGTTGCCATTTTTAAGGCCGCCTTAAAAACGTTAAATTTAAATGGGCTCTGTTTAGCAGAAGTTGACTTTTTTATGACAGCCTTAATCACAGCAATAACATTATCATTTAGTTCAAATATAATAAAATAAATGCAGTAAAAGAAGAAAAATTGTTATGAAATATAGTAATAATTATGTGCAATAAATAAAAATGAGAACTGGCATTTTACGGTGCTTTTGCTTTAAGTGGAGTATGATTTGATGCAGAATTCTGCAACACACATAAGGCGTATTCAAAGCTGGGAGTATCTTAGTAAAAAAGATACTTAAAAGTAACTGGGATACTTAAAGTATCCAAGATACTTTATCTTAGATACTTTTTATATTGGACAGAAAGTATCTTTAACTTAGTTACTTTGGAAAAGTATCTTGTAACTTGTATCTTAAAAAGTATATAAGTTACTCGGTAAAGTAACTAAGATACTTTTTAAAGTAACTTAGATACTTTTCAGTGTTACTTAGATACTTTCTTAGAGAAAATTGGGGGAATTCCAGAATGATTCAAAGTAATTACCTAACCTAAAACTTGTTGAATTTTTATAATTTTTTTTATTCAAACTTAAAAGTAACTTAGTTACTCAAAAGTATCTTAGTTACTTAAAAGTATCTTATTTACTCAAAAGTATCTTAGATACTTTCATATGGTATCTTAGATACTTTTTAAAGTATCTTGTAACTAAAGATACTTTTAACTCAAAGTATCTAGTTAACAGAGGAAACTAAGTTATTTTGTTTAAAGTATCTTAGAAAAGTAACTAGAAACTTAAGCATACCTTGGGCAGGATACAAAATTAAGGTTTTACTGATTATTTTAAAATGGGAGTCCCAAATGAATGTACTTTGTAATTTAAAACATTTTTTAATTTAGAATTTTAAATGTGACGTCACATTATATCGTTCAAATGTCGCTGAACCTAATTGTATTTTGTTAAGGTTTTTGGATAATGAGAACTTGTTATAATAAAGGCTAAGAGCATCACTATTTTCTGTGACTGTAGAAGGAAATATTATTAGTCATCCACATGCTTTAGAGTTAATTAATTTTATAAAACTTGCTTACAAATAACTTTAATTTTATAAGTAATGTTTTAAATTGCAAAATATGTACCTACCTATGGGTATTAAAACCATAAAAAGTATATTAACTACCCCATGTTTAAAATTAATGAAAGTGATTTTTTTGTTGCAATGAACTCACCAGTCATCCTTTCCGTATTGAGAATAACTATAAAAACATCAGACAACATTAGATAGTTTTTTAATAAATATAACTAATGTTATAGTGTTTTATTGATTTAAATAAACACTTACCACTCTTTTTTCCCATATTGAGAATAACTAGACATAAATTTTTAATTATTTATAATTATTTTTATATCATTTATCATTTCAATCATTCAAAAACAACTACTAAAGAAAGTGTAGTAAAAAATAAAAACATCTAATTTTTTTATATTAATAAAAGTATAAAGCCATAAAAAGTGGACAATCAGGTTTCATAACTGTTTTTTTTTTAAATTAGAAATTAAATATTTCTACAAAACAGGCAACAAACATGCTCCACATGAAATACTCACTCATTTTCAAATATATTAACTTCGAGATTACTGTAAAATGATATTTAATTTAAAATTTAAAAAGTCCTTCAACTCATTAAAAATATAAACTTACCAATCATCCTTCCCATAAGATGGATAACTAATAAATATATTTTTAAATTAATCCCAAAAAAACTATCTTATGTATGCATTACAATGAGTAAAAAGAAAGATGAAAAAAACTTACGCTGTGCTCCTGACCAATGCTGGAGGCGCTTGTGCCATGCTGGCGTAGTAAGAAGTGGATGGCCTCATGTTTCTTGTGGCTGCAGATGGATAGGTGGCCCTCACAGCCGAACTGGCCGTCCTGGGCTGGGGAGAGTGATATGGGGGCTGCCCTCCTGTAGCGCTGGCTGCTCCAATGTTGTAGTTGGAGTAGACATGCACATTGTGCAGCTGGCTGTTGTTTGCAGCCTTGGCCTGAGTGGCAGGTTTTGGAGATGGAGGGGGGTGAGACGGCATTGGAGGGGCTGTTGGCTTCCTGGTCCACTGCACAATTTGGGCTTGGCTCCTTGAGTTGCCACTTATTAAAAGTTGAGAGTCCAAGTTTTTCTTGGGCCAATAGTCTTCAAACAGAGTGCCTGGGGGAAAGTAGTTTTTTATGTCATTTAAACTGATTACCGAACAGGAGTCGTGAGCGAAGAGTTCGTTCCTGATTCCCTGGACTTTGCAGCAAAATTTTAGATATGATAAATCCCATCCCTCAAGTTTGTCGGCTCGTTGTTTTAAATTGTCTGTTTCCCCCTCAAAGTAGAAGAGCGGCACATATTTCTGTTCATTATACACTGTGTAGGGTACCACTGATTCCCTGTTGATTCGAATGAATCCACATCGATCTAGAGAGTCTGCCTCCACAGCACTCACTAGCTTATTATAACAATGTCCGAGAAACTGATAAAACTCATTGGCATCTGCCAAACGCACTATTAGGTCCCTTGTGGTGAATTGCTCTCTACCAAACTGGTAGTCACAGTGTTTGAAGTTGATCTCGTTTAATAACCTAGCCTCTGACTCTGTGATGTAGTAGCTCCTGATATTGGTGCAATTATAAAGGTCCTGATGCAAGAAGTTTAACAGTTTATTCAGGACCTTCATCTCTACCATCCTAACTGAGCAGTAATGCTCCCCAGAACGAATAATGAAAGGAATGTGAACCTTACCCAACGATGTCCAGCCAAACTTTCCTCGAACAGAGTCTTCATCTACAGTCTTGTTAGTTTCAGTGACTGTTGTTAGAGACACTGAGTTTTGAAGCTTGCTGGTTTTGGCCTTATCAGATGTAAGGAAACTAAGGATGTTCATACTGGTAACCGGTGGCGGTGGAGGCCTGGCCGGATTTGCCATTTTCGCCTTGTTGGCCTCGACGAGCTTAGCCGCCAGTTCCTGAATTTCGGCCTCATCGTGTCTCTCCTGCTTAACTGCATTCATTGTCGTTGATTTATTTTAAAATTCTTCCACGAACTTCAAATCCAATTTCTGACTGCTGTCACTGTCCATACTGTTTTTACCGATTGTTGGTTGTTTACTGTTGCTGATGCTCATTGGCCATTTGTTTACTCATTCAAAATCAATTGTTTCGAACCGCACGTTTAGGTTGGAATCGAGAGTTTCATGGGCTGCTATATTTTAGCGGCCATAGCGCCATCAAAAGAGAACACTCTGTAGCGAACACTATCGCCGGATTCAGTTCATTTAAAAACTACACGTCTAAGACCTTATTCTTTGGCTCACGCTCACATTCAAATTTTTCTTGCATTATTTACACTGATAACTTAACAACTTCCAACACTTTTTAGGCTACAGCGCGTACATATTTTAGGTCGACAGCGTTCTTAAACTTTTCGCTGCTCCAAAGCTAGCCGTTTCAGTCCGGCGAGGAGCGCTACTCTCTCGACAAGGTACGCTTACCACCATAGGATTTTCATTTATTTTCAATTTAGAAGATGGCCGCCGTTTTGCTCTATCCACCAATCACAGCGCTACAATCAACATAACGACCTATGACGACACAGAATTGATGACGTAGCTGTACCCTGCTAGAGGCTACACACAACATTTCCAAGCCATAAAACTCCACTAACAGACTCTGTACACCTATAAAAATCCCTCTACTCCCAACTTCCCAAATGATAAACCATTTTTTAAACCCCCAACTTCATAATTGTGCTTTTTATATTTTGCACAACCATTATATCTTGTAAATTCAATAAGGCCCAATAATCATCCATGACGAACAAAATTGACCCTTATTAATTCATTGCAAAAGAAAATATCCTTTACATCGCAAGCAATAATCGCCATCGTAGAGTTCAAGGTTAATTTTGACATTTCAATTAGAAATAATGCTTTTTTGCGTTATTTTTGCAAATTGGGGCGTTTTTCTTATCAAGAATATTTCTTATTTGAAGAGTAATAGTTTTAAGTGCCACTTGTAAGGAAAATAGCAAATGTGTAAAATTCACATTATACTTGATCCGGCTCTGAATTCAACAATTTAAAAAAAAACTTCTCCAAAAAAAGCGTCCAGATGTAAAAATACAACTATATTTTAATAATATATACACTTTTTAAATGATTTATAACTGTAATCCAAATCGATTGGAAAATATTTGCAAAAATATAAATAATTCTTATTTTTCAAAGTACGGTTCTGCAAATTGCGAGTGAATTACGTCAGCAAGAAGAAGGATATAATTATATGGGGAAGTAGTAAGAGAAAAAGAGACAGCATCTTGGATACACCTTCGTGACCCTTGATGATTTTTTATACTCTACGTCCACCATGAGTTCGCATTGTAAATTTTTTAGATGTTTGGGGTTATAACGTTATAGTTTATAATAAAATAAATATTAGTTAGTATGTACAAGTAATTAAATACTATTTTACTGGTTAAACTGTACTGGAAGTAATAATTTGAATTAAGCATTGAGCGTACAGTTACGATGGACAGGCTATAGGTAAATTTTATTGCATTGAGGTTAAGGCCGAAGTTAGCTACGGTTAAGAAAAAGAGATTTATATACGGGAGGTGACCAAATGTTTTATACGAGGGGTATATGGGATAAGCAATAAATAAAATAAAATATAGGAATATATTCTTTATTTAAAATAGCATAAAAAACAGTTTTTAAATTTAAAATTTGAAAAACGTAACCTGACTTATTGCTAAAAACCCTATAATATTGAGAAAGGCACTTTAATACCCAATGGTCATGAAATACAGTATATAATACTTATAAAAATATTTTGTTTCTTTTTTAGTCTTTAGTGATTACTTCGAGAATATCGTCAAAGGATTCTCTTAAGGCAGAAATGAAGTCTGAACCATTTTGATATGGAGGGTAGCTAGTAACGAGAACTCCAAGAGAATCATCCTTGATTATATATCTAAAAAAAATATTATGTAAACTTTGCGTTATTTATTTCAGTTTAAATCTTACCCCACTCCAAGTCCGTCTTTGACAACAGGACCAAATCCCCCAGCAAAAACAGCCGGCGAATTCAAAGTACTTGTAGACAAAATGATGTGATTGATATATGCATATTCAGGATCATCAAAAATATTACACTTAATATTTTTTCTCTCAGCAATTCTCCTTAAGGCAAACAAATGCCTATCGAAACCCTGTCCCATGGCCGCCTCTCTTGTCAATTGGTTGTGCACCCTCGAACATTCAGCCGCCAAATTTTTCAACTCCAAGTGCGACGGTTTTTGCGACGAATTAACAGCCAAACAGAAAGCCTTTGTGGCATAAGTGCAGGACCTCACTGTCTCAGTTCTGCCATGCTTGAAAGCTGCCGTACTGCAGGATTCATAGGTTGGCACGAATTTCCCCGACAATTTGTGATAAGCAACCTAAAAATAATAATTTAGAGAAGGTTACATGGAAACCCCCAAGTTATTTTAGAACTATACGCTAAAGAAGTATAGGGTTTTCGAAACGCGCGCGCCATCTGGTGAACTTCGATAGCATTGCGTGAATTTAAGAATTTAATACATTTAAAGCACAGATTATACATCATTTTTAAATAAATAGGTAGTTTTTTCACAAAAGAGAGGAAGGCAGAAGTCTTACTCGACAAATTTTGTTCAGTTGCACAGCTAAATCGCGCACGTTATTTGTGTTTTACGTTGCAAGGAAAAAATTAAAAAACTTTTTTAGTACTCAATATCGATTGATTATTCCTTATACCATTGATTAAGAAACTCAACGCTTAAATGCTTATATAGTTACGTTAGTGTGTGTATTTTATCTAAGGGATGATGGTGAATTATTGTGTTTTTAATTGTAAATAAAATTCAAGAACTAAATCGTTGCATTTTCATGTTTTGCCAAAGGATCCAATTCGGTAAGTACATTTGTTGGTGCAGAATTAACTAATGATAACTTTAATATAATTTATATTTAAGTTTAGACATTTTTAAGAAATACGCACTCTGATATGTGCACAAACATCTTTAAAATCAACCATTTTTATATTTGAGTTATCTAAAAAACGGCGACAACACCATTTTAAACAACACGAATTCATGGCAACATAATATTATATAATACATAATATAATAGTATTTTTACCGTTGAGTGGAGACTTTCTTAATCAACGCTTTTAATAATGCTAAATGCTGTTTAAATTTAGAAGACTTATTTGTTTGAGGATTTTTACTGAATTTAAATGTTTACACTTTTTAAGTTAATCACTACTAAAATGTGTATTTATTGTATCTAATAGGTACAATTTATACTTACAGAGACTGTATGCAATTTATTTCTTCATTCAGATTAGTGATACTTCTTTAGCGTATTGTATATTTATTTTAGAGATTCCCTAGAGTCTTAGTAACAAGTTACAAAGAATAACTTTTTTTCAAGCGTATGACAATTTTTTTATTATAATACTCATAATCATATATAGAAATACTTCATTTTTGTACGCAGTTCAAAAGTCAAATTATTATACACCGCCGTACAATAATGAAAATACATTGAAATTAGATAGCAAGAGTGGTTCCATCTATGGCGTTTAGCATAAAATCAGCAAAGAAAATGTAAAATTACAGGTCACTGTAGAATAAATTCATGTTCTGTGACATAAACTATAATATAACATAACCTGAAAGAATGTTACAAACTTGATAATTTCAATGTAAGTTACAGATTGATAAAAGAAATGGAATTATTTGTTAATTTGGTAAGAGTGGGTACAATGTGCCTACGAATTCTTGAAAACCATTCCTCCAACTGACGCACTCTGATATGTGAATTTGGTTTTAAAATTAATGATATATATTTTTCGGGACTGATCCCGGGATCCCCGGGACCTTTGGTGCCGAAATTGGAAAAAGGGCTCGGGATTGACACCCCTAAACACAGCATATGAATATACTATTATGTTTTTAGGCAGAAAAAAATTAAAACAAAAATACAAACCTGGAAGCCTAGTTGCATAACAGCATCAGGACTTAAAGATTGCTTTTTGCACGAATTTTTCCCAATTTTGTCGAAGATCAAATAGTCTATGTCAAGACTTTTAGTGATTTTTTTGTAGTCTTCCTTGGCTCTTTTAATAGCTACTTTAAGAGGATCATTGAGATTCATATCTGTAAAAATACATGAATATAGCAACTTTTTTTTAAATATAAAAGAATATTGTTTACCTAAGCGTATAATATTGTTTATATCTTCATCATAAGGTCTTGTTTCGGAACTAACCAAAGGATTTTCCAGAGAATCTTTGTATATATCTTGTACATATCTGAGTACAGCTACACCATCACCCCATGAGTGTTCAAAATTAACAGCTGCAGATCCATCGTTGGTAATTTGTAAAGAAATAGACTTGTCAAACCATCTAAAAAAAAACATGTTGAAGTTTGTTGGTCCTTAGACAATTAAAGAGAATGGACGCGACAGGCCTAGTGAAGTGTGCCAAAAGTGAACCAAAACATGGCGTCGCTTCAAAATGTTGGCAAGTTTGTTTTGTGCGTTTTGTTATTTTGACGTTTCTTCGACATAACCTACATATGTGCTTTAATTTGACGCCATTTTTTGGTTCACATTTGGCTCATTTTCAACGTTCTGATTACACCTCCCCTCTCTTCCTTAGATTTGGACTGTCAAATGGACGTCAGGGACATGCGCAATACGAAGAGATTTTACTATTGCGCATGTCCCTGACCATTTGACTCGGTAGGGACAAGCCTAATATTAAATATTAAATACCTATTAACTCCATCAGCATGTAAAAAGTTCCTAACAACCAAATAGGGATCATCGCCTACGGAATTATCATCCAAACAAACGTTAAACAGGGCTGAATCGATTATTTTTAATGTAGCCTCATTCCCATTGTCAGCCAAATTGTGCCGTATGGTAGCCCACTTATTTCTCTCCATTGTGGTCAAAATACCCACTGGATTTTCGCAGGTTTTAACAGGATCATCCAGAATATATTTTATCCTAGCCAAAATTTGTGCAGGGGGCAGAATATCATTCTCATTGGATAGTACTTTAAATGCATAAAAATGACCTTTGTGCTGGACTGTAATGTGTTTGCCATCAAAATTGCTGAACAATCTGTCCTTATCAGTTTCAGGTATTCTTGTGGTGTTAAATAAATTTGGGTACTGACTCATATCAAGTGGATAAGCTTTGAATAAATAAGCACCATACCAAGACATTGATGGAGGCAAAACACTGCAAATATTTCTGAACTTATCTGTATCACTTTTTCTTGGATTCAAGTGAAATACTTCAGGTTCTAATATGCCACATTTAAGAGACTTGTAGAATCTCAAGGAACTTATTATTAGATTTGTTGTTCTGACTAACTGACTGTTATATTCGCTCCGAGTTTCATTATGCATCACAAGCATGGGGTTATAGTTAATAGGCAAGGGTTTTCTATCCCTCAAATACATATCAAACCAAGATTCAGATATATAGCTTGTAAATTTTCTCTCCTTATCATAGGCTTTGAGATTATCTTGCAGATATTTTCCCATGTCATTTTTGAACTGTTGAACATTAGATTCAGTTTTTCTGAGGGCCTCATCAATAACAAGGGGCTTCAAAGCTGATAAGTATCTCTCACAAGTCAAGTCTAGTTTAGGAATGGGCAAGCGAGGCAATGAAGGTTGAAAATGCATTGTAGGTAATTTGCTGGTTTGTAAAAATTGATAATCAGCATATTCTTTGGAGATTAAATTTTGCTTCAACATTTTATACATCACAGAAGGTGGGTAGTTGTTTAAATGATCAAATTTCTGTCTTAGAATACGCATCTTGAAAACTATATCTAACAAAATGAATATATTAAAATCAACAGGTTATTGTTATTTTTTTACTACTTACGAAATACAGCACTACTAGAAAAAAACTAAACAAATTTATGCGAAAGTTAGCTCACATTTCACTTAAGAATAACAATGGTTGGATGATTCTTTATTAACTACCTTAAATAGTTAATAAAATTGAATATATTTCCACATCACGTACACACAAACCACTGACAGATGGAAAATAAAAATATTTCAAAATATTATCGTAGGCAACCCAAATATCACCAATATAACCAAGTGCATAGCAAGAGTTTTAAAGCCCAAATTAACAATAAATAATAAATTATTTCTAATTAAATTGGTAAGATTAGTTATATAAAAATACATGTATTTAAATAAAACCCAATTACATTTATTTAAATAGGCAACTAAAAAAACAATGACTAATTTTGGGGTTTTCTATGTTTTGTGGTTGTCAAAAGTTTTGACCTGTTTTGATCCAAGCACAGAACAAACCAAGATACATACATCTTTGATCTGTGATTTTGACTCAAAACCACAGTATACAGTGTCATACTATATATCATACTATACTGTGTCAAAACATTAAAAATCAGAAAATTCAGTTTGGTAGTAAATAGTGGATATTTATGGTAAATAGTATTTTTCTTAAATCCGTCTATAACTTAAACTCGTTACTGGTTATGGCCTAGGCCGTAGAAATTCAGTATTTACCACTTTGGACCAATACCCTTCATTCTATTAAACTTCACTTTCTACTTTTAAGAATTATTATTATAATTGTAGGTACCTTAGATATTGTTTCAAAAATAAAATTGTGGTTGTAGATAAAATGTTGTATAGGTACCAAGTGTCTTTTTGTGCTTTGCATAACACAAAAAGAGTCTTGGCCTAATGACATGCATAACTATTATAAACAAGTTGTAAAACCATGTTTCTTAGGTTCCATTATGAGTTTATTTAAACCCAAAGAAAAACAGCAAATTATTAAATTCATAATAAGAAGAAAAGTGCATTATAATCTACATGGAAATTTAATATGGAAAGAAATGGAAAAAGGTATGGACAGAACATGGGCAAGTTTAAAAGAACATTTCAAAAAGAAATTATTTCCAAACTTATTGGCACTAGACAAAGTACTTGACATTCCGCTTATAGAGTTAGCCTATATAAAGCTTGCTTATATACAAACGTCAAGATTGGATGGATGGATAAAGGAGAAAAAGGAATTAGCAAACATTTTGGATTATGAAAAAATTGATAAGAGAACAAGAGAAAAAGAGAGACAATGTAGAATAAAAGATAATTTAGATTCGTCTGATGAAGATACGACTGATTGAGAAAACTGAGAGAAGTTTTGTGAATCTTTTTATGTTAGATTTAAGTTTTTAATGTATTTTACTCTTTTATATTACATTATATTTTTAAATTGTGTTTTTTATTTTAATTTGTATTTGAATTATTTTCAAGTTATAAATTGATTGTACCTCCAATATGCAAGGATGTTAAAATAAAAACCATGTCCACGGATAGGGTTACAAAGAGAAAAAAAAATATTTTACATGTGTAGGTACCTATCACAAAGTTTATTTCATGATAAAAGTTTATTTCAATAAATAAAATAAAATCGTTTAATTTTACCAACAATTTTGATTATTTTTTGAGTTCATGTTTTGTGTTGGTAGTAAATTCTATATAAGAAAACACCCTGTGTTGTTATTTTGAAATGTTGTTATTGTTTGGCGTTGGCGGGATAATTCAAAATTAATCACAAAACGGTTGTCATGGCAACTTAACATATGATTCACCACGCCTTCGTGAATTTTTTGATTCGGTGTGTGTTACGTAAGTTTGATAAAATTGCCGTATTTTTTGAGGGATAAATCTGCGATTAAAAATAAGGGGAAAATCGGTCGGAGTAAAAAAAAATAGTTTTTCTATTTTTGTATGCAAATGACATCGGAAATATAAATTGGCGCATGCGCGTGTCAGTTTCGAGGTAAAGTCAATGGTACGGCACAATCTCTATGACAAGGACTTGGTGAATATGGTGCATTTTTAGAATTAGAGAGATCTATTTAGGATAGTTTGTGTTGTGGATATTCACTAGCGTTTAATTAAAGTGCGTTTATTGATGTTTGGCGGATGAGAGAGGCGATTTTCAGTTCGAAAAGTTGCATTGGCCGGGTATGTAATGTATAATGGCGTAAACTCAGAAACCTAACCACGGAATATGGATATGAAATGACATTTCTCCACAATTTATTAACTACAGACGTTTATTAATCAACATTAAATTAACTTGTGCAATTTTTCGATCACCTTAATCAGTATATAGTGATTAAAACACGGAATTTAATAAATAACTGTGATAGTAACAAAATGTGATATAAACGTTAGAAGATGATTTTGTGAAGTACAATTTTGAGAAAAAATCCTATGCATTGTTCTAGTTTTATTAAAAAACTTTTATAGCAGTCTACGTTCGAAGGGTAAGTACATTTTGTTTTCTGTAATTTCCATTATGATTGTCTCTGATTTAAGGTGAAAATGACCCTAAAACAAACCGCCACATTTATTCGGGAATTAAGTAATTATTTATATAATAACCGAATTATCTCAGTATTTTATGCCCGCTTTTATTTACTAAATTACAATAATAATATTTTATTAAGCCTACACGTTATTTTAATTTATTTATCTTAACAAAAGATAATAAAACCATCAGAGTTTATCATCTGCCTTAATAATAATAATAATAATTATCTCTTTTAGATAACAATTAAAAAGGTATGCTTTAATTTGACAAACATGGTAGGTATATTATTGTTTGCTAAATTTGCATCTGCCAATGTTATTTATTTTTATACCTATCTTATCAGAGAAAGACCATTTGAAAGAGCCATCCACCATAATATAAATATTTACTACACATCAAACAGGTATATACCTGCATTAAATCGTCGTCCTTGAACGAAAACTATCATATCCTTTATGTCTTAAGCCCTTAAGAAAAATATCAATATCTAGGTCATTTTTGAGATGACTCACTCTCACATATAAATCCTATTTTCTGGCATTTATTTCAGTGACGAAATAAAAAAATATTTGAGGTTTCTTTAAATTAAACTTAATCAATTCGAAATAATTTTATTTAGAACATAAAATCTGTTCAAAATAGTCTAAATGGGGCTTCTAAACTTTGTTTAATGTATTTAATAGACGAAGCCTTACACATTAATAAACATCAAATTTTTAAGCCACCAACAAACAATTTTTTTATTTTTTTAAGGCTTAGTAACATGCGAACGCGAAATAATGAAAAACTAACTAGGTACACATACTTCAGTATACATATATATGTACATACATACATGTAGGTTTTATTTGCCGCATATTTATAAAATTTTAATTATTTAACCCATGAAACGAATTTATTTTTAATGTTTTTTGCAGCGGATCTATCGATTTTTTCAGTGAGTAGGTACTTATTAATTAAACAGATAATACAGATAATTTTTAATTATCCTTTCATTTTTAATTTATAATTAAGAAATCTTATTATTTAAAATCATGTAATTTTTTAATTAACAGCTAAATGTTATAAAAACTAATCCTTAATAAATAAATGTTTGTTGAAGATTTAACAGATAAAACAAAACGTTACATTGGCTTATTTTCCTTCAATTTCAACAATTTACCTACTTGATTATTTTTTTGATATTCACCAAAAAAACATATTTATATTTGTTTTCATTCTTATCAATTTGTAAATATTAAGGTGAAAACTTCATTTTAACACTGTCAGAATAACGATTTTCATTGTTTTTATTATCACGTGATTCATACGATTACAAGTACTTCATTTAATCTTAAATGGTTTACATTGAATTTGTAAAAATATCAATGTTTCAGAAGTCCGTACGCATAAATTAAAAAAAATCCTTTGTTAATTTTATCGGAAATACAGGGTGCAAGCAAAAGTTTGTGCTTAAATTTACACAGGCAGAAATTTGTCACAAAAGTTGGATAATCATAACTAAATTATGCATAAAACTGTTGACAGTTCGGTTTGGTTTTTCAACTTTTCCACGTTTGTAAACAACAATAAAGAACCGCGTGTTCCTGTGTAAACCCTATTTAGTTCTTAAATGAAACCAGTCTAGCTAGGTCAGATTTAGTTTTATTTAACGTTCAGGGGATTTTCAAATTGAATTAAATCAAACTATAGAATGCTGAAACTTGATTTGGTTACAGGCACTGATTTATAAATGCTAATGCTACTGGATTCGGGTATTTTGTGTGAATTTACCTTACACAAATGACGGAATCTGGTAATCTACAATATTAAAGGACAAAAGATCATTTTATTGTCAAATAAATGGTAGAGAAAATTGTACTTTTTACAGTGTAAAAAACGTAAATTTAGTATTAGGGGGAAGCACTGAATTCCAGGGCCTACTATAGAAAGCAATAAACCATGGAGAATGCTTATCTCCAAAAAGTGAAGTCGCAATTTTTTTTTGCAGATTCAAGATGGACAAAACCGACCAGAAGAAGAATTCGAAGCGACACGGCGTAAACGACACTCACGGCAATCGTCACAGTGTCAATTCGAGTTCGGGCGTTTTGATGGTGGGCCCGAATTTTCGCGTAGGTAAAAAGATTGGCTGTGGTAATTTCGGCGAGCTTCGTTTGGGCAAAAATCTCTACAATAACGAGCATGTCGCCATCAAAATGGAACCCATGAAGTCCAAAGCCCCGCAACTGCATCTTGAGTATAGGTTTTACAAGCTACTTGGAAGTCATGGTACGTGTAGAGATATTTGACAAGAGAGTTTTCTGATACAAATTTTTCATTAACGCATTTGTAATTCTGTGAAGTGCCTGTTTTAAATACAATTGAAAATAACTTCGAATTTGATTTTGATCAGGGTAATATGGTTTAGTAAAGGTCAAGCCTATTTAGGATATTTCATGGTCTTTCTATAACAAGTATGTTTATAAACATCTTTATCAAATCAATCGAAACGGAATAAATAGAAAATGCTTTCGATGTTATTTTTTCGCCTAGTTTTTTTAATAATTTGTTTTTGAAAACGATGTAGTTACAGAGGGAATACCGGACGTTTATTACTTCGGACCATGCGGCAAATACAACGCGTTAGTTATGGAATTGTTAGGGCCAAGCTTGGAAGATCTCTTCGACCTGTGCGACCGAAAATTCTCACTTAAGACTGTCCTTATGATTGCGATACAATTGGTAAGATACCTGCAAAAAAAAATTGAACAAAAATCACAATTTGTTTTCGTTTTCAGTTACATAGAATCGAGTACGTTCACTCGAGACATCTGATCTACAGAGACGTTAAGCCTGAGAACTTTTTAATTGGTCGCACCAGTACAAAGCGGGAGAAAATCATTCACATTATAGGTAAGAAAGTACAAGAGTTAATCTTTTGAGGAAATTAAATTATTGGTACCAATATTTTTTATCAAGGGTAAAACAATTTCGTTCCATCTATCGCATTTAGCTCGAAATCAGTTTAGGTAACTGTAATTACAGGGCACTGTAATGCAATATGATTATTAGGTTGTCTGTTATTTACCAACTTGGTTATTTTTTTCGCAGCACCACTTAATTTTTAGTTTATGACCTAAAAAAATTATCATACTCATATAAGCCCTTAATATTCATATAAACCCTGCCACAAAGACGATACATTTCCCATTTAAATAACATGGGGTTTCGGCACGTTTTAAATTTATTTTTTTTCCTCCTGAGCAAGTGAATATACAGCGGTATAAGAGACACAATTTTTTATAGGAAATTGAACGCTGTACAAAAAAGGCTTCTTATAGTTTTTCGATAAATTCACTGGTTTAAAAGTTATTTAAGGTTAAAGTTGAACTTTTTTTAGATTTTTTTACTTTGACGGCAAAATAATCATTATTTTTATGAAAATTAATTGTTTATTTTTGAAAATATGTGATTTTTATTGTATTATTAAAAAAGTACGATTACTTTTTTTACATAATCTTTTTATTTATGTGAAATTCTACAAATTTGTATACGATTTTTATCAAATATCATACAATGACAAATTTTCCTTCAGTACAGTTAATGACGTAGAAATTCTTTTTACGAAAACATAAAATTCGTAGTTACGCATACGTTGTCTTGAGTATGAGATGCAGACATTTTCGCTACAATTATCGTTTTCAAATAAGTTACTACTCCCACCTTTAAAACGCCCTTTATCGTACATGTTTCCATGACACTAAGTGACCTTTTAAATACACATTGACAAGTTGTGGCTTTATGGAGCTTTAGTCACGTGCTGAAGTTAGCAACAGGATTTTAGTCACGGGCTGAAGTTAGTTGACAGTTGTCAAATGTCATGCAATCGTTAAAATAAAGTGCCTTTCTTGTAAAATAATACTAAATGTGAAAATTATTTTATTATCTCAATACAAATACAAAAGTATTCAATAGTTTCTCAACGCCAATATTTGAAAAGTTTATATGAACATTATACTGACCTTTTAATTTCGCCGGCAGTAAACCTAAATTCGGGCACGGACTCCACTGTAAAGTGCTCATAAAACATTTTCTTTACTTTCACTGTGAAAAACTGTCAATTTTCAAGAAATACATTTCGATTTATAACCTTTATAATTGTTTTTATAAAATATAAAAATTTGACATTTGACGGTGACACACAGATTCCCCTATTGTTTCATAGATGGCGCTCTATACAAATTTTTGATTTAAATCATTTTAAGATAATAAGTAATTGTCGTAGAAAATGTAAAGTATGCAAATCGTTTATAAACTTTTCTATACACTCATTAATTTATTTAATTTAAATTAAATTCGTGTATAAAATGGCGTTTATCAAACTTGACACTTAATATACTATTATCTACTCCTACATTGACGAGCTGTGACTTTATGGCATTTTAGTCACGGACTGAAGTTAGCAATAGTGGCTTTTGGGCATTTTAGTTACGGACTGAAGTTGGCTTTATTATAAATTAGAGAAAAGTGAGGTTAATTCCGCGGACATTTGACAGATGTCACAAATAAAACAAATACAATTGGCTTTAAATTCTTCATTGTGTTTTTTATAGATAAAGTATAGATAATATGCAACTCGTTTTATTAAGTTATCTAGACACTCTAAACACTCGCTTGCAAGCTTCGCTCGTGCCTAATAAAACTCGTAACTATAATGGCGTTTATAAAACTACGAATTTTATTTTTTTCTACAAATAATTGTTAAAAGAATTTCTAAGTCATTAGCTGTATGTACTGAAAGAAAATTTATTTTATAATATTTTATCTATTTTGCGTTCATAATGACTTCATTATAACACCATTTTGATTATATAGGTTGGCTATACTTTAAACAGCATAATATTTTGCATATTGGTTATAATATTTTTATGATTTTAATATTACTTACAAGACTTTTCTGGCAATAAATTTTGTTTAACACCAAGGAAACATTAACAGCGGCTTATTGTAAATAAGTAAATTAAGGACAGCATGGCGAATCGATTTTGACATTAACTGTCAAACCAACTATATAAAGTAAAATTCGACCAAACTAAATTTAAGGTATAAAATTTTTTTTTATAGAATTTTTGCAAAATGGATAAAATAGCATAAAGAACTCATGTCGCACTCGTCCATTGTCCGCGTGCGACAAAATTACGTCTTATGACATTAGTTCTTTAATATACTATTATAAAATCGTATAAAATTTTATAGTTTTAACAGAAATTAAAAGAATATGTAAAAAAAGTAATCGTACTAAAATTGAGTAAAACTAGTACGAATCTCTTGTTAATAATTTCAATAATTTTTACTTTTTCAATGATACAATAAATATCGCATATTTTTAAAATAAACAATTAATTTTAATAAAAATAATGACAATTTTGCTGTCAAAGTAAAAAATTCCACCTTAACTTTAAATAACTTTTAAACCAGTGAATTTATCGAAAAATCATAAGAAAGATTTTTTTTACAGCGATCAATTTCCTATAAAAATATGGGTCTCTAATCGCTGTGTAGTGACTTGCTTGAGAGGAAAAATTAAATGTAAAACATGCCGAAACCCCATGTTATTTAAATGGGAAATGTATCGTCGGGTTTAATGAGTTTGATAATTTGTTTAGGTCATAAACTAAAAATGTAGGGGGCGCTGCAAAAAAAAGTTGGTAAATCGTCTGTTTAACGGTAGATGGCGGCTTTTATTGGTTGATTTATTTGTTTATAGATTTTGGTTTAGCAAAGGAGTACATTGAAATTGAAACGAATAAACACATACCGTACAGAGAACACAAATCGCTGACCGGCACTGCGAGGTACATGTCGATAAACACGCATCTGGGCAAAGAGCAGTCCCGCAGAGACGACCTGGAGGCGTTGGGGCACATGTTCATGTACTTTTTGCGCGGCTCGTTGCCGTGGCAAGGCCTTAAAGCGGAAACGCTCAAGGAGCGTTACCAGAAAATCGGCGACACAAAACGTGCGACGTCGATCGATGTGCTGTGCGAAGGGCATCCCGAAGAAATGGCCACGTACTTGCGGTACGTCAGAAAGTTGGATTTCTTCGAAACGCCCGATTATGAATACCTGAGGAACTTGTTCACCGGCCTTTATTCGCGTAAAGGTTACGCAGAAGACGGCGAGTACGACTGGAGCGGAAAGACCATGGTAAGATATTATTTTTTTCATTCTTACTTTGGTTTTAAATAAGTTAAGGGATTTTTTTAATTAGCCAAAAAATTTGTACATATTTCAACAAGTGAGAAATGCCCCGCCTTCCAACGTTGTTAAAACTAAATCAGCAAAGGTAAAAAAATCAAAATGTAGGCTACCAAAATCATTATCTGTAGTTTCATTGTTCAAGACATTTTGTGTAAAAAAAGGTTCAACTGTATGCTATGGTTTTTATTTTTGGATACTTTTGAATTTTGATCTCAAATGGTTCAAAATTAAAAAAAAAACATATCAATTAAATATTCGCAATCGCCATGTTGTATGGCCAAAAAAACGTGATAGTCCAGCAAAAATACTAATTATGATAAAATAACAATAAAACACCACCATTTTTCTATTTTTTGTATTCGAACAATGTAGTTTTTATAACGTAAATTTATAAATTATATTATGTAGATACCCTCATTTAATGGGGTTGGGAAATGCATATTTGGAATAAACGCATACGAGTTTCTTATTAAAAAAATTCCTACGTTTCTGAAACAAATTTTGTTTTGATAACCAATATTCAAAACGCTTCGATGGCCTTGAATAGAGATCGTTACGTCACGATGTTATAGCAGATTTGTCAAGAATTACGAATGAATCCAAAATCCGTTTCTAGCATGGTGTCTAAGTTATGTTCCATGTCCTTTAAAATATTTAAATCGTTTGAAATCGACGAAATGAGATGCAAAAATTAAATTTTAATAATAATTGTATTAACTTAATACTAAAATATGCTATTAATGATGTTATAACAAGTAAAAAGATTATAACTGTCAAAGAATTTGATTGTGTTGTTAAGTTTTTATTTTTGCATATACTTTCAGTTTGAAACAGCAGTTTAAAAGTCATCAAAAAAGAGGGAGAATAAACTAACCTATAAAATTATAAAAATTCTCTATTTTCTATATTAGAACCACTATAAAAAATCGTATCACTACGTTCTTCAGAAATATCGCTTATAGTAACAAACATTCAATTTTCTTACTTTCTTCAAGAAACTTGAACCATTACTGGTAATATTCATAAGAAAGAATTTTTTTGTTATATTTATATACTATATATATATAGTATCTGTGATACAATTTGCCGTGTGCAGTCTTGGTTGCATAGTATGTACCGATTGCGACAAAGGCCACATCGTTAAACGGCGTGGATCACGTGATGTTCTTACATCTCGCCTCTGTTGGCTTAAAAACGCAGTATATAAGCTCAGAAAGTCCTTTGTTTTGGGTGTGTTCCACTACACCAAGTTGCCTGACACTAATGAGACTTAATAAAGGTCAAATATTTAAATATCAATAGGCATGTACAGTTTGTTGCCTAGTATCAGAGGTTGAGCCATCACAATTCGAAAGTACCCAAATTAACATTGTTTAAGGCAATAAAAATGTGTTGAAAAAAGATCTTAACTGTGCGCTAATAAACATAGAAATTGTAGTTTGTTATGCATTATATGACCTTAATAGTTCCATTTTTGAAAGCATTTTATTTTTATAGAGTACCCCGGTAGGATCGCTGCAAACCACAACACACGAAGTAATATCACCTAGCCGAGACAGGCATGCTGTACCTAAGGTAAGTGATCTGCTTGTTTTGTTAACCCCCACATTTTTCACAACTGTGATTTTGTTTTAACCGATATTCTGATTTTGCACGATTTAAAAAGGATGATTGGTCAGAGGAAGACGCAATAATGCTCATATCTCAATTAAACGAGGTATTAATTGTTGAAAACGCTAGTGTTGCTTGCGTATTAATTAAATGCTCGGCAAATAATGAAATAAAAAAACTCATTGACTATACAAGAGCGTCGTGCCATTTTTTCGTCCGCAAAATTTACTGCAGTGCGCTAATTAAAGCAAACTGTAGATGGGGCACAATTATTTCGTTTAGGGGGATAAATACAGTGATAAAAGGTCGATAAAAATGGCAATGATGCGCGTGATAATGAAAAATTTTTACCCGCAAGGGTCGTCATAAAGTTACACGTTAAAAATCAAGTTAACATTGAGTTTTTTTGTAGACAAACAAAACAAACGCGTGGCCAGACGCTTCGAAACAAAGCACTTTGGGCGGGATCACGCCCGCTGATCGACACGGTTCTGTGCAGGTTGTCCGCTCCACTAACGGCGAACTGAACACCGACGACCCGACAGCAGGGCACAGCAACACGCCGATCACGCAGCCGCAGGAGATCGAACTGCTCGACGAAACCAAGTGAGTACACTCTACTGCGCAGCACTACCTGCGACGCACTGCGCACCACCCACTGTTGCCAGTGGTTGAAAAAAATAAACTGCCAAATTCGAATTTTAAAATTTACCAAATTTCCTTAAAATTTGCTATGCTCCACACCTCCACACATCACTAGTTTACAGCCATTTTGCCCACCATGTCTCACTATTATTTTCTTGTGTAGTTTGGCTCACTAAACGCGAAAAGGTGTTTTGACGTTTTAGAGTATACTTCGAGTTCTAATTGATCGATTTGACCAAACAAGCACTTAAATCAAAGGTAATTGAGCCATCTACAACTTTCTCTTGTATAGTTTTGGTATCGGCTCAGTAGTTCGATACTGGCGAGTTTATGAATTTAAAAAAGTACTTTTTTTTACAAAAATCAAGGTCAAAAATTTACATATCTTTCTGGGAAAGATATAAATCGAAAAGATAAGTCCAGTTTGATTTATTTTACGTATAGATTATACTTAAAGGAAAAAAATAAGCTGCTGTTGATAAAAATCCATGGATAAATGGCATAGTTATGAATTTTTCAGTGAAAGACCAAAATTCAGTTTTTTTGAGAATTTTTACTTTTTTTCATTTTATTGAGTTATATAAAGTTTAATATTGAACATTGATTTTTATTTCAAACATTAAATATTGAAATTAAATTATATATTGAATATTGAACATTGAAGATATTGAAAGTTTTATTTTGTTGTAATAAGCATAGGTTTAAAAAAAATTTGGCTCCTTTTTTGTTTTTTGTTGCTTTCGTATTCCGTTTCTCGTATAAGGCACCAAATGTAATTACCCATCATGGCTGCATCCCAGAAGCCGTGATACCGCCGCTCCATAGCCTTCATTTGCTGGTGAAAACGTTCTCCGTGCTCATCACTAACGTCGCCCAGATTGTCTGGGTTATTACGCACTCGAACTCTCTACTTATTTTACTTATTTTACACTTTTTATTAACTAAATAAAACCATGATAAAAATACTCTGTTAAAATATCAAAAAATAGCAGTAAAATGTCACTATGCCAACACGAGAAACAAAAGAATTCACGTTTGCGGAGTCATGTCAAATTTAAATTTTATATAATGTTTTCGGTGAAAAAAGTACGTAAAAAACTTAAAAAATTCCAATCATGCACTTTAATTAGTTTTTCATTAAAAAATAAACATATTACGAAATAAAAGAAAAAAAATAAAATAAAAATCGTCAAAAAGCTGAATTTTGGTATTCCACTAAAAAATTCATAACTTCGCCATTTTTTCATGTATTTTTATCAACATTAGCTTGTTTTTTTTTAAAATGTCATCTTTACGAAAAAAATCTAAACTGGAGTTATCTGTTTGATTTAAACCATTCCCAGGACGATATGTAAATTTTCGACCTCAATTTTTGCCATAAAAACGAATTTTTTTTAAGTTATTAAAATCGCTAGCGTCAAAATACTTATCCGATATCAAAAGTATGTATAATAAAGTTTTAGAGGGCTCAAATACCTTCAATTTAAGGGCTTGTTTGACAAAATCGATCAATTAGATTTCAAGCTATACTCAAAAACGTCAAAACACTTCCGAAAATTAAAAAAAAAACAATTGAAAATTCATATTTCAAAACGCTTTCATAAAAAATTTTTTTTTGTGATTTTCATGTTAAGTGGGTCAAAATACATGGAAAAATTATAATGGGATTTGGAGGGCAGAATTTTTTTCGATTTTGAAAACTAGTGATTATAATCAGGGTTAAGCTAATTTTCTGAAAATAATGCAATGGGCCTTTCCATCTCAAATAGACCAGGCAAAAAGGGGTAGGTCGTTAATTTTTAACGAATTCCTTTTGCTTAAAATCGTTTTGTTCAACATTAGGAAATTTTTGAAAAATGGACATCGATTTTTCTCTTTTTGCGAATGAAATTTTTTATTAAATTCGATCGTTACGAGTACAATTTTTTTTTTAATTATAGGTAAATGTTTACTACATACAAAAAAAATTGAGGTCAACATTGCCACATTTTTTTACTTCGTATTTTTTTCTTTTGAAGTTGATAATATGAACAACCAAAAGTCCCGAGATGGCTAAATTCGTCGTTTCGGATTTTTGTTTAATGAAAATGCCATTTTCTAGTAAATTCGTGGTTCTCGTTTGTCATAAAAGAAATCCACTTTATTAAAATTTGATACCTTTGTGTTTAAAACAAGTATCAGATTTGACAGTTCGTTATTTTGTTTTGCTGGTAAGTGAATACTAACATTTTATTTTACGCTAAAACTTTTTGTAAATAAAATAATAATTGAGGTGGTTAGAATCAAAGGGAAGTGACAAAAATATGTTAAATATGTCAAAAATTTCTAAATTACACTTTATTAGTTTCATGACCCTAGATAAAATACCAAATTTTCGATGAACCACGAATTTACTAGGAAATGGCATTTTCATTAACATTTTTTTTTACTTTTTTAGAAAAAACAATTAAAAAAATGTGTAAATTCACTTAATATTTAAAAAAAAATTGTATGTAGTAAACATTTTTGGCCAAGTTATCGAATTTTCAAGAAAAAATTTTACTCGTAAAAAGAGAAAAATCGATGTTTCTGTCCCTTTTTCATAAAATTTCCTACGGGTAAACAAAACAAATTCAAGAAAAAAGAAAAAATACGGATATCATCGATTTCGGTAGAGAAACTGTTAAAAAAAATCGTTGAAAAATAACGACCTACATATATAAAGATATAAAATAACAAAATAGAAGTTTTTCATCGTGAATGGTATTTATATAACAAGCAGAAGAAATTATGAGGAGTGACTTTTTTTCGATAAAGAATTTAATTTTAAAAAATTCTTTAAACAGATTTCTGTAAAAAACTTACTTATGCAGCGAATGGATTAAATTGGTTAAAAAAAGTAAGAAATAATAAAGTTATAGAGACTAATAGTCAAATACACTTTTAACCATGTCAACACTAAAATTAAATTATTTTTATAACAGTTAAATGTAAAATTAAATTAAAAACGGTTACCAAGTTCTTTAAACATAAATGCCTAATACTCTAAAATTGTTGTTAATTTATTGAATTTAATAATTACACTGGTCAACAGCCATTTTACCACAGGATGGTCAATAACTTTTTTTATGGTAATTAGCCTATTTCCAAAAATAAACATAGTTTTGCTTAATAAGCCTATGTTTTTGAGATATTTATACAATTCTAACTTTTTATTGTTAGGTATCTCGAGGTTTCCGTGGTTTTTCCGTCGATTTTAAATTTCAAATTTCATTTTCGAACAAAATGATTTTTGAAATACGCGCACCCAAATTACCCTAAATTTCATTAGGTCGTCCAGTGTTATTTTTCACTTTTATTTTTTAATGTTCTTAATATATTTTTACGATTTATTTTTCTTAAGAATTATTTACATTTATTATAAAAATTTTATAACCATTTATGATGATTTTCAAAATCTACTGATAATTAAAACCATATTCTAGTGAAAAAAATAAAAAAAGGTCTGGCATCACTGTTATCTAAAAAATGATTTAAAAAAGCTGAAACATTTTATTGATGATATTTTTTTATTATTAGATGTTGCTGTTTTTTCAAAAGGAAGAAGAAGAAAGGTGTCCGTACCAAATGACTACAGTATAGTGAAACAGACCAACACCTGACACTGTTGCCATGTGGTCACAGTAGTGCAGCGACTTTAAATTGACATTATTACATTAGTTATGAATGGAAAACCAACAACGTCACTTGTTACTTGAACTATTTAAACAAAAAATAGCTAATTAATAGGTTAGCCTTAATTATTGAATAAGATATTTTAAGTCGTACCATATCTGTGAATGTATACAGACGCCTTACTCGATATGTCGGTTCTGTACTTTCTTATTTTTTTTGTTAACTTGTATTTATCGTTTTATTTCTAGGTTTTTGTCATTATTTATTATTAATTACCAAATACTATGTTTTATATAATTATATATTAATTTTGACTAGTTTAGTGTGCGTTCTAGTAAACATGTTTTAACAATTATTTATAATTTTATTACTACTCAGTACTGCTTAAGCAAAGTAAAGAGTAAGGCCGAGTTTTTTAGTATGTTTGATATAAAAGATTGATAATGATGATGATGGAATCATCATACTGGACAATGTAAATTTATTATCGAGCTGTACATAACTATTTAAACCTACCAACATTATGATATTTATCATTTTTGTTCGGTTCCTTTTACTTATTTACTTTCACATTACAACAAACTAAACTACTCAAAAATTCATACACAAACAACAAACGTTTCAAATTAGATCAGTTCTCATTTAATTTTTTGACCATTATGTTAACATCATAATAATCTGAACACAAACAAAAAGTTGTGATTTAAGCATTGTATAAATTTGCTTTGTTGTTGATCTCAAGTTAAACACGATCGACTGCTTTTTCTTCATTGACTTGTGTGAGCAGCGCAAACTCGCTGATTTTGCGCTCAGCTATATGCCAACATTATTCCCTTAATTTGTGGCTATTATTAAAAATATAGAATGTTAGAACACCGTGTATTCTTATTTCTTAACCGTTTATTTATTATTTTTTAAGTGTACTTATAAGTATCAAGTACTTTTTACTGCTTACTTAGGCAATTCCATTTTCATTTCACTACATTAAATACATTATAACAATAATATAATTATATTAAATATTCTAGCCTCGACTAAAATATTTATTATTATCAACTGTGCAAGCTCTTAAAAAGTAAAACTACTGTATGTTTTGTAAATAAATAAATATATATATTAAACTTCCTTAGATAAAAACTTTGAAATACCTTAAAGTTTTGCAATTTTTAAATTATAAGTGTAAAAAAACATTGTTGAATCCAAATTAATAAATAAAATGCTATGTAATAACTATTTGTTAATTCCCCCCAAAAAATCAACAAAATTTTGTTAATACTTAATCCTCACTAAAAAAGTTTTAATATAATTAATAAAATTACAGTTTTCTGTATGTTTACAAAATTTACCAAAAAAAATATTCAAACCTCATTAAAAAAGTTTGAATATTATCAATGCAATTACAGTTTTCTGTATGTTAACAATTTAGTTCATGGAGCCTGCACAAATTTTTGACAAAAAAATGTTGTGCCAAAACAGTGGGGTATTAGCAGACATCAGTACTAAATGGATATCAGCGCCGCTAGTGGTAAAAGAAGAAAACATAATTTGTGAGATATGGTGGGCAGATTCTGTAAATTTTCCCATTTGGGTTAGTACTTCTTGGGCTATGCTATGAGACAATAGATAAAGCAAGAAGACTAAATCAATTCTAGTACAGGGATCTGTAATATATTTTGTTGATTATATATTTTGACACTAGATGCTTTTATTAAAGTATATTTATTTAGTCAAATCAATCTATTAAAATAAAAATATTAATCTTCCTTAATTATCTTTACATTTTATTTATCTACAACGGTTTCTTCAAAAGAATTTTTACCATAACTTTGATTATGATAAAAATGCTTTCAATATATAATTTTATATAAAAAATACAATTTCTAAAATACTACTTTTAATATATTTATTTATCACAAATATTGAGGCGGTTTTTTTCTTTTTTTCTATTTTAGCGGCATCTGAAACCAAAACTTGCGCCTGAAGCACTTTTATCTGGGTTTTCAAACGTTGGTAGAGCTCAAACTTTTGTAAATTAATTTTTAAGAGCTGAAACACAACATTGCCATGTTTTTAGGTTGACCAATAGAGCTAAAAAACCTAAATCTACCGATATATGCCCCATCTGGTGGCTAGTAGATATTTTTGACAGTTCGTAAAAATGGAGGCCCCGTCGTTGTTTCATCGTTTATTTGCAAATCAAAGAATAACGAAAGATGGAAAAAAATTAATTTTCGGTGAGTTGCTACGTTACACTGGGATACGTCGGTATATTTTTGCTGTATTTGAAGAGTTGCACGAACGGCCAGTTGAAACGAACGAGGCGTTGCTGTTTTTCGCGGTTAAAATTTCGAAGCACTACGATGAAGAACTTCTTTTTGTTAAAACGAGATTTGGAAAGAAATCTGATGTTGCGAAATTCGGACCGTGGTTTGCACCGTATATTCAATACTGTAGAATATTGGAAGTTGTGTGTGACGCTTTGTGGCGCACTGTTTTGGAACCGGTTAGAGAAGAACAGATGTTAAGGCTTTTCATCGAAGAATTATTTAGACACGAGTTGGTCAATCAGAAATTGGTGGAAAAAAATATGATGTGCAATTTTGATTTTGATTACGTAGACTATGATTTTAACATATTGGATCATAAAACTATACCGCCGGATGATCCTCTTTATGAAAACATGGTTGAAATTTGTTTACCGACTGTAAACCCCGAAGACTTTGAGCCTAGGTTCGAGTTGGAATTGGAACCCGTAGTGCAAGGTAAAGTTCAAATTAATTTAGAACCCATGGATATAGACGAACCAGTTGCGGGAGAGAATACAATCGAGATTATTGTTATTTCCAGTGGCTCTGAAACTGAGCATTGTAATGGCCCCACAAGTGACTATGAGAGTGATAGTAAGCCCAAAGTTAAAACCGAAACTCCAGTAAAAAAAATTAAAACGTTAAAACGTAATCGCTCTCTAAAACGCAGCATTTACAACTCTTCAAGTGGTTCTGATGTTGAACCTATTGCTGAAACCAGTGCTCAAAACAGCAACAAAGGAAAAGTTCGCCCCGAGAAAAAAAAGTTCGCAATCTGTGAAACCAATGCACAAAACGGCAACGAAGAAGAAATATTTGGCGACATGAAAACTGACTTCGCATCCTGTGACACCGATAGTAATGAAGAAGAAATAGTTGGCCTCGAGAATGCGAACTCGTTCTTCTGTGATACCGATGCAAAAAATAATAATGAAGAAGAAATAGTTGGCCCCGAGAAAAACAACTTCGCAATCTGTGAAATCGATGCCCAAAACAACAACGAAGAAGAAATAGTTGGCCCCGAAAAAAACGAGTTCGCAATCTGTGAAACCGATGCAAAAAATAGCGATGAAGAAGAAATTGTTGGCCCCGAGAATGCGAACTCGTATTTCTGTGAAACCGATGCAAAAAATAATAATGAAGAAGAAATAGTTGGCCCTGAGAAAAACGAGTTCGCAATCTGTGAAACCGATGCAAAAAATAGTGATGAAGAAGAAATAGTTGGCCCTGAGAAAAACGAGTTCGCAATGGTTGAAACCGATGCACAAAACAGCAACGAAGAAGAAATAGTTGGCCCTGAGAAAAACGAGTTTACAATCTGTGAAACCGATGCAAAAAAGAATAATGAAGAAGAAATAGTTGGCCCCGAGAAAAACGAGTTCGCAATTGTTAAAACCGATGCACAAAACAGCAATGAAGTAAAAATAGTTAGCCCTTAGAAAAAATGAGAATTCCATAAAATTGAAGCATGTCTTTTAGCTCATTGTAACTTATTTGCTTTAAGTTTTATTATTGTTCCTAAATAAAACGATTGTTTAAAAACCAGTGAATTATTTATTTCGTATAAAAGTTGTATGGATTTTGCCGGTGTATTTGTCAAATCAAATTTCCGGAATTTTGCTGAAAATTAAGCTATTTATAATTTCCGAGCGATTTCACTTTACAGTTTGATTCACAATTTATGAGTTTCATAGTTTCGTTTAAAAAGTATTGTGTTTATATTGATTTGTCGAAAGAATGCCCTATGTATAAAAAAAATATTTACCGCATGAAGTACACTAAACTTTGATAAGAGGGTGGTTTCAAAGCAAATATTAACAACAAACAAAACATAAAGGAAAATGTAATCACCAAATCAAGAAAAACTAGTCAATTTATAAAAATTGTTTGGTAACTTTATATTTTGAAATTGGACTAACAACCGTTTAAATCTGATATAAAAGCAGTTTTTCACAGTGAAAGTGACGAGAGTGTTTTATGGACACTTAAATGTTCAGCAAAAATATGAAAAAGGTCTTATTTATTCTACTAAAATATCTAATAATTAAAAATATGAACTAGTGTACGTGTACGGATAGAAATTGACAATTCCTCGCAATGATGATGTTGAATTGGCTTGCTAACAGTGTTGCCGGATGTCTTTCATGAAAATCCCCGGTCAAAAATTAGAAAATACCCGATTTTACCCGCAAGAGTAAAAAAATACTTACCTTATCTTATATATATATATTTATATATATATATACAGGGTGTTATGAAATGGTGTACCACATTGGAGAGGAGGTTATTTTAAGTATATAAAAAATTACAATTTTTTTCCGAGTAGTTTTTAAATTATGAGGGTTTAAAAATTCCATTAAATTTTCTTTATTTTAATTTTTTAAGGATATATGTTTTTATAAAAGGATTAAACACAATTTTCTAATCAAGTTTAAAAAATAAAAAGTTTAAATTTATTAATATTACCAAAGTTATGATGATTTAAAGTTTGGGTTTTCTGACAGGAACTGCTAAAAAACATCATGTTAACTTAAAATGGCTGTAGATGCTTTGTTCCATAACAACCGTTTTAGATGTCTCTTAAATGGGCTTGAAACGTACAAGCGTTGCCAAATTTTTTAAACTTAAATGCTTAATAACTCGAAAACTACTGGTCGGATTTTTTTTTGCAATTTTTTTTATGCTTAAAATAACCTCCTCTACAGCATGGTATCGAATAGGTGCGCCATTTCAGGGCACGTGTCGCGGCTTCTTTATAAGTAGTCTAAAAAAAAGCGGGCGGCACAACTACAAAGGTAGCGGTATTTTTAATAACTGCAGAGCTAAAAAATATATTTTTTTAATAAATTATATATTTTCTTAATAAAATAAAATTATTAAAAAATATATTTTTCAGCTCTGCTTGCAAAAATAAATTAATTAAATATTTTTACCGAAATTTGGTAAATACCCGCTTTTACCCGCTTAAATATTTTACCCGCAAGCATGACGAAAATACCCGATTTTCGGGTAAAATACCCGCAAACGGCAACACTGCTTGCTAATGTAATTGGTGGTGTCGGAGTGTGCAACCGAACATCCCCCCCTCCCCCGCCCCCTACTTCAGCCCCTGTTGCGGCTGCTGTCACATGCCTCAATCTAGCGTTCCACCCCTCCGCCTACTACTTTCGCTCTTCATTCGCGGTCAACAATTAACGTTCACATCATCGTCCTACTCCCAAATGGGTTGCTTTATTTAATTAGTAAACCTATTCCCTTTATCCTTGCTATGATTAATTTTTCACCCGGCCATATGAGGACCTTTTCGATTTTTGAATCTATGATTTAATTTAATCACAAATTCAAAGTATAAGTTAGGTCTACAAGTTAAAAAAGTTAGTCTTCTTATTATAACTTGGTTGTTTGTTGTGTAGGCACTCCTTAGTATGTCAAAGCATCTTTTGATAATTAAATAAATTCGTTGATATCCGCCAACTTGGGGCAGCCGCCATATTGGATTTTGTATGTCGTTACTCACCTTATCGGTTTCTACTCGTCAGACCCTTTCATTTGATACCCATGTCAAGAAGGCTTTGAAGAACTAGCCCAAGCAACAATTTAAGTATTTGTTACGTATATGGGACTATTGAAGAAACTTTAAAGTGTTTTGTGACAGTCGCCGTTCTCTTTATATTACTAAGTTACGACTAAAGTGGGGAACAATTATTGAGTTCCAAAAAGGTAACAAATATGTCACAAGCTATAAACCCTGCTACTATTTGGAACGTAGCTGCTACGTTACTAGAACGTTTCAATATCGTTGCTAGAGAGTTATAATTACTTTTATTTATTTGTTTTTACCTCTATATTAACTGTCTTTGTCAAACTTATATAAGATTATACTATCCCTCCTTTTTTAACACAAAAATAAATATATCGAGGTGAACCAAAAACAAAACTGTTAAGAATAGATGTGAGTTGATAATTAAAACTTAATTTAGAACAATATACGGTTTTGCCACTCTACAGAGTGTCTTAAACTTATGGTAAAAAACTTATTTTTGTTTAAACCTGTTTATTATAAAAGTACATCTATTTTTTAGTAATTATATCAAATAAAAAAGTTATTTGCGATTAAAATTCATCGAAAATTTGTGTGGATCGATTATTTTGCCTGTGAGTGTAGTTTAATGCTGGTAAAATCTTGCATATATACTTTTCAATAGGTAATTTTATCATTATTATTTTATAAGTTAGGTGTACAGGGTTAAAAAAAGTTGACTGGAAAAAAGAAAACGGCAGGCTCCTTATTATAAATTGGTTGTTTGTTGTGTATGCACCCCTTAGTATGTCAAAGCAAATTAAAACCAAATATTGATGGCATCTTTTGATAATTAAATAAATTCGTTGGATGTAAAGGAGATGTAGGAATATCATGTTTGTGGAAACTTTAGACCTTGGCTAATGAGAACATCAAGCGGTGGCAGCGGCGGCGGCGGGCTGGTTAAACACGATGTAGCTGGTAGGTTTTCCAATGATGATGACGTGAAAGTACCTAAACGCCCATGTAAAAGCGGCAGCTTTCAATGCAGTCTCGCATCAAAAGCCGCTCTTTCAATGGGCAAAAGCTTCAGGCTCGTTTGATCTTAATATTATATGACGACGAACTGCTTTCGAATAAAACCGCCAGGCGATACCTACTCCTTTTTCATTTTCATATCCATCTATTCTAATAAACACCAATCAACCGAGCTATAGACACAGGACTTTGATGCCATTTTTTTAATTATTCCATCGAATATATCCGGACTCTACCTATTGTACTCTCCCCCCTTTCTCTCTCTCTCTTGAAACATAGCTATATATATACAAACCAAAATTATTTGATAATCTTGTCGACAGTAAGACATTTTGTTAATAACATTTTTCATCACTGCCCAAGCAACAATCTAAGTATTTATTACGTATATGGGACTATTGAAGTAACTTTAAAGTGTTTTGCGACAGTCGCCCGTCTCTTTATATTACTCTTTTATTACTAAGTTACCACTAAAGTGGGGAACAATTATTGAGTTCCAAAAAGGTAGCAAATATGTCACTAGCTACTATTGGAACGTAGCTGCTACGTTACTAGAACGTTTCAATATCGTTGCTAGAGCGTTATAATTACTTTTATTTATTTGTTTTTACTTCTATATTAACTGTCTTTGTCAAACTTATATTAGATTATACTATCCCTCCTTTTTTAAATGGAACCACTACGGACTTGGCTTTTCAATGTCGTCGTTTATTAAATATGTACTGGTAGTTTATAACTTCCAGAATAACAATATAATGTTTAATTAGGCAGGTAAATTTATAAACCCTTTAAATTTTACTGTTGAACTTTGTTTTTGTAAAATAGTTTCAACAAATTTTAAGTATAAACAAATTATTTATTTAATAATGTTTATAAATAAAAAAAAAATAATTTTTTATTTAATTATTACCAACAAAATTACTATTTATTAAAAAGTAAAAAACAATTTGCAAACAATTAAAATAATTTATTATTTACAATACCACGTGGTACCCTACAGTAATAAATGGCCGATAAAAAGCAGTTTTCGCTACATTAAAGTTTTTTTCCACCTTAATTTACTTTACGGTAGTTTTGGTTAGTACCATAAACGTTCCAAATACTAAAATAATAACTTTTAAGTTTTTAACTTTGTAGTTTTTAACACATGTTCCAGTTTCGAGATTTTAACTTGCAAAGGGACTACAAAGTAAAAATAATTATAATGTAATCTTTAGGTATACCTATAGCTACCGAAACTAACTGCTATAGCAACCGAAACTAACTACTACAAATTAAATTTACTTGAAAGTTTTTTTTACTTATAACACCTTTTTTAAAGTTGCAAAGTCTTCTTGGGGGCAAACAAGTTTTACTTAAATGTTTATTGCTTTATAGTAACCATTTAAGAAAAGAATGAAGTTTATGTTGCAAAATATTGCTATTTAAAAGTTAGAATTAATTTTAAGTAAAATTAAAGTAGCTGTTTAGTATACTTAACTAATTTTAAGTTATCACCACTTTGGTAATGGTTTTTGAAACCAAAAATGCTGCTTGGGTGAGTCTTGTCAATATACCTACAGGATTACTATTTATATTTAAATTTGCCGTCAATATAGCTTGAAGCATTTTAACAGATATTTTTAGCATGTAATTTTAGCTAGTCGTTATTTGAGCTAGTCATCATTTAGGCTTGTCGTCATCATTTTAGCATATTGTGAAGAAAAAGGTAATCCGCCATCTTGGAGCGGCCGCCATATTAGATTTCATATGACGTCACTAACCTTATCGGTTTCTCCCAAGTAACACCTCGTGAAGAAATCGTTGCAAAATTTGTTACGATTTCTACTTGTCGTGAGCTCAACGTGATCCCGAAAATTTATAGATTCTGTGACTGATACAGTGGCCAAACCGCACTAATTTTAACCCCCGAAATCTTCACGAAGGCGTGCCTACAAGTCGTGACAATTTCTTTATGTTTTTTATCACAATAATGTGACGAATTTGACACTAAATCCGTGGTAGAATCTGCTTTGCAGGGTTGTGACGAATGCGTGCCTACAAGTCGTGACAATTTCTTTATGTTTTTTATCACAATAATGTGACGAATTTGACACTAAATCCGTGGTAGAATCTGCTTTGCAGGGTTGTGACGAATTAGTGACGATTATTATTTACTGTAAATGCGTACTTATATTAGATTTAATTATTGTCCATGGTCGCTCAATAATGAAAGCTAATTTTTTTTACAGAAATTTAGCTTTCATTATTGACCGACCATGGTCAATAATTAAATCTAATATAAGTACGCATTTACAGTAAATAATAATAACCAAATTACATAAATTAATTTCCTTTGCTAAATAAGTAAGGCACATTTATTAATTAATTATTAATTATTTATTAATAAAAAATGTACATTTACTTACATATGTAGATGTACTAAAGTTCAAAGACCCATTTTTGTGGGTATACAAAAATATTCTATGTATAGAATAATCACCACAGACACAAAAACTAAACTATACTAAAAAAAATATAACAAAACAAATATTTCTTTGGCTATTTATTGCCACATCACATATATACCTATAGGTATTTAAATTAAACAGAGAATTTTGATAAAATACAAATTAAAATATTTTCTTTAGAATAACCACCAGACACAAAAACCTTATCTATAAACCAATGAATAAGAACAAATGATATCTATAAACCAATGAATAAGAACAAATGATAACAATAAAAACAACAAAAACGCAGCACGTTTTTGGGGCAGCGTCTCTACAAAACAACGACAATGAAAATGGCTGACCAGAGAATCTGACAGAGATAAAGAAGGTTATAGAACGCCCTCTCTCGAGAGATCTCGTTCCTAAAAACACGAAAACGTCACGAATAAAGTGCACTGCAAACGTCACAAATTTTCTATGAAGTATCTATTTAAAAAGTTACTTTATAACGAAAAATCTTCACGGTTCCGTCACGAATAAAGTGCACTGAAACGTCACAAATTTTCTATGAAGTATCTATTTAAAAAGTTACTTTATAACGAAAAATCTTCACGGTTCCGTCACGAATAAAGTGCACTGCAAACGTCACAAATTTTCTATGAAGTATCTGTTTAAAAAGTTACTTTATAACGAAAAATCTTCACGGTTCCGTCAAAAATTTAGAAGTGACGCAGGCGTCACCTTCATTTTGATAACGTATTTATATAAAAATGTACTTTATAAAGAACGAGCGTGACGATTTCGTGAAATCTAGTAGAATGCCGTCACGTCGTGTTACTTGGGCTACTTGTCAGACCCTTTCATTTGATACCCTTGTTGAGAAGGTTGTGAAGAAAAAGGTAATCCGCCATCTTGGGGCGGCCGCCATATTGGATTTTATATGACGCCATTCACCTTATCGTTTTCTACCCGTCAAATCCTTTTAATATATACCCACATCAAGGAGGTTGTAAAGAAAAAGGTAGCCATTTTGAATAAATTACAATATTGAGTAGGTATTGTCACCAGCACCAAAAGTGTGTGCAAAATTTCAGCTCAATCGGTTGTGTAAAAATTAGTTTAAAATCGACTTCCAAAATGTGTAACAAACAAAGAAAGCGAGTTAATAAAAATGTGATAAAAAATATAAAAATACAGTTTAGCTTATGTTTGGTTTTGAGGTTAGATAGAAGAAAAATGTATGATATTTATTAATATAGAGTAGATTAGCTGACGGAATGGGTCTGTTTAGCGTTAGGTTGGGCGATAAAAATGTCAGAAGAAAGAGCCCCAGGTTCGGCTAAACAGATTAGTTTAAGTGCCTGTGGATAACACATTTCTTTTATTACCGTTCGCAATTGTTTTATGTATTCAAATATCGTTTTTTTATGGTCTTAAATTTTTCATGAATTTCTTCCTTTTTAAAAAGTGATGCGGTGTGAAAAGATTTGGCTTCTAATAAAATTATGCAAATAGACAGTTTATCCGAAGTCCTTTGGAAAATGTTTCATTTACAAAACATATACTGCATAGAATTTTTATTTGACTGTAACAACGTTTGAAGGCATGCATTTATTCATGACGACGGTTTTTAGGAAGGTATATTTCTGAAAAATAAATAGCCAAAGTATTGTGTGTGATTAGTTCTGACCGCATAATGTCAAAAAGCCACCGCACTGCGTAGGGGGTGCGTTTCTTATTACTTACTTCCCTTACTTCCCCCTTATTGATTGGTCAATGTGCACCCTCATTGAAAATTAATTTCAATTTCTTAATCAACAGGCTGATCAAATTTAATCATCAAACTATAAATAATCGACAAAACGATTCCTACAACTTCGAATTAAACAATGAATAACTATTTGGATTACAAGCAGTTGGTCATTTAAATCCGTCAGATTAGTTGCGCACAAAATCTTGTCGAACAACCCCGTTTTGCGGAGATTATGTAGTCTTAAACAGACAGCATACTACCGTTCGTATTATTAATTTACCGATCTGATTTATACCCATACACCTATGAAATATTACCCCATAAATTTAACCGAATCCCACTAGTACGCACAGGGCTTTTTTAAAAAGAAAATTTAACACAACCAAAAATTACAATAATACAAAATAAGCATTAATATAAAATTTATAAAAAAATTATTTACATACTAAAATGTATATTAACTTAATATGCTTAAACGTCCTTAAATATGTTTTAAAAATGTTAAATACTTACATACCAAAACAAAAGTGTTTTTACTTTTAGTTTAGTTCTCTGCTCGAGAAACCCTTTCATTTGATACCCATGTCGAGAAATTTGTGACAAAATAGGTAATTCGCCATCTTGGGGCTGCCGCCATATTGGATTTATTATGACGTAAATCGTTTTCTACTCGTCGCACCCTTTCATTTGATACCCATGTCAAGGAGGCTGTGAAGAAAAGGTTATCCGCCATCTTGGGACCACTATACCTATTGGAATCAGTGGGAGTTATCGTTTTCTACTCGTCACACCCTTTTATTTGGCACTTGTGTCAAGGAAGTTGTTAAGAAATTGGTAATCCGCCATCTTGGGAAGGCCGCCATATTGGATTTATTATGAGTTATCGTTTTATACTCTTTAAACCCCTTCATTGATACCCATGTCAAGAAGGTAATATGTAATCCGCCATCTTGGAGCAGCCACCATATTTGATTTAGTATGGCGTTAAAATGGCGATATGCTAAAATTTCGGTCTGTAGAAATCCTTTAAACTATATCGATGACAAGCCTTAGCTAAAATAATGACAAGCTAAAATGGGTACATCTTAAAATGCTTTTAGCTATTTTGGCGACAAGTTAAAATGGCGACATGCTAAAATATCGGTATGTTGAAATCCTAAAACTATATCGACGACAAGCTTAAGCCAAAATAATGACAATTTAAAATGTGGACATGTTTAAATGTTGGTATGTAGAAATGCTACAAACTATATCGACGACAAGCCCAAGTTAAAATAATGACAAGCTAAAATGTGGACGAGTTAAAATGCTTACAGATATATTGGCGACATGCTAAAATGTCGGTATGTAGAAATCCTAAAATTATATCGACGATAAGCCTATGCTAAAATAATGACAAGAGACATGTTGGCGACAAGTTAACCTTGGCGACATGCTAAAATGTCAATGTAGAAATTCTACAAACTATATCAACGAAAGCTTAAGCTAAAATAATGACAATCGAAAATGGGTACATGTTAAAATGCTTTTGGCTATTTTAGCGACAAGTTAAAATGGCGACATGCTAAAATATCGGTATGTTGAAATCCTAAAACTATATCGACGACAAGCTTAAGCCAAAATAATGACAATTTAAAATGTGGACATGTTTAAATGTTGATATGTAGAAATGCTACAAACTATATCGACGACAAGCCCAAGTTAAAATAATGACAAGCTAAAATGTGGACGAGTTAAAATGCTTACAGCTATATTGGCGACATGCTAAAATGTCGGTATGTAGAAATCCTAAAATTATATCGACGATAATCCTATGCTAAAATAATGACAATAATGGCGACATGCTAAAATGTCAATAAAGAAATTCTACAAACTATATCAACGAAAGCTTAAGCTAAAATAATGACATTCTAAAATGGGTACATGTTAAAATGCTTTTAGCTATTTTGGCGACAAGTTAAAATGGCGACATGCTAAAATATCGGTATGTAGAAATCCTAAAACTATATAGACGACGGGCTTAAGCTAAAATAATGACAATTTAAAATGTGGACATGTTTAAATGTTGGTATGCAGTGCCGGTTTAAGTAAGTTCGCCGCCCGGTTCTGGCAAAAACACAACGCCCAATGCTTTAAAATATTACTTTTTTAAAAACATTTTTAAATTTTTAAGTCTTACTTTCTCACGTCAAGTGGAAGATTAGGTTGGTTAGGCTGGTATCTAACAGTAAACTTAGTATCCTATAAAATATAAAATGAGCCTTTATAAACAAATTATAAAAACTAATCAAAAGCACTAACTAAAAAATAAAACATTCTTTGGTTTATATAAACAATACTAAGTACTAAGAAAAACTAATCAAAAGTTATAAATAAATAAAACATTATTCTTTGGTTTAAATAAATATTGAAAAATCCTAATACTATAGTATAATAATAATAATAATAATATAATAATTATTATAATAATTAAAAGGTTTTTGTCAAGTCTTTATAGTAGCAAATTGTTTTATAACACTTTACATTTATTTCATCTAGCAGGTCTTGATAAATGGACAGAATTGCTAAGGAGTTAAATCTTTCTTGGGGAATTGTATTTCTTAGGTAGTTCTTTACCCTTTTTAGAGCAGAAAAAGATCGTTCACCATTTGAAACCATTATAAAAAAAAAATTCGCAGACAATTATTAATATTCGGAAATGAAGATATTAATTTTTTTTCGTATAAAACTTATACTAATTCCAATGGAGTTTCTATTTTTATTTCAGAAAGGGAAGTGACCAGTTTCTTGAGTTGGACACATTTTTGAGGATAAAACTCATCCAAATCCTCCACGAAGATTTATGCTTTTAGATTAAACAAAAATTCAAATTTGTTTGTGCCATATTTTTAGCTATCATATCGACAAATGATTTCGGATTATAGATTGTCAATTATTAAAATAAAACATATTGTTCGCATTGTTTCTTTTTTGCTTAAACTTGCCTTTGAATTATTTTCTTCAAATTGTAATTTTCTTATGATTATCCGCTTCTGAGCATAATTTTCGTTTCCTGTTAATTTCCTCGTAATGATCAAAATGATATCACGTAAAAAATCAAAGTTCTCAACTAAAAATGACAAAAGATGAGCGTTTGTGCTTAAATCCATATTTTGTTTTTGGACTGCTTTATTGGTTTCATTAACCCTTTGCAAAACGTCTATCCAAAAAGTTCAAATTATTCCGTTTCCAATAAATCAAGTTTTTCTGATGGAGAAGCTGCTTTAACTCTAACAACATTTTTCTCATTTGTATCCGTTGTATCCGCCGACGCAGTGTCGCAATAATTTTTTTTCTAAATTCTAACGATTAAGTATTTTTTTTTAAATTATGGGCGGTACGCGGTACCGCCCCAAAAATATTTACCGCCCGGTGCTATAGTCCCCAAAAAACCCCTGTTAAACCGGCACTGTTGGTATGTAGAAATACTAAAACTATATCTACGATAAGCCCAAGCTAAAATAATGACAAGATAAAATGTGGACGAGTTAAAATGCTTACAGCTATATTGGCGACATGCTAAAATGTCGGTATGTAGAAATCCTACATGTTAAAATGCTTTTAGCTATTTTGGCGACAAGTTAAAATGGCGACATGCTAAAATATCGGTATGTAGAAATCCTAAAACTATATAGACGACAGGCTTAAGCTAAAATAATGACAATTTAAAATGTGGACATGTTTAAATGTTGGTATGTAGAAATGCTACAAACTATATCGACGACAAGCCCAAGCTAAAATAATGACAAGATAAAATGTGGACGAGTTAAACTGCTTACAGCTATATTGGCGACATGCTAAAATGTCAATATGTAGAAATTTACAAAGTATATCAACGAAAGCTTAAGTTAAAATAATGACAAACTAAAATGGGTACATGTTAAAATGCTTTTAGCTATTTTGGCGACATGCTAAAATGTCAGTATGTAGAATCCTATCGACTACAATATATATAAATATATATAAAATTGAAATAGTCAAAACGATTTAAAAGCCGTACCAAAAATGTCGCATTGGCATGAATGGAAATCAGATGGTATGAGTTAATCGTATGGAAATTAAATATCTAAGTAATATCCTGACGACTGAAATGGAAAGCCAGATAAAAATATCATCATTGCATTTATATTTAGTATTACATTTGCGGTTCTCTCCCATTCAATTTTTCTTGCCAATAAACTTGAGTGGCAGATAGACATATTCGCCTATATTATATTCATGTCAATTTTCAAACACGATAACGCCATTTTAGGACCGCCAAGATTATCAATATATAAAATAATTTTTGTGCTTTAGATAGTAAAGCATTTGCTTTATAATAGTGACCAGACTAGGCAGGTTTGTGGACTTGCTAAATCCGTTTTCGTATTGAATAAAAAGTTCCGGACCCAGCGTGATATTTATGCCGGCGTCTTTGCCTTTTTCCTCCCTCCAACAGACACATGTTTTTAAAGTACTTACTGGGGTTATAAAATCTCCGAAATCTCATTTTTTAAAGCGATTTCATAAAATAAATGACACGAAACGAATATAGTTTTCGGTAAATGTATTCCTGTGTTCTTTCCAAAATGTCGCTTTAATGTTATATTTATATCTTTATATATTTTTACTTTTTAAAGGGGGCTTTATAAAAAGTCCGCCATAGGCCATTATTCCATTTTTAACCATTAATCAGGGGGCTAAGCTTTTTAATGAAATTTTCAAAGATATACGTAAAATAAAAAATAATTACTAAAAAAAGATGAAACAATATTTATTAATTAATGACAATAAAGGCAAATAATTTAATTAGTGAACACTCAAGAACTAAATCATTGCATTTTCATGTTTTGCTAAGGGATCCAATTCGGTAAGTACATTTGTTGGTGCAGAATTAACTAATGATAACTTTACCTAATATAATTTATATTTAAGTTTGGACATTTTTAAGAAATTAGTAAAAAAGAATTTTTGCACAAACATAACCTTAAAATCAACCATTTTTATATTTGAGGTCTTTAAAAAACAAAATATACCTACGAATTCATGGCAACATAATATTATATATAATACATAATATAATGGTATTTTACCGTTGAGTGGAGGCTTTTAATAATGCTAAATGCTGTTTAAATTTAGACGACTTATTTGTTTGACGATTTTTACTGAATTGAAATGTTTACACTTTTCACGTTAATCACTACTAAAATGTGTATTTATTATATCTAATAGGTACAATTTATTTCTTCATTCAGATTAACACTGATTTATTGGAAAACCGGTAAAAACTCAACTAAGGATTTCTTCTCGAAATACACTCAACAACACAACAAATCGAGCCACGGTTTTTTTTCGATATTTTTTAACATTTTCCGGCTTTATTCTTAAAAACACAATTTTGTAACATAAGCGTTTGACAGCTGATCTTTAGCGTATAAGAAAATTGATTTTTTTTTCAAATTTGACCTTACTTTTTGAACATCCTGTATTTGGTTGTTACGGTATGCCAAATTGAGAAACGATATTTGTTTTTAAATTTAAAAAAATTGAAATTTTCGTATTTTAAATAAATAAAATTGAATTGAATAAAATATCACAAATTTGTTAAAAATTTACAAAAATCTTTACGAACCTTTTATGGAGCATTTTGTATAAAGGATATCAAAGTGTTATAATTATAATTATGGGGGATAAATAAAAATACCTGTGGATTGATTAAAATGGGGGATGTGGCTAGTGTTACTATTGAGAATATTAATGACTGTAGCCGGAGGAATTTCAAGTATTTGCTTAATTAAATTTGGGGTATAAATGTTAGTGGAACTTTCGAATGTCCCTTCCTAAGCACTATTAATAACTGTTGTGGCCATTTATGGCGCATTTATTCATACGAAATCAACGTTAGCATTAGCAATAAGCTATGTAGTTGCTCGACCGTTTCCCATAATAAACCATTTAAATGCTTCGTGTTGGAAAGTCAACGTCTATCTGATAAAATGTTTTTGGTGCATTAGCATAGTTTTAAATTTATACAGGAAGCATGTTTATTAAATTACCCCTTTTGAGGAGTAATAAAAAAAACTGAAAAGAGTGGAAAATTTGCGGGAGACCTATTGGCAAATCTGTGTCTGTAATACGACCTGACAAAGGGTAACTAATACGGTTTTTGCCACCCCTACACCACTATTCAAATAGATAAGGGTAGATGCAAAGCTTCTCCTAATTATATTATATCAGAAGGGTCATATATCAAACCAAAATTAACCAAATGCTACTTCGGATTCTATCTTCACCTCAGCGTTGGACCTTCCGCCCGCTATCTTACTTTCGAACAGCCTTTAAAATCCCCCCAAGTCCTAATTAACGACATCTTTCAAAACCTAATTTTATTTTACTTTTCGTAATTCTTCACGGACATGATCAGCATTTATATCAACATCTAAACAAATGACAAAAAAAAGTCTGAAAATGCTAGTTTAAATAAATAAAACATCTGGCAGAAGAGTGTCTAAAAAATCAAAAAGTAATTCCTCACGGACATGATCAGCATTTATATCAACATCTAAACAAATGTCAAAAAAAGTCTGAAAATGCTAGTTTAAATGTTACATAAAACATCTGGCAGAAGAGTGTCTAAAAAGTCAAAAAGTATGCTTAAGATTACATATGTAAATTAGATTTGAAATGGGTTAGGGACAGAAGAGTCGAATTGTAATAGTGGATTTTTGTTATCAGCGGTAGACCACCCCAAATACAAAAGTGAGAACAATGCAATAAGGGTCTGCACCCCAGCAAATCAGTAACTTCGATAACATCGTTATATATCCATTGCAAACCGCGACGGTACCTATACATTTCATTAGATTTCTTCCATTCACATCGATAAGCTGTCGACAATTCATTCAGTCTTCCGCATCAGATAGTTTTATTAATTTTATCATCGAAAAGTATTGAGTTACCACGCAGATAAAAGCTACCTTATCAAATAGTAATAACTCACTAGAAAAAACCTAACTAATAGCTGTTTATTAAAAAAAGATAGTAAAAAACCGACGGGTCTCCCCGGCAATTCACGACTATCCGTCATCAGAATATTTTTTATCTGCTGTCAACCGAAACATAAAACACTGCAAGATAAAGTGGAGCAGTTTCCTCTGGAGAGCCTCTCTGTCTACTGGACGATATAGATTGCTTTGTTTAGAAATATTTCGCCCAATGTTTTTCAAAACATCGCACGGAAATCTTCCTTGTAAGTTTTCTTCAGGTGTTTATTGACACCAAAGATCACACATCCTTCCTGTAAGGATGCACGTGTCCATACTTGAAGGGGACTTTTTCTACATTTCCTGATTCTAACTGTCGCATAATTTTCTAGCCTTAAAACTTTCAAACCGCTTCGCTATCTGATATGCAGATTGAGATTCTTTTCTTATCGGCTTTTGCAAAATAAATGGGTTGCATGAGAGCAGGGTTATCGTATCACCGGCTATGTGTAAGGCTTAAGTCACAGTTAGTGGAACTTCTGCATGTTAATACCTGCTATTGATAAGAAACCCGAGACCCAGGGAATTACCGATTTAAACCGCATACATTTTGATAGCTGCTAAAATGTTTCTTCTTATATATTAAAAACATAAAATATTCATAAAAATGTATAATAGTACTCTCTAAAAATGAAACAGTGGATTTTCACTGATTGACAGTGCATATTAACTATTTGCCGCAGTGATAAGTATACCCCTAGCAATTAGTGAATACTCACTTTTTCATGTAGCGATTTCTTTGCACTAATTTATTTAGTGGAAATTACACTGTACAAATTAGTGAAATAGGTTTAGTTCAAAAAAGTTAAAATTTCACTATTTTATGTCGAAAGTTCCGGAAAAGTAGTGATAATAAAAAACACTAATTTGATGAAGTTAAAATTTCACTAATTTATATTGAAAAACACTAATTTTACAGTGAATAATAACTCACTGACGGAAATAGTGAAAAATTCACTGTTTCACTTTTAGAGAGTATATTAAGTCATTTTAGTCACGAATTTAATTTAGTCACGAGCGAGCTTTACTTAATAAAAATGGTTTAAATTAAATATTTGTATAAAGCGACATCTATACGAAAATAAATTAACATTGCCCGTTATTAATTTTAATTAAACTTAACAATTATTGACACTTAAAAATATTAAAATAACTTTAAAATATGATAATGTTAAGAATAGTATATTATGAATCAAGTTTGATAAACGCCATTTTATACACGAATTTAACGAATTAATGAGTGTATAGAAAAGTTTTTACTTTTACCTTTACTTTTTTTACGACAAATACTTATTATTATCTTAAAATGATTTAAATCAAAAATTTGTATAGAGCGTCATCTATGAAACAATAGGGGAAACTGTGTGTCACCGTCAAATGTCACATTTTTTTATTTTATAAACACAATTGACCATATGCAAGGAATGCGGTCGATGTTGCCAATGGTAAAAAAATAAAATTCCCAATTGGGTACATTCAATTATAATATGTTGGCTACACTGAAATTTTGAATTTCCCGCACAAACTAACATACATTCTAGTAGTTCCCAGAGATAAAGAAGGTAGTTCCAATGTTGTAAAATAAATTAAGGTGCAAATTTCAAATGTGGGAATTATTATTATTTATTATTATTAAAAAAAAAGATGGAAATTAATTTAGTTTGTGCGGGAAATTCAAATTTTCAATGTAGCCAACGTAATATAATTGAATGTTCCCAATAGGGAATTTTATTTTTTTACCATTGGCAACATCGACCGCATTCCTTGCATATGGTCAATTATAAAGGTTATAAAACGAAATGTATTTCTTGAAAATTGTCAGTTTTTCACAGTGAAAGTAAAGAAAATGTTTTATGAGGACTTTACAGTAGAGTCCGTGCCCGAATTTAAGTTATAGTTTACTGCCGGGAAATTAAAAGGTCAGTACAATGTTCATATAAACTTTTCAAATATTGGCGTTGAAAAACTATTTAATACTTTTGTATTTTTGTATTGAGATAATAAAATAATTTTCACATTTAGTATTATTTTACAAGAAAGGCACTTTATTTTAAGGATTGTATGACATTTGACAACTGTCAACTAACTTAAAACTAACTTCAACCCGTGACTAAAAACCTGTTGCTAATTTCAGCCCGTGACTAAAGCGCCATGGACACATCTACGATAAAGGGCGTTTTAAAGGTGGGAGTAGAAAAAATATTTTATCCTTTATCACAGAGTATTAAAAACACGAAAAATGTTAAAGGTATAAAAAGTGACAGTTGTATTTATTGGAATTCCCGTTAGAATTTTTAAATTGGGAATCTACCGGCGTTAAAATCTCAAGTTTTTCTGTGTAAATCAAAATTTATCCCTTGTAAATAGACTAGCAGTCGATATAGAAACAGTAAAAGAGAAGAGAATGTTTTATGGGCACTGTATACGTTATCAGTTTATCAGTACAAACGTTCATTTTTTATTTTCAAATATTGGCGTAAAAAAACTAAGTATTTAATAGTTTTGTATTTTTGAATTAAGATAATAATAGTATCTTAAAGAAATAATGTCATAAGACGTCATTAAAAAACTCGCTCCTCGCGTGCGACAAAAGGTCTTATGACATGAGTTCTTTATGCTACTTTATCTATTTTGCAAAAATTCTATAAAAAAATTTAATTCTATACCTTAAATTTAATTTGGTCGAATTTTACTTTAGATAGTTGGTATCACAGTCATTGGTTTGACAGTTAATGTCAAAATCGATTCGCCATGCCGTCCTTAATCTACTTATTTACAATAAGCGGCTGTTAATGTTAAAGAAGAAAAAAAGGATTCTCTTTTGTGTTAAACAAAATTTATTACCAGAAAAGTCTTGTGAGTACTAGAAAAATCATAAAAATATTATAACAAATATGCAAAATATTATGCTTTTTAAAGTATAGCCAACCTATAAAATTAAAATTTTGGGTGGGATAAAGTATCTCATAACAGCACCGAAAGTGGTGTTAAAATGAAGTCATTATGAACGCAAAATAGATAAAAATTTTTACATTTAGTATTATTTTACAAGAAAGGCACTTTATTTTAACGATTGTATGACATTGGACAACTGTCAACTAACCTAAAACTAACTTCAGCCCGTGACCAAAAACCTGTTGCTAAATTCAGCCCGTGACTAAAACGCCATAAAGCCACAACTTGTCAATGTGCATTTAAAAGGTCACTTAGCGTCATGAAAACATGTACTATAATGGGCGTTTTAAAGGTGGGAATAGAAAAAATATTGCTCTATTGACTTTTAGTCTTAAAATTTAGTTCCGATATAAATTACATTATTGGGTAAACTCTATATTGTCACCAGCACCAAAAGTGTGTGCAAAATTTCAGCTTAATCGATTGGGTGAAAGTATGTCAAAATCGACTTCCTAGGTTTGTAAGAGACAAACAGACAAGAAGTTTAATAATAAAAAACACGACAAGCCTAAAAGGGACAACAAACTTTGGTCCTAAGAAAAACAAAGAAAAATCCAAAAACCTATTTTACAAAAAAACAACTTTTATCCGAAATCGGCAGTAAAGTAGTCAACGATCGGCAGTAAAGTGAAACTTTACTGCCGATTTAATGCAAGTATTGTATGCAACCCATTATACATTTTAAGATGTGTCTACTGCTCCTCAGAAGCACCGTTGCGGAGGTCGATTGGACCCTTTCATAAAATGTTGTTTAATAAAAATAATAAGTTAATTTTATTAATTAAATTAAAAAATCGCCGCGGCTGGCAAATATATCAACCGTTGCAACAAACAGTATACGTAGACACTTCCTTCATTCAAATGACATTTGATTTGATCATCAAGTGACATTTGATTTGATCATCAATATTAATTATTGGTATTATTAAATGCGATTTCGGATAAAATTGGTGGTTATAATAATTTCCACATTCATGATAAAAAATACGACTTTACTGCCTTGATACATAAATAACTATTTCTATATATAGCGTATACGCTCCCGATATTTATCACGGTATTTATGGATTACCCTGTATGTGGAATGGACTGTATGTGGCGGGGAGACGTGCACTTAAAAAATAGCGTGGAAAGCTTTTAGATGGGCCAGTTGTCACGTCAACACTTGCTAGTCCATTTGCGAAATTAAAGGGACAAAACTAAAAAAATATATATACGAGACAAACGATTTTATTAGTTCGTCTTGTGCTAAATTTGGAAGCAACCGCAAACGTTTTGCATCTGGAGGAGAAAAACAAGGTTTTTTTCCCGGATGACAAATGGCTCGGGGAATTTAAAAATAGTTGGAAACAACATAAATTTTAAATATCCTCGTTTTCTTCGCCCTTAATGTCTTAATAACAATTATAAGAATTAATTAATTCTCCCAAGCATCATAATAAAGAAATTAAAACAGTTAAAAAGTAATAAAGGAAAAAATTATTGTTTTTTTCCTTAGGGCCGAGGTATGTTTTTTGCGGCGGCAATTTACATTTTAATTAGAAGGTTATAATTTTTCCTTACTTTCCATTAATATGCTAAGTTTTTAATAACAACAATACACAATCGTTCTTGAAAAAGATAAATTCAAAATAAAACAATCATGACTCCACTTCCGTTTACTAACTAACCTAATCGTTTTAGTTAGTCGCTTCTACTCCCCGGATAAGTCCGGGACGGCTCGACTGAGTTGTAAACTGTCATAACACGCACATGTTGCAGCCATTAGAGGCAATTAGTAATCAGTGACAAGTTTAGCGCGTGTCTCACAGAACTACTCCGCTTCCACCGTCTTTATCCAATAACGGATGTTTTGACACTAATCTCTTATAGACATTATCCTTTCATATTCATGTAAACTATTCAACATCAATTTATTACCCCAACATAATATCTTTCAATTAACAATTTAAGACAAAACTATAGTTTTGTATATATACACATTTAAACAAATTAACTACTAAAATATTACTTCGTCAAATGACAAACTAAAAACATGACAATCTATAATGACAAAAATCTAAATAAAAATGGCTAAATTATAGCTTAGCCGCTATAATGACAATAAGCTAAAATGACGATATGTTAAAATTCTACCAATGCAATGACGACAAGTTTAAAAGACGACAGGCTAAAATAAGGAAAATCTAAAACTTTACAGGCTTAAAAGATGACGAGCTAAAATGACGAGAAGCTAAAATGATAACAAGCCTTAAAGGCGAAAAGCCATATTGACGGCAAGCTATATACACTACCTAAAATGACCACAAGTTAAATTGAAGACAATACAAGCTAGATGATGACAAGCTAAAAAGACTACAGGATGAAAAGGTTACAAGCTAAGGTAACAATATGTTAAACATTCCACAAGCTAAAAAGATGAAAAGCTAAGAAGGACGATATGTCAAATATCAAGCTTAAAAGACAACGAGCTGAAATAACTACAAGCTAGACGATGACAAGCTAAAATGACTACAAGCTAGACGCTAAAATGACTACAAGCTGAAAGATAGCAGGCTAAAATAGACCCAAGCTTTAATTATGACAAGACCTAAAAGGGGACATGCTAAAACAACGTCATGTTTAAAATTCTAGAAGCTAAAATGACGAAAAGCCTAATGACAACATTTTAAAACCCTACAAGCAAAAATGAAAAAAGCTATAAAGAACGATAAGCCAAATATCAACATGTTAAAAGGACGCCAGTTTAAAAGACAACGTGCTAAAATGACTACAAGCTAGACGATGACAAGCTAAAATGACTACAAGCTAGAAAATGACACGCTAAAAAGACTACAGTCTTTAATGGACACAATCTAAAATTATGACAAGACCAAAAAGACAACAAGCTAAAACAACGACATGTTAAAAATTCTACAAGCTAAAATGACGTCAAGCTGAATGACGACATTTTAAAACCCTACAAGCTAAAAACTTGATATGCCAAATATCAAGCTAAAATATCGACATGTTAAAACTTAAAAGACAACAAGCTAAAATGACCACAAGCTGGACGATGACAAGCTAAAATGACTACAAGCTGAAAGATAAAAGGGTAAAATAGACACAAGCTCTAATTATTACAAGACCTAAAAGGGGACATGCTAAAACAACGTAGAAGCTAAAATGACGGCAAGCCTAAACGACAGGCTAAAAAGACTACAGTCTTAAATGGACACAATCTAAAATTATGACAAGATCCAAAGGCGACAAGCTAAAACAAAGACATGTAAAAAATTCTACAAGCTAAAATGACTAAAAGCTAGACGATGACAAGCTAAAATGACTACAAGCTAGAAGATGACAGGATAAAAAGACTACAGTCTTAAATGAGCACAAGCTAAAATTATGACAAGATCCAAAGGCGACAAGCTAAAACAACGACATGTTAAAAATTCTACAAGCTAAAATGACGGCAAGCTTAATGACGACATTTTAAAACCCCTATAAGCTAAAAAAAAAAGCTAAAGCTAATTATCAAGCTAAAATGTCGACATATTAGAATGGCTTCAATCTAGACAATGACTACAAGCCAGATGATAACAAGCTAAAAGACTACAGGCTAAATGGATAGAAGCTAAAATTATGACAATACCTAAAAGGTGACAAGCTAAAAAGGATGTAATAAAAATTCTAGAAGTTTAAATTACGACACAACAGGTTAAAATGAAGACACGCTTAATTAAAAGCAACAAGATAAAATGATTACAAGCTAGACAATGACAAGCTAAAATGACTACAAGCTAAAAGATGACGGGCTAAAAATACTACAAGCTAAAATTGTAACAAGATCCAAAAGGCGACAAGCTAAAACAACATGTTAAAAATTCTATCATTGACGACATTTTAATACTTTACAATGACGGCAAGCTAAATGACGAAATTTTAAAACCCTACAAGCTAAGAAGATGCAAATCTTAATTCAAAAAAGCTAGTAAAGTACGAAATGCCAAATATCAAGCTAAAATTTCGACATGCTAAAATGACGACAAGCTTAAATGACTATAAGTTAGATGATGAAGCTAAAAATACTACACGCTGGATGCTGACAAACTAGCCTACAATAAAAATTATGACATGCCCAAAAGGCGACAAGCTGAAACAACCACATGTTAAAAATTCTATAAGCTAAAATGACGACAAGCTAAAAAAGAGAAAAGCTAAAATGACAAAAGGACGATATGCCAAATATCAAGCCAAATATCGACAAGCTTAAAATACAACGAGCTAAAATGACTACAAGCTATACGATGACAAGCTAAAATGGGCACAAGCTAAAATTATGACAAGACCCAAAAGGCGACAAGCTGAAACAACGACATGTTAAAAATTCTACAAGCTAAAATGGCGGCAAGCTTAATGACAATATTTTAAAACCTACAAGCTAAAAAAAAAAGCTAAAATCTTCTCTTCAATCTAGACAATGACTACAAGCCAGATGATAACAAGCTAAAAGATTACAGGCTAAATGGATAGAAGCTAAAATTATGACAATACCCAAAATACGATGAGCTAAAATAACGACGTCATAAAAATTCTAGAAGCCTAAATTACAACAATTTAAAACCCCAAAAGGTAAAAAGATAAAAAGCTAAGAAAGGACGATATGCCAAATATCAAGCTAAAATGTCAACAGGTTAAAATGAAGACACGCTTAAAAGCAACAAGATAAAATGATTACAAGCTATACAATGACAAGCAAAAATGACTACAAGCTAAAAGATGACGGGCAAAAAAGACTACACTGAACGAAAAAGGTACGTGATATTAATAAAAAAGTACATCAAATCAATGAACGACAACATTAATTTTCAGCCGATGACGGGTGTTATTAATACAATGAACAGTCGTTCGTAAATTTTCTTATTCATCAAGTTACGATTTCTGTACGTTAAATCAATGAATGAGGAGCATGGATCTATGTTTGACTGTAATTAATACGATAAACATCAGTTTATGAATGCTGTACGTTAAATTAATAATCTATGAGCATGGATCTATGAACAGCAGTTGTTAATATAACGACCGTTGAACATAGGTTTATGATTAATACGTTAAATCAATAAACAACGTACATAGATATATGAAAGCATGTTATTATTATTATAAACGGTGGACATTAGTTGATGATTATTTTAAATTGAATCAATAAACAGTTACCATAGATCTATGATCCCCTATAGTATTAATACTACGAACAAAAAGGCATTAGTTTATGATTTAAGTACTTAAATTTACATAAAATCCAATTAAAATTATTTGCCAAATTTACTTACATTTTTATTTAAAATAAAGGTTTACTGGGTAGGTGGGTGCATTTTTTTTTAGCAACATAGAAATAGGAAAAAAATATCTTATACAAATTACCCAGCAATCAATCACAAAAGGGGTTTCTTTAAAATAAAGACGTTTTTGGCGAATACATTTTTTATTGCACGAGAAATTTACAAATAATATGAACCTTTGGGCTCTAAAGAGGTTTAAAAAATGCTCTATCTAAAAAGTACCAAAACATGCTTTCCTGTAAAAAGTCAAGATTAAATATATAAATAATTTTAAAACATATATCGACCGCCTTAATTACATGAAATCATAAATTATTTTATTTAAAATATTAAAAGTGTATATTTTAAAAACTAAAAACTCATTCACTTAAAACTTAAAAATAAAAAAAAAATATCCAAAAAAGTCAAAACTGTTTAAAATAACTTCACAAGCTCACACACCTCGGTTTCGTATAGTAGGTAAAAAACTTAAAAAATAATCCAAAAAGGACAAACGCGGAACAATCCTTTTGACGCTATAAGACTGAGAAGATAAAAATTGCATGTAAAAATTCCCCACCCAAGTCGTGCGATGACCTTCGTTATACGATAGCGATTCGTTATAATAATGTTTATGTTGATTGAATCAGCGTACGGTAGCATTAATTTTGGCGCGTTTCAAAAAGTTAATGGCTAAGTTCGTAAAATCAATGTTTAGTGACCGTTGGGACAATGAAGACAGTTTATTATTATTTATGTTTTGCTGTTCATGTATCTATGACGAAAAATTTATTGTTTTTAAGATAAAGAACATCGTTTAATAATCGTCAATAGTTAATTCAATAAATTTTTACATTATATTGAAGAAGGAAATGATTAATTTTTGATGTTTTGCATTTATCGTTTAATGTTGACTAGTTTATTGTTTCAATTTACTTAGTTATTAATCTATGATGAAAAAGCATTGTAATAATCACCAATACATAATATTAATGTTCAAAAAATTGACGACAGCAGTTTATTAATTTTACGTACAGTTTTTCTTTCTGTGTACAAACTAAAATTGTAACAAGACCCAAAAGGCGACAAGCTAAAACAAGCTAAAAGGCAAAAGCTAGTAAGGGGCGAAATGCCAAATATTAAGCTAAGATTTCGACATGTTAAAATGACGACAAGCTTAAATGACAACAAATGACTACAAGTTAAATTATGAAGCTAAAAAGGCTACAACCTGGATGATGAAAAACTAAAAAGTCTACAAGTTAAAATTATGACATTCCAAAAAGGCGACAAAATGAGGACATAATAAAAATTTTACATGCTAAAATGACAGCAACGATAAATAATGACATTTTAAAACCATACAAGCTAAAATGACCAAAAGCTAAGAAACGACGAAATGTCAAAATGTAAAGCTAAAATGTCGACATGTTAAAATGACGACGAGCTAAAATGCCTACAAGCCATATGATAAAAAGCTTAAGAGACTAAATGCCAAAATAACATTTAAAAATAATGACAAGCTCAAATTTGATATGCGTTAAAGACAAAAAGCTAAATGACAACAAGCTAAATGTAGTCTCTTTAGCTCATAGGATTTTAAAATGTCGTTCTCCAAGCAAAAGTTTTATAAGCTAAAATGACACCATTAAATAAACAATTAAAGACAATGTTATGATATTTTAATTTTTAAAGATGGCAGATGCACGCTTTTTGGGTGTAATCTGACCGCTAATAAACCTTTCACATCAAAATAATAATCATAAATTTAGAGAAAGATAGCACTCGAAAGATATAAAAAGCAATTCTTTTAGTATTTTTTGTTGCGAAGGGGAAGTAAAGTGTGTGACAGAACGTACAGTAAAGTGCTGTTGTCACCCTTGCGATTAACTTTCCGACAGTGTCTGACCACACAAATACAGATACACATAAATCTCCGAAGTCATATAGAAATATATTGCTCGTTCCCAAAGGAGCCCATCAGCATGCGCGCGGGATGGGGATTAACGAAAAAACAATTAAAAAAGGAGAGTATTTTATTTTAATTGTGTTAAATTCGGTTCTTTCACTTGTAAGATAAAAAGCCGGGGGAAGCGTAGCAGCGTAGAAGAGTGGTTGAGTGAGAGATGATGTACACGAATGCTTGCTAGTGCACTAGTCTCATGCCGCTAATGTCTGTTCAAGTTCTTTCCATCAACGAATTAAAGCAATTTCGAAGTATAAGGGGTGGAATGCGCCACCATTGTGCCCGATTTAAATTGAATAACTTTAAAAATTTCAACAAAATCCCACATACATCTCGTATGTGTATACGCTGATACGTTTTAACGTTTTCACATCGAAACGCTTTTTTGTTGACTCCAAATTTGATCATAAACGCCTTTTAAATTTGAGGGGTTGCTTAGTCAACCAAGCACTTTTAAATACGATATGCAAAAAATATATCCTACATTTAACCCAACTGAGAATTCCGTATTTTTATTTTGTAACATTAAAAATATTTCAAGAATTAAACCCGGCGCATTCGCCATTTTTACATATTTGAGTTTCGATAAATTGTTTATGCATATTAAGACGGTTTTAAATAAAACTTAAAATGTATTAAAATATATTATTAGACAGTTTTATTAAACCTTTTAAAACGTTTTAAGAAATTGTTGCACTTTTTTACTTTATAAACATAATTTAGACGCTTTCGGGACATTTTTAGACAGTCATAATAGACATTTATTACGAAGTTTGGGTAATTTTTAGATAGTTTTAAGGAAATTTTAGAAATAAAAAATTAAGTACAGCACATGAGAAAAAAAATTTAAGTACTTCTTAAACAGGATGTACAGTCAGAGAAAATAGTAATGAACTTGATCAGCTTTTGAACAGTTTGGTTTATTTTAACCAATTCTACTATTACTATTTTCTACGACTGTACCTACATCAGCAACACTTTATTTTTTAATATCATTTTATATAAGTATATATATATATATATCATCATCATCATATATCATTTTAGCTTGTAAAATTTTTAACATGTCGTTGTTTTAGCTTGTCGTTTTTCGGGTTTTGTCATAGTTTTAGTTTGTGCCCATTTAAGTCTGTCATTTTCTTGCTTGTAGTCATTTTAGCTCGTTGTTTTCAAGCTTGTCGTCATTTTAACATGTTGATATTTTAGCTTCATATTTGGCATATCTTCCTTTCTTAGCTTTTTCATTTCAGCTTTTCTTTTTTTTAGCTTGTCGTCATTTTAGCTTGTAGTCATTTTAGCTCGTTGTCTTTTAAGCTTGTTATTATAACATGTAAATATTTTAGCTTGATATTTGGCATATCGCCCTTTCTTATCTTTTTTTATTTTAGCTTTTAGGGTTTTAAAATGTCGTCATCAAGCTTGCTGTCATTTAAGCTTCTAGAATTTTAAACATGTCGTTGTTTTGTCATAATTAAAGCTTGTTTCTATTTTATCCTGTTATATTTCAGCTTGCAGTCATTTTAGCTTGTCATCGACTAGCTTGTAGTTATTTTAGCTTGATATCTTTTAAGTTTGTCGTCATTTTAACATGTCGATATTATAGCTTGATATTTGGCTAATTGTCCTTTTAGGGTTTTAAAATGTCATTTAGCTTGGCGTCATTTCAGCTTGTTAAATTTTTACATGTCGTTTTAGCTTGTCGCCTATTAGGTCTTGTCATAATTTTAGCTTGTAGTTTTTTAGCCAGGTACTTATTTGACAGGATGTACAGTCAGAGAAAAAAGTAATGAACTTGATCAGTTTTTGAATAGTTCTAAAACAGTTTGGTTTATTTTAACCAATTCTACTATTACTATTTTCTACGACTGTACTTACATCACCAACACTTTATTTTATATAAGTATATATATATATATATATATATATATATATATATATATATATATATATATGTATTTATATATCATTTTAGCTTGAAATTTTTTTAAAATGTCGTTGTTTTAGCTTGTCGCTTTTCGGGTTTTGTCATATCTTCTTGCTTGTATACATGACAAGATAAAATGACTATAGTCATTTTATCTTGTCATCGTCTATCTTGTAGTCATTTTAGCTCGTTGTGTTTCAAGCTTGTCGTCATTTTAACATGGCGATATTTTAGCTTGATATTTGGCATATCTTCCTTTCTTAGCTTTTTTCATTTCAGCTTTTCTTTTTTTTAGCTTGTCGTCATTTTAGCTGGTAGAATTTGTAACACGTCGTTGTTTTAGCTTGTCGTCTTTTTGGTCTTGTCATAATTTTAGATTGTGTCCATTTAAGACTGTAGTCTTTTTAGCTTGTAGTCATTTTAGCTCGTTGTCTTTTAAGCTTGTCATTATAACATGTAAATATTTTAGCTTGATATTTGGCATATCGCCCTTTCTTATCTTTTTTTATTTTAGCTTGTAGGGTTTTAAAATGTCGTCATCAAGCTTGCTGTCATTTTAGCTTCTAGAATTTTAAACATGTCGTTGTTTTAGCTTGTCCCTTTTAGGTTTTGTCATAATTAAAGCTTGTTTCTATTTTATCCTGTTATATTTCAGCTTGTAGTCATTTTAGCTTGTCATCGACTGGCTTGTAGTTATTTTAGCTTGTTATCTTTTAAGTTTGTCGTCATTTTAACATGTCGATATTATAGCTTGATATTTGGCTAATTGTCCTTTTAGGGTTTTAAAATGTCATTCAGCTTGGCGTCATTTCAGCTTGTTGAATTTTTTACATGTCGTTTTAGCTTGTCGCCTATTAGGTCTTGTCATAATTTTAGCTTGTACGCATTTTAGCCTGTAGTTTTTTAGCCAGGTACTTATTTGACAGGGTGTACAGTCAGAGAAAAAGTAATGAACTTTATCAGTTTTTGAACAGTTCTAAAACAGTTTGGTTAATTTTAACCAATTTTACTATTACTATTTTCTACGACTGTACTTACATCACCAACACTTAATTTTTTAATATCATTTTATATACGTATCTATATATATATACATATATCATTTTAGCTTGTAAAATTTTTAATATGTCGTTATTTTAGCTTGTCGCTTTTCGGGTTTTGTTATAGTTTTAGTTTATGCCCATTTTAACCTGTCATCTTTGTGCTTGTAGTCATTTTATCTTGTCATCGTCTATCTTGTAGTCATTTTAGCTCGTTGTGTTTCAAGCTTGTCGTCATTTTAGCTGGTAGAATTTGTAACACGTCGTTGTTTTAGCTTGTCGTCTTTTTGGTCTTGTCATAATTTTAGATTGTGTCCATTTAAGAATGTAGTCTTTTTAGCTTGTAGTCATTTTAGCTCGTTGTCTTTTAAGCTTGTCATTATAACATGTACATTTTTTAGCTTGATATTTGGCATATCGCCCTTTCTTATCTTTTTTTATTTTAGCTTGTAGGGTTTTAAAATGTCGTCTTCAAGCTTGCTGTCATTTTAGCTTCTAGAATTTTAAACATGTCGTTGTTTTAGCTTGTCCCCTTTTAGGTCTTGTCATAATTAAAGCTTGTGTCTATTTTAGCCTGTTATTTCTTGTAGTCGTTTTAGCTTATCATCAACTAGCTTGTAGTCATTTTAGCTCGTAATCTTTTAAGTTTGTCGTCATTTTAACATGTCGATATTATAGCTTGATATTTGGCAAATTGTCCTTTTAGGGTTTTAAAATGTCATTCAGCTTGGCGTCATTTCAGCTTGTTGAATTTTTTACATGTCGTTTTAGCTAGTCGCCTATTAGGTCTTGTCATAATTTTAGCTTGTAGTTTTTTAACCATGGTACCTGCAGGTACTTATTTGACAAGATGTACAGTCAGAGAAAATATTAATGAACTTTATCAGTTTTTAAACAGTTCTAAAACAGTTTGGTTTATTTTAACCAATTCTACTATTACTATTTTCTACGACTGTACCTAAATCAGCAACACTTTATTTTCTAATATCAATTTCTATACATAATATAACGCACTAATCTATGTTCAAGTTATGTTAATTTTGTATTTATAAAAAAAAATAACACATGAATGTCAGGAGAGTAAATTTTGATGTGTAAACATAAAGAGTATTATATAATAAAGCTTACTAATTAATGATAACAATCTGTTCAAAGCCCTTAACAATAGGATCACCGTTACTGGCTGAAGGGAGTAAAATTCGGCAAGAAATGCGACAGATATCGCTGAAACGTAGCTACACTACAGTCTATTCCGTTGGTAAATGAGTGATTTTTCGAATCCATAAATCAGCTTAATCGATGCGAAATTAACAAAAGAGGGTTTTGAATAAGTGATTGGCTTTATTTAACGGGGACGTCGTCGGGCGGTTAATGAAGCTTTAAAAAAAACGTTGGTGGAAGAGAAGGAGAGGAACAGCCTGTAAAGGAGAATCTTGAGGAGGGACCGGGACAAGTGGTAGTGTTGCGGTGGAGAGATATCTTATGTAATTAATCACCAAACTCTGCGGTATTTGCTATAGTAAGCGAGCCGTCTTAATTTCTAAGATAAATACCTATATTAATTAGATTGCGTCAACATTAGAAGTCGTATAATTACTTAGGAACGAGACACTTCGTTCGTAATACTTTATCGGCTTGGCGCACTTGCTGGCGAATTTGCATTAATTTTTAATCTCCAGCGAGGCGCGCAGAAACGACACTTGTCGCTGGGTAGTCGGTGTAGGTGTAAATATTGTTCGAGAAGCGATTTGCATAATTTACGCCACTTGTATAACTAGGTAGTAGCAGTCTGGCGTAGAGGGAATCCCGGATGCGTTGGAAGGGCAGCCGACTACAGACTAGTCTAGTTCGCTTCCTTACGACATTCCCACGCAATGCCATAAACGAGGCAAAATCTTAATGAAATGCTACGTATTTCACTAATTTCCACTTCCTCATTCTCACGGTGTTTTTATATTTCCTAAATTTGTTCGCCACCGCTACCGCACACATGTGCGTGCTTTTGATTTATTATTTCTCTATGACTGTACGTATGACGTTTTGCGTTTCCATAATTAAGGTTTCTTCAAAGCCGCGGTGGTGTTTCTATAACGATGTCATTCCGTCCCTCGAGACAGATCCATCGTGGTCCCGCGAGGTAAAACCCAAATCAATTATGGCCTCGAGTAATTAGTGGTGGTGTGGTGATTTTCTCTTGGCGGCTGGCTCCTTTCGATGATTATATTACATCGGCTTGTTGGCTTTTTGAGCCAATCCATTTTGCAATATGAATGATGATCTCGGAGAGTAGGTGCATATGGGGACATTTAAGTAATTATGAAAGTTTTCAAATATTGATGTCGCTTTTGCGACCAAATAGCTTTTTGAGCACAAAGGGAAATAATTAGGAGAAAAATTAACTGGGATTCAATATGATCAAGGCTGATGATAAAAGAGCTCTTATAATATACAGGCAAAGCACCGGGATTATCTGAAAATCTCTACTAATACGTCAATAGAGCTTGAAATTTGATTAAGTTTACTCCCGCAGCCCTTTTTGAAATATATCCCACAATTTGTTTTCAGTTTATTTTTATTTGGCCGAGGGGAGAGACTCCTCGAACAAAACATTTCTATACTATTCTACGCTGATACCGATACGCTTTTACAATACTTATCAAAACTAAAAATAAAAACTTGATAACCTTTACTTCCTACTAAATAATTTAATAACATAACGTGCAACGGCAACGAATTCCTATTGAATTTAAAATCCGCACCAAAACGAACGAACAAAAGAATTCAATAATGTTGAAAACAAAATAGAGCAGCAGCACACGTGTTCCCAACAAAATATGACATCGTTCGTGACATATCTAACAGTTTCCTATAAAATTTATGAAGACGTTCGCCACAATATGTGACAACATTTTTATATCGCTCCGAAATTCCCGATGCTAACGCCCGCGCATTTGCATAAAAATCACATCGCATCCATTGTTATTTCATTATCTCTGTTTGACAGCCAGTTAAAAACCCTTTTGTCCCTAGCCACCCGATATATTATTGTTATATGTTACATATTCAATTGTAGATATCCCAAATCAATTTTTCCCGAACCTTCGTCCCCGAAATTGCATTTTGAAATTTCACGTGTGCCCGCGTGTGTCCTGAATATTATATAAGACCGCAAACTTGTAAACCGGCATAAAGTTAAAGCACTCTACTCAACGAACCGAGAATTGTGTAACAAACTTTGTCACCGATACATTTTTGTCAATAAATGTACCCTCCACGCCAATCAATTTCCACCGAATGAAATAGAAAAAATGTGCATCAAATGAAGAAGCCCGCTCTCTCGACTCTTGACAGCCACCAAAGTTCCGTATAAGCTATCATGTAAGGGGCTGTACCGCATTCAATCAGTCTTTTTCCCCAAGGGAATGCGCAAAATTAACTAACCTTGCTTGCCCACATGTAATTATTGTCTTGCCCGGCATAAATACCACCTCCTCAGCCCCCAACAACCAACTGATTATCTTTTATTAGCAGAAAATACACCCGTACAAATACATTTATAAGCAGCATTTTAAGTAAGTTTGTATTAGGAATTTTTTACTTTATTTAGTAACAATCAAATTTTACTACTCTAAATCATTTTAATGTTGACGTATACGTATTATAATACAATAGAAAAGAAAGAAAATCACTTATAGGTTATTTTATTTTAAGGAATTTTTAACGGGTATTTTAACGTAAATTTTACTCATATAAGTCATATTTTCACAACATTAAAACCACTTTATAACCGCAAAAAATTCTTATCCCAAGCAGCATTTATGTTTAAATAACTACAAATTTACTACTAATTCAACTTTAAAGTATTTTTTACGCTTAACCAAAACGGTTTTATAACGGTATAGATACGAAAAATTACCAAATTTCGGGAATGGTTTATTTCGTTATTTTACCTACATAATAACCTTTTTGATCTACTAAGAGAATAACGTAATAAAAACAATATAAATACCACAATTTTACGTAAAAATAACGATATAATTACTAACTGTTTGCTGTCTCTTTCTAAAACATTGACATTCGTAATTTCTTTGTTCTTTTAATTTATATTTTACAAAATGGTACTTACAAAGTAATTAAGGCCACCCTAGAGTAAAATTAAAAAATATAACTTAAATTGTCAAAACTAATAATATTTTGCATTAAAACTCAAACGCATTTATTTTATTGTTAAAAATAGGCACGATACACCTTAAAAATTATATGCCCTCTAAATATTTTACGGTTTTAAGAAAAATTATTACTTGGGTAAAAATTCAACAGAACTTAAAACCTACAAAACTTTATAAAGTATTTTATCTACTCCTACATTGACGAGCTGTGACTTTATGGCGTTTTAGTCACGGTCTGAAATTAGCAATAGTGGCTTTTGAGCATTTTAGTCAGGGGCTGAAGTTAGCTCTATTTTAAATTAGAGAAAAGTGAGGTTAATTCCGTTGACATTTGACAAATGTCAAATGTTTAACAAATAAAATTGGATTTAAATTCTTCTTTGTGGTCGTCGTAGATAAACTTACACTCGTTTTTATTAAACACTCGCTTGCAAGCTTCGCTCGTGCTTAATAAAACTCGTAACTAAAATGGCGATTATAAAACTTGATACATAATATACTATTAAAAATCATTTAGTTTTAATAATTTTTAATACCTAAAACTTTCCTCATTATATTTTAGAAAAATATTTATGAAAAAATATTATATAAATGTTTAGAATTAGATTAGAAGTAATGGATGCCATCTTAAAAAATTCATTATGGCGACCTGAAAAAGTTATTTTTCACTTTAAGCTTATTTTTCCTTGTTTAGTCAATATTAATAGTATATATAGTATAAATATTACCACTTATAACCCTAAAAAATACCAGGCGAATAGGAATTATTTACGGTTATAAAGTGGTCTTAATATCGTAAAATTATGACTTACGAGTAACATTCACCATTAAGTAAAAATTCTGACGTTAAAATTACCGTTAAATTTTCCTTTAGTTGAAATACACTTATAAGTAATGTTCTTTCGTAAAAATTACGTCCCTCATAATACTTTAAAGTGTTCAAACTTAAGGTTTATTAAAATAGGTAAAAATAACACAAATAAAACTAATTAAATAACTTTTAAGGGTAATTTAACAAAATATTTACTTAATTTTTTCTGTGTAAATCAAAATTTATCCCTTGAAAATTGACTAACAATCGATATAGAAGCATTTTTTCACAGTAAAAGAGAAAGGAATGTTTTATGGGCTCTATTAGTTACAATCTTTTCAAATATTGGGGTCAGAAAACAATTTAATACTTTTGTATTTTTTTATTAAGATAATAAAATAATTTTTACATTTAGTAATATTTTACAAGAAAGACACTTTATTTTAACGATTGTATGACATTTGACAACTGTCAACCAACTTAAAACTTACTTCAGCCCGTGACTAAAAACCTGTTGCTAACTTCAGCCCGTGACTAAAGCGTCATGAAGCCACAACTTGTCAATGTGTATTTAAAAGGTCACTTAGACATGTACGATAATGAGCGTTTTAGAGGTGGGAGTAGAAATAACTATTAATAAAATCTAAGCAATAGAATATTAAAAGGGCATATTTTTTTTTGATTTATCATAGCTATTTTTTATTAATCAGGTGGTATGCGTTTGAGTTTATAAAACTATAACTATATATATTTAGCATAAAACTATTTTAAGATTTAAAATTAAACATTTTAGAAGCTGGATTCGAAAATTATTTTAAATGGAAATATTCTTGTTTCTAATAAATTGTTTATCGGGATAAGTCTGCGTTATCTGTTTTTTTAAATTTCTCTTTAAAGATTAAAGGGGTTATAGGTCTGGAGATAAGGGACAAGAGATAAATTATAAACAACTTATTTGGCTCCATAAATGGTTTTTATGCGGGATTTCATAAATAGTTTTTTCATGGACGTAAAATAAAGTATTCAAATCAGCTGTATTCAAGTAAAAGACCCAAAAATGACCGCGGGCTTTCGGTCTGGTAAAAATATGTTAATGTATTCCCGAAAATGGGGAGCGACCAAAGTGACAAAATATGTCCGGGAGATATTTTTCATATTTCCCCCGTTTTTTTTTATTCGATACCTACTTACGCAACGTTTTACATTTATTAAAATATTTTAGGCCGTTTAATATTTGAAATGGATTTTAATTAATTTTTGCTTTATAAAAGGGCGTGCGCTCGTATAGTAGCGGTTTTGAGGTAAACCATGGACAACATTTTTGTTCACTCCCCCCAATAGACAGCGTTTTCAATGGGCACGTTCGTCAGTCAATGACCATTGTGTTTTCACAATACGTATTCTGCGATTATTAAAATCTGCCGTCAATGTTTAATTATTCGCCACTGAACACCTGCTGCGTCAACAGGCGAAAACACGGAAATTACATTGATTTCAAACAGCGCATATCCATGACACACTAAATTAACTCACTAACCACCTGTGTGTGTACGTGTCCGCCAAAAAATTGATGGTAATTAGCAAAAAAGGGACATAAATGAATTACCCACTCCGACTGCGCCACAATCGTTTAGTTAATTGCCAACATGACCAATGAGCCACTCTTATTGCTGACACAAGCCCATCTGCGTCCACAAACTGATAATGGCAATTAATACACCAATATAACGAACATTGGAACGAACTGGTTAAATAACTAGCATTCTAAGTAAATTAACCAAAATCTAAGTAATATAACGTTTTTTAAAACTTTGTTTAAACCAATTAGTATTTTGTATTGTATTCAACCATTAACATTTTTTTAAGGTTAATATGGACTAAAAAATAACCGTTTAAATTTACCAACCGGTTGCTATAACCTTAAGGTAATTCAAAGGTTATTTTTTAGTATAATTTAACTAATAAAAGAAACCTATTGGTAAAATTTATAACTAGTTAAATATTTGTAGTCAATTTAAACTCTTGAAATAACCTAATTTACTAGGGCTGGGAATTTTTTAGTTTTAGAATTCGAATACTCGTTTGAAAATTATTTCAAATAATCGAAACTATTTAATCATTCGAAAAATTCGTATCTCATGTTTAACTTTTGCTAGGATTACATAATTAAATATTTAATAAATAAATAAATTTAACAAATGGTTTAATATTACTCGAAAACAAGTTTTTTTGCCCAACCCTTACATATTTTGTACATATACTGATTTAAAGTGTTTTAATTAATATATTTAATACAGCAGTCGACGCACCTTAGGAATAGGAAAAATTCGAGTATTCAAATATTGGAGTATTCGAATATTCGTGTAAGTATTCAAGTATTCGAATAATTTATAATCCACCTTTATTCGAATACTCGAATATTGGAATTATTCGTAATTTAGGAATCGATTACGAATAATTCGAGTATTCCAATGAAGGAAATCGATTATAAATTATTCGAATACTTGAATATTCGCCTTAAAATTTACCTATTTTAGGAATTTAAATTGACCATAAATAAACCAAATATTTAACTAGTTAGTAACATTACTTATAAGTTAAAAAGTAGGTTATTTTAGAACTAATTTTAACCTTTGAAAATGGTTATTTTCTTAGACATATTTTGGTTTAGTTTAACTTTTGATATAACTTTTTAGTAAATTAACCACAGCTTTGGTTAGTTTGCATATATTTTTTAACCAACAAGTTATATTTTACCAAATATGTTGTATATTAACGTTAATTAATAAACTGGTTAAAAAAGTGATAGTTTTGCAGATTTTATTGTTACCTGCACAGAAAAATTAGTCTCAAAACAGCTTTATATGTAAACCTATAAAAATATAGACGTTCTTCAACTTATTATAGAAGAGTTAACAAAGTTGTAAATAATTATTTATCTACAAATCTTAAAACAGTCCCTTACTTTGAATTAATTTGGCAAGCATCTATAGGTTTTATCACAACAGATGCGTTTCATAAATATAATACAGAACCTAAGATCGGCGGAGGAAATTTTATTTAGGTTAGTTATTTTAAAAATAACAAGTTTTACTTAAAAACCCAAGTATTACATGAAATTTAGCCTAAAATTTAGATTTAAACCGGCGCGACAATGGTTTAAAAATAAAATTAAATATAAAAGTTCGCTTTGTGGCCAAACAGTGAATACTTTGCATTTGAACAATACGTTTATATGTTTTACGATCTTTAAATCTGGACTACTCTTGTGGAATACGCTCAAACTATGTACCTTACCGACATCTGGCTGTGTTCAAATAAAACGACTCACCTTTTAACGCGTTCACGCGAAATCCCACGAAAGCCCTGCAAAATGTAAAAGCAAGCAAAAAAGAAAAACAATCATCTTACATTTTACGTACTTATTCTATCTAGATTTTTTGGTCAACTGTACATAAATTTCGTTTACTGTTTAGGGAAATATTTTCTAATAATAGGCACTAAAAGCAGATAAACTGTTTTAGTGCTTGGTAAGAGAAGGTAGATTATTGGGATACATCCACAATGAAAAGTTATACGAGCGCATATACATACACAAGATAACATGCTATTGTGCTCGTATCTAGTGGCAATATGTCTTACTGTTGGAGATATTATCTAAAGAACTTAAACATAACCTATCTTTTAAAAGCACTGGAGTTTCGCTTGGCGACCAGAAGACGAATAATTTGCTGTATAATTAGAAAACCCTCCGATATTCGAGACTTTTACAAATTTACGACTAGTCACACATCTGGTAACGATTTGGAATTTAATAGTTTAACCACGTCGTGTGTTTTTTACACGAACAACAAACAATATCAATAGGGCGAGAAATAGGATTGATAATGTGGCGGATCAATTTCGATATAAAATGAATGCTAATCCGGTTTTTAATACTTATTGTTGGCCGTGTGCGACAACTCGCCGATTATTTATGAAGATCATCCGTTCGAGTGGCATTATTACGCCGTTTTGACTTTAACACACCCAACAGAAACACCAAAAATGTTTCAATTAAAAATCCCAACCCTTTCAGATTTTGCCGACTTTTAAATCCTAAAATGTAAAGGAATACGAGATTGATAAATTTACGTTATGCCTGGTTAATTCATTTAAGTAATATTGTACTACAACGTTAAATTAACCTTAAATTAACGTTATTTTACCATAAGTGGGGAACTCAATTATGGTAAAATTAACTTTATGTGAGTTAAATTTGATTTCTTGGGTAAGGTTAAAGTAATATTTGGTGGTTTTTGGTTTATTTTACCCTTTTTTAACCACTTTTTAAGTCTTAAGCCAACTTAAACTATAAATTAAACGGGTTAAGTTTATTTGAACTCTAAATAATTATAATTTCATTAAAGAGATAGTTTTAAGGGAAAACCCAATGGGACATTTTTTTGATAAAGTAGAACATAATCATTTCATATTTTAAAGTTTAAAATTTAAACGCGCTTTAAAAAAATAAGAAATAAAGAAAATAAAAAAAAAATCTTGACTATTTTTTTTTATTTCGTTTAAAATACTTTTTTCTACTCTCACCTTTAAAACGTCCTTTATCGTATATGTTTCCATAACACTAAGTAACCTTTTAAATACACATTGACAAGTTGTGGCTTTATGACGCTTTAGTCACGGTCTAAAGTTAGCAACAGGATTTTAGTCACGGGCTGAAGTTAGTTGACAGTTGTCAAATGTCATACAATCGTTAAAATAAATTGCCTTTCTTGTAAAATAATACTAAATGTGAAAATTATTTTATTATCTCAATACAAAAATACAAAAGTATTAAACGCCAATATTTGAAACGTTTATATGAACATTGTACTGACCTTTTAATTTCGCCGGCAGTAAACTATAACTTAAATTCGGACACGGACTCCACTGTAAAGTGCTCATAAAACATTTTCTTTACTTTCACTGTGAAAAACTGTAAATTTTCAAGAAATACATTTCGATTTATAACCTTTATAATCTGTGTTTATAAAATATAAAAATGTGACATTTGACGGTGACACACAGATTCCCAGGTGTGGATAATTTACCAAAAAGTTATATCAAAAGTAAACGAAAATATGTCTAAAAAATAACTAGTATTAACCATTTTAAAAGGTTAAAATTAGAATTTAATATATCGTTTAACGTTTAACGTTTACATAATATGTAACTTTTAAATTAACCTACTTTTTAACTTATAAGTAAGTTAATATTTGGTTTAGGTTTCTTTTATTACTTAGTTAAATTTTACTAAAAAATAACCTTTGAATTTACTTATATAGCAAATGGTTGGTAAAATTAAAGGGATATTTTTTAGTTCATACCCAATAAACAATTTATACTACTTATGGTAACGATAAGTTATATAAAGGTTATTTAAAGGTTGTTAGAGTATATACAAGTATAAGAAGGTTTTATAAAATCGCGAGATAATGGTCATATACTGTTACCTCGAGTTATATAATTAGGTTATATAATTGTTTTTACAAACATTTTATATAACATATACTATTCGTTACCAGTGGGTTTATATAAGTTTATAAAAAAGTTTTATACAGTTTGCGGTTACATGTTTTATTTTTATTAATTATTGTGTGTTAAAAAAAACAAAAATCTTTAGTAATTGAAAAAAAATTAAGCTTTGGACGTAACGCTTTTTCATGTTTCATAAGAGAAAATATTTAAAAATTAATATTATTCACATAAATATTTTAAAAGTGTTTTAGTATAGTTTTACGGATATTTAAATATATTTTTTTGATGTACATATGTATATAATATTATTTGAGATATATGATATTTTATACAATTATACAGTTTATATAAGAGTTTAAAAATTATATAATAACCTAGATACAACTTTAAAACATAACTAGTACCTTAGGCTATATAAAATTACCTTAAGCAATATAAGAGGGCTCCAGATTGATACATTTTTTCCGCCATGATTGTTTTGTATATAAAATAAATGAAAATCGAATTTTATTACAAAAACAACTTAATTGACCAAACCAACGTAAAAAATTCAACACTTTGTTTAATGTAAGCAAAATTGTATGCATAATAGTAAAAAAAATTATATACATATGTTTAGGTATTTTGATGCTGTTTTTCCAAAGTATTGTGTACATATTTACAATTAAATTGACTTTGCACTTTAAGTCGTATTGAGTAAATCTTAGATATAAATTATATACAGGTATAGGTACCATTAATATTTATAGGTATAGGTACCAGGGCCGGATTTAATCATGGGCACTTTGGGCAACTGCCCAGGGCGGCAAATTTTTGGGGCGGCAAATTTTGGTGGAAAGATTCATATTTTCCGAAACATTAAAATTTGGTTACGAAGATATCATTATAGTCTAAGAATATTAGTGAAAGCTAAAACATTCACCCATTTGTTAAATCCAAACTCCTCATAATTACATATAACTAAATGTATGATTTTACAGGGCGATTTTTTTAGAAAAAAATTCATCAACTTAACTCAGTTTATCTCAAACTATACATTGCGCAGTGGAAATTTGAATTTTGGCTCTGCCCGACACGGCGCCTCCCCCGTGGCTGCCATATTGTGTCGTATAATAATTTTATCTAGTGTAGTGCTGCCAAATATTACATTACCGTGTATGTACTATGTGGTACTATGTAAACAGAACAGTCTGGAACAGTCTTTTTCTACTCCTATTACGGAATATAATACAATGTAATTATATAATACCACTTTTTAATGTGGAATTGCATATATTCCTTAAACTCTTACATAATGAAATATTCTATCATCGGATGGCGGAATATGGTCTAAAATATCATTTTTCAACGTTGTTCAATCATTGTACAACTTCTTTACTACGTCAACACATCGATGGGAAATTTTGAGGTCCACTGAGAAAACCAAATTAATAACATTAGCATCTTTGTATCAATATCAAGAAATTTACGAAAACTTTGCCATTATCGTTCAATTTGATAAGCTGGAATCTGAGGAAATTCGTGAAAAATCAAAATTACTAAGAGAAATCTATCACTCAGACTTTGAATCATTGGACGATGAGTTTGTTCACTTCCACGCATTTTGTCATGCCAAAAAAATTCACAAAAAGTCTCCATTAGAATTATTAAAATCAATTCGTGAAAATGAATTGTCCTGCGTTTTTCCGAATGTTGAAATCGCCTATAGAATATTCATTACTATTGCTGTAACCAACTGCAGCGCAGAAAGGTCGTTTTCCTGTTTAAAAAGGATAAAAAACTATTTGCGTTCCACGATGACAGAAGATCGCCTCAACAGCTCAGCAATTTTGAGTATTGAATCTGAATTGCTCCGTTCTTTAGACTTCGAAAACTTAATCACTCAATTTGCTAATAAAAAAGTTTGGCGAGTATTTATCTGAGAATAATGTTAGCGTTCTGACAAAACAAAATGAAAAGTTACTAGTTTCTGATTATCGTGATTGTATAGTTATTTGATATTGTATGCATAGTTTCTTATAATTATATTCGCACTGTATTTTTGTATGGTTAGTTTCCAACAATCATATTTGTATAAGATATTGTGTAAAAAATAAAAACATTGATGTAAACTGATGTTAAATTCGTTTGATTTTTTTTCGACGAATTCGTAGCTTTGATAAAATGGGCGGCAAGATCATGACTGCCCAGGGGCGGCAAGAATGGTAAATCCGGCCCTGATAGGTACCATTAATATTTTTGCCATATTTCTCGAGATATTCATGTGGTTTAAACAAGTCCCTTAATGTATTAGATGACAATAAGAATGCCTAAGGGAGAGAGAAATATTAAAAGAAGGAAAAAAGTAGGTAACAGTTCTATAAGAAGTTATATAGTGGTTTCCATAATATTCCTGTTACCTCTAGTCATAAAACTTGGGTTTTATAGTGTTACTAAACATAAGTAACGATAACCTTCATAAACTCCCCAAATAAGCTCTTTAAGGGGTATATAAGAGTTATATAAATTTGGGTTTTATAATTTGGGTAATATAACATTTATGGCAAACACTATAAAAACAAAAATGTTTATTGGGAAGTTACTTTAAAAAATGTTAATGGTTGAATACAACTAATCGGTTAAAAAACAAGTTTAAAAAAAGTTATTTTTCTTAGATTTTGGTTAATTTACTTAGAATGCTAGGTATTTAACCAGATGTGCTACTTGAGTTGTATCTCCTAAAACTCTCATACCACTGTATCAAGATTGCTTCCGATGTTTGGAGAGTGGTTTTTTGATGTAGACATCCTGACATAGTATATGTAGTGGTGATTCGTCCTCCTCCTGGCAAAACCTGTATTTTTGGACAATATCGCTTTAGCTTTGACCATTTAGCGAGGTATTTTGTGATTTGTACATCAGATTGCGATGTTTCAATATTTGAAATTTACCCTGGAAGTTGTTCAGTGACGGGTGGATCTCGCTGAAGCTATAGTTAATTTGACTTAAGACCAATTCTTTCAAAAGGGAGAATAAATAGTTAGAGAGTTAATCTTTTGAATAGTCCTAGCACAAACACCATTTGGGAAAAACTAGATAAGTCTAAAATCACTTTTTCGGACAGCACAAGTTTTAATGATAAAACAATGCTTATTTTGAAACATATATTGCTTTGTTAAAGTTGTAGTAAGGCAGTTAAGGGTTCGGAGTGAAACATTTTGAGGGTTTCTGTTTAGGCGTGAATTGAGGCGTATAAACAATTGTTACGGGATGACGCGTCCACATAGCAGTAGCAGCAGCAGCAGCAGCAGCAGAAGCAGCAGCATTCGAAACATCCGCGAGAGTGGGTAATGTATGGGCTTATGCACGCATGCTCGTCATTGCCTGTGTGCATTCAAATTACGTGTAGCATAAATATTAATGCGTTAATCCGACATTTAACAACTAAACAAGGAAATTTCTCCCTTTAAATCGGATAATTCTATAGATACAGCTAAAAGACATATTGGGAATCTTGTTAATCTCGTGGGGGGGGGATTACTTGTTTTTTGCGTGGAAGGTGCTCAATTAGTGTAGAAGGAAATATCAATACGATGTCCCGATGAAGTATTGTTTCCTTGCTGGAAGTCCTGATGGAAGTTTCGAGGACAATGGAGCAGATAAGCCAGCGGAGACGGCGACGGAGAGAGAGTTCCTTAGTTATTTTCTGGAAGAAGAAAAGGATTCCAGATCATATTCGTACTGAATGCAAAATTAACTGCCGCAATGCCACTGCTTTTCGAGCTTAACAGCCGTCCCTTTTACTAAATAACAGATTTTAATTCATTTTGTCTCTTTTACCTCCTTCTTCTCTCGTTTTCGACACACCAGATTTTATGCTCAGTTTGCTCACATTCAAAACGATAAGATTACCACTAACATAAATAACTTTGCGAAATCTGTTTCTTAATTTTCATCATCGCGTCGCGACGTCTCCAACCGAAAACACGCACACTTTACAAATTATTTTATTCAACACAACACAATTACAAACCCTTTTTCCTTAGTCCCAATATTTCAAAGAAAATATCCATAATTAGCATGAAGAAAGAAAAAAATATATTTGCAGATTTAGTTACTGCAGTAACTAAATCTGCAAAAATATTTTTTTTCTTTTAGGTATCATACTAATTATGGATAATTTCTTTGAAATATTGGGACTAAGGAAAAAGGGTTTGTAATCACATGTGATTTAGTACATGTTTTTATGCATAAAAAAAGAAGAAAGGCACTTTATTTTAACGATTTTATGACATTTGACAACTTTCAACTAACTAGCCCGTGACTAAAAACCTGTTGCTAACTTCAGCCCGTGACTAAAGCGCCATAAAGCCACAACTTGTCAATGTGTATTTAAAAAGTCTCTTAATGTCATGACAAGTTGTGGCTTTATGGCGCTTTAGTCACGGGCTGAAGTTAGCAACAGGTTTTTAGTCACGGGCTAGTTAGTTGAAAGTTGTCAAATGTCATAAAATCGTTAAAATAAAGTGCCTTTCTTGTAAAATAATACTAAATGTGAAAATAATTTTTTATCTCAATACAAAAGTATTAAATAGTTTTTTGACGCCAATATTTGAACGTTTATACTGACCTTTTGATTTCGCCGTAATAGTGCAGTTAACTAGTTTTAACTGATAAAGAGTACAGTGCCCACAAAACATTCTCTTCCCTTTTACTGTGAAAAACTGCTTCTACATCGATTGTCAGTCTATTTTTAAGGAATAAGTTTTGATTTACACAGACAAATTTGAGATTTTAATGCCGATTCCCAAGTTAGATATTCTAATGCGAATTCCAATAATATAACTGTCACTTTTTGTACCTTTAACATTTTCCGTGTAAGAATTTTTAATACTTTCTGTCAGATCTGGACACGAGTACTAAAAATTTAAGTACGAGTACTTAAAATATTTACTCGTAAGTACTTTACTCGTATGTACATTTGTAAAGAAAGGTTACGGTTACGAGTAGTAATCGTGAAAACACGAGTAAAGAGTACGAGTACTTTTGAAAAAAATGTTAGTTAATTTAATTGATTATTCTTTACTCTCTAAAAATGGATTAGTCAAAAATGACTAATTGTCATATCGAAAAAGCAGCCACTAATAATTCTCGTCAATAGCAATTTGTATTTTTAACATTTAGCAGTCAATTTCCATGTAAAATTGTTCCCTAAATCCGAAAAATTAAATAAGTAGAACAGTTTTTGAGATATAGTCCATTTTCCATATAATATGGAATTGACTATATGTCAAAAACTGCTCCACTTTCATAATTTTCACTAATTTCCACTAATAACTGTGGTAATTAGTCATTTTTGACTAATTCATTTTTATGCTTTATACTTTGGTCCTGAGCTATAAAAATACAAATACGAATTTATAAAATTATGTACATAAAATAATAACAATTCTTAAATAGTTTATAATTTTACCTAGTTACTTGTTATAAAACCTATAGGCTGTAATATATTATATTATACTATATATTATATAATTTAAAACAGACTTCTAAACAAAATGTTTTAATGCTTACGATATTTTGGCAAAAAGTCATCGATATAATAAACGAAAATACTCGTATATATTACTCGTATTTTTTACGAGTACATTGAATTTGGTTTGTAAGTACGAGTAATAAGTATTTCAACTTATGAGTAAAAAAATACTCGTACTTTTTTACTCGTAATTGAAATAAGAGTAAAAGTACTTAGTACTTGGCCAGCTCTGCTTTGTGATAATATTTTGCAATTATATGTAGAAATAAGAAAAAAGGATAAAATATTTTCTTAACATAATAATATTTTGAAGTTATTTTAATATTTTTAAGTATGAATGATTGTTAAGTTTATTAATTGTAAAAATTACGTCAAAAATGTTTATTGGGATGGATACTTTATTTATAGATGTATAGATGTCGCTTTATACAAGTATTTAATTTAAATCATTTTTTAGATTATATTATTATATAAGTATTTTTCGTAGAAAAAGTATAGTATGGAACTCGTTCATAAACTTTTCAAATTTTATCAAACTTGATATATATTTAAAAATAAATCCTAATTTAAAATAAAAATAAATGCTTTACTGCTTTGGTGGTTGACACTATTGTATGTGTAGTATCGAATGTCTTAAAGAAAGGTCCCATAATTAAAAAAGGTATTAAATTCACTTTATTTAGCATATCAACCACATAAATCTTGAGCGTTTAATATTGGACACGTAACAGTACCGTGGGAACAGTATCTATGCACACATAGGACACATACATAAATATATCGTAACGTTCGGAAAAATGCAAAAAGGTAGCGGCTACCGGGCTATAGCGGTGCTGACCTGACCTGGGTCGACCGGGTCGGTCACTTGCCGATCATCCCCAAAAATAATTTATGAAAATTAGGCGCAGGGTCCCGTCGCCTTAACAAAACAACTAACCGATTCGAATCAAAAATGCGTTTCGGATATCCTGTCCGTAACACGATATCACCGCATTTTGATACCTTACCGTACCTACAACACTCAATTTTCAAAGTTTATAGCCAATTGCTTTCTTTATTCTGCATTATTTTACCCAAACTAATGTCGCCTTAAATTTTAATTTAGTAAAATCTAAATTTTTAACAGTTTTTACGAAGAATAGTTATTTAGCCAAACGCTAAGTTTTATTTGTTAAACAATACATAAAACGTACTAACAATAATTGTTTTATACTTTTAATTATAATTATTAAAGGGTTCCCAACTTCTGTAAAAAAACGGACATTTTGTGTAAATTTAGATTAATAACAAAAATCAACAATGTCAATTGGACGTTACTTGATTATTGTTGATTGTGTCATTTTTGTAATAAATTAGTATATTTATACCGGATTTTTTTGACAGAAGTTCGGAACCCTACCTATGTATGAAAAAAAAATGTCAAAGTGACACAGTTTAGATATTAATTGTAAAATTTCGTTTTAAAAAATATTTTCAAAATCGAACAAAATAAATAAAGATATAATATCGAATCCTGAGTTGAAATTTTACAATTAGTCTTTGAATGGGATTTAAATACTTTTCTTTATTTATCACTATGCTCCAAAACGAAAAATAAAGGTAGTTTACTTTTGATAGTATTCCATAAAATTCTTGTTTTTCGACTCCCCTGTATAATATTTTTAAATTTAAAGTATGGCAATAGACTTTTCAAAACAAAAACGGACACACAATTTTACCGGATTTCAAAATGTCAGCATCAGTTTGTCATTTTTTGTTTGTAAAAATCTAAATTTCTTTCTTAAAAATGAACTAATAACCGTTTAAATCCGACTTAGAAGCAGTTTTTCACAGTAAAAGTGAAAAGGTCGTTTTTTTGGGTACTCCACCCGAAATTATTAATGCTCTTTTGGCAAATACTATAGTTTGCTGCCGAAACGTACATTACTCACTGAAGATTTAATTACTTTCCTGGTAATGATTTTTAAATGTTGACGATATTTTTTTTTATAACAATACAAACTACTTTTTTTTGTAAAAAAAATCGAAGATTTTCAATAAAAATATTTTCAATAAAAATATTCATTCTTTAGTATCGGAAGAAAATTGCGATTTTTCTGGCCATTTTTATTTAAAATTTTATAATTTTTTTGAGAGCTGTTTAAACAAAATATGTTATTTTTACGATGTAAATCATTTTTTTCGAATAATTGAGGTTAGGCATCTGTCAAATTAACGCCAATTTTGTACGAAAAAAACGTTAAACATTATAATATTTGCAGAAAATTTTGAAACAAAATTGGCGTTAATTTGATGAAATTACTTAATTAAACATTTCAAAGATTGGCGTTTAAAACTATTTAATAATGGTGTATTGTTTGTACTTGTTTGTACTTGTATACAATATATTGTCAACTGTCAACTAACTTAAAGATTGTCAATGTGTATTTAAAAGATCACTTACACAGTAAAACATTTATATGTATATTTAACATATTTCATGTGTCCCAGAAAGTCCACTAAATTTTTTTAGTTTTTTTAATTTTTATTACTTATGTTAATTTTTAACACAACAGAATGTGTAAAAGAAAATTAATTTACATAACTATAGTTTATAAAGTTAATTTAACAAATCGTGTTGTGTCAATTCTATTTTTTTAAATGGTCATTTTAACCTAAATTATAATTATTATGATTTAAAATCTGTATAACCTTAACATAATTAAATATGTTAAATTTATTTATATTTTATTTATTTTACACAAAAAAGTGTTACTTTAACATATAACTTTCTATTGATTTTACACAAATAATATGTCTTCATTTAATTATTTTAATTTGTTATTTTAACAATATTTTTTAATTAGTTTTTACATTATAATTGTTTATTTTTATTTATTTTAATAAAATATTTAAATTAATATAAGATATTGGTTTTTGGGCAAAAAATGTAAACATGTAAGTATGTAATAATAATGATTTATTATACTACAACATAATTAAAAAAAAAAAACAGCAATAAAGCATTGGAATTCACTAAAATTGCACAGTACAGTCTTTTTTTTGTATTCCAAAATAAAATACAAATCCATGTCAAACATTTCTGGGGATACAAACGTTATGTAAGTAAAAAAAACATTATCATAGCAAACTTACCTTTGAATTTTGTTAAACACACGCTATATAAAAGCACACTACTACAACCATACAATTAGGAACCTCTAATTGAATTAAAAATTTTCTGTACTCAAATATTTAACAAATATTTTTGAGTTAGATTAACACTTGTTTAGGAGTTAATGTATTATATTGAAATTAACATAATTTTCTCGTAACATTAACTATAATATTATACTACAATGAACAAAAAAAATATTATTTAACATTCTTATTTGTGTAGGACCTTTTAATACATTAATGTTAGTTAAATCTTTTAAAATTTTAAGATTTTTATTATTATAATTTTTGTATCATTTATGTTATACACTAGGAAGTTTATGTAAATTTTTACGCATTATTTTTAACACAAATTTTATAAATTTTTAACTGTGTAGTGTTATTGATACATGTACGATAATGATGATAAAGGTGAAAGTAGAAAAAAATATTTATTTATTTTTAATTACTAATGTTTAGTAACTAGGAACTGTCAAATGTCAATATTAAAAAATAGCGTCAAACATGTATATAACAATATTTTTTACAGATTTTTTAAGATTAAATTTCTATATATAAAAATATATTTGTTTAAGATTTAACTGTGTTTTACAGTTTTTTAATTATAGCCCTTTTTGATAAAGTACTTTATTGATTAAATTTTAATTTATTCACGATTCCTAATTTGACTTTTATTTTTAGAAATGATTATCGCTTATAAGGTTTTCTATTTCTTTTTAATTCTCTTGTTTACCTACATATTTTTAATTTATTTATGATTGTTGTTAAAAATACCTTTAGCTATAGCTAACATGAATATATTTCGGAAATATTTTGTAATATTAAAATTTTTTGCAGTGCGTAAAACAAGAGAGAGGAGATAACCCTGTGTATAATAATAAAATAACAATCTAATTTGTTTTGTGTGATTCAATGACAAAAGGGGATTATTACGTGGTTGTAATGTGTCAGGTGGGCAAAAGATGCGAGCGTAGATTTCATGGCTTTTAGACCCGTGTAACCCTTCGTGGTCCTCTGTCCTCCGATGTTTTGCTAATCTTCGGCTTTACGACCGCAGATTAGGTGTTTAAGTTATTATTCTAAGCAGGCACCAGATACCTATGTACCCTTTTACTCCGAGGGATCAGGGTCGTGCTTTATTGCAGTACCTACCAAGGGCACGCGACACTTTTTTCACTTCGTCTCCTTTCTTTCTTAATTATTTATTTTGCATCAACACGAGCTCCAGCCTCCCATTAATTATGCATATCAAATTTAAGGGTGTAAGAACCTGATTACCAAGGTAATTAATTAGCCACCAGACACCAGCTCTCGGGGAGCAAACTTACCAAAAAATTTCGGTTAATTGCGTTTTTTTTTTTTTAATTTCATCCCCTTTGCGGTTACACTTACACGGGGATAATGTGCCTACTTGAGCCGTTGATGATTTGTAATGGATTTCCCCCCAGCCAATAAAAGCTAATTCTTAATATCGGCTTTTGTCAAAGGCGTGATTTTATCCACTACATAGATTTCAGACAACGGCCTTACGCAACAATACCTCTTTCACTCGATGCCTACTAACTATAGTCTATTATAGACTGACTAGTCTACACAGTTAAGAATTTATAACATTTGTGTTAAAAATAATGCGTGTTATATAAAAACTTCATAGTGTTTATAACATAAATAATACTTCATACAAAAATTTTAATAATTAAAATCTTAAAATTTCAATGGATTTAACTAACATTGTGTGACCTTATTTTAAAATTATGTTGTAGTATAATAAATCATTATTATTACATACTTACATGTTTTATTTTTTGCCCAAAAACCAATATTCTTATTTTAATTTAAATATTTTATTAAAATAAATAAATATATACAATTAATCATGTAAGAACTAATTACAAAATATTGTTAAAATTTTATTTTGGAATACAAAAAAAGGACTGAACTGTGCAATTTTAGTGCATTCCAATGCTTCATTGCTGGCCTTTTTTTTAATTATGTTGTAGTATAATAAATTATTATTATTTTACATACTTATGTACATGTTTTATTTTTTGCCCAAAAAACAATATTCTTATAGGTATTAATTTAAATATTTTATTAAAATAAATAAAAATGTACAATTAATAATGTAAAAATTAATTACAAAATATTGTTAAAATAACAAATTAAATTAATTAAATGAAGACATACTATTTGTGTAAAATCAATGGAAAGTTACATGTTAAAGTAACACTTTTTTGTGTAAAATAAATAAAATATAAATAAATTTAACATATTTAATTATGTTAAAGTTATACAGATTTTAAATTAATTATTAGTTTAGGTTAAAATGACCATTTAAAAAAAATAAAATTGACACAACACGATTTGTTAAATTAACATAAGTAATAAAAATCAAAAAATACTAAAAAAATTGATTGGACTTTCTGGGACACAAGAAATATGTTAAATATACATATAAATTTTTTACTGTGTAGGTAAGGCGAAAAAATTTCGAATATACCTATAATATATCTTTTTAAGAAGACCTATTAAGGAAACAATAATGATTGTAGTTTTTTAATGCATGCGTATTAGATGTCAAATTGAGGCACGCATCCTTAAAAATAGGGCGATTAAAAATAAATCGCTCGATGTGTTAAACTAAACACGTTGATTTAAATAATCTGGATGAGGGGACTTTTTTACGAGGATTACGCTAAACGAAAGATTAACGATGAAGATCCACAGCTTTTGTATTTATTTATAAACACTATTCGAACATTTTATTTGTTAATTCCTAAATAGCGATGTATGGGGGGAGTTGACTATTTCGGAGACGGCCTCTAAACAATTGCCTAATACCTAATCTGTTGGGTAAAAGTTATCACTGAGAATAAGATAAAAATAAATAATATTTTGTTAGATCAATCACTTTCATAAGTTTGTTTTATAATTTTATTATTGTTTTTAATTTAATGATTTTTCTTAGTTTTATTAAATAATAATTATAAATCATTTTATTCTCAAAGAAACCGTTTGAACC